>OV656810.1:10000000-14800000 GCA_927399485.1 Calamotropha paludella | reverse complement strand
CATCGGAGGCTTTTTTTTCCTTGCAAGAATTTATTCAAATTCTAGTCTAGCGTTATCCTGCCGGCCTAGCATGCGCTACTTGAGATATCTCGCGCACTATTGAAGAGAAATGTGTCTATTTTGACATATATCTCGTTTGACCTGAAGAAATGAAGCAATATGGTACAAATATGTAAACTATTGGTGCCAATACATCGTAAAAAGCCCGGGATTTGCGGCCGACGATTATCGTTCTTCAACGAGATCGGTAAAATAAAACCGGGAATGGGACCGATTTTTCAAATTATTGAAAATTCAAGAAAAAACTAACAAGTAGGTACATTTAGTCAAAGGATTACACTAGACTACTAAGATTGGTTAAGAATGCCAATGAGTTAGCTTAAAGTAGATTGATAAATGTTACTACATAATGAGATATTCTTACTATTACTAATCAGATTGTTATAGAAAATATTGTTTTGGCTTATACTTCAGTAAGAAGGTCATTACCATACCTATACCTATGTATATACCTATAACTAAACCTATACCTCTACCTGTTCTGTATATATACTTATAACTATTCTATACATATTTTTACTTATATCTTTACTTTTATCTAGACCTACTCTTTACCTATAACTATACTTATACTTACACAAATATATTTATATAAGTGTAATTTGATAAAAAACATATTTACGTGCCGTTCGTCCTTAATTTACTGTGATTACATACTTAATTGTAATAAAGCACCGCCATCCATCGCTTTAATCAAAATAGCACACAAAACATTTGTCACCATCTTCTCTACGGACACATGGATGAGAAATATGTCGAATATATCGGTTAAAATGTCAACAAAATTCAGTTGCTATGTTAGAGTTTGTAGACAAAATACCACGAGTAGTTTTACATAGTTATAATTACCCTTTGGACATAAGAAGCGCAACCATGTTAGAGACGATAGACGACAAATGATAATTACACGAGATAACGGGTCGCCAAATTTTGTCATGTTGCGTATGCTGGGCGGGCTGAGGCAGCCGTGGCCTAGACCGATTGACCAGCCTCGGTTGTTTAGCAGCTAGTTTTTCCATTATGGTTTGCAGTTGCTGACAATAGATATCTGCCGTAATCGTTTGACTAGATTTTAGAAAGCTGTAGTGAACGACACCGGCACTAGTCCACCAAGCTCTCACAAGTAACTTATTCTGCGTCAATTTTGGCTTGGGGAAGATTTGGATCTCCAGGGTTTAGTCATTGCGACGAGTGTTTCCAATTATCGTACCGGATCCACTTTTCGTTACATTTAATGATCTGCTTTAGAATCCCTTGATTATTGTGTCGATTTAGTAATACACTCGAGAGCAATGAATCCGGGTCACTTAAAGAATCCTAAAAATCTCGGAAACTTAAAATGCTAGGTTAATGCAATAAATTGTATTTAATAGACAATGTAATACTCCTTAAATGAAGGTATTAAAACTTCTTAGTTATTGTAAAGTTATATCATTAAAAAAATCGAATTTGAAAAAGGGCCACTTTCGAAGATGGAACTACGAAATTACAGCATTTGGTTTTGCTTTTGTTTGTAATCTGTCATTTATGTGGATACATAAACCATGTTGATAGTGCTCTATATTCATTATTCAAGCTAAAATTATGTCGCTTACGCCTGAAGAATGCACCAGAATACTTACAATGTTGGAAACCGGCCGGAGTCAGCGCGATACAGCCAGGACTGTCGGTGTGTCGCTGTCAACAGTACAAAGAGTTCTCCGACGTTACGAAGAAACTGGTTCTAACCTACGCAGACCAGGAACGGGCAGAACCAGGTGTACCACAGCACGAGAAGACCGATACTTGGTGAACACCATGCTTCGAAATCGCTTTCTCACAGGAACTGAACTCACCAATCAGTTTCTACGCCTCGGAGGAAGAAACCCAAGTGCATGGACAGTAAGACGTCGGCTTGCTGAATCTAACTTAAAACCCCTTAGACCTGCAAACGGCCCTAAACTGGAGCGTGGGCATCGTATTTCAAGACTAAGATATGCCCAGAGCCACGTAAATTGGAGTATTGAAGATTGGTCAAAAGTTATGTTCTCCGACGAATCAAAATTAATGCTCTACAAGCACGATGGAAGACACAGAGTGTATCGAAGACCAGGGGAAAGATTCAAGCAAGCATGCATCGAAGAAAAAGTAGCCTACGGTGGTGGGTCTGTACTTGTGTGGGCCGGAATTTCTTCTGAAAGTCGCACAGAGCTGGTGATCATAGAAAACGGCTCTTTAACTAGCGTAAGATATGTGGAAGAAATCCTCAATGATCACGTTGGTCCATTTATGGTCAATTTAGGTGAGGATGCTATATTTATGCATGACAATGCCCGACCTCATACAGGTAGGATTGTGAATGACTACCTTCAAGAGATGAACATTACTCGTATGGAGTGGCCAGCGCGCAGCCCGGATATCAACCCGATCGAGCATGCTTGGGACGAGCTAGGCAGATGCGTAAAACAACGAAACCCTCCCCCAATCACGCTTCGTGAGCTCAAAATTGCTCTCACAGAGGAATGGGAGAATATTCCCCAAAATCGTAAAAGGAACTTGGTGTACAGCATGCCAAACCGCGTAAACGCAGTAATGGAAGCACGAGGAGGCAATACGAAGTATTAAAATTCAAGAAAATCGTAATAAAGTTCAAACATTTCATGTTTCCTATTTTTGTTTTAAGGAGAGATCAGCAGTTTTTTTCTTTATGTAATTTTGTGTTAATAAAATGTATGGTGACTCATATTTTTTTTACTTTCATTTAAGGATTATTACATTGTCTATTAAATACAATTTATTGCATTAACCTATCATTTTTAGTTTCCGAGATTTTTAACATTCTTTAAGTGACCCGGATTCATTGCTCTCGAGTGTATAAGTTTCAAGTTTGGCTTTTCCAATTTGCTTCAAGTGGATTAAAACAGTTTTATCATCCACACCGAAGCCTGCAGCTAACTTTGAAGTGGTTTACGATGGATCCGCTTTCACTATAGTCTTTAATTCTTCATTACTCCTTTGATCTCTAAGCGTCCACGGGGCTTGTTCTGAAGGTCGAAATTTCCAGAACGAAAACGTTGGAACCAAAAACATACCGTGTAATCTTTTGCGACATCACAACCATACTCATCGTTAATCCTTGCTGGTAACGATGATATTAATCCTTGCTAGCTGATTCTGCAGCACTGGTGCCACGGTAGAACTCGTACTCCTAAATAAAGCGATATTGCATGATTTCCATTGTGCGATATGAGCGACGCCAAAGAAAAAACAAACCAGGAAAAAACAAATCTATGACTATTTTCGAAACTCTAAAGTACCAGCTAAATGGATTTATAAATTTGAATTTAGAATTCTGAACCAAAACGGATATCTTACGATTTATTCATTTGGAAGTAATATTATTATTGTTATCATCATAATGATATGTGATATTTTTCGCACTAACGCGTTCAGTTCATTAAAAAAATGCTTTTAAATCAATGCAACTAAAATACTTACGGTTATTTTTACCGCATAATTTGAAACCTGCTTGTAAATCCAAACCAAATTCGTTTTTACTATATACAATGTGTCCCGTCACCAGTGTCGGAGCCTTTAATGGTGTGAAATATGGCATTTTTTATCGACAAATTGCCCCACAAATATTGTTTTTCTGTTACGGTTATAAAATGGCCGCCATTTTGGTAACCAAGACTAATACTAACTATACTAATACTAATTCGACCACCACTAGTCATGTAAATATTCTATCAACATTAAAAAGGTGTTATTTGATAGCCAAACATGTAGACAACAGTTACACAGATATCATGTTTAAATTGTCATGAAATAAAAAATAGAAAAAATAATTAAAGAAAAACAAATAGATTATTTTTTGTGTATTTTTTAATTATTGTCTTTTTGAGAAAAACCAAATTTGAGGGGCAATTTGTCGACCATTAAAGGTGCCGACACTGGTGACGGGACACATTGTATACAAACTGTTAAATTGTTATGTAAGTTTTATAAATATAATTGACAGACACTTGAGTATGTGATGTATTTTAGTGATGTTTTGTTTAGATTATTTTAGATTTTATATTTGCATACCATCTATGGTTAAATGTGGTGTTCTAATAAATATATGTACAATATATAATATAATTTTCAAATAAATGTATTTTAATTTGTTGCTCCTTTGCAGTAGCCGCGATCACAGAATGACGAAGGTAATCAGTTATTTGACTACCGTTTAGTGCGTATCTATATATCGTTGGTGCATCGATAATAAATGATTCAATATTTGAATTGCAAAAAAAGTTGACGTTATTTTAAATTAAACTATAATTAATTAGCCAATAATCCGCTTAATCAACCAAAAAGGAAAATATTCCTATATATATATATATATATATCAATTAATTTAATCAGCAAGCAAATCCTGGTTGCGGTATATGTTTATCGAACACGAAACCGATGCGTGATCAATCGTTTATTTTCTGAACAAACTCAAGTGCAGTTGAACCGGCGGGAACGACACATATCACAGTGCGCTGCCGTCTAGTTAGCTACTTTAAATCTACCTAATCAATTTGATGAAATTAAAGCGAGTCTAATTATATTTGTTTTTATTATACTACTCCTAACGACTTTTCAAGAAGTGTCTTAAATCAAAATAACATCTATTTACTAAGTGTATTATTATTATTATGAAAGTGTGCATGGAACCTAAAGCATTTTTTTTTAAGTTTTGACCGTATTTCTTTCTAGTATTTTTATGATTTTGGTGTGTAAAAAGAATTGTAGTTTATGTTTCAATTCGTGTTGTGAAGTTCGACTGGTAAGCCATAAATATAAAAATATATTTTTATCTTTCAATAACAGTTGTGGAAAATTCAAATATTGCCATAACTGGTAGGTGATTGTAGTTTATTCACAGGTGACGTTCGTCACCAATAATTTAAATAAGCTACATATGTTGTAATTTTTTTAAAATGACATTAATATTTTGTATAGTGTTTGTTCATTTCATTTAGCTCGATTACCGAATTTATATGGAATCTGTTGATAAAATCTTATTTTATTTCATAGTTATTTTTACTAAGGTATGTATTTTTTCTTTATTTATTTTATTATGCCTCATCATTGATCCATATTTGATGATAGCATCTGCCATTGCTTCGGTTTCCTCATTTTTAAACAGTTCATTGGTTAATGTCAGATTTAATGTACAGGGTGTACCCCACAAACAGGAACCATTACAGTGTGTCTATGCAGTTATTGCTCTCTGCGTTCCTACCACCGCAACGTGGTGAATACGCCTGCTCAGGTCAGTGGCACAACAGAATTTTGACTGCGTTTCCGAGTAGTAACCATATACATCATAACGAGTGATGATAGTATTATAAATAAATTGTATTTGGTGTAAATATACTTTAAATTATCTTTAAAAATCATACGCTACTAAAGAACGACCACATCAAATCGAGTAATATTTAGAACAGGTACTAAGTCATAATATCGCGTCGACAGGTACCCCTTTATCACGCTGGTTAAAAATTATGGCCACCGGTGTTGAAAAATATTGTTTTCAATACCGGTTACCACAATTTTCATCAATTAAACCAACTATAATTATAGCTAAATGGATGCTTATGATATTTAAAAGTTTATGTTGCGAAAACCTTTGATAGGTGTCCTCAGAAGATGCGCGGCTCACCTTCGCCGTGTCGTAGGAGTGGTCAAACACAAAAACATTGTAACGAACTCCATACGTCAACTATTGCGTGTTGCAATATTATATTCCCGATAGTATAAAACATCAGTTAACTTATCGCACGCAAACACATTTGCGAGATATCTCGGTACGATCACACAGTCTTACACTATGAAACTGGTATGTAGTTTTGTGTAGAGATTTCTCAGTGATGTAAAAAGTGTTTTAAATATTTATTATATTTAAATACTCTTATATTTATTTTTTTATTCATAAAGGGCATGTTGTTTTGTGTAAAGATTACTCAGTGATGTTATAAAGGGCTTCAAATATTTAATTCATTTTGAATATTCATTTTTTTGCTTATAGTAAGAGGAATTACGTGAATTTATAAAGTTTCTTTCAAATCATGTTATATTTTCTTGTAGTTAGTAATCCTGGCTCTTGTTGCGGCTGCCGCCGCTGCGCCGCAATCTGCATACCCCCAAGATGTGCAGATCCTTCGTTATGATAGTGACAACGATGGATTGGGATCATACCGATTTGCGTAAGTATCGAAGCTTTTATTTTTGTACATGTAATTTATATTCTTACACCTTCGCGCCCATTCATTAAAAGTAAATTCAGTAAAAAAACCTGTATGTTTATTATATATTTTTTTATCTATTCATCTAGTGAACTAAGCTTTGAAAATAGGGTTAAAATGTGAGTGATTTATAAAAATATTTAATTAAACACTCGTAACCCAAAAAATCCCATTATTTTTTACATAATGACAGAAATGAGGTATTTTGGGCCAAATGTAACAATATGTTATACTTTTTTATTAAAAATCTTATTTACATGCAATGTTAAAGCCTAAAAATAACTATCGACAATCTGAGGAAAGAGAATTTAACATTATAAGTGAATAATTGATATAATCCAAATATAATCCTGATCGGATTATATTTCGACTGCTATCTTAACAATTTTAGTGCCACTGAGCACATAATTCTATTTTGACGTAGATGATTTTAAAATACTTCCGTAATACGTCAGATATAACTAAACAGTTGAATGCTTATTATCAACGGGTGTCTGTTGTCGGAATATTTATCATTATTTATTATACTTAGATGCCAGGGTCAAGAAAAAATTGGTTGTCTGTTAAGTTGGATTACGGACGATAACTTTACGTGATAACGTCATAAGAAAACATCAATGAAAAATTGCATACTTTTATGAATTGAATTGAATAATTATAATTGAATTATCATTATGTTGTATAACAAATTAAGAAAATTATTGGATATTACATTTTTTTCTATAAATTAACATTTATTTGCACTCGTTAACTCAAACACATTAATTCTTAATTTTAAATTAATAGCTACGCGCGATATTTTTTTATTGAATACTAAAAAAAGCAATTGATATTTTATACGATCGTTTATATGAATCATAATATTTTTTTAGTCAAAATTTTAACATCATCTAACTGCACTCGCCGACCGATGTTAATAATCAAAGAACAAATATATGGGATTATATCGCTGATCAAATTCTTAAAATGTAAGAACTAATGTAAGAACATTTTTTGTCGCAATTGTTGTTGTAATAAACAATGAAAACCACATTAACTTTTCACTTCACTTTATAAACAGTTGACAAAACAGTTTACGTGTAGGTTGTATGCTGCCGCTGTCTCTCTTTTACTCGGACGTATCAGCTGATGGAGTGGAAGAGAGATAAATGCGTCACAATCCGAACGCTTGGGTCGATCGTGCCTCTATCCCTTTTTCCGCGCTTGCGCTTGCACGCTCGGCTCGGGCGGAATGTGACAATAAGGAACGTGACAATGAGTCGTGCTTTTTCGTGCGCGCAGCCAGCGTTCATCGATTTATAAGACATTGTCACGTCAACAAAATACATATTTTGAAAACTTGAAAAACAATATCACTCACTTTTGCTTATCCAGTGAATTGATTTGCTTTTTCCCAGATCTCTAGTTTAGTATACGAAAAAAACTTGTGTAATTATTCCTCAAAAAAAAAAATTAATTCTGCGTGAATTGTTCAAAACCTCAATTTTATAACCTGTTTTTTCCCTGTTCTTAACTGCAAAAGTCAAACACGTTTTCAGAAAAATGACATTTGTACTACCTTTTCAATAACACTTTACTACTGTTATTTTGTTTGCCAGGGTCCTTTAAAATCAAAGGTAAACACTTAAAAAATTAAAGGTTTGAAGAAGTTTTGTTTTTATGAATTTTGTTTAAAAAAACAGCTTTTGCCGGATCCATGTCTTGTTCATTCTTATTTTTTTATATTAAACCCTAACGTTAAAAATATTGAAAGCATATGTATTACCGTAATCATCCTGAAATCACGACTTTAGTAAAGGTGTCGAAACGTTGGGACTAAATATATAAAAAAAACAGGGATAAACGCGGTATATAAAAGTAATTTTATTGCAATGTTCGATAGGCGCTAAATTGTAAGAACTTAATAAATAAATAAATAATGTTCTTAAGTTTACAAAAAAAAACTCAGACATAAATATAGTATTTACTGCTATCAAAGATTAAATCTAAAAATCTAAGTAAAATTAATATCTATGAAAAAAAATTAAACGTAAGACTATTCAATTAATGTATACTATTTATTCAATTACTCGTAAATGAATTACAGTAATATTTGTAATTACTTTGTAGTCCACCCATAAATCCATCATCTGAAAATGAATAGCGTAAATAAAACTCTAATAATCGACATCATTTATACAGTGCAGGTACATGAGATGACCTCGACCTTTCACCCAAAACAATTTTCATAACATTGAAATTAAGCATTACGTCGGTCGGTACTTTAAAATGCCACTCCATAAATTGAGAATAACTTTGAAGAGTATTCAAGAGATAGAGAATTAGTTAACAAACGTTGTCTGTGCTTCGAGCAAATGTCTTATAGTTCATATATATAGTTATAGGGATAATTTTTTATCCTCATATATTTCAATATTTAAGTCATTATGATGTTGAATATTACCGTTAGTGTACTTTGAAATAATGAAATTTACTCAAGAAAACAATTTTGTGATATCTACATCACTTAAATTTTCTTTCTCCCATTTTTATAACGAATAAATACAATATAATAAGCCACGTTGTTTTGTACTTTAGGTACATTAGAATTAATTAAACTTTTTTCCATAGTTTCGAACAAAGTGACAACACTGCGCGTGAAGAACAAGGAGAGCTGAAGAACCTTGGCACTGATGAGGACGCAGTAGTGATGCGGGGCTCCTACTCGTGGGTTGGACCCGATGGTGTCACCTACAAAGTGAATTACGTTGCTGACGAAAACGGATTCCAGCCCACCGTCGAACAGGGCCCCGGAGGAGCTGTTCCAGCGGGAGTTGTCGCGTCACTCCTTGGTTAAACTTAACCGCAATTAGGTCAATACCTCCTAGTCGAATTATACAATATATTTTTAAACTTTTTGTTTTATTACATATATTTAACAGTCTTGCTATACCCATACTTTACCAAAGATTAAGCTAAACCTGAAGCAGAGCTTTTAATTAATAGTCCCGCCTGAAAACAACTTGTGAGGCGAGTCGATATTTTTTGTATTTTTTTATTAAAATAATATTATATAAGAAAGTACTGAAATAGAAAAAATATAAAAATCATAACAAGCTATTTTTTAAAGAACTTCATATATCCTACAATTACTACCTCGCACTGTGATTCTCTAAATATTACCATATTATTATTTGTCTTAAAATCTATTTATTCTGATTGACAATTTAATGTCAAATTTTACATTTTGTTGAACTGTTGTCCTTAAATATATATATCAAACATTTGAAACATATATAAAACTATATAATAGTTGTCTATTAAAACTTAAAAATACCTACCTAACCATTTTTAAATTTATAAATATCTTAAACCAAATTACGGCAAATGATTTATTTGCACCTCGTCAAAGCTCATTATGAGCAAATAACAAATTAAGTGTTGACCTTTCGTTTATTTCAAGCAAATGAAATTTGTGGCAACAGCTAGTTAATGTTCCTTAAATCGTTTTCTTAGTTAATATTCTACTACATCCTCAATCTAAACTGTTAGCAATATTCAAAGGTTAAAAATAATAACCGAATTCCATAATTGAGAAACATAATTTCGTAATGTTTGAAACTACGATATGTATGAGGAAACTTATGAAGGTAGACATGTTTAGATAACCTTTAAAAATGCGAAACTCTCTTGTGGTCGCCCTTTTAGTACCGTGGGCATGTTAATTTTGATTGGTTACATTATGATAGAGAAACTCTTTACAATATATATATATTAAAAATATTTATTAGAAGAAATTATCTATGGTTATTATCGACTTTGTCAAAATAGACATGAGACATATTAGATTGTTTGGGTTGCTGTCAGTTTATTAAACTTATGTTTTTATTGGAAGATCAAATTAAATGTTACTTAAATGCCCTTGCTTATTTGTAATAAATTCTGTAACCTAATTTAAAAATAAAATACCGTCATCGAAGTGAGGTATTTATGTCCAATCAATTGTGAAAATTGTTTCGTAAAGTTAACCTTCCTTTAAATAATTCTGTACCTATTTTAACACTGTTTCAGCACTGTACCCGTGCCGTCCTGTTTTTCTTCCGCCGTTATTTTGATTCCGTAACCTCGCCAGTGATAAACAAAAAATATAAGGTCATACATAAATACATTTATAACAAAATTAACTAAGGTCACGATCCACCACAGTTACACGATATAGAACTTTGCAACTATTAAGTCGAACTATATGTTCAATCTGATGCTATAAATAAAAACAGTTGTAGCCGATAGATGCAAAATTCATTTTCAGCTTTATAAAAAAATATATTTATTTCTCTTATTTGTTATGTAATTAAATTGAATATTGTTCGAGTGAATTCGACATAGTGTAAATAAGTTGATCGCCATTCTATTCTACAAGTTAATAGTTAATTTTACAAATATTTGACTTCAGATTGCCACAATTTAAAAATGGTGAAAGCTCCAGCATCTACACTGAACACTGGAGAGATAGTTTTGTCTGCCATAAAAAAGTTGATGAGAAATACCGGTTGGACAGCGCGCACCATTATCAAGTTCATTAAAATGGAATATAGAGTAACCGACCCTAAGCTTAGTCGAAAAGTTTCAAGGTAATTTCATTAGAACTTGTATAATAAAATAAATAAAGCCGAATTTGACCTATTATAGTTCGTGTATAAACACAAAACTTGACATTATGTATACAGGGTGTCCCAAAAACGACACGTCACAGTGACACTGGAGTTAGGCCAGCACAAGAGGCATCGAACAAGCCTAACATGACCTCAGTAAAAGTTGCTCGGTTTTCAAGATATTTCCAATTTAAACTTTTTCTAAATTTTCAAGTTTCTTAACATGTTCAGTGCTAGCATTATGTTAGATAGCCCTCAGGTTTCCATTTTTCTTTTGCACTCTTGTTGCGAATAGTTGCTTAAGATGATAGAAGTGTTATTTCGTTGACAACTTATGTAAAATGTGGAAAAATACTGGATTGAACTTGAAAAAAATTGAACAACGAAAAATAACTTTCAACTTTGATCACTTGCCGTGAAAAAAATTTCAAAGAAACTAAATGAGCAAATAACTTTAAAAACTTGCATGTGTTATGCCAATTCCAAAATGGTATAACACATGTATCTTATTGGTTTAATAAGTTTACAGTAAATGCTCGAACTGTCTCCCTTGAACTCTAATACATAAGTGACATCGCCTAATAAAATTACGGCTCAATGTTCTTAAGCTGATTTCTGATATGGTGCGAGCTGCATCGAATACACGTCGCCGTAACTCTTCTTCGGATCTTATTGGTTTCGCATAAACTTTGTCTTTTAGACAACCCCAATAAAAGAAATCTAAGGGATTTAGATCCGGGGAACGCGGTGGCCATGAAATTGGCCCCTGTCGCCCAATCCATCTTTCGGGGAATGCGTTGCTTAGGTACTGACGTACTGGTAAGGCATAGTGTGCTGGGCAGCCATCTTGTTGGAACCACATCCTTCGTCTCAGCGCCAACGGAGTATCTTCCAATAATACAGGAAGGTTGTTTCGCAAATGTTCTAAATAATTTTGTCCATTCAGAACAGGCGGCAACTCGACCGGTCCCAATATTTGACCGTTGAAAATTCCCGTCCACAGATTAATTTTAAATTGGTACTGTGATCGGTCTTCTCTTTTTTCATGTGGGTTGTCTAATTGCCAGCTATGGATGTTGTGCAAATTGATATACCCATCCCTTTTGCAGGCTGATTCGTCGCTCCATAACACTTCATTGAAGAAATTTGGATTTTCTCTCCATTTCTGAATCATTGTCCGGCAAAACTGGACACGCGCAGCGTAGTCCGCCGGAAGCAGTGTTTGGACGCGTTGGATATGGTAGGGATGGTATTTGTGGCGTTTTAAAATTCGATGTGCCGAAGATTTGGGAACACCAGTGCGGCGTTCAATAATTCGCACTGAAGTTCCTGGCTCCTCTCGTACTTGCTCTAACACCACGTTGTCGTCAACAGTCCGAGGTCTTCCTTCTGAGTGACTCACTCCAGGTAATCTGCCATCACGATAAGCGTTCACAACTCTTAAGATCACTTCGTAAGTCGTCGGATTACGGATTGGATATCTTTCGGAGTATAATCTTGCAGCCAATCTTGCGTTGTACGAAACATTGCCTCGATTGGAAACCTGCCTGGTTTCGCCGTAAATCAAGTGCATGTCCGAGTAGTCACGGTGAGTGTATTGGGTACCACGATTTGCCATCGTTAATAAGACAGTTCCGTAAAGCAATATCAGTGTCCAACAGAGCGCCGAGTTGTCGTTCAAAACAGAAATCAGAGTCCAGAGAAAAGCCAAGTCGATTTAAATTAAGGAATACACGGAAACAAGGAACGCAGAGATTAACACGGTTGTCGTACGAAACGCAAGGTAACGAACTGTCGTAACAACTTGATTTGCAGTGCAGGGCCATAAGAATTAAAACTACAACCCCTCTTTCTTCTCCATTTCTTTGAAAAGATGATAACGACACGTACGTCAAAAACAAAGCTATTTGCTTACAATATCTAGCCGACAAAAGGGTAATAAACTATCCTTATCTTTCATTCTCATGCATTTGACAAACAAAAAAGCTAATAGATAACAATAACAATGCCTTATCGTTGCGCGTGACATTATTTTTTTACCTGCTAGCGGTAGCTTCCGGGGTTCCTAGTATTAGTGAAGCATTAAAAAATCGTATAATATTAAAATAAGACACATGTGTTATACCATTTTGGAATAAGCATAAGACATGCAAGTTTTTAACGTTATTTGCTCATTTAGTTTCTTTGAATTTTTTTTCACGGCAAGTGATCAAAGTTGAAAGTAATTTTTCGTTGTTCAATTTTTTCAAGTTCAATCCAGTATTTTTCCACATTTTACATTAGTTATCAACGAAATAACACTTCTATCATCTTAAGCAACTATTCGCAACAAGAGTACAAAAGAAAAATCGAAACCTGAGGGCTATCTAACGTAATGCTAGCACTGAACACGTTAAAAAACGTGAAAATTTTGAAAAAGTTTAAATTGACAATATCTTGAAAACCGAGCAACTTTTACTGAGGTCATGTTAGGCTTATTCGATGCCTCTTGTGCTGGCCTAACCCCAGTGTCACTGTGACGTGTCGTTTTTGGGACACCCTGTATATATGTAGTTTAGATGACCAAAAAATATGATAGAAATGACACCACCGATTTGGTCTGATGACGAAGCTTAAAGATCGACTTAGGGCTCATTAGGTTCGTCGTAACACCACTTGATCAGTTTTCACCTGACTGGAAGGTAGCTTGTGAACATTTTTGCTTTTTATTTCAGTTCAAGTTTAGATAAAAGCATATTTTTTATTGTTTCAACTAGTATATAACATAACTATATGTATATAGCATTATAAGATATTCTCAAGAAGCACGAATAATAATTTTACTATATCTTAAGATAAGAGCGCTTCGATAAATATAAAGGCTTCAAATTCAATTTATGGTCAGGGTAATACAGACAAGAAAATTGTTGAAAAATCTTAGACATATGTCTGAGTAGTCATGATACCTTCTAATTCTAATATACGCAAGCTACGATGTCTCTCTCATTTATATTGATGAACGATAAATTTAAATAAACGAAATTGGTATTCAATTAAATAAAACAAAAAATATGAGTGAGATAAAGATAATGGATGAAATGAAAACAATACATTAAGCCATGTGTCGTCCAGCAGCATATTAGCAGAATAGCACCAACCCTTCATACCTAAGAATGTCGTAACAAATGATAATATAGGTAATCAACATTACACCTCCCGTAAACAACAAAACGTGGGCCGCAGCATTTTCCAAAACATGTATTCAAATGTGATCTCCATTTCGCTGTCCAAGCGAGGAGATAATGGATAAAAACTCCTGGCTGTACGGAATTCTCCCCGAATGTTTCAGGGAGGTTTCTGTCCAGCAATGGACGTCTTTTTACTGAGATGATTAGTCAAGCTGTAGTTAAAACAAAACTACTTTTAAAGTTAAGCATATTAAAACTATAAACAGACTGTACTTTCAGTGCCTTTATTAAATAAGATACGTTGAATCAGGGGACCCCATCATATAACCAGGAATTACATGGTACCACAATTGAACATAGCCAAGAATATCATATTCGGAAAATAACTCTTTTTCTTAGTGATAATCTCTCTTTCCACACGCAAAAGATTATTGTTTGGGCAGATTATTAAGAAATTATTAATACGCCTTTCTCAAAGTCATTTACTATGATGCTGAAACGTACATCATAACATTCCAAAAAAATTACGCCATCACTTTATAATCGAAAGAATTACATATGTTTTAGGGTTTTTATTTTACCTTTTAGCAAGGCTGCTGAAAAAGCATTACTGTGAACAATCGTATTTTTTTTATGAACTGACATGAGTTGAGAAGGTCTCTCATCGACATTTTATTGAATTGTATAATTTTATTTATTTATGTAAGATACTTAGTGTTTAGAGGCAATCAATGTCTGCAAATGAGATGAGATGTCACTGATTTCTTAATTCTTAATATAATTTGCATCTCCAATTACGATTGAATATTTATAATCCAAGTTTTATAAAGGAGAGTGTCCATTTTTGTATGAAGATCCAACTTGCATCAAACCAAATTTACTCTCAAGAGTTCAGTTTTTATTTTAGAAATATTTGAACAGCGTCATAATGATACTAAAATTAATTATTCAATAAATAATTTTCAGTAGTAGTCCAGAATCTTTGAAACGCAGCAAAAAAAACATCAATCGAGACAAAAATCAACACAACAAAACACCAAAACACAAAGTCGTAACCAAATTGACATTGACACTAACAGTACCATAATACGGCGTTCCAAATCGCCGTGACTGTAATGTTTTGATTTTCTAAAATACGTAATTTTTGCTTTATAAAATGTTGAGATTAAATACAATAATGAATAAGAACTTCTTTTTAGTATTTTGATTATTTCAAACTATTCGAATAAGATTTTTATATTCATTGTCAGATTATGACAATATATAATTGACAACTGTAATCAGAATACAAAAAAGTTTTACGGAGATGCCTTTTTTTGCGGAAGTTGGTAATTGTTATTTATTTTTTTAAAACGGTTAAAAAACTGTTAAAAGTTAGTACTTACACACATAAATAAAACATTATTGGTGTTAACCGATTCGTTGCTACATACAATTACTTTACAATTACAGAAATGAAGGCTACGAGCTTAATTTACGTGAAAAATGAAGATAGTTTTATTCTGGGTAGATTTCCCTTAAACTTTATTTGAAGAAGTTATCATCGATTTGAAAATGACGCAGCTCCATTGGCTAGTGTCACTCGCAAAACATAGTGATGGCACGCCAAACGCGCCATCCGCAACGAAGCGGTTAATTTACCTGTGACGCAATGTAGTATGGGGCATGGGCGACGTCCTTTTGCACAAAAATTGTAGTATTGCCCTGAGCAAAATTATACAAGTTCGATAATTCGTCATTTTCATTTATTTGTTGATTTATGAATATGGTGAGGAATAAAAAAATAATAATAAGTAGATATTGCTAGAACTACTGAAGGAGTTGTGAGGCGAGAGACAGAAACCCGTCATTTAAACTTTGTTTATAAAAACTGAGATTATGCTATTTTCGGTTCTTTTGCGGTGACTGCTCTTAAAGTATTGTCCCCGGCAAATAAGTTGAACATGATTTTGAAATCACGTGACATGTGCAGTAGTGAATAATGTACCTAAACTTGCTACTGCGCATGTCACGTAATTTCAAAATCATGTTCAACTTATTTGCCGGAGACTAAATTAATCAATAAATATAAAGACACTAGGCTGATAAGGGGAACCACCCTGATAGGTGTTAACAACTATTAGTGGAGACAGGATCAACGGTTAGGTCCTAAGCACAAATAATATCGAAATAATAATCCTTTTGATCGTCCATCCGACGTTCACAGATCATTGGGTGATAATGAAAATTAATAGAAACCCTTGCATAATATTTATGTCAGTAACAGTAAAATCATATTTTTATTTGCATTCAGAGCTCTTAAACGAGGTGTCAGGCTGGGTTTACTACAGATGGAGCGGGGACGGTATAGGCTGAACGAGTTATCCCGCTTGACTCGACCCATCAGTACTCGCGAGATCAGGCTACGTCAGCATCGAGCAAGGCAAAGGCAACGCGAACGTCCTCTCCACATTCGAAGCCGCTCGCCTTCCATCACCTCAGAAAGAGCATACATTCGCTACAGAAGGTCGAAGTAGCTTTTATCACTTTATATACAATAAATACATTTTCAATGGGATATAGTCATCTTTTATTTATTTATTTCATTATCCTGAAATTCAGTAAGAAGTGAAGTCCCACAACTCAAGTCAAAAGTATTTTTGTTAGAAACACATTTGCATGTATGTCAGATACAACATGAAATTTTGCCTAATTTAGCAATTTGATCAGCTCTATTAAGTAAACTTTTCACGAAGTACCTACACAAGGAAAGAATTGAGTCAGTTAATAAGAAGTTTCTATGGCATCTTAGCTTTCAAAGTTATATTTCAAAATTTCATACCAGGGGTTTTGGTTTTTTAAATATCCCCCCGCATTGAAAACTGCAGGTGTATCTTAGAATTAATGTTTTCACACAACTAAAGCTTCACACCCCAAGCAACTTTCCTCGACCTTCTAGATATAGAAAACCCAAATCGTTTTTAAGTAATATAGCTTAAATTTCCTCAATAAATCGCATGCATGCATTTTATAACTTTAAAAAAAATAATGTCGACACATTCAGTAAGTATTCATCTTTTGTTAAGTAAAGTACGATTAGCGACTAATTATTTAACAACCATGTTATAAGGAAATCTTTTTACTAGTGTCACTCATGATCTATTTCGACTGACAGCTAAGTTGTTGTTAATTAAATAATGTTTTTATTGATGCATTTAAAACGATGTAAACTTTCTGTAAACCACAATTTTTGCGCATGCCCTGGCAGCCTATAATTAAGGCATCATTTTGTAATGGTTATAAAAATGAATACTAATGTTAACTTCTGTTTAGTGTATGTTTTGTTAGCTGTCCTTAAATAAATAAATATAAATAGATTATTGCTTCGAGAGTGTAAAAGTAATGAGAAAATCCGCCTTGTTTGTTTGTCACATTTCCTAGAGGAGAATAGTAAGTAGGTAACCTCTTCTAATACAAAAATACTTAACGTTTCAGAAACTTGCTGTGAGAAATTTAAAGGTCATAATACGATAATTAATTTCATGGTTTGAATGAAAATTGGGAATAATATTTTCTCCATTTTGCAAAAACGTGCTTCTTCTTTGACAGTGTATTGTATAACATTGACGATGACGGTCTGTGTTATTGGTGGTGTTATTATTTAAATTTTTATGTAGTTCTAAAAAAATATAGGGTTTTGTGATTCTCCTTTACCGTTGCTCTATATGATTTTATAGTTAAGGCTGCAGTAACATTAAATGTTTATCCTTAAAATCTCTCAGCTGTAAGATGTCTACTGCTGGACAAAAGTCAGTCAATCATTAGTGGACCCTTAAGATACCCTTAAGTGTGAAAAGTTGCTGCTACTCTCGTCCTAAACACAATCTAAACAAATGAGATATCATAAATTAAATTATTAAAGTCAATTTATTGGTCCATATCGCTACCCCACCCCACCCCACTGGCACGGGTTTTTAAATCTGATTTTCACGAATACATACAATAATTTAAAACAAATTTAGTTAATACCAGGTATATATCGCGTAAGAAAAGGTGGTTCAGTACTTCTTTATACCGATGTTTTGTATACTAATGTAACACCCGGTTTAACTTTAATGATTTCAAACGGACCATGAAGATTAAAAGTTAATGTAAAAATATCTTTGAATGACTGAATCATCATACCTATCGATCTCGTATCTTGCACAGTGGATACTAATTTACCGGATATATTACACAAAGGCTCAATAATGCTTATACTTATCACACTTGCCTCTACAAAGATTACAACCCGAGATTATAGTTATATGGTTACTATGGTTGCACTGATTTGGCCGCATGATTAGTTACCCACTAACATTTATTTCATCGTTTCACCAGGAAATATATTTTTTCTTATTTGATTCTTTAAAGTTAGGCACAAAAATCATTTATTTAATTATAATATGTTAGCAACAAAATTTGATATAGCTAAAAGATAGGCTTTGCATATTAGCGCCTGATTTAAAGGTAGCGCCGCAGCTGCAGGTATGAAACATGGCCAGGAATAAAATAACATTCGTCTCATTCATCAGTGAGAATAGCTAGATTGTAATATTTTAATATGTTAAGTTTCATAAACTAACATAACTCAAACCAATCCTTTTTGATAAACTAGACCAGACGCCATAACTGTCAGGCTCTTACTCACCTCGACACATTTCATCAATACCATCTTCATTCTTTACTTTTTTTAAATTCCTCATATGCAGCATAATGAACGTAGTGAAATTTTGACTACACAATTAGCAAGTAAACTATGTAATTTTATATACAAGACTATGTTTAATCGTTTGTTTTTATTATTAAAAACTGTCGACTTACATGCTAGTTTTCATGATAACTCCATTCCGAGGTTGGAGTTTGATCCCGTCAGGGTCAATATAGAAAAAAACTGAGAAAATTCAGTCTGTGTGTTGTGGTTAGTCGTTATTTCTATTTTCCCACGTTTTTCTCAGGTCGCTTTCTTGTTTGTCTGTCTGTCTGTGCAGTTGGATTCTTGCAACTCAATTTTGAGGCACTTCCCGGCCACCTAGCGAGTTGAAACTTTCAGGGTAGCTCAGAACCCGATGACAATGCACGCTTAAATAACTTTTAACTTTCTAGGTGCACTTTCAGGTCAACTTTCGGCAACTTTCACTTTTGTATGGGGCTTATCTGATTGTTGCGTAACACATGGTTACTTCGTTAGGTTAATAATTAAAAAGAATAAAATAATAATAATAGATTTAAAAATCTAAAAATCCCACGTTTTTCGTTGACCAAAAAAGAATAAAATAACCCGGTGGGGCCATTCGAGCAGCCACTCAAAACGTGGGGGCGCATCTTTACAAATACTCTCAACATCTATGCATATCATACATCTCATTACATCTCCATAAGTAACATGCGCCCCCACGTTTTGAGTGGCCGCTCGCTTGGCCCCGCCGGGTTATTTTATTCTTTTTTGGTCACAGGAAAACGTGGGATTTTTAGATTTTTAAATCTCGTATTTTTTTAATGAATGTGCTTGAGCTATTGATGTGTGTGCTAGTGATAGAGCTAGTGATGTTGGCTTATATTTGCAAATTATTAGCAAATTCACAACGATTGATGGTTTTTTACGATTTTACAATGACTTCCAACTGCGACTTGTATATTATTTATTGGGCAATATCGACGGTTTGTTGATACTCATTCACATCTTATAACGTGTCATATTATAAAACAATAGAAAAAATATTAACATTAACAATTCTTAGTTCTCCTTCTTTGTTGGCGTTAGTCTTATAGAACTGTATAGTGGAGTTCCGTTAGACTGTAAAATTAGAAAATGAAGGAACCCACAAAATATGCATGGAATTTAAAATTAAATTTTTTATCAGATTGTTTATATTCTATATAAAAATGTTTACCCATTGAAAATCGCTGCTTTCATAGAAATAAGTTTATTTATTAAAAAATATAGATGCAACGTTCGGTTGCGCGCTGTCCGTGTCACCGCAGCATACGACAAACATTAACAGACAGACAGCGATATATCACTATAGTCTTCTCTGTCACTCTCATGGCTCATTCCTGGGAGTTTTGAGGCATTAAATCTTTATTTAAAATTATATAGAACAAATGTTAGTAAAAATTAATTATTTATTTTTCTCCAAAAATATACAAAGAACTTATGCTAAATTAATTTAATTTAAGATATATTAATAACAATTTACATCTTCATCAACCTCGTCAATTTGTACTACAGGAGAAGGGTTTGTACAGCTATTACCAGTGCAGTTTATACATGCAACTGAGCAATTAAGGCCACTTTTTCTACACCCACAAGCAGATCCACATCCTGATTTACAAGTACAAAAAGAATTCGCAGCAAATTTTCAGGACCTGGTGGTTTATTCATCATTAAAGGCTTCATGATGCCTGCATCAAATTGCCATCCCCATTTTTCAGGAGAAATATCATTGCCTAACCACATTTGTACTTGTAAATAAACTCGTTTAATATGTTCAGAAGCAGAATCTACAGTTAAAGATGCCAATTGTACGTATCTAACTGTAATTGTATGATGTAGGCTTGGAAAAAAATTTTTATTGATATATTTAGCTCTACATGTTGAAGGAGCATAAACAAAATCATCATTGTAGCTATCAATAAGTCCATCTTGCCTTTCAGCAGAAGCATTTTATAAATTAGTTATTCCTCTGGTTATTTTTATTACTTGTCCTAATGAATCAGCAGGTCCAGAAGCAGATCCAAGTTTTTCACAAATCTAGCAGGCAACATTATCATCATCTTTGGATTGATCCATATTTATTAATGTAAACTGTAATAAACAAAATGTAAAAATTTAATTTCAGTTATGTAGAAATATAGAAATGAAATTCTAATCGAAAAATTAAAATTACTAATGATGTACTGATTTGAAAATCAATTGTTATACAAATTAATATTGAATAAATAGTTTATAATTTTTATGAACAGAAAAATGCAGGTTATGATTCTATGGTTGCAATTTTAAAAATATTTAAATATATTTTTCAAAAAAAAAATCAACGATATAAAAGATATAATAAAATACTTACTATTAATTTTAGTTATTCAAACACTATTTACGCTGTTATTAAATAATTGATATTATATACACTTGACAAAGGTAAATTTCAGTTTACTTGCGTTTAACAAATTTCCAAACCCGATGGTTGAGAGAACTAATAACACTGAACTAGTCCTACGAAAACGGTACTCCGTTGTGCAGGTACATCTGCCGCGCGCCCCTCCACTTATTTTTACCTGTCCCTTGCTTGTTCAACTATTTTGTATACCTGTTACCGTGTAGGTATGTGTACTAGAATATTTATTAATACATATTTTCAATTTAGGATCAAAAATTAAAAATTATTTAACCCAAAATAGTTAATTTACTTGTAAATAAATTGCAATTGTTTATAAATAAATATATTTAAAAAAGCAACAAATTTATTTGGGTAAACTTTGTTACATAGAGTACAAAAAATAATATTCCGCTAAATTTTTACCTGTTCATTGATTTTACTTGGGTTCCTAGGTATAAATCTAACGACACTCCACTAGTAAGGACAGTCCGAGGTAAGTCAACAGTTTTGATGCAAATATTGTTGAGCCTCATCAGTTTTGTCAACAATATTTGTGAAAACTTTACATTTTACAATTTTCTTCTCTGGAAACTCAACAATCCTTTACGATCCTTTATTTATTGAGAAATATTTTTTAGAGATATTTTTTCACTTTCTACTTATTTTTTTTCTAGTCGCTAATAATTTAATTTAATTATTAGCGCATCCTTGGTGATAATGCATTAAAATTTTCAGGAGAGTTGCTAGGTAAATTTAAATTAACATTTCGATATCCTAATGCTTTTACGTTACAACGTAAATAAAAGATTAGCTACGCCAGTTCTATTGTGTATATAAACAACTATGATTATTTATTTACGAAGATTCATTTTCGTCATAAAAATATTTGTCATTTGAATACTTTAGGCTACCTCGAGGCTCCAAAAAGCTACAAAAAAGGCCAATCTAATACTATTTAGAACATACGTATCTTCTTAAACAATCAACCGCCCGTTATCCTTAATTTTTTTGTAAAACAGATATAACTTTTTCTTTCCTAAACGCAAATCAAGAAGAATAAACAAAGTCATAGACTAAAATGCAAATGTGTCTGAAACAATTATCAAATCAAGAGCTCAACGGCGCTGCAGTTTGTTGGGATAGAGATGATAGAGAAAGTTCAACAACTTTTACAATTGCCAGTCATGAGATGGGTGGCCATAAATTTATTATTCAATCATAACGTGATTTGGTAAACACTTAAGTAGTTGGTCCACCAGTATCTGCAGTTGATAGCATTAACCAAATCGCACTGACCGAGGGAATGGTAGACAAAACAGACTTAAGCCACCTGTGTGACGGTTGAGATTGCCTGCATTCTCTTTAAGGTTTCTTTCAAGATTTCTTCCATAAAAGAAACCTGTGCCAATAGTGGGAGCATGACAAGGTTGGTAATTATGAATGAAGGTCATGAATAATTATTTAAGTGACCACGAAATGGAAAACGCAATATGAGTAAACCTCTACTCTAAATGTGATCTCTGTTAACCTATGAACAAGCAAAAGTTGCGAGAAGCCTATTGATGTCAACGCTTTGCAGACGCTCATTGTCGCCTTTTAATGATCAAGTACTTATTTAAATTAAAAATGCACGTCGTATTGAAGGTCTTCTTCATTGCTTCATATGAAATTTGAAAAACATATTAATTAACAAAATTATCATAGTGTATTATCATATCTCTTTTTTATAAACATGCATTCACAGTTAATGAATATTTCATTTTGTGTTCTACTTGTTATTTTTTGTTAATAAGTTTGTTTTATTTGATATTTAAATATCACTACAATATGTATGTTCCACTTGTCTCCATACCTATTCCAAGTTATAGGATAATGATCAAACAATTTTAATAGAAATTATAATATAAGCAACAATTAAATTTGTCTTATGCAATAGGAAAAAATCTCTTTAATTTTCCAAATTTTCCATCAGAACATATTTAATAATTTTCCTCATTCTTACAGCAGTGGCGGAAACATGCAATACCATCATTTTTTCCAACGGCCATGGGTTTTAACAACCGTAAACAGGCTCAGAAACTCGTTTCAAAATCATATTAAACCAGTTGATAAGTGAAAATGTACGCACTTAAAATATGCGGAAGAACTAAACTAATTATTATTACTAATTATTTACTACACATATTTTACATTGTAGTCAAATTATATATACATGCTCTTATATATGACACACATATTTAAACCTTTCGGGACTCGAGTCCGGGATCATTTGCTTTCAAAGGTAGGATCACTACTGCTCGGCGAAACAGGCTGTCTTTCAAAATGTTATTTAAAAAACAAATATTGCGAATACTTAGAATATGTATTTAATAAAAGAAAACCTTTTATACTTTTTAGTTAATCATTGCATTTCAACTACCACACAATCTCATAGCTTACTATAGTTTCCTAGCTTTTGCCTGCGGCTTCGCTCGCGTTAGATTTGATTTTGAGTGTCGAATGAATGTCAATCTTAGTAAATAAATAAAAACTCTACAAAACTTCCGTCACTAATCCAGGTGCCAAAACCACTAAACTACTGGGCGAGCTAACTTGTGAGCAAGCTACGTAGAACTGGCCATGAGAGAAGCTGTTTGCTCTTAAATCTATCCCAGCGAATTTGAGTATTTATGCTTGAGACTTGTTTACTGACATCGAAAAGCGGACTTTGAGGGGAAACTGCAATCGTTTAAATTAAAACTAAAGATCATTTGGAATCGACAAAATTCGTGGTATAAAGACTGTTTCCCCTTGCGCTTACCCAGTTAAAGTCGTAGCTACTTCTATATTTCTATGACAAGCGTTGACTATTAGCGTGATCTTATTGCATAATTTAGGGGGTTTAAATTTTGCAATAACATAATAGGGGAACCCACGCGTGGAATAGGCCTATGGTACGGTAGACCCAGTGGTTTCAGCGAATCCAAAAATTCTACAGGGTAATTCGTAGCGTCGTACCTTTTATTCCCCCACGAAAGATTTTAACAGCATACTAGCGACCCGCCCCGGCTTCGCACGGAAGCAATGCTCTTCTATATTATGCATGTATTATACATATAAACCTTCCTCTTGAATTACTCTATCTATTAAAGAAAACCGCATCACAATCCGTTGCTTATTTTTAAAGATTTAAGCATACATAGGGATATAGGGACAGAGAAAGCGACTTTGCTTTATACTATGTAGTGATTATTAATGGCTGCCGCTTGATTGTTTTCCGGAGTAACTATGGCACGTTCACGCAACCATTTTATAGGCTTACCGTGAATTTGTCAAATAGCCGGATATTTCTTTGATATTAACTCCTGAACCGTAGCTACCACCGTGCACAAATTGCTTGAGACAGTTATCTTTCCGTCAACGTTCGGATGATCACCCTTACCGATTTAAAGTAAGAGATCTGCAAAACCAGGTCAGTCAACTAAAACAAGTAAGAGATCTCCAAAATGTCTTCCTCCAAAGTGAGAATGTTGAAGGGTGGTGGCCAAGCGAGATCTCTTTAAGCACGATCTTACTGCAACAGATCTGGTTCCTTTCGGTACTACTGGTAGAGTCTGCCTAAAGTCGCCAGCCAGTCAAACCGTTACCCCATCCATTAACTTTTTATTTCCCAGTATATCTTGAAGAGATCTATTTAAAGCTTCAACACCACCCTTATAACCATTGTTATCTAGTCTAACCATTGTTACCTAATACGCAGGTATTTCTGGGTAAAACAATGTTTTTGCAAAATCGTTCACTTTACATAAAACGAAAAAAGCTAAGAGTGTACCAGTGGGAGGTTATTTACTCTATCAGTCAAGTTTTGCTCATCAAATTGCAAAACATTTGTCCTTAGTCTATGTTACTCGGAGGCAATTTCGGTTCAATACTGCTGAATAATAGACGTGTTGCAAGTAACTGGTTTATTCCGGGACTGAAGTACCCGCTTATTACAATAATCTCGTTACCTACATAATATATAACACCTCCACCCTTAATCACTAACTTAAAATTTAACAACAAATATACATAATAAGTTTTCTACCAATATTACAATAAATAAATAAACATTCAAATTAAAACAAAAATCTTATAATTATTCGTCTATACCAAATCTTCCTGGCGGGTTTCGTGCCCTTTTAGTACTCTCTGTTGGCACCTCCGGACGGTTAACTCGCGTTTCATACTCATCTGTGCCGGGTTCCCGGTTTAAAGGCTGCGCACCTGGCGACACCGGGCCCCCTAACCGCTCCGTAGGTGTCGTTTCTTCCCCTCCCGCCACTAATAGTGAACTACGAGAGTTTCTCTTTTGGTATATGGACGGAGGTTCTGATATTGTCTGCGATACTCTACGTTTCAGCTGATCAACGTGCCTATGTACTTCGGTTCCTTCACTCGATTTTATACTATAATCAGTACTTCCTAACGTATTAGCTACCTCACCCGCGAGCCACCGATCGCCTCCGCTCCGATAGTCGCGATACCAGACGAGCTGCCCGGGTGTAAGTTGTCGAACTGAGCCTCCCGTGGCTGCTTCTCTGCGAGTTTGCTGTTGTGTCACTCGGGTAGATCTCTCTGGTTTTAACATATCTAGACGCATACGCAACTTACGACCTAAAAGTATTTGAGCTGGACTCTCCCCGGTCGTATAATGTTCCGTATTCCTATAACTTAATAAAAATCTACATAAGGCTATTTCAACGTCTATGTTTTGCTTCATCGCCTTTCTAATTGCACGTTTACAAATTTTGACGGCGTTTTCTGCGGCTCCATTGGAGGATGGATGGTAAGGAGCAGAGAAAATTTGATCAATACCGTTTCTTTTTAAGAAATCTCTGAACTGTTCGCTAGAAAAAGGCGGTCCGTTGTCGCTAACAACTTGCTTAGGTAACCCGAATCGCGACCATAATTGACGTCAAACGGATATTACGGATTGAGCCGTAGTACGATTCATTTTAGTTATTTCGATCCATTTTGAGCAAGCGTCAACCACTATTAAATACATATCACCTACTATTGGTCCTAAAAAATCAAGATGCAATCTCGACCATGGTCTATCGGGCCAGGGCCATGCTCGCGGTGCGCTGACCGGCGCGGCGGCGCGTCCGCCACAGCAGCGCATACGGTGCACGCGCGACATGCCGCTTCCACTGCTTCATCCACTCCCGGCCACCACACGTAACTGCAGGCCAGGGCTTTTGTTTTGACGACACCCTGTAACACTTTTTTTTTCAACCTATCTATAAGATAGCAAGCACTGCATTTTAAAGTACTGTTTATGGTGATATTCTCGCCATAGTTACACGAAACGGGCAGGAACATTAGGTATTAAGTTTATGTAGGTTTTCTAGATAGGAAGATGTGTATGTTGTCTGGTTTTGAGATAGTTAGTATTAGAAGAATGCATGAATATTTCTACCTTGTTTGAGTCAATTTCCAGTGGCATAGGGAGTGTCGGCGATCGTACCACACCCTTTAACAACACAGCATCCGTTTGAATTCATTTTAACACAGCATTCACTAAGAATTTATTTACTTTTCAATAGTTAAAATAAAATTAGCTTTCTTGTTTACATACATTACAGCTGACTTTCAGATTGACAGGTGAGTACTGTCAGATGCGACGTTTGTAGTTCCGATTTGGGCTACCTAGTTAGTACCTACTCATTCACTGATTTACGTTGTTGTTCGATAGGCGTTTCGGACCAAATAAATTTATATTTTGTTGGTAAAAAAAAAAAAAAAATATGTCGCATTTGTTATTTTAGGTAATTAAAATGAATGTTAATGTCTGGCATGTTATTTAGGATTTAATAATTATATTCATATAATAAATAATGTATGTTCGAAGAACACAAGTAGTCTCTGGTGTAGTCGTTGTCGATGGTACTCGAGTTTATTCCCACCAAGACGGAAGCTTCCTCCATTTTCTTTTTCATTTCGACTGTGTCGTAAGGATGCAGAAATTTTATTAACTGTGAAGCTGCAGATTTTGTTACTTCCTCGTGGAAGTCTGATTTCATTTCATAATGCATTATGCATTGATTTGTGTGGTGAGTGTTTTAATAATGTGAATTTAACTAGTGATCCACTTTTACATGTGGTGTCCACATGGTAATTCGATGTCTTGTTTCCAGGGCTCGAGGCTCATATTATCTTTCATTATGTTATAAATTAGTTGTTTCCTTCGGGATAAAACATGTAATAATTGAAGCCCAATTTTGGTGAGTTTCTTAACTTAATTATAAGGTTTGTTGTAGGGAAGCGCCATGTGCGAAATGGCGACCAGTTTATGACTTTGTTTTTGTATTGCAGGGCTTCATGGTAAGGCCTTTAGGCCACTTCAGGGCAAGGCTTTTAGGCCACTTCAATGGTGCGTCATGGCCAGGCTTTTAAGGCTACTCCAATGATGATTCAAGGCTATTTCAAGGATAGTATATTTCTAAATATACTTCCAGTTGAACTTTAAGGCAAGACTTTTAAATATAATTCAAAGTACCTCAGGGGCTGTTTCAATGTTATGCTGCAAGGACGAGGGCCTAGCTGGAATCCCAGATGATGATGTCTCATTGATGTCGGCGTGACGCAGCACATGTCTGCATTACCTCCGCCATGTGATTATCAATTTAACCAAGGTATTCCACAGTTTCCTTTTGTTACCGTAGCAGCTGTGTTCTATATCATGTACCCGAGGAATTGATTTTTGTTCATAAAAATCTTTATTCCTTCGGAGTATCAGTAAATCTGTAATGGCCACTCTGCGACATGTTCAACTTCAGCCTATGTCGGTCTACAGTCAATATATGTATTAATTACATGTTAAATTAATTTAGTTCTAGCATTATGTCTGGTTACTGTTTAAAATGTTTATCAATATTACTTTATTATGAATAACCTGTAAGTTAGGTATTCAGAGTTTTCTAAGTTAAGATGATAAGCAATGTGTGTCTTAGCTTAAGTATTGTGAGTACTTATGGGTTCGGTCTTAGACAGCCGTCCCCTTACTCCTATAATGTTTTATTATATGCATTCCTTAGTGAATTGCTCTTTGAAAATACAATTGGATACTGGCAATGTAGTGATTAAATAAATGATTGTTTAAATAACAATTTTAGTTTGATTTATTAAACTCACTTTGTTCCGATCCATGGACACTTTATTATTTTTTATTGTCAACTTTAATTATTATTAACGGCGCCCAAAATCATTGTTGCTCCATGGATGACTGGGTCACGCGAATCCACACTCACACAACCACAACCCCTCTGCTCTACCGACTAGCTTTCATTGGGGTAAATAACATCATTACCCCTGGGGATTTTTATTACAACCCATGTGCGCTTCATGTAACTCTTTTATTACCCTATCCCTACAGGTATTGGGTACAATCACGCGATGTCCCCACATAACGCATCCTAACTCACAATATAGCTCATTTTTACGATTTGCATACGGTTTGAGTTCTTGCATTTCGATATACGATTTCGGCCAGCCATCCGTAATATAACTCAAAACTCTACTTAACACTGGATCGGATAATGTTTCCTTTTTTAATACTTTATAATCTAGTAGCATAGCCTCTGTAGCAAAATGTAAGTACGTCTGTTCCGGTAAGGTGTCCTCTCAAGAGTGAAAGTCACCCTTGTGTTCTTTGATTAATCGCGATATTTCTGCTGTATTTTTTTCGGTGTTTACATATTCTATTATGAATCATAGGCAGCGAGTTTAATTGCCCATCGTTGTAAACGGCTAGCCGCTGTCGTTGGAATACCGGTATTAGGCCCGAATATACTCACCAATGGTTTATGGTCTGTGCGCAAAATAAACTTTCTTCCATATAAGTATTGGTGGAATTTGTCGACAGCAAAAATAATTGCTAAAGCTTCCTTATGTATTTGACTATAGTGACGTTCCGGCGCAGTGAGTGCGCGCGATGCATATGCCACCGCTCGCTCAGAGCCGCCGGGGGTTATCTGCGCCAGTACCGCTCCTATACCACGTGAGCTTGCGTCGCACGTCACAATAACCGGTCGCGAACTATCATAGTGGGCCAGTACACTAGCACTACATAACAACTCTTTTATTTGTTCAAACGCCCCATTTTGTCTGTCTGTCCAACGATAATGCGTGCCTTTCTTAAGTAATTCGTACAATGGAGCCAAATACGTTGATAAGTTTTTTATGAATTTACCGTAAAAATTAATCATTCCTAAAAAAGATTTTAATTGAGTCACATTTGTTGGCGGAGGCATGTTTATAATTGGCTGAATTTTTTCTGGGTTTACTTTAAGCCCCAATTGCCCAATTATGAACCCTAAATATTTCACATGCTTCACTAAAAAATCACACTTACTTCTCTTTATTTTTAATCCGTTCTTTTCTAAAATTTGAAAAACCCTTTCTATTGTTTTTAGATGACTGCTTATATCCTTGCTTTTTATCAATATATCATCGTAAAAAATCGCCACATCTACTCCTGCAAACAGTTTCATCATGAATTTTTGGAATATACCTGGGCTTGAAGCAAGTCCATAAACCAAACGGTTATATCTAAACAATCCGCGGTGCGTATTTATGACCGTATATGCTTTAGAGTTTTCGTCTAATTCTAATTGGTTATACGCCTGAGAGAGGTCCAGTTTAGTAAAATAAGTACACCCACTGAGATCACTAAACAGCTCGTCTACTTTAGGAACCGGGTACCTATCCACTTCTAAAACACGGTTGAGCGTTACCTTATAGTCGGCACAAATTCTCAGACCTCCGTCCGCTTTACGCGCTATCACCAGCGGAGTCGCCCAGTCGGAGCGGTCAACGGGCTCGATGACGCCGGCGCGCAGCATCGCGTCGAGTTCGGTGTCGACGCGCTCGCGCAATGCGTAGGGCACGGCGCGCGCGCGGCAGAACACCGGCCTCGCGCCGCTACGCACGTGCAGCCGTACCGTGCCGCCCGAGAACCGTCCCAAGGTGCCATCGAACAATGACTCATGTCTGGAAATTATAGCGTTAATTTTATTTCTACTTTCCTTATTCTCAACATTACTAACATTATGTACACTTATTTTCGGTATCTCAATGCCCATTTCCGATAGCCACTGCCGGCCCAACAACGTCGTCGTGCCCCTGTCTATTATATATAAATCTAATATTTTTTTAATATGTTTATATTGAACACAAACCTTTATATATCCTAGCGGCTCGACTATGGAACCGTCATAAAATTTTAACTTTAAATGACAGTGTTTCAAGTTTATATCTTTAAAATAAGTACAATATGTATCTTTGCTTATGCACGATAGTGCCGAACCAGTATCTATTTCCATTTGCAACAATGTATTATGTACTCGAAGTGATATACACACCGGTTTGTAGTTAGCTAAACCCATTTGATACATAGGCTGTTCATCATCATAATCCTCAGTGTCGCCATCCGAGGTTGATTGGCCGCTGCCGCCAGCTGCCTCCGCCGTGGCCCGGGGCTCTCGCATGTAGTAGGTCCCGTGCTGACCGCGTCGCCGCCCGGCGCTGCCGCCGCGTCGTGCTTCACCGTTTGGCCCCGCGCCTTCCGCTCGCCCGCTGTCGTTGTTCACGCGCCTTCCGCGTGATTGTCGCGCGCCGCCTTTTTTTATCCGTATCAGATTATCACCACTTCCCACGTCATAATTCTTTCTCCTTATAGGACACATTCGTCTTAGGTGGCCAGGTCGTTGACAATGACTACATATAAAGTTTTTATATCGGCAATTCTCAATGTTATGCTTATTACCGCCACACACCGTGCACTCCAACGCGGTATATACTTTAGGTAATGATGTTTCACTATTCTGTACAGCGCTAACAACAATACTTGCGTTTTTTTCCGCCGCCTCGAGCGTAGTGGCCAGCTTTACCGCTTTGTTATAAGGAATGCTATCTTCCGTAAATAATCTTTGTCGTGTACTTTCACTAGCAATGCCGCACACAATTTGATCCCTTAAATTTTCTTCTAAAGTTAATCCAAATTCACAATATCTCGCTAGTTTTTTTAACTCTGCAACATAGTCCGCGATAGATTCGTCCGGAGCTTGTCGACGTAACCGAAATTTATATCTTTCCGCCAACATAGAAGGCTTTGGCTGCAAATGTTTTTTCAAAAGTTCTACGGCCTCGTTATATGATAAGGAGGATGGTTTCTTGGGGCTTGATAAATTGGCTAAAAGTTCATATGCTTCTTCTCCCATTACCGCGATTAATGTCGGTAACTTCACTTCATCCTTAATGCCGTTAGCTAAGAAGTACATTTCTACGCGATCACAATATGTCGACCAATTGCCATTTTTAATATCAAACTCGCACAATTTACCCACGGACATTGTAATTTAATTGTATTTAATTATATTTTAATGTGTGCACTCAATTAATCACTAGTTTTAATCCTCGTCGCCACTGCTGAATAATAGACGTGTTGCAAGTAACTGGTTTATTCCGGGAATGAAGTACCCGCTTATTACAATAATCTCCTTACCTACATAATATAACAAATACCAGGAGTTATACAGGGAGCTGGAAGAAACTTATAACCAGCCCAATAGAGACGTATCATCTACATCAAATAATCTGGACCAGTATGAAACAGGACAATGAGATAAATTAATTAATTTACTAAAACTCATTGCAAATATCTCACGGGAAACTAGACTCTATAAGCTCTAGACAAATAATATAAAATTGTGTGATTTTTATTTCATACACGTTATTTCCTTTATTTTAACTGAATTTTGAATAGTTTAAATGTTACTTTTCCTTAGAATATTTAAATTTTTGTTTAAGACATATAATTTTATTGCCATTTTATATTTGAATAATTAAATCAAGTTTTACTTACTTACGTACACATTTGTAACTTGTATTTTGCCTTGATTTAAACACAGTTACACACTTTTTTTATGGCTCTAATAATCGTGTGATGTTTGGAAGGAAAAAAGTTTAATATCTAGTTGCAATTAATGACATCTCAAAGCTATTGTCGAAAAATGACGTAATATTTAAATACATTATTAACATCAAATCACTATAAATGTTTAAAATTTACGTCTACCTTATTGAATTTTTAAACCGATGTCATTTTTGTAACCAGCCGCCCCAAAAATCTTAAAAACGATACCCACATTGCTTTTAAGGCTTTTTAACCCCATTATTCCCCTTAAAGGGTTGATTTTTGGAAAACCTTGAAACAGGTATTTGTTTTGAAGGATTGACCTTGCGTTTTTGGTGCTCCATACAAACTTTGAACTCAAGTTTCACCTTTTCCAGTTTTGGAAAACCCGTGCAGTGGTTTGAGCTGTACGTTGATACATCAGTCAGTCAGTAACGGTTGCCTTTTATATATAAACAGAAGAAAATGAAGACTTATTATCATCCACTAATAAGTATTATATAAATAAGATAATAACGCATCCAACCACAATCAGTAACTACGAGTATTTATCTTTTTTCTACATTCAACTATTTAACTGCTACTTTTTTATATCTAAACTTATTTTTACTGCAATAAAATCTCTCTGTTAATCTACTGTCTTGAGTCAGGTGGGACTATCAGACATTACTTAATACCTACGTTTACTTTCAGATCCTCCGAAGGGCTAAATAGAGAGATTGCTGAAAGAACAAAGATGGTCACAGTCCTTAAAAAGACGTCGAAACGATAAAATGAAAAGAAACGAGTTTCGTTATCTGACAAAAATATTCCAAACCAATGCGTCAACGTGAAATTGTATGTAATAACAAAATAAATTCTATGAGATTTCTACTTTACTTCTAAGATTCTAATATTTGCACTTTCTGTACGAACAACAGCATTTTAACCAACCACAATCAGTAAAATTTTCTTAACTGGTTTTGAACGAATCTGTTTGAATTTGAACTGAAAAGTTTAACACTGTATAGGTTGACATACTGTTGAATTTACATTATAAAAGGGCAAAATATATGTAACAGATTTAATATCAATACTCTATTTGAAAATGTGTTAAATATTTTCCGCGTCTATTTTTCACTGTACTATGTACTCTCAATTTGGTCTCTAAAGCTTTTTTGAAGTACAATAATTTATAATTTATATTTAAGTAAAAACCTGCATATTAGCATGCAGGAAAATCCCTACTATAACATATTCATAGTTGTATAATTATGCTTAAACTTTACCAAATTTTGTTTGAGGAAAGAATCGTTAACGTTTTACCAAAGCTATTTCCATGACTTTTATTTATAGAAATACCAAAATAAACGTCTTCACATTTGGAAAACAGGACAGAATAGTTAATAAATTATATCTGTCGGAAAGATCGTAAATATTTTTTCTAAAGTTGTATAATATCAAGTTTCTTGCTTGTCATTTATCCTTCTTGAGAAGAAAAACCAAAAACCTTTAAGGTATTTTTTTGTAATCGTATGAATAAATGAAATTACAAGATAAAGTTTATCTCTCAATTTTTCCTTTAAACCGTGCACATTGCTGTATCTATTCTTTATTTTGTAATTTTTTTTTTTCTAGAGCTCGAGTTCTATTAAGTAGAGTTTCATTTAAAAATCGATAAAATCATCATCATCAGCTTATAAATGTCCCCACTGTTGAGGCACAAAAGTCTACAAGTTCATCACGCAGGCCTAATACAGATTGATTATAAACGAGTGCAGCCGGCCAACAGTTTAACGTGCCCTCCCAGGCACGGCGGATTATGTGATAGTAAATTTTCGGTCACCCATCCGTTACCGGCCTTTGAAAATGATGCTTAATCTTGTATCGAATGCGCTAACTTTTGAGCCAGCGTGCTCAAGAGAAAATCGGTTGAATAGATGGGATCATTACAAGTATTGCAAACTGACACAAGGTGAAACAAAACAAGGAACATTATTACTTTTTTGTTAGTTGAGCATGTAACCCCTTAATATTTTTATATTTAAACATTTTTTTTTCAGTCAATATTTCTTTCGATATAAACTAAGCACAGTAAGTTCATTAATATCTACTCAGTTCTTATCGCTTTTTGTGCAAATACTAGCTGTCCCGGCCACGCGTTGCTGTGCCGACTGCAGTGCCATCTGCCGGACTGATTTGTGAATCTAAACCATTCTCAGATCCCCTTGAACACACACAAAAAAAATCATTCAAATCGGTCCAGCCGTTTAGGAGGAGTTCAGTGACATACACACTCACAGAAGAATTATATATATAAAGATAATTAAGTACTTGTTATAAGTTTTTGCTAAGAAACTTCAGGTACATTTATTGTATACGTTATATCGTTAAATAGTAAGACAATTTTCTTATTACTAGATGGTAATATATATTTTATATGCATTATTATTTTTAATACAGCATAATATCAAAAGCTCAATATATGCTATGGCTATAAAATGGCCTTTGGCTTTTCAAAAATATCTTTTTTTCGGATACCGATACCGTGTTTATTTAATTTTTACCTTTCGACTCTTGTAAACTTTTATTTCAAGCGACGTTGAAATTTTCAGTCTTTTGTAAGTTTTTGTATTGTATTACAATGGGTAGACGCGATGGTGAGAACTAAATAGAACGAAATTTGTCAAAACAATGGGCCCATGAGGTCCTGGTCATAAAATATAAAATATCATAAAAAAACTTATCGAAGGGATCTTCTCCAGAAAATAAATTTAGAAATAAAACGAGGTAACACTAATTGCAGCATCTTTCGTGCTCTTGAATATATATTCGTTATTAATCGGTTTTACTTCCATAAAATGGCCAGACATTACAAATTAATTTCGGAGAGCTAAGTCTTTGGCATATCTTTAGGTACTTACTTTTCTGTAAGTAGCTCCTAAAAGCAATTGGTGTACGAATGACGGCAATGCTTATTGTTGGAAATTTGAAATTAAATTATATTTCTATGACGTTCATATTAGTAGGCGTATCTCAGGTGTCATCTTGTTCACAAAGTTGTTTAGTAGACGTAATGACGTCTATAAAAATAAATAACAAGACTGCCTTTGAGGAAGAAAAATTGTTTAAATTGTATGTATTCCACTCATAACACTGCTGACCATTAGAGCTGAACAACGTTAGTTAAAGTATTTGGTTAAATAACGCATGGGTACAAAAACTTAATCAAGAATTTATGTAAATTTTGTGAATCAAGAGTTTTGTGTTGTGTTGTTTAAGTGCTTCAATCTATTTTAAAACATGGCGATAATAGTGAAGGTAATAAATCCATGTGATGGAGGTCAAATAACTTTCGATTGTCTTGATATAATACAATGTTAATAGATATTTAATCATTAGACTGCAGATACCGATATTGGTAAGATAATAATAAGATAATATGAGGCGAAACGACTACAGTGAAAATCATTTAACGCCTTAACCTAACCCTGCATATTGAATGTTTGTGATTCATAATAGTATCTGTAATATCTTCTATAATAAAAATAATTAAATAATAATATTTATTTCAATAATATACTGTTGGGGGCAACTTTTTATCTACATTAAATGCGCTGCGCAATGTTTTTTTTTCATTTTGTTTTATAGAGTGGATTCAAGTGGAAAGTTACTATGTAGTTCTATGGAATTATAAGAAAAAATGTTTTTGTTTGACAACACCATGATCCATAGAAAAAAGGAACTGTCGCCAAACAAACTTTACGAAGCCATATATTGTGCAAAAAAATGTTTTTGATGTTACCTTAACTAGTGAAGAAAAAACAAATCATGGTTAATGCAGAGCACTAAACCATTTAGTAATACTGTTTATATTTTAATGATGTATGGGGATTGTTATTATAACGCCAAACATAGCTTTAAATTAAAAACAACTAAAAGAAGCGGTAATATTAAAAACAAGGTTTACCTCGTACACGGCATATGTTTTGTTTGATAAAAATAAATAAGTAAAAATAAGACATGACGTTACATTCTATGCACTTATAGTGCACAAAATGCATATATTTATAATACATACTTATATTTAAATTGCATTATTTCCCCTTGGGAGAGAAGACAACATTCTTTATTTAAAATACATAGATAACATTGATTCCTGTGTAAGAATCTATTATATTTCAATTGTTATTTTTTAATTTTCAGTTTCTGCTACTATTAACAGCATACCATAGTGGAAAAATAGTAACATCCCAACCTTTGAATAGAGGAGAACAAACAAGCGGTATGTTTCAAAGGAATTATCATCATCGACTTAAGGATGTTATATTCTTCCCTGACTCACAATATATAAATCAAGAATCGTAAGTATATCCTTCTGAAATATATATTTTCCTTTGTTTAAAATTATATCAATATTTATTTCGATTATCTTACTGTGGTAATATTTAAACTGTTCTAAAATGTTACTCCTAACCGTCTCGTCACTGTTCGTTTCTAGCGACAGTATTTATACGTTCTGCTCAATGATAAAGTGTTCAACTTTTAAAAACCAAGGTTTTCTTTTAACAGACACACAGAAGATATAGCTTTAAACAGACCACAAACAGAATCGGGGCAAAATTTAAAAATCCGAAATAATCATAATTTACCCCAAATACAAGATAAGGAGATTGAAACAACCACTGAATCCAAGATGGACTGCGCCATTTTTAATGTCACAGAATGTGCTGAGTACTACAAACTTATTAATGATATATTTCGTAATATTGATGCAACTGACATCAAAAAAGACAATTCTAAAAACAATTTCACTAATGTGAAATATGATAAACTCATAGAAAGAAATAATTTTAAAAGCGTGAGTGACAATGTTATTATCTCCGAAATAGAAACTACAACGGATGTGGACATGACGGTAAATAGTTTACTTTAATATTAAATTATCATATTTTTTTGCTGAGACTGTGTATTAAATTTTATTTAATACAATGTTTTCTATCTTGAACAATTCCTGCCATCACTCTAGCGTGCAAATATCTGATTTAATAAGGAATTTTTTTTATTACAATTATACAGACACTAAAATATTGTTGCTTTAATCTTAAGGATATACATAATGATATACCAAAATAAGTGTTGAAATCTCAGAGTAAACAGGACTGGAGTAACCATTAGTCAATTTCTCGTACATATTTTTCTGCCATTTTTTGCGGGGGGTGAGGTTACTACTACATTAAATGCCAGCACACAGGAACAAAAACTCTTTGCGTGTTTACAAACGCACACATGCATAATACGACAAACATATTTAAAATACACGCACACGTGCTTAACATAGTGTGTTAACGTTCTATTCAAACACACGAATGTCATTGTGTGAGAAGTGACATGACATAGCACGAGAATATCGATATCGATAAATCAGTTTCGTTCAATGAATGAATGTATTAACTTTGCGTTAGTATTCCTACATTATGTATTAAAAATTAAATTAAATTAATGATGATATTACACGCTACAACAGTCAATTTCGAAGGCTATATCCATAAAATACAAATTGAAACTTAATAGTTTATTGCATTTAAAAGATATTTACAATAGGTGTTATTATATATATAGAATTCACTGTGGACCCTTTCGCGTATAACCATAAAAGAAAGGAGGAACACTGAAACATTATTTTTAACAAAGCGATGGTGAATATAGTTGGTTTTCTCAGATTTTTACTTTGACCGATTGATTATTTGTATTTTTTTTTGCGATTTGCTTACATCACTTTACCGTATTTCCTTTTCAACTTATTCTTTAACTTAAAATTAATACATTTAAATGTAATAAACTAAAACTGTTATAATATAACATGTTAATATCTATTTGAAACATAACTAGTTATATAATAAACTAAGAGGATCATTCAAGAATAACGTTGGCACAGCATGGGCAACTAATCTTCTTCTATTGTTAGATAAATTTTTGAATCTGAGACGGCTCAAAATGTATGGAACATATAGTACTTGTTCTTGAAGATGCCCAAGATGCCCTATTACCTATTACAAGCATGAATACATTTTTTTGTATGCTGTATTCTTTAGGAAAACTGAATATGAAAAATTAGATGTTTCCGGGCATGTCAAAGCTTAAAGTATAAATACCAACAATTAGTATACCGCCTAGGGGCAGAGTATATTTGCCTGAACTACACATACCGATCATTTCTGATTTTAATACTGCAATACTATCTTCCAATAGCTTTCATTTATGTACAAAGGACTTTTGGCACCACATACCTTACTCCTAGTGTATCTTGAAGTATTGCAGTTGGACAAGCCGGTTTTTAAAGGAGCTATAAATGCTACAATATTAATAAAAAAACTTAACTTAAATGTTGACGATGACATTTAGCTATTACCATACTAAAATGTCATCGAAATCCGTCGCGTAGTTTTTGCGTGATGCGTGCTCAAACATACATACAGACAGACAATTTGTTCAAAAATTAGTGATTTCGCTTCCTCTACTCTCATTACTAGCCATTTGGTTTAAGGTGGACTTGACCTGTTTTATTCTATATCTTTACAGTTTTATTCTCGTATGTATAATATCGCAGGTAAATAGTATAATTCCGCACTTTACATACGGCGTCATCAGTTCAAAATCACATATCTTATTCTTATTTGAAATCATCATTAATACCTGGTAATAATTACTGAAACAAACTGTAATTTATCTAAGCTGTTTTTTATTATCGTTAAGAAAAAGCATTCATTCACTCATTCATTACTTACTCGTAAAATCACAATATCGATGAAGTTGACATCACTATTGTGCAAATTAATATTGTACAAATTAATAAGGGTTGCTGATTACAAAATAAAAACAATTTGTCCTGTGGCTTGAAAAAAAATTTTGGTTTCTCGGAAATTATCGGGTGTGCTGGTTAGGCGATGGTACCCTTTTAACCGTGCTTTTTTATGAAGTCAGGGACACTGTAGGTATATACAGCATTAGTACTCTTAATGTTTCTGAGCGCCGCCCAGCATGAATAAAAGGGCAAATAGTTTGATTATAGTAATATAAGTTATTTACGGGATTGCTACCATGTACCTTGTTTTTGAGTTTCCGATATTTCGGCACTGTTGCAAGTGCCATGATCACGGAGCGACTGAAGTAATTGCGGGTAGGCTGTTATTGGCAGAAATATCGGTCTACCCTCCGACTGTGGTTCGTATGTGTAAGAACCGAAAAAATCAAAAAAGTGTCGTGTCGCGATCCGATACTGTAAGTGTTGTGTGTCGAGAACAAATCCAAGAAAATAGTGAGAATGTGAACAGTGGTACGGGTAACGAACGCAATAAGAGACTTCGTCGGAGGGTAGACCGATATTTCTGCCAATAACAGCCTACCCGCAATTACTTCAGTCGCTCCGTGATCATGGCACTTGCAACAGTGCCGAAATATCGGAAACTCAAAAACAAGGTACATGGTAGCAATCCCGTAAATAACTTATATTACTATAATGTTAGTGACCATGAAAGTTTAAAACAATATAAATAGTTTGATTATTATTTTAATTAATTATTTTATTTATTATTTTATATTTCCATGTTGTGTAGCAAAGAATAGGCTTCAAGCAGCCGCAAAATTGTAGGTATGTACTTAATACTGAACTAAAAATAAACACGCAACGTACATTGTTAAAACGAAATTATAATTGGTAATTAATTAATACAAAATTACAGTTATTTATTACCAACAAACTATTTCTAATTTTTGTCTTAATTAATTGAAATGCGATAATGGTCAACCCTAGGTAGTGTCGTGGGGAGTGCAGCCATGACGTCATCAAACGAACTTTGAGCGCGAAATTTGAAATTGTAGTCTGCTAAAACATGAAATTATGAATTAAATAATAATCAAAACCTAAAAATTATGCTTATAAATGATAGGTGACGCCATCTTTTTGTATACCAGATATTTTCGAATTTTTTTTACAGTAGAAAACAGCACAGGCAGGCATTTTCGTGGGAGCTCTGCACGGTAAGACGTTCTGATTATTGTGGTTTTAAAATGGCGGCTCAACTAGTTTTATATAACGCACAGGATTCCGATGCTTGTGCAATTTGCAGAGGGGTAATGTTAGGCAAAGGCTACTCCAGTCCTGTTTACTCTGAGGTTGAAATACATTATTTGCAATTGAGACAAGACAAAAACATAGTCCGATAAAATTAAAAAGGTAATTATAATGGTATTAAAGTCAAATATTTGTCAATATGATAATAAAAGTGGTCGAGCAACCATACGCTCTGTTTATTTTGAAACAATATTTTTGGTAAATCTTTGATGTCATTCGGCAACTTATTAAAGATTTTAATACACATTCAATACATATTTTCCTTTAAAACATCGAGTCGCATATAATTGATATATTTAATTAAGCTGTGTTATACCTGTTTTGTATGGCACTATTTTTTCCAAACATTATTTTTATTAATTAAGGATTAATTTTTTTACTCGTATATATACTCTTTGACTGTTTACGGAATTTAAAGTGCATAGATGAATTATTTATCGTATTTTATTAGCGGAAATGACAATATGGGTCTTCCAGTAGTAATGTCTGTCTATTGTAAAGACTTTGTGTTGACGCTTTCTTCTATAGTCACTCGATCATATCTGTGTAGTGCCGTGGTCTGATAAAACAAACAGTTGAATTTCTTCCTCGGCTCCCTATATATGGTTAACTTTTACCTGATAAGTGTGTAAATGTGTTTATAAGTCATTCGGGGCGAGTAGTCTTTTATATTTTCTGTAGTTCCTTGCTGTATATTTTTCTTCAATCAGTCTATATTAAAATCTCTACATGAGGTGAAAGGACCAAAATTGGGAGCTTTTTAGCGTGAACTTTTTCAATAACCTTTTTAGACTTGCAAAGAAAATAAAGCTGTGTTTTCTTTTTGGATTTCCAAGTAAACAAAATAGCTTTAGTTTGTATGATATTACTTCCACGACACATCACTCAAAAACATTTTCCTTAACCTTTAAGTACACGCGTTGTTTAGAATTACATTCCGTCACGCGTGGGGTCCAGAAGTATCCCCCATATAAATTTACATATATATTCAGAATTTTTAAATAATTTCTTAAAGCCGTTTTAGATTATAAGAAAAGGCATTATAATACTTATGAAAAGTATTTATTAATTATAAAACAATGAGTCTTTAGACAGTAAGTAACATTTTTATAAAATTAACATCTCGTACATAGAATTTTTAAGGCACATATGTACTAAAATTTAACAAAAGAGTCAAGTTCTGACTAACTTACTATTTTTGTCTAATAAAATAAGAATCAAAAACAAGTAATTATAAGAAAAATTAACAATATACATTATAGAAAAAAAAATGACAATTCTTGAAACGTACTATCCTAAATTAACGTTAAAAAATATTCTTTGGGTAGGTATGGTAAACAATAAGTAATTGCTACTGAATGAGGCTTGCAAATAGTTTTCTTGCAAGATTTATAGACAATATTACTTTTTTTATTCTTGGATCTGGGACAATGATAGCACCTTCGCTTCATTTTTGGGGCACTAGGACCAGCTTCATCTGAACTATGCAAAAGCTGCTCTTTGTCGATCAACTTGCACATTATTGCTCTTATACGGTCAAGTTAGGATTATTTGCCAGTCTTTGGTAAATGTGTGGCTTTATAAGAGACATTGCAATAGACTTTATGTATATTCGTCGGATCATTTTCTTATTTTGATTAGATAGAACCCAGAGAACATAGCCATTAGCAATTGAAATATTCATTATAGAACCAAAAATTGCGTTTGGCCATCTTCGTGTTCGTCGTGAGCATGAGTGATTTGAATATTTCAAATCCAAGGCATCTACTCCTCCTTTAGTGTCATCGCTTTCCTCTATTTCAGACGCTGAATCATGTTCGCTGTGTATTAATTCACGGTCACTTATATCACCTACCACTTCCAAAATGTTCTCTTGAGGCGTGTCTCCTATGCCTTTGCTTTCAGAGTCACTAAAATCGTGTATAATTTGTGCAATTTGATTTTCGGTTAGTCGGCGACTAATTTTTCCATTTACACAACACCAATTCTGAAAAAGAAACAAATAAAAACATAACCAAAGTGAAAAAAGTAACTACGTTAAATCACGGGTGGGGTCTGCAGGTATCCCCACGTAAGCAAAAAAGTAACTTACCTTAGCAGAAGAGAGACGAACTTCCACTCGCCGATAGGCCTCGCGTCGCACTAAGATTAGCCGAAAACGCGCGATCTTAACTTGTCAATTTCAAAAAATAACCTTAAATAACAACGCATGGGGTCTGCTTAGACCCCGCGCGTGACGTTAAAGGTTAACAATGTCTTTAAGGATAAATATTGTTCTGAACGCTATATTCTGAGCAGAATGCTATTCCTTACTCTTCTACGGCAGTAAAAGGGAGCCAAGTTATAATTCCAAATTATTATATTATTTTCTAAATCTGATTTCATAAATAAGTCGCTCAAATACATATATCGGTCCCTTAACTTAAAACCTTTAATATATTTTGCTATATAAAACTGTCTGGTATAAAATTATTGTATGTCCAACATAATTAGATTTACGGCTCCGTTTAGGTTATAAATTGCCATTGTACATACTCTGTTGACTTCACTAAAAAATGGTCATCTTTAAGACGTCATGCTATGTTAGACGAATAAAAAAAGGCTGTTTTCTGTTACACTTTATGGTATACCCCTCATGTACCTTATTAGTATGATATTAAATAATATTTTAGATATGATAAAATTAAACTTCCATAAACTTTATTTTAGTAAGGAATGTTTTTTTTTTCAGACTATTGCAGATGGTATTTCATATCGAGGACCTCCTGCTGCGATTGTGGCGTCGCTGCTGGGTTGAATACCAGAGGAATATTTTTCCGCGTCTGATCTCCCGTCTTTATATCATCTCCAGGACAATGATCGTAGCAAATTTCAATAGCCGGGTTGCTTTGGAAGAAATTTCTGACATCGGCTAGATTTCTCATAGGAAACCTATTTATTGTGTGTCCCTTTTCATCGTATTCCACGTACAAAAGGCTATCAATGATTTGATTAGGCCTCGAGCGTAAACCTGTATCGGGGTTAACAATCAAATATGCTTTACGTTTTGCCTTTGATATCGCAGGCTCTGTTCCATTTTCTTGCACAGTACTAGAGAAACTAGTCGTCCTAAAATGGTAAAATATAACAAATATTATTATAAATGTTAGTTTTAGTGTAAAGTGAAAGCATAAAGTTAAATGTTTTTTTAAACGAGGTAGTTTTTAAGTAAATTATTATACCCACTTACTATGTTATGTAATATATCTCACATATATACTTGAAAGTAATAACTTAGTGAAAATTAAACGTAAATAAAATCTTACGTCTCAGGCGGGAGCTATATCTTCACCTCCTGATATTCATGTGGCTTCGCAGACCACTCCGTTATCGAGACATTACAGTTAAGCCTATGACTTGTTAATGCTTGGCGCATTTTCTTTACCCTTTTTATAAATTATTAATAAATACTTATTTAAGTATGTTGAGAGTGCTGTTAATGTAACTTTTTTTAAATATTTGTTGATAGATAAAGATACTTACCCATTTAATTTTATTGTACTCGTAGTATTAACAGTCACCGTACAACGCAAAAGTAAAGTGAAAATACATAAAATCTGCAAAAAGAAACAAATACCAGTAGTAATACAAATATTTTCCGTGTGGATTATGACCAGATAAGCCAATTGTTATTTTTTTATTCAATAATTGAAACCAACAACTTTTAGAACTTACAAAAATAATGACAGAGTGATATTTTGAAAAAAACATTATATTCTTAACTAATATCAACTAAAATTTACGTTCTCTATGCGTATTGCAATATTACGGACATTAACTTTTCAATTAAAATTGCTCAAGTAGCGATCGCTCTTAAGAAAATTAGTTCTTATTTATATTTCCCATGACTATTCGTTTGTGGACATATTATATTAAGTTTTATGGACAACTCTTATAGTTTCCAATACTTTATACTTTTGCCAATGTACTGTGATTGATAACTTTAGTGAAATAAGACTGATATTGTTAAATAATGGATACTTCCATATATTGTATTATTCACTTGTTATATTATAATTGAATCAAGAAAAAGGAGCTCAAAGCGTTTCATTTCAGACCTAGCGCCAGTTGTTAAATATAAGATATTTATTTTGTATCAAATATGTTAGCACAGCACAAGCAACGGTACCTTCAGGTAGTCTTCCCATAAATAACAAGTTCCCTTACCAACCCAACTATAGGTACTACAATTAAGACAATTTTGCATTTAATGGTAAGTTGATTCTATGCTGTCGACAATTAATATATTTTACAATTACAACAAAAGGTTATATTTCGATAATGAGATGACAGTAAAACTTAAAAAAATCAATTAAGTCCAAATTTCCAATACTAAATAAAAAGAAAAATACACAGATATAAAAAGCGTTTTTTAATGATAGTCTACGAACGCTAGCAGATTAACACGTTGTCTGATTTTTAACCAATTTAAAAAAAGGAGGAGGTTCTCAATTCGATCGTATATGTGTTTTTATGTTTGTTCGCGGATATCTTCGTCTTTTATGAACCGATTTTGATGATTCTTTTTTTGTTGGAAAGAAGATATTTAGAAAGTGGTCCCATGAAATCAGGGTTTGATAATGGCAGACCAGAGATATCAAGGGGAACTTTCAAAAATCCTAGGGGCGACGAGTGCGTATTTTTTTCAATAATATTAAGTTTTTTTTTTATTTCATTTATCAACTTCAAGCACTACAATTTAATAAAGGTCTGGAGTAGATCTGATGATGGAGTCGAGAGACAGTCGAAACTCCTCAACAATTCACAGCAGCTGCCTTATGTTTGAGCTTGATTAATATTTCCGTCTCAAGTTATCCTTGTCTCCTCATTCAAGAAGCATCCTTGCTCGGTCTATCCATCACTTAAAATCGTAAAATAAAATATTTTTTACCAAAAAAAAACAACTTCAAAAAGTAAACTAAAAAGCAAAAAATTAATTTACTTCACACAAAGTAATACGTATTTTCGTTTAATTAAATAGAAATGATTAAATAACTATTTTATAATTTTGAAGTCGGTGCCAAGTAAATGCTACAACAACCTTACTACAATATCAAATTATTAAGTACACACAATATCATTAAATATCAAAGCAATTACAAAACAGTAACAGTATTAGAAAAATATATGAATCGGTACCTACTAACTATCAAAGTAACTTTTTAAATAATTTGTACCTAAGTACTGGCTTACAAACTACTAGTAAGATTGATAATATCACACATGATACATCTGATGATCATGATGATCACATATGATAATATACACAGTTATTGTTTTACTTGGTACCGACTTCAAAATTATAAAATCATTATTTAATCGTTTCTATTTAATTAAATGAAAAAACGTATTACTTTGAGCGAAGTTAATAAGTTTTTTCTTTTTAGTTTACTTTTTAAGTCGGTTTTTTTTTTGTTAAATATTATTTTTATTTATCGACTTCTCTCAAGAGTAGGTACTACTTCCGCAACTCTTTTTATCAACAGTAACAAGACACTAACAACATGTAGTGTAATTCAACTATAAGATGAAGGTGAAGATGAAGGATGAAGGATGATGAAGGAAAATAGACAAAGTGACTGAATTTAAACTATATCCATGTACAACGAACGTAGACCCACTCTTTCTTTAAAAAAATCCAAATCAAACTCATAGAAATCTTTAATACAATGTACGTGATTTTTAATACCTAAATTATAACTAAGGTATATCATAATTTGAGAACTAGTTTAATATTGTTTGGTTTTTGTTGCATTCATGTACGGATGTTTACGTTACCAGCTTAACCTTGGTCATAAAAACCATGTCTGCACAGTCACGTCATTAGATGTAACTTAAATATTTTTTTTTTTATAATTTTTTTTTTGAGTAATTTAATGTCAAAATTATTGATTGTTTACCCTCGAAATTGCTGTGTTTTTAGATAATTTGTGATGTTCATAGAATAATGTCTATTGGTTTTCTTTCTTTTTTTAATACAAACTTAAATTGTTGTTGTCTCTTAAAACAAACCTGAAAGTTAGCATCTATCAACTCACCTATATGAGCTCGACTCAATACCTTAAAAAGAAGTTACGGTTTTTGTTTTTTGTTTTCAGTCTCTACAGTTTTTTACAGTGAAAGAACCTCTGAAACAGTAGCTTATGCAACAGTTTTTCTTATAGAGGAAGAGCAAGTGACCAATTTTAGGTGGTCATTTCAAAAGACACGAAACTTTCTACAGTTTATCCTCCATACCTACTAAAAATTAAAAGCTACTTCTGGCAGCCCTGTGTGGCCGGGGTAGGTTACCCTCAAATTTTAAGGAGGGTAAGAAATAATTTTTATTTTAGTTAAAGTATCAGTCATAAAATTTTAGGAAATTACTTTCGACAGTATTTTGTCTTCATGGAATTTTGCCAGAGCTTTTACATTTCTCCTAATTGTTGACAGAACGCTATAATTATTTAAAAAATAAAAATCCATTTTTGATATTTCATCAGTCTTCAAATTTTAACATAATAAATAAAATAACTAAACGATTAATTATATAAATACCAGAACGAAATTCCATCACCAACAGTCTGCCAGAGCGAAAAACGTGTGAGTAAGACAGTAATAAGGAAACCTGCGGGTTAGAGTGAGAGCGCTTATTGGGCATTTGTGGACTTCATTAGGCGTAGATTTAAAATGATACATAATGGAATACATTTTTCTTAATCTTGTTGAAACATCACTTTAGAAAGATTTTTTTGTACCTTTGTCGCAGAAATTCTCTAGGTCATTGTCAAGGATACTGTGGGAAAATATTAAAACGCGTTATATTCTAGGTATTCCTTTATTAAGGAGTGAGTAGAAGGTCTATTGCTTTTACCTGTACCTGTGACGTTCTTTTATATTCCTTACTTTACATTTCGAAGGTCCTAACTACCACAGGTATGAACAAAAAGTAGGGATCCTCTAACGGTTTGGGGTGTTGCATACGATTCAACCAGGGTTCCTAACTTAGGTGTCCCCCCTAAATTTAGGGGGTAAATAAGTGAGATGGGATTTTTTTCGGGGTTTTCTATGTTTAGGGATATTTTAAGGGTTTTCTTTACCCTTCATATTTTTTTTGGTCAGAACGAGTTCCAATGGGTCGAGGGAGATCAGTTACCACAATAAGTGATGCTATCGCTAACAACAACATTGATATCGAAGTAAATGATGACAATATTGATGGTAAGTGTATTTTAATATACATATGGATATATATATATTTATATATATCAAGTCGTAAAATATTATTATTAATCTTGTTCACAGATGATGGGATATTAGAGCCTCAAAATCAGTTAATATAAAATTCAAATGATTCTGTATTCATCTAGGATCACGGCGACCAATGTGATAGTGCACACGAGGATGAAGACTATTAAACAACTTAATAATTCCACAAACATAAATTTTGTATTTTTTAATTAGTATAATATTTTTTTCTTATATTGTATAAATTCAACTTCTATATATTAACTCTCCAATAAGCGCTCTCACTCTAACCCGCTGGTTTCCATATTACTGTCTTACTTGCACTCACACATATTTCGCTCTGGCAGACTGTTGGTGATGGAATTTCGTTCTGGCATTGTATATTATTAATTGTGTATTTATTTTATTTATTCTATAAAAATTTGAAGACTGATGAAATGACAAAAATGGATTTTTATTTGATAAATAATTATAGCGTTCTGTCAACAATTAGGAGAGATGTAAATGCTCTGGCAAAATTCCATGAAGACAAAATACTGTCGAAAGTATTTTCCTAAAATTTTATGACTGATACTTTAACTAAAATAAAACTTATTTCTTACCCTCCTTAAAATTTTTGGGTTTTTATGGCCACACAGGGCTGCCAGAAGTGGCTTTTCATTTTTAGTAGGTATGGAGGATTTACTGTAGAAAGTTTCGTGACTTTTGAAATGATCACCTAAAATTGGTCACTGGCTCTTGGCCTATTAGTTTTTATGTATCTAAAGTGATTGAATGCACTTCATTAGAAGAAACCATTTGTTTATAACTACTTAGTTATAAGACATCGGTTAGTAATAAGTGTGTTGCATGTTTAATAGGTAATTAATATAAAATATTTATCAGACGGAAATTTTAACACCAATTCGGCTCCTAATGACGGCTCAATGGCTAGTAGAACAACATTAATATGTAAGGACTTATGTTTTATTTGCATAAATAATAACTTCACACTTTGGTGTTTAACTGAATTGTTACTAAAAAATCGTAAAAAAATCATTCATAATATAGGTTTGCACATACAAAGTTACTTCGTAGTCCAAAGCGAAACATCGCTCATGTAATTCTTATGAAGAGTTGTTACAGATGGCATTACTTTTCCTTCTATGCAAAATGTGTAAATTGTAAACGTGAGCATGTTTTTACTCTAGTACCTAATGCATAGACATCAGACAGAAGGTAAGATAAAGCAATTAAGTCAATGACAGAAACACTAAAATGCACCATTTAAAGCTGTTTGCCTGCGGTAAATTATATAATCGGCAAAACATGAGCATTTAAATGTTACAAAGTATGTATAAAATAGGTTGAGAAGTTGGTGGCTTCCTTTTTCTGTTCGACCTTCGATGACCATGAATAACAAACCCATCGCTAATATCGAAAACCTTGTACTCAAAATGGTCCTATGAATCTAAGGAAGTTGGCTCAAAAGGTGAACTTATTCATAATAATTTTAATGTTATTCAAACAGGCATGGAGTAGGTAGTATTCAAAATCGTTCCATTTCATCCAGGAACAGCATTAAAATATGTTATAGAAGTTTAGTTTCGTTTTTCCGTACCGCCATTTCATGAAATACATCATTAATTGTTACGATATATCAGTTTATGAGTGCAGCATGCAAACCAATATTTGGAAAGAGTTCGAAGCTACACGAGCAAGTAATCGTAGGTGAAAATAGCAGGATTCTGTTAAATAACACTTCTATGGTGAGACATTTATTATTATATATGTTCTACTTTCGCTGAAGTATATCAAAAGCTGACCTAACTCATATGTCATAGATTCAATACTCATTTTCAGATTTCGAGAGCATATTATCTTTGTCATACGTACTTGGAGCTTAGCACACAAAACGAGAAGTAGATACATTTTATATGTAAGAAGTCGCACAGTTCTTAAAACTGAGAATCACAGAATGGATTCAACACCTGGATGTTGATGATGTCAATAGAATTTAACAACAACTAGATACAGCTTGTTAAATTCTATTGACTTCTCATTCTTGATAAAAGACTAACTTTTTATAGGTACATGCTCGTATTTCTTCAATGGATGTTGTGTTAGAACTGACTTGAGGCTATTTGTTTCCAAATTATTCAGCTTAGTTATATTTTTTTTTTAGTTACAACTTTAGATGAAGTTTGTATACCATGCGGCTTAATAGCACAGCGAGTATAGTAAATAAGAACTGAGGCCCAGACCTTAAAGTTATTGTATAACCTAAACCATTTAATCAAGAATCAAGTTCAGATCAAAAACTACTGTTACTGTTAGTCAGACAGCAGCCAGAACTGAAGCAGAAATAATGAGCTTAGCTCTACCTACAATATGACAGGTACCTCTCACAGCTAGTTTGTTTGTTTGCAGAAGGTGAAGAACGTCAGAAACATTTTGTACTAGAGCCAATACGGATAATGATTAAACAGGTCACAATTTGTTTCTTTCGGTAGGTAGCTAGCCTATCCGTTTTTATAGGATACATTTCGGAGAGTGTGCAGCAGAAATGCACAGCCTTGTTCCGCCGTCCCCATTTTTTCTTCGGACAACCAGACATTCAAATAGGCGCGATCGTTATATGGTTGATATACCAAGGAGTCACACTAAGTGTTTTTGTTCCAATTTTGTGATCCGTGCCGCCAAGGAATGGAACTTTATTTCCTGATAAGTCTATATTTGAAAAAGTATCTTCTAAGTAGGCACATCACATCCTAGATCACATCGTCGCTTACTATCGGGCGAGATAGCGGTCAAACGCTTACTTATTAACAATAAAATAAAATTCATCTATTTAATCTTTTAAAAGTATATAGTATGAAAAAAAATCAATTCAGTTTTAACCTAACCTCAACTGCAATAATGTTACTGTAAACTGCCAGCTTTAGAAGAAATACTATAATTATTTATTGTTCTTCTTTTGTTCTACTCATATCTATTACTTTCGTTTATGGACACTACTAAAAATGGCAGTCAGACTCCATAGGAAATCACCATTCTCCTTTGTTCCAGTAAGACAAATGGTGATCTACTTTAAGGTTATAAATAGATTCATAGGTAGGTTTGTATAATATATTTTTATACATAGATTCATAGCTGTATATTAATCGTAACGCGACGAGTAAGCACAAATTAGTACCTACCCGATTTCACTAGAACAACACATACGTAGAACATTATGTCATAAAACCACACAATCACAATTACATCGTCGAAACGCGTTGGAGTAACAATCAAAGTAATCAGATTCTACATAGAATTGTTTTCCTGACTGCATGTAATATTTCAATAATATGCTCTGCAGGTTATATCAGTTGAGATTAAGAAATTGTTTATACAATGTCAATGGCATTTCTCGAGCTGTCTCCTTATGGCTGAAGCATGATTAAAATATAGCTGTCACTTTATTTTAATCATGCTTCGAGCATATCTTTTCTACAAATATTCCTCCGGCATTGCAAATTTCTGTATCAGCCGTCTGCAACAAGTGGTCTTCATCATTCGTCTGAATATATACATTTGTCAGTTTTAAAGTACCAATATTTTGAGAATCTATCTGCACAAGTGTATGATTTAAGTTTTGCCTTACATGTAATTACCAATTGCCATTTTTTCCTAAAGGGGATGAATTTCATTACTACGTATTATAAAGACTTGTATTACTGCGGACGCAGTTATATCCTGGAGTTATATCCCACCGGATATATATGCAACCATTCCATTTAAAATTTCTTAGCACATCCAGTACCCATATCCAATCCAATCACATGACTATGTAGATATGGATATAAATATATTTAAAATTTAATGTTACCTGGATATACCGCATAATTTAATACGGTGATCGTTAATAGCAAAAAAAAACATTAATGGTTTTAACGATAAATGAACAAAAAAATTGCCAAATTCCGGATATATTAAGCGAATATGTATATGTTAACTTGGGATTTAATAAACAGATGTAGATATGGATAACTGGATATATCTCGTGATTTAACGGATTAAATGAATAAGACTCGTCTGGGTATATTAAGCGGATATAGATATACTGACTGGATATATATCTTGTTTCGGAAGGATATAGAGTAACTCCTATCTTTTCCCAGACACACTTTGCGCATCTAGTATTATATTGACAGTACCGAAAAGGAACCATTCAAAAATACGGAAAATCAATTTTATGCTACATGGTATTGGATTTTAGTTAAGGTTGCATACAATAATACAATTCCAACTGAATGATTCAAAAATAAGGATTTTTAGGCTGCCCCAAAAGGTTTTGCAACTAGCCATAATTCTCTTATATACCAAATAGCGACCAAATAAATAGCATCTAAAGTCTTTATATACGAAAATATAAATAATTGCTTTGGCAGATAGTGTAGGCGTATAGTTCAGGAAAACGTTGTAATAATCTTGAAAGCTTTTTTATAAGAATACAATAGTATTTCTACATAGGTATGTTTTTTTTGAGCCTAAACTGGGCAGAGAAGATTCTTGGTTTTGAAGGTCACGTTCACGATGTGTGAACATAATGTTTTTATGAGCAAACTTATGCACATCATTACGAAAGCAACAAACATTACAATGACAAAGACTTACAATGTAATTATAGCAATTAGCATTTATTTGCCTTAGTAGAACCGCGTTCATTGTAAAAGGAACCGGAGTTTCTACCTCTGTTGTGTGGATCTTTATGCATTGTAGGGATAGTCTATGCCTGTGTGTTTTAATCTGTCAGACGATTAAGATTTTAAATACTAAGTTGTTTACTAGCACTTATATCTTTATTAGAAACCAAAAAAATATTAATAAACAAGCTGTTACCCGCGACTTAGTTCGCGTGAATATTATTATGTGTGCTTATATGACAAAATTGCCCACCCGATCTTATAACAATCGTACATTATATCAGTATAATCTACCTATATGCTGAATCCCATTAAAACTGTAAACCCATTTGACGTGATTAAGTTACAAACATGATAATAATCTAACTTTTGGTCATAGTGGCATCCGCAAATAAATTTATTTTATCAAACAATTGCTTACTACTTTTTCTCATAATTCATGACTGCCCTTCTGTTGATCTTAGGTTGATAATGGGCATATTTTTTTACAGTTGCCCGATTTATTCGGAATGATTTTGGAATAATTTTAAGCTGCAGTTTTTATTTGTTTCCTATGAATATTGTCTGTAAACATCTTTCTGCGTTTTTTAACTTTCTTGCCGGAACTACTCATGCCAGGTTCTTTAGAACTATTCGTACTTACATTAACCTTCAATATGTAACCTACCCATATCGGCTAGATACAGGTGTTTCGAACCACAAGGGGTCCCAGGTCGGTCCATTAGAAACACTTAAATCGTTGCTAATTGCTAGTCACGTGGCTTACTATATTGGCTCAAACTTAAGCAGCCATTGAAATATTTTCATTAAGTAATTAAGACACAGAAAAAATAAACATGCTCCATCGCCAGGTATTTCTACCACTCTGAATCAGATTTTTAACTTTAATTTCGACGACAAATGCTATTATTTTTTCGCCCATTTCCCAAACAAACGTAAAACGATAAACAAACTAAAATAAAACTAAGTAATTAAAATGAAACTTCGAAATTAGTTTGATAAGTATTTAAATGAATATGTAGAAAATTTATTATTTATTTGATGTCAGAATTTCTAGCAAAAAATCAAATGAATATTTAAATGCACAGATATATATAATCCTATCATCAGTCAAGCAGCATAAAGTGCAGAAAAAATAGTGCTACAACGACCTGCCCTCGCACGTGACTGCCCGTTCGAGTAGACATACCTAATTACGTGCCATCCCGCGCTGTCTTTTCGAAACAAATTAGGATTTTATCGTTTTTCGTTTGTTATTGACTTTGCCACCCCGTTTTACCTCCTTAGGGGTTGAATTTCGCAAAATCCCGTCTTTCTGAGCACCTTCATTCTAAAAGGAACTCCTATGCTAAATATAAGACTCCTAACTTCGCTTCCTTCGTTCGCTTTTATATATACTATATATAGTACCTTTGTATAAAAAATACATAAATATTAGGCAATATACAATGATCAGACACCAATTTTATTATCTAAAGCATTTAGTGTTACAGAAATCAGAAACAACAACGGTACCACAACACCCAGACACGAGTAAATATAATAGATTTAGTTCTTACACTTCCGCGCACATTACACATCAGAATAAAACACTTTTTTACGGATTTTTGCGCATGTTTTATTTTATTTTATATTTAATCCTGACGTTTCGACTCCTTTACACGAGCCGTGATCACAGGATGACTAAGATGATGGTTGTCATGTATTTTCTACTAACTTCACAATATTTTAATCGGGCACGTTCCTAATTATTAAATTATTTTATATAAATCAAGTTGTTTTATTTTATTTTAAAACATTATTTAGTTATTTAATTAACTCTCACTACAATTACATTGTATACTACTGAGTCTACTACCAGTTCGGAAATTGGGAGGGCCTTCGGAGAAGAACTGGCGAAAGAAACTCGGGCAGGGGGACCGACCTCCATCTTACTGTTTAATTATTTGCAAAAAGAGCTAACTACATCATCAGGTCTTGCAGTGTGTGTTTTTGTAGGTATTAATTTATTAATTATGGGGTCCCAAGCAGGTGGAACGCTCCAACCTTCGTCTCTATTGAAATTAGGATGTTTCCTAATTTCAATAGCCTCGCGTAGCATCCTAGGAACAAATCTTTGTTCTCTAGCGAGAATTTGTGGTTTATCGAAACGAATATAGTGGTTTGGCCCCTCAAAAGCATGCTCACACACTGCAGATCTATTATCGCGCCTATGTTTCATGTCAGCTACGTGTTCTTTAATGCGCATCCCTATACATCTCTTTGTTTGCCCGATGTATGAGAGCCCACAGTCACAATCGATTTTGTAGACACCCGCTGTCTGAAGGGGTTTATTACACTTGACCGATCGTAAGAATTGGTCAATCTTCCTGGCTGGTTTAAAGTAAGTTTTAATAGAAACCCGCTTCAGAATATTCCCAATCTTGTCAGTGACCCCCTTCATGTAGGGAAGGACAGCAGGTTGGCGCTCTACTGTGGCTGGTTTGGCGCGGCTTCTGTGACGCAGTCTTGGTACTCGCAACTTGTTATCTTGTAGTACTCGCTTGACATGCTGAAGCTCAGCAGTCAGATGTTGTTGGTCATAGATGCCGCGAGCTCTCTGAAACAAAGATTTCCCTACGGTAGCTAACTGTATAGGATGGTGGTGAGAGTCACCATTTAAATATCTATCTGTATGAGTTGCCTTTCTGTACACTGTATGACTAAGGGTTTGATTTGGATTCCTGCTGATTTGAATATCTAGGAAGGCTTTTTTATTGTCTGTCTCTAATTCCATAGTAAATTGTATGTTGGGATGACTGGAATTAAGGTGACTTAAAAAGTCAGAAACCATATCTCTTGGTAATATAGCAAATGTGTCATCTACATACCTTTTGTAAAAGCGTGGACACACCACACAATATGTAACGTTGAGGATTGTTTGGTTAAAAATAACTTCAAAAAAGAGGATATGGAGGCAATCCGTCAAGACATTTCATCTGTTCTACGACGTAGTAAACCGCCGAAACCTAACCTCTCTTATAATGAATATAACGCATTAAAAAACCTGCGAAATAAATCAGATCTTACAATCCTCCGAGCAGACAAAGGCAATGCCACGGTAGTAATGGATACGTCAGATTATAATGATAAAATGCTGCAGCTCTTGTCGGATGAGAACACATACAAAAAAGTCAAAAACGACCAAACTTCTAAGGTACTGAAGAAAACCAGTGAACTCATCAAGACGCATTCCGAGGTATTAGATCTTGACGTCAACTATCTTATTCCTTCCTGCCCTAAACCGCCGAAGTTGTATGGGTTGCCGAAAATACACAAACAAGATGTACCGCTACGTCCCATCGTTAGCCAAATTGACTCATCAACCTACCGTTTGGCTAAACACGTAGCTAAAATACTATCACCACTAAGGGGTAAAACAACTGCCTATGTAAAGGATTCCTACCATTTTGTTAGTGAGATACAACACCTACGTCTCACTGATGATGAAACTATGGTTAGCTTCGATGTCCAATCTTTATTCACAAGCTTACCTGTTCAAGATTGCATTGATGTCACTAGGAAGAGACTAGAGAAACACAATATACCAAGTGAATATTCAAAATTACTGGAATACTGCCTAACATCGGGCTATCTCTTGTGGAATGATGAATTCTACCTACAAGTGGATGGTGTAGCAATGGGCTCTCCTGTATCACCCATAGTCGCCGACATATTCATGGAGGACTTTGAGGAAAGGGCCCTAGCGACGGCACCGGTGTGTCCACGCTTTTACAAAAGGTATGTAGATGACACATTTGCTATATTACCAAGAGATATGGTTTCTGTCTTTTTAAGTCACCTTAATTCCATTCATCCCAACATACAATTTACTATGGAATTAGAGACAGACAATAAAATAGCCTTCCTAGATATTCAAATCAGCAGGAATCCAAATCAAACCCTTAGTCATACAGTGTACAGAAAGGCAACTCATACAGATAGATATTTGAATGGTGACTCTCACCACCATCCTATACAGTTAGCTACCGTAGGGAAATCCTTGTTTCATAGAGCTCGCGGCATCTGTGACCAACAACATCTGACTGCTGAGCTTCAGCATGTCAAGCGAGTACTACAAGATAACAAGTTGCGAGTACCAAGACTGCGTCACAGAAGCCGCGCCAAACCAGCCACAGTAGAGCGCCAACCTGCTGTCCTTCCCTACATGAAGGGGGTCACTGACAAGATTGGGAATATTCTGAAGCGGGTTTCTATTAAAACTTACTTTAAACCAGCCAGGAAGATTGACCAATTCTTACGATCGGTCAAGTGTAATATACCCCTTCAGACAGCGGGTGTCTACAAAATCGATTGTGACTGTGGGCTCTCATACATCGGGCAAACAAAGAGAAGTATAGGGATGCGCATTAAAGAACACGTAGCTGACATGAAACATAGGCGCGATAATAGATCTGCAGTGTGTGAGCATGCTTTTGAGGGGCCAAACCACTATATTCGTTTCGATAAACCACAAATTCTCGCTAGAGAACAAAGATTTGTTCCTAGGATGCTACGCGAGGCTATTGAAATTAGGAAACATCCTAATTTCAATAGAGACGAAGGTTGGAGCGTTCCACCTGCTTGGGACCCCATAATTAATAAATTAATACCTACAAAAACACACACTGCAAGACCTGATGATGTAGTTAGCTCTTTTTGCAAATAATTAAACAGTAAGATGGAGGTCGGTCCCCCTGCCCGAGTTTCTTTCGCCAGTTCTTCTCGGAAGGCCCTCCCAATTTCCGAACTGATAGTAGACTCAGTAGTATACAATGTAATTGTAGTGAGAATTAATTAAATAACTAAATAATGTTTTAAAATGAAATAAAACAACTTGATTTATATAAAATAATTTAATAATTAGGAACGTGCCCGATTAAAATATTGTGAAGGTAGTAGAAAATACATGACAACCATCATCTTAGTCATCCTGTGATCACGGCTCCTGTAAAGGAGTCGAAACGTCAGGATTAAATAAAACATGCGCAAAAATCCGTAAAAAAGTGTTTTATTCTGATGTAAATATAATAGGTTTGGTTTTCTACATTGATCAATTGTCTACTAGATCTTGATTGACTTGTTCTACACAGATCCTCCAGATCCGGAGTGGCATCCGGAAATTTTGATTTGTTCCGATAAACTTTCGAGGCAATACCTCTGGAAAACTGATAAGAAAATAATCTCAACGTTTTTCATATATTTATTGAATCAAAATATTTATTCTTATTTTATTTATCTTTATAATATTATAAGAGAAAAATATTTTTTGTAGAATACTGGACATTATCAATTATCTCACTTATTCACCTTGTGCATATTTGGAGACACACCCAGTTACCCTCCACATTCAAATAAAATCTCAAAATGCACTGGTCTTGATAGCGAAAGGTTGTGGGTTCGAGTCTCGCTTAACTCCTTAGATAAGTGGAATTAGCTAGACTAGCAGTCGAGTGCTTGAATGACAAAGAATAAAAATATTATTTACCTATACACAACACGCAAAATTCATAACCCGTCCTGGCAGTCGGGTAACAAAAGAGGAAACATACATGCTTAACGTGTACAACAGACTTACATTAAGTTTCAAAAATCATTTGGTATACAATGGACATTACGCCTTTAAACTATAAAGTATCATTTTATTTTTGTTTACTTTGTAACGACCACTTTTACAGAGAAATCACATGCAAAATCATAGTTATTGCGACCATAAGTAGATTCTAAATCATTGACATTCTATATGTCATGGTCAATATTGAGTTATAAGATCACATAGATAAATAATCATCGACTTTAACATTGATATTGTTTCTGTATTGGATGTAACAAATTTGAGAACTGATCTGTGATGTCACATGTTGGTATGCCCAAACCATTTAGAGGTCTATTTAAATAGTCAAATGGAATTAACTCAGTTTCAGATCAGCTGGTATACAGCACGCGTCGTACGTGGTCCACACACTGGACACACTTATATATAAAGAGATCTTACGAAACCGTTAGCACATTCGACCTACAACTTGGGCAGGAAGTTGGTGCTTCTTTGTCACACGAAGAACACAAGATGCAGCTGACAGTGGTAATTATTTCCAATTTTTTAATAACAATGTAAAACAACAGATGTAATAGAGTTACTAATGCCATTAAGTGTGCTGATTTAATAACACTTTTACTTAAAAAAATATTTTAATTTATGAGAAACAAAATATTTAAAAGTTATACCTTTAAAACATTGATTAGCAGATTTGACATCTTATGGTTTCATTGAGATTGCATCATGGTAATCGAAGCGTCGCCGCCAATGATAGAATGACTATTGCAAAATCTTAGGTTAACTTTAGTGGACTCCAACTATCATACATCTGTTTATCTTGACCTTTCGATTGCATACTACTATGGTCAAAACACATGGCTTTCAGATTAGATGTTAAAGTGGCGACGTCAAATATTTATGCAAATAATATTAAATACCAAAAAAATCTAGGTGTTTAATCTGTAGTCATTCAATCAATCATTTAAGTATTTTTCCAATAAGCTTTTTACCACAATACTTTGAATCCCGATTTCAATACCGAATGAAAAACTTGATTATTCTATTTATGTTTTCTGCATAAATGTTATTATTTTTTACTAATGATAATTTGAATTTGACTTTCGTTATAAAACCATAAATATGTTAACCGATAAAAATCGTCTATTAATTGGTTAAACCAGTCTATGGATTAGTGTTAACCAAAGCAAAAACAAAACCTTAAGATAAATGTGTTTTTGAATACGAACTAGATTTGGAACTCTGAACATGCGGTCAAAGACACTCCAAAGACGCCGTTAAATAACACCGTTACTGAGTAATTAATTTTGTGTACAACTTGTGTTATTATTAGGAATATAATCTAAAACTGTAAAGACATATTTCAAAGGCAAAACAAGAGTGAAAATTCGATCCAAATATTTAATTATTATGATATGATTTAACTGGATAAAGTCAACAAAGTGACATTTTTGGAAATCATAAATCGATGTTCTTATTTCTATAACTTTTAGAATAGTCAACAGTAAATCATTTTACATTTTTTCATTCGCTTTTCTACTTAAATTCGAACAGAAATGGTTCAATATGTAGGTATAGCAATTTTTTTCATTTTGTGGTAGATTAATGTTTTGCGTGCATGCCATTTCACGTAGTATTTAAAAAGGCATCTCAATGTCGTACTCGATAACAAGAATTAATGGAACAATTTACAACTGCCTTTCTTTTTATCAACCGAACTTCCAATAAGGCAAGGAACTCGTATTCCGAACGATTAAAAAGAAGGATGTTTTGGAAAGTACACTTGTTGACAATAATTATTTACATCAATTTTGAATGTTGCAAAAGATTTATGTCAGCCTATCTATTGACCAATTTTTAAATTATCGTACTTGTAATCTTTGACAAATAAGAAAATAAAGATAGGTGCTTTATATTAAGCTAAAAGGACAAACGATTTTATAAGAGATAACAAAAGTGATGACTGATGACAAATATTTTAATCGTAATGTAGGTAAATTGATGAAAACACTCTTTATAGTAAGAAAATGTTGAATATTTGATAAAATATTTGACGATGACGTTATATTGCATAATAAAATAACTAAGAATTACTTTGTTGACGGAAAAAATCATCACTATATTATGAATGGCTAACGTATACAATTGATGTACGCGTATTAATGTCGTTTATTTTGCAAGAATTTCATTTTATTATTTATTTATGCTGAAGTGCAACAAATACAGTAAAATACGGATTTAATTTCGTGCAACACTCTTTACCAGTCATCCGCTAAATGTGTATAAACCAACGATCGGTGCAATAAAATGAAAAAAAAATAGTAAACCAACCAACATAATAATGTAATAATGTAAACTTACATACTTATCGCTGATTGTGCCCAATGAGCGTATAGAAAAAATACTGAAATAATAACATTTTATAAGGACATAAATACATAAACTAACGCATTATTTGTAGGTAGAAAATGAACATACAGAATTAAGAAGCGGCCACTAGGGCGAAGGTCAAGTTGATGAGAGCCATCGAGAAACTGAAACCTAGACTTCAAGTATACTGGGGGTACAAAGGTCAAATAGAGTGTTAAAGGTGCCACAAACAACTCGCAGCGTCCTACACTCATAATTAGGGGACCATATGAACTGCTCATAGACATAATCTTCTTCGGCAGCAGCACAGTATTTTCCAATGGATGAAAACATTGTAGGGAGAATTAGCCATAGTCCAACATGCAAATAAATTTCAATTGCCACTTAGTCACTGAGCACACTAATTAAAAGGCATACATTTCTAATTATGCCCATAATTCTAATTATACACATAAATGAACTTTATGCCCATAATTAGAAAGCGCTTTTTCAATTTCCCCTTCCAAATATAATCTTTTAAAATAAAAAAACCCATGTTTATTTTTACAGGTTACTGGCATTTTCATGATAGCACAGATGATCTCAGCAACCCCATACTATGAAAGCCAACCAAGACCTCAAGTCATACAATATGATTTCGACACAAACAACCTCCCAAATTCATACAAATTTTCGTAAGTTTCACTAATAATTTAAACAAATTTAACATCACTATTTTGTGTTCATTGCTTGACTGTTATTTTTGTAAATAAATAACATATTTATCACTTAAAAAAAATTACATAATTATAAACATAAGTTATTTTAGCAAAATCAACTCAGCCTTTCATATTGATAAGAAAATACTTTTATAAAATATGTTTTTTTCACAAATTCTTATCGATATTCGAAATTGATGTTCCAAGTTTTTTTTATAGTTTTAGACTTATGTATGATCGTGATCTGTTTACTTTTTATAAAAAAGGTACAAATACGGTGAGATTTTATGTTTTAAGGGAATAAAAGTTTACAATGTTAAGTAATCGGTGCCTCTTTACGAAAAAATACAATTTAAAGTAATAAAAATGAGTTGATCACTCAATATTAATAAGTCGTTAAACAAGATTAGCAAGAGCGCCACTAATTATTAATAAATAGTCAATGTAGTGATAATTAGTGACGACCCCTAAAGTATTTGTCTTTGAAGTGCGAGAAGTACGTAAAAGATAAAATCTTACCGTATTTTTACCTTTTTTATAAAATGTAAACAAATCACGATCATATAATAATAGGTCTAAAAGTATCACAAGGAACTTTGCAGTAGAAAATTGATTCTTGTTTACGTCCAAAATGTTTCAATTTAAATTCTATTCACATAATGAAGAGCTAAAAGAAATGGAAAGCTTTTTATGTGTCATCATGAGTCACTGCTTCTATACAGGATTATCTATAAAGGTTCATACAGATTTCTCTATAATGTGTGACGACCGTTTGGTGCAACGATAGCGATCCTACCTTTCGCACCTATAGTCCTGGGTTTGAATCCCAGAAGGGTCAAATGTTTGTGTGATGATTATGAGCATTTGTACCTTAGTCATGGGTTGTAATGTATATTTCTATAATATTACATATCGTTTATCATATATGTATGTCTATCCGTTACCCTAGTACCCATAACACAAGCTTTACACTGCTTATTTTGGGCTAAGCTAATTGGTGTTTATGTAAGAAATATTATTTTACAGTAGTTAGCACAAAGATATAAAACCGGTTTCTTACCTAGATCTTTGAGTTTGAGTCTTTTATAAAGTAATAGAGTTTTATGTACCTTAGTTATTCAGTATATAGAAGTTAATAAAGTTAATATGAAAAAAAAAATATGATAGCTTTTAAGCTTTTATAACTTTTTTATTAAAGGAATCCATTCCTTAACCTCATTGCTTATAGAAGCCTCATAAAAATGTAATTTTCTATATTAATTGAAGTTTTGATAGGTTGATACCTTAATTTGTCGAATGCTATCACAGAAATACTTAGATGGAATCATCATCAAAAAATATTAATATTGCGATACAGCGATATCGTAGGTCGTAAGAAAATTGAGCTAAGAACGTGAGTTTAACCTCCGTAATCTTGTAGCGAATGCACTTATTACAGCGCCATCAAGCTTCTTTTCTTCTTTAATGATATTTATTATTGAAAAAGATCTATAGAATAAAACTGGCAATCCTCGTCATACAGCGAAAATGTGTGCCAACAAACATTCTACGCCATATCATGTTTATGTAAATAGATTTATATTGCTCCAACAAGTTGCTTGCAATCCGATTAACTTAGTACGTGACATACCAAGCTACATTTGTTCTTGTAGAAAGCAAATATTTTTGTAGTGACCTTTAAATATAGGTTGGCTGTTTGCCACTAAAATGTAAGTTTTTAGGTTTATAGGGGACACAACCGTTTAAACCGCTACTGTCGAAAACCAACCACATAATGATCAACAAAATTACTAACAATATTTTGTTTTGCATGTTTTACCGTGTATTCTGAAAAGTGTCATAATTATATTATTATAATGTGATGGCTTATAACTAAAATTTTATTAACTTAAGTGACAATCGACTATCAAGTCGCATGAAATCTATTTTTGAGGCTACTTTTTGATAGGTGGTCCCCGGTACTGACACTATGTTAGGAAGTTCTGAATATCGCCCATTTACGAAGAAAAATGACCACCAGTTATTATCACGTGGAATAAATAAACTTGAATAGCGATATTCCACACAGAGACTTTTAAAAAAGATCACATTCCATCAACGTCGAAACGAATGGTTGAGACCACCATTGCAGTCGAGTGATTTAAAAATAAGAAATTTCCTAAGCTGGATAAAAATTAGTTAAAAATGAAGGCTTAAAAAGGTCTCCGGATTTTATGACACCGATATTAAGCATTTAAAAAAAATCTTTTTTGGAATTTATAATAATCATTATCAGCCTATTATTCACACTAATGAGATGTAGGCGGTGCTTACCACGACGAATGCTGCCAACCGAGATAAGAAAGGTCGCTGATTCGATTACTGGCCCTAGCGTAAATTGCTTAATCTCCGTAATTTATTTATAAATTTTCGCCAACGTTGTTTACATTGTTTAAATTAAAACTAATTCAATGGCGAACTATTACCAGTAAGTGTTTGTCGCATTTGAACAAACACTTACTGGTAAATCAACATGCACTGTAAATAAATTAAAAAATAAAATAAAATCTAGGAGCGAATACGCCAGCTGCAGCCTCATCAAGCTCTTCAAAATTTACGATACGTACATACTTAATATGTAATACGTACGTCCTTCTGATGAAATGAAACTTGAAGAAATCCTATTTGTGATTTTTTTAATAATTTATTTTTTTGTATAAAATATTACTTAATACAAAAAATAAATAGTTGAAAATAATATCCTACAAAAACGGGAGATTTCCCGTTGTTTATGCTAAATATTTTTTTATGTACAATGAAATATTAGAAGTTTAGCTAGTTTCTTTTTTGTACGTTTTTTGTTCTTATCGATTGTGACAGGCAGACGATTCAATGTCAATCTATTGGAATCAGCGTTATACAATAACAAGAGGTGATCTTACAATAGTAATAGTACAATGTGTTTTTTGCCATAGTTTTGTATTTAATTTGCATTGAAATTAAATTATTATGCACAGGAAAAAATGGGTGGAGAACTTGTCGAACTTGAACAATGTCGAGTATAGTCTGATCTATCTATACGTATATGTCGGTCATTACTCCGAAAATGCTACTCTTGGTCTTGATGAATTTAGTTTTTGGCTAAAAGAAACACTATAATCACAAAATATTATGTAATTGCTGCATGTCACCCTGTATGAAAAAAAACGGCGTATACTGAAATAAAAGACGTTATTAGAAGGCACGTTTGTTTTTACGTTTCTATTTTTTAGTCCAGAAAAAAAATCTAAACTTAAACGAAAAAAAATAGCTCCTAAACTTGTTTAGTTGTAATATTCACACTCAGTATCTACTAATGGTTTCAAAGAGCGGACCCGATTTTGGAAGAACTAAATACGATTTTTACTGCTCGCCTCTAGTGATACGATTATGATTAAAAACTACATGATGGAGTGACCTCAATAAGCTTTAAGCGTAGATTTAACTTAGGATTATTCCTAAGTTAAATCTACGCCAATCACGTTAAGACGGATTATCTGACAAAATTTATCGCATATCATTTGGCCAATCCTGATCATGAAATCATAATTTATCGCTTTAAACATCCGTAGGATATCCAAAGCCTCGCATTATCTCATCTGAAATAAGTTTGCCTTATCATATAACCAAGTAGTAATCCCTTAAAACTTCAACAAGGTCCAATATAAATTTTACTACAGAGCTTTAAGAAAATTTTATATTTGTAAACTTCTATTTCAAAAAAACCTAAGACAATTGTTGCCTATGGACATTTGCAATTTAAGTCACCTTCAACTTTAAACAACATCTTAATCGTGGGAGTAGGTCACTAGAAATTCTTTATATTAATATTAATTTCATAACCGACTCATCTTGAACTTTAATTTATTGATTAGAATAACAAATGCGTCCGTATTAGGTCCTGGTGTAATTGTTTAGTATAAGATAGAAGAAAAACAAAGAATAGAGAAGTTATGTAAGTTGTTAACTTTACAACTATAATCTATCCTATAATACTAACGTTAACCTAGTGTTAGTTTTAATTTTTGTATTCTCTCTTTACCCTATTATAGGAAGGCAAAAAAATGAGATAAATAATCATACATAAATTTATTGATACTGAACGTGAATTACACTTATTTAAAAAAAGTACTCATAAATGAGTTCGTAACAAAACAAAAATGTTTCATAAAAGATTGCTTCATTGAAAATAAATAGTTAAATCGATAACATAAACGATTGTTAAATATTTTTTTTAACTATTTAAAAAATATATTAACAACGCTAAATGCTTGTGTTACGAGCAGTAGTACATCGGCGAGGTTCGAACTCGAAAGCTTAGGCTTAAAGCTGACCTCTCTTTTTTATATGTCATAAATCATAGCATTTTTACAACTATGATATAAACTTAAATAAAAATATAATTACTATAACTATAGTTGTCGTACACTATTGTTAGAATATAACTCTTAAGCTTACAACATATCACACTTGAACTTGATCACAATTATTAAATCACAAATTAAAAATAATGATACATTCATAACTGCTTGTTTCGCCTTAAACTGCTTTGATAATAAAACAAATAAAATGTTTCTAACTAGATCAATAGTTAATATTTTGAATAATACTAATTCCAGTTACGGCGCAGATGATGGCTCGTCGAGGACGGAGCAAGGTGAAATTCTAAACCCTGGTACAAACGATGCGGCCTTGGATGTAAAAGGGGCTGTACGATGGTACGATAATAAAGGGCAGTTGTACGAAATGACGTACAAGGCTGGCAAGAGAGGCTACAGAACTATTATCAGAAAAATATCATAGCACGAATACTTTGTCGAAGAAATGACGAGACACGGTCTAATGCAACGCAAAAATGTATACTAAAATAAATTATATTGATCTTTTTCCTCGTGTTATTCTGATAAAATAACTCCACCAGCTAATATCGTAGTACTCAACAAAAAATATAAAATCAAAATATCAACTGATTTATTAATCTATATCTTAGGTCCACTTGCAGCAATCTTTAAATGGGATTAATACTCGATTTACTAATACAAAATGACATGAAAGATTTTTAAAATGCTGCAAGTAGTAGGTACTAAATCATATTACATAAGCCACACATCCAGATACATGCTTAAACAATCCTTGTATCAGCGCCCACAAGTCGGCAAAGGACAACAACCATAACAGCGAGTAAATTTTATGTGATCATTGTCATTTTCGTCTTAACAATAGTTTTCTTTTAAAAAACTCTTTAAACTTAAAAGCTTTCCTTTCAGCAGTTTGTAAATAAAATGGTTCTTGTTGCTTTCCGGATCAGAGTTCGATTTAAACCTACTAGGTACTAGTATTCGTTTAAGATATCGATGTCGCTAAATATTAATATTAAAGTAGTTAATGTGCCGTTGACTATACAATGTTGATCATATTTTTTTTCGTTAGAGACATTTTACTAAAACGTAAAAAAAACTGTTATACTCGTAGTCACAGAATGTTGAGAATTTTTATTTTAATATTAAAAATGGTTATCAATCAGTCAATTACAAAATGTCTTTTATAAGTAGAGAAGGTTCTGTTTTATCAGTGTATTGACGACCGTTTGGTGCAACGGTAGTGATCCTGCTTTTCGCACCAACGGTCCTGGGTTCAAATCCCGGAAGGGGCAGATGTTTTTATGATGAATACGAACATTTGTACCTGAGTCATGGGTGTTTTTATATATTTCTATGAATATTACATATCTATGTATCAAATATGTATGTCTATCCGTTACCCTAGTATCCATAACACAAGCCTTACAGTGCTTACTTTGGGCTAGGCTAATTGGTGTGAATGTAAGAAATATTTATATTTTTATATTTATATTTAAACTAAAGATAAAAAATAAACCGTATAAAATTAAATAAAGTGAATACAAACTTTTCTTCTTTCCCTGCTACACTTATGCTAATTCCGTTAAAAAACTTAACAATTGGCAATGTGTATATGTTAGTACTGAGCAAAAAGAATTACGAGCTAATTAATGAGTGTTTATAGGTTTTATTGAATTTTATTGATAACTATTTATTTACATTTTTTCCGATATTCAAAAGGAAGAAATTTTTTAAATATTCCTACTTTTAGGAAAATCATCATTATTAGATTGATTAATTATAAAATAATTAGACAAACTTAAAAAAAAGTCATTTGGCTTATTCTGTAGCCAAAAAATCTAACGTTTTCTTTATAGTTAGTTTTAATATGTTTCAATAGTTTATTTATTTTTTTGTATAAAGCATTATATTTAAGTAATTTATTCTTATAACTATAATTATAAATGAAATAAAGAAATCGTTTTTGTATGAACTATTTATTAAAATCATAGCAAATAAATGTATTTTTATTATTTTTTATTTTAAATATATTTGCTTTGAAAGTTTCTTGTGGCTTACAAGGCGTAACTTACGTAACGCAAAACTTAAAAAAAAATATTGAAAATAATTGTTGTGTTTATTAATCTGAGAACCGATGTGTGACAGAAAAATACCAATTACGGCGAAATTTTGCAATATTTTTTGTATATTTATTAATTATAAATTATTTTATGGATTGCACTTAGAATTATTAACAAATATCAGATTTCGCTATTTTATTGTTATTTTCTGTGTTAATTAACAACCTTTAAAACGTATTAGTCTGTTAAGTAACAAGCAACAATACATTTATTTATAAAAAGTAATAATTTATTTTCTACTTGTCATATCGAGGACAAAAATAGAACTTCATGTAATATAAAAAAATTACTGATTCCATCACCGCTATTCTTAACAAATAAATCAGAAGGATGCGACTTGTTTGATATTATTAGGAAGGATATAATTTTCTTAGACTACCTACAAATCAAATAAGCAAATAGTGATCTGTACACATGCCTGAGCTAATCGTTAATAAAGGTCTGCATACATAAATGCATTTACACACGTATTTTATTTTTTATAGAAATATTACATTGTGAATGCAAAAAAAAATAATTAAAAACATAAATGCATTTTTTTAAATAATTTTCCTGAAAATATTATCTGTTTTTTACGTTACGAAAACGTATTTTTTATGAAATACTGTAATACAGCAAAAAAAAATATTTTATTCGAAATAGCCACCTTTAGTTTTTATACAGGCTTTAAATATATCTGGCTACGAATCTATGGATTTATGCACTTTTTCCATGGGAAATTTCGCCACTGCTCGCTCCAGAAAATTTTAAGTTTTTTTTTAATAATTCTATGTTACTTCTGACAAAGGCCAGAATTTTTTTTATATCTGTGTACTTTGTGTATCTTGTGATTTAATTATTTATATTAATTGTGATTCATTAAAGATTTGATTACAATGTGTTTTATTTTATTTATTCATTCATATATTAAGACGCAACGACAACAAAACCTGAGTGATTTCAGGTATTGTTGCGTTCAATTGCATCTTTGACTACTACAAAGACTAGGAATGGACCTCTTGTAGCTTTCGCTACAGACAACAAACAGATTGAAAGAAATATTTTTTTTTTTTCAATCTGTTTGTGACTTCTTTATTTTTGTTTCCCGGTCCATTCTCTTCAGTCTTTAGGTACTTCGGGCAAGCTGTTATTAGGTGAAGCGCTGTTTCTTCAACGCCAGGCTCACAAACGCAGTCTGGCGTATCTTTAACTTTAATTTTATGCAAATACTGTGAGAATGTCCTATGACCGGTGAGTGCTTGGCAGAGGAGATGACTCGGTTCTATTTCCCTGACTCTTTTATACGCCGTACGTATATCCGAGAAGTATACCTTGGTCACCGCGGCAGTTTCTGCTTCTTCGTACCTACTCTGCCAGGCACTCAGCGACTTTTCTCGAAGCAGGCGCTTAACATGGGAGAGGGCACCTATCGTAATCCGGTGCAGTCGTTTTATACGGGGCTTCTTTTTTTAAGGTATCGGCTCTTTCCTTGCCGGCTGTGCCTATGTGTGCTCTGATCCAGAGCATTCTCACAGTTTTACCGCTTTATTTTCATTTTATTTCATATCAAACACCCAATATTACACGGACAGCAGCAAAATAGAGGGAAAGGTCGGTGCTGCGTTTACAGTTTGGAAAGATTGACAAGAAATAAAAACTGTTAATTTAAATTGTATTCCATATTTAGAGCCACAGAATTAATAAAACAGAGATATATCTATTTCAAGCGACTCCAAATTAGCCCTTGAATCCCAGAAAAATCCCTAAATCCCTACACCCATTGACAATTAAAATAAAAAATAACGTGACCCAAATGGAATATTAATTATGAGTTATTGAACTTAGTGCAATAAAATTAAGTTTATAATTATATACTAAACACCAAGGAAAAAAAAATATTTTAAACAAGAAATCCTCAATTATTGTGTTCTAATATATCAAAATAATAAATTGGTTACAATAAAGTTCTACCATCGTTTCTCTTATCACTAGGTATACTTACATACGATTATAATTAAATCTATGATATTTTACTATCTGCTTACACAAAATATCATTTTTGTCTACCTTACAAGTATGTACGTATATAAGAAATATGATTTATAAAAAAACGTTGTGAAAAAATATGACCAATGCGATTTATACCATGGTTTTCAAAGACTGTCCTTAAGACCATAACGTGAACTCAGCTTATACTTTTGGTATGCTTTTGTTTGTTATCACATTAGCATTTCATAACTGTATATTTGTACTATCACGTCGTTACTAAATGTGTGCATTTTGTCATTTGCAGCCTGTGACTGTCAAACATTCACTGTATTTAAGATGACATTACCAATTTTTTTATCATTCAACAGTTCACTATCAGGCTGATAACAATATTTATTACCATGTATAATTTGGTAAGTTTTAAAGTCATTTTTAACATTATTTTATGGCTTAAACATAACTTATTTAGGTTACCAAAGTTAGTACTATTTGCGACAAAAAAATATTTGTAACACCGCAACCGTACATTGAACTTAAACCAGGAACGCACGTGATCTCTATCAATAGCAAGCTCTATGATTATAAGAAATAGCCACATTTTCTATAATGTGAAAAATTATGTTATCTACGAGACCCCTAGTTTATACAAATTTTATATACAAAATAGTTTTTGTCATTTTTTTTTCCTTTCTTACACTTATTTTGTTAACTATACAGTAAAGTTGTTAATTTGTCTTAGAAATTCTTCACAATCAGTGTGCTGATAGTAGCAATCGCAGCGCAAAAATCATCAGACACGCCAGAGGCGGAAATAATAACGGAGAAATCTGACGTAAACGTTGATGGATACAATTTCGTGTAAGTTGATTTACTTTAAGATCTTTATAATAACTAGCCTTTTTTGAACATACAAATACCTAAGTTACTTCTTAGAAATTCACTAAAATTCCCGTCACAATCGGTTCTACACTTCAATTTTATTAATTTGTAGGTACATATAAAGGAAATATTTTATTTAAGACCTTTTAAAAACTAGCCTTTTTGTTGACTATACTAAAAAACCTAAGTTACCTTAAACATTAGTGACATTCCGATTAGAATCTGTTCGACACTTCAATTTTATTTCTTTGTATGTACAAGCAAATATGTATAAACAAATAAGCAAACAAAAAAGAAGGGTTTTTTCTACAAAATAAAGCTTTTTATAAATTTATTGAAATTCATATTTTTATTTCATATTTTTGCGTTAATTACGCTTAAATATATTTGCCTTTTAATAGTAAAAGGGGCTAATTCGATTTCTGCTTTATCATGATTATCTATTATAGTACGAACAAGTATCAAATATTTTTAATGTGGAAATAGCAATATCTAACAATTTTACCGAAGCCATCATTGCTACGTTCGTTCAGGATAAAATAAGTAATTTCTTATTTATGATAGTATTTCATTTATTATAATTATTTTTTATGTACTTGGTACCTCCTAAATAGATTAAGAGATGAGCAATGTTGCTTTGAAACTTACATGATGCATGTGTAAGTCCAATTTCTTCAATACAACCAAAATCCACTCAGATCCTAGAAACTGCGGCTTTGATATTAATATTACACTATTGATTTTTTTCACCATTTTACTTATTTACTCCTGCATTTGTTTACATGTTTAATTTAATAAGTAAATAATTTATTGAAAAATGCAGGTTTCCTTGGTCTTTAGGATGCCTCCGGTTTTGTTACTTCAATTTTCTACTCAACATTTACTATGACCTATATCACCTACACATGATCAGTAACTAATTATTCATAAAACCAAAAACAAATAAAGTTATTTTAAATTAACTAAAGGACGAGATATTATAGGATATGGCGTCTATTTATATTTTACCTAATTATCAAATTTAATTACTTCTATTGGTCCTTAGGCTGCTCACTACTGATGTCATGAAACTATTATACGATTTAACAATTTGATGCGAAGGTGATAGGTTGCCAAACAGTAGCATTTCATAGATATGTTGATATTTCAAACTAGATGTCTAGGTTCTATGCAATTGCACTATTACGCAAGATATTGCACAAGACATTTGCTCTTCTCCTGTAGGTACAATTTACGTGATTGTAATCGTAAACACGGTTTTATAATCTACAAGATCTGACAACATGTGTGATTAAATTTTATTGTCTAGTGGCTTGGTTTAGAATTCCTTCGAAACGCTATTAATTTCCTCAGATAAATCCTTTAAATTTATAAAAAAGAACAACATTTATTTGAAAATAAAGTAAGGCACAGTACTTTTTTGTTTAGTTTTCAGTTTAATTGTAACTTTTACTTTTTTCAATTGTACGTAATCACGTATTTATACTTTCCAATAATGTAACATAAATTTTATGTAGGTGTTGATATGTATGTATTAATGATTATAATTGGTAAATATATATTTTTTTATCTTTTGAGCGCTAACAGAAAACCGTATCTATATCGATCAAATATGTAAATAATAAGTCATTAAATAAAATACGAAATGAAACAAAAATATGCTAGTTTATAAAAATTATGTTCAATAAATTTAGTACCTAGGGACCTACACAATTTATATATTGGATGGCAGAAGCACATGAATATAAACGCGTTTAGTGCTCCGATTAAACGGTTTCAATTCATTAAGAGAAAAACAACCCGTTTTAATTTTTTTCATTATTGTGCTTTATTTATCACAAAACAATATAACTATTATTCTTCTATATTGAGCGCCAATATAAAAAATCCCGTATTTTGAAGATAAAGCAATAAGATGTGAAATTTAAAAACTTTGATTACAGGTACAAAACCAGCGATGGCGTATCTCGTCAGGAGGAAGCTCACTTAATCACTGTAGGGGAGAACCAGGGTATCAGCGTCAAAGGCACTTATTCCTATACTGCTCCAGATGGTCAGCAATATGAAGTTTCCTTCACTGCAGATGATAAAGGCTACAAACCCACTATTCGTGTTATAGGATCGCAATAAATTTAAAAAAATCCCTATTATTTTTTATTTAAAAATCCTGGAATGGAATGAACTTCAGAATATCCTAATAATTCCAGGATTTATTGTAAAGATAAAGGTATCTACTCTTTGTAACATTTCAAGTTCAGAGTTCATGATAGAAAATAAATACATACGTACTAGTACTAGATATGGAAATATTAGGCACCAACATCCTTATAATTATAGAATATTTCTTTCATTCATACAAATTACCCTATCCCGGATTAAGCACCGCGAGACTTATGTTATGGATACCACGGCAACGGAAAGACATACATATTATGTAGTATCTAAATAAATAATATGAATAGAACAAGTAGAGATGTCGAGATAAATATCTATACTCAGAAACATATTATCTACCGGTATTCGTATGCGACATTAATACTTATTGTATGATATTCCGTTATTATTTGTTTGATATTCCGTCCATCCATATATAAATGAATACAAACACAATAAGTTGATTGATCTTACATACAAGTCTGGGCACGGGCGGACGTTCCTCAGAAACGTCACGTCATAATGATCGATTGATGTCAGGCACCGATTTTATCTCCTGTGACAGATCTATTTATTACACTCGTAGTGTCAACTGAACCTCTTAACGGGGCCCAACTGATTAACCGACGGTAAGAAAACCTCAAACGCTAGTTTTTAATGTGCAACTTGACGATCAACTATACCCGTGAGGAGGCGGGAGGTCTTTAGCGCGTAAACGAAGGCGGAATCTTCGTTTACTATCTCGAACTCTTTCGTGCTTTAGAAGGCATATTAAGCCGTTGGTCCCGGGTTCATATGCAATCGTTTCCACCTACTTATACACACAGGGCGGGCGTAGCAGATTATGCTTTCTATCGTGATAACTTTATATGGTGCTTTCTTCTAAAAAGATGCCTTTGCCTTTGCCTCTTCAGTTCAGACAATATGATGATGACGATCACTAGTGTCTGATGCCTTTCCTTATTCCATTAAATAAAAATGTTAAACTTTAAACCATATATTCAATTCCAATTAGTCCTTCTAGTTAGCAATAGATCATCAGAGCAAATCCCAATAATAAATATAGGTATATCTCATTTGGGTTACGTATTATTTTATTTTAGATAAAGGGTAATTTAACAATATTATACTATAGCAATTATGTATAAAATAAAATGCCCATAATATAAGTACCCATAATACAAACCTTACCGATAATTATTATTAATAAAAATTTAATAATTTAAAATAAACATTTTAGGAAAAGTTTATGAGCAATGCACTCTATATTTTATTTATTACTTTACCCATAAGCAATAAATTTCTTCCCAAATATTGTAAAAAATTATAATATGAATTTAGTTGTATAATGACAGTTCTAGGTACAATATTCATGTATATAAGAAATTATATCCACATTATATACAAAATTGAACTTTTAATTATAAAATGACAATTACCTTCACCGTTACACGATAATTGAAATTAGCTTATGTTTTTGCTCGTTGATTGAACACTCCAAAAAACAATTTGATATGACTAAGATCTAACAATCAAGCATTATTCTCTATGATCTTTATTTGTCAAAAATATTTTTCTGTACTTGGCGGACAAAGTCCTATTATCTTTTATTTTCTGTCTTGACAAAGAAACACATGTGTCTATTTTTTCAGTGTGCGTTCCATCATTCAAATTGGAATAATTCATACACACTTATATTACCCCTTAATCGAGCTATAATTATTAACGTACAGTCAGCAGCACATCAACCTGTACATAACTGTCAAATTTCTCGAATTAGCTATTAACTGAAAGCCTATCAACAAACAATTTTACGTGTTGTTATCCGTTTATTGGATAGCACAACAAACTAAACACTTTGACGTTGAGCTCTGTGTCCCTGATGTGGTGGTCCACATATAAATGGAAATTTCAACTCAAAATAGTTCTATCAATAATATTTTGATTATACATAGAAATCACGTTAATTTAGTTATACTTCGATATGTTCGGAGACTATTAATTAACATTATTCACAGAAAAGATAAAAACAATTTTAATTTAAACGTGACAATAAAATTAACTAGGAATTTATTGCATCTGATGGTGACACCGCCTATGTGTTAACATAAATGACATGTGGAAATAAAAAACTGTTTTTGGCCAGCGTCATTGATTTAACATTTTTATATTTATTTTTTATTATATATTAAGATTTTTTTTATGAAACAGCAATGTAGGTGACATTGCAGTATCATAAAAAAACTTCATTTCTCTTATCCATGAAAAAACGTTAATGTTTAAAACTTAAGTTGATAGTTAATTCATTTGTCTTTAAGTTAGCAGCCATTAAGCCAATAGAGCATATCCCAACAATAAATATAGCTGGACTCTAGTAACGTGTCATTTACGTTTAGAAAACGGCGATTTAATAACATTATACTTACAATAGTAATAAAGTTTAAAATTGAATGCCTACTAACGTGCTATAGTTTGTATCTAATAGGTAACTAACTGTTGCTACCAGCTTCGTGACAAATTACTCTTACTTTGTTATCACATTTTGAGAACATGAGCTTTTTATTAGTATCCAGTTTGAGTATAAATAGTGGGAATTCAAAAACACAAGGCAGTTTAAAAATACACTTCTTGTTGTTTAATTATCGTGCAAGGTGCTGCAATTGGTCTTTATTAAGTGTATTTATGATTGTAGCGAAATTAGTTTAAAATTATCAAAGCAATGTCATTTAAAAACGAGAATTCAATGAGAAGAATGCAGACACTTATCAAAATGGTGCTTATAATTGCTTTTTACATTACAATGTAATTTTTAATTAATATTTTCAAAATGATTAAAGCCAAAACTGAACTGATTATTCATGATTACTTTCATCACTACGACGGTATGATAAACTGAAAAAAATATCTCCACTGTCTAAAAAAGAACATTGATATTACATCTAGTGTTTTATATTTTAGTTTTGAACAAATATTGAACAAGGCATCAGCAGCATCATATATTGAAAAGGGAATTGTGTGGAATCCTGTAGTAAAATGTAAGTGAAACGTATGTACAACATTATTACTGAGTATGTCCATCTTGTATTCTGACTCTGCCACCTCTAAACCTTCGTAACCTATTTGCCAACACAATATTTCAATCCCCGATCCATTTGTATAACCTTTTGCTTCAGAATTTATAATTAACCATATAACATAACAATAAATATTGGGTTGGGGAATAAGTTCGTTCGGTTTTTTCAAAGTGCTTTCTTTCAACAAAAACCAATAATTATAACAATAAATTGATCAATAATGTATTCGCCGTTACTGTTTACAACCTCCTCCCACCTCTCGACTAATTTGTTGATGCCGTTCCGCCAAAAATCGTCCGGTCTGGTGTCGAAGAAGTTGATGAGCCAGTTTTTGAGGTCCTCTTCGCCGTCGAAGATAACACCCCTCATTTGATTCGACAAGGAATGGAAAAGCTGATAATCTGTTGGCGCAAGGTTCGGAAAGGGGGGAAGCACTTATACTCGAAACTCTCACTCACCTGCTGCGAGCCTGCCTAGCCTACAAGTATACACCGCATGGCTGGAGGGACGTAAAGGTAGTATTTATACCCAAACCAGGGAAGTCAGACTACACCAACCCTAAGTCATTCAGACCGATTAGTCTGACATCCTTCCTACTAAAAACATTAGAGAGGATATGCGACAAGCACCTACGAGAAGGAGTGCTGAGGTCTGTACCTCTTCATAAATTTCAACACGCCTACAGCGCGGGGAAATCTACAGAATCTGCTCTTCATCAGGTGGTTAGCAAGATTGAAGAAGCTTTTCAAAACAAACTTATTTGTCTTGGCACCTTCATTGATATTGAAGGGGCCTTCGACAAAACCAACTTTACCAGCATTGAATCAGCTCTAAAGAGACATGGAGCTGAGCAGCAAATCATAGACTGGATCGTTAACATGCTTCGCAACAGAATAGTAAGGGTTGCAGGAGACAGCCAGGGAGCGATCGTGGCGCGCGGATGCCCACAAGGAGGAGTACTCTCGCCATTACTCTGGAATATGGTAGTGAACGACCTCATCACCTTACTTAATAACAATCACTTCTACACCATAGGTTATGCGGATGACATCACTATACTAACTATAGGGTTTCAGGCCGGTATAATCTGTGACACCATGCAGGCAGCTATGAAAATAGTTGAAACATGGTGCCAAAAGTACGAACTAACAGTCAACCCCGCCAAGACTGAAATGGTAATGTTCACTAACAAACGCAACATCAGCAGCTACCAGGCTCCAAAACTGTTTGGGACCACATTACAATTGTCCAAAGAGGTAAAATACTTAGGTATAGTTCTGGACAACAAACTAAACTGGAACAGCCACATTGACCACAAGATCAAAACTGCCAGCATTGTGCTATGGCAGTGCCGACAAATGGTAGGTAAGAGATGGGGCCTGTCCCCGAAAATCTTCCTGTGGCTCTATAACACGGTGATCAGACCAATGGTAAGTTACGGTGCTGTAGTGTGGTGGCCCAAAACTACCCAGTCAACCTGTGTCAACAAGCTACAAAGTCTACAACGCCAGGCATGCTGCGCCCTCACAGGTTGTGTAAGCACAGCCCCCACGGCGGCACTGGAAGCGATGTTAAATCTCACCCCGCTCCATCTACACATTAAACAGGAAGCGGCAAAAACAGCGCTGAGGCTTAGACTCTACAAACTGGTAAGATCAGAAAAAGTAAAGCACCTCAACGGCCTACTGAAGGACTGGCTGAATACTCCGTTTATCGATGCACCCTGCGATAAAATAAAGCCTACCTTCATCTTTGATAAGAAATATAGAATACATCTGAATGAAGACAACAACCCAGAGGTAACACACAAGGCTCTCATGATATTTACCGACGGATCCAAAACCAAATTGGGAACCGGCGCGGGAGTATTCTCAGAGGACCTTAACATAAACTTTGCCTTCCCCATGAGCCTGCACAACACCGTATTCCAAGCGGAATGTATGGGCATCACTATGGCAGCTAAGGCGATAACAGCACGGAAGGTAAAAGGTTGTAAAATCAGAATTCTTTCCGATAGCAAGTCGGTCCTACAGGCTCTGTGCAGCTATCGAGTCACATCCAGCCTGCTCCATGAATGTCACCTAAACCTAAATGAGGCAGGAGCATATAACGAGATAACTATCCAATGGATCAAAGGCCACAGTGGATCACGAGGTAATGAAGCAGCTGATCGGATGGCACGGAGGGCATCGGATATGGTGCCTTTCGGCCCAGAACCCATCATCCCCATTCCGATCAGCTGGTTCAACAACAGTATTTGTGAACACACATCAAAACTGCATCAGCAACAGTGGAACTCTCTGGAGACGTGTAGACAAGCTAAACTCCTTCTACCGCGGGTGGACGCTCGTGTCTCCAGATCCTTACTACAGCTAAGTAGATCAGAGCTGCGCCTAGTAACAGGCGCCATCACTGGTCATGGCAACTTTAACAGGCACCTTTTTCATTTAGGTATCACCGACAGCCCTCTATGCAGAGGATGCATGGAAGTGGAAGAAACAGCAACCCATGTCATAATGGAATGCCAAGGAGTTGCACACTACCGGGCAAAACATCTCGGCTCGCTGGGCAGTCTCCGAGAGGTTCTCACCAAGGTGAAGGCACTTGGAGCATTTCTGGCGGAGCTGGGATGGCTGGAATAAACGGGTATACATCCTCCAGACGCAAAATAGGCGCTTGAAGTCGTCGAGTTGCGGATACCGCCCGTATTGGATGAAGAAGAAGAAGAAGAAGAAGGTTCGGAAAGTACGGTGGATGCTGAAGAACCTCCCATTCGAGTTCTTGGAGTGCGGTTTTGACGACTTGTGCAACATGGGGTCTGGCGTTGTCGTGGAGCAAGATGACTTGGCCTTGTCGGTCAGGTCTTTTCAGTCGCATAGCCTCATTTACACGGCGTAGAGCTCCTTGTTGACTGTTGCGTTCCGTTCAAGCATTTCCCCGTGTATCGCACCTCAAGGCGATGAAGACATCGAATTCTGCAGGTCGTCCACTGCGAGGCATGTCTTCGAGATCAAAGTCACCATTTTTGAACTTTGCAAATCATTTCTGTGCTGCGCGCTCACCTATGACACCTTCTCCATACACGTTGCATATGTCACGAGCGGCTTCAGCTGCTTTTTGACCCCGATGAAAAGCGAAGAAACGTAGATGTCGAAAATGCTGATTTTTGTCACCTGGGTATTCCATTTCGAAGCCCAGAAAATAGGAAAAACTAAAAATATTCGAAAAACAAATAACACAGTTCTGTAGAGCAGAAAAGGCACTGTCTAATGAATACAAACACTTTGCTCAACAACAAACAAATACTTTAAATAATCCTCTTCGAAAAAAACCGAACGAACTTATTCCCCAACCTAATACATAAAACAAAAGTCATATAACAAAATAAAAATGCTTTTTGTTGAAGTAAATAAGAAAAACAAAAACACCGTTTAGCACAGCGAATAAAGTATATAAGGAAAAACCTTTATGTCAGCTATAATAAAAACTAACAACACTACCTATTCACGGCTTAGAGAATTGTAATTAGCACTAGTTTTAGATAATAAAGACTAACACTAATAAATAAAAAATCCGCTGTTTCTTTGACAACTAACATAACAAATCAAACTTTTGATATATAGGTTTGATGTATAGGTAGATAGTAGGTTGATAGATAAAAACTGTATAAACACTTTGGTAAGTAAACTTTCTGTAAAACTCTCTTCACTATTATAAGGTAGTTTAGTTAATAAGTACACACTGATTCATAGATTGATTGAACTTTACATCATATGATGAAAGATAACATTACACCTGTATATCATTAGACAGCATACCTTTACGTTGTAATTAAATGACACTAGAAAAAACAACTAAAACGTTACTATCGTGTTTAAGTTGATATATGTATGTAATATATACCTTAAAGCTTTAAAAATAAGCTCTTTATTAAAATTCGTAACAAAAACCGATAGTACCGTTTGCATATTTGACAACTTAGATCTTCTCCCGTTGCCCTGATTTGAAAATATATAATAGGTATATTATACTTTGACCAATGTAGGATGATACTTTTGACAGGTGTCACTTTCTTATTGCTACGTAGGTACTAAGATTGCGTTTGTTTCCTTATGTTTGGCTTGACAATGCAATAGCAACTTTATACCCTCTATATAGGTGTCAACTGTCAAAAGTATCATCCTACATTGGACAAAGTATAGACAACATCACATTCATTATTCTGAATCCAAGTTGAGTAGATAAAAGGCTTGTGTTATGGAATTCCGAAACAACAACGGTACGACATCAACCAGATCGCAACCAGTATAGAAAAAATCGTTTTTTACATTGCCCCGGCCGGGGATAGAACGCCTAGAATTTGGAGTGGCGTTACCATTAAAACCAATATGCCAGCCACTCGATCACGGAAATTGTACAAATAGTAATATGAATATATTAAGTTATAATTTAAAATGATTAGTCTGACCAAGACAATAACTAGAACATTAACACCAAATAAGTATTTCAATTCAGGGATATAATCGCAGAAACAAAAGTCAGAAACAATCTAATATTAATTTTTTGTCACATATGCCTTAAGAACTGAAATCAAGAAGAAACAAATGAAAAAATTTAACGTCTACATATGAAATTCATCACTCAATTTTTTCTGGATTTAAAATAAAATTCAGGAGATGAACAAATCTTGTCGAATTAAAATCAGCATTAAAATTGAACAATACATAACATATGTACACTTTCTTTATTTTTAGAAATAATCTGCCATTGAACCTGGAATCTTTGAATAGTACTAGCGACCCGTCCGGGCTTCGCACGGGTGGACAAAATTCTTTAAATTTTTTCGTTTTTTCAATAATTTTCCGTTAGCGCCATCTAGCGTCCGGTAGACGAACTACTTGCGGTTAACGCGTTGCTATGGTAACGTTATTGATACAATGGAAAAAGAGCGGGAAAAGGAGCGGACAGACAAACACACAAACCACTGTGATCTTAGATTATAGTTTAAGAAATAAATTTAAACGGAGCAAAATATTTAGTTATAGTTAGTCACTATGAGGCTAAGAATATTAAACGCCTGCAAAAATTTCAACAGTGAATTGGTAAAAATAACAAATATCTGAGTAGGAACGTTTTCATTTCAATTTCGAAATGAAAAATCATATGAAAAAAGGGAAATGACATTGAATTTGTCTATACCAATTAATAAAATTGTAAGTGTATGTCTGCGGTTAGAAAATCAATTCCAACATTTATGTGAAAACTGCCTTTTTATTTGTGATACCTATATAATCACAAAACAAAATATAATTAAAATATTAACTTTTTTGCCTATATTTCATTGCATTCTTTCAAAGTTTTTACAGTCTGAGTTTTAATTACTAATTTTTTGCTATACATTATAAAAATATCCTATGTTAGATATTTGTATGTATTTTATTTAAATTATACTTTATGTTTATTACCCATTGTTTTAAATGAAATAATAAGTGGCAAAAGGGAAAACTTGTATTATTTTATGTGATATTAGTATAAACCAAAAAAATCACAAGATTCTTAAGAGATAAATTTTGATTGGTAAATGGTATTTGTTTGAGGTTAGTGACCTTTAGGTATTTTCCAAATATTTAGCTAATGTGAGGAAAACAAAATGTTCAAAATAAAAAGACGATGTGATATATATTTTTTTTATTTCTTCACAATGTACACAGTCGTTTGACATTAATAAAACATACATTTTCTTATGAATGCGTTGGCCTATTTAGAATCCTTTAACTTAGAGGCAGTTTTAACGAAAAGTACAAAATAAATCTTCTTAGGTCTACAAAACATCCGCATTTTCAAAAGTCGGTCCATTGGCTGGAGCTTTTAGCCTCTACAGCTTTCTACCAATGCAGTAGAAATTTTCGTACTTTGAGGAAATTCGCGGAAATTTTGATACACCTACTTTTATATCCCTCTGACTTGTTCTAGATGCAACAATTTTTATGCCCCACCTGTACCAAATTGTATGACAACTTTATAATGAATATAAAATACGTGTGTAAAAAACAACCACGCCTCCGAGCCCTCAGATGGGATGGAATTCGGATACTAGCTCATAGTAGAAATTGAAATACGTTTGTAAAATTCGACACGTTTGCCAGCGTCTCGGTAGCTCAGTGGTCAGAGCAGTCGCCCGGATTGCGAAAGGTCGTGGGTTCGAATCCCATCTGAGGGCTCGGAGGCGTGGTTGTTTTTTACACACGTATTTTATATCTTATAGAAATATTGCATTGTGAATGCAAAAAATTAAATAAAAAACATAATTATAGCTGGTTCCATCTTAATTGATTGTTTAATATTTGTAAAAATATTACTTTTAATGTTGAAGGTAGTTAGCGTTCAATATTGGTGGAACGATACTAGCTCATAGTAGAAATTGAAATACGTTTGTAAAATTCGACACGTTTGCCAGCGTCTCGGTAGCTCAGTGGTCAGAGCAGTCGCCCGGATTGCGAAAGGTCGTGGGTTCGAATCCCATCTGAGGGCTCGGAGGCGTGGTTGTTTTTTACACACGTATTTTATATCTTATAGAAATATTGCATTGTGAATGCAAAAAATTAAATAAAAAACAACTTTTTAATGGTAAACACAGAGAATTTTTAAATGAGATTTCATGTCCATATTAGCCTCATATGACTTCATAATTATGACTCTTTTATGTATTCTTTAGCTGTTGTTAAGCAGATTCAAAGGCAGATGTCCATTAGGCCAGGACGCAGATGTCGGATTTAGAACACTTAGTATGATTTAACCCCGAGGTATGAAAAGGGAAAATATTATTGATTTTGATAATCTATGATCGGAATTTCTAAACTATGAGTAGTTTTGAGTATTATTTCAAATATTTTTGTTTACTGTTAATGAGCAACCGTACGTAAACAGAAAAAAAGCAAATTTATTTACTTTTCTTAGCTCATTATTCATTTTAATTACAAATTGACAATTCATTATAAAAAAAATATTCGCATATTCTCTAAGTTCCTCCTATTTGTCAAAAAAATATAGGATATCTGACAACATCAGATTGGAAAAATCTCTTCTAGACATGCATTTTTCTTTGGCAGTTTCCATTTTCAGTAACTACTTTCCGTTTTCAACGATAAGACGATTATTCTTTTCTTATATAACACTTGAAAATGAGACTTAACGGTGACAGCATCCAAGTATCAACTGATTTCTTTTCATAAACTTTGCAATTAGTATAACACAAAGAGCTTTTTAAATAAGTGCTACGGAATAAAGATAAAGTGCACCTTATTCTACTCACAGTTCTGAGCATATCAATTTCAAGTTTATACTGTATTTTTGTGACGTAAAATATATGATTTGTAAGGTATTTTAATCGTAACTCACGAAAAACAAAATGATCACATCAAAATATACATAAAAATATCCTGTCACAGTATTTAACTGCGATGAACTCCGTAACTACTCAATTATTTTTGATGATTTTTATTTTATTTTGCTGTATTTGTTCCTACTTAAGACATAGAATAGGTCTCATTTTAATTTATATCACAGCAACGCGTGGCCGGGTCAGCTAGTGTTCTAATAAAAAACCAAACTGATGAGTTGACTTTTTATTTAATTGATATAAACGTCGATGATAAGCGACTAGACAATATTATAAAATAAATTTTGGTAGTAGTTGACTAATTGAAGTTACTTAAAATATTTATGATTGTGCAGAAGGTGCGGGCGCCGCTGCCTGGGTGCCGTTGTCCACGACGGGCTGATACCCATTTTTGTCAGCAACGTAGGTGACCTGGATATTAATTTTAATATGAGAAAATCACCATCATCATTTATATCTCGAGAAAAGGAAACTAAAATATTTGCCTTTTGTTGATCGGAAATAATGCCAGTAATACTGATACACAAAATCAAGGCAATATATCATGTGGGTTATTATCTATTAAGCCATTACGACACGCAAATTCCCCAATAACAACTTAAATTTCTAGCAAGCTTTGTATAAACAACTCTTAACATATGCAGGATTCCTTTCATTCGCATAATATTTTTATTCCTAATTTTCTTTAACATAAAAACGACAGACATAAATTGATATACATTGCAGGTTAGGTTAGGCAAGATATTTTTTTTGTTTTACCAGCCAGCAAAATCTGCCAATAATTTGTATGCCAAAACAAAGGGAAACAAAAGCCACTAATCATAGTCAGCCTAAAGTTAGTTCCAATGCTGAATCTCACGATGTGTTGATGAAAATAACGTAGGGAGAATCGGTCATAACTCAGAACGTGCACCAATTTAAGCCAATAACGTTTGCAATGATCAACTATTACAAAACTTCTTCAATCGTAGTTTAAATGCGACAACCACTGCGTCATCAAACTCCGATTCTCCTAACAATTACTAACTACCAATCGAAATAGAACCTGAAATTTGGAGACACAACATATAGCGTTTTTCAATATAAGTTGTTAAATCATACTTTTTATAATACACTTTTTAGGAAAGATCATTTAAATGACTTACAATAAATGGTAGCCATGCTCTTCACAAAACACTTACGCTGTATACCCTATCGCTGGTTTGCGAGAATAGCGATGGAACTTAAAACTTTTGATTTTATAGAATAAGGTATTGAAATTTCTTATTAAATCTTTTATCGCATACCAAAAAATGTTATTGTATCTATTTCGAGCTAACGATTTTGCGATATCTGCGTTGTGTCTCTGTTCACGATAAAATTCACGCATTTTAGTTCAATATGACAGATTTTTGAGTTGCGTCGATATTCTCGCAAACCAACGCTATACTGCAACACAGGAAACAAGGGAAACAATTACGGTCAAGGTGATAGTTAGATGCCTAAACAGCGCCGGCTGTGCAGAGTTAAATGTGCACAAATGTGTAGAACGGCGTGTTTGTATGATTTGAGCTTTAAAGTAAATAATTAAAAACACATTAACCTGTATTTGCTGTCCGTCGGGAGCAACATACTTATAGCTGCCTCTCACCAAGAGACCCTGTTGATCAGTGTCGTTCTTGTAATCACCTTGCTCTTGTCGGGCAGTACCATCGCTTGTCTCAAAACTGGAATCAGGCATATTTCTTATCACACTCATATTTATACAAATACCTAAGTTTTTTTTTAATTTATTCTTACCAAGCCCATTAATGAAACAGAATATTAAAAGCTTTTTATAGAGTCATTTTAAATAATATAAATCAAGCATCTATTTGATTTTTAAATTGTAACTTGAAATACATAGATACAAATCAGTTTTTTAACATGACTGAAAATACTTAATCAATCATAACAGTTAAGAACACTTTGAGATAAACTTATGATTATTTATTTTTATTGAAAACGTTTTGCGAAATATTTTACTGCGTCATTGATATTTTAATATCATTAAAAATATTTATGAGCTAATAATAACTTCATTTTCAAGGTGCTACTTATTATGAATATCTCATCATTACCTTGGAAGAACAATGCTCGTAACATGAAATAATAATATTTCTTATATTCACACCAATCAGCCTAGCCTTGTAAGTGTTATGGATACAAGTTTAACTGATAGATATACATATAATATGGCATATAGATATATAATATTTGTATAAATATATACATGAATACCAGTAACTCAGATACAAATGTTCGTCTTCATAATACAAACATCTACCCTTTCCAGGCTCGAATCCAGATAGTCGGAGCGAAGCGAAACGATCGTCGCAATAGTCTACTTTTTTATTTCAATTCAACATCGGGAAATACCTCTACTTAGTTGTTAATTCAAAGATGAAACGTATGTATGATGATACTCAAAACTAAGCGTTGTATGTACCTTCCATTATTTACATTTTACAACTACATTCATAGCATTTTGCCCCTCTTTTGGAGAGTCAAAATATATGGTATATTTTATGGTAATACAATTCCTTTTAAATGTTATTTAAATTTCAGGTAAATCCGTAAAATGTAACATTTGAACACATCCTATTCACGAATATCTTTTAGATTTTATATAATTATCACGTAAAATGATGTGCGCCCTTTTTTGAATGTCGCACTTCCTAAAATAAATTACATTATTTCTTGCTCGCACTTATGTATCATTCGCTAGTCCTAGGTCCTGAAGTAATAAAAATCTATAAAATAATTATTTGTTCACTTATATAACGAGGCGGATACTCTCATGACGTTGTATTTTTTTCTGATGGTAAATTTTTCTACTTACAGACTTACTTTTACAGATATGATATATTAGGATGATCAGATGACGATCAAATGGGATTATAAGTTTATATTAGACTATTTAGTTTATCTTAGTCCATTTTACAGACGTTACACATAGTTTTTTTTATCAATGCCCAATATATAATAACAAAGGGCATAGAGCAACCCTTTATAGATTTTTTTATAGTTTATGTACAGCAATGTATATTGCTACATGATGCTTATTGGTACTATAAGCATCAATCCGATGAAAACAATGAGTATCGATGGTTATCAACAAAATAAATAAATAAAATCATTAATTAGTAATACATATAGAAATAATAACCAAAGAATCAATCAATGGAGTGCCTTGTTAGAACTAAATGACTTACTCGAAATTATAACTGTCCACATTAACATCCGAGTCTTGCTTCAAGATTTGAACAACAGGCTGAGATGGCTGGACTGGCGCCGCATCTTGAGGTATAGCACAGACTAGAGCCAATGAAGCAAGAACGAATAAAGTCTGTAAAATAAACATTATAAAATGATATGATTTGACACAAAAAATTAAAATTTTATTAGATTTAAGAACCATAGGTTGAATGGCAGCTTCAACCTAAAATAAGGTTGAAGCAATACCTTGAAAAGACTGAATTAACCATTAAAATAAATCCAAAAATTTTCTGGTCGTTAATTAAAACTAAGAAATCCAGGAACGTAGAGCAGTTATCCATATACGATGACAGACGGTAGCAGGATATCATCAAATGGTATAAAGATCGGTGAATTGTTTGCATCGTGCTTTGGGAAGTTTATGCCCGCTCTACTAATAGAAATAAACCCGACCTAACCGGAAGCCACTGGGAACCAACCAACAACCACAGCCTTGAACTGACAGCACCATTTTTAGTATGGATCAGATATTGAAACGATAAAAGTCCTTGGACCCCAACAAAGGTCCAGGACCGGATGGTGTTTCTTTGGATTCATCATAGCATATGCCGATAAGCTAGTAAAGCCTGTTTTCTTAATATACCATAAATCACTTCAGTCAGGCATATTTCCTGATGTGTGGAAAATAGCAAAGGTGGTACCCATTCGCAAGCGTAAAAGATATTAAAAATTAAAGACCCATCTCAATTTTGTCCATTCTAAGTAAAATCTTTAAATCTCCTCTATGTCCAATTATACAAAACCATTTGAGTCACTATATTACTGATTGTCAGCATGGACTCGCTTAGACTAAATATGCCTGCCTTAATTTAACTTTATTTATGGAAACTTTAGTGGTAGGTAAGTTAATGTTAGTTAGAAGTAATATTTATTAGTTAGTAATATTTAATAATAATTAAAATATACTGACTTCAGTAAAGCATTTGACAAAGTATCTCACAATATTCTCCTGTCAAATTTGAGAGCGTATGGTGTTTGTGGTTCTTTGTTGAAGTGGTTGGAGTCATATTTGCATAACTGTAGCTTCTACGTCATCATCAAAGAGTTTAATAGTATTATGGGGTGTACCGCAGGAATCTCAGGAAAAACTTATGGAATTAAACACTGAAAAATGCTACCACATGAAATTTAGTAGGTATCAAAGTCTTCAAGAATAATGAAGTAAGGATCCAACTGTACAACATTCTCGTGTGAAGCCAAATAGAATACTGTAGCACTGTAAGGAAACCTCACCATGCGACACACTTATTAATATTGGAACGGCTGCAAAAAAAATGATGTCAAATTTAGCCTATAGGAATGGAATCTCGAAAAATCGGTCGTATGAAAAGAAGTTACGGTTTTTTTAAATGATTTCCTTATAGAATCGAAGAGATCTGATGGATCTATTAATTATATTTAAATTTTTTAAAAATTAAATTTCCTGCTCTTCATTATCACAAAAGTTTCAACTCTTTCAGAATTCGTCGAACTCCCATTACCCCACTTTGCCCTTCCCTTCACAGGTCAGTCTTAGGTTTAAATTCTTCAATTCTAAGGCTGTGTAAATTGCTCAATGGCTGTAGTGACTTAATTGCCTTCCATACTGATTCGTTCACTAAACTTAAGTCAATCCTAAGCCGAACTTGGCTTAGCACATGATACGTAACACTACTGGATCATGGAGTTTTAATTTTTTTTTAAACTAATTTTTCTTTTAAATGTCCAGGTGGTATTCGCCTTAAAAGGCTGTTACATTTAGTTATGTAAGAACGTAGTTCATAAGTTTTCTTAATGTAAAATTAGTATAAACAATCAGTGTTGAACCTAAATTAATAAACCAAAGCGAAACAGTGTTGAACCTAAATTAATAACCGCATTAAATCCTCGTCGATACGCTACGGACGTGGGCCTACTCGTAACACAAGCACTTAACTTTCTACGAACGGAAATATTTATAGTATGTTCAATGTATTGTTAATACTCTTAAAATAAATAAAAAAGGGAGTTTTCTTCTTTTGTTATAAAACCACTCCTTTGCAAGTGAGATTGAACAGTTTTAATTCAAAATGCTAACGCTGTTTAATGCCGACATTCCAAAATTGTTATTATATAATAGGGGTTAAAGTATGAAATTGCCGTTTTATTGCAATAGGTTCTTTGAATTGACATAGAATCTTCATGGTTTGAGGTTTTCGAATGAAACTTTTTTTAAATGGTTTCTATGATGTTCTTTTTTTAAAAAATGTAAAACATTTGAATATCGACTTTCAATTGTTTTTGTTATTCAATTTAGACAAGAAAGATGGATACTGCGAAAATTCGAGTTATTTTTGAATACGAGTTCCGACGCGGAACTAACGCGGCAGAAACAGCCCGCAATATCAATGCTGCGTTTGGAGAGGGGTCTACTAATGAACGCACCGTGCGATTTTGGTTTAAACGCTTTCGTGATGGAAATTTCGACTTAAAGAACGAGCCACGAGGAAGACCGCCCACACAGGTAAATAACGATGAATTAAGAGAGATAGTGGAAGCCGATCCTAGTCAAAGTACCCAGGAATTAGCGGCATGGTTTAACGTTACCTTACCCACAATATTGACTCACTTGCGTCAAATCAATAAAATAAAAAAATACGAAAAATGGGTGCCTCATGATTTGACTGATCTGCAGAAAGAAACGCGTGTTGAAACTTGTGTTGCCTTGTTGAACCGGTACAGAAATGAAGGAATATTGGATCGAATTGTAACATGTGATGAAAAGTGGATTCTTTATGATAACCGGAAAAGAAAAATGCAATGGCTGACCCCAGGTCAAATGCCACAACAGTGTCCTAAAGCAAAACTTACCAATAAAAAGGTAATGGTAACTGTTTGGTGGTCTCAGCATGGTGTTATTCACTATAGTTTTCTCCGATCTGGTCAAGCAATAACGGCAGATGTCTATTGTGCCGAACTCCGAACCATGTTGACAAAACTAGCAGTAAAACAGCCCCGACTCATGAATCGATCTTCACCATTATTGCTCCACGACAACGCGAGACCTCACACAGCACGAGAAACCATTTTGACCCTTCAGGAACTGCAGTTAGAAACCATTCGTCATCCTCCGTATTCACCAGACCTTGCTCCAACGGACTACCATTTTTTTCGTGATTTGGACAATTATCTACGTGACAAGAAGTTTTCTTCCCAGGAGGCAGTACAAAATGCTTTCACACAGTTTGTGCAGTCTAGATCGTCGGAATTCTATCGCAAAGGCATTAATGACCTTCCCATTAGATGGCAGCAATGTATAGATAATAATGGCAACTATTTTGATTAAATAAATTTGTTAAAAATTTAAAAAATAAACAATATAGATTTTCAGTACAAATCGGCAATTTCATACTTTAACCCCTAATATTTATAAATCTTAAGTTTTTTGTTAGCCAATATAAACTTCTACAGCAGTTACCGCAATTTGGAATAGTTATTTAAATTCTGCATATTATTGTCATTAGAATTAACTTCTAGCAAGATAAATTTCTACTTTTATCTTGCCAAAAATAGGAAAATAATAAATGAAAACCCAACACCACAATGAGATAAGAATAATAAAACCCAAAACGACCACTTTAACAAAATGACTCACGATTTTCATCATGTTGATTGTGAAATTCACAAAAAATTTGAAGTAATGTGTTGATTGTAGGACGATCCCTGAACGTCTATGCACTGAAGTGACAACTTGAGCTATAAATATCATTTCAAAGTATTGACAATACGTTTCGAAGTTACATTGGGAGGCAAGGTGTTAATCACAATCATGCAAGATTTATTTTGGGTGATTCAAGAAAACGTTACGAAGATTTGTGAATTGTGTAAATTTGTTTGTCCGTTGCCTTGTCGCGTGTACTGCTTAACCTACATTGTGCGTAAGAGACCTTAAAAATGTTTAAAAGAATCTTACTGTAAACTAACAAATATCCCTTTGACTCTACCCTACAAAGGTCTTATTATAGGCGTTAAGCTCCTTTTCATTAACATATTAGCATTATGTTATAATGCTGACTTGTATGAAATTATGAATAAAGATATATCAAAATTAACTGTAAATTTACTACAGTTTTTACTAAGTATACTAAGGGAGTTTATGACAATCAAAATTATACGTTGCAAAAGGTTTGCACATAAAATCTACCCGCCCGCCTATACTTTATAAATCCGAACCCACTCAAAATACCATAGTACAAACTGTTTCACCCATGAACAACATTCCACGCGAATATTAACATTATGTACCCAATACATCGATCGCCAATGCCAGCCAGCTACCTAATATAAAAAACCCTTTAATTGATTTTAATTATTACGAAATATTGATGCATATTATTCATATTCTAATAAGTCTGCATAGCTAAAATTATTATTTTTATCCAACTATGGCGAGATTTTAAAGCTATATAAAATCTGCCTGCCGTTAAAGAGGCCACACGACTAAAGTTCACCGTTCGCATGAGGGTACATAAACAAAGGTTATGTAACTGCTTCTGCCGAGCCGGTATGCCATTATTTGTGAAATACATGATATTGAAATAAATCTAAACCTTTGTTACTACTACCATAAAGCTCAATATTGAAGCATATTCTGCATTTTAAAATAAAGAAAACCTTCTAATTGCACCGACAGGTGTTATTCTGCAAGAGCATCGTCTGACGATCATATCATTCGACCTAGGTTAAACCAAAGTAACATATTTATTCCTTAGCAGCCAAGAAATAGGACTGAGATTAGCTTGGTGACTTTGTATGCGATTAATTTGTTTGAAAGAAGTTAATGATATTAACTTGTAACGTTGTCTAGTATTCCTAGTATTCTAAATATTAAGTAAACAATTAGGTAATATTTCCAAAACAATTTTATATTATGTAATAATTTCTAGTTTTTAAGCAGTACTATTAAATATAAAATTTATCTACACAAAATTAATTTAATTTTGATGGTTTCAAGTTACGTTAAGTTGATCTTTGTGTAAATGAGTGTATGTATTAAATATATTGTTGAAAACTTAATTTGTATCCTGTTAGGTCAAGGCAAGCAAATTTTATGTTTCGTTTGTTTTTTCGTCGTTCGCGTGAAAATTTAGATGTGTGCCTATATGAGAATATTGCCCACCCGATCTTACTGCAAGCGAACATTGTATCAGTATAATCTACCTATATGTCGAATCTCATTAAAACCGTTCACCCATTTTGACGTGATTAAGTTACAAATATGATAATTATCTAACTTTTGTTTATAGTGGCATCCGGACATAAATTGATTAGTCCAAACAACTTCTTGCTGCTTTTTCTTATAAATTACAAATGTCTGTATGTTGACCTTAGGATGATAATGGACATATTTTTCGGTAGCTGCCCGATGTACCTCAGGATGATTATGGGTATATATCTTAGCAGCAGCCCGATTCACTTCAGGATGATGATCATGGGCATATTTTTAACAGCTGCTCGATTCACATCAGAATGTTTTTGGAATAATTTTTAGCTGTTTTAATTCAAATATTTTTTTACTTAAATTATACAGAGTGATTACAAGTAACAATGTGCTATAAACAATTTATTTTCAATTGTTATACATGTGTTATATTTAAGATCCTCCGCTGTTAACTTTTTATACGATCGTTTATATGAAATATAATCTAATTTTTAGTAAACTCGTAACATAACCTATTATTCCTGCACTCGCCGGCCGATGCTATTTTTTTTAATAATCAAAGAACAAATATATGAAAAATGAGTAAAATATATGATCAAACTTTTATAATGCAAGAGTTAATTCCCTTTTTTTTAGCAATTGTTGTTGCAATAAACAATGGAAATCACATTAACTTATCGCTTCAATTTATAAAGAGTCGACAAAATAGTTCACATTTAGGTTGTGTGCTGTCGTCACTGTCTCTCTTCTACTAGGACGCACCGGTGATGGAGTGGAAGAGAGATGGATGCATCACAAGCCAAACGCTCAGGCGGATTGTGACAATGAGTCATGCTTTTTTGTGCGAATAGCCGGCGTTCATCGATTTATAAGACGTTATCACGTCAAAATTTTGTACGGGGGTTTTTAAAAAGACAATCTATGGTTATAAGAAAACGATATTGAACGTGGGTTTAAAATAAAATTCTGTTAAAAATTTTAACAAAAAATGTGACTTCAATACCGATCTTTGTACGTCTTTCAAAGGTACAAGCGTGATGTTATGCGATTGCGTAAAGAATGCATATTAATGCGATAGCAGCAATCGCGGTTAATTTGCTGTCATTTTTTTAAGAGTTTCGTTGTCTGTCTACGAAACTTATCATCAGATGTATTTTGTAAACCCGTCTTTATGTAACGATGTTATTCCCAAATATACATAAAAATAAATATTATATTTGTGACCTTCTCCCTTTTTAAGTCGATTAATAATTTAATGCATTTTAATTTTCTTAAATAATGAGTATTTTCCAATAATTTGGAAACCCTACTATTAAAACTATTAAAGTTTCATACAAAAATTTGCTATCCCGTTTTGCAGCCTTGGGGGTTGAATTTCGCAAAATCCCATCTACGTGAGCACCTACGTACAAAAAGGAACCATGCAAAATATGAGACTCCTAGTTTCTGAGATTTCGTGATGAGTAAGTGACCATTCGCTTTTATATATATAGATATACAACTTACTGTATGGGCTATTTGATTTTGTAATAGATGGAGACCTCTTTAGCGCATTTGCGAGTGCATCCGGTTAACGATAGCAAGCGTTAAAGTATTTTGTTCTAAGATCGCTCGTGTAATATGTGACAAGAAATTGTAAAAAAAACCATGGGCCCAATTGAACTGTGGCTTTGAATTCATAAAACTACTCCATACTCCAAACATTACTTAACAAAAGATCGCAGAATACGTACTGTTCATATGACGACAGAATAAATACTACTATAAAACTATTACTAAAATCAAGCCCACAATACAATAAAATACTAAGAATTGTTACGATCGATACAAATAAGAAAATATCAAAACATTTTTAAGAACTAAAACAATTGCAAACGTAATAGAACAATATCTTAATATAACAGCAGAACACGACGCGTAAGTACATATATTAATAAGTGATATTTCATATGTGTGTTAATGTACAAACTAAAGATACAAATTCAAAGGGATACTATATCGTTATCTCTTTGAAGAGCAAATATTTTCTTCATTTATCATCTTTAAATTTGTGTAATACAAAATCGCTAATTTGGTTCGCCTGTTTATTATGATTCGTTCTTTTAAACTAAGAAATATATTTAATGCAAGTTTGATAATTTAATGACATTTTAATTGTGATAATACCTACCAGCGCGATTGCGTGATTATTACGACAACGTGCTTATGTCGCCATCTCTGAGGTTCTGGTATTATTGATGCTATTCATGTTCATTCTTTTCGATTTTCATAGCATATTTTATATAGATACATATTATCTTATGATTTGGGAAACGTGTTTGAATTTGCTTGATATTTATCTTAACATTCACTCGAGCCAAAGCAATAAGATTCACACTACACATTAAGTTAAAGTAGTAAAAAAGATGAGTAAAGGATTCTAGGATAATGTGCTTATTATCTTTTTTACACCTCAAAATAGCTAAGAAGATATGCTAATAAGTACCTGTTTTCCTTCAACGAATTACTTTATGAGAAATACAAAGTAACGTTAATTCTTAGACATTTATTGATATACCTACAATTTTGACCATGAAATTGCATAATTCCAGTTTTCTCTTTATCATTAAACCTAAAACTGTTTACACTGTCTCACAAATTATATGCTCTTTAAACTAATTTATTCCTTAAGAATACGATGATATAACTATGAAAAATGTTATATCATGTGTTCAATGTGTTCATTCCAAAATCTTTGATTGTTAAATTTCAATGATCATCAGTCAGATATTTATTAAATCCATATGTTTTTCATTAAGTGTTTCTTCTTAGGATTTGTACACAGTATGACACAGTTTGTTTTTATATTGCTATTTATTGTACATAGATTACTTAAAGAAGTGTCAAATATACAATGAGCCTTACTTTCCTTGATTCTGTAATTTTTTTTTTGAGACTATACCTCTATAATGTATTGTTATGAAATTATTAGAGATCCATTATCAAGCATCTTTTATGTTTATAGAAATAGAAATATGTTTTTCCTACAATTAATGCAAACATTAATTGCAGTAAAAAACATAACTCTATGACGCACACCCAATCTTTTCCTATCTGCGTAAATTGCATATATATATTTACGACGTTCTTTCAAAACATAGTACGTCAAATAAAAATAATTTATTTGCAATATAACAAGTCTGGCCATAAATACTATTACATAAATATTTTTTTAACGTTTTTTCCAAATTTTTAATTATTTTGAATTTGGAACGCATTTATTATTTTAATAACTTCTTTCGATTTCGCACCATTTCACATATTTTTTCGTGTTCATTATCAAATTACAATATGGAATGGGGTGTTAAAGAATATAGGATTGCAGTGATCGCCTTGCACAAAGTGGGTATGAAGACGTTTGTCATTTTCAAGGCACTTCAAAAGCTTGGTATCAGCCGTATGTTCATATATCATACTATCAACATACAACAACACTTCCTCTGTCGAAGAACATAAAAAATAGGGGCGGCCGCAAGCTGTTAGAACTACAAAGGCTGAAATGCTGTTAAAGCCAGAATTAGTCGAAACACCATTTTCCTAATGCAAAAAATGTTATCGCGAGAAATGAAGATTCCCGGTAGGACTCTGTCGCGTATTATAAAACAAGACCTGAAACTCGGTGCTTACCGTCAATAAACAGGAAATGCATTAAATGAATCTTTACAATTAAAGAGAGTGGATCGATCAAAATGCCTTTTGTCAAGATACGCAGGTGAAAGGCATTGAAATATCCTCTTAAATAAATAAAAAATTCATGATTGAAGAACACTACAATAAGCAAAACGATAAAGTGTACGCTGACAGTTCTAGAGAAGCTGCTCAAGTGGTCGGAAAGGTACAACGTGGTCATCATTCTGCGTCAGTGATGGTTTAGTGGGCTTGTCTTATCAAGGCGTCACAAAGCTAAATTTTTGTGAAAAAGTGTATCAAGAAACAGATTTGGATCGTGTTGTTAAACCTCTCAGCAATACACTTTTTAAAAATGTACAGTGGACTTTCCAGCAGGGCTCCGCACCTAGTCAGAAGGCACGAACTACCCAAGACTGGCTTGAAACCAACGTTCCGGACTTTATAAGAGCTGAAGACTGGCTTTCATTTAACCCAGACCTCAACCCTTTAGATTACAAATAATATTCAGTTTTAAAGGACATGGCCTGCTCTATACAACACGACGACATCGAGTCTCTTAAAAAATCACTGGAGCAAGCACTGGCGAAGTTTCCCATGGAAACAGTGCGTAAAACCATAGTTTCGTGGTCAGACAGATTAAAGGCCTGTATAAAAGCCAAAGGTGTCCATTCGGAATAGAATATTTTTTTACTTATTACTGAGACTTTAATAAATATATACATACAAGTTTTAGTGATATAATATTACTTCATAAAAAAATGCATTTTCATTTTTAACAGAACTTATCGCCGGACTAGGTATAAGGTTACACATCACAATTTCATGGGGACTTTTATATCAGCGAATTTATATCTATTTAGTATTAATGTCATAACTAGATATCATTTATCATTTTACACCTAATATAACGTAAAAAACCATACACTGACATTTCATACTCAGTCAGGTCTTTAATTGGATATTTGATTATTGTTGAAAACTCATTGAGGTTTAATTATTGAATCGTTGTATAATAAATTTTTATTTAAGCTGGATGAGGTTGGGATTCGCCCTGCCGATTTATAATTTAAAGCGCATTTAGTAATACTTGTTGTTAGGTTGAACCTCCATGATGTCCAATTAAATACAGCCCAATTAGTTATAGCTGTCTAAATATTGAAATCGCAAAAAGGTCTTTTTAAATGAAACGCAATAAAAAGATGGCAATATTTTATAAACTTCAAATGTTAATACTGCCTCGACAACGATAACATCTTTATAAAAACGAAATTACCAGTCCAATGGTGAATATGGCAAACCAATATTACAAAAACCTGCAATATTATGATTCAACGAACGACGCAACCTTCATAAAGCTCTGTTCATATTAATGAAAATCAATAATGATTGGAATATTTCGCCACAAAATTTAGCATAAGGCTTGTTCTATTTATAGAAAGAAATTAATCTTAAGACTATTTTTTATTTGGCATTCAAATTTGATTATAAGTGCTGTAGACTTTACGTTTATTAAATTAATAACTAAATAAATAACCATAAGCAGTATAGTATATGTATATGAATAATAAATAATATATGTTTGTCCAACATAGCTTTCCTGTGTTAGAAAAGCTTTGTTGGGTGGAGGACTGCAGGAAAACCGGTCATTAGATTTCATCGTATGTCAAATGTGTGGTCACCGACAGAAGTGTCATGCTTTACGGTGAAAACGGTCTCAGTGCTACACTAACTATACACTTTTGTATAGTTCTCGGCATATAAGGTTCAACTTATATGATTTTAAAATCACGTGACATGCGCAGTAGTGAATAATGTACCTAAAGTTGCTACTGCGCATGTCACGTGATTTTAAAACTAGGTTCAACTTATATGCCGGAGACTATAACCTGTACTGATTCGAAGTAGTGACGTCCTTAAGAATGATAGTACACACAAAGTATGAACATAAACATGTTGTTCTTCTATTCTGTTGCTCTTTTTATTCAAAGTTGATAGCCTAAAAACAAAAACCGTTCTGCCTGACATCAAAAACATTATTTTTGGCATTAACGCAATACTGTACAGTCACAGACAAAGAAATGTAGACGTTGACAACCTTTTGAAATTAAATTAATTAATTACATACCAACAAAAAGATAAAATATAACGTGGTATGGACCGCTAAAATAAATTAATTAAATTAACACTAGTTCCAAACACTATTATTCGTAGTGTCGTTTGGTCAGATTATACGTTTAATCAACAATAACACTGATAATCTGAACAAAAAACAAAATAAGTATATGGACTAAGGAAATTAGGTTTAAAAAATACAATGTGGTATTTAAATCTGCGATATATACTTTTGAAATAAATGAAATAAGAACAAAATGTTTCCAGAAAATGACGGTTTCACTATTTGCGAGATCAGTTATTTCAAAAAATTGTTTCTTACTTTTGAGTTATTACTTTAATTTATTGAAAAAGTTTTTGTATTTAATAAACTTTTGGTATTGCTAGAAGAATACTTTTTGTTTGTTTTTAAGTCTCATTAATTATAAATTTCAGAATCATGACTTATATTTTATTAATTACCTTGCTAATTACAACACTAAGCTGAAATTTCTTTAACTTGTAATGTTAGTTAAATTTTCAATTAAACAAACTTAGTATTTAAAGCATTATACTGATTAAACGTATATTTTGAACAAAAATTACTTTAAACAACTATAACGAGGAAATGGTCATTATGGTTGCGCTGGCGTCAACATAAGAGACACTTGGAAAAATCTACGAGTCAGTCGTACTCGTACTCGCCCGGAAAGCGAGAAGAAGAAGAAGAAGAGTGGGCTCGAGTCCCACCTGACACCTAAGACAAGTTGAATTTGTTGTGGTAATAATTTCTTTACATATTAAAATTTAGCATGTAAATGCTTAAACAACTTTGTTTTTGTTTGAATTTTCTGTAAATGTTTTTAATCCATCTTCGTCCTAGGCCGCAATTAAAAAACAACTACATGACACAAATACAGGTGTCCTAGAAGCCGGCATAAGCCGAAAGCGGGTGATAGACTAATTCATATTAGTTATCAGAAAAATATAAAAAAAAAACCTAAGACTTATACTTATTAAAACAAAACTAGCATTTTAAAATCGATAAAATTTTCACCCTTTGACAGTGTTTTCACACTTGTTGCTACAAATCTTGACATTTCTCAACGTTTTCTTTTGTTTTGTAATCCTGAATAATGCTTCTGTATATTCTAAAATTTAAAGCCAGCTGCTCCAGATTAGAAGAATATGCCATTTTTATCTTTTCACATAGCATTAATAACCTGCACTGAAAAAAAATTACAACCGATACCTGTATAGCTTCATTTATTTGCCCTACCCCACATTAACAGCTGGAAAATACATAAAATATTTGTTATTTTGCAAAGATTTTCAACACATTACGTGATTTTGAGGAAAATAGAATTAACAAAGGAGAAAAATCAATCCTCAGAAAATGTCCATGCTCGGTCACCTTCAAAGAACAACACGAAAAAACTTGTGTAAACTTTCTATACATTATACTAGAATTGTATAAGTATCTACATATTTTTAAATTAATGCTTTTTTGGCAAAAACATGAAGAATGATTCAATAAAGTTGCTTCGCAGTGCCGTGTCCAAAAAAATCAATTTTATTATTTGATGATGAGTTTCGGGAATTTCATCTGGGCTGTCCTTTTTCTCAAGTATGTTTGATTCTGCATCGCTACCTTAGAAGTCGTTGCATGAAGATCATCTAAATTTCTGGACGTAAGTTTGAATGATAATGCCTTAGTTGTTAAGATGCTTATGGTTTTTGGTAGGTCCATGATCTTCATAGATTGGCCCTTAAGACGATCCTTAGTGTTCGTAATCAGGAACTCCGTTGTTTCACATACGAGATAAACATCCAATTCAGTACTTCAGTTTGCAACCAAAGAAGAAACAGACTGGACCCTTAAAAACCTTGTTGAACCTTATTCCTGATAGAACATTGTATTTAAATTTCTAGTACTTGTTGATTTCGAATAATTGACGACTGATACGGGTGCAAGACTTGCAATAAACCTCTGATTTATTATTTTAACCTTGCAGTTTTATTTTACCTAAACTTTCTGAATCTGTGATAATATCCAAAGATTGTGACAGGTAAGTTCAAGCAGGGGACTCCAATGAGCCAAGTGGTTGAATGGTCAAGACTCAAGAAACATTGGAGCGACTCGACCACCCGAGTGGTGTTCGAGTGAAATAACCACTCGAGTGACTCGACCACTCGAATGGTATTCGAGTGAGATTGTAGAATGGCTCAAATGACTCGAGTGGTAAAATTTGACTCGAGTCATCACTTAGTTATACTATGGTTATTTAATTCAAATATTATCGTGTTTTTTTTTATTCCGTATATTTTTGATAGCATTATTATAACAGAAAGTATCCGTATGATGAAGATTGCCTAATGTGCCCGAGGTACTGGCCCACGTTTTTTGTAAAAAGCATAACTCTCTTTATGCAGTCGAGTAAAAAAATATCCTAATTCTGACCTTAAGCAATCAAACTACAAAAGTTTCATCGAAATCGGTCTAGCCGTTTACCCGTGATGAGCGTTCAAACAAAAAACACAAACAAACAAGCAAACAACAACATTATATACATAAATTAGTGGTAAGGTTTACATAATTTTGAAATATAGTGTATGCCCCTTAGTTATATAATAATAATAAATAAATATTTAAATAAATAAATATTTTCTACATTCACACCAATTAACCTAGCCCAAAGTAAGCACTTTAAGGCTTGTGTTATGGATACTAGGGTAACGGATAGACTTACATATATCATACATAAATAAGTAATATTTATAGAAATATATATAAACATCCATGACTCGGGTACAAATGCTCGTATTCATCATAAAAACATCTGCCCCTTCCGGGATTCGAACCCAGGACCGCCGGTGCGAAAGGCAGGATCGCTACCGTTGCACCAAACGGTCGTCAATAGTAAAAGCACATAACACATATTTACATATTATTATTTGAAAGACATAAAATATGAATAACAATACTTAATTATAACTTTAATCTAAAGTTTATATATAATCTGTTTTCAAAAAATAATATTTACATTTATATCAATTCATAATAATATTTATTTATCTATATTTTTTTACACCACCTGTGTATCAGTTTGTCGTTATCGATAAAGCGTCGTTAACTTATCGATACGCATGTCCCTCGCACTAGTCGCGCGCCTAAGTACATAAGCCTTTTGTTTCCTGTATGTAGGTCAGGTGGCCGCTGCGTCTGTGCTACGTCATCTAACCAGTCGTGAGCTAACTACGACGAGGAACGCACGCTGCTTTGCTTGCGTCTATTTACTTAGCAACGTATACGCATTATATACTTTTCTCATCCGCTTTTACTTGTGCCTATAAACTGGTTCACTTTCTTTCTTTCCTCACTGACTATCTTTTTGCTGTGCTGTGTATTATGCTTGTTTCCTTCTGTGCCTTCTGTTTGAACTTGTACTTATACTTACGGTGTATATATTATTTACTGCAGTCTACAAGACTGCAGTAAATGGTGCTTACCATACACCGTAAGTGGACGTAATATTTTTGACTTCTCACCACATACACATACCATAATAGGATTGAGGATATAAAAATGGACTTCAAGTTCAAATCCACACCGATAGATGGCTTTTTTAGTATTTTATATAGTATCTTAGAACCTTTATATATCCAATGGTTTAGGGCGCTACAACCTTCTTCAGTACACCATATGCTCGTACAAATCGAATTTACTCATTGATTGTTTCGGATTTAATTCTTTCTTACTCGGCTTTTGAATTTGGAAATTAATTGGCTTCGTGTTTTGGTTTTGTTGATTTGGATTTGGCCTATAATCCTATTGCTGCTAAAAAAATATATAGCGTCGTATAGAGGTGCCTGTCGAAGAGTGGTATTCTTTACCAGGCACTTTATCAGATTACAGCGCAGAATCATAAGCAAGTACATGATTTAGAAGTCCATCATTTGTCTGTCTTTGTCAGTACAAAGTGATATTTTACTATTCATTTCCAGTAGTGTAAAAGAATCTACATCTTCGTTATTTACTAAGACTCCTAAACGTAAACCGAAATTTACTAATTACACAAGGAAAATCAATTTTAGTGAACTCAAAAAATATAGGCGAAACTAGAATCACATCGAAAAAACCCTAAAGTACATGGGCAGGCTTCTACACTCTACAAAGCGCAGAACCCTGAAATATATAGGCATGCACTTGCAATTTTCCAAACTACGTACCCACAAGTGAATAGAATGATTCAGTCTCGGTAAATGGAAATCGTTTCTTTACGTCTATGGAAAAGCAAGCTCAGTTCAGGTATGATGCATGACAAAATATTGCTTATAGAACTGATAGCAGTATCGCTTTGGGTTCTATGACAGACGAGTGTCAGTGGTGCAAGTCCCAAGAAAATTTACACTCAATCGAATGCAACAACATCCTGAACTTTTATTCAGTTTAATTAACAATCTACATCGAGATCATGAGCACTTCATGAATAATATTCGTAATTAATATATAACGCTGTTTCCAGATGACTTCTTTTGGTCGAAAACAAAAAACAGCAGACGATTTTCACCAACTTTTAAATTTCGCCTGAGCCTGGACAAGACGCCCACTATTTTCAATTGTATTGCGTCGGTGAAGACGATCGAAAAGGAAAGATTGGATTTTCTATATTTCCTGACTTAAAACCAAAGTTGAAAGGATCATCCATAATGGGTACCTCCAGCGTCTTCATCAGTGTGAACTATAACGGTTCTAGAATCATAAGACTGGAGCTGTGATGGTTCTGGATGCATCAAAAGAGGGAGCTTTTTCCGTAGGGTTAACTATAATTGAACATATTTCGTCGTTATAAATTTCAACTCGTGACAGGGCATTCGCGTTACTGTTACATTTGTTGTTACCTTGCTTATGAAGTATCGTGAAATCGTATTTACCTAGTTTTCACCACCACCTTGTAAGATGCAAGTTAGGTTCCTTTGAAATTCATTATCCATTGTAAAGGCGTGTGGTCGTTTATAATTACAAATTTATAGCCAAAGTGAGGTATGAAGTATTTTCTCGCCCATACGATTGCTAAAAGCTCCTTCTATATAGTACTATAATAAAGTTAGATTGAATTTAATGTACGTGAAGTGTAAGCAATAGGTATGTAAAAGCCCACAATGCCCTGAGATAAAACAGCACACATCGCTACGTTTAATACATCGGTTGTTAATAACAATTCTTTAGAGAAGTCCGGGTTTTGAAGTATTGGGTCATTTGTAAATAACGTTTTGCAATGTTCTAAATAACTAATGTCATTTTGATCGAAAGTAATTTTGGAACCCTTTTTTGAGCATTATTTTAGTGGCTTGGTTAGTTAAGCGAATGTTCGCATGAGTTTTCGGTAATATCCCAATAAGCCGAGAAAACATTTAAACTCTGTAATCGTTTTGGACAGTAGATATTTTTCAATGGAACATGATATAGAAATTAGGTTTCCAACTTTAAAAACTTAGCTTTATCCATCTGTATTTTAAAGTTGAATTCGCGTTTCAGTGATGAAGTTTATACGCAACATGTTGCAAAAAAAGATAAGCAGAGAGAAAAGTCAAGAGATAAATCTCTAGGAGAAGCTGGAAAATTTTATCTCTGTTCGCAGGTTGTTGAATCGGTTAAACTGGCCCCATTTTTTTAAACCAGTGCTATTTATTACAAAACCAAACTATGTGTTTATAATTTTACATTGTACAGGGTGGGCCATAAAGGAGTACGATTTAAAAAAAAATAACTCTTCCGTTTGAACCATATGAGAGGGGGCTGCGTGGGTGGTGGGGTTGTGGGGTAACTCGGTTCTTGGAAATTTAGTCGCGATGGATCACTTCACCGGAGCGCAACATTATTACACAAATGGCGATTCGTGCGCTATTGTTTGGTGTTTATTTGGATAACATGACATAAATCAGTGTCCGAAGGAAAATGTGATTCAATCGTGGGTCAGAAAGTTCGAAGCTACTGGTTCGTCTCTCAAACAGAAACCTGCGGGACGACCAAGGTCAACAAGAACGGAAGACACAACTGAACAAGTTAGAGCTTCAGTTCAACGTAATTCTGATCTGTCGACTCGCAAGCGATCAGCCGAACTTGCGGTATCCAGAACATCTTTGTGGAAGTTGTTGCGCATTTTGTTGGAAAATCTGAAATCGCACCCGTATAAAATTCAACTTGTGCAGGAATTACAGCCAAATGACCCAATTTTGCAACGAGCTTTTGTTGAAACAATGTTGGAACGATTTCGGAGTTTCAACAATATTCTGTTCTCTGTCGAAGCCTATTTTCACTTAAATGGGCATGTCAATAAACAGAATTGCCGTTACTTAGCTGCAGAGAACTCACGTGCAAAACATAAAAAGGCTCTGCATTCGTCGAAAGTAACCGTTAGGGCGGCCATATCAGCATACGGAGTAATCGATCCCTATTTCTTTGAAAATCAACAAGGTCAATCTGTCACTGTAAATTCCGATCGATACATAGCCATGTTAAGGGATTTTTTCTTTCCGCAACTGCAACAATTTGAAGTCTATAATCGTGCAATATGGTTTCAACAAGATGGGGCGATATGCCATACATCTAATGCCTCTTTGGCGGCCGTAAATGAGATGTTTGCTGGGAAACTGATATCGCGCCGAGATGACATTGCATGGTCGCCTTGAAGTCCGGATCTAACGCCACCTGACTTTTTTATGTAAGGATACCTAAAAAGTAGAGTCTACTCCAATAACCCAGCCACGATTAACCAGTTGAAAATCAATATCCGAGAAGAAATGGCAGCTATTCCGCAATGTGCCACCGAGTTTTTACCAATTTGAGGTTCAGATTCGAGAACTGTTTGCAGCGCGATGGTGCACACCTGGATGATGTTATTTTTAAGAAATAAATTTCCCAGATGTGTATTTTATTTAAAATATAAATTTGTATGTTTAATGTATTTTGTTTTTTTATTATTATTATTTCAAATTCGCAAATCTTTCTAGTCCACCCTATATAATTTGAGTACTAAAGATGTGATACGCTATTGATATGACAAATCAAATAGCAGTCTCGAGACATCAGGTTTTGCTACATATTTGGTGGACGATTTACGATTAATTTTAAGTAGAAAGTTAATGCCTGACATATTATTATATTCAGATGAGTGCTATACTCGCAATTCCACATTGAATGATGCACTTTTACGTTTAACTTTTGCAAAACAATGAATTGATGATAGTCCAAAAATATTGAGAAAAAGGCGCACTCAAATGGAGTGCGATTCTGTACACAGCGCAATAGAATGTCAATTAAAAAATAAAGATTACTTACCACAGCCATACGTGGACTATACAAAAAAGGCAACAACAAACCTAGTTCCTTATTACGCAAATCCGTCAGAAAATTTCGTAGATTTTTCAAAGATTTAGTGTATAAATCCATACGTCCTAGCAAGACGACAGGTGATCGTATAGTCACTGGTTTGCGCATGTTGGAGTGTCAGCCAGAGGGTATAATATGGTATAAATTTTACTTACAAGATGGGTTAAGGCTTTATCACAAAAACACCCGCCTCTTAGTACAATAAACCATTAAGCACTCTCCCGAAGCTATATGCAGCTAGATTGCCAATTTCGTCTTGAAAATATCTGGACTTACAGGATTTGAAAACTGTTATTCCTGCTTCATGCCATTATTTTTATAATGATTTACCTCTTCTTTAAAATGATTTATTCATAAAAAATGTAACGAGAATAATTATTATTCCAAATAAATGTCTGATTCATTAGTAAGGTTTTTGTTTTTTAACGTAATTGCAACACAGCCTAAGTCCAATTCATCTACAGCAAAATACCGCACAAGTAGTTTTTTAAAGTACTATAAAAAATAGCTACGTTACATACTTAAATGATTTCCTATCTAAACTACTTACGTTTTGAACCCTTAAATTACCTATCTGGACGTGAAAACAACAAATAGAAAGGTTTTTGGTCTCTCTTGAAAAGTTGGCAAAATTGACTTGTGCGGTGTTGTAATCTATATACTTATAATAAAACTGTAGAGGTCGAATTTCTGTACATAGAAAAAATGCTTAAAACCAAGTCAGGGGGGTGTAAAAAGAGGGAAAATACCAAAAAATGCTTTTTAAAATTTTTTTGTTTCTCTGTCTGTTTGTCTGTTTATCTGTTTGTACGGGCTAATCTCCGAAATGGCTAGACCGATTTCAATGAAATTTTGTATGGTGATACCTTATATCCCTGGTCAACATCTTAGATACTTTTTATCCCGGAAAATTAAAGGGTTCCCGTGGGGTAGTAAAAAAACGTTGGACATCTTAATACACATAACCTATGTACTTAACTTATGCTGATACTTTATATTACCGCTTGAATTAAGTATAAGTCCTATAAAAGTGACGGGATTCAGCGCCTTAGCCAATGAATGCGTCAGTGATAGTCCACACCGCTTGCGTCATTTATTTGCTGTATTATTGGTATTATGTGGTCTTTCGAATGCTGAGCAATATTGGCTAAAATATCAAGAAAGAATTTAGGAATATAAGACAAAATATTGACGGTGACTTTAACCATAGATTACGAGATATTGCTTTCAATCAATGGTTAGTAGCTTTACAAGATTAAGTAACATCTATGGGTGGGGATTCTCTCCCTCAGTATGGTTTGCTAGCGCCGACCATAGAAGGGGAACGTATTTATAGAGAATGAAACTCAGCTGAAACTTTACGAACCGGAGTCCACAGTCTTACTGTAGAACAGCGCACTGTCGACCGTGTATGTCACAGTATTGACAATGCTTTAGGAGAAATTATATGTCTAGATGCACCTGGTGGGACGGGAAAAACTTTTCTCACTAAAACAATCTTGGCACAATTACGAGCTTAAGCCAAAATAGCTCTTTCTGTGGCGTCGTCTGGAATAGCAGCCACTTTGTTACCCGGATTTACCGCCGGGTAACAAATAAAACAATTGTATAATACAATTTATATTTTTGTTTATATTTCTGATGATGATTGTGTAATATAATTAATGTTATGTACGCCTTAACTGTGGTGCATATCTGAACAAAAAACAAAATGTATATTTTATTAACAATGAATTAATATGTACCATGTGGCAGTACTTATGAAGTAAATAAATAAAAATTACTCAAACGATTTTTAAAATCCCCATAGATTTGGACCTAAGTGAACATCCTGTATGTGGTTTCACTGGAAGCAGTGATAAAGCGAAGGTTTTACGCGGTTGCTATTTAATTATCTGGGACGAGTGCACTATGGCACACCGAAAAGTAGGAGAAGCAGTTAATAGAACTCTCAGAGGTATCCGTCAAAATGATGTCAGAATCTATCAGCGTAACGATGCTGTTTTTTAGGGATTTTAGACAAACGTTGCCAGTAGTACCACGGGGAACAAAAACCGACGAAATAAGAGCATGCTTAAAGAGCTCAAGCCTTTGGCGACACGTCACAAGAATGCACTTAACAGTGAACATGAGGGCACGAACAGGAGGCAACACAAATGCGCAGGAAGTTTCTGATTTGTTGCTAAAAATTGGCGAAGGGATATATCCGGAAGAAGAAGGGCAAATTGGTTTATCTGAAAATCTCTGCCACACTGTTGATTCAATTGAAGAACTTATCTCTTCCGTGTATGGTGAACAAAATCAAATAACAAATAATGAGAACTCATGGCTTGCAATTTTGACACCGCGAAATGACCAAGCCGAAAGAATCAACTTGGATATACTCAACAATGTTGAAGGAGAAGTAGTTGAGTATACTTCTATTAACGGAGTAATGGACCAAGATGGCGCTACAAATTATCCCGTTGTATTTCTTAGTTCTCTCAGCGCTCCTGGACTTCCAGCACACAAGATTAATTAAAAACTGGCGTCCCAATTATTTTGTTGAGAAATTTAAGTCCCCTAAAATTTTGCAACGGCACAAGACTGACAGTTACTTCTCTGCAGCGTAACATAATAGAAGCGGTGATTTTGGCGGGATGTGGCGTCGGTGAAAGAGTTTTTATACCACGAATTCCACTGATTCCCAATAATTACCTTTTCCATTTCAAACATGTACAGTTCCTGGTGAGTTTGTGTTATGCAATGACTTTAAACAAAGCCCAAGGGCAGACGCTACGTGTTGCCGGCGTGGACCTCAGTGTCGGCTGTTTCTCACACGGTCGCTTTCTCGCTTTGTCGCTTTCTCCAGCGTCAGTCAACCAAACATACTGTTTGTTTATGTTCCGAACCAAACCACATCGAACGTTGTCTATAAAGAGGCATTATAAGGTACTAACTACATATGGTACGGAACCCTTCGTGCGCGAGTCCGACTCGCACTTGGCCGCTTTTATTTTTGCTGACCGTGTCGATCAAACGACCTCCGTGGTACAGTGGTCATTTATGGTACCGCAAGTGCCTTTGGCCTGCAGGGATCCGGGTTCAATCACCGGCCAGGTTAAGTTGGAAAATAATCTGTGTCCAATTGTTCACATTTTCTTTTTATCTACAATTTACGCATAAATCCAAACTTTGTTTTTTTTTGTTTTATTTATTTTTTGCTGTATATCAGTTAACCGCGTGATAAAATTAAATACACGCGGACGAAGTCGCGGGCAACAGCTAGTACTATAATACGATAAGACGATATGTAATAATATAATAATAATCTAGGAGGCATTAAACTAAATCCAGTGATATGAACTCGATTAGATTAAATTTGAACAAGGGCCGATTTAGCGTATTGTTGGTTTTGACCGCTTTTCGGCATTATATTGTTAGCTTTGTTTGGTTGATATATGAACTACCTCAATCGATATTGTAGACACCCGGTTTAACCAAAGAAAGACTTTTTTTCGGTGACCGTAGACGCTGAGATACTTTTTTTAATGTACTATCGAGGTCTCTCGTACCTTACCACTTTGTAGAAATATTCGTTTGAGCTGATCGTAACGGACACGCCCACGCGACCCTAATTGGTTTCGTATTTTACTACGATTTATACTACGGCCAATCATAAACAACTAGTTTTAAAATAGTCCTTGATGTCAGTACTGTCAACTGTCAATCTGCTTTACGCGTTCGTGAATTGCTTGTTTGCGCACGCTCGCCATTGTTGAATGAATGGAGCGGGGCGTGGCCTGAAGCGATAGGCATCGTGCAGTGTGCAAGCGACTTTCGACCTAGGACTGATAAGGCGCCAGAGGCTTCGATAGTACACAATAAAATTATCTTCTTTCAAATTTCATAACCCGCAGATTATTACAAAGGATCGCCACTTAATATCAAGAATGGTCAGGCAAACAACTGAAATTACCAAACACAGAAATTTGTGTCCGATAGTTCGTTTGTGTAAGAACAACACAACACAAAAAGTGCCGTTTCGCGATCAGATACTGCGAGCAGCGTGTGTCGTATAATTTTGAGTGAATAGTGAGTTTTCGGACAGTGGTACCGGAATTAAGTGTAATAAAAAACCTATTAGGGTTACTTATTGGTGGTCTGCCCGTAATCCATCAATCATCCATCCGCAAAAAACTTCAGTTCTGCCGTGACGGTGGCCCATACCAGTGCACCGAAATATCGGAGCCTCCAAAAAATAAAACATTGTAATTATCCCATTATGAGTAATACTAATACTAAGCGATGCAGTCGCTTAGCATAAAGCTACGCTAGCACCATATATTGGCGCGGAGCGTAATACCTAAAAAAAGAAAAAAAAATTGTTTCGATGAGAATTTTTACGAATTTCAAAATTCGGGCTCCGTCACCATCTGGTCCTAAACCTGTTGATTCGATTCCACACAAAAAATATCAAAAGCGGTTAAGAACTCGGGAAGTTATGGCGTAACAGACATAGCGCCATTGAAGCTGATCCATGGGAGCTTCGCTCGCTCCGCTCCAATAAGTGACCATAAAAAATTAAAATAAAATGAAGTTATAACAATATTTTTTAAGAACTTATAAATTCTGCCACAATATGTATTCATTCTCAATAAATTTTTCGTTTATTCCAGAATGCAGAGTGGTCGAATAAATATCCCTTTATAAATGTAGTAAAACGAAGCGAACCAAGTTTAGATATATTAGTATGGGTCTCCGATATTCTAGATTTAAGATATTAGTTTTCATATAATATAGAACTTATTTCTTGGAATAAGTGAGTTCTACGAGTATCTATAAAACTTCATAGTTTTAACGCATTGTGGGTACCTAATCAAATAATTTATCAACTAATATTTACGTATTGACTAATTTATAATCAGGTGCGCATCAATTTATTCACACTCGTGTGTCATTTGTAGTTACGTAATATTATTACCATTGGCCTCTAGCCGCTTCATCTGACTCTTTAACTCAACAATCATCAAATAATATTATAGCAATATTGCATGTACCTAATCCGATAAAATTGGTAAGTTAGTACTTGTAATTGAGCAGAATATAAAAAAACGCCACTGCAAATAATAATAAATATTACAGAATTATGAATGATAAGGTAATAGTAGTAGTTCAAAAATCGCAGAAAGAATGAATTTGGGAGAATTCTGTTGCAGGAATAGATCAATCTTGTTAGGCAACACGTATTTTGATGTGGTAACCATGGGCAACCGATAGATATAAATAAGAATAGATGCGAAACAATAAAAAAAAGTGACACAAATATACTTGGTACGTACATCTCCATAATTATACTGCCATAGCACAAAATCAAATCAATCACGAATATAAAGCAAAGATCTGTATTTAGGAATAAACGCAGCTTTAAAAACACAACGATTGCAATTATGAAAATGATGATGCCTGATTGTATGAAAGATGTAAGGAAAAAATCCACCTTGATCTTTTCAATTCCGAAAAAAATAAAAATGCTTTTAATCGCTAGATACATCAGTTAATTGCGTGAGTGTGATTCACAATGATGTCTCTAAATAAAGGTTTAAAATTTATACGTTTTATACTTTATTACAATTGTTTCATTGTTGACGAACTAAAAACCAAGCTATATGTACCTCCTCACGATGAAATTGCTCAAAACTATTTCCGTTTTAAGCTTACGGTTATTTACATTTCCAATGTACCTTTCGATGGAATCATACTAACTAAATCACATAAGATGTGGCTCTAAGTTAGCGGAAAAGATGTATATACAAAATACAAAAGCTTATTTTTGAAAGTCAGTCGGCAAAAGCACTACTATGCTTTTGTCATCTCTGGGCTGATTCTGCTAAATATCAGCTGGACACTTTATACTCTGTGGCAAACCGCTCCCTTCGGAAATTTCACCGACTTCTTTGTTATTTCAGCCATCTACACCAAACACTAATCACATTTTATCCTTTATCGGACCTTTGGAACTCAATATTCAGCCGAAATATTCACTGAAAATAACAAACTGGATAAAATCGTATTTTTTTAAGACTAAAATAAGTACTTTTTAAATAAGCGTATTCTATCTAGAAAACTTGTCTATCAGGATAGTTGACACTTACATGCTTAGAAATCGTAAACTTGTGTCAAAAATGTAAGGAAACCTTAGGAAACGCCGCCGCTAGGCCAGAAATTATTATGCCGAGCTTTTTTAATATTTAGTGTTAATTCCAAACCGTTATAATACACTGCTCCTTTTAAACTACTGTATCAAGTCGCTAAATCAATGTTCTGCTATTATTGTATGGTTGTACCATTTGGTAATAAAAATTTACTTACTTAAAAACATGTAGGGTTTCATCTCAATCGTTTCGAATGTTTCTACTTCACAGTTCTGACCTTTTATATTTTTAGTAATTAAAGTTTTTGGGTACAGTCCTAATTAAAACAATAACTTGAATAAAACTATATAAATAGTGGTTAGGGTTACTTAATAAAAATTACTTAGTTTTTTCGTGTCGAGATTTAACTGACAGAAAACAAGTTTATGACCCGAGATTAGGATCTAGTATATAACGTGTTAATATGACTTACCTTCCTCAACTTAAATGTAAGAGGTGGAGTCACCATAGCGCACATCTAAGTATAAATCATAGAGTTTAAATACTTACTTAAACTGGAAATTTGAAGCATATATTTTTTAAACAAAACTTTAAATAAGTTTAAGAACGCCAAGAGAAATTCTTAGGTAAACTTTCGGAACCAACGGTGTTGACGAACCGGATCACTACGATGACTAAAGAATAACCTAGGTACCTATATAAAAATTACTTATTTTGAATTGCATTTTATGGAACTTTTATAACGATCTACAAGTCAGAACGTACGCAGGAGCTTTGTTGGTATTAAAATTTTAAGATAATATTCCTATTATTGTATAATAATAATTACATAATATGAAATTACGAAAATCTAAAATTATTGAACACAGTTATTCAAATGTCGTATTCTACACGTATTTTTTCCCAGTGATCCACAGATAGTTGACACAGCTTTTGCAAACGCATGTCAACAGATGGCAATGATATAAACCTTTCGAATAAACGTATTGTGTTTTCACTCACGTACCATTACCTAATCGTGGTTTTAAACTTGATGATGGACTTAGATATAATAATAATTTAATAATAAATAGGCTTTACTTACTTAGTTTAAAACACTTGTATTCTTAAGTTAATACGGAAGATATGCTACAAGTGACGGCATGATTTGGTAATTAAAATAGATGCCATTCATCTTTGTGAATCAAAGTGGCATCAATTATTTATATATTTAACATAAATTATTTATTCAGATTATGTTGATAACAAAGTACATACATAACCTGCGTAACTCCTGCATGATTCTCTATATTATTCTCATAAATGCCATCACCCATTTTATGGATATGGTAATAAGAAGTATAAGTAGAAATATACACATAGAAATAAGCAACAAGGTTAAGGTTGCAACTAAAGATAATTTGAATAATAGGAATAATGGGCGGTGGTAAGGTTTTCGTAGTCGATCCTATAATTCAAAGAATATTGAACATTTCTTAAGTTGACACATCTAAATTTGTTAAATGTGCTAGAAGTTAATATTTTTTAATAACGGATTGATTAATCGTCATGTCAAAAGTTAACAAAAAACTCTAAGGTCTCAAATACGGTGAAGTGGTACGCGCCACGGCAAGCCATACTCGCATGATGTCAGCTTGCAATATCTCAGCACCAGCCTGCATATATATAAAATGCACGATGTACATTAGTTACTCATTCGTTAGTTTGTGCTCCACACGAATACTAAGCACCATGCTCAAATACGTGAGTCGTTAATATTTTACCGTTTATAAAAAAATAATAGCGTTTGAAGTTTGACACCGAAGTTATGTGCTTTTAAATTTTCTAGTCATACTTACAATATAATTACAACCTGTTGTATATGATTATATTTGATGATGATTCGATGTGTATAAACATAATTCTTTAAAATTATGCAGAACAGTTAATTCTTACTTCAAAATGCATCTACTTAATAAGTGTTTTTTCTATGGTGTCATTATATACGACGTACTATGACCAAAAACAACCGCAACAACAATAAAGGCTGTAATAAGTGCAAGAAGATTATTGGCTCCTATTAGAACTAATACGATTTTATTCGAGTATTTTAAAATAATTGGTTGTTTAAATAATTAATAATTTCTTTACATATAAAAATCTAGCAGCAAAATGCTTAATTAACAAATAATATATAATTTAATTAATAAAATTTTGTTATAAATAATGTTTGCAACCGTACAACTAAGAATAAGTAGCTTAATAATCAGAATGGACCAGAGCTTTAGTAAGTAAGTGTCATCTCTGAGCTCGATATAATACCATAAGTAGTTTGAGGTACTAATCAATATTAGTACCTCATTTTAATTGTGGTATTACATCGAGTTTCAAGAAGCGGTTTTAGATATTTATGCACTTGTATTTTATTCGGTCATCTCCCATCAAAAGCAGTATAATGTTGATGGTGTATGTTAACCAAGAATAGCAGGCACACTGCGGTCTTTGTTATTTTTTTATAAGTTATTTTATCAGTTAATAAGTTTGCCAATATTTATTATGTTCAGGTAGCAGTTCTCTCCGTGTTCGCTGCGCTGTGCGCTGGCGCACCCCAGCAAAACCCCCAAGATGTGCAGATTGTCCGTTTTGACAGCAACGTTGATGTTGACGGCTACAACTTTGCGTACGTACCATACTCATACCGCCATCTTCTTTTTTTCTATGGGACATCCAGACGCACTGCGGGCTACCACCCTTTCTTGGTTGCTTTTCCTACCTTTCGCACCAAGTGCTTCTCAACATCCTTCATAATGCGCACAGCAAAGGAGTGGAACTCCCTCCCTGCGTCTGTATTTGCGAGAACTTATAGCCCGTCCATTTTAAAAGCCAGAGTGAATAGGCACCTTCTGGGTTAGCTCGTTCCATCGTGGATTCTGTCTTGACCCCGGACTTGATTGGGATCAAGAGCTAACCCATCCTAAATAATAAAAAAACGTATTTCCAAAAGTGTAGTGCCCATGTATAAATAAAGAAACGTAATTAAATAACAGTATAAATATAGCAGTAGTTTTATACTGTATTAATAAAAATTAATTTCAGTTCCATTGAAAATGAACGTTTACTATGAAAAGATGTGTGATTGGTTAAAATTAAAAATAAAACTAAATGGCTAATATGATTTTATTAGTTTTAGCATGAAAATAGTATCAATTCTCTGTATACTAAAAACGAATTGTAAAAATATTCTTAGGTGGTATTCGAACCCATGTCTTAAGGGCAAACCGGGCAATTTAAACAAAACTATCTGCCTTTTATGTTTTTTCTAAGTAACTTTTATAATAGAGAACAACGACATAACGAATGATTTGAAAATCGTTACACGTATTCAAAACACGAATTATGCGTAATTTTATACATATATTTTACGTTATCAATTGAATCAATCAATGTGTTTACTGATCCCTCTTGAGGAGGCTTTTTATTTTTTATATTAAATTTATTGATTTTAATGATATGAAATTACTAATTTTATGATAAGAAACCTTTTCATAAAATTTTATATGTGACCTGTCACCATTTGATGCATGTTTTATATTACGATATTTTTTGTAGGTATGAAACTAGTGATGGTACATCCCGCCAGGAAGAAGGCAAAGTCGACAACCCACAGTCAGAAAATGCTGCTCTCACTGTAACTGGCCAGTATTCTTATGTCGCACCCGACGGCAAGCACTACACCGTGACCTTCACCGCCGGACCCAACGGTTTCCAACCTAAGACCTCCCTCGGCCAGTAAAAAGGAACAAGAACTAACTCAGCTGTAAATACTCTTTAAAATGGTGACTCAAAATGAGAAAAGTTTTTATACCATATTTTACTAGTAAACAAGATCTCAGTCACCAAACATGTGGTCACCCTTGTATTACTGAGCACTTAGAATGAGAGATAAACCCCATCTAAATTCTTGTGCCATAAAGACTTTACACTTTTTTATATTGTAAAACAACCCTTATTACTTGATTTTACATAAAAAATAAAAACTGCAACTTTTGTTTTATTCAGTTCATTAAATGGTAAATAATTCTCATTTATAACAAAATACTATATGTCATTCTTTTTCTTTTTAATTAAACCAGTTGTTGAATTTATAACAAACACAAATGTTTATCTAAAAATGTACATATATTTCGTACACTCTTAAGGCCCATTTAAATTTGTAAACTAATGACTCTTTTTCAAAACGCACAACCTCTTTTTGCCTTAGAACTAAAGGATGTATCAGTGCAAATTTCTATAAAATTTTTAGGTACCTATTATTTAGGATTACATGTAGAAACATTTTTATTTCGTAAATGTTCAATCCTCTTTGTATTATTTATAAATATACTGATTGGAAAAAAAGTATCTCTATTGATAACCAATGATTTCGCATAGCCTTACTTGGAATTACAGTTATTCATTGAGAAAATTAATAACATTAAATCACATGAAATTGGGTACCATATCTTATGTTTCTCAATCATTCTGTCAGATAAAGCTATCTTGTTAAAACTATGTGGAAACTTTTCCCCTAAAATTGTAATACGTGCTAGACTGTTAGACTGACTAGACCTCTGCGAGGACAAAATTATGCTTGATTTAATCTGCACAGTGATATAAAAATCAGCTTAGCTTTTTCTGAACACTGTGTTTTACTATATCTAAGCATTCAAATACATACACACACAGACACATACATAAACAAATATAAAATGTATAGATTTGATTTAGTAAGTATAATTTTACAAGTCTCCCTTGTTAGAGGATGGACTTTATTAGGCGCACTAAGCATATATTTTAATAAAAAAGTTTGACAGTTTTAAAAATTAATGATGTGTGATTAGAAACGAATACCAATTTGTTGAGTAGTTATTCAGTTGTCATAATTGATTACTTTTAACTATTTATTTTTTTATAATATTTATATTTCGTTAATTTAATTGTACTTGTTTACTATCAAATTTAAATATTATTTTATATTCCGACACAGTGGGATTGTTAACTAACATAAATAGAATTAAAATGTGATGTTTAAAAAATTTAACATTTTGATCTTGAAACTTTAAGCCTACAGTTAAAGTTAAGTGTAAAAGTCAATAAACAGTTTAATTAGGATTAACATGATTTTCTGTACAAAGAATCCTGAAAATCAAACATAATCTTAATAGAACACAATATTACAAAGAGTTAAACTAAATACAACAAAAAAGAGACAAAAGAAATATGAGAAAACAGAACTAACTGCCAGCTTTTATGTCTTCAGTCGTTTTAATTAAACGATCTTATATTTATCTGAAAAAAAAAACCGACTCCAAAAATTACTCTACAATTGCAAGCACCTTTTAGTAAAGTAAAAAATAATATTTTTTTGTCTATTCTATGCTTTTACTACATTAATGCTAATAGTTATTTTTGGAGTCGGTGCCAGCAAATTATCATTATAAACCTACAGTATTCAAAGAATTTAAGTATTAATTAACTAACAACAAATACAACAAAATATTTGAGAAGAATACAATATATATAGTTTTTGTAGATTATTGCTGGCACCGACTTCAAAAATAACTATTAGTATTAATGTTGTAAAAGCATAGAATAGACAAAAAAAATATTTTTATCTTTTTAGTGGTGCTTGCAATTGTAGAGTAATTTTTGGAGTCGGTTTTTTTGGGTTATTTTTTTTTTATTTCTTGCTTTTTAGTGCGCTATTTTGTAATTAGTTTTTTTAAGATTTTTTTATTTTTATTTATTATTTAGTTTTCTATAAACACCGAAATCGTTATATGTTACCTATGATATAAGAACTAAATTTTATGATATGAAAATAAAATGGGATTAATCTGAAGGTGTACTCTTTAAAAAAAAAAAGATTTTTCCAAATCGGTTTATAATTAACAAAGTTACGAAGTAACAAACATTAAAAAAAAATACAGCCGAATTGAGAACCTCCTCCTTTTTTGTAGTCGGTTAAAAATAGCTTGGATTTCGACACAATACAATACATTAACACTTTATTGTTTACACCACTAAACAAAAGGATTTAGAAAAAAAGACAATTTCTTAAAACTAACGTCTAGCAGTAGGCGGCCTGATGTCTAAATCAGATTTCTACCAGACAACATTTGTATTGAGTGTATAATTAGGAAGCAAGAACTACGACTGCGTAATTAAAAGAAAAAATTATAAATATGGAGACATATTTATTAATTATGAAAACAATATCAATCGTCAGGTCCAAAATTAAGTATAATCAACATAAATAACAAGAAAAAATATATAAACTCAGTATTATATATAGAGATATATATATACCTACATACATATTATTCATTCAATTTATACATAAAAATATTTCTTACATTCACACCAATTATCCTAGCCCAAAGTGTGCTTACTTTCACGTAAGACTGTGAGGCTTGTGTTATGGATACTAGGGTAACGCATATCCATACAAAATATAAATAAGTAATATTCATAGAAATATATATGTAAATACCCATGACTCAGGTACAAATACTCGTAATCATCACACAAATATCGGGACTCGAACCCAGGACCGTCGGTGCTAAAAGCAGGAACGCTACCGTTGCACCAAACAGTCGTCGAACACATAAATAAACATAAATGTCTAGTTGGTAGAAAAAATATTTAGTTCTTACAATTCCGCGCACATCACACATTGAAATATGTTGACCATTACTTAATATTTAATCCTGACTGAGTCCTTTACAGGAGTCAGTCAGGATTAAATATATACTACGGCAATGTATATACTCCTGTAAAGGAGTCGAAACGTCAGAACTAAATATAAAAAATTAAGATGAAAATTCATAATTATTGTGGTAAAAGTCGTTCTCTAGTAAAGTGGTAAAAAGAAATCACCCAGCCATTGTGAGCGGTAGTAAGTCTTAATTAAATAAGTTAAATCACTGACAGATTATACTACTCTTATGGAAACTGGGAGAGAATTCCAAAAGACGAACAATCGGACCGCGAAGGGACCACCATAAAGCGGGACCACGGACGCGGACGGGACGTTTCGTTGTAGTGTATACCTTTTTCAAATGTCAGTTTTTATTTTAAGCAGCATGTTACATTTAAGGTTGTTCTAATAATAATTACTCAGATTTGTCTGTAACGAGATATTTAAGTGTACCTATTGTGATTCTTCTTTTGTGATCAACATGTATTCTCATATTAACTTTATGTTAGTTTTCATTTCTGTAGTGTCTTACTACTTATGAGACAGTTTTTAAGGATACAGGTACTTTGATAGTTAAGTAAATTTATTACACTTTTTTGATTTTTGATGATAATGAAATTAAAAAGTGTCATAAATTTACTTTATTGGTTTTCCTAATTTATATAGCATCACTTTATAATTACTTATTCAAAGAAATCCTTTTTACCAGTAGTTTCATCAATTTTCAAATGTAAAAAATTAAAATACGATTTTTTCTCTATTTCGATACTACAAATTAAAAAATAGGAATTATTTTGGTGTATAATATTTAATATTTGTATAATTAATATTTGATAAATTGAAAACAATTTACGTAAGTCATTACTAGTTTTATTTAACACATCCCAACCAAAAATAGATAGCGGAAATACATAATTGCCTTAATATAAAAAAACACGCTAAGCCATCTCGAATTCAAACTTGTAAGGTTTATTATTACATTACGACTTTATTTACCACAAATTAATTACATTCGGCTATTGTAAAATTGTTATAATAATAATTTTGATACTCACGCAAGGACAACTAGTTCAGTATCAGGAACCATATCGAAATCAAAACTAATAAAGCTGAACTACAACCTTGCAAACCTACAATTAATATCATCTGCCAATTATCTTTTAAAGATATCTAACAAAAACTCTTACGCAACCAATATTAAATCTTTACCATAATATGAGCAGTAACCAGTAGAATATAGTAATTATGGTTATGTTGAGATAATAGCATAGTAAGCTGTGCATGTAATGAACAGTTTTTAGAAGTGGCTCAGTTGATAATATTGCCTACTTTTTTATATATAAATTTTTCAGTTGCTGTTGCGATAGCTTGCATTTTTATCGTTGATTCTCAATTGCCATCAAATGAGAAATTAGACACGTGGTAGAAGTCTTTAATAAGGAAAGATTAGAAATATTCTGATCCTTGCTTAACTACTGTTTTCGTTGTAACAGAGTTTGTGATAATATTCTTGTGACGTAATAACTAAAGACCACCTCGTGCCGTTGTTTTAGTGGTTTAAGTTTAATCGTGGCGATATAAATCTCACTTTTAAATTACGTAATAGACAACCAACAGCGACAAACAGCCTACTATCAGCCTGGAAGAGTATGCTGGTGATGAAAAGAATAACCATGCTAGGCGTTGCGAGAGTCTGATAACGAGAGATATCAACACTTTCGAGTACCTATACCTAAGCTGAGACAGTGGTATGAGATGACACATTACCCTATAAGTAAAATTAATTGGATACTTTAAAAAAAAGTTCATTGCCACGAAATTTGTATATTGGTCCAAGGGCGTCCACTCATGATAGTGGATGTAACAAATCCAAAGAATGAAAGATGTCAAGAAAGTATATGTATAGACGGGTAACGTACCTGTCTTGCGACATTTGTATAAACGAGCCCTGACTGCGGCCTGGTATATTAACATTTATTTCCCAATTGTCTTGGAAAGAGGAAGTAGGATCCTACTTCACTATGGCGCTTTATCTCGGAAACGTAGAGTTCAGTTAAGATAAAATATTTAACAGCACTTTCACAAAACTATCAAATATTTAAGACTTGTTTGAAATAGGGGGAATGGGTTAATAGGCATAAACTGCTGCGTCAACTCTTATTGAGCTAGGTGCATGGTGTTATTATGGCCTGCTTGGCACTTAACACAAAGTACGAGGTATCCTTACTAATATTATAAATCGGAAAGTGAGTTTGTTTGTTTGTTTGTTCCGCTTTCACGCCGTAACTACTGAACCGATTGCTTTGAAATTTTGCAGACGTAAAGATGAAAGTCCGGATTAAATAAAAGGGGAACTTTTTATCCTGGAAAAAATTGATATTCCTGAGGAAAAACAAAATATTGTTTGCTTGATGGATGGATTGTAGATGGCGCTGTGCGTCGTTTGAAACAAGGTAAAATATTGCAAACGAATATAAACATGTTAATTTAGAAGCTAAGTGATACGATAATGAATCCCCGAAAATGAGGAATTCCCGAGGGATGACGTACAATTTGTTTTATCGTCTAAACTGTTTTTTTTACATCTACTTATATGTTGAGAACGAATATGAACATATAAATTTTGAAGCTAAATGATACGAAAATGAATCCTCGAAAATGAGGAATTCTCGAGGGATGACGTACAATTTGTTTTATCGTATTTTTTTACATCTACTTATCCGGAAATCACTAAAGTCAACGAATTACTAATTGGTATAAGTATTAGTTACATTATTTAGTTCTTGAGGTATGCGATAGATGGCGCTGGGTGTTTTTTAAAACATGGTAACGATGTGTTTTTTGAAATACATAAGAAGTGGAATGATAGCTTGGAAAAACATTGTTTTTCGCATAGTCAGCTCTATGTAGCGTGTTCCCGGGTTTCCAGTGCTCAAAATCTGCATGTTTTTGCTCCACAAGGGAAAACATATAATATAGTGTACCATTCAGTTTTGGTTTAACAACTAATTGTATCCAGCGTTACATCGCGCTTCTTAGATTTTTCCGTGGGAATGAGAAGTTTTCTTATGGTTGTGCTTTATACCGCAATATAACCGAATTCCACGCGGGCGAAGCCGCGTGCGGAAAGCTAGTTACTCATAAAAAATTAGAGACAAGCCGGATAAGAGCTAAATCTCCTACTCTTTATTTAACAAACTCCTTTAATTGGCGAAGTCTTTGTTCTTTCATCTGGAGGGCTCACTTTTCTCCTCTTTCAATCCAGAGAGTACTGATAAGAAACGTTCCATCTGGGGTAATTTAGAGAGATATTCTCACAGAAAGCTCTGGATGGTCAGTCTGTGCGAGTTGTCGGGAGCTTTGAATTGCGATCTTTTCTTGCAAAGCTAACATAGGGCAGATGAGTGATCCTTTTCTTGTATTGCTCCATAGACAGACAATACCAAGAAGGCATCCCTCGCACATAAGGGAGCCAATCAATCACCTTCTAGTCGGATTACAATCAATAGATCAAAAATTACATTACATACAACTATTACTCAATATTTTTATTGTTTATATATTTTACGTTCGTACTCTAGCCTCTAGCCTAGCCTCTTAGCCTCTTAATCGTAAGAGTCCATGTTTGACATCCATATGTCAAGCTAGGCTTGACATATGGATGTCAAACATGGAAATTTACGTCAAAAGTTAAGCAAAAAATAACAGTCGGTCAGCACGGAATGGAGAGAAGCATGCTTAAAATAAAAAAACTAGATAAGATTAGACACGTAAAGATAAGAGAAATAACAAAAGCCACTAATGCCTTAAACTACGCACAAAAGTTAAAGTGGAAATGGGTCGGTCACATAGCGAGGCTTAGAGACAAAAGATGGACCTACAGCACCACCATATGGAGAGGACCTCAAGGAAAAAGAAAGAGAGGAAGGCCCTCAACACGCTGGGAGGACGAAATAAAAAAAGTCGCTGGCCCAAAGTAGTGGCAAATAGCACAGGATAGAGAGAAGTGGACATCCTTGGAGGAGGCCTTTACCCAACCTGGGGACCTTGCTAATAACTTAACATAGTGTTATAGATATATAAATAGTAAATTAAGAAGCAATTTAGCAGGATCAAATAAAGGCTTTTTATTTTTATTTTATTTTATTATATTTTACGTTAGAAAATATGGTATACTTAATTTTTGTTCGAATTCCAAAACAAAACTTTGTCTTGACAATTGTTATATTTAATATTTTTAGAAGATGAGTTACTGTTGCAAATTTAGACTATGTATTTGTAGTAAGACGTAAATCTAAGGAAGACTTATTTAAAGACTAGAGGAAAAATCTACTCATAGTCATATGACGATTTGTTAGTAACTTTACTTTGCGCTGTCAGGTTAATAGTGATGTAATAATGCACTGGGAGTTGCACTTTAACTCCACACCCACTGTTGGCTATTAAAAATTATTGACACTTTGTTGTAACACATTAGGCTTTAGAAATTTCTCGGCAAATACTCTAAAGTATTTCGTAAACACAGTTAAATGTCAAAGCACGTATGTCCCATGTGTTTCATAAAATAACGATGAACGTAAAACTAACCTTTTATACAACCTTTAAATTAGAGAATAGTAATTAATCATAAAATATTGATATTTAGCTTTAATTCAACCTTCACTTTCTTTTACAGGTCATGGATTCACACAAAAATAAAACGACGTTAAGAATTACCTTTATAACAATATTAACTTTTGACCGTGACCTGTACTCAGAGTTTAAACATTCAAAAGGAAAACTGTTTTTGTTTGGTTAAAGATAACGTCTTGATTCATAAACTGCGCGGTATAAAATTAAATTTATCGCTAATATAGTCTAAATTGTCAAAAGATAAATGATTATTGGTTCTCAGACCAATGCAAAGCTAGCACAAAGCTCTAGTTTATTATTTTTACACAATATTATTTTTATTTACATCTTCTCCTTATCTTTATTTTAACCTGTGACATTTAGTACATATATTTTCTCCTCCCTTATTGGCCTTTTACCGTCATTAATACATGAACGATATAAATCAATGATAATAAATAAAAAAATTCGAGGACGTAATCTTTTATATTAAATTGCGTGAGTACAAGTTGTCAAAATTTGAAAAGACCACCTTATAGAGAATGTCCACGAGTCTTACGCAATACCCAAGCATTGTCCACAACACAGTTGGGACGAGTGCTTGAAAATCTTATGTCAGATTTTATTTAAAATGATTACAAAACCTAACTAACACATGACGACATATAACCTTTCGTATGCAAACATTTATAGTTACAACTTACAGTCTACACAATTTTAATTGACCATCTATTGTTTGGAAATATCATACATATAGACATAATATAAATATAAGGACAGTAATATCCAACCTTAATTCGGGTTCCCAAAACTGAGAAACTAATGTAACATGAGACAAATATTTATACTAGAGAAGTTTTAACTAAATTTATGGTACACGATATAGTGACAGTTTCCAATGGGGGCAATGCTCCAACTATTCGTTCAACTAGTTGGACTATGGGCCTGCAGCATGGGTTAATGCCCAAATATTTTTGTATTTAGACTAATAACCCCGCTACACAGATCTATAGTCCAATTTATTTTTAAAATAATAGATTTCCAACTTTAAAGTTCAAGAACCTTAACCGCATTAAAAATGTATGACTATACTTTTGGCTATGTTTAAATAAAGGACATGAAAGGAAATAGTTAATAATAATAAAATAACTTTATTTACTAGAGATTAATAGTAAAGTAGTAGTAGTATTTTTATCATATATGTTAGCTACGACTTTTATCTTATATGTTAGTGTTAATACATAAATTTTAAATAAAAGTTATATTTAAAGTTATCTTCAATTAATCACAGGAAACTTAATCAAGTAATATATAATTAATGAATTTTATTTGGATAAAAATTGTTATATACTCAATATTGTTTGGGCAAATAGTTTAGATTTTACTATCCTATTTTGATGATAAGGAGCAGGTGAGCGTTAAGACGAACCTAAAGTATCGAATTCAATCATCATTTGGGTGTAAGAGATAATTAACTGTTCAGTATATTTTACAAATACATTAGGTCCTTTGAGACCTTATTTGATAGCTTATAGCTATATATACATATATAGATACATCTATCTTATCAACTCTAATCGACAGTTATCTCGAAAGTCGATTGACCGTCGAGGAATCATATTTCAATGTCAAATGTTAAACTTATACTTACTACTTAGAACTTGCTGGAGAAACTTAAATATAAAAATTACCGAATGCAACAGAGCACCAAGTTAATGATGCTTTTACCTTCTAACATATTATAGGAAATCTGCAGAGACAATTATTTAAGATTCTATATTACGAAATTGATTTAAGTTATCTTCTTTACTCTAGGGTAGATTAAATCGTTTTTCAAAAAATGGTATTAAATTACTCCAGTCGCTAGAGAATATCGTCAAAGCACTTCGACTGTATAGGTAATTAATATTCAACCCTTTGGTATTTAAGTTGAAATTTGAATGGATAAGTTTGACAATTTTGTAACGGTTAATATGTTGTTGACTGTATAATTAACTCAGTTAAGTGATATTATTTCTTTCTAGAAACAGTTATAATAGTTAAAAATAAATAGTAGATTTGGCTTAAAAATCAGTCTACCTTCCATTTTATTAATAGATGTATTTTTTTTTTGTTTTATGTATTATTCTAAGTTAATTTTAATATTTTATATAATTATATTTTGCAATTAAAATAGCACCTAATTAGTACTGGAGAATTTTTATGAATATTGTAACGGTGTATATTTTGTTGGTTGTCCTTAAAATAAATAAATTACACTATTTTTTACCCGTGGCTTAGCTTACGTTAATGTAGACTACCATTGAAAAGTTATATTTCTATCCCTCGAGAACAGTACCTTATTCTGGATAAAAGATACCCCATGTACTTTTCTGTACCTCTGGCAAAGCGTGCAAAATTTCATGATAGTCAATTGAGTAGTTAAGGCGTGAAAGTGTAACAAACAAACTCACATTGTTATTTATAATGTTAGTTAGGATTATAAAGTTTTTACCGTTATGATATATAACCTATTATTTGTGCAATTACTTGTTTTTACCATATCCCAAATTTCATCAAAACCGATCGACCTGACTAATAGAAGGACACACAGATAGACGGACAAAAAATTTAAAAATAGTAGATTTGGTATCATTGACTCATACAACGAATATTAATCATAAAAAAATTAAAAAAAAAGTACACACTGAAACTACAGATTTGACCTATATAGCCTATCATTTGCGCAATCACATTTTCTTACCATATACCAAATTTCATCGACATCGGTCAACCCATTCTCTCTCTCTTATGAATATTTAAAGTTTTTCACATATTATCCTTCTTTATAGAAGGACATACACATCGACAGAAAAAAAATTAAAATATATAGAAAGTGATACTTTGGTTTTACATTTTTCTTTGCACTAAGTATACAACAACTCTAATATAAATATAGAATTCGAACCCCTATCTTAAAGTAAAAAGTGTAAACCTGTATTAGTAATAGCTTTCTTGTCAGAGTGCAATGTGTACTGTACTGCTAATAAACTACGTCACCACAATCGATTTCAACACTGTTAATCTTGTAGGTTTTGTAGCAGGTAGCAGCGTAGATCTTCTTGATGAAAATAAAACAATTTGTAGTAGACGCGTACGTACGTATATTTTTTTCAGAGACAGAGAACCACAGACAGGTAAGTATCTTAACAGAATCAAACAAAGGACAACAAAACATTAAATCATAGTCGTAGACCTAGAGTTTAAGTTGCTAATACAACATCTAAATTAACACTTCTCCTCAACTTAAACTTTAGTTACAAAATTAACCATTACTCCAGCAAGACAAAATATTTATTTGCATGTATGTTTACACAATCCCTTTGCCCTAAAAAAATAACAGTGACATTCACTTCACCATGACATTTCTTTGACATTGACATATCACTTCTAAAAGTAAAACAAATTAAAATCACAAAAAAAAAAACACAAAATTTACAAATTAAAATATTAGCATTTTTCTATACCTATGAGTTGTTTTAAATAATTGAAATGTGGTTTAGAAAGAGCCTTTGTGAATATATCGGCTAATTGCTGTGATGAACTGACATAATTTAGTGTGATCAATTTATTGTCAATGGGGCCGTCCATAAATTACGTCATCGATTTTTTCAGATTTTAGACCCCCCCCCCCCTACAATCATCCTATCGTCATTTCTTAATGACCCCCCCCCCCCCCCCCTTCTCCCAAAATTGACGTCATTACCAGTTTGACAAAATGAAAACATTGCAGATTTGAGAAAAATAGGGTATTATATGATTAAAACACACACTTTTATTCGCCGAGTCGCCGCCAATCTTCGTTTAATAAACACAGTGTCGCATACGAACTATTTTCATAGGTACGATGTTATTTATAGTTTTAAAAAATAATGTAGACATGCCTTGACCTTGTAATAAATAAATAATGAGTTCAATAATTAATACTTTTAAATACTTGCAAAATATCACAAGAACACTATCTTTCCTTAGTATGAGGCATGTATTTAAGTATAAGTATAGTATTTATGTACTTTTATTAATTATGTAATGTTGTAGTTATTATTTAAGTATTGTGTTTATTATCAATACATAGTATAAAACAAAGTCGCTTTCGCTGTCTGTCCCTATGTATGCTTAGATCTTCAAAACTACGCAACGGTACGCAACAAAACAACAATCTTTTTGTGCGTGAACAATAAACTATAAATAAATAAATAAGAATGACGTCAATTTCGAAACCCCCCCCCCCCCCCCTATCTATCATTTACCGTCATCCGCAGACCAACCCCCCCCCCCCCCTAATTTAGAATGACGTAATATATGGACGGCCCCAATTAAGTTTCTAATAAAGTGATGTTTTATGTCGATGTGTTTTACTCTGCGACTATTTTCTCTATTTTTAGCTATTTGAATACAAGATTGATTATCCTCTCATATTACTACAGTGTCACAGTTAATGCCTATGTCTTTAATTAATCCTTTAAACCATATAGCTTCACAACAAACTGAACTTAAAGCCATATATTCTGCTTCAGCTGTTGAAAGTGAAACAGTTTTTTGCTTTTGAGTGGACCAAGATACAATATTATTATATAACAGCATACAATAACCAGATACAGAACGTCTATCAATAATATCAGATGCCCAATCAGCATCACAATATCCTAAGATGTTGTTATGAAATTCTTTAACTTTATATACTATACCATAATCAGATGTAAGTTTAAGATATTTTAATACTCTTTTCAAATAATTATAATGTTCATCTGATGCATTATTCTGAAATCGACTAAAGTAATTTATAGCAAAAGATAAATCTGGTCTTGTACATATCACCAAATAAAATAAACAACCAATTAACTCACGATAAGGCATAGTACATACATATTCATTACATTTTTCAAGTTTTAAATTTATTTCACAGGGCGTAGCTACAGGTTTACAGTTTTGCATTTTGAATTTACTAAGCAATTGTTGTATATAACTCTTTTGATGTAACTTTAAAACTCTGTTATCAAAATCTCTCTCAATTTCAATCCCCAAAAACTTTTTTATGGAACCTAGAGTTACCATTTCAAAATTCTTACTTAGGTCATCTTTTAATTCATTTATCTTTGCAGTACAGTTACTAATTAAAAGTATGTCATCGACATAAATGAAGATATACAATTTAAAATCTCTATCACTACAGATATATAAACAGTTATCATAGCTAGAACACTGAAAACCCTTCTTACACATGTATTCATGAAATACCTCATTCCAACAACATGCACTTTGTTTTAGACCATAAATAGAACGGTTAAGTTTACATACCATGTCACCTATTTTCTTCCCAGGTAGATTCATGTAAATCTCCTCCTGAAGTACACCATGAAGAAATGCTGTTTTCACATCCATTTGCTCGACCTGTAATCTTTCTTTATTTGCTATGACAAGTAAAGAGCGTAAAGTTGTAAGTCGTCCCACAGGTGAATAAGTTTCATCATATTCTTCTGATTGGTATCCCTTTACTACCAATCTAGCTTTGTAAATATTATTTTCCTTCCTTTTGAAAACCCATTTGCTATCTATTATTTTCTTATCTTTAGGTTTTTCTACCACAGTCCACGTCTTATGTTTTTTATGTGACTCCAATTCCTTTTTCATTGCTTCCTTCCACTGATCTCTTTCTTCGCTAGCTAAAGCTTCTTCTAAACTACACTCGAGAGCAATGAATCCGGATCACTTAAGAATCCTAAAAATCTCGGAAACTAAAAATGCTAGGTTAATGCAATAAATTGTATTTAATAGACAATGTAAAACTCCTTAAATGAAGGTATTAAAACTTCTTAGTTATTGTAAAGTTATATCATAAAAAAATCAAATTTGAAAAAGGGCCACTTTCGAAGATGGAACTACGAAATTACAGCATTTGGTTTTGCTTTTGTTTGTAATCTGTCATTTATGTGGGTACATAAACCATGTTGATAGTGCTCTATATTCATTATTCAAGCTGAAATTATGTCGCTTACGCCTGAAGAATGCACCAGAATACTTACAATGCTGGAAACCGGCCGGAGTCAGCGCGATACAGCCAGAACTGTCGGTGTGTCGCTGTCAACAGTACAAAGAGTTCTCCGACGTTACGAAGAAACTGGTTCTAACCTACGCAGACCAGGAACGGGCAGAACCAGGTGTACCACAGCACGAGAAGACCGATACTTGGTGAACACCATGCTTCGAAATCGCTTTCTCACAGGAACTGAACTCACCAATCAGTTTCGACGCCTCGGAGGAAGTAACCCAAGTGCATGGACAGTAAGACGTCGGCTTGCTGAATCTAACTTAAAACCCCTTAGACCTGCAAACGGCCCTAAACTGGAGCGTGGGCATCGTATTTCAAGACTAAGATATGCCCAGAGCCACGTAAATTGGAGTATTGAAGATTGGTCAAAAGTTATGTTCTCCGACGAATCAAAATTTATGCTCTACAAGCACGATGGAAGACACAGAGTGTATCGAAGACCAGGGGAAAGATTCAAGCAAGCATGCATCGAAGAAAAAGTAGCCTACGGTGGTGGGTCTGTACTTGTGTGGGCCGGAATTTCTTCTGAAAGTCGCACAGAGCTGGTGATCATAGAAAACGGCTCTTTAACTAGCGTAAGATATGTGGAAGAAATCCTCAATGATCACGTTGGTCCATTTATGGTCAATTTAGGTGAGGATGCTATATTTATGCATGACAATGCCCGACCTCATACAGGTAGGATTGTGAATGACTACCTTCAAGAGATGAACATTACTCGTATGGAGTGGCCAGCGCGCAGCCCGGATATCAACCCGATCGAGCATGCTTGGGACGAGCTAGGCAGATGCGTAAAACAACGAAACCCTCCCCCAATCACGCTTCGTGAGCTCAAAATTGCTCTCACAGAGGAATGGGAGAATATTCCCCAAAATCGTATAAGGAACTTGGTGTACAGCATGCCAAACCGCGTAAACGCAGTAATGGAAGCACGAGGAGGCAATACGAAGTATTAAAATTCAAGAAAATCGTAATAAAGTTCAAACATTTCATGTTTCCTATTTTTGTTTTAAGGAGAGATCAGCAGTTTTTTTCTTTATGTAATTTTGTGTTAATAAAATGTATGGTGACTCATATTTTTTTTACTTTCATTTAAGGAGTATTACAATGTCTATTAAATACAATTTATTGCATTAACCTATCATTTTTAGTTTCCGAGATTTTTAACATTCTTTAAGTGACCCGGATTCATTGCTCTCGAGTGTAGTAGGATCTTCTGAACATAACAATGCACAATGATAAGTTTCATAATCTTGGAGATAAACTGGTGGTTTTCTTGATCTTTTTCCTTGTTCATTACTTTCACCTTTTTCTTTATCTTCTTGTTCTTTTTCTACACTTGTCTGTTCTTTCTCTTGTATACTATTTTGATGACTATCATTTTCACTAATTGAATCATTTTTGTCATTTGTATAATCATATGTAAATTCTTCACGAATATGTTTTTTAGTTTGACAGTTAATATTACTATAGTTACTATTATTAAATATCACATCTCTAGCTCGAATAATTTTGTTTTCTTCACTATCCCATAACTTAAATCCATTAATGCAGTATCCAATCAGGTAATATTTTTTAGACCTTTCTTCAAATTTTCCTTTATTCCTGTGTTGAGATCCTTGATGAACATATGCTTCAGTTCCGAAATATTGAAATTTATCATAGTTGGGAATCTTTCCAAACCATAATTCTGCAGGTATAATACCGTCTTTAGTAGGTAATCTATTAATAATATATGTTGAAGTATAAATTGCATCTCCCCATAACTCTTTACTAAAATTGGAATCTGATAAGAGCGTTCTAGCCTTCTCAACAACCGTTCTATTGAAGCGCTCGGACACACCATTCTGTTGTGGTGTATAACTTATTGTTACTTCTCGTTGTATACCCTTTTCATCACAAAACTTTATAAATTCATTGTTAACATATTCTGTTCCGTTATCGCTTCTTATTCTGGCTATTTTTGTTCCAAATTGAGCTTCTACTATGTTCACATATTTTTTAAAGTATTTCGACACTTCATTTTTGCTTTCTAATAAATATATGTATGCGAAATGGCTGCAGTCATCTATAAATGATAGTATGTATTTTTTGTTGTCATAGGTAGATGGTGTAATGGGACCACATAGGTCTGTATGTACAAGCTCTAATATTCTATTGCTGTTTATTTTTTGATTTTTATTAAAAGGTAATCTATTCTGTCTTCCTTTTAAACATGGTTCACAAAGTTCTTCGTTTTTAGTTTCATTAAAGGAAATCAGGTTTCTCTGTTTAAGTCTATTTAATTTCTCCTGAGATGCATGCCCTAATTTCTTATGCCATTCTAGTGCTTTACTTGTTATACTGTATGCTTTGTTCGCTTGTTTCATAGATTCTGCTTTAAATTAAATTAAATATAGATTATTCTCTCTTGTTCCTTCTTTGATTAGTTTCTCCTTGTAATAAATTTTTACCTTCTCGTTATCAAATTCAACTTTGCAGCCTGCCTTTTCCATTTTGCTTACAGAGAGGAGATTGCATCTACTTTGTGGTACAAATAAAATGTCCTTTAATGTTATTTTTGAATTTGATTCTTTAAGTTTTCCTTTCATCTTAGCTATTATTCTTTCCCCTTGCTTTGCTGTACTGATGCTAACTGGTGTTCTTAATTCTTCTATGTTCTCCAAGTATTCATCAGTATTAATTATGTGATCAGTAGCTCCAGAATCACAAACAAATTTCAGCACATTTTCTGTCTTTGTGGATGTCAGTACTTCAATGCATGAACTAAGAAATGAAATATTTTCTTCGTTTTCTTTTCTTTCAGTATTCAATGAATTTTTGTTCTTTATATAGGGTTTCTTAAATTTACATTCTGCCTTCATGTGTCCCTTTTTGCCACAGTTATAGCATTCAAATGGAAAAGATTTCCTTTCTTCTTTCTTAAAAATATTATTTTCTTTTGACCAATGTCCATACCTTGGTTTATTTTTCACATTTTGCTGTCTTTTGGCTTGGAATACTTCTGTACATTCTTCTTCTTCTGAAAATCCCTTTTTCTTAATTTCTTCATCTAGCAAACGGCGCCTAACGAACTCCATAGTTAAATTTTCTCCACTTATGGTTTCTATGGCAGATACAGTACTTCCATATGATGATGGCATTGCTAATAGCAGATAACATATTAATTCGTCTTCAGATGGTTTCGCGCCAGATTCTCTAAGTTGCCTTGCTTGTTTGTCAAATTCAAGAAAAAAATCTTTTAGAGTATTTTTCTCGTTGTATTTAATGGTCAGTAACCGTTTTCTTGATAGTAGCTGTGAAGATATCCCAGTTTGTAAGTGGCTTCGTTTTAGTTTTTCTATTATTTGAAAAGGCGTGGTCACATCTTCAATTACTTCAAGATGGCTGTCGGCAATACTTTGAACAATTCATCATCATTGAAATTGAAATCATTCGTCCGAGTGCGCTCACAAACGCATTACGTTTATGTACTGTGCGAGAAATACCCTCAAAATGTCGACAAAGTGTGATAATTGCGATAGAAATATTACAAAAACAAAGCCGGGATTGGAATGCAACAGATGTGAAAAAGTGGTTCACTTGAACATCCAGTGCACTGGTCTTACCAATAAGCAGCTAGCTGCCGTACGTGCTTCTGAAAGCCTGGAATGGACCTGCCAAGATTGCCAAAATTCATCAAGGCGTCGTTCGGTTATTATTCCAGATGATGAAGAAGAAGACGAAAAAGAATCACCAAACATGCCAATTGATATAAAAAAGTTGCTTAGTGATATATCAAAAGAAATGGAGAAAGCCATAAAACGAGAAATGAGAGACATCGCTCATTCTATCCAATATACTTCCGATAAAATGGATGAATTCATGATAAAAATGGAAAAAATGCAAGAATATATCGATTCTCTTAAAAAGAAAAACAGTGACTTAATTAATAGAAATAATAATTTAGAGGTAAGAGTAGGTGCCCTTGAACAACGCATACAGAATATGGAACAAAAAGAACTCAATCACTGTATTGAAATTCACAATCTCCCATCTAATAAAATTGAAAATATACTTGAGATCGTCGTGAAGGTAGGAAAGATTCTTTGTCAAAACTCAGCGGATATAAAAAACGTAAAACGCTTACCGAATAAGAAAGATCGGCCGGGCCCAGTTCAAGTCGAGCTAATAAATCACCAAACCCAAATTGCGTGGATTGCCGCTGCGAAATCAAGAACCTCGAGAGCTGTATTTTCAGATATTGTACCCGACGCCCATGCTTCTGAGACTAAGATATATTCATAACTGAAGCTTTAACACCATATAACAAACAACTACTATGGACCGCCAAACAGGAACTAAAAAACACCTTTAAATACATATGGATCAAACAAGGGGTGCTGCGAGTACGTAAGGAAGGAGAATCATACAAGCCAATCATTATAAGATCATTAGAAGATATCAAAAAGCTAAGTGTCCCTGCAAGCGATTGCCGCCCGTGAGTTTTAATGAACTTGTATCTTAGTGTCTAAATAAATATTCACCGTAATGATCAGTGCCCTAGATGACATTTTCCAACTTAAAGACTGTAAAAATCTAACTAATTTTCTTAGTAAAGTCCCAATTGATGTCTCCTTGCTATGCATACATATGAATATAAGATCTATAATCAAGAACTTTGCCTCCTTTGAAGAATGTATTTATTCGTCCTCTCGACATATTGATGTAATAATGCTAACGGAGGTTAACATTTCAAACAATCTTTGTAACATCTATCAATTAAAAGGTTACACAATGTACGTGGAGCTGCGGAGGGGCAGGAGGGGTGGTGGGATTATTATATATGTAAAAAACGAACATAAATTCCAAATCAATAATAATAAAATGATACACTGTGAAAACCTAACGGGAACACTGACCACCTCTTCCGGCTATTCCGCGGTTCTATGTTGTATGTATCGTCCTCCTAAATCTAGTAAGCACTTATTTGTTAAAGAATTAGATAAACTATTAGCTACAGTGGGTAGGCAAACGGATCTTTATATGTTGGGTGACTTGAACATCGATTTGCAAAGTAAACAACCTATAAAGCATATTTACAACAATATTATGTGCAACCATGGTTTAGCATGCGGGATCACAGAATATACACGACTAGAGATTACAAATGGAAGACTAAGTAAGTCTTGCATAGATCACATTTACGCTCGATCCCGCACACTAGACCTGTACACCGCGGCGCTTGGCACTGCACTGGCTGATCACCGCATGATCGCACTCGCAATTGTTAACTCACAATCACAATATTTCAACAGAAACACACGGGTGGATTAACAACATGTTACTAGGGTTGATTATGATAGATTCACTGAAAACCTTAGACAAGTTGACTGGAAATCTATCAAAAAAAATATCTGTCCATATAAGATATACTCAATTATTGTCGAAAACATCCGTAACTGTCGGGAGAAAGCTAAAATCAAAATAAAAATAACAAAAAATAAAAATAGAAAAGAAAATGACTGGATAAATAGTAAAATTAAAAAAGCATGTATATTTAGAGATCAGTTATTCATGAAGTGGGTAAATGATCCAACAAATAGAATATTAAAACAAAAATACAATGCATCGAGAAATTACGCTAACAAAATTATAAATAAAAATAAAAAAAAAAAATTAAGAGAAAAAATTATTAACAATAAAAACAATCCTAGGGTTCTATGGCAAATATTAAACAATATAACAGGTAGGTCGAAACTTTTAGCTGACACTATTATTGTAAATGCGTTTTTGGACAAAAACAATAATGTGTCCGATATAGCAAACAGTTTTGCAAAATGTTTTAATAACAGTGTCAGAAACCTGCCAAAATGCGACCTCAAATTACTTAAAAAGGAAACTTATTCGCGTCCTACCAATATTAGTTGTAGGTTTCAGTATACTTCAGCTGAAAAAGTTCTCAAAGAAATTAGATCACTTGATAATCTAAAGGCACCGGGTATAGATAGTTTAAGAGCATGCGACTTAAAAATAATTGGACCGCAAATTTCAGATACCATAGCTCATTTTATTAACACCTCTGTTAAACAAAATAGATATCCACCAGAACTTAAGACGGGCATAGTAAGACCAATTTATAAGAGAGGTAGTCAGAGTGTATATGACAATTATCGCCCTATAACAATTCTACCTACTATTAATAAAATAGTTGAAAAGGTGATATCGAACCAAATAAAAACTTTCTATAAGAGTAACAACATTATCACTGATAAACAATGTGGCAAAAGTACAACTCAGCTATTATCCATATTCACTGATAGTGTCTTCAAACATCTTCACAATAAAAAACACGTTTTGGTATTATTGATTGATTACAGTAGGGCATTTGACACGTTGGCTCACGAAACACTAATAGAAAAGCTAAACGATTGTGGCATACGTGGACCTCTGGGAGAGTGGTGCAAAGAATATCTGACTAACAGATCTTATGTTGTCAAAGTATCTGATGTCATTAGCAACAAGGTCGCAGTTTCTGAAGGCACAGCGCAGGGATCAGTACTTGGACCACTGCACTACATCACCTATGTGAATGATGCAGTTAATTTAATAGATAAGTGTGAAATATATAACTTTGCTGATGACACATGTCTAGTTGCTAGTAATGAAGACTTAGATAAAGCCTTAAAAGACTTGCAGGCTGAGTTCACATTGCTCTTGAAATGGTCCCATGATGCAGGTCTTATGCTTAACGTGGAAAAAACCAAACTCATGTACATTAGTAGTAGCCAGAATAGAAAAAACAAAGCAATCGAACTAATAGCACACAGTCACAAATGCTTACATAATAATCTTCAGAATTGTAGATGTAGTCCCATCGAAGTAGTTAATAAACAGAAGTATCTAGGATTAATACTCGACGATCGATTGAAATGGGACGAACATATTCACTATGTATGTAACAAGTTACGAGCGATTCTATCCAAATTTGTGTTGGTCAAAAACAAAATCCCGTACTCAATACGTCTGCAACTGTATAAGGCACTGGGAGAAACCATAATAAACTATGGTATTAGCAGTTATGGAAGAACAGGTAAGTCTCATTTGGACGCAATATACAAGCTGCAAATAAGAATCTTAAAAGCTATTGTACCAGATAAAATTAAAATGCAATTCAAGAACAACATTGATAAACTCTTTTACCACTGTAACATATTACCCGTACATGAACAAGTAAAATTTAATCTTCTCACCGAAAACTATTTCAATGACAATTACCGCAATAGAAAACATTATAACAAACTCACACGTAGTGCGTCAGATCCTAAACTAATCATTCCACGATACAATAACCTTTATGGTATGCAATTATTACAATACCAGATACCCAAATTAATTAATGAATTACCGATTCCATGTAAAATAGAAATCAATACAACTAATATTAAAGAAATACTAAAAAATCATTATTTATCATTATTAAACATTAAATAATACTATATCAACTATTAATCTTCTAAATCAATATAAAATATAATAAAATAAAAAAGAAAAATATAAAAATACCGATTGAGAATCCGCCCGTGTGTACTCACTCGTGCGTACCCACTCGTAGTCCGTAAACTAACATATTTGACATCGGGCCAATATAGGAGGTAGTACAATTAAAAAAGTAAAGAACCTACCTAAGTACCTTACAACATTTGTTAAAATGTCGTGGTTACATAGGTTATACAGCTAATTATTTTAGAGTTAACTTGGATGAATACCAGTGCTTGGTAAAACCTAAACAGGTTTATACAGCACTGTTAATGTAAAAAAAAAAGTTCTAATATTGTTTGTTTCTAATAATAATAATAATAAATAAAAATTATGCTTTTGCACTTCTTGGATTTCTTTGCGTCTTTTTGTTTTTTTGTCCACTTATTTCGATTTCTTCTAACAAGTCGTGTTCTTCTAGTATTACCGTAAGACGAAAAAACCAATTTTTCCAAAATCGGTACCAGCAAAAGGGATGATTCCGAATTTGTTCTTTTTGTCGTCCTCCATCTTGAGGTTGTGCCGTTTAACAATCGGCAATTTCTTTGTTGAATTTTCTACCTTCTGGAATTCTAGATATGGTGGTGATCTGGGCCCATAACCTGTTAATCTTGTAGGTTTTGTAGCAGGTAGCAGCGTAGATCTTCTTGATGAAAATAAAACAATTTCTAGTAGACGCGGACGTACGTATATTTTTTTCAGAGACAGAGAACCACAGACAGGTAAGTATCTTAACAGAATCAAACAAAGGACAACAAAACATTAGATCATAGTCGTAGACCTAGAGTTTAAGTTGCTAATACAACATCTAAATTAACACGAAGTACAGTTCGTGAATGCATTCGCGCCGGACGCGTAGCTTACTTACTATCTGTATCTACGAGTACCCGCGATCGCGTCGGTGATGGCACCTAAAAAATGTGTTTACTGCAATAAGAATATAACACAAAAGCTTCCAGGTCTCGAATGTAGTAGGTGCAACAAGTCAGTTCACGCTTCTACCACCTGCGCCAAACTAACCAGCAAACAGCTGGCTGCCCTACGGAATTCGGAAGGACTAGAATGGAGCTGCGAGGAATGTATCAACCAAGTATCTAAGCGTTCGTCCTTCTTTGTGCCCCAGGATGACAGCACCGATGATGAAGACCACCCTATCTCCTGTGACCAAAAAAAGCTAGTTACCAGCATCACTCGTGAGATGCAGAAGATACTGAAAGCGGAAATAGGCGATTTCACGGTTGCTATGGAACATATGAACGGTCAAATAGCCGATCTAGAAGATATAGTTAAAAAACAAGAGAGCACCATTAAATTGTTGGTAAACAAAAACAACGAACTTTTGAATAAGAACAAACATATCGAACTAAGGATCTCAGCTATAGAACAATATGTCACTGAATTGGAGCAAAAAATGTTGTCCAGCACATTGGAAATAGCTGGGATCCCTGAAATTCCTAACCAAAATCTTGATCTTATTACGGCTAAAATAGCAGAGACATTAGACGTCAATACGAACGATGTCATGACAGCACGCCGTATGCCTAAACCTAAAGACAGGCTGCAACCAGGCCATATACTTATAGAAGTGAAGTCCAATACCATTCGCAACCAGTGGTTATGTGCAGCAAAAAAGAAGGCAATACTAGCAAAAGACATCATAACTCAAACTTCTAATGAACAAGGTACACGTCGGATTTACATTCGCGAGGCGTTAACTCACCGCACGAAAACACTTTTATATAATTCCCAGCAAAAGCTGAAGCAGTCCTTTAAATTCATATGGTGTAAATCAGGAATTATTTACGTTAAGAAAACCGAAGATAATAGCAGACCATTCATAGTACGCTCCATGGCCGATATTGAAGCATTAGCTATTAAACAACAGTAAGTTTAGTACCTAATATACCTGTTCTTAATATTGTTTGTAAATTAACAACACTAAAATGGCTAATAAAATAATTTACGATTACGACAATTCAACAGAAATATTTGACTGCCCTACCATTAACTCGTTTGTTAATCACTTGCCATCTAAGATAAAAAATATTAACTTATTTTGTATTCATATTAATATAAGGTCGCTAATTAAAAATTTCAACAAACTTCTATTAGTTATAGACTCCTCAAATGTATCGATCGATGTCATAGTAGTCACAGAAGCCAACATCTCTAGTGTAACTAGTAAATTATATGACATATCAGGCTATAGAATGCACACTGAACTACGCCCGAAACGGAAAGGAGGAGGTATTATAATTTACGTTAAAAACTGCCACAAGTTCACCCCATTGATAAGTAAAGCAACGCACTTCGAAACTATTGTTGGCACACTTAAAACTGCGAATAATGATATGGTAAAACTGTGTTCATTCTACAGACCTCCCTCTCAAAAACAAACTGAATTTATTTTAGAACTATCACGATTGATATGTAAACACGGAACAAAAAATACGATCATACTAGGCGATGCAAATATCAATCTTAAATCAAATACCGGAATAAGAAATCATTATATCGACATGCTTTCCGGGTTAGGATTCATAGTAGGTATAACAGATTACACTCGTATTGAAATGAGGCTTGGAAAGGTAACAAAATCATGTATCGACCACGTGTTCACGCGACTAACCTCTATGAATCCTTTCACGGCAGTTATCGATACCGTTCTGGCGGATCATCGCATTGTTGTAGTGGCCTGTGAGGGAATGCATTCATCTCGCGTACAGGGTGATGTCAACCGATGCAAAACTAATTATTATGATAGTAAAGTATTGAGTGAAGAATTAGATAACATTAACTGGTCGAGTATAAGAGATATTGCATGCCCGAAAAATATATATAAATTTATTGTGTCAAACTTTGAATCAGCATTTAATAAATCATTAAATTATAAAAAAATAAATTCAAATAAGCAATTTAAACAGCCTTGGATTAGAGAATATATGTTAAAGTTAGCTAACAAAAGGGATTATCTATATAATAAATGGAAAAAAGACACTACAAATAGTTGCTTAAGGTTAGAATATAATACACTACGTAACAAAATACATAAAATATTAGAATATAATAGAAACAAATATTATCGCAACGAAATTAACAATAATATGAATAATCCTCGTTCTTTATGGAGAATTTTAAATAAAATTTGTGGCAGGGTAACCAATTCAATTGATGATATAATCCTTAAAGCTTTTGACACACAAGGGCGTAGCGTTACTACTATTGCTCATAAATTTGCAATAGATTTTAAAAACGCTGTAAAAGCTATACTCCCGACATGCTCAATTAAACTAATCAATAAAAAAGAATATAGTTCACCGGCTGAAGTTAGTCTACGATTTAAAAAAGCAGTACCCACAAAAATCGAAAAAATTATTAGAAATTTGAATTCTGGAAAAGCACCCGGGAATGATGGAATTAAAGCTGCTCATTTTAAACTAATTGCAAAAAAGATTTCATTTGCTATTACACAATTAATTAATTCTAGCCTGACTACTGGAGTGTACCCAGATGAGCTCAAGCAAAGCTGCGTACGCCCTGTTTATAAAAAAGGTAAACAAAGTGACACAAGTAATTATCGCCCCATTTCCCTCTTACCTACATTGGACAAAATAATAGAAAAATACTTAAGCGACCAAATTCACACTTTCTACAGCGAGCATAAAATAATAAGTGCAAGTCAATACGGATTTCAGCCTAAGAAAAGCACCACCTCTTTACTCTCGAAATTTACCGATGAAGTCAATACACACTTACATGACAGGAAACATGTTATAGCTCTTTTTATAGACTTTTCACGGGCATTTGATACTTTGAACCACTCATGCTTACTAGAAAAGCTTAGTAATACAGGCATTAGAGGTCCTGCACTAAATTGGTGCGCTGATTATTTAAGAAACCGAACATACTACGTCAAAATTGCAGACACTGTAAGCGATATACTACCCGTTAATGAAGGAACAGCTCAAGGATCGGTGCTTGGCCCTCTCCACTTTCTGGCATACGTTAACGACATGAATAATGTATTGAAATACTGTTCATCGTACCAATATGCTGACGACACATGCCTTATAATAGCAGACAAAGACGTTAACAAGGCACTTGAAAAAATGCAGCTGGACTTTGACTCAATAAATAAATGGTGTCACGATAACTGCCTGGTTCTTAATGCCCCAAAAACAAAACTAGTACATATACGATCCCCATACAGTAAAACATATTGTGAAACAAACAATAGACTAAAAGCCCACTCGCATAATTGCTTACATGACAAACAGACACATTGCAAATGTCCTGTTATAGAATCAGTTGATAAGCATGCTTATCTTGGACTGACTATAGATTCCAGTTTTAACTGGCAACCTCATATTAATTACGTGTGTGACAGATTAAGAGCGTTCCTGGCACATATTATTATTATTAAAAATAGAATACCCTATAAAATTTTACTTTTGTTATATAGAGCATTAGCAGATTCAATTATTAACTACGGTATTACAAGTTATGGCAGAACATATAAATCTTACCTTAATAACATTCAAGCCCTACAAATCAGAATTTTGAAATTAATCGTATCTCCGAAAATAAAAGAACAATACAAAAATGATGATCATAAACTTTTCAAACATTGTAATGTCTTACCCATACAATATATATTTCGTTATAACATTTTAAAAGAACATTTCTTTGATAAGGAACTACAGCATAAAATTCAACATAAAATTAATACGCGTCACATAACTAAGCAAAAATTAATCATTTCAACAGCTACAAATAACAGCTATGGTGAACGAACAACGCAATATATTGTTCCTCGATTGTTAAATAGCTTAGACCACTCTTTTAAAATTACCATCACTGCTCATAATCTAAAAAACAACCTGAAACTATTTTTTCTAAGCACCCTATAAATAAAAGAACGGAACGATACCGGCTCCAGCGACACGAGTCTGCATTCCTTCACATTCACTCCTATTGTGCATGACACACCAAAGTTGCAACTATCTCCCTCCTGCTCACGCAATTTTATAGCTGTCGTACTTTAACAAATTGTGGGAAACGAATGTGTGGACCAGCGGATCTAAAAAGGCCGCATTGCGCAATTCTTATTAGATTCTTATTATGATTCAAATTAAAAATCACAAAATGGTAACTTGGACAACAATTCACAATGTGAATCGGATACAATTCATGCATGTCAATTCATTCGTTTGACAGTTTTCTATGAGAATTCGTAAAATGGATCACAATAAAGGATAGGATAGCTTAGGGTATGGGATATGTCAATTAGCAGAATCATAAGAAGTTACTCAAGAGCAACATCTTACAATTCTTTGGAAAATATTTTTGAAAATTAAGTTAATAATAGCAGATTTAGACCTCTATAGAAACTTTTTGGAGCATGCCCGTGTTTGGGAGAGCATTTTAAATCGTCGACGAAATCTGGCTCTTCGGAAAATGGAGATAGCATTCGAAGTACCGGAGCCAGAGTTTATCGGATTGTTTCGACTTAATGAAAGTGTCTGTCGCGACCTCATACAAGAGTTGGAACCTTATTTACCATCTCGACGTGGTGGAATAAGCACTGTATTTAATTAGGCATTTCTTTTTATGCTTATAGCAAGCATCTGTTACGGATTATTCCTTGTTGGTATTACCTATTTACTAATAGGTATACTATTTATAGAAAAAGAATTAAAATATTTATGTAGTGTATAAATATTTATTTACATGAAATAATATTTCAGATAAGAAATATCCACAACGAAATTGCAGCGAGAAGAAATGATCAACAAGCTGCTGGGGAATCAGTGAGAAATGCATTTATAGAGAGACTTTGGTCAGCGCGATCAAATTAAAACCTTAGTTTTAAAATTCATAAATAAATTGTTTTTGTACTTTACTTGGCTAATTATTTTTTCAATAAATTATTACTCTACCCAATGCAACTAAACATCCAATTTTAAGATTAAATATAAAATAAAATATGCACAAAATTCGTAAAAAAGTATTTTATTCTAAGTGTAATGTGCGCAGAAGTGTAAGAACTAAATATCCAATTTTAAGTAACAATATACTTAAATTAAGAATGAAATAAAACTAAAGTGGTCACTTGTTTATAAAAAAGTACCTTTATTGTTAGTTTAACTAAAATACATTGTTTCCAATTACAGTTATTATAATTATGAAATATTGCCAAAATCCACTGTTTCATAACCATTAAGTTACAGTAGCACAACTCCCAATTCCCAAGTCAACATTTTTTTATTATTACAAAATAAATTTCCTGGCAACTAAAGATACAAGGATATTAAAAACCTACACATTGTTCATAAAGGCACTAGATACCAAAGCTGTAAAACATATTTTTGCAAACTGTATAATTTTTATTAATCTAAGATTTAATTTCAGAATAAATAGTATATGGTTTATTTATTATAAACTGAAACAAAAAAAAAATGAAGTACCACAGCAATTACAATAATGTTAACATTTAATGACAAGAGAGAACTAAATCTAATGAACCCCATATATTGATATCAGATTTAATGTTAATGCTGAAATGTAAAAACTAGAAGTAAACTTATATATAACTATAAATAAAAATTAAGACATTTAAAATGTAACATTGTTAGGGATTATTTCTAAGATTAATGAGATATTCCAAATATCTTTCGGCTACATCAGCAAGTCGTCCCAGACGTCGTCGTCGTCCTTTGTGGATATCCATGGAACTAATTGGATTTTAGTTTACAAAAAATAACATTTGGTATGTGTTGAACTGTCTAAAAACACCCAAAACCGCGATTTATCGTTTAAACTCTTGAGTTTGATCACTTCAAACGCTTGTCTTGGATTTAAGTTTGTTGTGTAAATAAACTTTGATTTTTATGGTTGACTTGACATCAAAATTATTGCCAGTCGTGAATTAGATTATGGTTATTATTGCATACTTAACTCTTTTTTTGTTTCAAATATAAATTTTATTGTTTATTTGTCATTTTTATAAATAATAAACAATTTAACAAATAATCCTTCAAAACTAACATCCTAAAACAAAAGATATGATAAAAGAAATATTAACCGGTAAACGACGATAAAAGTACGGTTTTTATTAAACGCATGTGGCAACATAAACACCAAATATGAATCTTATAATGAATTGAATTGATGCAATTCTGCTTAAACGTGTGACCATTTTACGAAAATTAGAGGAATTGCTTAGGATCTGCAAGTAATTCTGGAAATGAATTCTTTTAAGCAATATTGCTCGATTTAGCCTTTTTAGACCCCCTGTAGATTATATACTGTGGCAATTCATATTATGTTAATTTGTATAACTTTCAATAATTTTGTTTGTTACATGTTATAATTTTGTTTATTGTTGAATCGAAATTTGATGTCTTATTACAAAAATACTTAGTTTATTTACTTTGCATATGCAGTTCAATGTATATATGTGTAAATGTAGTAGATATATGTGTAAATGTATGTAAGTGTATATGTGTCATTCAATTATGTACTCTCAGCACACCGGACAAATCCTAGCGATTTTTGGTGCGCTGATTAAGAATGTAATGACTTTATTTTGTTAAATAAATTAAAAAAAAAAAACAAACACCTTTAAAATTATTCTGAAAACCGAAATATTAGCGCTTTGCCTATTTACAGCGGCATTTCTAATAGCACCTCAAGTAAATAAGTACCTAAAGCTCTTTTTTATATACTGTTGCGAATAATATTTATTATAAATATTAAAATGAAAGCGGAGAACATTAATCGATGTAACGTGAAACGCAACGATTTCAAATAATGCAGGAATTTACATCGCAGGGTAAAACTGCCTTGCCGATAATGCTAACCTCATTTCACTAGCGGGTACTGCACTGTTTTTATATTAAATACCAATATTTGTAACTAAAAATTGCACGTAATATTGTGTTATACATAATAAAATGTAGCAGAGATTTTCAATACGATATTTTTATATTAAATACCTATACTTATAATTATAAAATTTCATTTAATACTATGTTATATGTTGCAGAATGTAGCAAATGGGCAGAAGAGCAAAAATAAAATTTAAACCAACGAAGAAACTGTTTCGATTACTAAAACTATTCATAATTATTTTTTGAACACATCTTAACGTTTCTTGTTGTATATTAAGCTTTTAATTTAATTTTTTCTTCAAATACGGCTTCTGAATAATGTCAAAACGTCGGCAACGGATTATACAAAAATATGAAATAAACTTGTCAGTAGCCGTAAAAGTTATTTCATTTAGTTTAGTATACACTAATAACTATCCAGTAGTGAGGGATACTTTACGACTGACATATCAGCGGCTTAATTATCAGAATGCGTATCTCCAAAAAATGATAAATTTGACTTTTAATGCCATCTAGTGAAGAATTTTGATCTTCATGACATCTTATTTCCTCCTGTATAGTTTACCCAAAAGGACTTAAACAATCTCATGATGTAGGTCGACGAACTGTAGAGTTACTAAGTAGTATTTCACGATGATATCGATCTCGGATCGATTCTAGCAACAGACAAGGTTTGTCTCATATTCAAGAAAACCCCTCAAATTTCAAATGATAAACACTCCTACCTAAGAGCTTGCTTTTAGTGCGTCTCTCAGAAAACCTAATACGCTCCATGTCCCATTGGTCAAATCAAATTACAGGCGCAATTCATTTTTAATTCGAGTAAGCGAGTGTTTTAGCGAAGCAACATGACATTGACTTCTTCAACACTTCTTCTTGTCGGCTTAAGCGATTATTTAACAATCTTTTTTTTAATTTCTCTTATTAAATAGACTCCTTTAGCAGTTTAAATAACCTACACTATTTTATATGATAAATAGGAAAACTATTTCTACTTGTGGAAACTTGTAAGGGGCCATCTGTATTTTCATGTTTCTGTACTTTTACCTAGCTGTAAGTTTCCCTAAAATTGTTCAATAAATATATATATGTTATGAATTTATACCAGTTATAAATTGAAGAAGGCTTTCATGAATGGAACGGCAACATGCGTTACGAGCATATACTTCTTACAGTAATTGTACTATTGGATTTATTTCAGGCGCTAAAGAAAATAGGTAAATAAAATAAAATTTGATAAGTTTGGAGAATCTAAAGTTCCTACATAATAATAAAAAATGAGTGGAATTAAAAGCTGCTTGCATTTCACAACTATACTTTGAAAGTTTATGAGAATAACAAATAAACCCATCAGACACTATTAAAATTAAATAGAATATCTATTTAACATATTTCTAAACAGCATAAACTTCTCTAAAATTATATTTAATTGTTATCTAAATTGCATTTGGAGTTATTATTTAAATTTTATCATATAGTCAGATAATTTTGACGCCTAAAACGGAAGAAGCGTAACAAACTTCTCGATCCGTAATTTTGCAAAAAAAAAAATTGGACGGCATGCATAAAAAACACACAGTTTAATTATAATAGTAGTTGAATAGTCTTAGAAATAATATGTAAAAAAAAAAACTCCAGAGACGAAATTACTTGTGAGTTAACAACATCAGGTTATCTGAATGTTCGGGAGGCTGTTGAAATTTAAAAATACCTTATAAAAGTATAATTTCTACAGAAATTAATGTTTAGAGAATATCCACAAGGATTATATCTTATTAGATTATATCAGAAAATAAATATAAATATATACATATATTACGCATCACCGTTTGTCAAAATTCGTTATATACGATATTAACCATTTTATTATTTTTTCCAGTTGGAGCTGACCTGCGCGCGGGCTGCATTAAGTAGAACTTGGAAAAAAACCGTTAGACCAGAAGGCGACCTACGGAAAATTTTGTGCCCTTGAATTGGGGTAAGACGTAGGTACTTAAGAATCAATGCTACTCGTGGTATAAACACAATTTTACCTGAACCACCACCAATGAGAAACTCAAATCGTCGATGTTTCTTTACAAAGCAGTTACTTTGAGTTAAGTTTGTAGTGATCAATAGTCAAAAGCATTCTGTGTTATTTTTTATTATTGGAGAGGAGCAAACGAAGTAGGCGAAGCTCCCATGGATCAGCTTCAATGTCGCAATGTCTGTTACGCCATAACTTCCCGAGTTCTTAACCAATTTTAATATTTTTTTGTGTGGAATCGAATTAACAGGTTTAGGACCAGATTGTGACAGAGCCCGAATTTTGTAATTCGCAAAAATTTCCATCGATTTTTTGTTTTTCTTTTTTAGGTATTACGCTCCGCTCCAATATATGTATGGTGCTAGCGTAGCTTTATGCTTAGCGACTACATTGCCAAGTTTTATTTTTAAATTATGCGCTGCGTGTTACACTAAAGTAAATTTTAAAGGGTATTGATTAGCCCGTTCGGAGAATTGAACACAATTAAACAAAGACATATAGTGCATTTCAATGGCTGATCATGTTTAAAAGTCCCTATAGACAAAGTCGTCATAAATAAAAAACAAAAACAAATAAATTACTAACAAAAACATGAACTTTATTATTCTGTAAATAACGTATTTAACAACCCAAGCTGTCAATTTTTAATATTGTGCTGCAGGTAATCTTTTGTTTCAAGCTTTGCTATGCATTTAATTTAAGCTTTCAAAGGTTAATTTAATTTTCTCATAAATGAAGTAACTTTTGCCACTCTCATACTGTTTTAATGAAACAAAATCTAACTTTATTTTAAAAAACCGCCAGAAAATTAGTTCAGTAGTTTTAAAGATTATAGTGAACTACAAATAACGATAACATTTTTATCTATCATTTTATATAAATAAACTTCCGCTCAATACCAATTTCAAACGCTTGAGTCCGTTGAGAGGAGGGCCAGGAAACTCATCGGCAATGACAATCTTTTTAATAATAACCTGCAAAAACCTTGTAGTTAGCCTATCCGTTTTTAAAGGATACATTTCGGAGTGTGTAGCAAAATTGCTCGACACGAGTTTAAGACACGAGTGAATAGGTGTCTTCCTGGCAAGTATGTTACATCCTAGATCGCATCATCGCTTACCATCAGGCGAGAAAGCGGACAATTGATTTCCTATTTACAATAAAAAAGGAGTCTCAATGCTGCTCCAAGTTAAGCTTAGTCTTTTTACGAAAATTAATAGAAAATCCATTTAATATTTTTAGGGATCAGCGTGTTAAGCGAAGGAGAGACAAAAATAAAAAAAAAACCTTTTTTGTCTTCTGTTAATCTCGTTTTAACGCCAACATTTATTTAAACCAACCTCAAATAAGAAGACTTTCTCAATTCAGATGTTTTTTTTTTGTATGTCTGTTACGCGATATCTCCGTAAATTTTAAATCAAATTTCAAAATTGTTTATTTTTTATTCGATCAGGCTTACCGTCTAAGTGGTTCGATATAAATTTAAATAAGAACTCATGTTGAAGTACAAATCAATGCTTCAACGCATGATTGTATGGTATGTGCATCATGATTCAGGCACTGTTGTTATAAATACAAGCAATAGGAACAAATACTTGTCGATAGTCAACTGATCATGGAATTTGAAGATACCCACGAAACTGCTTAAAGAAATGCAGCACATATTGTTGTGAAGATTACACATAATATCTGTCTTTGTCAACAGTCAACTGACCGGCAACAAAGTCACGACACTATTCAACGACAAACATTGTGTGATAATGTATGTTGATTAACAGAAAATATTTATTTACTCATTACTTAAATGGCAAAATAAAACAAAATAAAAATATTATACCCAGTTTTAACATCAAGTGAAGAAGATACTCTAAAACTCTGTTGATTTTGACATTCTTCTTGGTATTTTACATTCTGGAAACATGTCTCTAGTTGCAATTGATTGGTTTTGAAGTTACCTGCTAGGGCGACGGCAGCGAATCCGCACTGTAGATTCCTTCTTTGAGTGGAGTGATATCAATGCCAGTGTTCCTCAGAGTGGCGTCATATCTCCACTCTTTATTTTTAAATTCCATTAGTTCTTTCACATTATCAATTTCTAGTTCCTACCATCTCTACACGGATGATTTACAAATATATACTCATGCGCCTTTATCAAAGCTGTCACACGTGATATTGATCACCAACTCAGATTTAGCACAAATAGGCACTAGAAGTAAATCATTTTGAGCAGCTTCCTGCAGCGTTTTAACGGTATTATTATCCATTACTTGAAGACTGTCAAGGTATAGTTTTAGACCAGCATTTTTAGTAGAGACCACAGGTTGATGAGTTGCGGTAAAAGGTGTTTCCTGCGTATAATTTTCTACCTGTTAGCACAAAAACCAATCTGGCACAATCTCTTCTTCCATCTATTATTGACCAAGCTGACGTCTATTATCCTGATCTATCGGAAGAGTTACTTAATAAACTAGAGCGACTGCAGAATATCTATATCCTATTCATTTTCAATCTTCGTAACTATGGCGATGTGTCACACTTCCATTCTAAGCTTAAATGGCTCCCTATTCATTGGCGCAGTAACTTACATGCTCTTTCGCTCCTTCATACTTTTTTGCCATCCTCTCCACCCTACCTAAAAACCAGTTTCTCCTTTCGCTCCTCAACCTCGCAGTGTAGTCTGCGTTCTAAAACCAACCTTTCCCTAAAAGTTCCACGGACCCTACCGACTTCTTTTTCTATTCTTTTACTATTCACGCTGTCCGTTTATTGAACTCACTACCAGATGATTTCAAAAAGGCTCTAACTCTTGGGTCCTATCACGACCGAGCGAATTATTTCCTTTCCTCCAATTCTTATTGACGCTATAATATCTTCATTCTCTCTCATTTTATATCCACCAATAACTTACACGAATTATATATTTACTCCTGTGTTATATGTGTATGTTATATGTCCTCTCAATATGCGCACCCCACTCCCCTATTATCCTTTTATTTTTATTTATTCTTTTCACCCAAGTTTGCCTGGAAGAGATTGCTGTTTAGCAATAAGGCCGCCTATTTGTATACTTTTTCTTGATGTACTTGTCTCTTTCTACATCCTTTCTGTGTGTGCAATGAAGTGTAATTTATTGTTCTTATTATAAGGTAAACAATAAATTGAATATTTATAGTAATTCTTTTGAACAGTTACAATATCCTACAAATAAAATTGCCTTTCTTAGCTAAAAAAAATTTTTAAGACTTTATGTTTGAAAATTTGACATACCTACTTAGAAATCTGTATCTCAATATGTCTTCTTTAGTTGATTTGTAAAGTGGTTTTAATTATTTTTGATCTGATAACGTCTTATAAATCGATGAACGCCGGCTGCACTTACGGAAAAGCATGACTCAGTGTCACGTTCCCTCTTTGTCACGTTCTGTCATTGTCACGTTCTGTCATTGTCACGTTCTGTCATTGTCACGTTCTGTCATTGTCACGTTCTGTCATTGTCACGTTCCGCCTGAGCCGAGCGTACAAGCGAGAGCGCGGAACAAGCGATAGAGAGGTACGACCGGCCCAATCGTTCGGCTTGTGACGGATCTATCTCTCTTCTTCTCCATCGACCGCTGCATCCTAGTAGAAGAGAGACAGCGTCAGCACACAACCTACACGTGAACTGCTTTGTCAACTGTTTATAAAGTAAAGTGAGAAGTTAATGTGGTTTCCTTTGTTTATTACAACAACAATTGCGGCAAAAAAGGTAATTAATTCTTGCCTTTTAAGACTTTGATTAGGCATATAATTTCGTATATTTGTTCTTTAATTATTAAAAAAAAAGTAGCATCGGTCGGCGAGTGCAGTAGTAACAGGTTATGTTACAATTTTGAGTAAAAAAATATTATGACTCATAGAAACGACCGTTTAAAAAGTCAACTGTGGAGAATTTTATATATCACACATGTATAGGTATATATTGTAAATAATTTTTTAATAGCACATTGTAATTAATCTGTATAATTTAATTTTAAAAAATATTAGAATTGACGAGTCAAACAAATTTCAATTTATCGAAATAATTTTCAATTAACTCTTTGTATTAATCATAATAATGAAAATTCAGTGATAATAATTCAATTCGTAAAAGTATGCAATTTTTCATCAATGTTTTCTTATGTCGTTATCTCGTAAAATTATGGTCCGTAAACCGACTACAGAAAACCAATTTTTTTATTTTTTTTTATTATAAACTTATTCAGTGCACAGACATATTATTTATATTTTACAGTTTTATATAAGTATAGAAGAGAATTTATTGTCTTATCATAGTGACCTAAGTTATGCTATGAAGTTTTGAGGTGACTTAAAATACTAGGTCTGCAATGCATGCTGCTCTTTGCAAATACTGAGCGAAGCACTACCTTACCTTACCTCACCACCTAACCTTACCTAAGGTCAGGTGGTGAGGTAAGACTTGCTTTTAAAAATCGCCTAAAAATATTAATCCTGGAAATGCAAAAATCAGGTTCAGGCACCTGTGGTCGTCTGATGTAGATTTCCACACTTACTAATTATACATTTTAATTAATTCAATATATTTAATGGAAATATCACGATTCGCGTTAATTTTTTAATAATATGTGGAATAATAATGTTTTCACATTTTTTTAATCAACTATTATTTAACTATTCTATTAGAATTTCGTAATTTAATATATTTTCTTATTTAATTCATTTTCATGTATTACTTTTGACAATGATATTATATATTTCTTATATTATAATATTTATTGTGTAGGCTTACACGTTCGCGCTGTTACATGTAGACCTGTGCGTTCTCTGGGGTAGGAGCTGAAAATCAGTGGTTTGCTATCTATTTTACTCGTGAACTTTTTCAATGGTTTTGAATTAGATAATTGAAGGGTGATTATTCCTCCATGGTATGTCCGATTTCAAAACTTTTTTTGCACATTAGTCACGACGACGATGAGAGTTATGGCGCCAAATTTCATCAATGTAGTCTCAGCGGTTTGGCTGTGATCAGCTTTTGAATTTTTCTTTCGGTGATTATTCCTCCATGGTATGTTCGATTTCAAAACTTTTTTTTTGCACATTAGTCACGAACACGATGTGAGTTTTGGCGCCAAATTTCATCAATGTAGTCTCAGCGGTTTGGCTGTGATCAGCGTTTGAATTTTTCTTTCGGTGATTATTCCTCCATGGTATGTTCGATTTCAAAACTTTTTTTGCACATTAGTCACGACGACGATGAGAGTTATGGCGCCAAATTTCATCAATGTAGTCTCAGCGGTTTGGCTGTGATCAGCTTTTGAATTTTTCTTTCGGTGATTATTCCTCCATGGTATGTTCGATTTCAAAACTTTTTTTTTGCACATTAGTCACGAACACGATGTGAGTTTTGGCGCCAAATTTCATCAATGTAGTCTCAGCGGTTTGGCTGTGATCAGCGTTTGAATTTTTCTTTCGGTGATTATTCCTCCATGGTATGTTCGATTTCAAAACTTTTTTTTGCACATTAGTCATGACCACGATGTGAGTTTGGCGCCAAATTTCATCAATGTAGTCTCAGCGGTTTGGCTGTGATCAGCGTTTGAATTTTTCTTTCGGTGATTATTCCTCCATGGTATGTTCGATTTCAAAATTTTTTTTTTGCACATTAGTCACGACCACGATGTGAGTTTTAGCACCAAATTTCATCAATGTAGTCTCAGCGGTTTGGCTGTGATCAGCTTTTGGATTTTTCTTTCGGTGATTATTCCTCGATGGTATGTCCGATTTCAAAACTTTTTTTGCACATTAGTCACGACCACGATATGAGTTATGGCGCCAAATTTCATCAATGTAGTCTCAGCGGTTTATCTGTGATCATCTTTTGAATTTTTCTTTCGGTGATTATTTCTCCATGGTATGTTAGATTTCAAAATTTTTTTTTGCACATTAGTCACGACCACGATGTGAGTTTTGGCACCAAATTTCATCAATGTAGTATTAGCGGTTTGGCTGTGATCAGCTTTTGAATTTTTCTATCGGTGATTATTCCTTTCATGGTAAAGTCTATATTTTTTTACACAGCCTATGTCCGTCAAGTTATAATTATGTATGTTCATGTCAAAATTTGTTCGAATCGGTTGAACCGTTAAGTAGCAGGAGGGAGAAAAGCGAAATTTGTGAGTTGCCTAAAAGAGAGTTTCACTCTTTCAGAGCTTCACTCAATTATAGGGTTAACTGATAACTTGATAACTTGCGATGCGCAATCGGACACTGCAGTCGATATTATTCATCGACAGTAGATTTACGATATTATTCATGACCTACGGAACCGTTGAAGTTCAGGAACACAGTCAGTCACGTTTGATGACGTGGATGAGAGCAGTAAGTCACGGGAGACAATCTCGAGGGAATCCATCTATTGTGTATAAATGTCGTGGAATTAATTAGCTTTATAAGGCTTATTACTTTGTTTACCATAACAGTTACTTAACGACACAGATTTTTATGCAAAACATAGGTATATGACTTTAAATTAGTTGTGACTACGGTCCCGTAGACCCGATGGTGTTTTGGCCCATATGGATGGCCTGTGTCACAGCAATAGGATACAAAAACAGTAATTTTAGTTTGTTAAAATAGCCCGCACTAACTTGTAAGTATTGTGCCGAAGTTTTATTTTAAGAAATTAAGAATTGCCTAATGAAACGTTTGTATATATTTTTTAATAGAGTAATTCTCTTCTAAGATTTTGTTGTGCAGATCGAGAGAATCAATATTTAACTACTTAGAAAATTATTTTAATGCAAGTATACAAGTATGAAAATATATTGTCCTACAAGATATTGTCTGCATTAAATAAAAAAAAATCAAAATAATGCAAATCAATAAATATACGATATTAATGTTAGTAAAATCATTTTCATTCATACTTTCCGCTAGATGTTAGAAGTAATATCTCGGCGGCATAAATATTTAGCTTTATACTTGTTATTTAGTTACTAGGATTGATAATAATGTGATTATGACAGAATTAATAGATTACTTAACGAGGCTATATCAGCACTTATTGTTAGACTGGACTTGTGATTGGGCCATTGTTCGTGTGTTTGATTCTCCTCCTACTCCAGCCAACCCAATTCATCCCAGAATGCTAGCAGCCTTTTTAGGCAATTGCAAGCTTCAGGGATAGATCCCAGAGATTGGAGTAGTTGTGTCCGTTGCTCTGCCGCACTTGTATATTCCATGAATACATGCTGTGGAGTTGACTCTGCATAGAGGGCTATCGGTCACACCTATGACAGAGGGGTGTTTGTTTCGCGACCAATGATTTGTTATTGTACAGTTATTGTACCAATTACTTTGCGGATCTTGTCCCTGTTCAATTTAATGAGGTTGCGGGCATGGTTTGTTTGTATGTAACCGCAGTTTTAGGCGGATATTTTCTGTTTACGAACATATCCACCTTAAACTGCGAAGGTACGAGCAAGAACAAGAAGAAGCAGAATTATTATTATATTAGGAAAATTTATCTGTCTCATGGTGAATGAGACCGATAAATTTCCCTAATTTTTTAGAAATCACACGGGTTTCATAGTTTTCAATAGTACCAGTTTTTACATATTTTTAAATATGCATTTAAATAAACAGTATCAAAATAGATTGTAAAATAGGCCTACCCTAAAAAACCCTAAAACGCGGTTTCCCGCATTAAAAAACATGCCAAGTACAATATTTTGCCAAGTGGCGTGGAAACGTGTTAATATTTTGAAGAACACAACTTTTTCTACCATTATAAAAGTGTAGAGACAATTTTGTAAAGATAATGCATGATCTACAATTTTTATGATTTTTATTTTTATAAAACTTACCGTTTGACTAACAAACGCAAAAACCCATATTTACGACCTTGACCTTGAATATTTTTTTGCAAGGGTGGAATCGATGGGGAGTTTTTATATTATATTTATAATGGTGTTCTGAACTATCGCACCAATTTTCAGTTTCAGCGAATTTATGCACTTTGACCGGACTATTCGTTTCTCCTTTGATTTGTATTTTGCATTCAGTCCTTCCAAAAATAATAGCCTTTTTTTGGAGGAAGGATGAATTTTAAATTTTCCGTTACTCCAATCACATCAAAATTAGTAACTATAAGTTTGACGTGTTACACTCAATCTTATCTTTGATGTACCCACAGAAGGAATTATAGGCCAAGACTCACCACAGGGCACAACGCTAATTGGTGCGTGCTAACAAGACTGAAGTGACCCATATAAATATTTGGTCATTCCTTTCAGAACTAACCCGTATGAATGTTGCTCAACTTAGTAGTTTGGAGAACAATGAAATTAAATTTTAAAATGAAAAATATTTCTACGTTATACGACTGATAAAACTAAGAGAAGTATTGCGTATCAAAAATTCTACTTATCACTGTAATTATTCCGGCTGTTACGGTACACTATAAATTCTTTCAATTGAAGATTTGTATTTGTACTGTTGGTTAAAATCATTTTCAAACGAATCAGTTAATAACTATCTTATTGTGTCGTTTATTCCACATCAAGTTACCTTGATCACGCATGATGGTAATTGATAAATAAACATTTATGTATCTCTCAATCGTAACCTTCTATAATTTGTTAGAGTATCTTATTTGGTTCCTCAACCTTGCAACTGCATACAAGAGAATTTATCAGTATATCATTAAGAATTTAATTTATTTTCTCTGAGTAATGTTATATTTCACTAGAGTCAACTTTAATTTTGGAATATTAGTTTATTTATCTAATTATTACCTGTCATCATCTAAATTGCAAAAGTGTACGCCAACATCGTTGTATAGTTTAAGTGTAAAAAGATTATAGATTCCATAAGAGAAACAGAATAAGTAAATTTTTTATGTTGATTTTATAGTATTTTTAATAATTTTTTATATAAGTTATACCGAACTGAAAATGTCATTGTAAAATTTTTAAATTAAAATTAAAATATTATTTAAATTATTGAATTCAAAAGTATGAAACTTCAGTGGTTGTTAAAGAATTATAAAACTGCTTTAAAGTTAAAAATGATAAACATGCGGTTTACGGAGAAAACAACATGACCGATGAAATGGTAAGAAAGTGAGTGAGAGCATTTAAAGATATGTGCATGATGAACAACGGAGTGGGCGTCCTTCAGTCGTTAATCAAAGTTTTCTCAGTAAGCCTTTAGCACTAAGAAATCTTATAACAGCCCGTACTTCACAGTCGGCTGGACTCACGATTATCGGAGGATCTTAAACTTAAACAAGGAAGAATCAGACTGTAATGGCGTCAGTGCGTAGGCAGGAGATGTAGGTACCCAGTGCGCATGCTCAAAACCCCGACCGCAGCGCTGTGGCCGCGGTTGGCAAAACGGTACTTACTTAAAAATCACGCCTCGTAGGTTAGAGTTATTTAGTAGCAATAATTAAAAAGATTTTTTCTCAATCAATTTTAATAATATGCAACATGAACTTATTACATTGACAGCACTGGACTCGGACGTAAGCGTAAACGAGTAACAGAAGGAAATGGGCACATTCCTTGCTTTTAATTTTATTGTATTATTTCAAAGTCAATACAATAAAATTAAACTTGATCCAATTTTAAGTTTATAGAATATTATCCGAAGCCGAAGCCTAAGTATAATAAATATTGATGACAGTTTAACTAAGTATTTACAATGTCAGTATAATTATGATTCATATTATAATTACATTGGTAAAAGACTTGAGTCCCAAGCACTCCAAAATGGAACTTCAGTTTCTATAAAGACACAAGTCTAAAAGAAATATTGCAAGATATTTCAATAACATTAGAAGGATTTAAGTTGCTTAGAGTTGCGTGCCTTTTTCATAACGACTCGAGAATTAAAACCAGAAATAGTGTTTTGAAAAGAAGCGCAGTCTTCACTCAAAAGGAAATTCTTGAAAACGAGTTCAGAAGAACTCGAAACTGAATTCTTTAAAAAGATCTAGACTATCCAAGACAAATTTCATTAAAAACACCCGGATACTTGAAAAGAACTAAAGACTAAGAAACTTGAGATTTATAAGTTTCAAGTAAGCAGTACCATCATAACTGTTTGAAGTGAAAATAACAAGAATATTAACAGAATTGAGTCTTCCAAGCCTTATAAGTATACTAAGAGATATTTTAATATACTTACAACCCTTTTTTTTTTTTTTTTTTTGTTTCTCAGTAAATGCGTTACGCATTCGCTCGTGCCGGGAGAGCACGAGACGATATGTGGGACTCTCCTCCATGCCCCTACCCGGCCTAGCGCCCGGTAAAGGCTTGGAGGCCTACCCACTAAAACCCTGCGGCGTCCCGCAACACAGTGGTGGGGGTCGCGTGGCCCCTTACGGCTTCTTCCGCGACCCGAACCAGTGTGGGTCCACGCTCGTGGGCGGACCTCGCCTATGCTCCGTGAGGGACGGAGCAACGGGGTGAACCGTGACGCCCTGAACACCCCGCACGCCTGAGGGCCAAGTGCAATGCAGCTACCGGTCTCCCGCTCCGACAACCGCTGGCCCTCTTTTGGTGGGGAGAAGAACCGCTGCACCACTCGACCGACCCTAGTGGCGGCCGAGGTGTGCAGTCAATTCCCCTCTCCACCTCAATCGGGAGGTGCGTCCTCGGAAGTCCTCCGGGAACAATAGTTCCCGGGGGGCTTCCGCGGCCGCCGTCCCGCCGAGCACCCCTCTCGACCCCCCCCACGCGGCCTCGGAGAAAAGCTCCGATGCCACCTGGGGGCGGCAAGAGGGGGCTCTACCCTCGGGAGATGGTACCGAGGGTCCTCCTCAAGCGCTCCGCATGCGATCCCCACACGCGCCTGCGCTTCCGGCGTCTTCACGCCCCTCCCGCGAGGGAGGAGTGGAAGAGGCTCTGTCCCCCCCGAGCGTTTTTACGGGGGGGGTTGGGCACCCGACGGGCTGGGTGCCCCTTCCTCCATACGGGCCACCGGTTCAGGGGATTTCCCCTTCATTACCGGTGGGTCGCACCTGCGACCTCCCATTACGTGGTCGGCCGGCCGCCCGAAGGCGGCGCACACCGAGCACGCTGGCTCCCGTACACAAGAAGCGGCCCTGTGACCGGGCGCTCCGCACCTGAAACACAGGCCGCTTCTGTCCTCCCTGGCTGGGCACCTGGGTTTCGTGTGCCCCAGCCCTAGGCACTTAAAGCACCGCAGAGGTAGGGCAGTTAACACCCGTGTGCAGTTGCTGGAACTGCCATCGGGCGCGTCCCCCGGGTGGTGGATTGGGGAATGGCCCTCAGATATGGGGGCTACCGGATAGCCGGCGTGAACCAAAACCAGCAAAAGACGGACCCATCTGGCGTCCCGGACGTTTTCCAGGTAGCGGCAGTTTGGGTCACAAGAGGGACGAGGAACTCTCCTCGTATTTCGTCGTGGACCTACTGGTCCGATTCGCTTTGCGAATGTCGAAGGCTCCGGGTCGGCGTCCCAGACGTACTCTGGGTAGCGGCGGCGCGGTTCGGGCTCGACCGGCTTCCCGGATAGTCCGGGTAGCGGCGGTGCGAGCGGGGGCGACGGGTCCGTTTGATCATGGTGGTCATGAGCAGCGGACAGGTGAAATCTCGCCAACCGTCGGCCAACCCGTTACCACTCGTTGAGAGGGGCCGGGGGGGGTATGCCCTTAATTGGGTGACCCTGCGAGGAGAAAACCTCAGTAAAAAACCCTAACCCCAAGCTTGTTGCCGCGAATTGGCGAGGGGGTGAATGGCTGGAGGGAGTCCAGTCGTTACACGGTAACGGAACAGGGGACCGGCAGCCCCCCTGTTTCGATAACCCTATGCTTACCCGGGTATGGTGCCTCTGCCCGGGTGGACGTTCCTTTGCAACCCTTCTCGTGGGAACAAAATGGACAGTTCTAATAAAATACAAAAAACCTTTTCTGACGTTGGTGGGCCCGGCTCAGGCGTAATTGAGCCAACTTTGGGTGACGAAAGGCCTAGCTCAGGCGTAAATGAGCCTTTTGAAAGTTGTGGTGAGGAGTCCAGCAGGACTACCTCTCCAGTAAGATTAGTTTTCCCGAAACCGGGATCAACCGGAAAGTTTAGTCGAAAGAGGCCAACAACTTCGACAGCCTCTGAGGTCCTGGACCCCAACTCGGACGACGAAATTGATAGTGGTGCTGCACACCCGAAAATATCGGCTGGCAGCCGTGGGCGAGGAGGTCGCTCCCTAGTCAAGGGGGAGCACTTTGGCCTCGCCAAGGCAAAAGCAGAAATCAAACGGCGTGAACAAGAGGACGAAGAAGCAGAGGCGCTGAGGATGCTGGACGAGTCAGCGTCCGAAACCACGGATCCCCCTAGGAGATCGGCCCGTCTCTCTAAGAAGAACCCATCACTCCATGAGGAGGAGATGGACACCGGCTTAGACACTACGACCACACAGTCGCTCATAGCAAAGATAACCAAGAGCGTCAACGACATTGTATCTGTTGCCAAGGGCAGCAAGAACTTAAAGGGCACAAGTCACCGTACGCTCATGGATGCGGCCGAGACCATCAGGAAGGCTTTTGAGATGCTCTCGGGGCTCAACACCAACGAAGAGCTCCGCCGCTTGCAGGCTGACAATGAGCGCATGTCGCATGAGATGGCGCTCATGCGAAAGGAGATGGCTGCGCTGCGAAGAAGCCAAACAGAGAAGCGCACACAATACGACCAGAGCAACGCTCAGCAACGGGCCGTTACCATAGACGACCAAACAGTCGAAGAAATAAGGCGCTCCATTATGATGTCTGTGGGCACGATGGTAAACGCCCGCCTCGAGGGTTTAGAGAAAGAGGAACGTCTCCTCCCCCCGAAAACCAGGCGTCCACCACTGGCAGCGGATAGGAGAAAGGAAGCGGTCGTCACTACTACGCCTCCCGTACCCTCTCCCAGAGCTGCTCCAAGCCGTAAAGCGGACAAGTCTGCTCAGCCTACTGCTAATGCTGCTCCTAGTGGTAGCCAGCCAGCTCCAGCACCTGCGGCGGACGCGACCTGGAACCAAGCGGTAGGCAGGAAGAAGAAGTTGAGGCAGGCCAAAGCGGCTAGGGCAGCGGCTGCTGCGACGGCCCCTAACACTTTACCGACGGCGACCTTTGCATCTGCGGCAGGCAAGAAGAAAGCCACAGGCAAAACGACGACTTCTCTAGCCCCCACCAATCCACCAACAGTTGGGGGAAAGAAAAATCAAGCAAAGGCCAAATCAAAACTTGTCCTTCCAAAAACCTCGGCAATCATCATCACCCTATTACCCGAGGCCAAGGAAAAAGGAGTCGGTTATGGTGAAGTGCTTGGAAAAGCCAAACAAGGCATACAGCTCTCAGAATTGGGCATTGAGGGCCTACGTATCAAAGAAGCTGCGACTGGAGCTCGAGTTATGGAACTCCCCGCGAAGAATGCAGATAAGGCAGATGCCCTTGCAGAACGCCTGAGGGTTGTAATAGGTGAGTATGCTACATTAGTGCGTCCAATAAAATGTGCCAGTCTAAGGATATCCCGACTCGACGACTCCATAAGTGAGGAAGAGGTGCGGACGGCCGTTGCCATCAAAGGTAGTTGCCCAGCTGAGCAAGTCAAGGTTGGCGCTATCAAGCCGGGCGCAGGGGGCACGGGTTCTGTTCTCGTACGGTGCCCAATAGCCGCTGCTAAAGTGCTTAACGAGGCCAAAAGACTCCTGGTTGGATGGAGCTCGGCCCAAGTTAAGGTGCTAGAGGCCCTACCCATGAGATGTTACCGTTGCATGGGCATGGGCCACACAAGCCAGCGATGTCCAGCACAAGTAGACCGCAGCGGGCTCTGCTTTAGGTGCGGAAAAGACGGCCACCGATCCGCAAACTGCAAGGCGGCAAATTTGAGATGCGCAGTGTGCGCCGATGCAGGGCTACCATCTGGACACATCATGGGTGGAATGAAATGTGTCCCCCCTGCCACGAAGGCAAAAGGAGCTCTCTTGACCCGAGCCCCGCCTCAGGAAGCGCGTGACGCCCTTGCGGAGGAAATCGAAATGGTTGATGGATAGACGCCCTATTAACTTTCTCCAGGCGAACATTAACCACTGCGCCGCCGCTCAAGATCTCCTTCTGCAAACCATCGCGGAATGGGAGAGCGAGGTCACAGTGGTGGGAGAACCCTATAGAGTCCCTACGGATACCAACTGGTTGGGAGACACCCGCGACACAGTAGCCATCACCGTTCGGTGCGGTCCTCATTCTTTACCGCTTGTGCTAAAGGAACGTGGAGCAGGATACGTCGCAGTAACCTATGGGCCGATCAACATAATAGGGGTCTATTTTTCGCCAAACAGACCCCTTCACGAGCTTGAAGACCTGCTTGTAAACTTGAGGGGTGCCCTGGGACGACTGTCCTCATCTCAGGTCTTAGTGATGGGGGATTTTAATGCTAAGTCTGCGGCATGGGGCTCCCCCGTCACTGATGTAAAGGGTACCACGCTAGAAGAGTGGTCCGTAGCGGCGGGGCTCTGTATCTGTAACCGAGGCTCAGTTTTCACCTGCGTACGTCGGCAGGGGGGGTCATTAGTGGATATCACGTTCGCTACCCCTGCCGTTGCCCCGCGTGTGGCTGACTGGCGCGTAATAGTGGGACAGGCGTCTTTGTCCGACCACCGATACATCAAGTTTCAGCTGCTGCCTTCGTGTCCCAGAGACGTACCCAACCGGTCGGATGTACAAGCGTTTCCAAGGTGGTCGGTCAACAAACTGAGGTTGGACCTTGCAGAGGAGGCCGCTATTGTAGAAAGCTGGTGCTGGCATCGAGCGGAAAACCCTGACGTTGACGATCAGGCTGAGCATCTGCGGTCGTCGCTTCAAACCGTGTGCAACACTGCCATGCCACGAGTGAAAGACCGCCCAGGCAAGCGATCGGTCTACTGGTGGTCGCAGGAACTTGCCGATCTCCGCGCAGCTAGCGTAAGAGCACACCGTGCCTATGCGCGCTGCCGTCGGAGAAGACATACTACTGAGGAAGAGGATCGTCTTTATAGAGCATATAGAGAAGCGGCAGATGCCCTGAAGATCGCCATCTGTAAAGCGAAGACCGAAAAGTGGGAAGAATTTATCGGAGACCTGGACAGGGATCCGTGGGGGCGTCCATACCGTATGGTACGGAAGAAGATGTGTCATCGAGCCCCCACCACAGAATCGTTCGACCCGCAACTCTTATCTGGAATAGTCTCCGGGCTCTTCCCGGATAGCGCAGCAGAAGGCCCTCCCATCATGGCTCCGAGGACACCACAACTGACAGCCGAGCACACCTATGCGCCCATTACTGCGGAGGAGCTCACAGAAGCCGTCAACCTCCTTCGATGCAAGAAGAAAGCCCCAGGACCAGATGGAGTTCCGGGAAAAATCATTCCGATGGCCATGAAGCATCTAAGCGGCCACCTTCTGGAACTCCTAAATGACTGTCTGTCTACAGGAAAATTTCCGCAGCTGTGGAAAAAAGGCCGGCTTTGCCTGCTTCAAAAAGAAGGACGTCCTGCGGACTTACCCTCTGCATACCGTCCGATTGTCCTCCTAGATGAAGTAGCAAAGCTACTGGAGCGCATCCTAGCTGACCGTATCACGCAGCATCTCCGGACAGAGGGCCCTGACCTGTCCGGAAACCAATATGGGTTCCGGCAAAAACGCAGCACGATTGATGCTATCATCGAGCTGAGACGGGTCACAGAAGAAGCGGTCCAGAGAAGAGAAAGCGTCATGGCGGTGTCCTTAGACATCGCCAATGCATTTAACACCCTCCCTTTTGGACGCATAGAGGAAGCAATGCGCTATCACGGAGTGCCGGAGTACCTGCAGCGAATCACCGAGGATTACCTACTAAGCAGGGAGGTTGTCTTCCAGGGAGAAGATGGAAGCTTGCTGATGAGACCCATGCGGTGCGGGGTTCCACAGGGCTCGGTTCTTGGCCCTCTCTTGTGGAACCTCGGATATGACTGGGTCCTGCGTTGTATCCCCTTGCCCAGAACCTCGATCATATGCTATGCGGACGATACGCTCGTGGTTGCCAGGGGAAATGACTACGCCGACGTCGCCAGGCGTGCGTCAGTTGCTACGGCCCTAACGATAAGCCGTATTGAACTGTTGGGTCTCAAAGTGGCAGTGGAGAAAACGGAGGCCATGCTCTTTTACGGCCCCCGTGGCAGACCGCCTGCCGGTGCCAGCATCGAAGTGAATGGCCAAAGAATTACAGTCGGCCCACACATTAAATATCTTGGCTTAACCCTTGATAGAAAGTGGCACTTCGAGGAGCATTTTCGGCGGCTAGCTCCTAAGCTGAATGGGGCTGCAGCAGCGCTCAGTAAACTCCTCCCGAATGTGGGCGGACCCAGCGTTGCCTGCAGAAGATTATACGCCGGTATAGTTCGGAGCATGGCGCTCTATGGCGCTCCCATATGGGCTGACCGTCTCACCCCGGAGGGCAGGAGGCTACTCAAACGGCCGCAACGCATCATAGCGACCCGAGCCGTGAGGGCATATAAAACAGTGTCGGGAGCTGCGGCTAACGCACTTGCTGGAATGCCTCCTTGGGAGATAGAAGCGTTGGTGCTTCTGGAAGTATATCGTGGCCGCGCCGCTGCGAGAGAACGGAGGGAAAACCCGGCGGCAGAAGAACTCATCGCCATCCGAAGAAGAGCCGAAGAAACTGCTATGCAGCAATGGTCTACGGCAATAGCAGAATGTGAGGAGGCCGGAAGCCTGGCCAGACGGACCCTTGAAGCTCTGGGCCCGGTCCTGGAACGCTGGCGAGTTCGCAAACACGGCAAACTCAGTTATCGTCTGACACAAGTACTATCCGGTCACGGCTGTTTCCGTAGGTACTTGTGCCAGATCGCCAGAAGAGAAGCAGAACCTAACTGCATCGAATGCGGAGCGGAGGAAGACACGGCGCAACATACCCTGGAGGTATGTCCTGCCTGGGCACCACAGCGCCATGTCCTGACAGCCGCGATCGGCCGGGACCTCTCACTTCCCAACGTCGTCTATAAGATGTTGGACAGTGAAATCGCATGGGAGGCAGTCGCACAGTTCTGCGAAGAGGTGATGAGCGCAAAGGAGGCTGCGGAAAGGGTGAGAGAGGACGATCCTCTAGCGGACCCCTGCCGCAGACGCAGGAGAGGACGTAGGCGACGCGAGTTCGATCGCCTTCTCCCACCCGACAGTGGTGGTTCCGGGGTTGGCTTGGGAAACCCCATCCCCACCCGCGGAGGCCAGCGGGTGCCGGGCTTGGGAGGCCCGTCACCTGCACTGCACAGGCCTCCGCCGACTCGGAGCGTCCGGAATGTCCCGGGACGCTCCGTAGTACTCCGTCTCCGCTTCCCGGCGGAGTTCAGAAGTGTCTGCCTAGGGCGGACGTCCACCGATGGGGCCGCGGTAGTGTCCGCGAGGTTTCCCGTGACCCCATCCGGTGCCACTGCACTGTCGAGATACTCGTCATCAGACGATGACCAGTTGTACGACAGTCCAGTGCCACCACGGTGACCGGAGGGACATCTTGGAGTTTTTAGTGGGTAGGCCCCTGCACACCAATCTGACGAGCTTTTATCGTCAGGTAGGTCTGCAGGGGAGAGTCCCACATAACTCCCGTCCCACTCCCAGCGGCGGGAGTATGCGCGACGCATTTTCTCCAAGTAAAAAAAAAAAAAAAAAAAAAAAAAAAGGGCAGTTAACACCCTGACCTCTGCGGCGCTCCAACCGACCCGCAGTTTCCCGTCTTGGGATATTGCCTTAGCGGCGGCTATCGGCAACCTCGCTATCGTCCAGCTGAGACCATTAACGCCAGGTCTCAGGCCCTTCGATTTGATGGCCGTCTTCGGGCAACCCGCCTTGGCCATCATGGCGTCCACCACGTCCTGCTCCTCGACCGAGTCGTCCAGTCCGGAGATCCGCAGATCTGCGGTCTTCTCCGGCCTGGACACCACGACTACGTCGCCGACGACCTCCCGAAGCTTCTCTGCCAGCCTGTCCGCCAGACCGTTCCCTTCCGGCACCTCTATGAGGCGTGCTCCCGCCTGTGTCTCCCTTGTCCTGAGTCCAGCCGTGATGCCGATGTCAGGGAGGGAGACTGCTGCCTTGGCCCTCTTCATAACGTGGGCATACGTTTCCCCACACTCTAACGCGTCATGCTTCAGCGTTAGCGCAATCGCTGCCGTTCTTGGTGGGTTTAGCGCTGCCCGCCGCCGTCTTCCTTTCGGTTTCTTTGGCGCCACCGTCCTCTGTTCCGCGCATGCGGCTTGGCCGATCTCCGCTGCCGTGCGTTTTGCCGCCGCCATCCATTTCTTACGGCCCAACGCCTCCGTCCACTTCTCACCCTGTGTTGGTGGTGTAGGTACCGGCACCTCTGATGTTGGTCCGCCTTGCGCTGGATTGGTGACCAGCCCCCGTATCCTGCTCTCCACTATCTCCGTTACGGACCGGAGGAGGGCGTTCTTCCACTCCTCCAGGCCCTTTTCCGGCGCTGGTGGTTCCGCTCGGTGAGCTTCCTCCTGCATGGCCTTGCGCAGGAGAGCCACTTCCTGGGTTAGCCTCTCCATGTGCTTGCGAAGATTGGCATTTTCCAACCTCAGCTTCTCCAATTCCTTGCTGGAGTCTTTTGTATGACCCTCCAGGGTCCAGGTGGCCACTGAGCGCGTCTTCGGCTGCTCTCCACCCGTAGTCCTTCCGTAAGGCAACTTGAAAGACTTCTTAGCCTGGCCCGCACACTTTTCACTGGCCGTCTCGTCTGAATCTGCTTCTGACTCACCCTCCGAAGCTGACCTCATCTCCTCGGCCTCAGCTTCTCTAGCAGCAGCTTCTCTGGCAGCTCTGCGTCTTAACGTCTCTTCCATGAGGTGCATTATGTGACGCCTTCCTTCTTCTCTGTCCTCCTCTTCCAGAGTCTCCACTATCGTTGGGGAGCGCTCCCTCTCCTTAACCATTCTACCTTCAGTTCGGCACAGTTTTTCTTTGGACCCCGTGCACTGTCCGTCAAAAGGCTCACCAAAGCTGACCTTTCCACCACGTATCGTCTTCTTATTCTTATTTTTAGTTTTTAATGAATTCATCTTGGACTCACGAGTATGGGAGAAAACTGCGTCCACCCGGGCAGAGATCCCTGTACCCGGGTAACCCTACTTACGCCTGGGGGGTCGGGAGGTACCCCAGGGCGACCGCTAATGGGCCGACTGCGCTCCGCCGGCCACCTCCATGAGGCGCCCCGACACCACGTATCCCAGTGCCGGGACTTTGACGATTTTTTATAGTGGTTTTCTCCACGCGGCCCCCACCGAAGTGGCGGCCCCCGCTCCCACACCACGTACGAGGTTACGGTTGGGCCGGAACCGATCCTCGGATCGGAACACGCCCCGACGTGCCCGCAGACGCGAGCTGGGCCCGAAGGCCCCCTCGGGTGATTTTTTAAAGGGGTTGTCTTCCCCGCGGCCCCCACCAGAAGGTGGCGGCCCTCGGCCCTGCACTACGTACAGGGTTACGAGCTCCTTCGACGACACCAGACAGAACTGGCATCAACTAAACTCCCCTAGCTCGGCTACCGCTACCCGGGATACCCAGGACGCCAGCCGAGCTCCCCCCCCTGCTGGTTTTGGTCCGCGCCGGCTAAGCCAGTGGCCCCCATATCTGGAGACCCCCCAATCCGCCACCCGGGGGACGCGCCCGATGGCAGTTCCAGCAACTGCACACGGGAATATACTTACAACCCTTGAAATCCTTCAATATACTTGCAGTCCTATTTAAATTTCTACTATTTTCACTTTGATGTATAAATCCGATGTTCAACCTATACAAGTTTTTCCTGACTTTTCGGTTTGAGATTGCCAGAGATGCCGACATCGACAGGTTAACAACGAATTTGGCATATTTACACGTTCATAGCAATAACTTTTAAACAGTTGCGAGTGATACAAAAATCCATCAATCAAATTTTTTAATAGCAATCAAATAAAAATAAAATCATTTTTATGCCTAAGCGTAAGCTTAGTCTCATAGTTAAATAAAATTATTATTATCAAAGTTCATAACTCGTAAAGTCGCACATTCTACAAAAAAACGATTAAATCAAAACTAAATTACCAAAGATATTGGTATAATGATTAACTTTTAACGACATCATAATTTTATCAAAAATATGGTCAGATATTATTTTAATTCGTCCTTCCAAAGGACTACCCTCTAACATAATATATTACAACAATCCAACTTTTATAAATAGATGCTCATATTATGGCTAAATTATATTATCATCAATATAATTATATAATTATATTGATGATGGTTCCATAGCGCATAAGCGTGAGAAAACTGATTTAATTGTTTTTCAGTGATTTTTTTTAAAAAAACAGAAAGCTTTCGTTTACATACTCCATCTCCTGACTATTGCAGTTATGAAATTGATCACTCCCATGTTAAGTGTGCTATTAAGAATAAAATACAAATGGAATAAAAATATTTTTCGACTGTAAACGTTTATTATTTCTAATATAATTTAATGGCAAAGTATCTTTAATTTATATCTTAATCCTTATAAAGAACACAGTATTCCAGGACTGTAGAGCCCTAGGTTGGAAAAAAAGAACTTATGCCAAAACATTTTCGGTTAGCAAATCCCAATTATTTTACAGTTACTCTACTTACAAGGATTTGATGCGGGACTAAAAACCAAAATATTATCATAAAATATAGATTAATAACTCTACAGATTCGACATTTTGTTGTGTGATAATAGTTTTCTGAGATGCTTTTTTATAACAAAGACTTTGTTTGTAATTTTCCATCATAAAAATTCTTATAAATAACTGCAGCCTAGCCTATATGCCTCTCTTCATTGAACCGAATAAAAGGTAAAAATTAGATGTTATTATATCAGAAGAAAACCTCATAAACAACTACGCCTCCGAGCCCTCAGGTAGGATCCTACCTGAGGGCTCGGAGGCGTAGTTTTTTTTTTACACACGTCTTTTATATCTTATAGAAATATTGCATTGTGAATGCAAAAAATTAAATTAAAAACAGAAAACCTCAAGTCTTGCCAAATAATAATGTTCGTTTACATAGTCATAAAAATATTAATTTCAGATCTTGTAGTATATATTAATCAATATTTATTGGAGCGGAGCGAGCGAAACCCCCATGGATCAGCTTCAATGGCGCAATGTATGTTACGCCATCACTTCCCGAGTTCTTAACCGATTTTAATATTTTTTGCATGGATTCGAATCAACAGGTTTGACCAGATTGTGACGAAACCCGAATTTTGAAATTCGCAAAAAATCCCATCGAAACAAAAAAAAACTTTTTAGGTTTTACGCTCCGCTCCAATATATGGTGCTAGCGTAGCTTTATGCTTAGCGAGTGCATCACCTAGTATTTATTTTGCCAAAATACGCTTGTATATTTTTTTAAATATTTGAAAGAAGATCTAAAATATCGTGAAATTCTGATGTACATTTTATATAAAACAATTATTTCACATACGTTGCAAAAAGTTGTAAGCATATCTTGCATTATTGTTAATACACTTGAAAACAATGTATCTGGGACATATAAAGATACCTGAAAAGTTAGGTTAGTTAAAAAAAATTTGTTTTAACACTATTAGATATCTTTAAATGAAAAAAAAAAAAACAAAATAAAAATATGTGAATTTAGTAAACGGAACTTCGAATACACTGCATCTGTTTTACCTTCATTTACATAAAATGGTTTATAAATAAAGTTCCTAGTGTTTAATATTCATTAGTGAAGCCGTTATAGTGTCGCTTCCATCCGAAGAATGCACAAGATTTCTCATAATGCTGGAAAACGGCCAGAGTCAGCGTGATACAGTAAATACAGTGGGTGCTGTCAATGGTACAGCGAGTTCTTAATCTGGCTCTTACCTACCCGGATCAGGAACACATAGGACCACGAGTACCACAGCACAAGAAATTCGATACTTGGTCAACACAATGCTTCATTGTTGCTTTCTCACAAGAATTGAATTTACAAATCAGTTGCGATACCTCGGAAGAAGTAACCCAAGTCTATGACTGTAAGAAGACGACATGCTGAACCTAAATTGAAACAATTTAGACCTGCAAAAGCAATTTATTATTTCAAGACTTAAACTTGCCCAGAACCACTTAAATTGGAGTGTTAAAGATTGATCAACAGTTATGTTCTCAGACAAATTAAATTTATGCTCTATAAGACTTTGTTGTTCTTCTATTAAAGTAGTTGTGCAGAAGGACAACAAAGTATAGAAAACCAGGAGAACGATTCAAACAAGCATGCGTTGTAGAGAAAGTGCCTTATGGCGATGAAATGGCGGAAATTTCTTTAGAGTCGCAATGAGCTGGTGCTCATAGAAAACGGCTCTTCAACTAGCGAAATATAAGCAGAAGAAATCTTTAAAGAATAATTTGGACCAATTATGGCCAATTTGGGTAAAAATGCTGTGTTTATGCATAACCTACAACAGGTGACAATTAACCCGGCCTCTACCCAATCAAGCACTCTTGGGACGAGTTCTGACGATATGTGAGACAGAGAAACTCTCCCTCGATCACACTTCGAGAGCGCAAAATTGCTCTCGTAGAGGAATGGGAGGATATTCCCCAACATCGTGAAAGAAATTTGCTGAACAGCATGCCAAATCACATAACCGCAGTAACAGCATGTGGTGGTAACACAAGGTGCTAAAATTTGAGAAAATTGTAAAGATGTAGAAAAATATGCAGTTCTTCTAGTATTGTTAAGGACTATGATTGTTTTTTTATGTTCATTTTAATGTGTTTACCATAATGACAAATTATTATTATTATTTGTGTGATTAGTTGAGTACTCGAGTATAGTTTGCTTATCATTACGATATAATTGAAAGAAACAGATGTAATATTTAAGACTAAAACTAAACAAAAATGATAACCGAATGCAGCAAAGTTATACACATAACATTAGGACAACAGATTATGGCTACTTATAATTCCGCTGCCGTAATTTGTACGTTTGCCGTAGACGGTCACAGTCATCTGTGAATATATAGGTAAAATAGTGAATGCGATGATCCTTGTTATTCTACGTACACATATTTTCTATGTTAGAGTATTAATAAATTACGTGAGTAGTCTATAGTATTGGCACAGTCGCGTGCGAACTCTTGCGCAACAGGTCGCTAAGCGGCCGTATTATCACGCCCACGTTAAACTCTAGGACTAAAAAAACATGGTAAGTTTTGAGAGGCACTTTCAGATATTATTTATGTGTAATTGATTCGGCTTACAGCCCGATTTAAGTCTTCTTTAATCGATTGAATACATACTCATTCATGATCAGATACAAAATGCACTTTTAGTAAATACTACAAACATTTACTTAAAAATATGTTTATATTAGTAACGAAACTAAAACCTCAAGTTGGTATAATATTACATCCTTTAGATCATCCACTCTTGAACATTTGTAGAGCTTTGAGGCACTAAATACATTTATATATTTTTCTCTTTGAAATCGAGTCTGCTTTTGACAATCATATTAATGTATAGGAAATATTTAACATAGATTTTATTGAACCACTTGAACATAAAATTTACTGAAACACCAAGTTATATTAAACAATACAAAATTGAATATTTTTCATAATGGCTATAATACATATGATAAAAAATTAGTAGGAAATATAACGACTTATAAATTAAAAAACTATATTACAGAAATAATGAAATTAAAATTACTTAGTCTAAATCTAAAAACTAAACATAGATTTGTACATGTACATAAAAGTTAGAGAATTGATTATAGATATTAACACTATTGCAAATGAAAAACACAATTGTTCTTTTAAATATTTTCCTATTTCGACTGTTAAACAGTTTTTGATTAATATTGACACTGTCAACAGTAGTAAAGTACCACTTTTATTAAGTCTTCAAAAGAAATGGTATGTTATGTGATATGTACCTAAAAGTATTTAATCTAAATTTCGGTAATAGAATAATTTTGTTTAACTTTTCGTTAATAATGACAACATCATTAACAGGTTACTATTTTTTCTAGTTACAATTTCTTCAGATATAAAAACCAAGTAGTTGTATACAGCTTAAAAATAACAATAAAATAATAAAACATTTATTGTTATGTTTACTCTTGTGAATGAAATTTCTATCTTGAACTTAATTGTAATTTTCCAGGTAAAATTATTTGCATTTAATGACAATATTTCAAATATTATAATTCACACTGAGTCAATAAAATGGTCTAAAATTTCGTTTTCCCCCTTATTGTATTAATAACCTAACCAAAATAGATATGTATGCACAATAAATACAACCTTATGCAATTTGAGTTAAATTATTATTATCACATTCTGAGAAATTTTTAAAGTGGTGCAAACTCCAGACTTTAAAAAGTGTCACTGCCGGTATAAGAAACGTAACACATTAGAATTAAATATATATTTTATACAATGTAGAATCTAATTATTATCAACTATGGAAGCCTTTAGTAAAAAATATAATTAATATAATTGAATTACCCTTTTTTTATTTATCTTTAAAGATATATTTTATCAGGCACAATCAAGTCGGATTTATGTTTAGGACGTGATTTAGACACAACAGAAATTGTAAAAATCTTATTTATTGTATTTATTTCTAGTTAAAACTATGAATCACATCAATCGTTTGTACATCCAAAAAACAACAGACGACTCCAATAATTTCAAAACATTGATTGAATTGAGTAAACTTAGCCGCTCGTCAGTAATTGCCGCGAGGCCGGAAATTTTTTAGTTACAGCGATCCAAATATTTTGTGTATGTCTTTATGTAATCACTTTACTGTAGTATTTTTTGTTTGGTCGTAGCTTCATTATTTAGTGAGAAAAAAGCATTGTGACTGTTAAGAGGGGTGGGGCGCGCGGTAGCGGACTGACAAGTGGTTAGGAATAAATATTTATAAATATAAATCAGGAGATGTGTATTAAAAGTTGAACACTTTTTGTAATTATTAGAATATTATTATGAAAAACTCTTAATAAGTGGTATAGAAAATAGCTGCAGGTAATATTCCTACTGTTTATTGCAGCCATTGACGGATATATTTCTTTTCAGAATTAAGTTGTTATGAATTATATTGTAGTTTATATACATCGATTTCGGGACAAGCGAAGGTCCAAGCCATACTGCGAGTTCTTGCGTAATTTCTTTTCTTAATTAGATGAATGATGATGAGAGCCGATCCTTGAATAATGAATGAACAGTAAACCTTTCTCTAGGTTTTCAGTAAGGTTTTACTGAAACCTCCCCGTGAACTTTTTGAGATAGCATGAAGAGACAACTTCCTCTGCTTTGTTACACTCGCTAACACTTTTGCATGTTCACGAATACTTAGTGGTTTATAATACACCATTATTACGCACTTATATCCACCACAACACAAAAAAAACAAAATCACTAAAGTTACGCTTCCCGCTCTTCTAAGTGGATATGATTATTGTATAAGAGAATTTATAATCCATTGGATTCTCCAAAAGATAAAAAATATATAGATGCAAAATACTATTTATGTGGTGAGATATTCTAACAAATATTGAATTCTGAGTCATTTAATTTAAAAATGGTTGCAGAAAATTCGACATTATTTTGTAGGTTGATAAGCTGTCGACTGTTATTTATTTCTTTTGAAGACCAACACCACACTTTCACGTGTCACATAAGTATTTTGGGAGAACCGGATTAACAGGTGCGATCGTTACTACCCAAAGAAAATAATAATTCAAATGTAAATCATTTTACACAGAAACATGTTCTCTTCCATTATTATATAATATAGCGCTAATATTGTACAATAATGGACAAGCACTAAACAAAGTTATATAAGATTTATTATTCATGAGTTTAAGTTAATTGATATTCGATATCCATATAATTTAATTAGAGTACTTTTATATTAATAATTAATTACTTTATCAACACCTACGTTTACTGCTTTAAAAACTTAATAAATGAATGTTATTTATTCCTTGACGAAGTTCCCTTTTTAATTTTAATTTAAAAGATTTTTAAATAAACAGTAATGTAACAGTAAGTAAAGAAACTTTACGATTAAACTTTTTTTAAGCTATAAAGGAGTTCAGTACAAAACTAGTAGCGAGGAATAAGTTAATAAATCAGGCGTATTTAAAATAATAACTTTTAAAAGAAAAGCATTTTAATAATATTAATTATTAATGAAGTTAATTGGATTATTAAACAACGCTGCAATTGTAATGTTAAGTATTCCGTTAAAACTTCCTCTTCTAGACTTCAAGTAGCTATAGATCTTTCCAACTGATAAAGATCTAAATATAAAATTAACTTATCATGTATTCATAGCAGGTTACTCATAAATAAATGTTTGGTTTTTGACGTGACAACGTCTTATAAATTGGTTTGCCGGGTGACACTTCAAGAAACTGCGTTACGCTCCGCTCACGTTATGCGCTTACAATGAGAGCGAGTGAGAGGCACGCGTCCCTTCCACTCGGGCATGGTTAGCCCGCCTAAGAGCGAGAGAGACAGACATAAAAGGTGGAAGGGACGCGTGCCTATAAATTAATGTTTTAAATATAATTCTTTGTATAAATAAATGTTTTAAATTGTAACTATTATTTCATCCTTCTTCCTACTATACGAATGAATATTCACATTAAAATTATTTTACCACTCAAAGTCGTTGTCACGTAAAACTTTCGCCCGTATACCGACTTTACAGGCAACCAACCAGTTTTTTACTTAATTAATTAACAGAATAAATTTATTGCTTTTTAAAGTTTGTTATTAATAACACATCACCTAGTTTTGGGCTACAATGCTTTATTTTATTTGTGAATAAAAATATAAAAATATTCTGTATGAAAGGGGGCATAAACGATCGTAACTTTTAATAGTTTTGACTTAAAAGATTATTTTTTTCACTGTTCCGAGGGATTGCAAACCAGAATATTTAATATCAACTTAAACTTAATACGTCCAGGTGTTACTGAGAAAAAAGGGCTTATCAGACGGGCAGACGCGGAAATCCTATAAGAGTTCCGTTTTTTGTTTTTAAGTGAAGAACCGTAAAAGTATAAAAAAGTGGAATACGATGGTAAAATAGCCATTTTCTTAAACAGTCAAATAATATTATTTCTTAAAATATATTTTAAGCCTGCTAAAAAACTGGTTGGTTGCCTGTAAAGTCGGTATACGGGCGAAAGTTTTACGTGACAACGACTTTGAGTGGTAAAATAATTTTAATGTGAATATTCATTCGTATAGTAGGAAGAAGGATGAAATAATAGTAACAATTTAAAACATTTATTTATACAAAGAATTATATTTAAAACATTAATTTATAGGCACGCGTCCCTTCCACTTTTTATGTCTGTCTCTCTCGCTCTTAGGCGGGCTAACCATGCCCGAGTGGAAGGGACGCGTGCCTCTCACTCACTCTCATTGTAAGCGCATAACGTGAGCGGAGCGTAACGCAGTTTCTTGAAGTGTCACCCGGCAAACCAATTTATAAGACGTTGTCACGTCAAAAAGCTACCTTATAACTTAGGCACTAATAAAAGCGATATATACCGATCTGGCAAATACGTACAATGTCGAGACAACAGGGACCTACTGTAAATTATTTTACGGTACATCGAACATTTTTCAAATAAAATAACATCATTAAATCTGCGTTATTATCTCACTATAAAAGTAGTTTGACCTTTTTTATAGAAAAGCGTATTAAAAAAAAATATCACTCCTATAATTTAATGCAAAAGTACCTTTTTCTTAACCCAGTCCACTTCGCAACCTAGTCAACCATGATTTCATCCACAAATAGTGAAAACGATTGAGGTAAAATTTACATGAAAATTTTGTTAGTGTGAATTGGATCTCCTACTCTGGTGAACTTATTATCGCTAATAGCAATGTACCTACTTTACGACTCATGTTTAGTATTTCCTCTTCGTTATTAATGAAAGTATATTATTTTTCCTTTTTGAATTAACAGAAACGTGTCATGATTCCTACTTTTATTAAACTTAAAGAAGTATTAAATTAATCTTAAAATGTAAAGACAAAATAAACACTCCATCTGTACCATATTAATCAATTCTCCGATTAGGTAAATAGCGTAAAATAAGAACATGTGTTTCAGTTTGCTTAACACTACACGAATAGCTTAAGATAATTTTGACCAAACGATTTTAATGCTAAAATAATGTCCGCTAAATAAAGATGGTCATAAAAAAAGCACCGTAACGTTAAGTATTCCGTATGATAACAAGGAAGTGATTATTATTCAATCACCTTTTCGTCATCAGTCTATTTATATCTTGAGCGCTGGGACACAAGCCTTCCTTAAGTATGGAAACGCAATGGACCCAAAAATAGCCCAATATTTAACATACATCTGATAACTGAATCTTACAAAAGGCACCTAAAATCCGCAATCGCAGATCGCATGCTCTATATCACTGCGCCATCAAGCTTTTTCGAACTCTTTCTTCCTTAATTCTTTATCTTCCATTGACTTAACACACCCAATCTTCTATGTTTCAACGTACCTAATAAAAATTACAAGGACGATAGATAGATTTGACCACTAATTGAACGAATAAATTGACAAGATTTTATTGTACTCGATCATAGTCAATATCTCGGTTTGTCACCGATATTTTTGAGCAATATTTATAATATGACACTAGATCTATTTAAAGTACAACTTATTTTAAGCCATGATCAATCACCCCACGATTACACAGTTAAGCGCGAAAATTTATACAATCACGCGTTTTCTAATAGTTGTTCTTAGCATTAAACGTTTCCGTCGTTACTGCTTCCTAATAAAACAATAATGCCGAAAATAATTCGGTAACAGTGTTTTTTCTATTGCTTAAAAAGCAACTTTCTTGAATCAGTTAACTATCAATATCAAAAATAACCCGAATTCTGTAAGATTATTTACTTAAAGTATTTTATATCAGTTTTGCACTAATCGGCAAGACGATATTGAGTGTGTTACACTCATGTCGATCAACAAAATTTGTTGATGGACTTTGACTTGGTCAATATTTCTATTATATTAAACTAATTTTAGTATAAATAAATATAACTATTTTAGCTTAGCTATGAACTATAACAGATTTGTAGGCATTACAGACTCCTGCGAGTATATAGTATAAGTATATAACACATGTGGAAATGACGGAACTGAGGTTAGCCAGCCAAATTAGAATTTTCTGTTTATAAAAAAAATCTTAAATGTGTTACATAAAAATTGTCTTTTGAAAAATGTAAAATGAATTGCGAAATTTAATTGACTAGGACTTTAATTGTCCGCTGATAAGAAGTGACAATTATTTTCGTTCTAAACAAACGATTTTTAATTAACGTAGATAAAGTTAAATTTTCAATTAAAACAAATTATTAAATAAAAGTTATTCATCGAGTTAGTCTTAGTAGTATTTCTATTTTCATAATATTAGTAAAGTCACATCGGCTGCCTAGACATAACGAGATAATATATAGGTTACGATCTCTGACCCAGTTACCCAAAAAAAGTGGGTTCATCTCACCCGTAGACAAAATATTCAACGCATTTTGCCCTGTGACGAGAAAGAGAGAAAAATCTAAACTATAAACTAAAATATATTTAACATATTATGTTTCAGCTGCTCAATAGGAGAGGATTCTTTATAACACTAGCAATATCTTGCGTTCTGCAAGCTCAAGGCGCTGATAAATATACAGATGTAAATAGACCATATGAATTTGGGTTCAAAATCGACGGCGAACAACACAGGCACGAAAAAAAAGGTAAACGTTAAAATTAAATTAAACTTAAAACATAAGCGTACTAAACTTTTCAGGTATTTATTTAAAAAACCACTAGTTGAACTAATCGGAACGAGCATTATTCTTCCTAATTAATGAAGTGGGTTGGTGCTTTTCAACCGTGCCGGACACCAGTTTAGGAGCCCGCACGAGGCAATGTATAAATTTTATGTTGTTTTAAACTTTCATGGTCACTAACATTATGGTAATATAAGTTATTTACGGAATTTTACCATGTACCTTGTTTTTAGCGAGTTTCCGATATTTCGGCACTGTTGCAATCGCTATGGTCACGGAGAAACTGCCCAAACTTCAACTGCAACTTACTTCGTGATCATGGCGCTTGCAACAGTGTCGAAATATCAGAAACTCGCTAAAAACAAGTTACATGTTAACAATTCCGTAAATAACTTGTATTACTATAATGTATATATTTTGTTTGAAAGAGATCTTGGATACTTATTTACTCGCGACTTGAAGTCCCCTCGATTGTACCTCTGGGAAAGTACTTGGGCAAGGTGTGCTATCCTTAGCGGTACGCTAAAAACGAGCTAAGTTTTTATGTATAGCGCCCAAAAATTATTGTAGTCTAGAGATGGGCTACTCTCTCGTCTATTCTCTCTCTGCGAAATTTGAAACTGTATGAGATAATTGCTCGTAGTTTCTAAGCTTTACATTTTTATTCACATTTTTATTTCTTTAAATATTTCAGTTATAGAAAAATTTATGAAATCAAAGAAGTCTTATTTTCATGTGCGCTCAATACTAAAGAACCATAGAAAAACGTGTTTAAAACTTTCAGTTACATACAAGCCCACGTACAGAGGTTCACAGTCAACAGTTTCTGGTATAGCGATAAAGATGCCGTATCGCATAGATTACGAAACCCTATTTGCAATTATTTATTACAAGTGACCCGCCCTGGTTTTGCAAGGGTAGTAGATCTGTAGAGCATTATTATACCTACATGGATCGCATCAGTATCATCATTTAAGTATGGATGTTTATGTGGAATTTATCTCGGTTTTCAACAAATAGATATTAATTTAAAATGCTGCTTTTCAATTAGAACTATTAAAATTTTAAGAAAGACAGTTAGTAAGCAAATCTCAGATCGGCTGATACCGGTTCAGCATTTATTCTTAATATACCAAATAAAATTTAAAGAAAAACATAAATTATAACAGCTGCCTAGAGAATTAGGATATTAGGCAACAGCCCAAAGTGTATCCGGTTATTGTACGAAATAAAACCTTATCTTGCAAAATAAATTATAGATATGCCTAATTTAAAATATTTTTATTATAGATGTAGTATTTATTGTAGTTACATAAAACTCGTATTTTGTAATTCTTATTTTATTTACAAGGTGCCTGTATTATATAAATAAAAATCATAATTATTAAAGTCAATTCTTATAAATATTAGATACATTCGCAAGTGTACGAACATAAAATTTCAAAGCATCTTACAAACAAATTGTAAATACAATGAAATACGTGTGCAATCGGTTAACGAATGCAGGTGGATATAAACATAGTACGGACGCATTTGTGAACAGTAGCCAACACATCTGTCACAATTAAAGTGAACACTGCATGTACGTTTAAAGTAAAAATATCACGGTATCACAGTTACGGATTTTATTCCTAAGCTAAATTCAAAACCTGACTGGATGACAATTAGGTAAATCTTTCCCTATATTTTGTAATATTATTTATATCTTACACTTAACTGCCTCTCTTAACATTATCATGTGTGGTAAAAATACCATGAGACGCTCCATGGAACATAAAAGTAACGTCTTTTTGAGATGTGGTATATATGCAAGAGCAATGATGGCAGGCACATTTTCCAACTCGATGAAGGAATCCTAAATTAAACAAGTATAAGATAATTGAATATATTAAGATTTAGTATTAGATAATTGAATATATTAAGATATATTAATTTAAGAGTTCATAAATGTGATTTTAATTCAAATATCCGCCAAAAGATAACTAGTTTTAGAATTTAGTTGATTTAATAGCTACCGATGTCGAAAAGTTTAAGACTAAATAAAAAAAGGAAATCAGCGCTCTTAGTGCCCAAGGGTTGCATTTTGTAAAAATCACTTGCTTTCATTTAGTAGAATAACTATACCAAATATTTAAAAGTGCTTAGAAGTGTTTAATCATCAGTCTACATACGTAGACGTGGCAGGTTGTAGTCCGTTTATCTTGGAAATGTCCAGAAACAATGAAAGCCTATAGCTCAGCAATGAGGATGTATTACTACCACAGTAGCTCATTTAAAGTTAAGCAGTTAAATATATCTGATTTGAACAAATTGAATCTAGTTAAAATTTCATAGACGTGTGCTATAAGTGTGGAACCACTCGTAACGCGACACTGGATTTAGCTTTAGAGTAAACGCAAATATTTAGAAAGAGTTTTGAACAACTTGTCTTTTTAATGTAAATTAATATCAAAAGAAAATATTTTTAGTTGAAATTATAGTGACTTTATTTCACACGATCTTAAATTTAAATTAATCCGAGTTAACCATTCCGTGAGCATATCTCCCGAAATAGTTAAAATTAAAAGTAACGATTAAGCTCTGGAAACGCAGCGACTTTAATGTCATTTTAAAACTTCATTGAGTACTAAATTTATTTACGAAGATAATCATGTATATATGGTTACCTACACCCTACCACCAGTCAAATTATTATACTTCTGGGGTGACCTCATGTCGAAAAATGGTTTAAAACTATTCTAAAACCAATAAAAACTAAGTTGCAGTAACAACTCGGTTCCATTCCTGTAATATAATTTAAATATAGGTAATATAGCAAGGGAGGCCGCAACAGCTCTTTTTGAGGTGCGGTTTCTTTATTATAATGAAGATCTAAGGTTTAAACAAATCATTCAACAGATAAATAAATCTTTCATTATCAATGTCAAACAACAATTTATTGAAATAATTACTTCTATCCAAAATAGAATAGCCATGCAAGGCTGGCATCAAGTTACCTCGGTGCCCGCATATTATAAAAAACCTCATAATTCATTTAAAAACGAAAAAGGTTATTTACAATCATTCGATATATCTTAATAAATGTCTTATCTTAATAAAGACCTTATAATAAGAAATAGTGTATCTTAATAATTAATTAAGAATAACTTCTTTTTTAACTGATGCTTATTTAATCGATACAACTATTAACACGTTAGTATCACTTTATTGATCGATATTCAAAAGGAGTGAAAATTAATTTAATAAGTAATAAAGTTATAAAATGAAATATTGAACTGGTTTTAGACAGTTCGCCATATTTTATTAGGTGATCTGTAGGTGCATGAATATCCAAAATTTGTCAGTTGAATGGACTTATTTCACGGTATATTTGTTATTAAGACCATTATAATACAAAACTAGAAATAAAAAATCAGGAATAGAGTATAATCGTTCTTTGTTAAGTATAAAAATATTATTTGTATATACTCCCTGCGTATATCCGATAATTACATCAGAACGCATTCTCGATAACAATATTAATGTGTGTAATTTATTAAATTTTATTTATACAATGTTTTAAAACTCAACTGTCAAACATAAATTTCAAACTTAAATAACTATGAATATATCAATATTTTATTTCACAAATCAAGGTAACATTAACAATTCTACAATATTTATATAGCTTAACAATACATGAATCCTGTGATCGCTTTTAAATACTTGGAATAAATTTATTATTTTAAAAGAAAATATATCGGTTTATACACAGCTCAAAACAGTTATGTTTAAGTAAAAAAATAATTTTTACAATACAACTTTAGATAGCGTCTCTGCAATATTGTAATAACAGACATCAAAATTTGTAAAATAAACCAACATTGACTTCTGTAAATCAATTTCAATTCTTATTCAAAAGCGTATTTAAAAGCTTCTCTATAGTAGCCTAGAACAAATCACTTATCTCAAACTAAAATTATTCAATTTAAGACTAGGTCTGCAATACATGCTGCTGTTTGCAAATACTGAGCGAAGCAATTAGATTTTGGAAGGGTGATTATTCGTCGATGGTATGTCCGATTTCAAAACTTTTTCTGCACATTAGTCACGACCACGATGTGAGTTTTGGCGCCAAATTTCATCAATGTAGTCTCAGCGGTTTGGCTGTAATCAGCTTTTGAATTTTTCTTTCGGTGATTATTCCTCCATGGTATGTCCGATTTCAAAACTTTTTTTTGCACATTAGTCACGTCCACGATGTGAGTTTTGGCGCCAAATTTCATCTATGTAGTATCAGCGGTTTGGCTGTGATCAGCTTTTGAATTTTTCTTTCGGGTGATTATTCCTCCATGGTACAGTCTTTATTTTTTTTAAATAGCCTATGTCCGTCAGGTTTTAACCATGTATGTTCATGCCAAAATTCGTTCGAATCGGTTGAACCGTTAAGTAGCAGGAGGGAGAAAAGCGAAATTTGTGAGTTGCCTAAAAGAGAGCTTCGTTCAATATAATAAAATAGCTTTGTGGTTAAACTACTGGTTTGCAGGGCTCTATTTGATATACAATACATACCGATTATTTTAACAACTTAACTTAACTAGGACATTGTTTATTACTTACCAGTTCCAAATAAAATATGTGTATCTTAACTTTTCTACATTTACTTTGTTTAATCATCTGTTTAGTAAAAAGCTATAAATTTAAGGAAATTTGAATTGCAAAAATAGTTATAAAATTAATTCTTAAACGGATATAAAAAAATAATAATAATGCAAACTGCCTAGCCTTCTTAGTGTATTCAAATTTATATCGACAATATGTATGACATCATTGTACTAATGATTATTTACTTGACATTCGCTTAATATCTGCAGATACTTTATTAAGATTTTTTTTACATTAGTATTTGAACAAATATATATTACATCACGTTAAGAGATGACCACTAACACTTCCTTTAACTTATAATTTCAATGACAGCCAAATGTTAAACGCATATAATAAACTTTACCTTGTTTTAATTAGGAATTCACTAAATCCAGGGTCGCACACTAAACAAAACCTTTTTATAAGTAATGTTAAAGTATGAGTAATTAGGAATGAGTATTTCCAGGTGAATTTTGTAGGAAAACGGCTGCAAAGAACCTTGACATCTTAATCTGGGCAATGTGTTTAGATAACAATATCCTTGACTATCGAAATAATTGAAAGACATTATTATCTCGAAGAATCGACCTGACAATGTTAAAAACTCCTACGGCAAAAAAAAAACTTTCCTATTTTCTAAAAAAATATGGATTTATTCATTCTTTGTTCGGCTATTTTTTTACGTTACAGTGAACTGAATGATTAGAATTGCACAGCATTGCGCCCCATAGCCAGGTTTTTTCTTTTTAACCGAATTTAGATAAAGCACGAGTACGTAGTATTGAACTTAGTCAGGTGTATTTTCAGAAAATTTACATTAAAATCAATTAATTGAGAAAATAATTAACAATTATTGTTATTATGAAGGTTTAGCGTAAGTAGCGACGACGATCAGTTCGCTAGCTTTTTCATTCTGGCAAATGGCATACTTAGGGCTGTAGGCAGGGATAAAACATGACAAATACTAGATTTAAAAATCCCACGTTTTTCAGTGACCAAAAAAGAATAAAATAACCCGGCGGGGCCAAGCGAGGGGCCACTAAAAACGTGGGGGCGCATCTTTACAAATACTCTCAAAATCTATGCATATCATACATCTCATTACATCTCCATAAGTAACATGCGCCCCCACGTTTTGAGTGGCCCCTCGCTTGGCCCCGCCGGGTTATTTTATTCTTTTTTGGTCACTGAAAAACGTGGGATTTTTAGATTTTTAAATCTAGTATTATTATTTTATTCTTTTTAATTTTTAACTCAACGAAGTAACCATGTGTTACGCAACAATCGGATAAGCCCCATACAAAAGTGAAAGTTGCCGAAAGTTGACCTGAAAGTGTACCTAGAAAGTTAAAAGTTGTTTTAGGATGCATTGTCATCGGGTTCTTACTTTCTCCAAAAATTTCAGCTCGCTAGGTGGCCGTGAAGTGCCTCAAAATTGAGTTGCAAGAATCCAACTGCACAGACAGACAGACAGACAGACAAACAAACAAGAAAGCGACCTGAGAAAAACGTGGGAAAATGCGAATCCATGCTAACAGATTTGGGTCAACCCTTAAATTTTTGTAGCTTGTTTGTTAACTTCGAGGGGCACAATTGTTGAATTCTATTATACTAATATATTAATGCTATTCTATTGTAAATATAAATTTCAATTTTTTATAGCTAGGTACCTGTTCGTATCGAGGCACTGACGATATCGCAAAGCTGCCTGCCCAAAGTGCAATCTCGATGCAAATGCGAACTTTTTATAAATAACTGCGACTTGAATTTAAACGATGTAAAACAAAAAATTGATATTTTAGCTCCAAATATTAAAATAGTTAACAGTAATTCCCTTTACCTTTTAGGTTCTCCAATTTTTGATGAATCTATTTCTGAATATTTTAATAATTCAATTATTCAATTTCAAAATTCTGCTTACCGTCTCCTCGAAATTAGCCCACATTATGCACTTTGCATCTTAAAATTCTGTCTTTTCGTCCCAAAATCTACGTATGTGCTCCGCTGCTGCTGCTTTTGGAATCACCCAGATCTTTTGTCACAAGTAGACGATTTAATCAAAATTAGCTTAGAATCGATTCTTAATATGCAGCTGAACGAGCAATCTTGGATCCAAGCATCCCTGCCCATCAGTTATGGTGGTTTAGGGATTCGCAAAATTTCCAGTGTCGCTTTACCAGCCTTTCTATCTTCTGTCCATAGTTCAGCAAATCTCATAAGTAAAATTTTAAGGGCATTGTCTTCCAACTTTGAGATTGCTGGCTTGGAAGAAGCTAGAAACGCTTTCTCTATTGTATGCCCAGGTCAAAATTTTCCAGATTCTCCAAATTCACAGAGGAGCTGGGACGACATAAATTGTAAATTTACTTTTGACAATCTTTTAAGCTGTAGTACAGGTTCGGCGCGTGCTAGGCTTTTGGCCGTGGGCGCGCATGAGGCCGGTTACTGGCTTCACGCGTACCCTTCGTCAAATACAGGAACATTTCTTGAGCCTGACACGCTCCGAATCGCAACCTGTCTACGGCTTGGGGTTCCGGTCTGCGTTCCTCATAAATGTCCCTGTGGCAGTGATGTCGACAAGCTAGGACATCACGGACTGTCATGCCAAAAAAGTGCAGGCCGCTTCTCGAGACATGCCGCACTTAACGATATCAAACGCCGGTCCCTTGCCACCGTCAACGTGCCAAGTCTACTTGAGCCGACTGGAATTGCAAGAGACGATGGCAAGAGACCGGACGGTATGAGTTTGATTCCATGGAAGATGGGCCGGGTTCTGGTATGGGATGCAACCTGTTCAGACACACTGGCCCCTTCCCATCTACATGGAACCAACAACAGAGCTGGTGCGGCATGTGAAGCGGCTGAAAAAGCTAAAGCATGCAAATACAGGGGTCTAGGCTCCGAATATGATTTTGTCCCATTTGGTGTTGAGACCCTTGGTCCTTGGGGTCCTAGCGCAATAAGGCTTTATAAAGAAATATCAAAAAGGTTAGTCGACATCACAGGAGACCGAAGAGCTGGCAGCTACCTCGGACAAAGAATTAGTTTAGCTATTCAAAGGGGGAATGCTGCCAGTATCTTTGGAACCTTGCCTAAAGGGACTCCTTTTAGTAATATATTTTAGATATTATTATTTTTTTTAAGGTTTTTAGTTTTTAAGTTTAGACATAGTAGTTTTAACTTAATTATTTCTTTATTATAGTTTTTAATTTATTATTACTATTAACTTATTTTAAGTGCATTTGAATAAAGTTATTTTCACTTTTAATTTGGTATAATTAAATTTGGTTTTTTTTTGGTATAATTAATTTGGTATAATTAATTTGGTAAATTTGGTATTTGGTAAAGTATAATATACAACCAAATTACAACCATTTGACATTTGTACTTTGAGAGTTTATCTCGATTTTTATGTAGTCATAACATAAATATACAATTTTAGGTTGATAAAAATAAATATTCAACATAATCATCTGAGATGTTTTTTCCGAGCTTTGAATAGAATAATAACGTAATCACACTTATGTAAAAATTACTAATTTAAATAAAATTCAAATATGACTGTCTATAAAACCATGCGCGGCTAACACGTTTATTAGCCGTTACACATTAAAAACCACTTTGGGAACCAATATAATTGAAAAATTGTCATACGACATAATGATATGTATATTCTTCTTTTATAAATGACATTTATTTTCTATTACAGATGAAAATGGAATTATCATGGGAGAGTTTGGATTCATCACGGCAGATGGTGTTTACCACGTCACCGTATATGCAACTGACGAGAATGGAAACTTTAAGATATTATCCATGAAAAATATCAGGGTTAAACCATGTAAGTAAGCAATGTATAGGTAAAAAAATATATTTTTTTTTTTAAAGTTTGACACTTTAACTAAATAATAAATACTAATGAGTATGATATTGATACTAATATTATTCTTGCTGTCTCATAATTATTAACGGCATAATGTTGAAGGTACAATATTAAGAAAATTTGATTGCAACATTATTTATTTAAAAGACCAAGCAGGTCGTGCCCATGTTATATAAAATAACGTAGATTTGCTTTCATAATATAATCTACGAAAATACGTAGTAGTAAAATAGGGTATCGTAAGAGCTTTAGTTGTAAGTATGAAACTTATCTACATATTTTGCCATATCACTATAAAATAATTAAGGGTTTTTCAACCTTGACCATACAAAGCCATAAGCATCTGCAACAAATCATGCTAAGAGCAAAATTATGTACTATGAATATAGTTGGCCCAATGAAATAGAAATAAATTAATTATCATCTGTATAACTTTTGTGCAGAATCAATAGTTAAGGTTATCTGTGTCGATACAAAGTAAATTAAACAAATTGATGGCCTGGATAATATTACTTTATGTAACTATATATTATTATTTTATATTTAAATAAATCATATATTTCAGATCCAACGGGTCCCGAAAGACAAGGACATTCTCTTCCACTCCCGCCGTCACAAAACTTACCTCAAAATCAAGGACCAATATCTCAGATGCCACAAGCCGTGTTAGGACCGCCAGAAGCTTCAAACGCAAAGTCTTGCTCTTTTTGCAGTATTCCAACAACCACCACCAGAAACCCTGTGTTGACAGATATAGCTTTCGTCTCTAATGATCAACCAAACATCCAAAATTACGTAGGCACAGGACAACAATACCCTCAAAGTAGTCCAGATCAAAATAACCTACAAAGAGGATCAGATCAAAACTATCCCCAAGCAGTTGCTGGTATTGGACAAAGTTATCCACTACAAGGTACAGAATATGACCGCAGTCGAACTAATGGTGGAAATGGAAATCTACAATATTTGCAGCAAGGCGGCGCAGGCACTGTACAAACACCAGGTCAGACATTACAACAGCCATTTGACAGTACAAATGGAGAACGAAATCCGAAACAATTTATTGACTACCCGCAAGGATCAGCTGGAAGTGTAGATCCAGGTTCGTATGGAAATCATGGCCAACAATTTGGTCCAGGTGGAATACAACATAATAGCGATCAATTTGGACCAGGAGGCTCAAGTTACAGTGGCGGTCAATTCGGACCAGAAAGAACCAATCTGGGTAGTGGGCAATTTGGAACAAAAGACACAAGTGGTGGAAATGGACGTTTCGGATCCTATGAAGCACAAGGACCCAACAAGCCTACACTCATAACCGCCCAAATGCAAATTGTGGATAAAAATACTGATATTTATCAGAGAAAGCCGGGAGAAAGAGAAGGTCTGCCGAATGGCTTGACCAAAAATGATATGCTACAACTGCTCTACACGTTTAATTATACAGTAGGATTCCATGGACATTTTGAAGAAGGTTACACAAATGGGGCTAAACAAGGTTATTACTACGTGACTGGTAGAAATGGCGTAAGAACAAGAGTGGATTATGTAGCGGATGAAAAAGGCTTCCGTCCAAAAATTACCCAAGAAGTACTTGATTTACTATCAGAAGATGTTCCAAAACCTGAAACAGAAAAAGACGAAAAATACGGCCTGAAGGGTTATGAATTTAAATGGCTGTATTATCCTGTTGAGACTAGTTCACGATAGAAAAACCTTTAATAATTTATAAGAGCATTATAATTTGTCTTTTAAATTTTGTTTTAGTATTATATTAGTTTATTTTAGAATAATGATTTTAAAAGTATTACCGTTACTTTACAAGCTCTGCCCTTTTTATACTAAAACTGCCGTTTTAAACTGCCATTACTGTAAGAAATCAACATTTTATAATAAAAAAATTAACTTATAGCCACCCTTGTTTTTGTGAGGTATTTTATGCCTGAAGAAGTATATGGAGCATCCTTAAACTACGCCTGTTTTCTATCTTGCAGTAAAACTTAGACTTTTACAATGAGATACTATGCAGTTATTAGTCATTTTAGACAGATCTTTTTCAAATGTGGTCAAAAATCAAAACATATGTTATGAAATCTCACTCACCATACTTTAAAATTCTTATACTTAACAAATACTATATTCTAAATTTTATTTATTCTTTTTGTTTCTATTATTTAAGGAACTAAAATAATTTAATAAAACCAAAAATAAATAAAGCTTATAAAGACTAAAATGTAAGTTTTTTTTAATAGAAAGCTTCTCATTTTAAAACACTTTTCTACGCTAGCAGATAAAACGCTATTTTTCACATAGAAATTGAATGACAAACCAAACATTTCCGAGCTTGAGAGATGATAAAAATTTTCGGTTTGTCGCAAATGGCCTTGGCTTGTAACAAGATTAGGACACAAATGTCAAGTGACTAAAAAAGTCGATATTATTTTAAATCACTGGAAAAAAAATATGATCTGGCAATATATTTATTTCTAACATTCACACCAATCAGCCTAGCCCAAAGCAAACACTGAAAAAGCCTTCATGTGATCTAATGCTATATACAAATTTAGATTATAGAGAGTAATTAATTAGATGCTCTTACAAGTTAGTATAAACCATGTGTGAAATACTCATAATCCTTATCTATTTGGAAAGTCGAAATAAAAAGATTAAACATAGTTTAATTGGTACGTACGTTCAATTTATTTTGTATCAAAGGCTGACCAAACTCATGAAAAATAAGCTCTTGCGATTGTTTGTTTAATGGACGCTTTACTAGTGGTAAATAAATCAAAGTTGTACTTATAGCTAAACTTGTTAAACAGTCTACAACCACGTGTGAGAAACGGGTGTAATATCACCCGTAATTGGTTCTCGTGTTCTCGTAAAGTGAAGCAGTAGGCGCTGCTTATTTTCAAGTTATTGGTACGAAGTACTTAATAAGTCGGGACAGTCTATCATTTTATTGGCAATTTTTGATACGTAGCATATATATCACAAATATTTCATCGTAAAACTTGTGGCAAGAAATGATACCTACAAAACGATGTTCATAGCCAGTGGAATATTGTTTGCCTTTCAAATCCAGAAAACGCAGGAAACTTTTTCGAACATTATCCAGCCTTGAAATATACACTTTATATAAGAGATTCCAGATTTCACTCGCTTTTTCAAAGTGACTGCGTATGAAGACGCAGTATAATATTTAAATTATTTTTGACTGATTTTAAGTCAGTTTGGGTACAAGAGTAGTGGATAGACATACATATATAATAAGGAGTATTGTGTGACAGGTATGCCATGCCAAGATTTAAAAGTTTGATTTCTGCCTGTTGGGTATCATCACTGCTATTATCAACATACATTTCAATTATTAGTACTTATTTGTGTACCATATGTATGTGTGTATATCCGTTACCCTAGCATCCATAACACAAGCGGTCTTCTAATTATAGGCACAATTTTACTTGTCGTAATATGTCGCAATAAATAAAACATTTCTACCATAGCCTAATCTAACCCAACCCCCAATGTATATTAATTTATGCATTCTGATTAATATGCTTCATGAATTTATGAGAAACAAAATTGTGAATTTATAGCTGTGCAGCGATAGGTTCCCAATACTCCTATCACCGACAGTTATTTACCTATCGCCGACAATGATTTACATATCACCGACGGATAGGTATTTTATACAAAACTTGTAATATAAATGTTTTTATGAAACAATAGACATTGTTATCCTAAAGCTGAAAATAACTCATTTAGTCCCGCAACGTTCGGGCGCCAATAGTTCGAGCGACTAAATAAGTCTTTCACCCGAGGTAAACACTGCTTTACATTACCAATACAAGGAAAGTAAAAATTAAAACACGAATTAGCTAACGAAAAAATAGAGAATTTTATTTAAAATAGTCAACAATTTGGTGGGATATTGATTAAAAGTTTATGGTAAAATTAGAGCAATGAGTTGTAGTTAGTGAAAGGTTTTTCCGGGTATGTTGATATTTAATATTTTTTGGGAAACTTGAGTTTCTTCAGTATCCTGGGATACTTGGGTGAATGATGAATGATATTTGTCAGCTGTTACAGCAATATTATAATTAGCGGTTGTCAGTTGAAAACGATTCTCCCTAAGGCTGGAAAATAATACTTTCAACCCTTTCCTCGGGCAACTTCGGGCCTATTTTCCGAGTATGAGTATGTAATGAAATATAAATTACTATTATCACTGAATTCCTGTTTACAAATATACATGTGTTGAGTTTTATTAACCGAAATTATCGTAACAACCTGACAAATATCATCATTTGTGACAAATTATTGACATTTCAATCTTTATGGAATAAGACACACTGATGAGCGACAAATTCGAGTTTTTATTACACAAAAGCTTTGTGTAAAAGGTAGTACTTGAAAAAAACCTATCTCAATATGAACAAATTCAGCGAAAGGAAAATAAAATATTAAAACCGGTTAAGGTGTGTCGGAGTTCATCGCGGTCAAAGACTGTGAGAGGAAATTTATATATATAACACACAATATAGTTTATAGCCCTGAGAGGCGTATGTTATGGATTACCTACCCCTACCAATGGTACCCGGTATAAAGACACATAAATAAATCATATTCATAGTAGTACCTACTCGTAATCCTTCTGCGACTCGAACTGAGCTATTTGAAATATTTTTAACTTTTGTTTTTTTTTTATTGTTCTTTCATGAATTTATTTGTTATGCTTCCGGAAAAGCCTCAGGTCAAAAAATATGAATATAGGTACAAAAGGATGTCGAGGAATTTGGAATCAAGTACTACCTTTTATGCCATTAATTACGTTCAGGAGCATACATTGAGTTAGATATAATTATTTAGTTTTCGAACTCCCTCAACCGTAGCATATTCCGTAACTAACGGCATCTGTGGCTTATTCTCAACATTAACACAAAATCAATGAGTGTTGATTTTATAAAGCGCGAGCGCTAACGCACAACGGGTGTCAGTATATCTATTTTTTGTAGAGGGCAGCAGCACTGCGCAGAAATAATTCTTGCTGTGAAAAATAAGATGCTTAGCAGACACACAAAAGCTACCTACGAAATAAAATTAGGAAAGTTGTTTTATTTTGAACGATTTCAAAAGATGGCAGTAGTTTTATGCAAATATTAAGTTTCTATTTGTTCTAGTCGTTTCAACATATAAGTAAATTGTGTTACATTATTTAATTTCAGTCAAATATCTCAGTAATTGAAAACAAAAAATAATTTAAGGATTTAGGGGCCTTTGATATAATGATTGGTAGTCATTATATCAAAGGCTCGTAAATATATATATGTAATAGTTTCCCAAAAGTTTAAGTCAATTGGTACCTATAGGAAACGTAGAATAACCATAGGTGGTGGCACTAAATCGAAAAAAGAGACACTATGCGGAAAGGAAACTTATCAGACCTGTCATCGTGCTTCCAATGATGTAAACAATTATGTGAGTCATTTCTAAGATTGATATCATTTCGTTAATTGAATCTTTGATTTTCTTCGTGTGGGGTCTAAAAGAATCGATTACGGTGATAACAGTGGATTCGGAGTATGCTTGTGGGATGTTATCATCGTCAAGGAATTGATTTTCTGAGATATCTAGACAAGTAGAGTAAGAACGGGAAGGGGATGAGCCTCGTGAATATGCTGTTTCGGTAACGGTGCTTTAGCTGGCGGTGTTAGGGTTATTTTTTCCCGGAGAGGTTTAATTGGGATTTATTTTTTGTGAAGATGGTAAATTGGTAGAGTTGGAAGGCTATGGTACATTGGCCTTGTCGTTATTTTTGGCATTGATCCTGCGCATGGCCGGTAAGGACACAGGCGGATATAGTAATTGTTTATCGATTTTCTTTTTAGCATAAAATGTTTGCCTAATACAAATTAATTTTTAAAATGCCAGAAAAATAAAGGTTTCTCTAACGAATTTGACATTGGGGATAAAGAATGTATGTACAAAAATAAATACTAACTAGTAGAGCAAAACAATCCTAAAAGTGCGAAATTATAATACAATTTATGAGCTGCCCTTCCGAATAAGGCCCACACGTAATTGATGGTTGAACGTCATTTTGGAGTTAAGGTTGATGGGCATTGTATGATATCAGTATACACTTGTGGCACGAATCCCCCCCTGGCGGAAAAATGATGTATCATTAAAATTTTCCAAATTTGATTTTTCATTCATTTTAAGTAATTTTGAATTATAAGGTATTGTTGTGGGGACAACACCCTCACACCCCCCATATTTGAGAGTATTTTCATCGAAATTGGTCTGCTTAATCGTGAAAAATACTATTTCTGAACCTCACATATTTCTCTTCTGAACCTAACATATTATACCAAACTCAACCAAACCAAACCAAACCTAACCTATCCTCTGTCCTCTACTAAAACATGTATAGAATAGCATGCAAGGGGATTCTGGAATAACCTAACATTATCAAATATTTATAAACCCCTCTCGCAAACATTAAACAAAAATTAAAAAAATGCAAAAATGAAACCCTTAAAAATGATAACTAAATATTAAAAAAACCTAACCTAACCAAACCAAACCACTCTAACCACTCGACCACCTAGGCTGGGTGTAATATTAACCTGATTTTTTGGAAAAAACAAATATAAAAAATTAAAAAATAAAGAAAAACAAAATAAAATTTATTCTGAGGATACTCTGGGATCTGAATAACAGTAATCGATTAAATAGTTTAGGAGATATTGAGGATTGAACATTTTTGGGGGTGACGAGAATCGTCCAAAATCCACCTAAGCTCAGCCCGTCCCATACAAAAGACATCAACGCGTTACAAAGTTTGACTTTGCAACTTTGACTTTTGTATGAGAAAATTTTGAGATATTTTATTGTGAGAAAACTTTTGCAAGGGGGTATTTAGGGTCAAAGGGGGGTTTGTTGGGGTAGTCGAGAACTACCTATGAGATTTTTTTCGAAGACGTGGGGTGATATTTAGTAGCAAATTAAGGTGTCGTTAGGTTAGGTTACTCAAAGACCGTTCTCACACCAAACCTGAAAACGTCAATAACTTCATATTACAGTCCATGTCGAACCAGTATGCAGGAACCCCCTCTATGATTGGGTCTAGTGTAACTAATTGCTAACTTATAATTCGGAATAAAAAAGTAACATTTATCATATTCAATCATAAAATGTTCCGTTCTACCTATAACGCCAACATCTAAAAATAATTCGTGTATAGTGACAGTAAGTAGGTCTGATTTATTTATCAAACTACGACTATTAAAGTGCATCAATGTTAACATATCAGAAGCGAAAAAACCTTACTTCGTTCTGAATTTGAGAATTTAAGTTTAATCCTATTTGTGAATTATATTTACTAATTTCTCTAATAAGCAATTTGAGTTGCGTAATTACATTCTCAAAACCTTTATTATTCAACCTACCGAAGTTAAAAGAAAAGTTTTTCACATTATATTACAGTTTTAGGTTTATAAAAAAACTAGGGCGTCACCCAAACGCATACAAAAAAACCATTCAAATCGGTCCAGCCCACTGTGGGACATCCATAGGTCATAAATCTTAAAAACCTGCTTTCTAGTTTTACATTTTATTCCTTGTCGTTACATTGGATAGTTGCGGTACCTTCTGAAACTATAAATAGGTCAGTAATTAGAGTGCGCCTTCATTATCTATTGTGCATTCAAAGAGAGCGCATCGCCAATCGTAAATACTGTTATCAGTGAGTCATTAAAAAGCGTGACGTCATTTGTTGTCATTGCGGGACCTGTGAGTGCTTTTTTCTGAAATAGATATCCAAGAACAGGGTATGTAATAATTAATATTTTTATTTTAATTGCATCTTAGTATACATTTTCTTTAGTATGTCATTGCTACGAGGCGACTTTTCTTGTAGTATTATATTTTAATATTCAAAGTTTGAATAAACTTTTAAATATGTTCCCACTCGCTCCGACTATGGAGGTATATTGCACCATAATCTTTAGACTTTCTTATCTTAGGAAAATTAAAACTTGGCTGCCCTTATCTGCCCTTTTGGCGATGACAAGGGTGCTACGGTTGCCATATTATCTCGTAGCATTTGCTACGAAATTAGTTTATTTAGTCTTAGTGCTTTGTGTAGGTTTTGTGACTGAATTTTAACCGTTTTTTTTTTGTTTTAGGTAATTTATATTGGACGCTGTTAAGCATTCGTGTGTTAACCCACAGAAAATCGGGTTTTGAGTTATGAATGCAGTTTTATTCTTTAGATCATAAGGTTTACGATAGTGAAATCCATTTTATTGAAAAAAAATCGCAGAATATTCTAGAGTACAAAAATCGTTATTGCTTATTTTCTAAATTAAGATTTGTATTTAGCGTTTATGCCATAAGTGCCTTACATTATTAATGCCAAAATGTAATGAGACCACAACAAAAAGCAATAATGTGTTATACTGCAGTTAACATAAAAATACGTATGTCGGATTGTGGTTTTAAACATAAATCCAAAATTGTTCGAGCGCGGGTAGCTGAGGGCGGTAAGGATTGCGCGGACTTGTTGACCACACCAACACAAGTTTTTTATTAATTTTTGACATAAATCTAATTAGATGTGTTAAGAAATTCATTAAATTCTTATTATAATGACGAAATGATGTAGTGGAAAGAAAAGTTTTGATCATTTCAGCTCTAAATTCAACGAAAAACAGTTTCGGCTAATCTCACCTGAAAACCTGTTAATTTCTAAGTGTTTTTTTTACAGTAGGCAATTTCAATTCGTAAGTGCTTGGATACTTTTATTTAAAACCATTTTATCCAGGTACGGCAAAGATAAAAAGGAGGGTTATAATTTTAAACGTGTACATTTTTACATTTGCTTTTAGTTGGTGGACGCCAATGTCGGAGGTTATGGGTTCGACTCTCACACGACAAATATGAATTATATGAACGTATTAAATATTTAAAAGGAGATGTCCCATAATTGCCCCAGAGTCGTTTTATGTTTGTAAACTGCAAAGTACAATTGGTCTTTGAATACTACACACGAATTAATACACTAATAATTAATATTTTTCATACAAAAACAGAATTATTCTACATAGCGGGGTTTAGAAATAATAAAAAAAAGATACCTGACTGAATTGTTCTAACAATGAACTGTTGTATTTGTTTTGTTTTTTAATGTGCTCCTTTAATGGGAGGCAAACATGCTCATCTGCATACAGCCAGTTAACGGTGTTTTCATTCTTTTCATAATGTGAATGTGATGCATTACAATATATTTCAGAGTATTTGAAAAAAGTGATATGATATATTTTTGTCAAAGATCTCAAACAATTTATTATGTTGATGTTTTTATAATATATATGAAAAGGAAATTCTAGAAAATTGGCTGTTTGGTAGATTCTTTGCCTTGCCCATAATGAAAGAACAGCCTAAAAAAACATAATCATTGATCAATATATACCCTTTGGTATTGTGTTGTTACAACAAGTCATTTCGTTGTGCTGCATGCGTTTGCGCCTTCGTGGTCTTTTTGTATTTTCTCGTTTGTTTAGTGTTATTTTCTCGTTTGTTTAGTGTTATTCTTTCAGGCTGCGTTGAGTAGATCACCAGCAGATTCTCCGTAGTACTGTTAAACATAGACAGAGACTCTAGTGTATAGGTGTATAGTAATGGCGTTTTCTAATCGTTGTGTGAACTGTACTATTACCTTCACAAATCCACGAATTGTATCTCGAAGAGTGTTGGACCTAGATACACCACTACGTGATCTCTTGATATCTTGGATTTCACCTTTGGAGGTACGTGTCTCAAGTTTTGCAAATACTTTTACTCTATACATTCAACCCTAAGATGTTGACCGAGCCGCACTTTTTGCAGACTCGAAAAAGGCCTAAGAAACGTCATGTATATAAGGCGATTTATGCCAAACATGCGTTTATGTATTTATACAATATAATTGTATAAAAGTATATAGAAACTAAACTTCTCTGCCAGCTAAGTTTAAAAGCATTAAAATCTACCCTTTTGAATTACATTTACATGCAAAGATATTGAAGTGTTAATACATAGGGACTAATTTACTGGCATATTAAATATCTAAGATTAATAATGCATCAATTCTGTTACAGGTTTTATCTGAATACCGTGTTTGTGAAGAATGTTTTGTTATTCTTCGGTTCCAAGCTCAGATGAGTGAGCCTTCTCGAAGTTATGGTCACAAATCAGTATGTTTGGGATGTGGTGTTTCTGTTCTACGAGCAAGAAGCATTTCAGCTAATCAAAATCGCCACGAGTATACTATAATTAAAGCATGGGTGGCTGAGATTCAGGTATTATTAAATAACATAAAATACTTTTCTAACTATACAACAATAAAAGAACATTCTTGAAATCATTTCATAATTCATTTTTTCAGGCAAATCTCCCTATATTTACAAGGATTTGTAGATCTTGCTGGAGAAAAGCTTCCAGGGCTCCAAGTACTAGCGTAGCAAGCCCACAATCAGACCTAGATCATCAAGTAGAAATTGTAACAAGCCCACAACAAGAGCTAGATGAAAACACACCTGATCCTCTTGTTGGAATACAAATGGTGTGTATTATTTAATTGGTTATTAAAGATATTAATTTATTTTACATTACCTTGTCCCAAGTGAAACAACTAAATTATTTATTTTATAGGAATTAATCTTTTTTTACATAGTGTCAATTGTTTAGTTTCGTTTTATAATGTTAACGATTTTAATAAGTTGACATTTGTAAATAATATCTAATGACATATCATACCATACTACAATTAATGCAACATTGCATTGTTGTAAAGTGAATGATGTGTTATTGTATAATAATTGTAATTCTACAAGTACCTTATATTTTACAGGAAGATGCTGAGCAACCCTTGCTGGTAAATGTCGGTGTTCAAGTTGAGGACTCAAACAGACCACCAATTCCTCCACCATTACCCATGCCTGTGCCGGAGCTAGTGGAAGTGCAACAGCAAAGGCAGACGGTTGTACTTCCAAATTATAAACGAGTTTCTTCAACATCAAGGCGATGTTTATTCAGTGATTGTTTAAACATTGATAGTATATTTCGATTAATACCAAGGATAATAAGGCATAGAATTCTAATTGATTTAAAAGTTTACATTCCTAGATGTGCTCGAATTTGCTCAGACCACTTAGCTGATTCTAATTGGAACATTTTATTAAGTGAATATTTAACAAATCACTTTAGTAGTGCGCAAATTGAGGATATGTTGGAGTTATCTCAAATAAATCAAGACACTCAATTCGATTTTGAGAACATTGAAAACATGAATGATCAAATTCGTCATTATTGGATAGGGGTTACAGTGCAGCAATTTAATGATATTATAAATGACACTGCTAGCATTACTAACAGAATAGTCAAATATAAAACTGCTTTGGCTATGTATTTAGCTAAATTAAGATCTGGTGATAGTGATCGAAGACTATCATCAATTTTTGGTGTTTCTAAAACTACATTTAATAGAAATATTACAATTGTAAGGGAATGCCTAACCCAAGATTATGTTGGTACTCATTTAGGTTTAAGACATATAGGAGTTCAGGAAGCCAGTGAGCATAAACTTACAATCCCTAGAGAGTTATTTGGGAGACATTTGACCACTACAGGAGAACAGCCTCTTATTGTTATCTGTGATGGAACTTATACTTATATACAAAAAAGTAGTAACTATAAGTTCCAAAAAGATACCTACAGTCTACATAAGTACCGAAATCTTGTGAAGCCTTTTCTACTTGTATGTTCTGATGGTTATATTTTAGATATCTTAGGGCCATATTCTGCTAAGGAATCTGATGCTTTAATTATGAAAAATGCTTTTCTTGATGGTGCTGGCCCAATGCGAACTTTTTTTAGAGCTGGAGACGTGTTTATAGTTGACAGAGGATTTCGCGATGCTGTGCAAGACTTACAAGCATATGGCTATAATGTTCACATGCCGGAATCCATTGAAGAAGGCAACTTCCAACTGACTACTTTACAAGCTAACAAAACTAGGCTCATTACATTAGTAAGGTGGGTGGTAGAAATTGTCAATGGGCGCTTCAAAAGGGATTTTAGATTATTAAGACAAGAGTTCTTTAACCTGGCATCACAACATGTTTTTGATGACTTCTGTATAGCTGGTGCCTTTATAAATCATTTTCATCCACTTTTGCAGGACCGAACCAATGCGAGAGAAATTGCTGCAAAAGCTTTGAGCAGGTTAAATGAGCCTAATTATCTGGGAGAATTTGTTATTCACCATAATATGAATCGTCAAAGAACCAATTTCCGTAGTATTAGCGCCCATTTACCACATCTTTCTACTTTTCCTCGTTTAACAATGAGTCAATTAGAAATGATTGCTCTGGGAACATACCAAATTAAACAGGCCCGTTCATATTATGGTGAGCATGTCAGGGATGGTGGGATGTTTAACATTGAGTTAAATTCTCAGTTGGAAGTGCCCGAGAGTGAAAATATAAGGGGAACTTTAATTCGTGGTCGTATAAGTTCTCGCCATTCGAGCAAAGTATATTGTTCCTATATTACATACTGCTCATATTCAGAACACACCGAAGAGAACATAACGGGCTATTACTGCAGTTGTAAGGCAGGTAGTAGAACTGTGGGCTGCTGTTCTCATGTTATGGTTATTTTATGGTTTTTGTCTTGGGCTAGGTATAACCCAGATAGTTTACATCCTCCAGCAGCATTTTTGGACGATATTTTAATAGAAGAAGAATAATAAACGTTCATATTACAAAACATGAACTAGAGACAGACAATAAAATAGCCTTCCTAGGTATTCAAATCAGCAAGAATCCAAATCAAACCCTTAGTCATACAGTGTATAGAAAGGCAACTCATACAGATAGATATTTGAAAGGTGATGCTCAACACCATCCTATACAGTTGGCTACCGTAGAGAAATCTTTGTTTCAGGGAGCTCGCGGCATCTGTGACCAACAACATCTGACTGCTGAGCTTCAGCATGTCAAGCGAGTACTACAAGATAACAAGTTGCGAGTACCAAGACTGCGTCGTAGAGGCCGCGCCACAAACTAGCCACAGTAGAGCGTCAACCTGCTGTCCTTCCCTACATGAAGGGGGTCACTGACAAGATTGGGAATATTCTGAAGCGGGTTTCCATTAATACTTATTTTAAACCATCCAGGAAGATTGACCAATTCTTACGACCGGTCAAGTGCAATATACCCCTCCAGTCTACAAAATCGATTGTGACTGTGGTCTCTCATACATCGAGCAGACAAAGAGAAGTATACGGACGCGCATTAAAGAACTCGTAGCTGACATAAAACATAGGCGCGATAATAGATCTGCAGTGTGTGAGCATGCTTTTGAGGGGCCAAACCACTACATTCGTTTCGATAAACCACAAATTCTCGCTAGAGAACAAAGATTTGTTATTAGGATGCTACGCGCGGCTATTGAAATCAGGAAACATCCTAATTTCAATAGATACGAATGTTGGAGCTTGGTTACCTGCTTGGATTATAATAAATGTATAATTAATAAATGAATACCTACAAAAACACACATTGCAAGACCTGATGATGTAGTTAGCTCTTTTTGCAAATAATAACAGTAAGATGGAGGTCGGTCCCCCTGCCCGAGTTTCTTTCGCCAGTTCTTCTCGGAAGGGCCTCCCAATTTCCGAACTGGTAGTAGACTCAGTAGTATACAATGTAACCGTAGTGAGAATTTAATAACTAAATAAAATGTAAAAATAAAACAGTTTAATTTATACAAAATTATTTTAACGTTAGGAACGTGCCCGATTAAAATATTGTAAAGGTAAAATACATGACAACCATTATCTTAGTCATCCTGTGATCACGGCTCCTGTAAAGGAGTCGAAACGTCAGGATTAATTATAAAATAAAATATGCGCAAAATCCGTAAAAAAGTGTTTTATTCTAATATGTAATGTGCGCGGAAGTGTAAGAACTAAATAAAACATGTGTTTTTTTATTCATCATCAGCTTATAAATATCCCCGCTGCTAAGTAATAGGCCAAACTAAAGCCTGTGCCTGGTGCTTGGTGGTAAATACCGTAGGGAGAATGGGCCATAGCCCACCATGCGTACCCAGTACGGATTGGTGGGTAACTGCAGTAAGAGACCATAATTTGGAAAAGCTGCTGCCCATTTTATAGTCTACGGGGGACGTATATCCAATTGCCTCCAGTCATTAGTCGCCTTTTACTTGTTTCAATTTTTTGTTATTGCTATGCTACTCTGTGGAATACCACACTTTGTTTCTATTGATGGTGAAGTTCGGTTTATGTTTAATACTTGATAAAACAAACAATTTATATTAAGAAACGGCTACCAAGTATATTTAATGATTTCTAAAGTATTTCGTACAAATAAATATATATAACTTATATAATTGATATAAAGTAGATTCCTGACAGCACACATTAGTGAATTTTGTTGCTATCAATATAAACTGCTGTGTAGTATTTTATGAAAAACGATAAGTATAAGAAAGAAAACATATCATACTGAAAAAATGGTGTTTAAATGATAAAATAGTGTGACACATAACCTAACTTAACTTAAAAACCCCACTATTTACAGCAAAAAGTATTATATTTTCTAATAGTAGAATAAAATACGAAAACGGTAATTTAGTTTTGAAGCTGACGCATAGACTTTTTTTTGTGGGGCAAACAATGTATGTAGCGTGGGACATCTCCTTTAACCTATTAAATATTTAAAATTTCTCCATTTCTTTTCTTCATTATACCTTTATAATGAAGAAAAGAAATGGAAATATTGTTTATTGGATATTTTGTTTTTTTTTATTTAAGTAGAACGTAATGTTCTTAGGAGAAGTTTTAAGTTATAAAAGTAAGCAATAGAGCAAGAGAATAAGACGCACAGTTACTAATTATAATAGATTTGTACCATCTGATGTGTATCCCCGTGTAGTGCCGGCCTAGAATAGCACTACTCCCCTCTCATCCCGTGGGTGTCGTAAGAGCCGACTTAGGGAAACCTCACCTAAGGAGATGGGCAGCAGCATCTCTTTATGCGTACGGGTTATACTGCGATCGCCAACCCGCCTGCCAAGCGTGGCGATTATGGCAAAACCCCTTTATGGATAGGCACACCAAAAAACGGCCCCTAGTCCCCGGCAGCCAAACCATTCCTAGCTACGGTAGCGGCTACGGTAACGGTGCGGCAGGGGGTGCGAAGAATCCCCGGGAAGGTTACGGCTACCAACACCGACGACTGGACCTGGCAACATTTAACACGCGCACATTGAGGACCGACGCGAAAATTACAGAGTTGGAAGAAGTTATTGGCAAGTTACACTGGGACGTCATCGGGTTGTCTGAAGTCCGAAGAGAGGGAGAGGACACGATAAACTGTCCGTTGGTGGTGACGGGTTTATCGTCCACAAGTCCCTCGTCAACAACGTGCTATCCATCGGTAGTGTTTCCAGCAGAGTGGCACACTTGGTACTCAGAATATCATCACGGTATTCGTTGACGGTCATCCAGGTATACGCCCCAACCTCGAAACACGACGATGACGAAGTGGAGGCTATGTATGAGGAGATTTCTAGGGCCATACATAGTCACAAATCCCACTACACGGTTGTGATGGGGGACTTCAATGCAAAGTTGGGGAAGCGCTGCGGTGACGAGTTGAGAGTGGGGCAATTTGGTATGGGGAACGGAACGACAGAGGCCAGATGCTGGCGGACTTTATGGAGAGGGAGAACCTCTATATGATGAACTCCTTCTTCAGAAAGCCCGTAACTCGCAAATGGACCTGGATAAGTCCCGACGGCAAGGTCAAAAATGAGATCGATTTTATCATGTCAACGAGGAAGCAAATATTCAATGACGTCTCTGTGATCAACGCTGTTAAGACAGGGAGCGATCACCGACTGGTAAGAGGCACATTAAATATCAACGTGAAGCTTGAAAGATCGCGACTGATAACATCTACGCTCCGACCAGTGCCGACCCAGATTCAAAACTCCGAGCGCTTTCAGCTCGAGCTCCAGAACCGCTTCGAGACCTTAATAACAGCATAGATGTGGACGATCTGAACGACCTGGTGGTGGATGCTGTCCGTACGATAGGGTCAAAATACTTGAAAACCCACCGTCCCAAATTGAAGAAACTCTCCGCACATACACTCGAACTCATGGATAAGAGACATGAAATGAGACTGCAAGACTCAGCGGATGCCCTACGTTATAGACAGCTTAATAGACAGATCTCGAAGTCGCTGACGAGCGACCTTCGCCAATTTAATGCCGAGCGTATTAAAGAGGCCATAGAGCGGAACAAAGGCTCCAAAGTGTTCGCTAGAGATCTGTCTATAGGGCAAAGTCAACTGACGAGGCTGAAAACTGAAGACGGCAGTATCATTTCATCGACTCCTGAAATCCTGTGAGAGATTGAGAGTTTCTATAGGCAGCTGTATTCCAGTATCACACCAGGCCAAAGCAGAGCTCGAGATCCTAGAGCCAAGCTTACCCGACACTATACCGAAGATATCCCAGACGTCAGCCTGTACGAAATTAGAATGGCCCTCAAACAGCTAAAGAACAACAAGGCGGCGGGAGATGACGGAATTACAACAGAGCTTCTGAGAGCGGGCGGCACGCCGGTACTTAAAGTCCTCCAGAAGCTCTTCAATTCTGTCATCGTCCAGGGCAAAACGCCGAAGGCATGGAGCAGAAGCGAGGTGATTTTGTTCTTCAAAAAGTGCGTTAAAACCCTACTGAAGAACTACAGACCCATCTCGCTTCTGAGCCATGTCTACAAGCTGTTTTCGAGGGTCATTACGAATCGTCTTGCTCGCAGGTGTGACGACTTCCAACCTCCCGAACAAGCCGGTTTCCGAAAAGGCTTTAGCACCATAGACCACATTCATACGCTGCGGCAGGTTATACAGAAGACCGAAGAGTATAATCGGCCACTTTGCTTGGCGTTTGTGGACTATGAGAAGGCCTTTGATTCGATCGAGACTTGGGCGGTGCTGCAGTCTCTCCAGAGGTGCCAAGTGGACTACAGGTATATCGAAATGTTAAGGTGCCTGTACCAAAACGCCACTATGTCGGTCCGAGTACAGAGCCAGAGCTCTAATCCTATCCAACTACAGCGAGGAGTGAAACAGGGAGACGTTATCTCTCCGAAACTGTTCACTGCTGCGTTGGAGGATATTTTTAAGCTTCTGGACTGGAATGGACTTGGCATCAACATCAACGGCGAGTACCTGACGCATCTTCGGTTTGCCGATGATGTGGTCCTAATGGCTGAGACCTTGGAAGACCTGAGCACCATGCTCGAATATCTCAGTAACGCATCCCAACGAGTGGGTCTTAAGATGAACATGGACAAGACGAAAATTATGTCCAACGCCCATGTTACACCCGCTCCAGTAAATGTTGGTAACTTTACATTCGAAGTTGTTGACCACTATGTTTACCTAGGACATACAATACAGTTAGGTAAGTCCAACTTCGAGAAAAAGATCTCTCGTCGAATCCAACTCGGGTGGGCAGCGTTCGGGAAGCTGCGATACATTTTCGCGTCCAAAATACCTCAGTGCCTTAAGACGAAAGTCTTTAACCAGTGTGTGTTGCCAGTGATGACTTATGGCAGTGAAACGTGGTCGTTCACTATGGGTCTTGTAAGAAGGCTCAAGGTCGCCCAGCGGGCAATGGAGAGAGCTATGCTTGGTGTTTCCCTACGCGATCAAATCAAAAATGAGGAGATCCGTAGGAGAACAAAAACCGCCGACATAGCACAAAGAATTGCGAAGCTGAAGTGGCAATGGGCAGGACACATAGCAAGGAGAACTGATGGCCGTTGGGGCAGAAAGGTTCTCGAATGGCGACCGCGTGCCGGACGACGCTCAGTGGGTAGGCCCGCTACGAGGTGGACCGACGATCTGGTCAAGGTCGCGGGAAAACGCTGGATGCGGGCAGCACAGGACCGATCGTTGTGGAGATCCTTGGGGGAGGCCTATGTCCAGCAGTGGGCGTCGTACGGCTGATATGATGATGATGATGATCTGATGTATACAAAAAAAGTATAATTATATTGATTTTATTTAATATAATTGAAATAATAATAAAAAATAAGTTAAAATATTTCTTTTATAATTTTTATATATTTTATGCATTTTCAATGCGATCTTATAAGATAAATTATTATAATAGAAAAATACTAGAAAAAATCGACTCGGGTCACAAGTGAATTCTCAGGCGGGAATCGAACCCGCAACCTTTGGAAATCAATTGGGAGAGCATTGGACCGGATTTCCATTTTCTTTAAAATTTTGAAATAATTGAAATAATATAAGTGTTTACTTATTGGATTTCTCATTTTAAGCAGTACTTATAATGTAAATCAAAGCATATTATAGCAATAAAACTTTAAATAAATAAGTACATTAAAATTTTAATATGCTAGAAGTTTATTTTATGACATTTTCTAAAAATGAGTACACTTATTCATTTTAAAACAACAAATCAGAATTTTGCATTAATGTGTTAAGGCACATAACACATGAATGCTAAATATAATAAACCCTTCAGCAATTTAAGCATCAACCATTTTTAAGCTCTTTTTATTTCAAAATGAATTTATTATAATATTTACATTTATTTTATTAATCTATGCATTTCAACAAAAAAAATGATGCCGCATAACAATATTTTTTTGCTTAACATAAGCGGAAAAAGAAGATTGTTCTCAAAAAAATTTAACAGCTGATTACTCAAAACTAGCTCGGTGTGGGTTAACACACGAATGCTTAACAGCGTCTATATATGCTCGTTTTCAAGAATGCATATTCTTGAAATATGGCTAACTGTCAATACCGATAATGACTCGGAAAAGTGTCGTCAAGTCCTACAAAGTTTGTTGACTACTCTGAACGATGCTGAGAACATTGATATTCATTATTTAGAGAAAATTGTTAATAATTTATGTAAAGCTATTGCTCGATTCTGGAAAAAATGTAATAGGGATAAAACCAAGCTTTTATATAAGAATTCCGATTGGTTTAATGTTATTGAAAAAATTCAACTTGTGAAAAACAATAAGCAATGTACTCCGTTTGAAACGTCGCCGTGTCATTCACGTGGTCGTCCTCGAAAACCTTTTACGCAATGTAGTAAAAGGACTAAACGTCGGAGAGTAGCTGATTTGTCAAAGTCTGATGATTCTACTGTGAGTGCATTGCTTGATGTTTCAGACTGTTCATTCGATTCGTGTATATCTAGAGTTAGCACTGATGATGTCTTGTCACTTGTGACTGATGCTCAGTTGACAAAACATCAGTATTTATTAATTAAAAACTTTGTTAATAGTAAGATTTCTCCTAATGTATTACCATGTTACCAACAAATTACTAAAGCGAAACAGAGATGTTACCCTTCTAATATAACTGTTTCCGAGTCTTCAGCTGAAGTTGAATTAGGTACAAAGTCTTTTTGATCACACAGCTTCTCGAATCCTTGAATCTCAAAAAGAGGTCTTAGATCAGATTCCTGATGATTGTTTGTCTAATATCTCTTTACTTGGGAAATGTGGATTCGATGGCAGCACTGGACATAGTGAATACAAACAATTTTTTTCAGATTCAACTTTAGAAGATAGTAGTTTGATTGTAACATCTTATGTACCCCTTCAAATTATTGTAAAATTAGCTGAAGATAATTGTAAAATTTTATGGAAAAATCCTCGACCCTCTTCCACTAGGTACTGCCGTCCTATTCGATTTCAATTTTTGAAAGAAAGCACAGCAGTGTCTTTGCAAGAGGAAGCTTATTTTAAGGATAAAATTGAAAGTTTGCAACCTACTTTTATTCAGATCGACAATCGTGAATTGGTCGTTTCTCATAAGTTGCAGCTTTCAATGGTAGATGGTAAAATTTGTAGTGCTTTAAGTGAAACATCTACAAGTAGATGTTATATATGTAATGCTACCCCTAAAGAGATGAATAAAATAGACAAATGTTTACAAAAACCTGTAATAGAGAGTAGATACCAATTTGGATTATCACCACTACATTCTTGGATACGTTTCTTCGAATATTTTATTCATCTTTCATATAGATTAGACATTAAAAAAATGGCAAGTTAGGCTAGATAGTGATAAACAATTGTTATCAAATAAAAAACAATATGTACAGTCCCAGTGGTGGTGGAAGCGGGACGTCTAACGACGGAAACACGGCCAGGAAGTTTTTTTTGGAATCAGCTGTATCTGCTGAAATTACAGGTTTGAATAAGGATCTCATAGATCGTTGTTGTGTAATATTACAAACGTTATCTTCTGGACATAAAATTAATGAATGCAAGTTTAAAGACTATGCATTACAAACAGCATACAGCCTGGTCGAGGAATATCCGTGGTATAGTCTTCCTGCTTCTGTCCACAAGGTGCTCGTACATGGATCAGATATTATAAGTTATGCATTGTTATCTATAGGAGAACTTTCCGAAGAAGCTGCTGAAGCGACAAATAAGTATATCAAAATTTATAGACGAAGTCACACTCGAAAAATGTCACGTGAAGTTACCAATCAAGATTTAATACAACGACTATTATTACATTCAGATCCTTATATTACAAGTCTTCGGAAACTTCCCCCTAAAAAGAAAAATACTCTGTCACAAAGTGTAATAGAATTGTTACATGTTTAATATTGTTAGAATAAGAATAATTTATTTGTATTTTGTTAGTTGTTTTGTTTTTTTTGTATTTAATTAATTTTAATTTATTTATTTCTATTATTTTATTATAATTAAATAATGTTATCAATGTTTTGACTCTTATTTTATTTAAAATATATGTTTTACATTCCAATTTTTAAGTGTTTGTTCATGATAAATTTAGGTAAAAGTATGTTATTGTTTATATTTGTTTTTTACTGAAGTAAACGTTTTTTATTCCGTAAATACATGTACTTCTTTCATTTTAATGTTCCTAAAACAGTTTTACAACTATAAGTCACTAAAATAATACAATGTATTGATAGTAACAGGACTTTAACTATTTATGACCGCCCTTGTATGGAGCGTGTCCCTCCGTGCAGCCTGAGGAGCCAGAGGAGTTCAGTGACATACATACGTACAGTAGAGTTATATATATATATATAAAGATAAGAGTATTAATAAATAAGAGTAATGTTAATTTTTCTTAAATCAGTGTTGCCAACTTTGCATAGTTCATAGTTAACCTAAAATCTTGTTCACCCATAAAAATCACACAATAGTCATTCATATTGAATTCCCGTAATTTATATTCTATTTTTCTAATTTACTCAGCAACCCCAGCGCCAGGTTTAATCCAGTGGCAGATTTGAAAACTGTTTTCAAATTTACTTTTGAAAATGTTTAATACTTTATTTACATTATTACTTCTCAGTACGAGCAATTTATTTTTTATTTTTTGTTCACTCTAAGTTCTTTCCGATTGGTTGATAATTATTGCTGTCGAGCTAGTTTCTTCCCCCTGATGCTGTTTTGTAGAACATATAGCGCCATCTCGTGACATATTAGTAAAGATTCTTACCGAATCCATCTTTCATACGGTCTCCTGTGTTTGTTCATTACTATATTCACTAGTGGCACCCTTAACGCCATCTACCGTAATTAGGCGTTCGAAATAGATCCCTTGTCGCTAACTGTATTCGTTTAATAGTTGGTTTGTAGAATTTATGTGTTCTAATCGTTGATGAGGAAACATTAGTTTTTAAACTATTTTGACATATTTGTATATACGTGACTGTTTTTCATAGTCAGAAATTTTTATCTTTAGAGTGTTTACTTTCAGAGTTAACAATGCTATTTCGTTATGTGCACTCTCAAACTCCAACGTTAGTTTTAGTATATCTTCTTGTAATGATCCGTCATGTGTTTCAGTAGATAAGTCAGGGAGACTCACAGAACGTCCTTGCAAAAAATTGCATTAAATGTGGATATTTTTATTAGTATCTGTATTTTCATATGAGTTAGGGCTATCATTGCTGTTTTAGGATTGGGTTCTTTTATGACGACGAAATGTAGTATTATCAATGAAACTCATTTTAACGTCCTCTATTTATTGTGAAGTTATAATCAATGTTAGTATGGTTTAGTTTCCGATTAAACTGTAGATCAACAATTTTGGTATTATGTCGTTTTATCCTGGGTCGTTAGATGGCGCTTATTGTGGAGAATTATCAAAAATTAAATTTGTACTACGCTACTTAGTAGCGAACTGTTACTACTACAATCATGTCCTGCGAGCGCCCCCTGATCTAAACTGATATTGTAATATTTGACGAAATGAAAAAGTATAACAAGGTACGAAATTTTAATCTGACGATGTCGTTGGTTAACACGTTAACGAACCCCATACAAAATTTTCGGATGCGCCATAATGTCCACATGCGTTTTAGTATTTTTCGTTCATTATTTTGGGGGTAGGTTTTATTAATGATGAATAAAAAATACCTAAATATACGTGTACTCCCGGAAGTACACGGACACGGACAAAGGAAAAACACTGTGTACCCTTAGCGTGTACCACGGACTCATGAGTGTATAAGTAAACCTCAATTAATATTTATTGACCATAAACAATGAATTGGGCCTCATAAATGTTGGCAACAGACAAAAAAATATCGTCAAATCCTCAGTTGTAATAATACATCCCTAAAATCGTAAAATCATGGAATCATTTTACGATTGGGACTCGGATTTTGCGACACTACAAAAAAATAGTCATGATTTTTATTTATGATAGTCTTGGCCACAAGTCCAGAAAAGATCACTAGCCAATTTGGTAAGTCCATGAAAATATAGCCTATAACGTAAAACAGGCCTCGTGTACCACATAGGGTACACTGGACTGTTAACGTGTTAATGAGTCATATTACAAAATTAATGCACTATTTTTATTCAAACTATTTTTATTGTTTGTATTTTCAGTTTTTGTTCGATTGATAGTTCACACACTGATAAAATATTGACTTACGTTAATGAATTACTGGTTTGTTTCCTTTTTACTAGATTCACTGACACATTTTATCATTTCGGGAATTTTGTTGTTCATTCAGCACGGTTGTAGAGAGCTATGTATCGGATGCACGAGCCAGTGCTGAACAGATCCAGCGTCATAGGGAAGCGATGGTCCGCCGCATGAACCTATCTCTGCAGACAGTCTCCGAATGGGATGGTGCCGATCTGGTAAGGCTCAACCCAGCAAAGACCGAGGCGTGTCTTTTCTCCGCTAAAATGAGTCCTTTCGACTTGACTCTTACTTTCCGAGGTGTATCCGTGCCGATCACAGACCATCTTGAGCTTCTCGGCATGTCATTATCAACAAATCTCAATTTTGGCTCTTACATTGAGAATAAAGCTTAATTAGCTTCAACAAAACTTGACATTCTGGCGAAGGTGAGAAGGTACTTCACGCCGGAACAGTTGCTCAATCTTTACCAAGCGCAAGTTCGATCGAGTACTGTTCTCATCTTTGGGACGGTTCCTCCCAATATAAACTCCAGACGCTTGAGTCCATTGAAAGGAGGGCCAAGAAACTCATGGGCAATAACGAACTTTTTAATAATAAGCTGAAGGCCTTGAACATAGACGGAAGGTAGCCAGCCTATCCGTTTTTTTATGATATATTTCGGAGAGCTTGCAGACTTGTTCCGCCATCCCCATTTTTTCATAGGACAACCAGACTTACGAATAGGCGCCACCGTTATTTGGTTCATATACCAAAGAGTCGCACTAAGCATTTTGGTTCCAATTTTGTGATTCGGACCGCGAAAGAGTGGAAATCTTTGCCTGAGCCTGTGTTTTTTGGTAAATACAATTTAGGGGTCTTCAAGTCACGACTAAATAGGTATCTTCTAGGCAAGCGCGTTACATCCTAGATCGCATCGTCGCTTGCCATCAGGCGCTTTCCTATTCACAAAAAAAAATCGGTAGATTTTTATAAACTATCACAGAATACTTATGTCAAGTTACATAATTTAAACACAGAATTAGACGAAATTTCAACTATATTTTTAAAACAAATAATACTCAGAGCAGATATCAATGTGACAGTAGCGCCACCTACATGGAAAGCTACCACTATCATTTTATTTATGTTAACACAGGTCAATTTCTCTTCAATTGCCGTATTTGTGGATAAATAGACCTTTCTTAATAAAAACCGCTACACTGGAACATTTATACAAATATGCATAAAATTGAGAGATGAGATGTTTCGATAAGATAAAAATACAACCTCTTCATTATCCATTTACCACCTTTAGATGCCTCCATGTTTTGTAAATCTGAAATATATTCAAGGAATAAAACAGTTTTAAAACAATGCTTAAGGGAAAGTTATGTAAGGCTTAGACAGACTTGCTTAGTTTTCTTGACAAAGATCAGCGAGATACTCGTGACCCCGGCAAAATAATACAATACTTGTTTATAACAAGGAGATTATTGCATAAACTAAGTGATCATGAATGAATCTTATTGCAACGAGAGATACTATCTCGGCGTGATTCTGGCGGGAAACCCCTACCAGTTGGTAGTGAACCGGCGCGTGCGCAACACGCGTTTGTTATTCAGGTGACCAGCCCGATGCGATCGCGACCGCGACGTTTTGTCTCCTAGTCCTTTTGTTTCAACAATTTGTTTAGATACGAGAATTGAGGTCACCCCTCATTTCACATTTTAACGATTCTCTTTAACATGGTGTGAATATGCTTTGTTGTTTTACAAAACCTGTGTTAGTTCTACTTTCCTAAATTCTACTCATAATACTTTGTGAATGAAAAAATATATATAACTGAATATTGTATGACGGACTGAAATACAACTATTCGAAATTAAAGTAAGTAGGTTTATTGAAACTGTATTTCTCTAACAAATAACAAATACTAAAAAAGTTGCAGAATGTATATAATAACGATGGTTAGTCATAGAAGCATTTTTACAACTAACAATTTAAGAAACTAATGAAAATCCTTTTTAGAGTTTTTAATTAAACTTCACTAGTGAATGTAATTTAGGAAATGAAAGAAGCACTATTTCTTTAAAAGTAAGGCGAACGTAAGTGACGAGTCCGTAGTTGAAAACAGCTAATCCAAAAACAAACAATTTACAGGCTTATCTTCGCTTGCACACAAAACCTACATTTCCCAACCCGCTTAAAACACTCCAATTTCTAGAAAAATGGAAAGTAAAAATTTCATTTCATTTATATTATGTATTAAAATTTTAACTTATTTATTAAACAAGTCCTATGCCTTTTATATGCTTTGCATTTAAAAAGCAAAACTACGAGTACTTTAAGAAAGATTTCGCTCTTAAAATATTCTTGGTTGAATTACTTAAATCAAGAAGTTATTAAAAGTATTCTTTTCCAAAATGTAGAGTTCACGTCACCAAACATTTACAAACAAATGAAGGCAGACTTGATTTATCATAACAAAACAGTAACAATGTAGTTTCTTATAATAATAAAACAAAATTAAAACAACACACACCCCAATGATGTCATTTGTTCTACTTTATGTATAAATTAAGCGTGTTTATCGAATAAACCAAAAATTAATTTCATATAAGGTAAGATTAAGTAATAAAGAGATGTTTTTATTTTTGCTTCTATAAAAGTGGTGAGATATTTACACGTAGTTTGCATCGACACAAACGCGTATTTTGCCAATTACGCGTCTGCATCGCGACTATAGCGAACTGTTTAATCAAAGATTAGCGACTCTAACTCTGTTGCAAATAAAGTAGTACCTACTAATATATCGAGGTCTGGACTGGTGTTTGTATCGCTTCTGCATCACAACTGTATCACTGCAGTAGCACTTTAATAAGCACAGTATGTAAGGACCTTAAAAATTAAAACTGCTTTTCAAATATAATTATTATTCGTCCCACTTAAACTCTAAAAGCGATTGAAAAATCTCAAATAAATAATGCATTTGTCACGTCATGACGCATTGTTCGACGTCTCTTTACGTATTTCCTTCCCTATTTTTGGGTACCTATTCATACCTAGTCACATTTGTTCAGTCTAAGAGTCTACTCCGACGCGTCTGGCTGAACTTTAACCAACTTTAGTTTCTGTGCAGCGTTAGAACAGTCGTTCAAGGAAGATATTATAAAACAACCTTGTTTTGCTCATTTCACACATGAGTAACTACTACCAGTACGCGCAGTTATCGATTACTGTGTAATTCTACAATATCTTCAAAACGCAAGAATTAATCTTCTTGGAAGGTAATATCTATATACATATATAAAAATGTCTGTCACAGTGTTTGACCGCGATGGACTCCGAAACTACTTAACCGATTTTGATGTTTTTTTTTCAATTCGCTTGATTGGTTCTGACTTAGGACAATGAACAGGTTTAATTACATTTAATGAAAAAAAAAATATTACAAATTATAATAACTCAGGTCTTACCTGAATCTAATTACGAGTAAGTAGTTTTTACATCTATAAACTTACATCCATCATCAAATATGTGTGCCATTATTATTGTACTTAAATTTTTAAGTAAAATATACGGACAATACTTTTGGCAATATATTACCTTATTAGTAAGTTGGAGATATTTCATTCGACATACGTACTTATACGGTTGTTTTAAGTGTGAACATGTTTTTGTTGCCAAAATCCTACTTTTTTGAAACCAGTTGAGAATATTTTTATTTAGCATAAAATTAATTTATAATTTTCATGTGATATTTAAATTTGTCCAATTTATATACAACACTCTGTACATTAATAAGTTCTCTTAAATACTGGTAACTATTTGTATTAAAACGACTATATTTGTACGATAGGCATCATGAAATACGAACTTGAGGTTTATAGATACCTAAATAGATGTAGAAATCACAAATCTCATTATTTTTACATGATGCAAAACTACTCGATTTGACCTGTTAATTAAATTAAATAACAAATATTATATACATGAACATAATATTTTACATTTCATTTAATTGGTTATTAATTGAAGCATTGAACTTATAGAGTTTTATATCCAGAAAAATGATTACAGGAAAAAATACACCTTGACTCGGGATGACACAAATATAAAATATTTAGCATCCTTTTATGCATTTATGTACCTTAAAAGGGTATGCAGGTTTAATGATATAACATATCACACATGCATACCGCAGTCTAAAACTCTTGGAGTAATTTTTTATTTCAAGTACCTTATATTCATTTAATATCAACATTATATCACCGACTCTCAAAAGTGTGTAATTATAAACTTAAAACCGATAAAGTTAGTCTTTGTCATTGAATCACGAAAATTATATACATACTATTATAAAAATTATTGAGTAATTTATGATAAAAGATTGTATATTAATTACGTTACAAGTAGTTTCAAACTGAAAAAAGTCCAAAATCGAACACAATGTACCTCTTGAAATATATTAAATTTCATCGAATTCTTCTTAGTAATATTATGACCAAGCTCAAATCATATTTTAGCTAATGACCGTGTTATTAACTACATACTGAACTTAGTGGACCTACAACAAGGACAACAACGAGGTTAAATTTATAAACATTTTCATAACATATTTTATCTTATAACATTCAAAAAAATTTAAATTAAATAAATGGGTAAACCTAACCTTATCATTTTATTTTAACCGTATCATATTATTATTCCATTTAAGTTGAAGAGCAATTATTATCAATGTCATTAAAATAAACTGTTCAGCTGTATCTTTATAACAATTTAAGCAACGTCCTGATAGTTTTAAAAACGAATAAAGTATATTTATTTTAAGAAGAAAATCTTAAACGTTTCTAGATAAAACTTTACTAGGCCAACTTATGTGCCGATAAACTATAGCTATAACTACTAAAATACGATAGCTTAAGGTAGCTAATTAAAACCCAAATGGATTCAACTTAATAATCCTAATCTTAGAACTACTCGTATCTCACTAGGTTCATTAGTCCCACTTGATTTTTTGTACGAGCATAAAAAAAATAAAAATATTTTTGCCTGTCGCTTAAAGAACCCAACCAGTTTTTGGAGAAAACTTTTTTTTTACATTTTGACCATTAAAAGGAGGTTAATCTAAATTTTATGTCTTATGCAAGATGTATTGGTATCTAAAATTCCTTGTAACTCATAGTTTTAACAAATCAAAATGGCAAATCCATAAAAACTGATTATGTAAAATTGTGAATTTTTGATGCTGATGTCTGATGATTTCTTCTAATAGTTTACTGGTTTAAATTTATGCTCCTCACATGATAAGTTTTAAGTTAATATTCAATTAAATGCAATATGGTTTAAAGCAATAGTAATGCATTTTAGTGGCGTGTAAATATTACTACTTATACAATTTGATTTTAATTTTATATTTTGTAAGATTTTTTGCAACGTTTAATGTTCCCTTTTTTAGTCATAATTAATTGAGACAATGAACAGAAACTAATGCTTAATATTTTTTACTAATAATTCTAAAAAGTCCGGTGTAGAAAGAGAACAAGAGAGTAGAACAACACCAAACCTCACCCTTAAAGGCGTCGTAAAAGTCAACTAATGAATGATACTGGAAGTAATCACCATACTGTTGTATACCACATAATGGGCAGCAGCATTTTCCCCATTATGGTATTTTGCCGCCAAGCGTCAAGATTAATGCAAAACCTACAAAAAACTCTACCAAAAATTTATCTTATAATTTAAATTCTTCTTCTTCCTGCTTCCAAAATAAACCTTAAAGATAAATAGCTAATTACCACTCAATTTAACCTTTAAAAATAATAATAATATTTCTTACATTCACACCAATTAGCCTAACCCAAAGTAAGCACTGTAAGACTGTGTTATGGATACTAGGGTAAAGGATAAACATACATACATGATACATAAATGTTAAATATTTATAGAATATATATAAATACCCATGACTCAAGTACAAATGCTCGTGTTCATCACACAAACATCTGCCCCTTCCGGGACTCGAACCCAGGACCCTCGGTGCGAGAGGTAGGATTGCTACTGTTGCACGTTGCCGCCAATGTTCAGTGTCAATCAATTCAGGATGACAGCTGGTTTAAACTTTAAAGCAATTCAGACTTATAATTACTATAAGTCTGAATTAATACTACTTAATTAATACTATTAATACTGAATTAAACTTATAATTACTATTGAAGTCTACATATATGTACTATTATTAAAAATACTACACGCGTTCATATTTACATATAAGCTTCTTGTTTTGTTACACGTACAGTTATATTAGATATATTGTAGAAATCTTGGTATAAAATCGCAGGTAAGTAATGTTATCAAGTTTCGTAATCAACATCAACAGAATTCCTGTGGCTTAAACCACAGCTACCGTAGTAGTTCCTCTTTCTTACTCTGGTAATATTTATATGCAATTAAATGTACAAACTTTTATACTTTTTCTTAAATTAAATATTACCTGAACTGGAATATAAAGTAGTTTGAAAGTTTTCCAAATAGATTTTTTTTATTTTAATATTTGACTGCGCACCATTATGTAGATTAATATAACATAATTTTATTCGTTTTGTTACATTAAGTAATATTAACAATTTAATATATTCGTAATACTATTAAGGATCCTTATTTGAAATTGAAACGTGATTTTTTTGTGTGGACCTGTGCTGTCCTATCATTTGTCACTCACAATATACACGTTTGCTTTATATGCAAGGGACGTGCATCTTTTCACTATCATTCAATATCCCATTGTGTTGTCACTTTCTATAACAGACTTCACTGAATTGATTTGTGAAGACGCCAAGGTTTGCCAAATAAATACTTAATATAAATACAAATCGCTACTTGCCATGTTTAAGTTCTAAACAAATAATAAATTATACTGTTTCATACTATTTCCTATCTATCTGTCCGATCACTCCCTGAATTCAGTAAAAGGACATCCTTATTTTACTTTTTTGTTTTAATGAATAAATTATATGTTACAAAAACACGTGTTGAAAAATGTAACGTAAAATGGGACTTCTTTGAAGCCAATTTTTTACATTAACATTCAACATTCACTCAATAACTTCTTATACCTTCTTGTTTTTATTAAGTTTTTAACTGCCAGATTTTTATATTGAAAACAACTATATACTAGAAAAAATATCAACTTTTCACTCTTTCCCTTAAATGAGTATTTGATGATTTCAGAGTACTTCTGTTAGGAACTGAAACTGTCAAATCGTTCATCCATAATCGCAAAAGTAACAATGTCATTGATTTCTAACAAGAATTATTAGCAACAGAGTTACGTAATCCGCATACAGATCATTTTTACTAGAAAAAGAATGTCGTTAAAGATGCTACACAAACTTGCGTGTGCAATCTTCCTATATATCAACGAGGGAATGCAACTTCTTATCTTTGCACTGATTTTAATTTCATTAAATGACTTTTTGTACCCTAAAAAACCTTTGCATAAAGAAATAAGCAAATTTTAAAATATTAACGAAACCTTGAAATAAGTGCATAACTTAAACGAATTGTATATAGTTGATTTTTATATTTGTTGAATTATAGTATTGCAACATGCAATTCATAATATTATCTACGTATATTTATGGGACCATTTAAATGTAAACAGCCTTAACAGCAACATTATGTACGCCTACCTGATATCAGATATAATTGATTATTTCGCATCACCGTGCTGCGTCATTCAAATGTATGTTTCAATGTCACAAAGCTATGTGACGTGTCAGCTACATGCAAGGCATTCTTGTGCTTCAACGCCCACAGTCAACCTTGTCAAAACTAGAGCAAGAAACGTAGTGCCATGCATGCAATCAGATTATAACGATGTGTCCATTAATTTTCGTACACTCACATTAGTTACAGAGTTGACTTATTAACAATAGGGCTACGGTTGAACAGGTAAATACTTATCTTGTGCACATTACAAATCGATCCAACTAAATAGAAAAAATCAAGATGTTCAATATGCAATTTGTACATAACTTTCAATTGGTTGTAAATAATTGTCTGTGGAACTTCTATTACTACTTTAGACTATACACCAAGTATAGCTGGTGCTCCACTCTTAATTTATTCTAATTTCATCTTTCAGTCTCGTAAGCCGATCGCCTTAACGTGTCTTCCGAAGCGCGGAGTAACTCGATTCAGTAAATTTTAGGTCATCCAACTCGCGAAAGTTGCTTAACCTCCGCAATCATAGGCGATAATCATATATCGAGCTCCTTGAATATAATAATACACCTAAAAAGCATTCAATATCAATGGGAACCACTTGCCAGAAACCGCGAAATGTTTTCTAAAGTTTGCAGGCAAACCTTTTTCACGAGTCAGTCTAAAAATTAGTTAATTAGCAACACAGATAATATATGTATATTTTAATCTTTAACCTATATAAACTTACTAGGTTCTTCAATCATAAATTATTGCATTAATTACATATATGAAAATATGACGAAGATATATAAGATTTTTTCCATTTTTGTTTTTCAGTGCCTCTGCAGCTGTAATGAAAAATGTATAAACAGGAACTACTTCTGTTGGTAAGTTAATGTCTTTTATCTTAATTGAAAAGAAGAATGAACTGTTAACTGCCTAATAATGGCATTACTATTTTAATCTGAAACTTATACCTATAATTGTAATTTTAGTTTAGAATTTTGGGTATAATTGATAATATGCTTCTTATTAAGTGTTTCTGTTTTCCAAAAAATACATTTTTGCGATTTTGACAGCTGATATCTTCAAAGTAAAATGTTGCTTATGTCGACACATCAACCAAAGAAAAACACAAAACGATAACAATAGAAATGAGCTCTATTCTCTATTTCAGGACTCTAAATTCTTGATATAGGCAACATTTTTCTGTAAAGATAACTAATGTCATATTCGCATTCACTCGACGATACCGACGCCAGAAGCAGCAGTTGGTATTATTACGATATTGAGAAATAGACAGCGTAGGTGCTAGCCAATAAATTAATAAATTCGTATACATGTCAATAAATAAAATTTTATCTCTTTATACAGTAATACTTCAATGGTATAAATTCTATTCTTCGCTCAAATTTATACATTTCGAAAAGCACACAATTCTTTATTACTTTAGGTTTATGGAAATCGAAAAAAAAATCTACATTTCTTATACTTGTTGATTTCGTCTGATTTGATAAATTTCCTAAAGTAGCTATCTAAATATTTTCTTTTCATACTATTTTATATGCAAAGTATTATCAATAATAAACAAAATAACTTAACGTCAGAATAAATTTCGCACACTGATCTTAGTCATTATTTTTCATAGAATTTAAGGTTGGAATAACATCTAGTATGTTAATGACAGCATTATCACAAGACATATTTATTTATAAATATTAAAAATAAAGTAAGAAACTTGAACTTTCTTTAACTTAGAGGAAATAGCTAGGATTTGAATTTGGTCATTTCAGAAAAGGTCATGTGCAAATAAAATGAATGTTAATATATTTTGAAGTAATTGTTTAATTGTGCACGAGTTACCAAAAATTGGACAAAAGGCTTCACAATTAAATCATAATCCATTTTGCATAATTGTGCGACCTTCAAAATATTCAAGTTTTTAGGATTATGTGGCTTAATGTGAGACGACCCTAAACACAAATATGCTTTACGATTAAGCCTATACTTTCAGTTTTTAATTTATCTCTCAATTAACTTTCAACGAACCGACACTCAGAGTTAACATTTTATAGCCCCGATGTGCACTTCCTATTTTCTTTCTTTCGCTTTTACGTTCGTGACGTAAAAACGCAGTCATGAAACACGTTTTTTTAAGTTTAGTCATCATTGAATGCCTATTTTACAGTATTGAAGCGGTAAGTAGATTGAATACTTCCTCATTATTAGCAAAGAACGCTTTTAACTAAGCGATTTCTTTATTTTCGTGAAGTTCCAACTTTATTTTTGCAATTAAATTTTTATAACAAATATTATTCGCCGTTATAGAATTTACTAAACCATAATCTCCCTGAATTATTCTTAAATATGGGCGCTAATGGCCGCGACACTGTTTTATACTCTCACTGTTTTTTTACTCATATAATGTTTCTGTCACCTTAAAAATTATAATTTTCGCGTGTGAAAATCGCAAGCATGATGTTAGTAGCAATTTACTTCTTTACTGGCTACTTAGATAGTTTACGTACTAGATGAAAACTATATTCCATAAATTATGGTTCCATATATTTATAATGGTTGATGTATGATAGATATCCGCTAATATAGCTTCCCATATAACTACTAATCGATTTATTTTCCCACAGCGATATAATAAAGACACCGTGTGTGTGATTGACAAGGTAAATTCTTAGAGTACTCAAGTAATGTCTATTTTTAATAATGATCAAGTTAAAATTAAATTAGTAAGCAACGAAATACGTCTCGCTATAAAAAAATGACAATGAAGAATACCTTTAACACTTTGCTAATTATTTCTCCATTACAATCATCAACTTTGTTGGTATGACGTCGAATTTGATCACGATTTATTTTTAATCGAAAAACAAACATTTTTATTCGAACTGGAGATATATATATAGAAAAAATATGATGGGTTATTAATGAGTATATACCTACGACAAACAACGATAATCTAATTAGATTAATTTTTCGGGGAAAAATTATAACAGTCAAATATGACGGCAATTATTAGATATTTCAACTCAGAACAGCAAATAAACGGTGCTCCTACTTTTCTTTAGTAGAAATTTAATTAAATAACATTTACTATATAAATATAAATATGACCGTGTGGTACTTATACAGCAGAGTAGAAAAGCTCCAACCCTTTCACATTAAAAGGTCTTTTACTATGACTTCCAACCCATCTGCCAAGTATGGAGATAATAGCAAAACTCCCCATTTTTGGGTTAGGTTTCCATCCAGCAGTGGACGTATTGCAGTTAAAATGATGATTTATTAAATACCCATAAACGTTTCAGAACAAAACTCCTGTATGTAGAACGGTACCCAACGCACGCCGCAACACCCTTTTGAAAAACAATAACATACCATCACATGATCCTTACATACCAGTAGCTAATACAGTTTTCTACAATTGTTCGTCAACGGAATGCGCTACAATCAAACTGTACTCTATGACGCAAGTTACTTCGCCAGATCTCATTCTAAAGTCATGCTACCTTCAAGTCGACACGTATCAATGTGAGACAATAAGATATAATAATTTTAAAAACATTGATAAGTTGCTGTTTTTAACAAATAATATAAAAAACAAGACTTTTTACTTAGTAGATTGTTTAGTTTATTCCGACCATGGGCGAGTGTGTCTTAAAAAGGACAGTGTTGATTCACACACACAATTAATCGACACGGGAACTATAGTAAGGCCGAACGAGCCCAACGTTCTTTCCCAAGACGAATTTTTATGTGAAGAAGGGTTAGAAGGTCAAATTAATTGCGATCTCAATCCATTCGTTCCTTTCGACGAAGGTCTCCGGCTTAAGAAATCAGTGGAAGTCAACGGCGACATTCTCCTGAAAACTGGTAATTACGTTGTGACTTTGAAGAAGAATTGCATCAATAGTTGGTGCGGATTCAGTGGATTCTTAAAAGGGCCATCACGACGCTTCAGTCGTTATGAACCACCGGGCGGGTGGGTGTATCAGTGTTATTACGCTAAAAAACAACAAATATGTATGCCTTTATATTCTAAGGCTAAAAAGAATTCCGATCATCGAGATTGGTTAAGTTCTTGAGGGTAATACAAACTCGTCATTGATTTTATAATTAGGAAATATTGTTGTATTGTTTAGACTGGGAATGGAGTATGTGGATTTGGTACTCGTGTAAAAATTGTAACAACGCTCAATAATGTAAGAATATTTATAACGACACCATAGGAGAAAGAAACTTATTTAGATAAGACGATGACATATAGAAATTCGTTATAACATCTCAAAAAACCAGGGACTAGATCACAGAGTATCGAATAGTACTAAACATTTATACACAAGTTTATTAAAAATATAAATATGGCTTAAATAATAATAACTTAAGCCAAATTTGCTCTGAGGAATAAACAGACTCTTTAGACAGTTAACCCACGGAAAGAAGTTTACGTTATAATAGTTACAATACTCGCAATTATGTTTAGGGCAGCACATAAGCGTGTTAAGAATAATTATGTTATCGAATCGTTCAATATATAATAATAAGCCTATTACAATCACTCAATAATTAATGAAATAAATAAATAATTTTCCTAGAGGCATTTAATTATTAATTAAATGAATAAATATAAACCAGTAAACTTTGCATTGTTAATCCCCAGTTATCTTATTTTAAGATCGCCATCAATAATAAGTAACCACCACCACCACCACCATTAATAATAATCTTGAAAAGTTTTCAATCAACCTATTTTGTTATTTTACTTTAAGATCACTTCGATATCTGAGAAATATGCACGTAAAAAGAAGATGAATGCAGACACATCCTCTGCATTCTGAGAAGCTGATTTACCTTTTGGGCTGACGATTTAATTTAAAAAACAGATAATTGCAATTGCCGCTATTTAGAAATATTCATGGGGAAATCAAATAAGCTGCACTTGCAGTTATGTTTGATTATAAATATTACCAATTAAATAAAGTTTGGCACATATTTTACTAAATAAGCTTAAGTATTCTCTTAAGTTACATTATTATATATAACATTAACCGAGCTTGTAATAGGATACTTTGGAAAGCAATACACCACAAATGCATGCAGAATGACATACTATCTCTGAAGATATATACTTAAGATAAACCTATTGTGTGTCTCCTCAATCACTAAATTGGATCTACTAGAACATTTCAAACGCACTTTACTCTTAGTAATGTTTTTTTTTTTCTATCTTTTTGTTATCTACAACACGTTTAAAATACAATACACTCGCTATTAATTATGTATTAAATATTATGAAGCTGTAAGTGTTCCCACAGAATTTCACGAATACAACTAATGGCCTACAAGTGACTATCAACTTTTATTTAACTAAGATATCTAAATATGACTCGTTAGTTGAGTCATTAACTTTAAAATAATCAACGATAATTACCCGCCTTTTAATTGCATATCATTTCGAATAACTTCCAAAAATGTAAGTATACAAAGTTCCGATGGTCTTTTAAAACTAAGTATATAATATAAAGAATTAAAGTATCTTATAATATTTACACTAGTAATAAATATCATTAAAATTATAAGACCAGCTCGAACTTTGACAGATCCCCGTACAAACCATCATCAATTAATATCCCCACTAAAGGGGCACAGGCCATTCTAACAGTTTAAGATACCTTAGGGAAAATGGACCATAAGAAACAACGCGGGCCCAGTATGGATTACTGGATGCTGACAACAGCAGGTGCAGCTGGGATCAACGGCACAAAGAAGTTTACACTAGTTAAGATTTGGTCACCCATTTGATAAGCGACCTATCAGAATGTTGCTTAACCTTCGCAATCATAGGCCGATCGGTCTAAACGCTGCGCCATAGAGCTCCTCGTTTAGATAATAAAAAACATTTCAGTTAATATACATGCCCTGACAATTATCTAAAAACTAAGACAAACAGTAGTTTTACACGACCTCGTCCTCCAGCCATGCTTACGACTCTTTATTGGTTTGAACAATCAATATTTGATATTACTGGATCCAATTACTGACGTTGTTCATTGTAGAAGTAAACAATAGATGATAAAAACAAACTTCTATTCTAGTTCACATAGAGTATTTGATAGAACGTCAGTGGGTACTGAAATACGTACGCGTACTCTATATGTGCTGTCTATAGCAGTAGTACCACCACATATTTTGTTTGAATTAAGCTTTGGTTATCAATGATTCCTTAGGGTTACAGTACTAACTAATTTATAGGTACCAGTTACAGAAGAATAATTTTGATAGAACCTCTAGGAACATTTTAATAATGCAGAAATTCGAGTAATATAATATACTCGAATATATAATCAAATAGTAAAATTATATTGTTTAAGTTTACGCTTCTAAGTGCAATCACCACGTCAAGCATTAAATTATATTCGATCGATTCATAATAGATCCTCTTACGTAGTTTCGGAAGTCGAAAAAAGAAGTTTTTCTAAAAATGTGCATTCTTGTAAATTATAAGTGCTGGGAACGAATTCGTATCATACTCGTATTTCCAAGGATTTTAATCAATCACTGACTCCTGACCCCGGTAGATATGTACACTATTATTCTAACGAACCTTTGACCGATAAAATTAATAACTAAAACAAAACAAAGGTCAGGGATTTTTTTACCAACAGTACAAACTTTTCCTATAGGTATTGGTTCAAGCCCTAGGTAGTGATTATAACTTATAATTGGCGCTTTCAACTGGTTAATTTGCTTCACAAACGATACAGGCATTTAATATCAATAATATTCAATTTAATATCAATAAACAAAAAGATTAACAGGTTTGATTAGTGATGACTGATGATCATCCAAATACCCCTCAGTGTTTGTGACGATTTTGGTAACCTTATTACTATTACCAAATAAAAATTATATAGTAAAACATGTTTGGTCCATTTGTCATCATGCCATATTACAAAGAAATAATTAATGTTGTTATGGAAACTCACTTTCAAAATTCATAGTAATATTGAAACCATGGATTTTGAGCCATGAGACAGCCATTTAAATTTAACAAATATTGAGCTACTAACTACATTACAATACACTGGATTGGTATTAACTCTACCTACGTCTCTGGCAAAATCAGGACCCTAACACATTGTCAGTACCTTAGAAGATCGAGCCCTATGACCGTGGACGTAAAGATTATTCATTATCTTACTATATTAGAATGACGATAAGCAGGAAATACTGTTACTATACCAATTATAATTAAAGTTACATAAGGAAGTCGTATTATTAACATAGCTAAAAATTTTCAAGTAATTTAGCCCTTAGTCGTATGAAAATATTGGTATAACCAGCTGTGAGGTCGACTGCTGACAATGAAAGTAAAGTGATAATTAAATTATAAAACAAAACGAAACGCACATCAAATCATTCAATTACAATTGGAATTATTAAACATCCGTTTCGTCAATCAGTAGTTACGTGACAACACCGTCCATACGAGTGAGCCTGCGGATTTAATCGATTTCACTTGCATGTACTGCATCCGCAAGATTTCACGATTACATCGACACAATCATTGGGTAACCTGTAGGGTCCATAACAACATAACAATTTATACAGCAGATTGCCAACACAAAATTAACGAGATGATACCGATCTTACAACGTAGGCAGCATATATTATTAGGCTAACATAATTTATCATTCAATCAAACCAGCTGCTCTTAAAAGAATTTAAATTCCCAAGGCAACTTTACTCACTACAACAGGAGAATGTTAATTAAATCTCAACTGGAAAAGAAATAGAAATTAAAAATCGCTTAATATACCTTTCGCCAGATGAATGGCGGAACAAAAACGAGAGGAGGCAAACCTACTTGCTTTATGTGTTTAGTTTTTAAAACGGGCTGAGTTTTTGAGCCGTCTTTTGAAAACAGCAAGCAACAAGGTGGAGGTATTCTTTTTAAAAACCATGAGTAATATGCACAGTTTTCTATAGTGTAAAGTCATTTATACTTAAGCTCGAATAAAAAACCTTATAGACGGATAAGTTGGCCACTATCTTTAAAGGACAGTAACCACAGTGGCAAAGACAAAGAACGAATGTGGAGCAGCAACTTATTGAGGTACGGCAAACGTTGTGTAATGCCCGGCTGTGTCTTAAGGGCTGGCAACCTTGTTATAATTTACACAAAACTTTTTATACTTACGCCAACGAATTATAAAATTATATATTATTTCTGACTATAATTGACACCGTGTTTGGTGCGACGGTAGCGATCCTGCTTTTCGATTGGTTCGAGTTCCGGAATCAGCAAATGTTTGTGTGATGAATACGAGCATTTGTATCGGGGTCATGGGTATTTATATAATTACTAGCTTTCCGCCCGCGGCTTCGCCCGCGTGGAATTCGGTTATATTGCGGTATAAAGCACAACTATTAGAAAACTTCTCATTCCCACGGAAAAATCTAAGAAGCGCGATGTAACGCTGGATACAATTAGTTGTTAAACCAAAACTGAATGGTACACTATATTATATGTTTTCCCTTGTGGAGCAAAAACATGCAGATTTTGGGCACTGGAAACCCGGGAACACGCTACATAGAGCTGACCATGCGAAAAACAATGTTTTTCCAAGTGTACTCCAGCAACCCTCAGAGTTTGGCCTTGTGCTTTATTAATGGTCATTGCAAATGAAACCCTTATAGGAAATTGTAGTCTTTTAAATTGAAATGGGAAGTCTGTTGGAATAATCGGAATCCGAGGAATGAGTCATTTATCATTTAGCTTCAAAATTGACATGTTCATATTCGTTTGCAACATATAAGTAGATGTAAAAAAACAGTTTAGACGATAAAACAAATTGTACGTCATCCCTCGGGAATTCCTCATTTTCGGGGATTCATTATCGTATCATTTAGCTTCAAATTTTTACATATTCATATTCGTTTGCAACATATAAGTAGATGTAAAAAAACAGTTGAGACGATAAAACAAATTGTACGTCATCCCTCGGGAATTATTCATTTTCGGGGATTCATTATCGTATCATTTAGCTTCAAAATTTACATGTTCATATTCGTTTGCAACATATAAGTAGATGTAAAAAAACAGTTTAGACGATAAAACAAATTAAACGTCATCCCTCGGGAATTCCTCATTTTCGAGGATTCATTATCGTATCATTTAGCTTCTAAATTTACATATTTATATTCGTTTACAATATTTTACCTTGTTTTAAACGACACACAGCGCCATCTACAATCCATCCATCAAGCAAACAATATTTTTGTTTTTCCTCAGGAATATCAATTTTTCCAGGATAAAAAGTACCCTATTATTTAATCCGGACTTTTATCATTACGTCTGCAAAATTTCAAAGCAATCGGTTCAGTAATTACGGCGTGAAAGCGGAACAAACAAACAAACAAACTCACTTTCCGATTTATAATATTAGTAAGGATTACTGTAAATATTAAAAATCTATGTATCATATACTTATGTATGTACGTCTATTCATTACTTAAGGCTAGGCTTATTGGTGTGAATGTAAAAAGTGTTATTAGTTAATACCACAAATAATTATTAATAATTAATTATTAATAGGCCAGACAACATGGCCGCTAGGCCGCATCAACAATTTTAACCAGGCTTAAAGAAATCTATCAGCATTGTCTATATATTTTTTTCATTTGTCCATTTGTCATACTAAATAAAAATATTTAGCATTACTTAATTTATCTTTAAAATGGCTTCTAAATAAATAAATGTCAATATAAATTGTTATAAAAAACCTAAATTTTAAATTGCTTTTATCTTAAACCGGAAGCCAAATAAGTCTGGAAAGAATTTATGAGACTATTTAGACTACTGATTTATTTATAAATAGAATATTATGTCGTATCTGGTGGTGAGTACGGTCATTAGAACAAACGCAAGGGCTCCTTCTAGCCAGCAACGTTCTGATGCAACTACGATTACCCGCGCTTGGACGCAGTCAGCATCACTTATGGGCGAATCACCTCCAAGAAAAGAATATTATGACGAGTACTACAGGAACCTCCGAGTGAAGACCTCACGGAACTCGTCCTAAGTTACGATTGGTGCCCGACCAACACCTCAATTTCCGGGTTCCGTACCCAAAGGGTAAAACGCGACCCTACTACTAAGACTCCGTTGTCCGCCCGTCCGTATGTCCGCCTGTCTGTCCGTCTGGCACTAAGCTGTATCTCATGAACCGTGACAGTTAGACAGTTGAAATTTTCACAGATGAAGTATTTCTGTTGCGGCAATAAAAACAAATACTAAAAATAAATATTTAAGCGGGCTCTCATACAGCATACCATACATTTTTTTTGCTCGTTTTTGCTCGATATTGATAACGGCAACAGGTATACGCTTGAAATATTCAGTTTCACATTGAGTTATATTATTCACTTTAAAAATAAATACATAAATAAAAATAAGATTAATTTTTAAGGGGAGCTCAAATACAAGAAACGCTTTTTTTATTCCCGTAATGAAATTTACTTAACTAAAAGTTTTTTTTAATTAGTTGCGTGGCATCAGTTTTAAAATTAAAACATCTTTTAGGTCGATCCCTAACTCTGCTGACGCAATGGCAAAAGATTAGGTAAGGTCTCCAAATCTTGACGTCCCGCCGACAAATATAATAATACCTAATAAATTGCTAAAGCGCAGCCCCAAACCGTCATTGGGACCTACAGTGGGAACGCAACTCCACATTATAGGTTACGAAGGCACGTCTTCCTATTGTGTGTAAGCTGGCTCCGCAGGTTACAGAAATTGGTATTAATAAACTGATTATGATTTATTACGTTAGAAAGCCATTTGATGTTACCCTTGAAAATTAGTTATTTCGCTACGAAATGTAATGCAATGGCAAAACATCCCTTGAATAGATATAACGTTGTCGTTTTGCTGACAACCCTGTGAATAGTTAACACCGCGCGCCTGCCAGTGGTCTCCGCCTTTCACGCTGACCATTAGGATACACCTACTAATATCACGTAAACTTATACCAATAAGCGTCTGTTGCACTGTCCTAATTTTAATTCAACATTTTATTCGGTGAGTAGCAATCACTACAATCTTGTTATACCTTAATATCATTCGTCTATCTTTACAATAGTGAAAACACTTTCTTATATTACTTTTTTCTTTCCTTGCTGTTTGTTTCGTAGGTACTCGTGCTTGATACCTACTGTATAGAATGTAATACTATTACCAGTAGGTACCAATCGACAAGAAGAATATGCTACCTAATGCATTTTTTTTATTTATGTCTTTGACAGATCGATTTTGATATCTAAAGCAACTTTACAAAAAAAATAACAGATGTAGACGGGAATTAAAATACCATAACCCTTCTGGACGACTGTTCTTGCGAGATTTATTGTTTTTTATTTTACAATGACTTATGTGACTTGAACGTATATTAACATTGAAAAAAATAATTACCTGTTATGTTCTTTATCAGAACATAAAATTACAGGTAAAATCAGCACAGAAATATGCTTACAAAGGGATCAGCAACAGGTATATACTTCTTAAAGGTATAATTAAATCAGATAATATAATACGAACTAAAGAATACAGCGACAACGTGTGAATACATAGTTTCTTTTCTCGCTTTCATTTCCTTTATGTTGAATTGTGACTGTCAACGCTCATTTTATTCATACTATGAAATCTTTGAACAAAAAGTAACTACTTGAGTGAAACGTTAGTTGCAATATAACAGACGAATTTTCTCATGGCCACAAGTTTTTTTTTTCATTTAAAACCGCTATAACGCGGTACGCAAGTGGTTAACGCATTGCGAAAGCATGGTCATCTTATTGTTTCGTAACAAATTAATGAAGAACTGAAATTTCTTATACTTCCCCATTGTTAGCTTAGTAACATCAACCGAAATATACACCCAGTTTTTCTCAATAGAAATGAAATAACGGCCTATTTATAGCTATTCCAAAGGACAATGCCCATTCGTGGTATCTTTGATCGTCGTTGTACTTAAATCAAATTTATGTCAAAAACTAAGTTTTAATTTTTCACGAAATGCTGTAAAATACTTTGCCATAACATCGACGGAAAATAATCCACATAATAATTAGTAATGAATTCACTTCCACATTACCGAGTATTTCTATTGGCACTTGTCTCCTCGGTATTGCCATTTTCTTTTCGACCGTATCGATTTGCCAAATGAAATACAATCGATAAGCTATTTATTTAATTAAAATATCGAATTGGCAGTTCGCATTCTAGCATATAAAGTAATTAAGCATAAGACATGATGTGAAACTAATTTGTTACTAGAAGACGATTTCATCTTTCTATGGTTTTAACGGCGCTCTTTTTTCCAATAATCTTGTTGCGTCGTGCTTTTAACTTTTCATACAGTTTTTGTATTGTGAACCATTATAATTAAATTGATTAAACCACCGACAGTGACTTATACAATTTAATATGCTTTATTGTGGAATAAATACTTTATTATGGAATATATCACATTAACAAACAAGTAGACATATCACATTAACAAACAAGTAGACATATCACATTAACAAACAAGTAGACAATGTATATTATAGCCCATATTAGGCCCTCCGAGTCCGTCTGGATTCGAAGGAACTCGAAGGTAAGGAATACTATGATTGATGTCTATCAATCATAGTACGGCCCTAAACGGTGATGCCGCTGACATGCAGTACCTAAACGTGCATGACTCGTAGACGTGTAGACAATACATACATACGCATGCATACACGTCATTTATAGCTAGCTTGTTGAAAAATAAAGGTATCCGTCAATCCATTGCCACCATATTGTTTGCATGTCATTCGTATCTATCAATAAAATAAACGATCTTGCATGCATAACAGCACGTAAACCATGACTATGAGTGCTGCATTGCCGTCTAGAGATCATAGATTCATCCAACAGTATGATGACAGATTTTATTCGATATATGTGCAATGTAATTCTTCTATGATCATAAACATATGCTAGTGTATTAGGGGTCTTATAAAGAAGTTAGTAGGTATATCTGCTATTTTAATGCTCTGAAAAGGAATATATTTAATAAAACAATATCAACACACAGATATTTAAGTTATTCATATAAACTTGCATTTGGCAATCATAATCGATACATAATTGTTAATAATTTAGAAGACTGGCAACAATGGGACAACTGGGTAGGATGAACTGTCAAATTGGTATAGTCAATTGAGTGTTGTGATGAAAATCTTAATAGTCTGAAATATTATATCTAAATTAGTATTATTCAAACTAAAGCATTAAAATACTCGCACCCAGCTCACATCCAACCATTGTGTTGATAGATAAAACACTTCAAATGTAAATAAAAACACAAATGAAGACCGGGAAAAGTGTTAATTTGATGAGTTTTGTTATATTTTTTTTTTTCATTTTATCCGTCGAACTACAGAAAAACTGTTTTTAATAATTTAATCTACACTTAGCAATCTAAAAATATAGTAAAAATCATCATGGCACAAAATTATTCAAAGCGATACCAAAGTCCATACTACGATGGGCATTGTCCTTTATAACAAAATTGACCCGGTTAATTTTTAAGAAAAGGTTTTTCTTAATACTTGTAAGTATTCATCAATCAAATGGACCCCCGCCGTAAGTTTATATACCGATGGTGTGGCTTCGTAACCTTAAAAGCGGTTATGGTCAATCAGTTTCCCTTGACAGCATAGCTGAAATATTTGTTAAGCAGAGACAGAACAATGTTCATGGGCAAAAACCTCAAAATTGCTATTAATGATGATACATTTAATAGCTTGTCTTAACGCTTGTTTGTTTCCTTATTTTTTGCAAAAATTAGTTAAAGTTCAAGAGATGCTTCATACAATAACGTAGGCAAGCATGTTACTAATTGGACCGTGATCTACGATACTGTATCGTGACTCATAATTGCATCCGTGAGAAATAGATCGACTGCACTCTTATTCTGAGAATCAAGCAAGTCAATAAACCAAACAATTGCTTAAAAATTTATTGCAAAAAGCATTTTACTAAGATATAATATATATATTTTAATATTATAATTCCTTAAATTAAATACCCGGGGGAAACCTTGAGAAATATTGTTTTATTGCTTAATTAGCCGTATCGTTTTATTAAACTTTATTATCGAGTTCATATTAACACTATACAATTTGAAAGAATATTGACAGGATATTAAACTGTCTTTAAAATGACGCACTGAATCAAAGAAACTTCCAAACTGATGGATATATGCACTGCTGTGACCATCTAATATTATTTGAATGCACGTAGAGTCTTTGACCATTAGCCAATTCAAGTTACTAAACTTGCACTTGAAGTCGAATTGACATCCCTATATCAATTGAAAGCGAAGACCGCCAACGGTCTAGGTCACTGACGACTGCGCAAGTTAACAACTGAAGCGTGAACAAACCATCATTGCGGATTAGTTAATTCACAGCGGGTACCAGTGAAAATTCAAAACTATTTTGAAGAAGATATTGTGTTTCTAGAGGTAAATTGCATTTTTTTAAGAAATTTCATATAAAACCTAGCTTGCCCGATAAACGTTATTTATCCCAGTGAACAAGAAATAAGATTAGTCAAAAATTGTTATTATCTTGAGTTCATATATACATAGCAATTTTGTTTTCCTGAATTTGCCAAATACCCGGATAACTTTTCCTAAAAACCTTATTTTGACCATTACAAAACTCACACCATCCCGCTTGCCAGTATCTAATGTTTATTTACAAAAATTGAGAAGTTATTATCTTTATCTATTTTAAAGATAATATTAGATAATATTTAGTTTTTACACGTCCGCGCTCATTACATACCTATTTTAATAAAACTATTTGGAGTTGTTTTCAATGAAGTAAAGTAAAGTAGTCGAAACGTCAGGATTAAATATATATTATGCGCAAAAAACCCTTATTACGTTGTTTTATTTAAAAGTGAGATAACGTTATGAGATTTTTTCTATTACTAATCTATAATCTAAGATCACAGTGGTTTGGGTGTTTGTCTGTCCGCTCTTTTTCCATTGTATCAATAACGTTACCATAGCAACGCGTTAACCTCAAGTAGTTCATCTTCCGGACGCTAGGTGGCACTAACGGAAAAATATTTTATAATAAAAAATTTAAAGAATTTTGTCCACCCGTGCGAAGCCGGGACGGGCCGCTAGTTAGTTTCTTTTATATTAAAATTATTTCAGCGTCATAGTAGACAAGCCTATGACCTCAATCGCTGACTATGCAGTGAAACTTTAACTGCTGAAAGGGAAAAACTAAATATAATTAAGACCTTTTCCTATAAATTGCGCTTGCAAAAGAAACACACCTTACTACTGGTTGTGTTTGTACAAGTTGTAGACCTGAAAAGAATGTCGACAAGGCCGCCTACTACCACGTCTGTCTATCAGCATTAGGCAACGTCATCTTTTTTTGGGAAAAGCTGCGTATTAATAAGTCATTTCGGAACGATTCGGGGAGAGTCATATCGCAAAAAGGAGCGCCCACCTAAGGAACGCCTCACTTCATCGTTAGGACATTGAAAATGTAGAGCAATTTCCTATTTTTTTATTTTTCCCAATATATTTATCTGTTTGTATTTGTCAAAAATATGTATTTGAGAAATATTTTGATATTTTTCAAATACGACGTAGCAAAACCAAATAAAATGGTGCAGTGAAAATGCACACGTGAACGCCTTTTCGTTTTTCTAAAGGTAAGCCTTTAGATTATATAAATATATTTAGTTCTCACACTTTTGCGCCTATCACGTATTTAAATAAAAGTCCTGTAAAGAAATCAAATCAAAAGAAAAAAATACTTGTTTTTAATATATGTTATTATTTATCATTACAGTTGTATTTTTAAGGGTTTCAAAGTACTTAGAAGATCCGGTAAACTCCGTCAATTTGTGGAAAATTACCTAATTAGTCTTTTCTAAAAAGAAGCATACTTAATGCAATGTTTTTAGCATGAATAAAACTGGTTTTTTTTAATACCTTATCCTCGAAATGAATGCTAGAGTTTTTAATATTTGAGGAATTAAATTTTATATACACTCGAGAGCAATGAATCCGGGTCACTTAAAGAATCCTCAAAATCTCGGAAACTAAAAATGCTAGGTTAATGCAATAAATTGTATTTAATAGACAATGTAATACTCCTTAAATGAAGGTATTAAAACTTCTTAGTTATTGTAAAGTTATATCATAAAAAAATCAAATTTGAAAAAGGGCCACTTTCGAAGATGGAACTACGAAATTACAGCATTTGGTTTTGCTTTTGTTTGTAATCTGTCATTTATGTGGGTACATAAACCATGTTGATAGTGCTCTATATTCATTATTCAAGCTGAAATTATGTCGCTTACGCCTGAAGAATGCACCAGAATACTTACAATGCTGGAAACCGACCGGAGTCAGCGCGATACAGCCAGGACTGTCGGTGTGTCGCTGTCAACAGTACAAAGAGTTCTCCGACGTTACGAAGAAACTAGTTCTAACCTACGCAGACCAGGAACGGGCAGAACCAGGTGTACCACAGCACGAGAAGACCGATACTTGGTGAACACCATGCTTCGAAATCGCTTTCTCACAGGAACTGAACTCACCAATCAGTTTCGACGCCTCGGAGGAAGTAACCCAAGTGCATGGACAGTAAGACGTCGGCTTGCTGAATCTAACTTAAAACCCCTTAGACCTGCAAACGGCCCTAAACTGGAGCGTGGGCATCGTATTTCAAGACTAAGATATGCCCAGAGCCACGTAAATTGGAGTATTGAAGATTGGTCAAAAGTTATGTTCTCCGACGAATCAAAATTTATGCTCTACAAGCACGATGGAAGACACAGAGTGTATCGAAGACCAGGGGAAAGATTTAAGCAAGCATGCATCGAAGAAAAAGTAGCCTACGGTGGTGGGTCTGTACTTGTGTGGGCCGGAATTTCTTCTGAAAGTCGCACAGAGCTGGTGATCATAGAAAACGGCTCTTTAACTAGCGTAAGATATGTGGAAGAAATCCTCAATGATCACGTTGGTCCATTTATGGTCAATTTAGGTGAGGATGCTATATTTATGCATGACAATGCCTGACCTCATACAGGTAGGATTGTGAATGACTACCTTCAAGAGATGAACATTACTCGTATGGAGTGGCCAGCGCGCAGCCCGGATATCAACCCGATCGAGCATGCTTGGGACGAGCTAGGCAGATGCGTAAAACAACGAAACCCTCCCCCAATCACGCTTCGTGAGCTCAAAATTGCTCTCACAGAGGAATGGGAGAATATTCCCCAAAATCGTATAAGGAACTTGGTGTACAGCATGCCAAACCGCTTAAACGCAGTAATGGAAGCACGAGGAGGCAATACGAAGTATTAAAATTCAAGAAAATCGTAATAAAGTTCAAACATTTAATGTTTCCTATTTTTGTTTTAAGGAGAGATCAGCTGTTTTTTTCTTTATGTAATTTTGTGTTAATAAAATGTATGGTGACTCATATTTTTTTTACTTTCATTTAAGGAGTATTACATTGTCTATTAAATACAATTTATTGCATTAACCTATCATTTTTAGTTTCCGAGATTTTTAACATTCTTTAAGTGACCCGGATTCATTGCTCTCGAGTGTAGATTACCTTTATTCTCGAAGTCTGTTCCTAATAGAATCCTACCTAAGTTATGGGTATTTATATATATATATTTCTAATAATATTACATATTTATGATCATATATGTGTGTCTATCCAATTCCTTAGTATCCATAACGCAAACCTAACAGTGCTTTCTTTGGGCTAGGTTAATAGGTGTGAATGTAAGAAATATTATTAATATTATTCTCTATTGTCTTCTTAAAGCTACTTAATAAACATTACCTAATATCACATTTTCCTTACAAAGACTTAGCGTGAATGGAGTGTGTCAAATCATGACACGAAAACTTCTCAACGTTCAACTCTGCATGAAAACCAACGTGTTTATTAGGACAGAAACAATGTTTTTGTGTATGACGTGTTTTCGTCGTAAACGAAGTCAAGGCTTAGGGCCGGCGTATCTAACAAGCACAAAGAAATTAGTACAAATTAAATGACAGATTATCTACAGGTTTGTTACAGCTTCGCACGCTACCTGCCATTAAAATATCAGCATGCAACCAGTGACTTAAAAAACTTTTTAATAAAATTATTTATGATTGGTAAAACTCTAACAATTATATTACAGTTCTAGCAAACAGATACAATAAATTTCTAAATACTGGAGTTTCAAAATGATGCGGAACAATCGTTTATGACTAAACATTATTAAAATACCAAAACATCAGCAAACTTTAAACTGCCAGTGATACTCTTCTTCGGTATTAAAACATTTTTATGAAAAACCACTTCTAAAGTGCAAAACAATGGTCCTTAGAGATACTTATATCTGTCGTCTTATGTAATACTATTTTAGTTTTTAAGTAAGTTTTATATTAAGTGGTTATTGTAAACTACAAATTAGTATTTATATACTCACTGTTTAACCAAGGATCGTTCACAATGGATTATTCGCACAAGGTCTTCGCCAAAAGTTGAATGGGAGCCTGACAGATACAATGCCAATACATGCGCCCACAAAGCGATCGCTATGAATTAACAAGCTGTATTTGGTACAGTCAACACCATATCAACGTATAGAAAACTGACAAAATTCTCCATTCGATTTTCAGTTAAAAATACAATACATAGTGATTAATATCGATAAAGAATCGACAGGCCAATGTTTTGTGGCTATACATTATTTGTCACATAGCAATATATTTTCTAAGCATAAATTGTTGAGAATGTTAACGCATTAACGCACGCAATATTTCATACTAACTTTCAAATCCTTTTTATTTAAAATATTAAAACTGATAGTTACAAAAAGCAGGATACATTAGCCTAAAAATAAAAAGAAAAAAAAATGTTTTTTACGGTAACTATGATTTTTTTTTTAATTAATTCAAACTTTAATAATCTTATCCAAAAAAAACTTTTAACTCTTTAGAATAGTGTATCGTCCTTAGGTGTATAAACATTGAATAATTTATTTTATACTAAATTTTATATAAATAAATATTAAATAAATAAATGTTATATAAATAACTTATTTTAGGATATTTGAACTTGAAAGTTTGTATGAAAAATCATGCGGCGTTATAACACTCTAAAAGAGGTCTTACCAACATTGTTTAAAAGATACTCTACTTAATTTACGTAGCTATATGCGTATTTTTTTACGTATGTGTATCACGCAATACTATTTTTTTACGAGCAAAAGATCTATGACATTCAAAACAGATATCCTTTCACGGGTCTGCTATTCGTCATATTTATTTTATTTGGTTCTATTGCATAGCTTATCACCTACGTAAAAACTCACATATGGCTTGTATTGTGAGATAAAAAACTTACAACAATAGTTACAGTGGCGGATTTACCAGCAGGCTGAGTAGGCTTGAGCCTAGGGCGGCAGATTTTTGGGGCGGCAAATTTGGTTACCGATTTTTTTTTTTTTGCTACCAGAAATCAAAAAGATTTCTGAATGACGGTTTTCTGTATTCTGTTTTCTGATGTTTTACAGATAGAAGTCTGCAACAAATTTTGCCGACGACTTTCCCTTCTCACTTATCATTTGTCATTGTACGTTCCGTGAATCCGTTTAGCAATCTTCCATATTCTAGAGTAAAACAGCTAGTTCGCCGCCCCCAACGTGTAATCGGTTGGGGGCGGCGAATCGGTAATCGGTCTTTGCGCCCAATGCGCCCTCTCCCCGCACTTTGAATGAGTGTAAAGAGCGAAATTATAGAAAATGTATTTTTCTTTCCTACCGTCAACCCATACAGCCAGTCCTAATATTTTTTGGAGGCTGCGAACTGCATGGTTTGTATATAATTTAGTGATTTTAATTTGAATTTAGTGCATAATTTTACCGATTTTAATCTTATGTATCGAGTATTATGTGTTGAACACGCACTAGCTTTAGAAAAATATACCTAAAAATTATTTTACGTGCAATTCCAACGAAGTTGTTGAATTGTAAAAATAATCTAGGACATGACAATTTGACAATTGTGGAGGCAAGGGCGGCAAAAGCTTCACAGCCTATACCTTGAAAATTTGTAAATCCGCCACTGAATAGTTAGTTGAATAATTATTTACAATAACGTTTGTCAGTACCTTATTTATATAACGGAAAATTTTAATTTATTTTAATTACCTAAATATAAAATAAGCATGCGAATAAAATAAGAAAATCAACAGTACCTATAGCAGATTATAAGATCAATAAACTAAACATGATAATGAACAGTTGACTTACCTAACGCTATGACTAAGGCTTTACCCCAAAACCACAGAAGCATAAAGATATATCCGAAAAAAAAATTGTGGAAATTAAAAAGAACAATGTTATCATTTTTTATTAGCGGAGGTCGTTGTAACAATGACCAGCCAATGGCTATTCACGAATGTCCCCATATTCCACACAAGGTTCCAGCTGAGAAATATTTCAATGTCATTGAATCAAAAATAATCATCACCGCACACATAGCGTTGTCAGACAATTAATAGCTAAACAAACTAGTCTCATTATGTTGTCTCCTTCGATTAGATTGGTGGAGTTAATTACCAGCTTATAGTTATTCAATTATTAAAATCATTATTTAATTTTAAACAACTCCATTAAACACAGTTTTGCCTTTTAATTAAAAGCCTATTATTTTAAATTTTACCAATCCATTAGTGAACCAGCTCCATAATTTCATTAACATTTTCTGAATGTTGCTTACCTAACCTAAGTTTCAGTAAAACAACATACTGGTCAATGTGAAGTTAGGTTAGTTATTATTATTGAAGGTTAGTCGACACCACAAGCGACCGAAGAGCTGGCAGCTACCTCGGTCAAATAATTGGTCTAGCTATTCAAAGGGGGAATGCTGCCAGTATCTTCGGAACCTTGCCTAAAAGGACTCCTTTTAATAAATATATTAGGTTTTTAATTTTAGGTTATTTTATGATTAGTTAGTTTTACTTTAAAGTTTCGTTTTTCCCAAAGGTATAGGGAATATTATATGCTATTGATAAATGTGAAGTTACTCTCTACCTAATCATGGAGAACTCTATATTAAAATTAACTTATGATACAAAAAAATGATTTCCCAAAACATGCAAATCAGTAAAACGACACATAACTCAGCATTAGCACGGGCCCGAAAAGCACGAGATATCAATGACAATAGTTTCAAATTAAAGTTAAACCGTTTTGTCTCGTGCCTTTTGTAATAAAAGCTATATGTATCTATTTCCCCATCTCTGATTTATTAACCAACAGTATGGCTACACGTTACAATATAGCGGCGGCGGTGTTACAAAATTATAATCACAGTAATATTATATCTCGATTGCTCTAATTTGAGCAAGCGCCGTGCATTTCTTACGACTTACGAGATCCGAAACGCAGTCGTGACTCCTAGCCATTTAATGTGCTTAAATGTTTGTAATACTGTTTTTTTATTCATACTAGTATAAAACAAAACATTTTGCTGTTAGCGATCACATAAACATCGCTTTTAGCAATAACATAGTCACATAAAGATCGGTGAATAGTTTTATTTTTTGTCAGTAGAGGTTCAAGTAATTTGGGGTTTAGTAATGACTAGCTCTGTTCTGTATGTAATTCATTTGTTTTTATTGATATTTTCAGAAAAATATGCTCCTTTTGTCATACATTTGTTTTTACCTACTCTAATAAATAAAAAGAGTGGTAATTGATCGACTTACACAAAAATACGCCGCAGCATTTTTGCATTTCATAAAAAAATGTTGACTGTAACATATCTACGTGATAAATTAAATGTCTATCGTAACATAGATAACGTATAGCATTGCACGCGTGCATAAACTGCAAAATGTCAAGTATCATCGTTGCAGTCCGTACACGTCGAGTCAGTCAAGTTTCCGAAACAGGCTAGCCGAGGGAGGAACTGACCACTTTCACCCATCACTGGGAAGCGCTTGAGCTTCATCAAACTACTTTTTATTGCCCCTTACTTTCGATTTCTATAAAATGCTGTTTACAGAAATCGAGTGTGTTCGATTTAGTTAGCACTTCAACAATGCTTACGTAATATCGACAGCTTCAGTTTATGCATACTCGCTAATTAATTAATTTATATTATTTATAAATTAATAATTCGCATTGCAATAACCAAAGTCCTATTAAAGGAGGTCATCATTTTATTTTAATTTAGGACTCTTCTTTTGAAAACGCTTTAAAAGTTAGCAAAAAGTACCGTTCCTACTTTTATGTCCGAATCAATATTTTGCAATTAATACTTTAGTAAAAATTAGAGATGTGTAATAATTATTAATAATATTTTTTCTATTATAAAAATTAATTAGATATTTGAGGTTTCTTGGTGAGCAAGTCATCTCATTATCATACTAATATATTCAATTGTTTTCCAAAATATTTATTTCTGAACAACCACAACAAAACTGCAATTAATTCATTTTATAAACTACTTGGTATGTGCATGACACGGTCCTTTAAAGATATTCATATAATCAAAAACAAATAAGGCAAACAGCTTCTATTCAATGCAAGTTTATTTCAACTTGTTTTGTGATAGTTGTCACAGCCAGCCAACTTATCTTCCGTTACAAGAACTGACGCAATAACCAATCACTAATGATGACCAAAATGTTGCCAATTACCTTTAGTTACAAACCAGTTGTCATACGATAGCGGATATTAAAATTAATCACTACCAATAATGGAATAGCTATTAGGTAACCTTGTTTTTTAAATATGATTGGTAGATTACAGATAAGTTTTAGAATTCAACTAGAAAGCGCATGATTTTCGGCGCATACCAATGTGTCGCCGTACGTTGTGTAATACATAGTTGTGTAACACAATATGCTAATAATCGACTTCCGATGGGACGTGTCGGCTTAACATCGCTTTGTTTTGATTTAACACGACCAAATTATCTGTAACAGCCATCTGGCATATATTTGATTTTATTAACCAGACCGTAATGATATATTTAATGTATGCTGACCATTTATGCAGTAACAAAGAACATTGTGTAGTTCATAATGAAAATTATAACAAGATAACATTCATTGTGCTGTTCTTTTATATAAATTTGGAAATTTTGCTAACTTGGAGATCAAGGACAATAATATATTCAGACAACGTACTTTCGGCGAGTACTCGTACAAACTCGGCTTTGATTTTTTTCTATTCTTATCTATTCGTCATAATAATTGTTACATAAAACATTACTAATATATGATACATGAAATATCCCAAAAAATAAATAAATAGTATTTTAAAGTTGAAAATTCCTTTTTTATTAAATAAATTCCTTGTAAATTTTCAGTTTGAAGCATACGGATGAAAATACATGAAGTAATAAGTTTTTATATATAGCTTTTTCCTGATGGGTTCAAGAGTATCTTAATATAATATACTAGCTGACCCAGCCACGCGTTGCTGTGTTATAAATTAAAATAAAACCTATTCTATCTTTTAAGTAAGATCAAATAACAGATAGTTACGAAGTTTGATCAAAATCGGTTAAGTAGTTTAGAAGTCCATCGCGGACAAACAACGTGACACGTAATCTATACTAATATTATAAAGAATAAAAGTTTGTGTGTTTGTATATTTTTATTGAACCGATTTTAAAAATTCTTTCACCAATAGAAACGCACATTATTGCTGAGTGTCATAGGCTATATTTAATGCTAGAAAAAATTTAAAGTATTTTGTCCACCCGTGCGAAGCCGGGACGGGCCGCTAGTTTACATATTAAGACTAGCTGACTCGGCCACACGTTGCTCTATTATAAATTAAAATAAAAACTATCCTATCTCTTCAGTTGGACCAAATTACACATAAATACCAACTTTCATCAATATCGGTTGAGTTGGTGAAGAGTTCACTGGGAACATACATTGTGACACTGGATTTTTATATATTAAGAAGATATAGTATGTGAATGAAAGCGGGTATCAAATGAAAAGTAATTTAAGGTTTGCAAATAGGTAGGTAGGTGATGCTTACTATTCAGCCCTAATAATATACTCTTGATGAAACATTAATTATAACTCTCTGACTTCTTTGACATTGTTATTGGATTCTTCGCAAATACACTCGAGAGCAATGAATCCGGGTCACTTAAAGAATCCTAAAAATCTCGGAAACTAAAAATGCTAGGTTAATGCAATAAATTGTATTTAATAGACAATGTAATACTCCTTAAATGAAGGTATTAAAACTTCTTAGTTATTGTAAAGTTATATCATAAAAAAATCAAATTTGAAAAAGGGCCACTTTTGAAGATGGAACTACGAAATTACAGCATTTGGTTTTGCTTTTGTTTGTAATCTGTCATTTATGTGGGTACATAAACCATGTTGATAGTGCTCTATATTCATTATTCAAGCTGAAATTATGTCGCTTACGCCTGAAGAATGCACCAGAATACTCACAATGCTGGAAACCGGCCGGAGTCAGCGCGATACAGCCAGGACTGACGGTGTGTCGCTGTCAACAGTACAAAGAGTTCTCCGACGTTACGAAGAAACTGGTTCTAACCTACGCAGACCAGGAACGGGCAGAACCAGGTGTACCACAGCACGAGAAGACCGATACTTGGTGAACACCATGCTTCGAAATCGCTTTCTCACAGGAACTGAACTCACCAATCAGTTTCGACGCCTCGGAGGAAGTAACCCAAGTGCATGGACAGTAAGACGTCGGCTTGCTGAATCTAACTTAAAACCCCTTAGACCTGCAAACGGCCCTAAACTGGAGCGTGGGCATCGTATTTCAAGACTAAGATATGCCCAGAGCCACGTAAATTGGAGTATTGAAGATTGGTCAAAAGTTATGTTCTCCGACGAATCAAAATTTATGCTCTACAAGCACGATGGAAGACACAGAGTGTATCGAAGACCAGGGGAAAGATTCAAGCAAGCATGCATCGAAGAAAAAGTAGCCTACGGTGGTGGGTCTGTACTTGTGTGGGCCGGAATTTCTTCTGAAAGTCGCACAGAGCTGGTGATCATAGAAAACGGCTCTTTAACTAGCGTAAGATATGTGGAAGAAATCCTCAATGATCACGTTGGTCCATTTATGGTCAATTTAGGTGAGGATGCTATATTTATGCATGACAATGCCCGACCTCATACAGGTAGGATTGTGAATGACTACCTTCAAGAGATGAACATTACTCGTATGGAGTGGCCAGCGCGCAGCCCGGATATCAACCCGATCGAGCATGCTTGGGACGAGCTAGGCAGATGCGTAAAACAACGAAACCCTCCCCCAATCACGCTTCGTGAGCTCAAAATTGCTCTCACAGAGGAATGGGAGAATATTCCCCAAAATCGTAAAAGGAACTTGGTGTACAGCATGCCAAACCGCGTAAACGCAGTAATGGAAGCACGAGGAGGCAATACGAAGTATTAAAATTCAAGAAAATCGTAATAAAGTTCAAACATTTCATGTTTCCTATTTTTGTTTTAAGGAGAGATCAGCAGTTTTTTTCTTTATGTAATTTTGTGTTAATAAAATGTATGGTGACTCATATTTTTTTTACTTTCATTTAAGGAGTATTACATTGTCTATTAAATACAATTTATTGCATTAACCTATCATTTTTAGTTTCCGAGATTTTTAACATTCTTTAAGTGACCCGGATTCATTGCTCTCGAGTGTAATTATCTTCATGGCTTAAAATTATTATTTTGTGCAAATTATTAGTCGTTTAAGACTATCTGTTTCATTAATATGCCACAATCAACAATTTTACAACAATAATTAAATAACTTGAAATAAACAATTCTATCTATCCAGTGGTTTCCAACGTCAATGTGCCCATTAATTAAATTTAATGATACTGGAAGAATTTTAAAATCTAACCGAAGTAAAAAACTTGCAACACCGAACTCGTTTAAAATTTATTGCTTTTGGGTTAAGCTAGTACCTGTTGCGATTCTGTTACGAAATATCATTTTGTCCAAACATATACAAGTAATTCTTAAGAACATACTGACCGAAATGCGCCGTTCACATTTGTTACATAAACAGAGCGAGGTGCAGTAACTAAAATAAGCAATTGGAACAAAAGTTGCTGCACAAAAACTCTTTCTTATCCACCTGCACCTATACAAGTAGATATTAACTTAAACAAGAATCGTTAATAGAGCTTTCACAAATAACATAGCGATATAAATCTTAATGTTATTTATTATCTTTTATTAATTTCTATAAAGTTAATAGTTAGTTACGTTCCCGATTAAAATATTGAAAGAACATGTATGACGACCATTACTTGAGTCTTACCCGGCTCCTAAAACGTCAGGGCCAAATATATAAAAAGAACGAGTATAAATATGCCTGAATGTATATGGTTTTATTGGAGGATCAGCTCCATGGATATTCCAATGGATCAGCTTCAATGACGAAATGTCTGTTACGCCATAACTTCCAGAGTTCTCAACCGATTTTAATATATTTTGTGTGGAATCGAATCAACAGGTTTAGGACCAGATTGTGACGGAGCCCGAATTTTGAAAATTGCCAAAATTCCCATCGAAAAATTTTTTTTTTCTCTTTTTTTAGGATTATTACGCTCCGCTCCAATATATGGTGCTAGCGTAGCTTTATGCTTAGCGACAGCATCGCCTAGTTTAAATATACGATAGGCGTGGAAGATTAAGAACTCGACCGTTTGGTGCAACGGCAGCGATCCTACCTTTTGCGCCGACGGTCGTGGGTTCAAATCCCAGAAGGGGCAGATGTTTGTACGATGATTGCGAGCATTTGTACCGGAGTCACAGATATTTACATATAGTATTTCTATGAATATTACATATCTATGTATCGTATAAGTCTATCCGTTACCCTAGTACCACATAACACAAGCCTTTAAAGTGCTTACTTTTGCTAATTGGTGTGATTGTGGGAAATATTATTATTATTATTAAATATGTCAACAAACATTTAAAAAGAACTCTTATCAATTAAGTATCAATTGGTTCAAATCTAACAATGCAGGCTCTTTATTAACTAAATTAGATAGATAGCCAGATCTATATTAGTTACTAAATTTCGCTGCTTTAGTGGAGAGGTCGGTGGAGTTGCGGTCTACGCATCCGCACGGCCAACGTAAGGTGCACAGTTCGATTTCTGCCACACGTTTTTTAACGCTTCATTTATTCAAGTGCGTTCCATCAAAATTAAATTAATCTGTAACTGTCATTCAATACATCCATTTCTTACACGCAGGGATATCATTTTACCCCGATACAGTTGTACAACATCAAATGTTTAAAAATACTTTACTATAGATAGTATTATTTATGATGATTTTTCACTGTGATAAAGTTTAAAATGAGTTATAGATTTTTGACGTTTGGTGCAACGGTAGCGCTTCTACCTTTCGCACCGACGGACAGTCCTAGGTTCGAATCCCGGAAGGGGCAGATGTTTGATGAATATGAGCATTTGTACCTGAGTCATGGATGTTTACATATATTTCTATGAATATTACTTATTTATATATGATATATGTATGTCTATCCGTTACCCTAGTATCCATAACACAACCCTTAAAATGCTTACTTTGGGTAAGGTTAATTGGTGTTAATGTAGTAAATATTTATTATTTATTTATAATATTTAAATATTAATAGTAAAAATAAAAAGAATTGCGTACACATGGACTTTGAAAACTTAACTAGTTTGATAAAACGGAATAAAACTATGATACATGTAATGACAGAACATAAAACAGATAAGACCTGTCTTGTCTTCTAAATAGGGACATTCGTCCGGCTTACATCACCGGCACGCGCTTTCGTCGCGTGAGAATCTTCTTCATGCGCACATCACTTTCATTGTTAACGGGGAATTGTGCACTTGCACGTCACTATTGTCAGCACGCGCGGGTGTTCGCTTTAATGCTTCGGAACTCGGAACTTAATTAGTTCCTTCTTTATTTTCAGCATTAATCATGACCTTTATGGCAGAACTTTTTATGTTTTAAAATATACCTGACAACGATTACCATAAACTTAATTTCCAGAAAATCGTAATTTTGTAAATCATTATCTTCCCTAAGCATAAGCATCATTATCTTCCCTAAGCATTCATAATATACTAACTGACCCGGCCACGCGTTGCTGTGTTTTATTATAAGCTAAAATTAAACCTATTCTATGTCCTAAGTCCAACTAAATCCAGCAACATGAAAAATCAAAATCGGTTGAGTAATTTCGGAGTTCACCGCGGTTAAACAGTGTGATAGTAATTTTTAAAATATAAAATATAGCTTACCCGGTCACGCGTTGCTGTGGATCAGTTATTATAATTTGCAATATTTTTTTTTCATTTTAAATTAAAACTAAACCTATTCTATGTCCTAAATGGGAAAAAATCCAGCAAAATGAAAATAAAACATCAAGTTCTTACACTTCCGCGCACAATACACATCAGAATAAAACACTTTTTTACGGATTTTTGCGCATGTTTTATTTTATTTTATATTTAATCCTGACGTTTCGACTCCTTTACAGGAGTCGTGATCACATTTTTTGATGTTTTATCAGTTCATGATAAAACATCAAATTCAGTTGAATAGTTTCGGAGTTCATCGCGGTCAAACACTATGACGGAGAATTTTTATATATTTATATAGAATAGATAGATTAAAGGCAGAACTAACGTATCACCCATAATTATTTCATAGTTCATAATCATATTTTGGGATAAATATCATCTTCATATTAATTAAAAGTCTGTTTACTATTTAAGAATTGTTTAAGTTGATTTTAAACATAAAATGTTTAATATTCCGTGTAATTGCTTACATGGAGTAAGTTCACAAATAAGCAAAGAATTATTCATTAAGCTAGCATGCAAGCAAGCACTAATCTATCTAAGTAAACGGGCTTGCAGCAGCGCTTACGTGGGCTTAAATAAGACTCTAGGGGAGGGCAAATAAAACTACACGCAGACGATTTTTCAGCAATTCAGTATACCAACGAAATAAACGACACTTTAAATAAACGCTTAATGAAACTAAAAGAATTGCTCAACGAAATGAAATTTTACCAAATAATTACTTTTATCTTAATAGTACGTTATTAAAAATGTGATTAATTAAGCATTCGGCCAATAATTATATTTAATTGGTTTTATGCCATTATATGTATATTACTAGAACCTCATTTTGACATTGGTGAAGCCATAACGAATCAACGTTCATACATATGTAGGCATAATACTAGTTATAAAAATAAAGTGCTGAGAAATTATGAAATAAATAATATAATAATTTCATAAAATATAACTCGATCACTGAAATGTTTTAAACACTACAAGAAACATTATTCAGTGATTCTCAGAGATATTACTCACCGTTTGAAAGTAATAGTTCCTATATAAATAAAAATTGTCAACCATAAAACACATAAGTATCGCCACACATGTTGTTAAGCATCCATAGTAGTTACCCTGTGAAATACATTCGAGTACAGTTATAATAAAGACATTAGTGTGGTACACATAGCGAAGAATGTCAATGCGAGTTATGCATTACTAGAATAGGGTTGAAGAAGCTCTAAGTAAAATATTCAATTTAAAAATATAATAAAAATAAGTAACTGGCAAACATGTGAACTTTCATAAATCTATATTTTTATTTCAATATCGAAGTACAGATGTTAATTTCCTACCTTCAGAAAGCAATCATTTACAATTTATTCTTAATATCTTATTACATCTTCATTTGAAAATATCTTATTTTATAGCGCAAGTACACTCATTTTCTGTAAACATGTTACAATTATTTTCAATATACAACAAACGAAATGAAGGGATTCTACGTACAATTTCTATCATCTGAGTTTTTGATAGCCCTGCTCTGAACAGTTTAACCGAGAAATCTAATGGTCCCTTTTGAAAGATAAACGCGAACTTATTGTCATGAATGCACAAAGACTACATCTTTGTATATTCTTTGACAGAATGGATGGAAAGTACGCACATAAAGATCTTTTATCTCCAAAAATGATTTCCTTATTCGTTACGTGAAACTAGATTTTTTAACTATTCACTTTGAATAATAAAGTGTACAAGTCAAAGCAAAAGAAAATCGTCAAATTAAGTATAATTGGTACATCATCAAATGGGCGATGTAAAAATGTAGCTTAATAAATTAAATAATTTGAGAACCGATTGCTCAAATAACACCCAGTAACCTAGATTATAACGATAATAACGTAATGTTACGCAATATTCACAAAAACGTAAGTGATCAAGTTCTTATTCATATCATTTTTGGTTTAGTTCTTTGGAGGTAAAGTTTATTATCGAGGCAATGGAACCGATGGTATTTCAATTGCCAGAAAACTACTTTAAATTACGTCTCTAGGTTTTGTAACCAAGGGCGTCGCCAAGGGGGGGCAGGGAGGGGCAGCTGCCCCCCCCTAGAGATTCTAAAAAAGATAACTTATTTACAAGTTTTTTATTGCATAGTCAAGAAGTCAAGAGTTCGTGATCGTGTAGCTTTACTCATTGGACTCTGTACTGTCACAGAATATATATGTATATAGTACTAAGATACTGTTGTTATTACAATCGCTGTAGATGTAAGTCTCGTAGTACAAGTGAAAAGCTTCATGGGCTGTCGACTTTACCTACAATTCATACCTACTTTTCTCATTCATAGAGAATGAGAAAAGTATGAATTGTAGTAGGTAAAGTCAACTTGCCCCCCCCTGCGCCATCGCCTGGCGACGCCCTTGTTTGTAACATATGTTATTTAATCACCTTTTGCACTAAGCACCTATAGAAGTGCTTTGTCATAACTATAACGCATAGGTACGTATAAAATAATATACTTACATAGTGGTGTCTATCTAACGATTTGTTAACGTTAGTAGTTAATTATGTATCACCATAAGTGCATGATATTCATAAATTAAACTTTGGAATTAATTTTCGTTTAAAATAAATATGTATAGAAGTTTCGAAAACCTGAATATTAAACTAAGTAATAAAAAAAATTTTCAAGCAACCAATACGATAACGGATTATTATAGAAAATATTTTTGCATGACCTTTGACAGTCTAGTGGGTAAAACAATTCCTGCTCGATATGAATTTATCAACAGGTTATTTAAAATATATAAGAAGGTATCAGACTAAGATAATTCTGTGCACATTCGAACAAAGATAAAAAAATGTATAAGTACGTACGAGAAAGAAACTTTGTGAATAAAAAGATGCTTAACATAGATAACAAGTGCAAGTGGTTTAACTATACAGAGCACGTTGCCGCCAACCGTGGGTGATCTAATTGAATATATTATTGTAAAGAATGCAAATTGAGTTAATGAAGTATGACTTACATACAAGGCCACTCGTGGCCTGTGCAATGCGGATTTGTACCCTGAGCCGCCCATGGATATCGCCCACACTGGCGACCAAGGTACGAGTCGAACAAACTAAAACCTCCAGTTCTTGAATTAGCTTCCCAAACAATTTCAGTGCAAATTTCAACCGACAATTATCCGTGGATACATAATCGCCCACACGAAAATATATGACTGCTGATCTCATAATTACAGTTCCTGACACATTTATAATTATTCAATAAATTGATATTTTAATTGTACCTCAACATTTATCAACTCGAAAAAACACAGCAAAAACTTTTTGTAATTAATGCGGAAGTTTATTCTTTACCATTCATAGCAAAATCCTTTTATAAATGTATTACCAACTATAGTTATTTGGATTTTGATGACGTTTATATTACGGCTGTGAATATTGACCTAAGAAGGTTTCTTGCTCATCACATCTAAGTATTTCACACCTGCTGTAACAGGTTAACTTTACAAGGCGTCTGTTCTGCCAGATAACAAATAGGTTATAACAATCACGTTTAGTTATAATGACGTCATGCAATTAATAACCGGTTAAAATTACTACGAAAGTACCGACAGTAATAGGGTTTGACGGAGTATTCCATTTCTGACGTGACTGTAGCGTATGCCAATAATCTTTTCTCCAATGCTTCCAACGAGTTTATCTAATAAAGTTTGACGCGAGAGAAGATGAAGTCGATCTTCTTCTATTTCTAAGGCGGGTAAGTATTTTAAAAGTGTGACATTCAAAAAGTACGCTGGAGTCAGTAGAAGCAGCTCAACAACAATATCGTTTTAAAGTTTTAGCTTAACCATGCAGGTTGCAACGTTTATATAAAAAAATATGATTTTCCTGACAAAGAACATTATTTAACTATTTACTACTGGGAATAGTCACATACCCAATCCCTTTTTAAGTCAATAAAATGTCTCATGAATTCTTGACCCTTGTGTTCTTTTTTTAATTTTGAATTACAATCCATAGGTATAATTTTTAGTTTAATATTATATTTTTGCTGAATCACACCCTTAAAATTTCGGCCAATGTTGTGTTTTCCTGTAATTTACTTATCTACAAGAACAATGCCTGATTTTTTATTAGATCTAAAATGTTATGTATATTATGCTGTTAGTGTACCTTATAAATAAACCCTACACCTTATTTAGTATGCGTTAATCGGATTTTTTTATATCCACTAAATTCTATAGCGACCATCGAATGCTAAATTTAAAAATTGTAAGCTCAGTTGCCTATCATTTCTCGAAATAAGCACAAAATTAAATTAATTTTTTCTATTGTGTTTATTTAAGTGAGAATTGTTCCAGGATATCCAGTCAGTGCAATAAAACTGTTTTCTAACAAAATTCTATAAACAACTAATTTAATAGCTACGACATAAACTACGTAGTCTTATAAACTTTCAATAAAATAAAACTTCTTCTAACGATATTTTAACAAAGTTCAAAGGGCTAAATCTGGTTCTACTCTTACCTATTCAATATATTACGTGTTCATTATACCTAACACTGATGGCAGTTTTGACCCTAATGCGAATTTCGCCAAGTGGTTCGTGTGGGTGTAACCTGACGTTGCGCCACCGCATGGCTATCTACTCCAGGGTCTAATATGCTTCCTTTTACGGTCAACGGCGCGCCGCTCACGTTTGTTTCTGAATCACAAAACGTTACTATCGCTCACGTCATATGACTAATTCCACGCAGTAATCAAGTCGCTATAGGCTTCTTTAATTTGTAAATTAAACAGTGTTATCTAAGGCATTGCAATGCATAATTAAACATGGCGGTTAAACGATTTTGTAAAGTTACGCCTATGTAATATTTGCTTCATCATCTTGAAGTATTAAACTCAAGGGAATACTAGAATGATGAACTAAATTAGAACGTGAATCATACACACAACATCCAAGGATAATTTCGTAAAAGACTGTGAATTTACCACCCACAAACCCACGTTCGCGGGTCCAATCAATGGAAAACAACGTATACTCAAAATAATTTATTTCTTAAACTGTATCTTGCATAACTGGGATGTGAGCGCCCTCGACGTGGGTGCCGTCAAGGCCTGCACTATACTTGGTGACGTAAGTTTTGCCATCGTCACCAATGTAAGATGTTTCGCCTTCCACCACTAGGACATACGCTTTCCCCTCTGGAGTTGGCACTAAGCGACCTCTTTCTGATACAACTGTGCCTTCAGCTGTGACATATCTTAGAGCATACTGCCCGAATTCATCGTGCACCTCTTCGTGTTGCAAAGCGGGCATAGAACGACGAATTGCTGACGTCACACTGGGCGGTGCAGCGGTCGCGACAGCAAAGAGGCATGCGGCAACAAGAGTCTGCAAAACAGAACATACGTTTTTACATTTCGAGGCGATTCCTAAGAGTATGTTTAAATTCAGTTATTCAGAAGAATAAAATAAAATAGCTTGTTATAAAAAATTATATAACACATATAATAAGCAAGAATTAGATATTATTGTGTTTCAGTATAATTATTATTAAGTTAGGTTACCTATCATTGTGGAAAGAAAATATATAACATCAGAATAAAACACTTTTTTACGGATTATTGCGCATGTTTTATTTTATATTTAATCCTGACGTTTCGACTCCTTTACAGGAGCCGTGATCACAGGATGAATCAGTAAAAAAGTGTTTTATTCTGATGTGTAATGTGCGCGGAAGTGTAATAACTAAATAAGAAAATATATAAGTTTTTTGTCTATTATTAAGTATAATCATCAAAATACATCTAACTTTATACTGTACATATATATCACTTTGTTACTAAATTAAATATCAGAACAGTTTAAGATATTTGTAAAACAAGGCACACCGATAAGAATCATTTATAAATAGGTACCGTCTATCCTGCCAAAATAAAGTATCTTTCACGAAATATTCTTTAAGTATTTAAAAACTAAGGATATTGAATAAATAATAAAAATAAACAAATGATGAACAATTCCTTAAAACAAAAGAATACATACCAGTTTCATTTTTTTGTTGTTGCTTCTGTTGTCCCAAAATAACAAGTGTAAAATAATATACCATCAGCAGCTTTAAATGGGAATTATTTAGAATTAATGACGTGATTATTATAACAATGAAACATTTAGTCGTAATAGCCATGTAATAATATAAATACCTACTTAGCTATTATGGTAATAATTAAACATCGATTTCTATAAACCAAAGGTATTACAAGATTGCAAAACTTCTGTATAATAAATATAAGTTACATTTTAATGACATAAAAATGAAAACTTGGAAGTAAATGTTATATCTTATATCGTATGGTAGTAGATGGTAAGGTATTTAAATAAGATACTTGTTAACTTTGTTGTAATCAACGATGTGATAAATAAGTATGGAGTTAAGTTTTTATTTCTCTTTTAAACTACATAATTACACCGGTATTAAAAAACGGTTACCTTCTCTTCGCCAATTAGACAACATTTTTATCAGGTAAAGGATCGAAAAACAAGATATTTCACTTTTTAGATTAAGAATCAAACATGATATCTTCTCGAAGAAATTACTTTGGCTCATACTCATAACAGTTTATCTGTGCGGTTAATACGAGTGTGCGAGTTTTTATTTTATTTTAAATATATTGCTCAATGCTTAGATAACTTTGAAAGCTTCAATGCGGCGTGATATTTTTTTTTCTGAACTCAATAACAGATTATGTCCGTGTATGTGAAATACTTATACGCTCACATTTTACTTATTATAGCTTTATACAGGTGTACAAAACAATCTGAACAGCTGGACTGAGAGTTTGTTAAATGGCATAAAAGCTAAACGGAGCAAATGATAATAAAAATAAAATGTTGTTGAAGTTTCATTCAGTTTAGTAGTTATTACCTTTAAAGTCAGCTTAATTTAAAATAAACTAATGTTACTATGATAAATTATCAATTAGGCATGACAATAAGTCAGCACTCTAGCAATGTTTTTTAATTAAAGTAATATAAGACAAAAAGGTTTTTGTGATTTTCAAATATTCGCCTTAAAAGGTTGATAACCCTAAAACATATGATTATAATACCAAGTGGACGTAATTGGACGAACACGAACTAGAATCGAAAAACTATTGCGATTAATTAGCCATCCACATTTTTGAAAAAACTTTTGTTTTTATTTACGTTACTGGGGCTATTACAGGATTGAACATTTTAAGTTAAAAATGCTTTGAGTTAACTGTCTTTGTACTTTTTCTTTAATATTATGCTTATAAAAAGCAACAAATTATTAATCTAAATAAAACAATATTTTCAGGGGTGGCTCATATTCAAAAGATAAAAAAAAAAAATTTAATCTTAACAATCCAAAACCAACTATGATGTATTGCAGATTATATTGTTATTTGTAATTTTAATCACCGATTACACTTAGAACCCGCCACACCCAAGAACATACTCAACACAGTCACTAAACACATCGATATGTCAGACAACTGATTAGATACAAAACATGTTTACGGATTAATTTTGATTATTTACTGCTCACTGAGGCCCTGAGGTTGCCAATCAAAATTAAGGGTGCGCTAACAGTATGCTCGATTATTATTTTTACCAGTATTTAGACCAAAAAATTTTAGAAAAATATCATGGCAGTCGCTAATAACTATTCTTTGGTTCTAATGAGTATAGTCCTATTAATTGATATAGTACTTAATTTTAAATTGATACGTTTATTATTTTAAACATTGTTGAGCAGTTAGGAAGGTTGAAGTTACTGTGTCAGCCAGTTCTAAGACAGGAAATCTTAAGCAACATAAAACGTATGGCCCCGTTGTCACAGTCGCGGTTTTTGACTGTACTAGTTTTTTTAACATAACTGTTGGATTTGGATAAAAGTTGTTCTAAAAAGTAAAAATATTTTTATGAGAACTATAATCGATGTCATTTATGGTAAAACATATTCTTTATTAAAGGTGAAACGGGACAAAATGCTATATTAAAAATAAACAATTCATAAATATCTTACTGAAAAATTAAGTCGAAACAAAAAATGAGATTTTTTCTTGTAATAATTTCTATAGATATAAAATCTTAAATGCCTAAATAACAAAAAGAAAACATTGCTGAGGCACATCTAGGCGTTCTCTTATCACAATAGTGTTAAAAAGATTGGTACATAACGGTAAATATATAGTAAAGTATTTACTCAATTTTTTCAGGAGGGGCAACTAAACTTTCGCTATCTGGGCGAGTGCTCTGACCGCTGAGCTACCGAGACGCTAGTAGCTTATACTAGCTCATAGTAAAAGTTTAAATACGTTTGTAAAGGACATTGTCCACTATGTATAAGGGGTTTGGCTTAACATGGACATGTATTTTAACAGTATAACTATATTAGATTGTAAGTTTACACCACCAAGAAACAACTTATCGATTTGTTTAAGATAGTAAGACATTAGACAATAGACCGACCATTATCCTACTTATCTCTATAAATCCGACTCGTCATTAACAAATTCTTATTTAAAAACTGGGCAGATGGAGACAAATTGCCCTAGTGCCTTGCTCAACCTAAAAACAAATGTCGAAGTAGCTAAAAGATTGTTTAAAATGCTATTTACGGCTACCACTACGCATCAACACGCAGAACGACACAATATATGACTCACAGCGCCATTTAGAGTTAGCTTATTGTCAACAATCAATAATACATCGATTACAATAAATTGTATTATAAATAATGTTTTTGTGCTGTTAATTTGTTTTTAAATTCGCGTAAAGCAAACTTATAACTTACTATTTAATAAAAAAAAATAACTATTATGAAAACGATTTTAATCGGATGTAATTGTACAACTATTTATATAATGGCAACACTAGAATTGAAATGAAGACCAGTGACGGCAGGAAGTAGACATGTTATTTCCCTACAGACTTATATTATGATAAGACAAATTCGATACAAATATAAGGTCACCAAAATTCGTCTAAAAATAAATAAAAAAATAAAATAAAATTGTTTTATGCTGAGCACTTTGTCCACGCTAAGCCAGTTTTAGACAATGTCCTTTCGACGCGTCTGACAGCGTCTCGGTAGCTCAGCGGTCAGAGCACTCGCCCGGATAGCGAAAGGTCGTGGGTTCGAATCCTACCTGAGGGCTCGGAGGCGTGGTCGTTTTTTACTTGCTTATTTTATATCTTATATTTTTGAATCTAAAAAGTTACGATTGTGTTTGACTTGAGTTTATAGTTATATTAAATTGCTTAAATTGTATGCTGTTTCACGTTTTATATTTTCATATTTTAATGAAAGTAACTTTTACGTTTCAGCGATCATTCGCAATCTATGGTACGAAGAGTCATTCTTGTTGCTTCGTGTTTGAACATAGGTAGCTCTTTAGCCAAAAAGTGTATTAAAATAAAGTCATAAGCCAAAGTTATTGCCTGAAGCTTGTTTGTTTGATTCTTAATTTACGCTTCAAATACGAAATCTTCAGAATCTAATTTGATTTTTATTGTTTTGCTTTGATGCACATATCCTTAACATTTTTTTTAAGTTGGCCAATCCGCCCGTTACAGGCACGATTTTTATCTCTATCTGTCTGTATAAAATCGCTTTAAGGTAAGGCCGGCCATTGTACTACCTGGTGTACAAAAAGGTGTATTTGTAAAGCATTTGCACTTGTATTTCTTATAATTCCACAGTATATTTATTTGTAAGTAGTTATTGTTATGTAATCAAAATACGATAGTATTATACCAAATTAAGAGCAAAATAACACACTCTTGTTTATAAATACCACCTATAAAGACCACAGGTTACTCAATTTATCATGATGGCGTTAATTGTCATCATTAAATATTTCCTTAATTTAATTCGTTTTCACACAAAACCTTAGCGAATTTTATATTTTTGTGTCATTGCGTACATCTTCGACAATGCAATACCTGTTAATTAAGAGTTTTTTTTGTAAGTAACGGTAATGGGGGAAAAATGTACGTGTAATCTTAAGAGAAGTACCTTCTTTTCTGTTTTTAAAAATAGCCAATAATGATTTATTTAGCAAAGCAAATTTAAATTAATAGACTACAATCCGTTAAATTTTCTCACTTGATTTAGTTAGCGTTCTATTTGACTGACTAGCTATGTAGCTGACTTTAAACTAAAATATAAATGATGGAATTTGACAGTTTTTTATAGGTTGATCTGGTGGTGAGTGTACAGAATTATGGAAATAAGTTCCAGAAAAAATAAATTTTTAGAAAGGTACAATAATATCTTCCTATATCTTCGACTTTATCATTCTAGATCTTCACATTGCCTTCTCGCTGTATTCCTTTTTATTTATGACTTGATTGCCAAAGTGGAAATTTTGATTTTAAATCTTGAGTATTGATATTGGGTCCAACATATATATGACCTGTATGATGAATTGTGAATTAATGATAAACTAAATTTAATAGGTCAGTCATTTTAAACTCAAATGAAGGCGACACAATAAATAAGCTTTAGAAAAAAATAGCACACATACATTTATCAGTAACTTAGTACTTTTGCCAATATAATGTAAAATAGTATAATATTTAATCCTGGGTCATTTTTATCTGTATACCTGTTAACATCTATTTCATATTCCGGCAATTTCATCAGTTAAACTATTAGTATGATAATCTCCGTTTTTGCAGTGTGTAATAGCCGCAACTGCTTCTCCATTCCGCGGTAATAGCTACATTCAGTTAGCTTCACTCATTGGTTTTCAGGGAAAAAAACGGTAATGGTTTGCAGGAAATGCCGTTCTACACATTTTAGCGAACATAATTTACGGAATCGTTGCTTTGTTTCAAGTGCTCTGTCTAATCAGGCGTTCCATTTCCGTGTACGTCCACATTCTACCCACGTCTCCTCTCGACGTTGCGAAGGTTTATGCAAATTTACCATAGTATTGGCCACACGATAATTGTTATTCCATAAGAATAGAATGGCAAACCACATAAATATTTTCCATGAATAAAACTGATATCAAGACTTCTAAATAAACTTTTCTATATTTCCTTAATTATTTATATTCTACGATTGTGGCTGGATATAATTTTAAATATGTTACTTATAGTTTATCTAAATATGTTTTGTTTTTTCCATATTAATAGTAGACTAGTGGATTCTATTGCTACATTAAGGCCTTCAGGGCTCAGTTAACATCAATTCTATTCAGAAAATTACAAATCTTAACTAATTCATGGTGGAATCTATTGTTTCGTAGAGCCATATGTCCGATTACGGTAACGCGCATGGGTAGGCTGTTATCTGTAAAATACTACCTTAATTATAATAAATAACTAGGCGATGCAAACGCTAAGCACAAAGCTACGCTAGCACCATACATTGGAACGGAGCGTAATACCTAAAAAAAGAAAAAAAAATTTTGTTTCGATGGGAATTTTTGCGAATTTCAAAATTAGGACCATCTGGTCCTGAACCTGTTGATTCGATTCCACACAAAAAATATTTAAATCGGTTAAGAACTCGGGAAGTTATGGACAGACATTGCGCCATCGAAGCTGATCCATGGGAGCTTCGCTCGCTCCGCTCCAAATAATTATGTAAATATCACATACATTATTCTGCACCCAAGTAGCTACAACACTTGTTTTATGGAATTTCGAAACCACGACGGTACCACACCCAAACCCGAACCAATATGAAAAAGTTTGTTTTTATACATTGACCCGGCCAGTAATCGAACCTGGGAACTCGGAGTGGCTTTACCATGAAAACCGATATGCGAACCACTCGACCACGGAGGTGGTCATGATTATAAGCAATAAGGTTGATTATCATGTTTAAATTAACGAAACCACACCAATTAGCAGCAGCAATTGTGATTATCACATTTCATTAATTTGCACACAATAGACAACATTAAAATTTTATGATACGAAATGTGAATATTTTCTATTTTTAATTCATTTTAATTAGAAACGTATTTAGTGATACTTACTTTAACTAAATTATTTGACGTCTAAACCTACATTGTTAGTGCTGACCATAGATAATATATATATATGAAGAAAAACTCCTACGCTACATTTATTTGTAAAGTTAAACATTAAGGAAATTTGGTAAATATCCACTATAAAATCTTGTCAACTTCATACAGTCCACTTCAAAATTAATGCATGGTTTCATTAAGAACTTACTAAGCCAATAATCATTTTAATGCGATTGACGTGTTTCTCATTACCTTGACTCTATAACAACAAATATACGATTACTGCGAACAAACTTTAAACAATTCCTTCTCCCACACTTGATGTTACTAGCAATTTATGAATCCAACACATTATTAGTCTTCACAAACCTTGTAGGCATTTTGTGTAATAACTAATTTATATTACGTATTATGTAGAAGAGAGTAGTTTTTCCAAAAAAATTATCTTATATACATGTCAGCTGTCGTACATCATTTTAATATTACGCCTATTTCTGACCATTTATTTTTATAATAACATAATTTCGAATTTCAAATTTTCCTTCCCTTCCCTTCCCAATAGATCAAATCTATTGAAATATTAGAAGGGTTAATTTAAATTAAAATAAATTACAAATTCCCAAGATTAACCGAGAGTATTTCTCTAGTTTAAAAAAAAATAAGCCCGATTAAACCAAAAAACTAATAGGCATTCAAAATGGCGATCCGTTTATGTATTAAATTGTTATTAATGATATCCTTTTATTTCATTTATTGTAATTTTTGGTATCTGTTGTCTTCAGGTGTGGGCATGTGGTGCGCTTGCCGCTCTCGATGGCTACAGTGGTCAGCAAGACTCTGACCAATTCCACATACAGACAGATGAAGATGATGAGAGGTATTTTCTCTATCAAACACACAATGGCCAATACCGTAAGGAAAGAAGACTGAAGGACGGGTCTGTCGTTGGTCAGTATCCTCAAATCATTTGCTAACGATCGTTTATTACAATAGTAGTGATCCTACCTACCACAATAAAGGTTCCAAGATCGATTCCAAGTAGGAATTAATGTTAATTTATTATAATATAAAAATCGACTCGAGTCACAAATGAATTCTCGGGCGGGAATCGAACCCGTAACCTTTGGAATTGGGAGAGCATTGGACCGGATTCCCAAAGGTTGCGGTTCGATCCCCGCCCGAGAATTCACTTGTGACTCGAGTCGATTCTTTCTAGTATTTTTCTATTATAATAATTTATTTTATAAGATCGCATTGAAAAATGCTTAAAATATATAAAGATTATAAAACTAATCTAAAAGGCTGTTTCATCTTAATCGATTGCCCAAAACATTTGAATAAAATTTTTCTTTCGAATACGAGAGGATGTTCCTCTCATTGATAAAACAACGCCGGCCTACAGTGTAAAATCAAAAAGGTACTAGAAAATTTCGACAAGTGTTCACAGGGCTCGGTAGCTCAATTGGGAGAACATTGTACCGGATTTTCAAAGGTTGCGGGTTCGAATCCCGCCCGAGAATTCACTTGTGACCCGAGTAGATTTTTTCTAGTATTTTTTTATTATGATAATTTGTCTTATAAGATCGCATTGAATAATGCATAAAAAAATAAAAAAAAGAAAAAAAAGAATTAATATATTTTTGGTTTCATTCGCCAGGTAAGGTTATTTATACGTCTACACATGTTTTATATAAAACATAAAAAAACATATTAAAAATATATTTGTCTGCAAATAATAACTTGTTGCAAATAACCTAATGACCATATTTAAAATTTAAACAAACTAGCAAAAATCCGGAATAAACTTGGCGTGAGGTTAATTTTTTTTAAAGATTTCATTAATAGAATAATATCAACAAGTATTTACTTCAAACTGCACTCCTAAAGACTCAAAGATTTTTTTTATTAACTCAACATCAACAGTTTCCTTGTCCGCACACCGCCAGAGCACAAGCCTTATGGATGGAACCACCATACAAAAATCAGCCCACTTCATGCGGGCCTAGGTTATAGTTTTTACCTATCAGTCGCAGAAATAGAGCTTTAAAGTCACACTCATAATATTATTTTCCAGGCACAACAGGATGGGTAGGAGCTGATGGATATCTTCGCCTTCAAGACTACATAGCAGATAACGAAGGCTATCGAATATACAAATCGAAAACAGTTTATGTAGGACAAAATCGACCAATCGGGGTATGTTTTCCTCTTAAATATACTATTAATAGATATCGTTTGAAATGAGATTACTATTATTCTTTATTTATTTTTGAGGCTATAATATATAAATATATTATAGCTGTGTTGTCAAATAAAAAGGGTCCTATAGTGTATTAAATAACCTGCTTAGTTTCGTTTGTCATATTTATGAATTACTCTGAGGCGTAATGCAAATGTTCTTTTTGTTTTCAGGAATCAATAAAGATTGCGAAAACAGCGCCAACAGACTCTGGCTTTGGTGTAACCCCTGCACCAGCAGTTCAGCGCACACGTGTTCCTCAACACGTGACGTCTACCACACAAACACGATATCTACCTTCTTCCACAATTTCTCCACCACATTACCCATCGGAAGTATCCATCACTCCACCACCTCGGTCATACATAAGCCAATCGACTCCAAACGTATACGTCTCTCCCAACTCTATCGACTTGTCTACACCTAAATACGACTTAAGACCGACAGTACCACCCATCACTGCCAGCGAAGCGGCATCGTCATCTAAACCTTACGACTTTGACTCCTCAAATACCAATACGGTCGATGACGGCTTTTATGCTAGTGACAGCAGGAGATACGACGTTTATAACCCTAATTCTTACAGACATGCGGACGCTTGGCTGCATCGCCAGCAACCTTCGATACGATTTGGCGATGGTTACACACCACAGTTTCCAGGATACGATGGTGTAGCTTTCAAACGTAACGGTTTCCGTTATTACCTACCAAAACAATATCATGAAGAAGAAAGTGGCCCAGGAAACGACAGGACGGGTAGTTTTGGATACGTCGATCCATTTGGTATTCGGAGAGTAATTTATTATAACACAGTACCTGGCGAAGGATTCCAAGTACGCAAAAATAACAGATACGTTGGCCATAATGCGACTCCGTACGATCCTAGACCAATAGATTAAAAGAAGCCATCTATTGGTCTACGTTGAGGTTACCCTATTTATACTTGCAGATCAGTATTTCTAGCTATCGTGTTTTAAGGAGACGAAACGACTTATTCTAATCGAACGAAGCGAACTTCTTAGCCATTGTTGCCCTAAGTAGATATGATTTATTTACATACATATTATTTATTAGTGTCTTATCATCAATTTTTTCTATAAAGACTCTCAAGCTCAGTGCCATTGTGCAGTTACATAGATAAATAGTTGTAAGTAACAGATATCTTTATAAGTTAATGCCTTAATATTCTGACATGTTATCACAATGCACATGTTCTATACGTGTATATTTTTCATTTATACTGAATTATACCGTTATATTGTTCATAATTAACAATAAAGTCACAAATAAGGAAACTAGTTATAACTATATTATAAGCCTACATAAAAACGGACATTGAACTTTAAGATTATCATAAAATGATCTCCTTTAAATTTAAAGCGTAGGTTCTCAAGTGCTGATAAAGACTTTTTGAGATAACAAATCTTTAAAAGAATTCTCAAAAAATGACCCTATTTATTGTTTTACCGTTGTTTTACCAAACCTGTTTCGTATTTCTACTATCTGTTTTAGCCAGTTTATATCTAATTCAAAAGCAAGTTAGATGTGAGACGTAATCGTGATCTTTAGGTTGAGAATGATTCTTAATATCCTAATCGCAATATTAAATAAAATTAAAGGAATTCATAAAAAATGTGAAAAGTTGTCTTAAAATTAACTTTGAGGTGAATGTTCTATAGTTACTGCGAATAACTTGTCATTTATATGTATATGGCATGATTATTTTTATGAGTGATGTCATTTTAATGTCAACTTGTCGCAGTGACTATCCTTGGGTATTAATTTAAAATATTCTAGTGTACTATAGTAAATTTGTATAATTCTATAATTTATTCCATTGTTTAACTCAAAGTTGTATCTATATTTGCACTCTATATTATGTACTAATTGTTATTTAATAATTTGTGAGTAATAAATTAATTGTTTTAACAATCAGCTCTCATTATGATCCCATAACACAGCAAGTAACAAAAAAGATAATATTTGCTTGTCTTTTACAATGTAATAAAAGTGTATTGTTTAATTACTTAGAACTTGTCTGGAATTTTAAGTATATCAGCAATAACTATCAAAACTAGTCGTATACGACTGGTGACTTACTAATTAAAATTGTTTATTTACATTAAAAAGCGATGAATTTCCTTATAAATGGTAATTTGTAACACAAACTGCACAGTGTAGATTCTTATACTGAAAGGTAAACATCTGTCTTAATTTTTGAGATTTTAGACTGTTTTTGTCTTAACATTCTAATATTTAATATATTTTTCAGATGCATCGCCTCGCCATTTGTTTGCTGCTAGAAATATCTGTTTTCGCTCAACATTATGAAACCGCCCAGCATCCATCCAGTTTCGCAATGGATTTCAATGAAGATATTTATAACAGAGAATTGCGCGTTCCGCCCACTGACCGTCTTATCTTTAATTTTGAACAAAGACGCATCGACCAACCGCCACAATTTGAAGTAAGAGATGAAAATCTTAGACAATACGTAGGACGTCCTAAGACTACTACAGCTGTGCCTGTTTCAACCCGATATCCTGAACCACCCGCTCAAGTACCCCAAGTTGATACAAACCACCTGTATCGTTTACCCGAAGTAAGAAAACCAGTTTCAACTGCATCACCGAAGCCATACGACCCTAAGCAATGGGGTCTGATAGCTTCTCACTTACCAGCGACTTTACCGCCCGCTCCAGCTATGCCTAAATGGATGGACCTATCTGATGAGAGCTTCAAATATCAGGCGCCCAGCAAATACCGTTCAGAATCTTACGAACCGTCTGTCACAGCACAGCTAGACAAAATGGATAACCAACAACAATACCCAGCGTACCAACAAACTCATCAGATCGAAGTCGCTCAACCGTCTGCGGAGATGTACCCAGATCATGTAATGGAAAGTCAGAAATCTATGTCAGCGGAAGAGTTTGTTCGTCCGACAGGAAGAGGTAACCATAAATTCAGTTGGTCTGACGTGTCAGCACCAGAATCTGTTATCCCGACCACTACAGTTGCTGCAGTCGCAATGAAAAGTCATAATCCCCCGCCATCATTTCCCACTTTATCACCTTGGTATGATGGTTTTGGCAAATGATTAAGGACTTATATTTTGGTAGGAAATAAAATTAAATTATTAATAACTGAGTCGAGTGTTATTCTTTATTTATTATAATCATTTAAAAAGGCGTATACATCTGTCTTGATTTCCTATTATAATTCGGACCTATACATAAAAAATATACTTAAATCTTGCACAGAATTTAGAACAATTACCATCAATGTTAGAGGAAATCGACCGCCATTTTGAAAAAGTATTTTCCAGGTGATAACAATAAGATTAACGCTAAATTTATAAATTTGATTATAAAAGTAATATGCCTGAATCTTACAGCGACTACGAGGAGGTCTAATCGAAGCATAAAAACGTAGGACTAAAAATACTGCTTTTGCCTGCTAAATGTTTTATAAATCATGAATTTACAAAATTAACTTTAACGATGACATTGATGTTTATTTACACGTAACAATGAAAAAAATTTGTGATACGTACCGCTAAGAAGTGGAACTCTTTGCCTGAATCTGTGTTTCCTGACAAATACAATTTAGGGGTCTTCAAGTCATGAGTGAATAGGTATCTTCTAGGCAAGTGCGTCACATCCTAGATCGAATCGTCGCATGCCTTTTTTCTATTAAAAAAAATACTTGTAGGTATTTGGAATTTTAAATAAGAACAGCAACACAACATTGAAAACAAAGGGATATAAATGAAGTATTTGGAAAAATAATTAAAAACATTGTTAAACCCAAAAGGAACGCCTGTTCTTTTTCGTTTTTTACTAACGATTACCGCCGTAATTTTGCTACAGGCTCCAGTTGCTACTGCCGCTGCTAATGTGCCGCTGTTGTATATAGAAACCAGGGATGTAACGGAGGTAATTTTATCGGAACCGAAGTCGGAGTCGGAGTTTTTAAATTTGATTTATCGGAGTCGGAATCGGAGTCGGAGGCGAAGGCAGGGTCATAAGTGGTGGAAGCCGCAACGTACAAAACAAATGACTATAAAATATAAACACGTCATGTGCGTAACAAACTAACAACAAGTGAAAAAACAATCGACGATGGAGCGCACGTAGCGGGTGCGGGGGGATTCTCCCCGCGACATGTATGAACCTGTGCATAGTGGTCGGTCGACGCAGACCGCTGCTGCTATTTGTTATGCTTCGACCTCCGATTAAAACCTCCGATTTAAAAGTTTCGGAGCCGAAGTCGGAACCGAAGGTCTAATAATAAATCGGAAGTTCCGACATAACGGAATCGGAGTCGAAGCTCCGTAACATCCCTGATAGAAACTCAGATACTCGGACACGCAAAACAAATAAACGTGTATGAAACAAAGGCTAAATGTTAGCTCGTTCCATTGTGGATTCTGTCTTGGCCCCCGGGCCTGATTGGGATCAAGAGCGAACCCATCCTAAAAAAAAACAATAACGTATTAAATAAATGCGATAGTTTCCTCGTTATTACTTTTGATACTTATAACTAATTTTGGTATTTTTTGTGTGATATATGGATGATATAATTTGGGCTTTCTGTCACAGAAAATCCTACTTTGTCTTATAGCCATTTCTCTGACGAACATTTTTTTAGTAGAAGGTACTCAAATTAAATATTTAAAATTATCTAAGTTATAATAAATCTGCGAAATATTATGCCGAATAACATGTTATTATTCACCTTCTGCTGTTGTTGTATTTACAGTTAATAAAGTTGTGAAGTATTTAGGTAATAATTACCTACTATAATAATAAATATTTAAGTTAGCACTGTAAGGTTTGTGTTATGGATAAATATTTATATATATATATATATACTTATAATATTTAAAGAAATATATTTAAATACCCATGACTCACCAGGACCATTCTAACCCAGGACCGTCGTTGCGACAGGTAGCGCAAATGTTGCACCAAACGGTTAATAAACGTATAAACTTATTAATAACAGCTTTCTAACCATGAAATAGTTTTTTTTATCAATCCTTTAAGTAATCATATAGTTTAAATATAAAGAAAATGTAATTTTATGCTTTAATGTTATATATTCATTATTGGCCATGGTATAAGGAACTGATGTCGTTTTTATATTACACTAGCGGCCCGTCCCGGTTTCGCTCGGTTGGACAAAATTCTTTGAATTTTTTCTAGCATTAAATGTAGCCTATGTTACTCAGCGTGAATGTAGCTTTCCAATGGTGAAATAATTTTTGAAATCGGCTTATTAGTTTTTGAGTTTATTCATTGCAAACATACAAAAATACAAATCTTTCCTCTTTATAATATTAGTGTAGATTTGAAAAACTATTTTCCAAATAATTTTCTTTTGTTTTTTTTTTCGTCCGTTTATCCAAGTAGAATAAGATAACTTCGTGCATACTTGGATACCTGATAGGTTGCTGGACCCTGGGTATTCCCAATAGGCAATGTTATTTTTTACCTTCTTACCTATATGAGTGAGTATTCAAAATTACAACTTATATAGATAATATGAATTCATATTGGTTATTCTTATTCGTTCAAATAAAGGAAAATAGAAAGGTACATACTATTGCAAAATAGTTTATTGCTATTGTAATGCTGCTTTTAAAACATCGTTTGCTTCTGCTATACTTCTGCTATATTTAAAATTAAAGGTAACTTTAATTTTAAAGACTACTTCTTTTCTGTAATACGAATGCGTGACGAGCTAACGAATGGGTATTCATAGGCTAATCGATATTTGGCAGTTTCTGCTCCTGACATTGTTCCTCGTGGTTTAGAAATGATGGTGGGGAAGGTTATGTGGGGCAAAGTGATTTGGGGCAAATAACCGGGTAAATTAGCCCAAAAGTTGGTAATAAATTCTGGTATTTTCGGGACTTCTAAGTTTACAATTACGGGCTTCTTTGGCTCTTCAGCCATATCTTCATGTTTTTCCATTTCCGTTTCTTTCTCCTTTTCAATTTCCATATCTAGAACTTTTTCGTTGTCTTTCTCATCTTCTTGTTCACTCTCCCTTTCAACCTCAATTTTATCTACGCTTTCTTCGTCCTTCTCTTCGCGTTTTTCTCCTTCCTCTTTTTCTTCCATAGATCCAATTTGAAAAGCCTTAACTAATGGCAATACTTCCAATTTGGGAGCCTCGGGTACACCTGGAACTTTTTCTTCAGCCTCCACAATTGCCACTGATGGTATTGTCCATGACAACGGATATTCTAAACTTGCTCGTGGTACATACATTGTGGGATTTGCTAAAACTCCCACTGTCAGACAAAGCACACCGAATAACAACATCTGTAACAATCAAATATTAATATGAATATATTAATTAAAGTAAAAACACCAAAATTGATTTTAAATAAAATAAATTATTCTCATACCTTTAAGCTGTCCGTCACGCTCCAATGTAGATATGGAAGCTGATATCTGGCTTATATATGAATCACATCTATCACATTAATTGTAAAAATAATCCAAAAGAAATCAAGCTTAGATTGAGAAATCATTTATAAGTAATTTGTGGTTCTGATTTCTTTCACAGCATCCATTGGTGTGCTCATCTTAATATATATAAATTACGTGTCACGTTGTTTGTCCGCGATGGACTCCTAAACTACTTAACCGATTTTAATCAAATTTGTACACCGTGTGCAGTTTGATCCAACTTGAAAGATAGGATAGATATCATTTTAATTTATAACACAGCAACGCATGGCCGGGTCAGCTAGTATTTTTATATGATAAAATTTATTTTAGTTTTAACTTACACAATTTTATAAATGGACACTTTTAGATATACTACATTTTCAAAATTACTCTACTTTAGTTTACTTACTTAAATTAAATAAAAACACGTTATTGGTATTTAGCAAAAGGCGATCTTATTGCTATGAGAATATTAACCATTTTCTGGATTTATTATTATAAAGATAACCAACCACAGATCTGTTAGTTCCATTAATGACCTTTAAAGTAATTAAAACAAAACATGTTCATTGTGTAATATAATCGTATTTTGTAAGTATATATTGGTTCTAGCAACTATTTTTCCTATTTGTAAATATATATTACGTAACACATCGTATCAGCAAAATTATTTCCATTGTTAGACAAAGACCTCCCCCTAAGATCTCCACAATGAAAGATCCCGTAATGCCTGCATCCAGGTAACAAGTAACATAATATACAACCAGAGATGTGCAAAATAGGTTATAAAATGTATTTAAATAAGATATAAAATACGTGTGTGAAAAACAACCACGCCTCCGATCCCATCTGAGGGCTCGGAGGCGTGGTTGTTTTTTACACACGTATTTTATATCTTATAGAAATATTGCATTGTGAATGCAAAAAAATTAAATAAAAACATGTATTTAAATGCAAAATGCAAATACTTTTTGTATTTTGTTATTTTAAATACAAAATACAGAATAGTTTTTCATTTTATATTTAAAATACTAAATGCAAAATACGTATTTACAAAATGCTTTATTAAAATAAAATACTTTTAGTTTTAAACAATTTTATTTTGCTAAAAAGTTTATTTATTTCAGCCAGCTAACAGCCTGGTAAATTTACTTCGATAATTACTTAAATTAAATTTACTCAACAGATTTTAATAAAATAATTTGCTCAAATACACTGTCGCTCATCTTTCTCCTGTGTGGTCGCATAATCATGCCGCCATAAGAAGAAATCCTTTCTACCGGCGCAGAGCTATGCAAGCAGGTATTATATTTCAAGAATAACATCTTTACTGTAGGGTAGTTATTTAATGATTGCAGGCTGACACCATTATCCTTTAAATATTGCAATGATTCCAGGTCAATAGTGGTGTTTGCATTTTCTGCATCACTAGGTAGTGAGGAATCCGAATCATCATAGAACATGTAGTAGGATTCTTTTTTTTCTTTCTTGTGTGATGATCGAGTTGTATTATTTACATCTTTATGATCATATTTAAGTTTTTCTCTTCTGCAAGGAACACTTCCTTTATAGTCCGGGAGGTGGCGCTATAGTTGGCCAAGTCATTTCATACCGGCTGAAAACAATAATAGTTTTTCCCTAACACGTAACAGCTCTGAACGTCAGCTGCTCCGATAGCGGTGGCTAAAGGTGGAGCTAAAGGAGACAACATGAAAAAGTCATTGGAAAAAAATCTGCTCCGATGATTTTATACCAAGCGAAACAGTATTAAATTATTGTTTTAATCATATTTTTTCAAAAAATTGTAGTCAGCTGTATTGACGAGGGGGGGGTAGTAGTTACTGTAGTTCAATGTCAGTCACGTGCATAAACCTTATTTAAAATTTGACACATAAATTTATTTAATACCTTATGAAATCTATATATCTCAATTTTTATACTTTTAAAATAATAAAGAAATTTGTCAGCTGTACTTTTGACGGGGGAACACCGTTAGTCAGCGTGATAAACATGTCGTGCGCTCAACGCATTCGAGCGTCGCATAGTATCTTTGGAACAAACTGACGATCTTTACACCCACAAACAATCAGCTGACACGATTTTTTGTTTCTTTGACATTTAAATTATCTTATACTTAAAATTCAATAAGTATAACACCTATTTAATTTAAATAACACCACAGTATATTTATTTATTCCGTGTAGGTTTCAAATTATATTAACATGTACTCTAGCTTCAAGGAATTTCAAGCTGTAATAGTGTCACTACTTCAACGTACCTCTCCTAAAAATTATTATTCTGGCCTCCTTAATTATTTTAATTAATTCTTTGATATTTACGAAACTTAGCAGAAAGTATTTTGCATTTTGCAAGTACAAAATATGCCCTAGAAGGTATTTCAAATAAGATATAAAATGCTTTTCTAAAAAAAGTATTTAAATACGAAATAGAAATAGGTATTTTGCATTTTGTATTTTGCATTTTAAATACTGTTATTTTTAAAATGTCACATCTCTGTATATAACATAATAGGTTTCCAGAGAACAAATATTGTTGTGTGTCAATCAAGATATCCATAGAAATTACGTACAATCATATTAAATAATAGTAAGTATTTGTTTTTATTGAGGCTACGCAGGTCTATTTTGTTTACATACACGTTTGTTAAGTCTTTATTTTATTTGATGTCAATGAATGATAAGACCGGAAGATGGCAACGCGCTTCATCCGAAATAAGGGGTAGCAAAACCCTTTTTACCGAAAATACAGCAGAAACCAAGTTTTAGCAGTTTTAAAACCGAATTTTCATTTGGTCAAACCGGGTTTTTCGGTTTAATTGCATCATAGTTCATTATTCACCGTAGTTTCTGCGTTATGAAACTAAACTATTTGATTGTAAAATCATTGGTTATCATAAAATCTTTAAGGAGTTTTGATACAAACAAACATAATCACCAGAACCCAAAGACGTATTAGTACAAATAAATCACACCAAAATAGTCTTTACGAATTATCTCGCTTGCATTTCCAACTTTAAGAAAAAGATGATTTCAGAATAGATTTTAGTACCATGAAAATACACGAGAACAGAAGAGTATAATCTGCTTCTTTCCTTTGTGTAGAATTTGATTCTATCGAAAAAAGGGCGGTATTGCAGTCTCTCCGAATGTGCCAATTATACTGCAAGTAAATCAAGATACCTATACGAAAATGCTGTAGTGTCACTCCTATTAAAAAATAGCTCAAATCAACAAGGTGTAACACAGTGAGTTGTTATATCTCTGAAACAATTTACTACTACGCTGGAGGATAGAAGCTCCTGTAAATATTGGGTGAGACCTTGGAAAACCTGACACAATGCTCGAAGATTTTAGTAGTACTTTATAAAACGAGTCTGAAGATGAACATAGATAAAACAAAAATCATTTTTATGTTCATGTTGTAGAGCTGGTACAATATTAACATTCAAAACGATTTTTGTTAATCCCCGTTCCAGTCAATATTGGGGAAATTACGTCAAATTTGTTGATTTTATTACTTATGCCTAGGACAGACAATTCTTATAGGTAAATACAACTTCAAAGAAGAGATTACCTAAGTGTTTCAAGATTAAAGTCTTTGAACAATGTGCGTTCCTCATATGGGAGTAAAACGTGATCGCTTACTATGGATTTCATATGAAGGCTTCAGGTCATCCTGTGAGAAAAGAGAGAGTGCTGCTTGGCGTTTCCCTGAATGAATAGTTGTTTTACTTTCACAGATTAAGTGTTTTGGTTCACTTTTTTACGAACTATCTACTTCCTAAGTAAGTTATGTATTTTCTATTAAACTTAAATAATAAAAAAACGTATAATCAAAATCAGTTATTTAATATAAAACAAAGCGAGTTTTGTACAATGTATAACAATGAAGGAGAAAATACATTTTTACCCCATATTTGCCTCTAGCGGAAAAAGGAACCCGTGGCAGGATTTTATTGCAACAATCCAATAAAAAGTAAAATATGTTTTTAACATTTTGAAATTTAAACAATGCGTCATAATTCATCATCATCAGGCTATTAATGTACCCCGCTGATGGGGTACATCCATTTGCTATGTATAAAAATATATTAGGGAGAATAGACGATAACCCACACGCGGGCAGGATTGGAGGGTAATAAACTAACTACGTGCCTTCCGGGACTCAATACAATATTTTTTGATTATCCATACAAAACCTGCCTTTCCGAGTGTTGCTTAATCAGCGCAATCAAAAGCTGAACACGTTAAACAACTTGCACCATCATATAATATCAATTTATTCTTCAAATAGGAAAAGTTGGGTAAAATAACTGCGAAATCTTTTATGTTTCAATTAATTTGTAATTACAATCTCGTTTCATTAATATTAATTATTAAATATAAATTAAATGTAAATATTTATTAATTCCTGACACATAAAACCATTATTATAATAGGTATAATTTTGTTTCGGACAATTCGCACCTATTCTAAATCAAGGAGAGCTTGAACTACGAATAGTTAACAGATATAGTAAAAACAAATATATAGACAAACGTGGTTCGGAAATGCTCATCACTTAAAACAATTGTATGCCACTGCTAGGATTCAAACCCGTGGTGAACAGTACATTGTTGAATATTTAAAGTGGTTCTGGCAGATTCCTAGTCCGTTATTTAGACACGATAAAGTATTATCTATATTATGAAACATTAATTATAACAGACATGTAAATATTAGTAATCAAATCTGCTGATTCTATATTCTTTTTATTCTTGCTAACGATCAAAATAAATATTTCTCCTTTTCATAATTTTTAGGCACGTTATTGTTACCAATCAAATCGGGTAAAAATATTGTTACCAGCGAAAGTTAAAAATAAATATTGACAATCAGGTGAGAAAATATAAGAGATATATTTAATAGAAATAAAGTTTATTCTTATCAGCTGTTAAAATTACACAACTAAAACCGGAGCAGGTTCGATTATTCTGAAGCCATCCAAATCAGCCATGTACTTTGTACTATAGGTTTTTCCGTCTGCCCCTACGTAGGATACTTCGCCTTCTACGGCCAATACGTGGTCTTTGCCATCAGCCGTAGGGATCAAATGTCCACGTTCAGAGACAAAAGTGCCTTCCGCTGTGTAGTATCTTAAGGCGTACTGGCCAAAATCGTCGTGAATCTCTTCATGATGTAGAGCTGGCAACTTACGAAGCTCCGAAGGAGCTCCAAAAGAGTAACCAACGGCGAGAAGGACGAAAATTATCACAAACTGTAAAACAAATATACACATTAGTGCTGACTAAACGTGATTAATTTTTCTATTATTCTGATTGTGAAAGTTAGAATCTATTTCTTTTACGTAAGACCTAAGATTCGGTAAATACACTCATTTTACACTTTAAGATATCTTTGTATTATATCAAGCAATTGGATGCTGTAAATTATTTAAAAATAATTAAAGCAGCGATATCAAAATATAATATTATCTGCTATGTAAATAAAATAACTTTAAAAAACCTGTATGTTAATAGTGTTTTACGAAATGAAGTAATGGATTGCAAAAAAAGATATTGTTTTTGTCGCGTGTCTATGTTAAAAACATAGATATTTGTAATATTCATTATTACCATAAATGTTATCCAAATGGTTGAATAGATTTTATAAATAACATATCATTAGATTCGTCTTGACAACGCAAATGATAACGCAACACATACGAGTATGTGACGTAAATAAAACATATTTACCGATTTCAGATGCTCATATTTCAAAAAATTTATTCTTCCGAACTATTCTAATGGTTTATAAAAATTAAGGATTTTAAACAGTGTTTACGAAAATATTTGTAACATATTCAGGAAATTTCAAATTCCAGATTGCTAATTGAATATTATTTTCGTTCAATTCAATCGAGTAAGTTATCAGCATTTAGGGTTATAAAAGGTCATCACCAAAATATATGGAGCGCAATTTATACAAGCGATAATTAGATCACATCTTAGCACTGGAGAGTTTTGGTGAAAATTCTAAATATTATCGATAAAACAGTGTTTTCCACAAAACTATACGAAATAATTACTTCAAAGCAACATAACAGGTATGAACAAAAAGATATTCCATAAAACTAAAAACAATGTTCACAACAGTACTTATCTCACCGACAAAGAGCGATATAAAAAAAACTAAAAAGTGAAAAATAAAATTAATTGTACATAAAAACAAAACACTCGACTACAAAACAGGCTGTTTGCTTTTGGCAATTTAGCCAAATTTTACAGTAAGGTTTCTTGTAATTTTAAAATAAAATCTATTGCCTTTTAATGGCTCTGTTTAATTTTTACTCTCTACTTAATTCTACTAAGTTAAATAGATATTCTATACAATATCTTACCTTGTTCATTGTTTCTTTACTTCGGTACTTTCAGAAATGATGACTTTGTTACCAACGTCCAAGCTTTAAATACAGATTATTTAGTAACTGCTTGTAACAGGTTAAGCTATTTATTATGACCTAGTCTAATAATGTACTTATTTAGTGACTAGTCTATATTGGATTATAATTAGGATTTGAATTTGTAGCTACTAAGAAATTAGTTATATTAATTAGCAAGAGCATCCTGATTTACCAGTTCGAAAAGATTTTTAACAATTTGCAAGCATATATATTGAGCCATTTTTTAAATATGGTCATTCAGTTGCAGCCAGGCAAATTACAAAGATGGTAAGTACCTTCATAAAACAAATATAAAATACTACTTCCTAAAACTTTATAAAAAGAAAGTATTGAATGTTGGAGTTAGAGTATTCATTGTATTACCTTTATGTAGATAAATTTTAATTAATCTTGTTATATTTTCTCACTCATGTAAGCAGCAATAATGAAATATGATTACTTTCTATTTCTGTGTACCTTAATAAAAATCTTTACATATTACGTTTGTTACTAAAATATAGTATTATGTTGTTAAATCGGCTAATTTTGTTTTAATAATAATATTAATACTGATTATACTTTGTCCAATGTAGGATGATACTTTTGACAGTTGACACCTATATAGAGGGTATAAAGTTGCTATTGCAATGTCAAGTCAAACATAAGGAAACAAACGCAACCTTAGTACGTAGCAATAAGGAAGTGACAGCTGTCAAAAGTATCATCCTACATTGGACAAAGTATAATAGTAAGAATTGAATTTGTTTCTGTGCCTCAAAAATAAATAATGTATACAACAAATATATATATTTTTTTAGATCGTGACAGGAGCTCTTCTGTTCCTCTTAGGAGCATCTGTATCTGCCGGTCCCTACCTCCCATCTCTACCCACGGAGATCGTTATAAGCAAACATAAACATGGATCACCACATAGGGTGAAGATTGTTCCCTCTGCACATCGGTCATCTGTTATTGAGAATTATATTCAAGAAGGTACAAATGTTTTTTTCAAACCTCAATTTGTTTTATCGGCGGAACAAATGCCGCAGCAACTCCAACCTATGATAGCGGCTATCGAAAACGATGACTGTAAAACAACTTATTCCATGGTCACTCCTGTAATTATTGAAGACCCGCTTCATGTAGTGGAAGAGAAAACCAATGAACTACCCTTAATTAAAGTTGATCACTTAACTAAAATCAAGCCAGCGACACTAATTGAACAAGTCAAGCCAATCTTCGAACAATCGATAATTGTAGAAGAGCCATTAGTGAAAAATCCTGAAAATGTAATAGTTGAAATCAAAGAAACTGTGAAACCTGTTGTGATTCCTCCCGCTCCTATATTACCGCCAATCGAACCGCCGAAAACATTGAACCCTACTCCTGTCTACGTGGAGGTAGAAGCGCCAAATGAAATCAGTTTTCCATTTGTGATCCCGCCTGCCCCTGTTTTACCTCCAATGGAATTGCCCAAGTTACCGGTCCTAGTAGAAGAAGCTCCAACAGTTGCAGAATTGCCATGCGAGCATCTTACTCCAGTAGCACCCATTGTGGAAATAGAAGGTCCAAAGGGAGTTGACCTATCAGTTGTAATACCATCAGCACCTGTATTACCTCCTATGGATATTCCTAAAGTACCCGTCTTAATTGAAGAAGCCCCAATAATTATTGAAGTAGCTTACGAGCAAGCTGCAGTTGCCCCCGTTCTCGTAAAGGTGGAGGAAGAAAAGGAATTAGAAGCACCAATTATGATTCCACCTGGGCCAGTTTTACCTCCAATAGAATTGCCCAAGTTGCCCGTGATGATAGAACATAGCTCATCCGTTGTGGAATTGCCACGTGAACAGCCAGTTCCTGTCATTGTGGAGGTGGAAGAACCAAAGAAAGTTGAAGTTCCTGTTGTGATCCCGCCTGCCCCTGTTTTACCTCCAATGGAATTGCCAAAGTTACCGGTCTTAGTAGAAGTAGCTCCAACAGTTGCAGAATTGCCATGCGAGCACCTTACTCCAGTAGCACCCATTGTGGAAATAGAAGGACCAAAGGAAGTTGACCTACCAGTTGTAATACCATCAGCACCTGTATTACCTCCTATGGATATTCCTAAAGTACCCGTCTTCATTGAAGAAGAACCAATAATTACTGAAGTAGCTTACGAGCAAGCTGCAGTTGCCCCCGTTCTCGTAAAGGTGGAGGAAGAAAAGGAATTAGAAGCACCAATTATGATTCCACCTGGGCCAGTTTTACCTCCAATAGAATTGCCCAAGTTGCCCGTGATGATAGAACATAGCTCATCCTTTGTGGAATTGCCACATGAACAGCCAGTTCCTGTCATTGTGGAGGTGGAAGAACCAAAGAAATTTGAAGTTCCTGTTGTGATTCCTCCAGCACCTATATTACCTCCTATGGAGATGCCAGCAATGCCTGTATTGATTGAAAAAGAACCATTAGTTAGCGAACATGTCATCGCAGAAGAACCTATATATGTGGAAAAACCGATTGAAAGCATTCCATCTGCGCCTGTGCTACCACCATTGGAAATTTCGAAAGTGCCCATAGTAGTTGAAGAATATCATAACACAGAGTGTAACAAAATAGGAGCACCTTGCTTTTTTGAAAACTCCCAATTGTCGGTTTCTGAGATCCAACAGCCCATCTACATAGAACAGAATCGTTTCGTTCTTCCTGGTGCCATGCCCTCATCAAAATTGTCTGTTGAAATTCCTAATATACCACAGTGGGTAATGTCTTCGATTCCCAATTTCAGTAAAAGCAAACACTGCGTAGATGAAATAGTCGTAGAACGTATACTACCCAAATTCGAAAAAGGGATATATACCGTTCCTTCCGAAATACCAGTCCATTATGTTCCTTTAATATAAGATCTCAAACAAAATTACTATTTAATTATTTATGTGTCTTATAATAATAGTAACTTAATGTGACTTAAGTAATTTAAATAAAATATGATTAAATATTTATTTTTTCTTTAACAAATATTATCACTTTTACATCAGCCTCTGGGAGTGAATGATAGAGTTACTGCTTTATCGGGTGTGTTTATCAGGTAAGTTCGAATACCCAGCTCTCCACCCTGCCAATCAATTTCGAACTCTCGAATTAGCTGAAAAATAAATTAGGCGACAAAATTTTAAATCATATAAATACATTATTTTTTGTTTTATATTAATTTAGTTTATAAAATATGCATGGTTCTTACCCGCATTAAAGAAATACATATGTTTTGTTCGGCCAGTCTTCTCGCAATACAAGATCGTGGACCAAACCCAAATGGCAAACTAAGAAAAGGATGAATATTTTCGTAATGGGGTGAATTTCTTTCGTAACGTTCGGGTTTAAATGTCAATGGATCATTGACGTATTGCGGTAGTCTAGAAGCTATCATATTTTGTGTTACTATAACAGTCTGAAAATCAATTAAAAATAAATTAGTTCAGATATCGAGCTACGAATAAAATCGCTTCGCTAAAATTGAAATAAACATGTGATATAACTTTACAGATTAATATATTTTTTTATAAACCTTTTTGTTAACTTACATCCTTTGGCACTAGATATCCTTTCAATACAACGTCCTTTTGTAAGACTCTGCCGACTCCAATAGAGACAGGGTTTAACCTTAAACTTTCTTTAACGCAACATCTGGTGTAATTAGCTTTTGCTAAGATTTCAGGCGTAATATTTGAATCTTTTGTCTTTAGCAGCGTTATGACTTCTCTATACAGGCGTTCTTGGCAAATTTTGTTTCGTGATATGTGATATAGAGCAAAACTTGTAGAATACGCAGTCTGAAAAGATTACAATTTTGAAATAATTTAATACAGATAATTCTATATTCTGTTATTCTTCTATTAATTAATAAAACTAACCGTATCAATGGCAGCCATTAAGATGTCCACCATCATTCCGGTTATGTCTTTCAAATCAACGTTTGTTTCCTGTAGGAAAGATTTTAATAAACAAAATTCTTGAGCTTCACCTTCTTCTTTAAAAAAAGTTATCCGTTTAAGCAAAATATTCTTAGATACCCTGTAAACAGATGCACAACAAAATAAGGTAACAAAATAAGGTTTCTGAAATACAAAACCGGGTATTAATTTACTTTCAGACAAAAAAAAACAACAAAATAATTTTGTACAAACTTCTCTAAATATTCTTGCGAGTTTGCCAGCTGTTTATATAAAGGCGTTTTGATATATTTCCAAAGAAATCCTTTATCCAATCTCATTATACCGCTGTTAGAACCAAACGCTGCTGATATAACTTTACTACTGCGTGAATCAGGATGTTGTTCTTCAGTGGAGAAACTATCAAAACTTTCATTAAAAGCTACCATGCCGATTACTGAAAATATCAAAAACATAAGTCTTAGAGCCGTTCGATTCCACTATTACCTAAGTGAGTTATTGTAGTATTTAATTGTAAAATGATGTCGTTGTTTGTTCTTTTATTAAAGGACATACAACGACATCATTTGACAATTAAATTTTATCGCCTTATTAGGCGAGAAAGTGTAAAAATATTAAATTTTAATTGAATATGGCTGTGATAGAAATTATAATTTTGCTAAGTAATTATGAACCAGAATTATTTTTTTATATTAATTGATTATGATTATTGTCTGTAGATAATATCGCCCCCTCATAACTAAGTTTCATAGCTAGTTAAAGACTAATTTTACAGGACAGCCTATTTTCTGTTTAGAATTTGTTATCAGGAACTGTACCAAATGCCAGGTGCGTCGTATATACATATTTATTGCATTAAATGTAGAGAGAGTAGCACCAGTATGCTTACAGTATATGGTACCGTTACATATCATATTTATTTTTTTATTTTTGTACATAACATAATTACTGTGATATGATAGCTTTGTTTCTTTATTTAATTCTAAAGGTGAAACTTGCGCCTCCCCTCGAAATTCAATGTTCTTCAAAACATGTTTTGGGAAGTAAGATTTAGTGATTTTTTTTACTTTTCTTTATTTATTTTAAATAGGTAAGCGCTTGACCGCTATCCTGCCTGATGATAAGCGATGATGGGATCTAGAATATGACGCGCTTGCCTAGAGAAACCTAAATTGCATGTTTCAGGAAACACAGAATTAGGCAGGCACTAAATTATCTTTACATTTTACGAAACACCATAATTCATCTCATGTTAACGTTAAGAAATGCACTTAAATTAGTATTTATTAATAAGAAAAGGTTAGGTTGCTATGTTTTACTATCAAATAGGAACTTTAAGAACACATTTAAAAAAAAATCATAAATGACATAAACCTTATTTTCACTTAACTTTAAAAAATGGCACAATCAGTCTTTAAAATTAATCAATATCAAGCTCTATCTCTCCAAAATAAATACTTTTTGAAAAAAAAAGAAAAAAACAAAAAAAATTAATGTATGGAAGAATAATTTGGAAAAAATCGATGCGAAAGTGATCTATAAAACTCAATAACGGATTTATGGTGATCTAATTACTGGTGTTTTACTGCTAATTAAAGACATCGAGTCATTTTAATGTTCTATTTAACTCAAGGAGGCATGTTGAAACCCAAAAATCATATGGTATTTACTTCAATTACTCATAATAATTTTCTTTAATCCAAGCAGATATGTCGACATCGCAAGTAGCTTTATTTTGAAATGATGATAAATACGTATACGACGATAGGTGAAAAATATTTGAAAATTAGTTTAGAATTATTTCATGTATTTAAGTCCGTCTCGGACATATATAAATATTGTTGAAGTTCATATATTTAACATAAAAACAGATATTAAAGTAAAAACAAAACAGTTTTTTGATAACTAAAAAATAGTTATAGCAAAATTGTCAGTTACGAGAGTTAGTCATGCGAGCGACGATATATTCTAAAATAATTTTAAGTTCGTTTTATGTATTACTAGCGGCCCACCCCGGCTTCGAACGGGTGCAATGCTCTACTATATTATGCATGTTTTATACATATAAAGCTTCCTCTTGAATCACTTTATCTATTAAAAAACCGCATCAAAATCCGTTGCGTAGGTTAAAAAATCTAAGCATACATAGAGACATATAGCAGGAAGCGACTTTGTTTTATACTATGTAGTGATAGTGATTATGTAAGTTCTTACTCTCTAAATTTAACCTGCTCAAATACGTGAGGAAATCTTCACCAGTAGTAAACCTCTCTTTTATGCTTTCTACTAGTTTCCTAACAACTTGGTCAGTATTTTCCACATGCACCTTTACACTCTTGGGTCCGGTGAAATTCTTCTGAAACGCACTACGGAGTTTCCACCATTCTTCTCCATTGCTAAAAACATACACATCGATTTTTTTAAATTTCATAGTTAAATTACAATTTTGTGTTAATCATTTACGTTATAAATATCATAACATTAATCTGTTAACGGGGCCTTTCCTATGGATATAAACATCGTAAGAAGGTTGGGTTCTACCACACGGATCTAATGCGGGTGAGTAGCGTTAAACAGCCGAGACCAAGGGCTTTACTTCTCTCCTAAAGCACGAAGGAATTAAAGATAACATTTTAGTCATGTGTATCAACTCAATGTTATGTAACTGGCTAATGTAACTGATTATTGCATGACCGTTCTCATTTCTTTTTTCGACCTATTACCAATTATCAATTTCCTGACCTTGAAACGACCTGCTGGAAAAGAGATACCCACCCAAATCACTAGAGAATTAATTATCTAATTATTCCATAATTTGGTATGTAGAGAAGACGTTGGATTTGAAATAAAAAAAAATATCATAAAATAGAACTTGTAACATGGTTTTACTTCTGTCGCGAACAAAGTTTAGTCGTCAATACACTCTTAATTAATGGATAGTATCTTCGCCTCAGACTTAATTTTTTTAAGACTTTATTTTCCCTTATAAGGTTTCCATTATAGGTCTTTAAGTGTCGTAAATGTTTATATGTCAAAAAATATTAAATGCCATTGGAATACCAAATAAATGAAACAAACCGAAATAACTATTGAGTCACCACAGTAATGATCTTTATAGCACATGTGGAGGTATGAAAATATTCCTATACTTTCATGTTTGTTATTTTGATAAAACCAGTTCCTACGGTTGACGCTTTTGTATTTTTTTACTTAATATCCAAATAAAACCCCATTATATTTACGTAGAAAGGAGCCCTCCTGTTTTGTACACGTCTGGCTTATTCTCACGATAGTTCAGCATAGCTAGATGGCTCCTTCGAATCGGGTATCGATCATCATTGCGAAAGATAGTTTCTATGTCGTCGGGATCAAACACATGAAGCAATCGGACTCCTGGATTTTCTCGGACCAGAGGACCATATCGATTCCAGTTGAACCAAGCATTCTTGTCCATTCTTTCAGCATCATAGTTACCTAAGAAACAAAATATATATAAATAAAAAGGAGACTAATTATTTTTTATTTATTTACATAAAAAATACACAAGTCATTTAAATTTTAGCATGCGCAATGTCATATTTCTATAAGATTTAAATACACCTTCAAAACATATTTATAGGCATCTTTCAAATCTTATACTGGAGGTAATTTTCGTTGAACCTACCTTATATTAGGCTAAAATATGGGCAGTAGCGCTTTTTGACAATTATGGTCTATTGCGACAACATAGGAAAAGAGGGGGTATGGTTTAAGGTTTTGGAGCAGGATCTATCCAGCAGTGGATGTATATCGGCTGGGGTCATCATGATGATATGTTAAAAATATTATCAAGTTCACTCATAATGTTTTTTGTAAAAAGATTTTAGCTATGACGCCATCGTTGAATTTCATAATCTATTACAAAATCAGAGCAGCACCAACGCCGAATGGTTACTATGAATTGCCTGACAATATTTTTACTGCAATGAGCAACAAGGGACCGAATGGGCCCCGCGGGCTACTACTCTACCACGATAACGCGCCCGCGCGACTCAGTACTCAAAACGTAGGAATTCATGGACACCACACCATAAAGTCTTGGGTCACCCTCCATACAGTTTTAATCGCCAGAATATGCAATAACAGCGTTCGAGACGGCGTTAAAAGAGAAATCTGCGGCGGTCTCGAAAAAGTGTTTCAAAAACAAAGCTCAGACGCATAAATCCTTTTTAAAAAAGCTGATAGAGAGTTCTTTGAAAAGATTTAATAAAAAAAATTCATCAATCAAATCAAAACTTTCAGTGTCTCGCGTACATTTATTAATCAGCACATCAATGTGCATAATGCTGGGGCATAGTTTTTCTCAATAGATGTCGCCGTAGGAAGAACGATTAGTGAGCGCTAACGACTGCAGTCATAGCCAAGAGCAAAAGCTTAACGTACATTCAACAGCATATCAAGCTAAATAAAGCTGTCGAGCTTCTGCATTTGATTGACAGTTTAAAGTCTTACATTGAAAGTTTAATATGAATAGATACATTTTCGGTATTTTAGATCCACATACTGTTTGACGTACTAACAAACATCTAATACAGCAGTTTTACAATCTTGTAATAATATCCGGTGCGTGTTACCTTTATGCCTTATTATTATTAGTAATATTCATAAACAATAGTGCAGATCAGAATGTACAGCAAGTTACCGTCTAAGAACTCATGAAATATAATCTCAAATAGAACGCGGCCTACATACCTTATCATTTCATTAAACTTTATTATGTTATCAAGTTTTATTCAGCTCAATTAGTTTTAAGAATATGTTTTAAACTGGACTGGCCATTTAGCAAAGAGTAACAACTGCTATCTTTTCTGAATTTCTCTTATTTACTTACCTATAAATGGCAAATATTGATGTAATGTTCCAACAACAGGATAACATTTGGGGCCAGGAACATCTTGAAAGCTCTTTGGCTTTACAATTTCACTTAAGTTTTTCACGTGATTATAGCGTACACGAATTGATTTACATATATAACTTTTAAACATTTTTACCATAAATATTACGCCAATAACGTGCGAGCTAAATCAAAACGAATAAGCTACTGAGCTGCAATGGTTTTCGTCGGTCGTCACAAAAATAATACAAATCACCTAAACAGGAACAACAAAAAATATTCCCTCTCATAAATCGAGCGGTCACTCTACCTGCTTATAATACGATCCTCATAAATAACACATATGAATGCCAAGTCTTGATACTAAACAAAATTTGCAGCATAGGTAATAAGCCGTTTTGCTCTATTAGATTACAAAACAAAAGCCAAGCATTGTAAATTATGCCTATTTTTAATCAAATCAATCATCAATAAAAAGTAAAAAAAATATGCCCTAATAAAAAGGTGTTGTTGTTAGTATTACCCTTATATAATCAAAATGTGTGTATCGCCGTGCTTCGTACTGTTAAAATGACCAATGTGACCGTGGTAGGTACTATTTGTCTTTTTTTAACTATTATACATATATATATATATATATATATATATACTGTGAAATTCAATTTCACAGTGTTTGACGGCGATGAACTCCGAAACTACTCAACCGATTTTGATGTCTTAGGACACAGGATAAGTTTCATTTTATTTTAAATACAATTTATTGCAATTTACATAAAAATCCTTGTCACTGTGTTTGACTACGATAAACTCTGAATATTACTTAATCGACTATGATGTTTTTTTTATTTTGCTGGATTTGTTCCGACTTTATTTATTTATTAATTCATTTGATATAACAAACAGCGTTCAGAATATAATCCTAATTAGTATATGTAATAAGTAAGGTCATAGTGAAGCCCACAACCATATCCACAGAGTTTGTGATACTCATTAACTTGTCAAAATAAAATCCAAATAAAGCTATCTAGTTTAGCAGTTGTCTAACTGTAACAAAAAAATAATCATAAATTTACTAAATAAGGGGCCACATTCAAAACTTGTTTTAAAAAAAGATGAGAATTAATTTGGTAATTTCAGCTAAAACTTCCAAAATATTTGTTCTCCGAATCTACTAATATGTCGAAATTTGGGAAAACATTGTTGTAAGTGTCAGCGATCCGACTTAGGACATAGGTGTCATTTTTATGTTAAACGCATTAACTTTTAACTGTGGTTAATTCGAGATAGATTCGATATAGCGTCAACTATACAGATACTTGGAATGAATCAACGGCTCTGTCAAGGTCTCAATTCAATTCAACCTCTATTAGACGAATACTCACCTAATAGCGAAAGAATGTGGTATAGAGTCACACTTGACAATTAAGAAAAGGTAAAGTTCTTCAATTAATAATTTCTTTAGATATAAAAATTTAGTGACTAAAATAATGAATGCAAAACAAAAAATGTATAATAATGTTAAATAACTAAGGCTATACAGATCGCAATCAGCATACGCCTCCCGTAGACCACAGAACGGGCAGCAGCGTTTTTCCAGTTATAGTCACTTACTGCATTATTATTAAAGGAGGCGTCCGTCTAGCAGTGTCTTTAGCATGTTATGCGGTATTAAGTATATGTGATTACTTATGTAATCACTACATAATATATTACATTATGTTAAGAATTTTATAAAAATTAAGTTATTTATTAATGAAAAAAAAATTAATAACTTAAAGTATAAAAATACCTACATATTACAAAAAAAAATACTTTACCCGCTACTTCAGGCTTAAAGACGAATGTGGCTGCGGTACGATTCAGACCGACCGGTCCGCATCGGCTCGGCCCGGAACGGATGCAGACGCATCCTGCGGCAGCCGTACGGCTGCCGCGACTGCCGTATGCGTGTTGCGCTGCGACAGCCGACAGCGCCCGCGGCATGCGTAAACACCCTGAGCGCCCAGAAGTGCTGCTTGCATTACTTTATGTAGACGCCATAGAATTTTATTTTAAAAATGGTGGAATGGGACGTAGTATTACTTGCCTTTGCATTAGAGGAAGAAGAAAATAATGAAAAATTAAAGAAGAAAAAAGACAAATTTGGGTCGATCCTTTATGGCAAAAAAGATGTGATTTCGGCGAGTTCCATACACTTTATAGTGATTTGATATATGATGTGAAAAAATTCCATGATTATTCCATGATTATCGAATGGATTACGAAAAGTTTGAACATTTAGTAAATGTTCTTCGACCTCACATAAACAAACAAAATACAAACTACAGATGTGCTATTTCAGTTGATACCATATTTGCATTTACCTATACGTGATACGTTATTAGTGTATTTATATGTGGGTACACCAATTAAAATTAATAAATGTTAATACCTACCTGAAATTCCCATTTCTTTGCTTATATTTTCCCATGCGTTTTGTTTACACCCCTTGTCACTGTATTTACGTGAATTAACATTATAAAGACAATCATATTGTTGAACTAAGAAAATAAGTTTTTAACTAATTTAACTAATAGCTTTAGTTATTGTTCTGAGCGTTCGACAGCCGCACGGCTCTGAATTGACCCGACGCATACCGATGGAGCTGTCGCAGTCGCGGTATCCGTCGGGAGCCGCTCGTATCCGAACGGCGCCGCAAGACGCCGACAGGAGCCGACCGAAGCCGACAGGCCGTCGCGGAATATATATGTGGTAGAAATATGAACTGTAACTTCTTGTTAGAAGTTTCAATTTCCTGTACCGCATTGTGAAATGCCTTCCGGGCCGGGCCGATGCGAGCCGGTCGGTCTGAATCGTACCTAGACAGCTAAACCGCAGTCAACTCTTATCTATTTGACAAGAACGTCACCATAGTATCCGGGTTCGAAAATGTTCTAGTCCACAAAACTTAGTTATTTATGTAATTAGTTTAAATCAAAAAGGATTTCAAATGAAAAAAAAAATATATTTATCAGTTTAAAGGTAATTTTTTAGTAAATTTCGAGAACTCAAAAATCTAGTATTTTCGTAGAAACCAAACGATCCATCTATCGTCAGCGCCTGGAAAAATATGACTAAAAGCGAGATTTTGTATATATTTATAAAATTAATATTTGATATGCATATTTTGATACAAGTGAGTCAGTGCTGGATTTACACATTTGCCGCCCCAAAGCTATAAAATTTTGCCGCCCCTACTGACCTATAAAATTAGATGCACTGTTCACAATAACGTTAATTCCTTTTTTTAGGAAATAATCTAGTTTCAAGATTATTTTTACAAATTTTTGGGTATATTTCTAAGCTAAGAAAAGCAAAGCTTTGTTTTTATAAGGTGTGGTGGGCTAAGGAAGATAGGTATATCCCGATAGTACTAGCTAAACATGCACCTGTTAACGTCAAAATATCCAACAGTTGGCACTACTAGGTCGACGGCGCATTATGGAAAATGGTAGAACAATGGCATATCAAAAATCGTTTTTACTAATGACATTACTGACGCACTTTTAAATGTTTATTATTCATTATAGAAGTGGGACTTTAATACAATGTGGTAGTTTTGCATGAATTTCATTCGGAATACTTTTTTTTAATTATCAAAAGTGTCATTCTTAAGAATGACAATTACAGATTCGCTCCAAAACTTTAAAATAATTTCTTGCAAAAACTTTGTGGGTATACTTATTAAGTATTGGACATTTTTAAAAGCCCATAGTATGTAGATGTAAAAGTAATAATAAGATAAACCTAAAGTGTATTTTAATATTAAATATATACATATTCTCATTAAAATAAGATTTATCGACACAGATGAACTACTCCATTAAAGTGCAATTATAATTGAAATATCGACATCATTAAAAACAAGTGACACATCTGTAAAGCTTTTAACATGGTAGCAATATATATAACACACAAATTGTATAGTAGTTAGTTACAAATCATTTAATTATACATTTCAAACCAAAAGTTCCCGAGTGACATGTCAAGAAATATATCAGTAAAATCCAACACCTTTACTAAAACCTAGGGAAAGGCAAATTTTACTTTTCATTCATCGTTTAATGATCATCTATCATTCATATATCGGCTCTCATCATGATTCATCATCATAAAGTGAAGAAAAAAGCTGAAGTCTAGACTGTATGGATTCTGTGCCCTTTGCCTGCCCTTATGGGAAAACTTAACAAACAAAAGAAAATAACATTACATTGATTAGTGATGGGACTCGAATCGAAAATGAATATTCGAATCAATTCGAATAACCCGGCAAAAATTCGAACCATGATTGGAATAAACCCTTGATTTGAATTGATTGGTACATTCGAATCAATACGAATTTATACGTTGATTCGAATCAATAAAATCGTTTAATAGATAAGAATATATTTAGACACATTTTCGAATACTTTATAGACCTAATTGCTGTGCCCCGCGCTTTCACCCGCGTAAATCCCATTCCGATGGGAATACCGCAATATAAAGTATCCTATGTGTTAAGCCTAGTTATAATCTACCTTTGTTCCAAATTTCAGACACATCCATTCAATAGTTTTTGAAAGAGTAACAAACGTACATCCTTGCGTACATTCTTACAAACTTACACGTTTATAAAATTAGTAGGATAGGATAGGAGGATGGGAAAGATGTAGGAAAGTAGGATAGAATAGGAAGGATAGGGTAGAAAGGATAGGATAGTAAGGGGAAGGGGATAGGATATAAATGTACTTTATCTTGTCGAAGTCAAGCAATACAAAATTAACAAGAGACAAAAAAGATATGTAGTTAACAAAAGGCAAAAATAATCTTTTGTTAAACCAAACTCAGCATTTTAGTAAAAGTTCAAATGGTAATTCAATGTTGACATTAAATTTAAAATATACGAAACAACAAAATTACGACACGAAAGACCGATCAGTGAAGAAATTTTTAAGTATGAAAATGAAACATAATTTTATGTTGCATAGAAAATGTAATGTATGTAACTAATTACCTATTTTCACAAATAAAAAGAAATTAATAACCTTTTTTAGTAGAATCATTAAGCGATTATGATTTTGACGTATAGACCGATCAAATTATTACAGTCCCTAAGCTTAAGCTTATATCCTACTATAAAGTCTTTTTAAAATATGGACTCGACCATTCGAATCAACATCGTAGCTCATTCGAATCAAGTTTTCACCGTCATCATTCGAATCATTCGAACAAAATGTGATTCGAGTCCCATCACTAACATTGATAATATAATAAATAATTACGTAGGTATAGTTTATTAAATTATATACTATTCTGTGATAGGTAACAAATTATGTAGGCACATACATATATAATTTATTTGTAAAGACAGTTTTATTATCACAATAGTTTTAAACACGTCCACGAACAAGCAATTTATTTCGAAAAACAATGATTTTTCAACGTATTGCTACTCGACTTACGTCTAAACTTTTGAAATGGAAATCAAATGTAAATCAAAGTAAAAACTATTCAAGTGATACCGTTATCCTTGGAATCGAAACCTCATGTGATGACACTGGATGTGCAATAATAAACGAACAAGGTGAAATAATGTCAGAAAGTTTATATTCTCAAAATCTGACACACCTTAGGAACGGAGGTATCATCCCCGACGTCGCTCAAGACTTACACCGAGCATTTATTGAACCGATTGTGACAAAAACGTTACACCAAGCTCAATTGAAAATGGAAAATATATCTGCTATTGCTGTTACTTTAGAACCAGGACTGCCATTAAGTTTGGCTGTAGGTATGAAGTATGCAAAACATCTAGCCCTACGCCATAACAAGCCTATTATTCCTATTCATCATATGGAAGCACATGCTTTAACAGCTAGAATGCAATATGATATAAAGTTTCCATTTTTAGTGCTCTTGATATCAGGTGGACATTGTTTCTTAGCTGTTGTGCAAGATGTTAAGGAATTCAAACTTCTTGGGCAAAGCATAGATTGTGCTCCAGGAGAAATATTTGACAAAATAGCAAGGAGAATGAAATTGAGGAATATACCAGAGTATTCTAAAATATCTGGTGGGAAAGCTGTTGAATTGGCTGCTTTAAAAGCCACCAACCCTAATATGTTCCAATTTCGTTTACCACTGGCAGAATATAAAGACTGTAACTTTAGTTTTAATGGTTTGAAAACTTCAGTATTTTATCAACTTTACAGAAAAGAAAAAGAGCATAACATTGTTGCTCATGAAATAATACCGGAAATTAATGACTTATGTGCTGCTGCATTAATGGCAACAACAAGACATTTAATACATAGAACTCAAAGAGCTATGGAATTTTGTGATTTGAAGAAATTAATACCTGATAACAACAAGCAATTAATAGTTTCTGGTGGCGTTGCTTCTAACAATTATATTTTTAATTGTCTAACAATGTTGTGCCAAGATTATGACTATAGAATATTTAGACCACCACCTAAGTTATGTACAGATAATGGCATTATGATAGCTTGGAATGGTTTAGAGAAATGGAGAAAAAAAATAGATATAGTGACTAAGATTAATTCATTGGATATTAAAGCAGACAGTCCATTAGGAGAAAGTTTATTAACACAGGTTAAAGAAGCACAGTTACCAGTGAACCTATTAAAAATAAAACAAGCAGCTTAAAAACCCAATTTATTTTAATTTTCTATTATGCAATCTAACAGCCTAGTGATGTTGTTTTTTAATTGTCAAATCTTCACATTAGCTGTTAATTGAGAGATAAAATATAATTATTTTTATTTTGATAATGGATCAAAATATACTTATAATGTACTGTTAACAGTACATCATACCATTCAATTTTAACACATAGTTCAATATCAATTGGAAGAATTTTTTAAAATTTCTGGTTGGATGGCATTGTTTAAAAGCATAAAGTTGAAAGCGCAAATGATAGCAAATTGTCAAAAGAGTATGCAGTCAAGAGTGCCGAATGTCACAAGGTGCACAGTCAAATATAAACTTAAACAGGCTTATTATTTTGGTTGTTAAATATTATTGTTATTTTCGGTGAGTCATACTTGTATTCGTAATGGAAATAAAATGTTTGGGAAAAATATTTGAATGTAAACCAAATATAAACAGTATATTTTCGTAAGTCTCTGAAAAACAAGTCAATAACAATAGACAAAGTCAACTTTTATCTTCTAGTGAAACAATTGCTCATAATTGATAAACAAAAAAAATTCAGTATTGATACCAACCATAACCGTTATAATATAATTGAACATACTTTAATATTACCTAAAGCTATCTCTTATTCTGGTATTTCATTATTTGCTTATCTTCAATAATACATGACATATACATATCTGTCATCCCATAGTAATTTTAATTATTTGAGGGTAGATAAGATTATTTTTACTTTTCTAACAAAATTAAATTAAATTTCTAATGATAACCTTTAGATCCGATTATGGAGCAGACATAATTCACTCTGCATGAGAAGGTTTTCCTTCAGATTTTATTGTATTTCCCAATACGAAGGCAAGTAGGACTCACCAAAAATAATAATGTTCAACATTTAAAAATAAGCTCGTGAACCGATTCGTTGCGCCTGTCGTGCCATCACTTTCTTTAGCGTGTGGCGTTAGCCACTGAAACCGTGTAATTTTTAAATCGATGATAACTCCTTCAAATCAAATTTTAGGGAAATCAACCCAGAACTATGTTCATTTTTCTAAAATAAAACTATCTACATAGAAGATACAATCCCGCGCGACTAAGAAAACTCTTGAGTAATGTAGACACCTACTTCGAAATTTATAAAATCTACAATAAAGATATGAAGAAGAGAAGCGCTTTATAACAGGAAAATGATCAATGAGCATTTTCCATTTAGAAAAAAAAGTCGACACTGTGTCTGCTTTATGTGTGTGTGTGCGAACTAAGTTGACATTAGGTTTTTGCTTTAGTATGGTCGGCACAGTGCAACACATTGTCGACAATTTTGTCGTAATGGAAAACGTTCATCGTAAGAAAGGCCGTATGGACTATATTTTTTGCCTACCCTTTTAAGAAGGGAGAATTAAATTAAAAAAGAAATGATCACTGACATTGTCATCTGTCACGACTAACGACTGACACCCATTCTGTTTCTCAATTTATCAAACCACAGCTATATGTTTTAAAATTATAGTTTAAAAATACCATTGCGAACCTTAACAGTTGCCAAATAATGTGTAGCATCCTTACTCTATTTAATACCACCATATCTTAAGTGCAGCGTTGATTTTATAGGCGCTACACAATGGAAATCTTGGAAAGTATTTACCGTAATTTAAGAGGACAGATCACTAACCTGTCGGCAAACATACCGAAAACTTTTGATTATGTTAATAAATCTACAAGCAAACTGAGAGTTCCACCATTTACGAGAGACAATGTATTGTACTATTATTTACCATTGCAAGGTCTCGTTAGTTACACAACTTTATCAGTGAGTGTGATGAACCCTCACTTAATGGTCAGGTGAGACTGTAAAACCTAATGTTTTCTGAAGAAAATTTCGCATTGATCGTATTTATTTAATTTTAAACCGTATTTTTATCCTCCATTAATAAATAATCAAAGTAATATAATGTATTTTCCAGGTTATTTCCGCGGCGAGATATAACTGATGTATTATTCCTGTCTGCGGGTGGAGGTGCGGGACTATGGTTGTGGGCCCGCCCTCACATGGCTGCTGCAGTACCTGCGAGACGGTTTTCATGGGCATTCCTTGGAGGCTGTCTCTGGCCATTGGGATCAATATTCCTATGGGCAATACTAAGAAGTTCAGTTGGACAACGTCCTGTTCTTGGCACTTTTCTAGGAATTACAACAGGAGCAATGCTTACGAACATTGCACTTGATTATTTTCACTATGTAGAACTAATGTTTTGTGGTGAAGTACATTTACCAGAAGAAACTTACTCACCCAATAGTGATGATGAAAAATATGATATTGATATTTAATTTAACCTGGTTCACAGAAGCTTGTAAATATAGGACATGCGAAAGTGCACAAGATATAAGGATATATTATATTATTTGGTAGAAGTTAAGGTTATTGGTTTATGAATAATGTATCTAAGAAAGATATAATCTGCTTATGTTGTTGACTGCACCTTGTTTTGTGAGGAAATTTAAATGTAAACTGTCTAGTCTAGCACAAAAACCTTAAATAAAGTTTGATGTTGAAATCCAGTATTTTCATAATTGGTTCTGGTACGTTTAAAATAACTAGCTAACTCAGCTACGCATTCCTGTGGTTCAGTTATTATCAGTTAGTTTAGTTTCAGTTATATTATCAGATGTCATCTAATCTATAATCATAGTGAAAATTTTATAGTGACACCGCCATAACCAAAAGATGCCGCCTATAATAAATCTGACAATTTACTTCCTAAGAAGTGTAGAAGTATAAATGCGATAAAAAATATAATTTAGTGCAATGCAAAAATAAAAGAAATAGGTATGCCTTATTTTTATATGCTCTCAAATTATTTTAATTTAATTATTTCTTTTATTTTCCTCAAAGTTATAATAGATATAAAGTATTCTTTATCCCTATCACGGGTACTTTCTCCCCTCGATAAACAATTGCTCCCGCTACATCTAGCTTTTGTATCCGCGTCCTCACGGTTTGTGTGACTGCTTGCTCCTAAACAACAACCTTAGTAACTTACCAAGTGGTTTATTAGCGATTAAAATTTTAATATTAACATAAATATATAAATTTATATAAACTATTTTGTTGGTTTAGGGCACAGAATAGTAAAAGAGTAACGCCATCTTGTACACTAAAGCGGTACTAAAACAAAGAAGTAAGCTGTTATTTATTATACATAGCTGACCCAGCCACGCGTTGCTATTAGGGCATCGGAATCGGTTTTTCCCGGTTCCAAAAGAACCGGGAATTCCCGGTTCTGAGGGTCACAAAAAGAACCGATTCTAAAATATCAAAACCCGGTTCTTTCGGTTTAAAAAAATATATTCTGAAGGTAAAACATTATATTGCTAGCCCACAAAGAAACGTTGTATCTGCAGGTTGTAGGCAGTAATAACGCAGGACGTGAGTTGTACTGTGTAGCCTGGAGTGGGGAGGGGGAAGACGCACTGCAGCGACCGGCGGCGCAAGCAAGGAAACATCGTTTATTGGTGACTGGTGGTATGTGTTCAGTAAGACAAAAACAAATTTTTCGGTTTTGATTGGTAAGTACCCAATTTATAGATAAATAAAAATCAATAAAGTATGACATGTCATTATTTGCTTCATACAATGAAAGTAAAACTGTATAGATCACACGATAGTGTTCCAATCAACCGCTTTTGCAAATAAAAAGTAGGTTTTTTGCTTGTGTATATGTTTGTTTTGGTGGGAGTAATATCTGTAAGGTACCGGTGGTATAGTAGTCTACGCAGACAGAGTTGTGCTAGTTAACTCTTAATAATAAATTAATTTACATAAGCGGTTTTGTTTTGACTTTTTTATTATATTAGATAGAACATAACAACACACCCACCAAATTATAAATTTACAATATAAACAAACGACCTACATACAAGAAACGACGCATTGGTTCATTAAAATATGTTGGTGCTTTTAAGCGCAATATTATTATTGCACTTAAAAGCACCAAGTTGATCTAGACCTATAAAATAGTTTGCAAATGAAATAAATTAGTAATTAAATAATTTATATGATACTTTTGCATTTTAGATTGACGTGGTTTATTTCGTTGGCTGTGGATATCTATGAATCTGGCTTTATAAAAATGGATTTCGAATAGGTGATTAATAAGGCAGGAGACAAATCCTCTGTTTGGTACTATTTTCTAAGGAACAAAAGTAAAGGTGAAGCCAAATGTAAAACATGCAAAAAAATATTAAATTCTGCAGGTGGTAGCACCAGCAGTCTTCAAAAACACTTGAAGAATATACACAAAATCAGTTTAGAGACTCCAACATCAACAACACCTGGGAGTGCAACTTCTTCAAATTTGTATCTTGCAGAAGTACCCAAAAAGAAAGCAAAGTTAACAGATTTCTTTGAAAGCGATGCAAATCCGAGTATGGAGGTGGTGTCTTGTATGGCATGGCATCAGTAGATGGAATCAGAGAGTTGAGGCAAGCTGTTGCAACTGGCAGTGGATCAGCTTCGTCCAACGATTTGATCACTACATTAAGGGTGGAGATGGCTTTGTTCGAGAATGATGGTCAACGGCAGAGAGGCCTATACCTGTCATGAGGCTACGAACATTTTAAAACTATTTCACCTACCAGTGTGGAGCCCGAACGTATATTTTCATCGGCTGGTATTGTTTGTAATAGACTGCGCTTTGAGTGACAAAACTCTTGACGCACTAATTTTTTTACGTTCTTATTATAATAGCAAAAAAGTAATAAAAAAAGTTATCGATATGTTATAATTGTCAGACTTATTAAAATTATGTTTGATAATTTTGTGTTCCAATATTTGAAAATATTTAATAAATGTTTAGAGTTTTGTAAAGGATTAGTTATGTTGATTTTATGTTTGTAAATTTATAATGTACATAGTATTTATTTGTTTTTTATAGAACTGATTATTACACGCAGGCTAAATTACTTAGTATTACATTACGTTTTATAAAAGTGATTGTTGCCAAAAAGACCTGATTATTTTTTAAGTATAAGTATAAGTGCTTGTGGTTTGCAACTAAATGTTAAATTTTATGATCCTTTTTAAAGGATGAAAGGAAGGAACTTCTTATGAGTTTTACTACGTTTATTCATAAACATTCATATAAATAACGGAAAGAACCGAAATAACCGGGCTATCCAAGGGCTATCAAGAACCGAAACCGGTTCTTGATAGCCCTTGGAACCGAAAACCCGGTTCTTGAAAATAATGGTCGGTTCTCGATGCCCTAGTTGCTATGGTAATGAGATTAAGAGAGAATAGAAGCTCTATCGAATTCAAATCTAGAAGAATCATGTATGGTGGCTTTTATCAGACATCAAAGATACCATGCCTCTTAGTTGTGAATGCTTTTCCCCAATTCTTATCTTGTCATAAGATATTCAGTCCTTCAAAGAGCTAACACAATAGGATTATATGCAAATATATGTTAGGTACAACTCGGTTACAATATCTGTGGACCTCGCTGGAATGTCAAGCCCCCTCCCCGTTCTCTTAAAAAGGAATAAAAAAATAAAAGAGTAAAAGTATAATATATTTTATTTATAGTTCACAATTATTATTGTTTACAATACTATCCCCATGATGCTTGTTTTGTGCACCGTTCCTAAGCGCTGACGTGACGTCATCAGGTCCACAGATATTGTAACCGGTTTGTACATACTCAATGAGACCAGAGACCGAAAGACATGTTGAATACATTGGTTACTAATTGAGAAATTTACTTTTAACACGTTCATTACCACTATGGATTTCATGATTTTTCTCGGGTGCCGTCTGCATTATACGGCGGACTCGCCGAGCGAGTCGCCGGCACTGCAATAAAATTGTACCGACTCGCCACGCGAGTTCGCTGGCACTACGTAAGGTTAATTCTTTGTTTTGTTATTTTTGTGGCCGTCACCGAGTATGAAAGGTGTTTGACGCAATTAAATAGTGTTTTACGACTATTGAGAGTATTTTAAGTTATAAAAATGTCAAAAACTCTATAAATAAAATAAAAGGTAAGTTTGTTTCGTAATTTAAGGTGTGGTTGTCAATCTTTTAAATAGAAGTTATTGTGAAGTTTTTATTTTGAATTTATATTATAAAAAGTAAGTTTGTTTCGTAATTTAAGCAGTGGGTGTCAATCTTTTAAATAATGGTTATTGTTAAAGTTATAGGTATTTTGTAGTGATGTGCCGAGTCGTTATTTTTTAGGATCGAGTCGACTCGAGTCAGTTTGTACGGTACTCGAATCATGACTCGATTCCGCGATTCCAGTCCAGTACTCGAGTTCTATGTTTGGTATTCGAATCTTGACTCGAGTCTAGAACCTCAGTCTGGGAATTCGAGTCCAGAACTCGAGTCTGTTACCGATTTAAGTACAAAAGGAAAAAATAGAAAGAAGTAAACTTCAATCAGTATCTAGGTTTAGCATAATAACACTACGAACATTTTAATGAAAAATACTTATAAACATTAAACATAACAAATAAACATAGAAAACTAAGGAGATATCTAGGAACCAGAAAATTTCTGTTAATGAGATCAAGTTTTATTTGTTTTATTAATGTACTTATATTTTAGGTGTCACTTCATTGCTTAAGTAAACAGAAATCGAGTTCGAACGAGTCGAGCTAACTCGAAGACTAGACTCGAGTCAGTTGGACTCGCATAATAGTTTCGAGACAGCGAGTACAAGATCGATTCTTCCTGACTCGAGTACCGGAATCGAGTCCGGCGTACTCGAATCAAAATAAATTGGTATTCGAATTGGCGAGTCCAAAGCAGGAATCGAGTCTGACTCGAGTCAAGCCGTACTCGGCACATCGCTAGTATTTTGTAAGTTCTGTGTTTGGATGTTAATATTTATATGAGCATATATTTGTAAAACCACTGTTGATTCTGATATCCGTAACACAAGTGCTTTAGTGAATTATCGCGGAATTAGATCAATTTTTGTGATGTTTTTTGATATTTACCTATACATATTTTTATTGAGTTCGTAATTTGTTACGAAGTGTCTGATATTTCTAGTGCGGTTTGTGCCAGTAACGGAGCCTTACGACGACGAACTAACTTAGATGGAGGAGGAGAGACCGTCAAAGCGACAAATAACAATGACACAAATGTTCATCACACGAATGTTTGTTCCAAGTGGGGATCAAACCCACGACCCTTGGCACATAAGGCAGGGCCACTGCCAATGCGCCACTGAGCCCGTCTTACTTAAAATTACTAAACATAATATTTATGCGTTAATAGTTAGAAATCCAGACTAGAGAAACTGTGGTTAAATATTTATAAGTTATTTTACTGTTAAGAACTATTTTTACTGTAAAATGTCCCGCGGCTTTTAGGACGACCTTTTTAATTTGGCTGACTCACACTTGCATGTCGATTAAGCAAAAGATTTTATTAATTTATTTTAACCTATTTATTGTATACTAGCGGCCGCCCGCGACTACGTCCGCGTGGAATATTGCAACATTATTTTTCTAAAATAAAAGTAGCCTAAGTTACTCCTTATTACATCAGCTACCTGCCAATAAAAGTCCCATCAAAATCGGACCAGCCGTTTCAGAGATTAGCCGGAACAAACAGACAGACAGACAAAAATTGAAAAAAAAAAATGTTATTTTGGTGTATGTACCGTATATATATTCATATGCGTGTAGTAAAAAACAGGTATTTCAATATTAAAAACAGACACTCCAATTTTATTTATATGTATAGATTAGTCGTTGTATATTAGTTTATTTAAACCTATTTATTGATGTCGTTGTCTAATATGTTCACTTATATTTACTTTAAGGTTGAGGATCTATGTCAGTGAACTCGCCTAGCGAGTTCAAGGCGTTACAGAATAGTTTTTTCCTTTCAAATATAAACGGGGTCTCCACACCTGACTCACCACGTAAATCTTTAGTTTAGCGTATATTTAGTGTACTCTATTATTTTGAACATAAAATATGGATCTATTTTAGAAATATTAGCTAAAAACACTGAACTCGCCAGGCGAGTCGTCGGCACTAGAATAAGATTTACGTGAACTCTCCGGGCGAGTCGGTGACATTGAACGTGTTAATATTAGCTAAGCACACAAAGTCAAAAGAACTTTACTACACGCATTTTGGAACCCTGGCTCCAATTCGCCATTAAAAAAAATATTTGTAGCTATGCGTTGAGTGCTTCATAAAGTCTCAAAAAAGGTTGTGTGCAGGGATGCTTAGTAGGTAACAGACTATCGAACTCTTTAAAGGGCGTTGTGCAGCCCTTCTAGCTTTGCGTGGCGGTTGTATCACTAGACGAAGCGCCGAGTGGGGCCAGCGCGTATTTCCCATTCCGTATTCAACTGGAGGCACCGGTCGCGCGAAATCCGCACGCCTTTGTATTATACACAAATCAACCAACCAGTGCTTAGCTCGCGTCAACTGCGCACACTTTTGCGATCAAGCAACGTTAGAAGAAAACACTAACAAAGCCGCTCGCAAGCACTAACCAATTCGTATATCGGACATCACATACAGCAACTGAGCAACATAATTCAGTGTATAAATTGAATAACATTTTCAAATGTTTCTGTTCTTTTTAACGTAAATGAATAAATTAAGTATAAATCTATAATCTAAGATCACGGTGGTTTGTGTGTTTGTCTGTCCGCTCTTTTCCATTGTATACGCGTTACCATAGTGCCTTACAATAACATTCAAGAAGGCTATTTTTTTATTTTTTTCCCCTCCGGACGCGAGGGAGGGAGGTGGTGAATCCTACATGGATACATCGGCCGGCCGAGAGGTTATGTCAGACTCATACTGACTAAACACCACCTGAAGTAGGTGCCTTAGCCTGGGAAGGCTATACAGGCTTAATATAAGCGATCGCACCCGGGAATGAAGGGCGACGCAACGAGAAGGCTAAGAACGGTTAGTTATATGTGTAGTCGTAGAACCGAAACGTTAGCGCGATTCATTTCGGTACAGCGACATCTATAACTTAGACACAACAACGCGTGACCGGTTACCATAGCATTGCGTTACCATAGCAATGCGTTACCGGGTCAGCTAGTCTATAATCTAAGAACACTTTGTTGTTTGTGTGTTTGTCTGTCACCTCTTTTTCCATTGTATGCATGTTACCATACCAACGCGTTTTCTTCATTGTTGGGCGAAAATGGGAAAAAGTCATTGTTTGCCTACTGCCCAGTGCTGCCCTCGACATTTCTGTACTACCCAGTGCTCCCCCCACATGTCTGTACTGCCCAGTGCTCCCCCCACATGTCTGTACTGCCCAGTGCTGCCCCGACATGTCTGTACTGCCCAGTGCTGCCCCCGACATGTCTGTACTGCCCAGTGCTGCCCCCGACATGTCTATACTGCCCAGTGATGCCCCCGGCACCTATGTACTGCCCCCGGCATCTCTGTACTGCCCAGTGCTCTCCCCACATGTCTGTACTGCCCAGTGCTCTCCCCACACCAGTGCTGCCCCCGTGTTCTTAGAGTATATACTAGCTGACCCGGTAACGCGTTGCTATGGTAACGCTAATCTATAATAAAAAGATCACAGTGGTTTGTGTGTTTGTCTGTCCGCTCTTTTTCCATTGTATCAATAACGTTACCATAGCAACGCGTTAGCCGCAAGTAGTTCGTCCACCGGACGTTAGACGGCGCTAACGGAAAAATATTTAATAATGGAAAAAAATTAAAGAATTTTGTCCATCCGTGCGAAGCCGAAGGACGGGCCGCTATATACTCTAAGAACGCAAATTTGTTGTTTGTGTGTTTGTCTGTCCATAGCATCGCGATACCATAGCAACGCGTTACCAGGTCAGCTAGTAAGTACAAAGAACTCATGACACCAAAAAATAGAGACGGGTAAATAATAACACACATCAATAATCAAAGACGAGATTGATTAATTTTTTTAATAGATAATTTTACAGTAGACATAGTATTTCCAATGTGGGTATAATATGAAAACAATGTGATAATCAGTTGTTTTGTGGGGGCTTAGACCATTCCACATTCAAAATTAAATGGTCATAACCATGACCATTAAGTGTTTGGATGGCTTTGGCAGCGTCAGCACGGAATTTAAAATGAACATAGGCAAATCCTTTGCAATGGCCAGTACTCTGAAAACAAATACCATATATTTATTTTTTTATAAATTAATGATACGACAAAACAAAATTATTAATATGAAGTTAGTTTTATATTCCTACCTATTCAAATCGATTACTATGTTCACAATCCCTGAATAAAAAAGTGCAAAAATATTATACCTACCCAAAAGGCACACTGAGAAAAGGTGGGCAAGAGAGGAGTTTGCAAAGAAGACAAGTGTTGATTAGATTTTTTTTGATATTACCTTTTGTTTTTTTCTCCTACACATACCCAGTTAGGAGAGTACTTATATATATTTGGTTCATGTTTTATTTAAAAATTCTTACTTCAATTAATTTATTAATCGAAAAACACTCCATTCTGTGATTGCACTCGTAACTCTTCATACATTTAACCGGCCAATCGAGTCATTATAAATAATTTAATAGGTCTTAAAATATCTTGGAATTAAATGCCTTTTGATCAGAAACTAATAGAAGCAAGAAAGCAAACTGTTCTTAATCACTAGTCGTACTGACGCGGCACTCTTTGGTGCACCAGGCAGAATGGGGCTACTAATATAGCAATTGGTCGCGAGTAATGTTAAAGTTTCCAATTCTTCTAATAAAACAATATTTCCTAATGTTATTGGTAAAAGATGGCCCTGTGTATGCTTCCACATTAGAAGGAGTAAACAATAGTAACAATTATTGTTTCGCTCAGACTGGCTGGTAAAAATTTTTTTTAAGATTCCTATTAAAACTTTTGTATCATTATTTAAGCTGAGACGTCCACAGTTAGATGGCGGTCCACCTTAAATGAGGGGGATTTTGATCCTTGGCTGCATCTCAATGCAGATTGCAATAAAAGATCATAACCTGGAAATTGCTACTGCCTATGTTATGGTCCTCAGGAATTGTATGATGTATTATTTATTAGTTGCCTATTCCTATAACCTTAAATGTAAATCAACTCTGCTAAACATCACAGGCATTGTAAATTGTATATTTCGATTAGTAATTTCCTCACATTCTATTTGATTGAAATTACCTTTTCTTTAGCGAGATAAAGCTTTTGAACTGGTCCAAAGCCCTTGACGAGATCTTCGAGGTCGGCTTCAACAGCAAAATTGCTGAGGTTAGAGATACGAATGGCAGCAATATCATCACGGCGTGCACCTGGCGGCTCGCGGCCGGTACCGCGCCCTGCGCCACCTTCGCGCAGGTATGGCGCTACATATTTGTTTGTTGCGACAGCTTTCACATCTGCAATTATGTCCAACAATTTATACTTAACTCAATTCTTTGGCTGTCATGCATCAGCCTCAATCTTTAGGTTTTATCAAATAAATTGAAGAAGGCCTGCATTAGTTTAGATAGTATTCACATAGTAGTTGTGCAAGATCTGAATCATCAATGTAAAACATAAAAACTGTTGAATGCACATCTTGCAGTCTTAGAATAACTTCACAATCACCTAGTGTCTGATTTTTTTGTGGATACCATTAAAGTTAAAGTTAAAATCCGGTTAAACGGTTATCGGTTATCCGGTTAAAACTTTATCAGAAAATAGAAGAGCAATTGATTCTCCATATATTTCAGATATTTCCCACTTCCATAATAATTTAAAATAAGTTATATAAACAATGCGGCCACAGCAGATTTACAAATTGACTGCTAGAAAATATTGTCTTCAAGGGTTAGACTTAAGCATATTTTATACCTGTTGATTTTGCAGCTTCATTAGCCTTGGCTTGTGCTAATTCAGTGTGCTGGAATGGACAGCTAAGAGTCCAATGATCACCCTGGCACGTACGACACTTGAAGATAACACGGCTAGTAGGTGGCTGGAAATAAAAATCAGGTTCTAAAAAATGTGCTACTCTTTAAGCAAGGTTCATCAAAATTATCAAACAACATTCAATAAAACTGTTTGTTTTTTTGATAATATGAAAATGAAATTTGAAAAGTGCATTTTTGAACAAAAAAACAAGTACAAAGGCAAAACATACCTTGAGACCATCTAATTCTCCATCATCGGGACGTTGACTTTCTTCTTTACTTGAAATGAACTGCATAAAAACATCTTCAGAAACATTTGTTGTTGCTGGATTTGGTCCTGGTTTGTCATTTGCCGAGTCACCAAATTTACTCCAAGTCTTACGCTTGGCAATACTCTAAAAAACATGATTTTAATGGAACATTCATGCATATAATTTTTCCTTAAAATAACAAAACATCTTAAATTTTATGGTGTAGGTACTCTTTTGTTTAAGCACAAAGTAGATAATATACAGAGACACCACTTAGTACAAGAAAATGGTTACACCCTAAAACTGGTTATTCAACTGGCTATATTGCTTTCCTTCTATTTTACGATAGATGACACTAGTGAGAACACAAATAACACGATACGTATTGCCATCTAGTGAGACACTAAGAATAAGGTTATCGCTTGTTGTTGTTAGATGGCGCTTCGTTATAGCCTACTCACAGACGTTGGTGGATGCGTAATCAATCGAAGTTTCGTATGTCAGTAACAGTACCTACATTAAAATATCTTTATTCACGGTCGCGGGGTTTAACGTTCCAAAAATATGCCGCGGATATAGAAACTGTGAATATGGAATGGTAATTAGTATGGAATCATAGGGGATGCGTTACAAGTTACAAAATAAAACGAATATTTATAAAAATAAAATCAATTTGAGCTGTAGCATTATAAATTTACCTTTTAAGAGTAAGGCTCCTTTCCATAGATCGATCAGCTTTCATGATCACAAAGTTAATTTGCGTATAAACCTTCACTCAGACTTTTTAAATTTAAGGTAGGTATTCCTTACCAAGCGGACCTATGAGTAGTTCGATCCTCGTCGATGTACTACGAACGTAAAACTACTCTATTACCACGAGGGGTAATATTCTTTTTTTAACTTGCTTTTGTATTGTGTCGGTAAGGTTTGTTTTAATTGACATTAGTCCACTTGGTCAAATCTTTCATGAAAGCCGCCTGGGCATATACCAGAACTGAAATAATGCCGCTACTTTAATAAAAGACTGAATCTCTTTCTATTTACTGTTTTTATCCTCGAATAATGAAATTTTTAGCCGCGAATACAGGAACTGTGTTGCAATTTTTTCTCTCTCGGATAAGGAAACCGTGAATGGGGAACTTTTACTGTATTGACGGAACATTGCGAACGATTTTAGGAAACCACTTACTTAGCTATTCTAACTATGTATTTTTTACTCATGTTTGGCTCAGGTTTAAGAACGTGTCGCGTATTATACCTATTTGGAAAATTGTTTTTTTGTTTCAAATGAAACTAAAAAAAACTCTAGTTTATTCCTTTGTTATCAGGTCAGGGCCAGTTGACGTGATCCTGGAGAAATTGAGGGAAATAAAATATTAGAGGCACACCTATCGAGATTTAGGTATTTTAAATAGTAACTGGTGCAGTTGTTACTGAAAACACCCGTGGCCGTAATAGGTATGGTTGCATTTTATTGACGGACAAAACATTTGTCACTATCACATGTACGTACCTACTTTTCAGTGACTGAGAGTTATTTTATTCGTCGATAAAATGTCGACCATCTTAAAGGGTTTCAGGATTTCATGATTGGGCCTACTATTGTACTTCCGATTGGTCTAACATAGCACAGTGTTTTATGGAACCAAAAAAATTTACACAATACAAATTGAGGTTTTTACATAAATATATTATTTATACCCTAAAAAAGCAAGAGTTCAATTCCCAGAAGTCTAACTCCAATACTTTTTGAGAAAAAAAAATCATGAAGTTATCGTGACCTTTCACCTATGAAATCTAAAATATTTTTTATAAAATGAATAGAAAGTGAATAGGATAGTAGTTTATGAAATAGGTACATAATGAGGGGTGTAAAACCTAGTTATGTGCAGTTTCATACAATACTTTATCTAATCTCATACATTGAATATATCAAATAAAAGATAGAGATTGATACAGTTTATTTATTGGTTATTGTAAGTGTTAACATTTTGTATATTACAATGACTTTACTGTTAGTAGATTAATAGTGACTGCTGCCGCAGTCTAAAATGTCGGGCTGCGTTAAATTTTCTTCACTTTCAGTATCAGATATTTTAATAAACAATAATAATTATCCAGCGAAACACAACAAAGAATTGCAAGAAAACGTATTATGGCGCCAAAATTTCCGATATCACCGCGCATGCGCCAAAGCGTGCTCAGCCACAGATAAAAAATGAAAAAAATGAAACAGTGCTATACGAATTGGCGCAGTATTATATCAATGGTCTGTAATCAAAACGTAATGAAAAAAAAATTATTATAACATTATTTTGTTAGACAAATAGTGTTGTATTAATTTTTTTTAATTTCATTACGATATACTATTTGTAAAGTTCGTCAATATCGTTTTGAGTTTAATATTTTGAATTTTACGATGTGAGAGTAGATAAAAGAATATATATTTTAATAAATACTAGCGACCCGCCCCGGCTTCGCACGGATGCAATGCTCTACTATATTATGCATGTATTATACATATAAACCTTCCTCTTGAATTACTCTATATATTAAAAAAAACCGCATCAAAATCCGTTGCGTTGTTTTAAAGATTTAAGCATACAAAGGGATATAGGGACAGAGAAAGCGACTTTGTTTTATACATGTAGTGATGAGTGAATCGGACATAATCACACGCATATAAACGCGTTTCTTTAGCTTAAAAATCCATTGGTTTGGGAGCAGCATTTTTTTTATTTCGTATTTATTATTTTCTCTCCCTAAAAACGAAAAAGTGGAACCTACAACTTAAATAGAAATATACATAAATGAGCCACGTCCCACTATTGCGGCGATTAGAAGATATTCATTTTTAAATTTTTATGCTAGGGTTGTCACGGAACTTGATCTCGACGAAAATGTTTAAAATATTAATATGTGTATTATTTTTGAACGAGAACATCGATTTTCGTTTTCGGGTCTGGGTGTTAACTGTTAATTGTTTGTTTTGTGTGTTTCGGAGACCCAATTAGACACAAGTTCATGCCTGCTTGCTTCTAAGGTTTTTTGTTACAAAAATAGGTACATACCTGTTAACCGATTTATGCCCACGACTTTGTACTATGCTTTTATTTTCTGATCGAATGCAATTTTTTTTAAAGATGCGATCAACTGATTAGATTGATTTGTATGAGAAGTTACTTTTTCGCGGGGTCACAGACCCATGGCACCGTATTGCCTCAGCAGGGGCTTACCCAACCTACTGAGAGCCATAGCCAAAGACTATACCTCACCGGGCCCATCTCAGCCACTGGTAAAATTATTAAAGCCTTCGCCACTAGTATTTTTTCGAGCGATGTAGAAAGGCACAATAACCCTACTTCTAAAGCGGCAAAGCCACAACCTTATACGCCTAAAGAAGCTCTTAATATGATAATAGATAGACAGTTAAGTGACATGTAAACAAATAAGGGCAGATCTTAATAGGAGAGGATACCCAGCCTATCCCTCATTACAAGGCGACTGAGTCCTGAAATAAATTCTGGCGTCAAGTTAAAGTAGACGTGGTGCACTAAAAAGGTGCCGGCAGGTGATGAGATTTACCTAGATCGATTTTAAATGTGAATGAATTTCTAAATCTAAAATTTCATCACAATCGTTAGACCCGTTTCCAAGAAACCAATTACATACCAACATATTTATATAGGTACATGCAAGAATTGCTCGTTTAAAGTATAGGATGTGTGTATATGTGTTAAATTATTTCAATCAACATAGTTTATTTTTTCGACCATTTGGCGTGTAAGGTACAAAATTAAAGATGTGGTCGAACATACATAAAGTATTCCTACATTACCACATCTACATTAGGTAGGTATATTGTATTCGTCTATAAGTGTTGTTAATTTATTCAATTCATTGACGGTATCAATTAACAAACAAAATGAAACATTTTCATTTAACACATAGTTGATCTTTGTGACAACCCCAAATCATGAAAGTTGACCTTTATGTAAATTCTATCATAACTTCTTAAAACCGCAAAAGTGGGATTTTGTTTATAGAACCTTTCTATACTAAATCCAGGTTCCACTTTTGCCGATTATTGGAGAAAAAAATAAAAATAAAAAAATACGCATTACTCAGAAAGTAGGACACTTATGAATAAAATAAAATTGCGACATTATGCCTCCAATAATTCATTATCAAGTGGCAAATATCTCATGGACAGATATGGAACCTTATTTGGATAGAAGAGAGATGGAAGTCGTTTGAAGAAATTAAATTGTTATTTTTTTATATGCGCAAATTTTAAAAACTTTACTACTTCATATAGTTTTTTACTGAAAAAAGTGATTTGGAAATTGAACTCTTGCCTTTATTAGGGTATAAATAATCGATTTATGCAAAAACCTTAAGGTGTAAATTATTTTGTTTCCATAAAACCCGCCATCTAGCGTTACAATTGCAAAACACTTCGTAAGCCTCATAGCTGAAAAGTAGTCACATGTAGCCTATACTTTCGTATTCTCAATTGATTATTTACGGTGTTTCTTATCTTCAAATTTAGGAGTCGAATTAAGGTTGATGTGAAGTTGTATATATAAAATATGCTAGTCTTTATTTTAATCTCAATATTTTTACTTAATTCGTCTTATTTCTAAACATGTGAAATGTTATAATTTACAAATGTTAATGGTAGTGACATCTATTGCGGTTTTTTAGAATTAAAAATCTTTTGTATGAAATGGTACCCCATGGTTTAAGAAATATTCTGGATCAACATCATCTATTAAATGAAGTATCCACCAAATGTGATAAGGAAGCACTTTAGATTATGCAATATCATAAAAGGGTAGTTAAGGGGCAGAGGAGGGAAAGGGTGATGGGTTGTCCCTCCTTCACGCGGTGAAGTGCAGAGAAGAATACTTTTTGAATAAAAAAAACTATAGTTGCCACTTCCTCAAACTAAGAAAAATCTATTTAAAATTGCTAAGAATGAAGGCGGGGGGCAAAGTGGCAGGAGAAGACCTTATTTTAATTTGATATAATTTTCGTTATTTATTATTTTCAGCCTAATTTCTGTAAGGAATAAGTAAATATTGGGAAACATTATACTGTTATAACCTTGTCTAACCCAAATGATTCACCAACAGTAGAGGGGAGTTAATGGTCACTGTTCTAACCTAACCTAATATATTTATAACATATCTATTATACATTCCATTTTCCATATGTTCAGAACAAAGTTCAAGTGTCACCTAATTATTTCATTTATAAAATCTTTTTACATAATCTCCATTTACTAATACAAAAAGTAAATAAGAATAATGGATAATAAAATACAAATAAGTAAATAATAAGAATTGGCTGAATGGGGATATGCTATTTTGCCTTTTCTAATTTACAGATTACTTTCTGGGTTTCTTAAAAAATTATAGCTCTTATGTACTCCACATTTTGATTATTCAGTTAATTACACTCTTCTGTACCCCTATCTACAAAAAAATATAAACCAAAAATTTGGTTTTGCATAATCTAAAACTGAGCCAAATATCCCTTATTGATACCAGCTTAGAGAGCAGTAATATGTATATTCCAATCTAATATATGGATCTAATATATTTATTAGAAATATAAAATAACTTGAAACTTAATAAGTACCTTATTTCTTGCCTTAGTAAAGTACATAAGGTCAAAACCGATTATAATGACATAAGGTTTATTATAAGGTCAAAATCTTTAAATGACAGGTCGTTTATTACGACTTAAGAATCAGAATCATTTAATCCTTAGAAAATGGTTACAAGCTTCCAGCCGAATCCCTATATTAACTCATATATAAACATATCGCCTATAACGACATCGGATAAAGCGACATATCGCTTAAAATGATGAACTTTACGAAACTTATTGGCTATACCGACCATCCGGCGTAATTGTTTCAACAAAACAAAATATTAATTTAAAATTTACTTTTATAAACAGAATAACTTTGACATAATTTTAGTCTCCCGGTCTGTCAAGGTCACGGTAGCTTAATTCGAAGAATACACGCCCGGAATGCAATGGGATATCGAACCCACGGGACATCTGACACAAGTAAATATTTTACTAGTAATTATTTCTTTAGTAGAGCTAAAGAAATAAGAACTTGCTTTGATAACAAAAAGTTATAATAAATACATATAAAAAATTCAAATAAGATATATGCATCTAAGTATAAATAAGTAATAAATAATTGTTTCTTATATTCACACCAATAAGCCTAGCCCGAAGTAAGCACTGTAAGGCTTGTGTTATGGATACTAGGGTAATGGATAGACAAACATACATGATACATAGATATGTAATATTCATAGAAATATATGTAAACACCCATGACTCAGGTACAAGTGCTCATATTCATCATACAAACATCTGCCCCTTCCGAGATTCGAACCCAGGACCCTTGGTGCGAAAGGCAGGATCGCTACTGTTGCACCAAACGGTTGTATTTTGACATATTGCTTATAACAATTACCGGATAAAGGGACTGAGGTTAGTCAATGTAGTAATATCCGGTTTTGACTGTACTTATAGATAATGTATGAAGTGAAAAGTACTAACCTTAGACACAACACGCTTTTCAATTTTGTATGTGCGGACTATTTTAACCTTTTTATTGTCATTGTCATATTTATATTCTGTTACAATTTTCAGGCCATTTTCAACTACTTCGGACGGTGGCGGCAAAGCACCCTGGTCAATTTCCACTTCATCGGCCCATGAAGACTGGATGTCATCAGCGACTGGCATCTATCAAATATTATTAAAATAGTAACGTATTTTAAAGACATCCTAATCAGAATGTATATTACATTGATTATTCAATTCACAACTAAGTCAATGTTAAACTATCAATGAATACGATGTAAATGCTAATATTAAAAAAAAATATTATACCATTATAAATTCAATCAACGAAAATAACCTAAAATTTTTAATGACTGTTATATGCCAAGCTAAATTACAATTATCTTTAAAACTTACGATTTATGCAAAGAAAATTCTTATATCCAACAAAAAGAATATGAAATTATTGAATGAATAAGATTTTGTATTTGACAATCCACAGCCAGCCATGCAAAACCACAGAGCAAGGAACCATAGATTATTGTATATGTGTCCAAAGAATCACCTCACTAGACATGAGTATTTTTTTCTTTATTTATGGCTTGCACAATTTGTGCATTTAGCTAGTGTCAAGTAAGTATAATCTTTCTTCTATGTTCTTGGGTAATTTCCAAAGTAATTTGGCAAAGAAGTGGGGTTTTACGTGTTCCTTTACGTGGTCCGTTAAACGGAATTTTCAGATTAGTTTTATAATACTTGTTTATGTTTGTCGTAATGTATGCAAAATAATATCTTGAAGAGTTAAATAAATAAATATTTCTTACATTCACACCAATTAGCCTAGCCCAAAGTAAGCACTGTAAGGCTTGTGTTATGGATACTAGGGTAACGGATAGACATACATATATGATACATAAATATGTAATATTCATAGAAATATATAAACCTATAATATTCATAGAAATATATAATATATAGAAGTTTTACCATACTCAAACAAATGAAAAATACATTTCATTTTGATTAAACAGAATACATATCGACACGTTCTGTATCTAATAGATGATACGATCACGATAGAAAGTATGGAGGTTTTTTGTCAGAACTGTCAATTTTTGGGGGATTTCGAATAAGGATGGGGGGGGGGGGGGAGTTCACACGGTCATCTGGCAACACTGCTGTTCTACCATTTTGCCACAAAATAAGTTTTCCCCGCCGTGTTCAAGAATTGCTTAGCAACGCAGATTTCTATTTACCGTGTATACTGTGGAAAAGAATTAGTTTATATAAATATAAGGTTGTGTTCAAAATTGTAAAAAAATAATTAGAAATAAGTTTTTAATCTTCCTTTTTCCAATTTACCATCCTTTGTTAGCTATAATTTTTCTCTTTTATTTTGTCATTTTTAAATTCTCTCTTTTTTGTAAATTGTAACTCTGTTTTATATTATGTATACGACTGAAGGACTAAATTAATGAATAAATTAAAAAAAAAACCATTTTGCCAAAATTGTATGTGACAACACTGAGTGTGACTTGTGTGAGTTTGTCATTGTGATTTTTCGGAAATGTATGCTGTTTGTGATGTGGACCAGAAAATATCGCGACCCCAACTCTAGTAACTTTTGCAAAAACTTTCTATTTGTGAATTAAAGTGAAGTGAGGAGATCACACTCTCGGTGTAAGTGCATATTTTGTTACTTTTTTCATTGATTCAATAACATATTGCTGCTCTTTGCATAATTATATCAGGTTTTCTGTCGAATGGACACAAGAACTAGCACTTGTTCAGATACATAATGTAATAAGTCTTCGAAACTTTATTAAATGTACCTGTAATGCAGAATGTTGTATGATAGTAAGCTATTTTTATAAATTTTGTTTGACTCAATGGGCTTTATTTTTATTTAGTAAAGCAAAGGTAATCAAATAATTTTTGTCACTATTGTCACTAGATGACAAATAGTGCTAGAATGGTAGGGACATGAACCGACTGTGATGATAAGGCAGAGCATATTACATACTTTTATAGGGAAGGAGTTGAATTAATTTTGGCTTGTGACAAGATAATCATAGTTATGTTGTTATGTCTTGGTTATGTCTGAAACTGAACAAAACAATAAAAAAATATTACAATTATATAACAAATTGCTAGAATCTTTATTTAAATTTAGTAGATTATTTTCAATTATTATCTGGTGTTAATGGCCACTGACACCTAATCCTAATGATTTAATAACAGTTTACCTTTTCGCAAAGTGAAGTTACATGACTAATAATCACAGATTAATGAACCAATCAAAATGGCATCACAATATTTTGATGTTACTTTTCTCACAATAGAAATAATAGTTTATAATAAATTGCATTTCTTTTTTTGAATATTGTTATTCTAGCGTTTTACATCTAAGTAGTATATAATTAAGGATAATTCTTAATTATAACACATTATATTCCAATTATAAAGAATTTTGCGATTCACATAACAATATTTATGTATTTTCTGTGGCTGCATGAGTTCTTGACCTTTGTGTTTTAAATTAAAAACAAGTAAACATGTATTAAACCTGTCCAAGTGCTCTCAATATTACACAAATATATCAATCTTCAATATTTATTTCGAACAACAACTACAAGGCTCCTCGAAATGAAACTTTGCATAAACTTTTACACAGACCTTTTTGACAAAAATTGCAAATTTCCAATTCGTGGACCATTATTGTACAGTTTAGTCCTCTCACCGCAGGCTGTCACCAGGCCAGAGCCCTATTTGGAAGCTTTAGTACCTTCCATGAAATACAGACAAAGAAAAAAGCATTATATAAATATATATATAACAACGCGGCAGATGAACTAGCCAAAAGGGGTTGAAATGGAATGGTGTATGGACCGGAACCATTACTGCCTATACCCATGGCACAAGTTAGAACATGGCTGCGTAAAAAAACAGAGGAAAACCACCAAACAGAATGGAACAATAGTGTAGGCTGTAGGCAAACAAAGAATGCCATTCTGGTGGCTTCGAAGAAGCTTGCCCGCAACCTTACCAGACTAAACAGGGACGAAATCCGTAAAGTACTAGGTACTATAACTGGACACAGTCCTCTGAATAAACATCTATTTACCATAGGTGTGACAGATAGCCCTCTATGCAGAGGCCGCATGGAGGCGGAGGAAACGCCACATCACGTGCTCTTGGAGTGCAGGAGCATGGCTGATCAACGGGCACGCTTTCTCCAGTCTCAAAAATCACTACCGAAAGCTTGTAGTAACCTGAAAAGGCTACTCGCCTTCTGGAATGGACTAGGATGGCTGGAGTAAAAGAAGAATACTCAATCACATACAATGGCCCAATCAGGAGGCTAAGTGCGGAAAATGCCCCGTAAAACTAACTTACTAGATATATATATATATATTTTATACCTTTACAAAGCACATTAATCTCAGCTTTTTTATAAGCCGAGGAATGGCTTCAAAATGCTGGGAGTCTTTAGGGCTTGGGTCGAGTTGAAATATATAGATACCGATTCTACCACATATTGTTAGAACTACCAAGAAGTGGTGAAACTGACACCAAGTAATGGTCAGGGTCTGTTGTTAACAGAAAATTTAAGTATGGCTGTCTCCACATGCTATATTATAGGCTTCCTGAACTAGCTGTGTGTGGTCTAACATAGATCTTTCAGAACCATTGTAGTTGGTTTTCCAAGATTGGGAGAGGCCATCCTCATGTCTATCAGCTAGTTAGTTTTACAGAGCTGTAACTGCACTTAGCCTCTCGATAAGGCCAATGTACCTGTCTTGGGTTTTCTTTTACTCAAATAAGCCACCAAAAGTATGTGCTTTCAAGTTTCTTTTGCCTCAATATAACATATGCATAGTGTATATGTTACATGTGCAATCTAGGAGGAATCAATGGCTTCGAAAAACGTCAAGTTGGAAAAAAACGTTATGTAGTCAATTTCAAATCTTCTAATTGATATCTTACAATTATTTCGTGTTTTAACCAACATAATTTCTAAAGTGAAAAAATGGCAATGTTTTCTAACTCTGAATATTACGATATGTTATGTGTAGGTCATGAAGATGGCAACTTAAATCGTGCTCGTGAACTGTATCGGCAACGATTTATTGATGGTAGACCCAGGGCCATCTTTGACCTATTGGAAGCTCTGGGCATATAAGAATTATGGGACCCTTTGACTTTGACAGAATACTTCCCTATTACTAGAATAGACAATGAAAGTAGATAAACAAGTTTTCAGATTTTTTTATTGACAGTCAATAGATGAATAGATAATTTTTAATTTAAAGAGGGCGATTCTCACAAATTTAAAATAATCTAAGCATGCTGAAATTCGATAGGCTTATTTTGGACGAGAGTAGAGAAGCTTGGCGCATGCAAAAGCTGTCGATAATATAGTCCCTAATTGCGGTTCGATTTACTCTAATTAAATAAGTTTTTCAGTAATAGATGTCGGTATTGGTTTAGTGAGCTGGCAGGAACCCCTATCGATCTCGAGGCCCTGGGCATTTGCCCAGAGTGCCCAGTGGGAAAGAGGGGTCTGGGTAGACCCCCCGTTGAACAGCGACAGCTACCTTCGTACAAATGCTGTCTCAATATGTCAAGACATTCCACCGGGTCCTTTCATCATTTCACTGGAAGTGGGCGTCCAAGCACAATCGATCCCACATAGGCTGAATCAGTGTTACAGCATTTTTAAGAAGAGCCAACCAAGAGTACGAAGCGAGCCGCAGCAAGACTCGATATGAACCATATTGCAGTTTGGCGAATTCTTCGTGACGACAACCGTCACCCTTATCAGTGGCGCCGTACGCAGGAGCTGATGCAATCCGATCTTGTACCCAGAAGGAACTGCGAGTGGTACCTCAGGCAGTTAAGGGAGAACCCTAATCACGCAAACAAAGATCTTTGCACGGATGAGGCAACATTCACTATAATCCGTTGTTTTAGCATTAGAAAGAACAAAAATAGGGTATTTTATTGTACACATATAATGTAACAAACAAAACGTAACATCTTGAAAAGTTTACACTAAATATACCTTAAGAAGCAGAAGTTGCAAACTTGTGGAACGAAACGTTGGTCAGTTTGACACGACAAAATTAAAAGTACATGCCGATGTTGTAATACGTACCATATTAGGTGATTTTTAAATTTTTTAACATGGCCGCCATTTGCAACAATACCGGCAAATGTCAACGTACTGGCATCACGAAAGCGATTGCGAGTACCTGTGTATTTATATGTTTTGACTATTTTCACTATTTTCTTTGGTTTATTGTTAAGTTTCTATTGTTTTTGTTGAAGTTTTTTGTTAAAAGTTTTTGTTGTTATTTGCAGAGATGTGACATTTTAAAAATAACAGTATTAGAAATGCAAAATACTTATTTCCATTTTAAATTTAAATACTTTTTTAGAAAAGCATTTTATATTTTATTTCTAATACCTTCTAGGGCATATTTTGTATTTGCAAAATCAAAATACTTTCTGCTAAGTTTTGTAAATATCAAAGAATTAATAATTAATGTGTTGAAATGAAATAGAGAACATATAAAGGAATTGTTCCTTGCAGATGTGAGAAAACTTAAATATGATCATAAAGATGAAAAATTTTACACCTCAATCATCACACAAGAAAGAAAAAAATGAATCCTACTATTATACATGTTCTATGATGATTCGGATTCCTCACTAGCTAGTGATAGTGCAAATGCAAACACCACTATTGACCCGGAATCATTGCAATATTTGAAGGATAATGATGTCAGCCTGCAATCATTAAATAATTACCCTACAGTAAAGATGTTATTCTTGAAATATAATACCTGCTTGCATAGCTCTGCGCCGTTAGAAAGGCTTTCTTCTTATGGTGACATGATTATGCGACCACACAGGAGAAAGCTGAGCGACAGTGTATTTGAGCAAATTATTTTATTAAAATCTGTTTAGTAAATTTAATTTAAGTAATTATCAAAGTAAATTTACCAGCCTGTTAGCTGGCTGAAATAAATAAACTTTTTAACAAAATAAAAATAGTTTAAAACTAGAAGTATTTTATTTTAATAAAGCATTTTGTAAATACAGTTTTTTGCATTTAATATAAAATGAAAAATTATTCTGTATTTTGCATTTAAAATAACAAAATACAAAAAGTATTTGAATTTTGTATTTGAATACATTTTATTACCTATTTTGCACATCTCTGGTTATTTGTTATTTAATCTGTTCAACAATGGACGAGTCTGACCCGGTACAAGTGGACTCCAGCACAAGGTTGGCCACCACTGCTTCTTTGTTAGCATAATTTGTAATGCTAATAAAAACGGACTATAGGTCAGAACTTACAAATGTTTGTAACGATCACGTTTGGGCTCGCAAGAACCCATACGCTTCTCGGCAGAGCAGTTTTCAACATCAGTGAAAGCTGAATGTGTAGGGTGGTATTTATGACGGGCATGTCATCGATCCTGTCATTTTCCTATCACCTCTGAACGGAGGCAATTACCTAATGTTTTTGCAAAAGGAATTAGAAGAGGCAATTGACGACTTTCCTGTGGCCGACAGGGACTTTTTTTGACAACCAAAGGAACATCGTGTTTCAGCACGATGGAGCTCCGGCACATTTTCGACGCCAGGTGCGAGACTATCTTAACGTTTGCTTTCCGCGAGGATGGATCGGCCGAGAGGGGCCGGTGGCGTGGTCTGCTCGTTCTCTGGACCTCACACCCTTGGACTTCTTATGGGGTTATGTAAAGGACAAAGTCTATTTCTCCGATTGCCCAACTGTATTAGAGATGGAAAGCTTGTAAGATTTGTTTTCGCGTCAATAACACCGACGATGGTGCGAAATACCACACAAGCCATATCCCGGCAAGCGAGGTTATATATTGAGCAAGGCGGAGCACACTTTGAGCCGTTTCTGTGAAATTATTGTCCGTTACGAAAAAGTAAGTGTTAGTTTAGGTTGAAAGAGACCTAACATAAAGTATCTGTGTCGTCAGGTCTTTTAACATTTTCTTTGACTTGTAATATCGATCTGAGCGGCTTTTGTACATTTTGTTATTGACTCTATGTCGTTCCGTGGATATTAGGTAAAAATGTACATAAACATTCTGTTATTTACTCTTTAATTATATGGAAATAGGGTAGGTACATAAATGTTTTTTTTTATGCACCCAGCAGATGCGAATGCTCACAGAGTGCTATGAGCTTCGCTATAGGCGACCCAGCTTGCCGTAGCTTACTGACCAGAATTGAGATTTCGCGCACGTCTATGCCTGCTAAGGCCGACCGAATGGTCGAAAAGTCGTCCGCGAGTGAGTTTGATGGCGCGCCGGTGCCTTTAGTTGGGCCCCAACGTGGGTTGGGAGTAGGAGGCACCGGGGCCCTGGTGGGGCTTCAGTAAGATTTAGGGACGGCTGGGGCTTTTGGGGGGCCCCGGGCGGGAGTAGCGGATGCAAGGGCGAGAAAGTTTTCCGCTGTGGGAGCTATGACTGGGCGCTGCAACCTTTGCGGGACCTCGGCGCGAGATTTGGTCTTGGGTTTGGGTGCACGGGAGCATCCCCTGTAGTTAGCTGTGTGACCGATCTGGTTACACAGCACGCACGCCGGTGGATTGGTGCAGGTGCACTCGCTGGTTGGGTGGGGAATCAGGCACTTAACGCACCTATGCGGGGCCCTGCAATTGACTGCAGCGTGTCCATACAACTGGCAGCGATGGCATTGTATGGGCATCGCACGCGCATGTGGCTGTTCGGCCCTAATGGCCGAGAGCTCAGATGGTGAGCTTTTCGCGGAAGATGTCACTAGAACTAGCGACGGGTGACATTTTAATTAGTGCTAACGGGTACGTTTTCCCCGATTTAGCGAACATTTTGTGGACGGCTTCCAGGGGGAAGCCCTGCTTGGTTAGGTCCTCGAGGACCTGGTCGTTGGGGAGTTCATAAGGAACCCCTCTTCGTATTGCACACACCTTCCGGTCCGCGGGCAGCGTGAAGGTGCGATACGGAATATTGTTTCTTGCCAGATGGGCAGTGATAGCGCGGTAGACATCGGAGTCCGGCACGATAATTTTAATCGATGTGGCGGTGTTTGTGGCGCGTGTGTAATGACACTCTTTATTCTAGAAAATAGTTAACAAATTGTGCGTTGCTGGCTACGCTCATTTACCACACTACACAAACAAAACTATTGACCGAAATTTATACTGGACGAATACAACACGTTCAGGAACGTAGCTCGCGACACTGCCCCGCCACTGACACTGGCGAGTGTTTGAATATGACGGCCTTTTGTGAGTACCGTTAGATAAGGACACAGCTACAGTTTTCGTTGTACAAATTTCGCGAAATCACGGTCTATAAACAGCTGTTTAGAGTGGGAGAGCCATATGGGATAGCGTTAGAGGGAAAGGGAAGGCGATATTCTCGAAAGTGTGTCATTCTTTCTAGGCGCCACTCTGGTTTCTGATTGCTATTTTAATATGACATGAACTCGATTCCTGGTTGGCTAAATAATTGGCATATATTTTTTACACTTTACATTCACACCGATTAGCATAGCCCAAATTACTTTGGCCACTGTGAGGCTTGTATTATGGTCACTACTAGGGTAACGGATAGACGTACATATATCATACGTAAATAAGTTATATTTAGTATATATAAATAATACCCATGACTCAGGTAGAAATGCTTGTATTCATCATACAAACATTTGCCCCTTCCGGGACTCTAACCCAGGACTATCGGTGCGAAAAGCGGGATCGCTACCGTTGCACCAAACGGTTGTCAAGTGCCAATGAATAAGTAAATAAATAAAGTGAAATAAATGAGTGCCACGTCACGTCAATAAAAGGTTTCCAGCTCTAAAATGATACCAGGTTTAAATAATTTGTGAATGTACTGTCGACGCGCGAATGCGAATAATAAGGCGCGTGAGGCAGAAAGCGAGCGAGCGGGACAACCTAATGCTATTCAGTTTCAAGTATTTTTCTTTTAAAATAATTTAATTAAATAATAAGTTTTAACGAAAAGTATTGAGGAAGCGATTTCCGAGCACAAAAACCTAGCTGCATACAGGTACTTCTCATTTCGCTAACTTAGCGGCAAAAACATGTAGTAACAATATTTCTTCTATTTACAATAATTAGCCTAGCTAAGGACGCACTATAAGGCTTGTGTTATGAACACTAAGGTTACGGATAGACATTATATATGATACGATATTCATATATTGTTTCTACATAGTGCATAACAATACTTACTTAGTATTATTCTGAACAAAAATAGGACTATCATTATTATTAGCCTAAAAAGTCTACTACTGAACATAATTCTTTATGGCCTTTGAATGCAATATTTCTACCGCAGATGTCAATATTCTAGTCCTTCACTTGCTCGCTGTGTCATGCTAGCATGACTAAGACCACAATTAATCAAAAGGATAACTTCATCAGAGTTCTGTCTAAACGGAATCGACGCTTAACCGCACCACAAATTACTGCAACCAAAACTAACAATTCCACACAAGAAAAATAGACAAGAATGGCCAAAAACACATAAAAACTGGACTACAGATCAATGGGAAAATGTTCTTTGGAGTGATGAGTGAATGGATTAATGCATCTAGAAAGAGTTTAAATGATATCATATATTTTTCTTTGAAATCTATCAATGCTAATTCCACTTTGTTATCTACAAATTACTAGAACTATGTATATAAATAAGTGAAAATAACCTATTTACAGATTTCTATATCTGCACTTTTACACTATAAACGAACTATCCAACTTTTAATGATGAAATAATATTTCATCCTATATAAACGGGTCTCAAAGGTCACGTCAGCAATGAAAAGAAAAATCTTAATATTAAATAAATTAACATTATTCATTTGTATTTATAGGTGCTACCCGAGCTGTGGACATGTTGCGCTTCCTTAGTAGGAGAGGGCGCTCCTCCAGCCAAAACCGCAACAAACAAGGAGCCAAGACATCAGTCAATAAAAACTTTATACAATGCAAGGTAATGTTACTTGATGATACGGATTTATCAATAAATTTGTCTAAGAAAGCTAGTGCTGCTGATCTTTATGAACAAGTATTTTACTCTCTGGATCTAATTGAAAAGGATTATTTTGGTCTGCAATTTACTGACACAAACAATGTTAAACATTGGCTAGATCCTACAAAAACTATCAAAAAGCAAGTGAAAATAGGACCTCCATATACATTAAGACTTAAGGTGAAGTTCTATTCATCAGAACCAAATAATCTTCGAGAAGAGTTAACGCGGTATCAATTTTTTTTGCAACTAAAAAAGGATATTTTAGAAAGCAAACTAGAATGCCCACATCCTACAGCTGTAGAATTAGCAGCTCTTGCCTTACAATCAGAATTAGGAGACTTTGATGAAGCTATTCATACACCGGCCACTGTGTCGGAATTTAGATTTGTGCCTAATCAAACAGAAGAAATGGAAATTGAAATTTTAGAAGAATATAAAAAATGCAAAGGCTTGACACCCGCTCAAGCTGAAGTAAATTACCTCAACAAAGCTAAATGGCTTGAAATGTATGGTGTTGATATGCACATCGTTTTAGGCAAGGACGGGTGTGAATATCATCTTGGATTAACACCTACAGGAATTTTAGTGTTTGAGGGTCCGCAGAAAATTGGGTTGTTTTTCTGGCCTAAAATCAGTAAATTAGATTTCAAGAAGAAAAAGTTAACACTAGTTGTAGTTGAAGATGATGATCAAGGTCGTGAACAAGAACACACGTTTGTATTCCGGCTTCACAACGAAAAAGCCTGTAAGCATTTGTGGAAATGTGCTGTTGAACACCATACTTTCTTCCGATTGAGAGCTCCTGTCAAAGGTCCATCTGCCAGACAAAACTTCTTCCGAATGGGATCAAGGTTCCAGTATTCGGGTAAAACGGAATATCAAACTACCCAGCAAAACAGAGCTCGCCGTACTGTTCAGTTTGAAAGACGACCGAGTCAACGCTTTGCTCGAAGGCAAAGTCATGTGTTAAGAGAACGTGAAAAGCAAAACTGTGCAACCAAACCTGAACATGCTACTTCATCGGAAGCCACACCTGAAATACCTAGCACGTCAGCAGATACTGCTTTGCTCGTGCCTGATATTGAAACATTGTCGAGAAAAAGTAGTGCTAAATCACAAAAGTCAACTGCAGAAATCGATACCAATGCTCGTGAAATTGGTGACTTTTCAAGTAAAAATATACTCTCAGATGATACCGTCGAAGAAGTACATATATCAAAGGATGACGCTATTAGCAACAAAGTGTTATTCAAAGTTGAGAAACCTGTAGTCGAAGAAAAGAGGAACAATTTAACCCAACTTGTTATTAATAAACCATCTTGTAATTGTTCACCTGTAACAGAGTCAAATCCTTTGAACGATCTTCTCATGAGTCTTGTAAAAGAAAAGTTAAATAATGATGACTCTAAAAACGAAGTCAAGAAAGATCAATTAGATTCTGTGAATGAGAAAGAAGTGCCTAACAATCAAGCTAAATATTTCTTATCTACGACTAAAGCGCTACCTCCAGGTCAGTTAAAATGTAATAACATATTAAAAGCACGAGAAAACGAAGTTAAAATAATTAATGAATCTTCAAGTATTAACTTGACCTTGCCATCTACACCCTCGCCAAAAATATTGAATGAACCACAAACAACTGCTTCTAACTCTCAGTACGTGTCCATTGTGGTTGTCGAACCTCCTCACCCTCAAGCTAAGATATCTCCTGAAAAACCTGTGGAACGTAAAGAAGATATAACTCCGAAGACTCAACCAATATCGTCTCTGTCGCCATGGTTAGTTACATCAGAGCCAAGTTCACCTTCCGGTATTGGTGAAAAGGATATAACAATTATCCATCGAAAATCAGTCATTACGACACAACTTTAGTTTTATATTTTTGTTTAAAATTATTTTTATGTTTTTTATTATCTGCTCTATTTGATGAAATCTTTTATTTGCATTAACTTTAAACAATGGTTAATGTACTTAATAATAACACGAATTAAGAGGCAAATCGATTAGCGTACCAATTGCTAGCTTTACACACAACTATTGTCACTATACTTGAAGTATGATATACTGCTTCAACTTGCAGTATATTAAAATGTGACAAATATTTTATTATAACAAAATATTGTTGCTAAAGGTGCTCTGCGATTATAGTAAGTAATTTCAGTTCAACTTTTCTTTTAGTTACAACGTAGCTCTCTGCATATATTTTTATCGTTTCGCTTTTAAGTTTCGAAAGAAACCATAAGCGAGATGCCTCTTTATCTAATGATTAAAGTATTAACTATTTTGATAAATGATTCGATGATTGACTAAGATTTTACACTTGATTTTAATTATATAGTTAGTTGTATCTGTACTTAAGTTTTTATTGAAATAATATTATGATATAAATTAATTATTTTTTATTAAAAATGTTCCGTCCTTCTGTATATTTAATGTATATACATAACGAATCTTATTGTATTCCTAATTGCCACGGATTTCGTAGGTACATGTTTTCCAAAATCATTTTGTCAATCGACTTTTTTTTTTATTAGACACGAACACTTATTTAATTATCGTGCTTGTTGTTTTGCGCTCTGAGTGAGGCAGTGGCAGTGCAATATTGTACTGTTAAATAATTCACTGGCACAGATCTGTTGATATGCCATTCATTTTGTCTGGCTAAACTGGCTACTTCAATTAGTTACGAAAAGCATAACATCAAATAATCGAAAACATTGTAATTTATAAGTTCAATTATGATTAACATAAAAATAATGCTGTATGGATTTAATATTTGTATCGCAACTAAAATAATAGCAAAGCTTAACTGGGCAAAAGATTTGAGAATAAAAAAAAATATATTGGAAAATGGTCTTGGAAAACATAATGTCCTGGATCAGTGTAAAGCAATTACAAAAGTGTACTTAAACGAATTGAATTATAGTGGCGCAAAATCTGCCCAGCCAAAAGTGTTAAACAGTAAAAATGAAAATATTTGGGTTATTTTAAGAATTTTTAAAGGAATTATATTAGGAATCAATTTAAGTTATACCTATGTAATTATCCGAATCAGTTATTTATTTATACGACTTCTTTTATTTATGCGCTATTATTGTAAAGTGCAAAATTATTATGAGTATTTTGTTACATGATATTTTATCTGGTGATAATGAAATTGTATTACATAAAGAAAAATATTGACACCAAGTCCGTAACGCGTGCCATGCGTTATTAAAACAACTAATATCTTTTATACTAAGTAACTAAAGTACTAGTAATTTAGCAATTTAAATTTTTCATTTAAGTATCAGATATTTCAAGAAATGAAACCACTTTGATACTTACTACTAAGGGCATGAAGTTGCGTCTCTTAACGATTTTATCGAATGCGACACGCAGTGGCGCCTACGTTCAAATTGTATCATTCCAACTTACAAACGTATATCTCTTATTCAAGACTAGCACGTCTGCACGCAGTTGAACTTAGCTTAACACCTAAAATCTATTAGAAAATGTCGTCGTGCGAGTGATTTTTCCCTTTACCCCATGCGAATCAAGTAGGCTAGACAAAAAATACATAAGTGAAAAAGATTTGACGAAAAATAATAAAAGCGCCTAGTTTTGCGTAGTAAACTGTATACACAGTATACCAAGTTTTAGACATTTCCAATAAAATAAATTACATATTTTATTGTAAGTAAACAAGTTGGTAATATTTCAGAAAATTCTACTGATGTACCACACCAGGGGGAAATTTTGTCAAGTATGGTTAATCTGTATTTTTTGTTCAGAAATCCCTATTTTGAATTGTTTATATAATCTCCAATGGTGGGATATATCAGTGGTGACTTCAGGAATAAAATGTGAGTTGTTACTATGGAATTGTTAAATTGCGTCGCTTAATGTTGCGTACCATGTACGTCTATTAGTATTTATTAAGGTTCTTAATATTGCAAAACGCCGTCCTCTTACCATAACAGCTAGCATTTCATCTTTTGTTCCATAAAACATTTTATTAACATACTTTCGTAAATAAGTATAAGTACAAAACTCAACCAGTATTATAAAACAACTACTCAGAGAACGGGGTGCCATATTTTTAAAAATACTGACTTGGTATATAACAAGTCCTCAAAAATAAAATATTGATATGTTTAAATTAATGTTACTAATTTTAACAGTAACTATAATTGATTGTGCCAACGCATGCCTTATTTGGTTTTATTTTTATGATTATAAGGATAAAGGTGCTTGGGAACATTCACGGGAACAATTATGTTTAGCCAATTTTTTATAGTAAATATCTCTAGTTTTAATTAGTGTTTAAGTCAAAATGAAATTGTAAAACGGAGGTTCTAGCTTCTGCTGCAGAGCGCATTGTTGGAAAAAAAATTGTTACCTACTACAATACATAAGATAACGATTGTTTACGTTTACCATAGTGAAAAGAAACTAATTGATTTCACTCAGTAAAAAGTTCGGTCAATTGAACACTAAAGTTGAAAAAATTAGATATTTTGGTTTTTGTTTATTAAATATTAAGATGTTAATCTCCTATATCTCGAATTATTTAAATATCTACCTTATATTTACGTAGGGTAAGTACACAAGTTGAGTGCATACAATTGAATACTTATACATTCCTTATAAAGTTGTACGAATACATGTATTGAGATAAATATTATAATTTTAATTAATATATTTTTATTAATTAGCCTGCTTTACACAGAGAATTCTACTTAAATTGGTGATTACTTAAATTCCAAAAGTCCATTATATCTTTTTATTTTTTTTAGTTGTTAGACTAAAGTGCCTTTCCAACCGTGATTAATATGTATAATAAATAATGCTGGACAATAAAATTTACTATGATTATTTGTTTTTTATTTATTTATAGGCAACCTTCAAGTTCCGTTGTGTGTTGTTTGTAAACCGATTCATTGCCACCCTCATTTTCATAACTTTTTAACGCAGGCCCTAACAATAATCGAATGACGCGCTTTCGCGTTAAGGGCCCTTGGCAATGTTTTGATAATTTTCTTGTAAACTGCGTCCATTCGAGGAAATCCCTAAGTGTTTCTGTGTGTTTACAAAAATTTTCAAATTACGCGTTTGTGTGTCATTGGCCTTTCTAAAGGTTTCTTCATGACGCAACAGGTGCGTCATTGGCCACGAATCGGTTAAATGATTACAAGTCCACCTGCTTATGGTGCCCAGTAAAAAGGGCAACATCAATCTTATGCGTTATTATAATTTTCAGTAACGGATGTTATTGACGACCAGTTATAGGCCTGCGTCCCTCGACCTTTTTGCAAAGTCATAAATACCAGGCTGAAACTATGTAGATCGCTTCATTTCAGTGAGTCGGACAAACTTTTTATGAGACAAAAATCTCGGTTTTGGGGACTAACTTTGCTACAGGCCTTGAAACATGTCGATAATTACGGGTGCAAAAAATTACTAATACCAAGTCAATTTTTATCGCAATTTAAAGATTAATTTATGAGAAAGACAAAAAACAGATTGTCCGACAAAATTAATGGGGACTATGGGCCAGTCGGACATACTGAAAATGTTGGAAATCCCAACTCAAAAAAGTGATTACTACCAGTCTATTTTTTTTTTATGGGTTAATTAAAATTAATGAAATACAAAAGTAACGTTGTCCGACAAAATTAATGGGGATATGCGCCAGTCCGACACTCTAAAAATGTTGATAATACCAACTCAAAAAAGTGATTGATATCAACCTAATTTTTATTTTTTTAATAATAAAATAATGTTCTGAACGTGATTCTACAATTGTCCGTCATGAAATGTGGGGAATATTTATAAAAATCGATAAAATATCTATTAAAGTTCTGTATTAAGCATTTAAGTATACCTATATATATCTTCCCTCTCTCCCTGAACGCTCTCTGTGTGCAGTCAAAGCCACGTGACTCGGCTTTGACTGAACACAAATACTGGCTGGTGGCCTCGTGGCGTCCTTAACCTACACGCCATCCTTTTCGTCAACCGACACCGAATTTTTTTTTATTTATTATTCAAATAAAAATAAAGTGTTTTCCTTTAGCTGTTGAAGTGCTGCCTTTGTATAAAAGAAATTGTTCATCATGCAGTGTTTCTTGTGCGAGTTTAAAAAAAGTGGAAATGTCAATTTCAAAGAAATAAAAGAACCTGTTAAAAAGTTTTCCAAACTTCTATTGGAAAATTGTTACAAGTTTAAGAATGCTCGAGAGCATCATGGTCATAAATATAAACAAGCAGAATTACCCGAAAATGTTGACGATGGAGAAAAAAAACATCTCGGATATCACTCCACATGTTATAAAGAATTTATGGTTAAAAAGCATTTTTTAGTAAATGAAAGGTACAGATATACTTTAATTAAATTTTCTTTCTTTTCAAACTTATTTTTTATATCTATAAAAAATATTAATATTGCACTGCAACATCACTTTATGTTGGTCATTTGAATTTAATTTCCCTTTTTTTATATAAGGTACCTTAAAAAAAAGTTAATACACTAAACTTGTGCCAAGTACATCTACATTTATTCAAAAACTTCTAATTGTGCTACAGAGGTAACATTTTCACGATATCTTTTTTTCATATTAAAACAAAATTTATTGTTATAAAATAATAATAAAGGTAAGAATCATCTTATATATATACACAATTATAAACTTGTACCGTACGCAACCACATGTTTACTATACAGTGCGATAGATACATTATTTTTGTCGGACTAGCGATACGACCCATTATTTTTGTCGGACATAAGTATATTTCAGTTATATATGATTTTTTTTTTATTTTGGCAACAAACAACAAAATGATCTAATCTATTATGAGGTATGTTTGTCCGACAAGTATTAATCACTTTTTTGAGTTGGTATTATCAACATTTTTAGAGTGTCGGACTGGCGCATATCCCCATTAATTTTGTCGGACAACGTTACTTTTGTATTTTATTAATTTTAATTAACTCATAAAAAAAATTAGACTGGTAGTAATCACTTTTTTGAGTTGGGATTTCCAACATTTTCAGTATGTCCGACTGGCGCATAGTCCCCATTAATTTTGTCGGACAATCTGTTTTTTGTCTTTATCATAAATTAATCTTTAAATTGCGATAAAAATTGACTTGGTATTAGTAAATTTTTTGCACCCGTAATTATCGACATGTTTCAAGGCCTGTAGCAAAGTTAGTCCCCAAAACCGAGATTTTTGTCTCATAAAAAGTTTGTCCGACTCACTGAAATGAAGCGATCTACAAAGTGTCAGCCTGGTATTTATCACTTTGCAAAAAGGTCGAGGGACGCAGGCCTATTAGCCGAGCGAGAGTGACCTTATTAGGTAAGATTACTCTCAATTAGAGTCGCAAAAGAAGCTAATGTTTCTGTGATGAAAGTGAGGGTAGATTGGAAAGTTCTCGGCCTAGTCATGAAAACGAAATAAAATATTTATGAGCAAAAATGTTTTTATATTTCCATGTAACACGAGTCTAGCTCTATGTATTTCTTCTACCTCGATTATAAAACTTCTATATTGATATTTAAAAAAATCTTAAAGTTTTAAAAAAATGTGATTTATCGTAAAGTCGACCTCTTCATTCTTTTTTAATTTCTGATTATTTTGATGCTCTTTTAAGTTTGAAAATAGATGAAATTCCAAAGGTGCCATATCAGGAGAATAAGCTGGATGTGGCAGTAATTCGAAACCACGATAACGAAATAGAGCCATGGATTTAATAGACGTGTGTGGACAAGCATTATGGTGATAAAACAATACTGTTTGAGTAACCAGAAGCGAATTTAACTTTTTTTTGCTTAACTTGAAGCCAACTGGGAACCCATCGAGCGGAAACCTTACAAAATCCAAGTTCGTTTACCATTACTGTTTTGTTTTCGTTCATACGAGACGTCTGTAGTGTCACTAATCTCCCTGATAGTATATCTTTGGTTTACCATAATAAGATCACACACTTTGTCGGTGTTTTTTTTAGTCGTACAAGTTGAAGACGGGCGGGAGCGAGAGTCGTCTTCGATGTTCTTTCGTCCTTGTTAAATTCTGAAACCCACTTTTTCACCGTTTTACTTGATGGAGCAGGTTTCCCCATAAAGGTGTGCTAAATAAATCCTCCTTAAACATTACCTTTAACTAAACGTTATCAGCTCTTACGTACGGTGTTGACGGGGCACACCGTTTAGTATAAGCTATAAACCGTCTAGTATTTCAAATTTTTTCAATTTCAAATATTTGTTTTACACATATTAACTTAGTCTTAGTAACTTAGTCTTTTACAAATATTAGATGTGGGAGTTCTCCTTTAGGCAAAACATCGCCAGTGGTAGGAAGAACCGCTCTTTTAACAATCAGCTTCATAGCCAACTAAATTACAATTGTTAAACACTAAACAAGTAAGTAATATAATGCTTTAATTAAATATATTTATCTTTGCTTACTGCTAATGTGTGCGGTGTGTGTGTGAGAGAGCATATGTGTGTGAGTGTGTCTGACTGTGAAAGATTGTGTGTGCGTGTGTTGTGTTTTCCTTGTGTTATACATATAATACATACAGGGCCATTATGTAAACACCATCCAAATTTATATATTATGTTCTTTGAAGAAAGTAACGAAACAAGTATTTTTCCTTTTAATATCACCCAGTACTAAAATATTAAGTTAGGTTATACAAAGTTATCCGAGGAAAACTACCGATGCTGTCACAATCACGCTACACGCGGTGTTGTAGAATATGATTACACGATTCCCGTATTTCATTGATACATTACAATGATTTTCATAAGTTCCAAATTTGAACGAAAAAAGATTAGGAACGTCAAACTGAAGAAGATATGATTTGTTTTGTTCTTTAATTATAACATTATTAATCGATAACACTTTTAATAAAATAAAATTGAACATAAAAGTAACACAAACCTTTTGCACTAAGTCGCATTTAAAAAAAAATCAACTTATGTACAATAATTGATTAGAGTAAAGCAAAGGGTTTTTTTTACCACAGAATCTAAAAAAACACAGGGATCGCACAGGCAATTCGAAAATCGGAAAAAACATTCAATGACATTTCAATATTTGAAAAATATTCAAAATTGAAGCTGGAGAAAAAAATAACACCAGCAAAATGCATTTATTTTTAACCACTTTATCCATGCTGTTGGATAAAGTGGTTAAAAATAAATTCAAGGTTTACACATTTCATGTTTTTCACCTACCGTTCATTTACTGCTAAACCCGAACTTGGGAGAAAAAATTACAAGAGTAAAAAGTGTTTATGTTTACTATTTTATGCTACATCATTAATAAATTCAGGCTTAACATATCATGTTTTCATCAAAATTCCAACCACTCAATCGCCAAGAAAAAGCTGATATTTTTGTCTATTTTACACGATAGGATAAAGAAATGTATAATTAATAGAGTTTTATATTTTTGTGAAAAAAATCACAAGTCTTAGCCGCCCTGCACATACATACTTTGCTTTACTTCAACCCAATAATGAATTAAAAATCCAAACAAAATACACTTACATGAAGTTAGAAAAAAATCACTTTACTTCAAAGTGTAGGCGATTTCTCTCTAAACAGTCTTGCACGTTTATGAACATTATCTTTAATTTTATTAGGTACTTGTTTTTTCACTTCGTCAAATGCACGGATTACTTTTATGTTCTCGAGGCTTTAGGCCTCTTTTACATAAACCCGCAGTTAAATTTCGTCCTTGATTGCAATTGCAAGTGTGAACACATTTCGTTAGGTAGGCTAGGAAATAATGCGACGCAAATGCGTAAAAGCATGGTTATGTTACCGGCCAAACCCGATTTCAGGACAAACTAGTTTTGCCTAGGCTAAACTAGTTCTTCCTATACGCGATAGGATTAACTAGTATAGCCTAGTCCAAACTAATTTATCCTAAGCCCGATAGGATAAACCAGTTTAGCTTAGGCCAAACTAGTTTTTCCTCATATAAATACGCATATTCTAGGATAAACTAGTATAGCCTAGTCTAAACATTATAGTATATCTAGAAAGTCAAAATAAATAGATAAACTGAATAAAATACTCCGTAATTGGAAAAATAACCATTTTTATTAAAACAATAATGATTTGTCGTTAAAAGTTATGGATAATTGGTAATACAAACAATCATACTATAACAAATAATAAGTGTTTTTAACAGAAGCAATAATCATATCTCAATTATTAAAACCTAACCTAACCTAACCTTTTTTTTTTTTTTTTTTTTTACGAGGGGAAATGCCTTGCGCATACCCCACCGTTGGGTGGACGGCGGGGTTATGTGGGACTCGCCCGTCAGTAATAGGCTGACGGGCATACCCACTAAAACCCCTCGGTGTGTCCACTCTTTCAGGATCTCCGGCGTGGGGTCCTTATTGGGAATCTATCCACACCGTATTGGGAATCTATCCACACCGTATCTAACCTAACCTAACCTAACCTAAGTATCATTGCCTTCTTGCACTGGCATCTGTTTGTTTAACAGTTTTTATTGCAGATGCATCTCACAAAACCTTGGCCTGATTCAACTGAATGTTTCGTAACTGCAGTCCTTAACGATATTTCAGAGCCTTGGTTTACATCTGCTACCTCTAAAAATTGGTTTAGACTAGGCCGTACTAGTTTATCATAGAGTGTGCGTATTTATATCAGGATCAACTAGTTTGACCTAGGCTAAACTGGTTTATCCTATCGCGTATAGGAAGAACTAGTTCTGCCTAGGCAAAACTAGTTTGTCCTGAAATCGGGTTTGGCCGGTAACAGTTATACGTTGCGGGCGATTGTAACTTTTTGCTATAATTTTTACAAACTAAATTTTATTAAAGACTTGGAATTGTAATGTGTCCTTCAATGGAAACGCATATTAGCTACCTTACCAAAAACGCAAAGACTTACAAACGTAAGGCAAACACCGTAGCATTTCTATATAATTTCAATTGAATTTAATGTTTATTGTAGATCACAAAATTAATAGATACAAAGATGGTGGTTACATAACAAGTGCGTTATGAACCCTGCAGATAATAACCTTTAAAGAGGAGGTCCTTTCTTTTAATTGTAATACTCTGAAGGGTAATGATTTCATTATAATCGTTATCAAATCGTATAAATTCCTGGAAAACGAAAAGATCGCGTCACAGTAATTACATACTCTTTGGTTCAAGTGAACCTTCTTGCTTTGTTAACTCTTTCGCTTCTCATCACTGACAGTGACAAACTTTTTTATTAAGCTGTCAGTGGTACGTTTCGACTATAATATAGTAATCTGTGAACCTTTACACATGAATATAATACTATTATATTAAAATTAATCATTCTATATTAAACTATTCACACTAGAGTGCACGTGTGTTGTGGTTATTATTTACCCTACCACTTATTTAATTGTCACAGACACTAAAAGTTCCTTTTTTGGCCACCGAATAAGTAACTTGGCATTTTCTATAAATCATAAAACAAAGTTGCTTTATGTAGGTATATTTATTTGTCAGAAAGAAAGAAAAGATTCATTGTTTTCAATTTAACTAGCGAAATGTCCTTGGATAAATCACAGTCAGAAGCGGAAAATCTGTTCTCTTTCAAACGTTATTTTATGAATAACTTGGATTCATATCATGGCGAATACGTTTTGAAAGAACTCACTAAGATTCTCGAAAAGAATGCTGCGTTATCTACAAAACCGACATCTATTACAATTATAGCTGAAGATGCCGAGCCGACAGCACCTCCTCCACCGGAGCAGTTATATGAAATTATAGGTAAGATATGTCTTACAATACAATGTCAAGCTTTTGTATTTCTTGGGTCTGTATTTTGTAACCTTAAAGTAATTAAGTCCCTCTTATAAGATGATGTTGTGCCCTAGTTGAGCAGTATTGATCGTCTTCAATACAATCGGAAGGTTATTCATACCTATCTTAGGAAATAAATAATAATAGCACGCACCTATCAGTATGCATTGATCGATAACTTACTTATTACAGGATGATACAGGAGGTGGTAATTACACTAGCAATGACATTTCTTTAAAGTGGACCTGGTAATGCTAATACATACATACATAAAACTTCGGTAGCATAAAGCTTCGGTAGCGCCATATATTGAAGTGGAGCGTAATACTTAAAAAGATTAAAAAAAATTCGCTAAAGTTTAGTAATTTTTTAAATTCCATAAGAATGAAAACTTTCAAAAAGCGCGAGCTTTTGTTTCAATGGGAAATCCCATACAGCCAATGTTTTATAGTGTTAACTTTTTATTATTGCGAATTTCAAAATTCGTCTCTAACTCTCTCGGTCATAATCTGGTCCTTAATATGTTGATTCGACTCCACGCAAAAAAATTTAAAATCGGTTAAGATCTCAGGAAGTTATGGCGTAACAGACATTGCGTCATTGAAGCTGATCCATGGGAGCTTCGCTCGTTTCACTCGCTCCGTTCCAATCATGCCTTTTTCCAGAGGTAATTAGAGATCACAGATTTGTACCTACCACGATCCACGAACTCGTCGGTTAAGGGTTTTTGGCCTGACTTTTTTTCAGGACATTCTCTACTTGGTGTAATGCTAATTTATTATTTTTAACTCAAAAATCTACGCCTCTTCAAGAATAGAAACGAATAAGCACGCTCTATCTCAATGGTGTCATGTTTTATTCCTACTAGAGATGAAAGACGATAACTATATTTTCAGGAACGGTGTCATCTCCTAAAATCAAGAGCATTGATAACGTCGCCCGGATTATACCTAAAACAGATTGTCTTCCTCATATGTTGACGTGTGGGACAGTCGTGTTCGACATTAGTTATGACCGAGAAGAACTTCAAATCGCCATGGATTACATGAAACGTTAGTTTAATCGTTTATAATTTTCTGATAATGATTGAACTTATAGATTATATTGAGGCCGTAAAGAAAATATAAAATGTGTTCCATATGACAAGAACGCATGCCCATGTTAGATTAGCCACCAGATGCAAAAGAACGTCATATATTCTTTCTCGCTGCTCGTTGTTATTGATTTTTAATTATAAATTTCTCCATGAGGCCACCCTGTTTTAGTTACTTTGTTCGTATTTCTGATACTTATAAATAAAAACATTACGTTAAATACTATTTAAATGTGGGCACAAATTACCTACCTATGTTCTTGACATAAACTGGACGCAGGCCATTAACGACTACGCTTGTTTCTTTTACTTTGCATACTTACGATATTTACTATAATAAAAAAATCAAATTAAATTCTTTAAACATCTAGTTCTAAAGGAATTGTTAGAGAAACAAACTGCTGGAGTGGACGCTGATGTCTTTGACGGGGCGGGTGAATCGAAGAAGCGGTATTTGATATTGATATCGACTGTTATGACTTGGGCTAGCACCAAACCTTTGGATCCGGTAAATATAGTGGCATATTTTATAATCAAATTTTATTATCGTTGACGTTGCATTAAGGATGTGCTGGCCACATATTTATATTAATAAGTCTCGCCCTTAAACAACTTATATATAAAACATGTAAAATAAAAACCCTGTATACTATGGTTACTGTAAATTTTGTTTTGAGTTAAAACAAGTGGACACTGGTTTACGTGGATCAGTATATAAAAATGTCTTGAGTACCTTTTTATATAAAAAAACCGACTACATAATTGTAATTTATTAATTTATAACTTAAAAGAGAGAAATAAGTTAAATATGCCAACTATTTTCTTAAATTCAGTGCCAGCCTCAATATTTGAAATAAACGTTGTCGTGAACTACGACTACCAAGTACTAAATCGGTTTAAGATTTTAAATTTACTTTTTTGTTTCATCATTTTTTTAAAGTTTAGTTGTATCTAACTGAAACTTGATGATTTTATCGTAAGAGTACCGATATTCAATTTTTTCTTCGTCTTTTTACCTCAATATTTATTGAAACAACGTGCATAAAAACATGTTTTAAAATTAGTTATGCTGTAATGCCAACGTTATCTTAGTGACTAATACCCACTTAACACATTCTCTCAAAAACAACTTAGGCAACTTGCATAGTTCCCTAAATTGGATAATATCTAAGTAGAAGTTTTTGAAATACGACTTATAGTTTTTTAGATATGCGGAGACAACATTCTGACATTATTACATACTTACGGGTAGGTGGTAGGATTTAAGTAATTTGCAGTACACATTATACAAACAACTATCTTTATATATATAATTCTTCTGTGAGTGTGTATGTCACTGAACTCCTCCTAAACGGCTGGACCGATTTGAATGAATTTTTTTGTGTGTGTTCAAGGGGATCTGAGAATGGTTTAGATTCACAAATCAGTCCGGCAGATGGCACTGCAGTCGGCACAGCAACGCGTGGCCGGGACAGCTAGTATATATATATATATAGTTTGACAAGATAATATTTTTAGTTTTATTTGTTAGTCAATGTGTTAACTTAAGACGTCGGTTTGAATGATGCCCGATGTAAAGATCTTATTACATTATTTTTAACTTAATTTCCTATGTACAGGATACGCCGGATATGCCATTCGTAGAAACTGATTTTCGTAAAAGAAAGCCTCACCCTAATTACAAATTACACTATGATATAGAAAACGAAGTGATAGGAGTTGCGAGAAAATTTAAATCTCAAATAGGGTTAGTAAGTAATTAGCTTATCGTATCTTATGCGAGCATATAGAGACCGCTTTTTTCAAAGATCTCTCTATAGGTTCGCTAGATGCTTCTATTGATAAATTAGCTTCGATTAATAAAACAATCGATGAATTGAACTTTAAGAATAATTTTTATCAACAATAAATAAATGAAGTTTTTATTATTTGGTTACTAATGAAATTACAGTGCCCGATTAACACGGAAGGTAGTGGTAGCATATGTAGGAGGACCATACCATAGTCATCCTGTGATCACGGTTTCTGAAAAGAAGTCGAAACTTGATAAATACGGTCTAAGTGATTTTATATTAAAAAAATCTTTACCTAAATTATCACAAAGTAGATAATTCATTCGGTAATTAAGCCCACATGTTCAGTGAGTCACTATTATTGATTAGTCTAATGTAAATGCGTATTTCATGAATAGCTACGGTTACGTAAACAAGAAATAAATATAAGCCAATTACTGAATTTCCTAATTTACAGAGCTTTGGTGGTGACAACGGGAGTTACATATGGAGGTCGCGAAGATGTCTTATTTTATTGGTTCCAAAAGGCTTGGGAATGTGAAAAGTTACTACCCATTCTTGGCCGTGGAAATAATGTGGTGCCACTGATCAATGTGCTGGATCTTGCTCAGTTAGTGTTAAGCTATTTGCTATATTAGTCTCGACTTTTTTTTATCAGATGTAATTATTTAAGAAACTCAAGATTTGATTTTATTGGTTCCATCGGAATCATTTGCTTCCGAGTAACATAGATGGATATAAGTAATCGGTCAGCACCTCACGAATTAATAGTTCGAATTCTCACAATTGAAATTGAACTTTAATTTTCCAATTATTTTAAACAAGCAATTCATATTATATACATTTATTTCTCGAATCTCGGAAACAGCTCTAACGATTTCAATAAATTTATGATTTTATAATATTTTGCTTTTTAAGTTTATCTGTATTATTTTCGTAAAGAAGCAATTTTGCAAAAAAAAAATTTTTAAACTATTTACCTACTTTGGTTCAGTTGCTCGACAACCTTTGTTTTAACATAAAATGAAAAATATCGTTTAAAAAAAAATTGAATTTCGGAAAAGTTGATGTGCTATTCGCTGTAATATGTAAATTATTATATTTTCTAACTATTTGTTTCAGAATAATCTATAATTTAATAACGGATTTCCCAAAAAAATTATATATCTTGGCTGTAGAGCAGAATGTTACAAAGCAACGAGAGGTTGTAGTCGCTTTATCTTATCGATATTATTATCGGTGATCCCATCTAATCATAATGCTATGCATTTCAGATAGTGAAACCACTCGGCCGCATTGTAGGTTCTGGAATGTTCAAATGCATACCAAAAGAAGATGCTTTTTTGATTCCCGATATTGATGTAAAGTTGTTTCTTAATATTATTTTTTATTAACATAGTTTTCTTTTGCTCATAATCTATCCCTTTATATTCGTAGCAAAGGATATTCGATTTAATGACCCTGAATTTGAATATGGAGCCAACCTTCATAGTTGAATCTATGGGCCTTCAGTGGACATCAGAGTTGACCTTCGCTGAAAACGTTCCTGTTCTTATGAAGCAGTTCAAAAAGGAAAGGGCATTGAAACCTTTTAAGGTGAAGATTAACAACAGCTCGTTGCCACACTAGTTACAAGGCTTCTGTAATTGAGTAGTGCGAATGTTAGTACTTTACTGATAATAGAAGAATAATATTCAGTTTTGAAGTTAAACTAATTAGTAGATATGCCTAAGAGCAATGGTATATCATAAGTAACTTTTAGGAATATCATAAGCTAAATACACTCGAGAGCAATGAATCCGGGTCACTTAAAGAATCCTAAAAATCTCGGAAACTAAAAATGCTAGGTTAATGCAATAAATTGTATTTAATAGACAATATAATACTCCTTAAATGAAGGTATTAAAACTTCTTAGTTATTGTAAAGTTATATCATAAAAAAATCAAATTTGAAAAAGGGCCACTTTCGAAGATGGAACTACGAAATTACAGCATTTGGTTTTGCTTTTGTTTGTAATCTGTCATTTATGTGGGTACATAAACCATGTTGATAGTGCTCTATATTTATTATTCAAGCTGAAATTATGTCGCTTACGCCTGAAGAATGCACCAGAATACTTACAATGCTGGAAACCGGCCGGAGTCAGCGCGATACAGCCAGGACTGTCGGTGTGTCGCTGTCAACAGTACAAAGAGTTCTCCGACGTTACGAAGAAACTGGTTCTAACCTACGCAGACCAGGAACGGGCAGAACCAGGTGTACCACAGCACGAGAAGACCGATACTTGGTGAACACCATGCTTCGAAATCGCTTTCTCACAGGAACTGAACTCACCAATCAGTTTCGACGCCTCGGAGGAAGTAACCCAAGTGCATGGACAGTAAGACGTCGGCTTGCTGAATCTAACTTAAAACCCCTTAGACCTGCAAACGGCCCTAAACTGGAGCGTGGGCATCGTATTTCAAGACTAAGATATGCCCAGAGCCACGTAAATTGGAGTATTGAAGATTGGTCAAAAGTTATGTTCTCCGACGAATCAAAATTTATGCTCTACAAGCACGATGGAAGACACAGAGTGTATCGAAGACCAGGGGAAAGATTCAAGCAAGCATGCATCGAAGAAAAAGTAGCCTACGGTGGTGGGTCTGTACTTGTGTGGGCCGGAATTTCTTCTGAAAGTCGCACAGAGCTGGTGATCATAGAAAACGGCTCTTTAACTAGCGTAAGATATGTGGAAGAAATCCTCAATGATCACGTTGGTCCATTTATGGTCAATTTAGGTGAGGATGCTATATTTATGCATGACAATGCCCGACCTCATACAGGTAGGATTGTGAATGACTACCTTCAAGAGATGAACATTACTCGTATGGAGTGGCCAGCGCGCAGCCCGGATATCAACCCGATCGAGCATGCTTGGGACGAGCTAGGCAGATGCGTAAAACAACGAAACCCTCCCCCAATCACGCTTCGTGAGCTCAAAATTGCTCTCACAGAGGAATGGGAGAATATTCCCCAAAATCGTATAAGGAACTTGGTGTACAGCATGCCAAACCGCGTAAACGCAGTAATGGAAGCACGAGGAGGCAATACGAAGTACTTATTAAAATTCAAGAAAATCGTAATAAAGTTCAAATATTTCATGTTTCCTATTTTTGTTTTAAGGAGAGATCAGCAGTTTTTTTCTTTATGTAATTTTGTGTTAAAAAAATGTATGGTGACTCATATTTTTTTTACTTTCATTTAAGGAGTATTACATTGTCTATTAAATACAATTTATTGCATTAACCTATCATTTTTAGTTTCCGAGATTATTAACATTCTTTAAGTGACCCGGATTCATTGCTCTCGAGTGTAAAAATAAATAAGTACTTGGTTGTGGTTGATATAATCACATAATTCATAGTGGTGCTTAACAATTCGTATTTTCTTATAAGGGATTGTTTGAGCTTTTCAAGAGGAAAATGAAATATACCTAGTCAATTAAAAGTTAAATTGTGCACTGTCCAAATAACCTTAATGAATTCTATTAAAAACATTAAAAACAATGATAACTATCGTCGATAGTCGTGGTAATTTTTTTTGACAACAAAAATAAGCTATCGTTGTTAGTTGTATATGGTTGTTGTATCGTTATCGTTAGTTCAAACTTTATGTTTAATTAAAACTTGAAAATAATGGAGTATTCTAAGGGGATTTATATATTATCCTTGTATTATCAAGCATTTTAAATGCGATAATGCCCGTTAAGTAGGGAGTGTTTTTAAAATATGAACCTGTCTACTGATATCATAGTGGGGTTTAATGCGATTTGTCTCTTCTAGATAATAGTTTACGGGCCTCCAATCGTTGGAAAAACCACGCTCGCGAAGATGATCGCTGAGGCTTACGGTCTTATTTATATTTCCCCAGAGACGATTGCTCAAGACATATTGGAAGATTTGGTGGGTATTATTTTGTTATGCACATTATTTACTTAACACCTATAGAGATATTAGGTTTTTGGCGTGCCTATTTAATTACGAATTAGCTTTTAATTAGCTCTTGGTAGATTGATCTACTTAGAATGACTTTATTACAATAAATTTTAATTGTATTTTAATCCAAATTAGTGGTTACCAATAAATTCAAGGTACCTAAAGGAGATTGCCCAAATAGTATGAATGAGAGTATATATTTTCGTGTCCTGTTGAAAATGGGTTTATATGATAATGCTATCTTAATGAATTCAACGTACCAACTGTAATTAATTTTCATTTTTGGAGCATTGATCAAAATAAATTGGTTTTTACCACGTTTTTCTTATCTCACTTTTCTTATTTGTTTGTTTGTCTGTCCGGGCAAAATCTTGCAACTTAAATTTGAGGCACTTTCCGATAAGCTAGAAAGCTGAAACTTTCAGGATAGTTCAGAACCCGATGACAATGCACTCTAAAGCAACTTTCAACTTTCCAGATGCACTTTCAGGTCCACTTTCGGCAACTTTCACTTTTGTATGGGGCTTATCCGATTGTTGCGTAACACATGGTTACTTCGTTGAGTTAATAATTAAAAAGAATAAAATAATTATACTAGATTTAAAAAATCTAAAAATCCCACGTTTTTCAATGTCCTAAAAAGAATAAAATAACCCTGCGGGGCAAAGCGAGGGGCCACTCAAAACGTGGGGGCGCATCTTTACAATAATCGGCATCAATGCATGTCATTCATCTCTTTAAAATCTCCTCTTAGTAATATGCGCCCCCACGTTTTGAGTGGCCCCTCGCTTTGCCCCGCAGGGTTATTTTATTCTTTTTAGTTATAAACGATATAAAAAGTCAACTGCTGAGGATCTTAAATAACACACATGTATATAAGTTGTAAATAAATTGTTAATAGCACATTGTTACTTGTAAATAATCAGTATAATATAAGTAAAAAATATTTGAATTAACGAGTGCAAATAAATGTTAATTTATCGAAAAAAATAATTATTTTCAATTAACTCCTTCTTTGTAATATACAAAATAATGATAAGTCATTGATAATAATTCAATTCAATTCATAAAAGCATGCAATTTTTCATCAATGTTTTCTTATGACGTTATCACGTATAATTACCGTCCGTAAACCGACTTTACAGACAACCATTTTTTTTTTGAGAATAATAACCCTAAAAGGAATACTTAAAAAAGCTGAAATGCCGAAAACAATTTTTGTCGATTTTTAGATTGAAAATCATTGTGACACAAACCATAATCCAAAAGTACTGGCTATGGGCGTTCTCCTCTCCTGAGTTGACAATATTCATAAGAATATCGTCTAATTAAATCTTGCGCCGCCATCCATGTAGGATTCACCACCTCCCTCCCCCAAGTTCGGAGGGTGCCCAATTGTTAAATGCGCTAAAAATCGAATTAAATAAATAATACGAATTAAATAAATAAAACAATCCGTGACCAATCGCACATGCCGTCGTCTGGAGGGCTGTGACTGCACGTAGTAGCTACTAAAAAATCATTGTAAATGCATACCGGCGAACTGTGTTATCAGTTTATCATAAGAAGGAGAAATGTTAACACTTGATTAGAATAATTATTATCATCGTCTCAATTGAGAATATTTGCGAGTGATAAAAACACAAAAAATATTATCTTGTAAAAATCCTTACATGGACAAAGAATCTGTCAATGATTATATTGACCAATAGGCTTGGCGAGTAAATCACTGGGAAGTGGGTGAAACTGCCGCCTTGCCTATGCCCACGGGAGAAGAAGAGGACCTGGGTCTAGGGGACGCAGACGAAGATCAGGGGGACGAAGAAGGGGCGCAGGAAACCGCACGCCAGACCCTCGCAATATTGCAGTCTGGAAGACCGCTCACTGATGAAGACATCATGGGGTAATGATTCTACTTTCACATTTGATAGTAGGATTGTTGAAGGCGTTCTATTCAATCTTACTGGTAAAGGTAACTTAAGATTTTTGACTGATAGACTTCAACACAAATAGATAAGCTTTTATTAAAGCTTTCAATTGAATAGACAATATTTCATATTTTAAAAGACACTACACAAGGACACGAAAACCATTTGTAGGTGAGCTAATAGGAAGTGACTTAAAAATATCAGGGGCCAATGCAATTAAATTCAATTTCTTGTTAAATGGCTCTTTCTTATGATTTAGCCAATGTCTAGTTCAAGGAGGGAATGAAGTATTGTTTATGTTTGTCTAGTAGCCAACTCTGTTTGGAACGCAAAACGACAGCACAGATCGTGCAATGCACAAGGTTGTAGTTACTGAAAGAACTAAGTAAACAGGTATATATAAATTTTTGTACTGGTTTATTAAAATAGAAGTGAAAATCGAAACGCGTTGTGTTAATGCACAGACATTTCAATCTTGTTAGTATTAATATACGCACCTAGGACATTCACAAAATCTGAGTATACCAACGGTAGGATGCTTTTAAAATTTGTAGGGAGGGGGAGGGACGTGGGGAGTAGGGTGTACAAACAAGGGGAATTTTTGGGCAGTTAAAAAATATATGATCTGTAGAACCCTCGTCAAGTCCACACTCACATAGAGAATTGTCCTTCAACCTAATTTTAGCTAGAAAAACTGGTGTTCATACGTGTCCTAATCTGATAGTGGAGGTTACTCTCTTATTGAAACTGCGAATTTTGAAGAACCACGGTATCTGGGGGATTTCCGGTTGGATGCTGGCATAAGGACAGCCTTTTGTGGTGGAACTCCTTTTCAATGCTTAGACCACTTGGAGGTTAAATGTTTTTTGGTCAAAGATGATAGGTCATTTGGGTATATGTTACTATGAAATTGAAATGCAGGCCACAGTGAGAGCCACTCACTGTGGCCTGCTTAGCGCATGCCTCTCTCTACGATCTCGTTGCCATGGATTCCCACATGACCCGATATCCAGCACAGCACAATGCGTAATCCCTGTTGGTGGCACTCAAAGAGGATATTTTTCTTTTATAATATGTGCTGGAATTTGAATTTACAACAGAACTGGTTACCTACTACTGCTTGTAGACAGCTGTCTTGTAGACAAAGTAAAAAAAAAATAATATTATCGGATTCAAGGAGCTCCTTGAATCCGATAATATTAATACTTTGACGAGGTTGTGTGAAAGAACAAACTTAAGAGTTTCCAAAATGGCAAAATGTAAGTTTTAAAATATACCGACGTTATTATCACCCTTAAGATTTTTAAATCAGACCTTATTTTCATAGTATTAAGGTCTATCATAGAAATAGTAACTGTATGATAGACCCTTATACTTACGAAATAAGGTTTAAATTGTAAGCCTTAACTTAGAGAAATGCTAATGCGATACACTTAGGCCTCTGATTTTTACATTATGATTTGAAAAATTCATATATTTTACAGTAGTGGTGTGACTGATGTGTGTCTGTGGCCTATCCACATTGACTATTGTAAAACTAGCTAATGCAGATTGTAAATATTGAGGAAATGCCACACAATATTGAAGATATTAAACATTTTATTTAAATAGTAAAGATTTCCTGCGACTTCGTTGGCGTGCCATAAAGTTACCTATATCACGTTTCTGGGGAAACATGATTATTTCCGCGGGCAAAGAAGTTTATCTCCTTCTTCAGTATTCCATCAATCTTCATACCAAATTACAATAAAATTGGTCTTGCTGTTTTGCCGTGAAAGACAGACATACATTCTCGCCAATAGAATGGATCGAAATATATAAATAAATAATAATGGAAACTAAAGAACACCGGTCAAATTAGATGTTTAGAATAATGAAATGTCAATAACACCAGTAGGTATTTTTGTGTTAGATATGAAAGAAGATATGTTTAAACTCTGTTATTGAAAGTAACAGATTCGTAACCGACACTTCAATCATACGGCCGTTTTTAATTTTTACACCTGATAAAGGAAAGGATAAAGAAAAAGGAAGCGGAATACATTATATGAAATCCGTAGAAGTTTCCTACCTGTAGGTATCTAAAAAAAGCAAACAAAAATGAAATATTAGTCATTCAAAGAGATTCCTTATCTTGTTGCTCCAACCGGAAACGTACCTATGTCTTAATATATTCCTTTCGAAGCACGACAGACGATAAGCTGTGCTTATCGCGTAGGTATCTAGTGCTCTAGGTAGAGCCACATTGTCAGACGCCAGTTGTTCCTTTGTTATTGATCAACATGTGTAACTTATTAACAAATATAAAGTTTTCAATATTAGTAGGTAAGACTGCATAATGTCTTTGTTATCCACCCGGTTTAAAAAAAACAGGTATTTGTATCATAGCAGTTGACGGTTGGTACAACGGTGCCATCCTTCCTACTGCACCATCGGTCCTGGGTTTCAATCCTGATCCCTGCCAGGAGATGCTAGGCAAGTCCATGCTAGATCCCCTATATGTAAGCAGCGCAGAGGCATAGGAATAGGAAATTTACCATGTGATCACATGGTTGTCATGGTTGTTATATTCTTATTTATTTATTCAAACCGTTATATGGTATAATACCAGCTCGGTTTAGTTTGGGACTAAGTATTTGGTGGAGTTGTCCGAAATTTGTTGATGTTAGCTATTATAGCTTGACACCTAATATGACGCATAATATAACGATACTGATTTTTTATTCGTGCATTTTTGTATACTTACTATCTACTACTAGTACCTATATTTGATTATCTAATATTTTTTCTCGTGCAGGTATTTACGTCAGAGGTTATTGTGTCGCGAATCAATCAACAGAGGTTGGGTTCTTGATGGCTTTCCTGCTAACTTAGCGCAATGTGCCGCTCGTAAGTGTGTCTTGATTTTAAGTAAGTACCTATAGCGACAAAGGAGTGCGTGGTGAGGCAGAAGAAGGGACGGACAGGGCATGAGTTTTTATTCGCTCTGGGTGTGCAATGCACACATAATTGTGTGCATATATAATTTTGAAATTAAACTAGAGAAACTCAAAAAGATAACACCTTATTCAGAAATTCTTATTTTCATTTTATACTCATCCGCGCTTAGGACCGACAAAAACTACTTTCCGTTCTAATAATTCATCAAAAGTTAACAACGAACAAAAACTGGAACAAACATTAAATATTATTTTGGATTTAAACGCAAAGAAGTAGTTTTGGCGTATTAAAAAAGTGAGAATCAGCTGATATAATGAGAAATAAATATCTGTAAATCAACTTACAGATATCTTTGTTGTCCATTAAAGTTTCCACCTCCATTACAACTGCACAGAACGGAAATGTTTAATTAACCTGTTTATAACTAAAACTGTTATGCATTGTTTTAGACGTTCGCCACCTAATCCACAAAAGAATCAAAAACTATCTATAATTTTATTCTGGCTTCGTAGTCGGTGGTGGTTAATTATTGATTTTTATATCGTGTCATGACTGTATAATCGCTTTTTCATAGCAAATAGCGTGACGAATTCTAATTTCTATCGATTACAATTATTCTTATATCGAATCTACACTAAATTTTAATTACGTTACTCTATTGTATGTAGGTAAACCTAAAAAATGGGTTACTTTTCAGTACGAGGTATATATCAATATACCTCATACTGAAAAAGTTTATCTGATAGTTTTTTGTTAATGTCAAAACCGTTGTTCTGTTTGAAAGTTTAAAAGATCTACTTATCTTTGCGCTCATTGATCATTGATTTCTAATTGTGGCTTATATTATTCTCTTCCATTAGTTTTTGAGAAGGGTGATGAACAAGACTCCGAAGCGGAAGAAGAGGACGAAGCGGAACAGTTTGATGAGGATCTGGATTTGTATAGCAATGTGTTAAAAAAAATATTACCAGGTTAGTGTCTACATAACATAACCTTATTGATATGTATCAGTCAGGTCGACGCCATATTAAAAAAGTCCATTGGTATATCCAATGGTCTTAGATTTTACAGTCTTTACAGGTCATTACAGGTCAGGTCATTACAGGTGTATGTCACATAAACCTATAATCAAACAAATTGATTCAGGTCACTTTAGAAACGTATTTCACTAGAGAATTTCAACGTGCAAATTGATTGTCAAGTTACATGACACTATTGTCTGATTTATTAAGATAACATTCTACAGTAGCTTAAGTGAAAAGGATAAATGCATTGTGGTAAAAATAAAAAATAAAGTGGTTAAAAGCAAAAGAAAAAACACCGCCAATTCATAGACTTGCGAAATATTCTCTTAAACATTTATTAGACGTATATTTAAAATGAGATAAAACAATTAACTAAAAGAGTCCCAAACATTCTGCGAAACAAATAAGTAGTTATTCAGACAAATAAATTAACTATAATATATAACTTATACAATAATCTTTTATAAAGTGAAAAAGAACGCGTGTAAATGTCACAATCTACTTCTTTCTACTTTTGTGCTTGTATTGCGTATGGTGTTAGGGTAAGGTTAGGTTAGCTTTAAGCGCCTTTACTTTAGTGAAGATTTCTTGAAGGTTGTCTAGTAAGCCGAGATGTGTCACTTGGTAGGAGGCTACTCCTCTACATTCCAGCAGAACACAGATTCCCGGGTTCCGGGTGACTGATTTCATTTCCCAACTGCGCGACCGCCCCAGGAAACCCACCCCGCTGTGTCATTCAAAACATTTCGAGCGATATTTATCTGTATATTTGACCAGCAACCAGCTGTTGGCATAATTCGCTCGAATATTATTTTTTTTGCGAAAATTTAACCTACCATTTAAAAAAAACGAAGTGTTTGAATGATATCTAAAGCCTGGAAATAAATTGTATGATGTTTATAAAATGACCCTGTATAATTCACGGGGAATTTGTTGTCACTTGTCTGTTGGAATTAGATTATGTAGAAAACTTCCTGTGGTAATAGGCGATGATGGTCTCCTGTGATCTAGAATACAACATTTGTTTCACTAATGGAATTTACACTATTAATAAAAAACAATTTTTTCAGACGTAGTAGTATCTCTGGAGGCGACCGATGATTTCATCTGCGAGAAGGCCATGCGCCAACCAGAGGGTGATTCACGGCTGGACGAGGAAACGGTTTTAAAGCGATTAAGTGAATTTAGGACTGGAGATGCTCGTGACATCACTCCTTTGAACTTTTTCGACGAGTTGGATATACACCCTCTAGTAGTGCCTGTTAAGGATCATCTTGATTACGGCATGAAAGGGCCTTATGCTGCGGTCAGTCTTCGCATGGGCCGACCTTGCCGCTACGCCAAACTTATGGGTCTGCAACATATATTTCATTCTTTGATTTCTAAGTTTCACAATTTAAATGTAAATCAACGGATTTAGTTCTTACACTTCCGTTTCCATCTATTATAATGAAACACAGTTTACGCAAATCAAAAGTACGTTATTTTCTGTATTTTTAAATTTTACTACTGCTCAGGAGCCATGAATGACTGCTTATCATATAGTCACATTGTAAATACGGCTTCAGAATTGATCTGAACTGAACGTCAGATTTAGATAAAAACATAAGAATGAACGAATTTTCGGTATCTGTAAGTGATTCATTTTTAACCACGGTTTTTTAGCTCTCATCGAAGCTGCTGAAAAAAAGGAAAGAGAGGAAATCGAGACTCTACGTGCTAAAGAAGCTAAAGCTTTACAAGAATTAGAGAAGAAGCTAAAAGAAGAACGTGAAGAGAGGATGGAGTATTGGGTATGTATACAGACTATGAAATATAGTTATTTTACCACAGTATACAGTGATAGTGAGTCTTAAAGGATGCGTTCACACACACACTATGAACTTTGGACATATTAAACGCTTTATATCTTCTATATTTCAAAAAATCCGTCTCAGTGTTTGACCGCGATGAACTCCAAAACTGCTCAACCGATTTTCATATTTCTGTTTTCATTTTGCTGGATTTGTTTCAACTTAGGACATAGGATAGGTTTCATTTATATTTGTAATTATAAAAATTCTATTGCAAATAATAATAACTGAGCCAAAACAATATTATTATAAAAAATATTTAAAATTTTTGTTTTTGTTGACGATTTTGATTATCACCAGTCTGAACTGTACTCCATAATGCGGGAAGAGGAAGAGGTGGCACTTGCAGCAGCCGGTGAACCGATGCGCAACTATTTGGTGCAGCACATCTTTCCAACACTTACACCTGCTCTTCTCGAAGTCGCCAAACTCCGCCCCGAAGACCCTGTTGATTTTTTGGTATTATTTATTTATTCTATTTAGTGCTACCTTATCATTATCGAATAGTCAATAATATTCTATATGCGAAAGCGTTCAAAACTCGGCTTCATTACTTATGATGATTTTAGTGCTTGTTATTAGAGTTTATTTGTAAATTGTATAACAGATTTTTCGTAGCGCCTTCTTTATTGGTAAATATCCTTTATCATGAGGGAGTGAGAATGTTAGATATAGATAGATATGGTAAACCTAGATGTAATATTAAGAAATGGTAACCGGATCCTATATATTGATACCAGATTTGGTAAATGTTTAATGATGCCACATCCTTTAGATTACCGGATCCCTTTTTCCGGATTACAATCCCCACTGCTAGCTCGCTGCCAGACTGGTTTGAAATCGAAAGCATCCCCATGTAGCGATACTTTAAGTCTCTGATTACGAGGCATCATATTAAATGATTAATAATATAATATCTTTTTTCAGGCCGAATATTTGTTTAAAATGAATCCTAGCGGTAAAATGCTAGAACCAGGTTACAATCTACAGGCAGAAAAAATACTGGGAAAAATCAAAATACTTGATGAGGCTTTAAAAGATTTGGACATCCAAATCGAGCCACTTCTACCTCCAGAAGCTGAAGAAATAGTGGGATCAACTTCAAAAAAAGATATTTCTATAATGAGTGCCCTTTAAATTTGAAATTGTTTTTATTTTTATTCATAGGAAACTTGTCTGTTTAAAAGATTATATTCTAATAAAATGGTGATATTTGTTAATAATTATTTAACTAGCTGTTGTTTCCGTTCGATGTTTAGTATGGTTTTTTATTTTTAAACCAAACATAAAAAAAAATAACATTTGAAGATATTCACTAAAACAAAGATTATTAAATAAAGGTAAACTCCTTTGGTTTTGCTCGTAGCTGGACTTAGAATAACGCCAAAAATATATTTTGTATTGTAACCTTTTTAAGAAAGTATTTTCCGCTTTAAGCTCTCTTACGGTTTATAAAAAGATTTCAGATAGGAATGAGTTGTTTTGAATGAAGTGGAATTATTACTTTTAGAAAGAGGCAGTTGTGGGCCCTACTTAGATAAAAGGAAAATTACCAATGTAGTGAGTGAGCTGAGTAATAAATGGGAGGCGCATCAAATCATTTAGGCGAAATCACACCCGAAAAATGAGTCGCATTTTGACAAATACAGATTTAGTTAATAGGCTTCTTCTTCATTCAAATCCCTTCATAACAGGTCTACGAAAGTTACCTGTCAAAAAAAGCTGTGTTGTCAAAATCTGTAGTAGATTTGTTATGTATTTATGTTAATACAGGGTTATCTTATAAACACCATTCAAATTTATATATACTTTGAAGAAAGTACCGAAGCAAGTATTCCTTTAATGTCACCCAGTACAAAAATATTAGGTTAAGGAGGCAATACAAAGTTATCCAAGGAAAACTACCGAATGTTGTCACAATCACGCTACGCACGGTGTTGTAGCAGATGGTTACACGACCAGTATTTCATTGATACATAAAAATAATTTACATAGGTTGCAAATTCGAACGAAAAAAGATTAAGAACGTCAAATTGAAGTAGATATGAGTTGTTTTGTTCTTTGATTATACTGTTATTAATCGATAACACTTTTCTTTTATTAACATAAAAGTAAACCATACTTTTTGCACTATGTCGCATTTAAAAAAAAAACATGTATGCGACTCATTTTTCGGGTGTGATTTCGTCTTTTGATGTGATTGTTACTCGCTTCAGCTGCTTTTTCTGATAACTCCCCGATTGACAACAAAGCCTGATCTATAACATTAGCACCATGAAGTAGGACTTTGTGAACGAAAGCAGGCACGTAATATCACGGATACTCTGAAACTAATTGCCGAGCCTTCTCTAAAGCGAATTCTTTGAATCTTATTAATGTTATATCCCTAATTTAAACATTGAAGTATGGTCCAGCAACTATCGAGGAGCTCTTTTTTGATCCGAATGAATTTCAGCTGAAATTTCTGAATTCGAGAAAAACCGCTTAGCTGTGTTACCATCATTTGATATCCCGCTTCCGCCACTTTAAGGCTTATCCACTATAAGATCTAACCTTTCTCTAAATTGGATCTGAACATATGTTTTTTTTGCAGCAACAAGCGTTTTGTCTTTAGCAAACCTAGCTTGCCATTTCTTAACATCTAACTTGTATGCGACATGAACAAAATATTCAAAGAAACGTATTAACACTTGAAGAGATGATAAACCAAATTCATATTTACTTTCATCGTCGACTTCATTATTAAGTAATTTAAACATTTGTCAATTTGTTCATCTCGCTGGGCGAGGCATTACAAATATAACATTTTGATGACGATAGTTGTCTTTGAAAACAGAAAGCTGTAAGTTGTTTATTTTCTCTTTAAAATAAGCTTCTTCCTCAACAGACACTGCAGTTGATCCCTTCAAATATTGAAAGCGAATAGGCCGACAGCATCGAGTTTATGAAGGACGAGGATTTTTCCACAAAACTAGGAAATTATCTTCATTATCTGATTTCAAAACAACGTGACGTGACACGTATGAAGTAACAAACAGCCTACTGTCTACAAGAGTGGGATCAGAAAAACACTGCTTATATTCAGAATGCCCTGTACTGCCATCGAAACCCCATTTTCCTTTCAAAGATATTGTATCTAGAGACTTTAGGTACCCCATCCAAAACATTCTTTTGAGACTTAAGAATCCGATTGGCAGTATGATCTAATAAACTTTGAAGTTAGATTGCGGCGGATGATTCAGTAACAGTTATATCTGAAGAATAACAGTGTTTTTTAGATTCCACGACACTTTGGTAACTTGGTAAAATGTTTTTTGAAACCTTATGGTCTATAAATTTCTTTACTAATAAATATTGATGTCGAGTTAACTGTCGAGTTAGGAAAATTTAATGAGCTATCAGAAGCATTGAGCAATGAATTTACAAGAGAAGGATCCTGATGAGATAAACTAGCTTATCTTCTCCTTTTTGTACGTTTACTGGTCTCTTCAAAGTTAATTTTTGGTCAACCACGAGATGAGGTAGTTGATGGTGCAACTGCGTCAAAGTTCTGAGATATCTGCAACTCAGTTCGCTCTATATTAATATTTTCGATTACGTTCAACCAATCTGAATATTTTTATTTTAGTTTATATTTAGTACGATTTGATTTAACCCAGTAATAAGAAATTGGTTTACATATATTCCTAATTTTATTACTTAAAGTCACTAAATCAATATTTTCAGTGTCACAAGCCTTACAGTGCTAACTAGGTAGGCCAATTAGTATGAATGTAAGAATTATTATTATTATAAATTATGTCTTCTTTTTATAGTTAAGTTTTAATGTTGAAAAATGCTAGAAACTCTTTAAAGAATCTCAGTAAATAATTTTCATGCTAATAGTAAGATGAAAGTTATCGCGAAGAAACAATATCTTAAAATATTTATGTCAATCGGGTTTTTACACAATAAAACTGAATAATAAAGCATTTCGAAGCTTTCGTCCCAGACAAACGTATTTTTTCAGTAACCAATTTGTAATAAATATCAAGGAATAAAGACATCCTAAAAAGATGGTGTATTTATTACTTCATCATTTCTTTCGATTATTATTACACAACATAATTAAAAAACATTTTAATAATTTTAGTTTTGGTATTGCTTAAGCTAATTAACTGTGCCATAGCCGTTGTTTGATAATTCCGGCAGATATACAGAACTATTATATTACAAAAGTAACAATTATACATGGACATGTCACGCAACCATTGGTCGATAATATCGATAACATCTTTAAAAGGTTTGGTATTCGTTGGTACGATTCAGGGCCGGATTTGGAGGTTTGAGGGCCCGGGGCGAAAGGGGGCCCCAAATTATTTCGCCAATATGGGTTATACAGTTGTTATAACAATGTTAAAAGCTCATCTATATTCCTCCATCTAAGAAATTTTAAAAAATCTGTTTCGAAAAAAAGTGATCGTTGCTGACCCGTCGATTTTTTTATCACTACTGTGAGGACCGCTCTCTCGTGGAAGAGCTAGGGCAGTAGCCCCACATGCCCTCCCCCAAATCCGGCCCTGGTACGATTTGTAATGAATTGTGTTAGGATTTGTTCGGACAATGTAAAAGTGTAAAGATGAAAGTCCACCCTCACGGTAGGCCTCGTGTTAGATATGGCTTCGAGGACTCTAAAGACAGTTTGTCAAAAGGCGGCACCCTGTCGTTATTGGCTACAAGTCTCAGACATCAGACTACGGAGTTTTTCAACAACTCTACTTTGCATGGTGTACGCTACATCGCTGAGAAGGAAAGACCTTTCTGTGAAAAGTGAGTTTGACCAAATGCACCATCCTGAAATTAAACTTATTTATTTAGGTAATCTGTCCATAAAAAAAGATAACTTGTTTATGTCATTTAATGCAAGTCTCTCTACCGAAGTGAACTACTGGGCGATAAGATAACATTAACAATAATCATTCTCTTAATATATATATAAATATAAACAAAAAGTAGAATAATATATTGTTCACATATTTTTTCTCATATTCTTAAATAAATCAATTGTTGTCAATTGAAATATGCATGTTTAGTGCTCAAGTACAAAAATACTTTTCTGTTCTAGATTTATGTGGTTCAGTTTCACGGCTGTGGGTGCAGTAACAACGTGCATAATTATTGTCAGTTTATGGGAGAAGTTTCAAACGAATCCGACTATCACCGGTGAGAGTTTAAACAATATATTACCATAGCCTATTTTATCTAGTAGTGTACTAATTGGCCCATTTTGGAAGTAATGAGATAGGCTGTGATTATATGAGGGCAGATTTTAAGTTTGCCGCCTCACTCATAATTAATCATTTATTTATTATTATTTTATGTTATAGGGACATTGCCCAATTACATATCTAACACAGCTAACTATACAAAATATAAAAAAATATACGAGTACCTACAATACAATCTTGCACGAATACAATACCTAATAATTTTACGAGGTCATTCACTTTCAAAAAAGACAAGTCTGGTTTTTGAATCTTCGAGCAATTTCTTAGTTGAGCACGCTGACCATACAATTTTTAAACGAGTGCAGGAAGTGATTGTGGTTAATATGCCTAACTGCAAACTGAAGGTGCAGACCCCGCAACGGGTAAATGTTTCATAGATGAAAAAGTTCTGCCTAGTAATTCTTTTTTTCAATCGCAACAATTATAGAGTCCGAAACTTAGCAGAGTCAAATTTAATTTATTATCAGCAATCAAGAATACATAAGTATATCTACTAAATTCATTTATTTTTATTTATTTTATTAGGTACGCCAATGACTGTTACAATTAGAGAAGAATGTTTTAAAGCTAAAGGTACTTAAACTGATTTCCCAATCACGTTTAGGTTTACACAGCATGTGTCATACTTTATTACCTCCTAAGTTCAAATGGATTTGCCCAACTATATGTCAAGGTGCTAACCATTTATATTACAATACATAAACACACCGACTAAAAAAGAGAAAAACAGAAACACTATCAGGACTGATTATGGTGTTCTTAAACTTAACCAGAGACATGGAATGTACGTCTAACGACCCACCATACTTACTATTACTACTATTTTTATTTATTAGAAAAACCTTGGCTTTTGTAGGATTGGATACAGATTTTCACAACTGGGATGTTCCTTTTCCTGCTGTTACGATGTGTGACTTAAACCCTGTCGATGAGAATTTGCTTCAAGAATATGTTCAAGAGTAAGTAGTTTCAGAGTATTCGTATGAGTATATCGTGGCGAGATATTAGGATTAAATACTCCATGACGTGTTCGACCGAATCATGAAATGGTGTTATTTCTTGATGATTATAGGTAACTGAATCCGATCTTCAAACGACTTAAACGTCAACGTTTGATGATATATAAATCCACGTTTAGCCATATCATTAATGTAGAGTCCATAAATAATATAAAAGGTGCAATAAAATTGTAAAAAAACTAGAAACTTTATGTATTGCTATTAAAAGAACAAAATTAACACAAAACTTAGAGTCCACAGATGATCTGCATTAAAATCTGATATAGTTGACGATAGTGCAACCATCGGAACAATACGACCAGAAGCATCGTCTATACTTTTCTTTTTAAAAATTAAAAACCTCATCCAATTTCAAATTCAATAATAGTTCTGTCCCGCGGTCCTTTGTTTGTTGTATAAGTTGTTAATTAAATAAATACTTAACTCGCTATCCGGGCGAGTACTCTTCCAATTGAGATACCAAGACTTCGACAGACCCGTGTAACGAGGCGCCATAGCTATATTGGCGACTCGTTGCTTTCATTGCGCTCTTCTCTGGTCATTTCTCATATTTTCTTTTCTCTTGGTTTCCTATTTTAAATTTACTGTCTGACTCTTTTTATTGGTTTTGTTCTCGAAGTTCATTCTTACCAGAGTCAGCGCGTAGAGCGGTTGACTCACCGATAGCAATTATTTAAATATATTTATAGTGCTGAGCAGTTATAATAAGCTCACAAGTACAATAAGCTCGTAAGCATAACTCACAAGTTTTCCTGTATATGTATTCTGTACCACCAGTTCCTGTTATATAAAAGTTTATAAGTTTCTTTAAGGCACTATTGTAAGTAGTCCTACCTTTTATAATATGTTTTTAGTGATAAATGTGAAATTGTTTTTGTATTCAGTGTAACTTACCTTTTTTTATATAATTGTTTCAGTTGTGCCTTAATTCCATAAATACAAAAACATAAGTGACATTGAGTGCTTTTATTTCTCCGACTGCACCCGTCACACCCGTTGAATTTTCTCAAGTATTTATTAAACTGACCCCAACGTCCTCACGTTCTAGGTACTACAATATCTGTATGTAATACTTTTACAAGTATCCAATTGTATATATATACACCTTCTGACCCGGCCACGCGTTGCTGTGTCATGAATTAAAATGAAACCTATCATGAATGCATCTATGAACTAAATACCGTAAAGTCAAAAGTCTAACTTTCGCTCGAGTTGAATCCTTTCATGTATTTTCTTTATTACTAAACAGAGTTTTCATTTCATAGGCTTATGATGTTATTTATTTTACTAGCTGACCTGGCCACGCGTTGCTCTGGCTCAGTTATTATTCTATGTCCTAAGCGGGACAAATCTAGAAAAATCGATTGAGTAGTTCCAGAGTTCATCGCGGTCAAACACTGTGACAGGAAATTTTTATCTACATTATATTATGACATACTACTTATGTGTTTATATTATTTTATCTACTCTAATACTATAATACAAAGATTCTAAAACTGAAAACAAAATGCTTATGACAAACATTACGTACAGGCCAAAAATAATAAAAAAAAAGTTTCATTACGATACAGGTCTTGTATGGACACCTGTAACATAATATAACTTTTTTATCATAACGATACACCTATACAACCTCCAGCTGGACCAAGGAGGTTGAACCTCTACTTTAAAAAGGTTTCAATGAACGAGTCCTCGACGACCGACGCAACACGCATGCGCAATTGATGTTTGCACCTTGGCGCCAACATTTGACATTTAAATAAATTTGTTGTTATATTCAGCGTTTTATTTGCAATATTGTTTTACATATTATAGTATGAGAGTAGATAAAGTAGTGTATGACACTGTACATAACTTGGTCTTATAACACTCGTGTGATGCTATAAAAAAACTCGCCTACGGCTCGTTTTTTTAAAACACACTCATGTTATAAGAACCCTTATTATGCAACAGTATCATAAACTACTAATACTATACTATACTTTGTGTGTGTCTTCGTTACCATATTGTCAGTAAAAGCCTAAGAATAACATTCATAACACTGAGTTATGACTGGATTTATTTCGTTAACAGTATTTGGGGTTCCAATCCCCCGGATGGCATAGACATCATGCTGCGCTGGTTAGCAACCCTGAGCTATCAGTCTATAGCAGAACACGCCAAACAACTTCTTGGAGACGCGGATTTGATGAGCAAGTCTGACTCGGATCCATTAGCATCTATAACTAATCCAAAGGATGCAGTTTTTAGCGTAAGTTGAATTATGTAAAGCTCGAAAAGATTGGACTGATATAATCATATTACTGATCAATGTATTCCATGTTAATGTATTTTGGAAACGGCTTGAGTTTGGTGATATTAAAATCTATTTTATGATAAGCGAAAAAAAAGACAATTGAAGAGCGTTACAAATGAATAATTTGGTCTGCCTAATCAACTTTTCCGGTGTTAAAAGTTATGAAATCATGAAATAAAATGGAGTAAACATTGAAAAAACTAAAATCATATAGTAACGTCATGTAAACAGTGGTTAGCGACGAGCTAATTTTCCTTCTTCCGATGGTTAAGTAGATTATTATAATACAGAATAATTTAATTTTCTAAATCCGCAAATATTGAAAGAAGACTTAAAAAGCTCGTGCTTTATCTTGGTATTTCGCCACTAATGTAATAGCTATTTACTTTGTAAAAAGTTAATTCAGTGATTTAACGGTTTAGATTAAAAAATATAGATCAAACGATGTTCAACGATATAGTTTTTCTAATTTGAAATTTTAACTTTGCCCATTGACAATCCGTAACAAAACATTTTGCCCGTTTTAAAACCGATTCTACCAAGTGTTGTTATGAAAAGGAATCTGGGCTGTCTTAAAAATATTACCTACTATAGCGCTTTCGTTTAAATTTTTAATTAAGGTCTAACTCTAACTCGATAGTGGTGTTTGTACATTTAAAAGCCTCAAGCCTTTGGTGTAATGATTGTCTTCTATTAATAAAAAAATGTGACAATGAATCCTACATTTATTGTGGTAGTTGAGTAATCAGATTTCAATTACTAGTTAAAATATAAATAGTCCCTAGTTAAAAGCTTATTATTATTAAAATAAAAATAGGGTATAATTCATGCACCTGCAAACACGAAAATGTTTAATATTCAGTCTCTTTGTATGAAAAAAGACCTTATTATTTGGAAAGCATTGTATTTTAGTTATACTCTAGTTAGCAGATACAAAGTTAGATATGTAGATTTTTAAGCATATGTATATTATTATTGCAAAATCGATAAGAAATATTATTGATGTATTTTATTTGCAGATTGTGCGACGCTGTGAATCCCTATTCTACGACTGTGAATGGAAAGGCGACTTGGAGGAGTGCTGTGACTTACTTGTACCAGTTTTTACTGAAATGGGATTTTGTTATGCTTTTAATTCCCGCCACGCCGAGAAGAAATGGCCTTGGTACGTATTTTGTAGTGATGATTAAGGTGAGGCTGGTCATGAAATTGGTGACCAAAAATGAGCTCCTTCTCGCTTCGGATGTCACGGTAAGCGGATGGTCGGTTCGAACTGACCACTTCATGGTGTGTTCGACAAATTCATGAAATCTGCTGATATGGCCAGCTAAATTAGACCATTTCATTTAAACATCAATGATTGATATCTTAATTCACGTTTTCCCATATCATTGACTGTCCATGATATAAAGGACGCAATATTAATCTAAATAAAGAAGGCATTTATATATTGCTCAAAATTAACGTAAAAATTGGGATAAATTATTATAATAGAAAAATACTAGAAAAATTTGACTCGGGTCACAAGTGAATCTCAGGCGGGAATCGAACCCGCAACCTTTGGAAATCCGGTCCAATGCTCTCCCAATTGAGCTACCGAGCCTTGCGAACACTCGTCGAAATTTTCTAGTACATTCCTGATTTTACGCTGTAGGCCAGCGGCCCAAGCGGCCCAGCGGCTCAATTGGGAGAGCATTGGACCGGATTTCCAAAGGTTGCGGGTTCGATTCCCGCCTGAGATTCACTTGTGACCCGAGTCGATTTTTTCTAGTATTTTTCTATTATAATAATTTATCTTATAAGATCGCATTGAAAATGCATAAAAAATATAAAAATTATAAATCTAACATGGCTGTTTCATCTTAATCGATTGACCAAACATTTGTAAAAATGTTTCTTTCGAATACGAGAGGATGTTCCTCTCGTTGATGAAACAACGCTGGCCTACAGCGTAAAATCAGGAATGTACTAGAAAATTTCGACGAGTGTTCGCAAGGCTCGGTAGCTCAATTGGGAGAGCATTGGACCGGATTTCCAAAGGTTGCGGGTTCGATTCCCGCCTGAGATTCACTTGTGACCCGAGTCGATTTTTTCTAGTATTTTTCTATTATAATAATTTATCTTATAAGATCGCATTGAAAATGCATAAAAAATAAAAATTATAAAAGGAAACCCTTTTACATTATTACCGATCTGTGCTACTCACGTTAATTTAAACGTACCATTTGAAGTTATTTGTTCTAATATATATATATATATATATATATTAGAACAAATAACTTCATATGTAATATAATTTATATATATATATATATATATATATATATATATATATATATATAAATTATATTACATATAGGTTCTTACTTTTGTTTTTTAGGCAGACACAGTCTTTACCGGAACAATTCACAGAAGCATTTATACATGAAACAGATGCGAAATGGTCATTTCTTTTTAACTCCTATCGCAACGATACTACGATTGACGTAAGTATATTTATTAAAATTTTCAATAGTATTGGGTATGTTTTAAAAGCAATGTAATCAAACGGAAACCCTTTTAAGATAAATTATTATAACAGAAAAATACTAGAAAAAATCGACTCGGGTCACAAGTGAATTCTCAGGCGGGAATTCACTTGTGACCCGAGTCGATTTTTTCTAGTATTTTTCTATTATAATAATTTATCTTATAAGATCGCATTGAAAATGCATTAAAAAATAAAAATTATAAAAGGAAACCCTTTTACATTATTACCGATCTGTGCTACTCACGTTAATTTAAACGTACCATTTGAAGTTATTTGTTCTAATATCCTTATTGTTGACTGCTATGCCTTAACCAAGAACATCGATAGTACTACGTAGTAGTATTTACGGGCAACAATACTATCGATAGTATTGCACTCCTTTAATGGTATTGACAAGTTCCAAGCTATCGATAGTATCGATACTACGATCGATAGTCCTGCTATCTAACCCCTATCGATAGACTTGCGATAATTATCGATAGTCCACTATCGAGCGGCAACACTATGTGGGAGATGGCAATACCGTCACGGATTTCAGTCGAGAAACATTGTGTACTAACTAGCGTTAACCGTTCTTCGCACATTTTTTTTTTTTTCAAATTTATCAATTTCGAGTGCTGCGCGAGACAGCATATCGAGCGCACGCGTTAACGTGTCTGTCCGCGACTCAGTGCACAGGAGTTTTTTACGACTACCCTCCAAATAACGAGTTATTAAATATGAGTGCAAATAGTGAAGACGAAGAGGAGGACATGCGTAATATGAGCAATTGTGATAAGAGTGAATCTGAATTTATCCGGGATTGTGAGGTAGAACTTAGCAAGATGATTAATTGGGCTGACCCACCTGATACAATTCAACAATCGAAAAACTCAGTGAAAAGATTACGGGAAAGTAGTGAAAATAGTGAAGAAGGTTTTATAACCGTAACTAGAAGAAAACCAAAGCGACGCGTGACAAGTGATTCTGTAGCTATGTTAGAAAAGAAAATTGGAAATAAAGTGAATACTCAAGTCGACAACAAATATGAAGTTTGTATCACTGCATTAGAACCTTTGCCTAAACAAATAGGATTAGCTAAATTACTGCGTGCGGAAAAAAATGAGAATATTCTCAGAATAAAATATAAAAGTTCATATAAAGTCCTTGTCACTTTTGAAAAACCTACCGAAGCTGATAAACTATTAAATTGTAGCAAGTTACATGATATGGGCTACAAGTGTCAAAAGAGTTTTGAAGATAATATGTGTTATGGAATAATCAGAGGAATAGATTTGGATGTCGATGACAAGGAGCTTTTGGAATCATTGCAATGTTCGAGTGAAATTATTTCTGTGAAAAGATTAAAGAGGATGGATTGGTAGGGGAAATGGATTGATTGCGAAACTGTACGCATATGTCTAAAGGGCAATTCTGTGCCTGCTTACGTTTACGGATATGGATGTCGTTTTTTAGTTGAATCATACACTTTCCCGGTCACACAGTGCTCTGGCTGTTGGAAATATGGTCATGTTGTCAAATATTGCCCATCTAATAAGATTTTATGTCCCAAATGTGGCGGCCGGCATGAAAATTGCGAGACGACTGTTTTCAAGTGCATAAATTGTAAAGGTGCTCACATGTCATTAGACAAACTTTGCCCGATATTTATAAAAGAAAAAACTATTCGTAAAATTATGAGTTCTGAAAATACAACATATAGAAAAGCGTTACAAATATACCAAGATTTGACAACCGAAAGAGCGGAACACCGATTAAACTCAACAACACATATTGAAATTAAAGATGATAAACCCAGTTTAAGTAATTCACTGGCGCCTGGTACAAAAACGGGGTATAACATTGTGACAGCACGGGCAATCATTCATCAAGAGGATAACTCAAGCTCAAGCCTTAGCGAAATACAACGTGATAACAATAATTATCAAGACAAAAGCACGAAGTCAAAAAAACGGAGGCAGAAAAACTTCACCAGGGCAATGGAAGGTATAGAATTATCGTCAGAGGTGGTACCACCACCACATCAACAAGATCACGCCTCAACAATAGGCAAGGAAAAACATGATAAAAGGTTTGACCTTAAGAAGTTAATATGTAAATTGAAGGAAATTATTTTATCCCAAAACAGTTTTAAAGAAAAGTGTTGGAATTTAGCTAAATTTATTTTTGATGAATGTAAAACTTTTATTTATAATTTTTGTAGAGAGGGGAAAGTGATAGATAATCTCATTTAAATGGCTAACACTGGAAAAATCTTTTTTGTGAATATGTGCCAGTGGAATGCTCAAAGTATTAGACCTAAGACTGCTTGTTTCGAAAATTACCTAAACTTAGAAAAAATCCATATAGCTATTATATCTGAAACCTGGTTAGAACCAGATTCACATTTTAACATTAACGGATATAATATTTTTAGACAAGACAGATACGATGGTTACGGTGGCGTAGCTATACTTGTTCATAAATCTATAATTTGCCATGCGTGTCCTATAAGTACAAGTAATACTGGTATAGAATTATTACTTATCAAAGTGACTAACTGCAAACATCTAGAAAACATTATATCTGTTTACTGCCCTTCTTCTGTTAGAACCTGCCAAAATGATTGGAATAATATTTTTGCTATGTTCTCTAAAAATACACTTCTCGCGGGGGACTTTAATGGTCATCATTCTAACTGGTCATACAAAACAGACACCAGAGGAATACAATTAATGGATGGTGCTGTGGAACACGCATATACATCTTTGAATGATGGTAGCGCCACTAGAGTGAAATTGGTAAATAATGTACTCCAAAAGTCTTCACCAGATATAACGTTTGTCTCATCTAACATCGCAATACATTTTACATGGAAAGTATGTAATGAGAACTTAGGAAGTGACCACCTTATTATTAAACTATCTCTTAACTACAATGATCAAATGACTTACATTAAAAAACGTGACTACAAAAGAGCTGATTGGAATAGTTATAGTGACTCACTAGTAATTCCTCTCTCTAACTTAGAATTGGACGCTGACAGCTCTAACACTCAATATTTTTACAATATTTTTGAGAGTTCAGTAAATGATTCAGCTGAAAAGTTTATACCCTATAAAAAATTCTCCACTAACCCACAGCAGAATTTTATACCAAAATCTTACTGGTGTCCTGATATATCGAAAGCAGTGGCTGAACGTAGATTGGCTCTTTCAACTTTTCGTAGAAATCCCATACCTCAGCATCTTGACATATTAGAGAAAAAAACCTTAGCTGCTAGGAAATTAATACAAAGGGCCAAGTCTCAAAACTGGTACAATTTTTGTAATAGTTGTCACGAAACAACTTCAACAACGGATATGTGGCAACGTATGCGCTGGGTTAAGGGTTACAAACAGTTTAACTTTTCTACATCAGAGGACAAAAAAAAAGAGTTACTTCATTCTCTTACTCCCGATTTTGCTTCCTACACTCAACCACATTTCTCTTCTAGTAATCAGTTACTTGAGTCCAAACTTACAATGTCGGAATTGACTTCCTCTTTAAAAAAAAAAGATACTGCTCCAGGACAGGATAATATAACATATTCTATGTTGTATAACCTTCCCGATGCTGGCAAAGAATTCCTGCTTGCAATATTTAATAACATTCTTCGCACGGGAAACGTTCCCTCGCAATGGAGAGACATCAAAGTTATTCCTATTCCTAAATCAAATCAAACTAGTAACACCGCTGAAGTAAAACTAAGGCCTATATCACTCATTTCATGTGTTTGTAAAATCTTTCATATTATGTTAGCAAAGCGACTTGAATGGCTGGCTGAAAGCAAAGGCTACTTGTCAAACAACACCACGGGCTTTCGAAGGTGTCTGTCCAGTTTAGATAGCTTAACGCGAATAGTCACTTACATACAAAAAGGACTTTCAGAGAAAATACCCACTTTAGCTTGTTTTTTGGACATAGAAAACGCCTACAATAACGTAGAGGTAGACAAGGTGGTCACAGTTCTAGACTCGTTGCAAGTAGGAGCTAAAATATGCCGTTACTTATGGTCCTTTTTGAATGAGAGACATTTAAGAATTGCTGGTAGTAGTGGAGAATCATCGATGACTAGATGGACAAATAGGGGTCTTGCACAGGGTGATCCGCTCTCGCCATTAATTTTTAATTTAATAACTCTCCACATATGCCGTGAAATACAGAATATCTGTATATCTCAATTTGCCGATGATTTTGTTTTCTACTTAGGAAATAAAAACATTTCCTTTTGCCGAGAAACTATTCAATCGGCGTTAAATATCATGGTACAACTGCTGCGTGATTTGGGGCTTGAATTGTCAGCGAGTAAATCCAAATTCTGTGTCTTTACAAGAGAACGCAAGCCAACAGACATTGAACTTAAAATCGATAACAAGTCGCTAAGTTCATCTGAGTGCATTAAGTATCTAGGAGTTTGGTTAGATAAGGCTCTCCTATGGAAGAAACATATAAATGAGATTCATGAAAAAGGAACCAAATTTTTGAACTTACTAAAAGTCCTAGCAGGTTCTGGTTGGGGCCTGCACCCTATACATCTAAGAAGGCTGTACATCTCCTTAATTCGAAGCAGGTTAGACTACGGATGCTTTCTCTATGATAATAGCGCTAAATCTCACATTGCCAAGCTTGACAAACTGCAAAATCAAGCTCTTAGGATCATAGGAGGCTTCATTAAGAGTACGCCGTTACATGTAATGGAGAGTGAGTTATGTGTACCTCCTCTTTTTCTCAGAAGGCAGTATCTCGCTTACAAATTTTGCCTTAAAGCTCGCTCTTGGACCAATAACGAAACTATTACCTTGATTGACTCACTTAACTCTCTATGCGCACGCAAATATTGGGATAAGAAAAAAAAAACCTCTTTTAATAAAAGCTTATAATGACACCAAGAAAACAAGTATAAGTCACTCTCGCTCGGCAGAGATGTTTTCTTTGGACATTTGGGTCACTCTAATAGAAATTGATAAAATTGTTAAAATCAAGCTGGACTCTATACAACAGGCTAAAAACAAATATGAAAAAAATTCGCTCAAGTCTATAGTTACTAAGGAACTTAATGAAAAATACGCTGGTTGGTATAAAATATTTACATACGGCTCCAAGAGTACAAACGGGCAGGGAGCAGCCTTCTATGATCCTAATGTGCCAATGACAAAGTCGTTCAAGATAAGTCATGAAATCTCTATAATGACACTGGAGTTGATTGCAATCTCAGAAGCACTTACATATATGCTCACCTTAAGTGGACGAAACTTCGTTGTCTTTACAGATAGTAAATGTGCTTTATATCACCTGGCTCGAAGCGCCTCTGGGGACAGAGGTGTTTCGATAGCCTATACTATTCTCAAAAAGATTAACGAGTTTAATCGCAGGGGTTGGAATCTGAGATTGCAATGGATACCGGCTCACATAGGAATATACGGCAATGAGCAAGCCGATTGGACAGCTAGGCATTCAACATTAGATGGTGTACTATTGAATGTTTTACCAAGTTACTCGGAGGCACTGCCAAAATTTAGAGTAAAAACATTTAATTGTTGGAAGGAATACTTCGACTGTCGAAGTAGAGAAAAGGGAATTTGGTACAAGACCATTCAGTGCGAGCCTCCGCGTGTTTAGTTACAGCAAACTTAAAAGATCTTTTATTGTACTAGCCCACCGACTGCGTTCAGGTCATTTCCCTTCTAAAAAGTTTGCTTTTTTAATGAAAAAAACAGAATCTCCAAATTGTGATGTATGTGGCACTAAAGATGATATTCAGCACATTTTGTTAGAATGTAAAAAATTGCGAAGTGAACGAGGGGCATTATATAATGTTTTAAAACAGAACACCGCTGATGTCGGCATATTACAGAGCATCCTAGCTAAACCTTGCTCGAGTTCAGCTATGATGCTCTATACTTTAGCCTCTAAGTATAGGATAAGTTAGCTAAATAATATAATTTGGTAAGTAGTTTATAAGGCTCGATGGAACTGGCATGTTTTAAACAAAATAAAAGTTCCTTCAAATAAAGAGAAAAAAAAAAAAAAAATTTATCAATTTCAATATCGATTTTTACACGTTATAACATGTAAGAAATGCGCCAACAACTGAAAATGGAGATTAACGAACGAAACCTATACTAAGGTGTTAGTTCCGACTTGAGGTGTTCTAAAAGATTTTTCTTCCTTTCTATGCGGTTATATAAAAAGGTTGTATAGAATATACTCTATTTTCCGTAATATTCATATACTAGCATCAGTAAAACTATTCCACTTAAATTAATTCAGTTTGCTCCTCGTATTGTTTTTAGAGATCCGGTTACTTTTGCAGACCAGTCATTGTGGGTGGATACAATGATTCATAATTTAATTACTAACTGGACCGAAACTTTGTATATTCACATATTGGCCGTCACTTTTTAAGATATCTCTTGTTCTATGGTGATTGACTAGACATGCAAGTAGCAAGTGTAGATGCGTAATCTTTTGTAAAAAAGAATATAGCAGTAGCGAATGTTCATAAACTGTAAAGATGCATTTATAAGCACTTTTTGGTAAACTTGTATATAAGTATCAAGTAGCTGTAACTGGCAAATTGCTGTGGGAACATTTATCTATATACCTAGTTTCGGAGTGCATCGCGGTCAAACACTGTGACAGCGAATTTTTATATACCTACTCAACCGATTTTGATGATTCTTTTTTCATTTTCCTGGATTTGTTCCGATTTAGGACATAGAATAAGTTTCATTTTATTTATAATAAAAAAAAATTGCAAATCGTAACTGAGCCAGAGCAACACGTGGCCGGGTCAGCTAGTAAAAATATAACATCAAAAGCCTATCTAATAAAAACTCTTTTTAGTCATAAAGAAAATACATGAAAGTATTCAACTCGAGCGAAAGCGACTTCTGACGGTGTTTAGTTCATAGATGGATTCGCGTCTTCTTCTTTTGTCTGTAGGAACCTTAAACGCGTTAAAGATATACACAATACACTTATTTCGTAACAAGACAAAGTTTAGTAGAACTTGTTATATTTCAATTTTACGAATAAAAGTACAATGGTATTGCAGATTTACATACATTCCACTGAGGAGGTCGCTGGACTAGAGCAAAGTGCCCAACACTCGTGGGATCGTCGCGTAGAAAAAGTGTCATTTTCTGTGAAGCACACGTACACGACGGAGGACGCTCGCCAGCTGTCCATCCGACAAAGACGCTGTGTGTTCGCGAACGAACAGCGATTGGAGACGTCAACAATCTACACGTATTCTACGTGTATGAGGCAGTGTCGCATGCGCAGGTGTCGCGCATTCTGCAAATGTGTACCGCATTTTTATCCACCGACGAGTAAGCTCATTTAAGGTTCATCATTTTGTTGAGGTTTGGCATTACAAAAATGAACTTTGTAATACTAATATGATATGAACTAAAACGACTATCAACCACCACTAGGTGCCAAAAGATTGATGTATTTTATCGTATTATTTTTTAAATGTGTAAATCCTTCTACCTATGACGTAAGGTAACGTATAGGTTATAATTCATTCCTTTATTAGATTCAAAATATACGAAGGATTTGGTTTCAAAAAAAGGTAAAAAAAAAAAATTAATTGATTTATTCTATTATTTACATTAAATGCTACCACTTTAGTAATGATCCATAGATACTACCAATATAAAGCAGAAATAATGATAAACAACAGTATTTATTTTCCGCGTATTATATAATAGTGGCTCAGACACAAACCGTTTGAATTCTTACTTTGATCATATTAATATGTAAAGAAATATGACATTCTTTAGATTCAATTCCTACAACATACTAAAAATTTATAAAAAACATTAAAATAAAATTATTATATCTATGTATTGCTACTTCAACATTACAGTTAGATTTTTATATTGTTACGAGCTATGGGTTTTGGATAGCAAAATGATGGTATTTATTTATTCCGAGATTTAATTACTTAAATAACTTACACACAGTATAAAACCTTTCCAATAAAGTTTCAAAAGAAGTCTGCCAATAGGGTATTTGACATAGTTGACAAATAAATAAGTATTGTATTGAACACTATAGAATTTAAGGTCCTAATTAATAATATTTTACTTAAATTACAAATAAAAATGATTAAATATTTTATTTTCGTAAATAAAAATTAGAGTTTTTGAATCTGTGCATCATTTACACGAAACGTCTCAACGACCAATCAGAGCACGTGACGTCACGATGTAATAAACAAAATGTCTTTGAAACCATTTTTTAAAGAATCATGAACGAAAAACTAACCTCTCGCGTATTGTTTACATAAAGACTATTACATCGTGACGTCACGCCATTGATTTGTCACGTGACCTAGCGTTTCAGTGGGAAATACAAAATGTAATTATTAAAACTATCTTTTTGTTATTAAAATGGCTCTAAATATAAGAGAAAGATTTGTCAAGCGTATCTTTAGCGACTTTAGAACATTTTGAAGTACTTTACGAAAATCTGTCAAATACCCTATTAATTCGAATTGTCGAACGAATAGCCGAAGCTGTCAGAAATTATCCGTTCAATACTGTTGCAGAATATCCCAGTTGCAAACCATGTTCACAATAGTCCGCTAACTCGCTGAGATCGCTTATTAAATCACACTTCAAGCCGCTCCAAAACTTACTTTCAAGTCGCTTCGATCATTTCATACTTCATAGCCCTCCGTCGTAACACTATACAAATTTCACTGGAAAAATGAGAGACAAGTTGATTTTTTCTGATTTTAACAACAGAGATTTAAACCTTTTGTATTTTGGTTGAAAAGTAAAAAAGAGTCCAGTACATTCGTACCTACTTATTACAAGAGATTGGTTGTATCTTTTTTCTGACAGTTTTATGTGATACTGTTAAATATTATCTAATAGATTTCCTCTTCAAAACCAGTAAGGCAGCGCATTCAATATTTTTGTCGACATTTGGTATTAAAAGTAAAAAATTACCGCATATGTAGAAAAATTAAGTGAATTTGAAAAGCGCCACTTTACAAAAAACACAACCACATCTATCATTGTTGTATGGAATTTCTTGCGGACAGTTATAGGATTAGGATAGAGTCAGGCTTGCGAATTGCTACTCCATCACGTGCTGTGCTTATATGCAAAAAATATTCAAAAACTCATAACTAGTACAACTAGTTTATTGCAATTTCATAATTTACTTTGTATTTCCGTAGAAGGTTATAGGATGTGTACGGTGCGCGAATTGGAGTGCATAGCGAAACACGTCGATACTATAACGGATGTAACGCGTTGCGCCTGTGAGCTTGGATGCACACACACCGTCTACGAAGTTGAAAAGCTGTCAGAAGTCGAGTAAGTGGCCTTAGTATTTTTAGGAAATAAAATGTTGTGAGCATGAACCAATCAATTTGATGATTAAGATAAAACTTACATTAGGCCTGTTTAAATATTCATCAGTGTAATTAAACATATTTATTTTCAGTTCATTGAAGGCAGCAGGAACTACAAATTCTCTAGAAACAGAGTTCGTTTCATGGCCGATGGTGCGTTACAAACGGGAGGTACTTTTCGGTTGGGTTGATTTGTTAGGTAATTTTGTTTATTAAAAAAAAACAAATATAGAGATCGTGGTATATAAAGACACACACACACAAGTGAATTATAGAGCATTATTTTGCATTTTGTGTCATTTACATGAACGAGTATTGTCTAAAGTTGATACAGTTATAGTTAACAAAAAATGCTTAAGAGAAATAAATATGTGGTGCGGGATACCTAGATAGTTGCAAATTGTTATTCAGGGATCTAAAAATTCTGCCTCTCCCATGTCTTTATATTTTGGAAACTTGCCTGTTAGTGAAGAAACATCTTGACTTATTTAAAAATAATGACTGCCTATAGAGGGAGAAGAGGTGATAAGTTACGTATTACCATACAAAAGCTGCAATTATATTCAAAAAAATTCTTTTGTATGGCCATTAGAACCTTCAACAAACCCCTCTGAATTGAATTGACAAATTTAACGCTATTCAAATTTAAAGATAAATTAAGTACATTAATGATGGAATATTATTACTGTACCTTAGATTTTTTATCTGACAATATAATTACTTAATTATGTTTTTGACATTTTATTTATTGAATATTTGATTTTGTAATGTTACCGATTTAACTCTAACTGTTGTGATGATTGTGACATTTAATAATAAGTACTTATATTAATATTTCAGTAAAAACAATGTGCACGTCGACTTTATCGACAGAATATGGTGATCTAATGTAATCCTATCTAATTGTACCATATTCTTGTAAATAAATTTATTAATTGATCGATTTCCAGTGTCATTCGGAGGTATAGCAGGGCTCTTCCTTGGGTTTTCATTGCTATCGGGAGTGGAGTTGGTGTATTACTTTACATTGCGGGCGTGGTGCGCAGTGGTACGTGAGGCAGACACTCTGAGACAGGAGCGTGCCGAGCGGCTTGCGCAGCCTAAGCCACCATATGACCTCAGTTTAGTGCCTTGGTAAGTTCCTAAGGGGTTGAATGCAGTTATACTTTGGCAGATATTGTCATTTGAGGAAAAGCAAGGCTTTCACTGTTTACTGCCTGCTATCAGAGGTGAAAATAGTGTAACCTAGTCTACCACAATTTAAGATAATTGGTTACAGTTTTATAATACTTACCTTACTGTTCAATAAGACTGCGAAACGGATCTCGTTTCGCTTGAACATACATACTCCCAGAGGCACTAATTTACAAACATTTGTGCCGGCTCGCATGCGACGTGTCGCCATTCTTATTCCCTGTAACGCGAGATAGAGTCAGCCTGCTCTCCTAACATGAAAACTAAGCTTGAGTCTTCTTATTATTACACCTTGGTAACTGTAAATTTGCTGTAAACATAAAACCAAAACCAGCATACAGCACAAAATTTTACCATATGCAATCTTTAATTTCGGGAATAGGCATGATTATAAAGAATAGAGAGACTACTGAAGTAGGTTATATTTATAAAACTAGCACTAGTTTTATAAATATAACTGATTATCTATACTTATAATAAATCTGTAGAGAGGTCAATTCTGTACATGAAGTATATATTCAAAATAACTATCAGGGGGTGATTAGTCGATACTGATGCCAAAAATGCAATCAGTAATATTTTTGTCTGTCTGTCTGTATGTTCCTTATAGAAACAAAAACTACTCGACGGATTTTAACGAAACTTGGTACAATTATTTTTCATACTCCTGGGCAGGTTGTAGTATACTTTTCATCACGCTACAATCAATAGGAGCAGAGTAGTGAAGGGAAATTTTGGGAAAACGGGAGAAGTTATTCCATTTTTTAAGCTTCCGTCGCGTGTGCAGCCTTAATGGTTAAAGTTACATAGAAAATTTTTTTGTCTGTCTGTCTGTCTGTATGTTCCTTATAGAAACAAAAACTACTCGACGGATTTTAACGAAACTTGGTACAATTATTCTTCATACTCCTGGCAGGTTGTAGTATACTTTTCATCACGCTACAATCAATAGGAGCAGAGTAGTGAAGGGAAATTTTGGGAAAACGGGAGAAGTTACTCCATTTTTTAAGCTTCCGTCGCGTGTGCAGCCTTAATGGTTAAAGTTACATAGAAATCATGTATGGCGGAAATATTCTACATAAAATTGTCTAAAAAATATCCCGCAACAGCATATGTCTATCTTTTATGGTTGACTCACAATAACACGTGTAACTCCTGATAGCTTAGCAGTTCGGAGCATTCTGATTATATTTGTTTACTCTTATGTTTATAATACTCTCACTCATCCCTAATTCAAAAAAAGTTAACATTATTACCTATTCAATAAAAAAAGAATAATAGAAATCGGTATAGAAACACCAAACAAATACATGAAATAAGCCATCGTGCCGTCGCACGTGAATAGTATTCACTGAATACTGAATCATGCTATAAGGATTATTTTTGTGTAACGGTTGCCGCGCTCGACACGGGTCGCGGCGGTAGGGTATAAAAAGGCGGGAGGTCCGAGAGCGAGCTTCATCTTAATATATAAAAATCCAGTGTCACAATGTATGTTCCCAGTGAACTCTTCACAAACTCAACGTTGGTATTTATGTGTAATTTGGTCCAACTGAAGAGATAGGATAGTTTTTTTTTAATTCATAACAGCAACGCGTGGCCGGATCAGCTAGTTTTTAATAAAATACTTATGATCACACGATCATAAGTGACATCATGCTTGTGTAATAGTGCAAATTTGCTTTGTAATTGCTTGTTTTAATACAATTTAACTAATATTACGTTAATACAAATTGTTACGTATCTTGGTTTTGTGTTATAAAAGTACGTCAAGGAAACGATACTTATGGAGCAAGGATTTATAAAGGAAAACACGTTTCACGTTGATACAAAGGGGATTCTTTGTACAACATGATTTTTGTTCGGCAGAATTTCAAAACGTTAAAACTTCCATGTAAGTAGGTATTGCATAAAATAATAATTTAAATAGATTACAAAACTCAAAATTACAACCATAGCACATATTTATATATGATAGTGTTTACATGTGTTTTACAGTTTTTATTGATGGATTAGTACATTGGGGAACAGTACACACACAATCGATACTCGATACACGTTAGGCTTCCACACTTTCTGACCAAATAGCCTAAATAAAAAATCAAAGTAAACATAAAACATTCAAGCTGTCAAGTGTTTACGAAAGCGTGACTTATTAATACCTAACTACTAACTTATAACTAACTTTTATGATTATAATTTAGGGTTAGGTTAGTATGGTAGTTATTGCGTAGGTATTTGTGATTTTCTAATCCAGATTTAATTCAAAATTTAAAACCCGACTATGGCAAAAACAAACCGCAAAGTAGACACGCAAGCACATAACTGTGAAAAAGATCACACAAGTAAACCAATATTAAAAAAGTAAATTAAAATATTTTTTCTGAGTGAGGTGTTTTTTAATTTTTCCTGTACTCGAGTTTTTTGTTTTTTATACCTTTGCTTTTTTATCTAAATGAAGGGATACTTAGGGGTTTTTGCCTGAAAAAGATATGCCAACCCCATCGGTGCTTTTAAAACTTACCTTATAAATTAAGATGCCAGCAGAGTTTATTTTTTTTTAGAACTATCATAGTTAATGAAAAGAAATCGTTTTATCTAATATAAGATTTGTTTTTAGGTGGAAAAAGCCACCAGCTCCTCGGAATGCGCGCCCCCTAGTTGTGCGCCCTAAAGTCACGCAACCACCTCAGTATTCTCCACCCCCCGGATATACTTCTTACTTGCCCTAGTATCTTAGTTTCCTCACTCAAAAATGTAGACACCTACTCACTTTGTAACATGATAAATAAAATTATTGTGACTGTAAAATTTTGTATTTATTGTCACTCTCATTGCCACCCAGTAGCAGGTTCATCATGGATTATCTATTAAAACATTAACAACTACCAGTCTTTGTCAGCGGCGTCAAAGAAATTAGTCGTGTAACGTCCTTAATGTTTTGGCTAAGTAGCGGATCCGAGGGTCTAAGTCCAACCGGGTAAAAACTCAAATTTACTAATGAAGCAATTTAACTATTATTGAAGTAATTTGATAATAAAAAGTGTTGTCTCATATTATATAAAAAAGTTACCTATGCGAAAATATCCTCTATCAACAGCAGTCCTCCCCAAACCAAAACCTCCTTAGTACGCTACGAGTGAACAAGTAACGAATGATGTTGATATTAATACACATGCCACCTGCCATTTCGTGATTTAAGGGTTACCAACATCAAAAATACGGGTTTCAGATGGTATCAATATTATGTATATTTTGGTCAGTCGTATCCGTATAACCAAACATACATAATATTGTTGTTCGTTGGATATATAAAACCGAGTAACAATTGATTGTTTTTAAATGTCTGAAACTCAATTCTTGCTTTAAGACTTTCAGATCAGACCCAGTCAATTGATAGAAATACGGTAACTTTGTTTACCTAGTGTTCCCTTCCCACAAGTTTCATATTACTTTATATCTAGTTATCACGACGACCAGTTGTCACCGCGCACCTATCTTGTGTCAAAGTAAAAAACATGTTTACAGTAAAATACATCCCACACTTAATGAAACATAGTAAATTAGTTCCCCTTTTCAAATCTGGAGAAAAAAATGATCCCGCTAACTTTCGACCTATACCTATCTATATTACCAGTGTTCAGTAAAATTTTTGAAAAAAATATCTATATGCAGTTAGGGGCCGTCCATTAATCACGTGATGTTTTTTTTGGCATTTTTTTAACCCCCCTCCCCCTTGGTGATACATGGTGAGGTTTCAGACTACCCCCCCCCCCCCCACACTATATCACGTGTATTTTTTAGTACCTACAAAGAATCTTTTTTTTTTATATATTTTTAAAATACAGGTCATCTTATTTCATTATAGAAAATTAAAGACTTCAATAATAACGTCTGGAGGTAGATAGAGAGGTTGCACCCCGGGCAACGGCATCACGCACCAACTCGGCTCGTAGTGACGGCTGATGATCCCAGCAGCGGTGGTAGGCTCCGTAAGGGGCCGCCTGGCTTGCGACCACCATCCTGCCGAAATCCGTCGCCAAGCAGCTCTGCTGCGTTCCGTTGGACGGCGGGAGTACCAGTGTCAATGGGGGTAATAAGTCAGTTGCGCAACTTAAGACCGGTCTTAGTATTTTGGCAATGCTGTACCAGGTAACTCATTCTGGAGGGCAGCGGGATCCGAATCACGGTTTAGCCATTGGCCGACCGCAGTTAGTGGGGGCCCAACTAGCTGAAAGGCTGCCCCGCCAACTTGCGAAAAATCCCGAAATGCTCCACCGTGCCAGTTGGCGACTGGATGGGAGGACCCGGTGGCCATTTCAGGGGGATTCGGGCGTCCCCGCAGTCTCCAGGTGAGTTCCATTCTGTGGTTAGCTATGCCTAAGAGTACTTTAATGGTCAACTGATTAGCGTCTCGACTGAAAATCCAACCCCCCAACATTAACCACTATGATCCAGAAGCACAAGAAGAAAGTTAAACAACGGCTGCACTTCCTCCCATAAAAAGTGCACTTTGTGAACATCAGAGGACTGCACTCAAATCTCGATCCGGTCTATCAAAATCTCGATCCGGTCCATCAAAATCTCGATCCGGTCCATCATCATCTGGAGACCGAAAAGCCGCACCTACTCTTCTTAACGGACACTCAGATAGCAACCCCGTCGGATGAGGCGTACCTCAACTACCCTGGTTACACGCTTGAGCATAAGTACAAGATGAGTGCAGGGGTCTGTGTGTTCGTCCGTAATGACATTTGCTGTAGGCGTCTCCGATGCTTTAAAAAGTCCGAGTTTTCCGTTATTTGGCTTCTGGTGGACACAGGGGTTTAGAAGAAGGTCTTCATCTGTGTTTACCGATTGCACAGCGGTGACCGGGAAACGACTCGGCTCAAAGATTACCTCACAGAGACGGCAGACTTGGTAACTGTGCGATATCCAGCGGCGGAGCTTGTTTTTCTGGGGGACTTCTACGCTCACCATAAAAAGTGGCTGTTCCCATACCAGAAAACTGACCATGCTGGGAGAGAAGCGTGCCCTAGCGCTAAATCTTACTCAGCTGGCGGTCAAGCGACGCGAATTCCAGATATTGCTGGCCACACACCCAATTGTCTTGACTTACTGCTGACAACTGATCCACACACATTCAGTATCGGTCTTAGCTCCACTGGGGTCGTCCGACCATTGTGGTGTGAAATCCGTATCGATCTGCTCTCCTCCGCATGATAGCCCCAGCGGCATGAGGCGGGTATGGCGTTACGAGTCAGCAAATTGGGACGAGATGCGTATTTTATTTGCATCTTATCCCTGGCGGCAAACTTGCTTCTCTTCGAGCGACCCATCGTGCACCGCTGATGCGATTGACGTAATTCTGCAGGGAATGGAGTATTATATTCCATTCTCCGACATCCCGCTCGGTCACAAGTCCCGGCCTTGGTATAATGCGACCTGTGCTCGTGCTGAGGCCCGAAAACAGTCTACTTACCAGGCTTGGGTGCATATCCGCGATCGCAAGGTCTGCGCACGGAGAATCCGATCGAAGAAGAGAGCCTATAATTCGGCCGCCAAGTCATGCAAAAGGGTCATTCTTAAAGCAAGATTCGACCACATCAGCCGAATAGGGACGAAACTGTCATCCTACCCGAATGGAAGTAAACAGTTCTTGTCTTTTTCGAAGTCAGTCGAAGTGAATTTCTGCCGTCCTATGTTACCACCTTTGCTGAAACCTGACGGGTCACTGGCTCATTCTGCAACTGAAAAAGCAAGTTTATTTGCCTCTCTGTTTGCAAGCAGTTCCCGTCTAGACAACGGCTCTCAATAACCACCAAATATACCTCGATGTGATTCTTCAATGTCGGAGATCACAATTCACAATAAGCAGGTCCGTAGAGTCTTACTTGGTCGGGACGTGAATAAGGCCAGTGGTCCTGATGGTATACCAGCAAGAGTACTGAGGTATTGTGCACCCGAGTTGTATCCTGTGCTAACACGCTTGTATCGCCTCTCTTTCAAAATAAGAATCGTACCAAAATCCTGGAAGCTTGCCAATGTGCAGCCAGTACCCAAAATGGGTTGTCGTGCCGACCCATGCAATTACCGACCGATCGCCATCACTTCCATACTATGTAAAGTAATGGAAAAAGTGCTGAACAGTAAATTGCTCTCGTACCTAGAAAACAATGATCTTCTCAGTGACGGTCAATATGGCTTTCGTCGTGGACGTTCAACTGGGGATCTTCTAGATTAAGTATGTGACGCAAAGCTGGGGGAGGCCCTCGAGATGCACGACGAAGCACTTGCCGAGTCACTTGACACGCTAGTCTGCTGCTGCGCAAACTTCCTGCGTATGGTATCCCCGCTGACTTTTGTAATTTGATAGCCGATTCCCTGACAGAACGGTCGATCAGAGTAGTTATCGATGACTGCTCCTCTGACTCAGTGGCTATTGATGCCGGAGTTCCTCAGTGGTCTGTTCTCTCTGCGACACTTCTCCTGCTGCACATCAATGACCTGTTGATACCTGGAATTGTTGGGTATGCAGACGACAGTACTGTCGTAGAGAGATACCTGTCTAATTCAAAAGCCAGCGGTGACGACGTGATATTGATGAGAGAGTCCATGGTTGAGCAAACGAATCAGAGGTTAAGCCACGTTTCCCAGCGGGGTGACAGTAACCTCGTCCAGTTCAACGCCTCTAAAACGCAAGCGTGTATTTTCACTACAAAAAGGAGTTCCTTCAACCTCACTCCTACTTTCCGAGGTACATCTGTACCTGTTACCGACAGCCTTGAGCTTTATGGCATGGAGTTGTCATCAGATCTCAACTTCGGCGCCAACATCGAACTACAGAAGTAGTAAGCCGCTTTCGTTTAGTAAAAACAGTTAAAGCCAACCAAGTTTATTGTTGAGTAACTGTTGGAAAGGACGTCGCTTGAACAAATTGAGTTACCGTAACTAACAACTTACCTCATAGAACAATTCAATAGGAAAAAGAACTGTTAGTATTCTGAATTTTCAGAAAATTCATATCATTTTTCTTATTACTTTCCCATCAAATATTTTTTGGATTATTACATTAAAAATACCAAATCAGAGCAGCGGTTCTCAAGAGATCCGTTCGGTAACAGATTACATTTTAATTTATTTTATAGGTTAGTTCTTATGGTATTAAAAGCGCCAGTGAATGTAACCTCTTCCTTGTTGCTGTGCCTATCAAGGTACATGCGATTGTTTAGAGCCTAGAAAAAATGTATTTAGACTGCTATCAATATCGCATGTAACGCAATTATAATTGAATAAATAAGATATAATTGATATTGAATATCTCCGGTAAATAACCATGAAATAATTCTGGTGATAGTTCGCCGCTATTAATCTATAATCTAAGATCACAGTGGTTTGTGTGCTTGTCTGTCCGCTCTTTTCCCATTGTATCAATTACGTTGCCATAGCAACGCGTTAACCGCAAGTAGTTCGTCTACCGGACGCTAGATGGCGCTAACGGAAAAATATTTAATAATAGTAAAAATTTAAAGAATTTTGTTCACCCGTACGAAGCTGGGACGGGCCGCTAGTTTTAACAAAGAAAGATTTTTGTCTTGCTTAGAGACTACAATCTTAGTGAGTTTTCTGATAATATAATACAACAGACTTAACAATGTTTATATTGCTGTGATGTCATTTAATCTGTAGCACAAAATATAAATATTAAATTACTTAGGTGTATAAAAAGAACTTTTATTATATTATTTTCTTCAACCTCTAGGAAAGGTTTAAAAAAGGTTTATGCGTGTTAAGTTCATGTGACAACCCTACCTGGGGCAATTGGCGGTAGTTTCACATTGTGATTCAGCAGTTCGTGACGTTGAAACCATGCTAATGCTCAGCAAAACACTGGCTGCTCTTTCCTATGATGAGGTGGGACGTGTGAAGGTCTGTTATAGCTCTTTATGTTTGCTAAATCGCTGGTGTTGCAAATGTTAATAGAAAACAATTTGTTTTAGTTTATGGCAACACTGGAACCAGGAAAACGGTTTTTATATAAATGGATGTTTACAATGTTAGATCATCGGGTTACCTACTATATTACTATATTAAAATAGCCTTATTGGATATTGACTTTGAAATAATGCGAAGACCGATATACTTATATCGAAATATTACCGTAGCAAATGTAACAATGACATTCATAAATATTCTGCCGAAGTATGCCACTATGTAAAATGATAAATTCTTTGCCTTACACCCCCTATAGAGACTTGATTTTCCTGTGCTCAAAGAAGTGTTCATTTCACTTATGATCACTAAAAATTAGATAAAGATAAACTTTATGTACCCTAGTGTTGATAAGTTAAAAGTATTTATTTATATAAGGGGCTGTCCATTAATCACGTGAGGCTCGAAAGGGGGGGGGGGGGAGGGGTCCACAAAATATCACGAAATATATTACTACACTCCCCCTGGTGTAGTAATATATCACGTGTATTTATTTTTTCAGCAAACGCGCAAACGCGTACAAAACGAAAGCGGCTTACTACTTCTGTAGTTCGATGTTGGCGCCGAAGTTGAGATCTGACGACAACTCCATGCCATATATTCAATTATAATTGCGTTACATGCGATATTGATAGCAGTCTCAATACATTTTTTCTAGGCTCTAAACAATCGCATGTACCTTGATAGGCACAGCAACAAGGAAGAGGTTACATTCACTGGCGCTTTTAATACCATAAGAACTAACCTATAAAATAAATTAAAATGTAATCTGTTACCGAACGGATCTTCTTCTTTTTCCTATTGAATTGTTCTATGAGGTAAGTTGTTAGTTACGGTAACTCAATTTGTTCAAGCGACGTCCTTTCCAACAGTTACTCAACAATAAACTTGGTTGGCTTTAACTGTTTTTACAAAACGAAAGCGGCTTACTACTTCTGTAGTTCGATGTTGGCGCCGAAGTTGAGATCTGACGACAACTCCATGCCATAAAGCTCAAGGTTGTCGGTAACCGACAACCTCGACCAACGTCGGTTAATGGACAGCCCCTTATTGGCTCACTTTACCGATAATAAAATTTTATAATAAAAATCAATTCGGTTTTTCTAAAGGTAAAAGTACTACTGATGCTGGATTTATTAAACACATACTTGATGCTTGGGAGGGCAAGCAAGATGTAATTGGCATCTTTTGCGACCTTTTTAAGGCGTTCGATCGCGTTGATTACCGCACGCTATTAAAAAAGTTGGAACATTATGGTGTCTCTGATATGTCAAAAAGCCTATTACAGTCGTATTTGTCAAATAGAATTCATAAAGTTGTCATTAATAAGAGTGAGTCTGCTGGAACCCCCATAACTATGGACGTGCCCCAAGGATCAATATAGGGCCTTTACTCTTTTTGATCTACATTAATGACCTTCCTTACTATGTTAAAATCTATGTGAGACAGTGCAACACGATGATTGCTCTGACGATGTAAATAATACGCTATCACAAGTTTTACAATGGTTCACCAGTAACAATTTATCACTAAATTCAAAGAAAACAAAGTGCATACAATTTACATTACCGAATGTAAGGAGGGTTGACCTACATATAAAGTTGAATGATGAAGTAGTCGAATTTGTTGAAAAGACAAAATTTCTGGGTATAACATTAGATTCACGACTGGGACCCTCACATTGAGGCCTTGTCAAGTAGACTCAGTTCTGCGGCATATGCTGTAAAAAAAATAAGGCTTTTAACTAATATTGAAACGGCAAGGTTAATTTATTTTAGTTATTTTCATGACTTATGGGTTGTTGTTGTGGGGCTCAGCTGCTAATATTGAAAGCATTTTTGTGTTACAGAAAAGAGCTGTCCGCGCAATATACAGCCTTCGGCCTCGGTATTCTCTCAGAGACTTTTAAGGAAATTAATATTCTTACTGTGGCGGGACAGTACATTTATGAGAATATAATTTATGTACGAAAATACTACATTATTTTTTCAAACATAGCGACGTACATTAACACCAGAAATAAAAATAGACTTGCCGTTCCAAGATTTAGACTTCAAAAGACAGGAGGCTCTTTCTTGGGGAAGGTATAGCTTGGATATAGCAGCAGGTATAGCATGGATCAGCTTCTATGGCGCAAGCAATGTCTGTTACGCCATAACTTCCCGAGTCCTTAACCGATTTTAATACTTTTTTTATCTGACGCGCTTGAGTACCTACTTCAATGACGATTTTTTTTGCACATTCTAATAATGGCCGCGAGTTTGCGTCACATTCAGATCGTCAGATGAGTTTGTTTTTGGTTCACTTAACAACCCCTTAGAAAATATGACGCGTTCGATTAATTTTTTTTTTCATATTCAACCCTTACGTACAACCACCTCCACCATGGAAACAATCAGATTAACATACGTATATTTTTAAAAATACATAGGACAATACCTATCTGACGCGTTCGAGTATGTCCATGCAACAGTTTTTTTTACATTTTTGAAAATCTATAGCCGCTCCCCCCACCGATGGAAAGGTATACCTACTTATATTATTTGACTTTTTTTTCTTTTTATCATCTAAGCTTCAAATCCCAATAGGTTTCTATGACGCTCGAGTATATCCCGATTTAGCATCGTGAGCTCCCCTACTAAAACGTGAAAAATAATATTCGATTCACTTTACATAACACTTAGGTACTTAATTTAAAAACAATCATTAAGGATCGAGTTTCTTAAAACAAATAGTAACTATCATATCCTCTCTTAATTTAGGTTAAATTTTCTGTATGAGTAAATTATATAATACTTATATTGCTAAAAAGTGACAGGCCCCATAATTTGTTTTCTTGATTTTCTTGTTAAATGCTTGTGGCATTTAATATTATATTTTTATGAGGTACGTTGAAGGTACATTCCCCTGGTGTATATTAAGTAACCCTATGGTATTTATGACATTCATTATGAGTAATCACCAGACATTCTACCTGTTGAAATTCGGCTTACTTTATTATTAAAATTGTTGCTGTTTCATGGAGGTACGTTAAATATTATTAAAAGTACATTCCTTTCATATCTAACACATTTAATTCTACAGCAGTACACCCGCCATTTTGACCCAACACCTCGTAATTTAATTAGTACATTTCCAGATTTTCAGCGGTGTATAGGTATAGGCAAGTACTAAAGATAGTTTTGATCGAATCAAATGGACTCTGGTTCCTTAATTTGAAAATGATTCACACTATTCATTTATTTATGAGAATTAGGAACGGTTCGGTTGGCTCACGAAAGTTTTGAACTTGTCAAATTAGTATAATATTTTTAGTACCTACTTTTCATGCTTAAATAGCAGAGTGCATATAGATAATATATTCAATGTGGTGGGAAGGTGGGAAGCCCCAGAATGTAGATAGTTAAAAGTGTGAGCTGAACATGACTGTGTCTATTTATGTTTTACACTTAATCTTTTTCATACGAAACATGTCCATTGTAATTACTTTTAAGGGATTAAAAAAGCACACCGGGCTAGTGAAAATATTATTGTAACCTAAACAGGATTTGATTTTATAATAAAAAGCATGTTTACTCAGAACCATTTATTATTATGGTCACATTGATCTAAAATTTGGTAGTATTAGTACAACTTCAAATCGAACTACATTATCGTGATATTATTGGACACAAAACAGTCAACAAGTTCCAAATATATTGGGAAATATAAACATAGACAACCACAATTTTAAAAGAACCACAATAATGTAGTTCAATGAATAACAAGTTCAAAAAGATAATACAATATTTTTCAAAATGTATCCATTTGAAATTTCTCTACTGAATAAAACATAGCACCAACAAATAAGTACTAAAATATAGGAATGAAATTAAGTTGTCTGATACACTGAAGTTAAAATATTGCAAAGTATTAATAGTATAGCTGAGACAATTTCAAGGAAAATCAAAGTATTTTGAACAGCAAAGCTATATTTCATTCTAACATTAATTACCCACTATTGACACTCCAAACAACACTCCTCATTTAATAGCGTAATACATATTGGAGTACCTAATTTTCTTTTAAATAATGCAATACAAAGATATGTCTTAAAGTCTTACTAACCTTTTTGTGCACCTCAAAAAGCTCTATTAGATCGGTTGTTTTATCCGGTACCAAACTGTTGCTTCTTATTCAGTTTAATTAGTCCGGTTGTGACGTCAAACCGAACTGTTGATAATTAAAAACACTCAAAAGTACGTTTAAGGATGCAAGTTAAATATTATAGAGATTTAGATAAATAAAGTGTTAATAATTGTGATTAAGATCAATGGTGGCCTGCTAATAAGTCTGAATACCTAGTCATTGGATAACTTCATTAGTTCGTTTAGTACTAAAAAAAGAAGCAATAGTTAGGTACCGGACCGTACTACTAGTACTAGAGGTATTTGTATTAAGAAATTAATGAGTACAAAACATAAAACAATACATCAAAATTTTAAAATACTCATAAAACAAAGATTATTTTTAATCAGATATTTTATATAGTCTTAAATATCTACACTCAAGAACTTTAAATCAACATTGATTACTATTTCCATTCTTTTAACTACAATTTTGGTGTCTGACTTTCAAGTTAATAAGGTTACTAACCACAAGTTCTGGGAAATGCGGTCATTTTTCCAATATTCATTAATTTAATAATTTATACTATATTTACAAAGAGATACATCCATACACAACATTTGTGCCATTTATACCACTGTTTTAACAATGCGTTAAAAGCTCCTATTAAAAGCTTTAATCTCATAAAAAAAAACAATGAAATCAATTAAGGTAAGTACAAAACCAACGTTATTGGTTTAAACATATTCGTATCATATAACTAGTTTATAAAATATTTTAGGAAACCAGTTCAATAAAAAATATTTGCGGTAAAGATATATAAATTAAGTACTATAGTTTTAAAATAAATTAGTATTCTTTATTATTACACTTTGGTAACTGTAAATTAGCTGTAAACATAAAATGAAAACAGCACAAAATTTTACCATATGCAATTTTAAATTTCACGAATAGGCATGATGACAGTTACCTAAAATCACTATTTAAAATAATTATATAGAATAGAGATATTCTATTGAAGTCAGTTATTTTTATGAAACTAGTGTGATCATAAGTATTTTATTAAAAATAAAAACTCAAAACGTACCAATTCGCCATACTAGATCAAACACAAATCAGAAGCGATTGACATCATCCTTTTGTAAGCATCATAATAAATTTTATTACTGCAAACTTGCTTTGTGATTGTTTTGATACAGCTTAACTAATATTTCGTCAATACAAATTGTTACGTGTCTTAGTTTTGTGTTACAAAAGTGCGTCGAAATAACGATACTTATGGATTTTTTGCATCAAGCAATGACTTTTGTTCGGCAGAATTTCAAAATGTTAAAACTTCCATATAAGTAATGCATAAAATAATAATTAAATAGATTACAAAACTCAAAATTACAACAATAGCACGATTTATCTATGATAGTGTTTACAGATGAAAACATCTGTAAACACTATCATAAAAAAACTATAAATATAGTTTTTATTAATGGATTAGTACAATGCGGAACCGCACACCATCGTTACCCATTAAGCTTCATAATTTTCTCACCAAAAGCCTGAATTAAAAATCAAGGCAAACATAAAATCTTCAAGCTGTCAAGTACGGGGTGGACCTAAATTCCCGTAACATTTGAAATAACCACAAAAAACACAATAGGTGCAAAAGTAAATAGATGTTTATTTCTGAAGTAAGCATACAAAAAGTATATTATTTTTTGAATATGACATCCCAATTTTCATATATATATATATATATGTCGGTTCTTATTTTATAATTCCGAAAATTTGGATTGTTGGTAGAAACTAGCGATCGAACATAATAATTCGTTGGTAGGTTTATAAAATCTAGCCAAGACAGACCTTAGGCTACAATACATTATCTTATGTTATAAGAAGATATGATATGTTATACTGTTACTTATAAATACATTTCAGGACTGACCATTGAACTTGGCACCCATTAAGATCTCACTTCTTTTGTCGTTGAAGTCAACAACCAAGGCATTTATCATAATATTGAACTTGGCTCTCATTTCACATTTATGTTTTTGATTGGGATGTCATTACTTTTTGTAGGCAAGTACATATCCTCGTAACGCCGTGGGTCCCATAAGTTTTGATTACTTACTGATTCTTACGTATATAGTTAGGTACAGGCACTAATTAGGTATTTATGTTAAGCGTTCATAATAGAATCTAATTATTTAAAAATTGCCAGTTTTTTATTTATTCCTTTGTATTCATCTAATTACCTATCTGCATACCAAATTTTAACTCTCTAGGTCATCTGGAATTGGGTTAGAGTTTTGATCTATAGGTCAGTCAGTCAGTCAATGATAAAAATGAGGAATTTTGGACATTAATATCTAAATAACCGTTTGAGATAAGCTTATGAAATTTAGAACACATATGTAACTCGCAAGTCTCAGTACATGAGCCAAATTTGATAAGTTTATGTGAAATAGTTTTTGATTTATGAGGGGGTGTAAAGTGGCTCCAAATGGTTCGTGTAATATTACACACGGTGCGGCTCGCACGTTCTGTTTCTCGAACTTGGCTTGACACGCTACCGCGTGTCTAGATTATGTTATTATGAGATCCTCTATTCCAAAACTTTACTTTTGAGGTATTCCCGTAGGAAAAATTCCATAGGGGATGAATCCAGGCTTCGAGCCCTCACTGCTGCCATAGAATCGTTTGGGGTGTGGCATGTGGCCTCATACTGTTGAAACCAAGTTAAACGATTAAAGCCCGAAAATCCATGTAAAAAGTTCTTGATCATTTCAATATATCGCTCAGTATTTACTGGAACAGATCCAAAACCGACACTTTTAGCAAATGTAATGGAGTTTGGTGCTTGATTAGTGGGTTTGTGTCGCCCCAGTATCTACGGTTCTGCCGATTGACATGACCATTGAGGTGAAAATATGCTTCATCTTCTTCAACTTCTCAAGCTGATAAACTTAGTAAACTGAAGCCTCTTAACATTGTCATCGAGTTTTAGTTCCTGCACGATTTGGATTTTATATGGGTGTAGGTGTAAATCTTCATGAAGGATGCGACATAGAGTGGTTCTGGTCAAGTTAAGTAGACTAGATCGCTTACGAGTGGAAAGCTCAGGTTGCTCTTAAACGGACGTACGCTCGCGCTGCACGTTTTCAGGTTCTCCCGATGTCCTAGGAATTCCAGATCTTGGCTTATCACATGTTGAACCCGTTGCTTCAATCTCTTCCACCCAGTTCTTAATCATTCGACTCATTGGAGCATAATTTACACGCTTTATATTGTAGTGTTCACAATATTTTCGTCGCGCAATAACGACAGAATCTTGATAACGATAGCATTCGCGCACGCAAAATGCACGTTGTGCACTGGTGAACGACGCTATTGCACTGCATGTCCCCGATTGGTACCCCCTGCGCCCCGCTCTGTCGTCACTTTATAGAGTTATGTCTCTTACAGTCTACCAGAATTATGGTCCACCCTGTAATTACGAAAGCATGACGTCATCGTCATACTATTCTAGCATAGTAATGGCGTTTTGGTACATAAATCAAATTGTATTTTTATGCTTATTTTTTTATTCAAAGCCTTTGTTTTTTGCAGAATCAAGATTTATTTGTATAAAGTAGATAATTTGAAATCATTGTGGAGAAGTTTTTCAAAATTAGTCACCATGCCTATTAAATACGACTGTATCATTTTATTATACATACAGTAATTTTCACATTTTATATAGATATTTCACTAAGACCTTCTTTAATTATTCACATACACACAAATGCTGCATATATTAAAATACCATCATCGGACCTTTGTAATTGTAAGATGTAAGGATATAAAGAACTTTGAATGCTCTTTGTGGTTTAGAATTGTATGAATTCAATTATACAATTTTGGTGAATGATGACTTTTTTGTCATTTAAATTTTACGCCAAAAGAAATGGTGATGGGTTTTCAAGTGAAGTTCATTTCAGCCCACAGAAAAAACAAAGCATTGCAAATTGTCAATACACCTTCAATAGCATTAGAAAAGGTTTGTCGGGCTTTCTGAAGCGCAGATGCTTTGCAATTTTTTGACCTCTTGTTATTAGAAACTGGCCATGTGCATAAATTATGAAAATCATTATTTAATTTTGATGGACTTGTCAGAGAGGAAGGTAACATTACATTGTGTATTTTAAAGTATTAAAATATTCATACTACTTAATTATAAAGAAACATACAAACAACATACTTCATTACAACTCAATCATACAACAATAATGCATCTATCTAATTTACGAGTTTATAGAAGTAAATCAATAAGTACTGTTTAAATTTCTGCTAGAAATTTTTATAAACAATATTTCATACATATTCTAAGTAGCATGTATGATTTATGTATTTACAACAAAGTAGGACATCACTTATAAATACCTAACTACTAACTTATTTTATGATTACAATTTCGGACAATTAATAATAGGGGTTAAAGTATGAAATTGCCGTTTTATTGCAATAGGTTCTTTGAATTGACATAGAATCTTCATGGTTTGAGGTTTTCGAATGAAACTTTTTTTAAATGGTTTCTATGATGTTCTTTTTTTAAAAAATGTAAAACATTTGAATATCGACTTTCAATTGTTTTTGTTATTCAATTTAGACAAGAAAGATGGATACTGCGAAAATTCGAGTTATTTTTGAATACGAGTTCCGACGCGGAACTAACGCGGCAGAAACAGCCCGCAATATCAATGCTGCGTTTGGAGAGGGGTCTACTAATGAACGCACCGTGCGATTTTGGTTTAAACGCTTTCGTGATGGAAATTTCGACTTAAAGAACGAGCCACGAGGAAGACCGCCCACACAGGTAAATAACGATGAATTAAGAGAGATAGTGGAAGCCGATCCTAGTCAAAGTACCCAGGAATTAGCGGCATGGTTTAACGTTACCTTACCCACAATATTGACTCACTTGCGTCAAATCAATAAAATAAAAAAATACGAAAAATGGGTGCCTCATGATTTGACTGATCTGCAGAAAGAAACGCGTGTTGAAACTTGTGTTGCCTTGTTGAACCGGTACAGAAATGAAGGAATATTGGATCGAATTGTAACATGTGATGAAAAGTGGATTCTTTATGATAACCGGAAAAGAAAAATGCAATGGCTGACCCCAGGTCAAATGCCACAACAGTGTCCTAAAGCAAAACTTACCAATAAAAAGGTAATGGTAACTGTTTGGTGGTCTCAGCATGGTGTTATTCACTATAGTTTTCTCCGATCTGGTCAAGCAATAACGGCAGATGTCTATTGTGCCGAACTCCGAACCATGTTGACAAAACTAGCAGTAAAACAGCCCCGACTCATGAATCGATCTTCACCATTATTGCTCCACGACAACGCGAGACCTCACACAGCACGAGAAACCATTTTGACCCTTCAGGAACTGCAGTTAGAAACCATTCGTCATCCTCCGTATTCACCAGACCTTGCTCCAACGGACTACCATTTTTTTCGTGATTTGGACAATTATCTACGTGACAAGAAGTTTTCTTCCCAGGAGGCAGTACAAAATGCTTTCACACAGTTTGTGCAGTCTAGATCGTCGGAATTCTATCGCAAAGGCATTAATGACCTTCCCATTAGATGGCAGCAATGTATAGATAATAATGGCAACTATTTTGATTAAATAAATTTGTTAAAAATTTAAAAAATAAACAATATAGATTTTCAGTACAAATCGGCAATTTCATACTTTAACCCCTAATATAATTGGCTAGTAAGTAGTTATTGCATATATGTGATTTTCAAATCCATTTTTAATTTATATCAGAGGTGGCGCCGAATTCTACTCAAAATCACCGCAATAAAATCAGTGATTAAAAATTATAGCAATATCAAAATTTGTTGATGAAGGGTAAAATAAATTTGTAATTGCTACAAAAATGTATTCTAGATAATATAAAATGTGTTGAATATAAAAACACCATTACTGAACATTGCATAGTTCTATGATCAACGTGCGGCAGGGTACTCAGATGACGACCCTCAGTGGGATCCGCGAGATTACTAAGTGATCATTAAATATGGACGCCGTAAGAATTATGTCAAAAAATTAACAAATAAGCCAAACAAAATGGTTTGGACGACTTATAGTCGTTCTTGAAACTGGTCATATAAAATTAAGTAAAATAGAAGAATAAAAAACATAATTAACTTAATCAAAAACATGTCTACTGTGTCTATAATTATAGACACTAGAACTATGTTTCTGGTATGATTTATTGTTCTATTTTTCGTATTCATGCATATAAGGAAAAAATGCAAATATTATTTCGGAATTTATCTCTGAACAATTAATTATATGTGTATCGTTGACAGCCCCCACCTAACAGGTGATCCGCTAATTTTGTGGTTTATCTATAGCAACTTATAAGTTTTATATAGATTTAAGACCAGGATAAAATTAGCTACACTCACCTCATAGTATGAGGGACGTGACTGACAAAGGAAGAAAAATACATTTTATAAAGAGATTCTTCATTTGTAATCATTCGACGAAAAATTATATTTAGAGCTAAGTTATAATTATAAAAATGATAGAAACTGGTATCCTAAGCCATGTGCATTCTTTTTTTCTATATTTATAAACACTTCGGCTATCCAAGATATTCAAATTTTAAATATTTGATTTTCGTAGCGCGTTGGCATTATATATGTATACTCGTATGTATACTCGTATAATAAATAACATAAAAGGTTTGTGGAACGATATTACGTGCCCTTATTTCAACGTATAAAAATAATACGGTACCTTTTCGTACTTTGTATTTCCTACAAAGCGTGCGAAGAACATCGAAAGTATTGTTTTGATTATGTCAAGAAAAGATTCAAAAGCTATATAACTGTAAAAACGCAGCACTTTGTCAATGAGAGAATTTTAAATATTTAAATAAAGGAAAAACTACTCACAAAAACACCGTTGTTTCTGAATGGTTAGTATATCCTGATATAATTGTGGTGTTTATCTACTATCAAGTGGTGAGATATAATATAAATCATAACCATTTATAAGTGGCCTGTGTTTAGCCTCAGGTGAAAAGGAAAAATTATAACAATGCTCATATATGTCTTTTTTACATTTATCCCTGAAATTGTATGAAAAAAGAAAACATATTTCAAAAAGTGTATCAGCTCCGACGCACGAATGGAGTTTAGTCCTTAAAAACGATTGTCTTTGAACAGGCACAGAAAATAATACAACAAAACATAAAAAGCGAAAGGTACACACGATAGGTTGCGCACAAAAAACGTAACGTATTAGCTCACTCAATTTGCTCGTTATATTTTCATACCAGGGGCCTTATATGAAAATCAATTATTAAGGAGTAAACTTCAAAAAATCCTTGAAGATTTTTTTTTTGCTACTATGTCTCCTAACCCAGATTTGTGTAACAATAACAGACTCAAATCCTAGACATGTTAAGTATAGATTCATAAATATGTTAACACTTGATACTCAAAACGTATTCCCATCAAAAAGGCTCAAAAAGTGCATACATTTCTTAATGTACATAGTATGTAACTGTTGGGGTGTGTGATACACACGCATTATGACTCGATTGAATAAAATTTTAGTGTCAATAAAAAAACTCATCGTTCCACTAGTGAATACACATCAAAATATTAATCTAGAATCAATTTGAATAAAAATGTTTAAAGGATAACATAATCTTTTCTTGTCTCTTTACCGTATGTAGTTATGTAAATTCTACAAACAAAATTATTCACATAAAAATTTAATGTTTTATAACTAGTTTTATGTATAGAATTATAAATTTCATTTCGTAAACAGCGTGTTTGATAATTTTCGTTAAAGAAATCTACAGAGATTGTTTGCACTTTCAATTAGTTTATATTAAAATGGACCATATATGTAGAAAAAGAAACACGACGATAATGCATCAGAGCGATCAGTAGATTTGATAATAACATATGGTTGCACAGCTGAGCCTTAGCCGACACTTACTCAAACGTTATACACATAACACAGTCATATTTAGATATGACTATGTATGATAGGGATACGCTCTTCAAAGTTGCTGCAAGCGTCTACAAGGAGACTTAACATATTTTATACGCATTCACTTTCTTAGTCTTTCTATTGACCATCAAATAAGATCTATATATTGGACTTGATTCTGACAAAATTCTCTAAAATAACGTGTAACTACATTTCTTGTTTATTTCTAGAAGAAACAAATCTATAGAATTGACAAAGAAATGTAAAAACAATTTAAGAAGCACCAAAGAATTTATAAAAATTCTTTGATGCACATAAGTGCTACCTCATACACGTTTTTAATTGCGTTCGATAAGGTCGAAAATTCAATGCAATCTATAAATTCCACTTTAGTTTACAATCAGTACCAGGAAGGTTTTATGCAATTGTATCAGACAGACATTATCACAGATGTGAATATAGTCCTTATTATAAATTATACGATTTATAGTCCGCTGGCCGGACTGATGAAACTCTTCCATTGCTACAAATAATAAGCTTTTCAGTTCCATATTAACCCTCCATAAGCAATTAGTTTTAGTTCTCTGGTAGTAAAGCCTAACTTATCCTCGTTGTGATATTTTGATTTCACTTATTATTTCGCTTATTTTAAAATGCAATTCACACACATAATTGACTTAAATAATAACACTTTTTTCATCAGTGACAGTATGATGTCATAAGTGCTCTATGAGTAGTTACAGTAAAGAACTAAACAATTTTAAAAATCAGACTGCTACTAATACAAGGGGGAATCTACGTAGAAATAATAAGAAAATATTGCAGAAAATAACCAAGGGCTCTGTCCCAAAGGAAAGTAAGGGGAGTCCCGTATTTGAAATTAAGTTAGCAAGATGTGTATCAGATTCGAGCAAGTGTAGCGATAATTTCGCCATAAAGAAGTATTCATTCTCACACTGTTTAGTGTATTGGTGGGGTTCTCGTCAGCAGACGTGTGCGGGAGAGCGCGGCGGCCACAGCGGGCAGGCAGCCTCCGCGGACGCTTCTTCGACTTCGGCGCACCGCCGCCGTGCCATGCGAAACAGCGAACGAAACCTGTCCACGTCCGAGAGAATCGCCTGACACACACAGAAATGTTAAAGTTTAGCAGTTTTTAAGTAATTATGCTATATTTTTTAAATAAAATGGTACATTGTTCATCGAAGGGAAAAATTACCCTAGTTGGTTGGGCGCTGTTTAGAAACACCGAGATCGGAAATCGAACTTTCTTTAAAGTATCTGGTATCTTATTTTACACCTATAAGTAATGTGTTTATTTTTTTGCATTCACAAGATAATATTTCTATAAGATATAAAATATGCCCGTAAAAAACTACTACGAATCGGGGCCCTCAAGTGAGATTCGAACCCACGACCTTTCGCTATCCGGACGAGAGCTCTGGCCGCTGAGGTACCGAGTAAAATAAAAGAGGTATAAAAGTAGAAAATAAACCTATGAGGAAAATAAAAGACTCAATTCCTTTAATGAAAGTTAAGGACATGAAATCAGAACAATGTGCTTATTTATTTACTTCTAAACTTTTGGAAGTAAATTATTTTCTTACTAGTTCTGATGGTGTGCTTATAAAATCTTCAATTTCACTTTGGATATTTAATTTAGTATGCATTGTAGTATCACAGAAAATGAAAATAGTCGACCAACAAATTATAACACGTTTTGCACTTTTTAAAATAAGATTTCATCGTGTGATGATCTTTTAGTTACTAAAAGCTCAAATCACTGGATCGATTTTCATAACCCTCAGATTATATCAAAAGAACGCCACTACATGCCAAAAATGGTCAGGAAAGCAACTGAAATTATCAAACACTAAAATATCAATCACGAAGACGTGTTTCAACTGTCAAGTGAGTGAATTCAGTAGTCCGCTTGTATAAAATCAACACAATACAAAAAAGTGCCATTTCGCGATTAGATATGCAAACGTTGTCTATCGTGAATAGTGGGTTAAAAGGCTTTGGTACCGGTATCGAGTGTAATAAAAAACTACGACGGAGGTTAGAGCAATGGGTCTCTGCCCATAATATCCAGCCGCAAAAAACTTCAGTTCTTCTGTAATCACGGCAATGCAAGTGCGCCGAACTATCGGAGCCTCAAAAATAATAAAAAAGATGGGAATGGTATGTTTTAGAGCCTTTGCACTAGAATATACGTAAGTGTTTAAAGTAAAAACTTAGAATACCTGCATATATTCAGTCTCGTGCTTGAATAGGTATCTGTATCGATATTGTATCAACACAAACGCATTAGAGAAAAAAAAATTGCTCTGTGGATCTAAAATAAACGCGCTGTCGATGCGCGTCGGCAGAAAAACGGAGTGTGCAAAGGCCCTTAATCTATTGCAAGTATGCCGAATTACCTCAATTCCGATGGCCAGTATAAGATGCAATAAAGGTATGATGAGTAGATAAACGCGGAACATGCTCTGTTCTTGCGAGGTGTCCATGGGTATCACTTCCATCAGTTCGGAGAGCCATATCCATGGGCAGAGTAGCAACAGTGTCACAAACACTGCTTGGGTAAGTAATGTGATTACCATGTAGTCTGTAAATAAAAAATAATTTACAGGAGACCATTTCAATACATTATTCTCACCAGTGAACAAAATGCATGGAAAACATGGAAGAAAATTGTTCCGCAGTGGGCGGGGATTAAAAGGTATATCGGTATTTATTTGATTTTATCCAGATTTAACTATGCAGATACTGTAATTGGTCCTTTCCAGGGCTAAGATATTAATCAAACGGGCTCAAAACACATGTGTAAGATTCTGCTTTAAAAATTCACAACGATCCCATGTAACATCCCATTCTTGACCGCAGCCAATCATATAAAAATGGAAGCACGTCGCTCCATGCATTTCGCTACAATAGGTTTTGGCATTATTCATAGTGGAAAACCTAAATAACTATATGGCAAGTTGGTCGTTTCTGGTCGAAAGATTAGATTTGTATCAAGACTGATTTGTACTAGGTACAGATCGCCTGCTTTTACGATTTTGCGACTTTTGCTTTTACGGTCACGAAGCAATTAAAAAAGTATTAACTTGAACAACTATTTGCTTAGAAGCAATTTTCCACAACAGTTACTGTACATTGAAACATAATAATTATAATTAACATAATATAATAATTAAATTTAATTAATTTATGTTGTTTTGATGCACCCACGTGTATTTTTTTTATTTATTTACTAGCGGCCCGTCCCGGCTTCGCACGGGTGAACAAATCCTTCAATTTTTTTCTAGCAATAAATATAGCCTATGGTACTCAGCGTGAATGTAGCTTTTCAATGATGAAAGAGTTTTTGAAATCGGTTTAGTAGTTTTTGAGTTTATTCATTGCAAACAAACAAAAATACAAAACTTTCCTATTTATAATATTAATGTAGATTTATGATAGGGTACACAAAACAAATCTAAAATAAGCTTAACTTCATTAATAAACATTGCTACAGGATTATAATCTTGTCTACACATCAATTACAAAATTTACGACACGGGAGAAAAATAAAAGTAATAATAAAATATACGATAAAATAAAATATCATGTGAAAATTGAGAAATATTGGTTAAAAATAACATTACAGAAATAAATCAATAATTACGGTAAAATATCAATGGAATGAAACAAAGGAAGAGTCAGAAAAATAACATTTAAATTGAAAAAAGATTTGTTTTAAGAAAATTATACTACCTAGATTTAAAAAATCTAAAAATCCCACGTTTTTCAATGTCCTAAAAAGAATAAAATAACCCTGCGGGGCAAAGCGAGGGGCCACTCAAAACGTGGGGGCGCATATTACTAAGAGGAGATTTTAAAGAGATGAATGACATGCATTGATGCCGATTATTGTAAAGATGCGCCCCCACGTTTTGAGTGGCCCCTCGCTTTGCCCCGCAGGGTTATTTTATTCTTTTTAGGACATTGAAAAACGTGGGATTTTTAGATTTTTTAAATCTAGTATAATTATTTTATTCTTTTTAATTATTAACTCAACGAAGTAACCATGTGTTACGCAACAATCGGATAAGCCCCATACAAAAGTGAAAGTTGCCGAAAGTGGACCTGAAAGTGCATCTGGAAAGTTGAAAGTTGCTTTAGAGTGCATTGTCATCCGGTTCTGAACTATCCTGAAAGTTTCAGCTTTCTAGCTTATCGGAAAGTGCCTCAAATTTAAGTTGCAAGATTTTGCCCGGACAGACAAACAAATAAGAAAAGTGAGATAAGAAAAACGTGGTAAAATGTAACTTTTTCGCTTGGGTATGATTATTAGTAATTTTTAAACTCCTCTACATTAAAAAAAAAAAAGTTTTTCTACACAAAATATTTTACTACTAAAATTATATAGAAGAGAAATACTTACAATTAGCACAAAACGGCTCTCGGAAAGGCCATCCTTTGGCATAAACGCATGCCATTATCAAATACTGGAACGCCGAGACGATGAATATAACTGTGTTTTCCCAGCACAAAACTTGCTCTACGTCTGGTCCCCCAACCACAGCAGAGAACCTGAATTAATAACAATTATGACGATTATTTTAGCCGAAAGACGTTTACTGCAATATGACAGCCTTCCCCAAAAATGAGAGGATTTTGGTTGGAGATCGCTGTAAAAGCCCATCAAGCCGCCATTTTCGTTCCTTAATTGTACGGTTTGTACTCACCACGTTTGGGTGTACAGAAGATATATGGGCGCAAGTTGCATCAGCAACACGAGAAAGACTTGCATGATGAGAGGTAGGATGCTTGACAGGGCCACTAGGGACACCGGTGGTGACTGTTTGGTAAGTATGGGCCCTGGCGAAGCTCGGCCGAGGGAGAGCGCCAACAACGTAGTTAGCACTAGATCGATGTAGAGGAACTGGTTGTTGCCCAAAATGGAGTAGAACTGTGAAAGGTGTTTTTTTATTAGAAAAAAATTATAGGCAAATAATTTTAAGATTAAAGCGTGCTTGTTATTGATCTCTACATAATCTGTGGATAGTAGACATTCCCAATTTGTATATTTAATTATTTACGAACTGATATAATTTGCGATATGTTAGCGCTCGATGTCTTTTTTAATAAATAAACGATTATGAAGAATGCAAAATACAAGATATTATTACAAAAAATATTTCATAAAAAATTAGAGAAAAATATATGCATATATATGCATATATTTTTCTTAGTTCATGTGGTCGCTCCGTCTCCTTTGCTAACTAGGAATGTATATTATACTGGAAATTATTTATATTAATTATATTGAAAATCAACCTTTAGAGGAAAAACAAAAACCAGATTGTGATCAATAATAAATTAAAGAATGTGACTTACATTGTAAAGTATTAATATGGAGAAGAACTGTATTAGAGAATAGAGCGCCATGTACTTGAAGATGGCGAATGAGGTGCTCAACGCACAGCGGCCTTCTAATGCAAGGAGCTTCACACAGCTAATGTTTTGCACGCGAGATGTGAAAGGTGCCGCAACTGAAAACGAAATTAAACATTAAAAACATCTAGATAACAGTGCAGGAAATACCGGAGATTTTCTCTGTTTCTCCTATCCAGGTTCAATTAATCTCTTTGTAAAACAGCAAAATCAGACGAACAAAAGATCAGAGCCTTTTGTAACGTAAATCTATAATCTAAGAACACAAATTTGTTGTTTGTGTGTTTGTCTGTCCGCTCTTTTCCCCGCTCTTTTAATGTTACCATAGCAACGCGTTACCGGGTCAGCTAGTTTATAATCTAAGTACACAAATTTGTTGTTTGTGTGTTTGTCTGTCCGCTCTTTTTCCATTGTATCAATAACGTTACCATAGCAACGCGTTACCGGATCAGTTAGTATAATAATAATATTTACATTCACACTAGTTAACTAAGTCCAAAGTAAGCACTGACAAGCTTATGTTATGGATGCTAGAGTAAGGACATACATATATACGTAGACATATTCCGGGACTCAAACCAGATTGCACCTAATATTGCACCAACCGGTCGTCAGTTAATGTATGTATGATCTGGGTTAAAAAGAGATGTAACACGAATTTTTATGTTTATAAATTATTATTATTAATTACCCGAGGCGTCAGCTTCGGAGAGCGAGATGCCGACGTGTGCGGCTTTTAGGGCGCCGCAGTCGTTTGCACCGTCGCCACACATGCCTACAATGAGGCCTTCCCCTTGGAGCGCAGTGATCAGCTGTGTCTTCTGGTCCGGCCCGAACCGACCAAACACCATACCTAGGTAATACGCGTCATCTCTAAAAGATATTACCACACAATAACTACTACTCATAATCTCCTCTTAATAGCTTCAAATAGTTTCATCATGTGTTATGCTATCGACATAAAATGTTGAATTCGATGACAGGATTGAATTTGTTTATTCGCAAGATCTTAATTAGTATAATATTTTAAAACAGTGTCGGTCATACAGGTAGCTTAATTATACTCGTAATAGATCATCATCGCATTTAAACAATATTTGTATTCTATCTAATAATTCAAGCCGTAGCGATATTTTGGTTTATATAGTCTAGTTTTATAAGGAATGTAAATGAATAAGGAACGTTGAAATTGTATTCGTAAACTTAAATTCTTAATTAGGTACACATAATTAAGGAGTTACGTAACAAACCCTTTACTGTATCAAATGCAATCCGCTATAAGCGATAAACAATGAGTATAATACTAGCATAAATAGACCATTTGGAACCTTTTCTTAAAATTTTCAATATAAGTAAAATATAGAAAATAATACATTGTTTATTTTTAGTCGCATATTAAATCCTTTTATATATACAAAAAATAATCCATTCAGATGGGATTCGAACCCATGTCCTTAAGCACCTTGACAAGGAAAAGAAAGTAGTGCCAATTCACCAAACAACTCAAGAGTGGTTATGACTATTGGTTTGATATTAGAAAACGTAGGTGATTTAGTGCAACATAATTCACTATATTTATAGTTACAAATATGATAATGCATAAATACCTTTGCTTAGCACAACTGGCATCAATTCAGGATAATGGCTTCTTATGACCGTCCAAGTTCTACCTTCTAGGGCAAGCACATACGCATCCATAGACATTTTAGGAGGGCATCCCTCACCGACAACCTAAATGACCGTAAAAAAGGTCAATTAATCTTATAAAAAGCGTTTTTAAGAAATAGTTTGATATTCACTTAAATATTACCTCCATAGATAGGGGAGGTCGAGAGTCGTCGGTTTGTTGATGCCCTACAGTGATTAGTACGAGTTTTTGATGTGGCTGCACCATGAAACAGCCCCGTGCTACCGACATAGCTGTCATTATATTATCCCCTGAAAGAAAGAAACAGTTGGGTCATAGAAAATAAATCGGTGCACACTGCTTGAGTTTTACGGAAGTAAGCTACGTATTTTTATTTTACTAATGAACATGAAAATACCTATTTAAATATACCGTTTAGTTTTAAATGAGTAACCAGTTTTAAAAATAAAAGAATATACTAACCAGTCACCATGATTTGACGAATATGAGCTTCGTGAAGTTCCCTGATCACTTGAGTAGTCTCCGGTTTCAGGCTATTTTGCATGACTAGAAAGCCCAAAAAGGTCATATCACATTCAAGTGAATCCCGCTTGATTCTTTGCGCGTCGACCCATTTCATTTTCCGATCCAATTTTTTATGCGCGAGGCCGATCACCCGGAACCCATTGGAAGTGTATTCGTGAAGGATTGTAGCGAAGTTTTCCGGCAAAGATTCAGGCTTGCACATACCTGCAACCTTAAGCAGTGTTTGAATTTTAATATTTCAGAGGTGCATATGAATTCTCGTGAAGAGAATTTCGCTATGCCCATTAGGGTGCCGTTAAAAAGAAAAGAAACTGGATTTTACTTTTTTTTAACATATTGCATAAGATGAAATGGAGAACTACGCGTAAATGAAATCGAGAAAAAGGAAAAACAAATATTTTTAGCAGAAATAAAAATAATATTGTCTTTATATATTTTAGTAATTTCTTAATATATACTTAAATTGACGCTGGGATTCGATTGTATTGTGAGGATTATATTTTCCATAATTTCTAGAGTTTACCTTTTCTGGTGCACCCTTGACGAAGTATATCATCTGCGGCTGTCCGAGAACTCTGGCGATTACCCCCATTGACTGTTGTGAGGACGAAAAGTGGAACCGACGCAGTAAACCAATCTGGTAAAGACATACAATGTCTTTAATAAACACGAGTGAATGTCTTAAGATCTGTGTTTGAGATAAATTTTGCAGAAGAAACCAACTTTTTACCTCATAAGGAATTTCCATGGTGTAAGGATCATAGTTTTCCAAATTCTGTACGTCTGCATCGGGAGCTGTGGCTGGTTTTACTATAGCAGGAGTCAAATTATCATATCGAGTATTTTCTGGGCCAGGTTCTTCAAGCACCTACGAAGCAAACAAAACCATTACAAAGGAATCCTGATATCGACACAACTTGGGAGATTATAGTGAACATCCAACAACTCTTCAAATTATACACTTTAATATTTGGGCCTATTGTAATAGAGAACATTTTATTTTTACAGTATAGTTATGTATTCGATTGACCGTATTGTCTCAACTGATAGCAATATTAATTTTTATGAAGTGCATGACTAAGTACTAGATAAACTTTTCAAAAGAAATATGAATCACTGTACCATGAATATAGTAAACTTGTTATCAAGAACAATGTATTATTCGTAATTTTATATGCTTGGCTGACAAATTATACTAATCTTTTGATTTAATCAATGGCATAGGTTATTTCTTTTTAAATAATCTGCGTCTCACCAAATGCATTATAATACATACCCACTGAGTAAATTCGAACATTTTGAGGTCAAGTGGATCTCCTTTCAGTTGTCCCTGAATGCTGGTGAGCGAATGGCAAGAAGCCAGAGCTTGTACGAGGGGGCTCTTTGCGGGCAAATTATTCACATCGACAATACATTTTCCGAACTTTTCGTCTGATTGTGCTGGTATCACTGAATAGAAATCTAAGCCATCTTCCGTCAGAGTTCCAGTCTAGAAAACATCATAGTAACGGATTACAGCTTGTAACATAAAAGTGTGTTAGTAAATTCACGCTGATCTTTTACAGTATTATATTTTGCTTTTGTGAAGTGAGCGACGCGTCCCGCCACCCTATTTACAAAAGTGGATATGGCCGGTATTTTGGGGTACGCATATGACAAAGCCTTTCGGGCCTTTTTTGACACCTTCTGGCTGATCATAAAAGCATGCAAAGCTCCATTTACTCGATTTCCTGCATTCACTCCTTATTTAGAGCGTTTTAGAATCCGTTCGAAGAAAATCGACACTTGGAATACATATTGTTTTGAACACATATATATACAGATACTGGTCACACCGTGCAACTAGGTTAAGAAGGTAAATCGTTAGTCACAGGGATGAAGGAAGGTACATTATGAGTGCAAGACAGCGAAATATTTATCAAACACTAACCTTATCGAAGCACATGACTTGCAATTTCCCACAGATGATAATTCTTGGTGGCGATACACAAAATATCTTGTTTTTTCGTAACCGCTGTTGACTATATACTATGCCGGCAGTCATTGCTGCAGGTAGCGCCGGCGGAACCACAATCGTTATTATGTCAAGTGTACGTAACACAATCGTGCCGACTGGACTCTGGAGTAAATATTTTTCTATTTAAAATGATAATATGTTGGAATAAATAAAAACATATGTCAACATTATTTTTTTTTTACAATATATATATTATAATTGACATGAGATATTTTAACTTTATTTTGGTAGATAATAAAAGCATATTGTATTAAATTAGTAATGTTGGTACTAGTATTTGCCAATTCAAGCATATATGTAGTCCATTTCCATTCATCAAAACTGTTCAAAATGTTAATTTGTCTTTTAGCATATACGTATTGTTTTAAAATCTTAATTTAATTCAAAATATGGTTTTAAAAACTGTTCACATTATAAGGCAGGGTAAAATTTCAAAGAAATAAAAATAAAATTTTATTACCCCTCTAAGAACGTATAACCAAATAGAATACGCCATTCCTATGGCGGCAATGCAGAACATGAACATTACAAACTTGACCGCATCATTGTAAAATTGGAAACCAAGCTGCTTTGGAAATAATATGCTCTTAATCAACTCGCCTTTCGCCGTGTAAAAACCAGTTCGTACTACTTTTGCTAAAACCTAAAAAGTATAAAAAATATTGTCTTAAAAATATTGTCATGATAAATGTAGAGATTCTAAAGTACTAACACAATATCACTGAGTTATGTTCTCATCAGGTTAAGCAGTTTCTGCTCATATTGGAAGGAGAATGGCGGATTGGAAACTATTTATTTTAATTAAAAAATAAAATCTAGTCTATCTATCTAAACAATAAAATAATATCTAAATTCAAAGGTCCTAATTAAGTAGTTGTTGTCCTGATTAAAATATTCTTATAGCAGTTATGAACAATAATAATAAAAAAATATTAGTACTAGTCTCAGTTGCTAAAACATACTCTTTATATACATCTTTTACTTTGATATTGCGTCGCATTGGTGTATTGTATAATGCCTGTGATGTAGGCATTGAATAATTGTTTCATGACTATTGAAATTATTATATCACATCAATAAACAGAACACAAAGGCTAAATCACTATCAAATCCAAACAAAGGATGAAAACTCATTAAAATTGTTATTAAACCAGTACGGAAGTTTAAAATCAACTTATCATTCCCAACTTATAAGTTTGTTTTACCATTAACATTTCATTATTCAGTTCATGAAATGCTATGCTTTTTAAATGCTTCTGAAAATACCTAACTTTTTGCCTAGTTGAAGAAAATGTTCCCTAATAAATCGGCATAACGTCGCGCGATCTTATCTTAAATAAATTGTAAATATAAGTTTTTCATGTGTAATTAAGAATTTGAATTTGACGACGAATAACAAAGCGAAATGTGATTTGACTACAAATATTAAAAAACCTATATACCTGATTGTTGCCATAGAATCTAGTTTGGATTACATGAGTGCCAGCAAAAAGGGTGTGCCTTTTATGTCCGTCTGTAGAATATATTTCAGCGGAAGGGCAAGGAGGTCCTTTCATTACAGGCACGCTTTCACCTATAAATGAAACATGAGCAATGTAATAACACAGCTCAAATAAAGTGTAAGTTAATTAAATCATAGAGTTTGTTGTGTCTTATCTACAGAACTACTAGCACCAAACTTATGGCCACCTTTATGTGAACGATGTGACATTACAATATATAGTAACATGTTTCGTGTGCTGAAGTACCACTCTTATCAATAGGTAAATACACATTACACGTTTCCTAGTCCCGCTCCTCTACAGTATGGTTTATTAGTTATCGTTCTGCAGTTAAGATCAGACAGGTCATAAGGTTGGTGCAAACTACAAGTAAGATTAGCTCTAATGTCATGTAATGTAGGTTGATAATATAACTCACCAGTGAGCATGCTCTCGTTAACGATGCAAGTGCCAGTAAGCAGCATCGCATCACACGGCATAACGCAACCATCGGGCGGTAGAACAAGGACGTCTCCCGGCACGAGTCGACTAGCGTTTACTACGCATTCTTCGCGCCCAGTGCGTGATGGCCGCAAAACTGTCACCGTGAATGCGCTCGTGGAACCGGCCATTTTATGTAAATTTATGCTCATCTGTGTTGCAATTAATATCAATAAAATTTAGAAACCAATGAAAAATAAATAGTAAAAGCATATTGAATCAGAAATATGAGTATAATTATTTCTGCATCAAAGTATAAAAGTAGAAAACTGTATAGAAATCTTGTTATACAAAAACAATGTTAATTTATTTCATTTATCAAAACAATATTCCATAGCTTCACCATACATACCTGTTTCGTTTGATACAATGCCAGCATGCATGATAACGTTGATAGAATGAAAACACATGATGCATATTGGTAGTATTCATCCAGTGACCATAGAATTATAGAAAAAACTTGGAATAAGTAGAAGGGGTTAAAGACTTCATCTACGAACAAAGTCCAGTAGCTCTTCACTTCAACTTCCACAGAATTGCTTCCATATAATTTAATTCTGGAAATTATAATATTTATTACACTCATGCCAAATAGCGTAACAAAAAGTGACAAAAACATACATATGATTAGAGAAGTAATACTACAGTATTACAATCTAAACTGTATGGAAACGAATTTGACTGCGCAGAGCAAAATGTGACTCTCGAAGGGCTTAAGAGTTTCTCAAGATTTTTAGAAAATATCTTGTTTTTTTAATACGCAGTAGCAAGTTGAGTAAGTAGGTACATATAAAATCATTTATTACTTAAGCCTTTTTCATATAAGATATTTAATTTAATAATAATTGATGCTTGTGCAATCTACGTCAAGTAAAGCTACACAAATCGGTCACATCTCATTATTTTAACGCCTTCTTTTCAGATAAAATTAAACAATGAAATAAATAATTATTTTATTTTTCTTTTCGTGTCAACCCTTGCATATTTGCGTTCGACTGCGTAGGTACTTACGTAATCGTGGTGTTGCCCGATAACAAGGGCGTCCCCATACTATATAGATTGTAATACTTTGATATACATATATGAATACCATGACATGGTTACAAACAATGGTATTCAACACGCAAACATCTGATATATATCAGTAAAATATGATTATTATGTCGCAGATATGTCATGCAACAACTAAGATTTGCACATGGGAACTTTAAACTTAGAGCCACGTATCTCATATCATAACACACATGAAATTAAATGAATGTACAGCGAGGCGCTTAATTAAAAACCTTTGTTTTTTTGTGAACTAAATAGTTCATAACGCTAGTAACATTTTTCATGTATTCATTTCTTGTAAACATAATTATATTGGAAAAACATAATATTCTTACAATTCATTCTGCTGCCGTTTGTTGATACCAGATATATTTTCCATCAAAAGATTGATTGTGAGTTTCTCGTTGAGCGCCAGAACATTGGTAAAAGCTCCTTGATCGTGTAGCCAGATAAATCGCGTATGTTGGTAGATGAAATAACGTAACTTGCTATCCCGGTGGTTAGACAGACTGAGCTCAATTTCTTGCACTTTTTCGATTTTAAACAAACCATCAGAGTCAGTCACTGCAAAAAAATAGCTTTTAAAAAAAGTGCATTTCTGCAGCTCACGCTCGTACGACTCGAATTTGGACACAAATTATTTTAAACAGCTCTGCAATACCCATGCATTAAGTAAATCTATTTAAATTTACGTTATAAAAGAAATTCTACGTCAGGCACAATAAAAAGGAGTTCTGTATTATTGCAAAATTATTGGTAGTGCCCGACAGAAACAGGATTTTCAGCCGAAACAGAAACTAAAAGTTCATATTTTTAAATTTGTTTACTCACCACAAACATGTTCAGCCGTTTTCAAACTGCATTTTAGGTATTTGAACCTGTTGTAAGATGGATAATAGGCAAAAGCAAAGTATGGTAATCCACATAGTAATATGCAAGTGCTATGAAATAAAATGGCACGTATTTTTGAATATTGGAAACCATATATCTTGATGACTTGCTCATCGCCGCTATTGTCAAGAGTCTGCCACTGGCCTTCACCAATAACTTCATATTCATCTGTAACATACAGCACACAGTACATATACATTACCGGGGATCGCAATTGGTTGTGGTGGAAACATAGTTTTTGCATTTGGTATAACTTAGCTGTCAGCAGTAAACTTCATTATTAGGAAAAAAAATATTGCAAAAAAATAAAATGTTAAAAGGGCTATAATAATATATATTATAGCCCTTTTAACATTTTATTTTTTTAAGCCAACGAAAAAAAATCGCAAGTTAGTAATTCAGTAACTCAATCGCAGATATAAAATTCTTGGAAAATTTTAATCGACACCATCTACTTATTTTGCCCAGTTTCTTATATGCTACTAGTGAACTTTGGCACATCAGCCAATTGGAAAACCTATATGGGTACTTATTCTGACATATTTCATGAATGACATTATGACATTTAAATTTTAACCATCTGTGAATAATGAAGTAAACTCTTCATCTATTATTATATTTTGACTGTTTCATTGTGTCAAATATATAAAAAAAAACATAGTCCATAATACTTGAGGAAATTTAAACAAAATAGTAGTTTATATTTACAATGGAAAAGACAATCATTATTTTTCCTGCATATATGCAGGAAAAATTGTGATTTGTTTTTCCAGTTTTCTAGCTTATAAACTAGGATTATAAAACTTCTTGAGCTAAGATTTTCCTTAACTTTTGTTCTTATACTGTAAGTAAATGAGGAAGTTTTCGTCAAAGAGATATATAGGTAAGCATCACTGACTTCTAAGAAAAGGAAGTCTATGATCTGTTTTTTATATATAGAAATAAAATAGGTAGATATTGGTACTTTTGTGAAAAAATTGTCCTATTTTAAAGTATTTTAGTTATTTATTATGATTCTGAAATTAAAATGATAATTACTTGTGCCGAGAAAATTAATCGAATAGCATAGTAAGCAATGAAACAGGAAAATAGGTAAAGAGTGTTACTTGTAGGAACAAAAAAATGTTACTTGTTGGAACAATTTTTATACTTGTTCCCAACATGTAACACTCTTTACCTATTTTCCTGTTTCATTGCTTACTATGCTATTCGATTAATTTTCTCGGCACAAGTAATTACCAACAACAGAGCTGGTGCGGCATGTGAAGCGGCTGAAAAAGCTAAAGCATGCAAATACAGGGGTCTAGGCTCCGGATATGATTTTGTCCCATTCGGTGTCGAGACCCTTGGTCCGTGGGGTCCTAGCGCAATAAGGCTTTATAAAGAAATATCAAAAAGGTTAGTCGACATCACAGGAGACCGAAGAGCTGGCAGCTACCTCGGACAAAGAATTAGTTTAGCTATTCAAAGGGGGAATGCTGCCAGTATCTTTGGAACCTTGCCTTAAGGGACTCCTTTTAGTAATATATTTTAGATATTATATTATATTTTTTAAGGTTTTTAGTTTTTAAGTTTAGACATAGTAGTTTTAACTTAATTATTTCTTTATTATAGTTTTTAATTTTATATCTTATAACTTTCATCTTGTGATTATAATAATATGCTGTCTACAGTACACTCCAAATTATACATTGATACATATAAAACGTAGCTAAGAAATGCCGTAATCATTTTGGTATCTTTTATTTTAGAAAAATACTACAACTTTTATTTTATTTTTTTTAAAAATTGGAAGATATAAATCTCAATAAACATACCAGAGAAATTATTGTAAAAAGATAGCAGACCATTAGCAATAGCAAACTACCTACTTCAAATATAACGCGCGTGCTAGAAAGAGGAAGACATCACGTCGAAACCACAGAAAAATCGAACGTTTGGCTCTTTTTGTTACATGGAAGTTTACTCGCGTCCGTGGGATTCAGCCGTTCGATGTCCCACACGTAGCCCCTGGCACGCGAATGTGACTTAGCGTAACAAAGGAGGAGGGAGGGGTCCAAAATGGTAAAATTCTATTTTAAGTGTATAATGGACAACCCCTTATTTGTAAAAAAATAAAAACATTTCGTAATAATGTAAATTATAACCTTATTTTATTAAAGTTATTTAACAATCACCATCACAATGATTAATTAGTCATTGTTTTTCTCGCCTAGTGTGAAATTATACCAACAAATAAAATAAACAAAACAGTGACTTTTTATATATTTTATGCATTTTTCAATGCTATCTCATAAGATAAATTATTGTAATAGAAAAATACTAGAAAAAATCGATTCGGTTCACAAGTGAATTCTCAGGCGGTAATCAAACCCGCAACTTTTATACATTCATTGCAGTAAATTATAACTATGAAAACAATGCCTAGGGTTTTAGGTAGGAATGTTAAATTACACATTAATAGTTTCATTTTACTAATGTAAATATGTATTTATTACATATGTTTAAAACGGCAATTTTCCAGGAGCTCAAAGACACGTTACACAGTAAATCTTTACATTAGGGACGCCCAAAACAATCTTTATGTATTGTATATTATTACGAAAATTGTTTGTATTAGATGATTATATAAAATGTTCATTAATTATAATGGTTAAGGGTAAACAAATGAGATAATAAGATTTCAAATTATCAAAAAGAAATACAAAAAACTGAACACAACTAACATATAATGAGAGCCATTATTCTTTTCCATAAATTTCAATTCTAAGTATTTTACTTAATATTTCTGATAACAAATATCAGTAACCTGTTAAAATAATGTAAACATGCATCTGTATTTACTGCAAAGAAATATACAAGTCTGACTATAGTTACCACCTTTACTATTCAAAGTGCAATGTAATGCAGTAGAGAGCTGCACTTACAATATGTAGAAATAATAATCTTGATAAACATTGTGGATCTAATCAATTTAGGCTATTAGAAATGTGAATGCAATCCTTATATTTTGTAAGCACAGTTCACAAATACAAGTTCAGCTTCTTCAGGGTTAAATATAAGAAAAAAATATATAGGTATATATGTTTGGTGATATCTGTTTAAAATTATTTTATTTAAAAAAGGGAAACAATACCTACATGGCGCTACATATAAAATAAAGGAAATATCTAAATATTGTTGACAACAATATAAATCTTACAAATTTTAACAAAACGGCAAGGCTCTATTACAGGTTTTTTAATAAATAGAAAATAGGTATGCGCTTGACCACTATCTCGCTTGCCTAGAAGATACCTATTCACTCGTGACTTGAAGACCCCTGAATTGTACAGATTCAGGCAAAGAGTTCCACTCTCTAGCGGTATGTATCACAAAATTGGAACTAAATGCTTAGTGTGACTATTTGGAATATCTAATATATAATAGTGTCGTCCATCTGTGAGTCTGGTTGTCCAATGAAAAATGGCGACGACGGAACAAGGTTTTGCAATTCTGCTGCACACTCTCCTATAAAATCCTCATCCTATAAAAAATGGATAGGTTTGCTACCTTCCATCTATGCTCAAAGCTTTTGAGCTTTTTATAAAAAGATTGTCAATGGTGAGGAGCCCCTTCGCCCTCCTCCCAATGGACTGAAGTATCTGGAGCTGATGTTGGGCGAAACCATCCCAAAGACGAGAACAATACTCCACACACGATCGAACTTGCTTAGTAAAGGATAAGCAATTGTGCCGGCGTGAAGTAGTTTCTCACCTTCGCCAGAATGCCAAGTTTTTTTTAAGCTACAGCCTTGCTCTCAATGAAAGAGCCAAAATTGAGAATTGGTGACAAAGACATGTCAAGAAGCTCAAGATGGTCAGTGATCGGCACGGATACACCTTGGAAACTAGGAGTCAAGTCGAAATGATATTTTGGTCATTGATAGCCAAATGGTCCGATGAGTCAATTACAACTCGTATTGACCAATCTATCAGGAAGTCTGTATCCAGACACACAAACCAGTGGGAGTGGAGAGTGGAAGCTTATTTTAGTTTCATCAACATTTTGCATGTTTTTGTTGGTTTAATTGGTGCAGTGATATGTGATACATACATTTTTTTTTATGAAATTATATGACATATTGTACCGAATCAATTTACAGATATTTTACATTGTATTGGGCATCTCTTTACACCGCACACCACACTATAAAGGTGCAATGTCCAAAGAAATGGTTAAATAATTTTCACTTTTATTTTATTGATAAATGTTTACTTAGATCAATTAACAGTAAAGAAACTCTCAGAAAGAATATAAACAAATATAAGATATGAAATATGTCTATAAAAAACAAATACATCTCCTAGCCCTCAGGTAAGATAAAGATGTTATTCATAGGCATATTTTAAATCTTATAGGAGTATGGCACTGAATGCAAAAAAAAATAAAATGTACATACAAAACAATACAATTCCAATCATATCAAGGCTGGGCATAATTGTGTAGACAACATTTCACTGTACTCAATAGGAGGTCTCAATTAATCAATTAAAAAAGTCAATTGAGTTGTTACAAAGAATTTGGTATATGGTTTCTTAATATTATGAAAATAAAATATTAAAAGTGAGAGTTATTGTTCAACAATTAAAAATACTATTTTTGAATACATATTTTCAACTAAAGCAATATCAAGTTGCTAAATACAATAAATTGATTCGAATGTAGTTATTACTGATATGATCAATAATTATGACATTGGACAGGAATAATTGTGGCAACTAACCTTAACTTATGTATTGCTATATGTGTCCAATGAATAATAAAATGCTGTATTTCATATTGCTATGAAAACAGCGGTTGTACTGTTTTTGTAATTTAAGTTCTAATGACTATTAGTCTGTTTTATGGTACTATGAGTGGTGATTTGATGATTCCGTGACAACTTTATTGAATATTAGAGATGATATTTTTTTGTACTTCAAACAAAGAAATCTATTTGTTTTATATTTCACATGGAGAAGAATATGTTGGTGAAAATGTGTCATGGTTATTTAATCAAATGCAAGCAAACTTACCACAAGCGATGATGGTACTGTTCGTATTCGGCATTCCCGTAAAGATTTACAACCACTTTGTAACAAATATTTTAAGGCATATTATTAAGATGTTATATTGAATCGTTTAAACCTATGCTACCTCATTGCAATTTATTTGTTAAAATTTTCGGACGTAATGAACAACACTTCTCACATCACACCTTTTATGAATGAATGAAACCATTAGACGTGATATATATAATAGAATAGAAGTTACTTTATCTGTCAATGTAAACTTTTTTCATTTTCCCATAAGGGAAAGCAAAGGATACTTGGCGATGCAGTCGCTAAGCATAAAGCTACGCTAGTACCATATATTGGAGCGGAGCGTAATACCTAAAAAAAGAAAAAAACTTTTTTTTTTCGACAGGAATGATTCGATTCCACACAAAAAATATTAAAATCGGTTAAGAACTCGGGAAGTTATGGCGTAACAGAAATTGCGCCATTGAAGCTGATCCATGGGAGTTTCGCTCACTCCGCTCCAATAAAGCTGATGATGAGAGCTGATTTATGAACCATGGATGGCGAACTTCGATCATTGATCGAATATGGCGAATGAATAATAAATGACATAAAAATAATAACAATGATGATTTATTGAAATCTTCTTCTTTTTATTGAGGGAGAGTAAAAGTTACTTTACGCTGTTTTATTTCACTTTCCAATATATGTACGTGTTCGCGCACATTTAATGGTTACTAATCCATTATAGCATTCCAACATTTATTACAAAACAAAATATAAAAAAATATATTAAATAACACATCTTTTTAGCTTTTGTTAAATTCTCCCATATGAGGAAACAAAGGGTATAGGCTCGTACAGGCTTATTTTAACAAAACAAGAAAGTGTCCTTTCAGGCTCTTTTAAGAAATCTGAGTAGGATTCATTAAACCCCCCTCATTTTTGCAGACACAGATACAAATAATTTCATTATTTATTCGTCATACATCATTCATAAATCAGCTTTCATCATAACTATCATCATCATCATCATCAAAAACAAAAATGACTGAATATATGGTCGTATGAGCTTTGTACCTTTGCCTTCTATAGTCGAAACATTTATCAAAAAAACGAAATGGATGTAACAGAGTAAAGAAGATTTTCCTCGTCTCTAGCTTTGTCTGAAGTCTGATAGATGGCGTTGTGTGCCCGCAATGTAAAAACGGATGTTATTGATTTGGCGCGAAGCAGTATGGAAAATTGTGGCTTGTAAGACAAAACAAAAGTAAACGTACCTATGTAAAAGATTTTTATTTTATAAGTATAATTGACAAGTGAAATTAAAGCATGTCTCAGAGAGGTCTCTCTATAGCAAAAGCGGAATATTTAGAAGTTGGGGAATATAATTTTTCATGGCCAAGTGAAAATGGAACCTTTCAAGATTTTGGTTCGATTAATTATACAATGCCGTCTGGTAAGTAAGTTAGGCAACGTTTAATAAACAATTCATTAATTGTTAATAATATAATGTTCACCTCACATGCTCGGAAAAATTTGGTTAGTCATACATTTTTTTGCGTGGAAAATTGCGTTGTATCCGCTAGCTTGGAAGTGTTTTAAAATTAGAACCGTTCTATTCAAAGAAAAACACACATGGAACGTTACGAATCGTCATTTTAAGTTACATTTTATTTTTATTCAAATTTATACTATAATATTCTGTTTTGGGTTTATTAAAGTATTTTATTTTATCAATAATAAAATCAACAATAATAAATATTATTTAGAATATGATATTCTATTATAAGAATTTTATATGTATCGTGGGTGAGAATTGATCATCATCACTTTTTTTTCTTTTCTTTCGGTGTGGCTTGCACGACTTGTGCATATTGGATTTCGAACCGCATCCGAAAAAGAACTGTCAAAGCGATTATGGTATTCTTAGTCAAATCACATTTAATAGAAACCAATTAAAAAAATATATTTAGTATTACTAATTGTAGCAATTTTACTTTAAATTTTTAATTAAAATAAACCAATTTGCCATTTTATTGAAACTGTTTTTTTTGCACCTAAAAATTTTCCCGCTGTAGTGAGGTGAAAAATTTGTACCTTTAAAAACTCGCTACGCTTAGCATGAGAATTCTATCTTTGAACCACTCGCTACAATAGAGGTAACACGCGCTGCAGCCTTGCCTAACAAATAAATATTGTTTAAAATTAGGTCCATGGTACTGGCCGTGGTGTCCACTTTGGCGAATATCACAACACCCGTTATTTCAAGTAAGTGAAGTTTCCCTATAAGTTCCTTATTTTAGTTGAATTATGAATAACTCTTTAAGTTTCACCGGGGAATTATTTAAATTATTTTTTTTTAGCTATCCAACATGCTTTTCGTGGCTTCTTACTGCGCTCCTAGTACCAAGAAGGGTCAACTCTGGATGCACACGATTTTGATTTTCGGTAAATACTGTTAATGTTTTAATTTTCAAGTTTGTCCTAAAACTGTTAATATTTTTAACTGAGTTTGCTAAATACATTTCTACCTTAATTAAACCTGTAACCGACACTAACACCCACACCAAAATATTCAACATTAGATCAATGACAAGCTGTAAAATAAAATAAGCATTAATATTGTAAGGATGTGGAAAGTTTCACAACGAAAGAAGGTTGTTAGATTCGGGAAGAAATAATTTATCATTTCAAATTCTTGCATTTTAAATATTACAAGTCAGAAAAAAATGTAGGTCATATACGCTTATGATATTAAAAGAACTTTTAAATATAAAAAAATATCTGCTTTTCATGTCTCTTGTGTTACTTTAAATTGGTTTTTGTAATGGTAGTTATACACCCATATTTTAGTATAAGCACAGTAGTTAGTTAAAGTTTAAGCATTAAACACGGGTGCATTGCGCCATGAAAATTTCTTTTTACGAGTGGACGCTTAAGGCAGTATAGACAATGAACAGTGCCGCTTGATTGATTAATTAGTAACATTACCTCGAAATATTACACAACCTAAGTATTTTAAGTTTGATGGCCCACCCACGATATTCAAAAATAATATAATCTTAAATACCTTAGTCGGATAATTAGATATTTAGAGACCTAGAATGTTGTAGATAAATATGCAACTATTAACAATTTTGTGTGTGTTGATAGTTCAACTTTTTCATTACTATGTTATTTTGTGTAACCGTTTGGTTATTAAGTTATATCGAGCAATCGAAGTTGTTATTACGAAATGTGTAGTACTTACAAATATTGTGATGCTTTTGTCCTTTACTTTGTGTGTATTTTTGTTACAAACAAAACAGCGAGCTGAATTTAATAGTCGCCATGAATTAACAAGTCCTTGGGTTGCAGTACCTACAATAGATATGAGCAGTGTAGCCTTTCCTGGCAGTTTGCTGAGTTGGAAACGAATTTGGCTCTGTATCGCTTTAGTGGAGACAGTATATTTCATTTTCCATTTCCTATTTGTTCATAGTTCGTAGTTTCTCTTTTAAAATAGATTGTAGTTTATTTAGGTTGTCTTTTATAATATTTATAAATAACAACGATACATAATTTTTATATATTGTGTTTTGTTATATAAGTACATAGGCGAACTGGTACCTAGATAGGTTTTTTAGAATAGGTTCGCTCTTGATCCCAATCAAGCCCGAGGGCAAAGACAGAATCCACTATGGAACGAGCTAACCCAGAAGGTGCCCATTCACCCTGGCTTTAAAAATCTCATTACACACAAAAATATAAAAAGAGTTCACTTTTTGAAGAACAAAGAGGTACTAAGAAAGTGTTTGTTGATAACATTTTTATTGGTACAAAAATGCATCGTTCATATTTGGAACACGTGTTACATCGGAGAGAAATATATATTTATGTAATATCGTAGTGGTAAGGTTATATACCGTATGTATACTGGGTCAGGTCTATATACACTATACCAAACAGCCACATTAATCAGTCAGTAACCATCTAACTTTCGCTATGTATTTTTTTGGAAGGACCAAAGCTTGAGTAAAAGCAACTCAGAACAATAACTTAGTTATTATGACTCGACCTTTGTTATGTTTTTTGGTTTTAAGTATATCTCCCTACCGACCTGATGTTGTTTTTTTGTAAATTCATCAAATTCAAAATGTGCTACCCATATTTTTTTCGCAGACTTGGACCCCCCTTCAGATTGTCGTCGACCTCGGTTAATGTCATAAACCACTAACCTACTTTAACCTATCCTTAGCCTATTCAAAGCAAAGTTGTCTTAAAAGTTAAAAAAGCAACTAACTTATAAATTGTTGGTATTACTTTTATTCTATAAATCAGTGAATTATTTTTTTCTTCATTTCTTTTATTAAGATGGTGTTATTTTTAATATACTCGTATTTGAGTTTAAGTGGCATAGAGCTCAAATCGAACTGTAGTCACTGCGACCTATAAGATATATTGTGACTTGTCTCCAAGTAACACTATTACTATTACCCTGGTAGTTTCTAAAAAATCCAGAATCTTCTTAACCTTGAGGGATTTCAGTTCCCGTGGGCTGATAATATGGAAACATCAGTGCCACTCAATTTCATGTGAAATGGTGTCAGTTTATCTGCAATGTCTAGTTAAGGCGTGATAAATGCACTGATGTTTGCCCTGCTGAACTATATGAGTTATGCTGTTAACACATAATTAAAGGGAAAAGAAAAATACCCCCCGCCGAGTTTCTTGCGGCTTCTTCTTTGTTCAAGGTCTACATGTGTCCTACTCAGCATCGCACACTTGAGCATACACCAGCCTCCCTCTACCTCTAGTTGGTGTATACAGATTTTGTCCATTTAAGGATTGTTCCTATAAAATTACCTAGCAACCACTACCACTATCATAAAAAAAAGGAAATTTAAAAACTGTCAAATGACTCGTGCAGCCATTGTCAGTAGCAAAATTATCTCTAAATAACCTAAGAACCGTTTATGGCGCCTTGTTCAACATACCTACGTTTAAAAATAACATTCATAGTTTTTCACCATGACAGAAGTTCTAAATATGTTCAATGTAATATTATCTACGTTGATTAAATTTAGAACTTACCTAATGTACTTAACATATTAAGTAAGAAATAATAGCGATTTAGCTTAGGGTAAATAGACCAATAGGTATACTAAACTACTGGCACCGGCAGGAACTTGTAGTTCAATATTATTAATACATTTACATACACTTACATTACATTACATTTTGTGCAGCATTTATGCTGTACTCAATTTGGGCATGGCACGTGATATGCTCACCTGACGCTTTCTCTTGGAACTTCGGTTTCGTGTTCCTGAATCTCGCTCAGGTGGTTTACCTGGTGTATGAGATGCGACCTGTCAAGTTCGACCCAGAGCTTGAAGAAGTTTATCACACGTTGTTTGAGCCTTTTAAGGTAAGCACAGCAAGTCATGGAGTCAAGTTTCTCAATAAAGTTCTTGATTGGTTGCTGGAAATAATAGCTTAATAATTTGGCATGGTGTTCTAAATATACATGCTGAACGTTTAAATTATACCAGTACGCAACCATATTCAGATGACTACGTACTTAGAAGCTTCTTCTCTACAATAGAGATTTTAAAAACTGCATACACAGATTTTCAATTAGCTGACAATCAGCAAGAAAATTCATAAACGCTTTTTTGACATCAATAAATATAGATAAAAATTTTCTTCGATTTCACCATAAATATGTTGTAGGTAACACGACTACAGTTTAAAAGGATGGTATCCCCTGATTTCGCACACATCATGTCTCTACACGCCGGAGAGGCCTACGCTATGCAAAACCTTACCAAAACTGATAGACTGGGTCTTCTACTATCGGGGAAGGTACGTGCTTTAAAGCATAAAATATACATTAAGCTTAAATGAACTTCAAAGATCTTGAAAATTGTATATCATTAACCTCCTTAATATACCTATATAAGGCCTCTTACAAAAACAGTAAATATCCTTATTTAAAAGAGCTGTTAAGCTCAAGCTTATAATAAAAGGCCAATATGTCGATGTCATAGACAGTATGATGATGATAAAATTAATTCACTGTCATTTTATGACGAACAATAGTATAATTTTCATTTACACATAGGTAATATTTAATATAAGATATAAAACATAATCATAGCATAGGAAGATTATAGTTTTGCATACTTAATAAATGTTTGTAATTCTAGACTCCGAATGGTTCATTCCGAAGCGCGCTTACTAGGAAAATCCACATATAACTATTATTACATTTATCCTCGTAGGTAGTCATTGTAGTGCCACTTACAAACAAAATGTAATTATGTGACATTTGTACAAGCCCAATTGTTTTTTGTATAGACACGTACAATGTTGGCGTCTGCCTAAACGCGAAAAACGTGCTCACATAATTTTATATCATCGATATATTTTTAAAGATAGCATTGGTTTATAAGTACCAACTTTATACAAATAAATATTAGATCCTTAAATATTTAATAGGCATTTTGTAGGGAAGAAATATAAAGTCGATTTTTGTAAAATACATTTCATTAATCAAAGTATGCACCATTGTGATCTATGCACTTTTTCCATCTCATGGGTAGTTTATTGATCCCTTTACTAAAAACACCATTGGGACGAGAATCAATAAACTCTCTTAAGGCGTCAGAATAAAACACTTTTTTACGGATTTTTGCGCATGTTTTATTTTATTTTATATTTAATCCTGACGTTTCGACTCCTTTACAGGAGCCGTGATCACAGGATGACCCTGTAAAGGAGTCGAAACGTCAGGATTAAATATAAAATAAAATAAAACATGCGCAAAAATCCGTAAAAAAGTGTTTTATTCTGATGTGTAATGTGCGCGGAAGTGTAAGAACTAAATCTCTTAAGGCGGTTTGGACTGCCACATCGGGGTTAAATTTTTTTCCCTGTAAGAAAATATCCAGAATCCGGAAAAAATGGTAATCTGTTAGAGCAAGGTTTGGTGAGTACGGTGGATGTCGCATACATTCCAATTGCAGCTCCTCTACTTAATCGACCGCCTGTTGTGTAGTGTGTGGTCTAGCGTTGTCCTGAAGCAGCAGTAATCTAGAGCGATTGACCACCCTCGGTTGTTTAGCAGTTAGTTCTTTCATCATGGTTTGCAGTTGCGGACAAAAGATATCTGCAGTAACCGTTCGACCAGATTTTAGAAAGCTATAGTAATGTTTATAGTAACGTTTAGTAATGTTAATAGTAACGTTTGCGGCAGGATTTAGCTGATTCTCCAAGGTTCAGTCATTGCGACGAGCGCTTTCAATTATCGCACAGGATCTACTTTTCATCACATGTTATGATCCGATTTAAAATCCCTTCATTATTGTCTCGGTTGAGCAATGTAACGCAACAGTCGACGCGTGTTTGTTGCTTTGATTCATTCAATTGATTAGGTACCCACCTTTCAAACTTTTAACTTCTTTATTTGCTTCAAGTGGATTAATACAGTTTTATAACTCACACCAAAGCCTGCAGCTAACTTGGAAGTGGTTAGCTGTAGGCTCCGGTGTACCACAATCAATAGCCTTTAATTCTTTGTTATTCACCTTGGTCTACGGCCATCCACGGGGCTTGTTCTGAATGTTGAAATTTCCAAAACGAAAACGTTGGAACCAAAAACGTGCCATGATTTTATTTGCGATACCACTGCTATACACATCGTTTAACCTTCGAGCTGTTTCTGCAGCACAAACATTTATTTTTTCTTTTTTGTTTACGTTATTCTTAATAAAAGCTTGTTTTAAATTACTGTTTATTAATCACAATATAAATATAATAATAATAATTTATTTTTCTTCTCCACACAATCTCTTTACAAATAAAAGTAATTGCTACCATGAAGTAATGCTAATCTATATAACATATAACCTATTTTATTATAAAATATTATTAAATATTACCTATTTTATTACGGTAGAGTTGATATTTATTAACGTTTATAGAAATAATGATTCCAGTCCAATAATAGCATCGTCATCTGTCTTAAAACAAACCATTACGATACTTCTTTAGAAGCTGTTAGTAAGTTTTACTGTTATTTTCATTGATGAAGTGAGTGTCAGGATTAAATTAGTGAGTGTGGTAATAATTAAAATGAAAGACAGAAATTTAAGTTCAGACAAGACATGCTATGTAGGGTTACCGCCTGCCACTTCGTGATTTAAGGGTTACTCACATCAAAAATATGGGATATTTTACGGGACACAATTAAAAAGCATTGTTTTGTGACAAATTCTATTTTTTTTATTTATATCCATTGTTATTCAATACCTTTTAAAAAATCTCAATTTTGTGAAACTATTGTCAAAAATATTAAAGAACGTGAACGTGACATAAATTGTTCTGTACGCAATTTAAGTAGTTAACACACTTGTGTTATCAAAATCTGAAATAATGAAGGTGTCAAAAAACGGAATCTAGCCAATTTAGAAAAGTTTATGTTCAACTTTGATTAGGCCAGTGTCGAACCACCTTGAACACCGATATGTAAGCCACTCGACCATAGACTCTTCAAAATCTTTATATGTTATCTTAAAATTACATTTCATCTGTAACTTCGTCTGAACGATATTAATACTTAATGCGTTTTAGTTTGGTTATACGTAGGTATCCGTATACGCATTTCCACAATAAATAAAAAAATCTTTCTTAACGGTTTTGTCCATATTCGACGGCTTGCAAGACATATAATACATATAATATAATACTAACGGTGAAATCCCTAATCACATAGTAGACTTTATTGGAATTATGAATAGAATGAAAATCAATTCTTGTTTTATATCTTGCGCCAACCCCAGCCAAATACGGGAACTTTGTTTACCCCGTATTCAATTTATATAATTACGGGTAGCTGTGTATATAGGCTATAAGCTAGCCTAAAAACGGAGTAACCCGTAAAATACGAATCTGGATAGTCTAATGCTATGTGGAGACAAGACCTGTTTTTCAATAAAGGAAAATGATTCAATACTGTTTTTCTATAAAAAAACTGCGATTGTTGTAGTATTAGTACACATATATAAATATTTGGAGGATTTGTTATTAAGTTACGATTTTTATGCGACCAACAGGTAAATGTAATGAGCGGCCATCAGTTTCTACACCCAATCCTACCGTGCGAGTTTCTAGACTCACCAGAGTTTGAATCGAGTAGAGCCACGATTGATGAGAAATTCAAGGTAAATAAATACTTTTTTACATGTAAGTAGTGATGTAACGGTTTATAGATAGACTGGTATATTTTTATTTTCAGGAAAAAAATATATGTTCAGTGTTAGTCAAAATCACTAACACTTTTATCTAACACTAGTTGCAACAGGCATGCTTTGCAATGCTCGTTTTTGCTGACTTTACATATAAACGTTCCCTGGTATGCCTACAACAACTTCACAAAGTTTCATCATAATCTAATCAATGGTTTCGGAAAGCATAAAGAACTGACATAAAACATTGTTTTTTTTAATTTTTATAAATCAAATGTACTCATTAGTCTTCATTCAATAATATGTAGTTTATTAGCACTTTTGTCACTCAATATAACTCTTAGTTGTACCAACTACGGGTAGAAACAATTAAGCTAATGTGTCAGCATAATATGTTAATTTAGTTTATACTAGCAACCCGCCCCAGCTTCGCTAGGGTTGTAGATTTGTAGAGTACAATTATCGTTATATTTTAGCCAATTTTTACAAAACCTAGATAAATTGTATACTTAAACCTTCCTCATGAGTCACTTTATTTATTGGTGTAAACCGCATGTGAATCCGTTCAGTAGTTTTTGACTTAATTGCGAACAGAAAGACAGACTCGGCAGAGGACTTTGTTTTATAATAGGTAGTAATGATTTGTAGTGATAATAACACATCCAAGTTTGTACGTTGTAAAAAACCATGTAAAAGACCATAACATAAACACGATTAAAATAACATAATTCCCATAGTAATTTCTAGTAATGATTATTTTACTTACTCTTTATATGAAGGTATTTTTTTAAAAGCAGTATTCGCATTTTCAAATTTAGATACATACCTACCTCTGTAAAGAGTGCTGTTGCTCGCTGAGCTGAAAGTGCACTTTACAATTTACAAAATCTGGCTTTTTAATTTCATGGTTTAAGGTTATGACTCTGACATACAAATATGGGTTTGCTTTTTGCAATATCTACGTTCTAATAAAAAATAGAATTAGATTTTATTCGGTCTGGATGGTCCCTCAATTCTTTCTAATTCATATTAAAATGGACCTTTATTTTACGCAATAACGCTCTAGTGAAAGCTACGCCGTTCCCAGGTAATGGGGCTAACTAATGGGCGCCGTTGATGAGTTCATTATTTAAGGAACACTGTACACTCAAGAAACGAGCCTTTAACCTATATAGGTAACGTGCCTCTTAACTTGTGAGGTCGTTTGATGAAATCTTTTGTGTTTCACTTGGTTTCTCTTACTTTAAAACTGTTCGAGTCCAAGTAATTATTTGTCATGAATATTTTTAAAAGTCAGTCATGAAAGATTTAAAACTACGACATAGAACTGTGAGGTGTTTAAATGATGTTTAACTTCAAAGGTCATATAAAACAAAAAAGCAAATTTTAAGTAAACTTGGCATGAGTCCATGGGCATTACAGAAACTAAATTCCTCTTCCTCATGTCACATTTGTCACACATGGCAGATCCCTTCGCTCTCATGTGACGTAATGAATGGACGATGTCTGAATAGTAATGGCACTGCATAGTAACTAGTTTGTTTTCTTGCAGTTGGTAAATATAAGACGAAAAATACTTATAAGAATATGGTTAGTAATTGTCAGCTCATGAAAGTATCAATTTCGCGATACAATTTTTTAAGTTCCTTACACCATGAATCGTTTTAAACTAGTTTTAATTTTATAATTACATCGTAATTCGGGACCTTTAATTCTCCTAAGCACTTGGAACGATTTTATTTGATTATTAATAGATTATTTGCCGCCGGCGATGTGTAAGCCTTTTCGATTCCGTAGTAACACTTCTTAACTAGTGAGAAGTTGATTTTGACTGTACAATTGATGAGATAATTAGAATGATCCGATATTTAAGTAAAAATATCGTTAAAACTTATTATTATTAAAAGTAAGGGTAAGATATAAGGGTAAGATAACTGGTGTAAGAAAATCAACTAAATATTAATTTATGCAGATGACATAAATATTATTTGTGAGTACTAGTACTAAGGGTTTTTATGATTGCTTTTAATATTTTTTATAGATAAATATATTGTAGAAATATTGTTTAATATAATTAAATTACAGGTATGTATTTCTGTTTCATAACGTTATTTTATATTTACTTAGAACTATATCATATATTTACAATAAAAGTTGACCCGGCAACGCGTTGCTGTGTTAAAATCGGTTGAGTAATATCAGAATTTATCGCAGACAAACACTATGACAGGGATTTTTTATACATAAAGAATAGCATTCGCTCGCGGTTGCGCCTACTTATTGTTTGGTATGTCACAGAAAGTCTCCCAAGGGAACTTTGGAGTTTAGGTACACTGTTACCGCCTTCATCGCGTGCTACCTGCACCTACTCCCAGATTACGTAATTGATTTTAAATTTCATACCTCGTACTTAAAAGGATAACAAAAACCTATTTCATCCAATTAAGAGCAGTATTTAGAAAGACTACGAAAAACAATTTTTAACAAAATGCTTATCACTTTACAACAATATTTCAACCCCTTTTAGAGTACAAATTTCTAAAATACTAAAGCACGTGTCCACCCAAATCTTACCAAAAAGCCTGTGAAATTAAATAGTTTTCTCCTATTGCATCCAAGGCAGTAATAAAAAACGACGAGATACGTGTATGTTTATTTTTTATACATAACCTTAACACTTTATTTCATAGTTATCACTGACTAACAAAACTGTTTAACTTTTATGTAATCTAAGGATTGAATTTTCAGAAACGCGAATAGCCATGTACATTTGGTTTTAACCAAGGCTAAGTATTTCCAATTTCATGCCTCTTCCATACTAAAAACCTACCTGAGTTATGGGTGTTTATATACATATACTATGAATATTACATATCTATATCTTTGTCTATCGGTTATCCTAGTATACATTACACAAGCCTTACAGTGCTTATTTGAATATAAGAAATATTTATTTATTTATTTATCATATATGGTCAGGTGCATGCAAACTTCTTAGACCTTTAATCTGAAAATAATTAATTTATACATATACTTAAAGGAATTGAAATAGTAATGTAGAGACCTATTTCGATGACACGGCGGGCTCAGGGGAAATATATGAACGTGACTAGACAAAAGAAGATTCGCCATGCTGTCGTTTGACCATACATTTTTTAAAGGAAAATTTAAGTAATTTCTTAAAAGTTACATAAAGATTACATAAAAATCGCCTTCTATTATCTAACCAATTCTAGTGACCTAAATGTTGTCTGATGTGGGTATATAACAGGCAAAGTGGCTATAAATGCAAGAAACTGGGTTAAATATCGATGAAGACTAAACACTGTTACGAAAACGTTCGGCTTGATTAAATGCCCGTTTAAGTTGATCCACCATAAACATGAAGTTACCATGATTAAAAAAGTAAGCTTTATTGGTAGAGCAAAGTTTTTATTACATGACATGCTAGATGTTTTTGAAACTTGAAAAATAACTTTAGTAAATTAATTACATAGGATAACTAAAACAAGAAAAAAATGAGATATTAAACGATTTCTGTTTTCCAATTATTGATGAAAAAATAAAAGTAAGGGCAATAACTGTTTGCCAAATGGAGAAATGTCCACGTAAACTTATAGCAACTTACTAATAATAATGGGTTGATTTCGCAGTTGTAACTCGTAGGGGAGAGTTGGAGTATCGTACCAGTTTCCAGTTTTTATGAATTATATCTTTTCTATCTAAAGTTACAAAAGTACAGAATTACAAGTAGGTGAGTAGGTATGTCCTTTATCATAACCAGTGGCATTTAATTCCCGATACTGATTATTTTGCCAAAAATTTTCGATGTTCTATAGGCAGTCAAATGGTACGATTCAGAAACCTGGTTGGATATATTGTACCATAGGCATGATGAATTGGACCACTAACATATGGAATATGTTTAAGATCTCTAAAATAGGTGGAATTCAATAGATTGTATTCGATATATATAGTTTCAACAATAGATTAATTAAGTTATTAAAGTTTAAAAAAATTAAGCAATCATTATCCTATGTAGTAATAAGTAATTTGGCTTTATCTCGAATCTAGTTTTTATTATGGCATATAATACCCATATTCATGAAACAACAAAAATTGGAATATATTTTTGTTGTTTCACGAATATGGAATATGAATAATATCAAATTAAATAGTTGTTGTCGTATGTAACTGTAATAAGTAATATCACGTCTTTATCTTAAGTACGATACAAAGAACTTTTAGTGGTACAATTCAACAAACTAGCCATTAAATTAGAAATAGCGTTTTTGAAACATAAGCTCAAAAATATGCGACAGTATAAACACATATATTTGTAGTAAATTAAAACACTGATACAATGATAATTTTCACTCACTTTTTATGCAGGAGAGATCCTTACATATGCACTGCAAAATTTCGAAAGAAAACAACCAAAATTTTTTTTATCACTGGAGTAAGAATTATAAAATGACATGTGATAGGTGGCGCGAGTATTGCATGTTTCAACATTTCCAGTGTATAAAATACTAACGTTTCGTAGGAAATACGGAGATGGTACGATTCATCCTGCGGTACAATACCTCAGACTCTCCCCTACATTTGCTTTCGAACAATTCAGTTAGTTATTATCTTATCGTTGCATTTAGGTACAATAAATAAAATACATTCTATTATTCATCTAAATAAATCTAAGAAACTGTATTAAATATAGACCCGTGAATAAAAGATGAATCTCAAGCCAACTTTTTATTAACAATACTATATTACAAAACTATTAATTAAATTAAAAAAAAAAATATATATATATACTAGTGGACCCGACAGACGTTGTCCTGCCTGTTATTTTTGCAGTATAGATAAATAACCTAGATACCGTCTGCAGCGCCATCTGCCGGGCTGATTTGTGAATCTAAACCATTCTGAGATCCCCTTGAACACACACAAAAAAATTCATTCACACACACTCACAGAAGAATTATATAAATAAAGATACTATATATTTTTTTAAATTTAATAAAAAAAAATGTATTCATCCAGGGATTCCCCGGGATATATTTAGTCGTTGTACTTACCGAATCAATTTGAGACCTATCTATTTAGCTACAAGTCAAATTAGTACTACTAAGAGTACCTTAGTATTAGCGAAAATAATTAATCATTGATAAGCTCCTGGTATGTTAAAATTGGATACCTGGAAGATAATGCTAGCAATAAACTGTGTGTTGTTCGGCAGAGTAGAATAGCAGCAATCCTACACATTTCAAGATGTCGTTAAAGGTAACTAATGTTAGTGGAGGTAATAACACACCTACATAAAAACAAAACGGGCAAAGTTTTTTCAGAATTATGGTCATTTACTGCGACGTCCAACCCGCCTGCCTAGCGGGGAGATGATGACAAAACACTATATATTTTGTGTTAGGGATGTTTTTTGACTGGGATGATGATGAATAATGCTATTGAAAGCTTCCCTATTGCTAAGAATATAATTATGTATGAGGTATTTAGTTAATTTTCCTTGTTATGTTTCTTTTGTATGGTTGTATGCAATAGAATATTACAATTAGCGATGACTTTTACCTCAGCTATTTAAAATTGTTTTTTTAAGCTTGTTTAGGGCTCATAATCACCATTGTTGGGTCTATGCCAATATTATTTATATTGTTATGGCACTGTTTTTACCGACAGGTATCAATAGTGGCAGCATCTTCGTGTCGCTACGTGTACTGGCAGCGCAGTTCTTTGGAGTACTTATTCGTGAAAGAACAATACCTAGCGTGCGTCGTAACTACTCTTATAGCCCGCGATATAACCACAAAATTATATGCTATGAACAACAAGATAATAACAGAGAGGGGTTCCCACTTAGATATAAGGCTGCCGAGCATTTCGCATGCATTGGCTCGAAGTCCAAGGAGATTGAGATCTGCTTGTAAGCCACCACCACCCACTACTGTTCAACCTGTGCCTCCTGAAAAGAGACCTAGTAAGTATAGCTAAGGAGCATATTGTTGCGTATGGATATTTTCAAGTATAAGCTTATGTTTTTCACTCAACTCAGATGTGAAAAAAAAAGTAATTATTGAGATTTATTAATATATACTCGTATTTTAAAAACTTATTGTTTTAACCGACTTTAAATTGAATGATCAGAAGTTTTTAAGTCCTAGTTAAATCCAGATCTTCTTTTCATCATGGAAAACAACAATATGTTAAGATATCAATAGGCTCACTTATTTTATAAAAAAGAATAGGCCCTACATTTCTACAAAGAATGAGAGGGGCGTGTAGGACTTAGGATTGTAGTGTGTAGGATTCCAGTCAGTCTCTAAATCAGTTAATTAACCTATTGTAAATTTCTTATTTTTCTTTTTATTCGTAACATTGGTTCCTTTCTCTCTAAATAGATTTACTTTTCGAATAATTACGAGGGCCACCCGGAAAATAGTACACCTTTGGGAATATAAATAAAACTAATATATACATATTTACAAATATTAACTTTTTATTTGTAAAAAAGCTTCTTAAACTAACCTTCCAAATTAAAAGTTTTATCGTAACGTGTAAGAAGTTTTTGTATCTCAGCTTCAAATTCATGTGCCGACAAATTCATGTGCCGACAGTATATTGAGATACGTAGTCACAGCTTCCTACAGTTACACATCTGTTTCCGTCCAAAAAAATTTTGCAAACAGATTCCTTTTCCTTATTACGGATATATTCACAGATCTTATCAATTGTAACACGCCGATCGTTCATTACGGTTTCTTTATTGAACTCATCAGTTCGTCTGTAATGAGAGACGGTTGTTTCAAACGATCGTTATCGTGGGTGTTCTCGCTCTTTTAAGTTGAAATTACGACACCAGCGCCACCCAGCCGATTCATCTATACCAATGTCTCCATACACCCCTCTCTTTTGACGATGAATATCGCACATTTCTTAGTTGAAAATTTAATCACAGCTCCTAACTTCACAACTGGCGACATTCTTTATTTCCTTTAGCGATGTTTCTCGCTGGTATTGTCGGTTTTATTTATAGTAGTGTTAATAACGTTAACTTAGCACATAGACAACTGAATTTGCCAGTAGCTACTCTACTACTTTCCGGATGGCCCTCGTACTTACCAGATGGTTTAAATACAGTAAATTCCATTGAAAATAAATAAATCAATTAATGTTTGCAAATTCATAATACTTTATCTCAGTGAAGAACTGCATATTTTTTTTTAGCTGTAGTTAAGGTTGTTAATCGCAGTCGTGACTTGGGTAACAGTCTCCACTATGACTTTTTTGGCGACAGCTATAGTAGAGAATAATAAACCTATGATCGAACAGAATTATAACGACACAAGCAGATAGAGAAAATATACAATATATTCTGGGTTAGCTCGTTCCATCGAGGATCCTATCTTGGCCCCAGGTCTTGACTGGGATCAAGAGCGAACCCATTCTAAATGTATTATATATAATATAGTTATTATCTATCTGGGTTGCTATATTATATTATTATAAAAGTTGTTAAGAACAAATTTTCTTATTGACGTTTCTAATAGATTGCTGGACACGTGAAGCCGACACTTTAATGAGTACCGTCAAACGTAATGGGGTGGCGGCTGCGGAGTTCGCAGTTGGGGACGAAGAACTCATGCCTCTGGCAGCCCACGAAGCACCTGCAGCCTCATCCGACGATCTATCAGTCGCTGACAGTTGCCCTGACACCTCGTCTAAGTATCACAGCTGTGAGGCTGTTGAAACTGACGACGAACTCCGCCATTAGAAGCAAATGTAGATAATAGCAGCTACCTTTAATGTTCTGGCGGCTTGCTGCCCTAGGAAATGCTTCAAATTTTGCCTGTACTGTTTAAAACGTAAAACAAAAGTCGAGAAATTCGACATGGAAATATATTATTGCATTTGTAATGAATAAAGGATTTTCATGTTCATCACGGATATGCGTTTTTAAGCTAAAAGATATCAAAATAAAGAGGTAAAAATAATCTCGAAATAGACAGTCATACCCACCTTATATTTCTTAAAAAAATTGAGTGCGGTTTTAACAAGTGCCATTGATGATACAACTGTATCTATATTATGTGAAGACTGATTGAACTGATTGTATAAATGTATATTTAGTTCTTACACTTCCGCGCACATTACACATTAGAATAAAACACTTTTTTTACGGATTTTTGCGCATGTTTTATTTTATATTTAATCTTGACGTTTCCACTCCTTTACAGGAGCCGTGATCACAGGATGACTAAGATATACCTAATGACTACCATCATCTTAGTCATCCTGTGATCACGGCTCCTGTAACGGTACGTAGATTACGATTTAATTTTTTTGTCTAATATGAACAACAACTCTACCCCGAAATATTAGATTTATCTTCTTTGATTGTGTCGCAAGTTAATCTATGTACGGATAGTTCTGAAGAATCTGGCGTGAGTGGAGGTTCACAGACAATATTCATAGGAAACAAAAATTGCAGCTAAATATTATTCCAAAAATCATTCCGAAGTGAATCGAGCACCTGTTAAAAATATGCCCATTATCATCATCCCGAGGTGAATCGGGCAGCGACTGAAAAATATACCTATTATCATCATAACGTCAATAGACAGGCATTTGTGAATTATAAGAAAAAGCAGCAACTGTTTGGAAAAACAATATCCGGTACCGAAAGTTAGATTATTATCATGTATTAACTTAATCACGTCAAAATAAGTGTACGGTTCTATTGAGATTCGGAATATAGGTAGATTATACTGATACAATGTACTCTTGCCGTAAGATCGGGTAGGCACACAACTAAATTTTCACACGAACAAAGTTGCGGGTAACAGCTAGTCTTATATATTTCTATTATAATTTGTAAGAGAAAAATAATTTGATTGCTTAAATTAATCTGATGCAGTTTATTGTTATTGTGTTTAAGATTTATTCAAATATAATGTTAAGAAATGTGATAAAGAAATGTGCACTTTAATGATAACTTCTTCCTTATTGAATTAGGATTTGAAGCTTAAATTGTTAATCAATAAGATTTACAATTCAAGCTTCATTCAATGCAAGCATTCTCGGGTATTCTTGGAAGGGGTACATCTGGCAGAATTTATTGTTTTTATAAGCAAATAAATTTTCTGTTACAGTGATGAGACCGTGTTAATTAATTAATTAAATCAAAATATATATTTTTGAACGTAATATTTTAGTTCTATATAATTTATAACTTTTGAATTTTAATAGCATTATGTATACAGTTGATACTCGTTTTCTAGAGTAATGAAAGCTTTGTCATCATGGTTTGATAGAGTAGTAATAACCTGTTCGAGCGTTTAAATGGCATTATGTTAATAAGTAAGTGGTTTAAGAAAATAGACAGTTTTTTATTACTTATGCAGAATCCAAGCCAAAAACAACTCAACTCAAACTCGGAGTAAATTATTTATTTAAACATCGCGTAAAAATAACAAATTTATTAAATTACAAATAAAACGTAAATGAAAATGTCACAAAATTTTCTCTAGAGGATCAAACAACAAAATTCAATTAAATATAAATTGAATTTAACTTTTGTCAATGCCACATTTTGTTGAAGTACCCATATTATAATTAAATTTTATTTTTTGTATTAAATATTACTTAAAAATCTGAAACAAAAATGTCCAAGTTCAAGTAAAATAAGAAAATTTCATTTGGAAGGACTTATAACCTGTTTTTTGGCAGTGCGTCTTTACCATAATTATTAAGCTGTTGGGCTGCCCTATCTTAGCAGCCGTAATAGCCTTGTTGTCTTTAATTGACTATATCTACTTTCTTACACACAAGTATTTTTATAATTTATTTCCACCACGTTTTTCGGCTGAGTAGATTTTTTGAAGTAAAGCTCGCCGCTCGGCCGCTATCCGTGCTAAGCGTCAGATTTTACCGTTACACGATATATACATATATAGGAGCCAGCTGCCTTGCCTTTTTTTCATGATTAATTTTAACACTTCGTTCCTACGCTCTATACTATAAAGCTTCGCTTCTTTCAGACGTCCTTAGACGGCACTGCTATTTTTCTTTAGAGTTCTAATTAAGAATTATTTATCTTTATTAAAATTTAAAAACTCTACATGTTATGTCGCTATTAACAAAAGTCAGACAAGCAATTAAGTGAAATCATAAAGTATCAATCAATTTTTGAAATAACTGGTATTCGTAGGAAAACCTTAAATATGGTCATGATTCTAAAGGAATCACACAAACTGAAGTCGCTATTGTCTTACGGAATTTATGCACGGACAAGAGTGTGGAAAAAAATTGGCAATGCAAAGGTAAGTCCCTTTTATTTGTCTACTCTTTCGATACGACTTAGTAAAGAGTACAGGTGGCCTGAATTACTAATGTACATAAGAACATTCTTAGGTATTATTCTATATATTCAAACGTTTATGACATTTTCCATATTTTATTGCAACGATAACTAAAAAGATTAACATAATTTTTAGAAAAGAATAAGCGGGCCATTCCACCTTCTACTATTGTAAGTTGTTGCGCTGAACCAATAAAGACTTAGTACTATATTTTTACAATAACTAACTGATCGATCGACCATAACTATCCATAATTTAGTTACATGAAAAATGTTCGTAAGGCATGGCAAGCAAACCATCTAATCCTCTACCAACTGTCGAATCAAACATGAATAGGTGTCATTTGGCGCTCGGACATAGCTGTAGTGCCAGCAAAGGCAGCAGATATCCGTTCCTGGCTGCCAAACACCGCAGATGCACCTCTTCCAGCCAAATGAAGCCCATCTAAGTTGGCATGCCGCGCCCGCAATTTGGCCAATGACTACATCGGTGTGACATTTCTCACTTGTAATTAACTTTATTGCATCTTTAATGACATTCATTATAGTCAGTTTTATCAAACACTGCTTAGTTTGGCTTAGTTCCATGTATCTGTTAAGTATTCATATTTTGTTAATATATCTTTATTTATCTTCTTGGAATTTTGGGTCATAACATCTCTACATTACCTTATTCTACTTAAGGGATGTAGATTTTAAAACCCCACTACCCATTCCTTAAAACTTATTTAACAAAAAAAAAACCGACATTATGTCTGGACAAATATGGTATACATACCTAGCACATATTTTAGTGCCGGTCGTAGTCAACTCAAATTTTACCTTTAATGCCCACAACCGATAATAAAAGTGTATAATGGATTCGACGTCAGTGAACGCATACGATAATTTTGTTTCTTATAAGTAAGTGACCTAGAATGAAGTAGATGTATGGCCCTATGGCCTTAATATAATAATAATAATAAGTTGTTTTTTATTTCTCTCTAACCATATCTCAACTCTGCCCTTATGTCCTTTCCATGCTGAAAACCCAATTCCAAACTAGACACGAGCTCTGATTTTACAACGTTGACACCTAAAAAAATTTAGGTCTCTTGTATTCCCGCGACTTTTTATAGTTTTCGATGTCTGATTTTTTTGCTAAACCTTTGAGAATTGTCGATCTGACCAACTTAAACATTCTAAAAAAGGAGAAGGAGACTTTGACATCGTTATTCTTTGTAACTGAATTTTCATGACTACATTTATGCATAAAATAATCAGCTGTGAATAAAAGTTATGAAAATGTTGGTCTGACTGAAAACTTTACATTCTGTGAATTATGGTATAAATTTAAAATTATTATTTACTTCATAGTTCCTGGGTAGACCCCAAGAATGTGCAAGACTCTGTCTTCATAAGCATTTAAAAACAAGTGCTTAATAAGACTTTGGCTTTTGGCAACGACAAAAAGTGCATAGATTCTCAATCTAATGGACAGAAAAGTAGTAAAAGTAAAATAAAACATTAAATATATACCTAGCAAGTAGCATTTCACAACTAATAATTTAGGCTTAATAATTCGTAGAAATAAATGCAGTGTTAATTTCCTTACCTGAAATGTAGTGAAAGGAAACTCGTTAAGGGTGTGCAAACGTAGAGTTGCTTGCTAGAACGATCGATTTTTACATTTACAACCTAGGCGGCCTAGATCAAACTCCTATCACGATAACCTGATTAGGGTTGAAATAAGTTCCTGTTTTAGTTAAAGTTTTTCGAGACAATCTCTGTGGACTAAACCCATCAAAGTTTCGTCTGTAAAATATTTACACCACACTGTTTTTATAGGTGTTAGTTTTTTTCTGAAGCTAGAACGCCGCACGCAAGCCAAGTCGCTACTTATATGCTCAATAAGCAAACGAACCTACACCCCAGTCGTCGAAGTTATGTATTAAGAGTATCGGAGAGAGTGCGGAATGAACTTTGTGTTACAGCGGAATCATTTCTAAATGGCAAATGGCAATAGTGTAGGTTCTTAAACGTGCAACCGTTACTATCGTGTTTGAGTAAATATTTGTATGATAGTATTTAAAAATCATATTACTGAGTCAATTGTAATGTAATATTTGAAAACATAAAAAGCCACCTGATCCAGATTCTGCGATGCAGCAGCAATATTGCTAATGTAAAAAGTCGCGTATTTGCTATTTCCTGACTTACTTAGCTTACCAATTGTCAATAAATCATTGTCTTAAAGCGCCAATACTGTTGCAATTAATATGCAATAAAAATAAGTAACAATTATCAAATTGAACTTTCATAAAAAAAATCATTACAACTACTGATGATCAAGTCAAATTGAATTGATTGAATGTCGATAAGATAGTATGATGCGCTATATATGAGATCCCGGGTTAAATTCCTGACTGAGTCCATGTCAAAAACGAACTTTTTTGTCATGGGTCTGAATAAATGTTTTTGATTACCTTATTTGACAATAAAATTGATAAAGAGTATGTGATTTTCACTAATATTATATTTACTAAAATAAATTATAACTGACTTTTTCAAAAATATCCAAAAATCCTTTTTGATTTAACGATCTATAAATGTGGTCTCCTCGTTATGAAGTACATATTAAACGCATAGATTCCGACCAAAAACGATGCATGTGGCATTCAACCTTCCAACACAATTTGGTAAAGCGTTCCCATAATAAACGTTTATCCCATTTCAATGTCCTTAGTCTACAAAAGAGAAGGCAGTTGTTAGATCAATTATTTTTGCATAAAGTCATCAGTGGTGCCATAGACTGCAATTATCATCTAGAAAAAGTTAATTTATTAGCTTATCAGATTTTTCACGTTTTTATATAACACTCAGCTAAGTCGTTTAAGAGTAATTTGGGTAATTTTTCTCCTATAGATAGAATGCAGTCAGTTTAGAACATATTTTAAGATTTCATTTTCATAAATTCAGTGAATTTTAAGAGAATGTTATTAGAAAGTCTGTGTCATAAGTAACCTCTTTAAGTTCCGTTGTATGATTATGTGTATCTTTTTTTTCAGTTTTAAGTGATCTGCTAGCATTTATTTAAATTTATCTAAAATTCTACTAAGCACTATAACAAAGTTTCTTGTGATACTTACTTGTCGTGGCATTTTGTAATTAAGGCCAGATTACGTACATATATTTTGTATTTGATCATGTATTTATGTATAAGTGTGTACCTTGTAAATAATAAATAAAACAACGGATGTCACGAGGAATCCAATTTGCGTGGGCAACTTTCGGAAAGTTCTCCATAATTTTTTGTCCTAAATCCCGTAGAGTCTGAAATGACGCCATTCGGCACCGAGATGTAGTCCTTAACTCTTGACATCTTAAACAAGGGGTAGAGTCAACCAGCGAGCTATGGAGAGTGTCATGCTCGGTGTTTACTTGCATGTTAAAATTCGTAATGAGTACATCCGTAAAAGAACCAATGTTACATAGGTCTTCAAGTCGTTCTCGAGTGACGATCACGAATTGGTGGATGACGCAGCGTGGGGAGGTCCCCTCTAGGTGGACCGATGTTGTAGTATTATAAAGACCATGTTCTTTATACTTCTACATCATCGGTGGCACATCCATGACACTGGTATTAGCTCTTTTTATTATTAGCTTAGTAAAAAGCTAAAACTAAAACAATTAAAATAAAAGTAAATAATAGGCTAACGAGACTAAAATGGCTAACGAAAGGCTTAAAACGTTCCTGTCGAACTAAACGCACATTACATAGGGCTTATTGTAGAGCATCTCGTAGGGATAAAGTACTAAAAACACAGCTTAATAACAAATACAAAAAATATAATTATATTTAAAAAAAATGTTTATTGGTAGCTCAAAGAATTAACAACCAAAAGTATATTGAAAAGAATAGAAAATGCGGTAAAGCCATCTGGAAGGCAATCTCAACAACTATATCAGATAATCGCCATAGAAATGACATCAATTGCATTCACTCTAATAATAAAACTTTCACTGACGCACGTCAGATTAGTAACATTTTTAATGACTATTTTATTAATTTGACGAAAACTACGGCCTGTAAAAATAATGATAATAATGATAAAAATAATACATATACTACTAATTTAAAATCTAATTTACATACTATATTTTTGACGCCGGTAACCGATAGTGAAATTTACAATATTATTATATCTTTAAAAAATGGTAAATCTAGCGGGCACGATGAAATAGTAAGCAAAGTGCTAAAATCCAGTGCTGGCAAAATTTGTCAACCAATCGCACACATTATTAATTTATCTTTCCAACAAGGGTACTTTCCAAATCAACTAAAATTATCCATAATAAAACCGTTGTTTAAAAAAGGAGACAGGCTTTACACAGAAAACTACAGACCAATTACTATTATACCAATTTTTTCAAAAATATTTGAAAAAGCTATTTATAAACGAATGATCGAATTTTTCACGAAATATAATATTTTACATCCACAGCAATTCGGTTTTCGCAAAGGAAGTTCTACCACACTCGCTTGTTTTGATTTGGTGAAATTGGTGACCGAAAATCTTAATAAAAAAATACCCATGATATCTATTTTTCTAGATATGTCAAGGGCTTTTGACTTTGTCGATCACCAAATATTATTATATAAGCTGGAGAAATGTGGAATTAGAGGGAAGGCTTACGATTGGTTGCAAAGTTATTTAAACGATCGACAACAGTGCACAGAGATAACTAAACTAACCAAACGTAAAAATTCTCTAGAAAAACATAGAGTTCTGTCAGATTATATGACTAACGATACTGGCGTTCCGCAGGGCTCTATACTCTCGCCATTGCTGTTTTTAGTTTATATCAACGACTTACCTAATTGTACGTCGCATAAGTGTATCCTATTTGCAGACGACACTACTTTGTTAATAAGATGCGACAATAAAAATACCTACCAGGAGTCAGCGAACCGAGCGCTCGCTGATATAATAGAATGGCTCATAGAAAATAAATTGTATATTAATATCAAGAAAACTAAATTAATGGAATTTCATTCTTATAATTCAAAGCCATTACAATTACAAATAAAACACAATGAATTCAATATAGAAAAGGTGGACATGTTTAAATTTTTAGGAATAATAATAGACGCACATTTAAATTGGAAGGGACATATAGATGTAATTTGTAATAAACTAAACCGTTATGTTTATGCCTTAAAACGTTTAAGTCAAGTAGTTTCTCCAGAGGTCGCTCTTGTTGCTTACCACGGATACGTATCCTCGATTCTCAGCTATGGCTTGATTATATGGGGCAATTCAGTGGAAGCAGATCGGCCATTTAAATTACAAAAAAGGTGTATTAGAGCCATTTGTAAAACGTCGTACTTGGAAAGTTGCAGACCACTTTTTCAGAAATTGGGCGTTCTTTCCTTACCCTGCCAGTACATACGCGATATTTGCTGCTTCGTTGTGCAACATCCAAAATATTTTAAAAAATATTCGGAGGTCTCAACTAGACCACCACGAACTCAGTACATTAATTCATTGCATCAACCTCCTTGCCATAAGTACATTTACGAAAAAAACGTTTCTAATATGTGTATATTGCTGTACAATTGTGACGGGGTGCAGCCGGAGAAATAAAAGCACTCAAAGTCACTTAAGTTTTGTATTAATGAAATTAAGGCACAACTGAAACAATTATATAAAAAAAGGTAAATTACACTGAATACAAAACAATTTCACATTTATCACTAAAAACATATTATAAAAGGTAGGGCTACTTAAAATAGTGCCTTAAAGAAACTTATAGACTTAGAAACGAACTGGTAGTAAAGAATATATATACAGGAAACTTGTGAATTATGCTTATGAGCTTACTATACTTGTGAGCTTATTAACTGCTCAGCACTATAAATATATTTAAATAATTTGCTATCGGTGAGTCGACCACTCTACGCGCTGACTCTGGTAAGAATAAACTTCGAACAAAACAAATAAACAGAGACAGACAGTAAATTTTAAAATAGGAAACAGAGACAGACAGTAAATTTAAAATAGGAAACGAAGAGAAAAGAAAATATGAAAAATGGCCAGAGAAGAGCGCAATGAAAGCAACGAGTCGCCAATATAGCTATGGCGCCTCGTTACAATACCCGCTCCCCCCTGGAAGAAAAAATCCTGAGTATAAAAAGGATTTTTTCATAAAACTATGTAAAAATGTGACCATTTTATATAAAAAAAAAAAAAAACATATCTTTAATAAAAATGGATGAGATGAGAATTGTGAAATGAGAAAATAAGGAGACCAGCATCCTTACATGCATCACTTTCCTTACATGCATCACTTTCATACTTCCAGAACATACTTCAGTCAACGGTCATGGTTGATTTAATAAGACAACCAGACTCCACGCGGTAGAGTATCCAAAATTTATTGAATACTCAACTGACTCCCTAAATCAGTGAAGGCTTATTTAACCAGTCACAACCCGCTGGGTGAAAAAAAATAAAACAGTGTAGGCTTGCTTAACCAGTCACAACCCGCTGGATGAAAAATAAAAATTAGTGTAGGCTTATTTAGCCAGTCACAACCCGCTGGATGAAAAATAAAAATTAGTGTAGGCTTATTTAGCCAGTCACAACCCGCTGGATGAAAAATAAAAATTAGTGTAGGCTTATTTAACCAGTCACAACCCGCTGGAAGAAAAATTTTCCTCAAGATGAGGCTATTCCAATAGACTTAGAGGTTCTATTCTCGGTTGAGAAATTAAATATGCCTTCTATGAAGACTGAAAAATTAATGCCCTCTATGAAGACTAAGACTGTATAATTAAGTATGTCTTCTATGAAGACCAAAATTGAAGATGTCGTCTATGCAGACAATTAAATATGTCTTCTATGAAGACAGTTAATGTATAGTAATTATTATGTGTTGTAATAGAATGAGGGAATGAATGAGTTGTAAATAGTAGTATAAATAAAAGTAATATATAAAAAAAATAATTACTTTGGAAAAGTAATAACGATAGAGAATTCTAATTGGGAGAAAAAGTAATAACGTAATAAAAGTAATATATAGTATAAACGTAAATAAAAGTTATAATAAAGTAATAAAGAAAAAGTAAGTAATAAAAGATTTTTTTTAGGTCTAAAGAGTTTTGAGTAAATTTTGTGCCAGGAGTTCGTAGTTATGTTATTGTTGGACAGAAGAGGTTTAAAATTTGATTGACAGGCTGTCATGGATGAAAAATTTGTTTGAAGTATTGCAAAAGTCATTTATGTTATGTAGTAATCTCTAATCTATTTAAACGTATTGATAAATTAATCATGAAGAAACCATAAGCAGAATGTTTTTGATTTTATCAAGATCACGTTCAATGGAGTAAGGACTGGAAAGAATAGAACAATCTGAGTCTATTATTGGATTTAGTAATTCTCGTAATTCCTCAGCGGTTGCGACGGATGGAAATTCAATTGAGCGGAGGCTCAGTTCATAAGCAAGCTAAGGTTTATTTAAAAGTGATGGATTCATAGTGTTATTAAAAATAAATGATTGTGTTTCAAAAAGAGGTTTTTAATTTTCTAGCTATTTAAAAACTACTTAAAAACAGTTATGATTTAAAATAAATTTAATAATACTAGTGCTAGGTAGGTATTGTGTTCAAGCTTAGACTGGTAGGAACCTCTGGATAGTCGACACGGATTGCCCCAGGAAAGTGCCCAGCCAAATCTAAACTTGTATGTGGGATACACTGGAGGTACTCCCTCTCAGCACTGCCCGTAAGTGTTAATTGCACTGATCTGAGTGATATATTGACGCTCAGAATCAGCAACAATTTTGTGTCGGTTTCTTTCAAAACCGCGTATAGTTTTACTGTCTGATGGGTGTAGTAAATGTGGGGTAAGTGTACTGTAAGTGTAGTGTGTAGTTGCGTGTTTGTTATGTCACTACTATAAATTATAATAGTCTAAGTGATAGGATGATATGTGATGAGTTGAAAGGAGAGTGAAACTAAAGGTGTTTAATTTTTCCTATCTATTCTATTATACAAGGACTGGTTAAGTAAGACTAAGATAAATTTAATAAAATTAGTGTTAGGTAGGTGTAGTGTTCAAGTTTAGACTGGTAGGAACCTCTGGATAGTCGGCACGGATTGCCTCCAGGAAAGTGCCTAGCCAAATCTAAGACTTGTATGTGGGATACACTGGAGGTACTCCCTCTCAGCACTGCCCGTAAGTGTTAATTGCACTGATCTGAGTGATATATTGACGCTCAGAATCAGCAACAATTTTGTGCCGGTTTCTTTCGAAACCGCGTATAGTTTCTTGTCTGTAAAATGTAGTAAATGTTGGGTAAAGTGTCTTGTAAGTGTTTTGTGTAGAGATGTAGTTGTATTGTCAACTACTATAAATTAAATAAAATGAGGATTGGGATGAGATGAGATGAGATGATTAAGTTAATAATATGGCCGATAAAATAGTGGGGGGCGACTAAGCCTTTTAGAATTTGGAAAAAGATAACAAAAAATCACACACAACATACAACGATCTTCAAAATATAGTAGTTCGGTTCGCCGGTACTGGTTGACTGGATGGTGGTGTTCTATACACGTTGAGGCGCCAGTGTGACGGGGTGCAGCCGGAGAAATAAAAGCACTCAAAGTCACTTAAGTTTTGTATTAATGAAATTAAGGCACAACTGAAACAATTATATAAAAAAAGGTAAATTACACTGAATACAAAACAATTTCACATTTATCACTAAAAACATATTATAAAAGGTAGGGCTACTTACAATAGTGCCTTAAAGAAACTTATAGACTTAGAAACGAACTGGTAGTAAAGAATATATATACAGGAAACTTGTGAATTATGCTTATGAGCTTACTATACTTGTGAGCTTATTAACTGCTCAGCACTATAAATATATTTAAATAATTTGCTATCGGTGAGTCGACCACTCTACGCGCTGACTCTGGTAAGAATAAACTTCGAACAAAACAAATAAACAGAGACAGACAGTAAATTTTAAAATAGGAAACAGAGACAGACAGTAAATTTAAAATAGGAAACGAAGAGAAAAGAAAATATGAAAAATGGCCAGAGAAGAGCGCAATGAAAGCAACGAGTCGCCAATATAGCTATGGCGCCTCGTTACACAATAAACTACCTGACTCTATAAAAACATTGAAAGGGAACGTTTTTAAAACATCTGTAACAAAATGGCTTCTTGAAAAGTGTTTTTATAGTGTAAAAGATTATTTAGATTTTAAGGACAATTTAGAATAAAGTTAATTTAATTGATTGTAAGATTTATTACTTTTGACATAACTTTTGCTTATAATAATAAAATTGTAAAATAATTACAATTTGCACGCCTGCCTAGCAGGCTGATCACATGACTTAAACTACTCATGTAAATAAATGATGATTTGATGATTTGATTTGATTTGAAGCACTTGGAGAAATTTGGGGGTCTGTCAAGATCTCGGTAGCTCAATTGGAAGAGTACTCGCCCGGGTAGCTAGAGAATGTGGATTCGATTACCACCTGAGACAAGTTGAATTTTCTTCAGTTAATATTCTTAAAAAAAATTAAAAGAAAAAAACTATTTTATTATTGTAAAAATAAAAAATCTAAAAGTAAGACTTTTTAATAGACAGAAAAAGTTATGGAGAGCATTGCATAGTACACTGCATTTTTAAAAAGTAGGTACTTAGTTGTCTACCTATAAATATGTATGTAGATACGTAGCACTAGGTATACATAGCCACTTAAATTATACCACTTTATTACATCAATCAACTGCTTAATTACAGTGTTTCTCGTTATCTAAGTAAATGAGCTAGCAGACTTAGAGAACGAATGCAGCTTGCATTACGATAGTGTGATGGTATCAGTACGGGTCAGTTCGTTATGTCATCTGGTCAAGGCTGGACTGGCTTAGCGATGCTACTTTATTCCCACACTACCTACCGCTATTCTTGAGCATTACGTGCTATTTACCATTTTGCGCCTTATCTGATGGCCTATGCCTTTCCTAACAAAGGTTCTCGGGCTAATGCCGCGGTGAGGTCGATAATGTTTGGTTGCTCAGCTTATTGGACATTAAGAATTGGAGCAAAATATAAATAAGTTTTTATAGAAGGAATTTTGAAGGAAGGAACATTTCTGTTTTGTTTTTAGAAAAGAGCGAACAGTACAATTATGGTAATGCACTGAGAATACAAAGTGATGAGAATTAAGTTTTAAATTTCTTGATTTTTTGTCTCACGCTCCATAATGTCTGTTTTTATATAAATCTCAAAATAATCTTATTTTTTTTAAGAAGCTCAGCACTATCATAGCTATCTGGAATAGTTCATAAGCTACAGTTAACCTTGTTTAAAGTATCTTTAACAAGGCGATGAAGTCATATTAGGTTGGTTTATGAAAATAGGGCTAGATTTAGAGGTTAAAACACTAAGTACTTGAATCGATATTCGTATACTTTTTACACGGATTTTTTATAAAGAGCTAGTTGGAATTGTGAATAACAAGATTATAATAATATGTTTGTACTTATTGTGATGAAATGAAAGACAGGGAAAACTTTTTTAATGCGAGCTTCATATAGTTGTTAAGTTTGTTGTTTGTTTAATAATATATCCTTGATTTGTAAGGGAGAGACAAAAGTTTGTTTATAAAAAATAAAAACAGAAAGAACCTATTTAAAGCTTAATTTTTATTGAAAGGGTGCTTAAGCGACGGCAGTTACATACTCTCATCTACTTGGAAACATGTGCGTTCGCACTTTTTTCAAGAACAATTTAGTATTTTCCAAGCCGTTTAAGTAACATAAAGATCGTTTTAATATTTTTTTATTTATAAACTCGTAATTCACGTTTCTTTTTATCAAACTTTGCAATTAAAACCTCTGTTAATTTAAAAAGTATAATTAACAGTAATTAGGTGTAGACGTAGTAGTGATAGTTTTCATTGCTGGTAAATTCTCTCGTTATTAGTTTATATAGTCTTTCATACTTGTGTTTGTAGTTTGTGTTTACAGTGGAACACAGGTTTTTACATTTAAGGTGCTTTTACGGTAATTATCTAATCAACGCTCTGCTCTTCTTGTGAAATTAATATTTTTATGGAATACTAGCGGCCCGCCCCGGCTTCGCACGGATGCAATGCTATATTATGCATGTATTATACATATAAACCTTTCTCTTGAATTACTCTATCTATCTAAAAAACCGCATCAAAATCCGTTGCGTAGTTTTAAAGATTTAAGCATACATAGCGATATAGGGACAGAGAATGCGACTTTGTTTTATACTATGTAGTGATGTTTTTTTCGGACACCATATTACTATTATTTTGTTTATTATATCACCAGTCTGTTAATGTCCACTGTACGAGTTATCGTACCTATATACCGTACTGTATGTATGTATGTACTATCGTACCTATACCATACTTACCTAAAACATATATTTATAAATTTTAGGTAAAAATATTATAAATTATTATGAGAAATACAACTTCTGCAATAAATCAGTGCTAATTACGCATTCATTGGAATAGGTTTTTATCATTTTATCTACTCTAATACTATAATACAAAGATTCTAAAACTGAAAACAAAATGCTTATGACAAACATTACGTACAGGCCAAAAATAATAAAAAAAAAGTTTCATTACGATACAGGTCTTGTATGGACACCTGTAACATAATATAACTTTTTTATCATAACGATACTCCTATACAACCTCCAGCTGGACCAAGGAGGTTGAACCTCTACTTTAAAAAGGTTTCAATGAACGAGTCCTCGACGACCGACGCAACACGCATGCGCAATTGATGTTTGCACCTTGGCGCCAACATTTGACATTTAAATAAATTTGTTGTTATATTCAGCGTTTTATTTGCAATATTGTTTTACATATTATAGTATGAGAGTAGATAAAGTAGTGTGTAAAACACACTCATGTTATAAGAACCCTTATTATGCAACAGTATCATAAACTACTATAACGTTTTTAACCTTTCCTTCTACCAATCCAATTATCATCATTTATCATATTATACTATCAGTCATTATTAATTATATATGCTTAATAGAGAGAAGTGACAAAATAGTCATGGTAACAAAAGTTACGTGCGCACAGGCTCTTATTTTATTATTTTATGAATTCATGGTTTTCTACAAAAAATCTAACTCCGAAAAGCTATAACATACAACTTATACCTAGTTAAGTTTTAATTAAATACGAGCTGCTTGGGTAAGGAGTTAGGTATGAAACAATTACCTCACATTTACTGTTATCGACATGGGATTAAAAATAATCTTATAGCTTAGGAGCTGGTGGCAGTAATTTTTATATGATTTCATCGTCTGACAGCGGTTGATAATATTAGAGTACAAAGTAAAATAATCCTTTAGTAGTAGAACTTATTCCCGCTGTGTTTTAGAGTAATTATTTTTCTATTTATTATAATATATAAAAAATGTCGATGCCGATGTAGTATCGGCGGGCAGATTAGAATAATTATTGAAATTATGTTATAGAAATAAAAAAAATACTTCTGCCACTATGATGATGTTGCATTAATAATCTGCATTGTTGAAAAATATAAAAAAATAATTATAACATCGTTTCTGCCTTGAAATCTTATATTTCTTCTAGTTAGGAGAAGCATAAACATGAAAAAGGGCAAAAAATTTGGGTGCTGTCTTTTCGAAGGCAGAAGTATTTTACTATAGTATAACTCAGGACAGCCTTGCAGCTGTCCTAGAACTAATAAGAATTATAAGAGAACTAATTATTTTCTTTACAGTTTAATAAATATTTTTATAAAAACTCCCACCATACCACTCCCATAAAAATCCTGACTTCTGCCAGTTTTAATTTGACTATCTATTTTATATACAGTATTTTTATAGTATTTAATGGATATCATTGATAACAGAAACGATAGCATAATTTTTGTCATTTTTTTACGATTTTGAAATTATCTATAAAAAAACTGAGCTACCTGAGCTCGCCACTTATTTTTTCGAGTTAACATAGGTCCAGACTACATTACGTGTTGGTATCAGCGACGATGGAATCTTAACTAACTAAGCTATAACCTTTTCCTCAGCAAGTATAATTAATAGGTTAGACTAGTTACCAAAATAACTAGGGTTAAAAACTAACTTTGGTTACTTAATATCTCCAAAGAAGTTATGGCTTGGTTCTTACGGTTTCATTTTACATGAAAAATAATAATTAAAGGTCAGTGTTAGGATCATATATCTTACAACTTCATGCAATGGTACGTCGGCAGCAGGTACCACGCTCATTCTTTACGTGACCCGGTTCATATTTGATGTCTCCTGCCGCGATCTTCCTTAGAGCCGTACCGTAACCCCGACGAGAAAAGTCGTTAGCGTGCGGAGACGGGCTGGCTGCATTGCAAGGTCCCGCTGCTTAATGCTGCTGGATCGCTGCCAGCCGTTAATCGCCACACAGTTATATATTCAATCGCAGGACACTATCCTCGAATTTATGCGTGAAAAATTTTAGTTATAATCTTTGAAACTTATTGATTTTAGAAGAAAAAATGGTTTACCATGAAAAATATAAATAGTTTTGTTAAAAATAACATAGACCATAATAGTTGATAGGTACTTCAAACATTCGCCAAATTTTTAAATTTTTAAATCCACTGATCTTTTTCTTTTTTGCTTAGGTTTTTACCTAAGATGGAGCTAGAGTCAGTTCTATTTCTGAATATCGACGAACATATGACGCACGAAAAAACACAAATTGAGAAAATACCTAGACACCAATCTGTCAGTCACAAATATAATACAAAAGAAGGGTTACAGCTGTTTACAATTTACCTATTCACTGCTTTTATATTTTTTTCAAAGTAAAACAGAAAAATGTAGTTGAAATGGTAAATAATTATGGAACAAAACAACTCGATTTCACGGTCGATAGACCAAACATTTGACAGGCTGCGGCTATCAGACGAGTTCATGTTGTACAATAATTTTATTGATAATATCTAAGTAGGTAGTAGCGAGATGGGAGTAAGGGCGGGCGCGCGGGAGCGGGCGAGGCGCGCGTGCGTGCGCTGCTGCCTGCCTGCCGCCGCCGCGCCCGTATCTGGCAACCGAGAATGAGCGCCAGTCAGTAGTGGCGCGTTCTACGCTAGCTAGTGCCGCTCGCATCAAGCGCCCTGTATCCTACTATGCAACTCGCGTGCCGCTCTCACTCGTGTTGTGGTGCTTTATGATGGTACGGCATGACAGTGCGAGATATGCGGACGTTCCGTGAGCGACGAACTGCCGAACTCGTCACCGCCACAAGTGGGCGGAGAGACGTGACGCGTCCTCAGCTGCTCAGGTGAGCGGTCCTTCGCATCTCACACCGAGGCACGTTGGTAAAGACGCCGATCTCGGGGTCGATAACAAGCAAAATCCTTATTTTATTTAACCATGTTATTTTTTAACGTTTAGTCTCTGAAACTGTTCGTGTTTTCGTTTCCGAATAAAATACATTCCAATAAAACATTTCGACAGTAAATCCCCAGAATGAAAAGTGGTTGCATCGAAAAATATATCATAAATAAAAGACAATATAACTTGGAATCTCTACATATAGTTTAGATTTCGCAGCATACTGCTTTCGAGCGAGCTAGCAATAATAACAAATATATCAATGACCTTGATCCTAGATCTAATTCCCTTTGTGGAGACATACCCATGAGTAAGATATACATCGCATTCTCGAAGCATACTCGATCATTTTTTATTCAATAAATACATTTATTACATTTAAAGCTTTTCGCGTTGGGCAAACCACAAATCAACATTGGTGCTACGCTCGATTTGCTCTACTATATTTCCGAAAGGAAGATTAAAGATTTCCTAGCAATGATTATAATAATGATGTCTCTATCGCTAGGATAGTGGAGAAATTTCATGAATATTTTCTATTTACATAGTTTCACGATTTAAACACAATAGAAATAAAAAAAATAAAATACTATACAATAAAATGACCCAAAGAGAGTCTTAAGTATTTTATTTTTCTACTAGGAGCTAGTATCGTTCAACCAATGTTGAACGCTAACAGCCTTCAACATCGAAAGTAATATTTTTACAAATATTAAACAATCGATTAAGATGGAACCAGCTATAATTATGTTTTTAATTGAATTTTTAGCATTCACAATGCAATATTTCTATAAGATATAAAATACGTGTGCAAAAAACAACTACACCTCCGAGCCCTCAGGTAGGATATTTTATTTTTGTTGACTTTTCAGCAAAAGCAGTACTATAAACTATTTAGGTTGATTTGCCTATTACAATCACGAGTAATGTACGAACAGTGCTCTAATGGATATATCAATTTCATTATTCGGCAATTATTGATTTTTTGGGCTGGCGAGTTTGTAAATATCAGTTAGTACATTACAGGCATAGTAAATGTTTCTTATCAAAATGTGTAGATAATTATTTCTAGTAAATTAAGTATAATAAATAAATTCTCGCGTTTATTTTTAAATAACATTGTCTACTGTAAGTTGTACGTAGTACTTTCTAGTAAATAAAATTCCAAAGCTTCACTGAAGGGCTGAATCGTAACTTGGTAAGTCACGCAATATCGATATACAGCTTATCTTCTAGTCGGCAAGCTTTCGAACCACCGTCATCAATCTTAGGCCTCTGAACACGACAGGCGAGATAAGCTATATGTTGCACGGGTTGCCGAAAGTTCGATTGCTTCTATGTTATTGAATAACTACTAGCTTAAAAGTACGACTTGTAAGTGTAATAGGTTGAAATGTATCTATGTAGTATTTTATAACATATTAGTGGCAATTAGATTTACTGGTTCCGCAGGTTACCCTCCACCTATAAATAAATGTATTATCCGCTCACTCTCTATTATCTTTATAAATACCTATAAATTAATCTTTTGCCATATATGCCACTAAACTTTTTAACGATTGGTATGATTTTGAGGATTTTTTTTGTGTGACTTAGTACCTAGGTGTATTGTTTAGCCTCAAGTTTGGACTCAGTAGATGACTCTTCAATTTGAAATTTGAGTTCCGGGATTGGTTGTTGTGGCAAACATTTTATTCATCCTACGTTTAATCTGGGTGAAGTCGAGGTGATATGTTATATAACTATATCATTTTGGAGACACGTTTCGAACACAACATTAAACGCTACATTTAAAGTTTAAGACGTATGACCCCGTTTACGTTCAAGACTTAAAGTAGTTGCAAATCGTAAACATGAGTCATACGGGGTTGCATAACCATTTTTGATTTGTCTCAGTAAGTGGATTTGTGTTTGATGAGAAAGAGAATATTGGCGGGCCGCGGCAGTGGGCGCGACAAAGCGTCGCCACGCTCGGAGTCAGTGCCAACCGGTTCAAATATACCTAGAGCTACCCTTAGGTTACGTGGTTCAATCCTCCAAATCTACATTGGGATTAGTGTTGTGCGGCTATCGATGTCCTCTTTAATTTCAAACAACGTCGTAGTATATTAATCAGTTCAGAAAACAAGAAACGTCTATGTATTTGCTTTCAAAGCTCATGGTTTTAAGTATAATTATTATTACTAGAAGTCATTTCTTCAGATATCTAGGTAGAAGTATTACGTATCTAGTATTTATTTATACTACGGTAGGAGTCAACGTTAATATTAATAAAATCAAAATAATAGAAATTAAACTTGATGCATTCTTACTTATTCAATTACTTCGATTGTTTTAGCTCGCTTGTAAGGATACAACGTTAAATGTAAAATTATCATAGAAAATGTAGACTTACTTGATTGTCATATATATATATCGGAGGACGCCCAAGAGTCGGCTCAGCACAACGAATTAGTTTTCAAAAATAACACTTGTTATTATAAACTAAGTTTCTAAGCGTAATAGTTTCTTTATATAGAAAAAAGACTACCAGGAAAATTAAACCAAAAAGGAAAGTTGAAAGCACATTCCACTTTTCCACATAGAAGTGCTTACTTGAACAACAATTCGGGACTTCTCTACATTAAGGAACATTAAAACGCTAAGTTATACAAAACTAAGCGGGAAGAAAGTTAATTAAAACAGTGCTTTCCACTCAACAATACCTACTTTTATGCTCTACTGAAAATTATCTACGGTAGCTATGAAATGAAATTTGTTTACACGTATACCAGACCACTAAGAAAGTTTCGCGGAAAAGAGTTTTTAATTAATAAATATATATGTGTATATTAAATTCTAAAATCTTTGGGGTATACTATAATTATATTTTTTTGCAGTTATTTAAATTAAAAAGTAAGTAAAAGGGGTCCAGCTACTTGGGGGGATGCTCAAGTGTACCCATCCCCCGTTCGTGAGGGGGTCGTGAGGCTGGCTTGCCGGCGGTGACTACCACAAACCGGTTTTTTGGCATAGATGAGGGCACATCCCAGAGGTTTTAGTGTGGTGTCCCCTGCCTACGCTCCGTGCGCTATGGCGGGAGTCCTCACATATCCACGCCGACTACCTGCGGCGTGTCGAATCCATTAAGATTTCCCCTAAGTAAAAAAGAAAAAAAAGGGTTCAGTTAATTAGTTAGGTAGCTAATAAGTTAACCCGAAGAGCCATTAATACCTTTGAAACACTGCCTTAATACATACTTATAACTTTGAAAAACTGAGCCCTTGACTAAAGTATTTTTTGAGTAATTATCGTCAATGACCGAATAACATGGTTCCTAAAGGCAGGAAATAGGGCAAATATCGAACTATTGACACCCTCGTGAGAGGGTAACGTGGCTGAATACAAAGCTTACAGTCATTATTAGGAAGTTATACAAAAAACGGGAATTAATATAGAAACTTTATTAAATTTCTCTCTATGTGATCTGACTGTATCGGGACACAGATAAGTGCGAGGGCAAAAATCACATATAATAGTGAAAGGACATTGTTAAACCATTCGTTGCGGCAAACGTATTTTTACGTACCCAATTGCGGATTATAATCTACTTATAACTGTACAAACAAAAATTTAAAAAAATAATAATATCAATACGTAACTGAACAATTGAAGTACGAGACGTTATGGCCGCCGCTTGAGGATGACAAAGCTTTAAGGAATTTAATTACATTTACTACACAAGAGAACAACATAAATATTTGAAATAGTGAAAAAAAACCATTTTTTTTTTTTTTTTTTTTTTTTTTTTTTTTTTTTTTTTTTTTTTTTTTGCCTGTAAAGTCGGTTTTACGGGCGAAGATTTTACGTGACAACGTCTTTTTCTCGGTAGAATATTTATTGATATGAATATAATTAAATTGCACAATGCGCGCGGCAGACCGATCATAGTTGAGTGGGAGAGAGACGCAAGGCATTCGGCGGGCCTCTCTCTCGTTCGGTGACTCATCGTAACGTTACCGAGCGTTACACTTTTTCATAAGTGACTCCCAGCCGCAACCTAATTTAAGACGTTGTCACGTCAACAAAGGAGAATGTCAGAGATTTTTCCAGACTAACCTTTAGTTGGTTCTGAAGAATCTCTGAAAAAAAAGAAAAAGAAAAAGCTTAGGCTTTTCATGCTGTTTCAAGATTCAAATTGCAATAAATGGGAGTCTCACTTTTAGGTATATGTATTGCATTTTATAATAAGACTTGTTGATCCGGCCAAGCGTTGCTGTGGCTCAGTTATTATAATTTGCAATAATATTTTTTAAAATTAAAATAAAACCTACTCTCTCCTATGTTGGACCAAATCCAGCAAATCGTAGTTCATCGCGTTCAAACACTACAATCGCGACAGGGATAGATTTAGACACCATGTAACTGAACTGCTTGTAGAGAAATTTAAAAAGTTGATGATAAAACTCTTATGATCAAAGCCTATAACAGAATTGATGATTTTATTTAAGGGACAAAAAGGCGTGAAGTTAATGGCTCGTACTTTCATAACTATTCTGCTAATTATAATATATTTTGCAAAGATAATTTTATTTGTGAATTTTTATTAGCGCTAGAAATGTTACCTTATTCAAATAATTCTGGTACATATTAAATGGAGAAAAAATAAGCAGGACTTCGAGATAAGACCAGTATTATAAATTATAATATCCATGGAAAATTAAAGTTGAATCTTTATATTAGATTTTAAAATTTCGGTCAAAACTAAACTGAACTTAAACTGAATACTTTATTAAATTTATCTATTGAAAACTTGTAAGCAAGTTTAATCAAGTAAATCAATTCATATTAAGATGAATGAAATGGATTCCCATTGATCTCCCGCGGCAAAATATATATATGATCTAGCTATGGAGCGCTCGCTACAAGCAAAGGCTTTCTGGTCCGTTGCTACATGGACTGTTTCTCGAACAAATAGGTCAAGGCAACCTTTCAACATAATCCTAAGGCTTTCAACGACTCCATATCATGATATTTGTGTGTTCACTTCCAGTTTTATGTCACATTAAGTCAATAGTGAAATTCTAAACCCAAAATACGATAACAAATGTCGATCACCACGCAAATAAGTATTTTGTCCGCGTATTTCTTTTGAGTTTTTTTTTTAATAACTATATATTTATTTCTAATAAAATGCCTGTTTTTTAAGTTTCAATTTTTGCTTTTTTGGATCATCAGTATTATTTAGGTGGATGCTAATAAAATCAGCTATAACGTTCATCCATTTAATACAATCTTGCAGATACAATTATTGTACCATGCCGTCGTTTCATTGAGTTACAAATCGAGTGATAGTGAGGCCGCGTTCAGACGACACGCGCCTGCTAAGCGCATGCCACGCGCGCCAGCACCCGCGTTTAACTCGCTTTGAATTTCATTGTTTATATTTTAAGTCTTATGACACATCAATAGATCTCAAATAGCATTTATCGAAATCCCATGCGCCCGCCCCGTGCCCGCTTCGTGCTAACCCCGCGCTAACCCTGCACACGCGCTGCACCCACCACGCATACGACTTGCGCCCCCGCTATGGCTAGTGTCGTATTGACTGTGATCAAGTTTAATCGTAGGGCTTGTTTTTATGATGGATAATATCGACTAAGAAATATTCAATTCCTTGGTGGAGGAAAGGGATGTGCTGTGGAATAAAACCCTTAAAAGTTATAAAGATACTAGTAAAAGAAAAACTTTACAGGCTTGGCGAGATATATGTATAATTATCAATGAGGATATTGAATCACTGCCGGATGTGGAAAAAATAAATACGGTGTGTAAATATTTTTATTAAATTGTAACTCTTCCCTGCTCAGACATAAAGTATTCCGCAAAATAATCGTGAACTGTACTTGCTGGTATATTAAGTTGTGTTGATTGCGACCTTGGTATAGCCGATATTTCAGGATCAAGATTGATGGTTGATACTTCAGGCATACCCTCTTATGTATAAAGTTCTGTAGTAAGCAACATGTCTTTACGATTTTAACTGCTAGATCAAGTGAAACATCTAGAGGACGATGGAGAATTCGCCATTTATACAAGGTGGTATAAAAATATCCGTAAAGCGGAAACGGGGTTAAATGGTCCCTTATAAAGAGTCAATTTATAATATTTGAAAACCGTAGTATCAGAGTATGACTTACCGCCAAAATTAATTAAAGAAAATCATTTATGTGCCAACCCTATTTCCATATAATCAAAGAGTAAATAACACAGAATGTTTATAGACATTTTTACCTAATATCAGCGAAACGACATAGAGTCAATAACAAAATGTACAGAAGCCGCTCAGATCGATATTACAAGTCAAAGAAAATGTTAAAAGACCTGACTTACCTGACCTGACCTACTTTATGTTAGATCTCTTTCAATCTAAGTTAACACTTACTTTTTCGTAACGAACAACAACTTTGCAGAAACGGCTCAAAGTGTGCTCCGCCTTGCTCAATGCACAACCTCGCTCGCCGGGATAGGGCTTATGTGGCATTTCGCACCATCCTCGGTGTTACTGACGCGAAAACAGATCTTACACGTTGCGTCATCTCTTAAACTTTTGGGCATTCGGAGAAATAGACTTTGTCCTTCACATAACCTCATAAGAAGAAGTCCAAGGGTGTGAGGTCCGGAGAACGAGCAGGTCACGCCATAGCCACTTAGCCATTGTTTCACTATAGAAATAATGTTAGTTCAAACACGAAATAATTGTAAGATATCGATTAAAAGATTTGAAATTGACAATATAACGTTATATTTGACAATAGAAGTTTTTTTTGCGACTTGACTTTTTCGAAGCCATGAATTCCTCTTATTGAGTTTGCAAACCTTTTTGAACGGAAACTTAAATAATCTATAATAATTTCAGTGACAGCTTACTAGGGTTGACAATATCTTTCGCTTTGATAATTTATTACATTTTTACGGGGTTGTTTGTAACACGTTGTATATTATATATAATGCCAAAAGCACATTCTACGTATCGCCTTGCCCGGATCAAACGGTAGTTAAAGACCGATTTAGTCGCATCCATTTGTTGCGATCCATCCATCCAATAAGTAAATTTACGTGTAACGCAAAAGCCTCGTCCAGTTTTTTTGAGTTATATATACCTAATTTTAAGTTACAATATTATTTACTACATTTTTCGGCTATTCCAATAAAGAGTCTTTATTTCTTTGAGGAGACCATTATTATTGAAATCCGTTTTTTGTACATGGGCCGATAGTTAGCTTTAGATTTTGTTGTGCTTACACAGATCCCGCCTATTCGGAAACCTCGCATCGATAGGGCCAGTACCACTCGTCTCATTGGCATCGTGTGGAAAGGGCGTTCTGCTCAGAATGTTGTTACTATCATAGTCACGTTGTTATTTAGTTAAACTTTAAAAATATAATTGTATTTACTAAGTTTATAATAATACTAATTGTTTATAATTTATTTTTATTACTTTTGCGATTAAATTAAATAATATGCTTTTAATTTATATTTCATAGTTCTTGTTTTAACTGTTGAATATGTTTGTCTTTAAACACGTGGTTGTCGTATGTCCGGCGTTCTATATTTTTGTAATAATAATTTTAATGTGGAAATCTATCGTTTGGGCTGAAACTATATTTGGATATACCTTATTAACGTGCTATTGCTGATCCATTTTCGTTGGTTATTATCAATAAAGGATGTCATATTAAAGTAATTTATTACAGTCACGATTTCTTTCTTTTTTTAATTTCAGCAGCTGGTTTGCCCCTAATAGATAAGCCATTCTCTTAGGGACCTGGCTGCAAACAGGGGGGCTCATAAAATACCGAACGAAATGAAGAGAACGCATTTCTGTCGCCTTGTGGAATATTTAAGAATGGTTCTTAAATATTCCACAAGGCATTCTGGAGCAGCGTTGGTGTTTTAATGTACAAATAAGATATTTAAAATGTGCTATAACTTTAAGACCTACCTGCAGACATCTAGTTTCTGTAAAGTATCGGAAAAAAGTAGATGGTAAAAGTTTATATGATGCTACGTGTATCCGTATCCAGTGTATCCAATATTAAATCAAAGTTCTTTTTTTATTTATTTCAATTAATAACTAACATAATTAGTAGTAATTCTATGCTAAACCTAATTACAGGTTTCCTTAAAAATCACCAATAATATTTTTGGACGTGTCATGAGCAATTTAGAAAAGAAAAAAAATATGTTTGTTGTATGGGAGCCCCCTATAAAAAATTATTTTATTCTAGTTTTTAGTATTTGAAGTTATAGCGGCAATAGATATACACCATCTGTGAAAATTTCCACTGTCTAACTATCAAGGTTCATGAGATACAGCCTGGTGACAGACGGACAGACAGATGGACGGACGGATGGGCAGCGTAATAGTAATAGGGTTCCGTTTTACCCTTTGGGTACGGAACCCTAAAAACAAACAGTCGTGATCCTTAACAGTATAAACTTGAATTAACTAATTAGCCCAAAAATTAAATATTAACAGAAATATGACCAATTTTGTATAGATACTGAATAAAAAACTCACATGTAAATAAAATAAAAAAAAATCAAGCCACAAAAAAGAAGGATGCATATTAGTATATTTAATAACGATATAAGAAAAAATATTAATTATAATTTAATATATAAATATACTTATTAATATATATAAATGAATACATATTTTAAGCTGACTTGAACACAAAAATATTAATACTTTAACCATTTTTAGTACTTACACTTTCTAAAAACAACCTTCCTTAAAACAAGCCGTAAAACAACTTTTTACGGATTTAGCCCATAATTTATTTTATATTTAATCCTGATGTTTCGACCCCTTTGCAGAGGCCGTGATCAAAGGATAACTAAGGCAATGGTCATCATATATTTTCCCACCTTCACAATATTTTAATCGGGCACCTAACTGTTAAATTTGTTATATAAATCAAATTGTTTTATTTTGAATTTTTTAAGAGCGTTCCACCTGCTTGGGATCCAATAATCATAAACTGAATATCTCCAAAGACACAGATTGCAAGACCTAGTGATGTAGTTAGCTCTTTTTGCTAATAATAAAAGTAAGTTGGAGGTCGGTATCCCGCAGAGTTTCTTTCGCCAGTTCTTCTTGGAAGGGCTCACAATTACCGAACTGGTCGTTGACTCAATAGTGTACAGTATAATCGTAGTGAGATTTCAATAACCAAATAAAATTCAAAATAAAACAGTTTAATTTTAATGAAAATTTTAACAGTCAGGATCGTGTCCGATTAAAATATTGTGAAGGTTGTAGAAAATATACGATCACCATTGCCTTAGTCATGCTGTGATCACGGCTCCGGTAATGGAGTCGAATCGTCAGGATTAAATATAAAATAAATTATGCTCAAAATCCGTATAAAAAGTTGTTTTATTCAAATACTTTACCCATTAAGTATTTCAATCGCCTTTGTTGTTAATGATGCTTTACTGTGAATGAAGATGTCTATGTATATCCTTGAACATATCGTCATATGTCCGAGGTAATCGGAAGGTGTGCGTATTATTCGCATAGTTTGCTCTCTTCTCAGGGGCTAGTAATAGTGGTGGGGGTTCCTGACGATGAACGCGGCAGGACTGGGCATTGTAGGCTATAACCTCTAATACTAATTAAAGTTGTGTGTCTTATCTCTATAATGAAGAAATGGATATAATGAGAGCCAGCGCCTGCCAGACATACGTTAAAGTATAAAAGCTGAAATTTTTTGCGTGTTCTCACTGGTGTAGGGAACAATGTTAGGGGGTTACAAACCTTGAGTAACGGTGCCTTCGGTAGGTATCAGGTAATCTAGGGGCGCAGTACCTGAGCTCTCTCACGTTAAATTATAAAAGCTGAAATTTACACAGAGTGTTCAAATGACCATTCTAAGTCATTATTTAAAAGGCCAGACCAATCCGAAGGGTAACTACCCCAGACGCGGTAGAAGGTCAAATGCACTGAGAGGTTTGTAACCTAGATTAACATTAGAGCATTTCTATCATTACCATCACTACATATTTTAAATCCTCTCCTCTGTCGCGTCTGTCTGTCTTTACATTCGCAATAAAATCAAAAACTAATGAACGGATTCTCATGCGGTTGTCACCAAAAATAAGAATGATTAATGAGGAAGAATTTAATCTAAATTGGCTGAAATATAACGATAATTGTTGATAGAGTCGGTGTAAAATCAAGCGACCTGAGAGCTTTTATCAAAAGCCTTGTCTAATTCCTTTGATGTATGTATTTCTGTTTAATAGATGTACAAAAAAGTCCGCGATGGCATACGTCTAACTTTCAAGGATAGCGGACAATACTCCATTCTATCTCCTAAATAAATGGTCGCTTACAATGCAGTAATCGGAAATCTATTTAGACGTATACAGTATTAATCCTAATTCCTAATCCTAATTTAAAATACGTTAGTTACTTTAGCGTTTTATGCACAATATTTTGATTCTTTATATCATATAATTTAAATGAATATCTCAGGAGATTTCGGCAAAATTTAATGCGCGCGAAAATAAATTCAAGTGCGTTTGTCATATTGATGACGGGACTCGCTTGATGCGATCATCACCGCGCCGAGCGATTAGGCACGTGTACTTGAAGGTCAAAATCCCACCCAATCAGCTTTCGCCCGATCAGAATCTCCTCTTAGAGGCTTAGGACTCCGCCAACAAACGCGCCATCCGCACCCTTCTGGCCAGCCCCAGTCCTCTTCTTTGTCGCCTGACCCCCTTTCTGGGAGTCAGCCGACCTGACTTTTCCGACACTTCTTATGCGTAACCTCGTCAAGGTGAGTAGCACGTGTGCCTTCTCTCTCTAGAATTTTTATTGCAATGGTTAAGGGCTTCTGACTCTTCGCGGGTACAAACCAACCGCTGGTGATGTTTAGTGAGTCTGACAACCGCACAGCCGGCTGTGAGGTATCCATGAGGATCTTTAAACTTGTCTAGCTTAAACAAAAGAAAGAAAAGCGCATAGGTACACATATAAAATAAACAGACTCATGGAGCGAATGGAGTTAACGACTGAAAGCTGTATTTTTCTTCTTTTTAGTGTTGTTGGAAGGCTGCGATTGCTTTGGTTTTGATATTATAGAGTAAAATTTTATGGTCGATTTTTTGTTTTATATTTGCTCTCGTTAGATAGGTGAGATATTCATATTTAGTGTCACTGGAATCTGAAGAAAAATGTTTATGGCTTAATATTATCATTATTTAATAGTAATTAAAGAAAAAGTAATTAAAGTTTTTTAAATGGTCTTGGAGGCACGGCTAATACATTTACTATTAGCAAATGTAAGATCTGATAGAAAAATTGCCCCTAATGTGGCACAGAAGTTTTGGAAGGTGCACGAACTGCCGTTCAAACTTCCACAGAAAAAAATGTAGGGTAACGCCGGAAAATTAACAAAAGATTGCAATTTGATAAATAAATTGGGAAAAGGCTTATATGTCTCATAAAACCTCAGATCACTAAACCAATACCGACTTTTATTACTGAAAAGCATTATTTTTTCAGTTTTCTTAAAAAAAAGCAGGAACAAGCATACATTTTATACATACATTTTCGCCGCGCGGTAGAAAGATAGGGCGATATTACTTCCTCCCCTTCGCCGCGCTGGCGGTCTACTCTCCCTTCGTCTTAAGAATTTTCGACCAGGTCACGTGTCCTAACGCGAGTTTAACATTTTTTATCCATCCCAAAATGTGCACAACACCGCTAAAAAAGTTTTCACTTAAAAAAAACAATTTTCATTGCCTTTCTTTGCTTCTTCTTTAATTACAGGCATTGGCAGAACGTATACTTTCTAAAAGTCAAGCATTACCTCAAAATTGGTATTATTTTTAGAACAACTCCAATTCTGTTTACAAATTATTAATTTTTATTTTTAAGCAAGCGTGAGTTGTTATAAAATAAAATGGAGTTTTAAACATTATTTGATTTAAAACAAAGCACCTACCGCCTAGCGGTCCAACCCGGGCAATAATGGACCAACCGTGGTGATGGTACCCTCCGCAAGGGCCACCTGGCTCGCGACCGAGTCGTCGTCATCTGTCGCCAAGCAGCTTTGCTACGTTCCGTCGGAAGCGTGAGTGCCAGTGCCAATGGCAGTTGGTAATAAGTCATTTACGCAGCTTATGTCTTGGTATCTTGGCAATGCTATACCAAAGTAACTCATTTTGGAGGGTAGCGGGATCCGAAGCACGGTTTTAGCCATTGTCCGCAGTTAGTAGGGGCCCAACTAACGCGCTAGCCGCGCGTGAAAGGCTGCCCCACCAACTCGCGAAAAATCTTAAAGTGCTCCACCGTACCAGTTAGTGATTGGACAGCCCTGGTAGCCATTTTGGTAGGATCGAGCGTCCCCACAGTCTCCAGGTGAGTTCCCCTTTTAAGTCAGTTTATCCCAAGAAAACTTTCATGGTTGACTAAGTAGTGTCTCGACTGAAAATCCTATCCCTCATGACTATCCATCATAACGAAAAAGAAAAGAAAGAATTTAAAACAACGGCTGCACTTCCTCCCATTTAAAGTGCACCTTGCGAATATTAGAGCACTGCACTCAAATCTCGATCCGGTCCCATACCAGAAAATTGACCATGCTGGGATTGAAGCGCGACGATTTGCCCTAGCGCTAAATTTTACTCAGCTGCTGGATCAAACAACGCGAATTCCAAATATTGCACTTTACTTACTGCAGACAACTGATCTACACAAACAAACGCAACATACAGTAAAGATTTCAGCTCCATTGGGATCGTCCGACCATTGTGTAGTGAAATCCGTATCGATCTGCTCTCCTCCGGATGAAAGGTTCTAGACCTATTGAGGCTTGAGGCGGGTTTGGCCTTACGAGTTAGCAGATTGAAACGAGATGCGTATTTTCTTTGCATCTTATCCCTAGCAGCAAACTGTCTTCACTTCAAGCGACCATTCGTGCACTGCTGATGCGATCGCGGATGGAATTTGGCGTATTTTATTCCATTCTCCGACATCCCGCCCGGTCCCTTCCTTTGTATAATGCGGCCTGTATAATGCCCGAAAACAAGCTTACCAAGCTTGGGTGCAAATCGCAAGATCTGTGCAGGGAGAATCCGAGCGAAGAAGAGAGTCTATAATTTGGCCGCCAGGTCATGTAAGTCGAAGTCAGTCAAAGCGAATATCTGCCGTCCTATGCTGAAATCTGACGGGTCGCTGGCTCATTCTGCAGCTGAGAAAGCAAGTTTATTTGCCTCTATGTTTGCTTGTAATAAATAAATAATGTTTGCTGGTCCGTAGAGTCTTATTTAGTCTGGACGTGAATAAGGCCAGTGATCCTGATGGTATACCAGCAAGAGTACTGAGGTATTGTGCGCCGGAGATGTCTCCTATGCTAACATGCTTGTATCGCCTCTCTCCAGACAAAAACCGTACCAAAATCCTGGAAGCCTGCCAATGTTCAGTCAGTACCCAAAAAGGGTAGTCGTGCCGTCCCATGCAATCACCGACCGATCGCCAGCCCTGCCATACTCTGTAAGGTTCTAGAAAGAGTGCAGGACAGAAGACAATGGTCTTCTCAGCGACCGTCAATATGGCTTTCGCCGAAGACGTTCAACCGTGGATCTTCTAGTTTATGTGATGCATTGCAGGGGCGACGCCTTCGAGATGCACGGCTATGATACCAGAATTTGTTGGGTATGCAGACGACAGTACTGTCGTAGAGAGATACTTGTCTAACGCAAAATCTAGCAGTGACAACGTGATGTAGATGAGTCAGGCCATGGTTGAGCGAACGAATCAAAGGTTAAGCCACGTTTCCCAGTGGGATGACAGTAACCTCTTTCATTTCAACACCTCCAAAACACAAGGAGTTCCTTCAACCTCACTCCTACTTTCCGAGGTACATCTGTACCTGTTACCGAATCTTTAGAACTCAACTTCAGCGCCAATATCGAGTCCAAGGCTCAAACTGCAGCTAAAAAGCTGGGGTCAAGCGATATTTCAAGCCGGACAGCTTTTAACTATATATAAAGCTCAAGTCCGATCTTGCATGGAATATTGCCACCTCTGGGAGATGGAGGGGGAGGAGGAGGTCTTCTACAGACTGTATAATGGAGAGCATGCTCAGGAGCTGCATATACTCATACCGCCATCTCCTTTTTTCCAACGGGCATCCCGACGCACTGCGGGCTAACACCCTTTCTTGGTTGCTATTTCTACCTGTGCCACCAAGCGTTTCTCAACATTTTTCATAATGCGCACAGCAAAGGAGTGGAACTACCTCCCTGCGTCTGTATTTATAACCCATCCGTTTTTAAAGCCATAGGAACCTCCTAGGTTAGCTCGCTCCATCTGGGTTAACTCGTTCGTTCGTGGATCCTGTCTTGGCCCCCGGGCTTGATTGAGAGAACCCATTTCTAATAAAAAAAATGTTGGTATGAAAAGTAAATAAAACATATTACCATGTATTTTATTCAAAAATCAAAAAAATGTTAAATCACAATCACGAGACTACACTCGAGAGCAATGAATCCGGGTCACTTAAAGAATGTTAAAAATCTCGGAAACTAAAAATGATAGGTTAATGCAATAAATTGTATTTAATAGACAATGTAATACTCCTTAAACGAAAGTAAAAAAAATATGAGTCACCATACATTTTATTAACACAAAATTACATAAAGAAAAAAACTGCTGATCTCTCCTTAAAACAAAAATAGGAAACATGAAATGTTTGAACTTTATTACGATTTTCTTGAATTTTAATACTTCGTATTGCCTCCTCGTGCTTCCATTACTGCGTTTACGCGGTTTGGCATGCTGTACACCAAGTTCCTTATACGATTTTGGGGAATATTCTCCCATTCCTCTGTGAGAGCAATTTTGAGCTCACGAAGCGTGATTGGGGGAGGGTTTCGTTGTTTTACGCATCTGCCTAGCTCGTCCCAAGCATGCTCGATCGGGTTGATATCCGTGCTGCGCGCTGGCCACTCCATACGAGTAATGTTCATCTCTTGAAGGTAGTCATTCACAATCCTACCTGTATGAGGTCAGGCATTGTCATGCATAAATATAGCATCCTCACCTAAATTGACCATAAATGGACCAACGTGATCATTGAGGATTTCTTCCACATATCTTACGCTAGTTAAAGAGCCGTTTTCTATGATCACCAGCTCTGTGCGACTTTCAGAAGAAATTCCGGCCCACACAAGTACAGACCCACCACCGTAGGCTACTTTTTCTTCGATGCATGCTTGCTTGAATCTTTCCCCTGGTCTTCGATACACTCTGTGTCTTCCATCGTGCTTGTAGAGCATAAATTTTGATTCGTCGGAGAACATAACTTTTGACCAATCTTCAATACTCCAATTTACGTGGCTCTGGGCATATCTTAGTCTTGAAATACGATGCCCACGCTCCAGTTTAGGGCCGTTTGCAGGTCTAAGGGGTTTTAAGTTAGATTCAGCAAGCCGACGTCTTACTGTCCATGCACTTGGGTTACTTCCTCCGAGGCGTCGAAACTGATTGGTGAGAAAGCGATTTCGAAGCATGGTGTTCACCAAGTATCGGTCTTCTCGTGCTGTGGTACACCTGGTTCTGCCCGTTCCTGGTCTGCGTAGGTTAGAACTAGTTTCTTCGTAACGTCGGAGAACTCTTTGTACTGTTGACAGCGACACACCGACAGTCCTGGCTGTATCGCGCTGACTCCGGCCGGTTTCCAGCATTGTAAGTATTCTGGTGCATTCTTCAGGCGTAAGCGACATAATTTCAGCTTGAATAATGAATATAGAGCACTATCAACATGGTTTATGTACCCACATAAATGACAGATTACAAACAAAAGCAAAACCAAATGCTGTAATTTCGTAGTTCCATCTTCGAAAGTGGCCCTTTTTCAAATTTGATTTTTTTATGATATAACTTTACAATAACTAAGAAGTTTTAATACCTTCATTTAAGGAGTATTACATTGTCTATTAAATACAATTTAAGTGACCCGGATTCATTGCTCTCGAGTGTATATGGCGGCGCGGCCACCTACCTTGTAAAGAAACACGCCTAGTTGCTCGCCTTTCTCACCCCAAAACACGATCATAAAATCTAAATCACTTGCCCAAAGAATATTGTGTAAATAGAATTTTTTGTTTTCCCTTAATATCTCTAATAATTAGCAATTTTTGACGTGACAACGTCTTATAAATTGGTTTGCCGGGTGACACTTCAAGAAACTGCGTTACGCTCCGCTCACGTTATGCGCTTACAATGAGAGCGAGTGAGAGGCACGCGTCCCTTCCACTCGGGCATGGTTAGCCCGCCTAAGAGCGAGAGAGACAGACATAAAAAGTGGAAGGGACGCGTGCCTATAAATTAATGTTTTAAATATAATTCTTTGTATAAATAAATGTTTTAAATTGTTACTATTATTTCATCCTTCTTCCTACTATACGAATGAATATTCACATTAAAATTATTTTACCACTCAAAGTCGTTGTCACGTAAAACTTTCGCCCGTATACCGACTTTACAGGCAACCAACAAGTTTTTTTTATTAATAAAAAATAAGTTTACATATTTTTAGCAGTGTTCGCAAATCACATCCCTAAATTATTTTTTTCATCGAATTTATTTGTGAAATAGGTCACTACTTTTATTAAAGATGTTCGTACCGGTTTTACGTAGTGTTTCTTTACTCTTTCGTATCGCACTGGTTTCGAGGATATCATATCGGTAGATGCCGGTATTAGTGATGGCAACCGACCGAGGCCGAGTGCAAGTGCGTATGATGAGAATCAGCTATAGTTCGAAAGATATTATTCCATATGTATTTAAGTATAATAATATTAATGGTATTTCATTAGCTGGTTTTTTGCTAGCCGTTTCATTTTACCCTGTGGCTGTGGTGTTAATAATAATAATAGATGAACGATAAATTATAGAAAGGGTCTATAGGCATATCGCAGCAGTAATAAAATCCAGCAGACTAATAAATCGCCATTAAATAAATTTACTTAAAGAATATTTAGATAGAATCGATCGGTGCTTACATTCAAACGTGGTGCGTGAAGCAATCGAAATAATGAGGAAATTATCAATCTTATTTGTATATGCTACGAGTATCATATAAAATTTTAGTTCTTAATTTTATTGTAAAACTTAGAAATATACTAAATCAAGTAACATAATTGGTATTAGAATTGCTCTAATAATGACAACTACAAAAATACAGACATATGTAGGTATACGATACGCTGAAAACTTTTTTAATCAAGATGTGGCTAGTTCTTGTAGCTTGTGGAGCTTATGCAATTTTATGCAAATGTGGCGATAACAAGCCCCAAGTACAGACGATTCAGTTTAACCCACACATTTTTCATTTTGTTGTTGAATTTGGCCTCGTTATTAAGGCATGTCACAAGTTGACAGCCTGAAGTGCTCTCTAAACCAAAACCAGCCAGGACATTATTATTATTACACAAAAACTGCAACGAAAAGAAAAATAGTGTTTGTATGGCTAGTTCTGTTCATGTCTTGTAAATGAAATACAGACCTAAATCGAAAATTATCAAAAAATTTTGGGCGAAGAAAAAGTAATAACAGGAAGAGCGTGCAACGCGTTGTAAATTGCTACAGGCTACGCTCGTTACAAGTGGAAACGTCTACGAGTGCGATGAAAATACATATTTTTTTGTGCCATATGCATTTTATTAAACATGCGATAGCTTAGACAGTTTAAGTAGTAATAATGACTCTTTACATATAGTAAATGGTAACATTAAATGGACGTGCTAATCACGAAATCTGTTTAGATTTCAGTGGGAAATATGTCATATAGAACTAAAAAGATTAGTCATGTTAAGAGATATTCGCTAATAACTAAGTAATAAATACTAGTAAGAACTTTTAGATTTCGGGATCAACAAAACCTACCCCCCGATATTAAAGTTCAAGGCCAGTACGGCTATAATATAAGAATTACGTTTCGTGCTTCACACGGTTGAAACCTTTGATCAATATATCTGCCAGCATATCCGTGGGAAGATACGTGTGCACAGGATTGGTAGCTAGCTTGTTGGCTGACTAGTTGTCACAAAATATTATGGCGGATCTACAGTAACCTTACAACTTCTTTATTAGAGCACTACAGTACACTGCCTCCTTAGCTCCTTACACGTTTCACTGAGTGCTACATACTCCGCCTCAGTGGACGACAGTGCGGCGCAAGGTTGTTTATAACAAAACCAAGTTACTACCTTACCTCCTTAAGTGAGAAGAAATGCTCTAACGAATCAATTTCGTCCTGCATAGCTTGACGCCATATTTCACTATCACTCGAATTCAATGCTTTAACGATTTGTTACTAAGGACCCCTTATAAGGTTTTCCATCAGTACACTTTTTAAACACAATACAAAAATCTTTAGTATCGATGAGGTATCTTAGTATTATTCTTTTTGCCACGTCAAAATGCTCCATTGTATAACATGAATAAAACTGGATTAAAAAAGATACCCTATAAGCTATATCGGGTCTAGTAGTAACGGCTAAATACATTAATAAGCCTATCAATTGTCATGAGCGGTGGCGTTAGAAAATTTCATACCTGTTTCTAAGGGCGTTTTTGCGTGTTGTAAATCCCAATTGCGGTCATCCCGAATCGCTCTAAAAGTTAGTTGATATAATTTTCGTGACATAAAATGAGTTAAACTCATTTTTCGAACGTTCTATCTTCATACCTCACATTTGAGAAATAGATCCTAAATTTTTAATAGTAAAATTCAATTCAAGGGCATCTTTGAGTTCTTTGCATAGCTTATCATCATTACAGAATAAGAAAAAAATATCTACATAAAGAGCAAAAACAAAAATTTGCTTACTAATCTGTTGAACGAAGATGCAATTCTCCCTCTTACATTCAGCGTAATTTAAGAATAAAAAACTTGTTTCACCTTTTCGTACCACGAGCGTGTCGCTTGCTTTAACCTGTACACTGTTTTTTAAGTTATACACTTTGTGTTATTCATCTTCCTTTATAAAAACGTTAGATTGACACATGTATATGTATTTCTTCAGGTAAATCTCCATTCAGGAATGCTGTTTTCAAGTGATCAAAATTGAGATCTAGTTGAACTGAAAGTAAAAGTAGTACCTATTCGTAAGAATCCATGGCACAGTTATGTTAGGAGAGAAAGTTTCATTTTAATAGGGACCAAATAGCTGTGTAAACCTTTTCACTACCAAACGAGCCCTGTAAGTAGTAAAGTACTATTTCTTTCACTGTCGCGTTTAATCTTAATCCACTTGTTTTTGACAATATTTTTGTCTAAGGGTCTATCAACTAACTCTTTTGCTTTATGCTGCTCAAGCGAATCAGTTTCATTCTGCATAGCTTGACGCTATAATTCACCATCATTCGAATTCAATGTCTCAACGACAGTTGTGGGTTACATCTGTACCTGTTACCGACAGCCTCGAGCTTCTTGGCATGGGGTTGTCTTCAGACCTCAACTTCGGTGCCATCATCGAATCCAAGGCTCAAACTGCAGCTAAAAAGCTGGGTGTCCTAAATAAGGTCAAGCGATATTTCACGCCGGGACAGCTTTTAACTCTCTTAAAAGTTCAAGTCCGTTCTTGCATGGAATATTACAGCCACCTCTGGACGGCTCAGCAAAATACCAACTTGCTGATCTGGACACGATTCAGTGCAGAGCTGAGAGGCTCACTGGTGTCAGCAAATTGGTGAAGAGCAAGCTTCATACCTTAGCTCACCGCCGCCAAGTTGCCTGTCTGTCGGTCTTCTACAGACTCTATTTCGGAGAGTGTGCTGATGAGCTGCATATGCTCATACCGCCATCTCCTTTTTTTCCATCGGGCATCCAGACGCACTGCGGGCTACCGCCCTTTTTTGATTGCTAGCCCTACCTGTTGCTATTCTCAACATTATTTATAATGCTCACAGCAAAGGAGTGGAACTTCCTCCCTGTGTCTGTATTTTCGAGTACTTATAAATCGTCCGTTTTTAAAACCAGGAAGAATAGGCACCTTCTATGTTAGCTCGTTCTATCGTGGATCCTGTCTTTGCCCCCGGGCTTAATTGCGATCAAGAGCGAACCAAAAAAACACCTATGTCATCGACAGTAAGAGCGTTACCATTATTATTTTTGATAATACAAGTATCCATTTCCAATTTAATTTCATAACCTTTCCTAGCTTATTGTGAAACCAAAATTAAATTAACAGATAATTGTGGTGCATACATCACATCCTGAAGTTCAATTAGGTTTGACAATATTACATTACCTATACCTGTACTTTTGAGCACCTCACTATCAGCTATGGTAACATGACTATCAAGAATATCAAAGTTCTGTTGTAGTTCACGTCGACCAGTTATATGGCTTGTCGCACCTGAATCAACACAAAAGATCCAACCATCTTCCTGAGAGTGAAATGCTGAATGTACATAAATCCCTGTTGATGTATTAACATACGAAGTAAAGACCTTGTTTGGGCAATCCTTAGTCCAGTGTATCTTATCACGGCATTTAAAATACCAAGGTTTCTTATTTGTTTTTCCTTTGTTGTTATCAGTGTCATGATTGTCATGCTTTGGGGATACACGATTATACTTGTCAATATTTCTATTGGTGTATAAGCACTCGATTGCATTAGAAGTATCAACAGCCAAACATTTATCTGGAAGAAGTTTAATATTTCTCAGATCGCTTGTTATTACTTCTCCTAAGTATTTCAAGGCCATTATCATAGGTTCGAAATAGGGTGTCTATCCTTGTAGCATTATAGCTCCTAAGAATTCATCACCTACTGGTTTATTCAATGTTGAAAGTTGTTGCGATAGAAAAGTTATTTCGTTCACATATCTTTCCATATCTGGGAAATCTTTCAGTTTAATGGAGCACAAACCTCGCAATAAACGTAAACGACAATTCAACCCCTTTCTTCACACACCTTTTCTAGGGTTGAGTAGAGGTAGAGAGATGTCTTGGCATTTATTAAGTGTGAGAAGCAATTACGATTTATACTCAAACATATTTTTGACAAAACTTTTTCATCTTTTCGCTTACGTGTTTTAATCGTAGTTTTATCTTCAGAGGGGTAACCAACAGAACAATGCCACAAATTATAGTGAATCAGCATACGTCTCATTAAAATTTCCATTCTAAGTAGTTAGAACTTCCATTCAAATTATAGAAAGGAGATTGCTCAAATTGGCCCAAATGAAAAAAAAATATTGACTTATACGGTAATTCTTGGCGTAATTTATATTTTATTATCCAGTCATTAGATTTTAACGGACACTTCTGTATAATATATTCATTTTAAAAAGGAATTTCACTTTACCGGTTTGGAAAACATACGAACGAATCATTTTTGATGGCTATGGGTGTAGTAACATACAGCCAAAGACTGATCGAAGTTGTTTATATAAAATAAAAACAAATCTATTTTGTACAGATCAGTAAGATAAAATATTTTTTAATATTACACTGTGGTATTAATATACTCAACTATATTATCATTTTCACTACATGCAAATGTGCTAAGACAATTATTATAGATGGTAGGCGACACCATAAAGTCTATTGCCATACATTGTTCGCCAAACACCTTCATAAACACATTATAAGGTATAATACACTAAAAATGTAAAATATAGTTCTAATAGAAACATAACAAAAATAATTAAGCTACTGTAGATATGGCTGTATAGCCTAAATCTCTTAGCTTTCTTTGGTTAACGAGAGTTTATTAAAAATTCTGTAGATGTAGATGATATGTAATATTAAACACAACATAATAGTACTTAAGTTGTTTTATTTCATTAATCTACCTTATCAGAATATTTAAAGTATATCAGGAATATATTTCACATTAGAACAAAGCATTAGAATTACCTTTTACCATTATAAACCGAATTATTACTATTGTTTTTTTATAAAATTATGACAACAGTTCCAGTTTCACATTTCATAGGTAGGTACCTACTAGTTCCTTGACATGCATTTTTTGTTAGACACTTCTATACAATTTGCTCTATCTAATCACAATTTCTAAATGAAACAAGCAAGATTGCTTCTGGAAGTCGCAATCACATGACATACTTACCTGATTTTAAATGTTACCCTTGTGCATTAATTTCAAAAACAGGCAACTATCTGTTAATCTACATGCTCTAAATATAATCTAATACCCACCCACGTAATTACGGTACCTTTGGCTTGATTTCCCTAGTTTACTTATTTGTTTTTTTATTATTTTGATACCTATGCAGGTGAGGTACCTTTTTAGGTTTGCAAACATAACCTCAAAATCATTCAGTGTATATGGTTTATAGAAGTTCTCAGGGGTGTCCGTCAATAATATTTGTTTCTACAGTCATTTATACATAATTTCGATTCTAGGAAATAAGTTTTCATAATTATTGGTCTTTAGGCCAAACGTGTATGGAAGCTGAGCAATCTCCTTTAGTATTTAATTCGTAGCTGATTTTGTATCGTCCCCAGACATTATTGCTTCAAATCTTCAGTGTTTTGCTTTTTTTTAGGTAGATTTCGCCCATAAACTATTGTAACTAATAGAGAAAACTCGTATATACATAGCACTTTCACAAACAGGAATGACATAAAAAATTATAGAGGTAGAAAAATGGTATGATAAATTAAACACAAGAACACAAAATGATCAGCTCGGATTACGGTTGTAGCATAGAATAAAAAAATAATACGTGCTAAAAATGTTGTTTTGTAACACATTAAGTTCTTAAATAAATAAAATGAAAAATTTACACAGTTATAAAAACATTTCTGTTTTCTAAAGAATATTATGAATGCGTCAAACCATCATTCATATTCTCGTTAATTCCGCGTACTAAGCTAAAATGCATGTGTAATGAGTGCTTCTACGCCTGTAGTACATCAGCAATCGGTTCAAAGCTCACACTAGGGTTACGGCCGCTTTTAGTTCAATAATACCTGCAATTAGAACTATTCTAATTTATGTATATTCTACATTTTCACTTCCCTAATTGCTTATATTTTGTCATTAAATGGTGAAATTAGATCTCGATGAATTAGTTTTTGCCATACCCATTCTGTGCACCAAAAAATGGACATAAAATCCAAATTATAGTATTATATTGCAATCTCCAACCTGCCTGCAAAGCATAAAGGCCATGGCCCCCCGTCCCCATCATCAGCTTCCGTCTAGCAGTTGACGTCTTTTGGTTGAAATGATGGTTTCAATAAGCTTTGTCGACCATAAATCACCTTCAACGCAAGAGTTAAATGACAAGCGTTTATTTTTTACTGCAAGACAGCATGGGAATAATTGGAATGGTTATACCACTCTAAAAATGCATCTGAGTACTTTACGTATGAGTCAAAGTGTGTCTAAAATTGATTTTATAGAAATAAAACGACTCCAGATTTCTTTATCTCTTATGGTTTTTATAAACGGCAATCGGCCCTCAAACTTCTGAATGATAGAAAGCGATAGAAACTCAACCCATTAGTATATAATTAATTTAATTAGTAAAATTATTATACATACAGCTAGAAAGGGCGCACAGCTCATCCGCAGAGTGGCACGCAGCGCGCGGTGATGGAGTTAGTAATACTGAAAGCTCGGGCCCAACTCAATCGTCTTTTGTCCTCGGAAAAACGTGCGAGGGGCGGTCCGCGCGAGGAGACAGGTGAGTTGATCCGACGATATTATATTACGATATTATATCATATCATATTGCGACTAAATTGGAGTATTTATTTGGTTTTACAAACAACTTGAGAATTATAAATATCATATCATTAAACAAAGAGAGTACAGGTATGCAATAGGTGGGACGATGCATATTAAAAGTATAACGACGCTACATAAAGAATTGCCTTTTGAGTTAATGTTTTGCGATAACTATTCTCGGTAACCTAGCGTTTCCGTGTCTTGTCAGGTTTACCTATAGATGCACAAGTCCCAGTTGAGATTAACTTTTTAACGAGTTTTTCTATAATTAAATTCGTAAGTGATAAATGCTGTATTAAAAAAAACTTATAAATAATACTGTCGTAGATTTATCCTTTGCATAATATTAACGACAAGCTATGATCCCAACTCCATACATTCGGCTATTGCGATGGTTTCTAAATTATCATAATATACTAAATAAACCCTTGAAATCATCGAACATCGAACAACTCTATAAATAGTATTTTTCTTCAACCACAATTTTTTAGAAGTAATTTATTTTATTATATTATTATTAGGTTAAAAAAATAAAAGACCACATTCTTAATTCAAACAATATCGATCGTTTTTTATATGATTCGCTCTTAATTGTTTTAATACGTAAGTGTCACCATACGTTATAAGTTAAACTTGAACGTAATACAAAATAAATTTAGATGATATATCATATCTTTCGAAAATGTGTTTTTTATTAATTACTCACTTTTCGCTTTTCGCACATCTACGATGGACATGGTTTGCCCCCCTGTGGCTACATTTACATTATTCAAAAACTTTTATTTATCGATATTAATCGGTATGATTACCGGATTTAAAGATTCTGAACGAAATTTTATATTATTTGTTAAAATAACTTTTGTTAATAAGGATGAACAAAAATTTAACCAATTATTCAGCTCTTCCATTAACAATTTTCTTTTAGCGAGTGAAGCTACTCGCTAAGTTTTTATTACCACTGCAAAACACCATCTGATAACAGGTAACAAGATATTAAATCTTAAGTATAAGCATAAGTTTACAGTTTGTATTAAAAGCATTAACAATGGACAGGCTTAGCAAAGCATTATAGCGATATGATATACTATCTTTTGTATTTAAACAATCCCAAATGTTGAGCTTTAAGTTGACTTGACTACACATATCGTAAAATAAATATATATGCGTGAATAGGCGAGGGCGGCGGGGGCGGAGGCGCGCGGGCGGCGGGGCGCGAGCGCACCATGCCGCCTGCGCCCGCGCCGGCGCCGGCGTCCACGACGCCTTGGCTCAACGCCTCGCTAGCGTTCAATGCCACCCGGCTCAACCTCACCTTTGATACTGACTACGAGCTGCTCAATGCCAGCTCTACGGACGAGCATAACAATCACTGGTTTTGTGCTAAGTGGACTAACGCGCAGCAAGATCTCTTCCAGGTGAAACTCACTCACAACTTTAGTGCAATTACGTATACTAGTACTCGACGAAATAATCGTTTATGATTTTTTTATAAAGTTTTTGGTGATCTTATATTATTTTAATTGTTTTACCTTATGGTAAGAGGAGTTATTACTTGAGGTTGTGCTCATCCCTCTCAGCTAATGAAACCTATCTCGTTGATTGTAATGTCTTGATTTAGCCACAAAATTAAAGGTAGGTAAAATGTAATATAAATATTTTGCATAAGTATTCATATTTCTATGTCAATGCATCCGAGTTTTCAGTGTAAACTGGAAACGGTTCGTAATGACGTACCAGAAACTGCATGAATATTAATACGCACTGTTCACTTTCCCCATCGTCGTAGGTAGCTGTTGGCACTGGGCTCGAAAATGAGTAGTTTTCTACATCATACGAAGTTATCCAACGTAAGCTAAAGATATTAGAATAGATTAGATAAAATTGTAACGCTAACCACGAGATAACTCTAGGGATTGTTGATTAAATTGCTTTAGGTAAATAATTGTTATATTGGCCAAACCAAGGCATTGATTTATTAAACATATTTATATGTCAAAGGCTGCGAATCTGTGTTTCGCAATTGCATTCCTGGCGCCGAAGAGCTTCAAGCAAAGCATTCTTGTACTACGGGCGCTGGCGGCAGCTGGTGCGGTGCTGATGGGCATGTGGGCGGGTGCTGAAGTGTGTGCACCTGACGTTCTGGCGTGGAGCCTAGCGCTCGTCCTCGTCAACTCCATACACACGGTGTTTTTAATAATAAGGTAAGGTGTGACTCAAATTGCAGAGTAGCGAAGTGAAGACATGCCACAGTCATTTTAGTTCCTTCCATTGTCATATTTGTTTTCAGATTCATTTCGAACTGCGAAATATTTACGTTAATTAAAATAGACATTAGTAACAAGCATGATTCATTGTTTTGTTAAAATTATAATTGTAAAATTTACAATGTGTTCATTCGTTTGTAATTAAATATAATTTTGTTAACAATGTAATTTTTCATATTAACTCTACTATTATATAACTGATTATGCAGTACAGTACATAACACGAGGAAGAAAAACAGTAATTACCGAGTTTCTTGGAGCTTTCTCTCTTACGCCTCTCGAAGTACTAACAACGTAGTTAGCTTACTTACTGTGTAGGTTTTGACTTTTAATAAACGATTACAATGTGTTATAGAATAAAAAACATTTAACCTTATCCTTATTATGAAATCATACGGAGCGTTCACGATTACTTTAGGCGGAGATATGTAATATCACATACTAAGAGAGAATTCACAAATTGAAAAAAAGCCGGAATCAAGTATAGTGATCCATGTCTCGGATGAATATGATTTAAACACCATAGTTCTACCACGATTGAATGAATTGAACATTAAAATTGTGTACGATATGTTTAGAGCCAATTTTCTTTCACAGGTTCCTTCCACCGGCGCTATCACTAGAACTGACTGATCTGTACCTGAAACTGTTTAAGCCTCTCAAGGTGGACAAGAAACACTTTCAAGAACTTACGCGCGAGGCTCGCGTAGTGCGATTTGAACCAGGAGAGGCCTATGCGGTCGAAGAAGTTACCCCAGCGGACGAGAGACTGTCGATACTTTTGAAGGGAAAGTGAGTATCCTAAATATTAGAGGTTTAATATAATACAGTCATGTTTAGGGCCATTTTAACAGACATTATATGACAAATTAGTTTTCTCCGGTAACATTCTTCATTTTTAATTATTTACTATAATCTTCCCTGTTAAGTACGAATTATAATAGCACATCAACTTACCGCAAAATGACACAGATTTCCAAATAATTAAGAATTCCAACTTTATGTATTTAAGTCTATAACGTTATTTTCTATATCACACTCTTAAGAATGACACTCATTTCTTGTAAATTTTCAATCGTCGTGTTGAAGTCAAATATAGTTTGGTGATTAAATTGTCTTGTCGTGAAATTTTAAAATGGTAAGTTGGAAATCGATATCAAAAATTTTACTGCTTTGGACAGGGTAAGTGGATTGTCAATTTTATCGAAGTCTATCTATCTATATTGTGTAAGAACACAATTAAACATATTAAAATGTCATCGAAATTTCAATGGTAAATAACAAAAACCACTTTTAAAATAACTCTTTACTTTTAAATAGACACTATGGAAACATAAGCTAGGCAAGAAATGGAAACGAAATAATATTAATAAAAATATAGATTATAAAAATTCATAGAAAACTATATAAAATAAACTATTACGGAAAGGCTGCCAAAAACTTTTAATAATAAACAAATTTTACCTTCCAATAAACATGTTATTTTTTTCCTAAAACGTCCAAAGGCCTTAATGACAGAGTGGGTTGCTTTCTTCCGCCAGATGTCGCTAGCTGCTTCCGCCTCCTGACAATAAGTCAGGTTATTGGCAGAACATGGGCAGAACCTATTCAACCCAAGCACAAGCCGCCATCTTCTGATCATTGTAAGGCTCATAATAAAACGGAGGCTGTTCCACCAGGAAACCGTTATTGGGACATCGGACGGAATTAGGAAACATAATAAAATTTTTATTAAAAGGTAAAATTTGTATATTATTTGTTCCGTTTTACGTCCGAAGTCCTTGATGAGAGATGTATTTGTTATCTTCTGGTGTGTGTTGCTCAAGAAATGAAAAACGCAACAATGTTTGAGATTTTAACTTTGTATTATAAATATTGTAATATAAAAAATAGCATTACATTTAATAAAAATAATTCTTAGGAATCTATTTTATTTGACCAATTTGAAATTAAATTCTTAGAATGATAAACTTATGATGACAGATAGAAACTAAGAGTTAAGAAAAAAAGTTTTGGTGAAAAATAAGTTGACCTCCAATTTTAATCGCTCTGTGTAGAGGAGTAACAACATGGAATACAGTAGCGGAAGTGAGTGATGGTCGGAATGATGAAACTGGAAAAGAACATCGTTGAAATGTAGTTAAAATAAAGTAAAATATTTGTGGCGGATGTGTCTCTGTAAGATAATTATTAGTCTGTGATTTTAAGCTAGATACTCTGTGTAATAAAAATAAGACGCAATTTACTTTTCCTGACAGCAGTGATTTTCTCAGATAGGAAGAACTTTTAATGATTGTACCTAACTAATATTAGCAAGTTTTCTTAAGAAAAATTCAGTAATCTATGCAGGACTTTCATTCATCAATTCCCTCGCTTCTATAAACAAATAAATAGTGGATTGCATCTAATTCGCTATATTGGTGACTCCGAAAAGTTTTTGTGTCAGCGGCGAGGCGCAGGAGCAGTCTATTGGATATAACATACCCTGTGTTGTGGCTCCGATTTGCTTGTTTGCTGCCTTTTGTGTTCACCTGCTTTCTTCATACGCACGAGAACAGCTTATCAAGTAACATTCTTCCATTATTTATTTTGACTAACCGATACGATCTGCACATATGGCCTGCACCCTATGCCAAGAGCACGATCATTTATTTGTTCTACTTTGACCTGTTACCTATTAATCAGTACATAAAACTGATTTTAACCACAACATTTCAAGAATGGTGTGCCTGTGATGTCTTACTGTGGAGAACTAATTGATTTAACCTGTGTGTGTAATGGTATCAACAATATTAAACACATTGTTGGATAGTTCCTATAAAGAAAAGGCATTAATGTTGTTTGTGTTCTTTGTTTTTATATTAACTTGTGCTTGTGCATGTTTTTTACTTACCAACTTTAATATCTGGTTTTAAATCTGTTCAATAACTAATTCCTATTTAAATTATAGTCTATAATAATTTGTTAATTAGTTATTAATTTATAGTATATATATTTTTTAAGATTCATAACCTACTACAGAGATAATAAAGTATATCCCAAGTTACTTTTTCAAATAATGTTTGCTGACTTTGATTAATTTAAATTTCAGTAGGGTATATAAGTTGACTTTTAATCTTATGATAGTGCTTATTTTAGGAATATTTTATTTTACTAGAACAGTCTCATTTTACATTCAGTATTAACTCGATTATAAGAATACACAAATTATATTGATTTATAGCATTAAGAGTTACATATAATTATTTGTTTTGTATAGTGTGGTATTCAATTTTCATTTTCCTTTTTGTTTGTTGTGTTGTTTACATCATGGATGACAACGCAGGTATAGGAGATTCTAGCCAAGCGAATTCAAATCAGCAGCTGAATAGTGCTGAGACATATAAGGTGTCAGTAAAATTGCCCCCATTTTGGCCTAACAAACCGGCTGTGTGGTTTGCTCAGGTAGAGGCCCAGTTTGAAATTGCTGGAATCGTGGCCGACTCCACCAAATACAATTACATAGTCGGGCAAATTGACTATAAGTATGCAGGTGAAATAGAAGATATCCTGATTTGTCCTCCTAAAAAGGAAAGCAATATGAAACACTAAAGGCTGAGCTTATAAAAAGGTTGTCACTTTCCGAGGAACAAAAGGTTCGCCAATTGCTCAGTGATGAAGAAATTGGGGATAGGAAACCGTCCCAATTTCTTCGTCATTTAAAATCTCTTGCAGGGGCATCCTTAACAGACCTAAACATTTTAAGACAGCTGTGGCTAAGACGTTTGCCACAAAATGTGCAGGTTATTTTGGCTTCGCAGCCCGAATTAACTGTTGAGCAGTTGGCAAGTTTGGCCGATAAAATTACCGAGCTAACAGGATTACCTAACGCCATATGCTCCACAGCAGCTTCGTATGACAGCGCGCCTACCACTGCTACTTCTGCACGGGACATGCTTGCAGATTTAACTAATAAGGTAGAGGAGCTAACGAAGGTCTATGCGTGACCCTACTTATCCACGAGATCGCAGCCGCTCTAGAACTAGGAACTCTCGCGCTGTTTTGCCAGCTGGAAACAAATTATGCTGGTACCATAGCCGATTTGGGCATAATGCCTCCAAATGTGTTACAGGCTGCACTTGGACACCGTCTCCGGAAAACCGGAAAAGCAGTCAGTAGCGGCGGCATCTGATTGCTCGCATCTCAGCCGCCGTCTCTTCGTTACCGACCAAGTTACCAAATACAAGTTCTTAATAGATACCGGCTCGGATTTGTGCTGTTTTCCTCACAGTTGGCTTCCACGTCAGCGACAAGCTTCTGAGTACGAACTCAGTGCCGCAAATGGCAGTACTATTAGAACTTATGGTACCATCAATCTCTGTCTTAATTTGGGGTTGCGTAGAGATTTTATGTGGTTGTTCGTAGTTGCCGACGTTCAACGGGCTATAACTGGAGCCGATTTTTTGGCACATTATAACCTGTTGCCAGATTGTCGTAACAAAAAGTTAATAGACAGTACAACCGGGTTATGCTGTTCAGTCTCTCGTATTTCAGTAGAGCAGCCAAGCGTCAAAGCAGTCATTGTGGGAAATTCAAATTATACGTCGTTACTTTCTGAATTTCCGGACATAGTTCGACCTCCTGGCTTACCGAGAGTGATCAAGCACAATACTGTGCATCACATACAGACAACCGATGGCCCTCCTGTGTCGTGTCGTCCTCGTCGCTTGGCGCCTCAAAAGCTTACTTCCGCCAAGAAGGAATTTGAAGAAATGGTACGAAGTGGTACTGCAAGGCCGTCTAAAAGTTCTTGGTCATCTCCACTGCACATGACTCCCAAAAAAGACAATTCCTGGCGTCCCTGTGGCGATTATCGCGCCCTTAACGCGAGGACCATCCCAGACAAATAGCCTGTGCGGCACATTAACGATTATGCCCATAATCTCTCTGGTGCCAAAGTGTTCAGTACCCTTGATCTGGTGAAAGCATATCATCAGATTCCCGTTTACGAAGGAGATATTCCCAAGACTGCCATCGTGACTCCGTTTGGCCTCTTCGAATTTTGTTTCATGACCTTTGGTTTACGAAACGCTGGACAGACATTCCAACGTTTCATTGATGAGGTCACACGGGGTCTCGATTTTTGTTTTCCATACATTGATGATATCCTGGTCTATTCACCAGATGAGGCCACTCACATGGAGCACCTTCGCACCCTATTTAAGCGCCTCCAGGACTATGGTGTTGTCATCAACCCATCTAAATGCGGCCTTGGTGCTGGTGGGGTCATGTTTCTCGGTTACCACATCAGTTCAAACAGTACACGACCTCCTCAGGATCGTATCCAAGCAATTTTAGATTTTAAACCCCCTGAAAATGTGCAAGGCATGCGGAGATTTCTTGGGATGTTAAATTACTATCGGCGTTTTATACCTAATGCTGCAAAATTTCAGGCCCCACTTATAAATGCTTTAGTAGCAACAAAAAGTAAGGGTTCAAAACCATATCCCTGGACACCCGAACTTCTTGAGAATTTTGAAGCGTGCAAGAAAAGCTTGTCCGATGCAACTTTGCTTTACCATCCTGTCGCTAATGTATCTCTCGGGTTGTTTACTGATGCATCAAATGTCCATATTGGTTCCTGCCTGCAACAGTTTGTTGATGGTCATTGGTGCCCTCTTGCATTTTTTAGTAAAAAATTGACCCCTCAACAATGCCAGTGGCCAGTTTACTATCGTGAGCTATTGGCTGTGTACGAAAGTATTCAGCATTTTCGGCACATAGTCGAAGTCCAACACGTGACCATTTTTACAGACCATAAGCCGCTGCTTTATGCTTTTGTACAACGCCGCGAGAAGCTTCCTCCACCGCAGCTCAACCAACTGTCCTTTATTAGTCAGTTTACAACAGATATTAAATATATTAGAGGGGAGCATAATATCGTTGCGGATGCCATGTCCCGAATCGACGCAATTTCGCTTGAGCAAGAATATGAGGCTCTCGTCAAGCTTCAAGAGGCAGACAAGGAATTGCCTAAATTATTGGAAAATTCCAGCCTCCGTTTTACAAAAATGAGCGTCCCTGGTACAGGGTTCTCCTTATCCTGTGACCTCTCGACCGGAAAACCTCGCCCCTATGTCCCAAGAGATTTGCGTCGTATTATCATTGACAAGCTGCACAATTTGAGTCATCCTAGCATTCGGGCTACGGCTCGTCTCGTAGCTGATCGCTATGTCTGGCCGGCCCTTAACAAGGATTGCAGAGAGTGGGCTCGTACATGTGACGCATGTCAACGCAGCAAAGTCTCCAAACATAATTCTTCCCCACTCAGCAATTTCGACACACCCAGTGGTCGCTTTATGCATGTGCACATCGATATTATCGGACCCTTACCTCTTTGCAAAGGATTTCGCTACTGCTTAACCGCCATAGATCGAGTTTCAAGGTGGCCTGAAGCCTGGCCAATGCAAAGTATCACAGCCGAAGAAGTCGCAGAGACTTTAGTGCGCGAATGGGTTTCTCGCTTTGGCGTTCCATCTGTCATCACGACTGATCAAGGAACTCAATTCGAATCAGATTTGTTCCGCAGATTGATGCAGAGTTTCGCTACCAAACGCATTAGAACTACCGCATATCACCCACAAGCAAATGGAATGATAGAGCGGTTTCATCGCCAATTAACAGCATCCATTATGTGCCACGGTGGCGCTTGGATGATTGCTTTACCCCTCGTACTGCTAGGGATTCGAGCTGCTTATAAGGAGGATATTGGTTCATCCGCAGCAGAAATGCTGTATGGTGAAACTCTACGTCTGCCCGGTGAGATGGTGGTACCTTCGATTCGTCACAATTTTTTAGGTGATTATACTGATTTTGTCTCGAGACTGAGACATCACATGTCGGGAATTCGACCGGTTCCAGCATCTCGGCATGGCATCAAATCTTCCTTTGTATTTAAACAGCTGAATTCTGCCTCCCATGTTTATCTACGCGAAGATTCTGTTCGCCGACCTTTACAGCCTCCTTATAGTGGCCCATACAAAATAGTTGAAAGAGCAACAGATGGTAAAACTGTAACTATCAACATTAAGGGTAAATATGTCACAGTAAGCGTCGACAGAATTAAGCCTGCATTCATTTTGAAAGAAGATTCCACGCCTACAGCAACAATAAAAGATAAATCAGCTGGGGCTGCACCTGAATCTGATTTTCCAGGCCCTAAAGATTTAAAAACTAATGGGGAACATTCGGTCCCGGCAGCACTACAATCATCCGCATCTGCGCTGTCACCCAAACCTCCGCCCTATACCACACGATCAGGTAGGCGCGTTAGATTTAAGGTTCTTAAAGACTAGTTGTCTCTCTCCGTAGGGGGGTGTTGTGGCGGATGTGTCTCTGTAAGATAATTATTAGTCTGTGATTTTAAGCTAGATACTCTGTGTAATAAAAATAAGACGCAATTTACTTTTCCTGACAGCAGTGATTTTCTCAGATAGGAAGAACTTTTAATGATTGTACCTAACTAATATTAGCAAGTTTTCTTAAGAAAAATTCAGTAATCTATGCAGGGCTTTCATTCATAAATTCCCTCGCTTCTATAAACAAATAAATAGTGGATTGCATCTAATTCGCTATATATTCATGGACTTTGGCTAATCAAAATTATAGTCATGATGATATAGGATAAAAATAAACTAGCGTAATTCTTTGTTGATTAATTCAGTTATTAATTGTCTACTGTTATCAAGTAAAGGGGAATGCCTATTCTAGGCCCACCGTGGACATCATTAAACAAGAATTTGATTTTGTACATAAATTTTGTCTTTTAAAGTTATGAATTTTATATATATAAACAGGCGCCGCCACTGCAATAAACTTTATTCCGATAAATAAAAGTATTTTTGTATTTAAATCGTCATCAATTATGTATAATGTTGACAGCACGTAAATTACATTTAAGATATAATTTCACATCAAATATCGATACCAATCGATCGTGACGAAAATAAATTCATCTCAAAAAATAACTTAAGATTTAAGATTTTGCTTAAACAACGTAGTTCATAAACCAAAAAATAGAAAATATAAATGAAAATAAAGCTAAGGTTGTGACGGGTGCATTCGGGAGAAATAAAAGCACTCAAGGTCACTTGTTTTTGTATTTAAGGAATTAAGGCACAAAATAGTGCCTTAAAGAAACTTATAGACTTATAAACAGGAACTGGTGGTACATAATACATATACAGGAAAACTTGTGAATTATGCTTATGAGCTTATTATACTTGTGAGCTTATTATAACTGCTCAGCACTATAAATATATTTAAATGATTGTTATCGGTGAGTCAACCGCTCTACGCGCTGACTCTGGTAAGAATGAACTTCGAGAACAAAACCAATAAAAACAGACAGACAGTAAATTTAAAATAGGAAACCAAGAGAAAAGAAAATATGAGAAATGGCCAGAGAAGAGCGCAATGAAAGCAACGAGTCGCCAATATAGCTATGGCACCTCGTTACAAGGTTCTAATTCTATAAAACAAAGATAGTAATAAAATAAGTCGAATAATAGCTATCGTGTTTTTTTATATTTTTGGTTTCCTTTAATGGCAACACTTGTTTGTCAATCAAATGTCAATAATTCAAAATAATTGTGAGCTGTCATGTCACTTGTTGCTTACCCTCAACATTTTCATCGCAATTTCAATTTCTTTAACTACAATCTGGCTGCCCTATACGAACTTAGTTCTGGTCTTTACCGACGACTTGGGTTTTGTTTTATGGCCCTTTAAGAGTAGATTTCAATGTACACGGTTGTTTTTCTGGATGTTTCTAAAACACCTACAAATTACTGATAGCATACTTTCCCACTACTTACTCTTTTTGACTGTTCTGTGCCATAAAAGAGCGAAGTGCGAAATTTTAATATTTTTCGCTTGGACATAACGTCTCTTCTCATATTTCAAAGATCATAATAGTTATTAGGACGAAATATCAGTGAGCTGGCTAATCATATTTTTGACGTTAAAAATATGTTGTTACCTGCAATATCAGTAATTTATCTGCAAGGCCAAAGTAAAATTTAGAAACAATTTTATAACTTATAGTAATATAAGTTATTTGCGGGATTGCTACCATGTACCTTGTTATTGTTATCACGGAGCGATCAGTCGCGTCGCTCCGTGATCATGGCACTTGCAACAGTGCTGAAATATCGGAAACTCAATAACAAGGTACATGGTAGCAATCCCGCAAATAACTTATATTACTATAATGTTAGTGACCATGAAAGTTTAAAACAATATAATTTTATAACTATTACTCGGATTTAATAACGACTTGCGCCATAACGAACGAGTATTAAATTATAGTTATTTTAGAGTTGGTATAGGTAAAACGTTATTTTTCCCAAACAACATGTATGTACACAAAGCTTTTCAGGTACAAAAGTAAAAATATCGAAATATTTTTTTTGCATACATGTTTATTGGGAATAGCACAATGGATAACTATTATCGACACATTAGCTAATAATAAAGCACAAAAACGTGATCCTTAAATAAACATACTCTAGAGTATAACGATTGGGAACTCAACGAGTTCGATAACAACTGAAAGCGCCTGATGATTTTCTCATTCAAAGAGACGTTTTCCTTTTATCATAAAGATGGAAAGTAAGCCGTTCTATCTCAATAGCTTTTACTTACATGTCACAATATTAACAGAATATAAATGTGTTTCACTCACATACGAGAAAAATGGTAGTTGGCTTTCATTTTAGTGATATTTCATTTAGGGACAACTGGTCTAGCTCAACAATGGATATCATCTTCCTTTTCAGATCGGCGCCAGTGTGTTGTCATTAACAAGGTAATAAAAAAATAAGTGGTGCCTTATACATCAAGACTTCAAAAAAATAGTATTGGCGTCCCTGAGGCAAAGGTTCTTAGACCAATATTGTTTATTATTTATATAAATGACATTTGTAATACAATTAACCATAAATGTATTTCATTCGCAGATGATGTTTCAGTTATAGTAACGTTAAAAAAATAATACAATAGAATACCATAAAATCTTTATTATTAGTACAATTGACAAAATTATAAAATGGTTACTATCTAATAAATTAAAAAATAATTAAGACGAATCCTGCTACATTCAATTTAATCAATCTAATAAGTCAAAATACAATCTTAAAATTAATGTTAATAAAATTATTTTTCCTCATTTTTCCTCATTCCTTAAGGAAATGAAATAAATTGGAAAGTCCTTGTTGAAAATATAAGTTACAGGGTCAACAGATTTGTATATGCTATTAAAAAGTAAAGAAATGTCACCAATAGAAAAACTGTTATTGCCACATACTGTGCGTATGTAGAATCAATATTACGCTACGGAATTATGATATGGGTCAACGGAACAGACAGAAATCGGGCATTGATAACACAAAAAAGTGTATCAGAGTTATTTGCGATGTTGCACTGGATGAATCTTGTAAGCTACTATTTAGAAACCTTGGATAGCTAACGGTACCGTCTCTGTACATTTATGAGATTTGCTGTTTTGTAAACAAAGAAAAGGACTTTTGTAAAATCTGGTGACATAAACCACAGACTTAAAAGGGTAAAAGACTTTAGGGTCCCCCTAACAAACTTGTTCTAGAGGATATACCGAAATCGGCCAAATACAATAAAAGTTGTCTGTGTATGTGTATGAGCATTTATAATAAAAATCCGTCGGAATTTTAAAAAATATGTGGCCATCGATTTCAAAGAAAACTGTATGACTGGCGCTATAATAAAGCTTTCTACGACAAAAGAGAGCTTTTTTAATAATTATGTGTAACATCAATTAAATACTTTGATATGGGTGTAAAGAATTTGCATGCTACACAATTTGGCAAACCATGTGTAACTTAAAAATACATATAAGAACTTTAAGACAATGTTTTAAGCAAATAAATAGTATTCTATTAAAAAAATATATCTTACATGCATTTAGCTTACATCTAGGGGTAAACGAAGATATTAATATGTTTTGACGCATTTTTAATATTATTTAGTGCAAACACAATTCCATTAAAAATAGTGTGAAACTGGAAAGTAACTACTTTAAGAAAACAATATGATGGAATTAAAATGAAGTTTTTTGTAGTAATAACAGCCTGGAATTTTATTATCAATCGATAAAAGTTAATCGTAACAACGCATTACTGCATTCTCATAGTACATCGTTATGATATTGGTGACAGCGGTTGAATTATCTCGGCTTACATTTTATTCGGTTGTCCAGGATGCGGGTGAGCTGCGACGAGACGCACCTACACTTCATCCAGCCCTACCAGTTCGTGGACTCGCCCGAGTGGGAGGCCAACCGTGAGCAGTCCGACGATGTCTTCCAGGTTAGTTTATAGTTTTCTTTTAACTAGTAGTAGCAGCTGCTCAAAAATGAAGTTTAAACGTATACCCTGTTCTCTCTTTTTAGTCTCAACATTTTTATGCACTTGGAATGGTGTAAAGTATATAATACGTAGGTCCTTACATATGGAATTGGCGAAACAAATATTTCATTAGGTAACCAAAGTGTGAACCATTGTTATCTATGCACTTTTGTCATCTCATAGGTAGTTCATTGATCCGTTTACTCAGAAAACCATAGGAGCGAGAATCAATAAACTCTCTGTAGGCGGTTTAGACTACCACATCGGAGTTGAACTTTTTCTTTGTAAGAAGTTATCCAAATTCCGGGAAAAAATTGGCAATCTGTTAGAGAAAGGTCCGGGGAGCACGGTGGATGCATATGTTCCAATTGCAGCTCCTCTAGTTCAGCGACCGTATGTTGTGCAGTGTGGTCTAGCGTTGTCCTGCATGATTTGCAGTTGGTGACAATAGACATCTGGGGAATCATTTGGCTAGATTTTAGGAAGCTGTAGTAAACGACACCGGCATTATTCCACCGAATACTCACAAGCAACTTCTACTGAGACAATTTTCGCTTGAGGCTGGATTTGGCTGCTTTCGAATCAGATTCCGCTTCCGATTATCGTGCAGGATCCATTTTTCATCAAATGTAAATTATCCGATTTAAAATCCCTTCATTATTGTGTTAAGCAGTGTAACGCAGCAGTCGACGAGTGTCTGCTGGTATGATTCACTTAATTCATGAGGTACTCATATTTCAAGCATTTTACTTCCCCTATTTGCTTCAAGTGTATTAAAACAGTTTACAACTACCACTACTACTTACTACCACTCACAACGAAGCCTGCAGCTAACTCTGAAGTAGTTTGCGATGGATCCTCTTCCACAATAACCTTTTATTCTTCAGTATCCACTTTGGTTTCCGGCCGTCCACAGAGCTTATTTTGAAGATCGAAATTACAAGAACGAAAACGTTGAAACCAAAAACAGGCCGTTTTTTTATTTTGAGACACCACTGCCATACACATCGTTAATACTGTTTCTGCAGCACTGGTACCATGTTTTTCATTGTGAGATATGAGCGATATGATGAAAAACTAATCTGAAAAACCAAATGAATGGCTGTTATCGAAACTCAGATGTACCAGCTAAATGGATTTATAAATTTTAATTTGGAATTCTTGGAAACAGAAGATATTTCAGATCAAAGTGGCCAGTACGACAAAACGCCAATTTCATATATAAGGCCCTAATACTATGTAACTTATCCATAAATATTACAAAAAACTCTTTACTGTTGCGGTTTGTTCTAAGCGCATCAAAGTAAAACGTTTATTCGATCAAATGTGCATTGGGCAAAAGTTTCGCCTACCAGCAGTAATAAAATGTCTAGCTTTTTAAGCAGTTGTTCAAAATGCTAAAAATAATTAAATAACTTTCAGTTACAAGTACGGGATTCTTATATCACTGCTCTTAAGATAAACGTTGATTTTAGTGAAAATGTCTCTTTGAAAATTTTGGATTAGTTGTAAACGATACTATAAGAAAATTCCTATGTCTACAAAAGCAGCATCGTATTTAAAAGTTAGAATAAAAACACGCATAAACAAAATAGAAATGCAGCGTTTGTGTGTATATTTTTGTAGGGTTATCATCCAGTATTTAGGAATGTATTTAAAGACACAAAACTGTTATCATATGATTTATAAGACAGAAGTTATGAGTAAGCCGTGAGAATGAGGTCAAGATGGCTGGTTTGGGTCAAAACTTATATCTGTTGCTTAAAAGCAAGTAATTTTCTTAATAAGAAAACGTTTTCTATTGTATGTAGCAGCGTTGTATACCCAAGGAGCACATTTTAGAAGCGTTAATCCTATTTTATCTATAATAAAGGTTAAATGTGGTACAGATTAAGTTTTTGGCTCTCTATTGACGAATTCACAAAAGAGAAATAATTCTAAAAGAGCGAACTTTCTAAAGCCAACATTTTACATTTAAAACGGGTAATCAATATGCTTCTTATTTTAAGAATCTCTATAGATCAACTGAATTTATTTAGCGAAATTGCTCTTTGTTTATTCAAAACATTATATTAAAGAACTAAAAAAATGTATTTGACAAGACTATACACAGATAATTCTTAAATATATATTTTTTAGTGAAGCATCAAATTGATAACCTTAAAAATAGGCTCTTTAGTGGGTTTATCTTGAAAAGGTAGTATAATTAGTGATTTAGTACTATTCAATATTTGAGAGTATAAATAATGCCAAAAGAAGACAGTAAACATTATTAGAGAAAGGGTTTCTAAGAAAAGTGCGACATTACTAAAAGGCTAATAAAGGCAAACGTTATTTTTCGCGCCAAAGTGCACGATAAACCTTCGACATCTGGTAATATGCCATCTTCAACAGCCTCTCCATATACCACTTAAGTACATAGTCCAGGAGGCCAATCGCACTATTTTTCAATGTGAAAGGATCGCTGAGGTTAAATTCTAATCTAATTATAATTGCAATCTAACTTAGGATGAAATCGGTAACGCGCAAATTTTTATTAGTAGACGCATTAGAAAAAAAAGAGATGTCACCTACTATTTATAGATTATAATGACTGCCCACAGCGTTTCAACTTCCATCAGGTTGCATCTCAACCATCTGCCAAATCATTACCGCGATACGAAATGTTGTAAAAGTTGAAGTTCAGCAGTAGTTCAATTCCAATCCAACTGCATATTTTTATGGCGATTACCCCCTGTTTGTGGTAAAGATTCATCTTCTGTTCAAAACAAAAGAAGTATGCTTATAGATTTTGAAGCTGATTGTGACCACAATAAACGTTCCAACGTTTCAAAAAATCTGCGTCCGGAAGGTCGTAGGCAATTTAAGACACGAAAATATTGCGTTCTACTAATAGGAACTATACATTTTATTGTTAAAATTTGTATGTATTTTCGCACAATCTTTGAGTGACTTTTTTACTGTTACTTCTTCTCAAGAGAAAGACCAAACGAGTTTTACAGCAGCATTTAGGTAATACGAAATTATTTGATTACCTCGGCGGTAGAGTGGGCTGAGTACCGCCGTCTCTAAGGTTTCAATTTTCCTAGGGTTCAACGTACACGTACGTCGTTGTCTACGCAGACAACGAAATTTAATAATTATCACGGGTCTGGATAACTGTGATAACGTAATTTGCGATTTTGATCCTATACTTTAATATCTTATTTTAAGATGAGCGCAAAAGTATTGTCTATATATAATACTCGTATATAGAATATACGAATATTTAGTAATTAGCTGAAAATTAAAAGACTCGTAGTCAGCCGTTATTTACGAGTACAATATAGGATACATCACTTAGTCCCTTTCTGACGATTAGAATATTTCTATCATCGGATAGATATATAGATAACGGTCTACTGAGAAAAAATATTGGACCAATAAAATAATATTTTTTTATTAATGGTGGTAAAAGATAATAAATTCTGCATTTTAAGAATTTGATTAGCCATATAATCTCTTATATTTGTTTTTTGATTATTAAGAAAAAGTAGCATCTGTCGGCGAGTGCAGTAATAATAGTTAATGTTACAATTTTGGCTAAAAAATTATTAAAACTCATATCATAAACGATCGTATAAAAGTCAAGTAAAAATAAATTGTAAATAGCACATTGTTACTTGTAATTAATATGTACTGTATAATATAAGTAAAAAAATATTTGAATTAACGAGTGTAAATAAATGTAAATTTATCGAAAAAATTATAATTTTCAATTTACTCCTTCTTTGTATTATACAAAACAATGATAATCCCGTGATAATAATTCAATTCAATTGGTATAAAAGTATGCAATTTTTCATCAATGTTTTCTTATGTCGTTATCACGTAAAGATATCGTCCGTAAATCGACTTTACAGACAACCAATTTTTTGTAAAAAAAAAACATTTTGAAATATGACACCATGCAGGTTTGATTTTAATTCAAAGTGGCCAGTACGTTTAAACGGCAAATTCATATTTAAACCCCTATTATAATGTCACATTGCTGATTTAAATTTTACTGATAAATTCAATGAAAACGCTGTAAAATTATGAAGTTGTCTGGATCCAAGTGAATGTTAATAATAGCCACTCTCGGTAAGGTTGAGACAAGTGGTCGGTACTCTGTAGCAGCAGGTGGCCAATTTCGACGACTCATTTACCTTGAACGTTAAAATGGTACGGGATATTAAGCAAAAAATATGCCTACTTAGTTTCTTTATACTTCTCCGTTAGGCATGCTGACAGTCATGTAGGCTTATTATAATTTAGGTAATTTAATGAGCGAAGTAATTTTCATCCAATCAGTCACTAAAATTAAACATAAGGATATAACTTTGAAAAACCTGGGTTTAGAACATCTCTAAAAGTAGCCACTTTCCTTTACATATCTTGATGAAAAGAGCTCTAATACTGAAAGTAAATTTTTATTTATAGAAACTGTAAAAATAAACAACAGAGGCATAACATAAATAGTTTTATTTATGAATTTCATATATATGTCAATTTAATTCTAATACATTTTGTGATGGTCGTCGACTGCGACTGTTTTCTTTTAAAAAGGACTTGTGATATCTTCTCGAACATGCAAACTATAGCCAGGGTTAGGTACTTCTGCAATATTCCTCTAATTTTTATTAAAAAGTAGTGCTCTTTTTAAATAGTGTCTTAAAGAAAAAGAAATGAATCGAAATTCATTGATGGCACGATAAGTTTTGCGCGTTTAAATGGTGCTATAATGTCGTGGCAGGGTACCACAATAAAGCAATAACTAAATAGTTAAGATGGGAAAATTGCAAACTTGCGCTCTTAGATTTAACAATTTAGTACTCAAAATAACTAGATTTGCTACAAAAGTTTGATCGCATCTAAGCAGGTTGGTCGGAAATCTGGTCAATTAATATATAGTCAATAAAGGATCTGACTTACTTAAGCGATGGGGGTAAAAGCTTTTTATTTTCTTTTATTTTGGGTATATATTGACACACACAGCGCTGTATTACGTTTATTACGTTTTATAACAAAAATACGAATTCTCACCAAACCAATTTGATGTTTATTCAGTAGTTATCGGGTAAAAGAAAAACTTGAAAGTGGAGTATAAGTTTTAGTCTATTATTCTTGATTGTGAATTGGTTGCGTGTTTGTACCAAAATTGCCTTTGGATTAACGATTCAGGGCAGGGTAAAACACATTAAAGTAACTTTCTTCTAAACAAAAGAAGATTTAAAAAGACTAAGCGAATTGTTATGTTACAGTTATTCAATAAGTTATTGAAAGATCTTAATGTGAACTAATCAATTAGGTTAACTTATAATACTTTAATTAAACAATGCGTTATACACACACTATTAATATTTATGGTAACCACTCGTGTTTCCGCATGGATCAAAAATCTCTACAAAATACACCGCTCATGTTATGCCTTTAGTGTTGCAGGTGTGCATTGTGGTCAATTTGCCACATTTGCTGTTTTAAGGGAGTTTTATTTTTTATTTCCTATTTAGTGAAAGAATGGCTTAAATCAGCTTATTTCCTTAGTACTTTTATGTTGAATCGTTGATCAAGATTGTAATGAAATTTTTCAGGTTGTTATTGATTTACATATTGAATACAGCTAAATTATTTGCATTCATCTGATTTGAGCTAATATGACTATGGAAAATCTGTTCGTCGGGGATATGGAACAAGCCATGTTATATAATGGTGACAGGTATTATCGAAATATGAGAGACGTTATTTAAAAGCGGTAACTAATTAGAACTTCGAACAATATCTATCATTTACTAAACTAACCATCAAATTTAATAAATATAGATAAAAACAATGTATACTCTTCCTGGCAGACAGAGCCAGGCGCAGATCGAATGACCAGTCTAAGCTTTGTCAAATAAAACCTAATTGATTGTATACTATGTTAAGAGCAGGCAACTCGTTTTTAAAAAAACGTTATTGGCATTGCCTAATTTGACTATCGTTTTTTTATTTAAGAAGGATTAAAACTTTTGGTAATGATACTAAAGTCAATATGATCTTCTAATTGTTGTTCCATTTATATTAACTGTGACAGAGACATGTGGGAGAACTTTGAATTATGGTGATTTTTATTGGGTGACAGGTGACGGTAGTTGCTGAAGAATTATGTACGTGTATTTGCTGGCCGCGCATGCGTCTGGAGCGAGTGCTGCGCCACCGCCCAGGTCTGAAGGTCGTACTCGACTGCCTCATAGGTAAGCCTTCTGCACTATCCAGCTAAAAAGACACCTAGGGTATTTACGTTTGTATGGTCAGGTGCGTATGATCCTAGAGGAACTAGTAGAAATTGTAACTTTTAGAATAAATTCAATTGCATTAAAATATTATTATAAAATAATTGATAATAAAATCCAGCAAATGTAAGAAATAACAACGATTTGTATGTATACTACCGGAAGAATGGAAACAGCCATTGAGATTAATTTCTCTTTAAGTGACAAAAATTTATAAAAATTTACATTGAATATTATTTAACAATTTTTTTTTTATATTTGAAATCAATTCATCCTAGTTTCAATAGCAAATAGAAGTCTTCATAAATAAAAAAACACTATTTTGGGTACGTTCTCTTCAGTTGTTTTGCCTGCGAATTCATACCTGCGAACTTTAAAATTATGTTTCGTATGTCTGAAGAATCCAAATATAAAAGACAAACGAAAAAACACTATTTAAATTATATTTCTTAATTTTGAGAAAATCTTATAGTTGTACTCTGAAACCCTGAATTGACAGCGTATTGAGAGCAAAACGTCAGGTGTTTGATACAGAGCCTATAAAATTCTGAGATTTAGTTTTCATATATTTTGGATTGTGTAAAAAAAATTCAAATACTGCAACTTTGGGTAAAATGAAATAAATCTAACAATATCAATTGAAAAGCTAACTGCCGTTAAAATTAGCTCCAAACGTTGTTTTTCCAATTATCACAGTATAATCCTACTCCTCCAACACAGTAGACTCCTTATCCTCAGTCCATTAAAGAGTCAAAATTTTAATCGTTGGGATAAAAAAAATTTAACCATGAAAATAAATGTGTTTAGTGATCTTTTAAAAATTGTTCACGAAAACTATATCGTAACATAACGCATTCATATCAGGTATAAAATAAATGTCACTAAAGTATCACTTCGCACTCCCGCCAAAATGTCTCCACGTATTCAAATACGTGGAACTCAAACTGTCACTTCACATTTGCTGTCTCACGGTTTGGACTACAAAAAAGTGAGTTCCTACGTAAGTAAACTAGAACTACATAAAAAACTTTAGTATTAACTCTTTTCATAGCTAGCTGCGCCATGATCATGAGTCATTGACATAAGATTTCTTCTAGAGTCAAACGATAAAAATTATTAGTTTGCTTTAAGTGTTTGAATGCCTTTATGCTTGATCTTTATGAATGATAGAAAAGGAGCTGAGGATTTTTTTTAAGTAAAAAGTAATCAATGCTATGGCCATTTTACCACATAACAATGGCTTTATGGAATTATAAAAAAGAATCCGAGGCCTGGGTATTTGAGTGTAGTTCGCACGTTGCTATTGCGCTTGAGATAATATTTGTACGATAGATCTTAATAATATGAGAATAAGGTCTCTATCTAATTAAAATATTTACTCAGACGCGATGGTAACGTTTGCATATTTGTAAATAATATATCCGTAATGTGATATATTATAACGTCCCCCACGTTAATTCGTTTTACTTGCTCGAAAAGATTTTGAAATGGAAATAAAGCAATTGAAATATAAAATTTCGAAGATCTAGAGAGAAATCTGGGAGGATACAAACTTTATCCAAATCAACCTCGATTTTCACTTCAGTACGAATTAGTACGTGCATCTTATAAGTTGATGGGACTCAATATTTCCCCCAAATAAAATATAGAATTTCCCTAATTTTCAAAGATTAGTGACTAAGCAATTATTTATATGGAAAGTTTCCAGCTTGCGATGTCTTTACGGTCAGCTAGCATTTTTTAAATTTATAATTATGTTTTACTTACTTTTATTACTGAAGCCGTGTCCTATTATTTATTAAGATTGCACGTGCGTCATATAAAATTCTTAATTTTTGCACGGTAATTTGTACTTCAGTATTGAAATCCCCTAAATCTCTTTAATAAATAGAAAAGAATAGTGTATTAAATTTAATTCCCATAGTTCAAGATTATAGACGGAGAAATTGGACACGGTCCAAAACTGTTAGAATCTTATTCCCTGTGGTTCTCCGTAATAGGTTTTAGGTTTTATATAGTACATGGTGAAACGTTTGGAATGATAGATCGGACATATTTAGTCCTTGCTTAAAGAGACGGCCGCTCATCTTTCAATTTTGTTTGCTTGGCTGGCAATTTAACCGACTAGATCACCATACAAGAGCGGGCGACGATATTTTCATATTTTTATTTTAATATACAGCAAAAATGCAAATAGTAAGTCAGCACGTCCATTTTAGCCCATAACTTGCTTCCACTATAACTCAGAATTCGTTTTAATAAATATGAATAGTTGGTATGCTGCCGCTCATTTGTGTGGCTTTTTTACCCTTTTTACCTTTGTGAAAATACCCCTTATTCGTAAATAATAACGGACCCGAACAATTTCACTGATGGAATCTTCGCTATTTGTTCTGTGATTATACGTCGATGACTCAGCGCTTTCGGCATAGCTGTGAATAATACGTGTAATCGAATTGTATATAATATACCTACCTTTATTCCATCTTCTTCGAAATCTTCTTCTTCTTTATAAAAACAAATAAGTCTTCTAAATACTACCCAAAAAAATATACACCGCAGTACAAGTTCACGGATTCGTCAATATGTAAATGCAGTCAAATCAATACCAACGGAATGCAAATGAAATGAAACTTCAATTTTCAAATACTTTATTATTGAACCCGAGGTCCACTGAACGTTCTATTGATAATGAGAGAAAAGTTCTAAAATTATAAAGCGATTATGAATAAAGTGAATCCTTGCTTCTCGTTTATCTTTAAAAAAAAAACATTGATCCTTTTCATTGACTATTTTCAGATTACCTTTGCTTTCCATTATGAAAGGCCAAGGAAGTTTTACTTTTTACCATTTCAAATGAGTTTGTTTTTCTTTTTGTATTCTATGATACTATCTCAATGTTTTTGTATTAAAAATTTGGTAACTTGTATAACAAAAAATGCTAAAATCTTCGCTTCAGGCGAGTTTTATTTAGAAGTAATGTTTTCCAATTTTAATGTTCCACTCAAAATGTTAGCACATATAAATGCAGAAAAATATTCGTATAATTTTAGGACAGTGCATTACATATTTTCAAAATTAGAATTTTAGAAGCATAATATGAGCTACTGATGATAAATACGATATGTCAGCAGCAGGATATTTTGAATACATGTTAATTTACATCCAAAATGAATCACATAATAAATACATTAATACTTGTACAGCAAAAATGACGTATTTTTTCATGTACAAATTTATGTCAATGGCGTAATTCGGTGCATTCTAACATTCTTTTTTGACATCATGGTAACTATACAGCTTGATTTTTAATACAGTTTCGATTATGAGTATGCTTAAATACTCGTACATACAAATATTTGTCGAATTACGGGAAAATCCGCGAAATATTACAATGCTGCCGTGGTTTAACTATAATGCCGTTAACTACCATATTAGGATATGGTAGTTAAAGGCATTATAATTATACCACGGCAGTATGCACCGGCTGCAAGTCATGCAGAGGATGATGACCACGTTGTACCTTTCCGACCACTTGAGTAGCTTCTTTAGAACTATGAGAATATATTTTTATGCCTTTCACTTGTGTATCGTGACAGAAGGCATTTCGATCGATCCACTCTCTTTAATTGTAATTGATTGATTTAGGGCATGTCCTGTATATCGACAATAAGCACCGAGTATCAGGTCTTGTTTTATAATACGCGACAGAGTACTAGAGGGAATCTTCTTTTCTCGCGATAAGATTTTTTGCTTCTTAATGGGGTTTCGATGAATTCTGGTTTAAACAGCCTTTGTAGTTCTAACAGCACGCGGCCGCACAGTGGTCCGGATTTTCAAAAAGGTGGACGTAGGATCAAAAATGCATATTTAACTTAACAAAAAATTGTTTCGTATAGGAAATTTAACGCTGATTAATACTTATTACTACAACTTTTCAAAAAAACTGCTCCTTCACGTCAAAAAAAAATATTGAAAATAAAAATGTATGGGAGAAAATCTATTTTTTTTTTTTTCTCCGTTCAGTATCAAAGTATAGCAAGCAAACCTTATATTCTGGTAAGTACCTATTGTTCTTAATACGACGACATATAAATTGCGTGCGTATCCCTGCGGCCTTGACGCCTACGACGATTCAAAGTTTAAAATTTCAATTGGTTTTTTTTTAAATTATTATCGAGTTTTTCAATTATGCTGAATTTAAAATATAATTTCTTAATTATATAAGAATTAAAACATACGCATTCCAGCATTTGTTTCATTTTATTTTAATAAAAAATAGTAATAAAAGTCTTCAACAACAGTCACGTGCTGATTCGTTACCTATTTGTAACTGACTGAAACGACTCCTGTGATATAAGAATCATTTACCCCCACCACCGGAGACATCGACGACGCTGATTGGCTGTTGAAGATGTGGTACTAATTTTGTCAGTCACTACTTGCGCGCGTGTGTTTGTTATAAATATCTGTGCATGAAACAATTAAAGGCACTTGTTTCTCTCTGTTGAAGGAGATATGAAAAATTGGGCACGACTCTATGAAGCTATTATTCTACATATCCCAGTTGAAACATGTTCACAAGATTTAGAAATAATCAAGACCTTTTTGAAGAACTACGTCAGTAATATCAATCGCAGATGGACAAGTGCTTCTAGAAATCAGAAAACTTTCATGAATAGACATGCTGCGTGGTTACAATCAAATATTAGTTGGCCAAATTGCACTACTGTTAATTTATCCGAGATTTTTCAAGCCCAAGATGAAGTTATCGAAAACATATCGTCAGACAATACTTCATTTGACATCGATACTACAACAGCTGTGATTCCGTCGACATCTAGTACAACAACTGTGGGCACATCTACCGAAGTTCAGATTAAGAAGCCTTTTGTTGACCTCAGCAACAAACAGAAGAAAAGACGTTCAGAGTCTCTTTTGGACTATTCGCCGGAAGAACTTACTTTTGCATTAGTCGAAAGACTTAGGATAGACAAGAAGAATGACTTAGCTCGTGTTATTGACCATATAACGAAGAACCCTGATAGTGTTGCTATCGTTCAAGCCACATTGTTTAAGAAAAATACGATAAAAACTTTTGATGGAGATTATGCTCTTGGTCTTTATACATCATTGAACCTGTCAAAATGGAAATACTTGTGTTTAAGGAAAGCGCTGTTAGATTGTGAAGTTCCAGTGTTACCATCGTATCACAAACTCCTTGAAGCTAAAAATAGATGCTATCCTCATGATTTAGAAATTACTGAGAGAGGAGCCAGAGTGAAGCTTCAAGCCCTATTGGATCTGACAGTCCAGAAGATTCTTCAAATTACTGGTACCCAGATTGATTCGTCAACTGAAGGATTGAAGTTAATTAGTAAATGGGGTTTTGATGGTGCTTCTTCACAAAGTACCTACAAGCAAAGGAGTGAAGATGTAGACTTCAGTGATTCATCGGTTTTCATGTCAAGTCTTGTCCCTCTTAAATTAGTTTCTAATAATAGCACCATATGGGAAAACCCAACACCTTCTTCAACACATTATTGCAGGCCCATTAAGTTCGAGTTTTGTAAAGAGACAGCAGAATACATCAAGCAAGAAGAAGCTGCATTGAAGGAAGAAATAAAAAACATCGATTCTACAAAATGGGCAGGGCTAGAGATTAGTCACAAGCTTCATATGACAATGATCGACGGAACAGTGGCCACTATTATAACGGATACTTCGTCTGCATCTGCCTGCAATATTTGCCTTGCTAAGCCAACTGAGATGAACAAGCTGTCAGAAGTATTTACAAGACCTGTTCGAAAAGATGTTTATAAATATGGACTTTCTACTCTTCATATGTGGATTCGTTGTATGGAGTGTATTCTACACATATCTTACAACATGGACTTTGAGATGTGGACTGCACGAGGTGCTAACAAGCAACTAAAAGCTGCGAAGAAACATTTGACACAAGAAGAATTCAAACAGCAAATGGGAATACTTGTGGATTTTGTGAAGCAAGGCTTTGGAACCACAAACGACGGAAACACAGCCAGAAGGTTTTTTAGAGATTATGAGAAATCTGCCGAAATAACCAATGTTGACAAAGACCTGCTAAAGCATTTTGCGGTTATTCTTCAAACGATTTCATCAGGATGTGCCATAGATATTGAAAAATTCAGGACTTATTGCAGAGAAACAGCTGAGATCTTTGTTCATCTATACCCATGGTTTTATATGCCCGCAAGAGTGCACAAGCTACTCATACACGGTGCAGACAATTGTCATCACTTTGGCCTCCTACCAATTGGCATTCTTTTCGAAGAAGCTGGAGAAGCAAGAAATAAAAAATTTCGAAGAGTTCGTGAGTCTCACACAAGAAAATTTAACAGGATAAAGACCAACGAGGACTTGCTTCATAATTTTTTAATTAGTTCAGACCCATATTTATCCCATATTCGACCAAAATACAGCAACTCAAAGCAATTCGATTTTTTTCCAGATGTTAAAGAGCTTTTGTTGTTGCCTGAGGTAGTAACAGAAGAAACCGAAAATATGGATCTACAGGAGTTGCAGTCTGAACATGATCCATTAATGTAAACGTGACAGATTTAGTGATGTTGTAATTGTTAGAATTGAGTTTGTTAGTAGTAGTAGTTAAGTTGTGGTCCTTTTCAGGACTACTTAAAATAGTCAAAGGGTCGTAATATTCAGCCGTATCCGGTTAGACTGGACTGGACTGGAAGACAAGAAGACGCTCGGATGATGATGATGACTTAAAATAGTCATTTTCAAGACTTCAGAAAAAGCCCTTTTCAGGGCTAAATCTATTTCTAATTGTTTCTTTTAAGATAAGTCACACTAGTAGTATAACCACCAATATCAACCATGATTTATCAATAGGAAATATCAACAGATGAAAGAATAATCAACAGAAGATTATTTAAAACAAAAATAAGCAAAAATGCTTATTTTATCATAACGTCACGCTTTATATTCCCCGAAGGCAAAGGTGTATACTACACTATAGTACACTGTAATTTCGCCAGTTATATTTAAGTCCCAAGTAATAGGGGGCGAGCCTAATAAAAGTATGGGGCACGCGGGGGGCTTGTTTTATTAAAAAATATATTTTGGATTAATTTTAATAGAAAAACTCGTTAATAATAATAAGATAATTCAACATAAAAATTTTAAACTTTATAGCATCGTAGGCGCCAAGACCGCAGGGATACGCAAGCAATTTATATGTCGTCGTATTAAGGACAATAAGTACTTACCAGAAGATAAGGTTTGCTTGCTATACTTTGATACTGAACGGAGAAAACAAATAAAATAGATTTTCTCCCATACATTTTTATTTTCAATATTTTTTTTGACGTGAAGGAGCAGTTTTTTTGAAAAGTTGTAGAAATAAGTATTAATCAGCGTTAAATTTCCTATACGAAACAATTTTTTGTTAAGTTAAATAAGCATTTTCGATCCTATGTCCACCTTTTTGAAAATCCGGACCACTGTGGGCCGCCCCGATACGTTATGGTCTTCGACAGAGGAAGTGTTGTTGTATCTGTTGATAGTACAATATACGGATATACAGCTGATACCAAGCTTTTGAAGTGTCTGGAATATGACCGATGGCTTCATTGGAGCGGAGCTAAGCGAAGCTCCCATGGATCAGCTTCAATGGCGCAATGTCTGTTACGCCATAACTTCCAGAGTTCTTAACCGATTTTAATATTTTTTATGGTGAATCAAATCAACAGGTTTAGGACCAGATCGTGACGGAGCCCGAATTTTGAAATTCGCAAAAAAAAAAATTCTTTTTTAGGTATTACGTTCCGCTCCAATATATGGTGCTAGCGTAGCTTTATGCTTAGCGACTGCATCACCTAGTACTTACTTTGTGCAAGGCGATCACTGCGATACTGTTTTCTTTAACATCCCATTCCATATTGTAATTTGATAATGAACACGAAAAAATATGTGAGTGGCGCGAAATCGAAAGAAGTTTTTAAAATAATAAACGCGTTCCAAATTATAAATAATTAAAAGTTGAAAAAATAAAAGTTTTTATGTAACACTATTTATGGCCAGACTAGTTATATTGGTTCATTATTTTGATCCTCACCACGCAGGCCTAGTTAGTTAACAGACCATCCCACCTGCCCCCCCATTTTCGTATGTTCGACGTTCTTCCGAACATCCTGTATATAATACATAAATAAGAAGTACTTATACGAATATATACCATGATTAGGGGACAAGTGCTGGTACTCGTTACATAAATACATACCCTTTTTAGCATTCAAACTGTAATTGTCTGGGTTTGAAAGTGAGCTTAGCCAAACCGGTCGTTAGTTATCCCTTATAATTACTAAATTAAAAGTTTATTGCGCATCCGTTTTTAGGAATAAAATACACTAACAATAAAAAAGTTTTAATGGAAATTGTCTTTGACAATTTTATCTAATAATAAGTTAGAATTTGTGTGATAAAGTATAACTAGTCAGCTTATTAGCACCTATTAGCTGTTGCAGGACTGCTCTGATTGGTTTATATTAGTGTTTGTTAGTTTATATTAAAAACAATAAAAAATATAAGATAAGCAGTTGGAGTTGTAACGCATAAACATTAAAATTGGGTGATACAGGTACGCAAAATATTTTCAATATTTCTCTGATCAGATGAAGACGTTAATAGACTAACATTATTCGTTTAATTTTCAGGTAAAGATATAACTCACAAGTTATACTCAGTGAGTGAAGGCCTGGGAGCAGGCGCTGGAACTGATCCGGGCCCCCCCTCCCACCTCACACGTTCCGCCAGTGTAGACGCCGTTCATGAGGGGGCGCGCGGCAAGCTGCGGAGTCTAGCTTGGAGGACAAGGACCACTACCAACAAAGGTTAGTAAAATCTTAATTTAGTGGAAACTGCCTGTGACAATCAACCATACTTATCACGTTCCGACAGCTTTAGAATCCGATTACATGATTAAGCACTAGGATAGCTGCGCGGTTTTGTTTGGAGGGCTAGGACTCTTAGTAACTTTATGGGTGCGAAATTTGTTCATTCCATAGTTTGCAGCACGTCGCCGCCGGCCGCCGTTGAACAGTGAATAGTTCCCATACAAACATATTGATTTTGGAACAGTCGTAACATTTTCTAAACCTCAATCACCAAATAAAGTTAATTGATTTAATGAGTATTGTTCCTGATTATAGAAGTTATTTTTAAGAGCAACATGTCTGACTGCGTGTCTATACACAAAAACAAAATTAAAAAGCTTGACGATATTCCATTTTATTAAAAATGTTGCAAACGTTATGGAATTTAAAATAATAAAAAAAATCTCAAGTAATAACACCATTAAAAATTTGATTGTCCTAGGGAGCTCTTACTGGCAACCTATGGTGGCGCGGCAGTTCCTGAAACAGTCACCGTTTGGGCGAAGTGCGACGCAGCCGCGGTTACTCCCACAAGCATCGTCTGCTAGTCTACAGCCCGGTATCATAGGTCTGTATTATTACAAATGTTACTGAACAATGGGTAGAATAATAATAGTATAGTGTCCACAATTAGATCTAAATGCTAGGTTCCATGTTATAGTTTATATATTGCCTTGCGTTTATATATCGGTTTGGGTTATAACGATTAATTTCGTAACGTAAAGGCATTAGAATAGTTTACATGACTACAGCGATTTAGCTAAATTTAATCTGTCTTGGATATTATTAATGATTTTTAATCAAAATACTAGCTTCCTTGTCGTACTTTTGATTGTTTTTAGAATAAATTTAAACAAATCCATAGAAACCATTCAATGAGCTGGAATGAAATGGGGTTTTGATAACCCTATGATGCTGTCATGCTAATGATTTGTCAAAATACTTGGATGTGTCTCGTTTGTCAGAGTCGCATTGAAAACTCAGCTATATTAAGCTGCTTTCTGTAACTATTCAGTAAACAAATACTATGAAATACCATGATATTGAATATTGCAGCCACTTTGGGATGGCTCAGCAAAATACCAACTTGCTGTACTGGACACGATTCAGCGCAGAGCTAAGACGCTCATCGGTGACAGCAAATTGGTGAAGTGCAAGCTTTACAACTTAGCTCATCGCCGCAAAGTTGCCTGTCTGTAGGTCTTCAACAGCCTGTACTTTGGAGAGTGTGCTCAAGAGCTGCATTTGCTCATACCGCCATCTCCTTTTTTCCATCGGACATACAGATGCACTGCATGCTACCACCCTTTCTTGATCGCTATTCCTAATTGTCGCATCTAGCGCTTTTCAACATCCTTCATAAAGCGCACAGCAAAGGAGTGGAACTTCCTCACTGCCTCTGTATTTTCGAGAACTTATAACCCGTCCATTATCAAAGCCAGTGTGAATAGGCACCTTCTGAGTTAGCTCGTTCCATCGTGGATTCTGTCTTAGCCCTCGGGCTTGATTGGGATCAAGAGCTAACCCATCCTAAATAAAAAATATATATTAAAATTAAGGATTCAATAAAAGTCAGATTATTAAAATAACATACCACATTGCACATCATAAAAAGTTATCATTAAATGTAAGTAAGTGAATTTTTTCCATTAAATTATCGAGCTTCCACCATGATAAGCCTATCATGTCTCCAGCAGTGGGGTCAGGCCTTCCCTATGGCTGAATACAATGTTGGGGGATTAAGTATGGTGCGATGGAAATAAACCGTTGTAAATAAAAATTATTGTACGTAACTACGTACAATAATAAAAGACGCACGAAACTAAAGAATTCCATTGATTGACTAACAGGTGTTGGAGGAGCTCGGAAGCGAAGTCCTCCTCGGCGTTCTACATCGTTCAGACGCGGAAGGGAGGTGAAATTTGCGGAGGCGGAGAGCACGCCACCGCCGGCCGTGTGACGTGGGCCGCGGCCCCAGCACGAGCTGGTGCCGCTGCGAGCGTCTCCTGCGTCGAACACCGCACCCGCCGCCGAATCACTACTACCTCTACCGAGGTAACTATTTTGGCGGCGTACCGTATAATGCGAGCCATATCAGCTAGAGCCGATGCCGTTACCTGTGCTCTTCACCACCACCTTTTTAAAAGAGTCTAGGAAGTATATGGCTTTGGATATTGTAAAAAATTGAATCGAAGAATGGAGAAGTAAAGTATTCAACCAAGGAATCCACAGTAGCGTTCACACAATTAAATTAAAAGGAAATAAAATGAGAATTCTTTGTATATTATAAAAACAATCTTATCAATAACTTTGTTTATGGAAACAATCATTCATTATAAAAGGATTCGTTTATTTTTCAATATTGACTAAAGAATATTTTGGGTTAATTTTTTACTGTCTGCAATAAATTTGCCTAACGACTAGTGCTGCTATAGGCTGAAAAAATACATTTATCAATAATTTAAAATTGAAAAACGTAAGTACATATTACAAACACGTATGACAAAACGATAATTTAGAAATTTATACTGAAGTTAAGAGACCCACGCAGAGAAAAATGCTTGGGTAATTCGTTAGAAAGGACTAGCAGCCGGTTTTTCCTAGTTACAGATAAATAAGGTTGCCTAGCAACTAAAACAAAGTAAGCCAGTCTCTATCTCTACTGAGGATAAGCTATTGGAAATAACCCAAAATTATATTCCCATTTACGGCTAATTCCAATTTCCCAACAGCTTTTCCTGATCATCTAAATGAACAAAAAATGAGGACCTAATGATAGTAAATGCTTCCAAAAATAGTTTTTACAACAGGAATCCCACTTGTTCCTTCTTGTCAAGAAAATGTGAGTAGGTTAACCGTTTAAAGGATATTATGTATTTATACCTACCTATTATATATTTAAAATAGAGATCTTCTATAATGTTCAAAATAAAAACTTGCTCAGATTGTCCCATACAAAGTCACTACCTGTCTTTCAATAAATCTCTCATCTATCTAAAGACAACAAACATAAAACAAAAAATAGACCATAAAATTCAAAACCAAAAGAATCGCAACCTTCCAACAACACCAAATAGGAGAAGGAATACCTTCCAATCGTCATCTCCATCCGCTCCGTAAGTCTTTTTATTTTATAGGTATACCTATGCGCATTTATTTTTGTTTTTTTACGCCCCTGGTCAACTTTGGACACGGAAAATCGTCATGGACACCGCACAGCCGGCTGTGCGGTTTTCAGTCTCGCTATACATCACCTGCGGTTGGCTTGTACTCGGGAAGAGTCAGAAGCCTTCATCCGTCGCGATCGGCCACTCTAAAGAGGGAAGGCCCGTGTGCTACTCACCGAGGCGAGGTTGCACTTAAGAACAGTCGATCAGCGTTTAAAAGGGGTATCGGTCGGGATAGAGAAAAGTCAGGGGTCAGTCAACAAAGAGGACTAAGACTCGTTTGAAGGGTGAGGATAGCGTGTTTGTAAATGGAGTCCTGAGCATCTAAGAGGAGGTTCAGGTCGGGCGAAAGCTGATTGGGTGGGATTTTGGCCTTTGAGTTCACGCGCTTTATCGCTCGTGATCGCATCAAGCGAGTCCTGTCATCGATATGAGAAACGCTCTGGAATTTATTTCCATGCGCCTTAATTTTTTTTTGATATCTCCTAAGATATAATTTTTAATTATATGGTTCAAAGGATCCAAATATCGTGCATAATATGCTTTAGGTAATTAACCTATTTAAAATGATTAATGTATTCATTTAAATAGCTTTCCAATTACCACATTGTACGTGACCATATTTTTAGAAGATAGAATGGAGCATAGTCCGCTATTCTTAAAAGTTAGATATATGCGAAAGAAAGTTTTCGCTGAAGCTCCCAGGCGGCTTGATTATTTCGACTCCTTCAGCAATTATCGTTATATTTCAGCCAATTTAACAAAATCTTGACAAATTATATACCTAAACCTTCCTCATGAATCACTCTTTTTATTGGTGAAAAACCGCATGAGAATCCATTCAGTAGTGTTTGACTTCTTTGCGAACAGAAAGACAGACTGGCTAGTTCATTGAAATGTTACATTTTTAGGCCTTAGCGTGCGTTTTTCAGAGGACGCAATTTATTTTTTTGACTTTACAAATTAATTTATACATATCTTTGATTAAGGTTTACCTGACTAGAACCTGAGCGAACGACGCAGCCACACACGACTGATTTCTAGGCTCAGTGTCAGACCGTACGGACTCCGTGGTAGAGACTAGAGACCGTCCGGCCTCCTACGAGTGCTGTTGCTACTGTGAATCGTAAGAGTTTATACAAAAGAGCTTCCTGTGAAAGACACTTTATCTTTGTGCGCGGAGCTTTCTGTTTTCGTTCGCTCGTTATGAAAACGTACAGTGAAAAATGACAAGGTACAGATAAATGAACCAGTTTGTTGATTCTATAAGTGATGTCGAACCATAATATGTAATTAACGTGTGAGAGAGTAGACTAGCTTAGCGTTATATAGATTAAATATAATAGTACTTTGCTGCGACGACGTAAACGCTCCAGTAAATGGGACGAACGTCGTAGTGGCGAGTAACTTTTGTATCCCATAAAGTCTTTAGCACCGAACGCTGATACTACCTATTTAAGGAATTGTAATTATAATTTATTAGCAAACTATGATTGAAATATGGAATTCTAAAAGTATTTTAATGTTAAAATTATTGTTTATTAGTAGTAAGATGTGTTAAATTCGTGATAAATATTAAAAGTTACTGCAAGGGTTTACCTATACATACATATATTGTTCAGTGAAGATATACCTATTTTCGTGCTCCTTGTTCTATAATGTATAATGATCATGTTAAATTTAAGGCCAATTTCTTGTTTATACTCGGATGTGTCGGTGGATTTTTTTTATATTCGAAGTCTGAATACAAAAATTATACCTATCTACTGCACACTATGTTTATCATAGCCACGGAGGCAGGGAAAAGTATTAATATCATATAAAGTCAAATATTGCATCTATTATGTTTAAACGTAATTTATCTATCTATTTCAATACCACCACCCCCGTCTCAACCTTCTTACCGTTGACAAATACTTTATGTAAAAATGGAGTATTTTTCAGATTTATTTCTTTATCTTCCCCGTTTACAGTAGGTAGTTCTTACAATTTTTTCTTCAATTATATATTTTTTGTTAAGATATAAAATCTTCAAGTTAATACAAAGGTTATCTAGTTAAAGAAATCAGTGTTACTACAACGAATGCTAAGTCCGGAGCAACGGATGGCCATTGTGAATTGTACACTTTACAAATGTATTAACTATACTTTTATATATTAAGATATTTAGTCTAATTATATCAAAGTAAAGATCCAATATTGAAAGTTTTATTATTTCGTCTGTGTCAAAAAAACCATCAGCGGAAAACTAAACTTCACTCCGCTGTAGATCTATATATATCAAATGCACATTTAAAACATCGCATTGCGATGATTCTTTGAATAATACTTATTGACTGTGCTTCTAGAAGGCTTTCAGATTAAGAACCAAATCTCGTGTGGATTGTTCGTCAGCTCTACCTTAGGTGTATATTCACATCAGCACAATACTTCACGTCGATGTTTAGTTGATGTTGTCGCTTCGTTACTGTTCGTGTCAGACTAGATGAGCAAGTAGTGTTCGTGTTATATTGTCAGGCTGTTGCTTTGACAACCAGTGATTTATATAAAGAGACCGTAAAATTAGGATTCTAAACTAAGACCCTTTTTTGCCACCATCGATTTATTCTGACTATAAATTAAACAACAAAGGAATCAGAGCCAAATATGAAAAAGAAAACTGTGTCTTTCATATTTCGATTTGCTTTGTACTTTTTTTGTGTCTGTCTGCCTATAAATACTTATAAGAATGTATTATTTTTTCAAAACTTTGTTAATAATAGATTTTGTCAGTTAGCAGTCGTTTAATGTCAAATCCTCACTATGTCAAAATCAGTTTGAAATAAAATATTATATTGCAAGCTTTAAGTTTAAATCACAGTATATGCCTTAGCTTAATTAATATAATAACTAACAGTTAAGTGTGGATTTGGGTACAAAACAATAATATTATAACGATTTTTAAAATATTATCTATGGATTGCTGCAGTAATAACTTACCTATTGACATTTTGGATAATGTCGAATTATAATACCTATAGGATGATTCAGGGTGTCGACTATTTATAAGTACCAAAGATTCCTGGTTGTACGTTGTCTCTTACGAATACATATCGTCCTTTGTCTTGTCTCGTCTCGTTAGTTATTAGTAGTATCTCGGTGGGCAACTTTTACTTAAAGCTAGGATCCAATCAACTTCCTAATCTAAGAACTATAAAATCTTTATCATCACGAACGTAAAATGTTTTGCTATCTTTTCTAACGGCAAAAGACGCAGGGAAATATGCGATTTGTCACAGATAGTGGATACTTATTGTCCACAACTGCATTAACTAAGTATTATTATAAAACTTTTAAATTGAGGCTGGAGACAGTATCGCACTTTTCTCAAAAGTCATTTGCACTACAAATAAATTGGCCTTGCTCTTATGATGTAATAAAATAACATTGTAAAAGGCTAGTGAAATTTTGATAACTAAATAAACAACTAGACTTGAAAATTATAAATTGATAAGGTGTATGACATTCACGTACTTGGTATAGTACTTCATACTCATTGGCTTATTTGAATTTTGTAAAAAAACGTAATTTTTTATTAATCTACAATGATTATATCGACATGCAATGACGACTCGTTAAATTACTGTATGGAATTGAAGTAAATTGACAACACAAATGACGGGAATTGGCATAATATTAAACTTACGAGAGAATTAAATTACCTATTGCTTAAATTAAATACAATAGTTACTTACCAAGCAAATACTATTAAATAATTATTGTTATACAATATTATTTTTCACTTACTCTCTTAATGCAAGGAATACTAAGAGATTATTCATGTTCACAGTACTAATATAACCTGAGTGGTTTTACTTTATTTTTCTGTACATGTGCTTTGTTTCTTTAATATTTTCTTCATAAATCCTCATACATAGCTGAAGTATGGTAAATAAGATAGACTTAGTTTTGTTTTTTTTTTTCAATGCTTAAATAAGCCTAAAAAGTGTTGCTCATTGGCTTTTCTTTAACATGCACGTTCATATTAAAAAAAAACATGTTAGCTTAGTTTGTGTTTGCACACACAGCAATTATTTTCTATTATACCGAAAAGAAGAGTACAAAAGAAAGAAATCTACATAGAAAAACTGAGTAAATATTAATAACTAGGATCTGTTTTAAATTATTCACGATTAGAATAATAAAAAAGGTCCATTCTCTTTCTTGTTATTTCAGCTGCGGGGTCTTTCAACCCAGTCATTATAGTAATAAATGATCCACTTTGGCAGTTTCTAATGTTCATCGAGCGCGCAGGATCATCAAGTAACAATAAATCGATACTGAATAGGTACTTATTATGTTCTTCCTAGCCATTTATTTGCCAATGTTGTTCTCTGTCTTCCATTTTGTTTACATATAATAATTTAGAACCTGCTTTTTAATGCAATTGTTACAAAGAAGGCCCTGAAATATAAACTGATTTTCTAATACATACTGTTAGTGTTAATAAAACACAGATAAGTACTCCACGCATACCTACATAATCCATATACATACTTTCATTAGTCAGCAATTGTAAAAAAGGGAGCAATGTCAAATATTTATTACTGCTTTATTTATGCTAGAACAAAATTAATGCTTTATTATTTGATCATAATTCATAAAAATGTTTACAAATTATAAACAACACAATACACACATAATTCATGATGTAATAATGCTTTGACTTAAATGACTTTCTTTGTACAAATAATACAGGTACTATCTAATTTAGCTTAAAGTTCCATACTTTATTTTGAAGAACATTTATCTGTTATATATTATTAATTATATATATATAAGGCGTATTTTCATTGGACTAAAGGACACGCATATGAGGTAATGCCTTATAGCAAAAGCAAAACTATTCGTGCAGGGTTTTGCATTCGTTCGGAGTGCCTCGGATTGGTCCTAGTTTCATGGCGTCCGGGGCGTGACCGAGCAGAGTTTTGCAAACAGTTTACCAAAATTTAAGCCTTATAATAAGTATAACATACTATTTATATTTATTTCCTTTGCATGGAAAAAAAGATCTGATCGATTTTTTTCGGCTTTGAAATCCGCGCTTTCGCAGCTTTATATTTTGGAAATATAGATATGCCTCATCTTTATGCATAAATTTATTAACGAACAAATTACTATAATCGTTGTTCGAGGAATCCCCGTAAAGTTTGTATTGACGAGTTATCGACCAATGGAATTGCGCCTTTAGATTCGTGTAGACAGTTATGATGTGATGTGATAAATCATGGCATATTTATAGACTTGAGAAAGGCGTGATGTAAAGTTTGCAAGGACATTGTTTTTAAAAGCGAAATAAATACGATTTCTTGGTTAATTATATATTTTTACGTATTGATAAGCTTTTAAAATTAAGTTATGTATTTAGTATAACATCAATTTGAAACTAAGTATATAGGCACAAAAATCACTAGGTAACTCACACTACATATTTTGTGTAGTCCATTATAAATCTTCAGACACTTATGGTTATAGTGTATATTGTTTTAGATTTTCGCGCGAGCTGCTCAAAATACTAAAATATATCTACTTATCATTGATGGAAGGTAGTCATCACAATAGCTTTACTTAAACAAAGTCTTAAAACAATGTCAGCAAACTTCTGAACAAGAGCGCCCCTGTGATATGTGTAAGCTATTTAGAATAGGAGTCGTCAGTTGTTTATATCGTGTATTCGCAATCTGATGTTATTTCTACTATGGGTTGCCCTACGTCTCGTCATGCATAACATTACAGTTATCGTTTATATATTATTGTATTTATTCACTTTATAACATGTTTATTATGTCTTTAATAAAACAATTGCTTAACTTTGTGTTTTATTTCTAACTATCTGGTTGTGCCCGACCTGCTTTGCAACGCTCTTTTTTACTTAACATGCGTATAACTTACCACAGTTTCGTAGCAACCCATGGGCTAATATTCAGAGTAACGAACGGCAATTGATTTTTCTGTATAATAAGAAGTATATGATATATATCGAGAGAAGATCTTAAAATTACTTTTTTTAATGGGTTTGCTCCTTATCCCAATCAAGCCCTGGGGCCAGGATAGGATCCACGATGGAACCAGTTAACCCAGAAGGTGCCTATTCACACTGACTTTAAAAACGGTCGGGTTGTAAGTAGGGGTGATCGGGGCTACAATTAACAGAGGTAAGTATTAACAAGCGAATTTCTCCTAAACTATACAAACTTAACCAACAGCGAGTGCTTTTGAAGGCAGCCTAGAGTATGCCACATGATTCGAGATTGGTCAGTTGTGCACCGCGTATAGTGCTAGACCACTTTATTACGCAAATAACGAATATTTTTAACTTGACAAATTTTTCGATTAATGCTCAAAACATAGAGCGTTTTGATTTAGTTCTTTGTTTTATAGTATATTTCATACTTAATAATGCTACGTAGCTGTATTTACTAACTTCCAACTTCAAACTTCTTTTTTTTGTTATATAAATCCAAAAATATACTGTTGGGACTAAAATTAACAAATGGGGGGTTAGGATTAACATATTATAATCTACTCCAGATATGGGCGCTCGTATTGACAACTCATTTCTTGTCACATTTTGTGACGTAATACGTATAAACAATATTTACGTATAAGCGAAAGATTACTCAAGTAACCAATTCCTTACAGGATTTCGAGTAGACCGACTGTCTTCGAGTAAACTGCGAGAGAAGTAATGGAAAAAATAGAGCTTATAGAGATGTAGCAAAAGAATTTAAGTTCTGCTAAGATTTACCCTTGTGTGTGAAAAAAAAATAAAGCGGATGCATCAAGAGAAAAAGGTTACGAGAAAACCCGCTTAATTCTTAATAACGAATAAAGCAATTATGGCAGCGTATGTTTAAGTATACTAATATTTATTTCGGGTTACTGCGCAAAGATGTAAAGAGTCAAGTTTTTGCGATGGCAAGCTGAGATCAAAGCTATAGCTGATAATGTTAAGAAAAAGTGACCAAAATACATTAATTATCTACAATAATTAAGGGATAATTAGTTTTTGTTTATGTTTACATATTTTGTAATATTATATTACAAAAGAAAATGTGCTGCATACACATCCATATTAATTGCACTTTTAATAATGGAATGTTAAGTTATACATGTATTTGTTATCTTATATATTAGTTGATTAACAAACGACTTTGTTGCGAGCAAGAAACCTGTTTAAGACATCATTTATTTAATTTACGATTTATGTTAAAAACATAATATCTAAATAGTTACAGCATCATGTGACGAAAAAATTATGTCTAAATGTTTAATCATTTCGAAGGTACAACTAAAAATGCAATTGTTGTTAATTGTGGCCCGGCCTCGGAAATACAGACGCAGGGAGGGAGTTCTACTCCTTTGCTGTACGCGTTATAAATGATGTTAAGAAGCGCTTGGTGCGACAGGTACTTATAAGTAGACATGTTAGTTAGACATGTATATCTAAATGTATCTATGTTAAAATATAAATTTTAAAATGCTAAAATTAAAAATAAGCTACTCAGATTTACAATTTTTTTTATATATTTTTTGCATTTTCAATGCGATCTTATAAGATAAATTATTATAATAGAAAAATACTAGAAAAAATCGACTCGGGTCACAAGTGAATCTCAGGCGGGACCCGAGTCGATTTTTTCTAGTATTTTTCTATTATAATAATTTATCTAATAAGCTACTCAAACAAAATAAAAGCATTATTTATAGTATATTATACACAATAACTTAATATTTATGTTTGCTAACTCATTATATAAAGTTGGTATGTGCCTACTATTAAAAATTAGTGATATTTGACTAAACTTATTTTTATTTTATTTCTTCAAAAGTTTTTACCAATTATTAATTGTTGATTTGTTAATTGTTTTATTAGCTGACCCGGCCACACGTTGCCGTGGCTCAGTTATTATAATTTGCAATATATTTTTTTATTATAAATCAGCAATTTAAAGTAGCCTTAGTTACTCCTTATTACATCAGCTACCTGCCAATAAAAGTCCCGCCAAAATCGGTCCAACCATTTCAGAGATTAGCCGGAACAAACAGACAGACAGACAAAAAAATGTTATTTTGGTGTACGTACCGTATATATATTCATATGCATGTAGTAAAGAACGGTAATTTCAATATTACAAACAGACACTCCAATTTTATTTATATGTATAGATTACCTTTATATAATGAGTTAGCAGTTTTTGTTAATTGTTGTTTTAGTTGCCGTTCTTTGTTTGTTTTGTAACACTTATAATTATCTCTTTAATAAAACGTATCTAACCATTACGTGATAATAACATCGTATGTTTAAAACAACAACAGTCTATTACAAAAATAAGTAGGGTATTTAGAGATAACAATTTGTTATGTATTCAAGTGTTGACCTCCGGTGACGTTTGGCTCATGAAAGTCTGATGTGTGTATAATTTAGTGGGAAAATGTTAATCAATGCGCGGCTCTGTGATAATGACGATAAGTCAGTTGCGCGCGAGTCGGGCCACGCCTGACGACATGTGCCGCGCTGACTAAATATTTTACGGCATTACTCTATAGTTAGAATTATTAATTTAAATATTTATCTAATCTTAATAGAAAATTATTGGTATTAACTATAAAAATGGCATTTGCAGTGAGAAAATATGTGGTGAACTTAAGGAATTTTAAACAGTGCCCTAGGTTACGAGCGATTTCGCAAATTGTAAGTTTTATTTTAATAATGCGACTAATATTGTTGTTGATTTGTTACTCAATAATGAAATGCAATAGTATTCTTAACATGCTTTGAAATAGATACGTAAAAGGGCGCCGTTCTTTTAATCTTTGAATACCCATGACTGTTAAACACAGTTTCTTGTTGCTTTAGCAATAAGATAAGGTTTCAATAAACAACATTCTTATCAGCCTTTTTAGGTAAATAGTTGTGTATTAGATAATTAAGTCATTAAAGTTGATTTCGTATTTTTACTTGTACGAGTACTGTAATATCATATTTTATTTATGTTGAAAACATAGGGGTATTTTCTATAAATAAATGCTTTCCAGGAAATAAATCCATCAAAAGGCTTTAGCATAGAGAATTACCAAATAAATGTTTGTGGTACACACAGCAAATGGCGGCAATTCCACACAAGTATAGCAGTATACAAAACGGTCGCATTTAATCTATCTGACATCGGCGAAGGCATCAGAGAAGTGGTCATCAAGGAGTGGTAATCTATTAATTATTTGCACTTAATAGCTTTAGTCTTAGACTAAGAGGAACTGTTAAGCACGAGCTTTTATAATTCACTTACAGTCAGTAAAACCAGCCAACCTGAGGGCAGTTTTTACTTACAAAACACGTCCATTCGGAATAGAAATGCGGCTGAAACGCTGCGCAATCGTTGCTTTGTCTGTTGCGTTGAATTCCTTTCTTTACTCAACAAACTGTTGAAATTCTAAATTGTTAAACTAGTAAGAAACAAAACAATAGTGACTGCAGTTATTTCAAACATCTAGACTATAATCTTAAGGATATAAGTAAGATAAGGATTTATATAAGGCGCCGATAACAATTGACAACCTGTAATAATTCTAACCCTCTATATTAGTTATTTCGTTTGAGTATAGTAATTAGAAATAAAGTGACTGGTATATTTTTTTGCTTTTATTGTATTTAGTGATTTTAATAAACTAAAAAATGTAAGGATATTAAGTTAGAATAATTCACTGTAAGAAAAGTAAAATAAGGATGTCAAAATCAGTAACTTTCTTTTCAAAGTAATGTTTCTTTGACTGGAACAGCGACAAAAGGCTTTTATTGTATGTATTTTCGTACATGAGCCAATAAAAAAGGTGATTAGAAGAAATTGTGTGTTTTTGTTAGTAGAAATCCTGGTTAGTACCAGAAACAAAAACAGTAAAACTATCATAACAAACGTGACGTAGATCATTAACAATTTTATCTAAGGCACTTTGACGAGGTAAACAAAGTAGATTAATGCTGATTAAATTGGTCAAGTTAGGTGGTGACGCCTCGATATTGGTGATATGATAACATAACGATTAACTACGGCACTGGCGCGCATCGGTTCCGACATGTTTAGATTTCACTCCTGCCTCTGGCTATTTTTTCAAACTTTTTTCGAAACTCTTCGTAACTCTGTCAGGACTAAACGACTAATGTTGTATTTTATCATAGCTTGAAAATGTTGTGCGGCATATTTTGCAATATTTCGTTTTTGTTTCATAGAATAGTTCAAAATAACTTGGTCAGTATAATCTTTTTTTCGAAATTTAGTTTCTTACACACTAGTATAGTAAGAAACCGATGTTCAAGTTACGAGCTAGGAGCTAGACGAGAGGATTAATTATATTTAATTAATTAATTACATTTAATCAATTAATTACATTTAGTTATTTAATTAATTACACGATCGTGCATGTTGTATTATCGTTACACGTCTTTAGTAAAAAAAAACCCATTTCATATCTTAGCGTGACCTATCATTACTTGACTAAGTGAAAATTAATCTATTTCATCTCTATGGCATAAATGTTTCCAGGTTCGTAAAGGTTGGTGACAAAGTGCAACAATTCGACAATATTTGTGAAGTACAAAGTGACAAGGCGGCCGTCACCATCAGTAGTCGGTACGACGGAGTAATCACCAAGCTTTACCACGCAGTGAACCAAACAGCGCTTGTGGGGCAACCACTCGTTGATATTGAACTTGAAAACTCTGATGATGAAGGTAAATAAGGGGCTCACTACAACAGTTTTAGATAGTATTTGATAGAATCAGGCGTTACTTGGTGGAAGTCTATATCCATTAGTATAACAAAAATGCTGTAAGTTGCATGCTTACTTCCGCAAAATTCAAGCAGTGTGCATCGCCCGCATATACATTAAAAAACCGCAGACACCAGGACCTTCACCAACTACTCTACACGTGTTTCCCCACAGAGCGTCATCAGGAGCTGTTAGACCGTGCAATACCGTGCAAAACCCATGGCCAACTTGACCCTCCCTTTGTTTGTATAACCTACTATTAAACTAATAATAGTTTTGTTGCATGCATATATGTGTTAAATTAAGTATTTCGCTCGCGTCTCCTGGATGTAGACGTCGACGTTCTAAAATATTTGACAATATATTTAAGCTTTCTTGGTAAGGGACGTTTGTAAACAAGCTATCCACATCCAGAGAAAGCAAAAATGAGTTAGCAAGTAAAATAACATCCCTTATTTTCTCAATTAGATTTGTTTTATTTTTAATACTGTATTTTAATACGGTATTAGTAGTACAAAAAGCCACGTGAACGTCGTTATCCTTTAGGATTTTTGATTAATACCGTTCCACATGCCCTTTGCAACGGTAAAGAAAAAATGGAGGATACGGGAACCTTCAAAACAGTAATCTGCTAAAAGAAAATCTATGTGGGCTCTTAAAGCATCGTTTAAAATCTTGTCACGGTAGATTTGCTGGTTTATCTTTGCACCCTGTTCTATGAAAACGAGAGGTGAACGTTCCGTTGCAGTTACCGCGGCCCAAACCATCACTGATGCTGGTGCTTGCTTCCGCAAAGCCATTCGTTGCTCTAAATTGTCGTTTGATTTACACTTTAACTATACGCGATCGTTTCGTTTGTTCACACATTGCTGAACCGTAAAAAAATTTTCATCGGAAAATACCAAATTTTCAAGCTTGCTACGAACGTGCAGGTGCTTTAACTCCTTAGCTCTTCTAAGACGAACTGCCTTTTGTGCAAGTCTCAAGTCTTGCACTTTTTGTATTTTGTAGGGCTTCAGTTGTAGTTTATTTTTTAATATGCGCCCTATGCTCCGGGCATAAAGACTTTTCGCCAATTTAACTGCGCTTTGTCGTGGATTTCGTTCAATTCTAGCCTTTACCTTTCGAACCATTTCTGATGATGTTGCTGTTATAGGATGTCCACCTCCATGCCGTTTTTTGATGCTACCCGTATTATTTTAACGCGTGATGGTCCCATACACAAACATTTTGTTTAAATGTAAATGTTCGTAGCTCATTTACAATGGCTGGTTGCGATTTTCCAGCCAAATACAAAGCAATGACACAGTTGCGTTTGAATTCCATCTGGATAACTTTTTTAACAGCGACGAAAATCAATCAGCTTCTGTAATTTTATAAACAATACAATAGACTTACGACCGTGAAAAAATGGGCGCCATATTTTAAACAGTTTGGTTGCTATAGCAACTAAAAGTTGGTAACACTTCGAGTGCCGACCCCTGTATATTATCCTGCAATACGAGTTATAAAAATTTTAACATCTATGTATGATCAACTTCCAACTTTGTATACAAACAAAGAAATACAAAACTATAGATAAAATACCAGAAATATGATCGAAATAAAGGTTCTATATTAGTTCTTATTTTAAACAATAATCGAATTAAAATTTAAACTTACAAATATTGTTACCGAACTGAGCATTTCAAGACACTATTGCAGTTTTTACAAAGCCACAATTCATTATTATTTTTATATCGCTTCCGCGGATAGTACTGATGGCCCTCATTAATGTGGATTAAGTATAATTGTGCCACCATTTCTATTAATGTGAAAAATTCTGTGAATGTAAAAAATGTAATGCAATAGTAAGGTTTGATTTGACAACCGGTTTGCCCTTGTTAGGGTTGCTGTTGCAGTGATTGTAAACGGTCCCGGGTTCGAGTCCCGGAAGGGGCAGATATTTGTATGATGATTATGAGCATTTGTACCTATCTGAGTAGCGGTTATTTATATACATTTCTTTGAAAATAACTTATCTATTGAATTGTTATCATGACAGATACAGTGCAAAGTGCAAAAATAGAAGAATTAAATGTATCTACTGGCAAATCAGAAACCAAACAAAGAGTAAAAGTATTAACTACTCCTGCAGTTAGAAGAATAGCATCACAGTTTGAAGTGAGTAATTAGGATTTTATAATTTTATTTAAATGTGTATATATATATTCAATTTTTCTTTTTTCAATGCTATCTTATAAAATAAATTATTTTAATAGAAAAATACTGGAAGAAATCGACTCCGGTCGCGAGTGAATTCTCAGGCAGGAATCGAACCCGCAACCTTTGAAAGTCCGGTCCAATGCTCTCTCAATTGAGCTACCGAGCCTTGTGAATACCCGTCGAAAAATTTCCAGTACCTTTCTTATTTTACGCTGTAGGCCAACGTTGTCTCATCAATGAGATAAGAGGAACATCCTCTCATATTCGAAAGAAATATGTTTACAAATGTTTGGGCAATCGATTAAGATGTAACAGCCATTTAGTTATATAAATTTTCAATGCTATCTTATAATCGATCGTTGATAATTGAAATCGTCATGTCATCATTGCTCGACAATACCGAAAAAGTGTCTGTAATTAAAAAAAATCGAAGGGGAGATATACACCTAGGCCGAAAAAGGTCATTTTTGCATTTTTTCGTTGGAAAGCTTTTTCAAATTTCGAATCGGGGTTTAAACCAAATAAAAGTTTATACATTCAAGAATATATAATTTTTTTTTTATTACAAAATATCAAAAATTAAAATTAAATTGGAGCGCCGTAGAAAAATCTTACACGTAGCAAGCAAGTTTACACGCTTTATCCGAAGGGTCGCTTGCCGCTACCTGCCTGCCGTTCACATTCCACGTTTTCGGCTGTAAATCGCTTATTTATCAAGATTGCCCTGCCGTTTTGAGGCGATATTTTCGAGACCTCAAACTTAAAGATAATGCAAAAAAATATTATCATCTAAGTGTATATCTCCCCTTAAAGAATTTGTTTGATTTATTTTACATCCTAGGTAGATCTAAGTATAATTAAAGCAACAGGGAAGAATGGAAGAATAATGAAAGAAGATATACTCTCCTACCTCAACATCTCTGCCGACAAATCTAATGAAGTGCCCCACATAATGTCATCCTCAGTACAAGCAGTGTCTATCCCATTGAAGGCTGCCCATGCAAGAACTGAAGTTTTACTCGATGACAGAACAGTGCCAGTAACCGGATTCACAAAAGCTATGGTGAAATCTATGACAGAAGCTTTGGTAAGATTAACCAAAACACACTTTTGTTTATTTTATTCCATCATTGTATTCAGTGAATTAAGAAAATTGCCTTGTTGATGTTACCGATTTGATGGGAGCCTGATCATAAGCGAAATAGTTAATTTACTTAAATTTATGTTTCAGAAAATACCTCATTTCGGCTTTAGCGACGAGTACGAAGTAACGAGACTAATAGAATCACGGCAAGCCCTAAAGACTATAGCTGAAGAGCATGGCGTCAGGCTTACCTACATGCCAATCATCATCAAAGCAGTTTCTCTTAGCCTTACCGCCTTTCCAATCCTCAATAGTAGCTTAGACAGTAGTTGTGAAAACCTTACTTATAGAGCCAGTCACAATATTGGCGTTGCAATGGATACACCCAATGGCTTAGTTGTGCCAATTATCAAGGTGAATACTAATTTAAAATAAATATTAGGTATTTTATATAGGAATAATTTAGGATATAAATTATATTAACCAAAGAATCAAATATCTAATAAAAAGTAACTCAACCGCGCAGTATTTTACGTATACCCGTTACAAACAATAAAAGTAAAAGTTTCAAACAATAATAGGTACCTCTAGCTGAAACGAGGATTACGACTTTATTTTAGATATTGATATCGTATCACACGCTTAAAATTAAATCATGCGATTTAATTGGGGTACCCATGGGGTAATTTGTTTGTTTTAAAATATTATTGATATATGACTCCTATAACGACAGTAAATTATCATTAATTTCAAAACAAAATTTACTATGTTAATATTTTGAAATATAAACGGAAGATGTTGATACATTTTACACAAACATACTCGTACGTAAGATAAAGTAAAATATATGCATGAATGTATTGATCTATAGATTATTAGCCGTTTACAAAAAGTACTTGTATAGTGTACATAGATAGTTAAAATTTGTTTTATTTATTTCAATGTTAGTTTTTCGTAATTTTGACAACTGGCACGTCATTTATATACCTATATGAAAAATAAAGGGCTCCTGGAACCTTTCTTACTCGGGTACTTAGGTCGGTGCTTCCTATTTAATAGTATTACTACTAATACAGTATGATAGTTAGTTACAAAAACACATTAAAATAGCTGAACGGACTCGAATGAAATTTGTTGTTGTTTTTTGGTATCCGGAAGAGATGCTATATGCTATTCTTAACGATTACTATAACTAAAGGGTGGCATAAAAGTCGACAAATGATACTCTAGGTAATCGTCATACACCTCCCGTAGACCACGAAATGACCACAGCACCGTTTTTCGAATTATGATCTTTTATTGGGATCTTAAAACTACCTCTAAAGCGTGGAGATTATGGCAAAACCCAAAAATTTTTGGGGATACTTCCATTCAGCAATGGACGTCTTTTAGATGAGATGATAAAATTAAAACATGGAGTACTTTTTGTACTGGTCCCTGGGGAAGCGCGATTAATACTTTGTGGGACAAAACGAATGGCACGCGGGTAAAATTGCAGGCGGGAACTGGATGTTTATAAATTTAATTGATAAATGCTTAGGGAGCTCCTGTGGGATCGGTCTGGAGAATCCTGGTAGTTGAAAGGTTCGCCTTACAAATAAGAATATTTCTTACCTTTACACCAATTAGGCTATCCCAACGTAAGCACTATAAGGCTTGTGTTATGGATACTAGGGTAACGGATACATATATGGTAGATAGATAAGTAATATTTATAGAAATATATGTAAATTCGCTACCATTGCACCAGAAAATCGTGGATATTTCTATTTACTTCGAATTTAGGTTTATATATTGAGATATATCTCAATATCGATATTTCTATGTACTTCGATTTAGGCTTTGAGATGTTAATTGAGATACATCTCAGTGGCAATAGTAACTCAATTCGAAGTGCGTTTGTGAAGCTTGTTTATATGGCAAGCCTTGATGTACCTTGGACATTGGCCACGGTACAAAGTATGATTGGTGGCCTAGGTACAACATTGCGGCCTTTTAGATAAGCAGGCTTCGCGAACACACTTAGAATCAAGATTATTTTGAAACGCTTGCGTCATTCGGTAGCTATTTATAGTACTTCTAAGCTCATTTACACAGTTTTATCAAAAATCATTAAACAAATAAACAGTCAAGTATCAAAGTTGAAAATTCTCACTTTTAATAACAGAATACATTGATACAATTTTTTCGACGCATATACCTCTCTCGAGTTTTGTTACCTACCATCTTCTCCTCTATAGTCACAGATAACGTTTCATATGGCATCACCAATATCTTAAAAGAGCGCGGTAGTTTTGAAATATTGACAACTGTCCGAGATAAAACTATGTCCGGGGTACAACAGTTTCCCCTACATATTTTTGTCTCTTTGGTTGCTTACTTATTTTTCTACACTTGACTTTTTATTGTATTTCAGAATGCTCAAAATAAAAACATATTAGAAATAGCTCGTGAGCTGAACAAACTGCAAGAGAAAGGTATGAAAGGTCAACTGGGACTCAACGAACTTACCGGGGGAACTTTTACAATATCAAACATCGGAATAGTAAGTAAATTTTGTACGTTAGCAGATTTTAATGATAAGTACATGTTTCTAAAATTGTTTAACGTCAATAATGATGAATAATTTAAAAAGGAAATTGTTATCACAATGTCATTGTAAACGTTTTAATAGATCTTCTTCCGTGGCTTTCAGGTCGGGGGAACCTACACAAAACCAGTAATATTCCCACCACAAGTAGCGATTGGTGCATTAGGAAAAATCCAGGCAAGTATATATAGTAGTATATTTGTAATTAATTAACAGTATTTCTTCTATGATCTTTTACGTGAATATTACTCTGGTACGGACGGGTGTAGCCTTTTGATCGTACATTAAAAAGGGAAAAAACAAACTGAGACTTAGTTTATTTAAAACCTACAGATTGCTGATAAACGAGTATAATATTAATATTTTTTTACATTCACACCAATTAGCCTAGCTTAGTAATGCATAAGGTTAGTGTTATGGATACTAGAGTAATGGTAGATATATGATTAAATGATATGAAAATAAGTAATATTCATAGAAATAGATACCCATGACTCAGGTACAAATGCTCGTATCAATCATACAAACATATTTTGAGGTTCCAACCCAGGATTATTTTATTGTAAATGCAATTTTCATCAAAATCAGTTCAGCTGTTTCGCCGAGAAAACGTTACTGACAGTCATGTTTGAGTTTTTTTAATGGGATTGCTCTTGATTCCAATCAAGCCCGGGGGCCAAGACAGGATCCATGATGAAGCGAGCTATCCCGAGAACCCCTAAAATGTGCCTACTCACCCTGGCGTTGAAAACAGACGGGTTATAAGTACTCGGAAATACAGTCGCAGGGAGGGAGTTCCACTCCTTTGCTGTACGCGTTATAGAAGATGTTGAGAAGCGCTTGGCGCGACAGGTAGGAATAGCAACAAAGAAAGGGTGGTAGCCCGCAGTGCGTCTGGATGTCCAATAGATTTTGTAGAAGACGACAGACTGGCTATTTTGCGGCGGTAAGCTTACGTGTGACGCTTGCTCTTTACCAATTTGCTGTCACTGATTAGCCTCTCAGCTTTACACTGAATCGTGTCCAATGCAGCAAGTTGGTATCTTACTGAGCTGTCCCAGAGGTAGCAATATTTCATGCAATATCTGACTTCAGCTTTGAAGGGAGTTAAACGTTGTCCCGGCGTTAAGTATCGTATGACCTTATTTAGGACTTCCAGCTTTTTAGCTACAGTTTGAGCCTTGGACTCGATGGTGGTGACGAACTTGAGGTCTGAAGACAATTCCACACCAAGCTCGCGGCTGCCGGTAACCACCGCCCTTAAATTGCTACTAAATACTTCCCAACTTTTCCGAAAAAATTCCCAAGCATAGCTCTCGACCCCCTCTATCGACCCCCCTTTGACCCCAAATCGATCCCTCCAATAGTTTTCCCAAAATAAATTCCCAAAAATTTTTCCCCATACTAAAGTCAATGTTGCCGAGTCAGCAGACCGAGCGTTGATGTCTTTTGTATGGGACCCTCTGAGCCTAGGTTGATTTTTGAGTGAAATCAGCCGACCCCAAATTTTTTGAAAATTCGCCAAAAATTCATTTATTGTCCGATTTTGATTTTGTTTTCGATTATAGCTAGCAGGGCCCCTAAGGCATCTTTTCCACATTTTTAATTGAAAATCTATCCACAATTTTCCGAAAAATAAGCATTTTCCCAAATTTTCCTCAAAAATTGACTTAATTTCACCTCCTTTTCATGTACAACTTTTTTCCATTTTAACCGATTTTCAATTTTATTGTGTCAGTTTGTAGATCTCGTCAATTCCTAACTTTCTTTTAGATAAACTTTCCCCATATCTCTTATACTTTTCGATATAAAAATTCTTAAAATTCACCAAAAAAGCACCCCTTTTTGCACATAACAGAAAACGTTATAATTCCTGAACCGTAAGAGATATTTTGATTCTGTTTTGACCATATTGTAGTTCTCTATTAGGACTACAATATATTGCTGCACCAACAAAATTCAACGACAGGAAAATTTTTTATCGTCAATCCAATTTTCATTTTTTTCACCCAAAAATTTCTTAATTTTCAAACATACATAAAATTGTAAATTTAATTCTTTTTATTTTATTTCAAGTTTATTCTTATAGATCTTGCTAATTTATAACTTTTATTTAGACAAACTTTTGTCGTACCTCTAATAGTTTTTAAGAAAATTAATCCTAAATACTACCAGAAAAACATCACTTTTCTGACAACAATTTAACCTTTATATCTTATTAACCACGCGAGACTTTGAGGGCTTGCTTAGTTTATTCTGTAGTACTCCTTCAATACTACAATATACTGTTGCACCAAATTATTTTATTGATAAATAGATTTTTAATCGTTAATTAAAAATTACAACTTTTCACTCAAAATTTTCACAAGTTTTAAACTCAAACTTAATCATAAGTATAAGTTAATTTCTCTTTTGTTGCATTATTTTGATTAGTTTTTAGCCTAATAAACATTTTATCTTAATAATATTTTCTTGTAAATATTATACTTTTTCTAAAAATTTTCACTTAAAATTTTATTTTTCCTAATAAATAACATTGTTTTATTTTATTAAATTGTAGTATTTTTTCGTATTTTTAAGACTGTTTTCACTCCTAAACCTAGTGCTCATTTCGGCACATATACTCTTGACTCCAAAAAGCATTAAATATGGAACCTGATCTTCAAAGAGCTGCCAAAATGAAAGAAATATTGCGTAACCATGTTGACAACTTAATAAATTCACCTGCATTATCCCAAAACAATAACCCAAGCCCTTCCAATGCAAGACCTCCGCGCGACCCATCTCCTGCTAGTTCGTCTGATCAGGACGACTCTGAGTTTGACGAGGAGATTGAGGAAGAAGAGGAGGAAAACATTGAGAACCTGGCCTATTATATCGAAACGAAAGTCGGCTACATCCATGCAACTGTTAATCTCATATCACCTAAAGTTTCTTATATTAATTCCCAACACAAAGACGACATTCATTCAAAGCTTCAAGATATTAGGGATGCAGCCGATAGCATCAATGATTATCTAGCTAGACTTACAACCATTATACCTGAAAACTTTGTAATTAACGAAAAACTCATCACAGAACCCGTACCACAACATAGCTGCAACTTAAATATGGATAACCTGAAACAAGTAATTAAAGAAACCATACATGAAGAGCTTCACACAGAAAAATACAATAAAATCACAAATACAAAATCCTACGCAACGGTAACAAAAATTAATACCAAATTAGCACCGGAAAACATATCCGACCCTACCAAAAAACTTTCAAAACCTGCTATAATTGTTACCATCCCTTCCGCCACAAGTCGTCAAGAAGCCATCTCCAAGTGGCAACAAAATCATACTTTCCGCAATGTCCCATACGCACCCACCAGATTCCATGCCATAGCTCCCACTAAGGTTAAAGTGGAATTTCAAAATAGAAAACAGTGTGTTGACACGCTAAAAAACCTAAAAACCAACACTCAGGTCAAGGCTGAAATGGCACACATGATACAGCCAATGTTCATCGTTAAAGGTGTCCCCAAAGATATCAAATATGACCAATTAAAAGATTGTATAATTACTCAAAACCCCAATATTCAAAATGCACTCAAGAAACCTGGCGCAGAGCTCACGATATGTCTTGCTAAAAAGAATCGAAATGAAAAACTTTATAACGCCATTTTTAGAGCCACTCCCGAAGTATGGCGAAGCGCCATCAGCCTTGACCGTGTCAATATAGACCATCGTCGGATTTTTATTGCCGAACACTCACCACTCCTCCAATGTTTAAAGTGTCAGAGATTCGGGCACACTGCTAAACATTGCACTAATGAAACAACTTCCTGCAGTCACTGCTCTGACAGCGGCCACCACTACCAAATATGCCCCAATAAAAACTCCGCCAATACAGCCAAATGCACAAACTGCGTTTACGCAAACTCCAAATACCCCAATTCAAACCTAGAAACAAACCACTCGTCCACATCCAACCAATGTTCAATCCGCCAAAGACACCTAATTCAACTAGAGGAGCGCATTAATTATGGCTTCGAATAATTCAACATCTAAACAACTCAATATAACTTAATAACTTTAGGCTTCAATAGAAGCAACACTTTATTTCTATTTTCTTTTCTCCTCTCTATCTTTTCAGTTTGTAGGTTCTCTCTACCTACAAACTCTCTCTATCTTTGTACTTGCACACTTGGCGAGAGGTATCCCTAGCCTCAACCCTTGTGTGTAAGCACGCACATTAACAAAAAAAACCCTTACGCAAAAACAAGTACATTAACTAATCAGTTACCCTATTTCAATAAATAAGAAAAAAAAAAAAAAAATAGGTACAGATGTACCCCGGAAAGTAGGAGTCAGGTTTAAATGAATGCTTTTTGCTTATTTCAGGCTTCATCAATACCATCGAAGAAAGTATCAATGATTAGGAATATTAAAAGTCGTATAAAAAAATCTTTTTTATATACGATCCTATAAAAATATACACCAATTAGATAAAGTCATATTCACAAAAAAAAAACTAAAATGAATTAAAAAAATAACGTTAATTATAATCTTTTACAAAATTATGATCTTCTGAAAAAATCCATATAATAGGTATAATGATACAATGCAAGAATAACTATATATTTTAGTAAATATTAATCAAAAATTATATAATTTAAATTTTACCAACAATATTTCTAGATTCTACCAAGGTTCGACGCATCAGGAAACGTGGTTAGAGCTCACATACTGACAGCAAGCTGGTCTGCTGACCATCGCGTCATCGATGGCGTCACCATGGCTCGATTCTCCAACTCCCTCAAGAAATATCTAGAGAACCCTTATACACTTCTCTTAGATCTTTAACTGTCAACTACTTCAATAAAAATCTAAACAAATTGATATTTTTCGCTGTTTTTATTTCACGTGTACATACGATACGATTGTTATATTCCTTTCATTTGAAAGAGCATAGATTTATTACAAATTTACTTTAATACTAAACACAATAGAGACTTATAAGTTTATCTTCTCAAGATTTCGAACCGAGTAACTTTAAAAAAGGCAATCGTCCACTCTGGGATACAATGCGGAGTGTACTCGCGATGGAACCTCGCAAATATTTCTGTGAAGACTAACATTTCAATGCCATTGATTGGCACCCATTTGAGTGCTAAAAACGCCATATCGATATCACAAAATTTCTTGTCTGGAAATTGAAAAAGTCTAATATAAATAACTTAAACATGGAAAACTGAAAAGGGTAACACCGATTAATCAAACATAATACGAATAGGCCTGGCATCAACTGATATTCTTACTCAATTCAAGACCTCAACTGTATGCTATAAGATTTTAAAGACATCTCCGGTCACCAGTGTGTGGTTTAAATCCTAATAAGCAACGTGTGATTTAAACCACACCCTAAACTGAGTCGCAAAGCTAAGACGTACCTAGAGTAACAGTGAGTGAGAGAATGAGAAGGTTGGTGGATTAGCTAAAAGGTTCGGAATAATCGAAATTTTTCGTTATGTGTAAACTTAGAAAGAGCGCAATACAGATGATAGAATAAAACCACAGACTTTAACTCTAATTTTAAGTGAACCATTAAACTGTAAGCCAGTTTAGGAATCAGTATGAAAAAAAGATTTTAAGTTTTAAAGAAACCTTAACTGAGTAGTACGTTATTTGAATCTTTACAGGAAAGAAGGTAGAAAACATTCCTGCCCTCTAGATAATTATCGCCAAAAATTGTTGAAGTAATTTTCTTTCTAATTCGAATAATTCCTATTTTCAATATGGCGAGATATTTCGTATTTCTGCCCATTACATAACGATCAAAATCTCTTAAACAATTAAGGTTTATATTAATATTAATTCAAACCTTTACCAGCGATTCTTATGAAATAGACTTTCCTAGGCGAAGATATCTGTATGTCGTCTCTACCCAAAGCGAGCAATGCACGCTGTCGATCACTCCAATTTCTTTCTAGCTCCCGCATCAAGCTGATGCGAGCTGGTTTAGTCAGGAGGCCATTTAACTCCGTGTATTGGCCATCGCTAATTGCTTGAGTTACTCGAGATATTGCCTAAATATACATAAAATATGCCGTTAATAATATAAAACAGGGGTATTAACAATAAAAGTCATTTGGACAGAAAGTACTCATGAAGTACCTGTTTAGTGCCAAACTTAAATTCACTTTCTTCAAATGTAGGATCCCAAACATTTCTTAAGACGCTAAAGTCAATTTTAATCATCAGCCACGTGATAGGATTTTGTATTAATATCAATTTAGGCACTCTTCTCTTTTGATTATTTGGATCTTTACGTTTAAAGAAAAATGATTTTGGAAGACCTCTCACGATATCAAAGTCGTTAAATTTGGGCTGTAATAATTTTGAAACATCAACTCTTTCTGGATTCAAATGTCTAAACAGAAATGGCTCTAGGGGATCTTTGATTGAAGAAACTATACGAGCTGAAGAGGTTCGTGACACGTTTAATAAAAGCACGTTGTTCAGATTGTTACAGCTCTTTTTAATCACATTGAACATAACTATACGTCCTTCCAGCAATTTAATCGTTCCCGCCATCTGCAAAATTATCGTAATCATCATAAGCAGCTACATTTTTAACCCTTATTGCTTGTAACTTTTAGGTTATTATGACATAATTTACATTATACAAAAATGAAATTTTGGGTTGAAATTCACATTTACAATGTCTTAACTTTCAAGAATTTATAATGCAAAACTACTAGCTTCATTAAACAAAAGGTGATGGCGAAAGAATACTGAGGCCGATTAAAACGGAAAGCATTAAGTACCTGCTGAAAAAGGGTAAAAGGTTATACTAAAGAGACTGATCTGTCCTCGACTTAACTTTGGCCATTTCCAAGTTTTCGACAATTTTTTCTTAACAATTTTGATGTTCCAATTCAGATATACTAGAAAAATTTTCCATTTTTGTTATTGATTTTCAAATGATGCATGTATGCACCATTTGATTAAATGTCACAAAATGTCATTTGAGACAATTAACTGTTATTCACAGGGTTTCTGTCATTTTGATTTTTTTTATAAATATTTCTATTAAGGAGTTCATTATGGTATCGAGTGAAGTTTGTTGAATTATTTTGTTTATTCTAGGTATACAAAGGCAGAGAATGTGTTTAAAAATCTAAATGCTGCAATACAATGAGAACAATCATGATTAAAACACACTTTTGCGACTTTTATGTTTAAGTCATAATCATAATAACAAGAACAAGTACCAATATCTGTAGATAAAATCCATTTCAATCAAAAACTTTTCACAACATAAACAACCTTTGCTTATTATTGTTACCGAATAAAGTTTTATAAATCCTATAAACATAATCATTCACTTTATATTAAATGTTTTCAAACTAGTTTTACTTGTGTAATTTTCATTTTGTGAACTATATCTGTAAATGTACATTAATTAGCATTACCAAGTTCGTTTACCTTTTGAACAGTTTTGGATTGAATTGGACTATACATAGAAAAAACGTGATTGTTTCTAAACATGTTAATCGCAGGAAGGGAAAAATGAAAAATTACATTTTTGCAACAAGATGAGAAAAGATGCGCCTTGGCTAGATATGCAGATATCCTACTATACTACTTAAATAAGTAGCAGGGTTCCGTAAAAACAAAATTAAACAGTGAGGTCAACGGTGAGCTGTAATATCAAAAAATGCAAAACCGTTATCAAGGCGTCGCGCCGGCGAGATCACGTCTCCGGTCACCCGCACCCTCCTCATTCGGCGACCAGCGTTTGGACGGGTAACCAAGACCTATCAAGTCAATGCCATTTTTAGACCACGGGAAGAATACCAATACTATACAGTATCAAATCCAGCTAGAAAGACCAAAAAATATAACATAGCGGTTTTGTGCATTGGTTTTGTGGTAAATTTTCCTAATATTTTTGTGTTTATAATAAAAAAATGTGTTCAAAATAAAATGTCTTTTTTTACATCCCATACGCTAGCTTATTTGCACTCAACCTCGTTCGAATTTTTCAAAAATCACACAATTGAATTTGCGCATACTAAATTGCCATATGCAAACTTGACTATCTTGTATAATACGGTTTTTTTCAAAATTCTTTCATCAAACATTATACCTTTTATTTTAACTTATATTGACATTACCTTGCATTGATTATACCTTATTGACTTATACCTTGCATGGTGTTGAAATTCTTTCAACACCATGCAAAGTATAAGAGTACACTCCGATGGTGTCTTTACCTTCAGCCATTTGGGTTTTACGTGTATGCCATCAGTCTAAGAAGAAATAAGTTATCGAAATTGCTAAGCTACTTAATCGTATATGTCCTCCTTAACAAAATATATAATATTTAAGTAATTAAATTATAGTAGTAACTGTTACTGGGCTGTAAGTTCGGACGTCTCTCTTCAGATCTACCTATCAAAAGTTACAAGATAATTCCAAAATAAATGAATTTGAAAAAGACCTGCCAATCTAGAATATTTTCTGACAATTAAATAATATAATTAACTTAATAAACTGACAATGCCAAACAGTGTTATTAAATTGCAAATTCATTAAGCTATTAAAGGAACAAGGATAATTTATAAGTTAACTTTCAGCAAATAGGTATTTATGAGCCTAAAAACACGAGCAATACTGTAATGTACGTAATAAGGACAATACTCGTATTAATGGGAATTCTATGACGACGGTATGAATCGTGCAAGAAATCCTAGTTTCGCTTGAGCACTCTCTTTATCAGGTATTCATTGTAATGTCATTTTAAACAATTCTATTAACATTCAAATAAAAAAGGCTCGAAGTTGGAACGAAATACGTTGATAAAATACGTTAAGCGTAACATACTTTAAAGTGGATTGTAAGAGACTGCATTGACCGTAAGTACTTTCATTATTTATCTGTTAATATTTCCCACGATCCAATCACACCAATTAGCCTAGCCCAAAGTAAGCACCTTAAGGCTTGTGTTATGGATACTAGAGTAACGGATAGACTCACCTATACTCACCACGATACATAGATATGTAATATTCATAGAAATATATATAAATATCCATTACTCAAGTACAAATGCTCGTATTCATCATACAAACATCTGCCCCTTCCGGAATTCAAACCCAGAACCGTCGACGCGAAAGGTAGAATCGCTGCCGTTGCACCAAGCGGACGTCGTTGATTTTGTTGAATTGAAAAAGTAGGAACCTATGACCCCCTTAGCGTCAGCGGTCGCCCACTTAGTCTAGTCGGAAGCAGAAGCAGTCGGTGCTTATTTTAACTATCCTTAAATATGTCGAATATATCCGTCAAAATGTCGACAGAATTCTATTGCCATGTTAGAGTTTGTAGACAAAAATGCCGCTGCTAAGTAAACTACTCTTTTGTCATAAGAAGTCGACATTTAAGCGTTATTATGTTAGAGGCGATAGACGACAAATGACTAATACACGAGAAATTATAGATCGCTTATAGTGTCCGCAATTTTGACATAGTAGGTATGTTCGGTTTCTTAAATACTCAGCGCACCAGTTCAGTGCAGGACCTCTAAAGGGGTTCATACACAGAACAGGTAGTGTAAAGATGTACCTATATATTACAGCACGATACATCTAGATATATCTTTCCATAGAAATCGTCAGGAGACCACACACAACAGCTATAAAGTATATTTTTACATCTTCGTACCATATACGAAAATATACGAAACTATACATTTATATTTCGATACATCTTAATACATCTCAGTACATTTTAGTACATTACTATACCTCTCTCTTCATAAGGGTGTTCAAAAAGTTCACAGTTCAAAGTTCTTCAGAAGATATACTTTTTCGCATGTGTGTATTATTTTTCTTAATATCTTCTTTAATTAGATCATGGAGTTCTGAAAACGTTGATCTTGTCTCCCGAAAATAATCACGAAATTTTCCGTATTTGATAGAATCAGGCGTTACTTGGCGGAAGTCCATATCCAATAGTAAAATAAAAATATGTAGCTTACTTCCGCAAAACTCAAGCAGTGTGCACCGCCCGCCCGCCCGCTAATAAATGCAGGAACCGCAGACTCCGGCACCTTCACCAACTACTATACACGTGTTTCGCCCCCACACGGAGCATCATCAGGATTTGTTAGACCGTGCAATTACGAGCACTTAGTGCTCGTATTTACCGTATCGTATTTAGTGCTCGTATTCTACTCTTCTAACAACTCCTGATGATGCTCCGTGTGGGGGCGAAACACGTGTAGAGTAGTTGGTGAAGGTAAAGGAAACATGTGGCAATGCGCGCATCAAAATCACAATCCGCATGATGATGCGGATACGTCCCGCTTGACGCACGTTTCAGCTGCTAAAGTGTTATACAGTGTTCTTATTTTAATTTTATAGTACTATGGACCCATCGAGTTACTTGCTATTAGATTTACGAGATAGTTCTTCAGAAGATGTTCTGTTGGAATGTAGGGAAAGATACATTACATTACCTGCTCTGTGTGTGATACTTTAAGATAATTTAAAGCTATACATCCCGGGATGTAATGTATATTAATATACATTACCTGCTCTGTGTGTGAACCCCTTAATGCCTGTATTGCTCAGCGTTTCTAGTAAACATGAGTGGTTCAAAGTATCGTGTGCCCGTGAAAAGTTTTAAAAAAGAGCTATAACATGCTTCCTGTCATGTAAATGTGTAAAGAATTCATCGGTAAATTTCGAGAGACGTGGTGCTTTTCTTATGCTGAAATCCGTATTGACTCGCACTTATTATGCTTGTGGTAGAAAGTGTGAATTTGGTCACTTAAGATTTTTTTATTACTTTGTCCAATGTAGGTAAGAGGGAAATTTGGCGATAATAACTTGTGTCACTTTGTTTACCCTTTTTATAAATACGCAGCTTTGCTTGAGCTCATCTGGGTACGCATCAGCAGCTAGGCTAGAATTAATTAATTGTGCAATAGCAAATGGTTTTTTTTGCAATTAGTTTAAAGCAGCTTTAATTCTATCATTCCCGGATGCTTCTAGAATTTAGATTGCTAAAAATTTTTCGATTTTTGTGGGTACTGCTTTTTTAAAAGATTTCAGCTGGTATAATATATTCCTTTTTATTTATTGGTTTAATTGAGCATGTCGGGAGTATAGATTTTAAAGCGTTATTAAAATCAATTGCGAATTTATAAGGAATTGTAATGATACTATGCCATTGTGTATCAAAAGCTTTAAGCATTATATCTTCAATTGAATTGGTTACCCTGCGAAAAAAATTTTTTAAAATTCGCATTCGGATTATTCATACTATTGTCAATTTTGTTGCTATAATATTTATTTCTATTATATTCTAATATTTTAGGTATTTTGTTACGTATTCTAACTTCAAGCAACTATTTGTCATGTCTTTGTCCATTTATTATATAAACGATCCCTTTTGTTAGCTAAATTTAACATATATTCTCTAAGCCAGGGCAGCAGGCTGTTTTCTTGAATATTCATCTTTGAAATCTAATGATTTATTATTTGCTGATTCAAAGTTTGATATCAGAAATTTATATATTCTTTTCGGGCATGCAACATCTTTTATACTCGACTAGTTAATGCTTTTTAATTCTTCACTCAGTAATTTACTATCATTATAATTAGTTTTGCATCGGTTGACATTATCCTGTACGCGAGATGAATGTGTTCTCTTACAGGCCACTATTACAATACAGTGATCCGTCAGAACGATATCGACAGCCGCCGTGAAAGGATTCATAGAGGTAAGTCGTGTGAACAAGTAGTCAATACATAATTTGTTACCTTTCCATGCCTCATTTCAATACGAATCTCGAAATCTACTATGAATCCTAACCCGGAAAGCATGTCGATATAACGATTTCTTATTCCGGTATTTGATTTAAGGTTGATATTGGCATCGCCTAGTATGATCGTATTTTTCTGTTCCAGGTTTACATATCAACTGAGATAGTTCTAAGATAAATTCAGTTTGTTTTTGAGAGGGAGGTCTGTAGAATTCACACAGTTTTACCGTGTCATTATTCGCGGTTGACGGCGTCCAGTCATGACCGCATCGTTCGTATTGATGTCTAATGTCTCAGATATTTTAGCCGTAATTAGATCAAGATTTTGGTTAGGAATTTCAGGTACTGATGGCCTACCATCATCTTTTAGCGCGATGCAAGTTCGATTGTCAAAGTGAGACACCGCGATACGCGTTCTATAGTGACGTCTCTTTTTAACAGCCAAACTTGAATCGCTATTAGACGTGATGGTAGGGCCTCAGGTCAGTTAACTAAAGCTGGCACGTTCACAGTACTCACACTTATGCAATTTCACTATACAGTATGTTTAAAAATAAATGATTTTGATTCATAAATGTAGGTAAATTAGAGTTCGTTTTTTAGTAAAATGGGTGGGTTGTAAATAAATTAATACAAATATTCGTGTTACTTGTTTATATTATGATTATTACATTATTGCTTTTAATCAGAATCGTAAATTAAATCTTCTACCCCACTCAAACTGTCATCGCTCGAAGAACTTGATGTTTCGCCGTCGGAATTTCCTACTGTTATTATAAATGAGTCAGTGAAATTATCCACTTTTGGTTCCAGTTCAATATATCGTTCCTCATGTACTCGCGTCTTTCTCCAAATGTCACTAAACATATCCATAGTAATAGAATCGGCTTCTTTTCTAAACAATTCCTCCACAGTTGTCAAGTTAAACTTAACATTTTGTGATGCAACTTTCCCTTTAATAATACCCCACAGTAACTCTATGGGATTCAGTTCTGGGTGGTAGGGTGGTAGGCGTAATACACTGTGTCCGTGATCTTCGAGTATTTTATCAAGTACAAATTGTACATGGCTTGGCTTATTTCTTTTAATAATATCATATATTATAGGTTTTGTGTTTATTTCTGGGTATGATATGTTATATTTATCCAACCAAGCTAACATGTCACTTTTTTTTGAATTCGAGGTGGGCACTCGATCCGATACGACGTTGTGATACGATGCATTATCGACTACTAAAACTGACTGAGGCGGTAAATTTGGAAGAAGTTTTTCTGTAATCCATTTCTGATAGTTACCAGCATTCATATTACTGTGATAATCTCCCGTTTGCTTTTTTGCTGGATAGATAAGCAAAGCTCTTGGAACGAATCCATGTTCCGAGCAGGCATGAACTATCACTAGCATATCGCCTTTGGAAATAGGTACTTTACAACCTTTGCTCGTTTCGTTATGCGAGCTGTGTATATAAGTTTCATCCGTATATATTACAGGTCGGCCTTGTGATCTATATTCTTGCAGTTTCGAAAGATATAATGTTCTTTTGAGTCTGATGTGACTTTTTTCAATGAGTATTTTTTTATTATTTTGTGTCTTTCTCCATCTGAAACCTAGCCTCCGAACGATCTTCCTTAGTGAAGAAACACCACCCTCAAAGTTGATACTTTCTTTCAACACTTCTAATAATTTTTTCAATGTGGGAAATGTATGCTGAACCAGATGGAAGTTATAGATAGTTCGCCTTATGACTTCTTGATCAAAACTATCTACTGTAGATTTTTTTGCTAACCTTGGTCGCTTTTTACCCGGTGTTCTGAAAGTAACTTGATGCGCCAATCTTTTCGGTGCTTGCGGTTCTCCTTCTTTTGAGGTAGATGGTTGAGATGTTGCATCAGCTTTCACAGCCGCTGTTACTTGATTGCGTACTTCACAAACAATTCGTTGAACACTTCTCTGAGAAACACCAGTCGCCTCCGACGTCAAATCGTACAAAGTTTTCATTGGAAGATATCCACCATCACTGTTTTTATTGTGATGCATGAAATAGTTAAAAACATTGTACACGATTTCACGAGATTGTCCCTTCAGAGTTTTTCCGGAACCAATTCTTTCCGAAGACATTTTATTCTAACCTCTAAATAGGTAAATAAACACACGCGCCGCGCACCGATCACACGTGACTAACGCGCTAACATCACGCTGTATTTATAAACAGTAGAAAACCAAAAACAATAACTGTCCCCTTCACGCTCATAAGATAGACCGCGCGCGAAAGAGACGGGCATACTTTTCATTATGCCTATGCAGTACGACGTCACGCCGCACGCTTATTCACAGACGCTACACAAGCGCAATGTGTAAATGTGTTGATCGTGCCAGCTTTAATTAACTGACCTGTATGCCAGCTATTTCCAAAGTACTCGACAGCGTTTTTTGCTCCAATTCTGTGACATATTGTTCTATGACAAATATTTTAAGCACCTCAGTATTTTTTTACACTATTCCTTTTGGAGTAATTATTCTCACTGTAATAGTAATGCAAGTAGGTAACCAGACATCCATTTTACCTACTACTAATCAAAATATGTCGTTATTTATGTAAGGATTGAGCCAAGGTACACAAGTAAATCTAATGGATCGATTAAGGATTAATTATAATTTGTGCTTTTTCAGTACTCTCCGGCTCTTTATATAAAAAAAAAACTGGTTGGTTGCCTGTAAAGTCGGTATACGGGCGAAAGTTTTACGTGACAACGACTTTGAGTGGTAAAATAATTTTAATGTGAATATTCATTCGTATAGTAGGAAGAAGGATGAAAGAATAGTAACAATTTAAAACATTTATTTATACAAAGAATTATATTTAAAACATTAATTTATAGGCACGCGTCCCTTCCACTTTTTATGTCTGTCTCTCTCGCTCTTAGGCGGGCTAACCATGCCCGAGTGGAAGGGACGCGTGCCTCTCACTCGCTCTCATTGTAAGCGCATAACGTGAGCGGAGCGTAACGCAGTTTCTTGAAGTGTCACCCGGCAAACCAATTTATAAGACGTTGTCACGTCAACATAGATAATTATTTTTGTACTCAAAACAAGTAGGTATCAAGCAATAATAAAAAGAAGAAATGTTATTCGCTATATATTATAATTATAGAATTGATTACGTATCAATTAGGTGAATCACTACTTGTATTGTTGTAGCTGAAACTTGACTGTCCTCGGTGTTCTGTGGTTGGTTGTGTTACTTATACTTGTTGGTGTGTTATGTTTGAATTAACAAGCAACTTTACTTGCGTATTATAATTTAATCGCATTGCACCATTTAAGTAAAGGGTAGGGTTTTAGGCATAATGATCCTGAAATTGACTTATTGTAATTAATATTTTTTATTAATCTCAAACTAATTAATAATCGGAATCGATTAGATACAATAGTATCAAATTGAATTCAGCTTTAGCGTAAACAAATCTGATTTTAAAATTGGCGTGTCATACTAGTATAATGCAGACCGAAGATAACAACCGTAGAAATAATTTGTTTTGTGATTACTCTCAACAGTAAAAGTCCTTTTTTAATTTAATTCAGTTATGGAAGCTCTTAACTATTGCTTCTAACTGTGTCGGTCCTCTTACAGCTTACTTGGTCAATAAGCTTGTAATTATCTTTATTCTAAACTAAAACGTTTATAAAAATACTTAAAATCGAAAATTGTTTCAATGAACTGAATTAAACTTATTGACTTTAATACAGCTTTCAATCAATAATGAATTATATTTTTTATGATTATGAATTTTTTTATAAGTACCTTAAATATTGAAATAGATCGTTATAAATCATGATGGTAATGAAAATCGATAACGTTACTGATTATGATCTCATCTGTTTGTTTTTTAATTTGTCCCATTTAAGTATAAACCTACCTATATATAATATCAATTGTCTATTTTCATCATGATATACCATTTTTGTTTGGTACTATTTTTGAAATAATTATGAGCTAGCAGAACTGCAATTTATGAATTACATCCAAAACAGGAACGCGATTCTTAAAACACGACTACATTAAGTCATCAGTCAAACCAACCGGCAAATAAGTTGAACATGATTTTGAAATCACGTGACATGCGCAGTAGCAAGTTTAGGTACATTATTCACTACTGCGCATGTCACGTGATTTCAAAATCATGTTCAACTTATTTGCCGGGGATAATACTTTAAGGTTGCTATAACCTAAAAACTTATTTATTATGATCAATACCTCTTAACTCCGAAAATGAAAATTTACTTAAGTTGGTACGTTGAATTCATTAAGATAGCATTATTAATTAAACCCATTTTCAACAAGACAAAAATATTTAGTTCCGTACTTTCGTCCATACTATATAGGCCATCTCCTTTTAATGTGTGAACAATCCTTATTCTAATGAATCTATAATCTAAGATCACAGTTGTTTGTGTGTTTGTCTGTCCGCTCTTTTTCCATTGTATCAATAACGTTACCATAGCAACGCGTTAACCGCAAGTAGTTCGTCTACCGGACGCTAGATGGCGCTAGCGGAAAATATTTAATAATAGAAAAAAAATTAAGAATTTTGTCCACCCGTGCGAAGTCGGGAGGGGCCGCTAGTAGCAATAAAGATAAACAAACGTGCGTGACTACTCGTGTACATTCACTTACGAGATTGTTGAATCGTGCGTCCGTGTGAGGGCATTCGTTTCGATCGATTCAACGTATTTAATGTAGTGCCTGAGTCAATATGCTATATAAATAAAAGTTTGTTTTCAACATTGACCCGGCCGTAGATCAAACCTGGAATCTCGGAGTGGCGTCAACGTGTAACAAGCGAATCAATATAACCATAATCTACAAACTTAATGAAGGGTAATATCACGGACGTCTTTAATACACGTAGCTATACTAATAGAAGTAAACGTACGTAAGCCAATTGTGATCACATCAAATGTATTAACGCGATTGATCTTTATCGCAAAATAGGTAATGTTTTATCGTTATTATCTCTATAACAAGAGTTTTTGATAAAGATAATAAAAATAGAGCAAATCGGCGAATATATTCCTTATTACTGTTTTTTTATTTATCAGTTAATATAAATACCTGAAGAAAGTTTTACTACAAAAAAGTAACTTATCTCGGAAGTCAGGCGGGACTCGAACCCTTATTACTACTGTGGTTTTTGCGGTCCTCCAGGTTAGACGAAAACTGATTAGGTGAGTCCGTTTGAGCGGATTTGGGCTTCGAGAAAGCGCGCGGCTTATACAGAATCAGTAGGCGGCGAACGCGGGGTGATCGCCGGCCGGCCCGTCAACAGCTATAAGAAACGCAACGATCTTTGCGCGCGTTATCTTTTTGGGATAACTCCTAAGATATTCATTGAAATTATATAATGTAAATGATAATATTAATATGCATAAAATACTTAAGGTAGCTAACGTATTTAATTCGATAAGGATTAATACTGTATCCCTCTATATAGCTTTCCAATTACCCCATTATACGCAACCATTATTTCAGAAGGTAGAATAGGGTATAGTTTGCTATTGTTCAAATATAGAAATATGCCATCGCGGACTTTTTTTGTAGATCTGTAAACGAGGAATATCCGACTATACATTGTTTTGTTATATCTTAGGGGATTAGGCACTGTTTTCGATGAAAGCTCCCAGGCTGCTTGATTTTTCCGACGCTTCCAATAATTATGATTATATTTTAACCAATTTAATCAAAACCTTAACTAATTATATACCAAAACCTTCCTCGTGAATCCCTCTGTTTATTGGTAAAACCGCATGAAAACCCGTTTAGTAGTTTTTAAATTTATTGCGCACAGAAGACAAACAGACGCGGCGCCGGAAGACTCTGTATTAGTAGGTATATATTAAGCTAAGTTTTTAAAATACCATACATATTTACGAAAAAGACTGCTAAAAATGATAAGATTCAGGCTATTATCGATCACTAATTGGATGCATTTTTAAAATTTGGAATTTATCTACGTATTGAGGTAATTAGATATTAATTATGTTTTTGACACTAAGTGCCTATCTAGATTAAACTACGTATATCCGTGAAGTCGATTAACATCTAAGATAAGTGAAATTATTATTTCGTATTAAATTCAATAAACCTTGATACACCGGTACAGTTGGGCCTTTCATACAGAGTCGGTAAGTCTGTAATGTTTCTGTTAATTTTTAGTTTAAGAACTTTACAATATAAATAGGTATGCTTATGGCGTCCACAATCGAGTCAAACTTATTAGACCGAATAATTCTCACAAGGTAATTTACAATGTGTACGTAGTAATGTTACCTTTTTTATAAGTACTAGCTGACTCGGCCACGCGTTGCTGTGACTCAGTTATTATCAGTTAGTTTAGTTACAGTTATATTATCGTCTAATAGTCATAGTGAAGATTTTATAGTGACGTCGCTATAACCAAAAGATGCCGCCTATAATATTTTCCGCAAAGGTATAATACAACAACCGTAGTAACTTACCGAGTGGTTTCAATATTAATATAAATATATTAATTTAAATAAAACCATTTTGTTGGTTTAGGGCACAGAATAGTAAAACAGTAACGCCATCTTGTACACTAAAGCGGTACTAAAACAAAGAAGTAAGCTGTTATTTATTATACATAGCTGACCCGGGCACGCGTTGCTATGGTAACGTTAACTGATTATAAAAACTGTTATTCTTAGGCTTATGGTAACAAACCTACTAAGTCCTTCTTTTATGTAGTAGAGATAAGAAAATGTGTTGCAAAATATCACCTTGATATCGACGTCACGTCGTGACGTCAAATTTTACTCAAAATCGTTTATACGTATTTTTGCAAATTTTGAGATTGTATGTAGCATTAATCCTGTAACACTCATCCCATGATATTTGTGTTATAAAGGATATCATTCACTGTGCTGACATTTTTGGTCCAAATTTGAAAGTGCCGGCTAAAGAAAATAAATGCTATATTTTGTTAGAATATGTCCATCTGAACAATTGTTGGAGCGGAGCGAACGAAGTGAGCGAAGCTCCCATGGATCAGCTTCAATGGCGCAATGTCTGTTACGCCATAACTTCCCGAGTTCTTAACCGATTTTAATATTTTTTTGTGGAATCGAATCAACAGGTTTAGGACCAGAGTGTGACGGAGCCCGAATTTTGAAATTCGCAAAAATACTCATCGAAAAAAAAATTTTTTTTCTTTTTTTAGGTATTACTCTCCGCTCCAATATATGGTGCTTGCGTAGCTTTATGCTTAGCGACTGCATCGCCTATTTATTATGGAGCAAACAGTGTAGGATTAAAATCTTTGGTGTTATTAGAGGTTGAAAATATAACTTTTCATACATTATCGTTGAAAAATATTTGTCAAAACAAACATTTTTATTAGTACATTGTGGTCATTTAAAGTGCTATTATTATTATTATTATTCAAAGGTATTTAGCGCGCTTTAAATATCACAGCAAGTGACATAGGTATTTATAATACGTAAGTATTGCGTAATGCTTCCCAGGTAGGTATGTTTTATCTTTAGTTGCTTGATAAAAAAGGTGAACAGCACAAAATACCTTTGTGTAATAATAACAGCACTTTCAATGACCACATTGCACTAATAAAAATGTTTGTTTTGACAAAATATTTTTTAACGATAATGTATGAAAACATATATTTTTACCTCTAATAACACCAAAGATTTGATCTACACAGTTGGCGCCATAATAACAATTGTTCAGATGGACATACTCTAGAAAAATATAGCAATTATTTTCTTTGGCCGACACTTTCAAAATTTTGCCCAGAATTGATGATGTCCTTTACCCTTTATAATTATTTGTACGACGGCTGGCAGTGTAACAAGTCTTTGTTTAAAGTGCTACTTGTTTGTTGTTTAAAAAAGTTGCCTACGTACACTACCTATGTTTATTAAAATACCTTAATATTTATTTTTGTTTAGCAAAATGTGGTCGACACTAGTTGGCGTGATAACGCTTGCGTCTCTGAGTGCCGCGTGTGCTCCAAGCGTAACCACAGTGAGCGGCACTCATGCTCCGCACGTAGTCTGCTCAGGAGCGCTCATCTTCTCTGATGACTTCAACGAGTTCGACTTAGAGAAGTGGCAACACGAGAACACACTTGCTGGTGGCGGAGTAAGTTAACAACACCTTCGACAAAGTTCATAGAAATGTCCCCATACGACCTTGGAGTAATTAACTTCTGATCATTTATCAGTATTAAGTCTGTTTGATACTTTCTGGTCCATAACACATTACACACGTGTTTTACAGATCTCGGTTCGAAAGGTAAGAAAGCGATGTACGTAATCATGAAATAGCATTTGAATCAATTAATACTATTAAATCGCGGTATTCAATAATAGACCGGAGGCCAGATGGAGTTGAGTATGCAAAATAAGATATAGAATAAATAATCCTAAAAAATGCTTTGCAACCATTTTAATTATTATTTTATTGACAATTCCAATAGTTTTTTTTATGATTAAAGGAAATAATAGCTAGACAATATAAAAAAAGTAAAAAATAAATTCATTGTTGATAATAATAACACGATAAAGCTAATTTTTACATAAGATAAATCCAATAAAATTTAAAATAAATCTTTTTATATTCACAATCGTTATTAATACATTTGCACAACGATATACAATTTAGGTTCTTCGGTTGCCTATCATAAGTTCGAAAATGTTTTGACCGAATTCCTTTTTATTTATTTATTAAAAGAAACAAACGGTCATATACATACAGTAATATAAAAAGTTACATTATACATAATATTAGTGAGTAGTTTCTTTAACAATAACAAAAACAATGTAGTGCTAACCATTACATTTGATTTAAATATGGTAATAAATGGTAATAAATAAAAAAAATAGTATTAGAGTTCTTATCTTTCTTATTATTATATTTATAAGTATGATTTAATCTTAAATATTATTAAAAGTTTCGATATGTAAAATATAAGTATTTTTAACCGATTTCAAAAAAGAAGGTTTCTCAATTAGACCGTATATATTTTTTTTTAATGTTTGTTCGCGGATAACTTCGTCGTGTATGAACCGATTTTGATGATTCTTTTATTGTTGGAAAGAAGATATTTCAAAGGTTTCCCATGATAAGAAAATTAAGTTTTGATGATGGCAGACCAGAGAAATCGAGGGGAACTTTAAAAAAACCGTAGGGACACTAGTGCGTATTTTTTTCATTAATAATAAGTATTTTTTTAATTAATTTATTAATTTAAAGCAATACAATTTAATAAAGGTCTGTAGTTGATCTGATGATGGAGTCGAGAGACAGTTGAGGGAACTCCTCAACGATTCACAGCAGCTACCTTATGTTTGAGCTTGATTAATATTTCCGTCTCAAGTAACCGTCGTCTCCTCATTCGAGAAGCATCCTTGCAAAATAAAATAATTTTTATTAAAATATATTTTTTAAATAGCATAATCCTTACATATGAAATTGGCGTTTTTGTCGTACTGACCACTTTGGCTTGAAATATATCCTCTTTGGTAAAGAATTCTTAATTCAAATTTATAAATCCATTTAGCTGGTACATTTGAGTTTTGAAAACAGCTATTTATTAGTTTTTTCTTTGGCGTAGCTCACATCGCACAATGAAAAACATGAAATATCGCTATATTTACTAGTATAAGTTTTACTGTGGCACCAGTGCTGCAGAAACAGCTCGAAGGATTGACGATTTGTATGGAAGTGGTGTCGCAAAAGGAAACACTGTACGTTGTTGGTTTTAACGTTTTCTTTGTGAAAATTTCGACTTTCAAAACAAACGCCGTAGTCGGCCGGAGACCAAAGTGTATAATGAAGAATTAAAGGTAAAAAATGGAATATTTCTCTAATATTTACAAATGGTCCATTCTGCCTTCACCTGTAAGGTAAAAAAAACACATTTGAAGGCAAAATGTACCTTTTAATTATTTAGAATGGATAACATAAACACAAACGAATTCATTTACTAAATCAAAAATAGTATTTCTTTAAGTTTAAAAACAGTTTCTAGATGATGTATTCCATTTTTAAATAATTCATAGAAACATTCTCTCGACTAGCTTAGATAGTTAAAAAATTGGCTCGGATTTTTTATAATCTAGAGTTAAAGAGTATAAAAATCACCAGAATTGTATTTTAACGAAACATCGGTGATGCTATCTTACAGCAGAGTCGTTTTTTGGCTGACTAATGTTAAACATATACCTTGACATCAATAGCATACGAACACACAGCAGTCTAATACGCTTTCAAATAAGACATTTTGTGTCGCACCGCTGCCGTTCTGAAGCGATAGTGTTGCGGTAGGGGAGAGTTGGATAATACCGAGCCCCTAAGGACTTGGGTCCATAGTTAGGAAAATGTTTGATATTAAAAGAAACAAAATGCAGTAATTAGTAGGACACTTATTCAGGTACATATACCGTATAACAAAAAAATCGAAAATTGAAAAGGGAAGTAATTATTTTAAAATATCAAAGAACGTTAAAAGCGTGGTATTGTCATACCGGTCTGATAATATCGTGCCTAGGTTTGATAAAATCGTGCCCACATTAATTGCACACAGGGTAATGGGGGGTCATAATTTTCTCCCAATTTAAATCGATCTCTAATTTTTGATTCAGGGATACTGAAGTTTCTAGCAGCTGTCTTTATTTTACTTCCGTTTAGTATAGCAGCAAGTGCAGCCTTCATATTTTCTGGATCCCATGACTTCATCTTTTTCTTTGACACAGATTCATCCATCTAAATTGAATATAAAACAATGACACGGACAGACAAACGGACGCACAGACAGACACATCATACATAACTTTTTTGTCGGGGGTAAAATCAAGTTAATGTAAATAATACATTATTTTCATAGTTTACAATTTCGCGCCCTTGTCTGATAATACCTATAGCACCCCGGGCGCGAAATTGTCAAACTTACCCATTTAAATTTTTAACCTTCAATTAATATGGAAAAGTTTATAGTTTGTAAAAACGTATTTTAACATTAATTCTACAGTATACTAGCATTTAAAATGTATGGTATCAAAATATTATAATACTACAGTATCGCTTACCTCTTATCGAAAGTATGTACGAGATTTTATAAGGAGTGACTAAAAAAACTTCTACAAAATGTACTGTCTCCGTCGTCGCGCGGAACGTAGTAGCGACGCGCGGGGAAGGGTGTAGGCATGTCGAGCTTTGATGTTTACGCACTGTATCGCAGAACCAGTGGATGGTTTTTGAAATATGCTGATGCGCGGAATTATCAACCGCGCGGTAATATCCAACTCTCCCCTATACAGTAAGCGGCACAGTAAAAGTGCGGTAGCGAGCGATGGAATATGAAACGTCCAAATTGAAAGAGCCCTTACATTTTGCATACTCAACTTCCTTTGGCACCTGTACTACAAGATATAAAATCAACCAACAAATTATTATATCGAGGCATTCTCATTTTATTAAATTATATGTAGAATCTATGCAAAAAGAACCAAGCGGCCAATATCATTTCATTGAATTGAGACATAAACTCTTTGGATTTCGTTTGCTATTTAAATTTTCTTTTATATCGCTCTAGCCGTGCAGTAAAAGATTATCACACAACTATATTAAATACAGGGTGGGCCAAAAATTGTTGCAAATAGCAACACGAGATTTCTCGAAAACCGTTGTGGAGAGGGGCGCACGGGTGGCGCGGAACTATGCTTCGCTTTATACAATTTTAGTCATGATGGAGAGCTTTACGGGACAACAGCGTGCTTTTTGTGATTCTTTTAACATAAACAACTATTCCTACGGTACTGTGAGACGCCTGTTTAGAATTGAATACAGATTACGCCACGTAAGGTAGTGTCCAAGTGTTAATTTAATTAAAGCTTGGATCGAGAAGTTCTAGCAGACGGGTTCTACATTATATTAACGAATATATTATTATAACGAATATTAAACAAACAGGGCGGCTACGTTCAAGAAGAAGCGATGAGAACATTCGAGAAGTCGTTATTTCCGTACGGAACGATCCAGAATTATCTATGCGTAAGCGTTCGGCGGCTCTGGTAATACCAAGAACTAGTCTACGGCGGATTTTGCATCTAGACGTCAAACTGCACCCATATAAACTTTAAATTGTGCAGGAGATGAAACCATTATTACATTCAACGTTAGTTATTGGTTGACACTATGCTGGAGCAATTGTCTAGCCTTGAGAATGTATTGTTTACGGACGAGGCTCATTTTCACATCAACGGGCATATGAATAAGCGCAATTGTCAATATTGGAGCAGGGAAAACCCCCGCCTTAAGCATCAAAAGCCAGTTCATTAATCTAAAACGACAGTATCGGCTGCCATATCAGCAGATGGCATAATTGGTCCGTATTTCTTTGAAAATAATCAAGGAAATATTGTAACTGTGAAAACATCCACAAGGAGATAGCCACGACCCCCCGCAGCAGGTGTCAGCCAGTTTTCCAAAGTTTGCGTAGTAGAGTGCCAACGACAAGACGGTGCACATCATAAATTTCATTAAATGATTATTACGTGAAATAAATCATCAACAAAATAACATTTGTAGTTTTATTTCTATTCATGTTTCGAAAGTGCACAAATTTTTGGCCCATCCTTAAGTATGCTTTTTTTATGACAGTTGAGACGTTCTTTCCCGCTCTTGTGCAAATAAATATCAACGTCATATCCAAGCAAGTGTTGTCATATCTAAACTACCTTTAAATGTTTAAGTAGTACCGTTCTCCATTGCTCTCCATATCATCTTCTCATAATTCCAAAATTTTCATAGATAATATTTTTTTGCATTGCTTTACTCTCGTATCGTACCGATATAAATAAAGCACGGAATCAGGGACCGATCGGCATCATCGACGGTAGGTCGCGATAAATGATCGGTAGATGGGGGTTTTCTGCGTCAATAGATATGGTCGCTCTTTAAAACAAATTTTTTTTTTTTAGAACTGGGAATTTCAATACTATAACAACAACCGTACCAATTCGTTTACGAACAATGGGGTGTTAGTCATTCGACCTTCTCTTACCGCCGACCAGTTTGGAACTGATTTCCTCACTAGCGGCCAATTGAACGTCGAAGGCGGAGCTCCTGCTGACAGGTAAGTCCGCTTAATAACTGTTGTAATACCTGTGAAAAAAAAATTGAATGGGAGACGCGCCTGACTCCTGTAATTATAGGCCGATTTCTCTGGTGACAGTTGTGGCAAAAGTATTGGCCAGTCTGTTGGACAAAGTTTAGCTGATAACATACAACTACATAATAACCAGTTTGGTTACAGTCAGGGCTTATCGACTGAAAGCGCTATATTCGCGCTAAAACAGACTGCTCATTACTACACTGCCAGAAAAACACATGTTTGAGCTTGCTTTTTTAGGCCTGTCTAGGGCGTTTGACCTTGCCAATTATAATTTGTTATGGAGTAAACTTAAAACAGAATCAAATGAACATAAAGAAATTTTGGTATGATAATCAACAGAATTCTGTGAATGAATGAATTCTTAACTTGAAATGGAATCGGAGCAATGTGTATTGTTGTTTATTATTATTTTAGGTGCACCAATCCACAGTGGTATGGATGTGAACGTACTGGCACTCCTACCAACATCATTAACCCGATCAAGAGCGCACGCGTCCGCACTGTCAACTCCTTTAGTTTTCGCTATGGAAGAGTTGAAATAAGAGCCAAAATGCCTGCGGGAGATTGGCTTTGGCCAGGTATTTCAAAAGTATATTGATAAGGATATCTTTTCACATATCTTACGGATTTCTGAAATGAAAAAAACTTTATTATGTACCTAGTCATAGTAACTGTTATAAAAAGAGAGGATATGCTAGGATATAAAAAGAGAGACAAAACTTTATTATATCCTAAAATACTGTAGGGTATCCGCCTCTTTTGTAGTTCTGACTTATCTACCCATATAAGAAAAGATAAAAATCGCTATTACCTAGTCTTCTAACATTATCAAGGGTCCCCTTTGCTGCCTTTTTTATAAATATCTTATTGAACAGCACTTAATGATAATTTTACTATTTCAGCTATCTGGATGATGCCAGCATACAATGTGTACGGCACATGGCCTGCATCAGGCGAAATTGATTTGGTGGAATCACGTGGCAACCGCAATATGTTCTTGAACGGAGTCAATATCGGTACCCATGAGGCCGGATCTACTCTTCACTACGGACCTTACCCGGCCCTTAACGGATGGGATCGAGCACATTGGGTCAGACTAAACTCTGTAGGCTTTGATAGAGCATTCCACCTATATCAGCTCGAGTGGACACCGAGTAAGGATTTGTAGTTACTATATATAAAGTGTCCTAAAAAACAAGTCCACGTGAATGTCCAGAGGTAGAGCATCACTGTGGCTATCGCAATCACCCCTCTATATATTTTGCCATTTTTGATAGTTTCTAAGTTATTATTTCACGAGAGATTATTAGTCGAAGATTTATCAATTATTATTAAAAGAAATACTTGATATTTTTAATGGTTATTAATAACATAGGTTGCATCATCATTTCAATGTAAATACTTCCACTGCTGGACGAAAGCCTCCCCCATGATCAGAGGGCTTGCCATAATCTCCACGCTTGACTGGCGGATTGAAAATAACCATTATTCAGAATCTGCTCATTTTGTGGTCTACGGGAGTTGTATAGTAATTACTTCCAATATCATTAGGCGCCTTTTACAACTCACTTCAGTGTGAAGGGTTGATGCTATTCTCCTTTACCGGACACCACACGGCTTAAAAAAAATATGTTTAAGTCGCTACAAAATGTTTAAACTCATGCTTAGTAAAATTCTTAAAATTAAATTTTTGAGAGTGATTTAAAAACTGTCATAGTTTCTCTCCTAATAATTTATTATAAATATAAAAGAAATTATAACAATTACATATATTACAGATTTTATTAGGTTCAGCATCGATAATGTTGAGATGGGCCGCGTTACACCTCCTAACGGAGGGTTCTGGGAGTTCGGTGGTTTCAACGATTACAACGTTGAAAATCCATGGCGTTTTGGAAGCCGGATGGCGCCATTTGACGAAAAGGTAAATATTGTGTTTTTAATGTTCGCAAGGAGTGTGTCAACACACTCCTTGCGAATCACCATAAAGTCATTTATAATTAAGATTAAGCTTTGAATTGTAATTACGCAAACAAAGACTATCTAACTAATTATATTTATTCTTAATTCCTTTTTAATTCAATTTCCCCATCAAATAAATGTAATCTTAAAATAGATAGAGGAAGGGAATTTCGGGCCCAAATGTAACAAGATCTAAATATTTTTTTATATGAAAGTAAAGGCAAGATGAATTCTGAGCAAAAACTGAAAATCAGTAGCAGAAGTATGAGCTTATTGGAAGTTGTGTCCCAAATAGCTGTTCAGTCAATGAAGAAAAAATATATATATGCGTAGATCACAATTAAGAACCTGATTTAACAAGGGGTAATCGCTCAACTTGCAGACCAGCTCGAAGATCTCAAATCGTGTATTCATTCTGCTCCGAAAGCCGCAAATCCAGACCATATATTTCGCCGACGGTGTCAAAAAGAGAAATAGCATAATTATTCGCCCAGCCAACATCAGTAGTAACGTAATTTACCCACAAATTGAGTGAGGACAATATAATACAGGCTATAATTCAGCCAGACAAGCGAAACCACATATACGCGGCATGAGAAAGACGAAGGATTGAGGGATTATTATAAGTGACCAGTTATAAACAGCTAAAAACATCGGGGCTCAAAATTTAAGATACTTTAAAGAGTACACCAAAATTTATAATATTAGGAATGCCCAGCAAAACAACAGGAAAATATTTCTTCGAACGCTTTTACGAACAAAACATATCGGACTAATAGCCACACATACTTCGGGATAATTTTCTTAGGTCTATACTTTCTTACCTTGGAGTGACCATAAAATAGGAAACAATCAGTGCCCAGCTAAAAAAGTGCCTAGGTTAGATATTTGAGTTCGCCTATAAGGGCGCCTAGAGCGCCGCATAGCCAACGTCTCTTAGCGCAACATAATAATGACGGGTATTGTAAGAAATCATTTTTTGACGTGACAACGTCTTATAAATTGGTTTGCCGGGTGACACTTCAAGAAACTGCGTTACGCTCCGCTCACGTTATGCGCTTACAATGAGAGCGAGTGAGAGGCACGCGTCCCTTCCACTCGGGCATGGTTAGCCTGCCTAAGAGCGAGAGAGACAGACATAAAAAGTGGAAGGGACGCGTGCCTATAAATTAATGTTTTAAATATAATTCTTTGTATAAATAAATGTTTTAAATTGTTACTATTATTTCATCCTTCTTCCTACTATACGAATGAATATTCACATTAAAATTATTTTACCACTCAAAGTCGTTGTCACGTAAAACTTTCGCCCGTATACCGACTTTACAGGCAACCAACCAGTTTTTTAAATATGCAGTCTCCTCTTATGAAAAGGAATCAGTGATGTGCGACCTAATAAGTTGTTCCTCAATTATTATTAGTACTAAGCCTACATGTAACATGTTCTTACAAAATATCCGTAGCATTAATTGTAACTTGACGGTATGTTAGCTTTGTTAAATCAGATACATGTAAATATAGACATATTAGCTTACCAAAGCTAAGCTTTCAGTACTTACTGAAAGCTGGTTATCCCAACATCCTCAATTATCTGGCTTTAACTCATACATCGCTAACAAAAATCTTTTTGCAGAATGATGAAGTAGCATTGTATATTAAAACAAAGATAAATCAACGTTATTTTAGACTCTCTATAATATAGAGAAACCTAATATAGTAGTTACAAATTGTCTCATCGCAAAAAATTGTTGTGACACTGCTATTGTAGCTATTTATTGATCACCATCTTATCGATATATATCAAATTTTCTATAATCACTGGAGAAAATTTTACCACAAAACAGCTGTCCTCATTTAAAATGTAAATTTAATATTGACATTAAGCCCGCAAACACAGGTCAAATCACTGGAATATCTTTTGCATGCCGCTTGTTTAGGGTTCCTTCCCACGCATCTTCTGTCAAATCGAGGTAAAAAGTGCAATACTATATATATTTCCAAAATCCTACAAAGAATAATTTATAACAGACGTGTGAAATATTTAGAGTAAAGTAGACTTTTTGCTACTACTTGCTTGACACAGATTTAGGTCAAACAAATCGACAGACGAAGCTGTAGGTACATGAAATGGCTGACTATATTATAAGACAACTTGATGCACAAATCTTTAGAAAGATTCCTTATCCATTAGGATCCAAAGGGTTAAAATAGATAATATAATAAGTGAATATGATCGAATATGGTGTGCCCCAAGGTAATATAAAAGGTCCCTTGCTATTTCTCGTCTATATTAATGATTTGTGCCTCCTCACCCTCCCCAAAAAAATAGGATAATATCTTACGCTGACGACACGGCACTGCTCTTCATTGCTTAAAACTGGAACTCAGAGTGGCACAAGAAGGCACAGACTACGTGGCTTAGACATAACTTAGTAACGCTAAACAAAGACTTAACTAAGTACATGACTTTCTCTTATAACTTAATATCGCCACCAACCCAAAAGTCATTCTTAATATCAGCTCATTACTGCATTGACACGCCAAACATCGCATTCACATGTCCCAAACTTAGCAGTACGCCTACATTTAAATATATAAGCATAATTATAGATAGACTAGACATCTCAATTTCAAACACTCTTTGAAGCTTTTACTGCAGTGTTAGAAAATTAATATATATCTTTAAGAACTTAGTTCATGTCATGAAAATGAAATGTTGAGCGAACGTTAACTGCCTTCAAGCAGCTATTATAATGTATTTACTTTATTTTTTGCATTCACAATGCCATACTCATATGTCTTCATAGAAATACTCTTCATAAAGATCTCATGATATAAAATACGTATAAAATAATCATATCGCCCGCACGCATAGCGAAAGGAATGGGTTCAAATCCTGCATGAGGGCTCGGGATGTGGTTGTATTTTATGGGCCTATTTTATATTTTATACAAATAAGGCGTGTGAATGCAAAAAATATATGTTAATTTCAAAGTAAGATATATAAAATTCATGGTCCGAGTTAAAAAAATAAATGTACTATCGAGGTCTCTCGTGCCTTACCACTTTGTAGAAATATTCGTTCGAACTGATCGCATCGGACACGCCCACACGACCCCTAATTGGCTTCGTATTTTAATTTTTAATAAACAACTAGTTTTAAAATCGCCCTTGAGGTCAGTACTGTCAACTGTCAATCTGCTCTCACTTGCTTGTTTGCACACGCGCGTCATTGTTGAATGAATGGAGTTGGGCGTGGCCTGAAGCGATAGGCATCGTGCAGTGTGCTAGCGACTTTCGACTTAGGACTGGTAAGGCGCCAGAGGCTTCGATAGTACATAGGCTGTTGCCCCATAATTAAGTAAGAGAAATGAAATCGGATACACGGGCTCCTAATAAGTGGTCATGTGTATGAAATAAAGTAAATAAAGTCTTGGATGAAAAATAAACAAACATGTATACGTTATTTTTGGAAATATTACTCGAACCCAGACCGTGAGATCAGGTTACAGGTTTTTGTTATTTTTGACTTAAATATATACCTACATATATGCTATATGTTCGGATCAGAACAACGTCTGTCAGATCCTGTAGTTACACATATAAATGTTATATTGTTTTTAACTTTCAGTTTTACATCATTATGAACGTGGCTGTGGGAGGCACCAACGGCTTCTTCCCCGACGGAGTGGCCAATCCTACTCCCAAACCTTGGTGGAACGGATCTCCATCGGTATTTCACAATATCTTATAGTTCCAACATACTAAAACGTGACAGATATTTACAATTAAATACAGTACAGAGGCCCTCTTTGTACGATATATGATTATCAGTGGTCGGAGTAGGTATATTGATTTTAGATACTTGCGTCATGATATCATAACATGGACATGCATTTCTTCCGGAATGTACCGGAGTTTCCAAAAATTTGGTAAATAGAGTAATAAAATAAAAAACCATATGTAAGCAAACAAAATTGTTTATTGTGAATACAAATAATCATTATTACAGTTTTATTAAAAACAATTATTTTTAATCCTCATCGGTTACAATTTCTACATTTTGATTTTCTGTCTCTATACAATTAAAATAAATAACTATAATTTTTTCAATATTTTCGATTTTTAAGCTATTTCTTTTAACATCTAAGATCCATTTGTAAGTGGAAAATGATCGTTCAACATCTGTAGATGTCAATGGAGCGAATTTGAAATAAAGTTTCTGATTATTTGCTACGCTTTTTTCAATACTCTCGCTGTATTCTCTAATTGTATCTAAATCTGGATTTCGTTCCATAACTGATTCTATTTTATTTTTTATATTCTCATTATTGCACTCGTTAAGCGTAGCCCTTACTTGATCAAATACTAAAAGTGAATCAGCTAGAGATAAATTTTGTTTTTGTAACTCTTTTAGGGCTAGTAGTATAATAGAGTAATTTTCTTCGATATATTTTAAATCATTTTCTAAATTTTGTTTTTCCAAAATGTTTTTTGCGTTTCGTATGGCTATAGCATCAGAACTGCTCAAGCAGGATAAAACTTCTTTTATTTTATCTAAATGTTGAGCGTAGTAAGATGTTGCCTGTAACCAAGTACCCCATCTGGTAATGACTGGTTGCGGAGGCAACGGTAAGTCAGGATATTTTTCTTTTAAAATGTTTACCCTACTAGGAGCCTTTAAAAATACTTTTTTAACATTTGATATAAGAATATCAATATCGTTGTATTCTGACCTTATCTGCTCACTTACACGATGAAGAGCGTGCGCCAAACATGTCACATGCTTCATTTCAGGTAAGTAATGTTTTAAATTTCGCCCTGCAGATAGCATGTACGCGACACTGTCAGTGCAAAGCATTAAAATATTGTCAACTTTCGCTTCAAAAGTGTTTTGCCATAAATTTTCTAGACATTGCAGTACAAATTGTGTTATTGTTTGTCCATTTACTGCTGTTAGCATTTTACAAGCAATCAAATAAGGCCGGCCTGCACTATTACTAGGATGCAATGGTTTTATTAGGAAATTGACTATGTATCGACCAAAAATGTCTGTTGTCTCATCCAGCGATATCCATAGTTTCTCATTTTTATTAATTTCATAAATCGAATTGATTTTATTCCTATAAAACTTCTCCAAATAAACTTTTCGTAACTGTGATTCGTCAACCACTTTACGATTGGTACAAACGCAACAACAAGTACTGCACATATATTTCTGAAAAAACTCTTTGAACGCTGGATTTTTCATTTGCGACCAAGGAATATTGCATAGAATCAGGAACTTAATGAGGTCGAAGTAAAATTCCTCTTGCGGTCTCTTAAATTTTCCTTGATGTACAGCGCCTTCAATGTGTTTGGTAATGTTGCCTCTATTCACAGCTTTCAAATGACTTTCACACTTTGTACAGTATATAGTGCCACTAGCGTTATCGTAAAGTAGCTCAGGATAGTGCAATAACCACTTTAGCACTGTTTCAGCCTTGACCTTTGCCATATTTATTTATATGTCACCTAAAACAATGATTTAAATTTACAATATATACATACACAACTGTAAAGTCGATAATGAAATTCTGTTTCATATAAAGTGATTTTTTTAACTGAAGCGGTGATAGCCCTGCGGTGTGCGTACCGGACTCTCATGCGCTATGATGATTGCTATAAAGTGATATTTTAACTGTTTCCAAGTTCTAAAACCTTCTTAAATAGTGAAAATAATTAAAACTTACCCGTACAAAAACAACTTCAAATGGGCCCAATCCAAGAGTAATAAATCGATGTCCGTAGTTATAAGCCAAATTCGTCGTTTTAAGTAGATTTCAGAAGACAGTACACAAGCCAGGGTCAAGTCAAGATATTCACAACACATAAAATAAGCGCACTCCACGAACCGAAATAAGTGAGTGAGCCACTTGGTCTGGATGTCGGTGCGAGCATTGTTTTCGAACAAACAGTCAATGAGTCATCCAGGATACTTGATTCTAATTGGTCAGATGCGTTGAGCATAGACATAAGAGGACAAAAGACCCTGTTTGCCGGATGTCGTGTGTTGAAATGAATATTATTATTATATCATTTTATAAATGAGAGCGAGTGAGAGGCACGCGTCCCTTCCACTCGGGCATGGTTAGCCCGCCTAAGAGCGAGAGAGACAGAGCGAGAGAGAGAGTGAGAGAGATAGGCATACACACCGGTTCATGTCTTGCGCTTCTATTTCGCTTAGGCGGTGATATATGAAATTCAGTGCGAGATTCTTTGTATAAATTAATGTTTTAAATATAATTCTTTGTATAAATAAATGTTTTAAATTGTTACTATTATTTAATCCTTCTTCCTACTATACGAATGAATATTCACATTAAAATTATTTTACCACTCAAAGTCGTTGTCACGTAAAACTTTCGCCCGTATATCGACTTTACAGGCAACCAATTTTTTTTACTATTAAATTCTGGCCATCTACGCCACTAGCAGCATAGCGTTGAGAGTATTGATACATTTTTAACTAGTTTCATGTAATAATTTCGATGTTTCGGTATTTTTATCATAATAATCCGGAAACTCGGAGGCGTATCCATATTAACATATACGTTTGATGTCAGTGACCTTAATTCAATATACCTACTCCGACCACTGATGATTATACTGAATAGTCTTTCGCAATATAAAGTGCAAATAATTACCTATGAAGGTAACTTGAATTATCAAATTAAACATTTAATGTTGGTGCCGAAGTTGAGGTCTGAAGATAACTCCAGGCTGTCAGTCATAGGTACAGATTTACCTCGGAAAGTAGGAGTGAGGTTGTAGAAACTCCTTTTTTGTCACATCACGTTGTCACCGCTGGCTTTTGCATTAGATAGGTATCTCTCTACGACAGTACTGTTGTCTGCATTCCCAACTATTCTTGGTATCAACAGGTCATAGGTGCAGCAGGAAAAACGTCGCAGAGAGAACAGACCCCTGAGGAACTCCGACATCAATAGCCACTAAGTCAGAGGCTATTGATGTCGGCAGATATTGAATCAGAGCAGCCATCGATAACTACTTTGATCGACTGTTCGGGCAGGAAATCGGCTATCCAACTACAAAAGTCAGCGGGGATACAGACCCTGTCAAAAGCCGTCGAGATGTCAAGTTACACGGCAAGTGCTTCGCCGTGCATTTCAAAGGGCCTCGCCCCAGCAGTGCGTCACATAAACTAGAAGATCCCCAGTTGAACGTCCTCGGCGAAAATCATATTGACGGTCACTGAGGAGATCGTTGTCTTCTAGGTATGAGAGCAACTTCCTGTTCAGCACTCTTTCCACACCCTTTCAAAGTATCTCTGGTCTCTCGGTCTGTGGTTGCATGGGTCGGCACGACTACCCTTTTTGGGTACTGGCTGCACATTGGCAAGCTTCCCTCATTTTGATACGGTTTTTGTTTTGAGAGAGAGGCGATACAGGCGTGTTAGCACAAGAGACAACTCAGGCGCACAATACCTCAGTACTATTGCCGGTATGCCATCAGGACCACTGGCCTTAGCACGTCGTAACTAAGTAACACTCTACGGACTTGCTTATTAAGAATTGTGATCTCCGACATCGAAGAATCACAGCAAGGTGTATTCGCAATCGCATCAGCGGTGCACGAAGGGCCGTTTGAAAAGAAGCAAGTTTGCCGCCAGAGAAAAGATGCAAAGAAAATACGAGGACTGCCTTTTAAGTTGTGTCGTTGGAGATAAGTATAGACAATTTAATAGATTATTACCATTTATTGTTTTTCAAAGAATTTTCCGCGAAATTTAATACACTTTTGCATGTATTCAAACCAGTTTTGAAAACATTTATTCCACTCCGAAGTGGGGGTAGTCAAAATGGCCGATTTGTATGCGTCAACAGCTTCTTCGGGTGAGCTGAAACGTTGACCACGAAGACTGCTCAATTTTGGGGAACGTACAAAAATCTTTATGGCTTAAGTCAGGGCCGTAAGGCGTATGATCAAAAATTTCGACATTTTGAGTGCTCAAAAACATCTTTGTATGGCGGGCGGTGTGCGAACTTGCATTGTCATGGTGCAGTATCATATGACGTCTTGAATTGTTTTTTCGAAATTCGGTGATGACTTGTGGCAAACAAACAGTGGTATACCAGTCAGCGGAAACCGTCTTGCGATCTTCTAGTACAATAGTGGCGACGTGACCACCCTTTGCCACAAACCTTTTTTTTTAAGTGTTCCGTGAGCGTATGACTTTGGTCGGTTTCGGCTCATCCTGGAAGACCCAGACAGTTGACTGCTGCTTAGAATCTGGATCGTAAGCATATATCCAAGACTCATCACCTCATGCTTTGAATCTCCTCGGTTGAATCGCTGCAGAGTTTTACGACACCAACTTACACGGGCTGTTTTTTCGTCGTCATTAAGCAAATGTGGTATCCAACGAGAGATCAACTTTCTTACGCCAAGTTTTTTGTGCAGGATTTTTTGACAGTGGTCCCGGAAAGGCCCACGGATGCCTCTATTTCGCGGTATGTCACATGACGATCTTCGAGGATTAGTTGCCGCACGGCTTCGATATTCTCTTGCGTCATAGCAGTTTTTAGACGACCTTCACGTGGCTTGTCACTGAGGCTAGAGTGCCCATGGTAGAGAGTACATGGTGCTGCATCACTAAACACAAAAGTGATCTCCTCAAAGCACTGAAGTCGCGATAATGCCTTTTGAAAGTTGTAGAAAATTATCGCACGAAAATTTTCCTTAGATTTTTCCATTTTTAATACCAACTTGTCACAATTGAATAGACGAAACAATAAAACTATTCGACCAATCTGAAAGCATTCTTTTGTTTTCGAATTCTAAATTAAAAAAGATGAAAATGCCATATATATTTTTTTTCTATAATCGTGGGAGGTTGGTAAACGACACGACTTAAAAGGCAGCCTGCGTACGCATCTCATCCCAATCTGCTGACTCTTAAGGCCATACCCGCCTCATGCCCCTGGGGCTATCATCCGGAGGCGAGCAGATCGATACGGATTTTACCACACAATGATTGGACGATCCCAGTGGAGCTGTAACCGATACCGAATGTTTATGTGTATCAAATGTCTGCAGTGAGTCAAGATAATTGGGTGTGTGGTCAGCAATATCTGGAATTCGCATCGCTTGATCCACCAGCTGACTAAGATTTAATGTTAGGGCAAATCTTCACGCTTCTCTCCCAGTACGGTCAGTTTTCTGGTATGGGAATAGCTATTATATTTCTGCCGTCCTGTGAGGTAATCTATTAGCCGAGTCGTCTCCCGGTCACCGCTGTGCGATCGGTAGACACAGCGCGTAGAGCATCTTCTCTCCCCTGTGTCCACCAAAAGCCAAGTAACGGAAAACCCGGATTATTCAAAGCATCGGAGACGCCTACAACACATATCATTGCGGACGAACACACAGATCTCTGCACACATCTTGAACTTATGTTCAAGTGTGCAACCAAGGTAGTTGAGGCACGCCTCATCCGACGGGGTTGCTATCTGAGTCTTCGTTAAGAAGAATAGGTGCGGCTTTTCAGTCTCCAGGTGATGATGGACTACGCCGTCTCCACCCCTCCTCTGCTGAGGAAGGTGCTGGGAGATGGCAGACCGGTAGGGGTCATAGTCCCTTAACGAAGGGAGGACCCCTAATGGACAAGGCGGAAGGCGCTGCGGCGTAGGTGGGTAGACCCGCTGTTCAGCGCCATTCGGAGGGTGTCGGATGATGCCTAACTTGTGCCTAGGCATCGTCCGACAGAGAAGTGGCCCGTAGCGGCCGGCTGTCCAGCCTAAGTGGTGCTTCCAACAAGCCCCCATTGGCACTGGCACTCCCGCCCTCCAATGGAATAAAGCAAAGCTGCTTGGCGACGGATTTCGGCAGGATGGTGGTCGCGAGCCAGGCGGCCCCTTGCGGAGCCTATTACCGCCGTTGGGATCATCAGTTATCACCACGGGCCAAGTTGGTCCGTGATGCCGTTGCCCGGGGTGGACCGCTAGGAGATAGATCCCAACCTTCCCAAAATTATAATCTTTTGTCAGCCATCTTTAAAACGCCTGCCAAGTGTAGAGATAATGGCAAATCCACCATATTTTTGGGGGAGGGTTCCATCCGGCAATGGATTTCTTTCGGCTGAGATAATGATAATGAATGTAGTCAATCAATGCGGTTTATGAGAATTGATTAATTTTTCGAGAATACACAGGCTCACGTTAATCCTCAGAGGTATTTTTATCTTCTTTTTTTACAATGTGAAGCAAACAAACTGTTAATTTACGTTGTGCACTAATCTTCTCTAGGAAGTAATGGACAAAATTGCACATATTGAATATAATGCTTAATTCCTTAAAAGAACAACTATGTCATGGCTTCGTAAGTCTTATGACGAGAGACCTTGTACCAAAAAGAAGCTGTAAGAAATTCGGCAAAGATATTTTTTAATATGAGTTACAGAGTATAAAAAAACTACTTCAAGAAGGACCATTTTAAGTTGCAAGGTAACCATAATTTCCGTCCTTTAATAGATACATTTAAGTAACAGAACTTAAGTAGCCTCATTTTTAGGGAGTTTATTGGATACGACCATTATTAGTCCTGAACAATGTTAATATGACTAGAATTTAACGCAAAACTTAAATTCCAGGCCGCGACTGACTTCTGGCGCGATCAAAACAATTGGCTCCCAACTTGGAACCTTAACGTTAACGATGGCATGGACGCATCGCTTCAGGTCGACTACGTTCGTGTTTGGGCCCTGTAGGATATTAAGAGAAGATGACATAAAAATAAAATTAGCTTTGATCTTTTGTTTTCTTTCTCATACAAAAAAACATTAGTTACAGGGTGGATGTGCTGTCGGTTGTAATTACAAAACATAACCGTCTTTCGGTGTTCTCTGGTTCTGACTGTGAATTTCGAAATTCAAAACTGATGCACGCAACGTCGAATGTATTACGTGAGACAGATAGTACCTATACTCTGATTTTTAATTAGATGGACTAAAGTGACAGCGCACTATTTTTTTTTAATGTTGCTAACTGAATAGCATAATGTTGTGACGCGAGTAATTTTACTGATGGAATTGAATTATCAACATGATTGTTAATGTTCTTTGAGCTCTTATTTTAAATACACATTTAGTAGGTTTTTAATGTATTGTTTTTATTTGAAAATGTCATTAAGTAGTGATGAATTTATTAATTTTTATTTATTTTCACGCAAGTATGTTATAAAAAGTCGTATGACATAAAAAAAAAACAACAAACAGGAACAACAACACTCAAAAACAACGTAACAAAGAAAGATATAACAAAAACTTATAGTCCGAAAATATTTAAAGTCCCATGATGGTTTTTGAATTTACAGGAAAACCACTATATCATAAAAATTATTTAAGTTGGGGTGGGGGATTAATTTTCAATTAAAAATATTTTGGTACATACATATTTTAACAGACAAAACCGATTAAAACAATATTAAGTTATTTAAACCAGTACAGTTTCTGTAAATTATTTTTCTAAAATGAATAGTCGAAAGTAACTGGGTTTTATTTATGTGTTCTAATTAAGTAGTTTTTCTATCAAAATAACACAGTTCGAGTGTTTTGCATTTAACAATGTGCGAAATTGAACAATTAATTGAATTTCAATTGGATGAGGGGCAAACACTATTTTTTATTTTCCGTTATGTGGTATCATTACTAATGTCACTTTAGTCCATCTAATTAAAAATCAGAGTATAAGTAGTTATGCTGTCATACTACTTAGGTACTATCTCTGAATAGTAATAGCACAAAGTAGATAATATCCAGAGACACCACTTAGTACAAAAAAATGGTATCACCCTAATACTGGCTATTTTTCATTCCTTCGATTTTACGATAGATGGCACCAGTGAAAACACAAATAACACGATACGTATTGCCATCTAGTGAGAATCAAATTATTAATCAAATTACATACTCCCGAATTCCTGAGTCAGAGCTCAGGTGCTTAGATAACATACGTCTATTTTCAAAGTTGCAAGGGCTGTATTTTTCTCCCTTTAATTTGTTACAGATTTTTTTATCAAGGATACTTTACTAAAAGTAACTTTACAAAATATTCATTAGAAGTACAGTTATTAAAGGAAAGGCCACTAATTCGTGCAATTCTGTAATAGCCTTTGCCCCTAGGTGTTAGTAAATATTTTTTTTTAATTTCTCTTAAGTTACTTGATTATGGCACCTTATTGTAAAACGCAAATCCTCCTAAAAATTAGCCTCTCGTTTTTGAAATCCGAGGCTGGCTTATTTCTTGTGTTGACCGAATTTATTTCTAGAGCATTGAACTGGACATCAAAAGGTTGCAGGTTCGATTCCCACCTGAGAATTGACTTTTGAGCCGAGTCGATTTTTTCTAGTATTTTTCTATCAAAATAATTCAAAATAATTTCTAGTTATAAATAGCGCGCACTGCTCTTTTTTAAAGAAATAAAAGATTATTAATACTAGCTGCAATAGTGCGTAGGACGTTACACTGTGAAAGTATAATATATATTTAAAGTAAAAGCTGAAGTTAACCATTCTTGCTGTTTGAACATCAGATTTCAGTCTTATTTTCTTAACGGCGTACGCGGCGAAACTAAGTTTTTTTGACAATATATGCCTACTGTAATCTCGCGTCTATAGTGATACCCAAAAATGTTGTGGATTCCACAAATTTTATCGCTTCGCCATTTACGTTTATTGGAGTATTCACCTGTCTTACATTTGTTCGAGTGAATTTTACACATTTGGTTTTACTCGAGTTAATGTTTAGATTATTACTAATAAAACAGTGTACTACCTTTAAATAGAGTATCGTTTACATCGTCAGAGCACATAATACTTCTATAAGTTTTATAAACTAAAGAGGTATCATTAGCAAACAATGCTGTCTCACAAAAGTTCTTTGTAAAATAAGAGAGATCATTTATAATATAAAAAGTAATTGACCCAATATTGACCTCTGTGGCACGCCCATAGCTATGGGTCTTCCAGTGCTTATTGGTTGATAGAAACAAACGCCCAGGCGTACCAGGCATCAAAAACGTGTCTCAAAAGTGCACCTCTAGCATCTGTAGAATTGTTTATTATTCAAAAGTTTGTATAAACAGAAATTGAGACAACAATTGGTCATAGAAAATTTTTTTCGAAGATTTGGCTTAAAGCTGGCAATATAGAAATTGGTTTAAAATTATTGGGGTGGGATTTGTTCAAAACTTGGAAAGAGAGAAAATTTTTCATGTTCAATTAAATTAAGATAAACTTCCTCATCTTTAATCTAATGGAAGCAATTATTGATTCAACGTCATAAGTTGAAATGACCATAAGTCTTCTTTTTTATATATGTTGATTTAAATGTTTTAATAATAATGTCGCTGTTAATGTGTCGCAAACCAAAGATACTACAGCACTTATCCATCCACACTTTACTCCAGGAGGGTAAATGCATGATTAGGGGGCCTATTGAGCTGCTCTTATTATCTCACATGGTACTTTAAAAAAATTATCGAATGTTCTTCTTCATAAGATTTAATAATTTTACCACTAACTTCCAATCTATAAATACTGTCGTTACATTTAATGTTATCGGTTTCCTGAATAATAATATTCCAATTGATTGATTGATTACTTTGGAAATATGATTAGTTTTTGCTAAAGCACAGACCTTTTTAAAGTCTTCGAATATATAAAAACATATTTAATAGTGCTAATGAAACTTCACACATATTTTTGGGAGATAAAGGATTTTAACATTATGGGTCAAGTAAACTTTTGGAGTTTTTCTACACTTAAAGTGTAGGACCAAATAAATGAACGATATTATCACATAAATTAATTTCGTTTTCTTTTTATTTACAAACGAATAAGAACTAATAAATAGTCATGTACGAGAAATTGTAAAATTAAATGTTCCAGTGATCCAGCAATCACGCAAACGTTACCCCAGCAGGGTTTTGAATATCTTCATATGCAAATGCAAATTTTGTTACAAAATTTACTTGCTGCCTAAATATTTTGCTGCGATAATATCGCAATAAAATTTTATTTATTTATTATAACTTACGCTTTATATTTTATTTATAAACTCATAATAGTACATTTATTTATAAACTAAAACTTATTAAAAACAGTTTAATCAAATTATCAGTTCAATAATCTAGAAATGAATTCTACTACTACCAGTTCGGATTCGGTTTGGAGGAAATTCGCAAACCGGGCTCCAGTGAATCAAAAATATAGCTACAGATCAGATGTCGGATAATAATTATTAAATATGGACATGTTACTGTCGCGTTTGCGTTAATATTTTGAATTGAGACTTTATTTATTTATTAAGGTCTATCATACAAATATTAACTTAAACGCTACAGTTACGTTCCGACGGCAAAGTGCCGATACCTCCTAACTGAAATTAATCGTCAAATTCACTTTTTTTTCATTTCGAATTAAATTCGTTATTTCCATGTTTTGATGAAATTTCCTAAGCGTATTTTCAGTCGCAAGCGCGTCAAGTTTAAAAATAAAGAAATAAAATTTCAACCAATTTTTAACTTGGCAAGAAATTAAACGTTAACTCAGCTTGTGTTTCATTTGAAGTTAGGAGTTATTGGCACTTCACTGTCGGTTTGTACATTTAAAAACTTGCACTAAAAATGCCATGATTACGTTTTATAACTCCGTTCTGCGATCTATAAGAGTTCAATAATAATAACACTATTTTTTCCAGACAATCTAACATTTTATATTGGACACAGATGTCACACAATGTCTAGTACATAGCATAACCTAAATTCAGTTTGCGTACTCGCTTTTTATTATTTATTTTATAAAACAGTGCATCTGTAAAGAGGATCCGTGATATAAAAACTACAATTGTGTGAATACAAAGTATTATTTACAAATATTAAGGGTTAAAGAACTTATTGAGTACCGCCCGAAAAAAATACTCTTACATACACCGCACCTTTGTAAACTGGATATGTTGCCACTTGCGAATGAAAACTACTGGAAGTCGCTTATGATGATACGATTATCAGAAGAACAATTTACATATCCGCCACTACTAATTGTGGTTATTAATCCATATGATAAAATCTTGGACTCATGTACTGCGGGGGTTTATTACTACTAGATAGCGGTGTCGAAGGCGTCATCATGTATGATGGTAGTTGTCTTCTTTTGTCGGGAAAGGGACTTATCCGCGAGTAGTATCTTCGCTCTATTACCTAAAACATTATCTTCATCAGTATCTATGTAAATGAAAGAGGGCACAGAATATATTATGGTTACCGAAGTTATAAAATATACATAAAAGGTGTTGTGTGTGATACCTTATGAAAAATGGGATGATGACCAAGGTGCTTAAGTGATAAAGACGGCACATATTTATAGAGCAACTGTCAGCTAGTCCTCAGTAAAACGCAAAAATGTAAAAATAGAAACGAATTCAACTTGCAACATTTTTACCGGATAAGTGACGCATATAATTTAGTTTTTTTTTTTAATATTAAATCCTAATGAAGGAATTGAAGGACATTGTTCACTAGAAAAATAATTAACTTGTCACTCCTGTGTCTCCTGGGCCCTAATTCTGTACGGCACATTAGATTCCACACTTATATCGTACCGCGCGCAAACCCCCCTTTTAAACACCCCTTTGCATGCTTGTCTTTAGGACGCGTTAATTTTACAACGAGGTTATTGTCACCCCACTGGAAAACGTAGCTTAACCTCAGGTTAGCTCGCTCATCAACAAAAAGTAATCTACACTACGTACTTTCCATGCCTTCTCAAAGTGGTAAATGAACACCGAGGCCAAGGCGTGTAAAAGTTGGTAGTGACCTTGACATAACACATACGCCTGTTTGTTGGTGTGTTTTGAGCATCATAGATAGCAGAAATTATAACAAGAAAATATTCAACTGGTCTAAGTGTCAAACGGGACGAAAATCCGCATACCCTCGCTATCCGGGCGAGTACAAAAGTGCGCCTGACACCAAATAAAAATTGATTTTTCTTGTAATCATTTCTTTTGATAATTATTTTTGTTTATACAAGGTATTATTTGACGACCGTTTGGCGCAACGGTAGCGATCCTGCCTTTCGCACCGGCGGTCCTGGGTTCAAATCCCGGAAGGGGCAGTTGTTTGTATGATGAATACGAGCATTTGTACCTGAGTCATGGGTGTTTTTATATATTTCTATGAATATTACATATTTATGTATCATATATGTATGTCTATCCGTTACCCTAGCATCCATAACACAAGCCTTACAGTGCTTACTTTGGGCTAGGCTAATTGGTGTGAATGTAAGAAATATTTATTTATTTATTTATTTATTATATTCACCTAATTAAGAAAAAAAAACCCAACTAATTATTATAATAGAATAATACTAGGAAAAATCGACTCGGGTCACAAGTGAATTCTCAGGCGGGAATCGAACCCGCAACCTTTGGAAAACCGGTCCAATGCTCTCCCAATTTTTTCTAGTATTTTTCTATTATAATAATTATATAATATAGAATATATATTATATAATTATTATAATTCTTATTAGATAGAATTGAAAATGCATAAAATATATTAAAAGTATAGAAGTAAACGATTGTTTTTTTTTAATAATTGATATCTCTGTGAAAAGTTTTTCAATTGAGCTACCGAGCCTTGTAAACACTCGTCGAAATTTTTTCTAGTACCTTCTTGATTTTACGCTGTAGGCCAGCGTTGTTTCATCAATGAGAGAAACATCCTCTCGTATTCCAAAGAAACATTTTTATAAATGTTTGGTCTATCGATTAAGATGAAACAGCCATTTTAGTTTTATAATTTTTATATTTTATGCATTTTCAATGCGATCTTATAAGATAAATTATTATAATAGAAAAATACTAGAAAATATCGACTCGGGTCACAAGTAAATTCTCAGGCGGGAATCGAACCCGCAACCTTTGGAAATCCGCTCCAATGCTCTCCCAATTGAGCTACCGAGCCTTGTAAACACTCGTCGAAATTTTTTCTAGTACCTTCTTGATTTTACGCTGTAGGCCAGCGTTGTTTCATCAATGAGAGGAACATCCTTTCGTATTCGAAAGAAACATTTTTACAAATGTTTGGTCAATCGACTGGCTTTTGAAACAGCCATTTTAGTTTTATAATTTTTATATTTTATGCATTTTCAATGCGATCTTATAAGATAAATTATTATAATAGAAAAATTCTAGAAAAAATCGACTCGGGTCACAAGTGAATTCTCAGGCAGGAATCGAACCCGCAACCTTTGGAAATCCGGTCCAATGCTCTCCTAATTGAGCTACCGAGCCTTGTAAATACTCGTCGAATTTTTTTCTAGTACCTTCCTGATTTTACGCTGTAGGCCAGCCAGGGTAGCAAGCTGTAATTCTGTTCTAAGTAGTACTAGCTTTAGTCTATGGCTAAAGGGGTGCCCATGAGGTGCTTGCCCAGGAAGGGCGCTCTCGATATTTAATCCGCCTCTGTCTACAACCTAATATTTATATTTTAATATGCGATTGATTGATTATATTCACAATTTACCTTATCAAAGAACCTCGTCAACTTAACCGAATTACTGGTGCCCGGTGCTAACGATCTGAAAGAATAAAATAATAATAAAATGTATATCTGCATAGTGAAATTTTGGCAGTTAATACGATTCCACTAAATACGATGTGAAAATCGTATACAGTATACTATTACAATATATCCAATACATAGGAATTTAAACATGTGCTGAATTGCCAGTATTTCTTGAATACTTTAGAAATCTGCTAGAAAACTAGCTCTGACTATGAATATTTTATAGACTGCCTTCACGTTCCCAAAAAAAAGTCAAAGAGAAAATTATTTATAAAAAAACCTTTTAAACGTCACAAAAACTGGAACCATATGATAAGATCAAAAACTGATTTTTTTTCTTCACGTTTATTTTATAACATAATACCTATATAATAATAAAAAGGTATGTCTGTTTTCTGGCCTTATTGTGATATCATCGTTTTCTCAGATTCTATTAGTGCAATATTTTTTTCCGCCTACTAATTTGGAATTTAAAACGGCATTTTTATTTGAAAAAGTTATTGACACGTACCTGACTTGGTGACAATTTACGAATATTTCATCCGATCCGCATTGCTCTGCTATGCTGCTAGCCAGTCGTCTATATTGATTTTTCCGTTGTGCCTCTTCAGCCAAGTCATATTTAGTGCCAATAACTAATATTGGTATCTGAAATGATAAAAACATTGAATCATTAAACCTATCTCGTATACTTTTACTTATTTTAGTATGAGAAATCTCAACAGCTAGTTAATTTACGAAATGGAATGATAGCAAATTCCACAAACGCTTCATTAATAATTCAATTAATTCATTCATCATTTTAGTTGTATATTATTAGGTTGACTATAAAAATGGAACGTTCCAGACATATTATGTTCTGAGCGACTTTTTGGCAGGAGCTTAAGATTTCTTATTATAATAGAAAAATACTAGAAAAAATCGACTCGGGTCACAAGTGAATCTCAGGCGGGAAACGAACCCGCAACCTTTGGAAATCCGGTCCAATGCTCTCCCAATTGAGCTACCGAGCCTTGCGAACACTCATCGAAATTTTCTAGTACAACCCTGATTTTACGCTGTAGGCCAGCGTTGTTTCATCAATGAGAGGAACATCCTCTCGTATTCGAAAGAAACATTTTTACAAATGTTTGGTCAATCGATTAAGATGAAACAGCCATGTTAGATTTATAATTTTTATATATTTTATGCATTTTCAATGCGATCTTATAAGATAAATTATTATAATAGAAAAATACTAGAAAAAATCGACTCGGGTCACAAGTGAATCTCAGGTCAATTTATCTTATAAGATCGCATTGAAAATGCATAAAATATATAAAAATTATAAATTTAAGATTTCTTGTTAAATCTTGTGTTTGGTCGAATGTGTAATAATGGTGGATTGTTAAACATAAAGTGTTCTATAATATTTCTTACCAATACCAAATTACCTTAGAACAAAGTAAGGTTTGTGGTATCGATACTAGGGTAACGGAAAGACATACATACAGGGTGTGGCGTAATTAGTGGTCCAAAGCTAAGGGTTCGGCGTACTAGGTATTCAACTATAACATACCATTATTTTTACCCAATTTTACCCAAGGGTTTATAGAAAAACATATTTAAACCTTTTTTTATATATTTTTTTAAATTACACTTTTTCATAAAAATGGATGCAGTTTTCACAATAAACGTTCTTTTCTTATTCCGTTTTCGGTCTGTTACTGCTGGATACATTAGCTATCTTAAAAAAAAACTATCTTTGATGTAAATTTTAAGATTTTAATGCAAAAATAGCTTATTTCTTAATTTTTAACCCAAACTTTAACTTATCATGGATAATCAGACGCGATGTTTGCAAAAAAAATGTACGACACGCATAGTGCCCATAGACTTTAAAACATGCCTACTAAATACCGATTTCAAAATGGTATTACAATAGTGGATCCTAATAATAAAAAAAAAGTTATTCTGGGATCGCAAACTCTACGCGAAACAATATAGCACAAAAATAGAAAAATGCCATTTTATGCAGTTTCGGGGTGTAAATAAATGTAGTCGAAATACTTTTTTATTCAAATGAGGCATAATGTACCATCGGTTATTCATATTTTCTGCTATTTTCATAAAAAATGTAAACTGATTATATTGAGTTCTTGAAAATGAAAATAATTAAATCGACCTTATTTTTGGGATATTAAAGTGTACATTTCAATTTGCAGTTATGTTTTTCTAATAGTTTCTAAAACACCTACATATTATAAGCTACAGCATTCCGGTCTGGGGTGGGGCTGACAAGACTAAGATGGTCGTGTTGGAACGTGCTCAACGTGCCCTTTTAAAAGTTATGCACTTCAAAAACAGAAGGTTTCCCACTGATAGACTTTACTCCATTAGTAATGTTCTGTCAGTGAGAAAGTTATATATTTTATTTACCGTACTAAAAAAACATAAAACTTTAATCTATGATGACAGCATAATCTCAAAAAGTAGAAAAAACATTATGAAAATTAATAAATCTAGGACTGCATTTGCTTATAAGCAGTATCTGAAACGTTCGGATTTTCTATATAATAAATTAAATAAAAAACTTCAGATTTACAGTAAAACAAGTACTGTTTGCAAGAAAATTATTACTAATTTTCTTAATACCTTGAAATATGAAGAAACAGAGACATTGATAATGAATATATAAATATATGTACACAGAAACACCTATATTTACTACACTCACTACGACACACACATACACCATACAACACATACATAGGTTAAGCTTACATAACACACATAAAAAAATACGTTTATTAATACTTTTAAGATAAGTGATCATTGGAAAAATTATATCCAACCTATTTTTCTCTTTTAAGTTAGTATTCTTTGTATTTTTTTTATTTAACTTAAATAATATAGCACCTAATGTATATGGAAGAGTGAAGTCACCTGCTACAGGCATTTTTTGCTTACTAGGTGACTTCAATCACTGATTAAAGATTGTAAAAAACAAAAAAAAATACGAAATAAATTATATTATATTAAATTATATTAAAAATTATGTAATTATAAATTACTGAAAGCATGTTTTCCGCTACTCGATTAGTAATGATTAGTTACTGATTACGTGTAACTAATAGATATCGATAGTATATTTAAGAGATAAACATTGCAACCAATATAGCATGTTGTTTGCAACTAATTTCATGGAATTGTCATTTTAATCTAATTATTATCATTGCTTAATTTTGTAAAGTTAATTTATTTTTGTTTACAAATAAGATTGTAAATTTAAAAAAAGGAGATTTAATGGATATGATTTAAAAAACTATTTTGAAAAACAATACCATATTGACCGTAATAAAATTGTAATGAAAACGATAACTATATTAAAGGTTAATAACGCGCGTTTTTGTTTTTTTATTATAACATTTAAGATAGATAGATAGATGAATAAGATAGGATTTGAAGCATGATATAAACAGCAAAATATTGGGTTAATTACAGCTTTTGTAAATGTTAATAGCATAACTATAACGCCATCTTGTACCCAAAAGCGGTACTAAAACAAAGAAGTAAGCTGCTATTTATTATGGACCATAACTGTATATGAAAAGGGTAGAATATGATATACATTATTCATTTTGTGATATATGCTCTAACGTTTTCAGTTTTTATAACCAATCGGAATATTATCACGATTTAAAGATGCGTGAGTAAGGTTACGCTGGTTTCCTCGAAAAGATCGCGTCTTGCGACTTCTACTTCTTTTTTAATATTCTGTGGTCAGGAAGATGCTGAAATGTGCTAATTGAAGTGCGACCATAAAATATATTAGCTGTAAAAAGAGAACACTAAATATTACCTGTGTTGAGCCCAAAAATTGTTCAGGATCCACGTCCACATGCTGAAGAATGGGAGTTGAACTGTCTTGATTCAGTATTTCTGAGAGCCACTTTTGTAAATTGATTTGACTTTTTCTGTTCGTTAAATCATGCACTAAAATAATACCTATAAAAGACAATAAATTATTTTATACTCTTAGCAGATAAGTATAGTCCCCGGCAAATAAGTTCAACATGATTTTGAAATCACATGACATGCGCAGTAGCAAGTTTAGGTACATTATTCACTACTGCGCTTGTCACGTGATTTCAAAATCATGTTTAACTTATTTGCCGGGGACAATATTTATGTACAAATTGATTTCAAACCGGTAAGTAGGTATTCAAGTATTTCGGATAAAAGAAATTGAATATTTTCTAGTAATAATTTGATTATATGAAAAAATCTAGTACTAAATATTTGAAAATAACAAAAAATATAAAAGGTACTCAAGTAGGACACAGGTACTGCATAAGAGCTTACCAAAATGTTACAATGGAAAAACAAATGAATTAAAACTTGTTTTAAAAAATAGTAGGGTTAAGTTGAAGTTTTGCGTCTTTTTATATATACAACAAAACTCGCTACAAAGTCTCTTAAAAAGGACACAGTCATAGTCATCCCAAAAAGAACTGATGACCGAATTGCTTAAAAACAACTCAGTCTTTCCAAGGAACTGAAAGCTGTGAAATCTACAAAACTAGGTATAAGCAGTTTCATCTTTACTGTATGTTTATAGCAGTATAATCATTCATTTAGGCAGACTAGCAAATGTAAATAAAACAATAAAAATATTAGCATTATAAAGCTACAGCCTACATCATTGAGTTTTATGTGAGTATTTCTTATTAAAGTGCAGTCTCCTTCTTTAAAACCCTTGATTTAAGTCAATAGTCGCGTGTTATGAAAACAAAAAATTAAAACTTCCATGTTAGGACTAAAGGACTCAAGTCTTTTACACCACTACGAGTACTACAAGGTAGTAATTTTTAAACGTAAAAATATTTTCGATCGGTCGCTTACAAGGTAGAAAGAAGTAGCTCAGAGTAGAAAATAATTTCAAAGCATTAAACAGAGAAAAATCTCGTAAATAGCCCATATTTGCAGTGTATCTTCATTTCAAACAATTAAAAAAAACATAATTGAAGTATATCATTCGTTACACCTATCAACTGTAAAACATTTATCATTAATTATTAAACAGCTCATAAAGCTATAAGCTGTTTACGAGTTAATGATAAAAATAATCCAGAAATACGTACTGAATTAAGTATTTCTGGAGGGCCTTATACAGTTCACTAATGTCACATCAACCTTGAGATTCTATCAAAATCTTTTAACCCTTTTAATCACACTGTAAACCTTTTGTACAGTTCGATACTAAATAAGCTAATATGCTACCTGGATAACATGCTTTCAAAGATTTTGTGGCCTTCATGTTTTATAATTTGCATCTTTGAATGATATCGTGTGTTTATTTTAATAGAAAAATACTCAACAAATTCGACTCGAATCACCAGTTATTCTCAGGTGGGACTCGAACCCGAAACCTTTGAATGTTTGGTCTGCTGCTTACCTAATTGAACTACCGAGCCTTGTGAACTCTGTCGGAATTTTCTAGAACTTTTTATTTTTTTTACGCATTATGCCAGCGTTGTTTCATCAATGAGAATATTATCCCCGCATTTGAAAGAAACATTTTTACCAATATTTTGACAATCGAATAAAATGAAACAGCTACTTAAATCATGTTTCATATTTTGTATTTTCAATGCCTTGTTTAATTTGATGGCATTGTATAATTTCGAAATTTTCTCACCAAGGGTGATAAAAAATCTCAGATTTAATAAGAATATATATAAAAATTGCCTATTCTTGTCAAATAGAGTCGCAAATCGCAAGAAACTTTATTGTAAACATGCTGTACGGTCACCATCCATGACAAACAACAATCAATAAAATAATAGCAGCAATATTAACAAATCGCTTTAAACATAAATGCCATAATAAAAGATGTTGTGTAACTAGAGTATAGATACATAATCATCATGCCGCTTTTATTTCGTCAGCTGCCTAATTCTTGTGTATAGTGTACCCGCCACTACTAAAACGTAGTGACCTGATAAAGAATTTTGTCCACCCGTGCGAAGCCGAGACGGGCCGCTAGTATTATATATTAATGGAATAACTAAAGCATAGGTAAGTTAATAGATTAAGAAATCCGATTTCTCTCGCTATAGAGCATTAGATTTTAGGTAAAAAACAGGGATGGAAGCGTTTCTCAAACATTTACTAATACAATCAATGCTGTATATTAACAAGTTAAGGTCTCGACGGGTCATGCTCATGCGAGTCGCCTCGCTGCTGGTCTTAGACTTTTAAAATAACCCAAAAGAATCAATAAGGTATTATATAAAATAATTATAGTTAAATATATTACCAACTTAAATTCAAAATTTCAACACACCATGTGTAGGTTGATAAAATACATTTCTGGTATTTCTATGACCATTCGATCCTCCAACATCCCAAAGTTCGACAAAAAATGTATTTTGCGCTTGTGTCCCTTCCTTGTATCTGTGCAACTTGACTTCTACTGAGCAACCCACGGTCCACCCTGGCGATAGTAGCGGTTTATGGTGTGCTATTAGGTGAGTTAGTGACGTTTTTCCAACGCCTGAAATCATTTTTAAATTATGATATATAAATTCCTTGTTACAGTGTTTGACCGCGATGAACTCAGAAACTACTGAACCGATTATGATGATTATTTTTCATTATGCTGTTTTTTTTCCAACTTAGGACATATGATAGGTTTCATTTTAATATATGTACCTATAACACAGCAACGCGTGGCCGGATCAGCAAGTACAACCCGGTTACAATATCTGTGGACCTGATGACGTCACGCCAGCGCTTAGGTGCGGTGCACAAAACAAGCATCATGGGGATAGTATTGTAAACAATAATAATTATGAACTATAAATAAAATATATTATACTTTTACTCTTTTATTATTTTATTTTTTTATTCTTTTTCAAGAGAACGGGGAGGGGGCTTGACATTCCAGCGAGGTCCACAGATATTGTAACCGAGTTGTATATATATAATAAATGCTGTTTTTGTTGCTTGATTTTTTCATGGTCAATTAAAAAAAAAAGGAAAAAAAGAATTTTCGAATTCAGGAACCTTGAACGTTATTTTTTTCAATACTATACGCAATACTATACATATAGTCACGATATAAAGGATGGATATGCGCAAATCGTTTCTTGTTTTACATAAGTACATAAAATGAGCGCTAATGTGGCCATTACATTATGCAGTAAAACATTCACGTTTAAATTCAAATTTCCTCAACTATGACTAGACGTTGTTAATTATTTACGTTATTTTAGTTTATTTGTTATATTCCCTATACAGAAATAATTCACACTAAATCAAAACTAAAACTCTTTACTTCTATCGCTATCTTCAGTCAGTTCGTCCCTCTCATGGCTCACTTTTGTATCGAATTCCAATATATGTATGTATATACGTGGTATCGGTATCTATTGCCGTTGCAAAATAAAGCTACCTGCGATAAGGGTTGCCAACATTTCGACGAAATATAGTATTTTTCAAACTAAGGTATAAAAAATATAGTACACTTCATAAAAAAAATATATTTTTTCATTATTTATTATCATAAAAATTATATTTCTTAGAACTCCTTGCATTTTTAACAGCTTTTTATCTAAAAAAAAAGTATTAAATGCTTTATTGCATTCTATGTCTAAATTAACTAAATTAGAAATTAGATCATGAGCTCATTTTTTATTAATCTGATGCTGCATGTGTTTCTTTCCTCCCGCCATTTCGAATTCACCACCGAAAATATTCTTTCTGTGAATGCCGAAGTAGCAGGAAAAAAGTAGGAATGAAATTAACTTCAAAAAATTTGGTAAGTTAGTTTCTGTGTTTTTTTAAATATACTGCAATTTTTGACATGTAATTTGTCACTAAAATCTGAAAAATCTTTTACTTTATTAAAAAATTCATTAATATTCAATATATTATTAATTTGGAATAAAGATAAACCATTTCTATTTTCAATTTTTCTTTTAAATTTAAAATATCCAATATTGATTCACAGTCACTAAAGAAAACCTCCTGTTGCAAATTAAATTTTTGAATTTGGAATAACCAATTACTTTCTTGAAAATCAAACCATTTATTAAGATAGTCTAAACATTTATCAATAAACACAATTTTTGCATTCACAATGCAGTATTTATATAAGACTAGCTGACCCGGCCACGCGTTGCTGTGCCGACTGCAGTGCCATCTGCCGGACTGATTTGTGAATCTAAACCATTCTCAGATCCCCTTGAACACACACAAAAAAAATCATTCAAATCGGTCCAGCCGTTTAGGAGGAGTTCAGTGACATACACACTCACAGAAGAATTATATATATAAAGATATTTATATTTTAGTGTTGAAAAATATAGTATTTTTATGTACTATATTTTTCTTTAACAGTATATAGTACGAAGACCCGAAATATAGTACAATACTATATTAGTATAGTACGTTTGGGAACCCTACCTGCGACGTTGATTTATCTGCTTGGATATAAAAAAAAATTATGACTGATTGAAGAAATCCAGTTTCTTAATCCTGAGTGCCCTATAATTGTAATAGAAAATATACCTACTTTATATCGTTAACTTTCATATTAGATGTTATCATTTTTGTTGTTTTTGAATTTGTTATCATTGTTTGAAAATAATGTTTCAGTTCTATGTTTGTTTAAGATTCATAATTATTCTTTTACATTTAAAATTTTTATTTTTGTTTTTCGAAAAGTACCTATTTATTTTTTGTTTTAAATTAAAAGACATACTAATTGCATAAACTGTAAAACTGTATAGATAAGCATAAAATGGTTAGGTAATAAATGTACAATGCTTACTCAGAAATACGTATTTTCCCACTTTTATTATTTTAAAAGCAACAGTACAATTACAGAACAGCGTCATGGTAGTCATTAGTCTAAAATAAATGCCTAAACGTTACAAATTTTCGCGCCATGAACCTAATTACTTCTTTACGTTGCCTAACCTCCTTTTTGGTATCATGGCCGCCGTCAAGTTGTCACACAAGAAGTTAAGAATTTAAGAGCTAAATAATTATTTATATTCTTACATGTTTTTACATACAAAGTGTCAAAAATATTCAAGTCAATTTAAATACCTGAATCACCAAGAACAACAACTTTAACTTTTTCAATTGCTGCCATTTCCAAGATAATATCGCAGAACAGTAAGTTTTTATTTTGACAATTGACAGATACTGCCAATCTTCACAAAAAACAAGACACAACACAACCTTTGTAACACTCGTTTAGAAACGTAGACCAAATTTTTCACTTTCATCTGCAGAATTCTGATAATTTAAAGCCTTTCTATAGCTTTATTTGCAAAACATGAACTATCTAGTTTTGTTTTTTCCATTGAGATGAGTTGGTATGACAAACATAGTTATTATAATTAATTTTGTAATATCTGATAATATTTTCCTTTTACGTTTAGAAATCTAAACATGTCACTGACCAAATTCTTAGCTTGCTTGCACATTTGGAATTTCACGAAAAGTAAAATCAATAATAAATAATGTGTCCGCCATTGTACAATCTGTATCGTGTATAATTAGTTTTACTTTGTCTCGAATATCTAAAATGCAACGATATATGCCGCACATCGAATTGAAAAAGCTTCTAATTTGAAACAATGGACATCCACTGCAAAGTATTTACGGTACTCTTATTTATAAAATCAGTGCATCTTTATTGTGGTCCATACAATGGGCAAATATGCAAAAGTTATTCTACGGGTTATGTATGGTACAATCATACTGGAGGTTTTGACAATGAAAAAATTACAACAGGATTGTGGAAAGAAATGATATCCACTTTAAAAGAACCATGTAGAAGCAGAGCTGAAAAATTACTTTGTGCATACGCTTTTCCAAAGTGCATTGACAAGGATGGGGTAGGTTATTTCTCTCTACCATTGTGTTATGAAGACTGTATGGCTGTTAAAATGCAATTTTGTTACAATGATTGGATTGTTATTGAAGAACAGAAACGTCGAGGAGTATTCTTCGAATCAAGAGGGCATTTCAGATTTCCTGAATGTGAAAAGCTCCCAAAATTTGCTGGCAAAGGGACACAAGTAACATGTCATAACACTGGTATTACAGATATGGACTATGATGAAGTAACAACTAATTGCGTCAGGGGTAATGGCAGATACTATCAGGGCACCATGAACATAACAGAAACTGGACTAGCCTGTCAAGCTTGGGAATCGCAGTCACCCCATCAACATACTAGGCCCCCTCTTGTCTTTCCAGAAGTTCAGAACTCTACTAATTACTGTAGAAATGCCGGTGGAGAAGAAAGAAAACCTTGGTGCTATACCATGGATCCAAATGTACGATGGGAGCATTGCGATCTACCAACATGTGCCAACTCAACCGATGAATTTGACAATACCAGTGGACCAAATATAGTCATGGAAAATTATTTTACTCCATCCTTTGTGTTGTTACTCTCAGTTGGTGGACTTGGTTGTATTTTACTTGTAGCCTCAGTAGCATTGCTTTGTCATTACTTTTTGAAAAACCATTATTCAAAATGTAACCTTTCCAACCGTAGAAATGGACAAAACATGGATATTGATTTGGACAAACTTCCTAGCAATTTAGCCTACCATACTACTGGAGCACAATTAAATCCAAAACTTGAAAAGCTTGAGTTTCCTAGAAATAACATTATTTATATCCGTGATTTAGGTCAAGGTGCATTTGGAAGAGTATTTCAAGCCAAAGCACCTGGGCTTGTTCCAGAAGAAGAATTTACTTTAGTAGCTGTAAAAATGCTTAAAGATGAAGCTTCTCATGATTTACAACTGGATTTTGAGAGAGAAGCTTGCTTATTAGCTGACTTTGATCATCCTAACATAGTCAAATTATTGGGTGTATGTGCTATTGGTCGTCCTATGTGCTTGTTATTTGAATACATGGGTAAAGGAGATTTGAATGAATATTTGAGAGCATGTAGCACAGCACCCAACTTTGCTCCAGCTGTAGAAAACAGAGAAGACTTAAGGCTACTTGCAATGCCTCTTAGCCACTTGGATCTATTACACATTGCGAGACAGATTGCATCTGGAATGGTTTATCTTTCAGATCGTAAGTTTGTTCACAGAGATTTGGCAACTAGAAATTGTCTGATCAATGATGATATGGTAGTTAAAATTGCAGATTTTGGATTATCTCATAAAATTTACTTACAAGATTATTATAAAGGGGATGAACATGATGCCATTCCTGTGAGATGGATGCCTTTAGAAAGTATTCTTTATAATAAGTATACATTAGAATCTGATGTCTGGGCCTATGGTGTCTGTCTATGGGAAATATTTTCATTTGCTCTGCAACCATATTTTGGTATGACACATGAAGAAGTGGTGAGGTTTTTGAAAGATGGTAATGTTCTTGCTTGCCCTGACAATACTCCTAGATGTGTTTATGATCTAATGAAACAGTGTTGGAATCATCATCCAAGTGATCGTCCAAATTTTAGGGTCATATACCAGACATTAGATAACATTCAGTTAATTCTTGAAAGAACACAACACAATGAATAATTAAATGTTTATGTACATTAAGGTTTAATATATTTAAGAATAAAATTTGTACCATAGTTTAATTTTGCTAGTAATTTATGTAACAGCAGCTGTATAATAATTTGAAATTATAAATGTGAATTTGTAATTGTTCTGGTATTGATTTTCCTGCTTGGTCAAGTTATTGTTGAATAAGATATGTACATGCATGCAAGTATTTTAGGTTTGTATTACTTATTTGTTTAACCGACTCATTGCTGATGGCACGCCTGTTGTGTCATCACTTTTTTTTTGTGTGGCGTTAGCCGCTGAAACAGTGTCATTTTTAAATCGATGATAACACCTTCAAATCAAGTTTTAGGGAAATCAAACCAGAATAAAACTATATTCCTTTTTCACGTTAATCAAGCTCGTAGCCTTCGTTTCTGTAATTGTATGTAGCAACAAATCGGTTAAATATTATATCAGTTCAAGTTGATTAAAACTTTTCTATGTCAATTTAAATCTTTCTGTAACAAGCAGACTGATTTTTATTATGTAGTTTATTTTATTAGTTTTTATACATTTTCATTTATCACAGGGTCTTAAAAACTGTAGAACTATTTAAGCTTAACTTATATTAAATAATTTTTGCATTAGTGATACCAACATTATGTATTTTATGTAAAGACTGATTTAAATTAATGGTTGATGTAGATTTAATCCTGAGTTGATTTAGTTCCTTAAAATCTTGCTTACTTCTTTTTTGTGATACTTTACATTTTATACAGACTAATATAAAATAATATATAATACTTTACATTTTATACAGATATATTAACTTAACATTTTATACAGCAATAACAGGTTACTATGTTGAGGATACTTTATGTTATTAAACTCATGTGATTATTAGATAACTACTTCAAAATGTGTTTTTAACTGCATATATAAGTTATAATAGTCTGCTACAAGAATATTGTTAACACTTGATTTGATTTATATAATAGCATACAAAATAGTAGCCAAATTTTACTTAACAATCGGAAATAAAAAAATATTGTAAATTATTATAATTACTTAATCAGAAGCTGTGGATCTTAGAAATATGAATGTATAAAACCTAAGGATGTAAAATGGCCGAATAAAAATAAACGAATCATACTGCCAAATAAAAATCTATATGTACAAATATATATTTTTCGTAATGCAAGTTAAACATAGCTTTATACTGAATTCCATTGTAAGTATATTTTAAAAACTTCGTAATAGTAGTATGTACATGGTTTTTATTACTGACTTTTAATTTTTATCGTTAATTAAGAAAATAAATTATGTAAACGGAAAACTTGTTTTTATCGTGTATTATTTTATAAAGAACCAACGAAGACACCGAATACTAACGCTGTAGATCTAATTTTCTTAATCACTTAGTCGCGTGAATTTAGTCGTCCAAAATTACCTCTGTGTAATAAGTACAGTTTTAAATAAAAACAGGTATTTTCAGACTACTAAAGTCGTCTTCTGCTTTACTTTGGGCATAGTCTGACCGCAACCGCTGTACCGCGCCTTAGGTATCTGCGGGGAGATGGGGGGGTGGGAAGGAAAGAACATGAACGCACATGAGATTCTTAGTGTCAGACAGATATTACGATATCGAAGCACATTTTTTAAACTATGTTTACGAGTATAATTATATACAAGCCCTATTTTTGCCCAGTGTGCCGAAGTACAATGAAAGAACCAAAATAAATGAAATGAATCTTTAATCCTAGGAAATATAAAATAATTATACATGAAAAAAAGTGACTGACAATTCAAACTAAAATATTATTATTATTATTAGGTAAATAAATTACGATCAAGTGTCCGTGTACCCCACACCAGAAGCACTTGTCGCTCTGTACCACTCGGTGTGCCCAACGCCCATACATTAATGCCGGACCAGATTTTGTGCGTCTTCATGGACTCTTGAGCACTGTCGGCCTTTTTCGCTACAGCCTTCACTTACTCATTCTCCGTAACTGAATCGTCGAGGTCCGAAATCTACAGATCCGCAGATTGACTTCTTACTACATAGGACTGCTAGGACGCAGCATAAATTTTCGCCTGATATGATTTGAACCGCCAGGATCAGAAACATGTAATAGCCTCTAGCTTCATTTATAAACGGATATGCCGGGAGCACTAAGGCTTCGGACCTCCGGATCGGGTAGGAGCCTTCGGCGTGGCTCCCGCCATACTCGCGCTTGCTGGTTGGGCGGGAATGCCTCCCTCCACTATTTTTATGGAGGTTTTCTTCCTCGCCACCCTCATCCTAAATGACGAGGGCACCGAAACGTGCATTAGGTATAGGGTTACGGTATACCCCTGTTCAGCTGCTGTTACTTAGTTACTCAGGCTACTCGGGTCAGCAAAACCGAGTACCTCCCTGCCGGAATATTGGCCGCTTTCGTACACAATGCATGAACTATGTACAAGACACCCGGGGTGCACTGTCCAGACAAAACCCATTGTTTTTCCACCGCACTAGTGAAGTGGGACCCACAATAGGCCGCGGGCACATGAAGAAGTTTTGAGACCCACACTCCAACTCGCATCAACGAGGACCATCCGGAAAGTAGTAACCGTTTACGCCGTGCGTGTGAAGCGCTGGCAAATACAGTAGCCGCCGCGCCGGACTAGTTTTAACATGATCAGTTGTATATTACTTGTTTCAGAGAAAATTTGCGTTGCACTGGTATTGATAGTGTAAGTAATGTTCAAGTAAGTGATGTGAATTTTCAACCATTCCAACCGAACTTTCAACCATATCCCGCATAGTCTAGACTTAACTCCGTCAGGCTATCATCTCTTCTCAAAACTGAAAGAGTTTTTGACAGTAATGAAATTTGAAAGAGATGAAGAACTAAAAGAAACTGGTGGTGCATGAATATGAAGCTGGGATACAAAAACTTGTATGATAAACGATAAATGCTTTTAAATTTGGGAGGTGACTACGTTCTTTACAAATAAAACAATATTTGTAAATGTATACTAGTTTTATTTATATTCCTTAACGAATACTACCTTCCGGATGACCCTTGTACCTACCATGTACATATATACCTACCATCTATGTTCTCTGATAAGGGTTGCCACGCGTCCGGATAAATCCTGACACAGTCTAGCTTTTTGTTTGCTTATTTGACGGTATCCGGCCTGTCCGACTTGTGTCAGGCATTTTAAATATGACTGTTTTATTTACATTTTCCATTCTTTGGTTTCCGCTGCGCCCCCCCTAACTATGTATCCGTAGCCCAAGCGAGAGAACAAGTCCCCCTCCACTATACTTAATCTCCACTCTATTCTTGTTTTATGGTGAATAATAATAAAGACCAGTTTTATTTTAGAATAATCATAAGAATGAAAAAATTAAAGGTGTCCGGCCTTTTTACCCAAATGTCCGGCTATACTGGATGGTCTATACAGCTTTTCGGTTTTAAAATCTGGCAACCTTTTTCTACTAAATGAAAATGCATATGCTATTAAATTTGAGAACACGTTTCATTTATCCAATTACAGCAATATAGCAGCTATGACCGAGGAACGCTTAGTCACGGAGGTTCCCAGCAGTTTAAAACAACTAGCTCGCCTTGTCGTAAGAGGCTTCTATACTATAGAGGATGCCCTCATAGTGGACATGTTGGTCAGAAACCCCTGTAAGAACTTTTAATAGCACATACCTATTTTCATACCAACTCTTAAATAATTTGGATATATTGTTCTTTATTCTTACAGGCATGAAAGAAGATGACATTTGTGAATTACTCAAATTTGAGAGAAAAATGTTGAGAGCAAGAATAGCAACTTTAAAAAATGATAAGTTTATTCAAGTTAGGTTGAAGATGGAGACAGGTACTTTCCCAAAATAACTAATATTATTTTCAATAGCCTATATTTTGAATATTTTCAAAGAAGTGACCAAAATGAATAAATTAAAGTTAATGCTAAAGGAATATTATGTTAAAAATGTTATGTTTTTATTCAGCATGAGAATTTTTAAATAGATAATGTTAATATATCATTAATAAACAATGTTATTCATAATAAATAATAATGTTCGTATATAATACATAATGTCAATAAAATGCCGCTTATATAAAAAAATAGTAATCATATCTTTTTTTGGTATTTAAGTAATTGCAGTGCCCTAGCAGGGTCATGTCAGGATAAAAGATAAACCTTTTATTGTTTTTTTTAGATCTATGTACAACATGGTGCAATAAAGAACTATGAACTATAGTAAAACTTATAGCCATGTTAAAATTTAGGTACCTACCTATACCTAACTCTTATTGATTAATAATTTCAGGTCCAGACGGCAAAGCACAGAAAGTTAACTACTATTTCATAAATTATAAAACATTTGTGAACGTAGTAAAGTACAAATTAGATCTAATGCGCAAGCGCATGGAGACGGAAGAACGCGATGCTACAAGTCGTGCCAGTTTCAAGTGCCCATCCTGCGGAAAAACATTCACAGACCTTGAAGTAAGTACCATAACAACAACAACGAACCATAATTAAATCATAATTTATCTAACTATAGTTAGATGAAATGACGCCTTGCCTCGCATTTTTATATGAAAAAGCTACGCCTTTTATACCTGCTAATTTCATACAGAACATTATGATGTTTATGGAGAGAGAAATCCACATGCCGGTACAGCTTTCGTGCATGATTTAGTACAATGTGCCAACGAGCCAGGCTATCGTCGGTAACCCCACTCACCACCTCTGGTCTCTGAGGTCTATATCCTCCTTAGCACGAAGCACTCATATCCGGAAAGATGCTTTCCAAAGTACTTACTAGTATCCGGAAAGTAGCTATTTTAGATGAAAGGTCACCATTCTGTCCGGGCTTCATATCCATTGCCCCCATCGCTCCTTCATTACCTTATGCCTTTAGCCAGCCACGGCGATATTTATCGAGGGGAGACTATACCATCATCACAGCTCTGACATTCTTTTTCTTTCCATGTACACCTCCTTTGGAACAGAAGTTTCCATTTCCCAACCAGCCACTACGCAGCAGTTTGCATAGCGTCACTGTGGCGCTTATCAACTTTATCATCAGTTCTCGCAAGCGTGACCAGACTTGCGGAACCCCACACCATTCTCCTGTTTGTCATACTAACATTGTGGGAATCCCTCTCGCTGAGCTAGTTATTGATTATTCTAGCCAAAATTAGACGTATTGTGATAAAAGAGGGTCACATTTATCACCTAGCAGACTGCATTTCGGATGTCAAGCTGAAAACAACACTACAACTGTCTTTCCCCTATTCATCGCCCTTACCGAAAGGTTTTTAAGGGACATATGGCATTCACAGTTTACCTCCGTCTATTGAACCCAAATTGGTTCCCCGACAGATTCAGGTCCTCATCTCAATTCCTAAGTTCCGCTCAGCGATGATTCTTTCCAGGGCTATGCCAAGCCGTCCAACAGGACTATTGGACGGAGGCACTCGAAAAAACAGCGGGTATTCCCGCCTTCTTCAGAAAACAGTGTACTTTCTTTTCAATGCCCACGAATATTTACTTACCTTGCTATAAGCTGAAGCTTTAGATGTCTCGGAGGTGTTCCTCTAAATAGTCCAGGGCAATTCGAATAATTCTGCAGCGTATGCAACCTGGACCCGGAGTTTTCTTCTTCGACTTGGCCGATCTATCACCGAGCTCATTTTTCTTCCAAAATAAGCATAAAAATGCCATATCAGAGAATAGGTCAGAAAAGACAAATTCTAAAGAGGGCGAGTACATGATTTTCATAGGACGTAGTAACAAAACGTCGTTCGGTCCTAATAGGTACTAGTAAGCTGTAAAAAACTATTATGTTGATTGAAAAATATTATAGGGAGTCGGCCCAGACATAGAGAATGGTAGAAAATTCTGGAAGAGCGCATCAATATTTCCTATATTGGAGTAAAAGAATATTTTTTCATGCTGTGGGTATTGAATAGTTAAATTGCTAATGAGTTTTTTAATTCTTTATTTATTTACATAAATAGCTAATTCACAGTAAAAAATTTCAAAACATAGGTCCGCTCATCAAGTCAGACGTCAAAAAACATGCGGTACTTGTCAGATATTAGTCGTCGCTGAATATCCCAATCGCGTGTTTAAATCACTGTCACAGTAACTTTTAATATTTGTTGTGGTTGCTGCTTAGTCCGCACATTAATTCACCTCGAATATAAGTTGCAAATCGCTTCGATCGCTGTTCAAATTTAGAACTATAAGTTCACATGACCGCTTACTGCTTGCGCAAACTGCGTGGAAGCTAGAACTAAGTAGTGGCGAAAGTTCCTCATTCGCTCACCTCACTTTCTATCCCTTTATCTTGAACAATTCATTCACTCCAGCCTATTTGTACTTTTAATTTCGAATCAGTAAACAAACGAAAGCGTATTACGTCATAGCCCTTCGTAGTAACAATATTTACCAGATTTATGGTTATCTTAGGCAGACCAATTGTATGACATGATGACGCAAGAATTCCGATGTACATTTTGTAATCAAGTTGTCGAGGAAGATCAATCAGCACTGCCCAAGAAAGACTCAAGGTTATTACTAGCCAAATTCAATGAACAGCTTGAAACACTTTACATACTGCTACGAGAAGTGGAAGGAATCAAATTGGCACCTGAAATATTGGAACCAGAACCTGTAGACATAAACACGATCAGAGGGTAAGTGACACAGACTATGTATAATATTGGATAGCAAAAACAGCAACTTATTGCTACTACCAGTTAAGCAACTACTATCAACCCTTTGAAATACTTTTATAAAATATTTGCTCGGGAAATACGGACCAGAAAGTCTTTATGTACTGTATGATACTGTAGTTATGTATTATGTACGTCATACAAATATGCAGGAGGTGAAGTTGTATTACAATCCATTACTGCCCTGCATTGTGATATGAAAACCCATTAGCTACCTGCTTGTTTTTTATACTTAGGTATTTGAAAGAGGATCTTAATGTAATCCTTATTTTGAAATTCAAGGAACTACCGCTTGTTTTTTGCTGCATAAAGATTGTTGGAATAGGGTATTAAAAGGCAAAACATGCTTAATTTTTTTTGTCCATTTGTGTAATAAGCCCATCACTTAAAACCGCGAAACAGGTCTTGATGTGGAATCGCAGTTTAGTAGCTTAGGATCCTTGGAGATCATTTGAAGAGGTCGTTGCGGGCAATATCACATAATAATAATATTTCTAACATTAATAAGTCTAGCCCAAAGTCAGCATTGTTAGGGTTGTGTTATGGATACTAGGACAACAAATAGACACATAAATAAGCACTATACATAGAAATATATATAAATAGCTATTAGACTTGGACGCATTCATTCATCACATGCATTCATCACACTAGCATTTGGCTATCGGCCCCTTCCGAGACTCAAACCCGCCAAGCTGGGAGTACCTTCGCGGGCTTCACGTGGTGAAGGAAGTTTAAACTGGCCAAAAGTCCAATGTTTCTTGTAGAAACGCGGTAAAACGTTTTTTGTGACAAACTAGATACCACGCGGTTGAAGCCGACCGGAACCTAGTAGTATATATTAATGTAGTAAAACTCCTCAGCTTAACAATGAAGCAAGCGCCGATGCGTCCACCTGGTGAACAGTGGTCTGGTGAAGCGACGCGCAACCAAGGCCTAGCGGTGGAAGAGACGCGCGTTGACGTCACCATAGGCGAGAACGACAACGCCAACGATGCCACCACACTTCGCAAAGAGCGGCCCGTCTGGATGGTGGAAAGCACCATTGTCACCAACGACCAGGTTAATAGCTATATACTTACTGCTTTTCATCTTACTTGTCTTATAATAGTCTTTTTTGGCCATTTCAACACAGGTATTTTAGCAAGGGAGCTGGCACGTAATGTAGTCTGGAAATATGTTAACTCGAAAAACTGAGTGGCGAGCTCAGGTATAGTCTCCGGCAAATAAGTTGAACATGATTTTGAAATCACGTGACATGGGCAGGAGCAAGTTTAGGTACATTATTCACTACTGCGCATGTCACGTGATTTCAAAATCATGTTCAACTTATTTGCCGGGGGCAATAGCTCTAATGTTTTTATAAATAATTTCAAAATGGTAAGAAAAACAACTGTCGTAAATTATATTATCATTCTGTCATCAATTGTATCAATTACATTTTATAGATAACGAAATTAAAATTGGCAAAGATCAGGATGGTGGAAGTTTTTATACTTAAAAATAATTATGAAATTGTAAAAAAAATAATTAAGTAGTGCTATATCATTCCTTCGACTTTTCAAATATTATTTTTATGTTTTGTTAAGTATTTGTAAATATAAGAAAAAGTTGGCAGACATCTACAACTTTGATTTTAGATCTAATAAAAAAAACAAATATGTCACATATATGCGTGCGCCGTATATAGGGCGCTCCAATTCACTGCCATGTGTATTATGCTTAGTACCAAAATATGTAACTGTTCTACTTAGATTTATTTCAAGTATTGTTTCTCACTTTCTTTTCTATGCGAACAAATAATATCAGTGAGTGTGTATTTGTACCTACTCTCTTGCATTTTAGGACAGCAGAATACTTCTGCCTTCGAAAAGACAGTATCTTTCGATTTTTTTCTGCCTTTTTCATTTTTATGCTTCTCCTAATAGAAATATTAGACTTAAAGACAGAAACGATGTTATAATTTTTTGTATTTTGTTTTTGAAACACTTTTTAAACAATGCAGATTATTAATGCAACATCATCATAGTGGCAGAAGTATTTTTTATATCATAATAATTAGAAAAAAAAATAATTACCTACTCCAAAACACATAGTAGGCAAAACTTTAGCTACTAGCATTAATAAATATTTCTTACATTCACACCAATTAGCCTAGCCCAAAGTAAGCACAGTAAGGCTTGTGTTATGGATGCTAGGCTAACGGATAGACATACCTACATATATGATACATAGATATGTAATATTCATAGAAATATATATAAACACCCAAGACTTAGGTACAAATGCTCGTATTCATCATAAATACATTTGCCCCTTCCGGGATTCGAACCCAGGACCGTCGGTGCGAAAGGCAGGTTCGCTACCGTTGCACCAAACGGTCGTCAACTAATCAATCGTCGTCGTCAATTAATATTGTTATTATACTAAATACAATTTCTTAAAACTATCGACGGAAGCGATAATATCGTTTAAGACACTTATTTTTATTAACATTGAATTAATGAAGCAGCAATGAATGAATTGTAGAAATTAATTAAAATGATTATTTTACTTAGTACTCTAATATTATCAACCTCTGTCAGACGATGAAATCATATTAAAATTACAGCAACCAGCTCCCTAGCTATTTGAAGTCGTTGATAAATTTTGGCCACGATTAAAACCTAAAACCGCTATCACCAACACAGTTAAAAGAAAAGTATTGAAAAAACAAAATCGATTTCTTATTTTCATAGAATTATAATTACAGGCTTCTGAGAGCGACTCTAAAAGATACCTAATTACCCTTTAAAAAAAATTGGTTGTCTGTAAAGTCGATGATTTTACGTGTTAACGTCATGAGAAAACAATGATGAAAATTGCATACTTTTATAAATTGAATTGAATTATTGTCACTGTTTTATCATTATGTTGTATAATACAAAAAAGGAGTTAATTGATATACTAAATAAAAACAGTTGACTTGTATACGACCGTTTATGAGTCACCATTCCTGCACTCGCCGGCAGATGCTATTTTTTTTTAATAATCAAAGTATAAATAATTAAGATTATATTGCTAATCAAATACTTAAAATTCAATAAATAATTATTTTTTGCCCCATTGTTGTTGTAATAAACAATGGAAACCACATTAACTTTTCACTTCACTTTATAAACAGTTCACGTGAAATTCTTAAATGCAAGAAATTTTATTAAATTCTTTTGAAGTCTTGCTTATTTTTTAACGCCATAAGAAGGACAACATTTTTTTTTAATTTGCTTTTCAATTTTTTCCCGATCTATTGGTTTTCTTTTTTGAACCTCCTTCTTTAGTCCTATACTTTCGCGGCATGGTTTGTAAAGAAAAAATATTTTATTATAACAGCTCTATAAAACGTTTGGCCGTTGACGATAGGGTATCATGTCGCCCCCAAAGAAAAGGACAAAGTCTCCCCATACTTAGTGAAGTTATAAAACGAGACATACTCAAGACCAGTGATTACGTATTTCTAGTAGTGTTGCCCAAATTCAGTCTTGGTCTTGCAGTCTTGGTCTTGTTCTTGCGTTTTTGCAAGACCAAGACCAAGAACAAGACCGCGTATTTTTAGCAAGACCAAGACCAAGACTGACCGTGCAAGACTTGAGCAAGAACAAGACTAAGCCTGCAAGACTCTTGCGTCTTGCAGCTAGGACTTAGCGCTATTTCACGGAGTAGTTAGGTGTAACAGTTCGGTGTATAGGTACGCTTAGGAATTCTATGAGACGCAAAAAACTGTATCAAAGAATATGAAAAACTGGATCTATGCGCATTACGACTAATACCATAAACATACCTACATAGCGAATAAAAAAATATCCATTAAAATCAAACTGAGTGCATGCATAGTTATGTTTTAACCATCGGCACTTTGATAATGCGGCATCAAAGGTTTTGTACTTACTTCTCAAAGAAATTTGCTGCTTTTCGGAAGCACATGGTTATAATACACGCGCCGGCGGCTTCTTTTGAAATCATATACAACAATCGTTGCCGCCGCGCCGAAATCACAACATTTGACACTATTTGATTGCCGCCACAGGGCGTAGGCGTAGGTATACTCATGCAAAATAATTTCGAATTTTAAGAGTACCTACAGGTGTTCCAAAGAATAAATAAGTTTCAGAGTGCTTATAATGAAAATGAATACATTATACTGATCACGCAAGTAGTATTATGATTAGAATAAAATGGTAAGGATAGGTAGTAGATGTCATAATAATTTATTCTAGTAAGTATATATTATAATATTGATTATATGGTTTTAAACTAATTACTTAGGTACTATTATTGTACATTTAGTCATTATATTTCTTAAGTTTTTACAAGAAAAAATAGCAAAAAAGTGTTCAAATATCACCCGTTTGATAAATATTGTAGCCACTTTTAAATATACTTGAAACGTGTAAAAAAATTCTACATAATTAATAAAATAATATAAAAAGCGTAGGTACTTACCTACTAATAAAATAAAAAGCCTGCGATTTATTATTAGTAAATAATCACGGCAGCCGAGAGTGTGTCTCCACTTTTGAATACATAAATCATAACCAGATCACTAGAGCCACTTCAAAAAAGAAATTTGTAATTCCTAGGGTTCAAAATTATTTTGGTGACAGAACTTTACAGAAGCGTATACCATATCTTCTTAATTCGTTGCCCGAAACTATTAGATGTGAAACGGATAAAAATAAATTTAAAAAAATATTAAAAGATTATCTGATGACTACTATTTAACACAACAATTGTATGTTTTTATTTATTTTTTTGCATTCACAATGCAATATTTCTATAAGATATAAAATACGTGTGTAAAAAACAACCACGCCTCCGAGCCCATCTGAGGGCTCGGAGGCGTGGTTGTTTTTTACACACGTATTTTATATCTTACAACAATTGTATCTTATTATTATCACCGCTAAATTTTCCTTCAGTTTGTTGTAATTCAGTCTAAATCCAATTATTGTGCACTTAACTTTACCTGATACAGTTATAGTTGTATTATATACCTACATAATTATAATTATAAGCTAAGAGACTAAAGATCCCTCAGTCAAACCGACAAGTCGGTTTTGTGGGACTAAATTGTATCTTTGTATTTTTTTTTCTTGTATATGAAATAAATAAATAAAAAAAAATAAATAAAAAAAAAAAAAAAGTATTTACAAGCAGTGCCCGCGACTTCGCCCACGAAGAATAGTAACTTTGGAGGTATAGTGACGTTCAGGATTTATTTATTTATTTTAAAACTTCTGTCATCAAACATACAAACAAACTCTTCAGCTTTATAATATTAGTATAGATTAGTATAGATGTACGCCAAAACATTCACTTATATGTAAAGAATAGTGATTGGCACTAATTCTTTACATATATTTTATTCACGCGTCGCGTCTGTACAAGTAGGTAATAATCTGTGTTTGTACGCCGCACGCGGCATCGTTTGATTTGCGGCGGCATCCTTTTAATAGAGCCGGCACGTGGCGAGGCGGCGCGGTAGAAAGCAAGGAAACGTACTATAAACAAAGGAATTATTTTAATTCCAGTCATTTCCAATTGAGCTGTGCTTCGAGTCTAACTTAATAATTGTTTTTACTAATTCTTGTTGTTTTCTAAAAACGTATCACGTGTACAATTTAATATGAGTGACGAAGATTCAAATTATTCTAGTCCGAGTAACGAGAGTTTGAGTCACAGATCTAAAAGACCCAAAAGCAAATTTGAGGAGTTTTTCGAAATAATTCATGCATCCCAAACTGCCTTGTGTAAATTGTGCCAACATAAAAAGACTGAAATAAAAATGAAAAACAGAAACACTTCAGGCTTAAGGAAACATCTAATATCTTTCCACAAAAAGGAATCACAAATATTTCTTCCTGTTAAACCAAAATTAAGTGGAGATATCACAAGCTTTTTAGTAACCGCTGGAAGAAGTGGACAGGTAAGAATATATTTTTTTTATATGAAAACTCCAGGAACTCAAAAAAGTCTTTTTTGAACAAATGACTTTAAACTGACTTCGGAATATTTTATAGATATTGATAAAATAGTAATACATAGGTACATATTTCGCGTCATTTTTAACAATGGTCGAAATTGTCGCTACGGGAATTTTAACTCCGCGTAGCTGTTCATGCGATACTTTCAAAAACGCCATTAACTTACGTAAGTATTTTTGAGTTAGTGGTGTTTTCATCTAGGGGTGCGACATATTAAGTATGTAATTATCGTCTTAAATATTTTTATAAACACCTATATTTTCATTTGTTTTCATAATCGGCCAGTAACAACTAAGTACTTTATTTTGGTAAATTACAGTACAGTGCAACCTTAATATAACAAATGTCAATTTAACGATTTTCTCGATTTAACAACAACAAACCTCCTCCTCCTAAACGCTCAAACCTAGTATGTTTTAAATAATAACACAAGATTTATTGTTTTATTTCAGTCGGAAAACAGCAGTGACAACATCACGACAGCTACAGTTGATTGGGTAGTGAAAAAATATCTTCCCTTCTCATTTTTCGATGACGAAGCTACACAAGTATATTTTCGACGTATTTGCCCTAATATGGAGTTTCCTAAAAGGTCTACACTTAGAAGGAAAGTCAAAGAGCGATTTGAAGAGCTCCAATTTAATCTCAAGGAACGACTTCAACAATTATCATCTAAAATGTCATTTACCATTGATGGGTGGACGTCAATTGCTGGTAGGAGTTACTACGGGGTTACTATGCATTATATAGACAACGAATGGAAGTATCGATCTGTAGTTCTTGATTTTATACCATCACGCGGTCGACATACTGGGGAAGATATTGCAACGATTTTCCATGAATGTTTATTGGAATATGGCATAATTGATAAAATACAAGGTATCACGGTCGACAACGCAACTGCAAATACCAAATTTATGTATGAACTGGGCAAACAGTTGCCACACTTTGATTCAGACAATCAACATTTCCGGTGCTTTGCTCACATTTTAAACCTTGGTGTACAAGATTTATTAGAGACCTTAGCATTACACTGTGAGTCTGACACTAACGCGCAAGATCAGCAGTATGAAGACTATGCAGACGAAACTGAGGAAGATGAAGAATATGCACCAAATATTGCTGACTCGCGTACATCTGTAACAAAGTTACGCAGTATTTCCAGTAAAATAAAAAGAAGTGAGATAGTGAAGAAGAAGTTTCAGTCTGCTTGTGAAGCAGCTGGCGTGCCATCAAATCTAAATGCCATTCTTGACTGTCCAACAAGATGGAATTCCACACATGATATGATTGGATTTGGTTTAAAAGTGAGAGCGGGCATTAACATATTGTGCAGTTCTGTCACCGAATTGAATGATTTTCAAATCACAGCTAGTGAATGGCAGGTACTCGAAAAATTACATAAATTTCTAATAAACTTTAAACTTTTAAGTACAAAACTTGGTGGAGACAAATATGTTACATTACCGCTAGTCATTGTATCATTCAATCTCTTGCTAGATAAAATTGAATCCATGGTAAAACAGTTAGATGAGAAACCTAATCGATCTGAAGTGGATGAAAGGCTCATTCTAGCTTTCCAAGCAGCTCGAGACAAAATGCTTAAACATTATAAGAAGAGCAACTGGATTTATTGTACTTCTTTAATTTTAGACCCAAGGCATAAGGCTCAGACTTTTGACCTGACAATGTGGGGGAAGCAACTTAAAACAGAAAGTCTGCGCAAGTTCAATGAACTTTATGAAGAATATAAAAGTCTACACTCACTGAACAAATCTCTGGAATTGCCAAGAAAAGAAAATAAAGTATGTGATGAAGATGAAGACATTATAGACTTTGATAAACTCTATGAATGTCCCTCGACGTCATCTGGATCTTGTCTTCAAGGCTTAGTGATAGACGAGTTGGAGGAGTACCTGAGAAAACCAAGAACTGCCAGCTCGGAAGACATTTTAGATTGGTGGAGGACGCATGAGACAGAGTATCCGACTTTATCGAAGATGGCCCGTGATTTTCTCTCAATACCTGCAACTTCAGTACCTGCTGAGAGATTATTTTCTAAAGCATCATTAGTAATTAGAAAACATAGAAATAGGTTAAGTGATGAGTCAGCCAGATGGTTACTTTGTATTAATTCTTGGTCAAAAGAATTGATATAAAGTAACATAACCTAATGATAAAGCTGTTGTGTACTGTTATGTTTGATTTGTGTTGTATTTTATTTTTGATTGAAATAAATGATAAATCATAAAACTCTTTTATTAAATTTCATGCAAGTTGAGGGTTCAATCTCTTTCTAGACAGACATTGTTATTTAAAATACAGTCAAGTTATTGTAATTAATTTGTTTTTTTACATGTTTTAGCAAATGTAAGCTTATAAATCATAAATGTTTATTAAGAAACAGTTACTTCCATGGAAAACGACATATAGGTCAGTTGATTTTTCGACTTTCTTATCAAATCTTCAGTTATTTATTAATCTGATTGATCTTTACTATGGCTATGTTAATTCAAGCTCACAATGTTCCAATTCTAATACGTTTTTCTAAGATTTAAAGTAAACTTTAATAAATAGCAATAGACTAATAGGTAATTGCAAGACTTGCAAGACTCTTGCTGCAAGACCAAGACCAAGACCAAGACTGCAAGCGCAAGACCAAGACCAAGACCAAGACCAGGTGTATTGGCGCAAGACCAAGACCAAGACTGGCTAAGTCTCGTCTTGTTCTTGCATTTGGGCAACACTAATTTCTAGTTAACCAAAGCTAATCTACACTTAAATAAACGATTAACATAGTAAAACTACTTACTAATAGCATTTTTTTAAAACTTAAAAACGTTACTATCGCGTTAAAATTTCAGATTAAGACATTATTTCTTTAGTTTTAAGGTCTATCAAATAAATATTAAATCTACGCGATAGTAAAGTACGCACTTTTAAAAACTTACGCGATCAGGCCTTTGGTTGCCACCGCTCGTTCCTCAAGTCGACTTAATAGATAAATTATTAGATTCTTACTAACATTAATATTACTAGCTAGCCAGCTAGTTAGCTTACTGACATTACTATTACTAACTACTAGCTTACATTGACGATTGCGACGCTTGATTGAAGGATAGTCATTCCTTTATTCGAATAATGCGACCAAATAAGCTCAATTGCAAGAGCACTCGCCCACATAGCGAGTGGCTGTGGGTTTGAGCCCTGCCTGACTCCTGAAGCAAGTTCATATTGTTATTATAAAATTTGTTTCATATAAAACCCTACAATTAAATTCTTAAATAACAGTAGTATAATAATTATATAGCGGTTTCTTTTTATCGGTTATTTGATACTTGTAAAAGTATTACGTTAGATGTTGTGTGAGTTTGTTATCAACAATATGAAGAGATGGGTCTGGTTGGTCTAAATATATAATTTATATCATAAATCTAATATTTTTTGCTAGAAAGAATTCAATTTGTATCCGGAGTCAGCCAGTCAAAAAAATACTGTTGGTAATTTACATTTTCTATATTTCAGAGTGACAGTGTGCACTCAACAGACGCCGCTCTGGAAAAAGCAGCTAGTAATGCCAGCAGTATCAAAAACATGGGCAAAGAAAAGACAGACGATATTATGTCCGTTCTACTAGCACATGAAAAACAAAATACAGGTAAGAACTAGAAATAAATACTGTCTATGCCCTCGTAGATAACTAATTTACGCATAAAATATTCAAATTATGCCTTATTGTATACATTTTATAAAGTTCCTATATATTTTCTTTAATTTGGATTATCATTCATCGAATATAAGCCAAATAGATCGTAGATCATTAATCATTTCACAGTAATGGCATAAAACACATAGCTTTACTGCTAAATACGAGCCATTGCCGTAAGCGAACAATACACGCGACATATGAACCTGGTGTAGCGCCCAAGTGTAGCCAGTTGGGAGAATTTGAAAGGACGAAAACCAATGCGTACACCAATCGCAACATATTAAGCATCGCGTTCACCAGATATAGGTGCTCAGTTTAATACCAAGTCCTCTAAATAATAAATAAAACTAGTATGTAACAGTCGGGCCAAAACTTCTTGGTTTTCATGAAATATAAAACACTGATCCAGTAAATGCCTACTTAGATAATGTTTCTTTATGTATACATATTAATATATTTTGGGGACAATATTTGGGACAGCACTTAAACATAATATGATGAAAGAACGTCTTTTTTTTTTTTATCGGAGTCTGAGTCAGACTCTCGCGTGTAATTTACTGTTTCTGAATTTAATAACAAAGTGATTAGATAAAATATCTATATCTATTCTTTTTGCTTAGAGTACAAACATGTAATTTAATCAGCAACTGTGGTGCGAGCTTAAGGGCATAAGTATTGTATATTAGTTTTTTATTGTACAAAATAATTTACCTTCTTTACTAGGTATTTAACCATACACTCAACATAAATAATATATGTTTACAGGCAATGCAACAACGAATGCCTTGAAAGGAATTGAACCTGATAGCTCTGATTCGAGTGATAACGAATCAAAGGATCCCTACAAACTGAAGGATGAGTTAGCTGCCGTCGGTGAGCTTTGACTTTATATTTCACAAATTAACTACAAACACTAGTATTCATTAGGAGGTCATAGCCTTTGGCCATACCCGGCTGATGTACAACTGATGTAGGCCCATCCGTAATGGGCTAACTTCCATCTAAGAACTTAAATTTTTATCTTACTGGGATTCGGATCAGAATTGTGCCAAAAAGTAAAAGCAATCCTGAAGCTCTAGCGAAGGATATTTATGAACGACAGAAAGGACGCCTGCTTTAAAACCAGTATCAGATTGTCAGATGTGGAGTTGCAAAGCTAGGTATCGAAGACAAATAGATAGCTTCGAACTAACAACATTCACGTATTAAGTACCTTTTTTACCTATAGGTCAATAAACTTCCTTTCGGATTTATTTTAACATAAGAGTAGACTCTACACAAATTTCAATAGTTAGGTTAGATTAGGTTAGGTCAGTCTACACTTTGCTCCGTCCCTCACGGAGCATAGGCGAGGTCCGCCCACGAGCGCGGACCCACACTGGTCCGGGCCGCGGCTGAGTCCGACAAGGGACCCCGCGACCCGCACCACTGTGTATTGGGACGCCGCAGTTTTTAGTGGGTAGGCCTCCAAGCCTTTACCGGGCACTCGGCCGGGTAGAGGCATGGAGGAGAGTCCCACATATCCATCGTGTTCTCCCGACACGATGGAATGCGTAATGCCATTTTCTGCGAAAACAAAAAAAAAAAAAAAAAAAAAAAGGTCAGTCTACACTATGAACTGTTGGCAACAAAACAACTAACAAAGCCTATCACGATATCATTACTATTAAATATATATCGATAAAATATTTCTTTGTTATCGATATTCTACAGCAGTTTCTAATATTTATTGTTATTTTTAAAATACTATGCTAATATTATAAACTTTTAATTTATTAGCTGAAATGGAGAGTGAAGATTCAGATTCAGATGACAACGCACCGACTGTACTAGTGAATGGTAAAGCCGTTCCACTGACCAGTATCGACGATGACGTCATCGCGCAAATGACGCCTACAGAAAAAGAAACCTATATACAGATCTACCAAGAGTACTACAGCCACATGTATGATTAGAATGTATTTTATTAGATACGTAAGGAAAGTTTAAGTTTACTTAAAATAAACAATAAAACAACAACTTTAAATTCATTTGTAAATATTCGCAGGGGTCCTCAATGATATAATCAAATAAATAATTCAAAGGCAAGTAAATTAATTAGACTAAGAGTGAACCGTAACGGTAAATAAAATTAACAAATGGTGCTGGTTTGAACTGAGCTATGTATACGGTAAACAAGCACGGCTGCCACGAGTCCACTATTCGTTAATCTTTAATGAAATAACCTATAGGTATACGCTTTTGAATACGGAACCAGGATTTGCTGGAGAATTAACAAAGAACATGATAGATGCTGTTATAATTAAAAGCTTATAGAAATTAAACATTTATTATATAATAAGTTAACAAATAACAAAATACAAACAAATTGGGCTAAGTACTTTCTTTGATATTATGAATTCGATAAAGTAAATTTTTAAACAACCAACCGTCGTCTCTCCCTAAGAATAGAAAACATTTATATAACATAAGGCGATACTAAGTCGCCCAATTTGGACGGGTTCTGCCAACGTATCGGCGGCGTAATGGTCAGGCCCGGATTTGGACGTGTGGAGGGCGCTGGCGCAGATGGCCCTAATTATATCGAATAAAAAGTTAAAATCGTTTATTGCGAATATGAGTGATACAATTTTTAACAATGTTAAAAGTTCTTCTATATTCTACAAAAATAAATATTGGCAAAACTTGATAGTCGAAAGTGACCCGTCGAGTATTATTTTTAACTCTGTTGTGGGGCCCCTCTCTTGTGGAGGCCCCAGGGCAATAGCCCCGCCTGCCCTCCCCCAAATCCGGCTCTGGTAATGGTACATACAGCATAACAAAGGGCACCGATTTGTTTCCTTTGCTAGACTGGGTTTTTTCAACGCTACAATTATACGCTACCTATATATATATATATATATATATATATATATATAGTTAGGCGTTACAAAAGCAAAAATAAATAAAAATTTGTAAATAAATAGTGATGTATTGTTGTAACTTTAAAAAAGTATAATTAACAGCACATAAACTTCGCAAACTTTAATAAAATTCCATAACATTGGGTTAATATGACATGTCGGTTTGTTGTTCAAGCTATATGTGGATGCATATTTACTTGTTTATTTTATACATTTCACTGCAATTACATAAATATATTTAATAAATGTGAAGTTTAAGTATTCAAGAAAACCAAGATACCATCACTACAAAGTTAGCGAGTCCCCTACTCTTTAGCGAATCTAATAAACTCCTTTTTTACGCTTTTAAAATGAACTCTATATTCTACTTGTAGACTTGATCAAATCAACCGATTTCCAATCATATTTTTTATATATTTATATAAAAAAAGGACATTTTTAATGCAAAAATCAAATTGGCTAGTTAAGTAAACAAAAGTAAAAAGTATTATAGTAAACTTACTTTTCCCGTATATAAAATTACCCAAAACGTATATATATAAAACAACAATAACGACTTATAAAAATATAAAATATTACACATGTAAAGAAAGCATCTGCTTAAAATTAAATATGAAAAGGGTTATTCCTCGACGACCGTTTGGTGCCTTTCGCACCGACGGTCCTGGGTTCGAACCCCAGAAGAGGCAGTAGTTTGTATGATGCTTGATGATGAATGCGAGCGTTACACAACTATATATCGTATATGTATGTATGTCTATCCGTTACCCTAGTATCCATAACACAAGCCTTACAGTGCTTACTTTGGGCTAGGCTAATTGGTGACTGTAAGAAAGTTATTAATACTCTCTCGCTAGTGCCTCTTTTTTCGCGCTTTTTTTTGTTTTTACAATGCATGGCATGTGACACGCCTTTCGGTTAGCTTAGGATCGACATGCTTTGGCGTTTTTATAAGTTTCGATGAGTGTTTGACAACTCTTTAAAGAAAGTGTATATTAAGCCATTGCCATTATAGGGGTTGGGTAACAGATAAAACTGCAAAAATAATAGTCCCTTTCAGTGTTGCGTATCTATAATAACTTTGGTACAAACAAGTGGTAGTCCACTTCATTCATTTATTTATACTATCTTTATAGATTTTAGTAAACCTATATAGTCTACCTACTATAGAATAAACATTGTGAGAATGTTTCTTAATACTGACAGAGCCGACATTTGTCCGTACAAACTAGGTATGTGTTACGAACAATATTATATGTATAAGAGGATAAGTATGACATTCTAATTATTTTGCAAGAAATTTGATATCTGCTTTGTTTCAGACAAAGAAAAATTTAATTCTATCTCAATTTTTGCGGTTATAACGCAACTCAAAATATACTTATACTTTGTTGAGTGATAATGAATCGTTGAAAAAATTCTCTGTCAGGCTTGATCATTAAAGAAGAGTTACTGTAAGAGATGAATAAAATTTTACTGTTATTTATCTCACTGTATACTTTATACAGATTGCATGCCCGAGCAATATTCTTAAATATTTTTCGTTGAACCCAGCTGCATCTCCAATCCGCATAAAGCTCGTGTCTTGGGTTAAGGCGTTCGGTATTCATCCATAGATAACCCTGTCTCCTATAATTATGATGAGTAAGTCGAACAGTTCCCTTTAGCTTTTCTACCACTTACTGTGGAGTTATTCACAACCGTCGGAAACTGCTCTTTCTGAATCCGTGCGGAATCTTTTCGAATGTCACCTCCATGAGCTATTCACAAATCCGACGTCGGAAACTTTTGACAGTGTGATTCGGAATGAAGGCATTATCTATCGAATTCGTATCCGACAGCTAATTGGTGGCGAAATCTTTACCGAAAGAAAGAAAAAAAATTAAATAAATAAATTATTTTGCCTTTATAATACTTTCAAATTATTATTTGCAAGTAGTATGGGGGTAAGTTTATTATCTTTTTTCGTGGTCAGTGCGTTGTTAATGCTTGTTTTATATACATTACTGGAATAAATGTTATATTCAATAAATATAAGTAATAAGGGATATAACCACTTAATCTACCTATTATCTAATGTGGTAATAAAAATAGTTTTTTTTTTCTATTTACTCTAATAAATAATTTAAATAAAAATATTTCTTTTTTCATTAGTTACTAAATCACATTTTATTAACAAAATATTGTTTATTTTTTTCTAAATGATAAGACAACATCACTCTTTAATTAAAGTAATATAACAATAACAATTTGTTTTATATTAATAACAAAAACAGGTTGTCATGTAATATTTTAATTATATCACACAGAAAATATTATTTTGGTAACTATATAATATAATATTGATAAAGCACCAGATTTAACATATAGTATTTACGTTAAACTATACCACTTTATTTTTCACTGACGTTTGTTACCTTTTATTTACAAAGCTAGTCTAAAGGAACACAGTAGTTATTAAGATATTACATAAAACTTTATATAAATTACTTATTAAGTTGTAAGTTGTTTGTTTAATTTAAGATATTTTGTGACAAACTTGCTTGAAATCATGAAAAATGTTCATATCTAGTACTTTGATATTGTTTACTATAGTAGTCCATATCCTACCATTTTATAACATTCTTTGAAACTTGTTTTCGATAGGATTTCTGAATATCGTTATATAATTCGTTCGGGAACAAATTTGACATTACGAAATCGGAAGGTATCGGACACGGAAAGTTTCGGACGTTTGTGAATAAGTAGCCTGATGCAATGCATACCATATATTTCACTATAGTTAACTATCATGAAGAACAGTTTGGAAGTCTAAAAATGTCTTATTATAATATTTATCGTAATAATCTATCATGAAAATTAAATAAACCGGTAGCAAAAGGAATTCAATTAATATTTTTCCCACTATTTTGTCACAGCTAGATTCTTACTAAACTAATTATAGCATTATTATCTTGTTGTTAATTACATTCTCAAAAATTGTGTAACGTGTCTATTAAATTTAAATATAAATTACTTAATTCAGATGTTTTCCCCATTTTTCCCAGTATTCATCTGTCTGCATTTCCATTAGTCTCGAAAGACACCGATCACAAGCAAATAACTCTTCTTCGCCTGTAAAAATGGCTGCTTTTGCATCTTCCTGAAACAATTATACATTCATGTTAGAACTACTTACTATACAATTTGTCAATGGAACCATAATTCAATCAATCATTTAAATAAAACTATATTTCTCGAATTCAAGGCGCTTTAATTCTTGATTTTTATATTTAATCCTGAAGTTTCGACTCGTTTACAGGAGCCGTGATTACGTTATTAACTATAAGGTAACTTACATGACCTTTTCAATATTTTCATCGGGCACATTCCTAACTACTTAATTTATATTTAGTTCTTACACTTCCGCGCACAATACACATCAGAATAAAACACTTTTTTACGGATTTTTGCGCATGTTTTATTTTATTTTATATTTAATCCTGACGTTTCGACTCCTTTACAGGAGTCGTGATCACAGGATGACTAAGATGATGGTTGTCATGTATTTTCTACTACCTTCACAATATTTTAATCGGGCACGTTCCTAACTATTAAATTATTTTATATAAATCAAGTTGTTTTATTTTATTTTATTTTAAAACATTATTTAGTTATTTAATTAATTAATTTAATTAATTCTCACTACGTTTTACATTGTATACTACTGAGTCTACTACCAGTTCGGAAATTGGGAGGGCCTTCCGAGAAGAACTGGCGAAAGAAACTCGGGCAGGGGGACCGACCTCCATCTTACTGTTTAATTATTTGCAAAAAGAGCTAACTACATCATCAGGTCTTGCAGTGTGTGTTTTTGTAGGTATTAATTTATTAATTATGGGGTCCCAAGCAGGTGGAACGCTCCAACCTTCGTCTCTATTGAAATTAGGATGTTTCCTAATTTCAATAGCCTCGCGTAGCATCCTAGGAACAAATCTTTGTTCTCTAGCGAGAATTTGTGGTTTATCGAAACGAATATAGTGGTTTGGCCCCTCAAAAGCATGCTCACACACTGCAGACCTATTATCGCGCCTATGTTTCATGTCAGCTACGTGTTCTTTAATGCGCGTCCCTATACTTCTCTTTGTTTGCCCGATGTATGAGAGCCCACAGTCACAATCGATTTTGTAGACACCCGCTGCCTGAAGGGGTATATTACACTTGACCGATCGTAAGAATTGGTCAATCTTCCTGGCTGGTTTAAAGTAAGTTTTAATAGAAACCCGCTTCAGAATATTCCCAATCTTGTCAGTGACCCCCTTCATGTAGGGAAGGACAGCAGGTTGGCGCTCTACTGTGGCTGGTTTGGCGCGGCTTCTGTGACGCAAGAACCAAGTTGCTTGTTCTTGCGAGTACCAAGACTGCGTCACAGAAGCCGCGCCAAACCAGCCACAGTAGAGCGCCAACCTGCTGTCCTTCCCTACATGAAGGGGGTCACTGACAAGATTGGGAATATTCTGAAGCGGGTTTCTATTAAAACTTACTTTAAACCAGCCAGGAAGACTGACCAATTCTTACGATCGGTCAAGTGTAATATACCCCTTCAGGCAGCGGGTGTCTACAAAATCGATTGTGACTGTGGGCTCTCATACATCGGGCAAACAAAGAGAAGTATAGGGACGCGCATTAAAGAACACGTAGCTGACATGAAACATAGGCGCGATAATAGGTCTGCAGTGTGTGAGCATGCTTTTGAGGGGCCAAACCACTATATTCGTTTCGATAAACCACAAATTCTCGCTAGAGAACAAAGATTTGTTCCTAGGATGCTACGCGAGGCTATTGAAATTAGGAAACATCCTAATTTCAATAGAGACGAAGGTTGGAGCGTTCCACCTGCTTGGGACCCCATAATTAATAAATTAATACCTACAAAAACACACACTGCAAGACCTGATGATGTAGTTAGCTCTTTTTGCAAATAATTAAACAGTAAGATGGAGGTCGGTCCCCCTGCCCGAGTTTCTTTCGCCAGTTCTTCTCGGAAGGCCCTCCCAATTTCCGAACTGGTAGTAGACTCAGTAGTATACAATGTAAAACGTAGTGAGAATTAATTAAATTAATTAATTAAATAACTAAATAATGTTTTAAAATAAAATAAAATAAAACAACTTGATTTATATAAAATAATTTAATAGTTAGGAACGTGCCCGATTAAAATATTGTGAAGGTAGTAGAAAATACATGACAACCATCATCTTAGTCATCCTGTGATCACGACTCCTGTAAAGGAGTCGAAACATCAGGATTAAATATAAAATAAAATAAAACATGCGCAAAAATCCGTAAAAAAGTGTTTTATTCTGATGTGTATTGTGCGCGGAAGTGTAAGAACTAAATATGTTAACCAGTACGGGCTGGATATTGCCAACAAAATCCGCCGGTTGGAAGACCTGATGACTAAGCGCGCAAGAAAGATAACATCTTTGAATTTCTTGAAGAGATGCCGTGATCAAGGTCTCATCCCGCACTGTGTCCGAATCACTCCTAAGTGTGACATACGTGGGAGCGCCAGGATCTTACAACAGGCAAGCAAAAAACTACTAATCAGTTTGATTCGGGAACATCGTTTTAACTTAAATATATTAAATAATAAAATCGATTGTTCATCCAATGAGTTAAAAATACAACTGTCTAGGGAAGACTTTAATAACTGCATAAATTTGCTTTATAAACGAGAAACAGCAAAATATAATGAATGTAGGAATAGACAAATCTCAAAATACCAGAGACTAGAAACAACCCGTCATTATAAGTATCGGAACGCAGACTGTAATACCACCACAGACCATAGAGCTCCGAACCAATCCCGCGCAGTTGTCAATTTATCAAAACAAACATTGGATGAACCTACTTTAAAAGTTTTAGAAAAAGGATTAAACTTCGCGGTTGCCCCTCGCAGGATACCGTATGAGGACATTATATGTAACGTTGAGGATTGTTTGGTTAAAAATAACTTCAAAAAGGAGGATATGGAGGCAATCCGTCAAGACATTTCATCTGTTCTACGACGTAGTAAACCGCCGAAACCTAACCTCTCTTATAATGAATATAACGCATTAAAAAACCTGCGAAATAAATCAGATCTTACAATCCTCCGAGCAGACAAAGGCAATGCCACGGTAGTAATGGATACGTCAGATTATAATGATAAAATGCTCCAGCTCTTGTCGGATGAGAACACATACAAAAAAGTTAAAAACGACCAAACTTCTAAGGTACTGAAGAAAACCAGTGAACTCATCAAGACGCATTCCGAGGTATTAGATCTTGACGTCAACTATCTTATTCCTTCCTGCCCTAAACCGCCGAAGTTGTATGGGTTGCCGAAAATACACAAACAAGATGTACCGCTACGTCCCATCGTTAGCCAAATTGACTCACCAACCTACCGTTTGGCTAAACACGTAGCTAAAATACTATCACCACTAAGGGGTAAAACAACTGCCTATGTAAAGGATTCCTACCATTTTGTTAGTGAGATACAACACCTACGTCTCACTGATGATGAAACTATGGTTAGCTTCGATGTCCAATCTTTATTCACAAGCTTACCTGTTCAAGATTGCATTGATGTCACTAGGAAGAGACTAGAGAAACACAATATACCAAGTGAATATTCAAAATTACTGGAACACTGCCTAACATCGGGCTATCTCTTGTGGAATGATGAATTCTACCTACAAGTGGATGGTGTAGCAATGGGCTCTCCTGTATCACCCATAGTCGCCGACATATTCATGGAGGACTTTGAGGAAAGGGCCCTAGCGACGGCACCGGTGTGTCCACGCTTTTACAAAAGGTATGTAGATGACACATTTGCTATATTACCAAGAGATATGGTTTCTGTCTTTTTAAGTCACCTTAATTCCGTTCATCCCAACATACAATTTACTATGGAATTAGAGACAGACAATAAAATAGCCTTCCTAGATATTCAAATCAGCAGGAATCCAAATCAAACCCTTAGTCATACAGTGTACAGAAAGGCAACTCATACAGATAGATATTTAAATGGTGACTCTCACCACCATCCTATACAGTTAGCTACCGTAGGGAAATCTTTGTTTCAGAGAGCTCGCGGCATCTGTGACCAACAACATCTGACTGCTGAGCTTCAGCATGTCAAGCGAGTACTACAAGATAACAAGTTGCGAGTACCAAGACTGCGTCACAGAAGCCGCGCCAAACCAGCCACAGTAGAGCGCCAACCTGCTGTCCTTCCCTACATGAAGGGGGTCACTGACAAGATTGGGAATATTCTGAAGCGGGTTTCTATTAAAACTTACTTTAAACCAGCCAGGAAGATTGACCAATTCTTACGATCGGTCAAGTGTAATATACCCCTTCAGGCAGCGGGTGTCTACAAAATCGATTGTGACTGTGGGCTCTCATACATCGGGCAAACAAAGAGAAGTATAGGGACGCGCATTAAAGAACACGTAGCTGACATGAAACATAGGCGCGATAATAGGTCTGCAGTGTGTGAGCATGCTTTTGAGGGGCCAAACCACTATATTCGTTTCGATAAACCACAAATTCTCGCTAGAGAACAAAGATTTGTTCCTAGGATGCTACGCGAGGCTATTGAAATTAGGAAACATCCTAATTTCAATAGAGACGAAGGTTGGAGCGTTCCACCTGCTTGGGACCCCATAATTAATAAATTAATACCTACAAAAACACACACTGCAAGACCTGATGATGTAGTTAGCTCTTTTTGCAAATAATTAAACAGTAAGATGGAGGTCGGTCCCCCTGCCCGAGTTTCTTTCGCCAGTTCTTCTCGGAAGGCCCTCCCAATTTCCGAACTGGTAGTAGACTCAGTAGTATACAATGTAAAACGCAGTGAGAATTAATTAAATTAATTAATTAAATAACTAAATAATGTTTTAAAATAAAATAAAATAAAACAACTTGATTTATATAAAATAATTTAATAGTTAGGAACGTGCCCGATTAAAATATTGTGAAGGTAGTAGAAAATACATGACAACCATCATCTTAGTCATCCTGTGATCACGACTCCTGTAAAGGAGTCGAAACGTCAGGATTAAATATAAAATAAAATAAAACATGCGCAAAAATCCGTAAAAAAGTGTTTTATTCTGATACTTAATTTATACAAGTATTTTTTTATTTTGCTTTTTAAGTCTACCACCAGATCGGTCACCATAATATTAAATACAAACACACAAGAATAAACGGTACGTGAATCTGGTTAGTGATTTTTTTGAAAAGTACGATTGGCGCAGAAGTGTAGGAACTTCAATTAAAACTTAAAAATATGCATTTATTTCATCAAGCTTCTAAATGGACTTCACGAAATAGCGACACGGACATACTATACAAGTTCAGGGCGGATGCCCGGTAATACAGTATTCCATATAGGAGTGAGTATCAAACTTAGATCAAATGCCAATCATGTAATTAATTTTATTTTTTGCATTCACAATGGTATTGCAGGTTGGGATTCGAACCCACGACCTTTCGCTATCCGGACTAATGCTCTGACCGCTGAGCTACTGAGACACCGGCAGACGCGTCGAAATTTACAAACATATTTCATCTTCAACTATAAATTAGTATCGTTCCACCAGTGTTAAAAGTTCTACCTTCAACAATGAATCCCACCTGAGGGCTCGGAGGTGCGATTTTTTTTACAGGCGTATTTTATATCTTATTGAAATGCCAATCATTTGAATAAAATTATGCAACAAATTCCGTTTAAATGTAGAAACCTGCTATTTTTTTAGGAAACCTTGTTCTATTGTCTATATTTTTACACAGTCTTTACTTAGCCAACATTTGAATTAATAAAGATTGTAGTTAAGTGGCAATGACGGAATAAAAATAGATTGTCTGTTAGTGCGAGGCCACACGATGCGTTAACGGTGCGGTGCGGTGCCTGAGCGGTACCGCTGCGTCATCCTACATACAAATCACTATACCATGTCACACGACGCGTTAATTCACCATGCGGCGTCGCACCCCAGCGCACCGGACTTGGGACCTGAGAGGCGAAGCGGGGAGGGGTAAAGCGCAACGCAACCGCACTACCCTGTGGCCCCCTATACGTAGAATTCATTACGAGTGGCCTCGCACTTACAATTGACCCAGAGTACCGGATCAATTGTAACACAGTTTTAAAAATAAATAAAACAACGATTTTTAAACAAATTTGCTTATCTATAACTAAATAAATTGTTGCACATTCAACTTCAACAATATTCTTGAAATTAGGATCTAAAACAATAATTTCGCTGTTCAAAACCACCTTTTTACCAAATAGTTACATTTTGTTTGTCACTGGTAAATCACAGATTCAGTCAAGTAATTATCACCCTTTCATTCATAAATGAAGTGATAATCAACTGCAAATATTTGTATGGAAAAGGGTTCTGGTACTATCAACCCTGTTACAATTGCCCCAAAATGCAATTCTCAGATATAAATTCCCTATCTATAGCAATGTCCAATTTTATCGATTAGAAACATCCAAAGATGCAAAGTCCTTTCAAAAAGGTGTCAAAAATATCGTTTAGACAAATATTTGTTTCCAACATCCTAAAAATGTTTATAGCCAAATTTAATTTCATAATAAATGAAAAATAGGCTTGGCCTGATTTTTTGTTCCAATGTAAATACTTTTGTTGCGGAATTATATTCCATAACCGCATTGTCGTCACTGTCCAATTTTTCTTTTTTCGTTTCTATCTCATTAATGTAACGTGGCGAAGATCAAACATTCGTGGGGCGCAGAGCACGGGTTTTCCATTTAATGTTTCGCTTTAAGCTTGCTCATATATTTAAAGAATAATATCTTTGCTGCGCTCATTTTCTAGCCTTCGTTTTGCCCTCACTTGCTATTTCATGGTATCTAAAAAAAAGATAGATGCTAAAAGTTACTAAAAAATAGTGTGTTGATATAATGCAATAATATATTGTATAGAAAACAAAAACTTACGATTCCTAGACGATAACTAAAAAACCGGAATCGACGTGTCCACGCCATACGGAGGACTCGGCCGATAGACTCCAAAGTTGCACCGCGTCACGAGCAATGATTCTTGAATGTTAACGACTGCGTGAAAGCAAAGTACGGCCGCGTGATAGTAGTTCTTATTTTAGAAACGATCAAAGCGACTTGAGAGTCTTTGGAGCGAATTGAAGAGTGAATTAATAAGCGACCTTATGCACGCGACTAGGATATTTTGCAACGGTACAGATGAGATAATTTCTGACAACTTTTAAAGGGCTTTGAAGGTTTTGACCCTCACATCAGCCGCCCGATTTTGTTTTCAAAATGGCGGTGCACTATAAATGTCATATATTTGGATAGGGGACACTTATACAAGCATAAAATGTTCAAACCCCTTTATTGGATAATTGGAATTAATTCGGAAACTTATTTTGGAACTCATTTTGACTAAATAAATCTCGGAATAAATTCATTTGACCACCCAAAACCCGCAGCTCGTAACAATATATACCTATTATTAAACAATTTTACGCACTCTGCTCTTAGAATACTGTAATATGTCAGATCTTTCATTGTTGTAAAGACACGCCAGGCACTACACGTATGATATGTAATTTAGTTATAAAGTTTTATAATGAGCAATATAATTACCGAGTCTTTTGTTATTTTTAAATCATCCATTAGAGCTCTGTCCGCATCAGGCATTTCTTCGGTCTCTTTTTTCAGAAGATCCTTTGGCTCACAATCTGCAGCTATAACTACCTAAACAAATGCGATATTCATGTCAATATTATGACAATTAGTATAATAATGATTAACTCAAGCATTGTTTTTGTATAGTTCTTACCCGGACTCGGTTGTCATACAGTGTGTCAATAAGGGTAATAAATCTTCGAAGTGGAGATCTATGTTTTGCTATAGACAACTGAGGTAAATTCCTTATAAAAACTGTATGAAATGTTTTCGATATGACTAGATAGTCACTAGCACCAAGAGGCTGAAAAAGGAACCCATTATATGCAATGCTTAAAGCAAAAAAAAAGTTATTATCATGAATAAGCTAGATATTTTTGTTTATCCAAACTATTATTTATGCTTCTTGTTTCTGTCTCCATTTTTGATTGGCAATTAACCTTGATTTTCCTTAATGCTAACTTTCTTAGCGAATAGTTATCAAGGTCTGTAACTGTTAATGTAGGACATTGAAGGTAACAGAACCTGATAGGTGCACATCTATTGAATATCTATTTTAACATTATGTATGGTTTGTAGGCAATAAAAACATTGATATATTATTACTTTCTATGAGAAGACAGAATCTTATTTTATTTACTAATTATTTTAGCAAATTTAGAATTGGTAAACACCATACCTGCCTATCTTTCAGAAAGGCAGATATAATCTGAACATTGCTTCTTTGGCCAACGTCTAAGTACAACTATCAAACGAGAAAACACTGCCCACACAAAGGTGAAGCTGGCTTCCCTTTTTTAGTTTTTTTTTATATATTTTATGCATTTTTCAATGCGATCTTATAAGATAAAGAATTATAATAGAAAAACACTAGAAAAAATCGACTCGGGTCACAAGTGAATTCTCAGGCGGGAATCGAACCTGCAACCTTTGGAAATCCGGTCCAATGCTCTCCCAATTGAGAGTTCACTTGTGACCCGAGTCGATTTTTTCTAGTATTTTTCTATTATAATAATATATTTTCATTTTTCTGTTTACTAGTAAAAACCAATAACTAATCTGGTCTTAGATTTGACTTACTCTATCACATAATTCCTCAAAAGTAGAATCTAGTACTCTTCCACATGATCTAGCAAATTTAACATTTCTTCCCATGATATTTATTACCCTCATTCTGACAGTGTCATTCTCTTTTGATACAAGGAATTTAAATAAATTCTCCACTGGATTATTTTGGGCAGTTATCTCACTGTTCCTAAAATAATAAAACACATCAAAAACAAATTTTAAGCAATGTAAAAATCAGCACAGATCAAAGATTGATTGAACCAAAATTATATTGTATTTATTTTTTTGGTCTGTTCTAGTTTAAATACACTATACCATAACTACAGGTTGCTTTATTAAAATTTATCTGTATTAGTATTTTTTGTCATATAAAAATAATGCTACTTACAAAAAGTATTTGCTATATTTATTCCCAGTACCTCTTAATCTATAATCAATACCAGAATCAAGTTGAACTACATTACAATGTGCTTTGAGCACTGGTATGAAGGGCAGGAAATTGGATCTCTGCAATCCATTTTTATACAAATCATCTGGTTGCCTGTTACTAGTTGCAATAACTAAACAACCATTATCAAATAACTGAGTAAATAATCTTTTTAATATCATCGCATCACCAATATCTGTGACCTGGGAAGTGATGGAAAAGAGCAATTAATAATTAATCAGCACCAGAAATTGTAACATATACGGGTTTATTTTACACCATGTTGTGGCCAGCACAGTAAAGTAGCACCAATCATTCACACTTTAGAGTGACATAAAAGTGTCTAATGATGCTAGGAGTAATCACTATACTCCTCCCATAGACCACAAAGGGCAGCAGTGTTTATTGAATTATGATCTTTTACTGTGATCACTGATCACCAACCTACCCACTAAGCATAGAGCTTACGGCAAAATTAAGAGGGAGACTCGTCCAGTACCGGGAATTTTTCGAATGATAATAGATTTATGTTTGTATACTTATTAGGGAGATGTACGAAAAAAATTTTTTTATAAGATTAAGAGTTCTAATAGGGAGGATTTGTGCCTTATGTGAAAGTAAAAATACATGGGAATTTTCATTTCATTTGACTAACATCTTCGACCTCCCGGTGATCCCAAAAGTTTGAAAAGTAGGTTAATAAAGTTTCAAGTTTATAATATGATACATTGCGATTAGTTTAGTGATAAGTAGGTGAAAAATGATAAAAAATATATAATTAATCTATTTATTAAGTCCCTGCTGTAAAAAAATGGTTTGAAACAAACATAAAAATTATACATTTATTATTAGGTCTAAAGTCCTTTTTAGTTTCAAATTTAGGCATTTTGTTCCGCGATTCCAGCTTGGCACTTATTGCACCTTATCGCGACTTTCTTGTGCACTGATAAATGAATTATATAAAGCTTGAGTGTGGCAGGGAAGCCTTATAAACAATAGTTCGCTTTCACCATCAGAATTGACGATATTCTGAATTTCTTGGTCCAATAAGTTTTTCAAAATCGGTGGTTCGGTTAAGTTTTCCTGCCAATTTATTAAACCTATATATGCAGAAGCATTGAAATCTATCAATAGCAGTTGAAAGAGTCTAGGTGTTGGTAATTGAGCAGTACTGCATGCTTTCGTATGCGGCAGGCTGCTAGCTCTCTAACATGTTTTTTGTTATCTGTTATCATCGCAAGTAGACAGTATACGCAAAGTAGCCGTTTCTCTGGATAACAGGATCTATATTTTTTTTAGAGTTTCTGGCAGGTATCTAGAGGCCTTAATAATATTGAACAGTTGATGCGTGCCATGTGTGCATGATGGTTTATTTTTAATTAAGAACCAAGAAGGTGCATAAACTTTGACAACAAAAGTAGCCAGAGTTTTCAAATTTTCAAATGGTTCTTCAGTTGATGCATACAAACGTAGCATTCGGTTAGCACGCGTGATCTATCGGCCATGTGATTGTTTTCCTGGATATTTAATGCCTAGGTCTTCTGGAAATTCACCTGAAATTACCACCGAAACAATTTTATACAAGTACTGTTGGTTTGTATTGAGATCTTTGGCCACTTTTGGTAGCATTTGACCTTCAATGCATTAAAAGTTTTTTACAGGCAGCTTTTCACAGGTTTCCAGTGATGAAACAAATGTCTCAAAGGCAGTTTGTTCATATGGAGTACTAGAGTACTGGAGACTAAAGTGGAATTTGTAGCCTTTTCTCAAGCAGTCTTATAATTCCATCCAGCATAGTTTCCAGTGTTAACATTTGTACCAGCACAACCAATTGCCATAATTTTATCTCGGGAAACTTCATTATGTGACAGAAACCCTGTTATCACGGGCTCTATTCCTTTTGCTGTACCAATCAGGTACCACATATCCCATGTAAAAGGGTCCTGGCTCTTGAATCAGTGAAATATGTTCCTCCGCAACCATGGTACTGTAGCTTTTACCGCCCTTTTAAATAATTTTAAAAGCTTTGTCTTTTCTCCTGTTAAAGTATAAAACCAAGAGTTCTGTAACTGTTGCATTTTCCATTATTTTTTCTTAAACTAAAACTATAGTTTTTTTCATCATAACTTGTGCTGATTAATGACCTCAGACCGAATGTAGAACAAAACAGATGACGCTATTGCTGCTGCTTCTCTATCAGACACTCCATACCTATCACATGTTTTCGATAACGTAGGAAAAGTGAATGTCGATTTTTTTTATTTTCTTTTCAATAACACCTTTGGTCATGGAGCATTCTGGTTTTTCTGACTCTGATGATGTCACTGAAGAAGTACAAACATTTAAATCAGCTAACATTGAAGTGCTTAAGGATGTGTTTCAGCTATTCTCTTTTCCTTTTTAGAGTCTTTTGCAACTTCTTTGTAGAAGTTGTGTCCATTTCGCTGATTGCCAATACCCAGAGACGTTCTTTGATTGGTCCTAAATGAATGCTCTTGTTTACCTTTTTATCCTGAGGACAGATACACTGAGCGAATTTTTTGCACTTGCATACAGAAATATCAAAAAGTACGAGTATCTTACTGCTTTGCTGAAAACAATTTAAGCCTCTTGATAGACTTGAGAAGATTTTTATATTTTAAATGATATGCTTTCAACATTTGAATGATCCTTGTTCTGCTCACTATTAGAATAGATGCAGTTTGCCATATATTTTCACTTCTCGACATTACTCTATCTGCCATTTCGCCAAAAATTGGTTCTTTTGCAGTGTCTAATTGCAATTTCAGTTAATGTCTTGTCCACTCATAGTAATTCATTACATCTTCATAAGTAGAAAGAACATTCTCTTTCATCTCACAAACATCACCAAAGAGAGGACATTAAAATACACTCCGAGTTTTCTTTGCATAGTTGCCACGAAAGAATATCAAACATATTCTTAATGATAAACAAGTGTGCGATTGATCTAGGCTAATAACAATAGAGCAATAACGACGCGCGCGCGACGCAGTAAGTGCAAGCTGCCTATCACCTCCTGCACTTCCTCACTCCCCTTATTTAAATTATAAAACAAAAATTCAAATATTTTATTTTGTGTGGAATCTATATTATACTAAGTAAATTTTCTTGATATAAATTAGTATATTTATCCAAAAATATCATACATAAACATGACTTCCAATTAGGGTGTAAACTGTCTATTTTCATAAATTCATGTCTGTAATGTTGTTGCGGAGGCAGTTACAATAAACAAAATTAAATAATATTTTACATGGCTTAAATTAAACCTAAAAAGACATCAAATTTCAAATATTACATTACCATCCAGAGAAAAATTCACCCCACACTAATACTTACTTGAAACTCATCAAAACATATAACCCATGATTCTTGAGTAATATCTGCAGCAACAGGTGGTATAGGATCAAACGGTTTGGATCCTTCATCTCTGAATGAACTAGCTCCTTTACCAGATTTAATCTTCAGTTCATGAATGCGTGCATGTATATTAAGCATGAATGAATTGAAGTGAACTCTCAGTTTTTCTTTAATCTAAAAATAACAAGATAATTCTTTATAAAGATATTTAAGTCTGATTGCAGCTTAACATGGATTGTTAAATTACTAACTTACTGGCACAGACTCATAAAAAAAATCCATTAGCATGGTTTTCCCACCACCAACACTTCCATATATATATAAGCCTTTTGGTGCTATAATTTTTTGGGAATCATTTCTTTTAAAAAAGCTAAATAATGAACTACTGGTCTTATTACGAAATACAGGTCTTTCATATGCAATTATCTCGTTATAGATATTTTGCAGATGTTGTACGACTTTTTCTTGGTGTGGATCTTTATTCAAAGTGCCTGTTGAAACCTGGTCAAAGTACAATTGCCATGGTCCTTCGACTGCCGTTGGCTGCCATTTCACTTGTGATGAAAACAATTTTATACATCTTCTACAGCCTTTCCAATGACATTGTATGAAGGATGAAACACGTTCTTTTGATGCAAACATTTCGCTCGTTGTCAGCTGACTGAATATTTCAAGGCGAATGGTAACATTATATAACCCTCAATATTTTAAACAGCAGACAATAAACACATCGAATATATCTCACATATTTTATTGCATGTTTACACATTTGTCAACAATCTTATTAGAAAATTATCTTAAGAAAGAATAATAAATAGAATAAAGAATGTATAAGCAAATCTGTTTGACAAATGTCATTATTTGTTCTTTTTACTTTGTTAAGTTTGCCCATAAGGGCAGGCAAAGAGTACAAGCTCCATACAGCCTAGTCATTAGTTTTGCTCATTAGTTGAGGATGAGAGTGGATCTATGAATGGTAGATGATCAATGAGTAATAAATGCACAGCGAAATTCCCCTTTCCCTAGGATTCAGTAAAGGTATAGGGTTTTACTGACACTTCCCGTGGATTTATTGAGAGTGCAGGAAAAGACAAGTTCCGCTATTTTGTTTCACTTGCCAACACTTGCATGTTCACAAACACTTAGCCCATACAGCTTATCCTTTCTATTTTTTTATTAGACGATAATAAATGATGATGAGAGTTAATGAATGAATGTCGGGTAATCGGTGTGTGATCAATTAATAGTAAAATCACTAATTTCCATAGGAAAAGTGTAGGGATTTATTTAAACCTTGTGGATTTGTTGAGAGAGCGTAAAATACACCTTACGCTGTTTTGTTTTACTTCTTTACACTAATGATAATCCACTGCCACTCTACACTTATATCCGACACAAACTGTGGCAGATAGTTTGAGAAAACCATAAAGTGACACACCCCGCTCCTATCAAAAAGTCCACAACATACTATAGACATACTTCAATAAAAAGTTTATTTCATTAACCCACTTAAACCTACCGACCCATGTATGGGTATTAAGAATTTAAAAAATCTACCGTCTTTTTTTGATACGTTAAAAACAAAATACACATATTTTTAGAAAATTTAAGAGGTACTTGTTAATTATAATGACAAGTAACATAATAAATCAAAACATTACCAGTTTTTATTTGCGGCCGAAAAATTGTGAATCGAAAATTGTAAAACATATCCTCAAAAAAGTAAGTTTATATTAATTTACCTTTACTATTCTAATAAAACAGTAATGAAACTAAAAAGTATATTACTTTAGTAATATTCATACTGTAAAGAAAATTAAAATTATCTTTATTTTTACCCTTTTATTCAGCTGTGCATTCCATGGACCCATACATGGGTCCGTCGGCACAAATATAGTACTTTTAACTTTTTAAATGAATATAGTAGTTGTTTGTTATTTCAGAATATTTTCAAAATATTGAGTGAATTAGATGTTAATAATTATCTAGCTCCATAATGCATTATATTTGAACCACTGTAACGCAAATACTCCTGTCACAGATAGAGATACTGAGGAAGAGGGTGCTATTACTATACATAATCTACCTAGTACTATTCTACGTGCATCGCAGAGGCTTTGTGTGTTATTTGGTCTATATCTGATAAGGAAAGTGAACATGATAACATTCCTTTGACCAGTTAACAAAAGAAATCTTTTTTATAAGCCAAAGGCATCTACATCTTAAAGAGTTAGTTCTTCGCCTTTATTCTACGTATGTCCGTAGAAAATAAGGCCTACCATTGGAGGAGAAGACACAAATAATACTAGTTTTCTAGTTTCCAACCCTACTTACCGGTACTTTCTCATATGGAACTAGCAGATCCATCTTTCAGTACTCCAAACCGAATAGATTTGCTATTGGGGGCGGAGGTGTATAGCCAAGTATTGTTAAAGGGACTTATAAAAGGTTCATAAGGATCTGTAATTGCCCAAATTACTCGATTTGGGTGGATTTTGTCGGGTACAGTGCACACTTCCAGTGTCAATCAAATTGAGAAATGTCACAATATTATCAATATGCATGTAGCGAATATTGATCAGCAGCTGTCTGATAATGAACTGTTGAAAAAATTCTGGGAAATGGAATCAGAACCATCCCCTCGTAAACATTTAACGCTTGAGGAGAAGAAAAGCGAAGAGTGGTTTTCGTAAACAACCTAAGTAATTTATAACGTATTTAGTTTAGAAAGTCTAAACTAAATACGTTATAAATTACTTTAACCAATTATTCAATGGCATGGTAATAAACTTTATAGTGCAATATATTATATTTCTCAAATTGTCAAAATATATAATGTAGACATAGGAGGCGTCGATCTTTCCGATCTGAATATAGGTCTATATCGAACTTCTATAAGAGGCAAAAAATGTTAGCTTCCTCTAATCTGTAATAGCATTGAAATGGCATAACATAATGTGTGGCAATATTCCGTAGTGACGGTGGAGATTTCGATCTTCTTGGTTTTAGCAGGTCAGTCACAAGAGCCTTTTTAGAAAGGTTTCTCACAAAACGCGGGTCTTATCCTATGCCAAAAAGCAGCTTTGGAGATTCATACAGTCTCGACCACATCGGTGATCTTATGTTAGTAATGATCAAAAATATAAAATAAATTAAAAAACAAGCCACATTTGAGTAGAATATGACATACATTTACATCCCAAAAATGTGTTTTAAAATATTACACAGCAATATTTATATATATTATCAATACCCGTTATCATAAATAAACTAATAGAAAGTTAGAAAACACAATTGTTTCAATTTTAAGCGCTTTATGTATATTTCTATTTATTACTTAAGCGTTTACTTAAACGCAGTGCTTATGCCGACCGACCCATATATGGGCCATCAATTTTCCAGCTTTTCTACGAGTGAAATTTTTTTTTTATATTTTTCCAAAGATACTGGGATAATAATAAACCATATATCCAAAAATCTTCTCTTTCTAAGATAAAAATAGTTTCAGGCATATCTGGGTTAAAACAAATCAGAAGGTAAAAATCACTTTGGAAACAATCAGTAACGTTGTTTCTGTCAACATTTTAAATTACTAATATATTTTTCTTGTTTTCCTTTTGAACAATTTTTAAATTACTACTCAACAGAAACAGAAAAATTACTTCAAATAGTAAAAAGACATTCAAAGATTTATTAAAATTACGTTTGCTACCCTCGCGCGTCGAACCGACGGTAATGCATTTTATAGCGCGCATAATTCACTACAATTCACTGCAGCTTTCTCAGACAAGCTTCTGGACAAGCAATAACAGCAGATTTCTACTGTGAAAAACTTGCATATAACATTTAATGTTCAGTGACCAAACATTGATTTATTAACAAGATTGACCATATAGTAGTACCTATATGTAGTGTTTTTATAGAATTAGAATATCTTAGGAAATGATAACTAATTATATAATGTAACAAACATGATTATTATTTTTATGTTTTCACTTTTTTTTTTTTTGCATTCACAATGCAATATTTCTATAAGATATAAAATACGTGTGTAAAAAAACAACTACGCCTCCGAGATGGGATTCGATTATTTTTATGTTATTGTATTTGTAGTCCTTCTCTATGAAAAATCGTATTAATATCTATAAAAAATCCCTCTCACAGTGTTTGACCGCGATGAAATTCGAAACTACCCAATCGATTTTGATGTTTTTTTGTTATTTTGCTGCATTTGTTCTGACTTAGGATAAATAATAGGTTTCATTTTATTTTATAACACAGCAATGCGTGGTCGGGTAGTTATTATATATATTTTATCTCATTAATGAATGACTGTTGAAACGCCTACCATCATTTTGGCAGCACTCGCGCGCGTCGTCAATTTCATCGCAACCGATCACGGAACAATTTTTATTATAACTACCCTCTTCTATTGTGTCCATCAATCATTATAGACGTATTAACATTGAACTGCAATTTTAATTAATCTAAATCAAGAACATGGTCCTAAACCGAAGCCGGATGTGATTATTATTATAAAACGCAGCGAGGTCTATTTGGGATTACAAGAAAAGAGCGTGTTAAGTGTTTATTTATAGAAATGAAATAGCCCAGCACTCAAAGGTTATCAGGTAGTATAAGGATTACTAATAAGTCAGGTTAGTGAATTATTCAATTTCACCTTTTACATACTGTTTACTATTTTTTGGCAAATCGTTTATAATGTAATTAATTAAATATATATTGTAAAAACTAATAGAAAAACAGTTCACCGTGATAATTATTGTTTGGTGTTAGGTATTTTTTTATTTCATTTGTATTCGATTTAAATGTACAGTTATTTGTGCCTCAATTTTATTAGGTAAATAGGTGCTTATGTGAAAACATTTGTAGACAAAAGGTATAGTAAAATATCATTGTAATTTCAGTTCATTAATTAAAGTTCTGTTTTAACTATTGTCATTATTTCTATTCTATAAATTTAGATAGATTATAGTTATTGTAACCTTCAGTATTAACTACTACGTACATACATATTTTGAATACTAAATTGTAAACTCATAAAGTAAATAACGCAATAAAGGAAATTTTGAGTACTTAAATATATAAATACAAAAGTACATAAATAATATTGTTTGTATAAAATCAATCTTTAAAATATAACTTTTACATAAATACATCTATTCTACTGTATTAATTACAGGTTGATACACCCGATCTCCCGGTTTTCCAAAATGAGTGAGGAAAAGGAATTAATAAAACGGCGAGCTAGTTACAAGGGACGTTTGACTCTTTTTACTAATCATGTAAAGTCGCTTAAAACACCTATATCTGATTCTGATGCTCGGGAATTGCAGGTACGTATGGGTAAGATTGAATCGTTGTATGAACAATATGATGAAGTGCAAATTCAATTGGAATGTTTGGTCGATAACATGGAAACACAGTTGTCTGAACGACATAGTTTTGAGTCACTTTATTACAAGGCATTGTCTAATGCTCAAAGTTTGTTAGACGAACATAAGTCGTTAAATAATTTACAAAATAATGATAAGTGTTCTCATGCATCTCATAACAACCACAAACTCGTCAAGTTGCCGACCATACAGTTACCTAAGTTTAGTGGTTCTTATAGTAATTGGCTTGAGTTCCATGACACATTCACTAGCCTCATTCACTCCAACGATGAAATAGACGATATAAATAAGTTTCACTATCTGCGAGCTTGCTTAGAGGGATCCGCTGCTGTGGTCATACAATCAATCGATTTTTCAGCGAGCAGTTATGCTGTGGCATGGAAGCTTCTGCGTGATAGATATGACAATAAAAGATTGCTCATTCAAAATCATGTGTCTGCCTTATTTAACCTTGATGCGATTACAAAAGAATCATCTACCGTTTTAAAACGATTAATTGATCAGATCAATAAAAATCTCCGAGCTTTAGAATCTTTGGGTGAGCCAGTAAAACAATGGGATACCCTATTGATATACATAGTTACTCAGAAATTAGATCAGAAAACCTATCGTGAATGGGAACAGTTCAAAGGTCATTTAGATCAGGACAAAACTATAAGATTTGATGAGTGTCTTAAATTCTTAGGTAATCGCGCCGACCTAATAGAAACTTTAGAATTATCACGAAATAACAGCGTTCCATCTAGTTCTTTCAATAAGCCACATCCTAAGCTCAAGTCAATGGTTTCACAGAGTTCATTTGATTCAAGTACCACAAGTGTTTCAAAGCTTTGTCACAAGTGCAAGGGTGACCATGCTTTAAATAATTGTCCGCAATTTCTTGCTTTAAGTAACGAAGCACGGTTGAAAGCACTGCCAAATTATAAAGTTTGCTTTAATTGTTTTCGGTCAGGTCATTATGCCAATACCTGTAAAAAACCAGGCTGCAAAATATGCAAGCGTCGCCATAACACTTTGGTGCATGTTGCTGAACCTAAGTCGGTTGTAAAGGTTCGTAACGACTCGTCTGATGAATCTAAAAATAATACTGTCTCTGCTTTATCAACACATAATAATTTAATCAATTCAGATCCCACTGCCGACAACAACGTTACCTTATCTGCTAATATCGTTTCATCTCATAGTGAATTGCAATCACGTGACGTGTTGTTGTCTACTGCATTAATAAAACTGGTCGATAAGGACAACCATGAACACATCGTTCGAGCAATTTTAGATAGTGGTAGCACATCATGTCTTATGACAATAAATATTTGTCGCAAACTAAACTTACCGACTGAGGATATAAATAGATCGATATTGGGCATTAATAACGCCAGTTCGAGCGTAGGTAAAACATGTTGTGTAGTCATGAAATCATTGGATGCTAATTTTACTACTAACCTTCATTGTTATGTTTTGCCATCAATAACTACCAATGTCCCAAGTCGAGAAATAAATATTTCTGATTTAAAAATACCTTCCGATATTTGTTTGGCGGATCCATTATTTTTCAAACCCTCTGAAGTAGATGTACTGATAGGAGCTGATCTATTTTGGGATTTGTTGGGTTCGCAACAAATCAGATTAGGCAATAAGAAACCTGTACTTTGTTATACCAGGTTAGGTTGGATCATATCGGGTCCGTTACCTAGTAATTACATTTCTCTACTGGCTAATGATGTTCGTTGCAATTTTAGTAAAATTGGTCCAATGACTAATAATAGCGAAAGAGACATCCAAACCGATTTAACGCGTTTTTGGCAGTTAGAAGAAATTAATTCAAAACCACCTCATTATTTACCAGACGAAAGGTACTGTGAGGAACATTTTATTAAAAATACTGTTCGTTTAGAGGATTGTCGTTTCTGCGTTAGGATACCTCTTAAAAACAGCCCTACTGTGTTAGGTGGTTCTTTGGAAAGAGCGAAACAATGTCTGTTTTCTTTAGAGCGCAGGATACTTAATCGACCAGACATGAGTAAATTGTATCATGACTTTATAACAGAATATCGATTACTAGGCCACATGACGGAAAGCCCTATGACACAACTAGAAAGCCCGGCGTACTTTATGCCACATCACGGGGTTTTACGAGAAAGTAGCACCACTACGAAACTCCGTGTGGTGTTTAACGCTAGTAGCCCTACTACGTCCGGGGTTTCATTAAATGATATCCAGATGGTGGGTCCGGTGGTACAAGACGATCTGCTGTCTATATTACTTCGCTTCCGGCAACACAAATACATAATATCAGCTGATGTTGAGAAGATGTATAGACAGATCGTCGTTCATCCATCTGATAGGCATCTTCAGCAAATAGTCTGGCGGGACGATGCTTGCGAACCAGTCAAAGTATTTCAATTAAACACCGTCACTTACGGTACTGCAAGCGCACCATTTCTTGCCACCAGATGTCTTCAACAAATTGGTCTAGAATGTGAAGATCCAAGGGTCGCAGAGATAATACAGCACGATTTCTATGTCGATGACCTGCTCACTGGAGGGGATGAACTCGACTGGCTAAAGACCCTGCGTGAGCAGGTGACTAATGCTTTGGCATCAGCCGGTATGCCGTTACGCAAATGGGTATCGAATGAACCTGAACTGGTAATTAATTCTGCCGAACCGTCCATTAATCTGAACATGGGTTCTGAACAACCAAACAAGTTGTTAGGTCTCGGTTGGCATTCCTGCACAGATAAACTGTGTTTTCCAATAGGTTCCTCGCTACCAAACGGTAATACTAAGCGTGACATACTTTCAGCCATCGCAAGGATCTTTGATCCTTTAGGTCTGCTTTCACCTTGTGTTATTGTTATGAAAATGTTACTACAAAAATTGTGGCTTGACAAATCGACATGGGATGAGCCATTACGTTATGATATTCATAAAAGATGGAATGACATAATTCAGTCTTTACCGTTATTAAATCACTTACGTATTTCACGTCATGCTATTTGTGATTCGTACAAATCTCTGGAACTACACATATTTACGGACGCATCTGAACGTGCTTATGGTGCATGTGTTTATATCCGTAGTGTAAATGACAAGGACGAGATCACGGTTCGTCTACTAATCGCTAAGAGTCGAGTAGCGCCCATCAAACCAACCACGATTCCAAGACTGGAATTGTGTGGCGCCTTAATGGGAGCTCGTCTTTATGAGAAAGTCACTAACTCTCTACGAGTAACACTGGACCAAGCTTATTTTTGGACCGACTCCACCATTGTATTGGGTTGGCTGCAAATGTTGCCTTCTAGACTTCAGCCATTCGTACGCAATCGCGTTGCTGAAGTCCTAGAAAAGGCAGGTAATTGCACATGGAAGCATGTTCCAACCGAGGAAAACCCTGCAGACCTAATATCCCGTGGTGTTGATATTAGTGTTCTGCAGAATTTAGACATGTGGTGGTCCGGTCCTGAATATCTAAACCAAGATATTGGTACCTGGCCTTCTCAACCCAAGCAAATTGAGACCCTGCCCGAAACTAGACCTAATATTTCGCTGAACGTTGTTTTGGATGAAACCTGTAAGATAGACAATTTAATTAATTTTAATCGTTTCTCCAATTACTTACGCCTTGTTCGCACCGTCGCATACGTTTTACGCTTCATACAGTCGTTAAAGAATCACACTATCACCACTGGTGTTTTAAAGGAGCATGAACTAAGTAAGGCTTTAATAACTATTATTAAGCAGTGTCAAGAGGAGTCATTTCCTGAATATAAATCATTATTACACAAACGGAATTTACCTAAAAAGAGTCCGTTATTAAAATTTAATGTGTTTTTAGATGTAGACAATGTAATGCGCGTCGGTGGTCGCCTTAACAATTCAGAATTTGCATATGAGAAAAAGCATCCAATAATAATACAGTCCACTCATACTTTTACTAAATTGCTATTTGATTTTGAGCACAAAAAATGAATGCATGCTGGCCCGCAATTGTTGTTAGCTTCCATACGAGAGACATATTGGCCGATTGGCGGGCGTAAATTAGCTAAGGCTTGTTACCATAACTGTGTCCGATGTACTCGCATCAAGGGTAGTATTGTCATTCCTATGATGGGAGATCTACCACAGCAGCGACTCGCTCCTAATGACTATCCCTTTCAGAATGTGGGTGTCGATTATGCTGGCCCCATTATGTGTGCTAGTCGTCAGGGGCGAGGATGCAGGCTAGTTAAAACTTACATAGCTGTTTTTGTTTGTTTCACCACTAAGGCTATGCACTTAGAACTGGTGGGAGACCTGACGAGCAAAGGTTATTTATTAGCGTTGTACCGATTTATATCGCGGAGAGGTAAACCAATTAACATTTATTCAGATAATGGCACTTCGTTTGTCGGAGCATACAACGATTTATCTAAATTCTTGCAAAGCCACTGCAATTCCTTGAGCGAAAGTTTAGCAAATGATGGTGTAAATTTTCATTTTATTCCGGCTTATAGCCCTCATTTTGGTGGGCTTTGGGAGGCCGGAGTTAAATCTGCCAAGTTCCATTTAGTAAGAGTGCTGGGGAATTGTAATATGACTTTTGAAGAACTTAACACGACTCTGACACAAATCGAAGCCATATTGAACTCCAGACCGCTGACACCGCTGTCCTCCGATCCTGCCGATTGCAATCCGCTGACGCCAGGCCATTTTTTGATTGGCCGTTCTCTTACATCGTTGCCGCAACCCGAGTTCCAGCAATACCCAATAAACCATCTGACCCGTTTCCAACGAATCGAGCAACTGCGTCAACACTTTTGGGCTCGATGGAACAAGGAGTATGTCGCAGAGCTTCAACAACGAATTAAATGGCGCACATGCAAAGATCGTTTAAAGTTGGACTCCTTGGTCGTAGTGAAGGAGGATAATCTTCCCCCTTTAAAGTGGAAGTTGGGAAGAGTCATCGCCGTCCATCCTGGAGCTGACGGCATTGTTCGTGTCGCGGACATCAAGACTTCTGCTGGAATCATCCGACGATCCTTCAGCAAGATATGTCCATTACCTGTTGCATCATCTTCTGGTTGAAAGCGAGGCTTCCAACGCCCGGGGGCATGTTGAAACGCCTACCGTCATTTTGGCAGCACTCGCGCGCGTCGTCAATTTCATCGCAACCGATCACGGAACAATTTTTATTATAACTACCCTCTTCTATTGTGTCCATCAATCATTATAGACGTATTAAGATTGAACTGCAGTTTTAATTAATCTAAATCAAGAACAATGACATTTACACATAATTAATTTTACCTAACAATTTGACATTTGACATCATAAGTTATGACTTGTATTGTAATTGATTGTACCGTGTATGACATGCTGGTGTGTTGGAAATGCACTTCTGTAACTAGCATGTGCACCTATGTATTAATTATACACTCGCGAGCAACCAAATCGACTCAAGCCCTCATTCTGCTTACAAACTTTGTTTTTACGTAAAGTATACAAGGTATTTATAAAAAAAGACTGTCATTAGAAAGCTCAATATACAAGCTTTCATAAAACACTAATATTGTTTTTTTTTTTTAAATCTAACGCATTCATTTTTACATCAATAGCACTATGAGTCGTTTTGCTCATTACGCTATCCGCGACTTGCGCTAACTGCCACCCCTATAAAAGCTCTCGCAACCGGCACACCTTATCAGTCGCTTATCACAAGTTGACATGTACACATCTCCGAGAATTGCAATCATTTTTTCCACGTTACCATGGATACCACACCTGAAGAAGCCGCTCAAGTTGTTGCCTTGTTGGAACAAGGACTTAGCCAGCGAGTAGTCGCTGCCCAGCTTCGCTTGAGCCAGTCTGCTGTGTCCCGGGTCTACAGACGATTTCGAGAGACCGGTGCCTTCAATCGAAGACCAAGAACCAGCCGCCACCGGTGTACTTCTGACAGAGACGACCGTTTCATTGTCTCAACATCGCTGCGCAATCGGCATCTGACGAGTGTTGATGTTCAACAAGAACTCAGGCACGTTCGTGGTGTAGCTGTAAGCGAGTGGACAATAAGAAGACGACTGAGAGCAGCCAATCTCACTCCAAAAAGGGCTGCGACGGGGCCCAAATTGACTGCAGCCCACCGACAAGCGCGTCTTCAGTTTGCTCGAGAGCATGTCAATTGGACCATTGCCCAATGGCAGTCGGTTCTCTTTACTGACGAGTGCAGAATGTGTCTGCATGGCAACGACAGAAGAGGCCGAGTCTACAGGCGTCCGGGCGAACGATTTGCCCAATGCTGTTTTGCTGAAACAGTAGCATATGGCGGTGGTTCCTGTATGATGTGGGCCGGCATCTCTTTAGAGGGAAAGACGGAGCTCGTTTTCGTGCCTGGTGGAGGCCGAGGAGGCGGGCTTACAGCTGATCGGTACATCACCGATATTCTCCTGGAACACGTTGTTCCCTATGAAGGATTTGTCGGCGAGGACTTCGTCTTAATGCACGACAATGCTCGTTGTCATACAGCGCGCATTACCCAGCAGTTTTTGGATGAAGTCCAGATGCGTACAATGGGCTGGCCTGCGCTCAGTCCAGACTTGAATCCGATCGAGCATTTATGGGACCAGTTAAAACGAGGAGAACGAGCCAGAAATCAAGCCCCTTCGACGGTGGAAGAGTTGAAGGCAGCATTGTTGGAAGAGTGGGTTAACATACCTCAAGAGGACGTCAAAAAGTTGATCAGATCAATGAAGAATCGACTTCAAGCGGTGATTAGGGCTAGGGGGGGGAATACCAAGTATTGATTTATTAAATTGTTATGTATTTTCTTAAACAATTTTCTTTTATTTCTAAAATACCCAACCACAACATCTTCTCACAAATTCCTGTTTTTCCTGTATTTATGTTTAGATATCATTAATTACAAAGATAATGAACGGATATTGATAATGGTGATATCTTATTAAAGCTGCAGTTTGGAGCTTTCAGATGATATATAGTTTTTAAAAATATCTCCTATAACTTTCTTGAAAACAGAGTCTATACTCAGAGTTAGGGCTTGAGTCGATTTGGTTGCTCGCGAGTGTATAAAAATTAATAAATTCACTTCTCATCAATAGGTCTGGTTCGCCAATAAAGCAAGACCTCCCACTCATAAAAATGACAACCAGTAATTACTACACAAGATACGGAATTTCAAATACCTTACACAGCAATAAAAATATTACACTTTCAAACTGAAAAATATTTGTATCACATTCAACGTTGATCGCCGCAAGCAGGCCAAGGCCAAAATTTTCGATGTCCAATAAAAATTAATAGATAACGAAAGCTCAACACGTGATTTATGATTCAAAAATAGGGCCCCTGTACTCTTTATTTTGTTTGCACACAAAATAAAATCTTTACGTATTTTGATTCCTTTAAATACAAGTTTAATGCAATCGATGTAATAAGTTGAAAATATTATTTCTGCTAACTGCATATCTACAAAATATTTGGCTAAAAAAATTTCACGTTAATAAAACTAAAATTTAAAATAACAAAAAAATAAATAAATCGGAATATAGTTTTATTAAATTTATAAAAGAAGATTACTGTCTACTGCTATCTGTCTACTTAGAACATTGATATTCTTAATTAAATAAAGTAGATACCAACTTGATAACGCAGTTAGTTCCATCACTTAAGTAGACATTAGATTAGGAATATATAATAACTGAATATGATTTTCCGAAGGTGATTAACATTTTGTTTTTTAGAATGGTATCAGTTTTGTAAAAAATAAGAAGAATAATCGACACGACAAAAAGCTGACATAAGTATAAAAAAGCCTCCCCTCTTCACAATATCTTGAAAAAGCAGGATGTAGTCAAATTGAAATCGACGTCCTAACTGCATTGATGCAAAGTAGCTACTTTTTGCAATCAACAATAATGCAATATCGTGTATGACATCCTCTTTTTCTTGACCAAGATTCTTTAAGGATGTGACTGATTGATTCTTATGGCTAAAATGTTTAGCAAAAATAGCTCGTATTCATCTCAATCAAAAGTTAATAATATTAGTATTTAGCATCACATGTACCCACATTTAAAATTTATACTTAGTTTATTATTGAAATAATTTTGAGAGGCTTTATATACTTTTCAATTTTTTTTACTTTTAAGTGAGAGTTTAAAGAGAGAATAAGTTTTCTAGTGGCATCTTTTAAAATGATACAAAAAATTTAACAGTCAAAACTGTATTATTCAGTTTGGGATTAATCAATATTTTAAAAATTAGCACAACTTACACGGATCCATTGAATGAAATAAAATCATTTTTATATTTGCTAACAGTACAGCATGAAATCGGTAGATTTATTGTTCCATTTGTTTAGTTTTATTTTTAATATGTAGAGCTATGTAGGTAGAAAAGTCACATATTTCTCCTCGGTCTCAGTCAGAGAAACATCACTTTAACAACGTCTATAAAGCTAGCATGGCAAAGTGAGCAGAATCGCTTAAAAAAGTGCAAAAATTAGTTCTTATTACGTGCTATTTAGTGCAAAAAATGAAATTTAATGCTCTCATAGATTCGCCATAAATTAGAACACTGCTAACTTATAATTAAGCTAGCAGTGTATTCCCTGAAACGCCTCTATTAACGCGGTATAGGACTAAAGCAATTCATAGGGAATTTGGTACTCAATAAGTGCTGGCCGTATGTATAAAAAAATTTTGGCAATTTTTTTTATCGATCAAAACTTCGAATACGACAGTCTCAGCAAGTGATCGAGATGAATACATCGATCTGGATCGAAGATCTATGATAATCAATGGTTAATAATTTAGTGCTCAATGAGTGCTGGCAGTATGTGATAAAAAATTTGGCAAAAACTTGAATACATTTTTAACCAAATTTTTCTTCGAAATTTTGATCGATAAAAAAATTGCCAATTTTTTTATCACATTCATTGAGCACTCATTGAGCATTAAAAGTCCTATACCGCGTTAATAGAGGCGTTTTAGGGTATACACTGCTAGCTTACTTACAAGCTAGCAATGTTCTTATTTTTCGGGAATCTATGAGAGCATTAAATTTCAATTTTTGCACTAAATTAACACTAAATAAGCACTCATTTTATGCACTTTCTTTTAAGCGATTCTGCTCACTTTGCCATGGTAGCTTTATAGACGTACTTTAACATGTCAATGGTAATCATATATCTACTGATGACGACGCATCAATAGATAATGGCCATAATACCTATAATATACTGCATTAGTATGGTTTAATTTTATTCTTATAATTTCAATTATATTTAAAGTGTTATTTAATGTACTAGTGATCTTAATTTTAATTCAATTTTTCTGTAATTGCCAAAACTTACAGGGTATCACATGTACCTACTTATACTTATTAATATTTTCAACTGCATACTTACCATGAAATTGTGCAAGAAAAAATTATGAATAATGACGCTTCCCGCTCCGGTAAATTCTGACTGATCTTTTTTATTTTTCAGAATAGGTAAATATGATGCTGCCTTAAGATTCTCACTTTTTAACAGCAAACAAATTAATGTTTTTAGAACGTGTAAGCCCATGTTTTCATTGCTAATATAGTTTACATTAATTGAAATGTTTTTCTTTCGTGGAAAAAGGCGTATACTTAAATTACATTTATCTTTCTCAAGGCTGCCTCAACCAGAAATAGACCACGTTTTTTTCTGAATACATCATCTTAACGTTTCTTTGGCCTCCGTCTCTTTTACAGCCTACCACTTCGTCTCCATTGTTCAATGAACAGCAAAATAATAAATAAAATTTCCATTCTTCCTACATATAAATTATCTCGGTCATTTCCATTGTAATTTTTAATAACCCAGCTAACATTTAATGAGATAACAGAAACGTTGACTCTGCTCCTACCTGATTCACTAGTAATTTAATGGTAGGTATTATTTATAATATAAAGTCAGCAAGAAAATTAAATTATTATAACCATAATAAGTAATTTTGGCAGTATAATATATGTTTGGCAATCGCGAAAATAATCTCCGGCAATACCTGGTTAGCAATGAAATCAAGGATTATTAGAAAGTAAGTAGTAAAATAAGTAGTTTACAAAATAAACAGTCCTACTACAGAATAATATATGGTCACAAAGATTATTCAATCGGTAAGCGTAAAAATTAATCGTACAAGCTGTAAACTCTAAGGTGGTGTAAAATTATGGTCAGCAGATAATTTGAATCTAGTGTTTTTTTTATTAAAAAATACGTCAACGGTCGGGTGAAGGGGCCGGTGAATTGTTGTATTGAGAATAACGTTTTCAGCAGCTTTTACAATTATTTTAATGTGTACCAAATAGTTTTTTTCGTAAAATAGATAATATTGTGTAATGATAGACATGATAAAGGAAAGCAAAGTTAAGTTCCTGGTTATCAATCAAGCAGTACTTAGTAGTGACGACGTTGTCATGGGAAGGTAGTTTTTTATGTATTTGACTAATTAATCCTGTCAATTGACGGTGAATGTAATAAATGATTTTACAAATAGCGCAATTCAGCACAAAAATGCACACTTCTGTTGCTGTATAAATAAAATTATTTAATTTTTTAAAATCCGATAAAATTCTAATTATGATTTGTTGCTCTATTGCTAATACTGCTTCAGATATACATATTTCATTTCCTATGACATAAATTTTAAGGCTGTCACATCACATTACTTGCTGATCAATTCAGTTACCTATTTTCCCGACTCTAGAAGAAGGTTAATTTACTTTCTTTGTTGACGCAACATATTTTAGAGCTGATCAAAACCTCTTTAATTAAATGACTGTTTAAATGTTAGCCAAATTAATTATACGTATAAAGATACATTATAACGTTATCTGGCAATCAATAAACGGTATCGACATATTATCACATTATCCCATTTAAAGCCTGGTTTTCAGCACTGTGATACAATTTGGATTTGTGATATAAATTTGTACTTACTCTGCCGCAACACCCGGTTTGCAGGATGATAAAAAGTAAAAAAAAAAAATTGAATTTGCTTAGCAGAGCAAAATGATAAATCATCGATTACAGTAACCTTTTTTACTTGTTATAAGTAGACTGGGTATGTCAACTCATCACTGAATAAAATAATTATGTTACTGTTGGACTGACCATTCTTGTAATAGAAGTACCTGCCTAATTATTAGTACCTAGAAAAAAATAATTAAAAAACATATAATAAATAAGATTGTGGCACTTAAGCAATTTTTTTGAAAGTAAACAGCCCTAAATGAAAGCAGCATCAACTAAGGAGTGCACCGAACGCGTCTCCGGTCATTTAATTTACAACGAGTTGTTTTTTATCTGTCTCTGCTGTCTCCTGGAAACTCGTCGCGACGCTTTACGCGTGTGCTATTTTCAAACATGAAAGCACGCATCTTACATTTCTCTGTTATGGACTGATACAGTTTTCATTTTGTCATGGTATCCATTTTGTTCCGTTACAATTATTTTTTAAGTATGTAATTTTATTGTCGTCATTGTCATAATAGGTAGAGGTTCTATATCTATAAACTACCTTCTCTGGCATGCGCATAATGCTCTAACCAAAGTTTAGTCGCAGACGACTGCTTTTCGAGTTTTGAGAAAGTAACGAACGGCAATTGATTTTTATACATAAGAAAATACCTTTTTTATGTCTAGTTATTTAACAAAGAAAGTTCCTGTCTAGGAAGTTAATATATAAAGACATATCATGCTCTAACATTTGTTATAGTTACATTCCAATCAAACATTCACCAAGTTTCGTTATAATCTAGCATCTTGAACGCATAGTTTCACGTGTGATGACGTAGGTACCTATAGATAAAAATTATTGCTAACGTCTTTTTATTATATTTATACTTGAGCTCTTAAATTTGAAATGACGCTGGTTGTGTTCTATATTGTACACAGCCTTACAAATATTCCATCAGCTACCGTCTCTGGCAAGGAGAAAAAAAGGAATTTAATATTCGCCTTTTCCAAATTAGAAACGCATACAGTGTTCTGTACGTTAATTTAAAGACAATACAAATACAAGCGTTATATAAACATTGATATCATAAACTTCTCAATGGGTCATTGTACCCGCTAGATGGCAATTTTTGTAGAGCTATTATGTCGAAAAGGGGAGACTTCTTTCAGTTGATTTGAGAACAGTTCAGGCACCTTTAAACACAACTTACACAATATGATGTTTGGAAGTGATCAGTCATTGAACCTTCGCCGGGACTATTGCTCTTCTCTTGCCACTCCTAGTGAATTAGTCAGATGCGAGAACAGAACAGGTGTGACTATTGTGATCAATGTCAAGGTTACCTTCGGCGAACTGACCTAGGGAACCTAAATTGCTCTTGAACTCGCTCACACACTGGCCTCAATTGTGTTGTGCCCCATCTAATGCATCGGTTAACAACCTCTAGTGTCAAGGTGCCTGGCTGTTGTTTGCATTTGAAAGGAAGTTCTAAAACTAATTTCTTGATGTGTCCTCGCGTGGAAGATAGGTGTGAGATAAGAGTACAATTACCTATATAATTGAAAGCTATCACAATAACTAAAAAAATACTTGTTACCTACATTGAATCCATATCATCTCCATTCCAAAGAATCAAATTTCATCATATCTCATTCTAACTTTGAGTAGCTTTGCATTTTAGTAACCTTAGTTTAACCACTTATGCGTAACTGAGTGAGGACGAACAATTAATAATAAAGGCAAAATTGTGTAAAATTGCCAGATAATCTCTTTTAAATTCATCGTTCCCCGAAATCTCGAGAAACATACATTTAAAGTCCCCAGTTGATGAGGGTGTATATTAGATAAATCATGTAAGGCATTTAATGGCACTTCATTGTATCAAAATATATTGGCGTTTGTTACGGGTTGTTTGCAAACCGCGGGTGGGCATATGCGGGCCCAGCTGCCATGGGTCGAAAGTTCGCACGCTGAGATTGTTTTATTTTGCGGATGCACTTTATTCACTTGAGATGTTCTTTTCTTGATGTAATTTTCCTGTAATTACACTTGAATTCGCTAATATAAAGTTCTTTAAATGAAAAAATAACTAACTAAATAAAAAACTCCTCGCAAGATTGTACCTTACATGTGAGATAATCTAAAATAAAGGTACCTAATAATTAATTTTTTTGACAGGCAATAGGCATAATGAATGTAAACATTTGGTATAATATTTTTTTAAGTCTCCAAATAAAAGGAATGTGTAACGAAACACAAAAAATAAAATCGTTTGAAAAAGGATCGATGCGTCTACTAAGGATTTTTTTAAATTCCTTCTCTGTAAGGTAACAAGTGTAAGCCGTATAATATTGTTGTTTTCTATTTGTCTATGTATAGTTATACTTAAATAATACGTTTATTCTGTTAATACCTACTTGCAACCTATATACAACACATTAGTTAATAACAATTATGTAATAATATCACCATGAAAATGAAAATATACATATTGCATATGCATTGCATACAGATGGAATATACATTGCATTATAGGAATATACAGGGTGTCCCAGAAGCCGACGTCAAGGCGAAAGGGGGTGATAGACTAACTCATATAAGTTATCAGAAAAAAATAAAAATTAATGCTAGATTTTTAAAAAATCTAGCATTTAAGAAATCGATAAATTTTACACCCTGTGACGGTTTTTACACTCTTGTTGCTACAAATACATATATACAATACATACATACAAATACATAATGCACATATGCATAATACACGTAAAGTCTAGGGTACGTCAGTTTGAAGTAACTTCATAAATTTAGAAACGCTTTGAAAATAAATGTCAGGGTCAAAGAATTTTCTTACTTAAATCTTTGTACAGATGAGCCAAGCAAACAACTGGTGAGCCGCGACCCAATCTCATTCTGCACAAATTATTTTAAATAGTCTGCAAGGATATCTCGGTATTCTTGAAGAAACGTTATATCAAACTTATAAATCAACATAGGACTGTCAATGTGGTTGTTGATAAGTTTGTATAGGTAAGACAGACAATTTGATTATAAATCTTTATTAGCATGGCATGGGGACTAGATGATACTAGTTTCATAGTGGTGATGGGTACCTTTAGTTTGTTTAAGTTACGGTTGTTTCTCTTGTTATTGATAAGGGGATAATAGAATTCTGGATGTTTTATAACAAACTTGCATGCTTCCAGAATGTAGATAGATGTAACGGTCAGAATATGCTTGACGAAATAAGATCTGCAGGATTCCGTTTGATCTATGTTTGTAAGTATTCTCACGCATTTCTTTTGTAATATAAATACTCTATCCACGTCGCAAGAGTTTCCCCATAATATTACTCCATATGAGAGTATCAAATATACGTATGCATAGTATGCTGTAAGGGCGGTACTGAAATCAGTTACACGTTTTAAGTGATGGAAAGCATATATGAAAGATGACAACTTGTGTACTATTTTTTGTATATGAGGTTTCCAATTTAGATGACTGTCAAAGTCAATTCCCAATAAAGTAGCAAAGTTGCACATTGTCATTTCTATGCCATTGTATTTATATGATATTTCTAAAGCAGACTTTTGATATGATTTAAATTGGATTATTTTGTTTTTTTTTAAGATTGAGTTGCAAATTATGTAATTTCAGCCAGTTCATAATTCTATCAAGATTTGTGTTTAGTTTAGATTCAAGTTCTGTGGTGGTGGAACAGTTGATTAGGACGGAAATGTCATCAGCAAATAGCACACACACATCATCCAGCATCTTAGGCAGACTATTGATATAAATGAGAAACAGGACACACCCCATAACGCTACCCTGTGGGATAGAGCCAGTCACACGAACTGTATCTGATCTAGTTTGAGTTATTCCACCCGTTTCGAAATCAATATTCTCTATTTCTACCAGTTGAAAGCGGTTATTTAGGTATGACTTAAACCATTTATGAGCCAGACCCCTAACTCCTGTTTGGTAGAGTTTATCCAGAAGAGTTGTATAACAAACTCTATCGTACGCTTTACTCATGTCGAGAAGAAGCCCAACTGCGATTTTCTTTTTGTCAATTTTTTCTAATATGTTTTTTATAAATTTATAAACAGCCAATGTGGTGGAGTGATTTATTTAAAACGACTTTGGTTTTCGTGCAAAATTTTGTACTTTTCATAAAAGGAATAAAGTCGCTTGACCATGGCAGATTCAAATATTTTTGATGACGTTGTAGGCAAAGCTATAGGCCGGAAATTATTTATTTCAGATATTTCTCCTTTCTTGTGGACTGGTTTTTTAATAGACGTTTTAAGGGCGTTTGGGAAAGTACCCTCAGAAAAGGATTGATTCACCAATGCGGTAAACGGAGGTGCCAATAAATCTGCACTTTTCCTTACTAATAAGGGAGGAATTTCATCAACACTAAAAAATGATTTATTTTTAAGATTTTTTATGATATTGTAAACTTCTTTATTGTCAACTGGGCTTAAAAAGAAGGAATTTTCAACAGTATTATTCAAGAGCGGGCTGGTATAGTTAAAATTGTTTGGATGCGAGTTTCCAATAGATGCAAAGAAAGAGTTAAACATGTTAGCTACTAGTTTGGGATCATAGATCGTTTGATTGTTTGTTGTATTTAGTTTAAAATTTTTATACTTACGTGTAATCTTGTTAGTTTCTCTATTGATGATTTTCCACGTGCATTTTGTTTTATTATGAGAATTTTCAAAAAAACGCTTGTTACATATTTTTTTAGAAGTATTTACAGCTTTTTTTAATACTCTGCAATATCGTTTGTAGTGACTTTTTATACTTTTATTTTTTGTTTTAGAAACGAGTGATTTAAGAAATCTTTTATAGTGACATGAAATTTTTAGTCCCATAGTTAAATAAGCATTTTTTTTTATTTTATTTTAAATTTTATGAATGTTTTGGGTATACACTTATTGAGAATCTTTTAAGCAGATTGTTTAATAAAGTATAATTTTCATTAACATTTTTATTATGTTGTAGTACATCCCCCCAATTTACAGTAGATGGTTCTTTTTTAAACTTACTTGTATTTCTGTCATTAAACACCCGTTTATATAATATGAATTGTTTTAAGTTGACTGTATCAAAAACCAAACTCATGAACAGCTTCGTTAAAATCTTTAAGTTTGAGATTAATAAATAGTAAGTCACAACATGTGGAGCTAGTTGGAGTAATTCTAGTGGGTTCCTTAATTTTTTGGTAAAAATTAAAAGATAACATTAAGTTAGGAAGTCTCTGTTTTTCACCATTATTTTTCAGAAAATATGTGTTTAAATCACCGCCTATAATTATATTCTTTATTATATCTTTTTTGAGAGGAGCTTAAGAAGACTTTCCAGACGCAAATAGAATACTTCTACTTCTTTTGTTACTGGACCAGTAAAGATTTATAATTAACAGATTTAATTTGGGAATTTCTATAGCACATGGTTGCAAAATCATCTCAACAGAAAGAGCGGATATATCGTTCAGTAAATACTAATGTATTTTTTATGCGTATAAATACACCACCACCATCGTGTTGTTCTCTATAAAAGGACGAGCATACATATAGTAAAACCGTTTATATTTAGTAAATCGTCATCGTAGTAAGTAAGTGTCAACATCTTGTAGGTTAATCGAATCTTCCACAAAGAAATATATTTCTCTATGTATGATAAATTTGGTAATATAGTTTATGAACACGTTGAAAATTAGCGGCCCCAGAACAGAGCCCAGCGGTAGACTGGGATGTGCCAGAAAAGGTTCAAATTCTTCATTGTCGACAATCACTCTCAGCGGACGCTTTACAATGTAGGAGCGGTACCAATTCAAGCATGTTACCTATTACACCAAGCAAGCAAAGCTTGTCCAAAAGAAAGACGAAAGCTTTATAAGACGATATATATATATATATATATATATATATATATATATATATATAAAGAAAAAAAAAAGTTATTTGACTTTTTTATAACCCTTGAATGTTACTTACTCATACGTGGTGGAGGATCCTGTGTGAGGTTTATTAGTTTATTTTTTTTCGTGCTTGAAGCCTGTAGAAAGCTTCGACGCCACCCTTATGAGCAGTTGTTATTTCGTCCCACACTATCAATTTAGTGTAATTTTAACACTTCGGCAAAATTACTTTTCTGGCTACATTACAAATGGCAGTCTTAATAGTTGTTAGATTAAGCAGTCTATTTCAGAAAAAGCAATGCCACGAGTACTCCTAATTTTTGCTAAAAGCAAATGAATCAAAAAGATTATTCCCGTTTCACCTGGAGCATATTTTTTGTAAATTAATTTTTGCTCATTGTTTAAAGACCCTTAATTATTTTTACATTATCTTCTAAAGCTCCTATGTCGTAACTTGTTTACTTAAAAAACTCTCTATTTTCGAATTGCTCGGGTTTAGCGGGCTGATGTAAAATAATTTTCTTTAAGATACCGACCGCCTTATGCTAACACGACATCTTGCATTACCGATAGGCGTTTAATATATACCACGTCTTCAATGTGCTCTATATCCACACACCTAGTCTCTCTATCTGTCTTTTAAAAGGTGTTTTTTGATTTTTTTCCAAATATATAAGGAATCTAATGTGTGGCAGACCACTTATACAATAGTAAATAGATCCCGAATTATGTTCATTGATCGGCAAAGTGCTACCTCTTCTAGGGCTGCGTGCAAATGCTTAACATCTTACACTGCGTCTACACTTTTTTGGTTTGATTGTATAAGGTCAGAATTAGGATCTTGGGTACTTTTTTTACCGCCTGCTTAAATAGAGTAATGCCTTTTGCGAAAAACATGAGCCAGTACCGCGGGCACACTACTAATTCATTATAATGATGATGATAGAGATGATATTTTATGTATATTTTATATTATATTATAATATTTTATATTAACCAACAACAGAGCTGGTGCGGTTGGTGAAGCGGCTGAAAAAGCTAAAGCTTGTAAATACCCCTGTATTTACAAGCTTTATCTTTTTCAGCCGCTTTTAGACCCCTGTCTAGGCTCCAAATATGATTTTGTCCAATCCGGCGTCGAGACTCTTGGTCCGTGGGGTCCTAGCGCTATAAGGCTTTATAAGAAAATAGCAAAAAGGTTAGTCGACATCACAGGAGACCGAAGAGCTGGCAGCTACCTCGGACAAAGAATTAGTCTAGATATTCAAAGGGGGACGCTGCCAGTATCTTCGGAACCTTGCCTAAAGGGACTCCTTTTAATAATATATTTTAGTTATTATATTAGTATTATTTTTAGGTTTTTAGTTTAAGGTTAATTTAAGATAAATTTTAATATTATTTTAGAAAGAGATATATATGATGAATTTGATGGTTTAATTGTTTTTAATGTGTTTTATTTTTTCGAAATATCCATAAAATTTCCAGTTAAAATATTTAATTAAATTTAATTTAAAAAATCTTTATTGACAATAAATATAAAATGGTACAAAAATTTGCATTCTCTCCCAGTCAACCTTTGGGATAAAAAAACTTAAAAGCAGATACAATGGAGATATAAACTTAAACTTATCAATTTAACCTAATTTAACATACCGCACATACGGTGCTATAACGTCACTTAACTATGTAATTTCAGACAAAACTGAACTGAGTATGAGAAAATACTCCTACCTCTACTCTACCTCTTTACTTTGCTTGCTTTTACTCTTAAATGAAGTTCAAAGTTGTAGCTTAATTATTTTATTTGTTTAGCCGAGAAAAAATATATGTTGTTAGGATGTTCAATTTTTAAATGCTCCCCCTGAAATATTACACCATTTGCATAAGTGACGTTATAGCACCGTATGTGCGATACATATTACATTATATACAATACATACAATACGTATATAACTATTATTACACTACATATATAATAGTAGTTTATGATACTGTTGCATAATAAGGGTTCTTATAACACGAGTGTGTTTTAAAAAAACGAGCCGTAGGCGAGTTTTTTTATAGTATCACACGAGTGTTATAAGACCAAGTTATGTATAGTGTCATACACTACTTTATCTTCTTTCATACTATAATACGTAAAACAATATTGCAAATAAAACGCTGAATATAACAACAAATTTTTAAATGTCAAATGTTGGCGCCAAGGTGCAAATATCGATTGCGCATGCGTGTTGCGTCGTCACGGACTCGTTCATTGAAACCTTTTTAAAGTAGAGGTTCAACCTCCTTGGTCCAGATGGAGGTTGTATAGGTGTATCGTTATGATAAAAAAGTTATATTATGTTACAGGTGTCCATACAAGACCTGTATCGTAATGAAACTTTTTTTTTATTATTTTTGGCCTGTACGTAATGTTTGTCATAAGCATTTTGTTTTCAGTTTTAGAATCTTTGTATTATAGTATTAGAGTAGATAAACCAAATATATATATACACACAACTAGATACATTAAATAAGTTACAATAATATGATGATTCCATTTTACTATTATTATAAACCTTATTATCCCCTATTAACCCTATTAATATTGGTCCAAGGTTATACTTAAAGATTTAATATATTCAAATTTTGCTAAACCATAACAGTGATAATAGTTGATTATTGTTGCAAGTATGGATTTTCATTATAACTTTAGATGTTTGTTTATTATAAATACGGAAAGTTATGAATCGTGTTTGATCCTTGCTTCATTAGCCGCCCAAAATAACGTGAAAATCTGTTGCTTACTCCTGATCACGTCACTTTTATCGAAATGGCAAAATTTTAAACGTCGAGCTAATAATTATTTGTACTGTCCTTATATTTCGCAATTTGACAATCAATGACAAAGAATTGCTTTAGTACTAAATCACGACGCGAGATATACTTCGGTGAGATTTGAATCCTTTTTAACACGCTTTTATTAGCTTCACTTGTAACTATGTAAGAAAATCTTGGAATCTTAATTTGACCCACTTTCCGGTCTTTGATTAGGATGAAATTTTGCACACGCTCTGAGTTCTGATGACAATACATGACTAGCTAAGAAACGTCATTACAAATCAAATGGCGGCCTCCCCAAGATGGCGAACTGGCTGTTTGAAATGCACTTCCATGATATGGATATCAAATGAAAGGGTTTGCTGTCAGGAATGGGGCCATTCATTTATTACGTAAGACGATTTAGGGGGGGAGGGGGGTCGACCTTGTCTTATTTTTTCTTACAAGGGGGTGGGAGGGGTCTCAATAGTTCTTACGTAAGATCATAAAAATGCGCAAAGATAAAATTATACTTTAAAAAAGCGCGGACAACCGCGCAAGTGCCGAGGTTCGCTCGGATGCGTATAGGTAATAACTTCGGAATCTCTTTCGTTAACATAATGTATTTATTTCTAAAATAGTTTTGCATAACGAGTTTGGCATATTTCTTTTTGCATAATATTACTTTTTCATAGTTGATTTTTAGCAACATATGTACTGTGGCATAATTATAATTAGGTCTTATATATTTATGCATAATTATAAAATGCACAATGTTTTTAGCCATAGTGTATAGTAGCATAATAATATTTTATAATAAACTTTTATTTTATTAATGGTTCTTTGAATCTAAAAAATAAAAAAGGTACTTTACCAGTATTTCCTATATTATATAGTGTCAAAGTAGGTTTAGGTATGGTTCGGTGCGGCCAATCCTTAGGGAATGGTGTGGGAGAAAGAACGGGTCGGTGACTTACCGGCTGGCGCAGTTATTTTCCGGGCACGGATGCTTTGGAAAGTACCTGCACCGCATTCAGAGGAAGCCGAACTCATCGTGCCACAAGTGCAGCGCTGCGGAAGACACCGCGAAGCACACCTTGGAGGTGTGCCCAGCGTGGATCCTGCAGCGCGGCACTCTGGTGTCGGTGATTGGAAGGAACCTGTCGCTTGCCGGCGTGGCTAAGGCCATGCTGGCGATCGAGAGGTCATGGGAGGCAGTAGTCTCCTTCTGCGAGAACGTCATCTCGCAGAAGGAGGCTGCAGAAAGGATCCGGGAGGAAGCCCAAAATGCGGTCCTAATGAGGAGGAAGAGAGTCGGGAGACGGCGGCGCGTTTATGCCGCGCAAATCCTGATATAACTGGGAGAAGGCAGTGGGGTGGCCATCAGCGGACCGGGTATCCGTTGGTGGCATTACACACACCTAGCTGGCCTATGGTGATGCCAAAGGGACTAATCACCGGGCTGTAGTGGTGATTCCTAAAAAGGATCCCACAAGGCCCACCGGTGATGTGAAGTACAGCGGGGGGTTTTAGTGGGTATGACTGTCCCCACATGCCCACTTTACGCATGTCCCACCGTATACCCAACGGTGGGGCATGCGTAAAGCATTTCCCCCCGAAAAAAAAGGTTTTGGTAAGGTAAGAGTAATGTTTATGTAAAAAGTTATTGATATGTGTCTATTATCTTAGGAGTTACTTAGTAAGATGATTATGATTATATTCATTAGCGTTTGATACCATTATGCCTTTGTTATAAAGTAATGGTTGTGAATTTTTGCTTCAATATGATTGTGCTGGTTGTATTTATTTGTTATGAATAATAATATTATGCGTAAATATCATTAGTATGAATTACCATATGCCAACATATTTTATGGTTTAAATTTTTATGCAAATGGATAGTGAACCAAAAACTTCGTGGCCGTATTTTAAATATTGAAAAAGAAAAAGCTTTAGCCATATATTCAAGATGAGAAGAAGTTTTGTGCCGCATAGGAGCTGATGTGGAATGGGTGAACGTTGACGACGTCACAATCCTGAATAACCAAATAGAAGCAACACCTATTATTAGAGATGTTCCAGTGTCAGATCCACTTTCCAAGTGGGTTTTGAGGCCCTGGACACAAAATCTTATGTAGGTAAAGATGAATAATTAAAATCAAAGTTTATTCCCCCAAAAAATAAAAATTTTTGGTACCTTTGTAAGTGCAAATAAATTTTTCTAAAAATTATAACTTTGAAAAATAAACATTAAAACAAACCAAACGTGTATTCATTTTTGCCTTTAGATTCTTACGTAATAAATATTAAACAGGGGGGGAGGGGGTCGGCCTAATCTTATTTTTTTTTACAATAGGGGGGGAGGGGGTCAAAAACTAGGGAAAATAGTCTTACGTAATAAATGAATGGCCCCAATACGAAAAAAATAGTCACCTGACTTAAATCCAACATGGCGGACGTCTAAAATGGCGGGCAGGCTATTTGAAATGCATCCCTGTGATATGGGTATTAAATGAAAGGGTTTGCTGTCAGGAATACGAGAAAATAGTAACGTGACTCAAATCCAACATTAAAATGAAAGGGTTTGCAGAAAATAATGCGAAATGACATTTTCTTGCCAAATTATCATGTCATGGGTATCAATCAATAAGGTTCGACGAGAGGAATACGAAGATTGGACTTTGAGTCTATGAGATCCCACCTAAGCCAAGGTAGGTACTTAAGTATTTTGAATTGAAAGGTACGCGAATATATGATATCAAAGCACAAGATCATATTATTGATGCTACTCGTAATCTAGGAAATAATAGTTTGGAGTTGGTTATACCTAAGGACATAAATAAAACTGGTGGACTTCCAAGCAATCTCAAAATTTTCGCAGGTGCTAAAATTATGCTGCGATCGAATATTGATGTAGAGAAAGGCCTTGTCAATGGAAACATTGGTTTCATCTCTGAAATCATCTGGCCTCATTTCCGCCGTGACCAAATCTATGACACAGACATTCCATCAATTCGAGTAAATTTTGGCAAGGACGGTGAACATATAATAAGGCCCATAACAAAACAATTCCCCGCAAAGTTTAGCTATGGCACTGTTGAAAGACGCATGTAACCTGTGATTCTGAGTTGGGCGTCGACAGTGCAAAAAATGCAAGGTTGTACGGTGGATTGTGCTGTAGTATATTTGGGACCCCGTACTTTTGCATCCGGGCAAGCTTACGTTGCTCTGAGTCGCGTCAAGTCCTTAGATGGCCTCCAAATAGAGGAACTGGACTGTTCAAAGCTCACGGGAAAAACTCCTTGCAACACTGACGCATTGGCGGAAATGGAAAGAATGCGTGCTAACGCCGTATTAAATTTGGATGCATAAAACTGTGAATTTTGTTAAGTTTGTTAATAATAAATATCTTTAAATACCTATCAATATTTTAAATTAGTAAGTATTAAATTAAGTTTATATAATAAGAAGACTAAAAAGTATAAAATTAAAAATAAAATAATTTAAAAAACTAAAAAACACGCTTTTATTACGCACTAAAAATATAGTTCAAAAAACTAAAAAACACGCTTTAATGATGAAAGAAACTAAAAAGTGGAAAATAATTTCTAATTTAGAAATAAATCAATAAACAATAAATGGTATTATTGCGATAAAATCATAGGGGCTCCATATATCAGTTCTTGAAAAGCGCCCCACGCTTTTTCACAATAATATTAATTTAAAAATGAATTAAGAAACAATCAATGGTATTTTTGTAAAAAAGCGTGGGGCGCTTCTTAAGAACTGACATATTCTATGGAGGTTTCCTTATATCAGTTCTTGAAAAGCGCCCCACGCTTTTTATTTTATACTTTTTCTTATGGAAAACGAAAACTTCTTTGTGAGTAGGTACATTGACCTTTTAACCGAAGCCAGGCTATATTACCGCTTCATTGCTTTCACAGGCCATATAGTGTCAAATTATCGATCGAAGTATAATGTCCATGCCCAAAAATCAGATGTCAGATAGTGTTACTTTAAGTTGTTGGAATGAGTTAGAGGTTTTAAATGGTGAATTGACGCAATCGAACGAAATAGAGATTAGCTTTGATGATATTAATAGTGATGTTCGTGTCGGTTTTAGACCTAAGTTATTAGATATCTTGCCACAATTATCTTCTTCCTTTTCCACCGTCCGTTTTGGAAATCTCGAGTTTCTACTGAACAATTAGAAATACGATTCACTGACCATCTCGAATAGTACAGAGACGCCCATACCGATTCAGCTTTGCAGAGGGTAAAATTATCAGAGAAAAGACTGTCGAGCTCTCTCTAGTCCAATACTACTAGTAAAAAAGAAAGATGGCTCCGATCGCATATGTGTCGATTACATAGAACTTAACAGTGATATTGTCTGGTTGCGCCAGTATTAAATTAAAATCTGCCGCGTTCTTAATTTGTATATTGTTTTAAACTTTCATGATCACTAACATAACAGTAATATAAGTTAAGTATTTACGGGATTGTTACCATGTACCTTGTTTTAGACAGTTGCCGATATTTCGGGACTGTTGCAAGTGCCGTGATCATAGAGCAACTGTATTTTTTTTTTATTAATTTGTATGTTTTTGTAATTTTTATTTGTTTGGTCGACACTCCTACCCTAATCTCCATTTATGCCATTTCCCTTTTCGCACATACCTTATCACGCAAGTGGAAGAGCGAGACGACCGCCCCATCTAGCGGTGGCAATATGGCCAAAATGCGGACAAAAAAAGAAAAAGAAAAAGTCGACTAATGCCCGCTCACGCGCGTGCACCGAATTCCGCAATATTAAATTGAACTAGGCGCCTATCTGCAAAACCCTACTACAAACTATAGTTTTATGTAACGGTGTCTTCGTGTAACAATAAGGAACAGCAAAACCCAGGGACGACCCCGGCAGCCTTCAGCATCTCACACTACGTGGCGGTCAGGGTTTCGTGCCCCCTTTATCTTCCTTTTATATTTGTTGTCAACATTAATTTTCTCACACCGCAATACAGTCCAATAATTTTGAATCGCCCGCACAACCAACGTCTTTGTCCGTTTTTCTCTGCCTTTGAAAGGTGATCAGATTTCCAGACTGGTGGTGCTAAATGGTTTACAATTTTAGACATGCTAAGTGGATATCATCAAATTCCTGTATATTCCAATTCAATCGAGAAAACTGCATTCGTCACCCCTTATGGTCAGTGGGAATATCTCACTAAGACGTTTGGCTTGATGAACGTGTCATCAAACGGAAAAGAGGAAATATTATATTTTCTTTTGATCAAATGAAATATCAAAAGAGGGTAGATAATAAAGTATTTATTAAGTGGCCAAAATCAGTTTATTCATCTAGGTCATGTATTTGCCATCAAAATGGAAAACTAAATATTCAAATGCTCTAAATTTATATTGTATGATGATTCAACAATTAATATTCACACTTTACCAATATATACTTATCTTTGGCACAACGATTAGTGCTGAATATAATCCGATAAGGACTACCGGCCGTCCGCCGGCTCCGAGCGTCAAGCAAAGAAAGAGACCGTCTGACTCAGTGCGAGGCATTATAAAGGCACCGCGTCACTCCACCGCCTGGCGGGGAGGTGACGTGGACCGATCGTGTTGTCTATGCTATGACAGGTAACACGTTAGATCAAAGACAATGATGAAAAATATTGTACTATAAAGTGTACATAGTTAAATCAATCAATAAATCAATTTAGTAAATCAATAAATAATCATTTAAATATTAATAATGATAATGAATATGATTAAGTAACAATTAATACACTTTGAATTATTCCTAATTCTAACACGGCCATACTGACAGTACTTCGTCCCCGAAGTACTTTGAGATTATATAAAAAAAAAACCGACATAAATCAGATATCGTTTCATAAAACCAAGTTATTGTTTCTTAATTTTATAAACCTCTATGCCTAGACATGTACAGTTCCATCACTTGCTGGTTAGTGAAGACCAAACTGACACCAAGCACATGGTTATCCAGCATATCTTTTTTTATAAACCTCTATGCCTAGACATGTACAGTTCCATCACTTGCTGGTTAGTGAAGACCAAACTGACACCAAGCACATGGTTATCCAGCATATCTTTTTTTATAAACCTCTATGCCTAGACATGTACAGTTCCATCACGTGCTGGTTAGTGAAGACCAAACTGACACCAAGCACATGGTTATCCAGCATATCTTTTTTTTATAAACCTCTATGCCTAGACATGTACAGTTCCATCACTTGCTGGTTAGTGAAGACCAAACTGACACCAAGCACATGGTTATCCAGCATATCTTTTTTTATAAACCTCTATGCCTAGACATGTACAGTTCCATCACTTGCTGGTTAGTGAAGACCAAACTGACACCAAGCACGTGGTTATCCAGCATATCTTTTTTTATTTATTCTTAATCATTGTTTTTATGATACGATTCTGTTGCACTATTACTCAATTAATAATTTTCATTATCACCAATTACAAGTTCATTTTCATTATCACTATTTCCAGTTTCATTTTCATTATCACTTTTTACAAGTTCATTTTCATTATCACTATTTACAAGTTAATTTTCTATAGAAGCATTTCATCTATGAAGTTATGTTCATTACCTTTCGTAACCTCATTAAATCGAGCCTGTAAGGTAAGTTTGCAGTACGACCTGTTAATAATCGAAGAGAATATAATCCGGTTGATTTTAAGACAATTGTAATCAAATTTTAAACTTTCCAAAGCCTGTTCGGCCAGCCTGATGAATCAGAACATGTAGTAACAGGCACTAATTTTTTTCGAAAAGACGTGTAGATAACATGCCTTTCCTATTCTATCGAAATATAAGTAACATGATGAGAATGAGAAGTGATATTTAAGACGCTTTGCTAGACATTCCCTTATAAGACTACAATTTACACCAATACCTAATATGAAATTTAGTTTTTTCTCATTTAGTTCTTACACCTCCGCACACACTACACATTTGAATAAAACACTTTTTATTTTTACGGATTTTGCGCACTTTTTATTTTATATTTAATCCCGATGTTTCAATGGTTGTCATGTATTTCTACTTCCTCCACAATATTTTGATCGGGCACGTTCCAAATTGTTTTATTTTTAAATTTTATTTCGTTATTACATTCTTACTACGATTACATTGTATACTACTGAGTCTACTACCAGTTCGGAAATTGGGAGGCCCTTCCGAGAAGAACTGGCGAAAGAAACTCGGGCAGGGGGACCGACCTCCATCTTACTGTTATTATTTGCATAAAGAGCTAACCACATCATCAGATCTTGCAATGTGTGTTTTTGTAGGTATTCATTAATTTTTATTTTTTATTTTTTTTGTTTCTTTTTCTCGGCCATGAATAAATATTTTAGTAGTTTTTAGTCACGATTCATTAAATTTACTCGTTTGCTGAACACGTGGTTTCAAATTACAGTTTTTAGTATCATAACGAGGTAGAGCAATGTCATATTGCCGAGGTTTAGGCTATACCGCATCACGTATTGCCAACAACAATCTCTTCAGCATCGTAGGGTCTATATCGAACTATTTAACCGACCTTGGTCACAAGCTGAAAGAAAGAAAAAAAATTTAGTACAGGGCGTGAGGATCCCACTTCTGATGTCATCAAACGGAAAAGAGGAAATATTATATTTTCTTTTGATCAAATGAAATATCAAAAGAGGGTAGATAATAAAGTATTTATTAAGTGGCCAAAATCAGTTTATTCATCTAGGTCATGTATTTGCCATCAAAATGGAAAACTAAATATTCAAATGCTCTAAATTTATATTGTATGATGATTCAACAATTAATATTCACACTTTACCAATATATACTTATCTTTGGCACAACGATTAGTGCTGAATATAATCCGATAAGGACTACCGGCCGTCCGCCGGCTCCGAGCGTCAAGCAAAGAAAGAGACCGTCTGACTCAGTGCGAGGCATTATAAAGGCACCGCGTCACTCCACCGCCTGGCGGGGAGGTGACGTGGACCGATCGTGTTGTCTATGCTATGACAGGTAACACGTTAGATCAAAGACAATGATGAAAAATATTGTACTATAAAGTGTACATAGTTAAATCAATCAATAAATCAATTTAGTAAATCAATAAATAATCATTTAAATATTAATAATGATAATGAATATGATTAAGTAACAATTAATACACTTTGAATTATTCCTTATTCTAACAAACGCAACTTTAGTTCATCAGCGAGTGGTAATGAACGCATTGGGTCATGTTGCCCGCGATTATGTAGTTTGTTTCGTTGATGACGTATTATTGTTGTCTTTCAGTATTCAACAAGGTCTAGAAAGACTCCTCTGACGAAGGCTGGCTATACCATAAATCTTTCTAAATTTGCCTTTTTTTTTAAATCGTATCGAAAATCTAGGTTTTATAGTTGAAGATAAAAGAATAAGTCCAAATCCTCAAAAATTTAAGGCCCTTACTAAGCTTCCCCCTCCCCAGATGTAACACAACTCAGAGAATTCATTGGACTTGCTTCTTACTTTAGAAAATCCGCGCCAAACTATTCTACTCCACTTTATCATCTTACTAGTGGAAAGGGTGCGCTTATTGACTGGCAACATTCTGACGAACAGATTCGTCAACGAATTCTTCGTCGGAACTCTTTGCCTAAGTCTGTGTTTTCTGATAAATACAATTTAGAGGTCTTCAACTCACGAATGAATACGTCCCAAAATTCTGGAAGCTTGACAACGTGCAACCAATACCCAAAAAGGGTAGTAGTGCTGACCCATGCAATTACCGACCGATCGCCATCACTTCCATACTCTGTAAGGTTATGGAAAGAGTGCTGAACAGCAATTTGCTCTCATACCAAGAAGACAACGATCTCCTCAGTGACCGTCAATATAGCTTTCGCCGAGGACGCTCAACTGGGGATCTTCTAGTGTATGTGACGCAACCCCAGCATTGCGTCACATACACTAGAAGATCCCCAGGCAGGATCGAGGCCCTCGAGATGCACGGCGAAGCACTTGCCGTGTCACTTGACATCTCGAAGGCTTTTGACAGGGTCTGGTATGCAAGTCTGCTGCGCAAGCTTCCTGCGTACGATATCCCCGCTGACTTTTGCAGTTGGATAGCCGACTTCCTGACTGAACGATCGATCAGACTAGTTGTCGATGGCTGCTCCTCTGACTCAGTGGAGCATCCATCGTTGTAGAGAGATACCTGTCTAGCGCAAAAGCCAGCGGCGACGACGTAATGTTCATGAGAGAGATCATGGTTGAGCGAATAAACCAGAGGCTAAACTACGTTTCCCGGTGGGGTGACAGTAACCTCGTCCATTTCAACGCCTCCAAAACGCAAGCGTGTATTTTCACTGCAAAAAGGAGTTCCTTCAACCTCACTCCTACTTTCCGAGGTACAGATGTACCTCGGACCTGTGACCGATAGCCTCGAGCTTCTTGGCATGGAGTTGTCGTCAGATCTCAACTTCGGTACCAACATCGAGTCCAAGGCTCAGACTTTAGCTAAAAAGCTGGGCGTCCTAAATAAGGTCAAGCGATGTTTCACGCCGGGACAGCTTTCAACTCTATATAAAGCTCAAGTCCGATCTTGCATGGAATAATGCAGCCACCTCTGGGATGACTCAGCAAAATACCAACTTGCTGCTCACCGCCGCAAAGTTGCCTGTCTGTCGGTCTTCTACAGATTGTATTTTGGAGAGTGTGCTCAGGAGCTACATATGCTCATACCGCCATCACCTTTCTTCCATCGGACATCCAGACGCACTGCGGGCTACCACCCTTTCTTGTTCGCTAATTCTGCCTGTCACACCAAGCGCTTCTCGACTTCTTTTATAATGCGCACAGCAAAGGAGTGGAACTCCCTCCCTGTGTCTGTATTTCCGAGTACTTATAACCCGTCTGTTTTTAAAGCCAGGGTGAATAGGCACCTTCTGGGTTAGCTCGTTCCGTCGTGGATTCTGTCATTGCCCCCGGGCTTGATTAGGATCAAGAGCGAACCCATTCTGAATAAAAAAAAAATGGACATATAGTCGGTCTTTCCTTCATGTACGGTAACGAAAAAGACATTTTATCTTCATGCTTCCAGTTTTTGTCAAGAATATTAGCCTGCCCACTTTTAGTATCTTTGCTCTTTTTAATAGTACATCTAAAGGCTGCTCGCAGCAGTGCCCATGCTTTTTTACATTATGGGTAAAACAGTGACAGTGGTATTTTTTAAATCACATCAGAAAAGCATTAATGTCAAACACATTTAACGTCCCGGAAAGCAAATATTTGCCTGGCACTGAAAAAAAAAGCACCACATGTTATCATAAGAAATGAAGCATTCCCTTTAAGAACCTATCTAGTGAGACCATATCCTAAACCTCACCTATGTGACCAAAAAAAACACATTCGGTGATAGACAATCCCGTGCAAGAAACGTTGCCGAAAATGCATTTGGGATTTTAATAGATGGATAATGATGACAAAGTTGTTATAACAATGTGTATCTTACATAATCATATAAAATCTGGTGGTGTTCAGCACTCGAATAACAAAGAAAACACATAATCACATTCTTTATCAAACCTAACTAGACAGGGCGGCGATTACCAGGCTAGCGCATTTGATGGCAGATAGAATTTTGCTAGTTTTTCGATTCATCAAAAGGAGGGTTAAGCTACTAAAGGCTATCTTATTATTTAATTATTAAGTGTGTAAAATAAAATATGTACTTACCAATCCTTTTAAGTTTTATGCCTATTTCGTTCCACGCCTGATCCTTTTTCTGATTGTCACTGGTTTTTTTTATCAGTTAAATCACAAAGATATTTATAATCTCTAACAATTTCTATGAGCTTTTCGTTATCCATGGCAAAAAAAATAATAAAAGACGTCTGCACGGCTCCGATACTCGGTTCACACTTTCCGGCAGGTAGTCACAGACACGTACATAAATGAACCGCGCAAAATATTATTTCCGCGAATACTGGCCGGGCACGGCCAGTGTCTGTCGGCATCTACGCGGCCGCGTTACGATAGATATAAATACTTATAACACGAGGGATTCGTGTCAAGAAAATCTTGTGATAAATAACGAAGTTAGTTCACAGCATTTATTATGATAATCACAATTTACACTACAAAACCGGCCTTAACATTAGCAGTAGGTATTCAAGCAACGAGAGCCACGAAGGTTTCTGGGACGCGACTACAATTAATTACGATAAACCTTCTTTTATCGCGCGTCGCTCGGCACTAGCCTTGAGTTCTTTTAGGATTTGAAAGCATACTGCTAATGCTGGCATACTCTACGGGTCGTTCGTCGGTTCCCTCCCCCTGGAGTAAAGTCGCTTCGATAGCAAAGTACTGTCCAGTTCTGATGACAAACGGTTTTGTCTTATCAGCCTGACGGAGGATCGGAACTGTCGCTCGGCACTGGCCTTGAGTTTCTTTTAGGACTCGAAAGATGTGCGCAGGGGCGCGGGGAGTACACACTCGCGGAGCGCATGCGCGCCGCCATAGGGTTCTATTATGGCATTGCGGAATGTTATAACGTTACTCCGGTACATACTCTTATAAACACTGTAAAGATAGAAGACTATTATTTTGTCTGCCACGGCACTTGTCTGTGACGCACAAACGAACCTCGTCTCGTGTTAAACAATAGAAAACGCGTCGACAATTTTTTTTTTCTGTAATTTTGCAGTTACGTAGAGTCTTACTTTGTCTGGACGTTTTTTTTTAATTAATTTATTTAGGACGGGTTTGCTCTTGATCCTAATCAAGGCCGGGGGCCATGACAGAATCCACGATGGAACGAGCTAGCCCAAAAGTTGCCTAATCACTTTGGATTAGGCAACTTTCAAAATTAAATTAAAAACATAATCACTTTGGCTTTAAAAATAGACGGGTTATAAGTTCTCGGAAATACAGACTCAGGGAGGAAGTTCCACTCCTTTGCTGTGCGCATTATGAAGGATGTTGAAAAGCGTTTGGTGCGACAGGTAGGAATATCCACCAAGAAAGAGAGGTAGCCTGCAGTGCGTCCGGAGACATCGGACACGATGGAAAAAAGGAGATGGCGGTATGAGCAAATGCAGCTCTTGGGCACACTGTAGAAGACCAACAGACAGGCAACTTTGCGGCGATGAGCTAAGGTGTGAAGATTGCTCTTCACCAATCGCTGTCCCCGATGAGCCTCTCAGCTCTGCGCTGAATAGTGTCTAGTGCAGCAAGTTGGTATTTTTTCCCAAAGGTGGCTGCAATATTCCATGCAAGATCGGACTTGAGCTTTATAGAGTGTTAAAAGCTGTCCTGGCGAGAAAATTCGCTTGACCTTATTTTGGACGCCCAGCATTCTGGCTGAAATTTGAGCTTTGGATTCGATGTTGGCGCCGAAGTTGAGGTCTGAAGACAACTCCATGCCAAGAAGCTCGAGGCTGTCAGTCACAGGTACAGATGTACCTCGGAAAGTAGGAGTGAGGTTGAAGGAACTCCTACTTGCCGTGAAAAGACATGCTTGTGTTTTGGAGGCGTTAAAATTAACGAGGTTACTATCGCCGTGACTCAACCTATGATTCTTTCGCTCAACCATGGCCTTTCTCATTAATATCACCTCATCACTGCTGGCTTTCGAATTAGACAGGTATCTCTCTACAACAGTACTGTCGTCTGCACACCCAACAATTCCTGTTATCAACAGGTCATTGATGTGTAATGGTTGTGAATTTTTGCTTCAATATGATTGTGCTGATTGTAATTATTTGTTATGAATAATAATATTATGCGTAAATATCATTAGTATGAATTACCATATGCCAACATATTTTATGGTTTAAATTTTTATGCAAATGGATAGTGAACCAAAAACTTCGTGGCCGTATTTTAAATATTGAAAAAGAAAAAGCTTTAGCCATATATTCAAGATGAGAAGAAGTTTTGTGCCGCATAGGAGCTGATGTGGAATGGGTGAACGTTGACGACGTCACAATCCTGAATAACCAAATAGAAGCAACACCTATTATTAGAGATGTTCCAATGTCAGATCCACTTTCCAAGTGGGTTTTGAGGCCCTGGACACAAAATCTTATGTAGGTAAAGATGAATAATTAAAATCAAAGTTTATTCCCCCAAAAAATAAAAATTATTGGTACCTTTGTAAGTGCAAATAAATTTTTCTAAAAATTATAACTTTGAAAAATAAACATTAAAACAAACCAAACGTGTATTCATTTTTGCCTTTAGATTCTTACGTAATAAATATTAAACAGGGGGGGAGGGGGTCGGCCTAATCTTATTTTTTCTTACAATAGGGGGGGAGGGGGTCAAAAACTAGGGAAAATAGTCTTACGTAATAAATGAATAGCCCCAATACGAAAAAAATAGTCACCTGACTTAAATCCAACATGGCGGACGTCTAAAATGGCGGGCAGGCTATTTGAAATGCACCCCTGTGATATGGGTATTAAATGAAAGGGTTTGCTGTCAGGAATACGAGAAAATACAGGGTGGGCCAAGAATTCGTTAACATTTAAACCTAACATCCCGCGCTAATACAAGCCGCGCGGGGAGCGGGGAGGGAACTGACCACTAGCTCGCTTCTCGGAAATTTAGTCGCAATGGATCACTTCACGGGGCCGCAGCGCGCTTATTGTGTGAACCAATTTTATCTAAACAACAGTTCGCTCATTACTGTGAGACGCTTATTTCGCGTTGAATACGATTTACACGATTTAAATCAGTGTCCGAGTGCTCCATTAATAAAGAAATGGGTTAAGAAGTTCGAAGAGACGGGATCTACACTAAACGTGAAGCAAACCGGCGGCCCACGGACTTCTCGGAGCGAAGAGAACGTGCAGCGAGTTTCCGCATCAGTTCGACGTGATCCACATTTATCGACGCGCAAACGTTCGGCTGAATTAGGATTATCCCGTACATCACTGCGCCGAATTTTGAAATTAGATTTGAATTTACATCCATATAAGATCCAGTTAGTGCAGGAATTAAAACCTAATGATTTTAATTTGCGCAAGTCGTATGCCGAAACAATGTTAGATCGATTCAATAATTTTGACAACCTCTTATTTTCCGACGAAGCGCATTTCCATCTAAACGGACACGTAAATAAACAGAATTGCAGATATTGGAGCAGCGAAAATCCCAAATCTAAACACGAGAGGCCACTTCATTCTCCCAAGGTTACGGTATGGGCTGCAATTTCAGCAAAAGGAATCATTGGGCCCTACTTTTTCGAAGACTCTCGCGGCCGTTCGGTTACTGTGAATTCTGCTGAGTATGTGAAAATGTTACGGGAGTTCTTGGCACCGAAGCTACTGGAATTTGCTGGCTACAATAGTAACACATGGTTTCAGCAAGATGGAGCCACTTGTCACACATCTAACGAGTCCCTGCCGGTGGTCAAAGAAATGTTTCCGGAAAAGCTGATTTCCAGACGAGGCGACATCCCATGGCCACCCAGGAGTCCGGATTTAACCCCAGCAGACTTCTTTTTATGGGGTTATTTGAAGAGTCGTGTTTATATCCATAAACCAAAAACACTAGGTGAATTAAAGGAAAAAATTAGCGAGGAAATGTCGGCAATCACGCGGTCTCTTTGTCGGCGAGTATTCGAAAACTTCGGTGCTCGCTTAGAAGAGTGCAAAAATCGAAACGGTGGTCATTTAGATAATGTTATTTTTAAAAAATAAATTCCAAATCATTAACTTTCTTATCAATAAACAATTTAAAAAATATGTCAAATGGTTTTTTTTATATGATTTTTTAAATTGTTAACTAATTCATGGCCCACCCTGTAGTAACGTGACTCAAATCCAACATTAAAATGAAAGGGTTTGCAGAAAATAATGCGAAATGACATTTTCTTGCCAAATTATCATGTCATGGGTATCAATCAATAAGGTTCGACGAGAGGAATACGAAGATTGGACTTTGAGTCTATGAGATCCCACCTAAGCCAAGGTAGGTACTTAAGTATTTTGAATTGAAAGGTACGCGAATATATGATATCAAAGCACAAGATCATATTATTGATGCTTCTCGTAATCTAGGAAATAATAGTTTGGAGTTGGTTATACCTACGGACATAAATAAAACTGGTGGACTTCCAAGCAATCTCAAAATTTTCGCAGGTGCTAAAATTATGCTGCGATCGAATATTGATGTAGAGAAAGGCCTTGTCAATGGAAACATTGGTTTCATCTCTGAAATCATCTGGCCTCATTTCCGCCGTGACCAAATCTATGACACAGACATTCCATCAATTCGAGTAAATTTTGGCAAGGACGGTGAACATATAATAAGGCCCATAACAAAACAATTCCCCGCAAAGTTTAGCTATGGCACTGTTGAAAGACGCATGTAACCTGTGATTCTGAGTTGGGCGTCGACAGTGCAAAAAATGCAAGGTTGTACGGTGGATTGTGCTGTAGTATATTTGGGACCCCGTACTTTTGCATCCGGGCAAGCTTACGTTGCTCTGAGTCCAAATTACGTCAAAATTGATGTAATCCACATTTCCAAAAAGTAAATAAAAGGGTAAAACACACAACACAAATTAATTATGATGATGATGCTCTCGACCAAGCCTTTTTTGAAGACAAGTCCGTAAAGAAGGAGGACCGCAAAAAATGGATAGAGCTGCGGGATTAGGTCGCGAGGCACGCGCTTAACATCCAGGACAGGCACGGACATTGTGCGGATAAGAGGTTCGTGCTGGACGAAGTGAATGGCGTGATGAACTTCATGCTCAGTATCTAGAACTTCAAGAGGGTATCATCTTCACCCGTGTAGGGACAAAGATTGCTGAAGTGGTGGAGGCGAAAAGGAGGTTGACCTCCGAAGTGGCGAGCCTGAAGCGAGAAGTGGCCAAGTTAAAACAAACTGTGGCGGCAAGGCGCTTGGAAGTTATCCAGGAGAAGCCAGTGATTGACGAGAGCCTGCTACAAGCGTTATGGCAGGCTATTGATGAGACACTGACTGCTTGGGAGAGGCAAATCGTTCACCCTGTGCTGTCGGAGGGTGGACAACCCCGTGTGCAGTTGCTGGAACTGCCATCGGGCGCGTCCCCCGGGTGGCGGATAGGGGGGCCTCCAGACATGTGGGCCAACGGCTTAGCCGGCGCGGACCAAAACCAGCAGGGGGGGAGCTCGGCTGGCGTCCTGGGCATCCCGGGTAGCGGTAGCCGAGCATGGGAAGTCTTAGGCGATGCCAGTTCTGCCTGGTGTCGTCGAAGGAACTCGTAACCCTGTACATAGTGCAGGGCCGAGGGCCGCCACCTTCTGGTGGGGGTACCTCCCGACCCCCCAGGCGTAATTAGGGTTACCCGGGTACAGGGATCTGTGCCCGGGTGGACGTCGTATTTCTCCCATACTCGTGGGTCGATAATGGATTCAAGTAAATTTAAAACTAAGAAGCAGTTAAAAGGACGAGGTTCGAAGCCGGTCTCCGGTGAAGAACGTTTGGACAGAGCACAGTGCACAACAGAAGACAACACCCCAAAAGAAAAGTGAAGTGGAGGGAGAGCGCTCCCATAGAAACCGCATCCAAAGACGTGCCGAAGAAGAAGGTCGTACTGAGGTTCCCCCCCCCCCCCCCCGGAGGGAGCAGTCCCCTCAGGAGGCTATGTCTGAAGATGATTCAGAAGAGAGCTGTTCAGACGAGGAGTCAGAGGAGCAGATGGAAGATGAGGCGGCGGAGGAGAGGTTTCTGGGCCTCAAATCCGTCAAAAAAGAGGATCGCTCGGCGTGGAAGTGGTACCGCTACGACGCCGACTGGAACGCGCAGAGCATAGCGGACCAATTGAAGGTCGAGGAGTGTGGCCCGATGCCCGCAAATACCTCGAGGCGAGATTGGATGGACTGGTGAAGGCCATGCAAGGCATGGCAGATCTCGCCAGGGAGTCTCTTACCCGCGAGAGTACGAGGATGGCGGAGTTACTCGGCACGAACCGTAAGCTTATCGCCACGGTTCAGGCCCTAACCCAGGACGTAAAGAAGCTGAAGGCTGAGGCGGCGAAGCCCCCCCTCCCGAACCCAGTTGAGGAAGGGCCCCGAAGCAGGGAGGCCCTTTTAGCGGCAGCTCGCCTGGCGGTCGAGGAGCGGCTGGCGGCCAGCGATAGTAAGCTGCGATAGTAACAGGTGGTGGAGGAAAGGTTGACGGCGTGGGAGAAGCGGACTGCCCTCCCACCGAAAACAAGAAGCGTGCAACCGGCAACGGAAACTAAAACAGCTGACCCGAGGAAGGAGATGGCGGCAAACCCCCCACCATCCGAACGGACGGAGGTTTGGACGGAGGCGATCGGTAGGAAACGGCGTAGGATGAAGCGCACAGCGGCAGAGGCCAACCAGAGCGCGGAAACCAACAAGGTGGCTACGACGAAACAGAGGCCTAAACGGAAGGCGAAGCTCACTGCACCGAAGACGGCTGCAGTGACGATAACGGTGAAGCCGGAGGCGTGAGAATGTGGTGAGACGTACTCCCACATGCTGAAGCGGGCGAAGGCGGCAGTCTCCCTTCCTGACATAGGCATCACCGCCGGAGTCAGGACTAGGGAGACCCAGACGGGTGCCCGAATCATTGAGGTGTCGGACGGGAGCGGCGAGCTAGCGGATCGGCTGGCAGAACAGCTACGCAAAGCGGTCAGGGACGTGGCAGTGATATCCAGACCGGAGAGGACGCAAACCTGCGGATTTCCGGCCTGGATGACTCAGTAGAAGAGGCGGAACTTGTCGAGGCTATAATGGCTAAGACAGACCTGGATTCGACGGTCTCGGGTGGTCGATCGTAACCCTACCGATCGCAGCTGCCAAGGCGATCAACACGGAAGGCAAGATTCGAGTCGGCTGGAGCACCGCAGAGGTTAGGGTGTTAACTGCCCCCCCTCTGCGGTGCTTCAAGTGTCTTGCACTGGGGCATACCAATGTGTTTCAGGTGTGGGGCGCCTGGCCACATGGCCGCCTCCTGTAAGCGGGAGCAGGCATGCTCGGTGTGCGCCGCCTTCGGCCGGCCGGCCGACCATGTCATGGGCAGTCGCAGGTGCGACCTACCGGTGGTGAAGGGGAGGTCCCCTCCACTACCGGTGGACCCCATGGAGGTAGGGGCACCCAGCCCGTCGGGTGCCCAACCCCCCCCGTAAAAACGCTCGGGGGGGAGAGAGCGTCTTCCACCCCTCCCTCGCGGGAGGGGCGTGAAGACGCCGGAAGCGCGGGCGCGAGCGGGGGTCGCACGCGGAGCGCTTGAGGAGGACCCTCGGTACCATCTCCCGAAGGTAGAGCCCCCTCTCGGCGCCCCCAGGTGGCATCGGAGCTTTTCTCCGAGGCCGCGTGGGGGGGTCGAGAGGGGTGCTCGGCGGGATGGCGGCCGCGGAAGCCCCCGCGGCCGACTTCCGAGGACGCACGTCCCGATTGAGGTGGAGAGGGGAATTGACTGCACACCTTGGCCGCCACTAGGGTCGGTCGAGTGGTGCAGCGGTTCTTCTCCCCACCAAAAGAGGGCCAGCGGTTGTCGGAGCGGGAGACCAGCAGCTGCATTGCACTTGGCCCTCAGGCGTGCGGGGTGTTCAGGGCGTCACGGTTCACCCCGTTGCTCCGTCCCTCACGGAGCATAGGCGAGGTCCGCCCACGAGCGCGGACCCACACTGGTTCGGGTCGCGGGAAGAAGCCGTAAGGGGCCACGCGACCCCCACCACTGTGTTGCGGGACGCCGCAGGGTTTTAGTGGGTAGGCCTCCAAGCCTTTACCGGGCGCTAGGCCGGGTAGGGGCATGGAGGAGAGTCCCACATATCGTCTCGTGCTCTCCCGGCACGAGCGAATGCGTAACGCATTTACTGCGAAAACAAAAAAAAAAAAAAAAAGGGTGGACAACAACGGACGGCGGAGGGGCATGCAGAATTGTCTGCAGGCCCAACATGGAGGGCAGAGGTAGTGGCGGTTACTCCACCGGCCATCCAATACGATTCATGGAACGAGGCGGTTGGCCGCAAGAAGCGGAGAGATCGTGAAGTGCATGGCAGTGAAGGACAGCCAGGCTAAGTGAGCCGAGCAAAAGGTGACGGCCGAAAAAAAGCAAGAGACCCAGGCGGAAAGTAACACTCAACCCACCGGAGACCGCAGCAGTCACCTTGACACTGAAGCCGGAGGCGCTAGAGTGCGGTGAATACTACGCCGGATATACGTCCTGTTATAAAAGTTTTTCCATTCCTTAAGTAGTAATTGACACAATTAGAAATTAATCAGTTTGAAGCTAAAAAAGAAAATCAGTAAAAGATTACCAGAAAAACTAATTCCAATCCTTATATAGTCATTAACCATATAGTCATTAAACCGAATTAAAAAATGCGTCTCCTATGTTAAGCTTCTTCAGTAGCATTTGAAATCATTGCTACTTTATTGTGATTCTATTAAAGAATCTCTTAAGTAAAACAATTCCGATTTTCATAACATAAAATGAAACATTCTACATTGGAAAATCTAATTTAAATGAAATTTAATAAAAATATAAACAAAAAACTTACCAAGTATATCGCAAATTCCAAATATCCAATCATCCCATACAGCAAAACAAATTAAAAAACCGTTAACCCATAATTTGGCAATGAAATAAAAAGTTTAAAGTACGTAAATTATTGTTAATATTTACTGAGTAGTGAGTAAAAATATGCGAAAAAATAAAATAAAAAATCATATGCTAATTTCGCGAAAAACAATGTCGTCACATCGGTCATTGCCAAATATGTAAAAAACTGACTTACTGATTTAACTGTCCGGTCTGACGGAAATTATTAAATTAGGACAAAATAATAAATCCAATTAAATTTAATTAAAACCTAATAAACAAATTCACTTATAATTTACAACAAACTTTATAAAAAATAAACTTATTTGGTATGGAAATCTAAAAAACAATTTCTTGCATTTTTCCAGTCACAAAGCAGTCTCTGATATTTTGTACAGAACACCACAGTTTTCTTTTGCAGTACCTGCAACGCCCTTCCTCCATGGTTTTAGGGAAATTACATACATTGTCATACTTTACTGGACTACAAGGGCGTGCCACATAGAGCTTGTTGCATTATTGTGGCGTAATAAATAACCCTTCGCTAGAAATGACAGCACTGGGTGTCCCTCATTCCAGCAGTACCGTACTCTTGGATTTTGAAATATAATAATGGCTCATATTAATCATATAATCATATCTAGACCGAACACAGCAGCACCAGAACACTTACAGGCTAAGTCTTCTAATTATAGCACATAAGAAGCCAAATTTTAAAAGCATTTAGTAAAAGTTGAAACAACTGAAATGAAAAAGAAATGTGTTTTATTCTAAATGTAATCGTAGAAGTATTCTAGGGAACATAAGTTATAAGTGGGTTCTCCATAACTACAAAGTATTTCAATGATCTGTCTACTCCAAACGAATATCCTAGTTCCATACATTTTAGAAAAATGTCACATCAATAAGAACCGAACCAAAAACAGATAGATCAAAATGATAATGTGTAATGTCTGCCAAATACAGTGCCCAGCAACTTTATCTCCGTTGTCAAGTTTGCTAAGCTTTTCTATCAGGCACTATCCAATAAGTTTGAAGTTTTTCATGGAAACTGCAACACGCATCTACTATTAGAATTGTTTAATATATTTTTTGTATGATAAAATGTAAAACATTCGCTTACTTATATAAATACACACAAGTGAAGTATAAATTCAATGCAATATGGATTTGTCAAAATAATGATGCTGAACTTATTCAGCAACCCCACTTAGATCGATATTGAGATACAGCGGAGGGAGAATCTGTACCAGGGTCGTCTGCTTAGGTACCTCCGTCTTACCTATTTCTGCCGCAAAGTAGCAGTGCTTGCATTTCTGTGTTCCGGTTTGAAGGGTAAGATATGGCAGTGAAATTACTGGGTACAGTGACTTTACATCTTATGTCACAAGTTGGCAACGTACACTGTGGTTCTTGTGGGGGTTGCAGTTTTGCTGCGAATCTCACCACATCTATTATAGGTGACTGTTACCACTTACCATCAGGTGGGCAGTTTGCTTGTTTGCCAACTTTCGGCAATAAAAAAAAAGAAAAAAAAAAGCGTGTAATGCTTATTATACAATATAGGACTATATTGTATAAATATAGTCAAAATGGTACCAATATGAGATAAAATAATTTGTATATAATGAATCAATCAAACAATATTTGTAGTCACAAATTTTACGATCTTCCGTAAAATAGAGAATTAAAATGGAGGATTGGATTGTAAATTAGCCGTCATCATCATATAAAACAAAAAGAGTAGCCGCTGCGCTAACGTTTTATTTAATTCTGTAAGTGCTTAACTTCATAATTTGTAAATATATCTTCACAAAATGATAAACTAATTGCTGGGATGACGGAGACAGTTTTTGAACTAAGCGGGTCGAGTTCGAACCTCGCCTATGTAGGTACTACAATGGAGTATTTACGAGAGTTTATCGTGTTAATAATAATGCGAACGTCACTTAGTTAATATTTCTGTAAACAAAAAAGCGTACGTGTACTTATGTAGGTACGGCTCATATGTTTTTTAATGAGATATCTTGAAGTTAGCATATTCACTTTAACTTCATAATGTCGCTTATGCGTTGCATGCTGCGTGCGCAACTTCTGTTACCAGTGCCGGATTTACCATAGAAGCTGAAAAAGCTGAAACTTAGGGCGGCAAAATTGGCCTAAAAAAATAGGTACAGAAAAAAAGTAAGGCTGCGAACATAAGGTGGGGCTGCGGTGGTCGCGTGACGCAATCACTGTGCATTATTTTGATTTAGCAGTTTTAAGATTATAACCCGACATTGGTAACTGTGCATCTGAAGCTGTCAAGTCCTCGCGTACCTCCTCCGCACCCCACCGCCGCCGACCTAGTAGTGCCAACTGTTGGATATTTTGCCGTTAACAGGTGCATGATTAGCACTATCGGGCTATACCTATCTTCTTTAGCCCAACACATTACCCTTATAAGTACCTTATAAGTAGTGCAGTAAAAACAAAGCTTTGCTTTTCTTAGCTTAAATATATACCGAAAAAGTTGTAAAACCAAACTTCAAAATAAAAGTGAAACGATAGGTTGTGCACAAAAAACTTAACGCTGTCATTCGATTACTAAATTCTCTCTCATATTTGCAATTTTTATTTAAAATCAATTTAGCCTAGTCTATCATTTATATATATATAGCGATGAACTCTGAAACTACTTAACCAGTTTTGATGATTTTATTAATTTTGCTATATTTGTTTTGACTAGGCATTTTAATTTGTAATATTACCGTTTTTATAAAGGCAGGTTTTCACTCTATAAAGTACAGAAGAGAAGGAGGCGCAAATCCATTTGAATTGGTGTGTTGGTTATGCCCCAAACGGTTATCTATTGCAATAAAAATATGACTCGCTACAATTAAATTGAATTTATAATTGTGGTTGTAATTTACTTTAATATGGATAAATTAAAAATGTTCGGGGGCATTAAAAAGTAATTATATCTCAACTTGTGATAAATTATATATAAGTAATAAGTTTGAGAACCTCTATCCTGGATAAACGTTAATTAAACGGCAAATTATGACAGTATCTAATTATAATACATCATAAATAAACTTTATTGTGCACAAAAAAAACAAATAAAGCTGTACAGCAAGGAATTAAAAACAAAACGGCAGGTAATATAATGGGCCGTCTTATCGCTTAAAGCGATTTCTACCAAACCACCTATAACAATTACATAATTTTGATACGTTGAGATCCTACCTGGGCGTAAGCTATTTACATTACACGATTCACCAACGGTAGTTTACGCTCTGAGGTCGAGCAATAGAATTTTGTTTCATTTAATTTATTTCTGGATTTATTTACTTCGTAATTTCTTGAATGTGTCTAATCCCATAGTGAAGATCTTACTTACTCCTATAAAGTATAGGTAAATAAAGTTCAAATAATTTTTATAAATTAAGTATATTAAGATTCCCTAAAATTTAAAATATTGAAATGTCCAAATCAAATTTGATATACAAATTGGTACAACAGTAGGATTTAATGCTAGTAACACTGTACTACTTCTACACTAATATAATTAAACTTCAGCTTACATATTCATCAAACATTATAACGATATACACAATGAAATATACTAACAACATTATAATAAGATGATAATTCCATATCACTGCAGTTAAAAACCTGCTGAGAGAAAAGCGTATGTTACTCTACGATGGCACTAAAGAAGTTCTTTATATAACTAACAGATTAAATTTTTGGGTCACGGCGATGACGCTACACTAGAGAGGTCTAAAAATGAGTAGCACTTTTTCCTTTTACATAGATGTTTTATGAAAAAATTAAAACCTAGTTTTAATTTATTTGAATACACAACAGAAACGTATTTTATAACCGGATGCAATGCGTATAATACTAATCCAGAATCTTCTTATTACATAATTTGTCGAGTCAAGGACTTTTTAGCAGCAGTAGCGCTGCTTAATTTTGTTTTATTTTGCCTTTTTGTCTTTTCCTATGAGGGTTTTGTATGCGTTACAGTGTGTGCAATAAATAATATCTAATCTACTCTATTACTAATTACAGTAAATTTAAATACCTATATCTATATGAATTAATAGATTGGAAAACATTATTATAAAAAAAATACCATTGGATGTTATAGTTTATGCCATAATAAGAACTTATAAGAAAATCACAAAATTTTGAAGGATTTTTCCATCCTACTAGGTACTAGATAGTTAAGTGTTATGAATCATATTAAAGCGTTCGCCTGTTTTCACAATGTAAAGGATAAATATAATAGACAATTGAAAAACTCTACTATTAGTTGACCATAATACTTTATTTCTTGATAAAAACTAGTTATGAAATAATCTTGGTAGTCATCTTATACAAACTGCTCGGTATCTTAATTCATGAGCAATTAAGGTGAATACGAGCAGCCAAAACAATCGATCGCTGCAAATGGCCTGTCGACGAGAGACAGACGCGACCCCGAATGTGAATGCGCACACACGGTACATTGTTCAGACGAACTCATTTCAAGTCTGAGTAGCTATACGATTCGTAAATTGTTACTGTTTATACAATTTTATTTTATTTGTCACTGATGACGACTGTCATCAGTTAGTATTTGTATAATTCAAAATTTACCCTTATGTAGTAAAAAATATGCATTTATCTTATTAAATAAATTATAATTTATATAGGTGCAATTTCTTATCAGCCCTAACTTACATAGGTAACCCATCGAAATACCTACTTCAGGTATGCAAGACGTAACATTTTAACAGACTTCATATGTTACAATTATTATAATTACATACATATATGCAGTTTATATTTAGTGACTGTTCCCTCCGTCTTTTAGGAGTTCCTAATATTGATATTTTAATAAAGAAGTGTGCTGTTTTGATATATTATGCTTAAGAAATAGTTAATGGATAATTAAAACATTGCATAATTGATATAGAGAGAGTAAAGAAGGATAGGCTTATTCAAGTTCAGTATTGTTGTCATCTGGGCTACATTATCGCATCCTTGCGTTTATATGATAAAAAGGGTTATTTATAAACCCAACCACTTCGTACAAAACTAATATTTGATTTTACAGGATTTTGTGATACATTCACAAAATCCGGTAAAAAAAAACTTTGCATTGTTAGTGTTGTGCATCATGGTAAAATGAATGACAGCTAAACTGTTGTAATATTTATACTCAGTTCTTATGGCTATAGATATCCTAATTATAATAACATATAAGGCAATTGATTGAGTATTCAGATTGATTAATAAGTAAGTGTCAAGTATAATAAGCAAGCATTATGCACGTTGTTAGTACGAGTAGACATATTGGTTCTCTTTCCACACCACCTTAGAGGTAAGAACCAAAGGTGCGCTTTTTTTATAGAGGTATCCCCAATAGGCCTAGTCCTCTACTCCAATCAGGATGCATGCAGGAATAAGGCTAATCAGAAGAACTAAATATAGAGAAATCAGAGTTACGTACGTTGAGATTGGGTAATGTGTCCGGAATTGTGTCACTCACTTATACGGAGGCGGTTTGTTTGCACGTAGATTATAAGTCGAGGGCAGTGTTTCTATGAACGGTAGATTCGCGACCGGCGTCTTCCTACTCGCTAATAACGGCACCGCCTTCAATCAGTCTTTAAAGTCACATTGGATTAGTTAGGCCTCTGATTAACTTGTAGTTAGTTTAAATGGTACTTTGAAATATAAGATGCATTTCCATGAAGAATATAATAAAAAGAGTTATTTCGAACAATTCCTTATAAATATAAATAAATAAAATAAAAGAGTTATTTCGAATACCGAGGTAATAATGGTAATAATAGTTATCTCGATAGATGAATAATAAACGCAGTTATTTCCTGTATGTTTTTCAGGAAAAAGTTTGGAAAGAGTTAGCAATATTATTCTTATAGAGACCTGTTATATAACCTCGTGAAAAACATAGTGTTACCGTGGTGTTTGCAGTAAAGTAAAAGGTTTCGAACAATAACTGTTCTTAGGTTACTCGATACAAGTTTAGTAAATATACGCATCCATAATAAAAGTAAAGTAATAGCACCTTTCTAGCAAACTTCAACCTTTCTTTCGTTCTCGGAGACAAATTAGCAATTAAAAACAATTAGGCGAAAAGTTTCATGGTGGCGGCCAATGACTCTTCAGCCCAATAGTTAATATTGCTACTTCGTAGATAAGCGTTTCGCTTGTTATAAGACAATTATTATAGTTGTGTATAATCATACATATAAAAATCTGTCTCGATTAAAATACTGTAAGGTCACAGTATTACCGTTGGCGGTGTGCAAATAAGTTGATTGAATGCGCGCAGCACTAATATATCAGTTTATAGGTGCAACTATTTTGCGATATATCAGGCGTTCTCAGTGAATACCACATTATCAACATTGATATGCTAAAAATAATAATTAAGTAGCTGACTGACATAGGTCACGACATGACATATAGGTACGTGGGAACATTCAAGAAAGATTAAAGCTCAGTTGTTTTTGGTAATTTATTAAATAAGGTAATTGGAAGACTAATCACATTATTGTCACTAATATATTTATTAAGTTTATTAAGATGACGTGATGTTAACCGTATTCTGGAACAGTGTAACTACTTCGCAGTTAATATAGATAAATTGTATAGGAATTTATGACGATATGATGACAGTTACACTTATCTTCAAATGTATTTATAGAAACGCGGAATATAAAGCTGAATTGAGCACTTAGTTTAATTTTTTACCAACAATGTGTAATTGCTCGTTGTCTGTGGTCGCAGTCTGGACATGGAGTTAACGTTATCAACGGTCGAAGCCCCTTGTCTTACGTTAGTGACCAGATTATGTACGGTACTTGTGTGAACTAAGATAGCCTCGTTTTCATTTGTATAACTAACTCATCAACCTAGAAAGCACCATTGCTGAGTGATTTTCCATCCGATGAGACCCATATCAGATTTGGGCATTTTCGAAATTACAGACAGGCGCATTCAGGATTAAAAAGTTAATGTTTACACATCTGCCTATTCAACATTACTATTTTAAAGTTACCCTTTTTCTCAGTTTCTTTACTATTTTCGTTACTAAATTATTATCTAAAATTACAAAAAAGCTGTCTTTAATACAAAGTCAGGTAATTTCAACAATCATGAAATGTCACAACTTTATAACTGCTTTATTGTAGAAAATTAATGCCAACAAGTAATTAGCATTCAAGAGCAACAGTCGTTGATATTGATTAAAATCGCTTAGAGCGTTGTCTTGCTTCTAAGGACAATGATACATACCGGTGTACGTCCTAGCAATCTAAGGCTAATTAAAATTTGTGGTGCGTGACACAATCGCGTATTGCCTTACATATTAAATGCACACGTGCCTGTCAATGAACTTGCGAACAACGTCTGCATGTAAGTAGAAACGGTCAACTACTAATCATTGAGCCACGTGTATTCTACTAAAGCTCTATCTTTTAACTTGAATACTCAAACGTACCTATAGAATCACTGAATCCACATAAACTTTATGATAGAAAACTAAAGATGTGATAATTCACTTCAAACACACCATTTTAACACGCAATACATATAAGATAGGTTGAGCTCTGCCACCGTCTGGAGGCATCAATACTAGTAAGTTAGCATTTAATTTTATCGTTTTTCATATTTATATATAATATTTAAATAGATAATAATTTATATAAAATAATAAATAAATTGCAGAACAATAACAAATTTATAATAAAAATCAATACTAACGAGCAAAAACCAGGACGTTATCAGTGCGAGCCAAGAAGTCGTCTTGCTCGGTGTGAGTAACGAAAGTGCGCGAAGGCATAGGCGCATCAGCTTGCACACCTAAGGACGGCGGCTGGCGCTCATAGCGCTCCATGAGATCGGGCGGGACCCGCGGCAGCTCCCGACCGGTTGTGTTTGGTGCCTGCGTGAAGCCGAGTTTTGCAAGTAGACTCTCTCGTATCACTCTGAGGCTGTGCTCCCGTGCGTTTTCGAAAGAGCGGCAGGAAGCGCACGCGTCTAAGGTGGGAGTGTCCTGCGGGCAGGCAAGATCGGCAGCGACGGCTGCCAGCCACGCGGCCAGCAGCAGCAGGCTCGCGGGCCTGGCCCGCGGCCCGCGCGACGCGCCCAGCGGACGCGTGGTGCGGCAGAGCGGGTGGCGGCGGCGTAGCGCGGCGAGCGATGTGCGGCCGCGGGCGGCGCGTGCTACACTGCACACGTCGCGGGCCGCGCCAGCCGAGCCACGAGGAACGCCCCTTGCCCTCCGCCCCGCTGACTCACAGCATCGCATCGCGCTGCCGACCGCACGCGCATCTCTACCTGAGAAAAAAGAAAGAAAACGCGCCCTGCCTTCCTCCCATATCGAGACCCCCGCCCGCCCTATATGTTGTCTTAATATTTCGTTGTTGCTACGGTCAGCCATTTAGAACTTATTTAAACAAGAAAAAAAAAATTAAGCATTGTTATGATTTAAGCCGTCATAGCTCAAATTATGTAAACCAACTTCATGCGCGTAATATGTATTTATATACGTAACTTGAATAATTCCTGGGTGCCCTTCGATTTGCCTAAAATATGTTGACCAAACCTCATTAGCCTAAACATGCTAATAGATTATAGTACTCTATATATTAGATTATGCAAAAAATAATTGTGTGTAACAATTTATTTTTCAGTATATATAATCTAATATTTAGAGTACTATAATCTATTAGCATTTATGTTTTCTTCAACATAACACTAATAATGTTAAATTATTTTTAAAACAAACATTAATTTGTACACAAGTAACAGTCTCCCCGCCCGAATTCAGTTACAAAATAGGAGCAGCTTTTTTGATGATTAGTCACAAAAATAGTGATGAAACACCTCACAAAGGACCCCAACAGCGAAAAAGCGTCAAAAATTAAAGATTATATTACGGTTAGTGAACTTAGAGACACACACTCTTGTTAACAATATTAGGTGTTATGCGAATCATAATTTATATTTGTAGAAGTAGGAATTATGAATGTTCCGCCATAATAAGCCGGAAAGAAACAGGCCAAACTAATTTGGGACATGTAACTATTGTACAACAGCTTGTGTTTGAATGATAAATAGGACTATGAAAAATTCGTCGATCCAATATAAAACTGCCTAATTATATTTTCCATTCCAGAGTTATAAGTCTGAAAAAGACTTAACTATTTATACAGATTTTAATTATATTTTAGTAAATTTCTTCATTTAAAAGTCAAAAATTTTTAAATGTCGGACGAAAGTTAAAAAAATTCTCGTCGTAAAAGTCGTAATTATCTTGCAACGGCTTTGAGGTCAAGCCAGTGCCATTTCTGCCAATCTTCTGAGTGTAATGAATGTAAAAAACGTTCTCATGAGGATAAGACTTCATTGGAGACACAAAAAAATGATTAGAGTCAAGGAAATGTTGGAAGTTGGTTTTCGTTCACGTGCTTGGCAAACATTGCGGGCACTACGCCCCATGTTATAATAAGTCTACTTTTGGATACGTTGTCGCATTACTGGCAGCATGGCAGAGCGACATTGAGGAGGAGGTCGCATCACTATATGCATACAAGATCTATAGATAAAAATTATTAAAAGTAAATCAGCTATGGTACTAAGAGTTATTAGTATTTTTTTTTAATAGTAAATAGGTCAGCGCTTGACCGCCATCTCGCCTGATGGTAAGCAACGGTGCGATCTAGAATATGAGGCGCTTCCCTAAAAGATACCAATTCATTCGTGACTTAAGGACCCCTTAATTGTGTTTGGCTGGAAACACAGACTCTTTAGCGGTACGGATCACAAAATTGGAACCAAAACGCTTAGTGCGACTCTTTGGTATAACAACCACATAGCGGTTAGATTAAAAGAAAAATATTCTAAATTGAAAAGCATACTTAAACAACTTCGTGGTCTATTCGGAAGAATATGTCGGTAAGTATTTCTATCGATTAATAAATTAAAAAGTATGCTCTGGTCGGATATCTTTAGGATTTTCTTCTTTCTAACCTCCAAATGTAAAATCATGTTGTAAATGGTTAGAAATCTGCACTTCATAGATCTCTACCCCGTGGTCACGAGTTGTCCACGGAGTGGACGAAGTATCCATGAAATGAAGGTTGTTGGAAGCTTGCTTTTTAGTATATGATATGTCTTGGTTAATTTATTTCAAGATATGTTTTGGTATTATATGTATTGACATTCTTATAATAGTGCTTATAATTAAAATGATCATAGAAGTGCTTAAAATGATGGGAAATTAATCATAGAGAAAATGAGGAGCGCAGGTGAAAAAGTAAGAAGTGCCAGCAAAGGCTAAGAAACAAAATCAAGACTGATCGCGTAGCATACGAAGCATACTAAAACAAAAGAAAGAGAAAAGTGACGGAAAGGAAATGCTGAACAAAAGTCAAGACTATTAACAAAATGACATCAAGGGAACAAAGAAAGCAACTAGGTACTTGGAGAAAAGTTGGTTGGTTCTTGGTTCTCAGTATTGCCGCCGATCTGCTTAGCCGATAGTGGATCGATTTAATGTTTCTTTTTTAGTTAAATAATTTAAGATTTGAAAAGATGATCCCATGAATTTTTATGAAGTTTGGATTTCATTAATCATATAAGTGAAATAAATCTACTAAATTTTAGTATTCATGGTTTTTCCACCCTAAAATAATTTTTTGTGGTAGTTGTAGCATCAATTCGTTGCTAATCTGGATTATACAAAACAGATGCAGCTCTTTATCAGTAAATAGACACAAAATATTCGCAGACGAAATTGTTTATTTTAACTAGCCGTAGGAAAAACGGTGTACCTACTCCATTAATTCGACGCAGAATAAATATTATGACATCTTTCAAAATAAAAACATTAATTGATTGCATTCCTTTGCGTTTTTGCTAAAAGCAGAAACTCAGTTAACACGTGATAAAATGATATTTTCCATCTGTTGTATTGTCCGTTGAAAGGGTGAAAGCGTGATAAAATTAAGTTTACTTATACGTTTCACATCGACGCTCATAAGTGTTTTAACTTTTTTCGTATTCTTCAAACCCAGTTAGGCGACATAGTCAGCAGCAGTGCCGGATTTACCATAGAAGCTGTAAAAGCTGAAGCTTGGGACGGCAAAATTGGCCCAGAAAAATAGGTACAGAAAAAAAGTAAAGCTGCGGACACGAGGTAGGGCAGCAGCTCCGCTAGTGCCAACTGTTGGATATTTTGACGTTAACAGGTGCATGGTTAGCACTATCGGGCTTTACCTATCTTCCTTAGCCCACCACACCTTATAAGTAGTGCAGTAAAAACAAAGCTCTGCTTTTCTTAGCTTAGAAATATACCCAAAAAGTTGTAAAAATAATCTTGAAACTAGATTTTTCCATAAAGAAAAAGGAATTAACGTTATTGTGAACAGTGCATCTAATTTTAGAGGTCAGTAGGGGCGGCAAAAATTTTATAGCTTTGGGGCGGCAATTGTGTAAATCCAGCACTGGTCAGCAGCTTTAATTAAATGCCATACATCTACCTAAAAAGATCCTTCTGTTCTACACACCTACATTAAATTTTAAGACACACATTTAATTTTATTCTAATAATTTGGTGAACTAATTAGGAGACCGCATCATATACATTTTTAAAGCACATTTTGCCTCACTTTATATGCCCCAATTTATATAACACGGATGTCTGTATTCTAAAGACTCCGAAAAACAACATTATTAAATAAGCTTAATAAGATTAATCAATATTTTCAATAAATATAAAAGTATAATAAAGGTTGTTCATTATTTATTATCAAACATCAGTAAAAAATGCATAGATAATTTTACAAATCTAGTCTAATCCATCATATTTATTTGTAATTTGTTTGTACAGATTATTTATTATTTTATTATTTAAGTATTTAACTGCTAGATTTATCCCTTTATATATTTCTTATCTGTCAATATAAAATTTTCCGCAGCCTCTCGTTATCCGGGTGAGTGCTCTCCAATTGAGTAGATCTAGAACATGGAGAGATGGCGCTGGCGTAGCTTAAGAAACACTTGGTTAGATTTAACGGGTCCATCAAGGTCTCGGTAGCTCAATTGAAAGAGCACTCGTCCGGATAGCGAGAGACTGTGGGTGCCTGAACCGGAGACAAGTCAATTTTTTTTGGTATTAAATATTTTAGTTACAGTCGTTTAGACATAACGATAGTGTTTAAAATTCTATCAGATAAATTTCAAAGTAGACAGTTAAACAGTTACACTCAAAATACAATCAAGATGCAAGATGTTACGTTACACGGGCGTAGCCAGGTTTTAGTTTCGGGGGGGGGTTCAAAAAAATAAAACGACTGAAAGTGCATGCAATAACCTTTATATTATATGAAAAATATAAAATATGTAAAAAAAGAAACAGAAGGTTCATTATAAGTGTAATAATTAGTAATAAAATAAGTTATGCCGCTGGCTTTTGATAGTATTTATGTTGATATCTAAACATTTCGGGGGGGGTTTGAACCCCCAAAACCCTCCCCCTGGCTACGCCCGTGTTACGTTATTTCATTTTACATTTGTCATGTAACACATCTTTTACGTTATAATAAGGTCTTTTGCAGTAATATATTATCATTATGCTATCCAAAACAAGATACTTACTATATTGACATCTGTGTAAGATCTCTGAATTATACAGGACTCCAAACTTCTGTTTGACAAACATGTTGACTGACTGGCAGAGAATGCCCATGGCATTAAGTCCGCCTTTGTACACTCTACATTAAGGATAAATAAATAAACAACCAAAATAGATTATAAACAATAAACGCATTGCATTATTGCAAATCATTTATTCACGTACCTGATGCTAAAAACCTCAATGTTAGTGACAATCGTTCACCTGGAGTGATACACATCTCATTCTCGTATCTTTTTTTTGTATTATCGGAGAAACTTTTTAAATAATATTCAAAATCTTCGTATTTCATTCGACAGGAGCTTTCATAAGCTTGATGTTTTTCTGTGCGTAACTCATTCTGCAATCTATGGTAGACTCCGAATTCTTGCCTTTTTTAATTCATTGATGTATCCAAATACTTCTTCTGCGTTTACGTCTTTTGCAATTATTTATCACTACAGCAGCAAGAGCGACTGCACGACATTTATCAATGCTGACCGTTTATCACTAACTAATTTGTGTGTAAATAGCCCGGACACTATTTCCATACACTTACAAACAGACACTACTCAGACACAAAAAAACCGCACAAGTGTAAACAGTACAGACACTAATGTCGGACATTTGTGTCGCAATTTGTGTCGTAGTGTAAACGTACCATAAAACACGCTGTTGATATTCTGATTATAATGAATAAATAAATAAAAAAGGAATATTTTAATAATGTTTTTATCACCCAAAAAATCAGTGCGCTTTAATAAAGCGCAAATAACTTAAAACCTAAAGATTTTCGGCAAAAATATGTTCCCTTGTCGATTTTTTTGTTTTTTTTGGGTACAAGGTATTCCAAAGAAGAATTAACAAAGTCATGATATATTTGTTGACTCTCATAATGGATGCATTGTAAATATTCATATTTTATAAAAACCATTTTATGTTTTACTGAATTCCCCCAAAATCTCAGTCCGTAACGAAGTGTAGATGCTACGTGTGCTTGATATACGGTCAACATTGTGGAAGCATTAACCACTTTAGCAGGCATTATATAGAACATAAGATAATTTATTCAATTTGGCGCAAACACTCTTAATATGTGTCTACCAATTAAGATTACAGTCAATAGTTATTAATCCTAAAAACTTTGCCATTTCTAATTCTTGTATTGATTCTTAACTAATCCACAATCATTAATGTCACTTTTAAACATACGTTTATTTGAAAACATAGCTGTACCCTCATAAGCGAACAAAATAACCCGATTTTTTGAAAATGTCATTTATGTACCTATATAAAAATTAATAAAGTCCGATTGCCACTACTCTGGGGTGAATCATCTCATAACATACCTTTCTATAATTTGGCATAATATCGCACCTCCACTTTTGCTTAAGACCATATTTGTTTAATCCGAATTGCATTGTGTAAGTTCCACGTTATCAATTCCAATGTTCCACATTATCAATATGTTGCCTCTTATACCATAACTCTTTAATTTTAATTTCAATATAATTATCGATTTCAATATTATGGTGCTACGTAGTGATGATACTCCAATTTTTATCACAGAAAAACACAAAGTTACTATACCTAGCATTAGGGTTATTAGAATTATCATATATTTCTAAAAAAAAAAACAAGGTACGCTAGATATTGATAATTATAATTGTTGTTTCAGTCATGTGGAATATGGAATGGAATTTTTAATGAATAGTGTGAATAACGAACCGAGGCTTATGATTTGCTTAATTTTACTGATACCTTTTTGCAACGTCGAGTTGAGATTGTAGAAAGTAACCATCTATGGACAACTGGTACAGTTTAAACCTCGCTATAAGATCCCAAAGTACCAAGCGTTGAGTCGATAGGAACGAGGTTTGTTATACTATTCAATAAATATTTAATTTATAAAAAGTCAATTTTTTTACTAACTTGACATATTTGTGCTTTTGTTGTTACTATGGTAATAAACATTAAAAACTGAGTTGTGTCATTACTTTTTCTCTGCCTCTCTCTGCAGACAGCAAGCGTAGAGGAGGAGAGATAGTAATCGCTATACTAACAGTGTCGAGTGTAACGCATTTGGAAAGTACCTACAGTTTTTGCCTGCTAGCCCCTGTTTCTACAACGTCCCATAAGGAATTTGTTCCAAAGACTAGGGGAATTGTAAAAGTTTAATATTGCTAATCTCCTGGTTTGGTTCGTTACTCTGAAGACTTGATCGCTTACAGTACTCGACCAGGTTTTGTTGAATTTAGTATTAATGATTTTTTACGGCAATTCATAAAACGAAAGGATAACGTAGCGCCATCAAACGTGCTTTAGCTGCTATTTCAAACACATTACTTACTCACCATGAGTGCCTGATACACCAATTACAGGATTTTGTCAATTGGGCTGCCGCGTCTAACACTGAGCTTACTCAATTTAGTGTTTTTGACAAAATATCTGACTTGTCCGGTACAAAACTAACTTGCATAAGACTAGTGAAGATATAATGCAAATCGATTGCGGAAAACGTGCAGAGTGTATGGAAGTACGTCGAGAGCTTATATTAACGGAAAGCTTTACAAGCATTTCCGCGAGAGCTTGCGAAGAATTCCACCTAGTTCAGAACTCTTATTCGATAACACTACTTTGCAATCTTACAAGCCTGTGGCATTGATAAATGGATACGAACTTGGTTTTTTTTTACTTGGAATGGGTTCGCTCTTGTTCCCAATCAAGCTCTGGGGCCAAGACAGAATCCACGATGAAATGAGCTAACCCAGAAGGTGCCTATTCACCCCGGCATTTAGTCATCAAAGATCATCTCTAAAACCGGTGCCATTTCGTAAGCTACCTAATAAACCCTTTTAAGCTAATCAAACGTAGGTCAACAAACCCTTATGAACCTCTATAGTCATCAAAGCCAGCAATGGATCTCAATAAAAAAAGAAGGACAGAAGTCGGATAAAAAAAGACTATCGAACGATTCCCAGAAAATTTTATGGAAGCTGTCTCCGAGCGTATCGGAAACAATGGCTGGCGCATCAGGCTCCGCAGGCTATCCTGACTATGATATCAGGGATGCGTCTGCTCTTCATCTCCAAGCCTGTACTTGTCCCACCAACACAGTGCATACTATAACGCAAAACACACGAATCTCAAGAAATGACAGAGCAATTCGAAACCTTGCTGAAACAAAAAGTATTAGAAAAACTAAATCCAAATCATTTGGGTATGAGTTTCTTTTCTAAAATGTGCAAGAAGAGCGATGGGTCAAAAAGACCAACTTCAATCTCGACGCACGCTCACGGATGCTTTGCCAGTGTTGACATTAATCTACTAAACTAATAATTATTAAATTAATGTTGATTAAAAAAGGCAGTTTTATTCATGATTATTGGAGTTAAACATTAATTGATTAACTTGATAATTATGATTTAACTCATACTAACAAAAATGAATAAATAATAGAAAATAATGTCAGTTCTTTTATGGCATTTTTATTAATTACTCAAAAACTCGAAAAAAAATGTGACGTTCATAATAATATACTGATCTTTTATTTTGTAAAAATATTTTCAATCAATTAATCGCTACCGATTTTACAGTGAAGAATTAGAATTAGTGCTATATAGAGTGAAAGAGAGAGGATAAGTATACTAATATAAGTGAAGCAGAATACCTACCCGGACGATTCACCCAGATTGCAGAAAGACTATCCCGGGCAAGAAATTAGCAGAATGACACTTATTGCCAGAAGCTTTGGAACCTATTTTTCTTCGCAAATAAACCTTTTCGCACCAAAACGCACCAGGATGGTAACTGCGTTTGTGTCTCATATAGCGAATGACTGTTCGGCTGTTTTTTGCAATGCTTTCAGCAACAAATGGGGCTTCAAACAAGCATGGATTTTCCCACCACCCTCACTAAAAGCCAGAGTACTGAACCATCTGAACATAGCACAAAGGTACTTTTCTTTTACTGACACTCCGTTTAAAGAGAGCTTATTGGTTACCGGATCTTCGTCTACCTGGACTGAAGCAGAAAAATCATTACTTAATACAGTGGGAGAGAGTCGACCCTGATGACATATAAACCAGCTTGGCTTCGTTAGACGCATTGTGGTAAGGACTTCGAATTTGATTACAAGCATCCTAATAATAATTGTCTTGCAAAGTATATTGCTACCTTTATTTGAAAAAGAAAATGGCATTCTGTTACATAGATTCTGTTACTCAAATCAGTTATTTTAACTTTAGGCAATGCTACAAAGAATTTTAATTCCAATTTTCTAAATAAACATATTCTGATAGTGATTTACTTATACAAGCCAAGAACGGAAAAAGCCCTCATATCCCAACTAGCAAAATAATGTCATATAAACGTTAAGTTAACGTTTCTTATGAGACTTTAAGTGATTATGTGACGGTCATATAGACATCAAGTTAACGTTTATAAAACGTCAAAGGAGGCCATTTTTTAAAACTAAATAGTCATGTAGTAGTCCAGTAAAAGTCGTGAGACCGACTAAAACGTTTTATTAATGGTAGTTATAAGACTTCATTATGATTAAAATGGTTTATTCATATGAAGCCATGACATTTATAAAACATTTTTCCTCCATCCTAACTGTCAGTTTGTATTGTGCTCCAATTGAAATTTTAATATTGTATTGACATAAAAAGGTAATTATTAAGGTTTATTATTAACATGAACAAGTGAATGTGGAATAAAGCACGTTTGGGACTAGTTTCTCATGGGAACTTTACTTTGTCGGAAATGTATGTGACGAAATGTACTATTTTCCTTATGCCCTCTCGATATTCGTGATTTCTCTGATGTAAGAGAATACTAATTTCATATAAAATTAATCTTTAAGAGTAGCCATTTTTGTTTTAGTTATATAAAGACTGCTATACAACTACTAAACAACAAAATAGTCATGTATACGTTTTGGTGTGACTATTGATAAGCTCCATGTTTTATCGCTAGGGTTCTCGAGGTAAATAAGTGAACCCCGTGGCAGAGTAGATTTATAATACCGAAATCTTGTACAGTATGTACGATATATCTGTTAAGGCAGATTGTTGATACGTAAGAAAAATCTTTCAAAATCTATTAGTAACAACTAGCAAGTTTATACATGTGCAACTGCGCAACCATAAAATTGTAAAATTATTCGCAAGGGAATATTAAATAAGATTTCACTTTCATGGGTAAGTATAACGTAATAAAAAAATTTTAACAAAAAAACCGACTCCAAAAATTACTCTACAATTGCAAGCACCACTAAAAAGTTAAAAATATTTTTTTTTTCTATTCTATGCTTTTACTAAATTAATACTAATAGTTATTTTTGGAGTCGGTGCAATTGTAGAGTAATTTTTTGGGTCGGTTTTTTGTTGTTAATTTTTTTTTATTTCTTGCTTTTTAGTGCGATATTTTGCTATAAACACCAAAATCGTTATATGTTACCTATGATATAAGAACTAAATTTTATGATATGAAAATAAAATAGGACCAATCTGAAGGTATCCTCTTTCAAATAAAAAAAGGTTTTTTCTAAATCATTTTATAATTGACAAAGTTACGAGGTAACAAACATTAAAAAAAAAATTCTGCCGAATTGAGTACCTCCTCCTTTTTTGAAGTCGGTTAAAAAATCACCACATTTACTAACTTTTAACCCACCAATATAAATGCAAGCTACAAAATTGTAATTTAACACTTACTTTCGAGATCTGGTGTATCTTTATCAAAAAGTATTTGTACGGAACCCTGTGAACTTTCTTGACCAACGTTGGAGTTAAAGGAGCCTTTCTTTCTTCCATATAACTAAGGCTAAACATGTACCTAAGATTCAAAGATACGAAAATATAGCAAAAAAATTGTATATTCCGAAAAAAATACTTATGTATTTTTTAAATACATTTGTACCACTAAAAAGAATCATTCAAAAATATACATTACTTGCAACAAATGTTTTTTTTAGGCTGGCAAGCACAATTGTTTTGATTTTGAAGCGTTTTGTAGCTTAAAGTAATATAGACATTTTTCGATATTCAGTCTTAGACATAAAATGTATGCAAGTTTGTCAGCAATATACTTCTTTATAAATTCTTCTATTTTTGACATATACAGTAGGATCAAGAGCAAAAATAGATATTTCTTGCTATGGCGAATCATTCTCAGCGTTTAGTTATATTATCAGCCTACGGACTTTACTAAAATACCGTGTTCCAGAGCCGCGAAAAACTTGTTAAAATATAACCGACTGTCACACACCAGTGCCACATTAGCGTTTCGTTCTACGCAGTTGCGATTTAGTGTATAATTTTTTGTGTTTTATTATCTGTATAAAAATGTTATTTATGAGTATATTATATATGAAATAAGTGTTTGTACATTATTATGAATATTTTCAAATAACTTGTACCAAGGTACATTTTTGGCCCGAAAAGAAAGATCTCCTTTATATGACTGAATGTCGGAAAAGAGTTATATCAAAGTTTTGTAAACACTGAAATGTTTTATAATAGTCAGGGTAATCCACATTATATAATTGTTATATTGCCGTTATATAAATGTTTTCCATAAAAGATTTTGTCTTTTATATGACTTTTATGTAACCAAAACGTTTATAGGACTAAATTGATCTTAGGTAAACGTTTTCTATTAGACCATTATATGATCGTCGTATAAGAAAGTTGGTAAAACATTTAATGGACGTACCAATACGACTAATTCGTTATACGACTATTATGTTAAATCTCTAACTTCTGTACGACTATAAGTAATGGTAAAACGACTATAAAACATTTAAAGGACTGGAAGTTATATAATTACTGTATTATATAACCATTTTGCAAGTTGGGATGGGATCCTTCCGACTCTATCGTCTGGTTAAGCTCTAGTTTACCTTCCCTTCTCAACCTTTTCGTAGTTTTTCAGAGGCTAGCACGCATATAACTTTTAGCATCGGGACAACAAGTGCATGATTTAACATTATTACGATTAACGTCTGAGCACTGCCAAAATATATCATATCAAAGACAGGCCTATTTGATTTTTTTCAATAAGTGACTTATTATTTTAAACAAACTGAAATAATAATTATATATTTTACCGTTTTATATGTGTATATATAATTATATATATTGCACTTTATAGTAAACGAAGTCATATCTTTACATCTATACATATAAATAAAATTGGAGTGTCTGTTTGTAATATTGAAATAACCGTTTTTTACTACATGCATATGAATATATACACGGTACATACACCATAAAAACATTTTTTACAATTTTTGTCTGTCTGTTTGTTCCGGCTAATCTCTGAAATGGCTGGACCGATTTTGACGGGACTTTTATCGGCAGGCAGCTGATGTAATAAGGAGTAACTTAGGCTACTTTTATGTTAGAAAAAAAAAATTAGAAAAATAAAACTACTGTGCCACAGCAACGCGTGGCTGGGTCAGCTAGTAACTAATATAATAAACTTGTTAATTGTTATTGATGAAAAGATCTAAAGCAATTGTTATATTTATTTAGGCAAAGTTCTATGCAATATTTGTCGCAAGATAAGAATGTTTTTCCTTTGCAACCAGGATATTTGCATCGTTGTATTTCACGCCGGGACAGCTTTCTACTCTCTATAAAGCTCAAGTCCGATCTTGCATGGAATATTGCAGCCACCTCTGGGATGGCACAGCAAAATACCAACTTGCTGCGCTGGACACGATTCAGCGCAGAGCTTCGCACATTTGTTGTCACTAATGAGCCTCTCTCATTAGTGACAACAAATTGGCGAAGAGCAAATTTTCTTCCATCGGACATTCAGACGCACTGCGGGCTACCACCCTTTCTTGGTCGCTATTCCTGCCTGGCGCACCAAGCACTTCTCGACTTCTTTTATAATGCGCACAGCAAAGGAGTGGAACTCCTTCCCTGCGTCTGTATTTCCGAGTACTTATAACCCGTCTGTTTTCAGAGCCAGGGTGAATAGGCACCTTCTGGGTTAGCTCGTTCCATCGTGGATTCTGTCTTTGCCCCCGGGTTTGATTGGGATCAAGAGCAAACCCATTCAGAATAAAAAAAAAGTTGTCTTTTGTCACCCCAAACAGGAAAATGCTCAAACCCATCACGTCTGAAATCACGAGGAGGTAAGATTGATGTATTCGGCTTCTGCCTTTCATTTACAATTTCATCAGATAAACTTGGTTTACCACTCTTTTTATTTATAGATAGCCCAAACATGCATAAACATTTCCATACTTCAAATTTGAAGTCCTTCTGTTTCATTGTATGCAAGTGCTCCCCGACTTTTCTGTACAATAACCAGCAATTGATAAGAGTTACATCACGAAGATGATAAAATAACCTCGAGTACAATTTTCTGGTTCTAATATTTATTTTATATTTCCCAAGGAACGAATCTAGGAGGTCCACACCACCCATAAGCCCGTTATATGTTTTGATCATTTGGGGGCTATCCACTTATATATTCTTTTTCTGTTTCTTGCAGTACCTTCTTGCTGTTTCTATTGGCTCTGGACTAGACAGTCTATAGTCTTTATAAATAGAAAAAAAAAATGTTTCGATGGGAATTTATGCGAATATCAAAATTCGGGCTCCGTCACCATCTGGTCCTAAACCTGTTGATTCGATTCCTCACAAAAATCGGTTAAGAAAACGGGAAGTTATGGCATAACAGACATTGCGCCATTTAAGCTGATCCATGGGAGCTTCGCTCGCTCCGCTGAAATAACGAAGTATATACTTTACAGAGGTAAGTTGTTTTGTTAAAATTTGTTATATAACAAAAGTAAACGAATTATCCCAATCAAGCCCGGGGGCAAAGACAGAATCCACGATGGAACGAGCTAACCCAGAACGTGCCTATTCACCCTGGCTGTGAAAACAGACGGGTTATAAGTACTCGGAAATACAGACGCAGGGAGGGAGTTCCACTCCTTTGCTGTGCGCATTATAAAAGAAGTCGACAAGCGCTTGGTGCGACAGGCAGGAATAGCGACCAAGAAAGGGTGGTAGCCCGCAGTGCGTCTGAATGTCCGATGGAAGAAAGGTGATGGCGGTATGAGCATATGTAGCTCCTGAGCACACTCTCCAAAATACAATCTGTAGAAGACCGACAGACAGGCAACTTTGCGGCGGTGAGCTAAGGTGTGAAGCTTGCTCTTTGCCAATTTGGCTACAACAAACTGGCGAAGCTCTGCGCCGAATCGTGTCCAGTGCAGCAAGTTGGTATTTTGCCATCCCAGAAGTGGCTGCAATATTCCATGCAAGATCGGACTTGAGCTTTATAGAGAGTTGAAAGCTGTCCCGGCATGAAATACGACGATGCAAATATCCTGGTTGCAAAGGAAAAACATTCTTATCTTGCGACAAATATTGCGTAGAACTTTGCCTTAATAAATATAACAATTGCTTTAGATCTTTTCATCAATAACAATTAGCAAGTTTATTATATTAGTTATATGACTTCCTTTGTTATAAAGTGCAATATATATAATTATATATACACATATAAAATGGTAAAATATATAATTATTATTTCATTTTGTTTAAACCATTAAACCTTGGTCTTTGATATGATATATTTTGGCAGTGCTCAGAAGTTAATCGTAATAACGTTAAATCATGCACTTGTTGCCCCATGCTAAAAGTTATATGCGTGCTAGCCTCTGAAAAACTACGAAATGGTTGAGTAGGGAAGGTGAACTGGAGCTTAACCAGACGATAGAGTCGGAATGATCCCATCCCAACTAGCAAAATGGTTATATAATACAGTAATTATATAACTTCCAGTCCTTTAAATGTTTTATAGTCGTTTTACCATTACTTATTTGTCGTATAGAAGTTGGAGATTTTACATAATAGTCGTATACCGAATTAGTCGTATTGGTACGTCCATTACCAACTTTCTTATACGACGATCATATAATGGTCTAATAGAAAACGTTTACCTAACATCAATTTAGTCCTATAAACGTTTTGGTTCGATAAAAGTCATATAAAAGACAAAATCGTTTTATGGAAAACATTTATATAACGGCAATATAACATAGACATATGTTATATGCAAAGTAATATCTAAACAGGTAGGTATCATTATAATTATCTAAATATGTATTACACTGCTTTGAAACTTTATACAGGTTCCTAATAAGTAAAAAATACGAAGATTTGCCGAGATTTGCAACAATTGTGATGCCATACCGAGACTAATGAAAATGCATACCAGTAAATGTTTGAATAAAACTTAGAGAATACGTTGGAAAAATTGTACCTAATCGATTGTTATTTTTTTTTAAAGCTTGCTTTATATTTTTTAATATTCTCTGTTTACTTTAATAAATTTTTTTTTTCAGATAATATCACCATACCAGAATCTGATTCTGATTCAGATGTAGAAAAACTCGAAGCATCAGCGAAATTGTTTACTGAATACGCTGACAATAGTCCTTTACAAAAAATAAAACTATTAATTAGTGATGACGACCATTCTACTTATTGCGGCAGTCCCCACAGTCAAGTACCGGAGTTACCTGAGCAGAACGCTCAGACGTGCTCTGATGTCGAATACGACATTCAGTCTGAAATCCCTAAGTTGAAAAAACAATTCAAAGATGCGTCCGTCATGACAACATCACCAATACAAATACAAGTATAAGCAACCTAATGTTTTGCAAGTTTATTGCACACGAACTGGACAAATGCGAAGGCAACGAAAGATTTAAATTAATGCAAAAAATTACAGAAGTTTTAAAAGAAAGTAGGAACTTAGAACATTATTAAATAAAAATAATATTTAAAAAAATATTATTGTGATTTAAAAGTGCCTGATAGTAATGTGTGTTTTGAAATGAATAAAAAATATATATTATGTTAATTATTATTGTCAATTAAGACTGTGATTAGAACAAAACATTGATTTTTAAATTACTATGAACTATTCATAGGTAGTTATGTTTAATAAGTACCTAGTTTCTATATTTTAGTTACGTAAATAATTTAAGTTTACCTTAAATTTAAGACTTTAGAAATTTAAGACTGGATTATGTATATTAGTCGCTTTAAATATGATTTATAAATGGAATCTTTATCCTTCGGATATCGACTTTTCACTACACTGTTGACTACGCAATAAAAAGACAGACTATTTACATACCTACCCATTTTCTTTGTCGCAGTCGGATAATTAACCGTTAATAACCGCATAAATTTGGTTAAGTAACGGTAGTTAACGGGTTTTGTACAACTATAATTGGACAACTATATATGTTCAGCGAAATGTTATAGTTTTTGAGATATGATTTTTTTTTTGTTTTATTTTCCGATTTCTTTTATTTTTGTCGGTATTGGTTGTAACTTTTTTAGAGTGATCTTCTCTTGTATTTTTTTCTTGTCAGTATTGTGATTAGTATATGTATTTATCTAAAAAAATACAAAGGACCTACATTCTAACCAACAACGGCTCGAAAATTTCATCACAAGGTTAGAATTTGTGTTCGCGATATTCTAGCACTTGAATACAAACGAAGAAAAAAAATACTTTTACCTAACTGAATGACTTCTAAGTCATTGCAAAAACTTTATGGGTTCCTTCACTTTAAAATTATATAAGAAAACATAGTACTTTATAGGGCATTTTTACACGAGATTGGAGTTCAAACTTGATAAAGTCAAAAATAGTGAAAATTGTTTTATTCGTAATTTTTTTTTTCAATTCACGTGGTAAATAAATAAGTAGGAAAGATTAAAAATGAAGAAAAGTATTGTTACATCAAAAAATACTACTAATTACTTTTTACACTAAATGAATTAGATGTGGTTTCGGCATAAAATACTAAGGGCCGATTTCACCGTTGAAATTAAACGCGATCAATTCGAGCTAAACTCAGTTTAGGCGTTAAACGGCGTTCCGTTCTCAACTTTGGGTTTCACCGGCATAAACTAAACGGCGTTTAAGCTAAACTTGGTTCAATTCCTGAACGGCCGATTTTCGACGTTTAAGGTATCTAAACGCGTTTAAGGGCCGATTTCACCGTTGAAATTAAACGCGATCAATTCGAGCTAAACTCAGTTTAGGCGTTAAACGGCGTTCCGTTCTCAACTTTGGGTTTCACCGGCATAAATTAAACGGCGTTTAAGCTAAACTTGGTTCAATTCCTGAACGACCGATTTTCGACGTTTAAGGTATCTAAACGCGTTTAAGAGCGCTGTCAAATCAAATTGTCAGATCCAGCGGATCATAATTGTGTAGTGTTTGTTTTTTTCGTTCTTGTTTTATCGATGATGAAAAGAGCATTGGAGCTCGCTTTTGACGAAACCTTCGATGAGGATGAGTTTGTTGTTCGTCGCTCCAGGTGGATACGCGAGAGAGAAGAACATTTTGAAACTCTTGATGATAAAGATTTTGTAACTAGATTTCGCCTTACAAAACCAACTGTTTTTTCGGTATTGGAATCAATTGAAGATAAATTAGAATTTCCTACTAATATGTAAGTAGCAATACGTAACTACTTTGTTGTGTTGTTGTGTGGTGATTTTCGTAGCTCATGTTTCTTGTGGTAAATCTTATTATAACCCCTAGTTTAAACGAGTAACCTGTGAACTGTTCTTCCGACTTTTGATAACTAGATGTTTTTTTACTTTTTTTTCAATCAGATTGCATTAAGCTTGAGTTATTCTAAGGTTTGTAAAGTAAACGATTCGGTCGGAGAATTGTTGTAAAGTTTGATTTGCCATGATTTATCTGTACATTAACATTATTTGTATTACCTAATACCTACTCATATGATTTATCTAATCAATGATTATTTTGTTTTAGAAATAACAGCGTGTCTCCCATTAACCAGTTGTTATGTGCTCTTCGTTTCTATGCTACTGGGTGCTATCAAATTACTGCTGCAGATTTGTGTGGTTTTAGCACTTCTACTGCGCATAGAATTGTGCACAAAGTTAGTGCTGCTATTGCTTCACTCAGACCACGGCACATATATTTTCCCGAGTTACAGGATGAGATCCACCAAACCCAATTAGACTTTTATAAGAGAGCTAGATTTCCATATGTCATAGGTGCCATAGAGCTAGATTTCCATATGTCATAGGTGCCATAGACTGCACTCATGTTAAGTTTATAAAATCACCAGGTTCGTTTAATTTAAACCTATATTTCAATAAAGTGTGCCAAAATACATTATTTAAAAATATGTTATTAAAATATTTTTAGGTGGAGAAAATCCAGAGATTTTTCGTAACAGAAAAAACTACTTTTCACTCAATGTTCAAGCCATCTGTAATGCAAAATTGGAATTTACTGATATTGTTGCTCGTTGGCCAGGGGGGACACATGACTCATATATTTTTAATAACTGTTATAGAAGAGCAATGTATGAACAAGGTCATTATGGAAGTGCTGTTCTTGTTGGAGATGCAGGCTATGCATGTAACAGTTATATGATGACTCCATTAGATCAATGCAATACTGTGGCTGAAAACTTGTACAATGAATCTCAAATACGGACAAGAAATTGTGTAGAAAGATTGTTTGGAGTCTGGAAAAGACGTTTCCCTGCCATGGCTATTGGTTTAGGGGTTTCAGTACAAAATTCATTTCCAATAATCATTGCCACAGCTGTATTACATAATATTGCTAGAAGAGGAGGTGAATCTATGCCACCTAATGATAACCAAGTGATCAATCTAGCTTCTTGGGATACTATATTAGCACAAGGCAATATTAATAATGGAAACATGGACACAGGAAGAGCACAAAGAACCAACCCCAGTCATAGAAGGCGCTATGAATTTATAAATAACTATTTTGCTCAGTAAGTTTTATTGTTTTATGTAAATCTGCAAATGGAAACTAACACAACTACTTATCTGGAGATATTTTCTGATTTGTTTGTTAACTCATGGTTTCAGTGCAGTACATTCAATACATTGAAATCAATAGACCAACAAGACAGGTTCTTTAAAGCATGTAGCATATAGATATTAAAACGAACTACTTTTAAAATGTGTATTACAATATTGCTTTTTTTTATACTTTCAGATTACCAAGATAAATAATAGTTCATTGAATCAAATTCGAAATGGAAATATAACCTGACAATCTAATAATTATATTCATGTAATTGTTCAAAAATGATATTGAAATTGATACATTTTCAAAATAAATCTATATAAATAAAAATTAGTCACCGAAATGTATGTAAGTGCATAATTTTAGAATGACTGCACCAAATTAAAGAATTAATTTTTTTTTGTTTGTTATTATCAGGACAAGGTTTGTATAAAAGAAATTAAAAAAAAATGAAGTTCACCGGGTCCACTATAATTTTTTATGGTAAAACAACGTTTGCCGGGTCAGCTAGTTCAATATAATTTCTACTTACAAAACTAAAATATTTGTATATATCTGTGAAATGAAATTTAGATTAATGGATTTTTGTGTACAATAAGGAAAAATAATAAAACAATGTTGTGAAAATTAATTATTAAATAAACAATTTAAATAAACTACATTAATTAATCGTTTTATTTTTTGGGATCAAATTATCTTCTGATTTTGTAGTACCCAATACAATTATACCATTTTATTGAAGAATATTATCGTTATTTCAATGTATCACTCATATTTTATTTTCCAACATCATGAGGAGCAATTTCTTAAATTGCAACACTTCAAACACAATTCGATATGTCATTCATTCATTCATTCTATGTCAAAGTTAAATATTTTTCAGAGTTGGAAACACTGAGTTTAAACTGCGATTATGGAAACGAGATTAATTATGGCCGGTGAAATCGGTGCGACGTAAACTAAGATTTAAATTATCTTCTAATCTCGATTAATCTTAAACGCGTTTTCTTAAACTCGGTTTCTATTGCAAATGGTGAAATCGGCACTAAGTTTTTGTGCTGAAGCACGGAGATGGACAGATTTCAATTAGAGCAGGTAGTGTTGAAAAAAAACAACAACACAAAAGCGCAAAAGGGACAAAAATAGGTACAATACAAAAGTACAGCCTGTGTCTTTCTCACTCTAATACCCGTTATGACAATGAACGTTGCCATTTCGTCATGGTTAGTGCATTGCCTGCTCTTGAGTTTGCTCGTGTGTTTACTGTGTTCTATAGAATTTCTATCGGATTTGGCTTGTTTGGACTTTGATTGCACACGTATTTGGACATTCTTTTTCTCTGGAACAACGACACGGCACGGTTACTGGACTTTGTGATTTTGTGCGTATTTGGAGATTTTTTCCCTGGAACAACAACTCGGCACGTTTATTGGACTTTGTGATTGTGAGAGTGAATGTGAAAAACTATAACATTTCGCAAAATATACATGGGTGTCCAATCGATAAGTAATGGTGTCCTCTGACCATAGCCTTTCGCTGGTATAGGTTACTTGGGACACCGTGTATAGTGTCAAAGTAGGTTTAGGTAAGGTTCCCCGTCATGTCACGAGTGCGGCGCTGCGGAGGACACCGCACAGCACACCCTGGAGGTGTGCCCGGCATGGTCCTCGCGGCGCGGCACTCTGGTGGCGGCGATAGGGTGTGACCTCTCGCTGGCCGCCGTGGCTAAAGCCATGGAGGAGCCAAGCCAGAGGTCGTGGGAGGCAGCGGTCTACTACTGCGAAGATGTCATTTCGCAAAAGGAGACTGCTGAGAGAGGGAGATAGAGCCATCTCCTGCCTGGAGGCGACCAGGCAGGGGATGGCGCCAGTTCGCGGCGCCTATCTCAATTTGAGGGAGGACCCCCTCGAAAGAGCCTGGGGCAGACGGGGGTGGCCCGATGTAGGGAAGCCCAGCTCCTGATACAGGAGCACGCCGTCTCCAACCCTCCTCAGATGAGGATAGTGCTGGGAGATGGCAGACCGGTAGGAGTCATAGTCCTCAACGAAGGGAGGACCCCTAACGGATGAGACGAAAGGCGCTGCGGCGTAGGTGAGTAGACACGCTGTACAGCGCCATTCAGAGGGTGTCGGTTGATGGATAATTTGTGCCTCGCCAGGAGAAGGGGCCCGTAGTGGGCTGGCCTTTCAGCCAAAGTGGTGCTTCCAACAAAGGGTCCCACAAGGCTTCAGGACAGTATGAAGGCACAACGACGACTTTTAGTGGGTATACCTTCGATCATCCACTGGGCTTCGGCGTAGACGGGTGGGTGACCAAAGGAGAGCCCCACATAACTCCGGTGTCTACCCAAGCAGCGGAGTATGCATAAGGTGAATTTCTCGTCGAAAAAAAAAATGTCATTGATGTGTGTCTATAATCTTATGAGTTATTTATTCTGCGTAAGATGACTATGATTATATTCATTATGGTTTGATACCATTTTGCCTTTATAAAGTAATGGTTGAAAATGTTATGCCTAAATATAATTATTCTGATTGTATTTATGATTCAAACAATTATGCTAAATTTGTTATGAATATTAATATCATGCGTAAATATCATTAGTATGAATTACCATGTGCCAACATATTTTATGGTTTAAATTTTTATGCAAATGGATAGTGAACCAAAAACTTGCGAAAATAGTCTTACGTAATAAATGAATGGCCCCTGAAGAATGAATGGGACTATTGTCCCGGGCCAAATAAATAGTCCCATCGGGATAAGCTGCGCGAACGGTAGGTAAAAAAACATCCTTTAATAATTCCATATAGTGGACCCCATTTAATCTATCCCCCACTTCCACGAGCTCCCCTGGACCCATAGAGCTCATCCAGCCCCTTAAGCCTAAACTAATGCGTCCACTTGACCTATTAGGCAGAATGTTTGCTTCGACATATCGTTCATTTTGGCGGCGATATAAATTTTTTTTGCCGTTCTTGTCCGACTTATAAGATTTTTCGTCGACAAATATTACCATATTATCCGTGCAATTAAAATTATAATATTGAAGACAAAAGACGATTCTATCTTCTTTGTGCTATTGTGTAAGTGGCAATTTTCGGGCTGGTATGTGATGGTGTAGGCCACCTTCTTTTAGCCTACGCCGCACTGTCTGCATTGATATCTGCAATTAAAGATAAAATAATACTTTAGTGCTGAATCCGTCGTATTTCATACTAAAATTTAAAATACATGACATTTTGACCGTGTCAAACATACACGGTACTGAACCGCTGAATCGCGAGAGCGGTGGAAGGGATCTTGAGAGTGGGTGGCTATAATGGTTGCATCCTCCGCCTCCGTAGTCACCCGGGCTCTTGCCCCGCGAGGACGGTCTCGAAGAGCCTTGTCAACATCTTTTTCGAACCGGTGGATCCTCTGGCTTACCGACCTTCTATACAAATAGAAACAGCTGGTGTCTAAGTTATTTTACGAAACGTTATTTCTGTGAAAACTGTTTTAGGTGATGTAAAATTTACTTACATGAATACCTTACTGCCGCGAGATCTCCACAACTCCCATACCAGTTAGCCTTAAAGTTACAATTCAGACCCTCTCAAAGAAAGACAGGCGGGCCCGCATTTTTTAAAGAAATTAAATTAAAAGAAAGGAAAGAACTAAAACAAAAAGATAAAACCAATAATTCCAAACGAGCGAAATTTATGATAAAGCAAATCAACTATACTTTGTGAAACTTTATTAAGCAGTTCTATACCTTTCCCAAAGAATGAGCCTCCTGCCTTTTGAAGTCTAAAACTTGGAACCAGTGCTTGGAACGGCAGTTTATTTTTATTTCCTGTGTTAAAGCAATTTACGTCGCTTTATTTGACAAAAGTATTGTAGTGTTTTCGTACATAGATTATATTCTAATAAATGTACTGTCCCGCCACAGTTAGAATATCAATTTCCTTAAAAAAGTCTATGAGAGAATATCTAACCCGAAGGCTGTATATTGCGCGGACAGCTCTTTTCTGTAACACAAAAATGCTTTCAATATTAGCAGCTGAGCCCCATAACAACAACCCAAAAGACATTACACTATGAAAATAACTAAAATAAATTCACCTTGCCGTTTCAATATTAGTTAAAAAACCTTATTTTTTTTACAGCATATGCCACAAAACTGAGTCTACTTGATAAGGCCTCAATGTGAGGGTCCCATTTTAGTCGTGAATCTAATGTAATGTCCAGAAATTTTATCTTTTCAACAAATTCGACTACTTCATCATTCAACTTTATAATATGCAGGTCAACCATCCTTACATTCGGTAACGTAAATTGTATGCACTTTGTTTTCTTTGAATTTAGTGATAAAACGCGTACTATTTACATCGTCAGAGCAATCATTGCTTCGAGGGACTTTAAAAACTAAGGAATTGTTATCTGCAAATAGCACTGTCTCACATAGATTTTTAACATAGTAAGGAAGATCATTAATATAGATAAAAAAAAGTAAAGGCCCTAATATTGATCCCTGGGGCATGTCCATAGTTATGGGGGCTCCAGCAGACTCACTCTTATTAACGACAACTTTATGAATTCTATTTGACAAATACGACTGTAATAGGCTTTTTGTCGTATCAGAGACACCATAATGTTCCAACTTTTTTTATAGTGTGCGGTAATCAACGCAATCGAACACCATAGAAAGGTCGCAAAAGATGCTAATTATATCTTGCTTCATCATCCTCATCCATTGATCATCTTTCGTACATAAATCAACTCTCATAATCATTCATCATGATTTAATTATGAAATCACTAAAGACTAAGCTGTATTTTTGTTTTTACCTTTTGCCTTGCCTTAAGGGAAAACTGAACCCATCTCATTCTGAGGAACCCATATTACAAAAAAGTATAAACTCATATATTTTTTTTTAATTTATTTCTGACCTGGATTCAAAGTCTTTTAGCTATATACATCAATAAAACAACTTTATACAAGAAACAACTAAAAAAGGAATCAAACGTTAACTCTACAAACAATAATAGGAAGGAAAATATAAATCTTAAAATTAAAGTTACATTTCTAAAATAAATAACCAAACCTATACAAATAAACAAACTAAGCTAAATCTTTTCTACTGTTGTTGTAATGAACTTGAAAAGATGAACAAAAAACTGCAGTCTATTTAATAAATCTTGGACGTGGCGGAGTAAACTAATTTGGATTCCTGGACGAGAACTGTCACTATCACTCTCATTACTGTCAGTGTCAGTTAATTCTTTGAAAAGTAAGCGTCGCTGGTTGTTAAATATTGGACAACTGAATGCAAGATGTAACAAAATCATATTGTTTATCAGTATGACCAAGTAAAGCAATTTTTGCCTTTTAGGCTACTTTGAAGGATGTCGGGGTAACCAAAAATTGAGACTGGCTACTGGTCGTCTTTAGGGATACTTTGAAAAAAGTGTATATTTTTACCTGGAAATAGGTAATTTTTACCTATGCTGAAATAATCTTCACCATATCTTGTACTTCATAAAATAGAGATGCGTATAATGTAACATATATTTTAAAGCAATAAAAATGTCAAATAAAACTAGATAAGCATTAAAAACACACAACTATTACAAATTACATAAGAAAGAAGATGTATTGGCATTGGCTACCGGGTATTCCCTACCTATTTAATCCTTTTCCTTTGTCGATTTCGTTTCTTTCTTTCGTTTGTCGAGTGTACTGAAAGTTTTATGTCCTATTCGAGGTTTTTTTTATTACCTGCAGTTTTTTTGAGTATCAGTGTTTTGGTAGCGTGTTTGATAAAGGGATGCATGAGGAGTATAAAAAAGTTTGAACATTTGAACTAAATTAAAAACTAAGCTGAAGCAAAAGATGCAGTTACCCATGTTACAGGACATAGCGCGCATCATAGTTTTCTTGCGTGCGTCATTGAAGCTCCTATGGATCAGCTTCAATGACGCAATGTATGTCTATGAGTACTTCGCCGATTTTTGTATTTTATATAATGAATCAAACCAACATGTTTAAGACTAGATCATGACGGAGCCCGAATTTGGAAATTCGCAAAAAATGAAAAGTTATGACCAAAACACATTAGCTCTATGGGATAAACAAAAAAATTTCAAGCTTCAATATATATATACACCGAACTCTCTAGAAACCACCAATCCACGCCACTCCAATATATGGTGCAAGCGAAACTTTATGTTTAACGACTGCATCGATCTAGTAATTCCACACGTAATTAAGATATGATCAAACTGCTCAATTTTCATAATTATTTATTGGAGCGGAGCGAACGAAGTGAGCGAAGCTCCCATGGATCAGCTTCAATGGCGAAATGTCTGTTACGCCATAACTTCACGAGTTCTTAACCAATTTTAATATTTTTTGTGTGGAATCGAATCAACAGGTTTAGGACCAGATTATGACGGAGCCCGAATTTTGAAATTCGCAAAAATTCCCATCGAAACAAAAAAATTTTTTTTTATTTTTTTAGGTATTACGCTCCGCTCCAATATATGGTGCTAGCGTAGCTTTATGCTTAGCGAATGCATCGCCTAGTATAATATTTTTTATAAGCCAAAGTACCTTGACGCACAATCTGATTCTTTGACCACACTTGTTGCTGATCCTTCCAGCTTATCGTCAAAAAATTATGATAATGCCCAATATGGTTGGTACTTTAAAAGAGGTTCTTTTATGGATAGATAACGTAATATGATGTATTTAAGTAGGTACACTTGCGTAGGTAAAAATTGCCGTTTTAAGCTACCTGATTTTTAATAAGTTGAATTTGGCCTACTTTCCAAAAAATAATAGGCGAATTTAGGATACTAAGTGCCGATTTCACCATTTGCAATAGAAACCGAGTTTAAGAAAACGCGTTTAAGATTAATCGAGATTAGAAGATAATTTAAATCTTAGTTTACGTCGCACCGATTTCACCGGCCATAATTAATCTCGTTTCCATAATCGCAGTTTAAACTCAGTGTTTCCAACTCTGAAAAATATTTAACTTTGACATAGAATGAATGAATGAATGACATATCGAATTGTGTTTGAAGTGTTGCAATTTAAGAAATTGCTCCTCATGATGTTGGAAAATAAAATATGAGTAATACATTGAAATAACGATAATATTCTTCAATAAAATGGTATAATTGTATTGGGTACTACAAAATCAGAAGATAATTTGATCCCAAAAAATAAAACGATTAATTAATGTAGTTTATTTAAATTGTTTATTTAATAATTAATTTTCACAACATTGTTTTATTATTTTTCCTTATTGTACACAAAAATCCATTCATCTAAATTTCATTTCACAGATATATACAAATATTTTAGTTTTGTAAGTAGAAATTATATTGAACTAGCTGACCCGGCAAACATTGTTTTACCATAAAAAATTATAGTGGACCCGGCGAACTTCATTTTTTTAAATTTCTTTTATACAAACCTTGTCCTGATAATAACAAACAACAAAAAAATAATTCTTTAATTTGGTGCAGTCATTCTAAAATTATGCACTTACATACATTTCGGTGACTAATTTTTATTTATATAGATTTATTTTGAAAATGTATCAATTTTAATATCATTTTTGAACATTACATGAATATAATTATTAGATTGTCAGGTTATATTTCCATTTCAAATTTGATTCAATGAACTATTATTTATCTTGGTAATCTGAAAGTATAAAAAAAGCAATATTGTAATACACATTTTAAAAGTAGTTGGTTTTAATATCTATATGCTACATGCTTTAAAGAACCTGTCTTGTTGGTCTATTGATTTCAATGTATTGAATGTACTGCAATGAAACCATGAGTTAACAAACAAATCAGAAAATATCTCCAGATAAGTAGTTGTGTTAGTTTCCATTTGCAGATTTACATAAAACAATAAAATTTGTCGTCAACTTACTGAGCAAAATAGTTATTTATAAATTCATAGCGCCTTCTATGACTGGGGTTGGTTCTTTGTGCTCTTCCTGTGTCCATGTTTCCATTATTAATATTGCCTTGTGCTAATATAGTATCCCAAGAAGCTGGATTGATCACTTGGTTATCATTAGGTGGCATAGATTCACCTCCTCTTCTAGCAATATTATGTAATACAGCTGTGGCAATGATTATTGGAAATGAATTTTGTACTGAAACCCCTAAACCAATAGCCATGGCAGGGAAACGTCTTTTCCAGACTCCAAACAATCTTTCTACACAATTTCTTGTCCGTATTTGAGATTCATTGTACAAGTTTTCAGCCACAGTATTGCATTGATCTAATGGAGTCATCATATAACTGTTACATGCATAGCCTGCATCTCCAACAAGAACAGCACTTCCATAATGACCTTGTTCAAACATTGCTCTTCTATAACAGTAATTAAAAATATATGAGTCATGTGTCCCCCCTGGCCAACGAGCAACAATATCAGTAAATTCCAATTTTGCATTACAGATGGCTTGAACATTGAGTGAAAAGTAGTTTTTTCTGTTACGAAAAATCTCTGGATTTTCTCCACCTAAAAATATTTTAATAATATATTTTTAAATAATGTATTTTGGCACACTTTATTGAAATATAGGTTTAAATTAAACGAACCTGGTGATTTTATAAACTTAACATGAGTGCAGTCTATGGCACCTATGACATATGGAAATCTAGCTCTCTTATAAAAGTCTAATTGGGTTTGGTGGATCTCATTCTGTAACTCGGGAAAATATATGTGCCGTGGTCTGAGTGAAGCAATAGCAGCACTAACTTTGTGCACAATTCTATGCGCAGTAGAAGTGCTAAAACCACACAAATCTGCAGCAGTAATTTGATAGCACCCAGTAGCATAGAAACGAAGAGCACATAACAACTGGTTAATGGGAGACACGCTGTTATTTCTAAAACAAAATAATAATTGATTAGGTAAATCATATGAGTAGGTATTAGGTAATACAAATAATGTTAATGTACAGATGAATCATGGCAAATCAAACTTTACAACAATTCTCCGACCGAATTGTTTACTTTACAAACCTTAGAATAACTCAAGCTTAATGCAATCTGATTGAAAAAAAAGTAAAAAAACATCTAGTTATCAAAAGTCGGAAGAACAGTTCACAGGTTACTCGTTTAAACTAGGGGTTATAATAAGATTTACCACAAGAAACATGAGCTACGAAAATCACCACACAACAACACAACAAAGTAGTTACGTATTGCTACTTACATATTAGTAGGAAATTCTAATTTATCTTCAATTGATTCCAATACCGATAAAACAGTTGGTTTTGTAAGGCGAAATCTAGTTACAAAATCTTTATCATCAAGAGTTTCAAAATGTTCTTCTCTCTCGCGTATCCACCTGGAGCGACGAACAACAAACTCATCCTCATCAAAGGTTTCGTCAAAAGCGAGCTCCAATGCTCTTTTCATCATCGATAAAACAAGAACGAAAAAAATAAACACTGCACAATTATGATCAGCTGGATCTGACAATTTGATTTGACAGCGCTCTTAAACGCGTTTAGATACCTTAAACGTCGAAAATCGGCCGTTCAGGAATTGAACCAAGTTTAGCTTAAACGCCGTTTAGTTTATGCCGGTGAAACCCAAAGTTGAGAACGGAACGCCGTTTAACGCCTAAACTGAGTTCAGCTCGAATTAATCGCGTTTAATTTCAACGGTGAAATCGGCCCTTAGTGCCGATTTCACCATTTGCAATAGAAACCGAGTTTAAGAAAACGCGTTTAAGATTAATCGAGATTAGAAGATAATTTAAATCTTAGTTTACGTCGCACCGATTTCACCGGCCATAATTAATCTCGTTTCCATAATCGCAGTTTAAACTCAGTGTTTCCAACTCTGAAAAATATTTAACTTTGACATAGAATGAATGAATGAATGACATATCGAATTGTGTTTGAAGTGTTGCAATTTAAGAAATTGCTCCTCATGATGTTGGAAAATAAAATATGAGTAATACATTGAAATAACGATAATATTCTTCAATAAAATGGTATAATTGTATTGGGTACTACAAAATCAGAAGATAATTTGATCCCAAAAAATAAAACGATTAATTAATGTAGTTTATTTAAATTGTTTATTTAATAATTAATTTTCACAACATTGTTTTATTATTTTTCCTTATTGTACACAAAAATCCATTAATCTAAATTTCATTTCACAGATATATACAAATATTTTAGTTTTGTAAGTAGAAATTATATTGAACTAGCTGACCCGGCAAACGTTGTTTTACCATAAAAAATTATAGTGGACCCGGTGAACTTCATTTTTTTTTAATTTCTTTTATACAAAACTTGTCCTGATAATAACAAACAAAAAAAAATTAATTCTTTAATTTGGTGCAGTCATTCTAAAATTATGCACTTACATACATTTCGGTGACTAATTTTTATTTATATAGATTTATTTTGAAAATGTATCAATTTCAATATCATTTTTGAACAATTACATGAATATAATTATTAGATTGTCAGGTTATATTTCCATTTCGAATTTGATTCAATGAACTATTATTTATCTTGGTAATCTGAAAGTATAAAAAAAAGCAATATTGTAATACACATTTTAAAAGTAGTTGGTTTTAATATCTATATGCTACATGCTTTAAAGAACCTGTCTTGTTGGTCTATTGATTTCAATGTATTGAATGTACTGCACTGAAACCATGAGTTAACAAACAAATCAGAAAATATCTCCAGATAAGTAGTTGTGTTAGTTTCCATTTGCAGATTTACATAAAACAATAAAACTTACTGAGCAAAATAGTTATTTATAAATTCATAGCGCCTTCTATGACTGGGGTTGGTTCTTTGTGCTCTTCCTGTGTCCATGTTTCCATTATTAATATTGCCTTGTGCTAATATAGTATCCCAAGAAGCTGGATTGATCACTTGGTTATCATTAGGTGGCATAGATTCACCTCCTCTTCTAGCAATATTATGTAATACAGCTGTGGCAATGATTATTGGAAATGAATTTTGTACTGAAACCCCTAAACCAATAGCCATGGCAGGGAAACGTCTTTTCCAGACTCCAAACAATCTTTCTACACAATTTCTTGTCCGTATTTGAGATTCATTGTACAAGTTTTCAGCCACAGTATTGCATTGATCTAATGGAGTCATCATATAACTGTTACATGCATAGCCTGCATCTCCAACAAGAACAGCACTTCCATAATGACCTTGTTCAAACATTGCTCTTCTATAACAGTAATTAAAAATATATGAGTCATGTGTCCCCCCTGGCCAACGAGCAACAATATCAGTAAATTCCAATTTTGCATTACAGATGGCTTGAACATTGAGTGAAAAGTAGTTTTTTCTGTTACGAAAAATCTCTGGATTTTCTCCACCTAAAAATATTTTAATAATATATTTTTAAATAATGTATTTTGGCACACTTTATTGAAATATAGGTTTAAATTAAACGAACCTGGTGATTTTATAAACTTAACATGAGTGCAGTCTATGGCACCTATGACATATGGAAATCTAGCTCTCTTATAAAAGTCTAATTGGGTTTGGTGGATCTCATTCTGTAACTCGGGAAAATATATGTGCCGTGGTCTGAGTGAAGCAATAGCAGCACTAACTTTGTTCACAATTCTATGCGCAGTAGAAGTGCTAAAACCACACAAATCTGCAGCAGTAATTTGATAGCACCCAGTAGCATAGAAACGAAGAGCACATAACAACTGGTTAATGGGAGACACGCTGTTATTTCTAAAACAAAATAATAATTGATTAGGTAAATCATATGAGTAGGTATTAGGTAATACAAATAATGTTAATGTTCAGATGAATCATGGCAAATCAAACTTTACAACAATTCTCCGACCGAATTGTTTACTTTACAAACCTTAGAATAACTCAAGCTTAATGCAATCTGATTGAAAAAAAAGTAAAAAAACATCTAGTTATCAAAAGTCGGAAGAACAGTTCACAGGTTACTCGTTTAAACTAGGGGTTATAATAAGATTTACCACAAGAAACATGAGCTACGAAAATCACCACACAACAACACAACAAAGTAGTTACGTATTGCTACTTACATATTAGTAGGAAATTCTAATTTATCTTCAATTGATTCCAATACCGATAAAACAGTTGGTTTTGTAAGGCGAAATCTAGTTACAAAATCTTTATCATCAAGAGTTTCAAAATGTTCTTCTCTCTCGCGTATCCACCTGGAGCGACGAACAACAAACTCATCCTCATCAAAGGTTTCGTCAAAAGCGAGCTCCAATGCTCTTTTCATCATCGATAAAACAAGAACGAAAAAAATAAACACTGCACAATTATGATCAGCTGGATCTGACAATTTGATTTGACAGCGCTCTTAAACGCGTTTAGATACCTTAAACGTCGAAAATCGGCCGTTCAGGAATTGAACCAAGTTTAGCTTAAACGCCGTTTAGTTTATGCCGGTGAAACCCAAAGTTGAGAACGGAACGCCGTTTAACGCCTAAACTGAGTTCAGCTCGAATTAATCGCGTTTAATTTCAACGGTGAAATCGGCCCTTAGTGCCGATTTCACCATTTGCAATAGAAACCGAGTTTAAGAAAACGCGTTTAAGATTAATCGAGATTAGAAGATAATTTAAATCTTAGTTTACGTCGCACCGATTTCACCGGCCATAATTAATCTCGTTTCCATAATCGCAGTTTAAACTCAGTGTTTCCAACTCTGAAAAATATTTAACTTTGACATAGAATGAATGAATGAATGACATATCGAATTGTGTTTGAAGTGTTGCAATTTAAGAAATTGCTCCTCATGATGTTGGAAAATAAAATATGAGTAATACATTGAAATAACGATAATATTCTTCAATAAAATGGTATAATTGTATTGGGTACTACAAAATCAGAAGATAATTTGATCCCAAAAAATAAAACGATTAATTAATGTAGTTTATTTAAATTGTTTATTTAATAATTAATTTTCACAACATTGTTTTATTATTTTTCCTTATTGTACACAAAAATCCATTAATCTAAATTTCATTTCACAGATATATACAAATATTTTAGTTTTGTAAGTAGAAATTATATTGAACTAGCTGACCCGGCAAACGTTGTTTTACCATAAAAAATTATAGTGGACCCGGTGAACTTCATTTTTTTTTAATTTCTTTTATACAAAACTTGTCCTGATAATAACAAACAAAAAAAAATTAATTCTTTAATTTGGTGCAGTCATTCTAAAATTATGCACTTACATACATTTCGGTGACTAATTTTTATTTATATAGATTTATTTTGAAAATGTATCAATTTCAATATCATTTTTGAACAATTACATGAATATAATTATTAGATTGTCAGGTTATATTTCCATTTCGAATTTGATTCAATGAACTATTATTTATCTTGGTAATCTGAAAGTATAAAAAAAAGCAATATTGTAATACACATTTTAAAAGTAGTTGGTTTTAATATCTATATGCTACATGCTTTAAAGAACCTGTCTTGTTGGTCTATTGATTTCAATGTATTGAATGTACTGCACTGAAACCATGAGTTAACAAACAAATCAGAAAATATCTCCAGATAAGTAGTTGTGTTAGTTTCCATTTGCAGATTTACATAAAACAATAAAATTTGTCGTCAACTTACTGAGCAAAATAGTTATTTATAAATTCATAGCGCCTTCTATGACTGGGGTTGGTTCTTTGTGCTCTTCCTGTGTCCATGTTTCCATTATTAATATTGCCTTGTGCTAATATAGTATCCCAAGAAGCTAGATTGATCACTTGGTTATCATTAGGTGGCATAGATTCACCTCCTCTTCTAGCAATATTATGTAATACAGCTGTGGCAATGATTATTGGAAATGAATTTTGTACTGAAACCCCTAAACCAATAGCCATGGCAGGGAAACGTCTTTTCCAGACTCCAAACAATCTTTCTACACTATTTCTTGTCCGTATTTGAGATTCATTGTACAAGTTTTCAGCCACAGTATTGCATTGATCTAATGGAGTCATCATATAACTGTTACATGCATAGCCTGCATCTCCAACAAGAACAGCACTTCCATAATGACCTTGTTCAAACATTGCTCTTCTATAACAGTTATTAAAAATATATGAGTCATGTGTCCCCCCTGGCCAACGAGCAACAATATCAGTAAATTCCAATTTTGCATTACAGATGGCTTGAACATTGAGTGAAAAGTAGTTTTTTCTGTTACGAAAAATCTCTGGATTTTCTCCACCTAAAAATATTTTAATAACATATTTTTAAATAATGTATTTTGGCACACTTTATTGAAATATAGGTTTAAATTAAACGAACCTGGTGATTTTATAAACTTAACATGAGTGCAGTCTATGGCACATATGACATATGGAAATCTAGCTCTATGGCACCTATGACATATGGAAATCTAGCTCTCTTATAAAAGTCTAATTGGGTTTGGTGGATCTCATCCTGTAACTCGGGAAAATATATGTGCCGTGGTCTGAGTGAAGCAATAGCAGCACTAACTTTGTGCACAATTCTATGCGCAGTAGAAGTGCTAAAACCACACAAATCTGCAGCAGTAATTTGATAGCACCCAGTAGCATAGAAACGAAGAGCACATAACAACTGGTTAATGGGAGACACGCTGTTATTTCTAAAACAAAATAATCATTGATTAGGTAAATCATATGAGTAGGTATTAGGTAATACAAATAATGTTAATGTACAGATAAATCATGGCAAATCAAACTTTACAACAATTCTCCGACCGAATCGTTTACTTTACAAACCTTAGAATAACTCAAGCTTAATGCAATCTGATTGAAAAAAAAGTAAAAAAACATCTAGTTATCAAAAGTCGGAAGAACAGTTCACAGGTTACTCGTTTAAACTAGGGGTTATAATAAGATTTACCACAAGAAACATGAGCTACGAAAATCACCACACAACAACACAACAAAGTAGTTACGTATTGCTACTTACATATTAGTAGGAAATTCTAATTTATCTTCAATTGATTCCAATACCGAAAAAACAGTTGCTTTGTAAGGCGAAATCTAGTTACAAAATTCAAAAGTTCAAAATGTTCTTCTCTCTCGCGTATCCACCTGGAGCGACGAACAACAAACTCATCCTCATCGAAGGTTTCGTCAAAAGCGAGCTCCAATGCTCTTTTCATCATCGATAAAACAAGAACGAAAAAAACTAACACTGCACAATTATGATCAGCTGGATCTGACAATTTGATTTGACAGCGCTCTTAAACGCGTTTAGATACCTTAAACGTCGAAAATCGGTCGTTCAGGAATTGAACCAAGTTTAGCTTAAACGCCGTTTAATTTATGCCGGTGAAACCCAAAGTTGAGAACGGAACGCCGTTTAACGCCTAAACTGAGTTTAACTCGAATTGATCGCCTTTAATTTCAACGGTGAAATCGGCCCTTAAACGCGTTTAGATACCTTAAACGTCGAAAATCGGCCGTTCAGGAATTGAACCAAGTTTAGCTTAAACGCCGTTTAGTTTATGCCGGAGAAACCCAAAGTTGAGAACGGAACGCCGTTTAACGCCTAAACTGAGTTTAGCTCGAATTGATCGCGTTTAATTTCAACGGTGAAATCGGCCCTTAGCGTTATATTTTTGTCGATTTGGTTCGGGCTGAATTTGCAACACTGTTGTTTATCAACTACAAACGCACTCTGTTATCAACACAATTTATTTTTCGCACCACCTTACATACTGTATTTGCATTGCAATATTTCTTTCCTGATACCTACATACATTAGTTATTTATAACGAAACAAAAAATGCTTAAATGTCGAATTTGCTTATCGACTAAAAGAAACCTACTGTCTATTTATGAAACCAGTAATGGAAATTCATTTGCATTTATGATGACGTCTCTTGCTAATAATATAAAAGTAAGTACTTGACTAGATCACGGGTCCAGATAGATACCTAGTAAGATGAAATCATGTGTAAGATCGAAAGTTTCTCAAAACTCGAATTCAATGTCGTTATGATTTGATTTAGAAATTGATACGCCCCAGGGCGATATCTCCCATATCAATCGTCTCTCCTGAAATTGCAGTGAAGTTTCCATCTTATGCTTTATGAGTGCTGGAATCATCGTTGATATTGGCAGAATTCTAATCGATTTTTAGAATAATATAAAATTTAAATATTAGACATCAGCCAAATGTTACTCTGAACCAAACATAAATAGCATAAGCACTTGTGTTATAAAATTCAGAAACAAGGATGATACCACAACATCTAGACCTGAGCCATTAGAGAAAAGTTCGTTTTCTACATTGCCTGGCCAGGGATTGAACCTGGGACCTTAAGAATGGCATATCTATGAAAACAGGTATGTGAGTTACTTGAAGATTTCTGCGAGTTCCTCAAGTGTTCACTTAATAGTGGAAATGTGGAGACCAGTAGTGATTCGATCAAAGGTTTTGTTAAATTCATACAGTTTTGTGTGAAATGTCTTACTTCTTACAAAGTCACTGAATACGGCAGCATGACTTGGGATTTTTTCTCACAAACATCTACTATTTTATGGAGCATTCAATTGAAATCTTGTATTGTTGTTTTTCTTACTTTTGTGAAGACGCTCATGGATTTTCTTATTCTATAATTGCGTTTACCAAAAGAAACTGCCAGAGAGAGCCACTGTAGAACTTTCATCCTGTCATTAACGAAATTTCATAGTTTGATAAATCTTTAGTCTTTGGCTGGTTTAATGTAGGTACTTAACTACTTCTATTGTAGAGTTGGTACCAGATAAAGGGTAGGAGGTATGTATTGTATTGTATTGTATTATTGTGTATTGTATTACATTTACATTATTACATTGTATATATTGTATTACATGGGGATTTAATGTCAGTTATTTTATTTGTATGGTTTTACTGAAAAACTAATTACTGATTTTGTTTTTGATTTTCTCTTTGTTAACTATTAAAAGCTAGACGCTAGGTTGAATTAACAGTGCCTTTTTAAAATCTTTTAAAGCTCCTTAATAAAACATACCTATATTTTCAGATTGATTCATTTAAAGGAATTACAGAAGAAATATGCAAGATATGTTCTCAGAAACTTTTAGAAGCATATAATTTCAAAGGTCAAATAGAAAGGTCTGAAATATAACAAACTACTTTAAAATAATGTGTATCTACTGTTTATGTGCTATTATAATTTGTTTTTATTATTTTAGTTCTGATGAAATTCTTTGGAACGCTGTTGGTGTAAGAAAGATATATTTTGCAAACTTGAAAGAAAAAATGGAAGTAAAAATAGGTTCTTCAGATGAGATTACTCAACAATGTAAAAATGAAATTATTAATTGTTTCAAGAAGGGAGAAACAGCTGTAGATTATAACAATACAACAATACAAAAACTTGAAGGTGATTCAAGTTTAAAAAAGGAAAATGAACCATGGTTAGTGATGGATTTTTTGAAAGCCTTTAAGTCCGAGCCTGAATCTGATTTCCATAATGTAAGTTGTTAACCTGTAAATTAATTATAATCTATTATATGTGGGTAACTAAATGATGTGCAATGAAAAATAATTGTATCAAAAGTAACTGAGCTAATGGTAAGAAGGTAAGAAAAATAAATCATTAGATCCGTCTAATGATTAATTGTTTAATTGATTCTTTTTAATCAGTGAAGGGTACTATATACTCTCACCAGCTAAAATAGTATGTTGGAATTAAGACAACACCTTATCAAGCCTCCATAGACCAAATGCCAAATTTTCTCAATTGACATTGGACAGTAGACTTTATTTATTTATTTATTTATTTTATATTCAATTACCATACCATTATAAGTTTGTTGATGTAATTTGTATTTGGCAGCTTGATGTGCTGTTGACTGAAACAGGCAATGATTAGCCCATTGAGATAGGGAGGTAGCGTCTGGCCTGGTTTGCTAGTAAACAAGTGTTTCGACTTATCCATAGAACAAAGTTCGATGTGATCATGACTAGTTTTTTAGCAAAATGAGACCTTATCTCATTAAATTAAATAAAAAAATCGACTTACCCATAGAACAGAGTTCGATGTGATCATGACACAAAAACTAGTTTTTTTAGGTAAATGAGATAAGGGTCTCATTTAGCTAAAAAACTAGTCATGATCACAACATGATCACATCGAACTTTGTTCTATAGATAAGCCGGTTTGAGTCCTGCCTGAGTTTTGTTTTTCACTTTCAAGAACTATTTGGAAAGCTTATTTTATCTTTAATTCCGTTAACAAAAGACACTTTTTAAATATTTATTTGCCAAAATTATACAAAAAATCAGCTAAGTGCAAATCAGATGCACTCACTCAGAGTTCAGTACAAACTTGTTGGTTAGTAAGGTTTTTTCGTGATTTAGTGATGTAATTACAAATTAACAGTTTTCGGATTTTCCTATTGTCGATTATACTGCATAAATGACTAACTTCTTTGATTGCTTTGATTTAGATGTTTGATTTTTTTGCCTCTAAGAGATTGCAAATATATATATATATATATATATATATATATATTATAAGTATTAAATTTAAATCCTCCACATGTTTTCAATTTCAATTATTTAGTTCATCAATTAGTTGTGAAAGTCAAAAAATTAAAGAAATCATAACAATTTTAAATGTTTAATTTGTTGGTTTTTTGAAAATTTCTAAGTAAACATTAATTTTATGACTTCTGTACACACCTACTGTACATATATAGCAATTCTTTAATTGCTTAATGCGTCGACAAAAAAAAAACAAAAATCAAACCCTTAAACGTGGATAACATTTGAAGGGGGTTCCAATATAAAGTTAGTGCATAATGTAAAATATATATAGTAGGTACCTAATAATAGGTAAGTTGGTACTTAATAATTTTAAGGGCTACGTAACACTCAAAGCAAAAGGTAATGTTATGCAATCAGCATGTATTCATTGCTTTATTATGATTCTTTCAGATTAGCCATTCTGATGATGATTATATTCCACAATCGGATATTAATGATGAAGAAGATCCCGACTTTACTGAACCACTTTCAAAAAGAAAAAGAAAAGTCTGTAAAAGAAAAATTAAGAAGAAAAACAGAAGTACAGGTAAACACCATAACTATTTGGCGCAAATTACAGGCACACTAACTTTCGCTGTCTACTAAAATTTTTTATTGAGAACTGGTGTTAGGGATTATCTCCTAATGGTCAACTATCCAATTCCGTCCTAGACGAAATCTGGTTTCACATAGGACATAATAATAATTCAATTAAAAATGTAATTTCATGTAAATTTGGATCCGTCCTCAGAATTTTATCAAATAAATTGGGGTCTTCGCAGTTCCGTCCTATCGTTTCTTGGCAAAAATCTACTCTTCTTTGATGATCCGTCGGTAGTAGGTCTTGCACTTTTTTAATGTGGTATGGGTGTTTTCGTTCATATAGTAAAATTCTGTGTACAATCATTTTGATAAAATTCTGTGGACGGGGAGGAGCCTAATTTACAAGAAATTACATTTTTAACATGCATAATTATCATTCGCATGCAAGAATTATTCCACATAACATTCGCCGCCACAATTTTCAAACACAATTCTCGGTAAATCTCTGGGCGAAAATACTAAATAGAGAGCTGGTAGGGCCCCTCCAGCTACCAGATAATGTAAAAGGAAAAACGCATTTATATTTCGTCCAACAACATTTGCCGATACTTCTAGGAGACTTAAATATTTTATTAAGAACGCAGATGTTTTATCAATTGGACGTAGCCCTATGCCATTTTGCAATAGTCTTTCGAAAAGAATTAAACCAACAACACCCCGGGAGATAGGTAGCGGTGGACCAATAGCTTGGCCGCCTAGATCACCCGACCTAAAGCCAGATTTTTTTGTATGGGGCTTTTACAAACTGTACGGAATACAAAAATATTGAACAACTAAAAATAAAGTTGACAGAAGTACATAATCATAAAAGTTCGCAAAACGAAGCCGTTGTAAATTTAGGAAGAAATTTTTTGCGAAGGTGCCAAATGTGCATATCAGTTGGTGGCCAGCATTATGAATAGGTACTTGTTGGAATAATAAAAAATAATGTAAACAAAATATGATCGCGTTTGAGTTTTATTTATGCCCCCTTATAAATTTCTTTTAAAGGATATCTATGTGTGTTTGTAACGTGATATTATTATCACTGTTTAATGTCGACATGACAATATAACTAAAAAAGATGTTCTGATTATGACTTAGAAATGAATGAATATCTATTTCCCTAAGTTTCCCTTAAAAAACTATATTGAAGTTATTTCTTCTCTCAGTGTAGGGAAATCATTAAAGACATCCATAGCGGCCTGGCAGCCTGTAGTTACCACCAACCGAGGTTTTGATTTATCGGTTAAACAAGAGGCATAGGCAAAATAAAATAAGTTAATGTGGCAAAAAAAATTACTTCATGGTGGATAACAATTCAGCTTCTAATTATTTTTCGCGATTACGGAGAGGTCTTTTATTTTTAAAACGATCGTCGAATTAATTATTTTTGTGCTTTTACAGATAAAGTCAACAAACAAACTAAGGAAGACTCAAAAAGAACTTTTATAAAACCTGTGATTTTGAGTGATATCCAAGTACTGCCCACAAAATGCTCAAAAGAGAGTTCTCAAGTTAAAAAAAACTATCGCAATGACAAGATGGACATGTGTAATTACTGTGGTAAAATGACGAGAACAATAAAATCACATTTGCTGGTACACACAGGTATCGTCTATGAATAAAGCCCTAGTAGGTAGTTATTAATTTCAATTAATACTATATGATTTCGATGTTTTGTTTTAGGTGATAGATCATATAAATGTGATATATGCTCCAAAGCATTCCTAACTGTTAAATGCTTAAATAGGCACAAAACTTATCACAACAAAGAGAAGGCGTTCAAGTGTGACCAATGTGTTGCAACTTTTAACAATGCAAGATCACTTAAAAGGTTTAAACTTATAACAAATTATCAAATATTTCACTTTTCATTTGAATAGAGAAAATAATGATGACATCTGAGGTACTAGGATATAACTCGCAATGTTTTGGAACTTTTTTTTTTAATCAAAATCAATTTTTTTTTATAAGTTACGTTAATGATAGGAAAAGGGGTATATTATATTTGACAGTACAACTTATGAGAATTAAGCTACTTAAAAATCTTAAAAGAATGCTTATTTGTAAAGTTCTCAAAAATAGAAAATTATATCCCGACGACTACAAAGTATATAAAAAGAATTTGGATGTCACTGTTTGGACCACTAGTACACCTGCTATCTTTATTTGTAATAACCATCTTAATTAATCCTCTTTCTAGCCACTATATAAAACACTCTGATGAAAAGAAATTTGTCTGCGATTTTTGCAGTAAAGCGTTTAAACGGGTAAGGATTTATTTTTGTTACCATTACTTGTTTTTACATTTCATGTAATTTTTGCAATTATTAAGTTTTGGCTATTAACCTTTGAATATATTCAAACTTCATGATGTGTATACTAATTGCAGAGAAATGCTCTATGGCGACACAAACTGATGCACAACATGGCCAATAAATGTATTAAATGTGATCTTTGCAATATGTCGTTTTTCACCAAATACGGCATGAGGCATCACCTCAGAGTGCATACTGGAGAACGGCCCTATAACTGCGAGGTAATGTCCAAATTCTGAACTCTAAATCTGAGTGACAGTAAAAAAATAATATTTCTGAACATCACTACCAGTAAGGTTAGCCATTAGGACCTTTTACAGCTCATGCGGGTGTATGCATGTATCCACGCGATGACATTTGTTACATGTGTCTCCGTGATTTTGAAAACCCTTTGTAACTGCCGCTCGCATAGCGGAACCTACCAGGCTCACCAACTTTCTTATTGAGGAGGCAGATGTTGCTCTACAGCGCCACCCATCCGCTCAACTAGTGGTTTTCGGTATTTTCAATGCATTCATATGAGAAAACCAACCACGCTGGTCGAGAAACACAAAAGCTAACCTTTCGCTGGACCTCACCCAGCTGGTCAGATGCACGAGCCAGTGCTGAACAGATAGGGATGGGATGGTCAGCCGCATGAACCTATCTCTTCAGGCAGTCTCCGAATGGTACGCTGCCAATTTGGTAAGGTTCAATCCATCAAAGACACCGGCGTGTCTCTTCTGCGCTAAAAGGAACCCCTTTCGACTTGACTCCTACTTTCCCAGGTGTTCCCGTGCAGATCACTGACCATCTTGAGTTTCTCGGAATGTCATTGTCACCAACTCTCATTTTTCGCTCTTTCATTGAGAGTAAGGCTCAACTAGCTTTAAAAAAACAATCCGGATTTCGTCGGACAATTTCTGTATGGAACTTGGATAATATTTGACGTAGCAGTTATTAATATTAAACAATAATATATTTAAACGTGTCTTGCAGATTTGCTCTCAGCCGTACAGTTACAAACATGACTTCAATCGACACTGTTTGAAAAAGCATGGAATATTCCTTAAACGGAGATCTGTATATGTTATGAATGAGGAAGTAATGAAAAGAGAACGAGCCTTTATGCGTGACCTAATGCTCAAAATACAAGGGATTGGTAAAGAGGGTGAGCTGTTGAATCCATTTGAAGGACCACAGGGAGCGTTAGCTTTCGAACAGGCCGTTAGAGCATTGGAAGAGAAAAATATCCCAATAGATCTGAATTGATAAAAAATCAAAATATAAGAAATATTTCACGTGGAGCAGACATAGAATAAAGGTTGTGTTATGATATTAATATTGGTTTAATTGTAGTTATTGTTGTACCCGAACATACCCTTTTTTTTTCGACGAGAAATGCGCCTTATGCATACTCCGTTGCTTGGGTAGACAGCGGAGTTATGTGGGGCTCTCCTTCGGTCACCCACCCGACAACGACAACGACGAAGACCAGTGGGTGATCGAAGCACCACTTACCGAACATACCCTTGACGTAGATATAAATTTTTTATGAGTTGCAAGCCTTCACCAGTCATATTTTTTGAGTAACCGCGTAGTAAAGTAATTGTCAAAATTCGACCGTAATTAATTTCTTTGTGAGGTTTAGACATTATTTAGGAGTTTTTGTCAAACTAACTTCGTAAAATCCAATTAATTGTTGTAATTTTAAGAAATTATTAATAATTAAAGCTAAATGTATAATCCTAGTGTATAAAAATACGATTATAACTTATAATTAAACAGAAAATTTTGCGATTACTTGACAATACCAAACAAAGTAAACAATATTAAGAGCTAACCAAATAAATAGTTAAAAATGAACATGCAGCTTGAAACTTCAATAAATCTGTAACTTCCTTAGACAGAAAGCTCTCTTTTTCATTCGTTGTAGTCGGTTATTTTTTTCCCTATTGCTATAATGCTCTTCCTCTTCCTTAGGTAATGTAGAACTTTCTTTCAAAAATTTAAAACGAATAGGCCTACAGTATCTGGTAGAGCAAGGGCGAGGGTTTTCCACAAAACAATATGGTTTGAAGAATTCGGTTCTGTTTTAATTGCTAATTGAAGTGGAACAAGAGGTCACAAGTAAACTACTGTCATCTTGTAATTTGAATCCAAAAAGCAGTGCTTGTACTCGCTATGACCCATGCTACCGTCTTATCCCCATTTACCGGTCAAAACGAATGTATTCAAATCGTTTGAAACACTATCTAAAACTTCACTGCATGACCCAAGTAAGATTCTAGAAACAGTATCATCTAATAAATTTTGGAAACAGTATCATCTAATAAATTTTGTAACTCTATTTCGCAAGTACGTTCTGAGACTGATATGTTGTCTGGGTAACCCTTCTTTTTAGCAATTAAAACACGGTAAAATATTACACGAAGTTTAAGTGTTCACAAGATTTTTAAGCTTAGCTTCAACAATAAGCGATAATCCTTCGACAGCGCTTATAACCAAGTCTACTTTTAGTACGTGCTGACTTAACCCTGAAACTGTCAAGACTTTTACATAAATTAACAACTCGACATGATAAAGGTTGTATATCTACATTTTCAACATCATTTAGAGACGTTAAAAATATTTTAAAATACATTTTAACTAATAATTGTAACGGTTTTTGCGAACACCACAGATTAAAAAAATGCCTCCTCGAAAAGGAACATTTTATTATTGTACCTGAAATGAAAAATATAAAATAAATATCAATTTCGTAACATATGCTACGAAGCGTCTTCGACATCGTAGCAGGCACTTTACGGGCGCGCGGGCAAATCGGGGCAAAAAAAATATTTTCCTCATAAAATACACTTATGTATTGTCCCCGGCAAATAAGTTGAACATGATTTTGAAATCACGTGACATGAGCAGTAGTGAATAATGTACCTAATCTTGCTACTGCGCATGTCACGTGATTTCAAAATCATGTTCAACTTATTTGCCAGAGACTATATCTAAACTTTATAGTAAATCAGATCCGCTGCAAATGGATGCAAAATTTTGTAGGTCTCGATAAAGTTGCAGCAACGGAAAAATAAACTTCAAAAAAGGGTTGTCGTAGCACCCACATATAAGAAAAAGTATGATAAGTATATAGATGAGTAAAACTTAATAATTTATAAAACACTTACCCTGTTGTTGAAATTCCAACATACACAAACAACAAAACAATAAGCGTTTTTTAGAAATCACCAAAACAAATACCACTTGGATAAGTCACCGATAAACAGTGAACAACAACAATGAAATGCGTTCACTTCAGAGTTCAATTAATAAGTGATATCTGGGGTAAATGGCTCTGATATTTATACCCCTTAGGATCCTTAAAATCACATAGGGCTACCTGTATTGGCAATATTCGACAGTGAGTTTAAGGGGGTTTTGGCCTATGGCGGTACCACCATGCGCGCGGTCAAAATGGAATGGGTACAAAATAAAAGCTCATTACCACAAACTGTCAAATTCCCTAATGTAAGCCCTAACAAGCCAAAACGTATCCATGTTAACATATCTAAGAGATGTTAGGTTTATCTATGTCACAAAAGAGAAATTGTAAACAGAACTACTTTCCAAGCTCACTGGATCAGCTGATTGGTCATTTTGTATGAAGAGTAGGTATATTTTTTAACAATTTCTATTTATTGACATTGATTTTCCATACTCACTCGATTAGCTGATCGATCATTTTGTCTGGAGAGTTAATTTCTTTACAAATTCCATTTATTGACATTGACATAACATTTATTATAGAAATGTGAATATATGTACCTACGTTTCGGGTTGTTAGGGTGTTTGCCAAACACCTTGTATTTTCAACAGTGAACCCGTAATTTTGGGTGTAAATGGTGTAGTTTAAAATGATGCCGGAAAACAATAGACACACAAATACTGAGCCTCATATCAGTCTTCCTAAATATTCATTCTAATTACGACCTCTTGTCAAAGTAACAGAGTTCTATATGAATTAGGAATTATTTGACAGATTGGGAAGCTTAATGCGAGGCCAACTTTACACGGGTAAAAAGTATTTTTAGGAAGGAAGGTGTGACAAGAATAACAAATCACACCTTATTTCAAAAATTAATTATATAACACTAATTTATTACAGGACCCTAATTAAAAAAGTTACTTTTCGTGCTTTTGCAGTAGCAAAATCCTAAATTATGTCACTGACTACAATTTTTTTTTTCAATGCTTACTAACGATAAATTTGTCAATTGACTTTGCGATAATGTGTATCTAAAATACAATTATTCTTAGTTTAGAGAATAATTTTTCGCTGTGCTACTGTAACTGGCATGTGAGGTGGATTCATCAATAAACATTGGTAATAACGATTTCATTGCTTCTCCACATCTGAAGGTTCAGCTTTACAATTTATTTTCTAAATTAGAACAATGTGCTTTTTTGCTTCTAATTCCAAATCATTAGGGTCGAGGCGGCAACAGTGGTTATAGCGGCAACAGTGGCGCACTGATCGTTGTATCAAAAGTATTATAGGTATCTTTTTCTATCTCTCACTCTTCGGAAGGTCTCCTGATAGATACTGGTCACAACCAGTTTCCCTGGGTCAACCATGTAACAAACCCGTGTTTAAGTGTTTTCTTTGTTTTGACGAAAGAAAAAGTGAATTTTCAGGTGAGATATACTTGGTATTTTTTCACAAACCTTTTGTTTCACCAATGGACTTATATTTTTGCTAAGTAACAAACTTCGTTGAGGTCATTTTGGCGTATACTGCACTTCGATTTACGTAAAACCATCACACGTGGAATGAGTTAAATCCAAAATGGCAGTTTTGTACACAGTGGCTCAAATCATTTGAGTTCACAGTGGTTCAGGATCCACTGTGTACTACTGGTACTGGATAATAACTACCCGGACATTCGTTTAGCAAAAATCAAGACGTAATATTTTTTCTTAATTTTCCCTTTTAGGATGACTTGACCATCAAGGCCCCGTAAAATAGGGAAACACATAGCTGACATGAAAAAAAGGAAAATTATATTTCTTATGTGTGAATGAAAAGTCACTTTGAGACTGAAGTAGTCAAAAAGTTACCTGATTATTCATTTTAAGGATAAAAATTCATTTTGTTTGATAGTTTATGCAAGATACAGAAAAAGTTTTCTGTTGATGATTAACTAAGTCAAAAAAAAAAATAAGATAATTTAGTAAATTTTAAATGTGTAAGACTGAACAGTCACTTTGAAGTGAAGTAGTAAAAAAAACTCTTTTTCGATGTAAAACTTATTGTTTGATTAAAACAAAAAATAAAGATCGATAAAAAGCAAAAAAGAAAACTTTTTTATTTGAATTATATTATAGATGATCCACTGTGAACTTGCCTGATTCACTGTAAACTGAGGACCGATTCACTGTATCCCACCCCCAGTACACAGTGACTCAAATGAGTTTTTTTTTTAAATACTGTTTATTTTCTAAAATATTACCTTGTTTAACTAAATCGATTGGAATAATCAATATACATTAGTTACGCTATAATACTAATCCTTTTACATCTTTCCAACACTCACCCACATCAAGTTACATCACTGGAAAAAAAAAGTGACCCACTGTTGCCGCCTTGACCCTACTTAATTTTCCGTTACGTTCACGTTCCGTGGTTTCCGTTGTTTATTACAACAAGAATTGCGACAAAAAAGTACTAATTAATTCTTGCATTTTAAGAATTTGGGTAACGATATCTCATATATTTTTTCTTTGATTATAAAAAAAAGTTGCATCGGTCGGCGATTGCAGTAATAGGTTACTTTACAATTTTGACTAAAAAAATATTATGTCTCATATAAACAATCGTATAAAAAGTCAACTGCGGAGGATCTTAAATATCACACATGTAAATAAGTTGTAAACAAATTTTGAATAGCACATCGTTACTTGTAATTAATCTGCATAATTTAATTAAAAAAATATTTTAAAGTATGCAAAGTATGCAATTTTTCATCAATGTTTTCTCATGACGTTATCACGTAAAATAATCGTCCGTAAATCGACTTTTAATCCAATCAATAGAGCTCTAATTTTTAATTTAGAGGGAAATTTTCTCGAATGATCCTGCAACAACATGTAAAAATTCAGGGTCGTGAATCCCCAGGATCGTCAACCCCAAATTGCAAAAGGGTGAAAAAATGACTTTTCTCGAATATCTCGAGAACTATAAGATATATAAAAAAAGTTTCAAACAAAAATTGTAGACAATTAAATTCTCTACAGATAAGGCACTCCACTCGGCAGGGCAGTAGCATAACTACTGTGCTCCATAAACCGATGGCAGATATAATACGAATGAGTTGGATACGTGAGATTTATTATAGATGAAAAAATATGTCAAGAACTATTATTCGCTAGAAATTTAGGGACAGACACAAAAGGAGAAACCGTATTTAAAACACTGGAAATGTTTTGTCATGAAAAAGGAATTCCCTTGAAGAATATTACATAAGCTGCTATTGTTTGTGATTTCATTGAAAGATTCCAGAACATTTTGAAATTAGAAATATCAGACTAGGTGTTAGATCCTTTTTCAAATGTTAACATAGCAATATCACCCCAACTGGAAGAAAAGCTATAGAACTTTTTAATCTGTTATATCCGCCTAGCCCTGTGGGAAAAATGCGTGATTTTGTGTATGTATGTACATTTCGGTGAAGATGATGAAGACAGCACCTCCTCAAAATAATCGGAATCGAATTAAGTTTTTTTTTTAAGAATTACTGTTATATTTTGTTAATAAATATTTCTGAAAATTATTATGGCATCTTTTCTTTATTAGGTATTAATTAAGATACTTTCAGCAATTATAATCCACAAAAACAAGGAGTAATGAAACTATTTGTGGGCAACACTTTAGTTTCCGTTCATGTGTTTTAGTTATAAAAACACAAAATAGGGGTTGTAAATGTGATTTAATAATGTAAAACGCATTTAAGTAAATTAAGTTTCTTTGCATTTCAAATAATAAGTTGATTTATTGTAGTGATATTTATTTTCCAGACTACTAAGAATTGTACTCGACTTTTGGTCTATAAATAGAATATTATAGCCATTTAGACACATTATTTCGGTATCCCAAAGCGGAAGCTCTGTTCTTGTCCTGTAAACTTAATTCGAAGAAATAAAGTCTGATTTATATTAAAGTTATGTTTTAACGATGAACCCTGACGAGGAGCCGACATATAAGTACTTAAACATTGCAATGTCATACAGAATATAAACGACAAATTTAAGAAAGTTATATAAAGATGAATGTTAAGTATATGTCAATAAAACTTTAGTTTAAAGCAGACCAATCTCCCAAGGCAGCACCCGTTCACGGGCATAACAAGGGTTGCCAGATGTCCGGTATTTAAGCGTACAGTCCGGTATTTTCGAGGCCTGTCCGGTAAAAATAAATGGTCATACCGGACAGAACAATGTCCGGTATTTTGAGAAGCGCCTACAAAAGTAGGCATATGAAATTCCTTTTGTTACTAATACTAATTAAGTTGATTTATGAGATGTTGATTAATAAATAAATCATCCCCAATGGTTGTGGTTATCCGGTATTTTTTCGCGACTCTCCTGGCAACCCTAGGCATAACGCATGATTTAGCCATCGCTTCTCTCTAACCATATCTAAGGAAACTTCCACACGTCCACGTTCCACTTCCGCTCAAGAGATGTTTTAAGAGAGCGTATCATACTCCTACTACTTAGTATTAAGTAACATATTTAACGTTATGAAATTAACATCTAGATAAAACTAATAAATGGCTGAATTGATTTTTGTAATTTATCAATAAATAACTGACGCATTACAAAATTACTCATTCTTCCTATGGCTCTTGCCGTTTTAGTTATTTGCGTACAGTTGCTTGTACAGTTGTTTTCTTAATGTGTAATGGATTTTTTTATTTTACTTTAACTGAAGAAAAATTCGCAAAATGGCAATGCGATAATTTGCTTAAAATTCATTGAAAGTCGACCTTAATGGTAATGAAATGAAATAAAAATGGTCTGAGTTATATAAAACTCTTTTTTATAAATAAAAAACATATTTCATAAAGAGTTCGTAGTTAAGAACTGGTTAAGTATACATTACATATATCGTATACCTATCGTCATGTTTACAGTACATTTGTCTATCGCCCGCTGGCCGTTATTTCGAGGCAGAACGGACATCTGTTAATAAAGTCACAGATTACTAAATAGGTACTTCAATAAAATACTTCAATAAATAAAATTTCAAAAATATTTTATTAAAGAAGCAAGAAATCAGCCCCTACGTCAGTGTTACTGGAACTCGGCACTCTCTATAGATTACGTTACGCCTCATTAGTATGTACCACTTTTTAATTTTACTCATATCACTTGATACAAAAAAAGAAAATCCTCTATTTTTGGGTTTTTATCTGTCGTGTGGGGTCACGTGGGGAAATTCAATATTTGTAGGTATATTTTTTTTAATATCAGTCATCGTTTAGCAAACAAAACACGCCTCGAATGGCGCAATTGACCGCACGTCAGTTAGGTTCTGCACAAAAAATCGGTAAGTAAGTAAAATCACTATTTCCGCGAATACGAACTGCGTCGTCTGGATCAAGTAACGTCATAAGCTGGAGCGCCGCGTGTAACGAAATTATTCTTGCAACCACAACTTTAAAATACCACACTTTTTTCATTCCTATAAATATTATATTGTTATAATATTGGCCTATACTATTTATATTCATTTTACTTAATTTATTTTTGATCAATCCATAAAAAAATTGAAACTTCTCCAGTGTATTCATAATTATGTTTTTGTTATCATAAAGTTGTTTTTATTTTTGACTGTTGAGAAATCGGCAGTCAATACGCCTATAGGACTAGGGTCATCAAACTTAATTCGCTACCGCAGACATAAATATGTCCGTATGCATTCCTATCTTGGCTATCTTCCACATTAGGAACATTTAGTTAGAATAAAAATTTTAAGAAGAACCAAAATTAAAGAGTGACGTAGCATCCTGGCCGCAGTATCGTAATAGGTAGTTCTCTAAGTATTGGTATAAGAAAGTCTACGGGCAAGTTCAATTAATATAGTTGATTTCTGCATCAAATTAATTCAAAAAAATGGATTGAATTTGTTTTAATGTGATTCGGGAGCTGTTAAGGAATCCTACTTCAAGTGAAAGGAAAACATAAGTAGGTAGATACTTAGAAGGACACTGGCGTCAAACTTATTACAGGTAAATACTCTTCTTTTTGGGTTGATGGTTAAATACGAGGAAAGGATGTCTTACCAACAATAGCACGTATACTTATAACTTATTAACAGGTTGAGGAAATTTAAAAATTCTACGTTTCTTATGATTCATGCCGTCAAAGCCGCCGACGCGGGTTTTAACTTGATTGTCAGAAGGCCAACTTCTCAAGATGGTAATTTACTGACTAAGCGGTAATACAAATTAAGAGATAAAGTTAACCACTGGAAAAAACGTGTTAAAAAGCGTCACCGCACAGTGTGATAGCCATAGGCTATAGTTCTAAAAATATCTCCTAATTTTACATATTTTTGTTTGTTGCTACATTGGTTGGCTAGTTGTTGTACTTTCTAAAATTATATATAGGACAGTAATCAGGATGTACATTAATTATCTTCTGTGCATTCAAAGTAAGCGCATCGGAATACGTAAACACTGTTAACAGTGAGGCAACAAAAATCGTGACCTCATTTATGCTATAATTTCTCGACTAATTCGTGCTGTCAGTGGTTTTTCTGCAAAAATAGATTATGTAATAATAATACTCATATCTTTAGTTATTTATAACTGAATATTTGATTTTACAATCATGTACGGGGCGAAATTCTGTTCTTATTATTTTTACATTTCCAAAATTTCTACTTATCTGTGAAATTACAAAGAATTTAAGCGACTATCTAAACATCAATCACAGGAGAATAATTATTTATTAAGTTATTGTATGCAGGTTTATAAAATAGTGAAATAGGGTGTCAAATAGAAATACATTGACATTACAAACTTAATAATTTTGATTGAAAATTGGTGTGACTAGTTAAATTTTGGACACCTCACAACAAATAACTAACCCAACCAAAGCAGAGCTTGTATTATGAATACATATATACAGTATATAAGGTAAATAAAACATAAACAAGATGATCATCATGCCTCGGGAACAAGGGGTCATCACTAAATCATATGACAAAGATTTTATAAATGTGACTTAAATAAATTAATCAGAAAATTGAACACATGTTTTCAAAAAATGTAAAATTTTAAATTTAAGAAAAGCCTGTTGCCATCAAATTTGAATTAAAAGGAAATAATAATTTATGCTTCTAAAGGGGCGCACTTTCTGTGAGTATAAAAAGGTCGCTGAATGTGCAATCCGATTAATCCAACCGTCAAAGAGGACTAGAGAATACAATCTAATCTAAAGCATGTATATCAATCCCGGGCATACGGGATTTTTGATGCGATGCGATGGAACCCGGGGCTATTCCGCGATTATTCTGGGGTTTCTAATTGGGTTAAAATGAAAAAACACTTGAGTTATTTCTTAAAAAAAGTTTTAAATATCGTTGCACACACAACACAAATAACAATATATGTATATTTATTTATTAAGTCAAGAAAACACAAAACAAAAAAAAAAATAAAAAAAAATCACAACACAAAAAACTATTTAGAATTTCGAAAATACAATGGCAGAAATATCAAACCATCCAGTGTTTGCCTACCAAGCCTGCTTCGTATGAGATAAGTATATAATTATATCAACATTATTAAATCTATAATTCTTACTTAAATATTCATGATAATTCTGTTAGCGATGAGGTTGACCCAAACTCAATGAAATTAATTAATTAATTTGCCTTTTCATATCTGAAGAAAAAGTAACCCCGCTAACTTTACACTAATCTGTTATTAATAACCAATGCTCAGAAAAAATATTTAAAATAAAATTAAATATTTTTTTAAAAACTTTTCAGTTTTACTAAGATAAGTAGTAGATACTGATGCTGAAGTTCACATCTCGAATACATTTTTGATGCTTAAGGAGGCAAGTTAGGTGTGCTTGCCATATTTTGCGTCTTTTACTAAGGCATTTGATTTAGTTAATCATGGAAAAGTTTAAAAGAAATTGGAACGTTATGGTACTCGTATCTGTAATACATAAGCAGTGAACCTTTTACAATCATAATTCTCAAAGCTAATTTAAAAACTTATAACTAATAGAGGTGAGTTTTCTAAAGCCCCATAACTATATACCGTACTTAAGACGCATCCTAAGGATCAATATCAGGTGCTTTACTCTTCTTGATGCACATTAATGACCTTCCTTATTAACTTATTATGCTAAACTATTTATGCGAGATAGTACTATTTGCAGGTAACATTTTCTTATAGTAATATAAGTTGTATACGGGATTGTTAACATGCACCTTGTTTTTATTTAGTTTCCCATATTTCGGCACTGTTGCAAGCGCCATGATCACGGAGCAAGGAGGAACAAGGTACATGGTAACAATCCCGTATATAACTTATATTACTATAATGTTAGTGACCATGAAAGTTTAAAACAATATAAAATTTTCTTAGTTTTAAGGTTTCTAGAAAGAAATGACTGCGTTGACGATATAAATAGTGCTCTGTTCAAGGATTTACTTTAGTTCACCAGTAATAATTTATTGCTAAATTCAAAGATAACAATTGCATGTTTATATTACCTATTGTTAGAAAGCTCAGGTGAAATATAACCTTGACTATTCAATTTTGCGGCGAAAGTTGTTGAATAATAAAGTATGTATCTTTACTTAAGATATCATTATGTTTCTTTTTATACTTGACTTTTTTTCCTTTTTAAGTATACACAAACATTGTTATATGACACACTCAAAGAAATGGGAACGGTGGCAAATCGTTTGTCAAATCTGTTCCCACTGTTAACGTGTACTGAAAATTCATTGACTTTATAAAACTTCGAAAATTTAACATTGTCTGCATCACTCTACCCCTGCGGTAGCGACAAGGCTACTACAAATTTTCAATTGACAAATTTTCTCGCAACATGTAAAATTTGTTTCTAACTTTCCCAAGTAGCAAGCAAATGTCTTAAAAAGGAATTGAAGATATCTTGAAGGCAAGTAGACGAATTCCAGCTGTTGTCTTGGCTAAAACTATTATGTCCTTCAAGATATCTTCAAGATACTCTCCAAGAGCCAGTTAAGTAAAAATGGGCACAGCATTTAAGGACATGTTAAGAAAGAGTTAATACTACTGTTAAGATAAACTTTAAACCTATTTAAGAAAGGTGGTTTAGCAGAACTCTAAACATTGACTTTAAGATATCTTGTAGGTTGATTTCAGATCAAGAGATAGACTTAAAGATATCTACTATACTTAGTTAAAAATTTCAATATTGAATTGCAGATATTCGATTTAATCTTAGTGAAGTTAAATTAAAAACCTAAGTATTTTGCTTTATAGTGATTTAAGTTACATAATTTTATAAAATATGGCGAACTTTTAATTCATTACAATAACTGTTTTAAGGTTTAGGAAAATGGCGACTAAACAATTATTTTTTATGTCTAAAAAGGCTTTTTTATGTCGTTGACTGCATTGGAAATTTAAAACGCATGATTGTTTCTCGTGTAAAATCTATAGATAGTGCTATAAAACAGACGGGCTTTTGAAATACTAGAAAAAAACAATAAAAATTTGTATAACAATATTACAATATGTTTATTTTTTTGCATATATTGCAAAATGCTACATTTTCTATAAACATAGTAATTATTCATGTAGTTAGAATTACTATAACAAAATTAATAATGTTCAATTTACTCTAGTTTTTGATGAAGTGTTGTCGGTAAATGTATAATAATTTTTTCACATAAAGTGCAAAATGGCGTTAAATCATAAGTTTCCTTACGAAGTAAGACTTTAGACAGTATTGATTTTGTAAGGCTATTTAAGACAAAGTAAAGACAAATTACATTTGAAGTAGTGCTAGTTAAGAGATATTATACTTAACTTATTCTAAAAACCGTATTGGCGAAGTACTATTTAATACATTTTGGTGTTAAGTGATTCTATAGTTTGATTTAGTTAAGATCAGATTTCGTCTTAATATTTTCTTAACTTGGCATTCTATAGTTCTTGTTTATTTTGTGGTGGGAAGAGGTTTATGTAAGATAGTCGAGGAAATAAAATCAGCGGTAAGTACTTACGTATAACTATCCAATCCCCATTTATTTAGAGGGCTAATAAACACAGCAACAATAATGAATAGGTACCTACATTAAATAACTTCTGGTCTGCTTTATTACAGGCACATTGTTCATCTCATAAATGTTGCAGAGAATTGGCCAAATTTCTACTTTTGTACTTTTATGTGGGTAAGCCGTCGATATTTACATTTATACATAAATTGACATTTTTACCTAAATTTTCAAAATACTGCAGAATATTTTTATTTAAATCCGTTGTGTCAGTATTCCCCATTGCTACATGATTCTATATCTACATATTTTATTGTTTTCAGAAGTGTTCTAGCGTCTTTTGGCACAACACCTGGATCATGCTTGTCAATAATCTGCATAATCCGCAATGCCTTATGCATTGATTGTAGTATATGGTATATTGTGACGAATAGATCAGTTTCTTAATTGGTCTCTAAAATATAAAAAAAATATCAACTTTTGATGCGTTATCGTCAGCTCGTGTTGATCGATCGATTAGTGTCGATTCATTAAGAGTTGGAATCACCTCAATTCAAATTTACCGTGGTATCATCTTCCTAGTAATACTCGTACATTAACGACACTAAGGTCTGACTCGAAGGTGTCGCATTGCTCACGTTTGCAGCATTTAAAGGCACATTCGAGTTATTTTTGAAGTTATACTTCTTTAGGCGCGTTATGAAAAAATGTTGAGAGTGAAATTTTACGATGCGCGCGCATCACTGCAGCACAGAAGTTACAGTGTGAAGTTGGCCGCAAAAGCGATATAGAATAAACCAGCAGGATGAAGTTGGCGACTAATTATTAATGTGTGGGTGTGTGTGTGTGACTTTAAATTATATATGGTAGTTAAAAGTTATAATAACAATTTTATAATATAAAATAACGATATAACAATCTTATTTAAAAGTGGTTTTTATTTTATAAACTTTTTTAAGTGCGTTTATTGATTTGAGATAAACTGCCAGAATGTATTCTTTTTATTTGTTTGTAATATAAATTATTATTATTTTCACATTACTATTGGATAATAGTTTATTTTAAAGGTTTTTGATATATTACTTGATGCTGTATACAGATATAGGAAATCTGTTAATCTTTTGACGCTTCTTACTGATCACTATATAATTTATAAATTTATCTTTCTTTTCACATACTTACAAAGAATACGAGCACACGGGGGGGAAATTTTTAGTTATCTTTTTTTAGTAACGATAAAGAAGTATAACTTTTTACGTGCGTACATAAGTACACACAACGTTTTTTTTATATTTCTCTACTCGTCGACGAAAGGCACCAGATCATTTTTTTCCGCTTCATCCATGTTTCTTTTGGTTATATTTGGAGAAAACGTCCCATTAAATGAATTTTTACTCTAATCTTACTAATTTTAGTAAAAAAGGAATAAAAATATACTTCAGATAATCAATATTTAGAACTTGGTATTAAAATCATCTTAAATTTATCTAAAAAAAAATTTTTCTTAATGAGTTTTAAAAGATACTTTAATTATTCAAAAGAGTTTTAAGTGAGCTTTCAAATAATCTGAGTAAAGTAAAAAATATATATTATAAGTTTTAAGTGTAGGTATACTTAAATCAAATTAGTTTTAAGAATACTTAACTCGGTTTTTAGTAAGTATTCCTTACTCGCTTAAGTAGCGGTAGTTTAAAACTATTTAGTATTAAAGAAAGAAAAGACTTCAGGAAATCCTTTTGGGTTTAGCAAAATCCAACTTTAGCTAAAGTAAAGACATATAAGATTTAATCACTAGTCATAATTGCTACTTGGGTTACTACTAAATATTTTTTGTTCTAGTTAAGTTAAATTCGCTTGCTTTTGGGGATGCATGTGCTTAAAATCTACCAACATAGGTCATAATCTAAACTTGATAAAATTTATATTTAAGAGGGGCTCCCATACAATAAACGTGATTTTTGCGATTACAAAGTTATTGACAGTTGGTAAATTAACCGCGACCTATGTCGATGTATGGGGACAACAGTTTTCCAACGGCAAAATTAAGATTGTCCTTCAATTTTATACTGTCCCTCAATAGTTAACTAAAAGTTTGTACGGAACCCTTCGTGCACGAGTCCGACTCGCACTTGGCTGGTTTCTTTTGTAGACCTCTCAAACACCAAATTGGTATTTACTTATTTTTTTGAAAAATCCTGGAACTGATGGAGTTGGATGGAGATGGAGAAATAAAGTAAATAACCTTCATATTTCATGTAGACAAAAACTATTTACTTTTCGGAAATGTGGATTGCAACAATTTTGACGTTGACTGATGACTTACATGCCGCCGGCTTAGTATACGCAACTTGAGATATCGAGCACACGATTGAAGAGAAGTTTGTCGATAGCGATATACCTACAGGTAAACGTCCCAATAACCGTTAGTTTTTGAACTCTGCTGACTTTGTAAATCTGCTACGTTCAAATTTGTAGAGTTACAAAAATAAAATTTACATGAGCATATAAGTAATTTAATCTAGTTCTTAAATGATTAGTTTTATTCCTATTTATGGAAAAGTATATATTAAAAAATATATAAAATAATAAAAATGACTGAGTTGTACCAATACCCGTTAGATATGTACTAGTAAGCGTTAAACTGTCCTAGAATCCGGTATTATTTATCGCAAATTTGAACTCTGTTGCTTGACATTAAAGTTCACAGAAGTATTATTTTGTGTCTGTGCTTTAAACAGGATTCCCTGATAGAGGTATCTTTTTCTTTAAGAAAAAACAACATTTGAAGGAAATATAGGTATTTAAAACAAATAATGTAAAAAAAAACAAAAGAAAAAGTATTTATTCCAGGTTAAAATAAAACATAATTTTCAGAACAACAAAATTATTGGACAATTAACAGCTTATGCCAAAAATATAACTTTGCATATAAACAGATATGACAACCGAAAACACAGCAATCGATCTCTTCCAATATTAAATTACTCTCAAGAGATGTTAATTAAATAATTTTGATTAAATAATGCAACTTATTCATCCGACCAAAATACAATTAGAGCAATGGAAAATTATTTGGTCTAGCAAAACTCCCGCGCAAATCGTGTGATTCCAAGATTTACAAATGACACATTGTCATTTGTAAAGCCTGGTATCACATGTCAAATATTTCGCATCTTTGGCATAAACAACAATACCAATTTTCAATTGTATTTTCCACTGTTTTGGTATCTAATTTTTTTTTTAGATTTTTGTTACCATATCCGCGTTTAATACTTGGCTTTTAAACGGTATCGGTACTACCAAATCTCCATAGAATATTTTTTTTTGATTGCTCGGGGTTATTATTAAGCCGCGCTTGTGTTTTCGGTTCATATGGCGGAGTCATTTCGCTTTGTGTATAATGAGAAGACGTGCCAGCAATTGGAGATGTCATCTTGATTTTCTAAAGTATTACAGACATATTACATAGTTGTGTAATATGAACAAGTACTTTGCTTAAAAATGATGTCGGTGCCGTGGATTGTGTGTTTCATTTTCAAATATATCTGCAAGCACAGATCCGTTGGCTGGAATTTCCAGATAACCCGTCCATTTTCAAAGCCGGGGTGAATAGGCACCTTTTGGGTTAGCTCGTTGTATCGTGGATTCTGTCTTGGCCCCAGGGTTGAATATGGATCAAGAGATAGCCCATCCTAAACAATAAAAAAAAACTTGATTTTCCTCGACGTCCCATTCAAATTTTCATACACTTCTATCTTTCCCACATTTTCTTTATGATTGTCATATTCCGAAACTAAAAATTTTGAGTCCAACATATCTGTTAGCCCTGTAAAATCACAACTGATAGAGATTCATTGATATAACAGGTATCACCTTTACCAGACATTAGCGTTTAACTTGAAGACCCATTGTTGAATTTGTCAGATGTATTTTAAATCTTCATTTGACTCCAAACTTCAAACAGTCCTTTTAAAGCTTTATCACCCCACCACGTTGGACTATTATTGTCGCAAAAAGACTTATGATTTTCAGGACTTATTTGTGATTCAAAGTAATGGCTGACGGTATCTGGTATTGTTTGGTCAATATTGTCTGGTGCAGCTGAATTTTTTTTGGTGGCTTGACACAAACTTTAATTAGTCAACGCTTTAGCGTGAGGTTTTGCGCCACTGGTTGGCCTACTTCAGGGTGCCTTTTAAAAAATGCTTCAATGCCCCATATGCGCCAGTGACGACGTGGTCTGTCATTTTGAAACAGATTTTTTCGCTTCGTCTTTATAATGGATAAACTTACACTATCCAGTAACTGTACTCTACACAATGGGAATCCACGATCTGCCATGAAGATAATCAATTTTTTAAATGTTCTTCTTCTTCTTTTGATAAAAATTGAAGGCTTTTGAACATCCAACTGTATAGCGACCACAAATTTTATCATCCAATGTCGATCGTTGAATTCTGTACTGTCTAGAAGAAGCTGAAATCGAGGCTTTTTTATTTACTGCATCTATTGCCTTCAATAATGCCTCTTGCTTCTCAGTCATGACTAGATAAAAATAAAACATTTGTTAGATTACCGGAATCCATAATGATATTATAAATATTTTTTTAAACAAGATCATAAAGATTACTCGGAAGCGAAGGAAGGCGTGATGTCAGGCAGAGTATGGATGACATTTATTCATGACATTGGGGGCAATATTCATATTTGATACTGTATCCATTGTCATGTAACTTCTAACTGAAAATATCTTGAAAACCATACTCATGGGCTAGTTTTTAGGTAACTAAGAATAGCGGCATTTAATAAGAATATGCAAGCAGAGGTATATAAGTAATGTTTAAAAGGACGATGTAACAATTTTTTTTCTTTTAATGTAATGAAATGTAAAGAAAGGAGCCTCTATGGCCCAGGTGGTTAGAGCACTATTTCTTCAATTTATGCGATTAAGTGTGTGAAGCAAACCAAAAGCTGTGTAAAGCTAATAATTTTATTGTCATTATAGGACAGATCAAAATAGAATCAATAATTTTTTCGGTTAATATTACCTTAATACATACTGAAACACAAAAAGAAATGAGGTTTTTCTTTAACATCATCCTTCATAAAACAAAAATGGTATGTTCTAACTAATTTAAATAATTTGATGGAAAATGACATCTAATTCCAGGAAATAGGATACAATAACGGGTTTCGAGCATCGGCTATTACTAGGTTGATGCGTGTACCAAAACCCGTTAAAATATTTTACGTTTTTAACGGGTACTAGGTCAAGTAGGGATTAGTAAGTACCAATATATGTGACATGTAATAATAATTACTTTTCAATAAAATTTGCCTCAAGTTGTAGGTTAAATAAGTAGATAATTTAGTCATATAATTAAGTAAATTATCATTCTTACCCTAAACCTTTTCACAGCAGACCAGCAAGCTTAGCAATATAACCTGGTGGTTTCGTAGTTCAATGACAGAACTTTGTAATAATTATTTTTTTTCGGACAGCACACTTTCAATGTTGTACAGTTTTGACGCCATTACACTTATGGATAAGTTTTGCCACTCTAATTGCACAGAATATTACAACGAGTTTATTGCCATTCACATACTTTAACTATTTTTTAACAGAAATGCGCAAATATAAGAAAACCTACTAGTTATCGGGTACCGGGACGTTATCGGCATTAGGGACATTTACCTTACGTCTCGTTTTCTCAAACATGTAGAAAAACTATTTTTCCTTTTGATATGATATGATTTTAAACTACTTTATTATCTAACATAGCCACACCGTTATTGTTTATTTAATTAGTATTGTGTGTTATAATGCCTGCCCTGCCCATTTCAGGAGAAGTGTCAGAGACTGGCTTGACACAATTATCCAAACAAATGGATAGGACGAGGTGGACCGTTGCCATGGCCAGCAAGATGTCCAGACCTAACCCCCATGGATTTTCTTGTGTGGGGGCGCATGAAAAGTCGTGTCTACAGCGAGCCAAGTCCAGTTTCGTCTGTGGAAGAATTAAGGGAAAGGATTGTGGATGCAGCAAATCAAATGAGGACAACGTTGGCCACTGGAGTAGTGACTGGTCTCCGTAGAATGATGCGATAATGTATTAGAAACATGGGTGGCCATGTTGAACAAGAACTGTAGAGTAAGAAAAAGTTGTGTGAAAACCAGATTTAATAAATGACATTTCATGCTTACCTATTGTTTAATTTTACTTTTTAGGGCTGAGTATTAATTTTCATCTCCACTGTCGCCTATGAAATTAATTTTTTTTCAATGTATTTAAATAAAAACCTAGATTGTTATACGTCATTAGATAGCTGATGAAACGTAGATATTTTTAAGTACATCTGCCGAACAACTGTAATCATATTTTTTTTAGATATCCCTTAGAGAAAAATAAACTTAACAAACTTAATAAACGTAATATTTTTAACTTAACTATTCCATTAATATATGCACTATTTTAATGATAGACGTTCTAAAGCATCTTATTAGACATGCAAAAATCTAATAATAATAAGACACACAAAATAAACAAAATTAAATTTAGTAGCCTAAAATCGGCAATTTTCAATAAAAAAATTAAAAGTCGAATATCTCGAAAAGGGTTAAGTTTAGGGTAGGGTGTTTCATAGTGAAATAAGTCAGAAATAATGGGTACTCTACGCCCTTAACGGATCTAGCACGACTTTTCCTTTAACCCTGTATAAAACAAGACCTAAAGCTCGATGCCTATCGTCAATATACCTACGGGATATGCCCCTAATCAATCTTTACAATTAAAGAGAGTGGATCGACCAAAATGCCTTCTGTCACGATACGCAGATGAAAAGCACAGAAATATCCTCTTTACCGATGAAAAAAAATTCACGATTGAAGAACACTACAATAAGCAAAATGACAAAGTGTACCCTCACAGTTCTAAAGAAGCTGCTCAAGTGGTTGAAAAGGTACAACATGGTCGTCATCGTGTGTCAGTGATGGTTTGGTGCAGCGTGTCTTATCAAGGTGTCACAAAGCTACATTTTTGTGAAAAAGGAGTAAAAACTTCAGCCAAAGTGTATAAAGAGACAGTCTTGGATCGTCTTGTGAAACCTTTCAGCAATACACTTTTTAAAAATTTACCGTAGACTTTCCAACAAGACTCTGCACCTGGTCACAATGCACGAAGTACCCAAGTCTGGCTTGAAACTAACATTCCGGTCTTTATAAGAGCTGAAGACTGGCCCTCATCTAGCCCAGACCTCAACCCTTTTTTAGACTACAAATTCTTGTCAGTTTTATAGGACATGGCCTGCTGTAAACGACACGGCGACATAGAGTCTCTTAAAAATCTCTGGAGCGAGCAGTGGCGAAATTTCCCATGGAAACAGTGCATAAATCCATAGATTCGTGGCCAGACAGATTAAAGGCCCGTATAAAAGCCAAAGGTGGCCATTTTGAATAGACTATTTTTTTTATTATTTGCTAAGACTAATATATACTATGTACGTATAAGTTTTAGTAATATTACATTACTTCATAAAACAAATTGCATTTTCATTTATAACAGAACTTATTGCCGGACTATGTATAAGGTAATTTATTGATTTTATTATTATTTTAATAAATAAGAATTGATTTCTAATTTAAAGCGAGCTCTGGCAATGTATTCGTTATTTGTGACGTGACGACCGTTTGGTGCAACGGTAGCAATCCTACCTTTCGCGCCGACGGTCCTGGGTTGGAATCCCCGAAGGGGCGGATGTTTGTATGATGAATACGGGCATTTGTACCTGAGTCATGGATATTTACATATATTTCTATGAATATTACATATCTATGTATCGTATAAGTATGTCTATCCGTTAGGCTGCGGTTCCACTGAGACAGAGCGGAGCGGGGCTGAGCTGTAAGACTACCGTAAGTACTTACCTGTAAGAGGTAAGTATTTCCACTGAAGCGGAGTGACACGTGTTCTCTCAGTCAGAACATATGTCATGTTGTCGGTAAAAAAAAATAAAGCAATCTCCCACGCTGCATCCTTCGTTTCATTGCATTTGTAGGTAGGTATTTGTGTATCCCACAAACATTGAAATTTCTTGACACATTCAATAAATTTTTCATCCATTTTTTACTCGCGTGCACTGTTGATGACGTCAGGACGCTAACTGAAATAAATGAATATGCGTGTGAGTGAGCCGCCCCGCTCCGCATTGCCCCGGCCTTCTCCGATTCGCGTCGCTCCTCTCTCGGCGCTAGCCTAATCTAGCCCGTTTTCCCGACATTCGAAACAATTCCGCTCCTCTCCGCCAATGCTGTTTCCTTTGAAGCGGAGTGGAGAAGAGATGTAGATTTCAAGCCATGTGATTGGTGAATAGCGGCACAGCTCGTCTCCGCTCCGCCTCAGTGGAACCGCAGCCTTACCCTTGTATCCATAACACAACCAGCCTTTAAGGTGCTTACTTTGGGCTAGGCTAATTGGTGTGATTGTGGGAAATATAATTATTATTATAAAATATGTCCGATTAAAATAAACAATAATATTAAAATTAATTGTTTTGCATTAAAATGCCTATCGTCTATTGAAACTGATAGTAAACAAATTCCTATAACGCTTTGTAATTCGTAATAATAGTTTTATATACATACCTACGCGTTGTTGAAGGTTTTAAAACACCTAGTGATATATATATTTTTTCAAAAAAGTTTTAAATTATTTCTTCTTATTTGGTTCAAAATGAACCAAAAGCTTGACATTCTGGAAAACGCAATTGGCGTTTTCCACACCTGAAAATGCAATTCAAAGTTTTTCAGAAACAGCATTTAAGTATAACATTTTTGTGCTATCATTCATCAGTCGAATACAGAAAGCATTCTAGAGCTATGTGTATCGGTCCCCATATTAGAGAATCATATCATTTGTTTGATAAACATAGGAGCAGTAGTACCCGAGTTGTTTGTTATACGTATAACTATCGTGTTATACAACACTAGAAGCTAAGTAATAAGTAGTATTCAAGGAAAGATCAACATGATATTAGTTTACCGCAAGAAAAACGATAACATGCATTGTGAACAGGATATTATAATATAAAATTTGTATTTCGCAATTTTTTTACGAGTGTTACCTAACCTTTTTATATTACCTTCGCTGTCGTAGCCGCGTGCGTCTGTTTGCGGTTTCTCTAGCTAAGTAAAAATAACTTTGACCGTTACTACGAATTGATATAAACATTAAAAGGACAGACTTTAGTAACATATGTAATATACTTATCTTCTTATCGTGTGACGGTGATTTTTATACATTAGTATGGATATCACTGTGGCGGTTTAAAAGAAAGTCTACGTTATTCCAACCCTTGTAAACACTGATCGTGAATAGCGTATTATTCCCCCTTAGGATTGACATGTATTGTTCTCTAATGCTTACCACCTCACCTGATATTATGCGAAGATCATTTATAACGCAGCAAGTATACTGTTTCATACTAATGGATCTTTTCTTCGCCCCGTCAATCAGTCCTATGGTGTCACGATATATAAGGAGAACAGAAAACACACGAGTGTTAGTAATGCCATAGAATCCGTAAAAAGTAGTTGCCGACATGGTAAGCATTTTCAAACAATACTTTTTCCAATTTTCTGTGCTTCCTGTGTAAATGAGTACAAAGTTATTCTACGTTAGCTAGTTATTCCAGTCAATTTGAATTTTGAATAGAATAACTAGTCAAATTGACCAAATTTTTTTATCGTATATAATGAAATGTAACTTTCTATTATTTAAATATTTTAGTATTAAGTAAAAACTTTTTAAAAGACTTTTTTAATATATTTAGATTTTCTAATCATGATTTTAAAATAGACTAGTATACTATACTATAGGTACCTGGAGAAACAGAATTGACTAGATTTTGGGGCTCATATAACTTTATTATGTGATATTTCCACAAGTATTAAGGGCAATTGACTGTTCAAATATTTTGGTATTGTTAAGCGATGCTAAAAGAATAAATAAAGTTTATAAAATGTACGCAATATTAAAAAAAAAACTTTAGACTAAAGAGAAAGCTTAAAGCAGTCTCAATCGTCATCAGGAAGTATACCTAAGTAATTTTTATAAAAGAGTCCTAGTACCTAAATTGACTTTTCCAGATAACAAGATCATTTTTTACGGTCATCATGTGCTGTGGTTTTTTTATTTATTTACAAACAATGATTCCAAAAGCTGTTGCTTTAAAGAAAACCAATGTAAAAGAGTACATGATCGGAGAGCAACGAACGCGAAGAAGACAAAATTACGCAGAGAAAATGGCTTTAGATAATGAAATGTTCGATAGTATAGACATAGGCCCACCGTACTTAATTAAGTCTGAAAGCACTGATGGAAACAAAGAAGAATTGCCAGCTCTCATCGTTGACTACGCGAATATGATAAGGAATGATATTATACTGTTGGATAATTCTGTCGAAACAAGAACTCGGAAGAGAGGCAATGTCAAAGTGGAACAGCACAACGTAAGATAATAAAGCCTTATTAAGATACATTCTAGACTTGACTCTAAACTTGATGTTAACATGTCTTTTTGTATATTTTTGTTAGGGACTAAAATTTTTCACGTTTTTTTTTTTAATTTTGAATTACTTTTATAATAGAAGTAATCTATCGGAATAATATTTCTGAATACCATTTTCGGTAGAACAGCGACGACTTTAGAAACGTTATCTTAGTAGACAGATTTTAATTTGAGTTCATGTTATTTCTGGATATTCTGGTTTTCGGTTTTGGTTAAAGAATAAAAGGTATTATATAGTCAGCTGCTCAACAACTAACTGCAATATGCCACCGTTTTTAAATCGACATACTTTATATCAAAAGTTTGTGTCTCAAATGAAATTAAACCTGCCAGTCTGACATTTTACGGTAGTAGCGGCTGTTCTATTCTAAAATTATATTTCTAAATTAATATATTATATCAATTTTACAGCAAGGAACATCAAATGAAATCTGCAGTTGTGGATATAATGTAAGTTATTACGTTTTTAAACGCAATGTACTAAATTAAACATATCTTAACAAGTGTTGCCAGACTATCGAGAGTATTTCTATCGATTTTTTTCATCTGAAAAATAAAGTACTAATGATAGCTCAAAACATGTCAATACTATTGAAACAGTGCAATACTATCGATATTATTGCTGCTAGGAAATAACAAACTATCAAAAATATCGATACTATCTATGTTCTTAGTAACAATATTATCGTTGAATCAATACCATCGATTATTTTACATTATCGATAGTCTTCAATTTTGCAGTAGTAAAAGGTATGTTTTAACAACAATTTCATGAAACGGAAACCCTTTTACATTATTACCGATCTACGTACCATTTGAATGTAGTCACGTAAATTATAACGTACCATTTGAAATTATTTGTTCTAATATCCTTATTGTTGACAATTATGCCTTAAAATTGTAAACAATATTATTGCAAATTGACAAACTATCGATAGTCACGATGTTATATAAAGTATTGTTACCAATAACATATATAGTACCGATACTATCGATAGATAGTTATTTACCGGCAACAATACTATCGGTAGTATTGCACTTCTTCAATGGTATTGACACGATCCATGTATCGATACTAAGATTGACAGACCTGTCATCTATCCCTTATCGATAGACTATCGATCGGTCGGCAACTCTAATCCTAACAAATATTTGTTTTATTCCAGAAAGAAATAATTGATTTAGGCGAAAATTATTATCCACGATTTTTAGAAGTTCAAAACTGTAGCAAACATTCTTGCAGGCCTCCATTGCAGTGTCAACCTAACAAATATTACGAAGTAAGTTAACTTTTCCAATTGCAATTATGTAACTTGGCGATATTTTATATTGGCATCGAATGAAAAGGGTTTTTTAATCAAGTCTGGATAGTCGTGGTAAATACGTTATTTTTAACGATTGCCATAATTCAAGTGCTTTGTTGATTTATACCGGGATTTATTTTGTTCTTATACTGGCACTTCACATGGCGGTAGGTATGAAAATGTTTGCCTTTGTGTCAAATGTCACCCATGTGTAGACACACACATTTACCAATTTGGTATAATTTGGCAAACTTAACAAATGTCAAATGTTGCTTCCATCGCGAGTTTGTTTTACGTCGCAGATCAAAGGAGACCAACTAGCCAAATGTTTGTGTCCACACTTGGACCTAAGCGGTAGTAGCGCACAAAGGGTTCCCAACTTAGGGGTTTTCCCCCCCAAATTTAGGGGGTAAATAAGTGAGATAGGATTTTTTAGGGGTTTTATATGTTTAGGGATATTTTAGGGTTGTTGTGACCCTTCATATTTTTTAAATATTTTATTTATAGAGAAAAATAATGATGTAAATTATAGGCCCTGGGACAGTCCTAACTAGCCAATCAAATTTATTTTTTACCTAGCGACCTCGGACTTAGCGTCATCTAGTGTACTCAGAATCCAACTACAGTAGTTGGAATTTTAAATCGAAATGGTGGATCTTGTATGGTGTATCATTGTAATGGTGGATCCATTGTTACTGGAAAAGTCATGTATCCGATATTTGTAGCAGATTGAGTCGTTTCGTTTTCGCTCTTTATCGTCTGAGAGTCAGTGCTGGTGAAAATACGGCACTTCTTGCCTATCATGGTTATGTGGCCTCGGTACTTAGATATGCAATAATTCTTTGGGGAAACTCGACGGAAGTAAAAAAAGTTTTCATAATACAAAAAAAATGTGTGCGAGCGATAGCTGGCATCAATCCTCTTGAGAGTTGTAGGCAAATATTTAAAAAATATAACTTATTAACTTTAACGTCCCCGTACATTTATGAAATAGGAAAATTTATACGATGCAATATGAAAATGTTTAATAAATGTGTTCAAAACCAACGTTTGCGTTTAAGAGATCCGTACAAATTGCAAGTCCCGACATGCAAATCTAGCTTATATGAAAAAAATTGTGATGTGATGCCTATACGAGTTTATAATAGGATTCCCATTGAAATCAGACAACTGCATACTCCACGTTTTTTATATGAATAGAGGGTCTGGTTGATTGACAAAAGTTTTTATGACTTAAATGAATATTTTGATGTCTAGTGAAAATATTGTATATGTATTTGGTCTAATTTAATCTATTTATTATTCATCTTTGCTGACTTACTTTAATTTATTATGTAATGGATTTTAATTTTGCCTGTTATGACATATAATTTGATTTAAAATACTGCTTATTATTAGAATGAATTACTGTAGATGCAATGATGGTATTGGTGTATCGTAATATTGTTTTAGTTCTAGTTTTGAAAGTTTTGCATGTCGAAATATGACAAAATACGCCTGTACTTTATATATATATACATTGTCTTGTACAATATTCAACCCATCACCTAAAATATTAGGCTTATTTAATGTCAACATGTATGACTTTATAAAATCTGATTCGTGAGAAGAAAATGAAATTATATTTGATATAATAATTTTTTTTTATAAATAAAAATTTAACAAAAATATGATATCATATAATTTATTTTTAGAGGTATTTCCAAATAATTAGGGTAATTTTAGGGGTTTTGAATTTAGTTTTAGGGATAAATATTTTCAGAGTTGGTAACACTGAGAGCACGCGCTATCGACCTGTGAGGACGTACCTATTCTACTATCGAGAAAAAAATGGTGTAGAGTTTATCGAGCTTTATCAAATGCATAGATGTATTTAGAATACGCAAAACAAATTCCATTGTATTTGCCCTTGCGTCTCAAACCCATGGAATCAAATAAAAATGTACTTGGACAATAATTCGATAACAGTCAATCTTTAACAAGAGGACATGTTTTTTGTGATAAAATTCAGTCACTGAGTGTCATTCGACAAAAGTTATAAAATTCACCTCAAGCTTCTGCACATATCTCTATAAACGTTTTCTTTATAGTTTCTCTAAAAATAAATATTTTTATTTTATTGCATACATTATAATAATAATAATATTTCTGTATTTAATTTTTTATTTTTTGTATATATTTACAGTATCTTTTCTTTTAAGATACTAGCTCATAGTAGAAGTTAAACTTCTTCTATACGTTTGTAAATATCGACGCGTCTGCCAGCGTCTCGGTAGCTCAGCGGTCAGAGCACTCGCCCGGATAGCGTAAGGTTGTGGGTTCGAATCCCACCTGTGGGTTTAGAGGCGTTGTTGTTTTTACAGGCATATTATGTAATAATATTTCTTATATTCACAACAATTAACCTAGCCCAAAATGAGTACTGCAAGACTTGCTATGAATACTGGGATAACGGATAGATATAATTAAATGATACATAGACTTTGTATATTTATAATAATATTGTTCATCATCTCACAATCACCTGCCCCTTCTGGTATTCGAACCTGGGACCGTCGGTCGGTGCATAAAACAGGATCTCTACCGTTGCGCCAAACGGTCTCGAAAATAATAACCGTGAAAAATTATTGTGACATTAATCGAAAATACAGTTGCAATACAACGCTGCAGAACATTTAAATTTAAATACTTTTTCATATTACTTATTTATTTTTTTATGAAAAGCAAGCATCCACCAGCGTCTTGCCTGCTATGATCTTTTCATTACTTTGTGTTTTATAAGCAATTAGTCGTAGCATATATGCAAATACATAATACAGTGCAACCTCGATATAGCAAATCGGTAGGGAACAAGTAAATATTCGTTATATCGAGTGATTCGTTAAACTGAGGTTTGTTACATTGAGGTTAGGTTGGTCTAAAATTTGTAATAAGGAGGTATAAAAATAGTTCTACTTACCTCATCATTAATCTTGCTATAGCGAACAACTTCCTATAATAAATGATTTTTATCAAGATACTGTATTTTCTATTAAAAAGCAATTAGGTAGGTAACAACATTTTTCCCTTAGATTAATAATCAAAATTAAATCCGTTAAAGTAAGTATCTAGGTATGTAATAAACATGATGTAGGTAATTTAATGTTAATTTCAATGATTTGCACAACAAAACTCACGAATTAAAGGTAAAAAATCAACTAATAAATGTGGTTATGGTAGCTTAATTTATTTAATTCATACGACCTATTTGTCTCGACATTGTTTCAACCACTTCAAAGCACATTCCTCTAGGTCTCTGTACTCGCATGATTTTAATCTTCTACTGTTCACAGGCAAATCACTTTCTTCTGAAAAGTTATATTTAAGTTTTAAAATTGTAGCCTTGTGGGACTGATGTACTTGCAGGAATCTCGAACTTATTAGCTATCTAATTATTAGCTCTAATTTTTTCGTCGTAGGTTTTTCGTCAACATAATAAAATGTTGTTTTGCTTTTCTGCAACTGATAAGGAAGACCTTTTACGTTTCTGAGCCATTGCAACTTGAATGGTAACAAGCAGCAATCATTCATCAAAAAATTACTTTTCATCAAACAACAACGATTGTTTTAGGAAAAAACCTGTCGAAACCTGTCGCGACATGAATCACAAGCGTGCTTACAGTTCGGTCCAATTTGTTTGCACGCTTACAGCGCACATAGTGCTCATATCAAAATGGACCGTCCATTTGCAGTGTTCGTAACGTGTGCACTGTGTGTATAAATTGGACCGCAACCCATGTATAGTCGTGTAGTTTGTGATATTTGCCTATGTGTCAAAGCTTTGCCAAACTGGACAAATACGCCAATACAAATGCCTACAGCCATGTGAAGTGCCACCTTTACACTTTTGCGCCTATCAAATTTTTACTTAAAATCACTTTTACCGGATTTATGACGTGTTCAATTTTGTTATATATATTTAATTCTGTCGTTTAACAAAACAAAATTAATTGTATCTACAACCCGGTAAAAGTGGTTTTATTTAGAAAAGAATGATTTATATGCTTATCTTTTTTACAGTTGACTGTACTCAAGAGAAAATCTAGCGCAATGGAAACATCGCCAGTAGAAGTACCTAGCGACCTAAAGCATCGCTGGGTTGCAGATAAACAATCTGTCATCATCGGCTGCATGTGCACTAGAGACTATATCGTAAATAACGATTAACTCGGATGAAAAATATGTATAGGAAATATCTCAAGGAGCTGTTTTAACTAGCGTTACTAGGAAGTATATATAAAACATAATCCGTTAGAAATCTAGTCATAATATTTATTATACTAACTCAAAGAAAGACAGGTGTATAATTAAAGACATTTTTAATTTGAAGATTGTTTTATTTTAAAGAAACAATGACATTATACACAGTTATATATAGCCTACATGTCAACATTAATCTTGTATCAAATTAAAATCTATGCTCAAGTCATAAAATAAAACTACACTCAGAGGCACAATTAACCGCCCACCCGGTTAAAGTGGCATAACTTTGTTTACAATAACGAAAAGCTTATGACGTTGAATGACAATTTGTTAAGTGGGTAGTTTATAATAAAATGAGAGAATTATTACCCCTTTTTTAAAGATACCCTCAAGTCTGGGTCAATTTTATTGAGTTCAGTTGAATATTGTTTTTCGAACTGATTCTTTTGCACGTACATAAAGTGTTGCTTGTGAAGTTTTTCAACAAATTTCATTGTTCTTAAGTTGTGGCAGAGTTTGTCATTTGCTTCTTACTCAGTAAAATGCCATTAAGTGCAGTTGATGCAGCTAGAGCGGTGGTGCTTTCCGATGCTGGGTATAGCCAGCGTCGTATAGGCCGTATGCTGGGATTTCCTCGAACCACAATACGAGATGCCATCCGACGATACCGAGAAACTGGATCTTACAACAGAAGACCCGGACAAGGTCGAACAAGGTGCACTTCTGAGAGAGATGACCGCTTCATTGTATCCAATGTTTTAAGAAATCGCTTCACTACGGCTCTGGAGGCTCGTAATCGCCTATTTGAGGTACGAAATGTAAGTGTTAGCGTTAGAACAATAAGAAGAAGGCTTGCAGAGCGTAATTTGACTGGTTTCCGGCCGGCTCGAGTACCCGCGTTGGCCACAGAGCACCGGAGAGCTAGACTTCGATTTGCTCAACAATACCGAAATTGGACAATGGAGCAATGGAAGAACGTTCTCTTCTCTGATGAGTCGAGAGTAGCTTTAAGAGGTCCAGATGGACGCCAGCGAGTGTATCGACGGCCGGGTGAGCGGTTTGCACAGTGTGCTGTAGTCGAAACAGTGGGCTACCAAGGTGGCTCAGTAATGGTATGGGGTGGAATTTCTTATGAGGCTCGTATAGAGTTGGTTTTGTTTGAAAGAGGCAGTGTAAATGCTCAGAGGTATGTGGAAGAGGTCTTAGAACCTCATGTTATCCCTTTTGCCCCATTTATTGGAGAAGATTTTCTTTTAATGCACGACAACGCCCGTGCTCACGTCGCTAGAGCGGTTACGGAGTACCTTGATGCTGTGGGTATACCACGGCTACCATGGCCAGCTCGGAGCCCAGACCTAAACCCTATCGAACACGTTTGGGACAATCTCAAAAGGCGGGTACGAAGTCGGATTCCTGCTCCAACCTCCATTAATGAGTTGAAGATTGCCTTGATGGAGGAGTGGGAGAATATACCTCAGTCAGATATTCAAGACATTATGGATGGTCTTCCAAATCGACTGGAAGATGTCATAAGAGCCAGAGGAGGCAATACTCATTATTAAAAGTTAGGTTTTTAATGTTAACATAAAGTTTAAGCTTGTTTGTCATCTCCTTTAATTTTGTTTATTAAACGGTAATTTTAAACTTTTTAAAATTAAAAAAATTACAGCAGCTGCAACGGATTTTTTTCACTTATTTCATTTTAAATTATCCAATTTATTAGATTGTTAAGAAAAAAAGTCATTAAAAAATTATTTTTTGAAATTAAACTGAAAAATGTAAGTGGGCGGTTAATTGTGCCTCTGAGTGTATATACATCAGAGAAATCAAATGTTAGTCCTTTTTCGTGAATAAAATCATAACAGCTCTATAGCTATAAAAAGGACTAAGTCAACGCTACATTACATTTACATGGCAAAATATTGTCATTTGGTTCATTAAAAACTTTGTGCTTTGTATGTATACTATATAATATTTTTATTATGTGCGCAAATGACAACAAGACTTATTTAGAGTAGCGTGTAAACACTCGCCCCTATGTTTTTGTATTCATTCATGTGGCACACATTTCATATGCGTGAATAGTTGTCCACGCGTTGTGCAGACTAGAACCATAATAACACCAGATCATGTACTTTTTTCTAATTTTTGACGCATTATTATGACAAAGATCATTATTTACAGTTGCATTAAGGATTTATATATCACTCAATATAAACTTTATATGATAATATCAGGCAAAGGCCTAGTTATCCCATAATAAAGACGAGCAACGGAAAGGAAATCTAGGTACATCTCAAGTACTTATAATTACAATAGGTTAGATAGAGCTGACTTAGCTAAGACAAAAACACATTTTTTAAGTATATTTTTTTGATAAATCAGTTTGTTGAAATGGTCTTTTTAACGATTTTTTTTTGGTCAACCTCCTTTTGTGATTCTGTTCTTACTTGTATCACCTTTGGGTCTTTTAGATAGTGGTTTTAGTCTTGTTTTTATTGTATTATGTTTCATATTTATATAATTAATGTTAATTAACTTATAATAATTGATAATAGGTTTATATCTATTTAAAGTAATTATGTAGATGCTGTTTTAATTAATTAATTTTCGTCAAGTAGGTACCTACTAAAGAAATGGCAGTTTTATTTTTAACTTCTGAACTACACTAATTTCGATAAAGGTATACCTACATGCGACAATTTTAAATCTATTTCCAACCGAACCTATGCAACCAAACCGAAAGTATAAATAAAACAAGGTTTTAACAAAACTCGCATGATTCCACTGGTATCGCTGGCGTTCCTAGACTATTCCAAAAAGATCTACCTAACAATAAGCCCAATAAGAAAGTGCTTAGTTGAGATTTTTATATAGTATGTAAAAATAACCTTAACGAATTTAGAACCGTCCAGAACCAAAACTTTTTAACTGCGCCTCTAGCACATATACCTACAACGAAGAGCGATGTGTACTTAACATTTTCAATGCCAATATTTCGTTATAATAATGATATTTGCATTTGAGAGCGTGGTTAACCTTTTAACTGCCCGATTTGATATCAGTTGTCTAGTCTCTAGCACCTGCCACAGTGAATCGAAGATTAAATACCTACAGCGAAAAGTGATGTGTACTTAACTTTAACAAGGTCGATATTTCATTTTAATAAAAATATTAAATACTTCTTACCCTACGAAACTAACATGCATTTTGTAAGCTAATAAAACAAAGTCTTTAAAGATTTGCGAGTTTCATTAATTAATACCGATCATTACCACTTTGCTAATAAAATCAATAAAATCAGTCGAGAGGTAAGCCGCGCAATTTTAATTTCCCAATATTAAATATTCATGAGTCTACTGAACGTAGGCACAAGTACGAAAACAAGAGCTCAAAAATACTTGTACAGGTAGGTAATTATTCTTGATATGCTTATTTGATAATATGCTTGTTCTTATGCGCATTCATCTATATATGTAGCAGTATTTGCAAACAAAAAACATTAAATAAAAATATTTTGGAAAATGTCAATAACAGTTTGCCCCCATACTACGAGACTGTAATGAAGAACTGACTGATCGTAAGCGAAGTAGGCTGTGAGAGCAGTACTTATGATCGATGTCTTTGCAAGTATGAATAAAGCATAAGAAAATCTATTAACTTTATTAGACACATTTTCTTTCTATTTGCTGTTTTCAGTCCAATCTTTGATCAACCTCTAATCCTAAGAATTTTACATCGTTTTCATTTCCTAGTTTTTGTCCTTGGTAATTTATATCTTAGTTATTAATTAAATAAAATCTACGTATTTACCTACGAGGCCGCGTGCCAATTTTTATCGCAGCGCGCTCTCACGCCATAAAGTTTCAATTTCCCTAGCAAGGACACCTCTGCCATAGGTACTACATAATAAATTAAAATAAAACGACGCAATAAAAAATCCTCTATATCAATATTATAAACTAGTCTGAAATAAATTCTTCATTTTCATAGCCTTCTAGAATTCGTATTAATTCTTCAGCAGTCTTCATGATATATTTCAATACATATATTTATCGATGCACGAAAGTAAAACTAAACGCAAAAGCACAACATTGATGGGAAATTCTAAAGACGGCACTCGTTTATGACTTTCGAAGTAGTCATCTAAAGTCGGATAAATCCGACCGTGGCGCAGGGCGTACTAACAACATAAGCTTCGAAATATGTAGGCTAGGGATGGGAACCATCAATTCAGTCGCTGATATTTCACAAGTAAAGCCTAATTTCTAAGTAAATGAAAAAACACAAATATCTGTAACGAATTGTTTAATTGACAATTGTTGCATTTGTTTTGAAGTTAATTAGTCAGTAGGTATAAAGGAAAATATTTTAAATTACGTTTATTTCTATATCGGTAAATCTTGGTATATGCCCCATCCCTAATGTCGGATTTTGCCAACACGGGCGTTGTACTATCGAGGTCTCTCGCGCCTTACCCCTTTGTAGAAATATTTGTTTGAACTGATCGCATCGGACACGCCTACACGACCCATTCCTATCCGTATTTTACTACGATTTATACTACGGCCACTCATAAACAACTCGTTTTAAAATCGCCCTTGATGTCAGTACTGTCAACTGTCAATCTGCTCTCACTTGCTTGTTTGCGCACGCGCGCCATTGTTGAATGAATGAAAGGGACGTGGCCTGAAGCGATAGGCATCGTGCAGTGTGCAAGTGACTTTCGACTTAGGACTGATAAGGCGCCAGAGGCCTCGATAGTACATCCACACAAATTTCTAAAAATTATATTTGTGATTCATGTAACTTCAAACACTATTTTTAAGAGGACTAAAGAACTAAATTCTTAATAAGGACTAAAGAGTATTAAATTGTAAATTGTTAATTAACTATTTACCGAAAATAAACATTGTTTTGATAATATACAGCGTAATTAAATAAATAAATTGAGATGGGGTATTCGGCCGTAAATATACGTTCTGGCGAAATGGACACGAAAATATTTGTCGCGTTAATCCGACGGAAGCGGTTAAACGATTAACTAACAACTGCGTAAATACTTCTTTCCATACGTAATGACTAAGCGTAGCCTACTCGTGTAGTCTAAGGATGGAACCATCAATTCAGTAGCTGACATTTCACAAGTAAATTTGCTTAATTTAAAAGGAATTAAATTAAATACACACAAATATTTGTAACAAAATGTTTAATTAACAATACAACAATTGTTGTTTTTGTTGTAGGTATTTGTTTTGAGATTAATTAGGCAATATAAAGAGAAATATTTTAATTTATGTTATTATATTATATCGGTAAATAATCATAATTATGCCCTATTCGTAATGACGGAATTTGCCATCACGAGCGTTTTACATTAACACAATTTTCTAAAAATTATATTAGCCATTCATCTAACATCGGACATTATATTTAGGAATTCTAAATAGGAGACTTAAAGAAAAGAAAATAAACATCTTTTTGATAAAATACAGTGTTATTAAATGGATAAAGCAGATTAAATGAGATGTGGTATTCGGACGTAAAAATACAACCTAGGCGAAATGGACACGAAAATTTTGGTTGAATTAATCCGACGGAAGCAGTTTAAGGGTTAACGATTTTATTGTATGACATAACATTTGGGAAAAGAATTATTGAAGATAACACGACCATTTTTAAATTTTCTTTCATGACATAACTTTAAAGATTTCATTATTGCAAATTTCAATCATGGATAGGTAGTTTACGATACAAGCGCATTTTATTGCTACGCCTGCCCCCGTTGCACTACCTGTTATTAGTGGTGAGCGTTGAATGAACGAACAGTTTTTTTAGACTCTTTTTTGGGCATCAACTGTTAAACTAGTTTAAGGTCCACTGATAAACTGGTTTAGTCATCAACGGCGAGAATGCGTGAACGGCGAGAACGCGCAAACGTTGGCGACGCTGTGTGACCGCACAACGGACTCGAACTGTTCACTAGTCACCCGACGACCAAACATTCCGTTCTTTTGACTAGCTTGGTTTTGCTAATATTTCCATCTCTTTTTTTTCACTTGTCGATAGAAGGATGCCCGACACAACATATTCGACAGCAAGAGATAGAATACAAGTCTTATCTTAACAGTTTATTCTGGAAGTCGTTTAATAAATAAACATTTATATGAATTAGACAATAACTTCATGTTGTCATTCGTTTATCGTCTACGACGTTGTTCAGTTTAGTGGTTGTCGACGACTACGTAAACTAGTCGAAAATTAAACTGTTTTTTAAACTAGTTTAAGGTAGACGATAAACAATCTCGTTTCGTCAATCGTAAAAGCGTCGACGACCCACCACTACCTGTTATACTGCTAATACATAAAAATAGTTTGTATAAATTATTCTTAATTTAATCATATTTCGCGGCTTCGTAAACGGTCTTTTTACACCCAGTAACAAAACACTGTATTAAAAATTCGTCTACCTACACATACCTAGTACCTACTAATGCCGTAGTCAATCATATCGTTACTCTCTATTAAAACAAGAAATTAGTGTTACTTCACTACGGATGACATTTCTGACGATACTCTGGAAACACATCTAGCGACTCGGACCGCGTAATCTCGGTAGCACTCAGCGGTGATATCCAGATTACGCATACCAAAGCCATGTATATACATATCTAACAACAAACACTGTTCAATAAATTTCATGGCATACAATTTTAAAAATTTATTTATTCGCAATTCAGCCATTGACTTACTACAACTAGTACTGAAAAAAAACTTACTTTAGTAACTTTTTAGCGTAGTAAGCTAAAAGGTTTTACAAACATTACTAATACGATTTTCAATACACTAGTGTATAAGCAATTGTTGACTTTAGATATTCCCCACATTTCCTTGGCTTGGTCAAAGAGATCAAATAAAGTAAATCTGCAAATAAATGTATTGCAATAACTACAATATTTGGTTCAAAATCTGTTTATTTTTGCATTTTCAATAATATGTAGCAAAGTTACAAATACTTCAAATATTAGGTTGGGGAAAAAGAAATCCATTATTTCTTCGGTAGATGGCTGTACTGACAGATTTCTCGTAAAGTATTGATCAAACAATTTCAGATTTATGCTCGTTGGAAAGGTGACATTTCGCAGTAATCTTTTGCTGTTTTTTGTTTGGTGCATTCAGTTGTGAGTTACAGGGTGTTAAAAATGGAAGTGAACAAAGAGAAAATTCGGTACATTTTACAGTTTTTCTTTGACAAAGGCGAAAATGCAAGCCAGGTGGCTAAAATTGTGAATGGTGTTTATGGTTCCGATACTGTAACAGCCAAATATGTGCAGTTTTGGTTTCGTAGATTCCGTTCAGGAATTTTTGATGTTAAAGATGCACCTCGCACAGGTAGGCCGGTCATCGAAAATGTCGATAAAATCGGAAAAATGATCGAAGTTGACCGGCATGTTAGCAGTCGTAACATCGCCCAGGAGCTAAAAATCGACCATAAAACAGTTTCAAACCATTTACACAAAGCTGGATTCAAAAAGAAGCTCGATGTTTGGGTGCCACACCAATTAACAGAAAAAAACATGATGGATCGAATTTCCATCTGCGAAGCCTTGGCCAAACGGAATGATAGACCCATTTCTTAAACGGATGGTGACTGGAGATGAGAAGTGGATCACATACGATAACCCTGTGCGAAAACGATCGTGGTCAAAGAGCGGTGAAGCACCTCAAACGGTGGCCAAACCAGGACTAACGGCCAGGAAGCTTCTGCTATGCATTTGGTGGGACTGGAAGGGGATTATTTATTATGAGTTGCTTCCATATGGCCAAACGCTAAATTCTGATCTCTACTGTCAACAACAGGACCGCTTGAAGATAGCGATTGACCAGAAACGGCCAGAATTGGTCAACAGGAGAGGTGTCGTGTTCCACCAGGACAACGCTAGGGCACACACATCTACAGTGACTCGCCAGAAACTTCGGGAGCTTGGTTGGGAAATTTTAATGCATCCGCCATACAGTCCGGACTTGGCACCAAGCGATTATCATCTTTTTCTTGCATTGCAAAATTTCTTTAATGATAAAAAATTGGCATCCAGGGAGGATTGTGAAAATCGACTACTAGAGTTTTTTGCAAATAGAGACCAGGACTTCTATGAGAGAGGCATTATGAAGTTACCTTTAAAATGGCAACAAATCATACAACAAAACCAAATCGGACAATACGAAGCATGTTAAATAAAGTCCTGAAGTTCATATAAAAATAATGGATTTCTTTTTCCCCAACCTATTATATTATATGCTTGAACTTAGTGACACTATTATATTTACTATTTCTTACTGATAATAAGCTTGGTTATTTAATAATAATAACAAAACATCCTCACACTACCGAAGACAATTGTTTAAAGTCACAAATGTTTATTAGATCTTACCATTATATTAGCAACAAAGACAACAGGGCGAGCATATCGGTCATTATTCTGGCCACAATTTTAAAATTAAAATAAGGTAAAAGATTCATTCTTTAAAAGGAAAGGCAATGAAGATGGTCTATATTTACCGGCTAATTAAACATAGTCAGAACTTATGGGTACAGTTTCATGCGCCCCGGGCGTCGGCGCTTCGCTCAATTGTGGCATGATGTGGGATATGGCGACACGCGTCTCGGTCACCAGACCCATCTCCCGCCGTAAAACATCTTCTGTCACAGTGTGTATGGATTTGAATTTCAAATTGATACCGTGTACCTTTGACACGTGATTGTTTAAGTTTACTTTGTAACTAAACGCCACATTGCACACCTAAAAACAACAAATATTGTATTAAACAGAAAATGTAATTATTAAGTATGGACTAATTATGGTCTTATATTTAACCTTTACTGCATCAATTTATTCAAAAATTTATCTTTATTGCAGTGGTAGCGATCCTGCTTACTGCACAAACAGTTCTGAGTTAGAATCCTGGTATTTGTTCTTATGAGTCCAGACCATATGACCTATGTTTTTGTTGTGTACAAACTTGTTCCCGAATCATGGTAATTGTCTATTTAATTAATTTGTACTATTTAATATTTAGTATCCACTTATACAGTTTGGGACTAAACCAAAAATACTATCAAATATATCATAAATATCTAAAACACGTTTTTTATTGTAACAAATGAAAAATAGAAAAACGTTGAGCTTATCAAAACTTTTCTTTTGGAACAACTATTCAATTAATTTATTTTTAGTCTACTATTTGTGCTAAATAGCAGTTTTATTGAACTGACCTCGCAAGAAAATGGTCTAGCACCCGTGTGGGTGAGCAGATGGTTCTGCAGGTGATGACTTTGAGTGAACTTTTTATAGCAAAATTCACAGTTGAACTTTCTGTCGCCTGTATGGATTTTCATATGGCGACGCAGGGCTGCTTTCTGGAATACAACAGAGTTGAAGCTATGAAACGCACCTGACAAGTGTAAGGCCGCTCCCCGGTGTGCATTCGCTCGTGATTTTGTAACTGATGCTTCGCGTTGAATGACATGGTGCATGTACCGCATTTGAAAGGTTTGTAACCTGAGTGTATGCGCAGGTGACGGGTCAGATCGCAACGCTGAAATACATCAATCGCTCTTATTGAAATTATATCCATCATTTTGCGACAGTCAGGAGTGACAAGGGTGACCAACACGGCCTTAATGTAAATCATAAATTAGCGTTTTTTAATCATCTCTATATGCGCGATCAGAAAAGGAGGAAACCTTTGAAAAGGAATTTCAATAACATAGCTTTTAATTTATCTTAACAAGGTTCCTGCCTATTCCGAAAGCGGGCGATGCACACTAATAAGTTCATCTAGCCAAACGTGTGACTATTACCAAAGTGCATGCACTCAAGATACAATTATTTTAAACATATATATAAATATTTGCTAGGAAACGAACTCTCATTTCCTAGCAAATAAGTATTATCCATTTTACCCTGCCCCGCCAAGTCATCGTATCAGTGGAACAAATTGTAGATGATTTTCCTGCTTAATAATTTTGTTGTGACAGATTACATACAAATTAGACTTTTGCTGGACTTTTCTTCATTAGAGGTGCTAATGTTGAATTTAGTATAACACTGTGGCTAGACAAAGAAACACCAAAGTCTACAACACATAACTTACAAAAACACTATGTTCATGGTTTTTATTTGACTTAGTATCTGGAGTAAAAACTAAATGTCATTGAGCCGCAACATAATTCACTTGAACAAATGCATAGAGAATATTAAGCTTATTTACATTTCTTTACAAGTGTCAGTGAGTGAAATTGGAAACGAAACAGAGAGATGATATAGATTGAGAGGTAAGATTTAATGTTTAACTGGATCCAAAGTATTTGTTTTGTTTGGTCCAGATATCAGTTAGCTATGCAATGGTGGTTTAGAACACAGAACTTGATGATTAGGAGGCAGCAAGGAAACATTTACTTGAGCGACCTGTACTTTGGCACATTGGTACACAAAACCATGTAACAAATCTACCTCAATCAGTAAGAATCACCAAAGACTTGCACAGTTTAAACCAGAATACACCTTAGCTGGGTGTCATTTCTGTATTGTTATATGTATTTGTTGTAAAACACATTGTCATACTTACAGCAATAAATCTCTTATTACAGAGATTACAAGGGAAGGGTCTATCTCCTTTATGGATCAAATTGTGCCTGAAAAATTTAAATGGTACTTATTATAAAAATTAAAATTTTATAAGTTTTATTTCATCACATCTGTTTCATTACCTGACTAATGATTTTTGACTATAAAAGCCAGCACCACATACTTCACAAATGTGATCTTTGACTCCTGAATGCTGCTTAGCATGAGCAATAAGATTGCTTTTTTGAGAAAATGTTTTTGGACATTGAGGGCATGAAAATTTCTTTTTATCTGTAATATATTGTTAAAAGTTTTATAATATTACTTATACTAGGTATCTATAAAGCTGAAAAGCTGAATAAACATTTAGAAAATTATATGGAATGGAAAGCAAATTTAAAGACAATAGACAAATTTAAACAAACCTTGATGTGTAGCAATATGGTTGCCCAGTGTAAACGTCAGTATTCCACAAATGGGACACACGAGTTTCTCTCTTTGCTTCACTATAGGCTTAGCTGTTCTTACCATTCTTACAGTTTTATCACGATGCACAACTTTATTTGGATCTGCAGATGATGTTGCTCTAATCTTATAGCTAGGATGAACTTTCAAAACAGTTGCATCTTTAGGTCTTCTTAAAAGTATGGGTGGTCCTCTAGAACCATTTTTCATAATTGGATCTAGAAACAAATTGCAAATAATTACAATAAAAAAACACATTTAATATGATAATTTAAGGCTATTTCATACTTACAGCATGTTATCATAGTGCTGGTTTTTGTTTTTCCATCCTTAGTAGCTGAAGTAATAATAGTCTGATCTCCCTCTTCATACTCATCTCTAAGTTTTTTAATAACTTTTACTTTCCTCACTATAGTTTTCTTACCCTTAAAAACCTTTATTTCAGATAATTTTGGTTTTTTAAATTTTGTTTTTTGTTTTTCCGCTGGTGGTACATAATCATCATCATCGTCATCTTGGAATACATCATCATCTAAGTATTCTGGCTGTAATTAAAAAAAAAGTATTTTGTAATACCATATAAAAAAGGATTTTGTTTGTTACAAAAGGAATCATAATCTCTCCATTGAAGTAAGACTATTAACAAAAACTGTACTATTTTTTAAACATGGGCAAAGTTACAATACAATACAATACAAAACACTTTATTGATAACACCACATTGAAATAATAAGATAACAAGAGAAAACTTAAAATAGTGTTACAATGGGCGGTCTTATCGCTCAGAGCGATCTCTTCCAGACAACCTTTAAAAAAAATAGTCATAATTAAATTATTTTGATTTTAAACCACAATTTACCTCTAGCTCATTATCTGAACTTATCTTAGAGCACTTCCATGTCAGGTCAACTTCATCAGTAGAAATTCTTGGTTTTACTTCTTCTGCATTCCCATCGACTTTTCTAATTACAGTGTTAGCAATAACAATATCTTTCCCATCAATTGTCTCTACAGGTTTTGCACTGTTATCAGCTAAGACATCTATTTCCATTTCCCATTTTGGCTCAGGTTTAATTGACAGGGGTCCTATCTCACTTTTAATATCAGTAAAAGAATCAAAAGCTATTTTCTTCCTTGGTACTCTTTCACTGGCTTTGGCCAGTATTTTCCTCAGCTTTCGGTCCGTCCTGAATAAGAATAGATAACATGAAATTTTTGTTCTTCATACAACAACTAGTTATGTGTAGGGTTGTTAGAAAAGCATAGGATACAGCTACAAAAACACAGCACACTTAAACTAACTTGACTAAATGATAAATGGGTGAAGTTTGGAAACAAGTACCCTAACTGAACTACTGTAAGACTCAAGAGAAGTGTAAAACTCTACCTATAATACCCATTTAGTGGAGATGCATAGTTTTTAGGTATAGACAATATAGAAAGCTATTTTTTCTATATTAACTAGGGGTCTAAGTTTTGTAGTAATGTTGTTGTTCCTAAAATCCATAACACTTATAATAACTGCTTTAAGTACTTAACTTGGGTTCAGAAAGATGTATGTAACATAGCCTAACTATCAAATGTGATTTTGTGCAAAATATACCTCCAAAATCCATGCAATCCACCCTAAGTACAAAAATAAGCCACTTTAACATTTGCTCCCACTTAACAAAAATTGAATTACATTACTCACAAATCACTATAATTGAAAACCTTTAAATTTCATATCATTCAAATATGATAAGTATAAAAATTAAAAATAGGAGGTGTCAGTTAAGTACAATGAACACCCACAAACACCCAGTTAAGCTACAAAAATTTTAGACAACTCATACCAATTACTTAATCCTAATCTCAGTAGAGCTTGTAATATAGATACGTAATAACAGACAGAACACACACACACACATATATACATATATATATATATATATATATATATATATAAAATACCCCGATTAGTGTTTGTCCGTTATGAACTCTGAAATTACGCAACAGTTTTTAATTTTTTTTTTCATTTCAACAGATTTCTTCTAACTGAGGACATAGGAAAGGTTTTATTTTAATTTTTAACACAACAATGCATATTTGGATCTGCTAGTTATTATATCAAAACAATGGCTTAGGGGCAATAAAGGCTAAGAGCTCATCCAACATACACATACTTATACAAATATTAAATTCTTGGTGCGGTACACAGGTTTGCTACCATAGCACAAACAAATAGTTGTGATATTTTAAGTATTATATATTTCAAATTTTCTTTATTTATCTGTATGCTCCGTTCTTAGGGGTGAAATTACCTTTCAGCAACTGTCTTGAGAAGATATGCTTTTTCCAAAGCCAAACAGCATTTCTGACAGATTTTCTCTGGTAACCCATCATTTGCACATACCTGCAATAACATTCATACTTGGTATATTTTAATTGAATACCTCAAGGCTTATACTGATACAATAAAGGTAATAATTGTAATTTTATTGTTTATATGTTGAGCCTGTGTAGAGAATTCTAAAAGAAATATATTTTATTTGGTTACATTGAATTAAGTTCTTACCTTCACATCAGCAACAGCAGTAAGCATTTCAGCATAATTGCCAGATAATTTATATTTGAAAAGTGGACAAAGAGGTTTTTTATTTGCTAAACATATTCGACACGATTTCATGTCAATAGCATCATGAGCAGGATCATGCATTTTGAGTTTTGTAAGTGATGATGACAATCAACAAGATCCAAACAATATCGAAGATTGTTGTGTCGATGCAATAATTTTACCCTAACTCCACCACTATTTCTTTCGGCATAGGCACAATCACCTTTTTGATTTCTCTTCACTATAATTTAAGAAATACAAACCCACGACTCGACTTCACCTCACTATAACTCTGTTCCATCTACATAAAGAATAGTGTTTCTGTTCTAGAAAGCGATCAAAATTTACGGTTTAATAGTATCCTAATACTGAGTAAAATGTATTTTGTAAATATTAGCAGAAAAATTTGTCAATGAAACAAAGCTATCGACGGTACGATTTGTCGAACCATAAACAACCGCGTGGGTAAATACGGGGGGGTCCTATCCAGCGCACTTGAACTGGAGGCATGTCATGAGTACGCTATTAATGCAGTGCAAAACCAGTCGTTTATATTACTGTACCCAAGGAACTTCCACCCAAACTGGAATGTGCACAAGCTGCCGATGCGCGAGCCGAGGGAGATAGTTTTGTGAGAGCTCTCTGTCCCTTTCATTAGGGTGTCCAAACAATAACTGTAGATATTTTGGACATTTTATTTATTTATTTTTTGTGTTTAGTTGTAAGTTTTTTTTGTTGACGATTTTAAATGTTATTTTATTTTGACATTGTTTTGTATATTGACATTTTTATTATATAAACTTTTTGACATAAATATAATGAACTACTCACTTGATTTCATTAAATAATTATAAGGAGGAGATAAATAAAAGTAAACACATGTTACAATTCATAAACATATATTTGGAAAATATTTTTACATTACTGTCACATTTACACATTACTGAATAAAACAGTTTTATGCAACTTCTGTCTTAAATTAGTTTTCTGACCTCGAATTTTCAATGTTTGGGTTTTACCGTGGCTCATCAAACGGGCGGTAAGATAATAAGACGCAATGCTTTTAACGAGTTGCATTTCGTGTGAATCTTCACACTGAAATGATTGAACTGGATGTGGCGGATCAAAAAATTCTTTCAAAATACTATAAAAATTTTGCAAAACCAGTAATATTATTTTATTTTTATTTACGTCCTTTAATGATTCTGAGCTATGAAATTTGAATATTTTTTCCGTGTACACAATGATTTGAAAAACAAATTTAGAAACATGTTTTAATTTTCCTCTGTCTACGAATGACGTAAAGGATGAAACTTTGCAGACATCAATAGAGTGTGTATAATCATGATCATCATGTTTCGTAATAAACAAGGTAGCAAGACAATGTTTGCAACTTAACTTTTCGGATATATTTTTTGCACAGCATCCAGCCATGTAAAAAAGTATATTGTTTTTGAAATATGAGAATTCTTCATTGTCTACATAATACAGCAATTCGATAAGTTGTTGGTCTTCGCTAGCTTCGTGATTGTCTATAACTGCTCGTTTAGGATGTCTGAATTCCAAAACTGGAGTCATTTCAAAGTCACCCTCACTGACACAATTAGCGTTTACACTTGGTTGTACGCTATTGCGAAACAAAAGTTTTCGCAACGTGTACCTAAATTGAAGCGCACTCGGGTTATCATTTAAGGCACCACACCGCCTAACGCATGAAAAAAATATTTCTAGATTATCCTGCGAACATTTATAAGTTAAAAAGTATTTCATTTCGTTTTCGTTATCTTTTAGTAAATCAAGACATAAGTTTGCAAAGCTGTATGTATCAATAATAAATCCAAGAGCAGGAGTTTTGCGTCGATGTTCAAGGATATGTTTGTCATTGATTTTTAAACTCAACAAATAGTTTCTAGTTTCGGTGAGCGTATTCATCCAAATTTCAAGGTTTTGCAAACGTAATGGTGACTTAAAGCCTTTACCAAAGGGATTTTTTGAATTGAATATATCAAATATTCTATCCATAAACCGAATATACTCAACAGTTGCTTCGCTTCCTTCAAAACGCTTATCACCACTTTTTGTTAAGAATTCAATTGCATCGGCAACTGAATTGCTCAACACTTGTGCTGCTAATTTGACATTCATCTTTTTACCAGAAAAATCAATGTGGTTACTAGTAAGATTGTTCGCTAGTTTTAACCCCTCCTCTTCTTGTATTGCATGTAATTGCTTTATAAATTTGAATTTTATGTCACCTTTCGGGGAATTGATATTAGTTTCTGCAAAAACATTTCTGGCCAGCTTAAGCATATGAGGAGTATCTAAAATGCAGTGGATTTGGCAGTCTTTTGTTGGGTGCTTAAAACTTGTCTTCATTTCAGGTAGTGTGAACCTACATCCCAAAATCTCATAAGTCTTGATATTAACACAAGTTCCATCACAGGTTAAGGATCTTACTGTAATATTTGCTTCTGATAACAACCTAATGGCTGTTAATATCAACTGTGATTGAAGCTCAGCTGATATTTTGTTAATAAAAAAGTAAGCTATGGGACATTTAAATCTTTTTGTGTAAGATACAATCACGAGAACAAGGGCTTCGGTAGCTAAGGCTTCAGAGTCATTGGGTATGATTCCCCCATAATCTACATAGCCCCAAAATTTATCCGTTTTTTTATCGAATTTTAATTCTGTTCTAATTGCCATAGCATCAAAAAGTAGGGCTACATTTTTAAGAGAGGCATCCCTGGTTGCAGTTTCTTTTAAGAACATGATGACTTCCTGAATGTAACCAACACTACAGTCACGTGTAGCTAAAAGCTTTCTCAGTGTAGCTGGATGAGGGAGACACACATGTTTTCTCATAAAAAGATACGCTTTTGGGCTGTAAAAGTGCAAAGTTAGAGCAAAAGATTTAAATTCTTCACTATATCTTACTTTTTTGTAACTAATAGCATGATTAAACTGCTCATGAATATGCACAAAATTACTTTTTATGACATCTTCGATTTCTACTGGCTCAAGGGTCTTTTTTTTTACTATATTTAACAAAGATTTAAGACTATCGATTCTCAAGTCTCTTCGTTTAACGCGCTGCTTAAGAATTTTAACTTGTCGTTTTAATTCGTCAATTTCCTTATATTCATAGCGAATTTTTTTTGTAGGAGGTTCCTTGGAGGTGCTCGGCATAGGACTGATTTCAAGCTTTTGCTCAGGAACTACTGAAATATTTCCAGGTTTCTCAACAAACACTTCATCTATTACTGGAGCAGCTTGAATAAATACATCGCTTAGAACGGCTATCTCTTTTCCTGGTGGAATAATCTGCAAATTAAAAAATGCTTAGTATTTATTTTGATTAGAAAAACATCATTATATATGTTACGCTACACCGCCAGAAATAAGCTTTTATTACAACCCATTTATTAACGTACCTTAGGAAAAGTAGTTGGAACAGCATCGGATGTCAGTTTTGAAACTGAAGAATGTACTATTATATCCTGGGGCCTGAAGTGCAGATTACAAATAACAGAATATTTTTTGATATTTGAATTACTTGGAATGACATCAAGCCACTTTTTTCTCAAAGATTCTTCACTAGGGAATCTGGGAATTAATAATTAATTTAAAATAATACATAGTGATTAGTATATAAAGTTTAATCTAGATAACCTACTATTTATATGTAAAAATATGATTACGAAAACAATCTTAAAAATCCGTTCATTATAGTCACCCTAATTCAAGAATTGAAAAATACTTACTTGAAGAAAGATTTACCGCATCCCGCATAAGATTCGCTTTTACAGCCTGCAATCGCACATTTTTTAACCATATTTATTATGTACAAATAAAGAAATATTGCCGAATAAAGGTTGGATAAATATCACCACGTTGATCACCACAATTTTAAACAAAGCAAAATGGCGATTGGGATGCCAGTTCAATTTCGATACATCCTACTTATCCTACTCATATAACATATTCTTTTTCAAACAGCGCTTTAATATCGCGTCCAAATTATCGTAAAAAAGAAAATGTCATTATAAACGATAATTTAAAAATATTAGGATTATCAGAAAGATGGTAATATTTTTAACAAGAGATGACAAATTTGTTTTAATTTTTTACCATTCCTACTTCGTTTTAAAAACAACCCTTCTGGCAACACTTAAGAAAGGGACACAGGGCTCTTGAAGCGCTTTCTCTCTCGGACCGGATTTCTCTCTGACTAAATGTTAATTATTAATAGACCTTAACGTCATATAGATAAGGTTATTTTTTTATCGAGGATAAAATGTCGGTGCACATTCCAGTTTGGGTGGAAGTTCCTTGACTGTACCTACATTACTAGGTTAAAAAATACTTGTCCTATAAATTAATTTACATAGGTACATCTTACACCCTCAAGTTTTACAGGGGTCAAACGTCCGGAATAAGTAGATTAAATACAAACCTACGCACTTGTTAACTAGTTGAATTTTAATCCTCATGTTTTTAAATAGTCTGTGTTATCAATTTTATCTATGGAGGCATGCACGGCCTAATGTCAAAAAATAGTTACAGGAAAACAGGGTTGAATTATTTTTAACTTACTTGTCTGTGTCTTTAATTTATTATAAATAACAGGAAAGTATTGATGTCTTATTACGTTACTTTAGCTGGACGATATTTAATTTCTTTCATATACACAACGTTTATGTAAAAAAATGATATAATGGCCTACGAGAATTGGTTGAGTCGTAGGAAAGGTAAATATTTCCAAACATTTCTATTTTTACTAATATTATTCAAGTTTTATGCATTGCAACTGCATATCAATTTTCAATTATTATCTTTTTGCCATTTCAGGTAAACTAAGTGGTAATTTATTTAAATTGGACAATAATAAAAGTAATCAAGAGAATATTATAGAAATAATCAAAGGGCTCTATCTAAAAAAAGCAACTGTTAATGATATTTCTCCCACCAATAAAAATATACCAACAGATCCTAAATTGGGGCTCAGAGGTGTGCAAAGAAACAGTTCTGACAGCCGTAGATTGTCCTACTTAAATGCCTTAGTCACACTTTGTAAAGAAGATAGAAGTAATTTGGGATTTAATAGTGATGAATTAATGACATGGTGAGTATAGATAATTAATAATTTGGAAAACAGACTGCTTTAAATGAACTATTTCTAAGATAAATTATACATTACATTTTTTAAGAAACTCTCTCCTCGGTTAAAATAAAACAATTATAACTTTTTCCTAACAAAATTATTTAGGAAAGCTTACAGACAAATTACATTTAAAAAAATTAGGATTATCTGTCAGTACCGATTTAGCAGTTTTAGCATGTTTGGCCATTGCAACTCTCAGAAAATGTAACAAACATGAGTATATCCCGTGAATGCTATAACAATTGTAGTAGTAACAAAAATACCTGTATTAATTCTTTTTTTATTTATTATGAGGCTATTAAATAAGTTATCTATTTTAACTTTCAACCTACTCATATATTTATATTTTGAAAAAGATATCTAAATCTAAAAAATTAAAATGAAATAAAGTCAAAGTAATATTATTGCAGCAGTATTTTTGCAGTTTTCTATATCAGAAAAAAAGAATCTTACTTAAGAATAAAATCATCATCTAAGGCTAAAATTATTCTTTCAAAGAGGTTTCCAAATCGGCAGGTACTAGGAGAAGCCAATTTATTTAACTTTTGTAATCTCTGGTATACAAATTGTTTTACTTTCCATGCTACCATACTTAGGTTAAGTATTTATTGTGAATCTAATCCCCTTATTATAAAATGTGAAATGAAGTTAAACCAGGTCTGTAACTGATGTTGTCACTTTTCTTTGCAAAAAGGAAGACAAAAACAAAATCAGTTTTTAATCAGAGCTTTAATTTTAGTCTACTTTTTATAATAAAATTATACATGTCTATTTAACCCAGATATGCCTGAAACTATTTTTATCTCAGAAAGAGAAGATTTTTGGATATATGGTTTGTTATAATCCCAGTATCTTTGGAAAAATATAAAAAAAAAATTTCACTAGTAGAAAAGCTGGAAAATTGATGACCCATATATGGGTCGGTCGGCATAAGCACTGCGTTTCAGTAAACGTTTAAGTAATAAATAGAAATTTACATAAAACGCTTAAAATTGAAACAATTGTGTTTTCTAACTTTCTATTAGTTTATTTATGATAACGGGTATTGATAATATATATAAATATTACTGTGTTATATTTCAAAACACATTTTTGGGATGTTAATGTATGTCATATTCTACTCAAATGTGGCTAGTTTTTTATATATTTTATATTTTAGATCATTACTTACATAAATTTAACCAATGTTGTCGAGACTGTATGAATCTCCAAAGCTGCTTTTTGGTATAGGATAAGACCCGCGTTTTGTGAGAAACCTTTTTAAAAAGGCTCTTGTGACTGAAACCGAGATGATCAAAATCTTCACCGTCGATACGGAATATTGCCACACATTATGTTATGCCATTTCAATGCTATTACAGAATAGAGGAAACTACATTTTTTTGCCTTTGATAGAAGTTCGATATAGAGCTATATTCAGATCGGAAAGATCGACGCCTCCTATGTTAACATTATATATTTTGACAATTTGAGAAAAACGCTTAGTTTTTTGTAGTGGAAAGTGCGTTGTTTGTTCTTGAAAAATACCATTGAGTTAACCGAATAGAGGCTTCATTTTAGTAAATTTATTCTTATTTTTTCCCCAAAACATACAACGAGTTTGTATAGAAACATATCAACTATAAATAAATATTTTAACGAAACATTTTTCAGTTTAATTATGGTTACATTACATTTTTTTAAACATATAGATTCGTATACTCCACTATAAAGTTTATGACCATGCTATTGAATAATTGGTTAAAATAATTTATAACGTATTTAGTTTATTAGTCTTTTCAGAGGTTGGAAACTAGAAAACTAGTATTATTTGTGTCTACCCCTCCAATGGTAGGCCTTATTTTCTACGGACATACGTAGAATAAAAGCGAAGAACTAACTGTTTACGATGTAGATGCCATTGGCTTATGAAAAAGATGGTCAAAGGAATGTTATCATCTTCACTTTCCTTATCAGATATATACCAACTAGCACACAAAGCCTCTGCGATGCACGTAGAATAGTACTAGGTAGATTATGTATAGTAATAGCACCCTCTTCCTCAGAATCTCTATCTGTGACAGGAGTATTTGCATTACAAAGTGGTTCAAATATAATGCATTATGGAGCTAGATAATTATTAACATCTAATTCACTCAATATTCTGAAATAACAAACAACAACTATATTCATTTAAAAAGTTAAAAGTACTATATTTGTACCGACGGACCCATATATGGGTTCATGGACAGCTGAATAAAAGGGTAAAAATAAAGATAATTTTAATTTTCTTTACAATATGAATATTACTAAAGTAATATACTTTTTAGTTTCACTACTGTTTTATTAGAATAATAACGGTAAATTAATATAAACTTACTTTTTTGAGGATATGTTTTACAATTTTCGATTCACAATATTTCGGCCGCAAATAACAACTAGTAATGTTTTGATTTACTATGTTACTTGTCATTATAAATAACAAGTACCTCTTAAATTTTCTAAAAATATGTGTATTTTGTTGTTAACGTATCAAAAAAAGACGGTAGATTTTTTAAATTCTTAATACCCATACATGGGTCGGTAGGTTTAAGTGGGTTAAAACATAAGGTTAAGACAGAAAACATAGGTAAAGGTTACAACTTATTGCTTAAATAAATTCAAATAACTATTAATTCTAGACATAAATGAGTTACAATTGTGGTATATATATATTTGCCTGGCGATCTCTCTTTTAATCCTCTCAATTTTTACTTTAATATACCACATTTTTTAACACAATAAAATCATGTATTGGAGATTCAAACCAGGTCCTTGATGTAAGGCTTACTGTGCATTAAATTACCACCCACAATATGTCAAATAACTTTTATTATATTTCTGCCACATCGGTTTGTAACTAAATCATATAGCAGAATAAACATCAAATTAAATAGATATTTTTTTCTTATGGCACACAGAAAACTTCTTTACTGTATATACATCCACATCTCTTTTTTTTTTTAATTTGCTGATATATACAAATTTCAAAAATGAGGGAGTGATAATTATTAGCTTATATAAATTGTAAGTAAATGTAACATCTTTATTAAAACTGACTGATTTCAAAACTTATTATTAAATAGGACATTTTATTTTGGATTTTTTCTTTCAATATGTGTAGCAATTTATAAACACTCAAATAACAAAATAATTATTTATATTAAATATATTTAAGTAATAATAATTTTTAATAAAAATAAGTTTTGTTTATAATTCTTTCAGTATTCGAATTAGCTTAGTTGATGAGTCCATGGTCATCAGAGCGGCAGCATTAAGAGTTTTACGTTATTTAATTAAGGCTGAAAGTGATGTAGTAACCTTCAACACTTTAAAACTCACCTACCTTGTCACTAGGTAAGAAGAATTTTTTTTATGCTTTATTTGTTTAGATATAATATGATGACAGATTTTTGAAAAAAAACTAGCACATCATTGAGCTATGGTCTCTTATTGTTTTTAAAACAGATTAGACCATTTTTTGGTCATGAACCCTAGCTTTGTGATTCCAATATTTCATAAGAATAAAGCTCTGCAATGTCCTGAAACATTTATGATTCTGTGAGTCTTTTACCCATTAGAAGTCAACCAAAAAGTATTGATATATTCATTTAATTATTTTTATCTTTGTATTGAAATAAGACCAAAAAAAGCACAAATTACAAGAAAAAATACAAAAATAGCAGTTTTCATGTAATTCCAGGGGTGTACTCTATTGAGTACACTGACCACCTGAGCATGTTTTTAGGCACTTCTTAGATTGCCAGTGCACTCTTGATGACAAAGGACACATCGCAGCTGCGATGTGTTCTTTGTTTTGGCGGGATAGTGTCCAACTCCATCTTGAGGGAGGCTTTCGACTATTGATGCAGCCTGGCGCGATTTTCTTTGTTCACTCTGACGTAAATAATAGCGTGCGATATGACGGTGGAACATGAGTTGATGCATAGGATTATCATTACTCATAACATGTAAACGCCAGGAATTAGCAACAGCCATGTCTAACTCCCGCAAACACTTTTTAACATGAACAGTATATAATTTCTTTCCACCTTACCAATAAAAGTACACCTTCCTTGCCAAACATGTTGGCAACAGTGGCACATTCTTTCTTCTTCATTTCCTTTGGTAGACATTTCTTCGTTCTTTTTTCTCGTTGAGGCCTTTCAATTCTTCACAAATAGCACTCTTCTTGTTAGAGACTTCGGAAGTTCTCTGAGAAGTTGAAGAGTATGAAGGGGTAAATTTCCGCCAGATTGGATTCGGGTTCACAGTAGATTGGCAGTTAGCATCTAGTCGTCTTCTTTTTGAAGCTAACGGTTCACCATCACTGTCGTCGTACTCACTTTTTTCGCTACCACTATCCTCTCGATTCATAAATACCTCAATAGTGCCAGGTAGGTCTTGCTTCATCAGTCAACGCACTTGGATCAGGTGGTATGATAGCCAAGTCACACATCACAGTACTCAATTTCTTTTTAATTATACTAATGTTGGTGACTAAAAATTTAAAGCGAAAGTTACCATTTTTCTGAATTTCTAAAAAAAATCAATGATAAACTAAATAGATCAGTGTGGAAATTGATTGATAGAATTTTGATATTAAAATTCTCCAATATTGTTTTTCTAATACGTCTTTTTGTCATTTTTTAGATCCATAGATTTAATGTTACGTAATGAAGAAGAAAGAGCACAAGCTCTTCGAGTAATTCGTCGGGTAGTCGCTGTGGTAGGCGCCGCGACAGGGCAGCATTCTCAGCAGCGATATCGATCCCTATACATTGACCCAGGACTACTAAGATGTCTCATAGCAGTTACACGATCAGGCAACACTGTTGATGGAACAGGGGATCGACTGTCAAGACCCGCTATAGCTGCGTTAGCTGAAATATGTATGTTATATAAATAACATATTGGTTTGACGTCATTACATACCAAAAATCATCAAGCAGTGATCTAATATTTATATAGAATGTGTGATAATACTTGTATAATCCCGAATATGATAGATAGGGTACCATGAATACAACTTTGGAAAATATCACATAATTGTGCAGTTTCTCATAAAAATGAGCACTAATTTTTCAGTTCATTGATAGTGTTCAGGCTTAATAATAATTTTACGCAGTTGTATGCATGGAGTGTGTGTACCATAATCGGGATTATTGCCATACATGACCTTAATATATGCATTAATACCATACATTTGTTCCAGTAAAATGTGTTTTCAGTCTGTTAATTTAATTAATTAATTGCTTATAACTCAAAAAGTGTGCATTTTATAAAAAAATAGTTTAGATAAAAAATATTTAAAATTAATCTAAGAATCAAAAAATGTAAAAATATACAGGTGTTATATTTAAAAAAATGACTGGTTACCCTGTTTCCATAATAAAATGAGCACCCTGTATTTTCAAAATATTTTTAAAAGATAGCTTGTTTACATCTAAGAAACTTGTTTGAAATTTTTTTTGAAAATGTTTACGGTTCAAGAGTTATTTAGGTGTTCCTGTATTTTTGCCTAACCCTGTATAATTAATGCGCGATGGCAAAAACCCTCTCTAATTAAAAGTTGAAACTAAATGCCAGTTATTATTTGCAAAATAAAAAAGATAATTCGCTCTCTGATAAGGTCGATACTTAGTTTAAAGTTATATAACTTTTATGTGTAATCACAAAGTTAATGCTACATTCTATTACTTTAGACCGGTGTAAATGACAAATGCATTGTAGATGTGATTTTGTTACTGACAGATTATTTAGTAGTCACATTTCAAGTTTTCTTGTAAGACACATTGTAATTGGTTCAATTAGTTTGATTGTAATATTTACTCATTATTGTAGGCGTGTTAAATCCGGAGCTGTTCATATCGTGTGGTGGTGTAACGGCAGTGACTCGACAGCTAGCTGAGTGTGCTACGCCACACATGGCTGAGGCGCTCTGCGGCGTTTTACTGCATACACTTAATGATCCTGTCTCCAGAATGGCAGCGCGAATAGATTTGACGTGCCTAAGTTCTCCATACTGTGATTTCCATTTTCGACCAGCCGGCACTGACACTAGCAGGTAAAAATGTTGATAAGTGTAGTTTTAAGGTATAAGAAACAGGTTTGTTGAACAGCTTCCCCTACCTGATTATAATTGAGTCCACATCTTTCTGGCAAACCTAGCCGTAACCGCTGCTACCGTAGTCTTTAAAATTTAATCCACATTATCTTCGTTCTTTGTTTTTTAAAAGTTTTTTTCGAATAGAAGTATATAATATAACAATACTTAATATAATAATACTAAATAATAATGTCCATTCCTTTCTTTCGATTTTTGTTTTGCCGAATAAATATATATATATATATATATATATATATATATATATATATATATATATATATATATATATATATACAACTTAACAAAGTTTCACCACAGTGATCAATGATTTTGGAATGCAGAGGGAACAAACAAACAAAAATTGATTTTTATTTCTATACAAATAAATCATTTGTAACAGAACTTATAGCCGGACTAGGTGACAAATGAAAATGTAATATTACTAAAACTTATATGTAGGTACATATTTATTAAAGTCTCAGCAAAAAAAAAACATTCTATTCAAAATGAACACTTTTGGCTTTTAAATCCTTTAATCTGTCTGGCCACGAATCTATGGATTTACGCACTGTTTCCATGGGAAATTTCGCCACTGCTTACTCCAGAGATATTTGAAGAGACTCGATGTCGCTGTGTCGTATAGAGCAGGCCATGTCCTCTAAAACGGACCATAATTTGTAGTCTAAAGGGTTGAGGTCTGGGCTTCATGAGGGACAGGCTTCAGTTCGTGCCTTGTGACCGGGAGCAGAGTTCTGCTAGAAAGTCCACGGTACATACCCAATTTGTGCAAGGCGATCACTGCAATCCTATTTTCTTTAACACTCCATCCATATTGTAATTTGATAATGAACATGAAAATATAGGTATGTGAAATGGCGCGAAATCGAATGAAGTTTTTAAAATAATAAACGCGTTCCAAATTCAAAATAATTAAAAAGTTGAAAAAACGAAAAGGTTTTATTTAACATTATTTATGGCCAGACTATACTCTGATTTTTAATTAGATGGACTAAAGTGACATTAGTAATGATACCACATAATGGAAAATAAAAAATAGTGTTGTCCCCTTATCCAATTGAAATTCAATTATTTGTTCAAATCCGCACATTGTTAAATGCAAAAAACTCGAACTGTGTAATTTTGATGAAAAAACTACTTAATTAGATAAATAAAACCCAGTTCTTTTTCGACTGTTCATTTTAAAAAAAATATTTACAGAAACTGAATTGGTTTAAATTAACTTAATATTGTTTTAATCACTTTTGTCTGTTAAAATATGTATGTACCAAAATACATGTAATTGAAAATTAATCAAATGATGCAGTGATCCCCACCTCAGCTTAAATAATTTTTATGATAAAGTGGTTTTCCTGTAAATTCTAAAACCATCAAGTGACTTAAAATATTTTCGGACTATACGATTTTGTTATATTTTTCTTTGTTTCGTTGTTTTTGAGTGTTGTTGTTCCTATTTGTTGTTTTTTATTGTATGTCATACGATGTTTTATAACATATTTGCGAGAAAATAAATAAAAATTAATAAATTCATCACTATTTTACGACATTTTTAAATAGAAACAATACCTCGCAAACCTACTAAATGTGTATGAAATATAAGAGCACAAGGAAAAATACAACAAAAACAATATATTATACCTATAAACAATCATGGTGATTACACGATAATTCAATTCATTCGGTAATATTACTCGCGTCACAATACTGTGCTCTTCAGTTGGCAACATTAAAAAAAATATAGTGGCACGGCGGCTGTCACTTTGGTCCATCTAATTAAAAATCAGAGTATAGTTAGATATAAAAATATCCTTTTTATTTTTAACGTTAAAAACAGAAAAGTATCAATATGGCAAAAATCTCAAGAAATTTGCATTCATAAATAAAAGGGAAATATTTTAGTTATTTTATCCTGGGATATGGATATGATATAACTACCAGAGTAGTAGGTCATGTGTAAAATTATTAATTTTTACTTCCATGTAGGGATGAGCGTGAAATGCGATTTACCTGCAGCCGTCTTGCGTTACTGTGCGTTTTGCGCAGCTGGCCTGGTTTACTGCACTTCTGTCACCCTCGCAGATCAGGTGGTTTGCAAGCGTTAGTTGCTGCCTTATATTTGCCGAGACTGGAAGTCCGAGTGAGTACATGTCAGAGAATTTATCATCTCATAAATTTTGAATGCCTAACTGTATTGTGGTGTGTATAAATATAATTACAAATAATAAAGCTATTTATTACATATCTCTTATTCATATGCAAAAAGCTTCATCCATTTTAAACTACTTACTTGTTTAAACTAGTAGTTATACTTTGTCCAATGTAGGATGATACTTTTGACAGTTGACACCTATTCCTACGATTGGACAAAGTATAATACTATTAATATTGAGTTAATTACAAACATGTAAACATCTGAGATATACACCCCCCTAAATGTAAACAATTATATTTATTTAACTTCTAAAATATTCTATTGCTAATACGACTTCTGTGTTCTATATATGGACCTTGTTCGAGTCCGACATAACATTGAAATGCTTTAATGATATTTATATTACTTCTATTCTGAATAAGTGATCGTAAGTTAAATTTATTTTTTCTTTCCAGAAAGCTATCTTAGATCTTCTGTATGAATTAGTTGGGTTACCACAACCTGAATGGACTGATGAAATTTCTGTAGCTTTAGATGCTGTAGATCCCTCCGACTTTCAAGTAAGTAAACATTATAAATTACGTCAAAAGAAGTTTTTACTAGAAAAAAATCAACATGTCCTAAGAATCAGGCGAGACTAGTGTGGACTGTGTGTCCCGCTATTTCGCCCCTTTTATCCCGCCTTTCACTATCCGGACGAGTTCTTTACCGATATTGCTAACAACGCTATTTTATTTTTCATTGTGTAGAAAAAGTTTCCTTAATATAAAATCTAACACGCAATAGAATTGTGGTGGTTCATTCTCCGCAAATGGTCTCCGAACGATTAACAAGATATTAGTTCACTACTGGGTAACTGTTAACTTACAAAAAACATTGTCTTAGGAATCGGTGATGCGACATCGCTTTCAAAAATGGTTAGACGTTTGCATAACTACATACTGACGCCGACCGACAGCAGTTAATAAACTAAGTTTAAGGAATTTTCCAGTCATTTAGCGTTCCCGCAGTCGTCAAACAGTATCGGTGACCGATTTTGGTCCCTGCAAAGTGAAAATGTGAAATTGACACATTTGCTATAAAAAACCAACTACAAAATCTGTGGCATTTACTTATAAAAATTTCGACAATTTTAATAGAAACATTAGAAAACTCCTTTATATCTTATGATGATTTTCCGGTTGACTTTGTACGACTTGGGTTCTTTCCAGTAAGGCTGTTCCACAAGCCACAAAAAAACTTGTTAATATATTATTATTATATCATCATTAACAAACCAAAATCTCGCTATGTGCACTGAAATGGCGTTTTATTATTTTAAGCAATGGAATTTTATAAATCATAAAGAGGAGGGTCAATAAGGCGGGTTTTCGGCACCTTTCATTTTTGGTTTAAGTCATATATGATTATTTTGCTTCTTTTGGGAGGGGGTTTGGGGTGGTTCCGTTTGGGGTGGAATCGATTTTTTAGTCCATATAGTAGATAAAAAAAAATGTTTTTGGAATTTTTAGGTCAAAAATGAAAGGGGCCGAAAACCCGCCTTATTGACCCTCCTCCTTTAGATAAATTTTCTACAAACATTTCATCAACACATGTGCAGCACAGATACGTGTTGTAGATATATTGGTTTTATCAAAGAGACGGTATTATTTTGCAATATACTAACACATCTTAAACATATTTGATTTCAAATACAATTATTTTACTGTTTATGTTTTATAGGATTCTTGGCGGTTAAATGAAGGTTTTGTTGCTGCGGAAGGTATTGCAATTTTACCACATCTTAGTGCTACTGGACCAGATATAAGTGAAATTCATCTTGCACTTTTACTTCAGTGTTTCCTTGAGGTTTGTTTTCGTCTATTTCAATATGCTTTCAAGTTTTATAGTTGATGCAGTTGCAGTATATAAAAATATCTTTTCAGGCTGGATTACTAGATGGACTAGCTGAAGTTATTGTTACAAGTGATACATTTATATCAGTCAGAGCAACGGTGTTATTAGGCCAATTATTAAATTTAATACACTTTTTCTTACCATCTCAAATATGTAGTGCGTCACCTGCTCTTCCATCATTGATGTCTCAAGCCTCAGCAGGGAAACCACAAGCACTGGCAGCTATTGCTGCATTACGTAGATTACACTCGATGCTCGAAGCTAGGCCTGCGAGCAGTAGTTTGTTCCTCGACCACATTATACAATATTGTAGTGGTGCATTTAAAGAGAAGGTTGAAGACACAACTAAAAGTCGAAAGGAAAAAGTCAACGCTAATATGGCAAAACCTAAATTAGACTGCACATTGCATAAAGACAACAGCATTGAGTTTCTCGATGAATCCGACAACGAAAACGAGCCAAAGCAAAGGCACAGCGTGGGTTCTCGCGCCGACGTAACCAATCGGAACGTGAGTGCATTAGTGAAAAGCAAAAGTGTCAGTTCGCGGACTAGCGCGGCTGTCAGTAAAGTTACAAAGTCAGCTAAATTGAATAGGTTGAAGCTTTTCGAACGCGATAGTGATAGTTTGATACGCAGCACGTTAGTTATGCAAAACAAAGACGGCAACACTTGGAATTGGGAGATAATAAGAACAATCTTGAAGGTATTTCTAAAATTTTATATTATTTACTTTGATACTGAATTAAATAATTAATTATTTATATGTATAATTATAATTTCTTTTTTAGGAACATGATAGTTCTCCTTTACTAAATCTGAATGACAGTGGCCATAGGGCGTGGGTAGGTCGCATAATTAACTACCTAAAGCCGTCTTCCAATAAGTATTCCCATACTGATCTTTCAACCACGGGACATGGGCACTCAGCTACGCGTGCTGGCTGCCAACTCATTAGGCATTTGTTGCGACATAACGATGTAAGTATTTAAACCAAGACCTATATATGAATTTGAGATTTATGTGCTAACCAAATAATAAGGAAGCTTCGGTTTTGGACGTGGTACCATGTGGTGGTGCCGATAAACTCTGCCGTCAACACCACATGGAATAGCTATAAAATTAATTATTAATTGAATTAACCTTTTAAGGCATTTATCAATGCCAGAAATAATGAAAAACTATAACGCAACTTGCTTATAGGTCTAACTACAATATCATACAATGTGCAACAAAGATTGTATAAAATTGCAGGTGAGTACATCGTCTTCTTTTCATCTATAATGCTAAATGTCAGTATTTCGTCAGAGATCCGCCTGTCAATTGAATTATTCTACGGACATCAAATCGCCTGTGCCGGATATTTACTCACTTATCGATAATAGGAAAAAGATTAGGAGCATAGAGTCGATCTATATTACGCCACATTAGCCATTATTTTGCTTATGAATGTTGATCACTACATAGGGTGATGAATCCGATCAGTCTAAAGTAGCAAAAGGGGGCACGACAAGCATAAATCTACAGATATTTGGTTCATATCTGTAGATGTATTGGCATTGTATCGATCACTTCGTAAATTTTATTCAGATAGTAATAGCCGGCTTTTGATGGAGCTTCCAAGACCTTTGTTCCTTGACATTGTTGATAGAGTACTCTATTGAAGACCCTAAGAATCCGTGAATAGGATATTCAGTAGATATTAGCCATCTTCTTTAGGTGTTGCACCGTATTGACTGAATAATATTTCTTATATTACTGAATAACATTCGCCATCACAACGTTTCGTCTTTTACAGCAAACCGGTTTTACAAGTGCTGGCGAATCGTAGTCTCATTTTTAGGAATACAGGATTGTTTTCAGCGGTAAGAAATTGGTTTACTAAAATTGGTTACAAGTAGACCTAATAAGTTCACTGGCGCCCTCTATACCCTCTATATGTGGAATGGATTCGTTAAATGAAAGGGATGAAACGTGGAACGTTCATGAAACGGACGGAAATAGCGACATTTCATGTTGCAGGTGAAAAGAAGACAATGTATCTTTCCTCGTAATAGACTTCGGGTGACTGACGGAGTACGTAATACTCTCTTCTTCTCTTTTGACATAATTTTGGTTTCTAGCTTGATTGCCAAAGGATGTTGGAGGAATTGTTCATGGACGTTAGCCGTCAGATTGAGGCGATAGAAACAGGTCTAAAAGCGCATGGTTGTTTGTTTAGCCCCCAGCATATGTGCAACACTATGTGTCAAATGTATTTCCTGTTTATCGGACAGCTATGCCACTCTCACACGGGCTTAAGGCTATTCAAGGAGACGAGGTTATATGAAAAGTGAGTTCAGTCACATTGTATTATATATTTAATCTTAAATTGTTTTAATAACATTATTTTTAAAGAAATTGGACGGTTGATATAAAACTTAATTTATTTCTTTCAGTCTGCTAGAACTTTCGACGAAGACTCACCATAGCTGTTACGTGAAACTAGTGATATCGAGTTTAGACTACACTTTAGATTCTTATCCTCGCGATATTCTTGCCAAAACTCTAACTTGCAACATTCAAGCCTCAAGAATGTATACAACTCAGTTCCTAAACGTATTACTTAGAGCTTCGCGAAAGTCTCGCGAGTTAGTGAGACGAAAGACGAAGCTAAAGATGAATTATGTACAAGAACAGTTGAAAACGACACAAAGAGATGAGGCTGATTTCAACCATGGTCTCGATACAGATACGTGGATATTGCAAATGTTAGTTGGACAGGTGAAGGACGAATCAAAAGAAGTCGTGAAATGCGCTTTAGCTATTTTGGAGGAAGCATACAGCGTGCCTGTAAGTAGCTCTTGCCAATGTTCTATTTGTTTTCCGGCCAGATAGCCACTGTAGGTCTTACTATTTTTGTTTTGTTTATAAATTAAGGAAAGCCTTATGCTCCCAATTACTTATATTTTTGCTATCCGTAGCAATCTATAATTAAATCAGCACTTATACTTGTATATCACCGACCTGGTCTAATACTCAATTACTTACTTTTACATCATAGGTAATCGTAATTATGGTTGACCCATAATAACAATAAACTTGTCAAAGAATAATAGTAAAATACCATATTTCGCAACTTAAAAATACTAGTTATGTGCGTTGCGTCCGACGTGAGTATACCGAGATAAAATGTAACTTGATTAAGTCACTCTCTCCACCTCGAGATATTGAAACAGACATAAACTCTAATTTTAATTTCCACTCTTAATTTTCATTAGAAACTATTGAACCGTTTCAGACCTTATTTGAGAAAAAAATCATATGTGGTATACAGGATTATTTCACAAACTGGCTTTAATTACACATCGTTTAAAAATAATTATTGACTTAAATGCATTTTTTTTATTGAAACCTCAAACGGCCACTTTTTTATTAGAGCTAAGAGGTAAAATTTGTATTATGTAATAGCGCATTTTGTTTTTTTTTATTATTCATACTTGTATAAGGACTATATTAAGTAATCAATTTCCGCTAAACGAGTAACAATATCTCGAGAAATCTGTAAGATTCTAAATATCCTTTTCAACATTTGCGACAGTATGTATTTAACGTCTAAAAAAGGCTTAAGACTTATTACTTTTCACAGGCTTACTTCGAGAAATTGAAGTCCATGAAAGAGACTTTGTGCCAGAACTGTCGATTAGATAAGTTAGCAGAACCTTCCAATCTCGACTTTTCTGCTGTAGGAGACCGTGGCTATTTGTTGTGGCTCGGCCTTGAAGTAGCTGCCGCTGCGGAAATTTCTGATATCAAGTCTATAGCTTTTATAAAAAAACACCTTGAGTACTGGACAAAATTTTATAACTACAGGTAAGTAGTTTCTTTTAAGTTCGTTGTTTTTAATCTATCTGCTGTTGACAAGTCTGCAGTAATAAGGTTATTTTAAAAGCGGCTCGAAAAACATTTAGATTGTACTGGTAAATAAAATAATTAAGAGTAATAGTATAAAGAACACGAATAGGTCTGTGCAAGCGTACTCGTGGTATTTTGCTATGATAGTGTGAACAGAGTTAATAAAACTATATTTTCTCAAGTGAATAGGTACATCATTGAAAAATATATTGAAAGCAGACTCTCTCATACAAATGAGAATGTTTACCGTGCTAAATTGCATAGCATAAGTGCTTTAGCTACTTAACTTGGGTTAGAAAAATGTATGTGATGTTGTCTAATATTTATTATTAATTGTTAAATATATAAATAAGTAAGTAGTGATATTTTTGTGGACTTGTAGTTTTATTTAGACCAACACAACGATACAAAAGAGTCAAGGTGAAAGATGAAGCGCTAACTTAGAAAAAAACAAAAGATAACATAAAACTGTGGTACCAACTTAATTTTAATACATTGTCTATATCAACTTTTGCCAACATTATTAACTAGGTTTAAACCAGATCAAGGGTTAGTTCACGTTTTAGAATGTGGAAGTAAATGTGCAAATGGAGACATCATTTTGTTTGCTTAGATACGTGCGGTTAGTGGAAGCGAGCGTGCATGAAGCGCTCTCCCTGTCGGAGGGCGGCGGGCAGAGGCCCGCAGCACGCGCCCGGCGCGCCGCACGCCCCCCGCCGCACTTGCACGCTGCGCTCGCCACTCGCGCGCCTCCCGCTCTTGCCCGCGCTCTCCTGGCCGCAGCACTGCCCGCTCACTATAGAGTAAGTCATATGAAGACTAGTTAGTATGCAAAAGCGCTGTCGTAGACTGAGGACCGCTGCTGCCCTCTTCGCTCGCGCATTTCTGCAGAAAAATATCCGGTTCGAGTAATTCATTATTTGATCAATTCTTTGTACACAATTGGAGGAAAGAAATAATGATCTTTTTAGAGAGAAGCATCGGTGCGCGAGGCTGACTCGCACCTGTTTGCAAAGATTTTAACAGCCTATGGTTCCAAGAATAAAGGATCTCCAAAACAGGGATCGTGAACGAGCCATTAATTATTAATGAAAATAAAATTTGTTTAATTAATTATATTTTAAATAGCGGCCCGTCCCGGCTTCGCATGGATGGACAAAATTCTTTAAAAATTTTCTTGCATTAAATATAGCCTATGTTACTCAGCGTGAATGTAGCTTTCCAATGGTGAAAAAATTTTGAAATCGGCTTAGTAGTTTTTGAGTTTATTCATTGCAAACATACAAAAATTACAAATCTTTCCTCTTTATAATATTAGTGTAGATATCGAACTATATTTATTTTTATTCGAATATAAACTAATTTACCTGACTAATGGTCTTGCTACTAGGTTTTAATGTTAATGACTTCTCTGAAATCTTCGTTAATAATTGGCGAGTCAGATTTTTTCTCACATGGGACTTGTTGCATGGTTCTTCTTCTTCTTGGTTCTTATTTTTGAATGGTTGCACAAGGTATACGAATATATCTTTTGATACAGATGTTACAACACCAAAAATGTGGCTCTGAACAAGAAATAGTCGATTTGAAGGCATCACTTTGGGCAGTCGGCAGTACAGCTGTGACGCCTCAAGGTCTCCAACAACTTATGAATTTATCTAATGGCTACTTGGAAGATTCTATACCGGTACATATAGTACGGTTGGCTAAGTACAGCCTAGTGTACTCTGTGCGGGCCACAGCTTTTTACGTACTCGGTTTGATTGGCAGCACTTATGACGGCGCCAATGTACTGGCTGATCTTGGTAAGTCAATAGGGTCAATTTTATATTAATGTAGTTGACTTTGTGTCAAGAGTAAATTATGGAAGATACGTTAGGCGATAATTACTTCTTCCTTATTCATATAGTCTTAAACAAGGGCCCATTTGTGTAATATTAATAGTAAAATATACAATTAATACAGATGCCCTTTCTGTGGTGCGTGAAGCTAAATCAAAATTTTAGGGTTGGTACTGTAAGTGATATGTGCTTTCTATTCAATATTAAGCATTTACAATGCACCCATCAACAACTATACACAAATAAACAACTATACCATGGCTTTGTTAGTTTTATATCGACGTCTAATATATTAAACATATACATATTTATATCTACTGTTTATAGGTACAAGTTTATATTATGTTAGCAATTTATATAATGTTTTTTAGTAATTCTATAACTTTTTGGCTACGTTCTGAACTGTGTTTTGGTTAAACCTTATGATTGATCAGTAAAAAAACGCCTTATTATTACATAAAAACCCTTCAAGATAGTTTACTCACAATGGCGGATAAGGTACATTTGTAGATTTGACGAGTACAACCCACGCGTGACGGGCACTTATCTGCATGTTTGTGCTGTGAGCACACCCAGCTTACATTACAAAAGAAAAACGCCGTCCTCGTGATATAAAGCTTTTTTAAAGAATATGTGTTCAAGTCATTTAAACGATTTCCATACAAAAATATTATATTTTATATATAAAATATTATGACAAAAATATTATGATTATATTTTAGGCTGGTTATGCGTGAGGCATACAAGACATGACCAGTTTCCGATGATACCCGAAGAGATGTACCCCGCTATATACGATACAAGCGGCAACCAATATTTGGTGACGTCACCGGATCGACGTATCAACTACGATGCCGATATCAGTGAGCATTCAGACCATACCGACCAAAGCACCGCCGAAAGTCTCCATTCAGATATTACAAAACATCTTAACAAAGTTGGCACGATATTAACGGAAGAAATTAAAGATCAGGATGTCGTCGATAAACCAAACTTTACGAACGACAGTCGAAGAGAAGATAAAAGAAAGTCACATACTTTACCTTCGCAGGGGTGCAGTAGTTCGCACGACCGTCCAATGCTCTCCGAGTCTAGAACGGTAGACATACTGAGAGACTGTTCGAATTACGAACGCCAAAATAGACTGATAGTTGGTAGAATGAATTCTTTGGAGCATGCGCATGAGGGCCGTGTAAGGAATACTAGTGAATCCAGTACGAGCGGTGTAAGCAGCTGTGATTCATTTCTTGGGAAATATGCTATTCCGTAAGTTTACGTTTAACACTTCTTTATGTCTTACATAAACAGTATATGTTCATGAAAACAAGATGACCGTGTGAGATTACGGAAAAGAAGGAAATATTATATTTTCTTTAGATCAAATGAAATATCAAAAAGAGGGTAGATAATAAAGTATTTATTAAGTGGCCAAAATCAGTTTATTCATCTAGGTCATTTATTTGCCATCAAAATGGAAAACTAAATATTCAAATGCTCTAAATTTATATTGTATGATGATTCAACAATTAATATTCGCACTTTACCAATATATACTTATCTTTGGCACAACGATTTTGTGCTGAATATAATCCTATAAGGACTGCCGGCCGTCCGCCAGCTCCGAGCGTCAAGCAAAGAAAAAAAGACCGTCTGACTCAGTGCGAGGCATTATAAAGGCACCGCGTCACTCCACCGCCTGGCGGGGAGGTGACGTGGACCGATTGTGTTGTCTATGCTATGACAGGTAACACGTTAGATCAAAGACAATGATGAAAAATATTGTACTATAAAGTGTACATAGTTAAATCAATCAATAAATCAATTTAGTAAATCAATAAATAATCATTTAAATATAAATAATGATAATGAATATGATTAAGTAACATAATTAATACACTCCGAATTATTCCTAATTCTAACACGGCCATACTGACAGTACTTCGTCCCCGAAGTACTTTGAGATTATATAAAAAAACACCGACATAAATCAGATATCGTTTCATAAAACCAAGTTATTGTTTCTTAATTTTATAAACCTCTATGCCTAGACATGTACAGTTCCATCACTTGCTGGTTAGTGAAGACCAAACTGACACCAAGCACATGGTTATCCAGCATATCTTTTTTTATAAACCTCTATGCCTAGACATGTACAGTTCCATCACTTGCTGGTTAGTGAAGACCAAACTGACACCAAGCACATGGTTATCCAGCATATCTTTTTTTATAAACCTCTATGCCTAGACATGTACAGTTCCATCACTTGCTGGTTAGTGAAGACCAAACTGACACCAAGCACATGGTTATCCAGCATATCTTTTTTTATAAACCTCTATGCCTAGACATGTACAGTTCCATCACTTGCTGGTTAGTGAAGACCAAACTGACACCAAGCACATGGTTATCCAGCATATCTTTTTTTTATAAACCTCTATGCCTAGACATGTACAGTTCCATCACTTGCTGGTTAGTGAAGACCAAACTGACACCAAGCACATGGTTATCCAGCATATCTTTTTTTTTATAAACCTCTATGCCTAGACATGTACAGTTCCATCACTTGCTGGTTAGTGAAGACCAAACTGACACCAAGCACAGCGGTATCCAGCAACTGATTTATTTATTCTTAATCATTGTTTTTATGAAACGATTCTGTAACACTATTACTCAATTAATAATTTTCATTATCACCAATTACAAGTTCATTTTCATTATCATCATTTATAAGTTCATTTTCATTATCACTATTTTCCAGTTTCATTTTCATGATCACTTTTTACAAGTTCATTTTCATTATCACTATTTACAAGTTCATTTTCTATAGAAGCATTTCATCTATGAAGTTATGTTCATTATCTTTCGTAACCTCATTAAATCGAGCCTGTAAGGTAAGTTTGCAGTACGACCTGTTAATAATCGAAGAGAATATAATCCGGTTGATTTTAAGACAGTTGTAATCAAAATTTGAACTTTCCAAAGCCTGTTCGGCCAGCCTGATGAATCAGAACATGTAGTAACAGGCACTAAAATTTTTCGAAAAGACGTGTAGATAACATGCCTTTCCTATTCTATCGAAATATAAGTAACATGATGAGAAGTGATATTTAAGACGCTTTGCTAGACATTCCCTTATCAGACTACAATTTACACCAATACCTAATATGAAATTTAGTTATTTCTCATTTAGTTCTTACACCTCCGCACACACTACACATTTGAATAAAACACTTTATTTTTACGGATTTTGCGCACTTTTTATTTTATATTTAATCCCGATATTTCAATGGTTGTCATGTATTTTATTTTTAAATTTTATTTCGTTATTACATTCTTACTACGATTACATTGTATACTACTGAGTCTACCACCAGTTCGGAAACTGGGAGGCCCTTCCGAGAAGAACTGGCGAAAGAAACTCGGGCAGGGGGACCGACCTCCATCTTACTGTTATTATTTGCATAAAGAGCTAACCACATCATCAGATCTTGCAATGTGTGTTTTTGTAGGTATTCATTAATTTTTATTTATATTTTTTTTGTTACTTTTTCTCAGCCATGAATAAATATTTTAGTAGTTTTTAGTCACGATTCATTAAATTTACTCGTTTGCTGAACACGTGGTTTCAAATTACAGTTTTTAGTATCATAACGAGGTAGAGCATCACGTATTGCCAACAACAATCCCTTCAGCATCGTAGGGTCTATATCGAACTATTTAACCGACCTTGGTCACATGCTGAAAGAAAGAAAAAAAAAATTTAGTACAGGGCGTGAGGATCCCACTTCTGATGTGAGATTACGGAAAAGAAGGAAATATTATATTTTCTTTAGATCAAATGAAATATCAAAAAGAGGGTAGATAATAAAGTATTTATTAAGTGGCCAAAATCAGTTTATTCATCTAGGTCATGTATTTGCCATCAAAATGGAAAACTAAATATTCAAATGCTCTAAATTTATATTGTATGATGATTCAACAATTAATATTCGCACTTTACCAATATATACTTATCTTTGGCACAACGATTTTGTGCTGAATATAATCCTATAAGGACTGCCGGCCGTCCGCCAGCTCCGAGCGTCAAGCAAAGAAAAAAAGACCGTCTGACTCAGTGCGAGGCATTATAAAGGCACCGCGTCACTCCACCGCCTGGCGGGGAGGTGACGTGGACCGATTGTGTTGTCTATGCTATGACAGGTAACACGTTAGATCAAAGACAATGATGAAAAATATTGTACTATAAAGTGTACATAGTTAAATCAATCAATAAATCAATTTAGTAAATCAATAAATAATCATTTAAATATAAATAATGATAATGAATATGATTAAGTAACATAATTAATACACTCCGAATTATTCCTAATTCTAACAACCGCATAATTTACAAACTTTTCTTTTGCAGCGACAGAATCTTAACATTGAGTCCAATACCAAGTTTCTCCAGTTTATATGGCATGAAAAGCAGCAGTAGCTCGAATCGACCGAGGATATCGGAACTGCAAAGGCGAACATCAACCTCAAGTAAGGCGATACAATGATATTGCGACCATTGTAGGTTTCCATCCAAAAAATATAACTGCTTTTTTATTTTACGTCACTTTAATTTTGTGCAGGTTTCACTGGTCCAGACGTTGCAAGTTCTCCTCCTAGCCAAACAGATATTACCGGATTTGCGACGCTAAAGTCGCTAAATAGACGGTAATTTTTTTATGTAATTAGATATAAATTTTTAATTCAACTCTCATTAAAAAAAATCTTGGTACTACGTTAGCATATACCGTAAATATAAAGCAATGCAAAAAGTAGTTTGCTATTTCCAATGCTTTGGTAGCTGAATTCTCACGACGACGAGTCTCAGAAACAGCCTGACAGTAAATTATTTTATCAACGTATTTTGGATTTTTCGTTTATTAATAAAAATATCGTATTGCCTAATCATAATATTATCAGTAAAAAACCCCATTAAAAGTCTACTAACTGTATTGAAACCTTTGCTTTATAAATAAATAGTGAAGAAATATTTATTTTTGTTTGATTAGGCCACATTTGTCTGAAAGCGCTGCAACAGGGTCGAGTGACTTGGATGATTTGAATTGGTTGCTATCTGAAAGCAATAGAAGATCGAAACCTTTCTCTTCTCTAAGAGATCGAGCGAAGTCAACGAGAGAACGAATGACTAAATTAAGGTGAGGCAGCCAAGAAAAGTTTTTGATCTGATATAAATAACGTGTGTAGGTCGCGGCTTATAACTTGAGTCCAACCATAAACAATAAACTTGCGCAGAAATTAAATAATGTACCTGATTTTAAAACCAGGTTCCACTTATATGCCGGGGACTATATCATATTTTATAAAGAAATATTTGTAGCATCCATCTGATATCCGCATATAAGCTACCATACATATCGCAATTATTGCCTAGCGTATATTTGTGGAACAGATCTTACTTTAAGCAGAGGGCAATTATGTATTTTTTTTTACTTTTTCTACTTATTTTGTTGCAACACAAAAGAAATAGTAACTATTTTTGTTGTCATATGTATTTTAAAAGTTGTATTGTCAGTGGTCATTAAGAAAAAATACTAACGTGAAATGTTATTATTACTTTTACTAACATGTAATCCACTCATGTTGCAAGTATTCAACACTGTGTACTATATTGAATATTGTCCCCTACAACAATCAAAATACTTTGTAAACCTAATCCTTAAAGTGGGCGTGGAACTTTATTATTAATAATAATAATATATCAAAACACAAATAAAATAATTAATATTTTTATTTAAAATATTCAGAGCTCTAAATGAAAATCATGATTTTTTCAAATCGTCATATTGTGGGTCAGCACGTCTGAAAAATCAAATTTAACCGTTTGTATGATAATATGTCCTGCACGAGTATTCAAAATTTTAATGCGTAATTTCTGAATTGTCAATCTTTCGAGTTCATATGACATCCCTTCCGAATATCTAAAGCGTTCGAATATTTTTCCTCCTTTTTACCCTTACGTATATACGGTCACCCCCATTATGCAAACCGACAGAGTAACATATCTCCATTATCAGAGCCACGTGGGGCTTATACGTTATCAATATGTGACGCGCTCGAGTATTTCCATATGATATTTTTTTACACTTTTAAATAGTATAGACGCTCACCTCCGTTTAAAAGGGCATCATGCATTTTTTTCCTAGCATCTTATCTTTAATATGCAATAGATCCCCACGACCACGCGAGTGAATCCCCATTATGCATCGTGCGTACTCCACTATTAAATGAAAATACGTTCTCAACCATATTTGTAGTAGGAATAATAGCAGTTAAAAAGCAGTAATAGTCATCGGCCATGTCATTGATTATTTTAATATGTTGCGGGATATAGAAGAACTGCGATTAGAGTTGTGACATAATTAAGTATTTATATGTACAAATGTCAAAAGAAGAAGATCATTGTGTTACCAAAATAACAATGATCTTATATTGCTACTAGAATGGGAAACTGGGATATCACGTAGAACGTTTTGCTAGTCAAATTTCTTACATTGGGTCTAGAAAGTGCAATATCGATCGACATATTAATCGAAATTTTGAGCGATATTTTGGATATTTGTGTGGACAATAAGAGTTTCTAAAAAAATAATACATTGTTTTCAAATTGCTGTTAATATCTAAATCTTACTGGAGCTTGATTAGTTAAAGACGAGTTGTCGAGATTATCAATCTCAACACCAGATTTAATGAATTTACAATTTTAAATTCACTCTCGAGCTAGCTTTCCCTTATTGAGTTACGTAAGTGGATATTCCATGAATATACAGTATATTATTACGTTACCATTGTGATGTGACTTTTACTTTTAGTTTATTGGAGTACGACTGGAAACCGCTGGGGGCGGCAGAGGGGGGTGGTCGCTCGTCTCCACGGCGACGACGGACGCACGCCGCGCCCCCCGCCCCTCGTCCCCCGCCTCCCCCCGCCTATATTGGCATTTGCCTACCGAAGGACCTCATGGAGCTGTTCCCTAGGTAAACATGTTCATCATTGTTCTTCCATATGATCTGAAACACCAACGAAGAAATGAGCTGCTTCTCACCACGTATGATGATTAACCTGTTAACCGGGGAGTTCATTTTCTAAATATGCAACATGTGAGGGGCTTCACTAGGACATATCAATACGTCACGCCCGGAGACCGCCATTTCTTATTTTTGCCGCCCGTTCCAGGGCACAACATAATTTTCGAGGACGTATTCATATGTCCTACCTGTACCCGATATTGTTTACGCCTGACGCATTTATGCGTCCCGCTCGGAACACATTGCTTCCGTTCTTATTTGGTCGTTACCCATAAAATTATCTACAACATGTTAGGCAATATAGTAATATAAGTTATTTACGGGATTGTTACCATGTACCTTGTTATTGAGTTTCCGATATTTCGGCACTGTTGCAAGTGCCATGATCACGGAGCGACTTTCATGGTCACTATAATGTTAGTGACCATGAAAGTTTAAAACAATATAATGTTAGGCAATAGTAACTTCAGTTTATAAAAAATTGGAATCCAAGCCATATGTTTAAAATATTCCAACAAACGAAATCCAGTATTTTAAAATAGAAAAATACATTATTATATTTATGCTTTTTTGGTGGCACAGAATTGATACTTTGCAACTGTTTAAACCAGGGTTTTCGCTGATTAAAGTTTATACTGAATCAGCTGATGCTGATGCTGATATTAATAAATAAATTAAATAAGACATACCCTAGCATAAAAGTAATAGCAAAAGTGACCATATTATTGTTAATAAAACACAGGTATACCTCTATAGTAAAATTTTTCATATATAATACCTACCTAATATAATATAATACCTACCTATAATAAGGAAATAGATGAAAGCTTTTCTGTATAACACTATTATTGATTAAAACTACGACTTGAAAGTCTGCATTAAAAATCAGCATTGATTGATGCTGATATTAAAAATAATGCTGATAATCGGCGGATGCCGATAGTAATATTCGCAACAACCCTGATTTAAATATATACTTTTTCTCTTTATTTTATTTTTTTGCTATAAGTGTCTTGATATAGAAAACACATGTTTTTAAGGAACAAGGATGAAGTTACTAAGAAAATTTAAAAAACTTAAGCAGCCTTTTCACAAAATATACAAAACGGCAATTTAAAAGTTTAACCTTATATTTCAATGAAACAGTTCGACGAAAGATTAAAAAAGTACATGTAAACTGAATTAATGGTTGTAAGGGTTGCGACAAAGAAGCTTGTAATTTCAATTGTGTAATAAAATAATGACCCGGAAAATTTTCACGGATACCGAAAATGCCAATAACTTCATAAATTTTTGGCATTTTCGGTATCCGGTTTTTAATACATTTCGTATTTTCATTTAATCCTGAAACGGAGCAAAGAGAAAGAAATTGAGTGCAGTTGTTGCAAAAATGTTCAGATATAGTTTAATTACCTAATAAGAGTTGTTGCAGGGACGAGGAAAGTAAAGAAAGAGATGACGCAGAAAGTAAACCGGACAGTACTCGTCGTACTCGAGTGCCATCGTTCATGGCGGAGTCGAGTAACGCAAGCACTGACAACAAGTCGCGTGCTACTCCTGACAGTCAGAAGCTGGCTTTTTATCGAGGTGAGTATCCAGTATCCGGTTGTAAGGCTGCCTTTCCACCTAGGATGTATGAGGTAAATAAGCTACCGTAAGATGTAAGGAAAATCTGAATTATGAAATTAAGTGCAAGTGCAGCCGTCTTAAAGGTGTAGCAGGGCCGTGTGGTTAAAGTTCTGGAATAAATAAATAAATAAAAAAGCGCGTCAGTAAAACTCAGAGCGCCATATTTAAAAATAAAATAATGTTATTTTGTGTAATATAAATGTGTTAATGTATTATATGTTACTTGATTTACAGCTTCTTTAGTCGGTGTAATAAATGCCAATTCGACCGGCAGCGGGAACCCTGTTTCAAATAATAGTAGTGGAATAGCCAAAGAAAGAATAAGGGAAAACACGGTTTTATCTGAAATTCATGCGACAGATAGCATAGCTGAAGCTGAAGAGAAATCTCCAAATGAAGACGCCACCGCTCCAACAGGGGCGAATAGTAAACCGAATGGTTCTAGTACGAATAATTCGAGTGCAATGGTTACGAATGCAGAAATAGTACAGAATGTCACGACAACGGTTAATCCAACGATGGCGACTCGTGACGGAGACAACATGAATGTGAAAGCGGAGACAGAGAATAGTTTAAGCACTGGAGTGGTAACTCGGCAAACCAATAGATGGCGACACTCGATGACGGATTGCTTGGCGTGCGTTCGGACTCGACCGCCTTCCTCGCATGAATTACGCGAAGCATTTTTTGCTGGTGAGTTTTACATTGTTATATGTAAAGAATTCCCATAAGTAGTTTCTCAAACGTTACTTCGGCAAACTATGCATAATTCGACTTCATAACCGACATGATATACCTACTCGTACTTTATAACCAATCGATACAATTGCATATTTGTGATTAGGTATGTCAAATAATGTTAACTGATGATCCATAAAAAATAATCAAGTGGTAAGATAAAATTTTAAAAACAAGGTCAAAGCTTCGGCATGGTTCAGAAATTTAATTTTTATGGTCATATTTATACGATTGGCATTTGATAATTCTTTTTATAAATAAAAAATGACTTTTAATTTGTGTTAACACCTCCTTTTCTGTATTGCAATAACGACATAAATACCGCGTACTGTCAACTCCGAAAAGCTTGACCCAGAGTGTCAACCTCCAACCCACTTGCCAAATGTGGAAATCTATAATCTAAGATCACAAATTTGTTGTTTGTCTGTCCGCTCTTTTTCCATTGTAAATGCGTTACCATAGCAACGCGTTAACCGCAAGTAGTTCGTCTACTGGACTCTAGATGGCGCTAACGGAAAAATATTTAATAATAGAAAAAATTTAAAGAATTTCGTCCACCCGTGCAAAGCCGGGACGGGCCGCTAGTTATTATTATTTATTTAAGCACTGTCACATGATACATATTAAATAATAACAGTAATCATGTATAGGAATAAAATAATTAACTTTAAAAAAAAAATAAAACCGACTTCAAATGCGTGAACACAAAAAAAACTAAAAATTAAAAAATAATTCCTAATATCTATTACCTAATACTATAATTTTCCTAAACTATGTCAAGGTAATTAAAGTTAAACCAGCTAAATATCTTACAATAGTTATACTTATATACCTATTGTTTTTTGGAGTCGGTGCCAGTAATAAATGAATATTAAACCTAATGAAATAAGAAAAAAGTACCCAATGAAACAAAAAATATTAAGAAATAAGTTGTATGTTAAGCCTGGTACAACAAAACCTATACCAACTAAGAATAACAAATACAATAGAATACAACAAACAAAAAAGACAGCAATAATTTGAAAATTTGCGCATCCGAAAATTCAGTATTTTTGACACGAACGTCAACGTAGTCTGCCCTCAAGCGTCTGCCCGGCTTCGGGTCGCTCACTCGAGCAAGAGCCGCGCGCGCCCCGCCACGCGCGCCCGCGTCCCCCGCCGCACCGCGCGGCCCCGCCTCGCGCCTTGCGTCCCCCGCCACCGCGCCGCACGTCTCTTGTTCGCGGCTAAACTTAATACGGCTGGCACCGACTCCAAAAAACAATAGGTATATAAGTATAACTATTGTAAGATATTTAGCTGGTTTAACTTTAATTACTTTGACATAGTTTAGGAAAATTATAGTATTAGGTAATAGATATTAGGAATTATTTTTTAATTTTTAGTTTTTTTTGTGTTCACGCATTTGAAGTCGGTTTTTTTTTTTAAAGTTAATTATTTTATTTTAAAATTTTTAGTGTTACTTTTTTGTAGATACCCTTAGTGCATTTAATATGGGTAGGCCTACTAAACGCGCAGCTCTAATGAGACAGCGCCGTTCGTCCAAATTGGTTTATAATCGGCGGAGATATTGCGTATAAAAAAGTTCATCCCCAATTTTCCACCCTTGGGGGTTGTTTTTTTATTATTAAATTTAAATGGGACCACCCTTGAGGTATAACCTATTCGCCGAAAAAAGAATTGTTCAAATCGGTTCATAATTGGCGGAGTTATCGCGTAACAAACATAGAAAAAAAAAACTTATGGGTCGAATTGAGAACCTCCTCCTTTTTGAAGTCGGTTGAAAAGGGTCCGATATGCATCACATTAACGGCGTGCAATAGTGCTTACAATTATAATCTTTTTGACAAATGAAATAATTAATAGTTCTTCACTTCTTATAGACCTAAGAAACTAAACAACTAACGTGTAAACGTTATATAACTGTCACATATATCCAGATTATCGAATTAACTACACAAGTAAAAGTGATTATATTCTTCGCATATTTGTGTTTTAAATTAATGAAAATACCTTGCAAATATGGGTATATTTGTGGGTAAATGTCTGCATGGTACTTACTAACAGAGACATATAAGACAACAGATTACAACAGTCTTACACCATTTATAATTGTGTGGATCAACTTCATGTCAAAAATCTTGCGTCATGTATGTGGGTCATGGTGGTAAATGATAGCAAAGTCCCCCATTTTTGGGGGAGGCCTCCGTTAAGCTGTAAACGTCATTCGACTGTATAAGATGATGATGATTATCATTACTCTACAGGTATGGAGGGCTCATCTGGGCTAGAGAGCCGCAGTCCGCCCAGTAGCCCGGCGGCCGGAGAGCACTCGCCCCATGCGGAGGTGCTCCATCACGTGCATTATATGTCTAATCCCACGCACCTAAGACAGGTATGTTTTTACTGTTAAAAATGCACATTATAAAGACAATGATGTATGACTAGCTGTTTGCACATCGTCAAGTACTCAAATTCATTTTAAATAATATTTTTATATATTCGAATTGATCTAGTTTCCATAAGTATCCATTTCCCAGGTTGATAAAAAGATCTCGTAGCTTTAGTCATAGTTAAGGGAAAAGGGCCTTAATCAATACGTCTTGTATATATAAATTTAATTATATATTGTTTATAATGATTGATTCGTGTCATAGTCATTAATGAATTATATCCCTTATTTAATAGAAATGGTAATAAAGATGTTCTTAGTTTGAGACGATTTGTGAGTGTTGTCAGAAAGATTATTATTAACTTCCAATGAAGAGTCAAAATAACTATTAAAAATGAAAATGTGCCTGTCACTTCCAGACACGCTCGGCGCTGTTAACACTAAAGCAGAAGCACCCAGACGTGTTCCGCAGTCCGTGCGTGTACTCGGACGTATGCGCACTACTAGCCAGGGATTCCTACATGTTATGCGCGCGACGATTCCTTCAGGAACTTTTCCTCGACGCCAACTTCGAGTGTTTCACGAGCGAGCCTGCTGCGTTACTTGCTCGTCACGTCACGCCTACGAATGATTCGTAATAGTGTTTAAATTATACGCAGCTAGAATAGCTGCGTGGGCGTTTAGTATTTAAATAAAATGGAATTGCCACATATGAAACGAAAATTAATCACAATATTTAAGAAAAGTTGCTTCACATTATTTGATATAGCAATAATTTACATAACATTTTGACCCTACTCGTGCAGTTGATTGGTTATTGTGATTCGCAATATATCAGTTCAAATTGTTACAGAAAAATTTTGTTATAAATGTGTTTTTGACTTACATATAGTTTGTACATCGAGCTATTAGCGTCCCCAAACAAGATGATTTGCGTTTTGGTGTTATATCTATATTAAGTGTATTAACATACCTAATTAGCCCACTAGTCGTTTCCTTGAGTCGAAACATTATCTAACTTGATTGATAAGATGTATGCTGATCATAGGCCTCCGAAGAATTATAGCGTGTGTTATAATATCTACACCAATTAGTGATACATTATATTGATGGTTTGACTTCCTATTAGTCTTATTCTCATTGTGTAAAGTTGTGTTCCGAATATCGAGTTCAACACCTGACAAGTGTATTGTTATAAAGTAACTTATTAGTATAAACAGAAATTCAATTGTATTTACATATTAATGCAAATATATGATAAGCTCTTAGATATTACTCTATCGCGGTAAGCAGGTATAATGCTTGGTAATTTATATTATTTTATAAAGTGAATCTTTTGCATTTGGGTATGCATAACTACGACTGTGTTGATTTGTAACAAGTTCCTTATTTAACCCTAACGCTGTGAATTTGTGTTTACGGAACTGTAAATCTGACACTGCATTTACATTGTATTATTGAGAACCAGTGGTGTCTGGTCATCCTCACATTATGACAATAGTTAGCGTGAACTCAGACTGAATATTACACCATTCCCTCTTATCCATAGTTATTTTAAGCGATTGATGTTTCCTGGTGATGTATCCCACCTATAACAAAGGATGCAGATTTGTATGATGATATAATCTCGCTCACTTTCACGCAAATAAATAGGCTTAAATATTATTGTGTTCAATTTATATGTCTTATGCATTTAATTTCCGTAAGAATCATTGTTATTTATGTAATTGGAAACAGTATAACGATTTATGTTACTATTTAAATGATATTAAAGTCTTTATTGAGAAAGCCGAATGTCACATAACTATTTGTTATAAAAAATAATTGTTAATGTTTAACAGTAATATTATGTACTAGGTTAAGTTATTTTTCGTTTGACTTATGTAATTTAAAGGAAAAATGTCCTCAAAGATACACTACAGTATTTTTAGCAAAGTTCATATAATTTTACTTTGTAGTTATACTGTTGATCACTGCATTTATAGTGTCCTAGCCTTGTTCACTATATGGATATTTGTTTTCTTATTTCCTTTAGTGCTAACTTATTTATTTGATTGATGTCTTCATAATTATGTCCAGTGAAAGCTAGTCTAATATATATAACTCACTGTCCACCTGTTGGCCTTTTTCATAATCAGTTTTCAATATCTATAGTCATCTCTGCTGATTTAATTTTTTTCTATAGAGGCTCTTACGTTTAAATGTTGATTAGATTTATCGAGCTGATTTTGTGACAGATGTATTATTTAGAAAATTACTAGAATATTTTGCGGCGTTATATTAAAGTACAGAATAATATAAATATATGCGATATTTCGAAATTCGTTAGGTTGTAGGGATAAGTTGGGACTCGCCATTTGTTATTATAAACAAAGAGAAACTAGATGTACCGCGTTTTATATCCTTACTTATCAGGGGGTCTAGTATAAGTTAAATTACTCCATCAATTTTATTCGTTTTAATTATGAGCATTATACCCGATATTTTTCGATGACGAAAAAAATGCATAAACTTATACTAGGCCCACAATATTAAACACGTCTGTTTAAACTTTTTTTACATTTATACATAATTCCTTGCCTTCATTATCATGTCTAATTATTAAGAAGAATACTTATTAAAGATGTATTTATGAAAAAGGCCGAGATAATGCGCTCTTTTCATTTTTTTCCAAGTGGCAGGTTATAACCTTCAGATTATTTATCGAAGTAGTTACTAACTATATATTTTAAAGAGCAAATTGAATATAGTGCCATTGTGCTGGTTCCTTTCAAATCGTAATTATAAAACCGATTACATTATTATAACAGACTCAATTATGTCACAATCACTATTCAGTATAATAAATAATATTATTTTATACTGTATGTCGAGGTTTTAATACATGTTCTAAAATGATAATATACCTTTACTTTTAATATTCGTTATATTAAAAGTATCGCCGTAGTGAATACATATCTAAACTCACGTCCGTTACATCACTAACACTTTTATTCTTTTAACAGAAAAGAAATGGTTGAATGTAGAAATATCAGTCTACAAAGGCATTCAAAATAGTAGCTTTTGATGAAGCAAATTTATCAATAATGTCATCAAAGTTGATCATTTAAAATTTTTCTCTTTTCACACTTAAAAATGCTAAGTCACTTAGGCGATCTTGTCCATTGTAGATCGTAGATATGTCAAAATTAATTTTAATTTGCTGAATAGACGTTCGAGCTAGCAATATATACTGAGATAGTCAGGAATATTTGAAGTGCCACTCTCGAGGTAAGAAATTCTAATGGAACTTTAGGTTCAATGTCTTTTCTACTGCGGAGTAACATTTTGCAGTCACATATTTCGATAAAGAATTTTATTCCATTGAAATCTGTATTATAAAATACACCCAATTTTTTACAAGTACGTATACAAAATAAAAGTACCTACACATCGCGGCAAGTAAGTAGAACCATATTGGCGGTCGTCTGCGCAGGTAAAATTATGAAGAAAAGAGTTAGACAGGTTTAGATAAATAATAAAATCGAAAAGGAAGTGATTGCGTCGTATCCAAATATGTATATTTTTTAATGAATTGTAAATGTGAGATGGGTAAGGCAATTTATTTAAAAACTCGTACAAAGTCGTAGTCTTCATACCGGACTTGAATGTTATCAAGGCGTTAGGCACAAAACCAGTCTCCGATGTACTATCATGACTCGTTGCCCTTTTGATATGGGTTTTTTAATCCTTTTGTGGACCCATTTGTCCAACTTTTCGATTTTGTATGAGTAGCGTGAACATGCGACTCGTCTGTGTATACAATTGGTCTGTTTTGTTGTGGGTTCAGTCTTATTTTTTGTAAATAATTTATTCTCAATAATCGGATGGCAGACGTTTCTATTAAAATTTTCCTATTATTCTCGGTGGTTTTCCATTATAACCGAGTTCCTTAATTATTTGGTGAAGATTTTTTTCAGAACCTTCATAATTTATATCTGCACGTAATTTAGCTCGAAGTTTACCAAGGGTCGGTAATTCATTTTCAGTTAAGTGAAATTTATAAATGCATCATTTTATTACCCCTTTGTCAAAATTGTCTATGCCTGTAACTGCTTTTACGCGTTGCCTGTTTTTACCGCGTGTCCTGAATGTCACTAAAATTTAAAATTTTTGCTTTCTTTTACAATCCTTTTAACTGTGGACAGAGACTTTTTCGTAGCCTCCGCTGTTTTATTTAGAGACTCAGTAATATTTTTATCTTTCAAAAATAATTGTATACATCAAATACCATTCTTCTCGTCTGTCTACTTAAAGTTGGTTGTTTGTCGAGGCATTTTCTTGATATTGAGTGTAATTACATTTAAGAAAGATATAACTAAAATATGTTAAAGAACGCTATGCGTGATTGTACTCCAGAGCCGAGTGGAACATGCGCAGGCTGTGAGGGGCGAAGTGCGACCGGCGTCGTCGCTGCGTTGGCATGGTTACGCGTGGCCCCTCACGTTCCACCTCATACCGCACTTCAATTGACACCTAAAAATCTATTACTGTGCATAGGTCAACTCACGTGCCGCGCACTGTACCTATAATTGAAAAAATCTAGAGAATATCCATAGGAATTTTTGACGTGACAACGTCTTAAATTAGGTTGCGGCTGGGAGTCACTTATGAAAAAGTGTAACGCTCGGTAACGTTACGATGAGTCACCGAACGAGAGAGAGGCCCGCCGAATGCCTTTTTGAACGCGCTAATCTCTGGAACTACTAGTCCGATTTGAATGATTCTTTCAGTGTTAGGTAGGCCATTTATCGAGGAAGGCTATAGGCTATAGGCTTTTTTTCAAAATTAGGGATCCGTAATAAAATTGCTATTTTGTAACACAAGGTGTAAAATCGAAAACCTATTTTTGCGTGCGCTGTAAAAACTATTGACAATAGAACAAAATGATGTACTACGGATTTGTAGATCCCATTAAGACCTACAATAAAGTCCGCGAGAACATATATCTAGCTATCATGGTTTAATCACAATAACCGATTTTGTTCAAAATAATTATTAAATCGTCTGAAGAAAAAAAAACTCCGTTAAATATGTATCGTTATATTAATCTTTATCAAAATTAAGCATTATGTTATCAAGAGTATTTATGTAGAAGTAATATACTTTTTGTTTCATCTCAATCGGATATTTCGTTTAAAAGTTATCACCTGTGTAAGATGTTAAGAGTTGGTACCTATTAATGAGTTATGGGCCATAGAGATTTTTATCAACATAAAATCCTGTAATTATCTTTTTCGAAATATATTTGTTGATGATTGTAAGTATAAGATCTTTGAAGAGTATAATAAATACATTTCTAAAATAACTCTGCTAAGGAAATCCACGCGCGTGTTATCAAACGGAAAAGAGGAAATATTATGGAGTGGACCGATCGTGTTGTCTATGCTATGACAGGTAACACGTTAGACCAAAGACAATGATGAAAAATATTGTACTAAAAAGTGTACATAGTTAAATCAATCAATAAATCAATTTAGTAAATCAATAAATAATCATTTAAATATTAATAATGATAATGAATATGATTAAGTAACATAATTAATACACTCCGAATTATTCCTAATTCTAACACGCGCTTAATGCAAGCAAGACAAGACGCATGCAAAAGTGTCGGGATCTCATTGTTATCTACACTAATATTATAAGGAAGAAAGATTTGTATTTTTGCATGTTTGAAATAAACTACTAAGCTGATTTTAAAAATTCTTTCACCATTGGAAAGCTTCATTCACGCTATGTATCATAGGCTATATTTAATGCTAGAAAAATTTAAAGAATTTTGTCCACCCGTGCGAAGCCGGGACGGGCCGCTAATCACCTATAAATTAATGATAGTGTGCTTTCCGTCATAACTTGCCCGCTACTCGATTAGTAATACTTCTGTTTATTGCGAAAATGAAAGATATCGATTAGTTATTTTAAGGAAATTATCATTCAAGATGCTTCTTTTATACAAATACTAATAAAAAAAATAATATTGGTGGCAATGTATCGTTCGTCATCTATCACTTATGCTGATAATTTACTAAATTACATCTCGGATCCATAAAGCAAAATTGAAATATCGTAAAAATGGGTTAACATTAACACCATACCTAGTGATACAGAGCAGTGCTTCGAACGTAAGAATAGGTTTCATTACCTAGTAACTCATAGTATTATGATGGGACATAGTATACCGACCAGAGAGAAAGCGTCACTCAATCACGTTATGATAAAATTAGACGTGAATCTGCTCATGTGTTTTTGACGTGACAACGTCTTATAAATTGGTTTGCCGGGTGACACTTCAAGAAACTGCGTTACGCTCCGCTCACGTTATGCGCTCACAATGAGAGCGAGTGAGAGGCACGCGTCCCTTCCACTCGGGCATGGTTAGCCCGCCTAAGAGCGAGAGAGACAGACATAAAAAGTGGAAGGGACGCGTGCCTATAAATTAATGTTTTAAATATAATTCTTTGTATAAATAAATGTTTTAAATTGTTACTATTATTTCATCCTTCTTCCTACTATACGAATGAATATTCACATTTAAATTATTTTACCACTCAAAGTCGTTGTCACGTAAAACTTTCGCCCGTATACCGACTTTACAGGCAACCAATTTTTTTATCACATGCTTCGGAAGGCAAGTTATGAGCGATAACGCCGCATCACATTTCATACAAAATTCAAGTCCAAATATATGAAATAAGGAAAGCGTTTCTTTTGAAATTTTATGCACCTATAATATTTTTTGTTATTTAGGACTTTTTTATTTTAATATTCAACTTGTCTCAGGATGGAAGAGTCTTTCTATCGCATTAGGGGGAAGGCGGGGAGGCGGTGTGCCTCATTTCCCCCCATCAGAACCAGCCAATGACTGATCAAGAATTCTGACCGACCTAGGCTAATTATCGCGTGCTTTTTAAAAATTCAAAATTTATTGTTAAATTCAGAGATTCTCAAGTGCATTTTGTTTTAGTGTTTTGTCTCGGTCTAGTTGAATTGCATGTAGGGTAGATGCAATGATGCTAGATTAGTGCATGCGAAGGCACGATCTTAGCGCGCCCCCCTCGATTCTCGCGCCCTAGGCTGCAGCCTAATTAGCCTAAGGGTTAATCAGGGCCTGGAACCAGCGGGACTTGAACCGTGCCACATTGGTACATTATTGGTTTAATATCAGTATTGTGGGCGATCAAATTGTCACAACCGTACAAATTCACATGGTGAATTCATTATCAGGCGTTTGGCTGAGATGTTTAGTATTTACAATTAACGAGTTAGAAAATGGGTTAATTAAATAAGCCTGAAAACTGCCCGCCCCACGTTTTTAGACATATTACATCATAGTACTTGAACATATGTCTTTGAAATTTTTATCATTCCGGCAAAAGAATTTTCCATCACAATTCTGGGAAAAAAATATTTTCTTCTTTTTAGTCTGCTTATAAAAACGTGGTTTTCAAAAATCTTTTTGTTACTTTTTTATTCTTTTTGTCTTAGTGTAAACTAATAAGAGAAAATTGATAAAATTTTATTTTTGACGTGACAACGTCTTATAAATTGGTTTGCCGGGTGACACTTATGAAAAAGTGTAACGCTCGGTAACGTTACGATGAGTCACCGAACGAGAGAGAGGCCCGCCGAATGCCTTGTTTTCACATTATTATTATTATTATTATTACGTATATATATATATATATATATATATATATATATATATATTAAATATTTAATTTATTAATATAAATTTATATATATTTAAATATTTAATTAATTATATATTAATAATATATTAATAATTATTTAATTTATTATTAAAATTAAAAATATTATATATATTTCAATGATTATAGATTGATTTATAATTTATATTAATTTTTAATATAAATATTATGAATTAGAGAGAGAGAAAATATTAAATATTTAATAATTTATAATAAATATTTTAATATAAAAAAAAAAAAAATCTATGCAATTTTTATTACTTATAAATAAAAATTATTATAGTTTATATAATTTATTATAAATTTATTTTACATATAAATTTTAGTGTTTAATTTTAATTATTTTAATAATAATTAATTTTAATTAATAGTAATTAATATTAAAAATTTAAGAAATTAAGATTTAGTAATATTTAAATTAATAACTAATTTTGTGCCAGCAGTTGCGGTTATACAAAAATTAAATTAAATTTTATTAATAATTAAGTAATAATTTTATTTTAGTAATTAATTAAATATTAAATTATTGAGTGAAATTTTAATTTAGTTTAATTTAATTTTATATTATGATTTAATAAAATTTAATAATAAACTAGGATTAGATACCCTATTATATAGAATTTAAATAAAAAATATTAAAATAATAAATAAGTATTTATTGAAACTTAAATAATTTGGCGGTATTTTAGTTTATTTAGGGGAATCTGTTTAATAATTGATAATTCACGAATAAATTTACTTAATTAATGATTTTGTATATCGTTGTTAAAAAAATATTTTTAATAAAAAATAATCACTCAAATAGGAATTAGTTAAGTTTAAGTTTACATGTACAATGTTTTAGTAAACAAAATATATTTCTATAGTTAAAATTTGTGCAATTCTTATTTTCATTCAATTCCTTGTTCCTATTGTGCAATTTAATTATATTCATATCAATAAATATTCTACCGAGAAAAAGACGTTGTCACGTAAAATCTTCGCCCGTAAAACCGACTTTACAGGCAACCCAATTTTTTTTCGAGGATTATATATGTAGGTGTTTTAATTAATTGATTGTGATTAAATAACTATTAAGTTTTTGTTGGTGATAACTGAACAATGAACTGTCATTAGAGGTGAAAACTTCTAGGAAAGATTCCATTTCTAAGGAAGTATTCCTGAAAACTTCCAAAACTTTCGGCAGTTTTGGAAGTTTTGATAAATATTTTTTGATTAAATATTGACATACTTAGGTACATGTCAGTGTCAGTCTACCTATCAGTGACGAAACGTTGTGATTTTGTTAATATACTTAGTAATTTTCACCAGCGACGATGCGGCTAAAGCATTCCATACAAAAATGAATTGTCAAAGTGGCGTTGCAAAATCCAACCGAGTGTCCGCGTACGTGTTAAGGCTTGTGTTATGGATACTAGGGTAACTGTAAACGGATAGACATACATATATCATACATAAATAAGTATTATTCATAGAAATATACACAAACATTCATGACTTATTATTTTATGTGTTTTTGTTATTAGATTTTGTACTGAAAGTACGAGATTTTGGCAATTTGGCAGGCACGAGAAAAAAGTCTGACAATCCTTTTTTTTATTGGTTCGCACATCTGGCAGCCCTGGTTTTTGTTTGACACCACAGATTATTGTAGGTATATATCTAAGTTGGGCAATCTCTGGTGAAAAACCGGAGGTCACCGGAGAATAATAATTTATACATTAAAAATGAAGAAATAAGAATAATCAATTGATATACATACTATATATAATAATTTAGTTAAAAAAAAACGTTTTATAAGGATAGCAAATGCTGATTTTGATTGAGGAAACACAACATGTCAACAGCGTCGTAGCGTAACATATTTCGTCTATCATTATTATTTGTCCTGTCGCCGAAAAAACTCTCTGACCTTACAGAAGTAGCAGGTACAGCTAGGTATTTAAAGGCTATTTCGTCTAAAGGCTTTAAATGTTTATTGAATTTCCAGAATTGCACATTTTCATCCCAATTGTGATTTTTTTCAGGATACTGTGTTTCCGTGTACATTTTGAATAAATTCATTGCCGTAGCGAATGTCATATCAGCATTACTGTTTTTTCTTTTTAGAAATCCAAGCAAATCCGGGCGCCAGTTTCTCTTGTACTATTTTCGCTTAACGTGGCTATTTCTTCTGCGCTTTGAGATATGTTTCGGATCCGGAAAATATTATTTATTTCTGCTTTTACAGCATCTTTAGCAGCCAATTTATCTTGCAATTGTCTAAAGCTGTTTCTAAAACCGGGATGCAGTATAGTAGAAAGTCGACAAACAGTTTGAGATTCGTATTCCAATAAGCGATAATTCATACAATTTTTCAATGTTTGTAAAAATATTTCACCTACCCCTGTAGAAATTCTGGAACCCAAACCTTGAATGTTATCGAATGGCCCGTAAATAATAGGTATAATCAAAGTAGAGGTTGGATACTGGTCCCTGCTTATCATTCGGGTTGCTTGTTCGAATATATCCAGCAAAAGCACCATATCTTGTAATATTTTTTCTTCTTCTGGGCTAATTATTTGAGGTGCTTGAGGCAGTTTTCTCTGGGCGGCAGTTATGCTATCAATTAATTTCAAAATTCTTTTTATCATATAATAAAGGCTAATCCAACGAGTTGGATTTTCTTGTAGTAATTGTAAAGGTCGTACCGTACGTAACTGTTTAAATTAAATTGTAGATATAATTTAAACAGTTAATTAAGAAGAATTTTCTTTTAAAATGGAAACTCAAGGTAAGCTAAATTTGTTCAGGATTTTGTTTTAAACGTCTGCAAGATACAATCTATAATTTTTATTTACCATTTTTTTTATTTAGATCTATTTGAAGAATATGTGCAAAGGATCACATTTTCTGACGAAGAACCAGATGGTGATTCTGTTAGAAATATTTCAAAAAAGCAAACCATAGTAATGAGCAATGAAAAAGAAACGCAAACAGAAAATTACAAATATAACCACAAACATTGCAACAAATTATTTGGCCAGTTAGTTGCTAGTGAAATTACTCACATAAACGGACAAGACCGCTTTGAATTAATGACTGAAATATTTAATTTAATTCAAAAGAAACAAGTTGGTAAGTAATTGTCATAAATGTTAAATAATTATAAAAAATGATTGTTTAATGTGTCTTTTATTTGTGTAACTTTATTATATAAAAAATAAGTTGCGACAATTACCGGAGATCAATCGGTTCAATACCGATTATTTCACTCGAGTACTTTAACCGGTAAATCACCGGTTATTCTCCGGTACTCACTGCTCCGGTGCAAACCTCTTAGACGCAGTTTGACACCACGGACTAATTTGACATTTGATCATTATATTTTTCCCGAAATATTATTTTATTTTTGTTCTTACAACGTCATAGAAATAACTAACAGCTATTACGGCTTGAAAGCAAAAGAGGAAATTAAATCTTTAATAGGATTTTAGATCCGAATTAAACGAGAACGATCACAAATCCTGTATCCACCGGAGAAGTATTTATGTCAAATCTAAGTTTCAAAAACTTACACTTTTTTAAATATGAAGATGTTCAGCATTGAATCTATATAACTTTCTTACTTACTGGGTAACTAAAATTTTATAATGATGGATTGCAACACACAAAATGAAGACGTTAGTCACATAAATCTTAATGAGAGTGAAAAAGTACCAGAAGGATGGACGAAACATGATAAATATGAACTACTACAAGCTTTGAAGATATACGGCTCGCATAATTGTGAACAAATTCAAACATATTTACCTAGCAAATCTATTGATGAAATCAATGAGATGATCAATTATTATAAAAGAAAAGCGTTCCACCATCCTATGCTCAATGAAGAAAAGAAAAATAAAAAGCTTATCAACAATATTTCAAAAGTACCTTTAGGTATGTGGGCAAAGTTTCTGACAGATTCTTTAAATTATAATGAGCTTGAAACTGAAATGGCTACAGCTTTGCGTTTAATTGCAGAGTTGGAGAATATTCCTACTCCAATGTGTACTAACAATATTGATTTCAGAGAAATATACCACGTAATAGCAAATGCTCTGGAAGGTAAGACTCTGTCAGATAACCCTGTTATTAATTCTTTATTAGAAAAATGCATAGTTGAAACTGCATATACCAGTAAATCATTTATCAGAAATAGTTCACTGAAGAATATTATTGACGCTGTTGATTTATCTGATAAAGGAGTTAATGTTTTTCCTAGACCAACTGAAAATAATGAGCTGTCAACCCTTCGGCAATTGATTGTGCAAAAGAACTACAATCCTTTAGATATTCCTGAAGAATATCTGAAGCCATCAATGCATAAAAATAATTCCCTTGTTTTTTCATCAGATTAGTTGCATTAGTATCCCACAATAAAAGTATGTATACATAAGTATTATTCAATAAATCTTGTACAGTATGCAACACTTTTTATTTCATAGATTTTGACTAGAAATGTATAAGGTCTCTAGTAGGGAAACAACCTTAACTGTGAATAAGCATTCTAGGGTCAAAATTATCACTGGGGCTTATTTTTATTTCATAAAAGTGCATTAGCTGTTGTTCATACCACAGGTTCATACAGGTGTTGTTCATAGGTACAAGTTTGTTGTGCATTTAATTTATTTTTGCTTACCAGACAATAAAACCAGCCTAAGTAATTATTGCCTGATTAACAATAGTAAATCTAGTTGATCTCGAAACTAGTAAGAATATTGATAGCCTTGTCTATATAATAAATAAACAATTGATGGTGATACTATTGAAAAAAGATTTAATTTAAATATTATCAATACTTATGCTATGGTGTTCGCTAAACAATTCAGGTATGTTCATACTTATTTTATCAGTTGTTGGTCTGCTCGCATGTATATGACTATTTAGTAATTGATTTATCATTATAAAGATTTTTAAATATTACAGTAATTACTAAAACACTGAATTTTCTTATTATTAGGGAAACCAATATGTATGTGAGGTGTGAGAGCCTGTTTGTTTTTCGAAAATATGTTTAGGATTTAGTGAATACTCTAAAAGGAATAGTTGGAAACAGATTTTGTAATAGTAAAATAAGTCCATTATGCATTGTAAAGTAATAGCCATAGCTCTTTGTGAGAAGTGAGGGCCTTCCTGTATCGGATAATCTATGGGCACTGCTGAAAACGTCTTTATGCCAAAATCTAAGCCAACACTAAATAAAATTTGTGACAACAAGATATTACCGTAAAGCGCTCAGTTCTCACATAGAGGATTGTTGAGGGCCCAACTTTAAAGTCCATAACTGGCTTATTTGACTTTCACAAAATCTGATTACAACTTTCACGTTTCTATTTGTATTCACTAATCCCTAAACGCATTTTCGTAAAGTTTTTTTTAACAGGCTTTCACACCTCACATACATAAAACAATTATAAATATATCTGGTTGTCTGGAAGAGATCGCTCTGAGCGATAAGACCGCCCATTGTAACACTATTTTAAGTTTTATCTTGTTATCTTATTATTTCAATGTGGTGTTATCAATAAAGTGTTTTGTATTGTATTGTATTGTATTGTATATAATAAAATAGTAGAAAATCCTTTCAGCACTTTTAATAAATTTATCAAAAATAGGGTAGGGCACAAAAAAGAGTATTGTATTTTAAATATTAATTTAAACTATTTTGAAATTAAATTACTACATTATAAAAGTTTTAGTGGAATCCAGGGGGTTAGAAAAATAAATTCTGTGTATTTGATATTTTAATACGATAATGTACATTATTAGACTGATTAGCAAACTAAGAGGGTTTCGAGTTTTACTGAGTTATTCATAATCTACGTCGTCTCTCTAAATTCCTCTTACGTATTTTACCATGACATTGAATAATCAAATGTGTCTCCATAAACAGGGCCCGATCTAGTTGTTTTGCCGCTCAGGGCAAAGATCATTTTCGCCGCCCTTTACATACAGAAAACCATATAAGTCATGAGCTAGTTTTGTTGGAGGATGCTAAGTATACTTAGGTATATACGTATGCTACATAAAATACGTCATCCTGTTAAGATTATACCTACCTACAATATTCACGTCAGTATTTTGGGCCTTCTGAAGAAGTAACCTATACGAAAGTTGATAAGTGTTTCTATGTTACTATAAGTATACGATGTATGTCTTTTGAAAAACACAGGAAGTCTTGAATGGATGGAGTGATATATTTTTTTATGGGCATAGTTATGTGCCTTTCAACTTTATCATCATCATCGACCTATTGCGATTCACTGCTGCGTATGGGCCTTTTTTCCCTTGTGCTGTATTAGCAAAAGCAAGAAGCAAAGCAATTTAATACTTACAGTGTAATTTAGGATTACACTGTATTAAATCATTTTTTAGTTAATTGATCAAAATAAATCTACTAAATAGGAGAATAGGTACCAATCACGAGAAACTGGCAACACACGCTCTAAACATAAACCATTGTCTATAGAAGGGTAATCCGTTACGCCCCAAATCTAATGATGTGACTTAAATTTGTTAAAAAAATCGAGTACTTATTAAAGTATCGATACCTCAAAAATATCGGAACAAAGTATCGTATCCAAATATACTTAGTATCGATAAATAAATTAATATATAACAAATATTGGACAACATCACATACATTACTTTGATCCCAATGTAAGTAGCTAAAGCACTTGTGTTATGGAAAATCAGAAGTAATGACGTTATCACAAACACCCAGACCTAAGACAACATAGAAAACTAATGAACTTTTTCTACATCGACTCGGCCGGGAATCAAACCCGGGGCCTCGGAGTGGTGTACCCATGAAAACCGGTGTACACACTACTCGACCACGGAGGTTGTCGATACTTGTAGAAAAGAGGTTGTAGGTCCATAACCGGTAGAAAATACCCGGATTTAAGTAGATTGTTTATATTGAACTCGGTTTATTAGAATGTAAATTTTAGACAGACAGATGACGAAATCATATAATACTTTTTACAAATAAAATTTATCAAAACAGAAAAGAGGTTGTGTTTATTCCAGCTATACTACTCAGGTTTCGGTACTTTTTGCGGATCCCTACTCTTTCTTTCTTTCTTTCGAACTAAAATAATTCAGTTAAGTAAAATACTGAAATATTTCCACTATCCAACCTGAAGTAGGTTGGAAGGTGGCGCATAAAATTCTCAAACTTGGGTGGTAAATGGCTAATAGCTAAGTTGGAAGATAGGAATAAGTCAATTTTGCCGCCCTGCATTTTTGCCGCCCTGCATTTTTGCCGCTCTGGGCAAATGCCCGACTTGCCCCCCCCTTAGATCGGACCCTGTCCATAAACAACAAGTTGTAGTTGTGTTGTGTATTCAACTTAAGGTTTCATTTTTACTGACAAAATTTTGGACATGTGTTTATGATTCTATCAAAAAATGTGTGATAAAAGTCTGAAAAAATCAGTTCCGTACCTAAGTGGGAGTCAAAATTGCGGGTGTATCGCAGCGAATTCAGTTATACAGTGCAACCTCGATATAGCAAATCGGAAGGGAGCAAGTAAATATTCGTTATATCGAGTGATTCGTTAAACTGAGGTTTGTTACATTGAGGTTAGGTTGGTCTAAAATTTGTAATAAGTAGGTATAAAAATAGTTCTACTTACCTCATCATTAATCTTGCTATAGCGAACAACTTCTTATAATAAATGATTTTTATCAAGATACTGTATTTTCAAGGTAACAACATTTTTCCTTAGATTAATTATCAAAATTAAATCCGTAAAAGTAAGTATCTAGGTATGTAATATACATGATGTAGGTAATTAAATGTTAATTTAAATGATTTGCACAACAAAACTCACGAATTCAGTTAAAAAATTAACTAAAAAAATTGGGTTATTGTAGCTTAATTTATTTAATTAATACGAACTTTTTGTCTCGACATTGTTTCAACCACTTCAAAGCACATTCCTCTAGGTCTTTGTACTCGCATGATTTTAATCTTCTACTGTTCACAGGCAAACCACTTTCTTCTGAAAACTTATCTTTAAGTTTTAAAATTGTAGCCTTGTGGGACTGATGTACTTGCAGGAATCTCGAACTTATTAGCTATCTCAAATTTTTTCGTCGTAGGATTTTCGTCAACATTATAAAATGTTGTTTTGCTTTTCTGCGACTGATAAGGAAGACCTTTTACGTTTCTGAGCCATTGCAACTTGAATGGTAACAAGCAGCAATCATTCATCAAAAAATTACTTTCCATCAAACAAAAATGATTGTTTTAGGAAAAAACGTGTCGAAACCTGTCGCGACATGAATCACATACTATGAGATTAAGGGTCATATATTGGTGGGCACGTTATATAAAGGTTTTGGGTTGACAAAATTCGTTAATTAGAGGTATTAAAACTTTATTTTCATAGTTGAAATTTCGATGTAAAGAGGTTGTTCGCAATAAATGTTCGCAATATACCTAAAGGTATATTTTACATTGACTCTTATGGACAATTCAAGGGGATTACGAAGAATTTGTTAAATCGAGGAAGTCGCTATATTGAGGTTTGTTATATTAAGGTTGCACTGTACTACTTAATTATAAAAAATGAACCTACAATTTACTTTTTACGTATGCATAAAATATAATTGCACCAAAAATGTTTAAAAGAACCTCAAGTAAAAAGAAGCAGACAGCCACTACCAGGCTAATTGTGGATGAAATACAGAATAGAAATGTGTTGACGATCTAAATAAGTTTATAACCAAAACTTCGAACACACCTATCGCAAATTGTGTGGACAAAATTAAAGCGGTAAAGGGAAACATTATTAAAAAAAAATCATGGTAGCTACTGACATTTAATTATTTGAAATTTAATAATAAAATAAAATCAATATCCAATAAGAATTACATACATACAAAAGCGCTAATAATCCTAAATGGGTTGAACAGAGCTTTAGGTAACATTTAGTTCCACACAAAGCCACATTAATAGTACTTAATGAGAATTCATCAGAATAATAAACATTAGTAAAAGAAATAAGGTTGTTTTATTTCTCAGGAACTGCATATCTCATCAAGTGTCTGTTTATTTTTACTGGAGGTACTTTTGACGTGACAACGTCTTATAAATTGGTTTGCCGGGTGACACTTATGAAAAAGTGTAACGCTCGGTAACGTTACGATGAGTCACCGAACGAGAGAGAGGCCCGCCGAATGCCTTGTTTTCACATTATTATTATTATTATTATTACGTATATATATATATATATATTAAATATTTAATTTATTAATATAAATTTATATATATTTAAATATTTAATTAATTATATATTAATAATATATTAATAATTATTTAATTTATTATTAAAATTAAAAATATTATATATATTTCAATGATTATAGATTGATTTATAATTTATATTAATTTTTAATATAAATATTATGAATTAGAGAGAGAGAAAATATTAAATATTTAATAATTTATAATAAATATTTTAATATAAAAAAAAAAAAAATCTATGCAATTTTTATTACTTATAAATAAAAATTATTATAGTTTATATAATTTATTATAAATTTATTTTACATATAAATTTTAGTGTTTAATTTTAATTATTTTAATAATAATTAATTTTAATTAATAGTAATTAATATTAAAAATTTAAGAAATTAAGATTTAGTAATATTTAAATTAATAACTAATTTTGTGCCAGCAGTTGCGGTTATACAAAAATTAAATTAAATTTTATTAATAATTAAGTAATAATTTTATTTTAGTAATTAATTAAATATTAAATTATTGAGTGAAATTTTAATTTAGTTTAATTTAATTTTATATTATGATTTAATAAAATTTAATAATAAACTAGGATTAGATACCCTATTATATAGAATTTAAATAAAAAATATTAAAATAATAAATAAGTATTTATTGAAACTTAAATAATTTGGCGGTATTTTAGTTTATTTAGGGGAATCTGTTTAATAATTGATAATTCACGAATAAATTTACTTAATTAATGATTTTGTATATCGTTGTTAAAAAAATATTTTTAATAAAAAAAAATGGTTGCCTGTAAAGTCGGTTTTACGGGCGAAGATTTTACGTGACAACGTCTTTTTCTCGGTAGAATATTTATTGATATGAATATAATTAAATTGCACAATAGGAACAAGGAATTGAATGAAAATAAGAATTGCACAAATTTTAACTATAGAAATATATTTTGTTTACTAAAACATTGTACATGTAAACTTAAACTTAACTAATTCCTATTTGAGTGATTTTGTTGAGGATAAAAAAAACTATAAATCATTATGTAACAGGATGTTTAAATATAAATGCCTGTAATATATTTCGAAAATTAATAAATGAATAATTTGGGTTATATAGGAAATATATCTACTACTATTAAATATTTATATTATAAGTGATTTATACATTAATGATTTAAATGGAACAATCTTGGATGGTTATCAAAATTTATCGATATAAACAATTTTTTTGTATTATATATATCATAAAGAGTTTACAATTTCATATATATATACTTATAATATTAAAAATCAATAAACTTTTAAATATTGAGAAAACATTCGGCGGGCCTCTCTCTCGTTCGGTGACTCATCGTAACGTTACCGAGCGTTACACTTTTTCATAAGTGACTCCCAGCCGCAACCAATTTATAAGACGTTGTCACGTCAAAATAATCACTCAAATAGGAATTAGTTAAGTTTAAGTTTACATGTACAATGTTTTAGTAAACAAAATATATTTCTATAGTTAAAATTTGTGCAATTCTTATTTTCATTCAATTCCTTGTTCCTATTGTGCAATTTAATTATATTCATATCAATAAATATTCTACCGAGAAAAAGACGTTGTCACGTAAAATCTTCGCCCGTAAAACCGACTTTACAGGCAACCCAATTTTTTATGTACATTTTCTTTGATCAATTATATTTTATGTGTAATAATTTAACATTGGTAAAGCACACCCGCTATCTTTATGTCAATATGGCGGATGTACCTTAACTTCGAAATAGTTTCGTTCTGAAGGAGGTACAGATTTTTTAGAGCTAGGTACTAAATATTATATTTTAGGTACCTACATTTGTTTGGTCATTGGTATATCAAAACATCCGCGATTTTGACTCTCAATTCCATAAGGCCGTGCGTGGGAATATTAACTCGTGAGAAGGCGCGCCCTAAAAAGTTTAAAAAAATTGGGTTGCCTGTAAAGTCGGTTTTACGGGCGAAGATTTTACGTGACAACGTCTTTTTCTCGGTAGAATATTTATTGATATGAATATAATTAAATTGCACAATAGGAACAAGGAATTGAATGAAAATAAGAATTGCACAAATTTTAACTATAGAAATATATTTTGTTTACTAAAACATTGTACATGTAAACTTAAACTTAACTAATTCCTATTTGAGTGATTATTTTTTATTAAAAAAAATTGGGTTGCCTGTAAAGTCGGTTTTACGGGCGAAGATTTTACGTGACAACGTCTTTTTCTCGGTAGAATATTTATTGATATGAATATAATTAAATTGCACAATAGGAACAAGGAATTGAATGAAAATAAGAATTGCACAAATTTTAACTATAGAAATATATTTTGTTTACTAAAACATTGTACATGTAAACTTAAACTTAACTAATTCCTATTTGAGTGATTATTTTTTATTAAAAATATTTTTTTAACAACGATATACAAAATCATTAATTAAGTAAATTTATTCGTGAATTATCAATTATTAAACAGATTCCCCTAAATAAACTAAAATACCGCCAAATTATTTAAGTTTCAATAAATACTTATTTATTATTTTAATATTTTTTATTTAAATTCTATATAATAGGGTATCTAATCCTAGTTTATTATTAAATTTTATTAAATCATAATATAAAATTAAATTAAACTAAATTAAAATTTCACTCAATAATTTAATATTTAATTAATTACTAAAATAAAATTATTACTTAATTATTAATAAAATTTAATTTAATTTTTGTATAACCGCAACTGCTGGCACAAAATTAGTTATTAATTTAAATATTACTAAATCTTAATTTCTTAAATTTTTAATATTAATTACCTACTATTAATTAAAATTAATTATTATTAAAATAATTAAAATTAAACACTAAAATTTATATGTAAAATAAATTTATAATAAATTATATAAACTATAATAATTTTTATTTATAAGTAATAAAAATTGCATAGATTTTTTTTTTTTTTTTATATTAAAATATTTATTATAAATTATTAAATATTTAATATTTTCTCTCTCTCTAATTCATAATATTTATATTAAAAATTAATATAAATTATAAATCAATCTATAATCATTGAAATATATATAATATTTTTAATTTTAATAATAAATTAAATAATTATTAATATATTATTAATATATAATTAATTAAATATTTAAATATATATAAATTTATATTAATAAATTAAATATTTAATATATATATATATATACGTAATAATAATAATAATAATAATGTGAAAACAAGGCATTCGGCGGGCCTCTCTCTCGTTCGGTGACTCATCGTAACGTTACCGAGCGTTACACTTTTTCATAAGTGTCACCCGGCAAACCAATTTATAAGACGTTGTCACGTCAAAAACTCACGCATCTTTCAATTGACTTTTTTGGTGGACCATAAGGAATTATATTACAACTTTTGGCATACTTATAAATTAAAAGTCTTAATTTAGTAAAATAAAATTAGTTTTAAGTAAAGTAAAGTTAGTAAAGTTTTATTACAAATAAACAATAATAATGCAAACTAATGGACAAACTAAAAACGTTATAAACTTTATCCTAAATTTTTGTCTAACCTTAAGAAAATAAACAAAACAAATTATGATAACAAAAATTGGAATGTTTTATTTTTCCATGAGATCTTGAGATATGTGTCTCTCATAACATATATGGCACATAACATCACATGCTCAGTGCAGAGACGGTTACTGCACTAAGTGCATGCTTTTTTGCAACGCCTATTTCATCTAAACCGTTTGGTCTAGGCTCAGTTTTTACATATGGTATAGGCACAAATCGCTAAATTATGAACTTAAGACCTTGACATATTTTGCATACGAATTCGTATCTTCATGATCTATTGACTCTCCTTCTTTAGAATAGGGCTCTTCTAGCCAAGCACAAAACTTTGCGGCGCGTGAGTCGCGTTGTGGGAAGGGGGTGAAAAGTTAAAAAGGTACTGAGATGCTTGTAGTGCAAGAGCGTGGCTAAAATTGGAATCGACCGCAACAAATTTTTGCGTGAGCAAAATGCGCATAGCGCACCTTCTCATGGGTTAAATAAAACTTATTTAAGACCAAGCAATTAAAGAGACGGAATGGGTACAATATTAAATTTATTGCAAATATAATAAACTAAGAATTAAGCCATTCTACAAATCTACTAAAAAGTTTGACTGCTATTTTGATTACTCTATCCCAAAAGCTTGGTTCGTCTTGATTTTCTGCGTTTGGATAGTCGTCAAAGGATTCTACTTGCCTTTCATGGTCAAACGCTTCCAGTTGTCGTTTTTCTCTTATTTTATCTGTAAAATAAGTTTTTAGAATTAATTTTTAACGCTTTTACCTGTGGTCCCGGTAAGTCGATATACACACACACATATATATATATATATGCAATAAATAAATAACAGCGTTACTGGACTTATGTTTGCTATACAACGCAACGATTACAATATAGAATCTCTTTGGATTTTCCTGTTATTGATTCCGGATGTCATATAGTGTTGGTGTTAGTTATCTATTTGTCAAATTAAAAAACTATATTATTATTTTAGAATTAAATATTATCAAACTTGCCCAAAATTTTGATTGTTTTAACCAAACCTCGCACATTACTTTTATGTGTAGGTATGGCATTTTAATATCATACTGAACAAAAATAACCTATTAAGGTTTGGTTAAAATAGAACTGTAACCAGCTAAAGTTAATAAAATTTTAAACGATTTCAATTTATATGCGCTATTTATATTTTAATAACGTGTTTGGATATTTAATAAAATTGTAATACTCACTGTATAAAATTTCAGATTCATCTGCAATCTGAAAATAGAATTAAAACATCAATAAATATCAACCTATTACTCTGTAATGATAGGTTGCACTTGGTGCGTTATGTTCATATATAAGTGGAGATCTAAATGGGATGATGATGATTCACCAACGCGGACAAATGCGTGTGCTGATGCGGCTGTGGATGCAGCCGGGGCGTTAGCCAGGGCGCGTTAAGCTGTTAAGCTTAACGCGCCCTTCCAAGCAGGGAGGATCTCAAGATAATATTTTTTCAGTCATCTATCCGCTGATATACTTTTGTTAAAGTTGCTTATCCCCAGCAAGCGGTGGCCGCACGCACTGCACTAAACACTGTTTCATTGAACTAACTTTAATCACATCTTAATGTTGGTATATGGCAAGAAAGAACTGCCCTAAAATCGTACCTATATTAATTTTATTAGTTATTTATCCACACTACTTATTTATCACATGCCAGAGATATAGCACAAACAAACGTTCTAACACTAATAAACTAACTAACCATCTTACAATGGCGATCAAATAATCTATTCTTATATAACCTATCTATTGAAAACGATTATTTTGTTTAAAACACACACAAATATGATAAATTTCAATAGAAAAATATAGATAATAGTATATAATAGTAATTAATAGAAAAAGTCGACTCAGCTCATAAGTTAATCTCAGGCGGGACTCTAACCCACAACCTTTGAAAGTCTGGTTCATTCATTTCCCCCAATGAAGCTACCAAGCCTTCTGAACACTTGTCTGAATCTTCTAGTACTTTTTAAGCTGTAGGCCAGCGTTTTTTCATCAATAAGAGGAATATCCTTGCATAAGAAAAAACATTTTTTCAAATCTTTTAACAATCGATTTAGATGAAACAGCTATGAATTTTAATGCTAAAATGTAAAAATCACAAAAATATGTTGTTAAGACTTGAAGCTTTTTGATACTAAATCACAATCATAAAATGTTTAAATATTATTTATATAGTATTGGAGTAGGTACCTAACTAGCGAATATTGAAGAAGTTTTGATAAATTGACGGACGCTAAATAAAAATAAAAGTATTTTTTTTTATTAAATTTTTTTTTGAAGATGCAAGAGTAGATACTTACGTAGTGTCCCCATGAATTCGAGATAAGTAGCGCCAAAAAAGCGAACAACAGTACACATAAAATGTGTCTCATGTCTCTGATTGCAATTATAACTTTGACTCTCCATGACTGTGAACTTGCATTTTATACGAGGGCGTGGTTTTGCTCGATTGTAGCGGAAAATCATGGTTTGTATTGTAATGACAGACTGAACAAGTGCTTAAATAGCCCTTTGGCCTATTATACGTAACGTGCATTTTATTTTGTATTGTTTAGTACACTATACAGTATGTGTATAGTAGGTAGGCAGGGAATAATAAAGTACCTACAGAAAGGAAGATACATGTAACACTCATAACTTTGTTGAGTCTTCTTTTTCAACAACCTTTAACTAATAGGTAAGTAAATTATTAAGGTGGAGAAATACTCCTTTTATTTTACAGTGCAAAATCTTAACAAACTAAATGTGATCGACTGATCATCTATTAGGCGAAATTTTTAATAAAAGTTAATGGCTGAATTTAGGTTTCTGGGGGATGCACGTGTGTCAATGTGAAGAAAATCGTTTAAAATTTTCTCTGTTTCTGGATTGCTTCACGGCGAAGGCGTTGTTTCGTACGTAACAACCAAACTGTCGACTAAAGTTTTGTTTTTGGATCTTATTAATAAGTGCGGCGATTTTATATATCTGTATTGTTTAAGAAGCTGTTTTATGGCCTTATTTTTTTGGTATTCTAGATATAATATCATATCATAAATTCAGACGATTTCCGGACATCTAGCAACTCAAATATGGAACATTTTAAATTAGTAGGTCATCGCTCTCATCATACTTTTAGGGCCTCTAGAACTAACTTATTTAACTCCGACTTAAAATCTGATGACAGGTTAAATAACAAAATTGTCTTGACTCGCTAGACTTGTCTTGACTAGATGACTCGCAAAGCGATTAAGAACATGTTAATTATCTTATATCTTGTGCTATGTATGTCTGCTTCCCGTTTCATATCTAGCTTTGGGCTGAGTAGAGACTAGAATGAAACTACTGCAATCTACTGCAGAGACTGTCTACTCTATTGATTATGTAATAATCTACCTACCTAATACAAACATTAAAAGAATTTATGGCTAAAGGTATTTAAAAATATTTTAATCCTTATTAAAAGTTAATAAAGTCTATTAAGACTGATTAAATTTTTTTTATCAATGTTTGTTTATACAGGGTGACTTAGAATAAAAGCATAATCTTGTAAGGGGTATAAGTACAGGTCATTTGCAACATTTTTGTATATGGACACTCACGTGCAAAATGAACCATTATTAAAAAAATTTTTTTTAGTGTAACCTTAAAACTTAAGAAACTCAAAAGATACTGATTCTTTTTTTATTGTCTCACGTCAAAGGTCTAATTACATAATCCAAATCATTCAATTAACAACAATGGCGTTATTTTAGACACAGTGCTCCTAATCCAAGAAATATAGAAAAAAATACTAGTTTCACAAAGCGCTTTTTACGTGACGCGAATTCTAAATAGGTTAATTTAATCCGTTTTTGTGATAATAAATCACAAAAACGTTCGATGTGATTCGTGTGCTGTCTTTATTTTAATTCTTACGACGACCCGGCTTGTGACTGTTTTGTGATTGACGACTTGGCTATTGAACTGGTTTCCGTGTGTGCTCATCCGAAGACTTGGCAAGTTTGCATGTATTAAGGACGATAGCTCGAAGACAAGATCGAGATTTAACCAATGAAGAATATGTTGATATTTTGTTACATAAACTTTTAAATTATTGTAAAAAATGGCTTAGCATACCTAGTCCGGCCATAAATTCTGTTACAAATTTAAATGCATTTTTTTATGAAGTAATGAAATATTACCTACTAAAACTTATATGTACATATTTATTAATCTCTCAGAAAAAAAATCTATTCGCAATGGCCACCTTTAGCTTTTATACAGGCCTTTAATCTGTCTGCCTACGAATTTATCGATTTACGTACTATTTCCATGAGAAATTTCGCCACTGCTTTATCGGAGATTTTGAAGAGACTCGATGTCGCCGTGTCGTTTAGAGCATGCCATGTCCTCTAAAACTTACCATAATTTGTAGTCTAAAAGGTTGAGGTCTGGGTTAGATGAGGGCCAGTCTTTAGCTCTTATAAAGTCCGGAACTTTGGTTTCAAGCCAGGCTTGGGTAGTTCGTGCCTTGTGACAAGCTGGGAAGTCCACGGTACAGGTTGTGTATTGATGAAAGCTTTCACAACACAATCCAAGACTGCCTCTTGATACACTTTGGCTGAAGTTTTCAATTCTTTTTCGCAAAAATTTAGCTTTGTGACGCCTTGATAAGATACGCCCCACCAAACCATCACTGAGGCAGGATCATGACCACTTTGTACCTTTCCGACCACATGAGCAGCTTCTTTAGAACTGTGAGCGTACACTTTATCATTTTGCTTATTTTAGTGCTCTTCAATCGTGAAATTTTTTTCATCGGTAAAGAGGATTTTTCTGTGCCTTTCACCTGCGTATCGTAACAGAAGACATTTTGATCGATTAATTGTAAAGATTGATTAAGGGCATGTCCTGTATATCGACGATAAGGACCGAGCTTCAGGTTTTATAATATACCACAGAGTTCTAGTGGGAATCTTCATTTCTCGCGATAAGATTTTTTGCTTCCTAAAGAGGTTTTGACAAATTCTGGATTTAACAGCATTAACAGCCTTTGTAGTTCTAACAGCATGCGGCCTCCCCATCTTTAATGGTCTTCGACAGAGGAAATGTTGTTGTATCTGTTGATAGTACGATATACGAGCATACGTATGATACCCAGCTTTTAAAGTGTCTGGAATATGACCGTCGGCTTCATACCTACTCTATGCAAGGCGATCACTGCAATCCTATTTTCTTAGCACCCCATTCCATATTGTAATTTGAAAATGAACGCGAAAATATGTGAAATGTTGCGAAATCTTAAGAAGTTTTTAAAATAATAAACGCGTACTAATTTCAAAATAACAAAAAAGTTGAAAAAAAGAAAAGGTTTTATGTAACAGTATTCATGGCCAGACTAATTACATTAAGAATGACCTTTGAAAATTGTATTTGTGCATGTAGTTTATAAACTCCATATTATAGTTTATAAATTCTTATTTCGATAACAATACTTTTTCTCGTTACTCTATTACTATTTATTATTCTGATATTTTTTTGTCAGGTGACGCGAGCAGACCGTGGGTGCGCCATGTCGATGACGAGGAAGAAATCCTGCTTCATTTCCAAAGAGATCCCACCACTTCTACAAGAGTGGCTGCTAATACCCTGGGGATGTCTCAATATAAAATATGGTAGGTTATCCATGAATCTGGAAATCCCTACAACTACACTCTAGTCTAAGTACTCGAGGATGGGGATCCTGTGTGAAGAGTACAATTCTGTAGATTTCTTCTGAATTGTGGCATCGAAAACTTAAATTATTTGAAGAATCTTTTAGTTTGTCAGATGCATTGCTTCCCAATGCAAAGGTGGTCGGAAACCCGAGATTAAATTGGCCTAAAGTATCCCAAAGAAATATATACTTAAGTAAATGTGTGGATGGAAATCATTAATAACCATCTCATTTCATGTCCAATAATTTGAATGGGGAATATAATGAAGATTTTTTAAGAAATACTTTATTGAATTTCTTCGCAGCCATTGGCAACTTTGCGGGAAATGACATTCCAACACGACTGATGTCCAGCACATTACAGGCGCCAAATTAGAAATTGGCTATATGAAAATTTCCCCAGCAATTGGATCGACAGGGGAGGACCCATACCATGGCCAGTAAGAAGCCTAGATTTGACTCCCATGGATTATTATTATTACGTAAGAAAATATGAAACTTTAGAATAGGTACCAAGAAAACCAACCCGTTGCATACGTGGAAGAGTTAAAAAGTGTTAAGAGTGTTGTCAAATCAGAATTAAGGAAAAGGATGAGGATTTTTGTTAGAAACCAAGGTAGTTATTTTAAAAATGAGTTATGATACAAAAGATAATATTTTCTTTTTCAACTTGACTATCATGGTGTTTTACGGTGTAAAAGTGAACTTATAACTTTTTTATTTTTCTACCTGCTCCATTGTTTGCCTAATATTTTAGGGTTTGGCTAGCTGCGTTAAAGTTGTATACCTCATTTGAAAGCTTAAGATATGTAGATGTTTTTTTGTACAACAAATGTCATAGTGAATTTTTCAGTTAAAGGAGCAAAGTTTGTAAAACTATTATTTTTTTAGGTTTCTTGAATTTATTATGGCTCATTGAATGATTTTGATATGTAATTAGACTTTAAATATGAGACAATATAGAAAAAGAATCAGTTTCTTTGGAGTTTTTTTTTTTAGTTTTTTGGTTTAGAGTTGTATAAATATGCAGTTTTATATTTTATGTTTCAGCAAGTTATTGCATCGTACCTACGCCAAATAATTACTTTTGTACCTTGGCAAATTTTTAATCCAGGGTATCATCGTTATATTCCAATCAATGATTACTAAACTACACCTAAATCTTTTTCGTTACTTAAGCACTCTGTTTATTAGTGAATATCGCAAGAAAATCCGTTCACTAGTTTAAGAGTTTAAAGCGTTCAGACACAAGGATGAAAAGAAAAAAGCGACAAGGGAATTTGTTTTATAATATTTAGTGATGATAATTTCTAGATAATATGATTTTTAACGGTGTTCAATCCATAGGAAAGGCATGCTGGGTCTTAGCTGCGGGGACATAAATACCTACGCTGACGATGTTGATACATGCCAATTGTCAATACATATGTACTCGCTACATTAGATCAGTTTGCTTTCATTCAGTGTGATGAGTCTTTTCAATAAATGTCCTTGTCGATTCAGTAGTACGTTCCGCCTGAAAGCATTTGTACAATGGTTTTTGATGGCGAATCTGATAGGCGTGGGCTACTGGGTAAAGACGAGTCATCGTTAGCGTGATAATTTAAGTTTTTGCTTGGATTTAATTATTGTCAGGAGAGTGCAATTCAGTGATACTTTGAAATTTTCAACCGTATTGCGTTCTGAATGTTCTAAGAATATTCCAAGAAATTGGATACCAAATTTAAGTTTGGAACTGTAGCTATAATGCTAAGTACTTACTCAATTAAAATAATCATCATTACTTATATTAAAACAAAGTCTTCGGCCGCATCTGTCTGTCTTTCTGTTCACAATAAACTCAAAAACTACTACACGGATTTTCATGCGGTTTTCACCAATAGTTAGAGTGATTAATGAGGAAGGTTTAGGTAGGTATATAGTATGTCAAGCTTTTGTGTAAATTTGTTGAAATATAACGATAATTGTTGGATTGGAAATAAGCCGCCTGGGAGATTTCATCGAAAACGCTGTCTAATCCTTTTGAGATATAACGAAACAATGAATGGTAAGATTTTCCTGTTTTATAGATCTACAAAAAAGACCGCGATGGCACATGTCTATCTTTAAGGACAGCTAACTATACCCCGGTCTTTCTTCTAAAAAAATGGTCACGTATAATGCGGTAATTGAAAGCTATTTAGACAGATACAGTATTATTTCTTATCAAATTTAATACGTTAGTTAGTTAGCCTTAAACATTTTATGCACATTATTTTTTTCATTATTATATTAGATTTGATGTTGAGCTCAAAATAAAATCGCTAAAGCTTGTTACAGTATGCGGGAATATTTTAATTTTACTAGCTCACCCCACCACGCGTTGCTGTGTAATAAATTTAAAATAAACCTATCCTTTGCCCTAAGTCGGAAAAATCCAGCAAAATGAAAAAGCAGATTCGGAGTTCATCCTTACTAATATTATAAATCGGAAAGTGAGTTTGTTTGTTTGTTCCGCTTTCACGCCGTAACTACTGAACCGATTGCTTTGAAATTTTGCAGACGTAAAGATAAAATTTATTAAATAATAGGGTACTTTTTATCCTGGAAAAAATTGATATTCCCGAGGAAAAACAAAAATATTGTTTGCTTGATGGATGGATTGTAGATGGCGCTGTGTGTCGTTTAAAACAACGTACAATACTGCAAACGAATATTCACATGTAAATTTAAAAGCTAAATGATACGATAATGAATCCCCGAAAATGAGGAATTCCCGAGGGATGACGTACAATTTGTTTTATCGTCTAAACTGTTTTTTGACGTGACAACGTCTTATAAATTGGTTTGCCGGGTGACACTTATGAAAAAGTGTAACGCTCGGTAACGTTACGATGAGTCACCGAACGAGAGAGAGGCCCGCCGAATGCCTTGTTTTCACATTATTATTATTATTATTATTACGTATATATATATATATATATTAAATATTTAATTTATTAATATAAATTTATATATATTTAAATATTTAATTAATTATATATTAATAATATATTAATAATTATTTAATTTATTATTAAAATTAAAAATATTATATATATTTCAATGATTATAGATTGATTTATAATTTATATTAATTTTTAATATAAATATTATGAATTAGAGAGAGAGAAAATATTAAATATTTAATAATTTATAATAAATATTTTAATATAAAAAAAAAAAAAAATCTATGCAATTTTTATTACTTATAAATAAAAATTATTATAGTTTATATAATTTATTATAAATTTATTTTACATATAAATTTTAGTGTTTAATTTTAATTATTTTAATAATAATTAATTTTAATTAATAGTAATTAATATTAAAAATTTAAGAAATTAAGATTTAGTAATATTTAAATTAATAACTAATTTTGTGCCAGCAGTTGCGGTTATACAAAAATTAAATTAAATTTTATTAATACACTCGGCGTCAAAAAAATCGCACCTCTAAGAAAATCACGTTCAAATGGCATTAACTCTGGATATGCACATGCAGTCGTATTAATTATAATTTTATTTAAAAGGTTACTTAATTAACTTAATAAAAAAACATTATTTTTCATTATCAAATAAAACCTAAAGCAACAAATAAAGGGTCACAAAAATTCTAAGGAAATTTTGCTGCTCGGGAGAGTCGCGAGTTGCGCTAACTTTGTGGGTATAAAGAGGTCAACACGGGTTCAATGTGGGTCATTCGCTATTAAACCGTTGAAGGGGACACACGCACTGATTTTACTGAAGAAAGAACATCTGGAAAATGGACACTACAGCTGATGAGGCCGCTCAAGTGGTTGCACTACTGCAAGCAGGGGTGCGGCAGTGTGATGTCGCCCGGCAACTGAATCTGAGCCGTTTTTCGGTTCGTAGAGTCTACCAGCGCTTTTTAGAGACCGGTGGCTATATCCGGCGACATGGGTCCGGTAGACGTCGCTGCACTTCGGAAAGAGACGACCGGTTCGTTGTGTCGTACTCTTTGAGAAATCGCTTCTCAAACGCTGTTCAGCTGCAACAGGAGCTCCAGGCAGTTCGCAGACGCACCGTGAGTGTATCCACGGTTAGAAGAAGACTGAAGGAGAAGAACATAGCAGCCCGCAGAGCTGCTACAGGTCCAAAATTGACTGCAGCGCACCGACGAGCCCGCTTGCAGTTTGCTCGCGACCACGTCGATTGGACCATTGAGCAGTGGGGAGCTGTTCTCTTCTCAGACGAGACACGAGTGTGTCTTTTCTGCAACGACCGACGAAGAAGAGTATACCGGAGGCAGGGTGAACGTTTCGCTCAAGCCTGCATCCAGGAGACGGTGGAATATGGAGGCGGATCCTGCATGTTCTGGGGCGGTATGTCGGCTGCCGGCAAAACCGACCTGGTCTGCGTCTCCCGGACCGGAGGTGCTCGCGGACAAGGGTCGCTGACTGCGCGCCGCTATATCACAGAGATCCTGGATGTGCATGTGGTCCCTTTTGCCGAATCTTTTGGCGAGGGGTTCACATTAATGCACGACAACGCTCGCGACTGCAGCCATCGTGAACGACTTCCTGCGGAGGTCCCAAATTCCTGTGATGCAGTGGCCAGCGAGAAGTCCTGATCTGAATCCGATAGAGCACCTCTGGGACCATCTTAAACGTAAGGTTCGATCTCGGGATCCGGCTCCTTCGACTCTAGAGGAACTCCAAACCGCGGTGATTGAAGAATGGGGTCTTATCCCTCAAGAAGAGCTCCTGAAGTTGGTGAGGTCTATGAGGGACCGTATGGAAGCCGTCATCAGGGCAAGGGGGGGTAACACTAGATTTTGAGTTAATTTTAAGACACTTTTTGTACATTTTTTTTGTAAATTATCGATTATTAATTAGGACTTAATTAAGATTTTTTATTATTTTTCAAATTTTTATGCTTTTTGTATAATTTTAATTAAAAAAAAGATTGCACTTAATTGTTGTTTGATGCTCCTTTTTGTTACCTTTCTAATGATACCTAACACTATCCTCTATATAAGGTTTAGGAATTTTTGAATAAGATTTTTATAAGGTGCGATTTTTTTGACGCCGAGTTTAATTAAGTAATAATTTTATTTTAGTAATTAATTAAATATTAAATTATTGAGTGAAATTTTAATTTAGTTTAATTTAATTTTATATTATGATTTAATAAAATTTAATAATAAACTAGGATTAGATACCCTATTATATAGAATTTAAATAAAAAATATTAAAATAATAAATAAGTATTTATTGAAACTTAAATAATTTGGCGGTATTTTAGTTTATTTAGGGGAATCTGTTTAATAATTGATAATTCACGAATAAATTTACTTAATTAATGATTTTGTATATCGTTGTTAAAAAAATATTTTTAATAAAAAATAATCACTCAAATAGGAATTAGTTAAGTTTAAGTTTACATGTACAATGTTTTAGTAAACAAAATATATTTCTATAGTTAAAATTTGTGCAATTCTTATTTTCATTCAATTCCTTGTTCCTATTGTGCAATTTAATTATATTCATATCAATAAATATTCTACCGAGAAAAAGACGTTGTCACGTAAAATCTTCGCCCGTAAAACCGACTTTACAGGCAACCCAATTTTTTACATCTACTTATATGTTGTAAACGAATATGAACATGTAAATTTTGAAGCTGAATGATACGAAAATGAAACCTCGAAAATGAGGAATTCTCGAGGGATGACGTACAATTTGTTTTATCGTCTAAATTGTTTTTTTACATCTACTTATCCTGAAATCACTAAAGTCAACGAATTACTAATTGGTATAACTATTAGTTACGTTATTTAGTTCTTGAGGTATGCGATAGATGGCGCTGGGTGTTTTTTAAAACATGGTAACGATGTGTTTTTTAAAATACATAAGAAGTGGAATGATAGCTTACGCTATTTAGATCTTGAGGTATGCGATAGATGGCGCTGGGTGTTTTTTAAAACATGGTAACGATGTGTTTTTTAAAATACGTAAGAAGTGGAATGATAGCTTACGCTATTTAGTTCTAGAGGTATGCGAAAGATGGCGCTGGGTGTTTTTTAAAACGTCGTAACCAAGTGTTTTTTTAAGATACGTAAGAAGTGGAATGAATATATGAATTTTGTATCCAGCGTTACATTGCGCTTCTTAGATTTTTCCGTGGGAATGAGAAGTTTTCTTATAGTTGTGCTTTATACCGCAATTTAACCGAATTCCAGGCGGGCGAAGTCGCGGGCGGAAAGCTAGTATATATATAAATATTAGACTAAATTTTATAATTTAACCCTTTGCACTCCGTTGTTGCCGTATTAGAGACATTAAAATGCTAACATTTAATCCACTGTCGCAGCTACGGCGACACGGTTATTTTACTGACTCAGCGCCTAACACTTAGATAAGCGAAATCGTCTGTGTTTATCATATACTGTTTATAAAACATAATCTAAGTAATATTTTAAAAGAAAACATAAATTTTAGGGCTTAAAATATCTTAAAGTGTGGGAGTGTGTTTCTTAAAGTAAAATATCTTTGGAAAGTTATAACATTATAATGTAACCATAAGATAAACACAGACGATTTCACTTATCTAAGTGTTAGGCGCAGAATCAGTAAAATAACCGTGTCGCTGTAGCCGCGACATTGGATTTAATGTTAACATTTTAATGTCACAAATATGGCGACAACGGAGTGCAAAGGGTTAAAGATTAAACCTATTTTTTTACTCGATACTTATAATTATTTTTTTGACATTGAAAACATGACTCAGATATTGACATCTCAAATTTAATTTACCCAAATATTTTTTACTAAATTACTGTTTAAGCTGGAAATCTTTTTAATAATTTTATAATCACAATGCCCTGAAAGGGTAAATTTGTAGCACTAAAAACACTCTTAACTACTGAAATCAATGTTATGTAAGTAATATTTTTATAAGTTTCAAGTGATTTAATGAATATGAACATTAACATCATATAATTTAAATGAATATCTTAGGATTCAATTCAAGCACGTTTCTCACAGCGATGACGGGACTCATCTAATGCGACCACCCCGCGACGCCGCCCACTGTTTCTAAGTATATAAACTGAGCACTTGCTCGTAGGCCAAAATCCGTTCTAACGAGCTCATCCAAACAACTTTCGGCCGACCTGGAGGCTCTGAACTTCGTCAACAAACGCACCATCTCGGAACCTTTAGGTTAGCCCCAGTTCTTGTTTTGTCGACTGAGCCCCCTTCTAGGCGTTGACGCTTCCTATCTGCAACCTAGAATTGGTGAGTAGCGCATGCGCCATCCCTCTCTAAATGGGCGGTTGCAATTGATGAAGGCTCCTGACCCTTCCGGAGCAAAAGCCAACCGCAGATGGTGTTTAGTCAGAAAGAGTCTGACTTGAGGTATCCATGAGGATCCACCACTTTCTTTCCCCAAAAATAATAAAATGTAATAGGATTTAAATTTACAAATGCTTCCCCTGACATATTACACCATTTGCATAAGTGACGTTATAGCACCAAATGTGCGATTTAACTATGAAATTCACCGCGGCACTAATCACAGTGATGCTATGTTCTAACATAGAAACAATATCTCGTATCAAATGTAACACTCAAGCGTGTATTCTGGTCCAGCGTAAATCAATATAAAAAAATGTCTTCCTATATAATATAACATAAGCAAATTGAACATTGTCGGTTCACGCCTGATATTATCTTTGAAACACGGGCAAGGAGGCACGGGCATGGTGTGTGTGCGGATTATAATTCGTAGGTTTTTGAAAACAACTTAAACTTTTAATATTACCAAGGTGGTTAATCAAGATATTTATATAGAAACAAGTGTCCCAGAAGCCGACGTCAAGCAGAATGCGGGTGATAGACTAATAAGTTATCAGAAATATATTGTTACGAACACACAAAGCGCAAACAAACGAGCGCGGAACTACTTAGAAGTATAGTCTCGAAAACCGGGTACATGCGCGAACTTTCCAGACACGGCCGATCACGTTCGCGCGAGTCGGGTACGTTCCAGAAAGGAACGTACTGGAATGGTCTGGGGCTCGTCTCGGCCCATATAAATAACCGCAGAGAGGCGAGCCAGTCAGTTCAGTTTGAGCTACCTTCGAGGCGACTTCGAAGTGAAAACCAGTGTTCAAGAGTGATACTAGTGAAACCTACGACTTGGCTACGACCTAGGACATCGTTACTGCTTACTCCTTAGAGTGTTTGGACCTAGTGCTTTGTGTTGGACCTAGTGCTTCGGGAATAAAGTCTTCAAAAGAGTCAGCAGGTCTTTCTCTCCAAATCCAGCGAACCCTAGCACGCAACAACTGGTGTCAGAAGTGCGATTTGGAGATGCCATTGACTCCGAGAGAGGACTTCAAGGAGGACTTTAAGGAGGGCGTCAGGAGGGCACAAGGAGCTGCGGAGGCCACACCCACTGAGGACCAAGCTCCGCCCACTGTGGGTGGAGCCCCGCCCACTGGCCCCGCCCACTGACCACGCCCCTCAGTGTCCGCCCACTTTGGCTCAAGCCCCGCCCACCTTGCCACGCCCACCAGACAGGCCACGCCCGCCAGACAAGCCACGCCTACCAGCGGCACCGAAGCTTCTACAGCCCCTAAAATGGCTCTTCAATTAGGAAGTTTAATTGAATTATTGGAACTGCAAACGGCTGAAATTCGGGCAATAAAGGAATCAGAAGAACGCAAGCTGACTACGATTCAAGAGTTTCAAAAGGCTGAAATCAGAGCTATTCGAGAATCACAAGAGCAACAAAAAGACCTCCAAGAAAAAGCACTTCGGGCTATAAATGATGTTAGTGACACGGTGATTAAGCTTCGAAGAGATGTCGACGTAATGGAAGAACGATTTACCGGGTTAGGACTGGATGTTGAAAATGTAAAAAACCGGCCTCACTGAACTACAAAAGAAAGTAGTGCGCCTTGAAACCACGGGAGTTGCAATGTCTAGTGGAACTACTGGAGTGGCGCAAGGACCAAGAGTGAAAGTGCCGCCATACGACGGTACTACTACTTGGAACGCTTATCGTCAGCAATTCCAGACTGTTGCTACTGCCAACGGATGGACGGAAGAACAATGCCTGACCGCTCTCACTGTTGCGCTCAGAGGGCAAGCTTTGTCGGTCCTGGAAGCACTGCCACATACAGGAAATGGGTTCCAAGACCTGATGGAGGCACTTGAATCCAGATACGGGGAGCGACATCTGGAACACGTGTTCCGCGCCCAACTGCGTGACAGAGTCCAACGCTCAGGAGAAGGACTACAACAATGGGCGCTGGAAATTGAAAAACTCGTCAGGAAGGCACACCCAGGAGCCGACACCAAGATGGTAGACACGAATATTGTTCAAGCATTTGTCGACGGAATCCAAGACCCAGAGGTCAGAGCTGCAGTGAGGCTTCGTCACCATACCTCGCTAAGGGAAGCATTGGCGCATGCTTTGGAGGTCGAGGCTGTTCGCCATGACATACGGCAGACCCATTAGATCCGCGAGGTCTCTGAGGAAGTCAAGGAGGTTAAGGCTCCTGCGAGGAAAGGTTTTGGACCCATGTGCTACAAGTGTGGCGAGAGGGGCCATCTTCAGCTCAACTGCCCGCAGAAGGAGACCCAGATGGCAAGGATGAAAAGGATCGAGGAACAAACAGAGGCACTGAAAAAGCAAGGGGCTTTGTCCCCTGCCCGGGATCAGGGAAACAGGACTTAGGGACGACTACTGGCTGACGCAGAGGAAGCCCCGATAACTGTTATCTCCCAGGCATGCAGCGGGAATAGTCTTGCAATCCAGGGGACTATTAACGGGACGGATTGCAAAATGACTCTAGACACAGGAGCCTCTAGAACAATAGTGAACCCAAATCCGGAAGGGGACACAAGAGGAGAATTAACTGTCGGCTTCTCACTGCTTCCGGTCAGCCAATACCCGTCCTGGGAGAAATGTCAGTTACGATGTATGTAGGGGGGTCCTCATACTCTCATAACGTTATCGTGGCTGAGATTATGGATGATTGCATCTTGGGTTTGGATTTCATGAAGAAACACAACTGCAGAATAAATGTCGCTGACGGAGTTTTCAAGTGTGGTGAAGAAGAAATCTTTATTCTTGGAGGCGCCTGCGGGAAAGTCGCATGTGCAAAGAAAGTCACTATACCTGGACGATCGGAAGCTCGGGTGCTGGTGAAACTGCCGCCAGCTGAAAAGAAAAAGTCAAACAGATGCGTATTGATCGAAGACGCACCTACCAAGACATCGGCGCAGAAACTGATGACGGCTAGAACCCTTGTTAATGGAAGCAGTAACGCTGTGGTCAAGGTTTTGAATCTTGATGATCGCGAGATTTGCTTGAACAAAGGTGACGTCATTGGAAAGTGCGAGGAAGTTGTCTGGATGAAAAAGTGTAGTTCGACGACCGGCGCAGACCCAGCAAACAGTAACAACTACGAATTAGTGGCTGAGCTACTCGATGACTGCAAGAGTAATCTGACTTATTCGCAGCGCATGAAAGCTAAGAAGTTTTTACAGCGTTATGCGAATATCTTCTCCAGTCAAGAAGGGGACCTAGGAAGAACATCGATGGTTCAGCACAGGATAGATACCGGAAGCGAGAGACCAATTCGTCAACGAGCAAGACGGATACCAATTGCAAAGGAAAAAGAAGTTGAAGGCCTTTTGGAGGATATGAGAAGGAATAAGATTATTGAACCGTCTGCAAGTCCGTGGTGCTCACCTGTTGTATTGGTGAAGAAGAAAGATGGTAGCACGAGATTTTGTGTGGACTATAGGCGTCTCAATGACGTCACTAAGAAGGACAGTTACCCGTTACCTCGAATCAACGATACCTTGGATACCTTAAGTGGCATGAAATGGTTCTCGACCCTAGACCTGAAATCTGGATACTGGCAGGTGGAAATTCATCCAAAAGACAAGGAGAAGACAGCTTTCTCAACCGGTAAAGGTTTATGGCAATTTAACGTCATGCCCTTTGGATTGTGCAACGCACCTGCCACATTTGAGCGACTCATGGAGTGTGTACTGGCAGGCTTAGTTGGAGAGGCTTGCCTAGTCTACTTAGATGACGTCATTATTGTCGGCCGTGACTTCGAGGACCATTTGCGGAACTTGGAGCGAGTTTTCACCAAAATAGAGGGAGCCAATTTAAAGTTGAACCCGAAAAAGTGTCGTTTATTCAGGAATAAGGCCAATTATCTCGGCCATGTTATCTCCAGTGATGGCATCCAGACAGACCCGGAGAAACTGGAAGCAGTTCAAAAATGGCCTACCCCTAAGAACAAAACCGAAGTGCGGGCATTCCTCGGCCTATGCTCATACTACCGGCGTTTTGTTAAGGGCTTCTCAGAGATAGCCAAGCCATTACATCGGCTGACAGAAGATAAATGACAATTTAGTTGGGATGGGACATGTGAAGAATCTTTTCAGAAACTGAAGAAACATCTGTGTGAAACACCAATCCTGGGGGTATCCACAAACTGAAGGCCAGTTTATAGTCGACACGGATACAAGCAACACGGCCATTGGAGGGGTGTTATCTCAAAAACAGGGTGAAAGAGAAGTTGTTATTGCATATTTCAGCAAATCTTTATCCAAGCCAGAGAGAAACTACTGTGTGACAAGAAGAGAACTCTTGGCTGTTGTAAAGACGCTACAACATTTCAACAAATATCTCATCGGCAGACAGTTTTTATTGCGAACTGATCACGCAGCCTTGAAGTGGCTACTGCAATTCAAGAACCCAGAAGGTCAAGTAGCTCGATGGATTGAACAGCTCCAGGAGTATGACTTCAAGACGGAACACCGCAGCGGAAAGACGCATGGGAATGCCGACGCACTCTCACGAAGGCCGTGTTCGGAAGACTGCAAACATTGTGTTAAGCAGGAATCTAATGAAGTGACATTAAAGCTAACGAGAACAAGTCCTTTGGGTCTCTGGGAGAATGATGCTATGAGGGAGGCTCAAGAGAGAGATGACGACCTTCGGCACATCATCACATGGAAGAAAAGGGGTGACGGAAAACCAATCTGGAGTGAGGTTGCACCCACTGGCGCTGTCACTAAGGCGTACTGGGCGCAATGGGACAGTCTGATACTACAAAACGGAATACTCTACCGGAAATGGGAGAAGACTAACGGCAGAGAGTTTCATCTTCAGATAATTGTCCCAAGAACGAGAGTACCAGATGTTCTCCGTGAAATACATGATGGAGTATCAGGAGGTCATCTAGGTGTCAAGAGGACGTTAACAAAAGTACGAGAACGATTCTACTGGTTGCATTGTCGAGATGATGTACAGGATTGGTGCCGCAAATGTACTACTTGCGCTGCTGTAAAAGGACCACAGACCAGGAGCCGTGGGAACCAGCGGTTGTATAACGTCGGTGCACCGTGGGAACGAATTGCAGTTGACGTAGCTGGGCCATTTCCTGTAACGGAATCGGGAAACAAGTATTTTATGGTCGTCATTGACTACTTCACCAAATGGCCCGAAGTGTTCGCCATACCAAACCAAGAAGCTAAAACAGTCGCTTCTAAGTTAGTCGAAGAAGTGATATGTCGCTTTGGTGTGCCTCTAGAAATCCATTCGGATCAGGGCAGGAACTTCGAATCGCAGGTATTCCAGGAAGTGTGCAGAATTTTGGGCATGCATAAGACGAGGACCACCGCGTACCACCCACAGTCTGATGGAATGGTTGAGAGATTTAACCAGACCCTCGAGAGGCATTTGGCGAAATTGGTAGACGACAAACAAAAGGATTGGGACAAGTATATACCACTCTTCCTTCTGTCGTACCGCACCGCCGAGCATGAGAGCATAAAAGCTACCCCGGCGTATGTCAATTACGGTAGAGAACTACGAATACCAGTCGATCTATTGACAGGAGGGTCACCGGAGGAACCAAACACCGTACAAGATTATGTCTGCGATTTAAGGGATAAAATGCGCTTTATACACGCCTTGGTCCGGGAAAATGGGTTACAGTCAAGCGAGAAAATGAAAACCAGATACGACCGGAAATCGAACACGAGCGGCTTCGAGGAAGGGTCACTGGTGTGGCTACATAACCCAACTCGCCGGAAAGGGAAATCTCCAAAGTTGCAGACCAAGTGGGACGGTCCATACAAAGTGGTTACCCGACTGAATGATGTGACCTATAGGATTCAAAAGCAACCAAGAGGGACATTCAAAGTGGTACACATAGACCGTCTGGCGCGCTACCATGGCAGTAACAACGATGCTCGGGACGAGCATCTCTAAGAGGGGAGTAGTGTTACGAATACACAAAGCGCAAACAAACGATCGCGGAACTACTTAGAAGTATAGTCTCGAAAACCGGGTACATGCGCGAACTTTCCAGACACGGCCGATCACGTTCGCGCGAGTCGGGTACGTTCCAGAAAGGAACGTACTGGAATGGTCTGGGGCTCGTCTCGGCCCATATAAATAACCGCAGAGAGGCGAGCCAGTCAGTTCAGTTTGAGCTACCTTCGAGGCGACTTCGAAGTGAAAACCAGTGTTCAAGAGTGATACTAGTGAAACCTACGACTTGGCTACGACCTAGGACATCGTTACTGCTTACTCCTTAGAGTGTTTGGACCTAGTGCTTTGTGTTGGACCTAGTGCTTCGGGAATAAAGTCTTCAAAAGAGTCAGCAGGTCTTTCTCTCCAAATCCAGCGAACCCTAGCACGCAACAATATAAATAACAACCTAAGTCAGTCAAGTAAAATTTACACCCTGTGACTGTTTTTTCACTCTTGTTGCTACAACTCTTGATTCTTTAAAATATTTTCTTTTGTTTTGTAATCCTAATTAATGCTTCTGTATACTCTAATCTAAAATTTAAGGCCAGCTGCTCCAGATTAGAAGAATATATCATTTTTATTCATATTAAATATTCAAAATTAATTTTTCGCATAGCTTTAACAAGCTGTACTGAAAAAAAGTACTATGCTAGTTTGGCAAGTAACTGCAAAAGTTGGCGCATTTAATAAGGATGCCAAAATGGTATGAATGGTATGGCTTAAAAATTATTCTAGTGTACCCATGGTTTGCTGTAAGGCCATATCTTTAAGTTTGAGTGAGGCCGGGAGAGTTATTTTACGAAGTGTGAGCTAGACACATAGTGACGCTAACGTGACAGAGACGGAGAGAGTCATTTTACGAAGTGGAAGTGAGACAGATAGTGACGCCAATTATTCGCTAACGCACACACAATACACATCAGTACGTTTCGCTCCTTCGCTTACTGCGCGTCTTTCTGTATTCGTTCGTGTTGATTTCGTTCTTACCACTTTCTGCTTCGTTTATTGGACTTGATTGCTTGTGATTTGGATTCGGGCTGTTTAGTTTCTCTACCGCTGACCTTTGCGTTGTTCCGGACTATCGTTGATTGTGTAATTGTATAATTGTGCCACCATGTCTGCGTACACGACACAAGAATATGCCAACATGCATCTAATTTATGGTTAATGCAATTCTAACGCTGCAGTTAGACTTTAACGTGAGGGGTACCCAAATGCATCTCGTTATCCGAATCGTCGAGTCTACAAATGTGCACCGATTACTCTTCTCAGAGGGCCGACTCCCGAACCAAGGACATGGTGAAGGAAGATATCGTCCCCCTTACGAGGACGTTGTACTAGACATTGTCGAAGAAGATTGGAGTATTTATGTACGTGAAATAGAGAGAAGCACAGGAGTACCCAAAAGTACAGCCCATCGGATTTTGCAAAGAAATCAGCTACGCCCGTACCACGTACAGCAAGTACAAAATCCCGGGACCATGGACCCTGTGATGCTTTTTGTCAAACTACAAACAATGCTATAAAAACACCGGGAAGATCCGCGATTCTTAGAAAAAAATTGTGGTCGGATGAGTTGACATTAAAAAAAAAATGGTTACATGAACCTACACAACTTACACGAGTGGCATATCGAAAATCCTCATTTGATGAGACAAGATAAATCACAATATCAATTTAAAGTGAATATGTGGACCGGCTGGACCGGTGGACCGAAATGATAAATAATAGGTCCTTTTGAGCTGCCAGAGGCCTTGACTGGTGAAGTTTATTTACATTTTCTACGAAATGATTTACCAAATCTCCTGGAAGATGTGCCACTTAATATTCTTAGAGATGGTTGCCCCACTCACTATGCTAGCTCAGTGAGAGAATATCTCGATGAGGAACACCCAGGCAGATGGATAGGACGATCTGTTACTATCTCGTGGCCAGCCCGTTCCCCAGATTTAAATCCATTAGATTTCTTTTACTGGGGAGCGGTGAAAGAAAAAGTTTATGCAAAGCCAATCGAAACGTGACTGACGTGAAATCGTGACTGAGCTACGGCAAAGAATAATAGAAGCAAATGATTTTGTTAACAACGGAAGATTCGCCCGGTTGATAGCCCGATCTTTTTAAGAAGATGTCGAGCCTGCATTGGGGCTGAAGGAAGACAGTTTGAACACTTTTTGTAAATCTTGACATTTAAATAAATTATATTAAACAATTTATGTGTATTTAATTTATTTCACTATCTGTCTCCCTCACACTTCGTAAAATGACTCTCCCGGTCTCACTCAAACTAGAATGTTAAAGTTACACTAGAATTATTTAATTGTACGGTAGAAAAATTTGTTTAAAATATTGAAGAAATTGTCAGTTTAAGAGGACACGGCCTGCTCTAAACGACACGGCGACATCGAGTCTCTTAAAATTTCCCATTTTTTTCCTTTCCCATGGAAACAGTGTGTAAATCCATAGATTCGTATACAGACAGATGAAAGGCCTGTATAAAAGCCAAAGGTGGCCATTTCAAATAGAATATTATTTTAATTTTTCGCTGAGACTTTAATAAATATGTACATATAAGTTTTGGTAGTATTACATTACTTCATAAAAAATAAATTGCTCACAAACGCTGCTCTTCCTCAATATAAATAGCAGTTATAATTTTAAAAATAATATATACCTATATGTGTTATGTAAAAACTAATGTATATGTGCTTATGTCATTGCTTGTGCGTTTTTAAATTGTGAGTAGGTGCATAGGTACTTTATGACACAATATTTTTTTCTATTTCTCAAAAATTTCGCGGGCGCTCTAGGCATATGTCCACTTTGCCTCAGGGATTAAATTAAAAAGTATGGTACACATGCACCTGGCGAGTAATCACTGGACACACGTTACAGCGTTTTATAAAAATTTACCCTTAAGGGGAATGATATATGGAAAAAAAAAACTGTTGTATGGTAATGTTATTGTAAAAAGTAAATCTGTAGCAATAAATTCAAAACCAATTTTCTGGTGTCGTATTTCAGTGTAAGTATTACAAAATTCTAAGGGGCTAAAAGCTTGTATCAAAAATGCACCAGTTAAAAGGTACCTAAGTATTAAATTGAATATTTAAATTATTTGTCAGAAATAAAGTAGGTGAATTAGCAGATAATTTGCTTTAAAGTTACAATTGATTTTCTTAGTACAAGGCATCAAGTTCCGAACACACAAAATACAAACAAATAGATAAATGATTTGGCTTTTTAGATATTAAAATGTGTAGTATATTTGGTTGTGCATCATCAAGTATTGGTATGTATATTTCCTACGGAATGGAAGAAAGCTAGGATCGCCCATATGACAAATACCATCAATAAAACTTCAAACACCATAATTATATAGGTATAGGTGTGCAGACCACTTAAAGTTGTTGACATATGAAAAGACAGAATTACAGCTTGTTTCAGGTTTGAAAACAAAAGGATCTCCTTGTCAAGTTGGTATAAATTGTTGTCATTTTATTTCCTCAAATTAAAAAGAAACAGAATAAATTGAAGGTCCCCAATTGAATAAACTTTGAAATGCTATCTTAGAATTTAATTTCTTAAGTCTCACCAAGTTGTTACATTCTTATAAAGTTATCTGTTAATTGATTAAGACATTACTACTTTTTGGAAGCTCCAAATCCTGAGAAGCCCATAATCTGGGCAAGCTCTGACTGTGCTGGGGTATCTTCTTCAGGTTCATCTGTGTCTTGCAGCTTACGTTTTTTGTCACGTCTCCTTTCACGACGAAGCTCTTTAACTCTAGCTTCTTCTTCAGCTGCCTCTCTCAGCCTTGAATCCAATTCATATTCCTTTTTTTTTTCTTCAAGTTTTCTTTTGTTTAAAGCAAAACGCGCCTTTACCTGAAAGTTTATGAAAGTACTTATAAAATGAAAGTAGAAAATTATTGACAAAGAACATCGACGAAATATGCCCGAGCATAGACAAACAAATGGCCTGCATTATAATTTTTCTTTTATATTTTTGCATTGTTTGTAATTATTCATAGTAAATGGGCAAGCTTTGATTTAAAACTAATAATTAAAAGATTTGTAATTAATATGCAATTTGACTCTCATACTTTACTGCCATGTCAAAAGCTTTAAAGATATTCCAGTTTAAGTTTGCTCATATTTTATCCATTTTTGTTATTTTTATGTAGATACATTTACTACAAAAATACATTTAAGGCATATTATAATCTGTAAAAATGCTTAGTAATATTGCTTTTATTGATAATAAGCAAAATTTATTAGTTCAATTCAATGTTAGTTCAATTTGCGTTTTTTTTGTGCATATTTAAAATTGACTACTGCGATTTCTTGCAATAATGTATATACACCATAAATAGAACTACTTACCTAATAAATAATGGTATTTAAGTAGTCAATTTTAAATATGCACAAAAAAAGAGACATGATGATCGAGATTAAATGCAAACTGAGAAGAAATATATTCTTTCTTAGTATAGCTACATACTCAAATAAATTATATTAAAATAAAAGTCTCCTAACTAGTTAAATGTTAATGTTTACTTTACATAAATGATAACTCGACTAAAAGATTTAATATTTACATTTAAATAAATTGTTTAAAATGTCAATTAAATATAGGGTTGCCATCCGTCCGGGTTTCCCCGGATTTGTCCTAGTTTAGAGGGCATCCGGGGAGCGTCCGGGGAAAGTTTCATTTGTAGACCGGGTTTTAAAAAATAAATAAATAAAAATAATTTGGATCGCCTGCGAGACACACACTATGCTCGCACACCACGATCAACCGACGAACCAAGTATATTCTAAACCCAAACTTGGTTGGTGTGGGTTGCTCTGGACATGTCATTAACAACGCAGTGCACCACGGATGTGATTTACTAGCAGTAGACATAGAATCCATCGTCTTAAAAATTTGTAATTTTTTTCCACTTACACAATACGAACCGACGCTCTTAAAGAATTCTGCGAAACGGCTGAGGTTGAATATAAACAGCTTCTGTATCATTCCAAAACGCGTTGGCTAAGCCTGTTTCCAGCTATCTTATTTAAAAGATAAAAACATAGACATTGAAGACACAAAATTAATTGACGAGTGGGTGAATTTAAAGGCTTTTTGCCAAAACTTAACTGAACAAGATAAGCTTTTAAATTCCAATCACCTTTGGGTATAATTTTTTAAAACGCCAAATGCGAATTTATATTCGGAATTGCTGAAAATTGCGCAATATTTTTTTTGCATTCGGGCGCATAATGCCAACGTGGAGAGGGTATTCTCATTAATTACACAACAATGGACTAAAGAAAGAAATTTACTAAGCGTAGAAACAATTTCTTCAATAATTAAAATTAAATTCAATTTCCCAGAATACAGCTGCACTGATTTTTATAAATTACTTTTAAACAGGGAAGATATTATAAAAGCTATCGGAAAAAATGATAAATACAAAAAAAACTGAGAAGTAAAAAGGCAAGAGGCTGAGAAAAACGCTTTAACAGCTAGATAGACAAATCGTGTACCTAATTATGACTGCAATAATTGCTTTTTATTTTTGTAGTTAAAGTTATGATTGTTTTTATTGAGTAAAAACTATTTAAAATATGGTTGTTGATCAAAACTTTAAGTTGATGAAAATGAGTATGGGATTGATTATTTTGTTTTAAAATTTTAATAATGTAACTTACATTGCTGTAGGTCTAAAAAAATGTTCTGTTTTGTTGTTTAATATTTAAGAAGACTGAATTTAGTTTATATTCTGCAAAAATAGGTATATTTTGTGATATAAATGACTGCTGATAAAAAGTAAAGCAGATAATAATTATAGAACTATAGTTAAAAGAGTTACATCAAAAATTGTAAGACTGAATACTGAATAGTAGGTACTTTTAAAATTTTAATTCATTAAATATATGTTTTTGTTTAATATTTTAATAAGGTTTTGTTTCCTTATTTCAAGAGTTAAAAAAGCTGATCTATATAAACAATTTGTAACAAATTATAATATGATTCTGTTTTGTTAAAATAATGAATGAATAAAAAAGGTGATTTATGTACATTTTCAACTGTTTTTTATTACATTCAATATGTTTAAAAGATCTTGTTGACATGTCCGGCTTTCGGACTCTAAAATCCGGGGTTTTCACGCGTCTTGTCCTGTTTTCCAAATTTTAGAGATGGCAACCCTAATTAAATAAATGTTAACAACAAGTACAGCCTTGTAATGATTATTCTGTATTACACATAGTTTAGACAATTTTCTATTGCATTTAGATGAGATAATATAATTAATAAATTATCATATGTTATGATATCATATTACTATGTATATATAAGATTATTTTGGCAAATAATTTACAGTTGTTAACTTGTTAAAGATTTTTAAAACTATGGGCAGTAGAAGTATCTGTTACTGCACTTCTTACTTACTTTTAATAATTCTTATAAAAAATAATTCTTTTAATAATTTTTAAATCACAAATCAAGGACCTATTTAAATGATTCCTGAATATTTCATATATTTACCTGGTCTAAGCTACTTCTTTCAATTTTCATTGACATGCCAAGATTTCTTTGATGCTTTTTACCATTAATATGGTCCAAGAAGTTAATAGAGTCTTTGACAACACAATCACACACATTGCAGTAATATCCTCCAGATTGGGATGTTGGAGTATTTTTGGTGATCACAACGCTTTTGCCCAACTTTGAATCCAAATCTACTTTATAGTCTCGTTGTTTCAAGAGTTCTCGTTTTACAGGGGGGGCTGGAATAAAATAATACAGCATACTTATAACGGACGGTTTACAACTAAGTAAATATTTGGAATGTAAATTTGGTATATTAATTATATACTTTATTGTTTTAAAGTTGATACCTTTCTTTTTGGAACGTTCTTCTTCTTCTAATTCGGCTTTTAATCTTTCTGCAGCTATTCTTTCGAACTCGTCTTTGTCCCATTTTCTACGATGATCCTCTGGCCTCACACTCATTTTGAATTCTGTTAATGAAGTTTAATCAAACTTCCTCTTTCAATTACGTTCTTAAGAATATGAATAAAATAAATCGGTAAAAGAACTAGAGCAATAAACGAAAAGCGAAAACGAGCTCACGAAGCTCACTTCAATATGATTACCAATACAGATTCACTGTAGTCTTGTGTAGTTCGCGAACGAACTAGGTCTTAAGAGCGCTCCCACAGATGAACTACTCGAACTAGTTCCCTCATTCCCCGTTCCATAGTTCATTAGTTCGTAAACGAGTGAGCGAGAGTGGCGAACGGGACGGCACTACACTAATGCTGTCTCTCGCTCACTGCACATGCGCGTCTCTCGTTATATACACTACTCTTTGGTTATTGAGTGAAAATGAATGTTAATTTAAAATAATAAAACACTATTGCCATCATTTAACTTATGTTTCTGATTTATAACAACAATTACTTTTAACAATTAATTAATTTTTGTAATAAATACACTAAAAATAATTTACGTATAGGGTTCATACATATTCGAAAAATGCAAATTATACAAAGATATTTTAATCACTACTTCTATTCATTTGGAGGTTTTTGCTGTTTGTAGACTACAAAATTTGTACGTAAAGGCACAGCATTCCATAATCTTATCACATGCAGCCAGAGTAGTATCAAAACAAGCGAACGATCTGCCCTTTACTGATTCGATGGGAGCTGACCATAGAATACATCTAGGTCCAAGAACGTCAACTTCATACAAAAAAATTGCAAACATGGAAACTCACTAGCGCTCCAGTTTGTTCCACCAGAACTAAAATAGGGCGCGAATTTTAAATACTATTTAATTTCTTGGTTAGGTACAAAAATTAATGTAGTTTCTATTTCGCAACCAATTTTACATAAAATTGGTTGCGAAATAAAAACTACATATAGGGGTACATACCAAGCTAGGTACAGTCAAAATTAGCTGCAGAACAAAAACTGCAATATTGAAAAAAGAAATAAAACAAGATTTTAAAATTTACATGTGTTTTAATAAATTATTTTGTTCATGAGAGTTTTTTTGGAGGCTTCCTGAACAAACTCTAAGTTCTTTAATCTGCAGAAACGTTTTAGGCATACATTACATTTCATTAAAAAACAATTTCATTTTTTTGAAAATCTTCAAATGCAAACTATTTTCGGATAAATTTGTAAGAAATGGTTGCCTCTTTTTTTATCTGCTGTATTTCCATTGACAGCACCAAAGAGCTTGTCCATGTTGGAAGCTATAATTCCTGTGCCAATAGCTTCTTGAGGTAAGGACTCTGAAAATAATCCAAACTTATGAATTAAATCAACTAACTAATAACAACTCCAGTACAAAAATGATTGTGCTATCCTGTATTAGGGATTTAAGGAATGATTCAAAATCTTACCCGTGTTACTTCTACTTGGTGGTTTGCTTTTAATTGTTCCTCTGGTAACTGGGACAGTATATTTTCAGCTCCAGTTGGTATAGCAAATTTATGCAAACTTTTCATATCACCTAATGCTGTGCATATAGCCTTGACAATGATTCTTCAGTGGACCAATCTTGATTAAGAAAACAGGATGTGGCCCATACTTTAGCCCTAAAACAAAACAAGTATTATGCATCATATTTTTATTCAACCCAATTTTTGTGATTGCCAGTAATGTCAAAAATACCTGTATACCTGGGAATATCAATTTTATGCCAAATTATAGTTAAACACAAAATATAGGGTTTGAAACAAACACACCAGCGACAGCCCATTGTTGTTCAATGGGAGGTGGGGTGAGTTGATTTGGCAGTATCATAAAATTATGTAGTATAGATAGGTACTTACTTGAGTGACCCATGCATTGACGGGCGAGGAAATCTATGAAAGTTTTAGGGAGTATCTTCTTTAGAAGTTATGCCGCACTTACAGCATTTTTTTTCGCAACCATTGCAAAAAAGTTCTACTTCTTCTTTTGGATTAATAGCTCTGTTGCGCTTTTCGCACAATTCTGCCAATTTCGCGTAAGAGGCCAATACACAGTCAGGGATTTAAAGAAAAACAATGATGATAACAATTGCGTAAAAACAGGTAGCCATTTTATTTCTTTTTTTTTATTCCTTTAATTTTAGGGAAAGCAAAGAGGTGATCATATACAGCCACAAAGTTAAAGGTAACATTTTTTTCCGAATAGGGCATACTCAAAAGAGCCTTTGGATTGCAAGTGGATTAAAATGGGGCCTCATATATTGAACACTTATCGGGCAGACTTAATTCTGCAGCATTTGACTAACGTTATGAAGAAACTATAATTAAGGATTTGGCTGTATGGAGGCCGTGGTCTTGTCATTATTCTTATTGTCAGATACATTGCTCTATCTCTTTCTTTCACATAAACCCATCTCTATTGGCAAATCGTTCCATATGTTTGCATTGGCTCCTAAGGAAGTTGACCCCCCCTGGAGCTGACGAACTAGAAGAGCGAACTAGTTCGTTTAGAGGCGGCGAACTAAACTGAGCGATCTCAGTTGCGAACTACTATGCCCAAGACTAATTCACTGTCATGTCTGTCACACGTAGACTGACTTTTTTTTCTTTATTTGTGGCTTGCACGATTTGTGCACTTAGCCTGTCAAGTAAATATAATTGCCAGTTCTTGAGCATTTTTTTAATTTAATAATAAACGAATAGTAAAATATTTTTTTTCCTAGGTTTCAGTAAATGTGTGAGGGTTTACTGAAAACTTCCCGTGGACTTCTCGAGAGAGCAGGAAAAGACAACTTCCGCTGCTTTGTTACACTTGCCAACACACTTGTATGTTCACAATCACTTAGTGGTTAATAATCCACCATTACTATGCACTAATATCCGCAACAACACAAATTTCAACCAGACAACCAACGTGACGCTTCCCACTCCCGCCAAAAAGTCATACTCTGACTGTCACTTCAAAAGAACACCAAGAGACCACAGATTAGGTATTAGTTCTTCTTCTTCTTTTGGTAAATGGCTTGTTTTGTGACTTCACAATTCCGCCAATGTCACGTGAGGGAATGTTCTGCATTAAATTATAAATAAGCGTAGAGACTTTATGTAAGCTCTTAGCACAGGTTTACCTAAAACAAAGATATAACAGCACTGGACATCACAAAGCATCACATATAACAAATTTAGTAAAATCCAAAATTCGACAGTTAAATGAGGCAGGGTTATCAGGCTTGTTCATAGTTTAATATTGTTAATTGCCAGGAATTTGGACAAAATTTCGATAAGAGGAGGGTTTAACATACTAAGGACGTATTTATATTAGTAGGACGAGGAGTGTCATGAGGAAGGACATCATAACACAGCACAGGGAAACAGCTAACTTTAAACAATTGAAAAAGATGTGGTCTGTAGTTCCTTCTTCCATGCCGCACAGCACATAGAGAGGTATCCCTTACGCCGATTTTTGCAAGATGAACAGGGGCGCAGGCATGACCTAGTCTCAGACGGCAGATGGTTGACACAGCTTTCTTACTAATAACTTTCTGTTTGAAAAACCAGGGCGTGTTTGGAATAGATCTTTGGATTTCATAATAATATCTACCTGCGCGGTTTCTAGTATTTTGCCAATCAGTCTGCCACGACCTCATCAAATGAGCATGGGCTAGTGTAAGGAGGTCATGATGGTGCACCTTTTCGTAGACTAAGGACCCGTTAGTGATTGCCTGTTTGGCGCATGAGTCTGCAGTTTCATTTCCTGAAATGCCACAATGCCCGGGGATCCAAACCACAACGATATTTAATGATTTGAGCTTGCAGCGGTACAAAGCTTGTCTTATTTTAAGGATGATTGGGAACCTATTTTTTGACCTAAATGGATTAGATAGAATGGCCTGTAGGGAGCTCTGAGAATCTGTGAAGATAATAGTGTTGTTAAGATTATGGGATTCAGCATATAAAATTGCCTCAAGGAGTGCAACTGCTTCCCCTGTAAATACAGAGGATAAAGGGGGTAGTTTGAAATTCAACACCAGTCTATAGGCAGGTATCCATGCGGCTGATCCTACCGGGCCCCCATCCTGTAATTTAGAGGCATCAGTGTAGATCGCGAGCCAGCTTTGAAAATCCAACGCTAAAATTTTTTGGAGGTTTTTAGAAGCGTATTGAGTGCTTTTGTTAATTCCTATGTTGAGGATGACTTTTGGAGTGAAGGTTAACGATTCAAAATTGTTTATAAAAAGGGGCAGGCGGGTCAATCGCTCTATAGGCAAAGAAGGTTTGTTAAATTTATAGTAGCTATGTAGAATACATGGGGTATTTGATGCAGAATCGGAGGCTGGCTTTGTTACACTAGACAGTTCTTTCAGTCTATCAAAAATAAGCTGCGAAGCATGCTGTGTAGCTTGAATTAGGAACCGGTCACTCAAATACTGTCTGCGAAGGTATAGGGGTGGGTCGACACACTCGATTTGAAGACCATTGATCGGCGATGATTTCATAGCTCCTAAGATGATACGTAAACACTTGGACTGAATTTTGACCATTTTATCGAGAGGAAGTTTATTTCATGGGTCTAGTAAAAATGTACCATTATCGAGGTGGCTTCGTACTATTGCATTGTATATCAGCTTCTGGGTGAAGGGATGAGACCCCCACCAAACACCAGCAAGAGCCCGAAGGACATTAATACCTTTTTCACACTTACCAATAATGCTATTAAAGTGAGGGATGCCCGACAGTCTGGAATCCAAGAAGATTCCCAGGAACTTGACTTGTTTGTCAACTGGTATAGGCTCCCCTTGAAATGATATTCGGGGAGAAGTGTTATCGCGTTTCCTAGTAAATACCACACAATTGCATTTCGAAACCGATAGTGACAAACCATGCTCTGTCAGCCAATCGCCCATATATCTGAGGGCATCATTTAAGCGCGTGGTAGCCTCTTGTACTAAATCCGATATAACATATAACGCCACATCGTCCGCATACTGCAAGACTTGGCAGAATGAGTTGACAGTCCTTTCTAAATCGTGGGTGTATACACTGTGCAAGAGAGGGCTAAGGACTGAACCTTGAGGCAGTCCCTTCAAAACAGATCTGGGAGGTATGGAGGATCCGTGACACCTGATCTCTATCGATCTAGAGGAAATGGAGTTGACAATAAAACGGACCAGCTTCACTGGGACACTCAGCTGTAGCAGTTTATGCTTGAGCACCGGAAGAAGGACATTATCATAGGCGGATGCTATATCAAGAAACACGCCTACAACATATTGTCTTTTTTTAAAAGCAACACGAATGTCAGTAGTCAAAATACTCAGACTATCTATGGTGCTTAATCCTTTCCTAAAACCAAACTGAGATTTAGCTAAGACTTCATGGTTTTCCAGGAACCATTCCAGGCGATTTCTTACCATATGTTCCGTAATTTTGAGAAGGGTTGTGGATAAAGCGATAGGTCTGTATGAATTATGATCTAGTGGATCTTTGTTTGGTTGTAAAGGGATCTTGTAAAGGGATAACAATCTGCCTATTCCATGCCTCTGGTATGATTCCGTGATCAAAAAACGTATTAACCAGCTTTAAGTAATATAGTTTAGCATTTTCAGGTGAGTTAATAAGGAACAAGTAAGGATTACCATCAGCCCCGGGGGAAGTATCCTTCAACCCCTTAAGAGCCAACTCAAGCTCCTGAAGAGTGAAGGATCCATCTAAACTTCCGGAGGGATATATAGGAACAAAAGAGTCCTGTGGAAAGCAGTCTCTGTTTGGTGCAGAGGGTGGCGCAAATTATCTGCAAATGCCATAATCCACTCTGTAGGATCATTAGCCGTATATCCTTTATGATCCAGAGAGCCCCTGAATCTTTTCATTTGTCTCCAAACCACAGATGAGGGAGTACGGGGTGACATGTTCTCACAAAATTTTGACCAACCTAATTTTTTCTTTTGAGATAATACCCTTCTAGTGTTAGCAGCAGACTGTTGATATTGAAGGAAGTTCTCCATGGTCATTGATTTGTTATTTTTTTTTCTGCTTCCTTACTTTTTCTTACTGCATTTGTGCAATCTGAATCCCACCATGGGGGCAAAATTCTTCTGCGACTAGCTTGTTTTGGAGGGATGTGCGAATGAGCAGCAGTCAAAAGAGAGTCTGAGAATTTTTCATATACAACCAGACAGTTGCTAGGGGTTACCTCTTGTTGAATTTTTAAAGGGGTAGAGTGTTATAGGTGGTCAAAGTTTTATCTGGTAGGGAGATAAGAATGGAAAAATGATCACTGCCAATAAGTGCTTCTCATAGTACTCCATGTCAGTAGAGAGCTTAATTGTGGGGAGCAGATTGACAGATCAATAGCGCTTCCATTGGTTTGCGATGGAGTGGGTCTTTTAGTGGGCTGCCAGTGTTTACAACACATAGATTCAACTCATCAAACATATCAATCAGTAAAGAACCAAAAGAGTCTGTTTGATAACACCCCCAGGATTCATGATGGGCATTAAAATCCCCCATGACAAGTATGGGAGCAGGTAGTGCTAGGACAATGGACTTAAGCTCCTGTAGAACTGAGAAATGGGGATGGGGAATATACAAGGACAAAAAAGAAATACCATTAATACGCACAGCCACAGCATTAATGGCATCCTTGTTGTGTGCAGGAAGGGGTAACTGTGAAAAAAGTAGGGAGTTACTTATAATTAGAGCACTTCCTCCATATCCATCATCCCGATCATCTCGGAGACATGAGAAACCAGTAATATTAAAACAGTATTTTCTGGGAAACCATGTCTCCGACACGGCGAGGACTAATGGGGAGAATTTGTGTATGAGGTATAGGATTTCATGTTTTTTAGATTTTAAACTCTGACTATTCCATTGCAGTATGTTCAAAGCCATTTTTGTTGAGAGAATTAAGAAGGGACAGAACTTGAGGTGCAACTTTGGGCGGTAGTCGGATATCACTGATTTTTTTAAGAATATTAATAACAAGTAGCCACAGAAGGTCCAGACAGTCTTCAGTTGGGGTGACCTCAGAGCTAGAATTGATAATGGCACAACCATTGGGAAGTGATGATGAGCAGTCGCTTATTATTCCCTGATGAGCTGCTTTATCATAACTTTTACCTAATATTATTCGGGGGCGGGGAGTAGTGGTGACTGTCTTTCTATAAGACTGTAGAGATGGGGGCTGGGAGAGGAACTGGGAAGAATGATGCGTTGAGGAAGGAACTATGGCTGGTGGCTTTGGAAAGAATTCTGATGCCTCCTGAAATGAAATATGGTCTTGAGTCATACGCATCTTTATGAACTTCTGGCGAGAGTGATCAGGGCAATTTCTATTTGTAGCAAAATGGTTGCTGGAACAGTATAGACAGGTAGCCTTATCTTCTGTGACATCACAATCAGCACCTAAATGAGATTGAGCGCATCGGTAGCACCTAGGTTTAGAGCGGCACTGAGCCTTTATGTGCCCAAATCCGCAACAGTTATTACACTGTATAGAAGGGTATTGATATGCATCCACTGCTATTGAGGTATAGAATAGAAAGACTCTCGTAGGGAGAGTCTGGCCTTTAAATGTGAGGACCACTGTCTGTGTGGGGGACCATGAAATATTACCCTCAGTTACTTGCTTCCTGTTAAGGCGCCTCGCTTTGAGCACCATGCCACAGTAATCCGGGGTATTCCATTTTAGATGTTTTAACACTTTGGTTGGACTTATCTCAATATCACCAATACCACAAGCTCCACTTTCAGTGTTTGCGCTTACGCCTGTATTTGAAGGATGGTTTGCTGCCAGAAAATTAGAAAGGAAATACTTCGCAAATAGATTAGAAATTCCCTGACCAGTGTCAGAGCTTACAGACTTGTAATTCATTACATTAGGAAAAGTAGCACTATTTCTTTTCATTTTAACGTACGCCCAAAATGATTTGTGGTTTTCAACAATGGAGGATTCGATACGCTTAATATATTTATCAAAACAGTCCCTCTCCACTTCAACAGCTCGTTTACGTAGTAAAGAAAACGAATCATAATTCACTAGGTATGTATTGTGGAATGATGTACGAGGGTGGATCAAAAAGTTCGCGGATTGGAGGGTAAAAAGTAAAAAATAGAACACAAAATTATTTTTCCTTCTCAATGTATTCCCCCTTAACTCTAATACATTTATTAGACTTATCAATTAATTTATTAATACCTTCGAAAAAAACTGATTTCTCTTTGTCGTCAAAATAGGCCGAAATTGCGCTCTTCACTTCTTCATCGCTATAAAATTTCTTCCCTCGAAGCTCTTTTTTCATTTTTGGGAACAAATAATAATCACTTGGGGCTAAATCTGGGCTATAGGGAGGATGTTCCAAGATTTCGAAGCCCACTCTTTGAACAGCAGCCATGACTGCGCGAAACTCAATTTTCTACATGTTGCAAATTTTCTTCTGGATTGACTTGTTGATTGATGTGTAGCTCAGGTAATTATGACCTATTTTTTTTGAGACTTAGTATTTATACTCTTAATGAGTGTCATAACTAGTGCAGGTAGTAAAAAGCCCCCTCCGCCCCCCCATGCCCCTCATTCCACGAACTTTTTGACCCGCCCTCGTATATATATAATGTACTGTATATATAATATTGACGTGCCAAAATATATAAATAAAGGCTTTCATAGCCTCCGACGGCTTCGCTTTCGACGATCACGATGTGTCCTAGACGCCCCCGATGACCCAAGACTTTAGTGCGAAGTTAGAGCGCGTTACAGATTTCTACTACTATCTTTCTTTCTGCTACTTTCAGCTTGAGGTCCATTAAAGGACCTCGCTGTCACAAAACCCGGTATCGTAGTTGCGTTGCGGTCATCTGCAACTAACAACAATCACGCATCAAAAAAAGAGCGCGAAATCAATTGGCAGCGGATCGCGGATGATAGATCGATAGAAATACGGCGATCGGCGCGAGGCTTAGTGTTGATGTATTGTAGCTACAAAATCTTATAAAATACATTTTAAATATAACGAAATTTAGACTATCAGCCATCAGGATTGTGGGAGTTTTTATAAAATAATTATAAAACTGTAAAAAATTGGTATTATATCATTCCATCGTCTTTTTAATATTTATATGTGTGTTTTATAAAATCTTTGTAAGAATATAAAAAAGGTAGCAGACATCTACAATTCTGATTTAGATGTAATATCAAAAACAAATATTTAACAATGTTTTATTAACGGTTACTGGAGGTACAATACCACTGAATTTCAATAAAAAGAAATTGCGTACTCATTATATTTTGACATATTTATTAAATGTCTCTGTAATTAATAAAATAATACGTTCACATTTACTCATATTGCAAATGACACTCTTTAATACTTTAATTATTCTGGTGAAATATGAGAAACATTTTTAAACACCGAAACACTTCTAATCCCATAGATGCTCCAAACTGTACTAAAGCGCGTTACGTTGTTTGCGCTGCTCTACTTAATTTTACTGAGGATATTAGATTGGGTAAGGAGAATCCGTTGGTCACTATCAACGTTCTCATCGACTTCTCCAACGCTTTTAATATGGTCGACTACGATATCTTGCTTGCTATTCTGAAGTCTCTTAACTTCTCCCCACTAGTATTGGACTGGATCTTTAATTATCTTAACGGTCGTTAACAAGAGGTGCGTATTAGTGTCCCCATAGAGGAATTCTTTCTCCTCTCTTGTTTTCCATTTTGATCAATCTCCTTTCTTTGTCGCTTGGCTGCTCTTCGATTTGTGCGCTGACGATCTATAAATTTAAGCTTAATTAATTGCCAAGGAAGTAAATTTCGCTATCTTACTGTTAAATGCAGATCTTGATAGCATCAGTAAGTGTTCAGCAGATTACAATGCTGCGGTCAATCCCTTAAAAAATTCAGGCTATCGTTGTGGGCGGCTCGAAACAACTTGCTAAGATTGACAACAATTACTTTAGTCCTTTTATGTTCGAAAACTCTGCTATCCCTGGCATCTTTAGTCTCAAATATCTCGGCTTACATATTGACTGTTCCCTTAGCTGGACTACTCAAGTTTCTTAGGTGAGCCGTTCAGTTACAGCTTCTTTGCTTTTTTTGAACCGTTTCAGAAATCTGCCCATCAAAACTTTGGCCGTACTAGTTATTTCCCTCATCTTTCCATTCATTGATTATCCTGATTTAAATGAAGAATTCTTAATAACTTGGACCGCTTTATCAACAACGCAATCCGTTTTATGTTCTGCCTGCGCTAATACGATTATATTTCTGCTTACCGATCCCAACTCAATAGGCTACCCATTCGTCAGCGCAAGCAGTCGAGATTAGTTTGCTCACTGTACCTCCTCTTTAGTTAACGACCCCACTCCCCAGTATACTTTAAATGCAAATGTCAGTATTTGTGTGATTGTAGTAAAATCGAATCATCACATTATTGTAATTTATTTAATATATTTTGATGTATATATATAGTTAATATAGTACATAGTTACGTATATAAATACGTATTGTATTTATTGTATATAAAAGTATGTTAAATTGGAAAGTTTAAGTATATCTATATCCATTGTATCCGCTTCTAAGTTTAGTTTTTCCCAAAAGTTGACTGGAACAGTATGAAATCAGCATTAAGTCCGCCTTTTGTACCATGTTATATTTATGGTCAATAAGGCGTTATATATATATATATATATATTTATATATCTAGAAAAGACAGCTGGACCTACTGAATTTTTCCCAGTGTAGGAATCCTTAACGTTACGAAAATTCGTTTATAAATAATAAACCTTAAATGCGATAGTAACGTTTGCATATTTGAAAACTGACGCTGCCTCAGAATGTTAGCCAGGCACGTATAAGCCTGCCTTCCCAAGTAGGAAGGAGTTCCAGATAGTAAATTTGTGATCGCCCATCCGTTGCCCTGCCCTCGCGAAAGTTGTTTAATTTCCGCAATCGTAAGCGGATTGCGCCAACCGAACTACTGCTCCTAGATTTATTGATGACATTATGATGTCATTAGTTATAGATGCCTTACGCTAACGACTGAAAGTATAGTCCAAGTGTATACCAAGATTCCTGTCACTTGATAAAAAGTTGCGTGGGACCGAGACACATCTATAATACTTGACATTTTTCGCATCGACTATGGCAAGCCAGCCTACCACAAACTGTGAAACTTTATCAATTGCTTATGGACTCTGTTCAGGTCAACTTAAGTATATATGTAACTTTATATAAATAAATAAATAACGGTTAATACATAAATAGGGGTTTTATAAATAAATAAATGAGTACTTAAAACGTAATTGTAATTTAAAACTTTAAAGTAGACTTTAAAGTGTGGTGGATACTTTAGGCTAAAAATTGGATTATAAATCAATATCGATAAAATTAACAACTTGCAATTTTCAACAACTTTTTTTTAAACTCATTTTTATAAAAGTCATAAGTAATTTATATTTTTTCATATATTTAAAATATTTTGAAAAAAATGGAGCATTCCTGTCCGAATGTATTGCCAATAATGTATTAAATATACTTTCAACTACTTTGTTTTCATTGATCTTTAGTTCTGTTATTTATCCCTATTCGTAATGAAGTACTTACGTACATTTTGTATTTTATTGTCAGACTTATAATAATAGAATAAATGTAGTATATGTTTATTCCAGTAAAGTAGGGGTTAATGCGGCGTTATTTGGAACAAGAAGCCTGACGAAGTGTCATCATGAGGCAACGTGCGGCCCCTACCCCGTGACACATGGCACGGCCGTAACAATATTATGACGAGAAATTTCTTCATTTTGCCCTTTTTGCCGTTGGAATAGCCGTTATCTATCATGCCCTGTGTAATCTAGCCTCGCAATACTTATGATTGTTATAAAGCTGTACATAACTACTGTTTTAGCGCTCGTAAATTATAGCAGGAGTATTGATATTCAGTAACCGTGATACGTGTTATCTTTCTCTTTGAGTTTAGGCGAATGTTGCTTCTATTTATTCATCCTAGAAGGCTAACCGCCGCTTGACTCGACGGGCACCGCGAATTAATTTGGCCGTCTCTTTTTAATTTTGGGTCAATACGAGCTGTCGCTCTTAATGATCTTACTGTCCGCCTGACAGCGGCACACACGCACACAGGTAAGTTTTTCAGTTGTCGAGAAATGAAAATAATGTAAATTGAATTAAATGTTAAATTTCTTTTAAAATCTTTGGATCAAAATTTTGTTTGGTTTGATTTTGTATTATAGTTTCTTTTATTTTGCTAATCTATACATATAAACAAAATTGGAGTGTCTGTTTGTAATATTGAAATAACCGTTTTTTACTACATGCATATGAATAGGTATATATACGGTACATACATAACATTTTTACAATTTTTGTCTTTGTGTCTGTTTGTATCGGCTAATGTCTGAAACGGCTGGACCGATTTTGACAGGATTTTTATTGGCAAGTAGCTGATGTTATAAGGAGCAACTTAGGCTACTTTTATTTTGGAAAAATATTTTATTTTATAAAAATAAAGTAATGTTGCAATGTCCAAGTACTGTCCAGTACCGCGCGCAGCTCAAGCGCATGCCACCACTGTGCCGTGACGTCGGGCTCCTCCCACCACGTCTTCCACCAACGAATCAATATCACAAACGCTGCCTGTCGCACGGGCTATTGGTGACAGTTGTGTCTCAACGACTTCATTTAGAAATTGATTTCCAGTGCTTATATCATACTTTTGATTGATAGTTTGATTTGATTGATAGGTGTCTGGGTCAGCTAGTTTAATATAATTTAGGCGACTGTTATTACGTCGTTATTGTGAGATACATCAGAATTCTGCAAACTTTGTTAAATCTATGAGTACTACGAGTACTAGTTTCGACGAATGGTTAGCTTTAGAGTAACTTTTTGTATTGAAGTGAGTGTCTACTCACTCAACTAACAGATGTGTTTAATCATGTCATGTAGTAGAAAATAAGTAGGTTGTCCCAGTGTGTTTTTACGGAATGATAAATATCGCTACTATCAATAGCTCTGTAAAATAAAATGCATTGAGCATACTTTGCTCCCGGGTGAGCAGCGCAGTTATGTGGGACTCTCCTCCATTCCCTCATTCGGCCTATTGCCCGATGAAGGATTGGAGGCCTACCCACTAAACCCTTTGTATGTACCCTCAAACTGCCCTTGATCCCGCGGGGACGTTGTTGGCTTTCGCCGCGGAAATGTAGGTTACCCCCTGCCACAATTTGTCGACATGTTGTCAAAAGATTTCGCCGCGGAAATGTAGGTTACAAAGAACCCAGAAAAGATTTTCTGAAAGCATTATACTTTTCAGTTCAAACGTTCAGCTTCCAGAACCTTGGCTAAAAGTAAGTCTGGCAGTGGCAACAATGCCTAGACAGGTAATAGACAATATATTTAGTGTTCTACAGTTACAGGAATCCCAAACTTCAATCGGTTCAAGGGCAGATCCTGGACCTGGACGGCCTGGTACATCATCAGAAACTGAACCTGGTAACCCAGAAGTGGTTTTGACATCTATAGCAACAGAAACCCGTAAAAGAAAAGAGGGGGAGGCCAATGTCAATTTAAAAAAAAAACGTAACGTAAGACAATACTATCTGCACTAACTGTAAAAATTCAATACGGTTACAAAGGTTGATTTTTGTATTAATTGCGCCAAAGATAAATAAGTTTATTTTGGTTAGATGAATCTTTTTACTCTTACATTAGGTACCAAAAATGCGTTTTTTCTAGCTGACTTTACATATCCAAATGTTTTTTAAACATTGTTTTCATTTTAATATAGCGTTATATAAATGTTACAGTAAGGTAAAATATATAGCTAATAATTTAAATTTAAGAAACATTTTATTTATAATCCCTGTCGGTATCACACACTTGAAAATAATTTCTTTGATTTTATTCCTAACATTTAAAAACAACAATTTTTAAATACCCGTCGTTTTGACGGAAGGTTAGCTTTGAATGGAGTATTAAATAAGGTTAGCTAGCTAGGGTTAAACAAAATCCACGACATTTTAGAATACATTTATAAGAATCCTATTTAAACCCTAATATAATTACAGATTAATTTTGGAATTATGTAATAACAATAATAAGGGGTTCTTAAACATAGGAATTGTGCTATACTAATATCAGTCTTATCGTAATACTATGCTGATACTGACAATTTTCATATATTATGTATTCATTCATGGATAGGTAGGTATTGTTCTAGTTTTTATGTATGTATGTGTTTGAAATATGGTTTAGATGTGCTCAGCAGTTACACCAGTGTAACAAAAGATTCACAACAGAGATTTGATTCTACAGTTTCCGTTAATAATACATTCATTGCTAAATTGTTCACTGAAGGAAGAAAGTGACATTTTAGATGATAATCAATACTAGTGTTTTAAGAGCACCAGTGATCGGGAATAGCTTTCTTTTTCGAATAAAATAAAAACACATTTTTTCTTTAATTTATATGAAAGTAAAAGCGCATCTCTCTCTATTTTATTTTTATTTTATTTATCATTATTACCTTCTCGATTTCTCGCAAAGTAAGTTATCAATGGTACTAATTTTCTTTTTTGGAGGGTTTTGTCTTAATCTAAACGTTTGTCTGGCTGGCTGGAGATCGCAGTAAACAACTATGACCCGAAAAATTATGGCCTATATTGTGGTCTATGGAAGGTGTGTGGTGGCTATCTCTAAATTCATTTGTCACCTTTTAACACTAGATTTCTATTAGTTGTTAATGAAGACGTTCTGATTGGACACATAATATACCGAAGTAACCGAAGTACCGAAGAATGTCAGCTGAACCACTATTTACCATGAAATCTTTAACCGTACAATAATTCTCAATGAAAGCGTTGGCAGCGCTGTTCCAATTGTCTCCAGTTTGACATTGGCTGATTATTATTGTAGGTGACCTATTATACAGAAGAATATCTGATTATTATACTTTTAGATACAAACTACACATCCAAATATATAAAATTCTTCTATGGAGTCATTTACAAATTGCCAAATTATGAACACCATTATGTATGGTGTATGTATATTATTTTTATGTTGTTGGTATGCATAGACATATAATTTCACAAGAACCTAATCACTTTTAATAATAAGATATGTTTAAAAATAACCAATTTATTTTTGTTGACGAATAAAAATTAATCGTCAATCTATATTGTTAGCGAAAGACAGTTGCTAGAACCTACGACGACCAGTATTAGGGTAAGCAGCCTCTATATAGGTAAGCGAGAGCGCGCTCAGTTCGAGTTCTGTTGAGAACATAGAAAGCCGCGACCCGCGCCCGCGACCCGCGCCCGCGACTTCTAACCCACTGAGGACAACCGTGTCCGACTGCGTGCCTTCCAGCATAATAATCTATCAGGTTATGAGTACATTAACAGATTAATTGACTTATTCAAATTGCCACTTATCAAGTATTTAGTTCTTACCAAGATTAGGTCTTGCGAACCTGGTCTGGTTCCTTAAATTTATTAAGCTATGTCCAGTACCGGTGCTCGTTGTATTGCTAGACTGAGAATGAAGTAAACCATTATCCGGATGTTAAAACCAATAAAATAATTCACATCTAAAAATACGTATGTTATGATAAAACACTGCATTTTTAATAAAAATAACGGATATTAAATAATAATAAATTTACTTCAAAAATAACTTCAGTCAGTCATCTGTATTATATTACATATTAAATAATATGTAATATAATACAAAGTTTTATTTTCAGACGACATAACAGACTTGCTACTTATTATAATGTAATTTTTATTAAGCATTATGCAAATAAACTTAATATAAAAATAAATCAATATAATCTGGCTTGATAAACATTATATGATAATTATCATAAGTCTTATTTTTGGTTTTAGTGGTAGTAATTCTTTTAACAGAAAATACAATCAACATATTTATTGTCAGTCAATGTAATATATTTGCTACATCTTTGTGTTTCATTGTAATTGGTATTTTAATAAAAAAATGAGTTAATTAAGTCAATTACATTAAAATATTAAACTTAATAAGGAATGAAATTTGGTTTCATTACTTTAATCAGTACTTGAATCACGTTATCTTAAAATAGCATTTATCATCATACGTTTTAGTTATTTTTTTATATTAAGTTTATATACTTTCGTGCCTATCGCACATTTTAATAAAATTAATTTTCATCTCACACGCTCGGAAAAGTTTGGTTTGTCATTCAATTTCTGCGTGGAAAACTGCGTTTTATCCGCTAGCGTAGAAAAGTGTTTTAAAATTAATACCATTCTAAGAAAAACACACATAGTATGTTCCGAATCATCATTATAGTCTTTAAAGGTTACATTTTATTCTTATTTAAATTATTACTATAATACTCCGTTTTGGTTTTATTGTATTATTTTATTTTCTTAAATCATAAAAACAACAAGAATAAATAATAAACTCGGCGTCAAAAAAATCGCACCTTATAAAAATCTTATTCAAAAATTCCTAAACCTTATATAGAGGATAGTGTTAGGTATCATTAGAAAGGTAACAAAAAGGAGCATCAAACAACAATTAAGTGCAATCTTTTTTTTAATTAAAATTATACAAAAAGCATAAAAATTTGAAAAATAATAAAAAATCTTAATTAAGTCCTAATTAATAATCGATAATTTACAAAAAAAATGTACAAAAAGTGTCTTAAAATTAACTCAAAATCTAGTGTTACCCCCCCTTGCCCTGATGACGGCTTCCATACGGTCCCTCATAGACCTCACCAACTTCAGGAGCTCTTCTTGAGGGATAAGACCCCATTCTTCAATCACCGCGGTTTGGAGTTCCTCTAGAGTCGAAGGAGCCGGATCCCGAGATCGAACCTTACGTTTAAGATGGTCCCAGAGGTGCTCTATCGGATTCAGATCAGGACTTCTCGCTGGCCACTGCATCACAGGAATTTGGGACCTCCGCAGGAAGTCGTTCACGATGGCTGCAGTGTGTGCGCGAGCGTTGTCGTGCATTAATGTGAACCCCTCGCCAAAAGATTCGGCAAAAGGGACCACATGCACATCCAGGATCTCTGTGATATAGCGGCGCGCAGTCAGCGACCCTTGTCCGCGAGCACCTCCGGTCCGGGAGACGCAGACCAGGTCGGTTTTGCCGGCAGCCGACATACCGCCCCAGAACATGCAGGATCCGCCTCCATATTCCACCGTCTCCTGGATGCAGGCTTGAGCGAAACGTTCACCCTGCCTCCGGTATACTCTTCTTCGTCGGTCGTTGCAGAAAAGACACACTCGTGTCTCGTCTGAGAAGAGAACAGCTCCCCACTGCTCAATGGTCCAATCGACGTGGTCGCGAGCAAACTGCAAGCGGGCTCGTCGGTGCGCTGCAGTCAATTTTGGACCTGTAGCAGCTCTGCGGGCTGCTATGTTCTTCTCCTTCAGTCTTCTTCTAACCGTGGATACACTCACGGTGCGTCTGCGAACTGCCTGGAGCTCCTGTTGCAGCTGAACAGCGTTTGAGAAGCGATTTCTCAAAGAGTACGACACAACGAACCGGTCGTCTCTTTCCGAAGTGCAGCGACGTCTACCGGACCCATGTCGCCGGATATAGCCACCGGTCTCTAAAAAGCGCTGGTAGACTCTACGAACCGAAAAACGGCTCAGATTCAGTTGCCGGGCGACATCACACTGCCGCACCCCTGCTTGCAGTAGTGCAACCACTTGAGCGGCCTCATCAGCTGTAGTGTCCATTTTCCAGATGTTCTTTCTTCAGTAAAATCAGTGCGTGTGTCCCCTTCAACGGTTTAATAGCGAATGACCCACATTGAACCCGTGTTGACCTCTTTATACCCACAAAGTTAGCGCAACTCGCGACTCTCCCGAGCAGCAAAATTTCCTTAGAATTTTTGTGACCCTTTATTTGTTGCTTTAGGTTTTATTTGATAATGAAAAATAATGTTTTTTTATTAAGTTAATTAAGTAACCTTTTAAATAAAATTATAATTAATACGACTGCATGTGCATATCCAGAGTTAATGCCATTTGAACGTGATTTTCTTAGAGGTGCGATTTTTTTGACGCCGAGTGTATTTAGAATAGAATATTTGTTAAGTATGAGAATTTTAAATGTATGGTGAGTGAGATATTACAAGACCGCACCCGAAAATGAACTGTCAAAGTGTACAAAGCAAAAAACAATCTACATATTCTTAGTCAATTCATATTTAGGTATAAAAAAACCAAATTAATAAAAATTACATTCAACATTACTAATTGTAGCATTGTCACTTTTAGTTTATGATTTAAATCAACAAATTTACCATTTTATTTAGGTTGTTTTTCTTGCATCTAAAAATTTTAGTAGTAAGGTGCTAAATTGTGTGTTTCGCTCGGCAGCAAAGTTTTTGTCGTCTCGTACCTTTGAAACCCTCGCTACGCTTAGGATTCAATAGAGGTAACTCGCGGCCAAAACTCCACTTTCCAGCCTAGCTAAACAAATCACTATTACTGGACCCATGACGCGTTTATTCTTGGATTATTTATATTTAATTCTGACTTTTAGATGACAGGATGAATGTGGTTATTGTCGTCATACATGTAGCATCATTTTTTTTGGTCAAAATTTTACCATACGTAGATCATGAATGAAGCATGATTTATAATTCATTCATTACCAACATAAACTTAATAATTAGATAAGCCACAATAACACCTATATAATTCTTAAAGAAATTCAATAAATCTTATAATTAGTAGCTGATCTCTCATCTTTTGATACTCTTATAATTTTACACTAAGTCTAAAAAGAATAAAATAAATAGAAGTAAAAAAGATTTTTGAAAACCACGTTTTTTATTAGAATGATTGTGATTTTGCGGCAGTAATGGGTTTTCATACAATTTTTCCTCACGCACATATCCCGCAATCTGTATGACATTAATAACTTACCTTCTAACTCGTTCTTGCACAAGTATTAATGTACATTCTGAGTAGGTTTATTTATTTACTTATTAAATATGTTTTTAAACTTTAAGAGATTCAATGATTACTGCATCATTTGCTATTGCTATCGAATACGTCAACAGCGCTAAAGTATTGAGTGATGATATTTTGACAGCAACCCAAATAAAATTATTTTTTCTTTATTTTATTTTTTAGTGTTTATTATCGGTTCTAGGGTTATTGTATAAAGAAATAAAAATCAGCATGTGAAAAACTATGCGAGTATGTTTATTATTATGAGTACTTTGGCTCGGTTTATAGCAAGACTAAGGACGATCAAGTACCATCACATACTTTGCAACATATCATGCAACACTTTAATATTAGTGAACATGATATCTGCCAAAAAATAAAGCATCTTAATGTGTCCAAAGGTTCTGGTCCAGACGAAATACCACCTAAATTCATTAAGCTTTGCGCAGAAGAACTGAGCAATCCGTTAGTTATAATATACAATAAATCCATACTTTCTGGTATTGTTCCATCTTGTTGGAAGGATGCCTACATTGTACCTATATCTAAAAAAATAGGCTGGAAATAGGAGTTTGTGCTCTAATTATCGTTCTATTAGTATACTTTCATGTTTAGCTAATCTGTTTGAGTCTCTCATGTATCGATATCTCTATAATCACTTTATTAAATTTATATCATGCAACCAACATGGCTTTGTGAGGAAGAGATCTATCTACGGTCAGTAATTTGTTGGAATATAAAAATACCTTGTGCAGAGCTTTTGCTTCTGGTGGCCAAGTAGATGCAGTATATTTGGACTTCAGTAAGGCATTTGACAAAGTGAGTCACACCTTGCTATGTTTTAAGCTGGCACACTATGGGATACACGGGTGTTTGTTGAGGTGAATAGAATCGTATCTGAACAACTGATCGCAACTTGTGACAGTCAAGAGCTATTCCTCGTCACCAATATCCGTCTCATCAGGTGTTCCCCAGGGATCGCACCTCGGACCATTACTATTCGTTGTCTTTATCAATGGTCTGATTAGCCACTTGTCGTGCCCTTCCCTACTGTACGCCGAAGACCTTAAGATATTCACCGATGTCGAAGATGAAAGACAGAGTGCAGCCCTCCAATATGATCTTGAGGTTGTTTCGAAATGGTGTAAATCTAACAACATGACTTTTAATGTAAATAAATGTCGTGTTATCACATTTATGAGAAGGAAGAATAGACTCACGCATTGTTGTCCTATATGGTCTCCTTGCTATTAAGTCCATATTGACAATATTGAAAGAGTTCAGAAGCGGTGTTTGAAACATCTTCCGTACAGGGGTAATCTGGGGCGATCTCCCGGGAACTATAATCAGAGATTATCTAGGTTTGAGGTGATTTCTTTGGAAACCCGACCTTCTTTGTCTGCATAAGGTACTCCACGCAAACATTGACGCGCCTGATCTGCTTGCATCACTAAATGTCAACACTAGATACAAATCGCGCTTTCCAAACACATTTGCAATGCAGGGTTACAAAAACAAACACATCCTACTACAGCCCTGTGGTTGGAATGAGCCGTTCTTATAACGAAGTGGTGCGAAGTAGCAAAGACATTGATGATTTTAACGCCAGTTTTGCACAGTATAAGAAAATAATTACAAATTTATATAAAAGCCAAAAGTCCTCTTCTCTTTAAATGATTTACTGCACTTAACGGTTCTGGACTCTTTATTGTATTTTATATTAGTTTTTGTTTTCTGTTATTTAATATGTAGCAATATGCATTGTTTTTAATTTACCATGCTGTATCCACTATTTATGGATTATTGTCTAGCTTACCTCAATTTATAAACTTATTGTTTTTTATGGTTTTGATAGTAATCTGTTAGTGTACCAAAAAAAGAAAAAAAAAAAAAGTCACGGCGGTATTACAAAGTCGCAATTATTTCTAAACGAATTAATTTACCAAATTATAGTTATAAAGCGTAAAATTGAAAAACATTATTGCCATAATATTAATGAAACTTCCTAGTTATAGCTGCTGCTGACTGCTTTATTAAATTAAAATTCCACTGCTTCACGTGACGTAGGTGGAAAATGTTTTCCTAAATAACTGCGGGGACGTCGTATTTACTTTTGTCGCTTTCGATGTAAATTGCATCGGTCTCGTGAGGCCAACAAGCTCTCTTTATTTGACACGATCCGACACTGGTGATAAAAAGATTTCATTGGGCATAATTTTAGAATTTACTAAGATCTCTTAGCTCGCAAATTATTTTGTGCAATTTAAAAATAAAACAATAGCTCCAAAAACTCACTACTTAGCAATATAGATTTTGTAAATAATTAAAGTAAAATGGACGTCGGTTCCCCTGTCCGACTTTCTTTTACCAGTTCTTCTTGGAAGGGTCTTAATTTCCGAACTGGTGGTAGGCTCAGTAGCTTAAAGTAATAAGGTATGTCTACATAATAAAGCAATTAAATAAAATGCAAAATAAAATAATTTTATTTGTATAAATTTAACAGTAAGAAACGTATCCAATTAAAATATTGTTTCTGGTCCTGTATAAGAGTCGAAACAATTTCAAATAATATGCAAACAGGGACTTGATTTCAACCTATTTACAAGACTGAATTTAATTCATACTTTTTTAGGGTTTCGTACCCAAAGGGTAAAAACGGCACTCTATTACTAAGACTTCACTGTCTGTTTGTCACCAGGCTGTATCTCAAGAACTGCTATAGCTAGACAGTTGAAAATTTTACAACTATGTATTTCTGTTGCCGTTATAACAACAAATACTTAAAACAAATATTTAAGGGGGCTCCCATACAACAAACGCGATTTTTTTTGCATTTTTTGCCCGATATCAATAATGGCAACAGGTAGGCACTTGAAATATTCACAAAATACTGAGTTTTTTTTTATTTTCATAATAAAATTAAATTAAAATAAATATTTAAGGGGGCTAAGTTTGTACGGAACTCTTCGTGCGCGAGTCGGACTCGCACTTGGCCGGTTTTATTTTTGCTAATAAACGGTACTCACGAATAATAGGCTTGTGTCCACTAACAATAAATTGGAAGGGTTACAGTTTCTAATTATGAATTATGATATAGAGATAACAAAAACTAAAACTATTTATCATAATAATTAAAGATTATTTTTTTTTTTAGAAAATAAATTCCGCGAAAATAGTTATTAGGTCCCGTGACAGTAAACACCAATCAGAAAGAGTTACGTCACACCGTGCAAAACATTACTGTGATGATAGTAAAATGCCGTATAAAGTTATATAGAATATATTGATAGCAAAATATGAAATACAAGAAAACTAGAAATCCTCTGACACGAGAACAAAAACAAGAAGTGACATACACAAATTAATCACTATATGTCAGACGTGTCTGTGGCCTGGATATTTGGTATAAAACCTCCAACACGCCCCCTTTTATCTAAATATCTAGGCAAGCCCTAAGCCACGTACACACTTATTATGACCAGCTTTTGGTAAAGTTTTCGTTAAAACATCAGCGATCATTAAGTCTGTCGACAAATGTCTAAGGTCGATTGGCGTATCCCTAACAATATCCCTAACAAAATGGAACTTGATGTCTACATGCTTGCTACGAGCATGATACACGTGATCACTCGCAAGACATATAGCGCCCTGATTGTCGACAAACATACTAGTGCATGATATCTCTACCAGACCAATCTCGTTTAGCAGACTATTTAAGTACACACACTCTTTCATAGCCTCTGCCAAACTCACATACTCAGCCTCAGTAGAAGACAGTGCTACTGACCTTTGTTTTTGAGATTTCCATGATATGGCTGCACCTCCAAGTATAAACGCGTAACCAGAATAGGAGCGTCGGTCTAAAATACAACTGCCCCAATCGGCATCCGAAAACCCTTGCAATCTCTGTCTAGTTTTCCTATAAACCAAACGATAATCGATCGTCTTCTTCAAATAACGTAGAACACGTTTGGCACAAGCCCAATGAACCTTAGAATGCTTATCCGTGTACTGTGCTAGTTGTGATACTGTATTTGCAATATCAGGTCTAGTTCCAACACTCAAATACATGAGAGCTCCTATTAGTTCACGATACGGCATTTCTTCTTCATCAGTTTCCACCTGTTCATCAAACTTCATTCCTACTTCCATAGGCGTTGAAACGGTATTACATTGATCCATTTGGTATTTTTTCAAAATGTTATTAATGTACTCTTTTTGTGACAAGTATACACCTTCTAAATCTCTATTTATTTCTATTCCTAAACAACATTTTGCTGGACCAAAATCTTTCAACTCAAATTCTTCAGACAATATCCTTTTAAATCGCTGTATACTGTCTTCGTTTTGCGAAGCTACGAGGATATCGTCCACATAAATTGTTACTAACAATAAATTGCCATCCTCATCTTTCTGATGATATAAACATGGCTCATTGACAGTAGATGTCAATCCCATCTCCCTCAGTTTTTCATCTAAGCGCAGGTACCACTGACGACCAGCCTGTTTCAATCCATACAGTGACCTTTTCAACAAACACACATTTCCCTTCTCTACTTTCTGAAGTTCTTGAAGTAATTTCTTAGCTCGCTTATATACTATGGAAGTTTTATCTTCACGTTCTATAAGTTTGTAATTTAAGCATTCACCCAACAACTCAGGAACATGCATATCAATATCTTCCTCCAGATATCCGTTCAAGTATGCTGTATTTACATCCATTTGATGAATCTTTAAATCTAATTCCGCAGCTAATGCACTTAATAATCTAATTGTTTCAAGTCTCGTAACAGGAGCAAATGTTTTGTTATAATCTATGCCACATTTCTGACTGAAACCTTTTGCGACTAGCCTGGCCTTCTTCTTCGTGGTTCCATCGACATTTCTCTTTGTTACCAAAACATATCGACATCCAACCACTTTCCGGCCATCTGGTTTTTGTACTATATCAAACGTATCATTTTTTACAATACTTTTAATTTCGCTTAGAATTGCTTCCATCCAACCTTCTCGTTCATCACTAGAAAGTGCTTCTTTTAGTGAAATTTCTCTTCATTTTCTGAATCATCACTTTGTTCTACATTAACCTCAACCATCTTGTAGACCTTTCTAGGACGTCCGACGTTACCTCGTTCTATCCTAGGTCTCCCTGAGCCTCGTTTCATGGTTTTATTCGTTACACCATGAGTTGACGTAGACGGCATTGGCGGTAGCGGATCATTATCACTGCATTCAGGTTGCTCTGGAATTTCATTTTTCTCATTACACTTTCCGTTATTCATTACATTAAAGTCAAAATAATTTAAAACTTTTTCTTCAATATTCGATTCTTGTTGAATAACTTTTTCATTATATCCGTGATGCAAGATCTTTACATCTCTTGCTACAACTACTTTATGTTCATCAGGTATCCAGACTCTATAACCTTTTGTACATCTGGGATAGCCTACCAAAATTCCCTCTTTTGATCTGCTCGCGAACTTATCTTTAATCGGTGCCTTATCTAAAATAAATATCTTACAACCAAATCTCTGTAAATAATTTATTTTATCCATCTTACCATGCCATTTTTCGTGTAGTGTTACACCCTCAAGGCTACTGGTAGGACATCGATTTCGGATGTGACAGGCTGTGGCAACTGCGTCAGCCCAGAACCCCTGTGATAAACCTGAAGACAATAGCATGCACCTAGCCATCTCCAATAAGGTTCGGTTCATCCTTTCGCTTACGCCATTCATTTGAGGAGTATACGGAATACTAAGCCTTCTCCCAATTCCATTTTCCTGGAGAAATTCCTCAAATTCTCTATGACAGTAGTCCATCGCATTATCAGATTGTAAGAACTTAATTCTCTTACCTGTTGTGTTTTCAACATGGCTCTTGTATACCTTGAATGCTCTGAAGACTTCACTTTTCTTGGTCAGGAAATACACTTCACACCAACGAGTACAATCATCAATAAACGTTACGAAGTACTTAGCTCCTCCAAGCGCAGTAGTCTTCATTGGACCTACAGCATCAGTGTGAACAATTTTTAAAATTTCATCACTCTGACCATGAGATCTTTGAAAAGGTAGCGCTGTCATCTTCCCTTTCACACAAATCTCACAATTGCTCAATTCACTTGCATCTGTCAACTTTACTCTCATGTCATTTGCATTCAGAACTTTCATTAGATCTCTCCCATTCAAATGACCCATTCGCTCATGCCATGACCAAATATCGTCATTCATGTTGCTCACAGCTGAAACTTTATCATCAGCCTTCCTAACGATATACAGATTTCCGACACGATCTGCAGTCAATTTTACCTTACCATCTCTTTTTACGATAGCAAGATCCTTTGTAAAAATGACTTCACAACCTACATCTGTCAATTTTGAAACAGACATCAGATTACTCCGAAGGTCCGGAACATACAACGCATTTTTGAATTCGGTACGCGCAATGTCATTATCGTTCTGAGCTAAGAATCTAACACAGCCTTTGCCTTTGACATGTGATGACAGACTATTCGCCATGTTCAACTTACCTTTGTAAGCTTCTACCTTACCGAAAAATTTTCGCTGATCATTGCATAAGTGCGACGTGCAACCACTATCTAGAATCCACATATTCCTTTTCGATTCTATCGAAGCACTAAAACTTTCAAAAACATCATTCGCAGTTTCCGATTCCTGCTCCGTAACACATTTCGACTCATCTTTAGATCGTTTCTTCATCTTACATTCTGAAGCCTTGTGACCAAAAGCATGACACTTAAAACATCGAAATTTGAATGTTTGGTTTGACATTTCCTCTCTTTTGTTTTTCTGCTTCATCTCTTTTGTTGTATTATTTTTCGCATAAAATGCTCCATCATGATCAACTCTCTTTTCATATCTAGAATTACACTCCTCAATAATTTTGATTTTCAGTAACTCTATCGTAGGTAGCTCGTCTCTTGTTTCCATGGCACATCTAAAATTCTCGAAAGAAATCGGCAAACTATTCAGCAATAGTACAGACAATAAGTCCTGGTGAATATTTATATCCATATCCTCCAACTTATCCACCGTATCAAAGAATTTAGATAAATAGTCGTGAACATCCTCACTATCTAACATTTTGCATGTTATCAATTGCTTTAGCAGCATCGCCTTTCTGGCAGGACCCTTCGATGCGTGCACACTCTGAAGCTTTAGCCGTACGTCTCGCGCTGTCTCACACCCACGTATCTGCTTTAGTTCGCTTGGACTCAGAGATAATACTAAATCCGACTTAGCTTTACGGTCTCCATCGATCCATGCCCTCATTGCATCCGCATCATCTTTGTTCACATCAGGTTTCGTTTTCTCACCGGATACAAATCCCCAAGCATCGTTCTTTACCAGCACGGCTTCCACTTGTATCCGCCATGTATCATAATTTTCACGACTCAACAATTCTATTTTTATCGACATTTTAATGGATGTTAATGGCCCATTACCTGTGATGATAGTAAAATGCCGTATAAAGTTATATAGAATATATTGATAGCAAAATATGAAATACAAGAAAACTAGAAATACTCTGACACGAGAACAAAAACAAGAAGTGACATACACAAATTAATCACTATATGTCAGACGTGTCTGTGGCCTGGATATTTGGTATAAAACCTCCAACAATTACTGTTGTGGTTGACGTTTTCATAGATTTTTCATTGTAATTTTGATACAATTTAACTTTTGTTCTTAGTTAGACGACAGTTTGGTGAAACGGCAACAATCCTGCCAAATGTTTGTATGATGAATACTTGCATTTCTATAAATGTTAAATATCTATGTATTATATATATATATATATATATATATATATATCTATCCATTACCCTAGTATCTTAAACACAAGCCTTACAGTGCTTACTTTGGACTTGGCTAATTGGTGTGAATTTATTTATTTTAAAAATATGATATAGCCATGGAATGGGAACTTACCATGCAGCAATAGTAATCATTTTATCGAAATTGACGCCGTTATTGTTAGTAGATTTTTCTTGGAAACAGCGACTTTTCTTCCGCAATGTTAAAACTTTGACGTAAGTATACACAACTCTAAAATATTTATTATAAACTTAGCAGTTTTTCAGTTTAGTGGAATGACTTATTGTCCTATACCTGTATATTTTTATTGTTTTGTTTTATAGCTTAAACACGCAAAAAATACTTACATCAAAATGGTCTATATAAAAAGACATTCTTGTATTTGTTTATAAACAATGAATACCACCTTTTTTGCAACTTTTTAATTTTTTCCGCAATTGTGGAATGTTTGTAACATATATAAATAATTTGTTTGATGTTTTAAGCTTGTGCTTCACCACTGGGGCACTATACAGTACTTGTAACACGAGGGATTCATTTATAATAAAATAATTCTAACAATACAGAGTATTGTTTATTTTGCACGGCGTGACGTCATTCAAGACGCCATGACAGTCTTGAATGTTTTCAAGGGAAATTTATATTGGTTTTTTAAAATGCAAAATACATATTGTTAATGTTCAATTTTATTCACAATAACAATTTTTTTGGAATAAAATACACATTAAGATATATTATAAACCACTTTTTAAAATTTAGGCAACTAGCCTATCGTTCATATTGCATATCTATGCACTGAACTTTTGATATTAGTACAACTAATATAATGATCGGGAGACAAGGAATTTGTATTTGTTTTTTTAATGCAAACATTTACATGCTAAGTTTTTTGCAAGAAATATCTAAGTTTTGTTTTTCGTGCAACTAAGATTCAATCGGAAATTATTCGCGGTCGGTGCGTGGCCAGGCGAACAGAGGTAATGTAGCGAGAATTTAAATTTACATTTGAATGAAATCCGGATTTTTCTTTAGGAAGTAATTTCTAATGGTGAATTTAAAGACAAAATATCAACGTGTTGAACGGTCTACGAGTGTAGCGGTCTGTGAGAACAACGAACACGTCTCCAGAGTATTTGCATGAATTATGCAGTAGGCCTGCCGTGTAAATCGGACTCAGATTTAATTCTTCGTACCCGTTTCGAATGTACACAACATTACCTGTGTTGGAAATAGCCAATATGTTAATACAAATATCATTATGACTTATAATATATTATGACACGTCAACCTATTCTCAGTAACTCATAGAGCAACTAAAGCCTTTGTTGCCCAGATATTTTCAGAAAGAGACTTGTCTATATATATGAAGGTAGGTTATTTAAAACAGATATTCAGGCTTAATGAAGAAATAAAAAAGAAGGCTATAAAAATATTTAGACCTAGGCCAACGCAGAGCAGAGGGTTGGTTGAGTGCAATTTACACATATCTAACCATTTCTATCGCGTTTGAGTTATTATTTTAAATTCAAATAATAACTCAAAGGCAAAAGTAACGTTTGCGCATTTAAAACTTATACTTAAGCCTCTGAGGATTTGGAGTGTTAAGAAAGAAATACATACTTTGAATTAGGATATCAACTAACTACCTATATAATTTTGCATATACTACAGTTTCAAAAGAGGTGTAATAAATTTTGTATAATGTAAATGTATATCAGATCAAACATTAGGCGTCTTGCGAAACAATCGGAAAACCGAAACAGTACCTGTTTCATATCTGTCAAACGAAAGCTTTTCCTTGTCACTCTGCCGTCTCTTTTGGCGTAATGATATCTACTTCTCTTTGGTCCACCGGCAGCGACGACAGCGACGATGACTATTAAAATGTATTTTATAAATTATGTTAATATTCTTAAAGTAATAACTTATTCATCTAAGGAGGACATAGTTTTGTGAGAATATTGATTTAAATACTTTTGATTTGTTTTGTTTTTCACCTTATATTGCTTTTAACTTGTATTTTTTATCTTCTCTGCGTCAGAAAAGTTCGAGTATACTTGTTTAACACAGATTTAAAAATTATAAAAATGTTGTGAAACAAATGGGATGTAGTGGAAGTATTTTTTAGGGTGCCGTACTCCGTACCAAAAACGGAGAGAGTTCCAAACGGACAACAAAGTGACCCTATAAGGGTATAGGGTCACTTTGTTGTCCGTCTGTCAAGACTCTTTTTAATCCGAGATCCCACCGATAAATTCTGCAGGTATCTGTTTCTATAGTGAAACTTCTTCAAACGATTGATAAGTAAAAATTAAATGCATTAGTTCGGGATGCCTATGAAAAATTTGCCGCAATAACCTGTAATTAATTTTATTATAATTAATTTATGTATATGAAATGTAACTATATATTTTTAAAGAATTTGTACGTCATTTAAAAGATAATGATGTGAAGAATCTAAAAAACAATGGTTGCCAGCCAGCCGTAACTTATTGGTTGCCAGATGTAAACTGGTACATTATTGTTAATTATATATGGTCATCTGTTTTTTTATAAAAATATTATATCAAATTGATTGTTAATATTTGCTCTACTCAAAAACTTATGGTTGCCAGTAAAAAAGTGACACACAGGGATACACAGGTCGTTTCGTGCTGTAAACACAGTGACGAGGGTTGGTTTCCGCGCGAGCAGCGACTATTTGTAGCATGCGGTGGACACCGGCGGCAATTGTGTGCGGCGGGTTAATATAAAATTTATAAAAACGACAAGAAAACGGTCAGTGGCGGTGTTTTGTGGTTATGTTCGGTGGCCCGCATGCGGCCAGCCTTAATAGCTAGCAAAGCTCTAAGACAGTTCTCGAGCGTCGCGATACTGTGTACACGTCTGTGTTACGTGTCACTGTGTTCAGTGTTAGTACAGTTCAGTGTTTGTTCTGCGTGCTGGTCGCTCTGTCCGACCGACTCCTTACCCAGCTTATTGCGATTAGTTGTTAGTGCATAACGAATTTTAGTTACTGCACTCGTGATCGCGGACTCTTTTGTTTCTACAAAAATAAAAGGCTCTTCACCTCACCCGCGACTTGCGTTCGTTGATACCTAACGGTGAGAGAGGGGGTAGCTATCCTGTCAGCCGCGGAAGGGAGGGGTGAATAGGGAGGGAGAGTAGGCATCTTACTCACGCTTGCGCACGGTTTTCATAGCTGTGCGCAACGGGGCCGTAAAGGGGCTGCTCTGGTTGTAGCAGGCCCTGTTCCGCTTTCTGATGCCAGGGTATGATTTTTCATCTTTTGTTTCTTCCAAGTCCCCGAACTCCACCCCATGTGTTGAGCAACCTGCATCGCCTCCGTCCGTTCGATCTTATTCTGAGATGAATATACTAGTTCCGCATCCAGTGGTTCGAACTCCGAGCCTGAATTCATTACTTAATTTATCTCCCCCCTAACAAACGGCTTCTCTGTTCCGGCCTAGAGGTACTGTTTGCTATGGGAGTTGCTGTAATTCTAGCCGGTGACATCAATAGCAAACATGTCCAGTGGCGCTGTAACTCAAACAATACGAATGGTAGGTTGATGTTCAGTCTCTCTGAATATATATTATTCGACCTACCTAGCCTAGCCGGTAAAGGCTTGGAGGCCTACCCACTAAAACCTGCGGCGTCCCCCAACACATTGGTGGGGGTCGCGTGGCCCCTTACCGGAATCGGCCGCGACCCGGACCAGTGTGGGTCCGCCCCTTGGGCGGACCAACGGGGTGAGCCATGATGCCCTAAACGCCCCGCACGCCTGAGGGCCAAGTGCAATGCAGCTGCCGGTCTCCCGCTCCGACAACCGCTGGCCCCTCTTGGTGGGGAAAAGAACTGCACCTCTAGACCGACCCTAATGGCGGCCGAGGTGTGCAGGTACTTCCCCCCCCACCTCAATCGGGACGTGCGTCCTCGGAAGTCCTCAAACAATAGTTCCCGGGGGGCCTTCCGGGGCCGACGTCCCGCCGAGCACCCCTCTCGACCCCTCCACGCGGCCTCGGAGAAAAGCTCCGATGCAAATGAATATTACACCTACTGAAGCAGCAGAAATCGTCGCCCTATTGTAAGAAGGGCTCAGCCAGCGGGCTGTCAAATGTCAGCACTACGTAAGCCAATCTTGTGTTTCGAAAGTTTATAAACGCTTTCGGGAGACTGGTGGTTTTGTCCCGAAACCAAACTCTGGATGGCGCCAGTGCACATCGGAGAGGGATGCCCGTTTTATTGTGTCAACATCACTTTGAAATCGTCATTTGACTGGAGTCAACGTCAAGTGCCAGCGAGTGGACAGTTCGTTGAAGATTCAAGCAAGCAAATTTGACTCCAAAGAGGCCTGCCACAGGCCTGAAACTGATGGCAGGTCACCGAAAGGCACGCCTACAATTTGCTCGCACCCATCTTGATTGGGAAGTCGAGCAATGGAGGTGGGTCCTGTTCTCCGACGAGTGCAGAAGCTTATTTTCGTGCCTGGCGGGGGACGAAGAGACGGTTTTACGTCAGACCGCTCCATTTCCGATATTCTGCTGGAACATGTCAGTCCCTATGCCGATATCCTGATAGGATATATCGGTGATGACTTCCTCTTCATGCACGATAACGCTCGTTGTCACACTTCCCGTGCCACAACCGAGTAGGTACCTCGAAGAACTCGGTATCGCCACATTGGACTGGCCAACACTCAGTTCGGACTTGAGTCACATTGAGCACGTGTGGGATAAACTGTAGAGGAAGGTCCGTTCCAGAAATCGTGCTATTTCAAGTGTAAATGAGCTGAAACCGGCTTTGATAGAGGAGTGGGAAGGTATCCCGCAAGAATGGATTCAGAAGCTGATTAGGTCAATGAAGAATCGTCTTCGAGCAGTTATTAGGTCTAGGGGAAGGAACATAAAATGGGTGAATATCAACAATATGTATTACATATTATGTAATTTTTTTTGCAAGTTTTGGTGGCGTATTTTTATTAAGTTTTTCATAAAAAATAATATAACAATACTTAATATCTAGACTAACAATTGTATAATTATAGAATTTTCCAAAAATATGACCAGTAATTAATGAAATATTACCATCCAAAGTTTGAGGTGGCCGCCAATACTGAAGTTTGCTCACCTAATGTAAATTAATCTACTTATACTTATACCTTATCCACGAAAACTAAAAAGTTCTCAATATTAATATCATAAAAAGAAGTAACATGAAATGACGAAATATTTAGCAATAAATAAACACTAATTATAATAAGGTACTGTTAATTATAATCTAATCTCCTATTTGAATAATACTTCTGATATCAGTAAATTACAATATGAATAGAAACTTAAGAAATAGCTTAAAATGTCATATTCGGTGTCACTTTATCATATTTTGTATGTTTAATATGATTTTTCTCAATTTTACTATCCTCCTGAGGTTTAGTTATTTCAATATCGTCTAATTTATTGGTTTTTGAAAACAAGGCGATATTTTCAAAAAATTAACCAGAAGGATGTGCTTCATATGCCACACTAATATCGTATTGGGATAACAAACTTGAATAAAAAAAATCTTTGTTCATCAATCTTACGTCTTTTGAAGTTTGTCTTTTTATTTAAATTCAGTACGAAATCCTCAGATACTCTAAAACGCTTCACATTACTTCGTTAAATGTCAATAAAGTAATGTAAGCTTTTCAGATCGTTCATCACTTTTTATTCTCGTGATCGTTGTGATTTTGAATGGATCTGCAGTAACACTCAATACATTGGATTTTTACATTTGAATTTTAATAAGCTTTTCAGCTTTTTCTGCTTTACATATTTCTATGAGTATCCTTCTCTTTCCTTAGTTCCATTATCCTTCGTTGCAACAGCTTAGTCTTTTTGGCTTTCTTATATTTACCATGTAAATTGTTTGAATTTTCTTTTTACTTGACTCGAAGAAATACACGAATTTAGACTACTACATTCAGACGAAGTGTCTATACTGTCAGCAGTATACATTCTCTTAGACGAGGCCTAAGAGAATGTATACTGCTGACAGATGGTGACAATGAAGGTGAGTGGATTGGAGTTTCAATGGGGCTGCTGATAAGTATATTTCTTGATAATTTTGGCTCAGTACTTTTTGACGGTGAGTGAATTGGTGTTTGATGGGATTGCTTGTAAGAATATTTCTAGATCAGTTGGCTCGTCACTTTGTGCATGACTAGTACTAGAGATATTTGCGGTATTTGACTTATAAAAACATGATCAGATTCTGCGAGAATGTTCAACATAGGCATCTGAGTTTCTACATAGGGAAACTTTTTTGTCAGCCTTGGATTTGTTAGAAGAATTATTAGGATTCATGGACTAATATTGTTACTGTCGATGATTGATTCCCTTATCGAACTTGTGTTACATTGGATTAGCGGATTCGTATTTCTTAGTAACGCATTATCTCAATAGAATGGCTGTGACTGTCTGATAGGTCAGTCAAAGCAGAAGCGTGACAGCTCTTGCATTATTTTCTTTTAATGGAAGCTAGAAGGGTTTTCATTTCCTTCTATTCATAATACTCTTTGTTAGCATTTTTTCTCCTTTGGGCTCGTCTTCGTTCACGTAGCGACAGTTTACTAATAGATACTATTTTATTTTACATTTTTATATGGTATTTTTCTCATTCTTTTCTTCTTAGTTCTTCAGCTTTCTCAAAGTCTTTTTTATACTCTCTTTCCTCTTTCTTACAGCAACCTTTTTTTCTCTCCAGTCTTAATAAGTCTCAGAGTTCTTAACCGATTTTAATATTTTTTATGGTGAATCAAATCAACAGGTTTAGGACCAGATGGTGACGGAACCAGAATTTTGAAATTCGCAAAAAATTTTTTTTTTCTTTTTTAGGTATTACGTTCCGCTCCAATATATGGTGCTAGCGTAGCTTTATGCTTAGCGACTGCATCACCTAGTTGGAGCGGAGCGAAGCGAAGCTCCCATGGATCAGCTTCAATGGCGCAATGTCTGTTACGCCATAACTTCCAGAGTTCTTAACGGATTTTAATATTTTTTGCGTGGAATCAAATCAACAGGTTTAGAACCAGATTGTGACGGAGCCCGAATTTTGAAATTCGCAAAAATTCCCATCGAATTTTTTTTTTCTTTTTTTAGGTATTACGCTTTGCTCCATAGATGGTGCTAGCGTAGCTTTATGCTTAGCGACAGCATCGCCTAGAAATTTTTGCATAAAAATGATTTTTACTTATACATTTTTATTGAATACTAGAAAATAATGTAAGTATCCAACGTTTGCCAGGATTCGAACTTGAAACTATTCAAGTGACGGCTCTAACCAATTGACTATATAATCAAATTTAACGCTTTTTTCTAGTATAAAATAAATATGTAGAACTATAATATAATCCTCAAATAAAAAGCAAAATAAACATGAAAATATGTCTTTTCTTATACCCATATGATGCTATGTATGTCGCATACATACTAAAAATAAAAGTTTTAATTTACATACAAGCTGATTTAAATAGTATAAATTTTGGTGGAATATTTAAGTTTTGGTGGCGTAACTTTTGCCACCGAAACCACCAATACTGAACCATCTAAACTGAAAATTTACAAAAAAAAAATACTTAAATTGAGTAAGTTGAGTAATGTTTGCGATTGAAATAATAGAATAAAGTCTATAACCCGAAATACTATTTAACGCTATATACTAACTACGCGAATAATAAGAGATAAACATACAATTCATGTCACAAAACTAAAGAATCGTTGAACTAAGCCCCACCAAAGAAGTTACTCACGTTATGCGGGACACGGGAAAATGCTACACACAGTCACACCTCCGCTCTTTGCAAGTGCGAGTGGAAACTTAATTAAGTGTAGTATAGCAACATGACAACTCCCGCGCCGTTAAGTGATCAGTTACAACGTGTTGAAATTTTGCCATCGTAACTTGGAAAAAAAGGATGAAATTATGTGAGCATTTAAAAGCTTTGACAATATTTATTATTTATTAACTGTCTGATTTACCTACATAGAACCCTAAAGATAATACATAGCAAATGCGTGTTTTATAAGAAGTTAGTTGTGGGCACGCCACCTGGTGCTGAAATAATTTCATTTTTTTACTATTAACTAATTAATTGGCATGTTTTCTGCTATAATCTGCTGTAATTTGTTATAATTAATTTTTTAACATAAAATATGTACATCACACGTTATAAGGACACCTAGGACTATCAAAAAATGGTGTTGGGATATTCACCCAAATATTGAAATTAATTTTAAGGCCAAATAATGATTTAATAAATATTTTTTTTTGTTTACTTCATTCGTTATTTTTCCATATTTCCTTGTATTCCTAACTCCTTCACTTATTCCGGGATAGCTCGCTTAAGTACTGGTGTCATTAAAATAATTTTGATATTAATTTAAAGTTAACAGTTTAACCTTTAAAATGGTGCCATTATTATTATTCGTAACTAGTGATTTAGTACCCAAGATCGCGCGGAATTAATTCCAAGTAAGTAAATCTAGATGCGCCAGTGTGCCATTTGAATTTATTCAAATCTGCCGCGTTATCTATTTGTATGTTAGTAATTTTTATTAATTTGGTCGATCCTCCTTGCCTCACCTCGATTTATCCCATTTCCCTTTCGCACACACCCTGTCTCGCATATCGAAGAGAGAGACGATCCCGCCATCTATTGGTGGCATATCATACAGCAACGTGACCCACATGCCGGCAAAAAGAAAGAAAGAGGACTGATGGACTTCTGCCATAATTAATTGAACTAGTGGCCTATCCACAAACCCCTACAACAAACTATAGTTTTATGTGACGGTGTCTTCGTGTGCGTAACAATAAGGAACAGCAAAGGCCACGGACGTCCCCGGCAGCCTCCAGCATCTCACACCACGTGGCGGTCAAGGTATAGTGTCTCCTTCATCTTCCTCTCATATTTGTTGTCGACGTTAATTTTCTCATACTGCAAAACAGTCCACTAATTTTGAATCACCCGTACAACTAGATTACATACTTACTCGCGAGTGTATATTTATAACAAAAGAAGGACAACAAAATACCTGGTTGTTTAATATGGACCATTTCCTTTTAAGAATACAAGATTATGCAAAGCATACACTCATTCATTCTTCTTACCTCAATAAATAAAAAAAAACATTTTAGTATTGTGACTTTCGCAAGTAACTTATATCTGCTCCACGATAAGATACATATATTTAATGTGGGTCTAAGGTTCAGGTACTGATGCAAATGTTATGATTACAAAAGTCACAAAAGTAAAATCCAATAAGTATAAAATGAAGAAGCCAGGATGGCGATCCTTTTTGCTGAACGATAAAATACAGATGGGATCGTTTCCAAAAACGACAAATCGTGTAATTTTTTCAGACGAAATAACAGCGTGAAACGGCTCACATTTTTGTTTCTAAAATAAAAATATATTCTTTACAATTATATTTTTGATATTTTATTGTTTACTTTTAGAAATAGAAAAAAAAAACTTGAATAAGTATTGTTTGATTTTCATATCGACAAAGACACTTTTATACGCTTCAGTAAAACGTCGTCGCTGCTGGACAATAGCATACCCCAAGGATCGCCACATCGGACCTGCATGGTTGCGAAAGAGTAGTTATGTAATGTAAGTCACATTAGCTGCTGGTTCTGAATGGTTTATACAGTGTGCCAAGCTTAAAAGTATCTAAATAGTGGTTGGACTTGAAATAAAAATAGGATTTTGCTTTTTAAATATGGCAATGTTAGATAACAACATACTTAGTCAAGATTAGGAGCTCTAATGATCAAACGGATGGTATTATAAAAAAGTTCGGAGAATGTGCTTTCGGCGAACATTGCTTCGGTAAATGAATTGGAGTTCCGTATTGTAACTGTAATCAAAGTTGAGTACTTAAAAGTGTGATTTAGAACAAAATTCCGCTGTTTGCTTCGACGCCAAACGTACGTATGTTCCGACCCGCTACAATCCACCCCGATTCCAGGGGAAGTCCGTTCCTTGGTAACGCACTGCCAATAAAGCTAATGATTTTTGGTCATAACTTTATTTTTGCGAGTTGCTAAATTCGGAGTGAAGGAGCATCACAATCTGGTCCTATGATTTGATTCGAATCCACACAAAATTATTAAAATCGGTTAAGAACTCGGGAAGTTATGGCGTAACATACATTGCGTCATTGAAGCTGAGCCATAGAAGTTCCACTCCAATAAGCATAAAGCATTGCTAACACCATATATCGGAGCGGAGCATAAAACTATAAAAAAAAAACAATAATAATAGCAAATTTTATATTTCATAATAATGAAAAATTTCAAAAAGCTCGTATTTTTTGTTTTAATAGGAAATCCCATAGAGCTTATGTTTTTTGGTCATCATTTTTTATTTTTTGCAAATTTCAAACTCTGTTACGATCTAGTCCTAAATATTTTGATACGAATCAACACAAAAATTATTAAAATCGGTTTAAAACTCGCGAAGTTATGGCGTAACAGACATAGTGTCATTGAAGCTGATCCATAGGTTCATAATAATTTTCAATAAATATACTATAGACTATGGCGGTCGACAAACCTGTGAAATTGAGAAATAAATTCTTAATACTTTATAAATATCAAGTCTATTGTTCAAGTATCAAAATATAAGATTGAGAAGTTGCTAGTGTTTAACATGTTAAAGTAATTATGTTTTAAGAACATATATTGACATTTTAAAGTTTAACTAATTTGTACGATCGGCCAAGAAAGTGGTGTACCACTTTTGATTTAGTTTGCTAGTCATCGAAAATTACAACAAGGTTCTATTAGACTTAGCTGAAGGAGATGCATAGTAATGACGTAAACCTAATTGATAAATATTTATACGTCATAAGTCACATAATAGTGTATGCCATTTTAACCTTTGTTTTTTAAGAAATAAGACATTAATTACTGCCAAGAAAATTTCAATGTTTCTAATCAAAAATAATACAAACTATTTAAAGAGTCAACCAAATTCTTTATAGAAAGAAATCTGACATTTGACATTATGTCAAATATATTTTAATAATTTCTGTTATTTTCCGTGTTAGTTTTTATTTAACTGCATAATAAATATCTACGTCAATGCCTGCTAACTTGACTATTGCTGAAATTTTTTTGTTCAACGAAACTAGTTTTGATTTAGTTTCTAGCACCTAGAGACTTTCAGTATCTAATAAAGTACTCTTTGCTAGTGACTAATAATATCTTTGCATAAGGTGACAACTGTGACAAACGTCAATATCATAAGATAGCAATGTTATCAGATCAAGGTGCAAGCAAAACAAATCTTTATTGCTCTGTAAACTGCAAGCGACATTTAGCCTTAGGGTGGTACACCACTTTCTTGGCCGACTGTACATATGCAAGAAAACATCATTATCAGCAGGCCTATTAATGTCTTCACTACTGTGGCACAAATCTTCAGTAAAAAAATAACCGTGAACCAAAAACAGGGCCGTATAAATAATAGACAATGGTTTATTATTCTTTTTTTTACATTTTTAATGTTGGCAATGTGGCTGTGCTCACATTCTCTCTTTTATCCAAAAGACGTCTACTTCCATAATATATTCACACTTGGCAGCCAGATTGGAGATCGCAGGAAAAGACTATAACTCGAAAAACGCTGCCGCCCGTTTTACAGTCTACGGAAGGCGTATGATGATTATTAACTCCATTATCATTAGTCGCCTTTAACGCACCGTTTAGTTTGTAGGGTTGGTGCTATTCTCTCTACCGGACACCTAACGGCTGAATTATTATGTAAGTTAGACAAGTATCACATAAATAGCTAAATATATATTAACAAATTACAAATGCTCTCGAAATTGACGATTCCAGTCGGAATCAATATTCAGGAATTAGTCATGAAATAGACACGATGAATTTATGTATTCCCTACGTTGGATTTCAAAGGCAAACCAGCTGGTCACATGAGGCTTCCCGTTTATTGGAAACACGAAACAAGCTCTGCATTAGCAATCGAGTTTGAAGCCAATCGATACCGTTTCGACTATCAAGTGGTTTAGATCAAATTACTTTTAAACGGTTCCGTTGGGTACAGCAGAGGAAGAAGAATTAAGCTAGATTATAAAGCTCAATCACAATATAAATAAAAAAATATATACGTATATATAATAGAAATATACTTTATATATCTATTGTCCATCATCGCCAGAATTGAGCATAATTAATGACAGGAGATATGCAATAGGAATACTGTTCGATATGACGAAGGCATACGAAAAACTTAAATTCGATATTCTATTGAAAAAACTCCATGATATAGGTGTACGTGGTACGTGGTAGATCGAAAGCATTGACAAAAAAACGAAATTCCTGTGCCCTGTTCCTAATATACATATATAAACGATCTTCCAAATTATTTTAAATGAAACTTGTATAATGTTTGCTGACGATTTCTCCCTTTTATTTTCATGCAATGACAGCACAAACTTAAATGAAAAAATTATAAATCTTATAAATACAATTATGGAATGGTTAAATGATCACAATTTGGAAATAAATTTTAATAAAACAAAAATAATGCAATTTAAGCCACGACAAAAATCTGAATTAATAATAAACAAGAATGCGTCCCCGATTTCTCTCTAATATGTATCCATATAGATTCAAACATTGATTGGAAATCCCATGTACAAAAAATAAATTCATTTCAAATATAATGTACCAAATTATATGTGTAAAAAATCAGTTTGTCATAATATTTGATCCGCATACTGGCAGGTCAATACAGCGAGAGAGAGAGTTACATTATTCAGCTTATTTCCCAGAGGTTCTGTCTCATATTTCGTTACAAGACTGCATGCATAAAAGCATTGTTAGCATAAATAGTTTGGATACCCGCTCCAGAGGCCATCTTGACGCGTTTATACAAGTTATGTTTAAGACAAAATCGAATTTCAGGAAGAAATTAAGAAATATGTTTTATCACCCTATAATTACGACAATAATTGCTATTATAATGTAAATCGTTATAATTTTAATTCAAAGAAACGGCGAGTTCGTAATTATACACTTGGAAAATTCTGTATTCTGATTGTAGATTGTTCGACTTAAAATTGAAAATCGAATGGAGGAATTTGACAGCTTTGTATACATTGATATGCATTTATTAGATACCCTATTATTGTATTGTAATTATTTTTATTGTATTATTCAACGTACTCTTAAATTAAATGTTAATAGCTGTTTTTATATTTTATCTCAGCTTTGAGGCGAGACTAGATAATTCTTTTTAGTAATAATTTATTTTATTTTGAAAATATAGCAATTAAATGTTAAAATAATAATAAAATAATAAGCATACCTATCCTTCTTTATCCATTGTTGTTTTCGTGTAAAAGTATTAAATTAGATGTTGTAGTTATAAGTGGTATTACCTTCAGCATCGAAAACGATACATAGCTCATTAGTAATTTATAATATTTACCTTATGGTTTAAGCGAAAATCTTTATAGGATAAATTTGTATGTACTATGGATTATAATATGGTAAAGGTTTTAATCGCAACCATTTATAAATAAGTCGTATAGTCCCGGCATATTATTTTATCCTGATTTTAAAAACAGGTGATATACGCTGTAGCAAATTCAGATACGTTATCCAATTTTTGCGAAAGTTTATTGTTTATGGTGTGGCTAAAGTTACACGATAAGCTTAAAACGTGGGGTTAAATGGTTAGAATGCCAGTTACATTTTTGTGTGACGGGTTGAGAGCTTACTGCAGCTGGTTCTAAAGTGCATATTCATGTATCCCTATTTCGACTTAATGTTACATACAATTGTATTCACGTTGCAAAATGGCGATTGCGTATAATTCTCTTAGAGGAGTCTTGAGACATGAGTTCTTATATTTTACCTTCTTAATTTTCAGTTTTAACAACCTTTTTAAAGCTAGGTATATGCTTTTTAGGAACCGAACGAAGCTGTATACTTCAACAACCTTTGAAGACTTATCCCTAAAAGTAATTTTAAAATATTCTGTAGTAGTGGACTCGACAGATATTGTCCTAAGCGAACGTTGACTTGAAAAGAACATTAGCTATAAAAAAAAATTGGTTGTCTGTAAAGCCGGTTTACTGACTATAATTTTAAGTGATAACGTCATAAGAAAACATTGATGAAAAATTGCATAATTTTATGAATTGAATTAAATTATTATCACTGAATTATCATTGTTTTGTTACAAAGATGGTTTATATTGAAAATTACATTTTTTTGGATAAATTAAAATTTATTTGTACTCATTAATTCCAATATCTTTGACTTGATAAAGTTTTATAAATCGATGAACACCGGGTGTACGCACAAAAACGATGACTCATTGTCACGTTCCGCCGAGCCGAGCGTGTCATGTTCCGACTGTGATGAGCGTGCAAGGGAGAGCGTGTAACAAGCGATAGAGAGGCACGATCGACCTAAGCGTTCGGCTTGTGACGCATCTCCCTTCCACTCCATCGGACGATGCTTCCGAGTATAAGAGAGACAGCAGCAGCACATTCCAACACCTACATGTGAGCTGTTATGTCAACTGTTTATAAAAATTGAAGTGAAAAGTTAATGTGGTTTCCATTGTTTATTACAACAACAATAATAATAGTTAATTCTTGCATTTTAAGAATTTAATAGTGATCTCATATGTTAGTTCTTTGGTTATTAAAGTAGCATCGGTCGGCGAGTGCAGTAATAGTAGGTTATGTTACACTTTTGACTGAAAAAATTAATGACTCATATAGACTATCGTAAAAACTGCTTTTATTTAGTATTCAGTGAAAATTTTCATCAATGTTTTCTTACGACGTTATCGAGTAAAATTATCGTCCGTAAACCGACTTTACAGACAACCAATTTTTTTATTACGTAGATATTGATTAATGTTATTGATTCTCAACGTAACCGCTTTAAAAGATTAAAGTCCACACACATTGAAACATTTCTCATTGAAAAATATGATCGTGACGTTGATAAATGAAGAAAATCCATTTAACAAAGTGCGTGCCCCAGGCTGTAAGCGTTCATAAATAATGTACTACATTATAACCAGTAAGTACAACTATGCGTAGGTACAATGAGTAATATGCGACTTTATTATTCATGAACCCGTTAGAACGGATAAAGTTTAATCAGTGTATTTATAGTCCTTTCCACATAGCATGGATACGGTGAAGTTTGCTAGTAATCCATTTCAAGCAGGTATATTTCAAAACAATGAAAAATGTGTTTTTGAAGCATCAAAATTCAAGCATTTGAACAATAATAAACAGAAATAGATATATTGTGTTATAGAGTCACGAAATACTTTTTAATGTGATGAAAACGAGTTAATCTACTATACATGGGAAAAATTTAAAAAGCAATGATGTAATATCGCATAATATTAAAATGAAACATATAAAAACGGATTTCAATTAGAGCCTCAAAAACTTAGTCAGAAGCTCTTCAGCGTTTTCCCCCCATGTGGGCGCGGTCCGTCGTCACGCACGGTGCATTATACCTACTTCATAATTTTCTCTGTGACATTGATTGACAAAGTTCATCATAAAACCATCACAAGCACTTCTTGGGGCCGGATATCGAAAACCTTACTTTATTACAGATAACATTAAAAATTTGTGAGCATTTGTAAAGCAATATAAAAGCTATAAAAAACTCGTCTCTCTACCTCAAGTAGTTTTTCAGAGTTCTGCGGCTGGAAACTTTGACCACATGGCATTGGGAAAAAGTCTGTATTTTTTTCTCTTCATTATGGTATTAACAGGATATAAACGATACTGCAAATAAGAAAAGGTTTTTCAAATCATAGTATTATGGGTAGGTACAGCTAAATTGAAATTGTTGTCATTTGTTAGATGTTCTTAGAAGAAATATTTAAATAAAACTATCTTTTTTATTTCTGTTCTTCTGGTTCACTAAAATCTCTACCTAGAAAGTTATAGGCTAGCAAAAAGTAACTAAACCTCCATTCATCTCACAGAGGAGTGAAATTAAATAGTGCCAAGTTGCATGTTGTTGTGTTCCTATTGAATTATGATCATGGCGGCGTTCTGAGAGTTTGTCGGCTGTGAAGCTCATTTACCACTCACATAGGCAACTCTTGGTCATATAAAGTTACAGTTCTCTTGAAACAATAAATATAAAAGCATTTTGTTTTGTACCCTTTAATGAACTGCGTACCAGTGAACCAGAAATATATCCTTTTGAGCGTTTTGAGTTTCTCATCATCGTATATACTCGATACTACTATGCGATTTATTCTGAGGTTATTTATGTATGTTCCCAGTAAGTGGCAGGACGAAGTAGCAGAACTATTAATAGATAAGTTGTAATTTAGGCCACCCTACTTGAGGTCATCTACTAATACTTAGTATTACCTTTTTATTGATTCACCTATTATCAAGGTGGAAGGAGCCGTTGTTAAAGGGTAGCACACTAAATATTGCTTCATAAAATATTTACCATTTATTCAAACTCCGCATTCAGCGATTTTGTTAAATCATTAATTGAAATTGTAACTTTTTACCCGGGAAATAAAAATAATCAATCAAGTAAAAAGAAACATAAAAACAGGTATACGATATAATGACCGCATATCTACCAAAGTTTGGGCTATGTTTTCGACTCTGAACGTACTTGACCATTAGATATACTTTTTGTTCGTGATGGAACAAGTAAAGAAAAGATCTAAAATAAAAAAAAATACATTTCTTACAGTTTGCAAAGTGAAATCAAAAGAAGGTGATGCAAAGATAAAAATCTATTTATAGGGATTGGCGTGTCGCGTAGTGGCGTCCAGCATGTCATCTAATTGGCTCCAGAAAACATCATGCGATGTTCACAGCGGGCGGCCGGCTGGATGTTACGAGGGGTTCGGTCCGCTGATTGGCGTCAGAAAACATTATACGATTTTCTATGGTTTGAACAGTATTTATCGTATAATTTAATCTAACAAGATTTAAATGTAGTTTAATGAAACGAACTCCGTGGTCGAGTGACTCGCATATTAGATCCCATGGTAACGCCACTACGAGGTCCCAGGTTCGATCACCGGCCGGGTCAATTAAAAAAACAAACTTTTTTATATGAGATCGAGTCTGGGTATGATCATCATTGTTTTTGAATTGCACAACTCAAATGCTTTAGCTACTAAACTTGTGTTCAGAACAATGTACCTGACGTTGTATCAAATAATATATATTCTGATAGTACAATTTATGTAAATTGACATTTGAATTAATTTTTAATTGATTTCATGCTTTATTCATTTGTCATAAAAGTGTTTTGGACAATTTTGCATACCACATTTTAATATTTTCTTACTTAGGCTTCGAATGATTAGACTGTGCTTAGACATGTGATCTGTGGAGTTTTATTTTATCTATTTTATTATGACGACTGGTCTTATAATTTGATTAAATAAGAAATCGTGCAAAAATCTACAATAAGCAGCTCATACAGTTGATAATGTTAAAGAAAGAACTTAGCAGCGTAAGTAATATGCATAAGGCAATCGAATAGACAAAAAAATACTTCTTTAGGTTTACATGACTCCCTAGAAGTGTTAGTCCATTACCTTAAGCTTTTACAGACATTTTCAATATAGCTCTTTTAATATTTGAGACAAAACATGATTCTACAATTAATTCTGAAATCGTTACAGTTAATAAAATTAATTAATATATTTACAATAATCAGCTCTATAATACTAGTTGATAACTTTCATAAGTTTCATTAAATTATTTTCATTGCCATATCTAGTTTAATCTTGTTAACGTGTTCTTAGTTTATATGGCGATATATTAATACAATGTAACTGAACACACATAGTCGCATTGTTATATACAGCGGTTATGTAACAGTCACTCATCCTCAATCCCGTACTGTGTCCCATAAATAAGAACCCAAGCTTCCTTCCTCTTTCGCAGGAGATCCGTTCACGACGTCCGCGTTGTTTCACTAAAGTAGAGAATCAACGCGTGAACAGTAGTGTAACTGTATAGCGTTTTTGTATCATAAATGAGTAAATGTGATATCCCAAGGGTTCGTAATTACTCACAATCATTTATTATTACTAAAGTAAGTCAAGGCTTTTGATATCCATCCCTTTGAGACAGGATACTTAAAACATATGTTTGTTGTTTTAATGCCAAGCCTGCACGTCAATCGAACACAATTGTACTCTACATCTACAGCTTAAAGTTAAAGAAATTTTGCATTTTTGGGTGCTTTATGGGCTGCTTACTGTAATGTATGCACGGTTTTAATAGTTTAATTATTTATTAGAACTACAGACAAAGATAAATAAAATAATACCCTACAGATCACATGTCTAATCACTGTCTAACAAAGCCATAGTACGTGAAATTGGTGATTACATTTCATTAAAAGTCCTTTTTAAAACGCGTTGTGGTGTTCTTACACAAAACATTGTAACAGTTAACTCCACGGCGTCGCAGCACCCGCACCACATTTCGGAACCATATCATGTAGCAGAGGTCACAGATTTCCACTTTCTAGAATCCTGATATACAATGAGTAAGACTCATAAGTCATCAATAAAACTAAGTATTACCGTAAATATATATTGTACTTACATCTGAGTTTTATATACCTCCCGATGCAATAGATATCTTATAAATCCCTGCTTAGAATACATTAAAATTATAAGATAAAAATAATATTTAATGTAAAAAATGTCGACAATATAACTCAAACTTCGGTTGAGATGCCATTTAGTATGATGTAAAATTCTTGTTTTATGGAGGTATGCGAACTTCAGCAGGTAGCTTTAAACATCGGAGTGTAGAGCTTTCATATTGCTTGCTTTTTTGCTGAAAAATATTACATATTTCATGTTATTCTTTTCAAAACAAATTGACTTATTGAATCGGTATCATCTAAACAGTATTAACATTTTTATTAATGGATTATTAACGGATTTTATTGATCCACCCTGATATGTGTCATGAAAAAGTTATACTGTTTATAGATCACTGCAATCAGGGTGCCCTGAATTACAACAAACTAGTCGTGGCACGTGTAACTAGCTAAGAGCATACATAAACAATCTCAGGATAAGTCACATGGTAGCTTTCGCATAATATATGCGCGGTGATAACAAAATTCGAAACGCACAGAAAAAAATAATTCTGGATCACTAGTACGCCTTCATGAAAAGGTACAAAACAAAACCCTCATATTTTTGTTTCAAGAGAACTGTAACCAAGAGTTGTCTATCTGAGTGGTTCACAGCCGAACAAACACTTAGGACGCCGCCATAGGCATTATTCACGAGTTCCCTACAATGATCTTATTTAGTTACCCTTCGGATACTTAACTCAAATAGGACCACAACAACATGAAAGTAAGCATTATTTGATTACACCCTTCTGTGAGATGAATGGAGGTTTCTTTTCTTTGGGCTGGGTTATCAATTGCTTGATAAAAGTTTTAGTTACCTATTCCGTCCAACAAATATGAGGGAATATTTTCTCTATATTTTTTATTTGGTCTTTCTTTTGAAGAACTAATGACAACAGATTTCTAATCTATCTCTGCCTATAATACAATATATGATTTATTAATTTTATCTTTAAAAATATTATCTTCTTATTATGAATATAAAAATAACTTATTTATGATTAATAAGATCAGTTTTAGAAAATGCTACTTATGTATATTGTAAATGTTTTCTTATGTTTAGTATCGTAAACAGTCACCTGACACTCTTTAAACACTAAAGATAAAAACGGACTTTTCCGAATCTCTTGTGATATCTTCTTAAGGTAAAGAATGGTTCTCCATATCTGTCCCAAGTAACAGATAAACATTACTTGTGTAGGTTTTATATGATCTTTATCAATCAATATGAAACAGAAAATTTTGAAGTAGGAGTGCGTGACAAAGAATGTGGTGTCTCGGAAAATTCATCACCAGGATTCGAAAGCGCAGAAAAGCACTCACTAGGTTTTGAAAGTTCTATTTTAAATTTGTTTCAAGTGTGTTTTTTCACATTTTTGTGGTTTCTCTATTATTTTACGTGACCCATAAATTAAACAATTTACACATAAGTATTATTGACCCGCGAGCAGGTCGCAGGTTCAGTTGGTTCATAGTTACACTTTAGATCGTTACCAGTGGCTTTTAGGTTCAGCTTCTGAGACTAATTTACTGTCAACGCTAAGCTAACAGTTGTGGGAAATTGTTAGGGATCAGTGTTATTCGCGGTATTGCTGCAGTTACGCTTCAACTACATTTATGTGCGTAGGAAGGTCATTTGCGTCTATGACATACAGATGCAACATTTTTCAAATGTTTTTTATTCGAATACGAGGGGATGTTCCTTATATTGATGAGACAACGCTGGCCTACAGCGTAAAATTAGGAGGATACTATAATTTCGACGGGTGTTCACAAGGCTCGATAGCCCAATTGGGAGAGCATTGGACCGGACTTCCAAACGTTGCGGATTCGTATAATAAGTAAATATCGAAATACAAGTAAAATTCAAAATATCTTATAATGTTGCATACTTATTTGAATTGTGTTCTAAAAAAGAATAAAAGACATTTCTGGAAAATGAATTGTATTTTCTTAACGTATAAGATTCATGCTATTCAAAAAACATAGTTTTTTAAATTTTCTAGAGGGGTCATTTTTCTTAGCTTTTACCTTATACCCCTCCTTTATTAATTTTCATTCATTTAATTAAAGAAATTTCTAGTTACATTTTACTATGCATTTAACTTAAACATTAAATAGGCAGGCGGAGAAATTAAAATCGTCCTTAAATATCCTCTCATGCCCTCAATCAATTAAATTGTTTCCTTGCTCGTCAATCCGGCTTCCATTCAGGGCATAGTACAATGACTATATTGCTTAAAATAACAGATGACATTCGTTCTGGAATGGAAGCTGGTCATGTCATGGTTTTGACACTGTTGGACTTCAGTAATGCTATTAACATTGTCAATTTTGACATTCTTTTGGCATTACTGCGCTCTCTTAACATTTCTCCATCGGCAACTGAATGATTCCACAGTTATCTCTACGGATGCAAGCAGCGGGTTCGCCTGGAGGACAGTGTTTCTTCCTGGAGTACCACAACTGCTGGTGTTCCACAGGACAGTGTCCTCTCTCCACATCTCTTTGCTATCTGTATCAACTATATCTCAAATAATTTATCTTGTTCCTACCACCTGTATGCAGGTTATTCAAAAATACTGTCAAACTTCTGTCACTGAATTACATCAACCAGTTCGTGCCATAAATGATCTCTGTCAAATTGCAAAATGAAAGAAATCTTATGGCTTTGAAGATAATCCCATCAAAATTACCGTTATTATCGTGGGAAGTTCCAGGAAATGTTAATGCAAATAATGTGATTAGTTAAATTAATCGATGCTAAATTGTTATTTTTCTTGCAACATTAGCTTAATGCTTTGGGATGCTTTCAAGAAACCAATCCTGTTATGTGAAGGTACCGTTTGATCCAGGACAAAAGTACTTTACGGTCGTAAATAATATGGACCACAAGAAATGATTATTTCGGGAGCATTCTACAACAGTGTACTATTATATAAAGTGGTCATGGTCTATAGTTCTATTTTGACACACAATTGAACAGTTCCTAAATCTTAAGAGCACATGTCTTTCAAGTCCAAATAGGGATATTTTGTATAAAGTTCTAAAATCCAAAAAATACTGACCATGATTCCAAATTTGAATTTGAAAAATAAATTTAAAACAAAAGCGGTGCGGAAAAAATTTGTAGTAAAGTATGATGATTTCAATTTACCTGCCCTAGATATTTGTATTTTTTGGTACCAAATTAAAGTTTTACCAAAAATATTGGTTAATTTCGAATTTATGCAACATCCATTCATGGGCGGAGGCCTCCTCCACAAATGGGGGATTTGCCATAATTTCCACGCATAATATGACTCCACATACGAGTTGATGATGGCAGCAAAAGACCATATTCGAATAATGCTTCTGCTTACATTGCCTTACATGACACTCTTTAGTGTGAAGGGTGTGACGGGTGCAGTCGGGAGAAATAAAAGCACTCAAGGTCACTTGTTTTTGTATTTAAGGAATTAAGGCACAACTGAAACAATTATAAAAGGTAAATTACACTGATTTCAAAAACAATTTCACATTTATCACTAAAATATATTATAAAAGGTAGGGCTACTTACAATAGTGCCCTAAAGAAACTTATAGACTTATAAACAGGAACTGGTGGTACAGAATACAGATACAGGAAAACTTGTGAATTATGCTGATGAGCTTATTATACTTGTGAGCTTATTATAACTGCTCAGCACTATAAATATATTTAAATAATTGTTATCGGTGAGTCAACCGCTCTACGCGCTGACTCTGGTAAGAATAAACTTCGAGAACAAAACAAATAAAAAGAGACAGACAGTATATTTAAAATAGGAAACCAAGAGAATATGAGAAATGGCCAGAGAAGAGCGCAATGAAAGTAACGAGTCGCCAATATAGCTATGGCTCCTCGTTACAAGGGTTGATGCTATTCGACACATAGTGCACATAAAAACTAGATTACAAAAAACAGTATATGTAAAAATACACATAAAAGTATTTTTTATTATACTCATATGTATAACGATCAATATATTTTTTTACTGTCATTAGGTTCACTTTTTTTTGTTGTCATAATGTAAAATTGTGTTTTGGTAGCCTTTGCGGTTTTTAAGTTTAAGTGTTTTAAGAAACTGGAAGAAAATGCGGTCATTATAAACTTAAAAAAACACAAAAAGAAACAAGTTGACACGACACCAACATTAGGGGAATCTGCTCTGTTTAATTCAACGGTAAAAAAGTGAGTTTTAGAATTCAAACGAGGATGAGAGAATTAGATGTTCTCTCATCCTACTACTACTACCTTCGATCCGGTCGGCTTACAATTTGTTGATTTCACAAATGCAGACCCAAGGAGTAAATAATGAACTAGGATCTTTTAATTTTTCCCCTCGGTCCCAGTATGTTTTCAGTTGAGCAAAAATGAACATGGCTCACGCTTTTTCTCGACAGTTTGTTGGTGTTTGAAGCTGTAACAACAAATCTGTAAGATTTGTGATAATGGCTGGAATCTGAGTTTATTTCTATACTTCAGAATCAAAACAACAATAAAAAAACCGCGTGTGTGTACTTATGTACGCACCTAAGAATTATATAGGAGGCAACAGAGGGCCACCTATATTGTTCTGTGATCCAATTGTCCGCAACACTCTGAATAGGATTATGGTGTATAGACATTGGCTTACTCTGAAGAGAACTCTAAGCGCGTCATTCATTGCAATGTAAACCGAGGTTATACTGTGTACGACAGTCACAGCTCGCCTTAACCTGTTTGATATTACAAAAGATGTTCTCGCACGGTGGTTGGCCGGTTCAACTCATCATTTTAGACACATTGTTATGACATGTGTGACGTTAAACCTCTGGGTTAAACATTAATTTTTAATCTTACATTAATAGCTACGCACGATCATTGTTTTCATTGAGTGCTAAATAAAAGCAGTTGACTTTTTATACGATCGTTTATATGAGTCACAATAATTTTTTTGTCAAAATTGTAACATAACCTATGCTACTTTTTTAATAATGAAAGAACAAATATATAAGTTTATATAGCTTATCAAATTCTTAAAATGCAAGAATTAATTATCTTTTCTGTTGCAATTGTTGTTGTTATAAATAATAGAAACCATATCAAATTTTCACGTCACTTTATAAACAGTTGACAAAACAGTTCACATGTAGGTGTGCTGCCGCTGTCTCTCTTCTACTCGGACACATCGACCGATGGAGTGGAAGAGAGATAGATGCGTCACAAGGCGAATGCTTTAGGAACGTTCTGCGTTCTTGCTTGCACGCTCGGCTCAGTCGGAACGTGACACGCGTTGCACAGGCGGAACGTGACAATGAGTCATGCATTTATACGACGTTATCACGTCAAAAACGATAAATTTATAAATAATGTAGTTATCAGTAAGAAAGCATCACATAAAATTGATAGAATATTATTATATAATATATTTTTTTATATTATAATATTATATAAATTATTCAGTAACTACTTTGAATAAAGTCACTTTTAGGAGTATCAAAAATCACTCATATTTTTTTCCAAATGCACCAAAAGAAATATATTTTTAAAAATACATTTAAATGGCTATTTGGTTCCACAGAAATGATACTATGATATTTTGCACATCTTTTTTCGAAGTTAAAAAATAACTAATCATATTGTAATGTGTAACATATTGTAATGTGTAACTTTTTTCGTGAGTCGCAATATTTTAAATATTGCTCCTAATCTTCCCTAGGAAAAATTTAATATAGAAGTATTTTTTTCTCTTCATTTCCTTTTTTAACAACCGGTTAGCGTATCAATATTAAAAACCTTTTATAATTAACCTCTCTTCCCGGCCTGGCATTATATAAAGCTAGCAAATGAAGCTAAACCGAGAGAGAAATGATAAAGAAAGGTTCGCTGACACGGCTAGCATTGTCCCAGCACGCTTGCTGGATACGTGCTCCAATACTTATTGAATAATGAAACATAACATACACCATTCGGTATCTTCTGCAAAGGTTGGAAATAGAGCAGAGGCCCTACCATCACGTCTTATAGCGATTCAAGTTTAGCTGTTAAAAAGAGACGCCACTATAGACCGCGTATAGCGGTGTCTCACTTTGACAATCGAAACTGAATCGCGCTAAGAGATGATGGTAGGCCCTCAGAACTTCTATATTTCATTGGTAATTATAGTTTTATAATTTTTATATATTTTATGCATTTTAAATGCGACCTTATAATTAAAATTATTATAATAGAAAAATACTAGAAAAAATCGACTCGGGTCACAAGTGAATTCTCAGGCGGGAACCGAACCCGCAACCTTTGGAAATCCGGTCCAATACTCTCCCAATTGAGCTACCGAGCCTTGTGAACACTCGTCGAAATTTTCTAATATTCCCGCCTGAGAATTCACTTGTGACCCGAGTCCATTTTTTTTGTATTTTTCTATTATAATAATTTATCTTGGTAATTATAGTTTACTGTAAATACAAGGTGTCTCAAAAGAAAGTTCACATTTAAATCTTTTTTTTAAAGAAAAGTCTTAGCTTTATTGAAAAAATTTTTATTTTATATTGAAGTACACTGTTTGGGAATTTATTTTTTAAAAATAACATCGTCCAAATGTAAACCGTTGCGCTCTCGGCATTCATTTAGTCGGGGACTAAAATTGCCTATGACAGCTCGGCAGGTAGTCTCCGTGATGGCTGCCATTTCATGACGGATATTTTCTTTTAATTGTGCCAGGGAAGTCGGTTTATTAGCGTAAACTTTTGATTTGACATAACCCCACAGGAAAAAATCCATAGGCGTTAAATCGGGACTCCGTGGAGGCCAATTTATGTCACCTCGCCTGGAGATTAATTTGTTCGGAAAAATTTCTCGAACTCGAGGCAGAGATCTGTTGGACGTGTGTGAAGTTGCCCCATCCTGCTGGAACCATGTTCTTTGGTTGTAACCAGGAAAGTTTTGCAGTTGGGGTACGAAAAACTCGTCTAACATCTCCACATAACGCTCTGAATTCACTGTGAGTGTGCGTCCCCTTGCATCTTCAAAAAAGTAAGGGCCGATAATTCCTCGCGCCGACATCGCTGCCCATACGGTGACTTTGGGTGAATGTAGCGGTTTCTGATGTTTTTGTTTTGGGTTGGTTGCACTCCAGTAACGACAATTTTGCTTGTTTACATGCCCATTCAGGTGAAAATGGGCTTCATTGGAAAACAAGATGTTGGTGAACGTTGGAAAGCGCTCAATCATCTGATTTACAAAGGCAAGCCTCTGACCAGCATCTTGAGGCTTCAGTTCTTGCACTAACTGAATTTTGTACGGGTGCAGCTTTAAATCTTTGTGTAAAATGCGGCATAATGAAGATCTGTGCACATTTAAAGCAACAGCACGCTTCCGAATCGAGAGGTTTGGATCATCTCGAATAGACTGAGTAACACTGTCCACGTTTTCGGCTGTTCTTGATGTTCTTGGCCGCCCAGATTTTGGTTTCTCCAGAGTTGACCCAGTCTCTTCAAACTTCTCAACCCATTTTGCAATGAGTCGAGTGCTAGGCGCATCATTTAAGTGACGAATATGTCGAATACTGCAGAATTTTCTACGCGCTACAGTCGCCGAATTACCGTTTTTGTAAAACTCACGTACGCACAACGCACGGTCCGCACCAGAGAAACGCTCCATAGCGACTAAATTCCCAAGAGCCAGACTACCGACTGACATACCCCCCGCGCCCCTCAGAATAGTTGCTTTCGCGTAATAAAATAAGCAAATGTGAACTTACTTTTGAGACACCTTGTATTAATTACTTCTTAAACCTCTCTGTCGTGTCGACGTCCCATTTTTGGTGCCCAAAAGGTTCGACGCATATAATAAAATCAAATACACTATCTAAGCTTTATGATTTTATTATCTAAGATAAGATATCCTATATAAACAAGAAGTAATCTTATTGTTACTTTATGATAATAAAAATCGGATAAAAATAATGCACTCTCATTGAATAGGTAAATGTTCATTTTTCACAAAGAGGTCTTTTGAGCTTGAAATCTAATCTTTATTTTTGGAAGTAGTTTGTAGCTACAAATGAAATAGTGGAGTCATATAAAAATGTTATTTATAATCTAGGACTTCAAACGAGGTATTGTAACAAAGGAAGTATAGATAATCCCTGGAGTGTCCAGTAAATCTTTTACGTAGCAAAGTATACACCAAGCCTTACATTTGAGGATTAGGTGAGAACGCCGTTGTTACGGGAATAGGAAACTACGGAAATTGAAGGAATGTCGTATAATATTCTATAGGCGAAAAAATAAACAAAACTTTGTAAAAGTACGTTTTTTAATAAATTATTGATAAGAAAAAGTTAAAACTATGTGAAAATTCGTAAAGTTTAGATAAAAGAAAAGCATGATTGTTACGCCATTGTTTTGAATCTATTTATCTAAATATATTGTAAATAAATATATAATAAATATATTGATTTAAGAATTATCCAGACATGAAAACACAAAAAACTACCGTTTGTCATTGATCTAATTGGGTGTCAAACCAAGAATCTCAGAAATAGAGACGTCGCAATCGATTTTTTAATATCGGTCGCTATGGTTGTCATTTGAACTACCTACAGATTGTCTTTGTGAGTTAGTTAGTAAAAGAAAGGACTAATAGGTTTCTAATATAAAACAGATTCGTTTATCAATTAATCTTCTATTGTAAATGTCAACAAGGTTACTCTGTAAAAAAACACCTATAAGTGTGAACAGTGAGAATCCATCAAAAATCTTATTAAAAAAATATTTTTATCCATTTTTGAGAGACTCAATATTGTAGAAGAGTTGGAAATTACAATAGGTATAAGAAATCTTTGCTTTCACTTCACTTTTAACTATACTCTAAATATTACAATTAATAACCAACTCTTCTAAAATATTATGTACTGGCCATGTTACACAAGAGACATATTTGACTAATCGTGATTATCTTATAAATATTTTGCCTCTACAATATCAGAAAGACACACAAAAGGATATTTATTGTTAATTAAATGCAGTAATCTTGTAATTTCACACAATTAAATGCTGTACGAATTCTATTATAGGAAAAATATAAATTACTAACAAGTAAGCAAACTTTAGGTTGTTTCTCTTTTTCAAACGATTTTTTGGTGGCGTGTACACTGTTAACGTTTCATAATTTATGTTGGTAGCGATCTCAATATTTATGGAGACGCTTACTTTTTATATTTTGAACCCGTGATGTTAAAATTGAACATGGCTCCGAACAACGAGGCTGTTTATGTGGGCATTATTAATCACAATCAATGAAAATTGTATTCTAAAAATAAAGCTTTTGTAGTTATGAGGAAGGAATTTGGTATAAATGATGCAGCATAACGTCAGCAAAGCAATTATTTGTATAATTCTGTTTCCATGCGAAATAGTTTGTTGAATATACAGTAATAAATCGCGAATAGTTTGGCCATTTTGTTTTCTGTTTGTGCGGCGAGGGGTTAGCGGGTTAGAGCGCGGTGTGAGTGGGGCGGCCATATATCGCGAGCTTTCTGTTATGGACCATTACCAGCGCATTATTGCGCTTATATGAAAATTGCCTACGGTACAATTTCAACAAAAGGAACGTGTCTAATATTTTTGTTGGCGAATGGAATACTTGAATCGAAATGAAAAATTTAGCACAAGTTAGCAATTGAGTATTATTATCATAATACGAGTACACACTCGTTTATCATATTTGTTTACCTGTCTCAGCGAAGTTTTTAGATACGAGTAAGCTAGCCGGGTCTGCTGTAACTTAAATACCAGCTATAGGAGATGTAGAATTTATCTCGGCTACTACATAATTATATAGTAGCTGCGTCGATATCTTCTTATAGCTTTCAAAATTACCTTAGAAAAAGTTTCATGTAAAATACCTATGTATTACGATTGATTGTTTAAATAACACAGAGAGGTTATATATTTCTCTTTTTTTGGCTAATTTATGGAGTGTATTATGTTTATGTTAAGCTTATTGGTAATAATTTTTATTTAATAAAATGTTTATTAATTACTTGGTAGTAAAGCATGTCATGCTTTACTGATCTTTATAGTGGTTCCGCTCGGGGCAGGTGCCCCATAGTTGAGTGCAGGGATGTATTATACTCGTAAACCCGTATTGCCTGTGAAGATGGGTATATTTCTGATTATGAATGACATTTTCCTTTCTTATAAATGTCACGTTATATGTTTATTTATTCTTAACACTTAATTCACTTAACTATGGAGTGACAGATGATGATCCCAGCGTAGCTGCACTTAAATCTCCTTTGATAAACGAGTTGAAAAAATATTGAATGTACATTTCGTTCTGATTTCATCTCTTGAATAAGCGTGCCTCTTACAAAATATCCAATTATTCGTTGCTACAGATTTTGAACTTTATTTAATTTATGAGCCGCAACTATTGTCACACAAAGAAAGCATAATCCTATTTACATCTCGCAATTGATATATAAAAGACACACATCTTTATGATTTTTGGTATTTTGTCTCAATAAACTTTATATTTGAGCAATAATATGTTTTGGAGCGACATAAAGAATCGCTATTAGTTTTAAGTACAAAGTTATAGCGCTCAGATGAAAATATTTTTAGCAAGTACTTATGACACTAACGTACTGTAGATTTAACAGATAATTTAAAAGATAGTATTCCAGAGATACACGAAGCTAAACGATAATGTAGTTATCGTTATTTTATATAACTGTGCCAGAATATGCCAAAGGAGCTATCTCTATACTGTTCACGGACGGATCGAAAGATAAGTTATCTAGTAGTGCATAATATCTGGCCTGAGAAACTGGTGAATTCATAAAATTCTGTATAGAAAATAGTATTATTATTCTAATTACAGAAATTATTTATATTTTAGCAGCTTTCACGTGAGTATATGAATACAACAATAAAAAACCGTAAGAAAGTTTATAGATACACATAAACGAAAAGTACCCTCGTTCTATTTGAAAGAATTAAAACAATATTTACAACCTTACCTTTCGCTACCCGGGTGAGTGATTTGATAGCGAAAGGTCGTGAATTCGAATTCTACCTAGGTGCTCGGGGATGTGGTCGTTTTATAAGCATATTTTAAATCTTATAAAAGTAACTTTATTATATTATGAGTTTAAAATTATAACAGTTAAATAGAATTAGTATGCCAATTCGTTCAAAATAAAAACTCTGAAGTTTTTTAAAAATATTTTTTTTTATAATTTTCTAGAAAAGAACAAAAGAATGATAGAAGTAACAAATAAAAACCAGTGTTAAGATCTTTTACAGAACCCGATTCAAATATATACCTACATGTATACAGTTTAATTACTATCTGTAAATTTTTACTTAAGAACCGTAGAAGTAAATAAAGACAGGGAGTCTTTATTAACCTCCACGATTTTATTCAAATTATGCGATGCGACATTATAATACAAAAAGCTTTATATACTCAGTAATACATTGTAAAAAAATGTGCTCGGACAGTAGATATTAGGAGAAAGTATTTGTAATTGCATTTTGATGCACCCGTACAGTTTGTCCAATAGGTAGCTAAGTATTAAAATAGATAGGTGTGTTTTTAATGGCTAATTTAGTTTGCTACCAATCAACTGTTATTTGGATGAAAATAACGTATTGCGAGTTGTTGGACGATTAAAACACTCTCCAATAAAAAAAAAACCATCCTTACATTCTTTCTAAACAAAGTCGCTTCACTGAGCTTACCACTATAACCAATTCTGCACGGAGACCCTAAGTTAACTGTAATACATATCAGAAATAGTTACTGGATAATTAGCGGAGTTAACAGTGTCAAAAAACGAGTTCGTCAAATTCGAGTCGTGTCATTCGAACAACGTAAGGCTATCTCGGTATCCGATCTTAGTAATCAAACATATTTAGCTGCATTTGGCCGATTCTGTGCTCAGAGGGGCTTGCTCAAATATATGTACAGTGATAATGGGCGCAATTATATTGGCCTCAATTGCGAATTGAAAAAGGAATACAAAAGATCCAGAGCACCATCAGTATGGAAGCCATCGATAACGTCAGTGAAATGGATGTGTCTTGGCACTTTAACTCCCCGTGTTTGGTTTCCTGATAGTGTGTTCAGGGAAGTGGCGGGGAAGAGCTTTATGCACCACCTGAAGCGTGTCATAGGAGAGCAGCGACTCTTGCACTTTATTTAATAAATTGAGGCTTGTTTCAATTCAAGACTTTTTTGTAGGTTGACAGTGGACTCTTATGATGACGGCTTTACTCCCAGACATTTTTAAGAAGGAGGACCGCTACTATAAAGAGCCTTAATCAAGCCAGAGAACATGAATTTATGAAAAGGTTGTCAATAAACTTAAGAGACAATCATGTGATGCTTATCAAAGAAGCGAATATGCCTTCAGAATGTTAGGCCATAGACGTCGTTCAGCTTTGCCCCAGCTGAGATGGTTATGTTGGAGTTAAGAGTACAAAAATTCAAAACAGCATCATGAAAAGGCCAATAATCAAGCTGATTTTGCTTCCCGTGATAGATCAGGAAAAACCCTAATCTTAAAAACAAGACCTGACTCTTAAGCATGTCCTCCAAAGCACTCCAAAATGTACCTATTCACCCTGGCTTTAACCCAGCATTGGAAATTAGTCGTGTATTAAATATGTTGTACAATGAATTGTAGTGGCATAACAAGTATACAAAATTATATAGAATACTTAAAATCATATACTTTGAACAAAAGTTACAAGTACAAGGTATAGCTGAACAAATAGCGCGCAATAAACGAAATTGATCACTACAATAAACTTCTTACAGCAACAACCGAGACGTCGGAGAAGAGGGCTGATAAATGGGGTTGAGTATGTAGCGAAAACTCTATTTGGCGTGCTAGATTACAGGTTTGCCAAGAACTATGAATAAAACAGAACAAATGAAGTATAGCGAAAATCATTCACACATTTCGATAACGAACCAAAGCCTTGTAATAGAAAAGATTACAATATTCTAAAGAGAAATGAAGACTTAATACCAATAATTTAAATCTACACATAGAAAAGCCAAAAGTCACTCACTCGTCACGAAATCTCAGAAATTACAGGTGCTTGGAGTCTCATATTTGGCATGGGAATTTTTTTTAAGACGTAGGTGCTCACTGAGACTGGATTTTGCTAAATTGAACCCTTAAAATCGGCTGGTAGAGTTTGTAGGACTCTACCAGCCGATTAGTCTTAATAGTAGGGTTTCCAAATTATTAATAAATAAACTCATTTTTTAAAGAAATAGCACAGGGCCGATCGTTGTGGAGATCTTTGGGGGAGGCCTATGTCCAGCAGTGGGCGTCGTACGGCTGATATGATGATGATGATGATGATTTAAAGAAATTAAAATTAAGTTAATTATAAACCGATTTCATAAAGGAGGAGGTAATTCATTCGGATGTTTATTGTTTTTATGTATGTTTGAGCATAACTCCGCCATATAAAGACGGATTTGCATAATTATACTTTTTGTTTAAAAGGGTGTTCTTATAAAATGGTTCCATTTAAATTTCATTTCGTTTCAAAAGTTTCAGAGACAGACAACGCAACTCTTCAAAAATGACATCAAATCAACCGCGATGGCTGCTATCGTAAATAAACGTCTTCGCCTTTTTTTGATAAAAAAAATAATGCGAAATAATTTTACATGTATCATCGTTTTCTGTGAATCTGTAGATTGAATTTCCGAAAACCCCCATTTATTTTTTTTATTTAACATAATCACAAATGCTCTTTTTAAATAGTACTGAAAAAGAAAAAAAGAATTTCAGATTTAACAAACGAAAAAACGATGAAATCACAATTTGTTTCCAAGGCGCAGCTCGGGATGGTCCGTCCATTAGGTTTATTTAGCCCAAAGGGCAGTCACGTGAGGGCACGCGTCGTTGTCGCACGTATCAAATATACGAATTTTTCTGCGCATTATGTTGCTTAATTGAAGTGTTCTTTTCCAGATTATTTATTTCTGTGCATTTAAATATTCATTTGATTTTTTTGTTAGAAATTCTGGCACCAAATAAATACCAAAATACCATTTAGATACTTTTCAAATTCAAGTCGAAAGTATCATTTTAATTACTTTGTTTTATTTTTGTTTCCTGATTAAATTTTACGTTTGTTTGAAAAATGTACGGAAAAAGTATAGCAGTCGTCGTCGATGGATTACAAATCCGATGAAGAGTAGTCGAAATATCGGCGATGGAGCACTCAAGTAACACACATAGGCTAAATAATAGAAAAATAATGGATTCTTGTGTAACTTAAGCTTAATAAAATTACTGAATAAAAGCCGAGCAAGCTATTCAATCACTACACTTCTTAAATGGGCACAAATTAGCCTAATGTTCACATTGCTGAATAACATCGTTGTAGTGGTATAATAGGGGCGGTATTAATTGTAATAGGCGGTGACAGGGCAAAATAGTATTAAATTATGAAACCACTAGTTACATTTTATTCAGAAAAAATGTAACGTAAACATACTCTTTTATGCATTAAGTAAATAAGGTTAAGGTTCACATTTTGTTCTTTAAGAACGTACATAAAAGTAGTTAAGTAAATGTTTGACATTACGACATTAATGTTATTGAGAAGAATTAAGCTCCCAATTTGTGATAGCGGTAAGTACACTTTTAACTATAATATCATGAAAACCTATTGGGATTTCAATATTATTGTAAATATTTACATACTAAGAAAATTTTCAAGCGCCTATTCTAAAATAACTTTATACTACAAACTATACGTAAATAAAGACATTGGGCTAATATGTTGGGGATAAATATTGTAATATTCGTTATATAACCAGTAGTTCTATTAATAAAATATTTATTTGGTGCTCCTTAGTAACATCGTTTTATGTAAAAAATATTAAATACCTTAATACCAATGAATAAATTAAAGGTAAAAAAAAGTAAAATAATTCATTATACATGAAAGGTAAATAATATTTTTTAATTGCATCAAACAAATTCCATGCATTAGTATATAATATATAATAAAAATGTGAAATAACACGAGTTTGGTGATTTTCTGTCATCAGATAAAAACTAAGATTATCTGATGGAAAAATTAACATTTATAAGCATTTCAGTTACAAAGATAACCTCAGACAAATGTGATTACTGATTAAATTGCTAAATATTTTTTGAATAAATTATTATGAATAGTTATTATTGAAATTTATAAATATAGAAATGAAAAATAAAGATAATGGTTTATTTTATTTTTTGACAAAGTGTGTACTACACTCGGCGTCAAAAAAATCGCACCTCTAAGAAAATCACGTTCAAATGGCATTAACTCTGGATATGCACATGCAGTCGTATTAATTATAATTTTATTTAAAAGGTTACTTAATTAACTTAATAAAAAAACATTATTTTTCATTATCAAATAAAACCTAAAGCAACAAATAAAGGGTCACAAAAATTCTAAGGAAATTTTGCTGCTCGGGAGAGTCGCGAGTTGCGCTAACTTTGTGGGTATAAAGAGGTCAACACGGGTTCAATGTGGGTCATTCGCTATTAAACCGTTGAAGGGGACACACGCACTGATTTTACTGAAGAAAGAACATCTGGAAAATGGACACTACAGCTGATGAGGCCGCTCAAGTGGTTGCACTACTGCAAGCAGGGGTGCGGCAGTGTGATGTCGCCCGGCAACTGAATCTGAGCCGTTTTTCGGTTCGTAGAGTCTACCAGCGCTTTTTAGAGACCGGTGGCTATATCCGGCGACATGGGTCCGGTAGACGTCGCTGCACTTCGGAAAGAGACGACCGGTTCGTTGTGTCGTACTCTTTGAGAAATCGCTTCTCAAACGCTGTTCAGCTGCAACAGGAGCTCCAGGCAGTTCGCAGACGCACCGTGAGTGTATCCACGGTTAGAAGAAGACTGAAGGAGAAGAACATAGCAGCCCGCAGAGCTGCTACAGGTCCAAAATTGACTGCAGCGCACCGACGAGCCCGCTTGCAGTTTGCTCGCGACCACGTCGATTGGACCATTGAGCAGTGGGGAGCTGTTCTCTTCTCAGACGAGACACGAGTGTGTCTTTTCTGCAACGACCGACGAAGAAGAGTATACCGGAGGCAGGGTGAACGTTTCGCTCAAGCCTGCATCCAGGAGACGGTGGAATATGGAGGCGGATCCTGCATGTTCTGGGGCGGTATGTCGGCTGCCGGCAAAACCGACCTGGTCTGCGTCTCCCGGACCGGAGGTGCTCGCGGACAAGGGTCGCTGACTGCGCGCCGCTATATCACAGAGATCCTGGATGTGCATGTGGTCCCTTTTGCCGAATCTTTTGGCGAGGGGTTCACATTAATGCACGACAACGCTCGCGCACACACTGCAGCCATCGTGAACGACTTCCTGCGGAGGTCCCAAATTCCTGTGATGCAGTGGCCAGCGAGAAGTCCTGATCTGAATCCGATAGAGCACCTCTGGGACCATCTTAAACGTAAGGTTCGATCTCGGGATCCGGCTCCTTCGACTCTAGAGGAACTCCAAACCGCGGTGATTGAAGAATGGGGTCTTATCCCTCAAGAAGAGCTCCTGAAGTTGGTGAGGTCTATGAGGGACCGTATGGAAGCCGTCATCAGGGCAAGGGGGGGTAACACTAGATTTTGAGTTAATTTTAAGACACTTTTTGTACATTTTTTTTGTAAATTATCGATTATTAATTAGGACTTAATTAAGATTTTTTATTATTTTTCAAATTTTTATGCTTTTTGTATAATTTTAATTAAAAAAAAGATTGCACTTAATTGTTGTTTGATGCTCCTTTTTGTTACCTTTCTAATGATACCTAACACTATCCTCTATATAAGGTTTAGGAATTTTTGAATAAGATTTTTATAAGGTGCGATTTTTTTGACGCCGAGTTTATATTATGTACAGGCTAGGGTATGTATGAAATTGTTATCTGAAAACGGTACGTGAATTACATTTTTAATAACTTTTTTCATGTATACCCATAACGCGTAACCTTTTTCTTCGTCGGTAAGGATTTAATCTTAACTATTTTCAGAGCAAGAACTTTTTTCTGAGTTATGATTTCAGGGAGTAAAATTTTCACTTTGCTTACTGTTAATGAAACAATTAATTTTTTGTAAAATATCTTACAGATCTTAAAATGTCATTTTTATTGTTATACTAGTGACCCGCCCCGGCTTCGCACGGATGCAATTCTCTACTATATTATGCATGTATTATACACATAAACCTTACTCTTGAATTACTCTAACTATTAAAAGAAATCTGGAAAACGGTTGACCCTAAAGGCCATCCCTGTAACTTCCCGCTAATTCTATGCTTTTGCGCTCAAAATTCCACTCAATACAATGTTTCTGAGCTCTTCGAGCTAAAAATATAATACATGTGTTATTTTGAGCTCGCCGAGCTCAAGAAGTAGCTATTCTATGATTTTGAGCTCTTCGAGCTTAAAAGGCCAATAAAAGTTTGAAGAAACACGATTTTTTAAATTATCAAACTGCCATAATTTTTTGATGAATTAACCGATTTTTACGCGGTTGGCAGTAATTAATGTAGATTTTCAAAATTCAGAAAAAAATGTAAAAAAACAATTTATCAGATGAAAAATTTCGGAGTTATTACAAAAAAACACTTTCAATGATATCTCACGAACGAATCAACCGATTTTGACGCACTTGGGCGCGATCGACGTGGTTTATTGAGGTTAAGAGCTGATTAGTTTTTGGAATTGATCGGTAAACCGTTCAAAAGTAATTTCAAAAAACCACATGTAAAAAAGTTTCTTTTGGAATTTTTTTACTTACTTTACTTTTTTCGAAATTTACCGGTTTAAATTGAATCGGTTAAAATTTTCAGAAAATCTAAGTTTGACGAAACTCTTTGGAACGCATTTGGTTTGGTTCGATTCGGTCTTACCGTTCAAAAGTTATAAGAGGTTTACATACACACACACACACACACACACACATACATACATACAGACACGGAACTCTCGGAACATTTTCTACTCACACTATGCGTATTTCTTAGATTTGTAGCATGTTTAATTTTCTCGAAATTATTATTTTTTTCATATTTCTGTAACACTTTTGTTTTATATGCTTCGGGTCTTGTTTTTATGTCTAACAAACAATTGAAATCTAACCGACCAGATATCAGAAACAACTTGTCATCGAAATATCTGTGAGAAAGATCACGACGATATATTTTTTCAGTAATCAACTGAATAAATTAAATGATGTGAAATTCTATTACGCAATATACGTTATATAATGCTCTCAAATAGTAATTAGAACGTTTATGTGGACTTGTGAATAGCCACTATTCAGGCGGTAACAATTGTAGTATAGAGACGAATTAATTGGAAAATTTTATACCTTCTGCTAAAAAAGCATTAAATTTTCTCTTTTATTTATCTTCTGTCTGTATAAGAATCCACGTGTACTCTCTTTAGAAAGGAGCATTTAAAGGTCCACATTTACTCTATTATACAGTAAATGACATATTCGCCTCTATTTATCTGGCCTTATTCAGTAAATAGGCTTGTAAATAACCAATAACTGAATAAAGGCGTAGATTATATACCAAATAAACGCCTGTAGCGTTTTAAGGGTAGTGAATTTATACCATTATTTAGTTCTTATTCAGAATATAGTTTCTCAAGGATTTTTGTGAATTAAATTCAGCTTAAGGATCACCAGTGAATAATAATAACGGTTTTAATACGTTGTAAGTACCACTCCTCTGTCTTATTTGGTTTGTGACAATATTTCAATGGCTGCTCAAGTTTGAGCCACTATAGTAAACCACGTAACTAACAATTGGCAAAGATTAAAGTATTTTACAATGGACCGATTAGGGACCCCTTATGGTTATGCTACCTAAAAAATTGTTACGCAATGTGCATAAAAATTTACAATAAAATACCAGTACATTATAAAGCAACTTCCATTTACTAGATTCAAGATGACACTGCGAAAATGGTTAATAGAAATACTTTTTACACAATTGACGAATTTATGGAAAAGAAATCTAATGTATAATATGAAATATGTAACTTGCAATGTTGTAACTTATATGTATTTAATAGTTATAATTTAATACATTTAATACAAAATTTAATATTTGTATGCTGACATAGTCAGCTAAATGTGTGTTTTTCAACCTTACCTTCCATCTATGCAATGTACCACATTTATCGCAAATAAAAACTATCTTATCTTATGAAAGGGTTTTATCTAGCCGATATGGGTAAGTTGCATACTTATGGCAAAACCTGCGAACTCAAACGAGCTGAAGAAATATTAACATTTGAATTCCAACTGTGTCTAGAGGGCAGACTTATTGCAAAATTTGGGGAGCGAATGTCTTGCAATTAAGTTATTTAAATGAAGGACATTTTAACGTGTTGATCCCTGCTGAGACGCCTCATTTACACTTCAGAATGTTGATGCAATAGCGAGTGAGACAACTTCGAGCAACCTGTTCCCGAATTAGTAGATTACGATTTAATTTTTTCGTCAAAAATGATTTACAGCTCTGTCCCCAAAGATACTGAAATAAATTTATCTTTTAAAGTGATTGAGTCGCAAGTTAATGTAAGTAAGGATAGTTCTGAAGAATCTGCCGCGAGTGATTCCCACAAGAAAGGAAAGAACGAAAAAAGATATTCAAAGACAATATTCGTAGGAAACAATTAAAAACTGCAGGTAAAAATTATTGCAAAAATTATCCTGAAGTGAATCGGGCATGTGTTAAAAAATATACCCATGATCATCCGAAGTGAACCGGGCAACTGCTAAAAAATATGCCCATAATCATCCCAAGGTGAATCGGGCAGCTACTGAAAAATATGGCCATTATTATCCTGAGGTAAACAGACAGGCAACTGCCAAAGAATTACCAGAAAAAGCAGCAAGCAACCGTTTGGAAAAATAAATTTACGTCCTTATGCTACTATGACAAAAAGTTAGATTATTATCGCGTTTGTTACATAATCGTCAAAATCAGTGAACGGTTTTGATGGGATACTGATTTTATTATATTTATACCATTATATTATATCAGAGATATATTGGTATCTGATATATTATATTATAATTATAATAAATCAGAGATTATACTGATACCGTATATACCGCTATACGATTGCCGTAAGATCGGGTGGCCAGTTTTCTCATATAGGCACACATTTAAATTTTTACGCGAACGAAGTCACGGGTAACAGCTTGTTTTTAATATTAAAATGAAGTAGACTAAATCCTTAATGATCAAACAAATTCCAATTACATAATATCAATAGCACCCGTTGCTGATGTAATAATAACTTTAAAAAGTCTATTTACGAACATTATAAAGTTTACGACGTTCAAAATAATTAGTTCTTTCAGTGTCTCTAAGTTTGACCACTTGTAACATTTAATTTCAACTCTTCGAAAATTTATAAAGTTTTATTCGTCATCTTCCTGAGAACGAAGTGGAAAACAAGGCAATCACAACTTTGGACGGAAAAGAGCAAACTTTGAGCCAGGAGTGAGGCAAATTGACTACATTGTGTTACGGACGGAAGAACTCGTGTACATATAATATAAAGTATAAAAGACAAAACGTTGCCCTGTAAACAGCTATGAGCTTTGCCATTCAACTTGAATGGTAATAGATCTGAAATAGAGTTACAGGCTTTTTCATAATGTGTAAATTAAAAACAATGCTATGGTTATAATGACACGTCCTGTAAGTATTTTTTAATACCTCAGGAACCTAATATATTTACGGAATAAATAGTATCCTATGTGTGTTAATTAAGGCAATGAACCAAATTTTATCCAAATCCTTTAATCCCTTTTATGCGTGACTGAGTAACCAAACATCTAAACATACAAACCCTCACAATCGTAAGATTTGTCGAATTAGATATAGCCCGCTAGTCGACAAGTGAAGCCCTAAAAATTGGATTAAAAAGTATAACAGCAATGATATATGTGCCGTCAGGTGATCCACACCATTATGACGCGCACCGTGAGTTTCAGAACGTGTACGGACCCAATTAATCAATTTTATGTTAAACATACAAAAAAGCTAATTGACCTCATTTTCAGTAAAATATTATTGCATGAAAGTTCCCGTTGGAGTACGAAAAGCGGCAGTGCTACATATCACTGATAACTATAGATCGTTTTCTATGAAATATACGTTACTTAATCTATGAGTTTGATTCATTTTACAAATAACGAGTGTATCGTTAAGCCGGTCTTCTAGAACATTATTTGTTTAAAAATTAGTCAGTGACAATAAATTAATCGAAAGGTGCTCGACAGCGCAACGAACGGTTGGCGTGTCTCACTTGTGATTACGTTGGTAAGGCAACTTTCGTAGATCGGTCATCTTGTATTTTGCCAAACAATTCATCACGGCTGCAGACGCGATAAACTACCGGCCAGGTTCACTTCCCCTAACTGTTTCTATCAATAAGTACAGTCTGTGCCCCTATGTAGACTGTATGCAACGACATATGATATCGATTTGCTCTGACTAGTATGGTATTAATATAAAGTTCAGTTGGATAAACTGAATTAAAAAACATTTAATGGGGTTTAAAGTTAAATATCTTCAGCTTGGTTACATTTAGGTGATAGTTAAGTTACACGAAAAATTTATTGAAAAGCTTGACTTAATAGTATGTGCTTTACAAAACTACAAAAATAAGGAAATAGTTTATAATGATATATATATATATATAAAAAAATGATATATATATATATATCAGTTTCCCTATTTCATTGACAGCATTCAACTTAAATTGTGACTGATCATAAAATTAATTTTAAGAGATTATAACAGAATATCATCTAAGTACAGGTTGATAAAGTTTTATAATATGAAAGTGTTATTTCTCAGTTAGTTCAATTATCAGCTATTTAAGTTAATATAGGTTTACATTTAAAATCTTTACAGGGTCATGTTAAAGGTACTATTTTATTTTGTAACAGCTTACGTAACCAACATATTGCAATAAATTATATGACTATGAACCTGTTATTAATATAGTGGGTGTCAAAAAGTATTATCTATATAAATAACAATAATTGTTTGTTTGTTTGTTTCCTATGCGTTCTGAAACCATTGATCAGATTGTAGTTTGTTCAGTTGTTTTATGAAGCTACAGAAGGTTTATATGTATGGTCAGCAAAAAAAAAGACCGGCGAAAAAGAGCATTGCAAAGCATGCCGAGTGCAGCTAGTATGACAATAATAAAAAAGTCATTATGCTTGTACGCATTTTTATTAGCAGTTGAACCAATTAATGTACACAATTGTGTTATGGTTCCTATGGCGTTCTCATCCTTGAAAGGACTTATAAAATCACTCTTTAAATAGATCGGCGCGCTCATGGATACTTCACGGTCGGTGCGGTTATGTCAGACTTTTATCAGAAGTCAGAAGACTTCATGAGATGACCACTCCTCTAGAGAGAGACATGCGCGCTTTCATCTAGGTGAGGTTAGGCATAAGAAGCGTCGACCGGCGCCCACAAGAGAGATTTGTCGTGATAAAGAAAAGTCAGGTTGGCTGACTTCCAGAAGTGGGGTATTCGAAAAGAAGAAGACTGGGGCTAACCTGAAGGATCGGAGGCGACACGTATGCTTTAGGCTCGAAGAGGAGGTTCAGGTCGTCCGAAAGTTCATCAGGGACCAGTGAGGGAACTAAAACCACGCAGTCGCAAACGTGTCAGAATCACCGCGTCGAGTCGATATAAATCTCCATCCACGTTCGAGAGCCTTCTCGCTTACCCTTCTGCGTGGTACCATGCGCTCTCTTGCTTCCTTTTGTTTTTTTATTATATTTTTAATTGATCTATTCACAAATATATACACAGCCCTTAAAACTTCCTTGCCTACTACTATTAGATTATACTTACGCACGTTTCTCTTGAACAGTTCATTTGCGGCGGCTACTTTTTCGTCATATTTTATAAAAACAAAGAATAGTGCGCATGCGTCGTAACAATATTATAGTGGTGGTAGATATGTTAATAGAGTTGTCCATATTTAAAAATATATATATTTTCTTGCATGTTTTTTCTAAGTAAGAAAGGTGGAAGTAATAGCAAATTCCATGTATAAATGTCAAGTATAATTGAATGTTTTAAATGTCAATTCACAGAGGACTCGTCACCTGTGACCCGGGATTAAGCTATCTTCACAATTCCTCTTAATATGTAAATGAGACGCCTCACATTTTATGAATACGGCATCGAGCTCTATTCTTTTTTCACTTACAGTTTTGTATCGAAATATTTTTTGTTACTGCATAAGTAAGGATAACATATAAGTTGGGCCTGTTCTTATCTTATGCCGCTATGTCGATGACCTTGAGTCATAATATAAAAATGTTACATTTATTACCAGGCACACATAATTTCATCGCTCTCTGGAAGCTAGAAAGACTGTTAAATCACTCTTTACATTACATTGTAACGCAAAAGTTGTGATTCCCATTTTGTGTTCGCACGCAAAAAGTTACCTAACCGCGCTTCAGCATCGCTATGGCTAAAAAAACTTGTATAGTGATTATCGCTATTGATGTTTTGAATAACTTTTCTTTGTTAATACACATGAAAACTCATCTTTCCCCACGAGGACTGATTGTAATGGAACGTAAAGATGAACGTTCCCAAATGTAGATACAAATCAACAGTCGTCTACCGATGGCAACAATGCCTATAAAAGCGTATTGTATCAACACAATAAGACAATGGAGAGCACGAGCGGTGTTGAGGCAAACGCCGTACATTCCGGAAACTCGGCCCACCGATTCAAATCGAATCGTTCGCTCATACTTCTGTTCATTTGGGTATTAGTTATGAGCTGAGAGCCTTCCTTTAGATGTATCATCGTTATTATTATAGTACTATTATCATAGTACAATAATTTATGCACTTAGTTTATAAGGTTTCGGTAATAGATCTTAACCTTCTAAATAAATAAATAAAATCACTAACTAAACTAACGCTATAAAAACGTTTTTAATACCTCCGTGAAGTGCACGTGATAAGCTAAATACTTGTGTTAAGAGTGGGTCTACGTGCGTGTGTCTGTAGTTCATCGATGATGATCGAACTTGGTCTGATGGGCCAATGATGAGCTATGGTCGCATCTATTATAAATTTTATTAAACCGAAGTTGCTTAACCTCCTTAATGAATGTAGAAGCCTGAACGATGTGATTATTCGTTGGATCACACTAAAGTTTAACTAGGTATATAATTTTATCGCTTTTATTGCGGTTTACAAAACTCGAATCATACCGAAATAGTTAAAAGTACGATAAACGAATCTCACAGTTATTTTTAAATTGTGCGAAACGGTAATCATCTCGATTCAGCATAATAAGCACGACTCTGTCTTCCTTTTGGGTCCATTCCGATTTTATAAGACACAAATAAAAACTCTTATTTTATTTTAAGCTTTTACAAGGATTTCTAAAAAATTAATTAATGAAAAATATATGTCACAATTTATGAAGTCTTAATAGTTAACATACGGATGTTCAATCACAGCTTTTAAGTCTGAAATACCTGTAATATTTGGCTTTCTGGAGTTAAATAACAGCTAATAGAAAATTTAATTGCGCTCTGGATCACCACAAAGGTAACTATGCCACGAATTGGGCCGAGCACCTTAATTACCTCAGGCAACACAACAATACAATCAAGAGTGCGTGATAAAAGTACTAAAAAGGTTTTATTGTTCCTTAATTTGATCGTCTTTTAAAAGCTTAAAAGCGCATATATTTTTTTTGTTAGCCCCTTTTTTCATTCAATTAAAGATTCTGGGTTCTGCTACAGCTCTGTTCTACTACTAACCTTAATTAATATTTGAGGCTCAGTTATCGCCTGTATTGCAGCTGATTAAAGTTTGGCTGGAGATAAAACTAAAAATTGTATGTAAATTAAATAATAGCGTTGTTTGAAATTTTGACTAACTAGATTAATTTTTTGGTATCTATACATATAAATAAAATTGGAGTGTCTGTTTGTAATATTGAAATAACCGTTTTTAACTACATGTGTATGAATATATACGGTACATACACCAAAATAACATTTTTTATAATTTTTGTCTGTCTGTCTGTCTGTTTGTTCCGGCTAATCTCTGAAATGGCTGGACCGATTTTGACGGGACTTTTATTGGCAGGTAGCTGATGTAATAAAGAGTAACTTAGGCTACTTTTATTTTAGAAAAATAAAATTACTGTGCCACAGCAACGCGTGGCTGGGTCAGCTAGTATTTCAGGTCAGGCAGTCAGAACAAGCAGCGAGCGTTAGGTTCATGGCAGTCAAACGCAGTAGCTTAATACATTGCAAAGAGGCATTTCTACAATTTAAGCACGTTACTGTATCGTCTCTTATATACTTTTTGTGTGTATGCTATACGCTTTTAATTGATCAATTTAACATATGGTTGACTGATTTAAGGACGGTTAGCCTGTTAAGGCATGACGATTCCAAGTTCACCTAGGGCTTCTTTATCTGTATAAGATGCTTCAGATGAAATACTGCAGATGTTACATAAGCTTCAGATATCTTTATCGTGAGTACCGGTGGCTCTTCACATACGGATTTGTGAGGAGCGGGTGGTGACAATCGTTGCGTCGCAAGGGGACGGGACATTGGGGCTTAACGTACTGGAGCTGGAGGACGTTATCTGTCATGATGGCGTTTCTTTATAGAGTACAGTATATACCACAGGCAGGTATATACAACAAGCAAATCTCCAGCACGGCTAAACCACAACGGCTTAGCTTTGACGGGACTATCCTGGGTATAAGGCCCGGAAGGGGTATGTTTTTGTGATGAATTCGATTCAATTGTAACTGCGTTATTGGTGCTTAGAATAAATAAAATGTGTCCCAAAAATTGTGTAAAGTGGAAGCTCAGAATCGAGCTGGATGCGGAGAAAAGAGCGGTGAAGAGGAGCGGCTTTAAGGCTCACAAGGAGGCAAAGAAGATGTTGGAGGTTGCCATCCGAAAGGTGAGGGATCAGGCCTGGGGCAAATTTCTGTCCTCCCTGGGCAAGGCCCCGTGGGGCCGTCCTTATCGGATGGTAAGAAGAAAGCTCCGGTATCAGGCTCCACCCACGGAAACCCTGGACCCAGCGCTCCTTGATGAAGTGGTGGCGGTATTGTTTCCTGCAGAGCCGGCGTCTATTGCGGAATTATTGGCTCCCCTCCGTCTTCGTCACCGGAAGGAGGCACGGGATTCTTCCCAATTACAGACTTCGAACTTGAAGCAGTAGTCGATATGCTCAAGGGAAAGCGCAAGGCGCCAGGTCGCGATGGCGTCTCGGGGAGGATAATCCCCTAGTCCTGGAGCAGACTAAGGAGCTCCTCTAGGCTGTTTACAATACATACATGTCTGGAGAGGGAAAAGGGGAATTTGCGCCTTTTTAGGAAAGAGGGGGAGACCGGCGCAGTGCCCGTCGGCCTATCGACCGATTGTTCTGCTGGACGAGCTTGGCAGATCCTCGAAAGATTGACAGCTGACCGAGTCGTCCAGCATTTGGAGGAAGAGGGCCCGGACCTCTCCGGGAACCAATTCGGGTTCCGGAAAAAGAGGATCATCATTGACGCCATTGCGGCGTTAAGGGCGGAGGTGGTTCGTGTAGAGGGGCGTGGGGAGGGTGTTGTTGCGGTTTTTTTAGATATAAAGAACTCCTTCAACACTCTTCCATATTATGTGATAAGGGTGGCGCTACGGTACCATAGGCTTTCCCATACCACATTAGAATCATTAAGGACTATTTGCAGGGCTGGCGGATAGTCTTCACGGATTCGGCAGGGCGCGTAAAGAAGAGGATCATGGCCTGCGGTGTTCGACAGAGGTCGGTTCTGGGTCCGTTCCTATGGAACATGGGCTACGATAGGCTATTAAGTTACATGTCATTAGCCCGGACGGAGGTGCTGTGCTACGCAGATGACACACTAGTAGTGACTAGTGTGTGTAGACCGCAATGGCGCGGGGCAGCACCTTTGAACAGGCCAGGCGGTTGGCGGAGCTGGGGACGGCTCTAATAATAGGGTGAATCCGCATTATGGGGCTTGAGGTGGCGAAGGAGAAGGCCGAGGTGGTATACTTTCATGCACCTTGGGAGTGCAGTGGGGATTCTAGTATGACCTCATTTTAAATATCTGGGGCTTGATGCGCGATGGAACTTCCGCCAACATTTTAAGGAGTGGTGCCGGCGAAAGCATGGGTGGGCGACGTACAGGCTGACGCAGATACTTTTCGGGCATGGCTGCTTTGGGAAGTACCTGCACAGGATTGAGAGGGAGCTGGTTCCGCAGTACCATGGATGTGGCGCTGCGTAGAACACCACTCAGCACACCCTAGAAGTGTGTCCAGCTTGGGCTCCGCAGCGGGGCGCCCTGGTGGCAGTGGTTGGGCGGGACCTCTCGCTGCCCAGTTTGGTAAATGCCATGCTGGACAGCGACATGTCATGGAAGGCGGCGGCCGCCCTCTGCGAAAATGTAATCTCGCAGAAGGCCACCCAGAGAGAGAGAGATGGTTAACCACATCCTTTTTTGGTTAACCACATCCTCAGGATTCTTAAAGGCGAAGATAAAGCCAAATACTACAGGAAATACAGATTCAACATATGAACAAAATAACAAAATAAATAATTTTAACATGCTTTCTTTACATGGAATACTACCTGGCCACGTATTGCCTACCAGAGAGGAAAATCAGAAATGTTTTTTCCATCAAACTATTTAAAGCTTCTCTAAAATTAGTTATTTGTTTTGTTTTATGTTTTTATACGTTGATTTTATTTCAGAAAGAATGAGCAGTATCATACTGTGGTCCGTTATTGTTGAGTAAAAACAGCAATGTTTGCAGAAATAAAGTGCCTATTAATTTTGAGCATAAAGTGGTCCAGACAATTTTCCTTCCGTGGCCAAGCCAAAGTGGAGATTTACATTGCGAATGTACCAGGGGCAACCCGTGGCACCGCAAAGAAAACGGTTTGGGAGGATTCGTAAGCGATGGATATAAGAGGCGGGAGCTTGTGCAAAGCACACGCTGGCGTAGGTCATGATAGGGCTAAGGCTTTGTAAATGGTCGACTTTTGTCTAAGTGACATTTTACGACGTTTCCCTATGAGATAATAAAGCCTACCGAGTACAAACGCGGCGCGGTTTTGAACAGCTTTGAGATGAGGTACAAACGATAACCTGTTGTCTAGAATGACTCCTAAGTATTTGACCTGTTCCTTCCAAGGCATGAATTGGTCAAAAATATGGATACTGGGGAGAGACTAAGGTTACAATTCTAGCGAATAAAGAAGATAACAGTGCTTTTTTCGGGATTTACCTCGATACGCCATTTAAGAAACCAATTGCCTAAGGTCGTTACGGCTCGCTAGCATAGGCCAAATCCTTGCAGAGCAGACTACCTTCAGTAATACGACACCTATCAGAACCAAGCTCTTTCATACCCCTCGCTAAACAACACAGTTTCATAATTTGGCCTTGTTGAGACCGATGTGGATGAAATAACTGGTACTATATCCAACCTTAAATCTGATAGTGCACCTGGTTGGGATAATATACCAACTAGATTTATTAAGCTTGCTTAAAACGAAATCAGTCCCGTTATCTGTCATTTTGTAAACCTTTGTTTTAGTAAGGGTCTCTTTCCGTCTGTTTTAAAACAAGTCATTATTACCCCTGTTCATAAGATTGGGAACAGAGGTAACTATGTCAATAACTATCGTCACATCTCTGTACTATCTGTCTTTGCAGAGATCTTGGAAAAGCTTATGAATGTCAGATTGAGGCTATATTTAAACGCGCAATTTGTGTTTAGGTGTGGTATGTCAACGCAAGACGCAGTTGAAAGTTTAACTTCCGAAATTTTTGAGAAGCTGGACCAAGGTAAAAATGTGTGACTGCTTTTTTGACATCAAAAAAGCATTTGATCCAGTATCTGTTCCCATTCTTGTGAGTAAACTTGAAAATATTGGTGTCAGAGGAGTACTGTTATGAGCCTCGGGGAGTTAGGGTTTTTAAAAAAATAAAACTTAATTTAACTTGGTGAGACAGCCGCCGGGTATGGAAGATGGATCGAGACTGGTGTATGGATGGACGTGATTGCGCGCTGCGTATAGGAATTGCTGAGTATGTAGGGTGAGGATGCATGGTGTGCCAAAAGGGATGCAGTTACTTTCTATAACACCTCCCAGGGGTGGACTAAACATCGGGGTGGAAATCACGATGTTTATGGAAGAATTAAATGTGTCTGCGAATGCTAGGAGATGGAAGCTCGTCTGCATCAGAGCGAGGTTTTATGATCTTCATAGGAATGCCAGGTTCAGGATCTGAAGTCTGATCAGGTGGGTTGTCTGTTGATATGGTTCTGATGGAATTTGGGAGAAGGTAGGTGAGGCGGCTGTGCGATTTAATACATAAGAATATTTTAAAAATACAAAATACAGTAAGTAAACAAAGTATTACAATAAGTAATATTGAGTAATGAGTCTCATAACGAATAATTTGATGTTGATTAAGAATACTATTTGTTTGGTCAGATAACGATTTTAATTTTGATTTAGTTTCTAATGTAAATATGTCCAGGTCAATATTCTGTAATTTTAGAGGAGGCTCATTACTTAATACCGTTTTAAACTTGTCTAAAGTGCAACAAGAATCATTTAATATATTAAAATCAGAGTGTATAACAGTTGTGTTTATTCTGAAACTATTAAGTTTAGGTATTAATTTGGTGCTCTTACAATAAGAAATACAGTTATTTGGAGTAGTAAGTATACCTGTACCAATAATGTTTATTTCGACAATTCTTTGGTTTGGGCATTGAATATACAATTTATTATTTTGAGATTGTACATATATCCAATTATTGTTGGATAGCGGTTTCCATAAGTCTATGTGTCCATGCACAAAGTCTGTCTGGCATTGAACTGGTAGTACTTTATTTACATTAATCATTAGCTCACTTTCACAACTCGGATTTGCACTACTGGAAAACACTGTCATGACGTCACAAATATATTCGCGGGAATTTACAACTATGCATTCTTTTAATGAATCGAGGTTACAATATTCTGATTTATCCTTAGTCATGGCTATATATTTATTGGTAGGTATTACATATGTGAAAGAATTCGGTTTTACACTGTTATGAGGGGTAGGTAATGCTATACTATGGAACAGGTTAAATTCATTCGGGGATACTAAAGGTATTCTTAAAATAAATATGATCTTGTTGTTTAAACTATAACATACTACGGTAGATATATTCATCAGCATATGAATATTACTTAACGCTAGGCTTATAGGTAACTTATAATCTACAGGCAAGTATCGGTAGTTATCGACGATTTCTTGGTACAACTGCGTGGGAGGCAGTACAGCTGGGTGTAATATGTTTTGGGTGGTAAGTATGATTGCACTTGTTATGTCTTCTAACCGAAACGATAACGTTAATATGGATGCTTCTAAGCTGTTTAAAATTGAGTTTATATTTGATTTAATGGTTAATTCGTTAGAAATTATAGTTAATTTTTTTAATTTTAACCGGAAATCGTCGACAGCTTGGTTAAGGCTGGCTTCGTTAAGTCTTATGGTATTTAATGTTTTATTAAATTTTGATAAAGTTGATGAAGTTACTAAAATATTTTCTTTCATTATCGAGGCCAACCTTTTTTCGTTGTCCTGAATATTTTGGATGGCGTTATCATATTTGATACCGTCATCTTCATCCAGAGTGCCGAATATAGTCTTGGAGAGAGAGCCAATGCCACCTATCCACGCCCCTCGTCTGAACCTTTTGTCAACTAAATGAGAGATGGCGGAGTATTCAGAAACTACATCTTGGTATCTCACTGTTAGTGGTGCTAGTGTATTATGACATTCCAAAGTATTTGATGCTTCGATTTGTATTTGGTTACATATGAAACGTAGTGTCCCTAGTATAGAATTGATGTTTTTAACGTGCGGTTCTATATACGAAATATCGAGTGGGGTGACCACATCTAGGTAGTTCATACGAATTTTGAGTTCACCAATTGGGTCAAAGTATATACCGGCGCTCGAGTTGATCTCTCGGACGAATTCTGGATGACCTTGGGCCAATATGCTGTAATAAAGGAGGCATTCTATGTAAAAGTTATAATATATTATTTTGTATATGTGTATAAATGTAAAATTATAAGGACTCCCTATACCTATACTTAACTATAATTACTTACTAAATGTGTGGATTTAGTCCTGGACTTCCACATGTTTTACTTCGTCAAAATGGTGCCTTATGTGGCGTCTATTTATGAGTAATGATAACGTATGGTTACCATGAACTTTGACTATCTTGTATGGGCCTTTCCACAATGGAGATAAGGCTTTGCGTTGCCTTACATGGTTCTTTAACAGAACATAGTCACCTACCTTGTATGTTACCGGCCGACTATGGGAGTCGTAATAGGATTTAGAGTTTAATTTAGATTTTTGTATATATTCTATTGCTCTGTCTCTTGCATATTTCATGCGGTGTTGTAGCATCTTAACATATTCCGGGTAGGTATTGTTAGAACTATCATCGTAGACGGAGTCTGGGATGCGGGATTTATATCCGAATAGAAGTTCGAAGGGTGAGTAGTGAGTGGTTGAATGTACAGCTGTGTTGTATGCCAGCATCGCGGTGTATACATATCGCGGCCAGTTATCTTGATCATCATTGACATACGATTTCAGATATTCTTTAAGTGTGGAATGTGACCTTTCTAGGGCTCCTTGCGTTTGGGGGTGATACGGCGCGGACCATAATTGTTTGGTTTTTAAAAATTCACAAGTTTTCTTGAATACTTCGGCTGTGAAATTAGTACCCTGGTCGGTAAGTATATATTTTGGAATTCCAAACAATGAAATAAAACGGAGAAGACATTCGGAGCATTCCTCGGCGGTAATACTGCGAATAGGATAAGCTAATGAAAATTTAGTTAGGTCGTCCTGCATGGTTAAGATATATTTGAGTTTGGCTATGCCAGATTCTGGCAATGGTCCTACGATGTCAATAGAGAGCCTTTCGAATGGAGTAGTTGAAGTAGAGGTTATCACCATAGGTGCTCTGTTAGTTTTACGTAAAGCTTTGTTAAGTTGACATGATGTACATTTTTTGATGTAGTTTTCAATATCACTGCGCATATTCTTCCAATAAAATCTTTCTTTTATTCGGTTTAGCATTCTAAGAGTTCATAAATGTCCAGCAATGGGAAGGTCATGGTTTTCTTTAAGAATTTTCGGAATTTCGCTCATTGCGGGGTATATAATGTTGTTGTGGTATATATGGACTCGTATGTTAGTTCCGTCGAATAAATAGTTAAACATATTATAAATCTTTATAAAGGAGTGCTTGTCAAAGGCGTTTTTAAAATCAGATGTGGCGATTTCATTTACTGTAGGGTAGGACATAATTATTTCGTCGCGGGCGTATTTTAAGGATTTAAATATATCTGGATAAGAATAATCATCAAAATGATGCACTTTCGTGAATAGGAAGAGATAGGTTTTGTTTTCAGTTGTAAAGGGTAAGAAGGTATAAAGAGGTCTTTCTAAGTTTAAGAAATTGCTGCGATCAGCCTCGGAACAGTTACTTATAATTTCTTGGACGTAGGGCATGGACTCATCCATGTCCACTGAGGTAGGTATAATGAATAGGCTCTGGGACCCTTTGAGCAGGTTTTCATTGTGTTCTATAATTTGAGTATTATGTGATCTTGTTGATGATTTTAAAAATTCACTGTAGGTTTCATCAGGCAAAGGTAAGTTTTCAGGAACCGGGGAAGGAGTCTCAGGGTGAGGAGTTCCAGGGAAAGGTAAGTTGTTAGACGTTTCCAGAGGCGACGGGATGTTGAGGGTTCTCGTTTCTGGAGAAAGACTGGGTGTAGAAAGATTTGCATTTCCAGGACTGTATGTGGTTAGAGATAGGTCGTCGCCATCAAGGAGTGGAATGGAAGGTAAGTCGTGACTATCGGAACCTAAAAGGCTGGATGGTATTCGAACATCGAGGTCGTCTAAAGTTATTGGACTGAACTGCTGAGAGGTTTCAGGTTCTGCAACAGTATCTAAGTTTTCAGGGACGTTTGGACATGGGGATGGGTCTTCGGTTGACTCTGAAGGAGCACCAATTTCAGGTAAGACAGGGTTGACTGGATATCGTGAGAGGGCATCTGCAGCGGAGTTCAGTTTACCTTTACGGTATACGATGTCGTAATCAAACTCTTCTAACTTCAGTCTCCACCTTTGGAGTTTACTGCTGGGATCTTTATGATTGAACAGCCATTTTAAGGGTCTATGATCGGTGATGATGAGGAATTTACGACCATATAGGTAGGGACGGAATGTTTTACAACCGTATAGGATAGATAGCAATTCTTTTTCAGTAGTGCTATAGTTGGATTCGCTCTTGTTAAGGGTGCGTGAGGCGAAGGCTATTGGTTGATCTTTACCAACATGCCCTTGGGAGAGTACGGCACCGACGGCGTAGTTTGAAGCATCGCAGGTGAGTACAAATGGTTGGTTGAAATCGGGGTAAATGAGCAGGGGAGCAGTCGTTAATTTATGTTTCAGTGAGTCGAAGGCAAGTTGTTGTTGATTTTCCCATTTGAATGGTGTATCTTTTTTTAGAAGGTTTGTGAGGGCTTTAGCAGTCTTGGAGAAATCAGGAATGAAGCGACGGTAGTAGGAAACCAGACCAAGAAATGACTTGACGTCTTTTGGGGTTTTTGGAATTGGAAATGCAGTTACGGCTGTTATCTTTTCAGGATTCGGTTTGACTCCTTGCTCGGTAATTATATGGCCTAAGTAACAAACTTCACGTCTTAAAAATTCGCATTTTTCAGGTTGCAACTTGAGGTTGAAATGACGGATTCTTTGGAAAATTGTCTGTAAGTTATTGATGCATGATTTTAGATCATATCCATATGAGACGATGTCATCAAGATATACAAAGCATCTTACGCCTTGAAGGCCTGATAAGACAGAGTTCATAAGTCTCTGGAAGGTTGACGGGGCATTTTTAAGCCCAAACGGCATTCTGGTGAATTGAAAGTGTCCTTCCGGGACTGTAAATGCTGTTTTCGGTTTATCGGCTTCATTAAGCTTGATTTGGTGAAATCCAGATGCCAGATCTAGAGTGGAGAAGTACTTACTATTGCCGAGTTGGTCAAGGATCTCATTAATCTGAGGAATTGGGTAAGTGTCCCCAATAGTGATGTCATTGAGTTTTCGATAGTCAATTACTACGCGCCATTTTTGTACATTAGAAGCATCAAGTTTTTTGGGTACTACCCATATAGGAGATGACCAGGGGGAGTCGGAAGGTTCTATGATTTCTTGTTCGAGCATTTTATCTACTTGTTTCCGTACCTCAGCTTTATGAATTTCGGGGAATCTATAAGATTTAGTATATATGGGGATGTCCGTGGTTGTCTTGATTTCATGTTTAAGGGCATCAGTATTAGTTAGGTTCTCCCCTGGTAGATGAAAGATGTCTGAAAACTCAGAGCAGAGTTCTAGGAGAGCTCTTTCTTCTTCGCTGTTAAGATGCGAAGTGCGCAATTGGTTTAATACTTCTTTTGTGCGGTTAAAACTGTTATTTGTAATATTTGTATTATATATTGTGTTAGAAGGTTGTTCTATGAATTCTGAGGGATCAAAAGGGTCAAGTTTGAGATTTAGGTTAGACTTAATGGTAATTGGTACTTCGGAGGTATTAACGACAGATATATTTACCCTATTGTTATCTTTGACACGAACCAAGCTATTTGCGATTAGTAGATTTCCGGATATTTTCTGATCAAGAATCAATCCGTTTTTTATTTGAGGATTGGAAACTGAGCACTCGATAATGGTCTCAGTCCTGGCGGGGATTATGTAAGCAGGGTCGTTAAAATGTAATTTAAGTGATGCTTCACCAATGCGAAGAAGGTTATCGTTGTAATTTATACTGCAGTTATGGGCATTAAGCATGTCAGAACCAATTATGCCATCATACGGCAGGTGTATATCGACGATAACGTGGAAAGAATGGGATATTTTGAACTTAGAAATTTGCAGTTTTAACTGGAAGTGGCCCTTGGTGCAAATTGTTTCCTCGGTTGGATCAATGCCCTTCAATTGAATGGTTTCTGTAGTAAGTTTGGGGTGCTTTGCTATACACGACTGTTTTAATAGACTTACACAGGATCCTGAATCGACTAATAAGGATAACGGGATATCCGATACAGAGCACTTTACAAGGACATGAGGTAATAGCGTCTTTGCAGGATTACTAGTTATTTCAAAAACTTTCGACCTTACGGTAGTTGGTGTGTTAACTCCGTTGAGTTGTGGCTTAGGTACAGTGAGGTTTGGCAGGTCAACTTCGTTTTGTTGCTGCACGGATACAGTGGATTTTGGCAGGTCAACTTTATTTTGTTGCTGCACGGATACAGTGGATTTTGGCAAGCGATCGTGTAGCGATGGTTGCGGTGATTCGAGTCGAATGTTGAGGTGGCCTTTACTGGCCTTATTGGGTTTTGTAAATGATTTTGTTGTGCCGGTTTTTGACTTGCTAGGTCCCGTACGACACAGGGACGAGACGGTTACTCGTTTTTTGAATTAGAGTCAACAGTGTCATGGCCATCGGCAGGGTTAATCGGATATTCGTCATCGATTGAATCTGATGGCCCGTTATCTATGAAGTGGACACGTTGAGGCGTCCTTGGTTGGGTTTGGTCGAAGTTCTTGAATCGATTATTATTAAATTCCCTTTTACGACATTGCTCTATGGAGTGACCAGGATTCTTACAGTATCTACAGAAGGATGTAGACGGCATATTATTATTATTAAAAGTTCGATTGGGGTTATGATTTGGTTTTTGATTTGATTGGTTAAGGAAAGATGGTGCTTGGCCTTGGTTACGACGAGCAATTTGGATATTAGATTTTAGCGAATTCTGTTTGTCTTGACGTGGATATTGACTACTGGACTGGCCCGGGCCATATTTGAATAATGCTTGTTGTATTCTTTCTTCGGAAATTGCTATGTTTATAGCTTCGTTTAAAGTTTTAGCGGACTTGCACCTAACAATATTCGAGATTCTGGGTGTTAACCCCATTTGGAAATGATGGAGGGCTAATTCCTCCATGGCGGCTGTTCGTCCTATCATCTCTCTATTTTTATGTCCATGTGAAATAGATATTTCAGTTAATAATTCAGATAAACATGTCTCGATTCTTAAAGCATACTGACTGACTGGTTCGTTGATTTGTTGTTTGCACTCTTGCAAATCTGTAAGTAGATGGGCGTAATGTTTTCGCTCACTAAATTGGGTCTTTAGAAATTCTTTTAACTGTTGCCAATTGGCGAACTCTTTTATGGAACAAGCGGTTTCCGCCTTGCCCTCTAGCTGACAAAGGATGTATTTGAAAAGTATATCTTTTTGTGAATCTGAAGCTAATTCATAGGCATTACTGCAATTTACCAAAAAGGAATTTAGTTTTTCCCTACTGCCATCATAGGGTTTTATAAATTTTAATAAAGTGGAAAGTTCAATTTCCGTTTTCACTACTACTGTTTTACGTTTTGCGGCTGACCTTGTACAAGGTCCAGAAAGAGGGGGACATTGGTTTTGACCTTCCTCCTCTGTGTCGGTTACGGCTATTTCGGGTTTTGGACTAACGGATCTCTCAGTCATTTTAGTAAATTAATTCGTAAGACTTATATGAACAAAAATACAGACATAAACCAAAACAAAAAAATAAAAACAAACAAAATGAAATTATAATAGTATGAATACGACCACGATTAAAAGTACAGTTGTTATAAAATAAGTTATAGTATCAACAAAACGAAATTATAGTAAATATGGATACGAACACGATTAAAAGAAGATTTGTTATCGAGTTTTAAAACACTTATTAGTTTCAATTGTCAGTAATACCAAGCACATAAAGTCACTTACTGAAATGTGAATAACACGATAAGAATAATCATTTCTTGTAACTTGCAGTCGCTGCGGAATGTCTGTGTGTCGATTAGGCTCGGATCGTCGTCGCGTCGTAGGTGATAAGTATACCGGTCACAGCACAGAATCGTGCGTGACAGTGGGTATGACTTTCTGGTTCCGGACGAAGACCGGCTGCAATACGGACAGTATGCAGCAGTGGGCCCTTCTTGAATTTTTACCTCGAACACTCGATGATCAGGAGAGCCGGGTCGAATCTCGGTGTAGTAACACTTTATGTACACAGTGGAGTTGGCACTTAACACGCACACATACACACACACGTCGTTTTGGAGTTTAGACAAAGACGTGCCGGGGATTTTTGAAATCCCTTTACGCTGCCACCAAAATGTTATGAGCCTCGGGGAGTTAGGGTTTTTAAAAAAATAAAACTTAATTTAACTTGGTGAGACAGCCGCCGGGTATGGAAGATGGATCGAGACTGGTGTATGGATGGACGTGATTGCGCGCTGCGTATAGGAATTGCTGAGTATGTAGGGTGAGGATGCATGGTGTGCCAAAAGGGATGCAGTTACTTTCTATAACAGTACCTTTAATGTTGTTCGTATCGTAAACAGCTAGTTAAAATAAATCAGTACTCAAGTGAATACAGGAACTTTAGCTATGGTGTACCACAGGGAAGTGTTCTCAATCCGACATTAATTTTAGTATATATATTTCAGTATATTTAGTATATATTTTGTCAACGGTCAGGTGATTTTCTATGCTGATGACACAGCTATGATTTTTTATGGAGACACGTGGAAGGACTCAACTGAACAAGGGCTTGCTGTCGTAGCTGAGTGGCTGGAGAGAAATCTACTGACACTCAATGCAACGAAAACCAATTACATCTGTTTTTCTATAAATAACAATACTCAACCTGAGTTCAATATAAAAATTCATAGGTGAGGTCTCAAGGGCAAATGTTGCGACTGTGTATCTATTGAGAATGTTTCTACAACAAAATACTTAGGGGTCATGATAGACCAACGTCTATCTTGGCATACACATATTCAACTTGTTGCTAGCAGAACTAGGAAACTTACCTGGTTCCTCAAATCTCTAAGAAACATGGCTTCTAATAGTTTGCTAAATAAAATTTACGTTGCACTAGCTCAATATGTAGTAGTAGTGTATTTCGATATAGGGAGGTGCAACGATAACTAAGTTCCTGGAGGTCGAAAGGGCTCAAAGATTAATACTAAAAGTAATGTACATCGCAAACTTAATTCTAAGAAAACATAAAAAAATGCTTTTTGACTCGACCATCACAAACAAAAGCAGACCACAAGCAGTAGTTCCTACTCGCGCAACAAATACCGTCTTCGCCCGTCGTCAGTTCATCAAACAGTTCGAACACATTTACAATAAAATAAATAAGTCCTAAAATATTTATGTTCTTAAAACATTTGACTGTAAAAAGGTTTTGACATCATGGTCATTGACGCTTAATTATAACGAGCGAGACAGAACAAATACATAACCTAACAATGACTTATATATTAATTAAATATTTAATAATCTATAATATACGTTATTCTATAATGGATCCTACGATACAACATATCAATTTAACACTTAACACCTATAGAAAATAAATTCAGAATGCACAAAGTACTCACACTTTTACACTATGCACGCACGCACACACGCAAGCACGCACGCACACACACACACACGCACACACACACACACACACACAACAGCTGCCCATGAATGTGTCGTTTTATCATGGTCATTTAATTTGAAATTCATACTCAATTCAATTTGTATTATTACTTGCCTTACGCTTTATTGAACATTTATATTTGTATTATTATAGATAGTATAGGATATTATAAGACTTAATTGTATGTAACTCGTTTCATGTTAATATAACACGTTATGGAGCAGAGATGTTCCCTGGTGCAGGTATTGTTATACTTAAAAGGGGACATCAACCTTGTCTCTATTATATAATTTGTGAAATGAAATAAATTAATTTTATTTTTAATTTAATTTAATTAATTTAATAATCTTAAACTATCAGACCACAGCACAGCACAATACATCGAAATTCCGGAAGATAGTAAACAAACCTTAATAATTCATTACTTTGTTAATAAACGGGATTTCAACGCTCCGTATGTAAAGAAGTTTTATAAATGTTTGAAAAGTTTATTGTGGTCCGAAATGGAAAGTGACGCAAGCAAAGCTTTTGATGCAGTCCTGTGCGGAAAATTCAAATAAAACCTAACTGTCAAAACAAGACGTGGGTCTCTTAGGGCATTCGTTTGGCTTGAAAAAGTAAACGTATACTAAGATTTTTATACCATTAAAAACCAAATGCATATCTTAAATCTGACTATAAAAATAATACAAAGATGTTAAAGAATGTATGACTAATGCACAAAAAAATTATTCTGATATTTAATAATATATATCTTGGGATTTAATTAAGGGTAAATATAATTATAAAAACAAATACGTGATATAAATTATACACTACAATAAAAACCCTGGAGACATTGAAAATAAATTTAATAATTTCATATCTACTAATAAATCAGATACAACATCAATTTGAAAATATCTAATATGTAAATAAATACCATAAAAACCTTTCAAAACCAAAAAAAAAAGAAAATCTCAAATACCGTCGGCTATGATCGCCTTACTTCGAACTAAGAATGGTATTATATTATTATACTAAATAATTAAGACTATCAGAAGCCCTATTGAGCCTGTTTTTAAGTCACATAATTTATCTAGATTTTGAACAAGGTGTTTTCCTGACAAACTGAAAATGAGCGTAGTAAAGTTAATCCATAAAACAGGCAACAAAGACGCTCTTGAAAACTATAGACCCATTGCTATAATAACCATATTTTCAAATATCTTTGAAAAGGCCATGTTTGATAGAATTCTTAGTTTTATAAACAAGATAGGCACATTACATCGAAATTAACATGGATTCCAAAAGGGCAAGTCCATAAAATTAGCAGCTTTTGGACTTACTAAAACAATTCTCGCCTATGTTCATAAATCCGTTGAGGCTAATGTAAAAAATATGGGCTCAGAGGCAACGTCCTAATTTGACTCAGAACGTATCTATCCAAACGACAACATCACGTTGAATTAAACAAAACAGAAATAGTAAGCTTAATGAAAAACCAAATACATCTGAGAAAAAAATAACGATTCGGAAGTTCCGCAAGGCAGTATTTTGGGGACTTCCTATTGTATTTTAATGAACCTCTTCAAGCTACAAGTCATTTTTGTTCTTTGTTCGCTGACGATGTGTCTGTAGTGATCCCCAGTTCTTTTGAGTCTTTAAATGAATGTAATAAAGAAATTGATGAGACCTTATGTATGACCATACCTTATGTTATAAACTTACCCGCAATAATTTAAACGTAAACCTACGTAAAATCAACGTAACCAAAACAAAAAACAAACCAAAAGAAAAAAAAACTGGTTGGTTGCCTGTAAAGTCGGTATACGGGCGAAAGTTTTACGTGACAACGACTTTGAGTGGTAAAATAATTTTAATGTGAATATTCATTCGTATAGTAGGAAGAAGGATGAAATAATAGTAACAATTTAAAACATTTATTTATACAATGAATTATATTTAAAACATTAATTTATAGGCACGCGTCCCTTCCACTTTTTATGTCTGTCTCTCTCGCTCTTAAGCGGGCTAACCATGCCCGAGTGGAAGGGACGCGTGCCTCTCACTCGCTCTCATTGTAAGCGCATAACGTGAGCGGAGCGTAACGCAGTTTCTTGAAGTGTCACCCGGCAAACCAATTTATAAGACGTTGTCACGTCAAAATAAGTCAAGTGAACTCTTGGTTGAATACAATGTTCAGTTGATTGGTGAAACTTTATGTTCTTCATGTAAACCCGATGTATATGCGACTTTACTTGGAAGTCGCATATACATCGGGTGTGTGGTAAGGTAAATAGCTCTTCATATATGTTATGGCGACTCGTAAACGTAACTGCCTTGAAAACAGCTTTATTGGCATTTCATATGGCTTCCATAAGAAATGGAATGGTGATTTGAGGCAGCTCAGTTGACATAGATCGATTTTTATCACCCAGATACAGTGTTTTCGCTGTATCTGTAACCTTTCACGTATGTCCAGTTACAAGCCTTATTTTGTGCAACTGAAGTTGTTATCAGTACCATCCATGTATATGTTTGAAATAAGTAACTTTGTATAAACCCATCCAAGCATATTTCATAAGAAAAATGAGATTATCCCTAAGTACAATAGAAAATACTCAAATATGTACTTATATGTCCAATGGTGTCTTTGAATTTGTGTAGCCAGTATTCCTATCCAGTGGCAATAAAAATCTTTAATATACCTTATCGGCTACCAAAGGACATTAAAGAATTGCTATTTATGTAACTTATTTAGGACAGAATTGTGGCAGCTTCTTCTGTTTAAATATTATGATAGTGTAAACGAATACCTAACTGACAATTTGTAATGAATTTTAAAGGACAATACCCATTTTTGTATGGAGATCGGTACCAACTTGCATCAAACCAAATTTACTCTCAAGAGTTTAGTTTTTATCTAACTTTTTACTATTTAAAATATTTCGTCAATTTTTAACCGCGTTTTAGAGAAATTCACATAAGTTGCAAACGCCTGATGATAACATTTTAGCAATTTTGAATCAGCGTGATTATTATATGTAGATGTCGCAGGTACATTGTAAGAGCGTGGTATTACAGTATCACTAGCTAAATTATAATTAGGTTAGCAGTGTTATTATAATTTCACTATTGCAGATTATAATTTAATGGTTTTGACAATATACCTGCGACATAGATAAAGTGCGTATGCCTTTTAGGCCGCATTACTAAGTAGCGCATTGCATATTATAGATACTACACTAGCTCAATAAGTTGGGCCCAGACGCCTTCGCCCGCTTATAACTGTGAGCTGTGACTTAACGCTCAAGTCGCGCATGGGTGGTATATTTACGTTATGCCTATGCTTACCTTGGAGAATATGATCTTAAGACTGTTACAAGTGGTCATAATTGAGTCCTTTACTTATTTATATTATAATAAGTTATCAAAACTTCTGCATGATTTAGTTGGATTGGTAAAATTAAACTAAATCACTTAAATACCAACAAGGTAACACAAATTAATAATTTGTGATGTCAGATTCAACAATTATTTTCTTACATAGCCAGATAAACCATTTACTTTTAGGTACATTATAGAATATATTATGATAAATATTACACAATCAACGTATTATATTCATTAGAATAAAACACTTTTTACGGATTTTTGCGCATATTTTATTTTATATTTAATCCTGACGTTTCGACTCCTTTACAGGAGCGTCACCCCAATATCCATTGTCTAAATGTTGTTGGAAAATTCGAGCCGACGCTGGTATATAAAATCGGTGATTTTTAAGTACTGTTTCCCATATTGAGAGAGGTATTATTGTAGCCGGCAAACTTCTTGAACATGATTTTAAAATCACGTGACATGCGCAATAGTGAATAATGTACCTAAACTTGCTACTGCGCATGTCACGTGATTTCAAAATCATGTTCAAGAAGTTTGCCAGCTACAATAATAGACGTTCAGGTCCAGTACAGTTCATGTATAAACAGTGATTAGCGGTACTCGCTGCTCGTCTGTATATAGAAGAGGTAATTCTAGATGGCGGCTCATCAGTTGGTACAATTTCTTCACTTCCGATTGGCCTATGAAGATCATGTTGCTGTTGTCTGTTGACTATCCTAGTAGCCGCCCTCCAGCAAGCAGCACATGCTCTCTCAAGTCTAGAGACCTAAAATAATTTAAATTACATGAATTTCTAGGAACATACTATAAATAAGGTAGATAAAGCATTCACTGTATTTTAATTTGTGTAAATATTGTACTTACAAGATGAAGTGGGGTCCATTGTAAAATCACATCTTGCTGTAAAGAATCAGGCCTTATTTGGTAGGTTCTTCTTCCACTAGTGCGTAATAATGAGACACCACAAGCGAAACAAACACTTTGATAACCAACTTCTGGGCTGCCAATTGTTCCTTCTTGGATCAACAAGTAGCAATTGTGGCATATAATATGATCCGGAGTAACCTGAAAAGGAAAAACTTGTAAAATACAGTATATGTAATTCATTATGCAATACGCTGACATATGCATGTTATTTAATTATGACGATTTATGTATAATTATTATCATACTAGGCCTCAGAATTATTATCTCCTGTGGTGGAAAAAATAGTACACCTGGTTGAACTTTTGACTGTGGAGGCCAACCACAAAAAAAGCCTTAACAACTATACATACATACATCAGTCGCTAAAACTATTTATGCACTTTATTAAGTTACTCTTTCATACTCCAAGCTGTCACTAAAAATATTTTACAGTTAGTTGAACTTATTGGCTACATTTTCGGCTAGGACTTGGATTTATACCAAGGACCTCCACAGCTATAACATTTATTACATGTGCAAGGCAATCTAAAAGATTGTACAGAGTGGTTTTGTCATACTGGAATACTAGTGGCTCATTATAAACTACCAAATATAATAACATCATGAATGCGTTTACGAATGTTTAATGAAAAAACTTACCAAAGTAGGTGTAACCCATGAGGTCAATATTTCGCGTATGCTGGTGTGAACACTTCCCACCGAATGTATCAGTGTGTTCCTTGGTATCGCTGTCTCTTCAATCCATTTTTACTAGCCAAGCACCATGAACGTCGGCTGGCGTCTACAGAGTCACTATCTCGACGAGGCACTTCAGTCACTATCTCGAAAATCCACACAAAGAGTCACTATCTCAACACTGTCAATACTTATTATAGACGTGGTGAATTAATTAAAGGATAAAACTACCAGATCAACTCAAACGCAGCAAGAAAAACATCGATCAAACAAACAAAACAAACATATTCACAACAAAAACGAAATTGACATTGACACTGACAGTTCTGTAATTAAGCGTTCCGAATCGCCATGAATGTAAGTTTTGAGTTTCGAAAATACGCAATGTTTACTTTATGAAATGGTGAGATAGTATAAAATGATGTACAAGAATTACATATTTTATTTTCTACTTTAAAATCTTATTTACTTATACAACGGCTGAAGCTAATAAGGCGATCAAAGATTTTTATGTTCATTGTTAAACCTCGGAAAAAACAGACAACTGTTATCGGAACGTGCAAGATTTTTTTTGATATACGGATATGATGTAATTTCTTGCGGAAGTAATTGCTAATTATTTAGCATCATTTAAATGAATTTTCTAAATGTGGTTAAAAAAATCTGTTAAAAGTCAGTACATAATACACATAAATAAAACATTATTTTTGGTGTTAATATATCTATGACGCAGTCTGGTACGGGGTATGGGCATTGTCCTTTAATTATTTATTGTTTCTGTATACTTCTATTTGTCTGACATTAAAATATTGTATGTCTGTGAATAATTAAATTTTAAATCTCAAATTGACATATCTATTGATGATGTAATGTGGCATTTTATAATAACGTGACATTATTTGACATCCATTATTTTTAATTTTATAATGCGATTTTTCATTATGTCATTACAAACAGTTATGTAATATTTGCGTGCCAGTACCTGGTGCTACACGTGATCATGTATAGACTTTTGTATTGGCTTTTCTACCGTGTGTGCTTGCAAATAAATGATCTTTTCTGAGTAGTTTCTATTTATTATTTTTTGAATTTCTTATACGTTTTAGTAGTACAGGAAATAAAAATCTTTTGGAACTATGTAATGTAACACACTAAGAAAAAAGGCTTGCTGAGGTGTTTTCTTCTCATTACAAGCCATTGTGTAGCTGTTGATATACGAATTGAAAATGCTCAAATTAAAAAGAGTATTTTTCTTTCAGTTGTCACTTAAAACAGGGTCTATGAGTGTGGCGATTCTCTAGCTATCGTATTTACAGTCACTGAGCAGCAAAAGGGCTCATTTGAAGTTGTGCACTCTTGTTTTGTTGATTTAACTGAGATTAGTTTCGCGCTATTACTTAAGTCTACTTTATTTAATTATTAGGCTTATTTACTTAATTATTTTGCTGTATGGGGTCTGGCTAAGTAGAATAGCAGCAAATCTACACATACCTGGGGGTGTCGTAGAAGGCGACTAATGATACTGGAGTTGATCATCATACAGCTCCCGGAAACCACAAAACGGGCGGCAGCGTTTTCCAATTTATTGTCAACCTGCCTCCCCGCATTTATGGGAGTGGTTTTCGTCCAAGATTGAATGACTCGCGACTAAGGTACGATTCAGACCGACCGGCTCGCATCGGCCCGGCCCGGAAGGCATTTCACAATGCGGTAAAGGAAATTGAAACTTCTTACAAGAAATTACAGTTCATATTTCTGCCACATATACATTCTGCGACGGCCCGTCGGCTCCGGTCTGTTCCTGTCGGCGCCGTTCGGACAAGAGCGGCTCCCGACGGATACCGCGACGGCGACAGCTCCATCGGCATGTGACGGGTCGAGCCGTGCGGCTGTCGAACGCTCAGAACAATAACTAAAGTTATAGAAGCCGTACTTTTATAATTCTATGGCGTCTACACAGCGTAATGCAAGCAGCACTTCTGGGCGCTCAGGGTGTTTACGCATGCCGCGGGCGCTGTCGGCTGTCGCAGCACGCATATGGCCGTACGGCTCCGTCCGCATCCGTTCCGGGCCGAGCCGATGCGGTTGAATCGGTCTGAATCGTACCTAAGAGTACTTTAATTATTATAATTTGCCGTTTCGTTATATCTCAGGCACGGAAAACCAATAATCTTAAATGACCCTATTGTAGTGCCCAGAAGGGTACCTTCCTTCTTTAAAAAACTGTATATTCACGTTTCCACTATTTTTAAAACGATTTCTGAGTGGCGAGAAAGCATAAAGAAGTTATTAAATAGATAATATTGTTAATTTATTATTTATACTTTTCTGATAATGCTACAAATAATAAAGTATATTAATTTTTTACCATACATATAGAAAACAAGTACCACTAATGAAACACTTTGATAGAAATTATTTGGTGTATATTAAGATATACATTATCTTAAACGATAACATCTCTGTAAATAACGTACCGTGAAAATAACAATATCGCATCGAATACCACAGTAATTTTTCACTCAACTGTCAAATGATCGTAAAAGATATTGGAAACAATTTGAAGGATCTCTAGCTCCCGAGTGTCCGGGAGAGCGAGCTTTTTACAAAAGAAATATGAATAGCGATCGCTTACTGGAATCGGGTGTCCAATGTACTTCGAACTGTCGATGATATCCTCACTAAACTGAACCATTTGTTCCCATACTAAACTTACGTGTTTGGTCCGTTGAACTTTATTGTGCGATCAGGAAAAAACAGTTCCGTATGGATACGGATTTATTGGGAGATATTGCGTTTGAACATTCGGAAATACAATGGTTTGACTCTTTCTTGATATAATGTATATCAGGTAACAATAAGACTGAGTAAAGATTACGCTAATGCTATAAAAATGATGACTAAAAATGACTTTTGTATAAGTCTACTGGCTTTTACAAAAATCAATTTAGGTCCTTAGGTAAGATTTTCCTCGAATTGGCAGAAGAATGTTGCTGTAATGTAATATGACGATATCTTACTCTCTTTGTCGACCTAGACACCTCAATGTCCGGACCCATACCTTTATGTTTGGAGAAAAGATATACATAATTGAGTACGTATATCATTTCCACAATATTTTGCTTGAGCAAATCTGGATTTAATATTTTTGCTTCCGTCCTAAAAAAATATACATAGAAGCGTACACAGAAAATCATCAAGTTGTGCTCGTAGGAAAGCGTGTTATTTATTTGTATGATTGCAAACTGCTTCATTCAAGATTTTCAGAGCAACGCTATATTTTCGTTTTATGTTTTATTTCACGACGTTTGCAACGTTGTCAGGCCTTTATGAAAAACTCCTTTTAGATGCGAATGAATCTGAAATAACATACTTATTTTATTTTTATCATCATAATCATAATTGGAATGTTGAGTTGTTTAACTGTGTTTACATATGTCTTATTTCTTAAATGCAAGCATAGAATTACTACTTCTGACTTTAGATGAGTAAGCATATTTCTTTGAATATATCTTAAACATGATAATAATAACAATACTAGTAAATTGTTTCAGCGTGTATTTAATTAAATCATATGAGTGACTCGTATTAAGATTCAATGTTATCCAATAATTACTGGAGTTGGCCAAATTCCTGCCCAACAATGTTCCGCCTTAGGCAAGACGTGGTAAAAGAATGGCGGGTGGCCTCATTAATCGGCCGGTCAGCAGCGCGCTGTGTGGGCATGACAGCGCTCGTTAGTTACCCTCCCGTCCGTTATGCTGTTACAGTCCGACACAATCTATTAACGGCTGTCTGAAGAGGTCATTTCGCGTTCAATGTTACACATATAATTTTTAATTGTATTAGTCTTTAGCAAATAATTTGTTGCAATTATATGTTAACATATAATCTTTATTGGACTAAAAAGCTTACCTTTTTATAAATAAAATTATGTATTTTATATATTCGAAGGTAAGAAGGTTATTTGGATGGGTCACTTTGCTTCACTTGACCTTGATATCTATCAAGGACGAATGACGATGCTGCTAAAATTGACATATCTGCGGTATTTGATGGATCGTCAATTGATGAAATAGTTTCCATTTGCATCAATTTGGGATGACTTTATTTATTTATTTTTATTTATTTTATTTATGAAAAACCAACAGCGTAACAATTTAAATTAACCTAATTAGTAATAAATCTATGGTATAGCTAATTACAGGTTTCCCCCAAAATCATCCATAATATTTTTGGACGTGTCACAAGTAATTAAAAAAAAAACAAATAAAGACAGTCAGACAAACAGAATAAACTTCGATTACTTAATCGAATTACTGTAACTTACTGTAACTTTACAGAGATAATCCCAAAAATGTGCAAAAAAAAATGTGACATATAAAATAAACTAACAATTTGACAATAAAATAAGCTTAAAAAAGAAACCAAACCACAAAGAAAAAAGGAAGGAATTATATAATAATATTTAATAATGTTATAAGAAATCATTTTAATTTGATACGTGTATACTTACATCCATACATACACATACATATATATATACATATATATATATATATATACATATACTTACATACACATACACACACATATATATACACATACATATATGAATACATAATAATAATAATTTAAATGTAGGTACGATGTTTATGCTCCGCTAAAGGAGTAAGAGTGAAGCGATCTTCTGCATCTTAGTTAAGCAAAGGCGTGCGGGTCATTAGTTGACGCGATCGTAAGTTTCATGTTTTCAAGGTTACAGATCGGAGGTGAATTTGACTCTGTACAAGACCGCACAGAGCTGGTGCAGGTGGTGATTAGGGCTGCCAAGCGATAGTACTTTCAAGAAAACGTCTCTGATTGTTCTTCAGTCAACATCTAGAAGTTACTCCGCTCTATCGCTTTGGGAAATCCCGATCAACCACACTCTTATTATTTATCGCCAACTCCTTCTATTTATATATTTATTTATTTTATTTATTTATTTTAGGAAGATTTACAGTTTTAACAATCAGGTTAGGTAGCAACAATAAAATAATAACAATACCAATTACAAATCTCCACCTTTGAGATATCCACTATCGATCTCAAAGAACTAAGGAATTCATTATTCTGGAAGAAGTAAATTTTATCTATATCTCTCTCTATTACATTTATATAGTGACTAATGATGAAATCTGTTAAATTTATTTACTCTATCAAATTCATGAGTAGATAATCAGTATAAGCATAATGAATCCATTTTTTTGTTTCCAGTGTAGATTTCATGACTAGTGTAGTGTAGTGTAGATGTAGGCAAAGGGCATTTGTGATTCCTTTGCCAAAAATCGTCTCGCCTCAGCAACTAAACATCTTCAGACTATTTAGATTCTGACTATATTATAGTTACTATTCTTGTGCTTATTAATTTTTTCGATGCCTTTAATATGGTATGGTAAACCACAGCATCCTGTTTGCAATCCTCGAGTTTGTGTCTTTTTTATCTTCGTCACTGGACTAGTTTTCTCCTTACCTTCATAATCACCAGCATACTATTTGTCTGGGGTGTTCGGCAGGGCGGATTTATTTCTCTGTTGTTCTTTTTATTGATTAATTTTACCTTCTTGCTTAACTATTCTTATCGTTTCTTCACGCAAGACCTGCTGATTAATTTGCATGGTAACGTGGACAGCAAAATGTGCTGAACCGCTGCAGAAAGTTATTACTCGGTCAGCTGATTTTGTCATAACTGTTAGTCGTGTGATAATCATGGCTCAAGACAGTTGTTCGGGATTATTTCGGGATAGTTCAGAAGTCGCTCTCGCTTGTCTCGTTTGAGAATTCTTTCATACCTCTAAGCAAAAGCGGTTAAAACTCTGGGCTCTGCTTTAAATCCACGCTAAAATCTAACTCAAAAATCTATGCGATCCGATTTTTAAGTTAGTCTTCGACTAATTTCATCACATGCGTTTTACCGAAGCCTGTTAGAACCAAGGTTTACTTTACATTTTCTTGATATTCCCACTCATTGATTATGCTGTTGTCTATTTTATTGAAGATCTATCGAATAAGTTGAACCGACTCATAAACAATTGAATTTGTTTTGTAGCTTTATGTCCGTAAATATGATCATGCCCCTTTAAATCGGTTTCTGCTTATTTGGCACTGTAATTAAATTTTCCAATTTGAATCCCTTTAGTGCAGGCAGCTGAGACTGCTATGTGCACTGTTCTTTATTCTCTTGAATACTTACTCTTTCAATTGCTTAAAATGTAAATTTCAATACCTCTGTAACGCTCCTGCTCGTCAACTTTTAATCTTAAATAGTTAGTGATCAATCCTATCTTAACTATTTAAGCGACGGGAAGTCGACGATTACTTATACTCTCATTATGGATAAAAATTTGGTGTGATCTGCATAAAATAGCAGTTTAAATTTAAAGAGGTCTGCGGAATTCCCAGCGGAAGAGTGGCGTATCTCGAAACAATACGCAACACGTAATAAGCATAGGTACTACGGTCGGCGATCAAGGTGATTTATTTTCAAAAATGCTGTTGATGCCACGTAAGAAAACCAAAACAAAAAAGGGGCAATATCTACTCCTAAGAAAACTAGTCACATTCCGCCTATAGTCCTGGTGTTAAAAAGTAAGTGAACCCATAATTCATTGCGTAAATTGATTACTAAATTTTCCAATAAATATCACCTTCAATACATATATGGCAACAAGGTTGCTATAGTTTGTTACTCACCTCAAGCATATCAAGTCACCAAGATGGTGGACTGGGTATAAATTTTGCCACTTATACAAGAAAGGATGAAAAAACACTAAAAGTTGTTTTAGGGGTTTACCAGTTGATTTAGAACACGATTTACCAAGTAGGCTCAATAAATTAGGCTTTAACGGAGTCACGGTTATCAAATTGAAATCGCAAAAAGGTCAAGGGCAATCTTACCCACCATTTTTGTCAATTATAATTGCTATTAAAACGATGTTGTATTGATCGAACGTTATTTATTAAAATAGCCAATTACAACAGTTACTTTGAAAGTAAAATATGTATGTTGATGGCGTTGAGTTGCTGAGCCAAATGCCACCTCGCAGTGGGTCTACGGCGTCTTCGTCCTCCAGTCCTCATGCTCTGTGCTCGCCGAAGCTTGTGTTGCGAACAATAATTGATCCGAAATTATAATTTTGTTCCAAGGAATAAAATAGAGTTGTAAAAAAAATAACCGAGGATGGGACTGACTTCTTTATACTAAAAGTTAAAAAGGACAAACAAGTATATTTAGTCAGCGCATTATACTAAACCACTAAGATTTGTAAATATACCTATACCTATATTATAAGTATAGTATATATATATAAGCAGTCGACTTCTAAGCGCAACCATGTTAGAGACGATTGACGACAAATGACTAAAACACGATAAAATGGGTTGACAAAATTTTGTCGCGTTGTGTATGCTGGGCGGGCTGAGCTGAAAAAAAGAATTAGACATAAATCCTGAATGAAATAGAGGAGTGGAGATTGCTGAAGAAATGATAGATCGAAAGCCTGTTTACTATTTAAGATTTTTTTGTGTATTTCTTTATTGACATATAAAATTATTGCAATGTTTATTTAATACAGATTAAACAAATACATTTTAGTTAATAAACGCTTTTTCGGGCTAAACACGCCTACAAAAGTTTACAATAGTGGAAGCTAGAAATATTACTCATTACAACTTGAAGTTAATGACAAAGAACAGCAATATACATTAACTAAAATTAAAGTATGAATATAATTTTCAATAATATGATGTTGTATTTATCGGACGTTATTTATTAAAATCACCAAATATAATGGTTAAAACGAAGTTTTAAGGAAAATATGTATGTTGACAGCGTTGTGTCGCTGAGCCAAGTGTATGCACCTCCCGATGCGCCTGCGACGTCCTCGTCCTCCATAAGGTATCTGATTATTAAGAATAGTAGCACATTTTTATAATTTTTATATATTTTATACATTTTCAATGCTATCTTACAAGATAAATTATATTTAATTTTATAGGAGCACAGTCTAAATAAACCTTTTATTTCACTGTACTAGTACTATGATGAAATGTATTCTGTAATCTTCTCTTACTAAGAGCGATTTGCACTTATAAGTTATTTCCGATTCATCCAAGTATACTGAAGTATGCTATTTCTATTCAACAAGGGCTTTTTAGTAGATGTTTATGTTTTTGTGGAAAGTGATTATATTATAGAAAAACCGGAAACTGAGTTTACCTAATATGTTATCTTTAATACTGACGGTGTACATATTAATATTGGAAAAGTTAAAGAGTTTAAATTGTTATTTGTGGAATTAGATAAAGCACTGTTATAACCGTTCGTTCACCTTTAATTCCAGCAGATTTAATAAAAATCTGTTTTACGAAAACTAAAGCTGTTTAGTATTCTGTACATTTAAAAAGAGACTGCGTGTAATCTGGTATTTCATTTATTTCCGTGTCAGCACAGTTCTCGTTCAATAGTTAACAACTAGTTTCTTTGCAGCTTTTAACGCATTCACAAAAAGAAGATGTCATGTGTTTGTGTAATCATTACAAATTCTAATAAATTATGTAAAATGTACCTAGCTAGTAACTGAGGAAAAAACAAAAGCTCCTAAATAAATAAAGATAAAAAAAAATTTGGAGAAGATTAAAAATGTGATAGAACAGCTGGGGTGTTATCATCGATTTCGATAAGTGGTTTTCATAAATTTTAACACTAATTGCTTCACGCATTGCTGCCTCATTAATTCCTCGTTAGCCAGTAGCCCGCGCGCGATGAGTGGGAATGATAGCACTCATTAATTATGAACTCGGCCGTTATGCTTCTGTATGTTTGACATAGCTTGTTCACACGTATTGCGAGTAAAATTGATTGCGATGCGTTATTCCGTTAGTACATTTTTGTGCTATGAAAAATGGCAAGTCTCACTCTATAATCAATACAGGCTCGCCATAATGCTAGCGCGCTATTTTTAATTTCAATAAAGGGATTAAATATTATTACCTTATTTAATTATTAAATATTAATAAAATAAAGTAGATAATATTATAAAATAGTAGTATAAATTTAACTTATGTTTCATATAGTAGCTGTTCAAGATGTTGGAAATATTTTCTAGTCGTAAATTTATTTCTCGAGTGAGGAAGCTGCTGGTTCTAAGGTCACTTGAGAGTCAACTAATCTTTTAGAATTTTACCAAGAAAAAGTGTGATTTTATTTCATATTTTAAGCAATAGAATGAAGAATGAATTCAGGAAGTTATCTAAGAGCTTGAATTTTATGTTTTCCTGTTTTTGGAAGTGGCAACTTCGGAAATATACAGCTTATATAACCAAGGCCGAATTACCGTTTTTATTTCTCCATTTCTATTTCTTCGTTCTTGCATATAGTGTACAATGAAATTGTTGTACTACAAACCAGTTTCATTACCGCTTTTCCGTAAGAGCATGCTGAGTTTAGTCCAAGCTTTATTTAGATCCCTGCGCTTAGTGTAACACGTTAATGTCAGATTTTGATATAATTTGTTTTTGGGATATTTTTCTCGTGTAGCATTAAAATAAGTCTTATAGTTTATAAAGACCTGTATGCCTTTTTTTCATGTTTGGCGGTTAACTAAATTTTCCTATGTCAATAAAACAGTATTTGACTAAGCTTGTTATTATAAACTGCTATCTATTGCTTCTTGGTCCTCCATATCAATTGCTTATTTGTTATTTGAGCCTTTATATGTGTTACGTTACACCGCCGTGTGAGGACCACAAAGTGTACAAACAATTACAACGGTCTTCATCAAGACCTTTGGAAGGTTTCGTATATATTGTATTAAATAAATTAACGAGCATCACTTGAATTAAGACAAGCCCGGCCTCATCGACCCTGCTCATTTTATGTTTATAGTGACAAATATAGACGCTTAACTTGAAATTGCGAATAAAGCACATAAATGTGTGCGAGAACAATTCGCCCGTTAGAAGGGACCCGTCATTAGCAATTCATAGCGTTATCCTAAGTCACCTATTCTTAGGAGCTAAACAACGTGTTTCTCCGCGCCTGCATATTTATTTTCCAGAGCAATTTCCCTAATAACCTTCCAGCCCGTGTAAAGGAAATGGACGACTTGCCTTGGCAACACTTTGATCCTTCCTGAATGTCACTCTACGGGAAATGTTTTCATAATGTCAATTTAAAATACGAAGTAAACAAATTTGCCCTGGTTGGAAGTTAAGTCTAATATGAACTATTAATGTAGTGAAATGAGTTTTGGGATAGCGCCTTTCGAAGGATACGAGGTGAACCGTCAGTGTAGTACAAGACGTACGCGAAAACCCTACAATTATTTTTGTCATTGGTGGTCTTCCTAAATATAATCAAAATAATTATACTTGCTACTTATGAAACAATTTACACTTTATTTCCCGCAAAATACTTAATACTAGAGTAATGAATATACATATATCCGTTACTCTAGTGTCCATAACAGACGCCTTACAGTGCTTACTTTAGGTTAGGCTAATTGAAGTGAATGTAAGAAATATTATTATTACTTATTATTACTATTTTCGCCTGCGTGACAATATCTTTGTCGCCAAAGGACTTTTTTTCCATTAATAAGAATAATAATAGTATAAAATATTATAAGATATAAAATACGTGTGTAAAAAACAACCACGCCTCCGAGCCCTCAGATGGGATTCGAACCCACGACCTTTCGCAATCCGGGCGACTGCTCTGACCGCTGAGCTACCGAGACGCTGGCAAACGTGTCGAATTTTACAAACGTATTCCAACTTCTACTATGAGCTAGTATCGTTCCACCAATGTTGAACGCTAACTACCTTCAACATTGAAAGTAATATTTTTACAAATATTAAACAATCAATTAAGATGGAACCAGCTATAATTGTTTTTTATTTAATTTTTTGCATTCACAATGCAATATTTCTATAAGATATAAAATACGTGTGTAAAAAACAACCACGCCTCCGAGCCCTCAGATGGGATACGAACCCACGACCTTTCGCAATCCGGGCGACTGCTCTGACCACTGAGCTACCGAGACGCTGGCAAACGTGTCGAATTTTACAAACGTATTTCAACTTCTACTATGAGCTAGTATCGTTCCACCAATGTTGAACGCTAACTACCTTCAACATTGAAAGTAATATTTTTACAAATATTAAACAATCAATTAAGATGGAACCAGCTATAATTGTTTTTTATTTAATTTTTTGCATTCACAATGCAATATTTCTATAAGATATAAAATACGTGTGTAAAAAACAACCACGCCTCCGAGCCCTCAGATGGGATACGAACCCACGACCTTTAGCAATCCGGGCGACTGCTCTGACCACTGAGCTACCGAGACGCTGGCAAACGTGTCGAATTTTACAAACGTATTTCAACTTCTACTATGAGCTAGTATCGTTCCACCAATGTTGAACGCTAACTACCTTCAACATTGAAAGTAATATTTTTACAAATATTAAACAATCAATTAAGATGGAACCAGCTATAATTGTTTTTTATTTAATTTTTTGCATTCACAATGCAATATTTCTATAAGATATAAAATACGTGTGTAAAAAACAACCACGCCTCCGAGCCCTCAGATGGGATTCGAACCCACGACCTTTTTTACACACGTATTTTATATCTTATAGAAATATTGCATTGTGAATGCAAAAAATGAAATAAAAACATAATTATAGCTGGTTCCATCTTAATTGATTGTTTAATATTTGTAAAAATATTACTTTCAATGTTGAAGGTAGTTAGCGTTCAACATTGGTGGAACGATACTAGCTCATAGTAGAAGTTGGAATACGTTTGTAAAATTCGACACGTTTGCCAGCGTCTCGGTAGCTCAGCGGTCAGAGCAGTCGCCCGGATTGCGAAAGGTCGTGGGTTCGAATCCCATCTGAGGGCTCGGAGGCGTGGTTGTTTTTTACACACGTATTTTATATCTTATAGAAATATTGCATTGTGAATGCAAAAAATGAAATAAAAACATAATTATAGCTGGTTCCATCTTAATTGATTGTTTAATATTTGTAAAAATATTACTTTCAATGTTGAAGGTAGTTAGCGTTCAACATTGGTGGAACGATACTAGCTCATAGTAGAAGTTGGAATACGTTTGTAAAATTCGACACGTTTGCCAGCGTCTCGGTAGCTCAGCGGTCAGAGCAGTCGCCCGGATTGCGAAAGGTCGTGGGTTCGAATCCCATCTGAGGGCTCGGAGGCGTGGTTGTTTTTTACACACGTATTTTATATCTTATAGAAATATTGCATTGTGAATGCAAAAAATGAAATAAAAACATAAAATATTATAGTTTATGGAAAAAGATGACAATTTTACTACAACACTATATGCTTCAACCACACCATTGGTCCACACTACAACCTGCAACTTACTTGGCCTAGGTCCGTAGTTACAGATAAGCTTCAAGCTGAGAAAATTTGAATATTAAAGATTTTTCAATTTTTATTACAAATACTTTATCTAATAATTAAAAAATATCTATGATATTAATGTAGCCGAATGAAGTCCACTTTTGGACGTCCCCAAAATAGTAAGGGTAGTCGTATAAGAGATCGCAACAGACCATAGTTCCTAAAACGTTACTGTCCATTTTGTGGTCAATGGGAGGTGTAAGGTACTTTAATACCTCCAGTATCATTAGTCGCCTTTTACTCTTAAGTGTCAAGGGTTGGTGTTATTTTATGTTACCGCATTTAAATAATAATAATATTACATTCAAATGTTTTTCTCTCATTGCAAGGATAGCCTGAGGAATAAAAAATGTGCCCCACATAAAACTAACGTCACAAAGGATAAAGAACGCTGGATGCGTGTAGAGAATAGAAATATTAAATATTATTAAATTTGTCCATTTTCCCTGTCACGTGCATGTTAAATATTGTCAATATTAGTTCAGGCATTACAGTGAAAAGCGGTAACGAACTAACATACTTTATACCATAGAAATTATAATATAAGGATACTTTGACTTTCTAACATTCGTTGTTGCTGATCTATAGAGGTTGGGATTTGCAGAAGGGTTTATTTTCATGCATCGATTGTTGTAAGTAGCACTTGCAAATTTTTCATTAATATCACGAAGTGCCTTGGATAATGGATATGTGACGCTTATAGGCACTGCACACTAACTGCAACACTTAATAATAAATAAAACCTTTATTTTCTCACCACAAACTCTAACTTTAAGCCTTATCGTTACTAGTCTTAGTTAAGTTTGTGTGAGACTGATGCTCGAAATAGGTAAAAAATTACCCGTTAGCACAGGCCATCAGGCTCCCACCATCTTGGAAATTTGAGGCAATCGAAATCAAATTTAGATGTGATGGTACAATCAATGGAATTAAAATTACAAATATCAGATTGTATAACTAATTACAATTAAAATTAGGTACTTTTTTATAATAGCTTGTGTAAAAGTATGGGAAAAAGTAAAAGGATTGTGGACTATATAAAATGTAATGATTATAAGATAAAGCCCGACAATGAGAGGAGATCACAGCGGTCATGAGGCGAGAGAGCTATCGTCGCGCCGCTCGGTCTTTCGCCGGGGTCCCTCCACCTCGTGCCCCGCGTTCGCCCGGGCTGGTGTTGTCATTACGTGACCATACTTCCCACCTTCAAGTATCTTCAACAGTGGTTGGCAGCAGGCAGATGGTGTTAGAGGCCTTCCTGATGACGCCCTTCGTCGTTTTGATGATGGCGTATTGGACAATGCCATCCTATCCAGGCAAAGACACGTAGAATGCGTCCGAGAGGCCGCAGCAGTGGAGGTGCCGACTTGTCCTTAATAAGTACTAGGCTCCGTCCTTGAGCTTGCCCTTGGAATCTCACCACCTTGATTTGTACTGAAGCCACAAAAGATATTCATGTTGCACGTGGCCCAGAAATGTTGTTTAAGAGTTTCAATTCGTTGAAAGCGGGGAAGCGAAGCGATTTTCCTGTCGACCAATTGCGGATGAGGCAATGCAACGAAAGATCGTTCAATAAGGAAGTGAGCTGAAGAGAGAAAGGAAAGATCTGAGGGCTGATCGGAAATAGGGGGTCGAAAATTTAGAATAGCCTCAACCTATATCAGAAGAGTCGTCATCTCTTCAAAGTCTAAGTGTGTCAGCTCCTAAACACGAAGATGATGTTTTACTTTACTGCTTACTCCCATAGACCATCGAAATATGGAGTACAAGCCGGGATAAGAGAAAAATTGATACCTTGATCAGCGAGGTCTTCGGTGAGGTCTGAGACAAGCTCAAGATGTGGCACTTTGGTGGCTAAACAAAGACACATATGCACGTTTTAATAAGTTTACATTCTCTACCTTTACGGTCCGCGATCAGCGTAGGCCCAGCATAGTCAACATCCGTTTCAAGGAATGGATACCTACTCTAGGTGTACTCTATTAACTGGCAGATTACCCATAATAGCTGTTTGACCTTTAGGCATTCATTACTACTAATTATTTTAACCCATGTGTTCTGCGTTCAGGGCTTCCACCCACATAGGAGCCCCATAGAGGGCCATACTTCGCAGAACTCCTGCGTATAGCCTGCGGCAGCTTGAGTCTGGGCCGCCCAGGTTCGGCAGGAGTTTGCATAATTTGATAACAAATGCTATGCAATAGCTTTACCGCGGCAGTCCCCGAGTGCCACACGTCTTTTTTTTTACTTTTGGATTAACAATCAACGAAACAAATATATTAAGACAACGATTTATTTATGTATTACTTCGCTAAAGTATGACGGATTAATTTTAATAATTTTTTCCCCTTGAATGTTTACTGCCGTTTAAATTTGACTGTACAAGTAGATATGTATGTTTTTGTATCTCTCAGTGTATATACTCTCATAAAATTTTACTTAAAAGTAAAAGACAACACGAAGTTCTTTCAAGGAAAACAATGGGTGGAATTGTTTATAGGGGCTCAACGGTGCGGCGTGCCGGAGGTGGCAAATCACTGGTCGTTTCCGGTTGGCGCAGCGCCGGAAATTGAGAAAGTCTCCGGACTCTGACGTCACATCATAACGAAAGAAAAGTCCGCTGATCTCTCACCATTTTCCGTGATTGTGTAGCGACCCGTCCGAAGCTTAGGTCGGCACAACAGAAAACGGTAGGACAAGCGTTTCGCGTTGATGCCTCAACTTAAATACATATGAAACTAGATAAGATATTGAATGGATGACTAGAAATTAAATGTTTACTCTTTTAGCGATTAGTTTTATTATTAGTTTTTTTTTAACTTTTTTAGGAATTTAAACATAATCACTTTCTTCTGTTAGTGTTTATTAATTGTTTATTACGCAACAAATATTATAACTAGGGTTCTCAATTATATTGTGATAGAATACATTATTATAAATATACAATGGATTTTTCCTATTCATTTTGAATAATATTAAATGACTACTTGCTGCCGTTCGTTTAATCATAGTTAAATATGAAACGGAGCTGAAAAAAAAAACAACACTGATGTAATTTTTTTTCAATACGTTAATAATTATTTAACTCGTGTGAAGAGGGAAGATTATCCTGTGTATGCGTATACAATTAAATGCTAAAGGTGATAATGATGTTTCGTTTTCATTGTTGTTATCAAAATTATTAAACTGTACAATGCAAATGAATGATTGTAGCACAATAATATATTACTTAAGTAAATATTGTAAAAACGCATACGACTTTAATCCAACATAAAAATAGCTACACTCAGCATAATTGCAACGGTTTTGATGACTTTTTGAGTCTCTGTTATTATTAGTATACGTTAGCCCAGAGTTCGACATTCGTGTGCATTTTGAAGATAGGGAGAAGAAAATGGATCCTTATTATATCGAAGTATTTTTTACATTTATTACTGACTAGCTTTCCGCCCGCGGCTTCGCCCGCGTGGAATTCGGTTATATTGCGGTATAAAGCACAACTATAAGAAAACTTCTCATTCCCACGGAAAAATCTAAGAAGCGCGATGTAACGCTGGATACAATTAGTTGTTAAACCAAAACTGAATGGTACACTATATTACATGTTTTCCCTCGTGGAGCAAAAACATGCAGATTTTGGGCACTGGAAACCCGGGAACACGCTACATAGAGCTGACCATGCGAAAAACAATGTTTTTTCAAGCTATCATTCCACTTCTTATGTATTTTAAAAAACACATCGTTACCATATTTTAAAAAACACCCAGCGCCATCTATCGCATACCTCAAGAACTACATAACGTAACTAATACTTATACCAATTAGTAATTCGTTGACTTTAGTGATTTCAGGATAAATAGATGTAAAAAAAACAATTTAGACGATAAAACAAATTGTACGTCATCCCTCGAGAATTCCTCATTTTCGAGGATTCATTTTCGTATCACTTAGCTTCAAAATTTACATGTTCATATTCGTTTGTAATATTTTACCTTGTTTTAAATGACACACAGCGCCATCTACAATCCATCCATCAAGCAAACAATATTTTTGTTTTTCCTCGGGAATATTATTTTTTCCAGGATAAAAAGTACCCTATTATTTAATCCGGACTTTTATCTTTACGTATGCAAAATTTCAAAGCAATCGGTTCATTAGTTACGGTGTGAAAGCGAAACAAACAAACAAACAAACTCACTTTCCGATTCTAATATTATAAATATCCGCTTTTAAATAATTTATAATTTTTATAAGATATTATTTGTTACGCTTATACGTTAAATCGATATGGTTACTCGCGAGTGTATTTTGTTTTTACCTATTTGCAGTAGACTAGTGGTTATTCAGACATCAATATTCGACCGCAATTGATTTAATTCAAAGAAAGGGAGAGACTTTTTTAGTGATAACAATTGTGGAAACAACATTTCCTTTACTCCGCATACTCCTTCCACCAGTAGCTATAAATAAGAATATTAAAATTGATAGCATTTGTTTTTTTTGCAATTATCACTTTTGATGTTAGAAATATATATAAATATTTAATTTTTCTAAGAACTGGATTAAGTTTTTAAATCTGACTATAAAGATAGAAGTTCATTATTCAACTGGAAACTAATGCTTCTAGCCCTATGTAGCAGGCCATAAGTTATTACCAGAGGTCGGAATTAGTAGGGTTATTTATGTATTTACACTGATTCCATATCACGAAAGAATAAACTGGATATGTCTCAAATCCCGAGATTAATTTTAAAGAGTACAAAAATCCCATGATTTATTGAAAAAAAAGCTATTTACTTTTACACAATTTAAGCCACTGCAAGCGCAAAGATTCCAAACTTCCATCAACGACATCGGATGTTCGAAGTTGCAAAACTGAAATGCGCACACGCGCGATGTTGCCACATTTGTACTTCGCACAATATAGCTTGTCAGAACAAAAGAAAACAATAGCGGGAACGTGGAGCACTCCCTGCTTAATGGAATATAATAGATTTGTCTCTTTCTACCGCATTCATACTTTCTATTAGCAATAAATCGGTTCACTCATTCGTACAGCTCATTCACTTACCTCGGTTCGTAGAATGCGCTCGCTTGTTTGCTGTTGTGTGGTGAATCCTGTTTAACTGGCTTGTTTATTGGATTCTGGACTCTAGTTAATACGACTATTTCGGCACACATTAACGGACTTGGCCTTACTGTATAGGATGATTGGATATTTGAAGTTGGGGATATACTAGGTAAGTTACTTGTTCATATTTTTATTAAATTTCCTTTAAATGAGATTTTCCCAATGTTTTGCTTAAGAGGTTCTTTGATATAATCACAATAAAGTAGCAATGATTTCAAATGCAACTGAAGAAGCTTATCATAAGGGACGCTTTTTTAAAATTGTTTAATTGACTACATGGTTAACGATAGGAATTAGTTTTTCTGGTAATCTTTTACTGATTATCTGTTTTAGCTTTAAACTGATTAATTATTCATTAATGTGTTTATGTGATTGTTATAGAAACCTGTATTGTTCGAGCGTTCTTGTACTTATGGAACAAGCATTTATAGTTTTTATATTAAATTGTGTCAATTATTATTTAAGAAATGAAAAAAAGCCCTATATCCCTTTAATCAGTTACATTGAGGTGAACGGTAAACAGAACTAGCGCCACAAATTTATTTCTTTACGTTATTTATAAATCATTTCAATTTTCAATAATTGAAAGCTCAGGGGCACCATAAAACACATCTAAAGTTTATTAAATCTCTATTATACCATTTTTCGTTTTGTAGTTTATCCACGAAATAGGTTCACGCCCAAAGTAGCTACTTTGACCGAAGATTGAGCGAAAAGGGGTGTACAGTGAATCAATAAGTATTAACGGTATTTTTCTAGTGCCCTTGCGCAGGGGCGGATCTACTTAAAGGCTTTTTGGGCTGCAGCCCAGGGCCCCGCGAATACAGAGGGCCCCCAACCGAACTGAAGTCAATGATAAAAATTATCTAGATTTTTAAAAAAATCCGACCATAACGTTGGCAACACTGCGATCAATCAACCCGTGTGCGGGTCTATCAAACGGAACGGGGAATTCCCTGTCGCTTGTTTACGGTCGGTGTATTCCGTGTATTGTCGATTATTGGGGACTTCCCTCCGCTTATCGCCCGACGCAATTTTGTTATTTTTTCGCACTTCTGCTATTGTCAACTATATTAACGAATTGACTTTGTTATTGTTAGAAAAGTGATTAGTGTGTGTGTTTAGTTTACTAAGTGATAGATAACTTAAAAGTTATAAGAACCGGACCTTTCTTTTAATTTACTAAAATTGAAAGTATTCAGCATAACTAGACTTCCTGCAACTGTTTTTAATAGGCAGTGGGTAAGTAAAAAGAATTATAAAACATGACTTTTTTATTTTTGTTTCAGTTTTCAAAACTAAATGAATCGAACTCGTTCGATATTTAATGATAATTTGTGAATTGCTACACTCATTACAAAGTAGGTATTAAAATTAAAAGTTCTATCCAGTTCTTTGTTTATTTTCAGAAAAATATCTTATTTTACAATGTCTGCTAGAAAATATAAAAGTGAAGCTGAAAAAAGAAAATTACAGTTTGGTCGAAAAAAATAAATAAATAAATGCGCAAAAATTGAAACTTTTTTTAAATCAGAACATATAAACGCGAATGAAATAGCTATAAATACATTGAAAAACTAAAGGAAGGTATTTTATGCGAAGAGAATCTAAAATCGCAAAACCAGGAAAAAATACAAGTGATGAAAATATGCAAGATTTTGAAAACCAGAAAAAAAATACCAACGATGAAAATGTGCAATATCTTGACTTCCAGCAACCCTCTGGTTCCTCTGAAAACGAAATTGGTGTTCAGCAAAAGGAAGGTAATACAGATACCGAGGTGGAAAGAAATATAAAAAATTGTAAATTTTTTTGGAATCGTGCAACAAATATACGTTTTCTTCTTTGCTTCGACCCATGGGTGGGAACTGTTAAATCGTGAAACAAAACTAAAATTTACGTTAAAAGTTTAAGCCAGACCAGATGTTCTTGTCACTTTGATGCTGTCACAGCTTTGAAAAATAATTATGATGGCATTATGAAAATTCTCAATAGTTTCGGCTAAAATGACGATGAAAAAGTTGATTTCCGAAAAGAGGCACGAAATTTATTTAATAAACTGGCGAAACTAGAAACTGATTGTTTTTTGGGAAGAAATTTTGAAGAGATTTAATGTAGTTAATAAAAAAGTACAGAGCCCTGGTTTAGACATTGGTGAAGGCAATAAGTTAATTGTGTCATTAAAACAGTTCGTGAAAAACATAAGGCAACAATCAGATCAGAAACTAAAGGAATACGAGAAATATAAAAAAATTAAGTACTAGTGTGGGAACAGACTACAGTGACATAAATAAGAGACGCATTACTTCAAAATTTTCAGATAAATCTACAGATAAAGTCTCAGTAAACGGCGCAGAAAAATTTAAAAGAGACACGCTTAACGTTGCGTTGGATATGATGATTATGGATTTAAATAATAGAAGCCAAGCCTATGAGACCTATAGCAAAAAATTTAAATTTCTAATGGATTTGCAAGACAAAAATCAAGAACACATAGATCTGGAAAGTGTACGTAATATAATTGATTATTATCCAAATGACGTAAACGAACATTTAGTGAATGAGTGCATTCAGTTGAAATCTTACTGCTGTCTAAGACAGAGTCTTACTCCTCTTGCAGTGAAATTTTTTGGTTAATTTATGAAAAGAAACTTGTTGATGTTTTCCCAAACTGCTATACCACCTTAAAAATTTTTTTAACGATGTGAAGCGGAGCGTTCTTTCTCCAGGATGTCGTATATAGAAAACAAATACAGGACAACAATGTCGAACTATCGACTAAATCATTTATCAGAAGGACATACAGTGCGATGACCAAATAAAAGAATTTGCAGCACAAAAATGCAGAAAGGTTGCTTTATAATTTATATAACACTAGCTGACCCAGCCACGCGTTGCTGTGTTATAAATTAAAATAAAACCTATCCTATCTTTTAAGTTAGATCAAATAACAGATAGTTACGAAGTTTGATCAAAATCGGTTAAGTAGTTTAGGAGTCCATCGCGGACAAACAACGTGACACATAATTTACATATATTAAGACTAGCTGAACCAGCCACGCGTTGCTGTGTTATAAATTGAAATAAAACCTATCCTATCTTTTAAGTTAAATCAAATAACAGATAGTTACGAAGTTTGATCAAAACCGGTTAAGAAGTTTAGGAGTCCATCGCGGACAAACAACGTGACACGTAATTATAACCATATAAGATAACCGTTTATAACCTGTCAATTTATTTTGCAATAAATAATGTTTTAATAAATAAATAAAATATTTTGATTTCCTATTTTCTTCCTGTACTTAACATATATTACATTACATGTACCTACATCACTACAGAAAACAGTTTCTTGTCAAAATGGCAATTAGTAGAGGAATGAGGTAGGGCCCCTTAGCAGTATTAGCCCAGGGCCCCACAAATTCAAGATCCGCCCATGCCCTTGCGTTTACTAATCAATAGGCGGACACTTCAAAGGACAATGCCCATCGTAGTATGGACTTTGGTATCGCTTTGAATAATTTTGTGCCATGATGATTTTTACTATATTTTTAGGTAGCTAAGTGTAGATTAAATTATTAAAAACAGTTTTTCCGTAGTTCGACGGATAAAATGAAAAAAATATATAACAAAACTCATCAAATTAACACTTTTCCCGGTTTTCATTTGTGTTTTTATTTACACTTGAAGTTTTATCTATCAACACAATGGTTGGATGTGAGCTGGGTGCGAGTATTTTAATGCTTTTGTTTGAATAATACTAATTTAGATATAATATTTCAGACTATTAAGGTTTTCATCACAACACTCAATTGACTATACCAATTTGACAGTTCATCCTACCCGATTGTCCCATTGTTGCCAGTCTTCTAAATTATTAACAATTATGTATCGATTATGATTGCCAATGCAAGTTTATATGAATAACTTAAATATCTGTGCGTTGATATTATGTTTTATTAAATATATTCGTTTTCAGAGCATTAAAATAGCAGATATACCTACTAACTTCTTTGTAAGACCCCTAATACACTAGCATATATCTATGATCATAGAAGAATCACATTGCACGTATATCGAATAAAATCTATCATCATACTGTTGGATGATTCTGTGATCTCTAGACGGCAATGCAGCACTCATAGACATGCTTTACGTGCTGTTATGCATGCAAGATCGTTTATTTTATTGATAGATACGAATGACTTGCAAACAATATGCTGGTAATGGATTGACGGATACCTTTATTTTTCAACATGCTAGCTATAAATGACGTGTATGCATGCGTATGTATGTATTGTCTACACATCTACGAGTCATGTACGTTTATGTACTGCATGTCAGCGGCATCACCGCTTAGGGCCGTACTATGATTGATAGACATCAATCATAGTATTCCTTAACTTCGAGTTCCTTCGAATCCAGACGGACTCGGAGGGCCTAATATGGGCTATAATATACATTGTCTACTTGTTTGTTAATGTGATATATTCCATAATAAAGCATATTAAATTGTATAAGTCACTGTCGGTGATTTAATTAATTTAATTATAAGGGTTCACAATACAAAAACCGTATGAAAAGTTAAAAGCACGACGCAACAAGATTATTGGAAAAAATAGCGCCGTTAAAACCATAGAAAGATGAAATCGTCTTCTAGTAACAAATTAGTTTCACATCATGTCTTATGCTTAATTACTTTATATGCTAGAATGTGAACTGCCAATTCGATATTTTAATTAAATAAATAGCGTATCGATTCGATCGATATTTGGCAAATCGATACGGTCGAAAAGAAAATGGCAATACCGAGAAGACAAGTGCCAATAGAAATACTCGGTATTATGGAAGTGAATTCATTGCTAATTATTATGTGGATTATTGTCCGTCGATGTTATGGCAAAGTATTTTACAGCATTGCGTGAAAAATTAAAACTTAGTTTTTGATATAAATTTGATTTAAGTACAACGACGATCAAAGACGATACCACGAATGGGCATTGTCCTTTGTACAGAATATCTATTACTATAGTTGCTATAGCAATAAATCTACATATAATATAAATCAAAGTTCGCTTCCCGCCGTCTGTTCCTCTCCATACTCGTAATTGTATGCACGCTTAGATCTTTTAAACTACGCAACTGTTGTGCCCTAATTCTCTCATACTTACATACATACATACAAAAAATAACACACACATATGGTTTTCTAAAACTTACTATTTTCTCCTCTAAATTAATCCTTTGATTATAAGTATTACCATGGCGCAGAGTTCAATCGAAGAAGCCACCGTCAACAAGTGGATAAAAGATAATCCGGAGCTTTTTTACGACCATGCAAGTGGATTAATTTACTGTTCTAAATGCGAAGCACATTTGAGTTTAACTCGTCGCAGTAATGTCAAAAGATATGTAGAAGAAGCAGCACATAAAATCACGAAGAAAGAACACCAAACTCCTTTAGAATTTTACTTTGATAACCGAATTTATGATTCTCAGTAACATACCATGGTCCCAACTATGCGACAATGCATTTTAAACATTTTTTCAAAAGTGCATGTGTTGCATTTGCAAAAATATAAAATTACCTAGTGAATCCTTACGGAGAAAAGTTTACTTGGATCAGCTTTTTTAAATTAAAGTACAACAGAAGCAAAGTATGATTGTAGATAAAAAGCTATGGCTTTCAGTAGACGAATCTACGGATTTCTTAGGAAAGCTGTCGTCCTTTTGTTGATGAGACCTTTAGAAACTAGTAGGTGCCGTCGGCCTTACTTAGTGGTATGTAAAATGCAAGATACTAGTATGGAACAACTATATCACAATTTGTTAAAGATTCTTTAACAAATATTTACAGAAGTTAATTAGAGAAAGAGAAGTTAGTTAAAAAGTAGATAATTTTAGAATGTTTTGTACAGACAGTGTGGCATATACTATAACATTTAGCAAAAAGTTAAAATCAACTTTTCCAAAAATGTTGCAATTTACATGTTTAGCTCATACTCTAAATCTTGTTGCAGGACAGATTAGAAAAGAGAACCCTAATGTTGACAGTTTAATTTCAAATTTGAAGGCACCAAAAAGAACTATAATCTTTAAAGAAATGTGTCCGGATTTACCTTTACCTCCTGCATCTGTAATTGCTAGATGTGGTATTTGGCTTGATGCAGCATTCTATTACGTTAAGCATTTCGATGAAATTAAGACTGTATTGACTGTGCTGATTTGTCAAGATAGACAAAATCGATAGAAAATGCTTTAAACATTTAAAATAATAATGACAACATAAAGGATGATTTGTCTCGTATTTACAATTCTTTTCAATTATACCAACGGCTTTGCCAGCAATTCAGAAACTCGATCTTTCTATAATCATTTGAAATATTTGATGCAGTGAGATTAGCTTTGAAATGGGTAAATTGCGAGAGCTTAAAAGGTAGAATGAATAAAGACATGGATAGAAATCCTGATTTGGTCACTATCAGAATTAAAGCAGAAAAAATTTCTTCCTGCATTAATGACGAGGAGGAGGAAGTGTACAAAATTTGCTAACTTCACCTCAGTTGACGTAAAGCGATCTTTTTCAAGGAACATTCATTAAAGTACTTCATTGAAGCCAGAAAATATTGAAAAGCTAATGGTTATATACATATGTACTTCAATTCTGTAATCTCAGTGGTAATGAATCGGACAAGGAAAATGATTCTGATGGGCCGTTGGAATAAGAAAAACCTCACGAGTCAAGGCTAGAAGCTAAAGTATTTATTATTAAAATAAAAATATGTAGCTTACTTCCACAAAACTCAAGCAGTGTGCACCGCCCGCCCGCCCGCAAATAAATGCAGAAACCGCAGACGCTAAAGTATTTGCTCGTATTTATAAAAAAGACGAAGTATACGTATGAGAATTTGCTTAAGATTATTAATAATTTGTACTGTGAATTAATGTAAATACTAGTAAAAACTGTTCGCCAATTATCTTTGTTTTATTTGTCTTATCTATTATTATGTATTTGTGATGTTTTTATTATCATGTATTTGTAATATTGTTGGCCACACGGGATTGTCCATAAGAAATCCTGGGAAGATCCATATTAATATTAACATTTCGATGCAAGTACATAAATAACTCTACCTAATTCCGACCTCTGGTTATTACAATAGTGACACTTACTGGTAGGTTTGTCTGACTGAATACACTGGTACACGGTAGTCTCAATTTATTTTCAGAGTTGAAACCTTTGGTGACAGTTGGGATTCAGTGATATTACATTTCCAATTAAGCGGCTATTGCTGTAGAGATATTAGTTAAGGACAAAACTTTGACCGGTATAAATGCTATTACAGTTGTATATTACAGCTTGTATCATAACCTGTACCTTTGATAAAGGAAATGAAATCGCTATTTGAATTTTGCCTAATTTTGAGCTACTTTTACCAACAGACACTGGTAAGCATGACATAAATAAATTTAAAATGTCAAAGCATTTCTGTAAATAACTTGAAGTTGACAGGGACAAAACAATATTTAGAACTAATCTTATTTATTGGCTGTTGGTGAATGTTGCTCTTTCAAATCTGAATAAAAATAAGTAATAAATAAATATTAAACAACGTCACATACTTTTTTCTGAACAAAATTTAAGTAGTTAAAGCAGTTAAGTGTTATGGTTTGTGATGGAAATAGAAATGAGGTCAATGAAGCAGTGGTAAGCGTTTTCAGTCTACGTTGCGGAGGTTAAACCACTTTCGGATGGTTACTAAAATATTATTATTTTGAGCTGTTTCGCGTTTCGACGAACATGTTGAGATCGTAGTCCCAACTTCATCTGCAGTATCTGTAGAGCTTGCGTGGTGGGTTATAGCCCATGTTTACTTTGGATATTTTTATATATCAGGAAGGCTTTTGGGTGTTTGCTTACTAGACAGCCGTGGTTCTCCGAGCACCGCTGAGCGATGCCGATGACACACTAGGACGCACTCGGAATCGTCGACTCCAACTAGGCGGACTACTTCACTTGAAATCTATCTCCGTACTATTCACACTAATATCTGTCACTGTTTAAAATTATCATACATTTACTTTGGATTATAATAAATAAATAATATTAATATATACTCTGAGAACACAAATTTGTTGTTTGTGTTTTTGTCTGTCCGCTCTTTTTCCCGATCTTTTTCAATTTTATACGCGTTACCATAGCAACGCGTTACCATAGCAACGCGTTACCGGGTCAGCTAGTATTAGAAAACATCACATATCTACATTTTTCCTAACCCAAGATAAGTAGTAATAGCACTTGTGTTATGGAATTCAAAACCAACGTCGGTACTACAACTTCCAGACCCGAACAAAAGTAGAAAAGTTCGTTTGCATGCAAGTAGCAAATGGGGATCGAACCCGGGAATTCGGATGGTGGCGTTACCCTTAAAATCGGTATGCGAGCTATTCGAACGCGGAAGTCGCCAAATGAAAATAACCTCATAATATCTTAAGCACTTTAGGCTACTACCATGGTCTAAGAGTCTGTAAACCTAATATCTCATCCCACGATTGGAGGCCGTAAAAAGTAGTTTTCGTTAGTATGTCTTATTATGAGCGAATACCGAACACAATTTCATTGTCCCTTAAAATTAATATACAAGCAATAAATGTTTTAGTACCTAAGTTAAAGGTACGACAGGGCGGTGAAGGTAGTTAGGTCAATCAGCCAGTAGCGGACTCTAAATTGGTTCCATCTAAACTCCCTAAGGTATGACAAATGAAAGTTCAGCATTATTTTTGGAGAATTAGCTTTGTGTAGAGTTGGGGACCGATAAGGTGTTCCCGCGGGTGTCGGCCGTGACTAATGAGCAATTAAAGTTTACTGCGCGTGTAAAAAGAAGGAATTACATATTGTCGAAACGGAAGTAAAATTGGTGTATTGGGTGCAACCATGTTACATGTGTAGTAAACAGAAAAAAGGATATAAGGCGAATGCTTTACGTACCAGACCTAGCCTAAATCTGAGTTTTCCTTTTTAAATAAATATAAGAAAATCTTTTATAGCTTTAAGTCTTTTTTTAAATGCACACCGCTTAACGATTTTATTACCACTGCTGTTTATTGTTGCTTACAACTAAATTTTTATATATAACATTTAACGATGGTGATCACCCAGCAATGCGATAAGGATATTTCCATACATACCTTATATGTGGTACTTTTGCTTACGTGTGTTAGCGAAGGAAACATATTTTAATAAAAGCTATATTCAAACATTTGTCCTGAAGCATTTTCCTTAAATTGAGTTAACAAGGAGCTCTTGATCTCTAAAACAAAAGACGACAGCCGTACGTCAAGTCCTTACCTATGATATTGCCGTTATTTTCTTACATATTTTGATGCGAAACTCTTTTAAGGCAGTAGTAACTTTTGATTGTAGAATTTATTTTGTATTGAAACCTCCCTCAGGGTATTTCTACAAATAGAATTTAGTAATATTTATATAGGTATTATTTAATTTTACAGTTTCGAGCTTTTATACCTAGACGTCTCTAGATAATAAAATAAATATAATTTTGTAACAAGGGCTTAAGAAGTAAGAAGACTTAATAAAAAAATATAGTAAGAAAAACAAATTTGTAAGCAAATATCTATTCAAATAAGAAATCTTAAAGCTAGACACCTTATATTTTGTAATGTAATCAAAATATTTGTAGTTTATGGTGAAATAGAACTAATTTTCTTATTAGAACTTTTTTTTTACGTGGAGAAAATGCTTTTCGCATACCCCACCGCTGGGTGGACGGTAGGGTTATGTGGGACTCACTCCTGCGGACCTACCTGACGATAAAAAGCTCGTCAGGTATGTGGCCTACCCACTAAAAACTCCACGACGTCCCCTCACTCACCTTAGTACCATTGCTTCGTCGAACCACTCATCATCATCAGACGATAGGTCGTTCGACGAAGCAATGACACTAGGCGGAGTCACGGGAACCCTTGCGGACACTTCCGCGGCCCCGCCGGTGAATGTCCGCCCTAGGCGGACCCGTCTATATTCCCGGGAATCTAAGAGTGAAGGAGCGTCCCGGGACGTTTGGGACGCTCGGTGTCAGCGGAAGCCTGTGCAGTGCAGGGGTCAGGCCACCCAAGCCTGGCCCCCGCAGGTCTCCGCGGGTTGAAGGGGGCTAATTTACCCCAGCACTTCCCGTATTGTCCAATGGAAGGAGTCGACCAGTTTGCCGTCGCCCTCATCCAGTCCTTTTTCGTCTGCGTGGATCTACTGATGGGTCATCTTCTCTAACCCGTTCAGCAACCTCCTTGGTCGACATCACTTCACCACAAAAGTCACTTACCGCTTCCCATTTGGTGTCACTCTCGAGCATAGCTTTAACTAATCTCGGGAGGGAGAGGTCCTGTCCCACTTCGGCTTTGAGGATGTTGCGCTGCGAGGTCCATGCGGGACACAACTCTAATGTGTGCTGCGCTGTGTCCTCGGCTGCACCACAGTCCAGACATGCTGGTATGGGCTCCTTCCTTGCGATCTTGTGCAGGTACTTACAAAAACATCCATGACCAGTAAGCACCTGCACAAGATGGAAATTGAGACTGCCACGTTTGCGGCTCGTCCATTGCTCTAATACCGGTGCGACGGCTTCGAGGGTTCTTCTGCCGGCAGGGGAGGATCCTCTCGTTTTTGACCATATTGAATAATAGCTTGACAACTATCATGGTCGAGTGGCCCACATACCGATTTTCATAACGTCGCCGCTCCGAGGTCCCGGGTTCGATCTGGGCCTGTAGAAAACGAACTTTTTTATATTGCCTCGGGTCTGGGTGATATGGTACTACCGTTGATTAGTTCCATAACCAAAGTGCTTTAGATACTTAACATAGGTTCAGAACAATGTATGTGATGTTGTCTTATATTTATATAATACATATTTACTTATTTACAACAGTAAGTGACGACAGCAACGTATAAACTGGTGTGGTTTTCATTGCCGTGCTACTTTTTTTCTTTAATTCAACGATCATGTACGGTTTTTACCCAAAATTCCACTGACTATACCATTGGTATGGATGGTCTGAAACTATCCCCTGAGACAATAATGTTGTGGGATACTACAATGAGCATATACTATTCAGGAATTAACTATAGTTAGGAATGTCTATTTACCAATTACCGTTATTATTTTTTATATGATAAATTATTTATTTATTGCATTAACCTGCGTGACTCATGTAATTCAAGTTCAACATTCATTTGGTCAGCCATTTTTTTTCTTTATTATATATCAAAAAATAAATTTAATTTCTAAAATTTGATAACGTGAGTTACGTAGGCACGTGTAGGTACGTACCTGTACCGACATCAAAGTAAATCGTTTCGGTTTACGTACGATTGACAGTCGCCTAGAGAGCTTGTTTACTGCCGACCGGGACCTACGATTTATGTCCACTTGCTCTGCGCTTGTAATAAACCAGATAACTCAATTTATGGCAATAGAATGGCGGCTATATCGTTACTTGGGTTCTGTACTTGTAGCGACATGTGAGGGTGAATCGATGCTGTTCGATGTTGTTACGTCTTATTTTCATTTTCATTTTATTTTTATTTTCATTTGGCAATACTTAGGTCTGTTAATAGCAAATTCTTGAACAAGTTTAATGTTTCGCACCGTATTTCAATACTAAATAGATATGTACCTAATCAGTATGATACCTACCTACCTACCTATACTATAAATTCAGAATAATTTTGATTCCTTACAATATTCTCAAATAGCAAATAAATTGTGAAATCATTCATTTAATAAGTTAATAGTTGATATGGTAAGTATTTAAGCGAAGACCTAGCGAGATGGGGGCATGGAATTTGCGTTATATATTTTAATTAGGTATTTTAAACAAAACATTTGTCAGTTAAATCATAATATGAGAAATTTCACTTTTATCAGTATATATTCATATACGTACGCTTAAAAAGCTGACGAAACGTTTGAGTTTCATGGGGTACGCCTGAAAGCCCAAGGGCTTACACTCGAAAAGATGATAAATTATTCATTATGATATGATTATAAATTTTGAGGAATAATAACAGATGTGCAAAGTAAACTTCAAAATTAAATTATGCTTACGCATCAGACTGTTTTAGGTTAATTAATAGAAATGTTGGTTTTTCTGCTTTTGATGAGGAATAAACAGAGAAAGAAATCATTAATTTTAAAAAGTTTTCATTTTTAAAGTGACATTATGATGCAAAATGATTTTAGATTAGCTACAAAAAGACAAAGTCATAACAGATCCATTGAGCACCTTTATTAAACTAATTAATGATAAACAATGTTTACATATTATTTGTAGAAAAAAGTAGTTGTTTTGACATATACACTTCTTTGTGTTTATTGATCGGGGCGTTCGTGGATGGTGGTTGAGATATCAATGAAAAAAGGATTGATACAACAAAATCTTTATATTGTCTTAACTTATTAAGGATTTTTAATAGTAAGGAGCCTTAATAGTCTTACTGTTGAGGACATCACTAAAAATAACATACGTCACTAATTTTATAAAAGAATAGTTGAGTCTATGGTTGAATATTAAATAAAGAACTGGTTGTTAAAAATGTCTTCTCAATGTTAATACGGTTTATTAATAAGGACAAACATGTAAAACACTTACATTATTTATTAATTTTCATTTTACCTTCATCTATCTACAATGTTCCTCAGCTGGACCAGACACAATAATAATAATAATAATAATAACTTTATTTGACAAAAATATAAAGGTACTGTTACATAATTAAAGAACAAAAATCACAATTTCAAGTGGTTAGTGGTGGTATGTAACAGGTGTGCTGTGACAACTACCCTCCGCACTAGTTATAACAACTGTATTACGGCAGCGCAGTATCACCGCGACCCATTGTCCACTATAACTTGGCATACAAAAAGCAGTACAAACGAATAGGTGACAGCTCAAGAATAAATGGTCGTTCGCTTACTGACCTGAGACGACAGTATATGTGAAGCCGACAGATATCTTCAATTTAACAAACTTAAACTAAAACCTAAAAACATGTAATTCTTTACAACCTTTTTTTTTTTTTTTTTTTTTTATTGTTTATTTTTTTTTTTTTTTTTTTTCTTTGAATAGCTTAATATGTGTGCCAATACTTCGCATAACATTTTCTATACTTAAATAACGAATATATTATTAAATAGTGAACATTACATACATACATATACACACACACACATACATATATACATATATATATATATATATATACATGCACACACATACATGCATGGTTTTAATTTGATATGTAAAAGATAAATAGTACAATATATTTAGTTTGTTACATATATATACAAGCAAATATTCATTTTCAGATATATAAATAGGTAATATATAAATTTACATCCTCAGTTTACCTATACAAAATTTTCAGTGGCTTCGTAATCCAATGTAAGCAAGTATTTAGTTACTAGTTTATTACAAATGTAGTAACTTTTTTCCTTTAGCATTGGAAGCACAACGCTAACTTTATTGTAAAGTCGCGGACCTAAGTAACACAAAGAAGTTTGGGCCTTTGAAGTTCTAAGTTTAGGTACCCTATATACAGTGGCAATCCGTCTTTTTGAAATAGTAGGAGGAGGTAAGATCTTATGTTGTCTTAGAATGACAGATTTCACAAATAATTGTCGGACTGTCAACACCGAAAATTCCTCGTACAATTTTTTTGTAGGATACCGAAAAGGCTTAGAATTTATCACTTTGATTGCGGCTCTTTGGGCCCTTTCTACTTTCATTAGATGTGTTTTCCTAGCGCCTCCCCAAGCAGTTATTCCATACGTTAACAAAGACTGACACAATGCTAAATATATTTGCATTACAGTTTCTTTACTCCTTAAATGTTTTATTTTCTTAAGCAAGCATATCATTTTTCTTATCCTAGTACTCAAAAATTCAATTTGCAATTTCCAATTCATATTTTGATCCAATATTATACCCAAGTACTTTATAAATTGAACACTTTCTAAAGCAGGACAATTATAAACGGAGTTATCGTTACAGGTATGGAAAGTAATATTAAAGTTTGACTGTAGCTTATAATTATAGATGCTGAACGTAATGAATTTAGTTTTTTCCATATTGAGGGTAAGAATGTTATTGCTAAGCCAGTTAGATACACGCTTAAGTCCAGCCTCACTGAATTCTTTTAATTCAGTCCAAGTTGGAGCATCAAAAATGAGTACCGTATCATCAGCAAAAGAAATGATCTTGCCGTTTCGCAGTTTCATTTCTGTCAAGTCATTTAGATACACCAGGAACAGCGTTGGGCCCAAAACGGATCCTTGAGGAACCCCATAGTTAACGTCAATAAATTCACTGTATGTTCCATCGATACAAACCGCTTGAGTTCTATTGCTTAAATAGGATTTAAAGAGTTCAAGGGGGGTTCCACGTATTCCTGCAAATTCCAACCTACGTAAAAGTATAGGGACGGAAACAGTGTCAAATGCTTTTGACAGATCTAGGAAAATTGCTAGGCACTTCCTGTTTTTATCCAGTTGACTAATCACGTGTTCGGTCAAAGTCTCTGCTGCATCTGTAGTAGACATTTTTTCCCGAAAACCGAATTGATTAGGTGAAAAGAAATTGTCCCGCTTAAGATAACTAGTCAACCTATAATTTATAGCTTTTTCCAGTATCTTCGCTAGTACTGGCAACAGTGAAATCGGCCGATAATTGCTGACTCTGTCTCTATCCCCATGCTTGTAGATAGGCGTGATGACTGACTTTTTTAGTGACTTAGGAAATATTCCAGTTGAAAATGATAAATTACATATATGTGAAATTGGATCAGATAGTAGATCGACACCCAACTTAAAGAACATGGATGACAGTCCGTCCCAACCAGTAGACGGTGTTGATTTCAGATTCATAATGACATTTTTTATTTCTTTGGCATCTGTAGGTAGTAATGCTAAGGATCCCGAAGGGGTGCAGTTTGACCTCATTTTATTAGCTAGGTTACTTTCATTAGTATTTATGTTAGAAATTTTTGTATGAAAGGGGTTATAAGGTTTTGGCCCTAACATCGGCCGCCATTTTGTTTTTTTTTTCAAAACCCGGTGCACAACGAAAGTTATATATTTCGATGGAGGACACTTATACAAACAAAAAATGTAATGTGTCTATCCATGAGAAAAGGTGTCTCATAGTCGTTGGCTCTTACAACATTGTTCTTATTATAAGCGTTAAGCACCCATATGGCCAAACAGGTACATTTTCTTGTGGTCACATATTTTAGTTATGATTATGAGCAATAGATATAGTATTATATGGTACATGACATGGGCACGACACCAAGAATATCCTATTATGCCTCCGTACAAAAATCTTCAAACCCCTTTGCAATTCTAAACTAGTAGGTGAGTGACTGTTATATAAACAAAGCGGTTTGTAATTCACTAGCCGTTTAGTAGCAGTTTTCTTAAGAGAGAAAACATTTTACAATAGCAAAACTACGTTTTAAAAGCTTAATATCCTTTTAATTATGCTTTTTTTGTTTGTTCTTTGTGTTGCCTATAACTACAGTGGTCTTGACTATTTTGACTATTCACACTAAAAATTAAATGAAATGATAAGGGGAAGAAATTGGAAGTGTCGAAACATTTGTAAGGTACAGCCCGCCCCGCATACGCAACATGACAAAATTTTGTCGATCCGTATGTATAACTCATTTATCGTCTATCATCTCTAACATGGTTGTGCTCAAAATTCGACATCTTATGTCAAAAGAGTAGTTTCATTTAGCCGCAGCATTGTTTTCTACAAACTCTAACATGGCAACAGAATTTTGTCGACATTTTGACAGAGATATTCGACATATTTCTCTTCCATGCGTTAGTACGTAGAGAAGGTGACAAGAAATGGTTTGTGTGCTATTTCGATTGAAGCGATGGCGCTGCCTTATTATTTATTAGAATTATGTACTTACAATATATTAAGGGAGAAAGGCACGTACATATATTTTTATGCTTATTTTTATATCACATTTGAACTAATATAAATATGTTTAGGTATAGATATAGGTATATGTATGTGTCGGTATAAGTATAGATATAAGTATAGGTATGACGAGCCAGCACAAACATAATCTACGGCGAGCGTAGGTACCGCTGGCTACCCAGTTTCTCCACTTATTAACGATCGATTACTTGTTAACTAATTCAAAAGTTAAAATTAAACCTTATTACATCAAAACTGCAACAATATTTTCTAGAACAATCGGATTGGTAATAATAAGAATACTTAATTATGTTTTTTTTTTATTTTGTGTAATAACATTTATCAATCTACTTGAAGCTGACTCGTTAGCATTCTTTACAAATCTTAGTGGTTTAATGTAATACGCTCATTAAAAGTACCTACTTGTTTGTTCTTTCTTAAATTTGAAATAAATAAAATAATCGGTCCCGTTCCCAGTTTTCTTTTCCGATCCTTTTGGGAAACGATATTTTTTACCGTATGAGTTTTGTAACAATATAATGGCACAAATAGTTAAGTTATAACTTATCACTTCAAATCTTAAAACAGATGTATTTAAATAAGTATGTATATATATATACTTACTGTAAAATTCGTTATTTCGTTCCGATAAAATTATTTTTAAATTTGGTTTTCCATTATTACTTTAAGTATAATTTATTTAATTAATCCTCTTTATTTAAAGTGTCGGCGGTTTAAAAAGGTTAAAAACACTATCGATTTAAGAGAAACTATCAACTGCAGATCATCTAAGTTGTCAGTCAACGTCAAAATTGATGTAATCCACATTTCCGAAAAGTAAATAAAAGGGTAAAACACACAACACTAATTGAATGAACGATACCTATGTGTCGATATCGACAATTTTTTTTATTGGGCGCGAGATATTTCAAGTAGCGCATGCTAGGCTGGCAGAACCGGAAAGACACATTTATAAGATAAAGCGATGAAGTAGGCGAGGAATAGATTACATTCAATAAAAAATAGAAAAAGTTTTACTTTTTAAAATAATTAAATCATGAAAAAGGACTTCATAGTTACCGTAAAGTAAATAAATTCCGAAAGTTGTGTAGGCTATATTTGGAAAATGGTCGAGTTTTCATATCAATAAAATATTTACATATAGTTGGTTCAGATAAATTGGGTATTATGTCGAAAAATCAGTTTTGTTAGGAAAGGGATTTTAAAGCTTCTATTAGGATTTTTGTTTGTATATATATATATTGTGACCTTTAAATGTCAAAAGTCGAAAGATTTAGGTTGATAACATGTTCTTCTAAGTCAAATTGTTATAACGTTGTAAATTACACGGAATTATATAAGATAATCATGCAGGATTGTCGAAATTTGCTTACTGCATACTTTAAAGAATTTAAATAATTAATGTTTACTTGTATACACAATGAATCTGGGATTAACATTATAGCAAACTAGAAATATTAGAAAAAGTATTCGAACTTTTTTTAATGAAAAAAGTGGTATGTTTGTGTTGTTAAAATGCAGGGTAAAACAAGTAACGAGATCAGTACATCGTGGTAGGTGCTTTTTGGTTAGTAAGAATTAGAACTTTAATGAAGTCTTTTTTATATTGACATACATTGTTACAGAACAAGAATTGAAATAAATTATACTAGTTGTTAATGTGAAAAAGTTTGTTGTTTTATTAATATGCATAACGGAGGGAAAGAGTATGGTATGGTACATTTATTAAAAAGAATACTATTTATACTTATTTGCATATTTTATGACGTAGATATCACCATTAAAATTAAGCGTTTTGAACAATCTTGCAGCTGAGTCAGGTGATTGAAGCGGGGGATTAAAATTCTCACTTCTCACAGATGCTTGGGAAATTATTAAACGTAGAAATCTTCGTAATTTCATCGTTTATAAAATAGGGATTACACTGAAATGTTATCAAGTTAAGCGAGACGTACCTAAGAATTCCTAAAATATACTTGGGTTTTTGTTATTAAAATTATTAACGGCTCAATGAATAATAAGTATGTGTTATATTCGTCGTTGAATCAAAATAATTAACTGCTGTAAGTTGGACGGTGTTATTACATGGACGATGTTATTGTCAATATATCTTATTGCATAAGACCCTGAGCAAATGTATCTAAATCATTTCGATTCTATCAAATTTCTCTAAGTTTTTGTAGGTAGCGATGTAACAGGCCATTGTACAAACAATTCCCGTGTAGGAAATGCAGTAATTCTGCAGCTAAATTGTTCTATATTAAAGTTGTTTAAAGGGGAACCGACGGTACGTGACGCAGAAATATCACCGGGCACTTCTCCCTACTCCTACCGCTTGCGAAGAGACGGTCAACAAATTGGAAATTGTATGAACAACGTAAATAAAATATAAAGTAGCCAATTCCGTTATTATTGAGTCTGGAATTGAAACAGTAACATATCTGTTTCAAATTAAATATACGTGTTCTGCAGTCAAAGTCGATATCGAATTTTCAAAGTCAATTGATAATTAATAGTTTACTAAGTAAATATATTATACTCTGATTTTTAATTAGATGGACTAAAGTGACAGCCGCCGTGCCACTATATTTTTTTTAATGTTGCCAACTGAAGAGCATAGTATTGTGACGCGAGTAATTTTATCGATTGAATTGAATTATCGTGTAATCGACATGATTGTTTATAGGTATAATAAAATGTTTTTGTCGTATGTTTCCTTGTGCTCTTATTTTTTATACATATTTAGTAGGTTTTCGATGTATTGTTTCTATTTAAAAATGTCGTAAAGTAGTGATGAATTTATTAATTTTTATTTATTTCCTCGCAAATATGTTATAAAACGTCGTATGACATAAAATAAAAAACAACAAATAGGAACAACAACACTCAAAAACAACGTAACAAAGAAAAATATAACAAAATCTTATAGTCCGAAAATATTTGAAGTCACGTGATGGTTTTAGAATTTGCAGGAAAACCACTTTATCATAAAAAAATATTTAAGCTGGGGTGGGGATCACTGCATCATTCGATTAATTTTCAATTACAAGTATTTTGGTACATACATATTTTAACAGACAAAACTGATAAAAACAATATTAAGTTAATTTAAACCAATTCAGTTTCTGTAAATATTTTTTCTAAAATGAATAGTCGAAAGAGAACTGGGTTTTATTTATGTGTTCTAATTAAGTAGTTTTTTATAAAAATAACACAGTTCGAGTGTTTTGCATTTCACAATGTGCGAATTTGAACAAATAATTGAATTTCAATTGGATAAGGGGACAACACTATTTTTTATTTTCCATTATGTGGTATCATTACTAATGTCACTTTAGTCCATCTAATTAAAAATCAGAGTATAGTCTTATATATTTTGCTTATCTATTTTGCTACTTATTAGTAAAGTCTTAATTATCAATTGATTTTGAAAATTCGATATCGATTTTGACTGCAGAACACGTACATTTAGTTTGAAACATATTTGAATGTTCTTTGGGCTATTTGTTAAATAAATGCGAAATTAACTTTATATTTAAAATTTAAAAAATTGACTCTCTGAAGGATCCCATAACTTACAGACACTTAATATTTCTGATATTTTTTTTTTAAATAGTAAAATACATTTGCAGTATAAAATAATATACTATTTGCCTAATGTTTGAAGCAACTTTAATTAAATTACTTGTTTATTGACTGTCTTTTATGGTTTAGCGAATGTCTAATTTTATAGTCAGTCAATGTTGACTATACGACATTACTTCCATAACTGTAAGCTGTATTTTATTTTTATTAGATATCACCATTGCCAACGCTCATATTAAAAAAAAACTGGTCGGTTGCCTGTAAAGTCGGTATACGGGCGAAAGTTTTACGTGACAACGACTTTGAGTGGTAAAATAATTTTAATGTGAATATTCATTCGTATAGTAGGAAGAAGGATGAAATAATAGTAACAATTTAAAACATTTATTTATACAAATAATTATATTTAAAACATTAATTTATAGGCACGCGTCCCTTCCACTTTTTATGTCTGTCTCTCTCGCTCTTAGGCGGGCTAACCATGCCCGAGTGGAAGGGACGCGTGCCTCTCACTCGCTCTCATTGTAAGCGCATAACGTGAGCGGAGCGTAACGCAGTTTCTTGAAGTATCACCCGGCAAACCAATTTATAAGACGTTGTCACGTCAAAAACGTATACGAAATACCATAACTTCGAAGACCACGGAAAAGGCCTGCACCGTTAAAATTTTAACTACGAAAAACGAAACGACATCATAAAAAGGTGTTGTGATATCTTGCAAAATTGGATAGGTAGATTCAAAGTGACATGGGTGGAAAAGGTCCGATTTGGTAGATATTCCAACATTGTTTGAAGTTGAACTATTTTATTTAGGTTTTTACGTTGTTGTGTGTATTAATTAAATAACAATATGACATTAAAGATAGGGTAAATATGAATTTACTATAATGTCGTTCCATAACATCTTAAGCACCTACAGCGCTTTCTTTGTCAGAAACATGAAATATTTTTATTCAGATTCACCACCATCATTCGCTAAACGACCTCCAGCTTTAAATTTAGAATTTAGCTTCAGGTTGTCAAATATCTTTATACGTATTTTTTTTTATTTTAAAGTTTTTTTCTAGTTGACTGAGTGTATGAATCTCCCATACAAATGTAAAAAATACACTTTTGTTGAATAAATAGTTATTTGTTATGCAAGGCTGCAAAGTTGAGATTTGGCGCGAGTTACCTCTATTAAAACCAGAGCCAGCGAAGGATGATAGAATTCTAAGCGTAGCAAGGGTTTTCAAATGTACGAGATAAGACGCCAAAAACTATGCTGTCGAGCGAATCACAAAATTTTTCACCTCATTACAGCGAGAAAAATTTTAGATGGAAGAAAAACAGCTATAATAAAATGGTAAATTGGTTTATTGAAATTAAAAATTGAAAGTAAAATTGCTACAATTAGTAATGTTCAATATCTTTTTTTAATTATATTAAATGTGATTTGACTAAGAATACCATAATCACTTTGACAGTACCTACTTATTCGGGTGCGGTCCGAAATCCAATCATATTTTAAGAAATCTCACCCACCGTACATATAAAATTCTTGTTATAAAATATTTATTCTTGTTTATTTTATAATTAAGTAAACTAAAATAATTTAATTAAACCAAAACGGAGTATTATAAGTTTAAATAAGAATAAAATGTAACTTACTCGAATGAGTTTATGATTGCACCTAACCCATGTATTATTATTGTGATCTTTTCTTCACTACATAGTATAAAACAAAGTCGCTTTCTCTGTCCCTATATCCCTTTGTATGCTTAAATATTTAAAACTACGCAACGGATTTTGATGCGGTTTTTTTTAATAGATAGAATAATTCAAGAGGAAAGTTTATATGTTCTATAATACATGCATAATATTGTAGAGCATTGCATACGATGCCGGGGCGGGTCGCTAGTAGATAATAAATAAATAAATAAAAAAAATATAAAGACCATAATGAAGATTCGGAACTTACCATGTGTGTTTTTCTTTGAAAAGAATGGTTCTAATTTTAGAATTTAAGACTTAGTTTAGTGATTATTAAATAGAGGTAACAATTTCTTGTTTCTTCTTAAAACTGTTCGTTAATGCATAATTTTAATTAAATTAACTCGACACCTTCTATATGTCATAATATTGTAAATTATACAGCATTACAATAAAAATTGCGCAGAATTGTCCACATTTTGTTATTGATTACTTTAAATAATTATTTTTTACTCTTATTCACATTGAATCTGGGATTTACATTTGAACAGACTAAAATTTCATTAACGACTTTTGAACTACATACATAATTACATTGCGACCATATGATGGTTAACGTAACGTTGTATTTATTTTTCCTGAATAGAGTCGGATGTTTGTGTTGTTAAAATGCAGGGAAAACAAGTAACGAACATAAAAAACAAAAAAGTTTTGAAGCATCCCGAACTATGAGTCTGTCTGCGAGGGAGCGCTGCTGTTTACATCAACTCTTGTCAGCGGCTGGAAATCAACAGGCTTTTGTGAAATTATGCTTTCACAGTCCGTACGCAGAAATTTCTATTTCCTTCTCAAAGTGGGTCCATTATTTTGACCTGTATTACAATGCAATAGATTTGTTAGTTTATTTTGGTTAAATGGCATTTGAAATTACTTTGAAATTGAGTTGAATGTTTTTCTTTAGTAGTAATTTTGCTACTTTTTCTCTAAGAGAAAGGTAGTAGTAAAGTTAGTATTTAAATAATTCAAGCTTCCTGTTTTGTTTTCCACGTAGCTCCATTGTTTACTTTAGTCGCGCTGAGCCAAGCGTCAGCAATACAAAAAGACGAGAATAAACCTTGTGGCAGATGTTAGCAACCGATGCAAAGCACAACGAGCGGCGCGGCGTTCAAAAGCATTTGCATATTTCGCTCAGATAATTATTGAACACCGACCGATGAAAACTGCAGTCCACGTTTGCAAAATGAAAGAAGAATCTAACATGTTTTTTTTCCATTTTTTTTCATCGGACATCCAGACGCACTGCAGGCTACCACCCTTTCTTGGTTGATATTCCTACCTGTCGCACCAAGCGCTTTTCAACATCCTTCATAACGCGCACAGCAAAGGAGTGGAATTCCCTCCCTGCGTCTGTATTTCCGAGAACTTATAACCCTCCTATTTTCAAGGCCAGGGTGAATAGGCACCTTCTGGGTTAGCTCGTTCCATCGTGGATTCTGTCATGGCCCCCGGGCTTGATTGGGATCAAGAGCAAACCCATCCTAAATAATAAAAAAAAAAAAAATGTTCATTATTTCGTTTTGCTACGCTAGTGTCTTTATTATCCCGTCGACAGTTAAGCAGGCTTGCTAAAATGACGTTATAGAAAAAAATGACTGTAAAAAACTGGTTGGTTGCCTGTAAAGTCGGTATACGGGCGAAAGTTTTACGTGACAACGACTTTGAGTGGTAAAATAATTTTAATGTGAATATTCATTCGTATAGTAGGAAGAAGGATGAAATAATAGTAACAATTTAAAACATTTATTTATACAAAGAATTATATTTAAAACATTAATTTATAGGCACGCGTCCCTTCCACTTTTTATGTCTGTCTCTCTCGCTCTTAGGCGGGCTAACCATGCCCGAGTGGAAGGGACGCGTGCCTCTCACTCGCTCTCATTGTAAGCGCATAACGTGAGCGGAGCGTAACGCAGTTTCTTGAAGTGTCACCCGGCAAACCAATTTATAAGACGTTGTCACGTCAAAACGCGAAAACTCTTTAGTAAAAAAAGTTGTATCGAAGGGCTATTAATACTGCAAATGAATATTTGAAAGTATTTTTTTATATAGGTATTGAGAAAACACACACGTAGTAATTAAAGGCATTTTCCTTTTTTTCTTTAATGTCATTTTAAAAAAACTTGCGCCACTTTTATAAACTATTACAATTTTACATCCTACTTATTTTTAAGATATGATTTGCTAATTATGATATAGTTTAATGAGCATGTTAAACATTTAATTTATTTTTTTACAGGGCTGCGCTGTCTTTTACCTGGCTTTGGGCATATTAGGACAATGGGGCCCCTATGAGTTGGACAGAACACTATTTTGTTGGAATAGAAAAAATAATTATTAATTAAGAATTGTTGCATTAGAGATTGCACTAATTCTAATATTAAAAAACTCGTCCTTGTTTTAATTTATTTTGTTTTTGGATTAAACAACAATAAACACCAGAACGGCCTTAATCATGCCCACAAATGAAATAAATATGAAAAGAAAGTACATTATTTTTTCAATTTTACAGATACATATTAATTTAAATCCAAAATGACGATAAAGAGATATTCAATTTATTATTTGACAGAAATGCTTTACTGTAGTTTTTAAACACACTTGCACGATGGTTACATTTCCTGTTAAGCGAGTGAAATCAAGTGAGTTAATCATAAAGTAGAATGCAGCGTTTACACTTTTTTGCGGCTTTAATATGTTGGAGTAGTTTTACTCTAAAATACTATTTTTTTAACCATATCACACTTATTTAGTAAGTATTAAACGTAACATCAAGTTGCATTTATCTTTACATTTATTATGAACAGTTTTTGTACTGACAAAAATTGAGATTGAGAAGCGTTTATTTCGATCGGATTTTGTTCTGTGTGATATTTATTAGTTTTGTAAAAAAATATTGTCTTTATGTAAAATAAACGGAAGTTAGGCAGTAAAAAGTGTTTATTCATAAAAAAAGACCTAAAAAATGTAATCGAGCCAGGGGCAAACTACGATGTGTAGACGATGGAAATTCACAGCCATCTTGAAACTTCCAGACCCGGATTCAGCCATTAATCTACTATCTGCCAAGACGTTGCAGAATATTTAGCCCTGGATAACTCTAGATCGCTCGAGGTGAATTAAATACAAGGACATCATGCAGAAAAGACTCAAGAATAATCTCAAAAATAATATTTATAATTGTTATTGTAATTTTCTTATTAAAAGAGATCAATAAAGAGTGTCTATATAAATCTGTCAATAACCCAAAAATGCTGTGGATCTCGACAAAAGAGGCTAGCAACATCAGTATCAAAAAATCCTCGTGTGCCAAATTTCTTAATTTTTAAATAATCTAGAAAGAATCTGGGGATCAGGTAAACCCTTTCTTCTCTACTTTTGGGAAAACTGGCTGTGTCTGCTTCCTAACTCACCCTCCACCCACAAAGTATATCCACCCTACATCTATTTTGTACTACCGGAAACAAGAGAATATTAGCTCGAATCTATTATTCATTCACTGGGACAAGATTATACACCGGGCTGGTTGACGGGTTGGTTAAGGTCTTCATTTTTATTTAAATTTATTTCTACTTACAACAGGTAGGGAGATATCGTCTGCAAACAAAACACAGGGTTTGTTTATAATTTTATGCAGGTCGTTTTTATTGTTGAGATAAAATCAGACATCCAATCGAGTGTCTTGCGGGATTGAGGCGCTAATATTTTTTAGTGTTAAATATAATGTGTTCTATTTGTCCACTTTGCTTAATACAGAATTCAATTTGAAGTGTTGGCTGCATATTTGTTAAATATGACTTAAGCCATTCGTGTGCTTTTCCACGGATACCTATGTAGTATTATTTGTCTAATAATATTTCAAAGTCTTCATTACATCTGGCAGTATACCCTTTGCATATTTATTGTTAATAATATTAAGAGCTTCTTGAATACATATATTTATAAACTGGAAGAGCGTACGAAAACTATTTTGACAAATAATATTTGAAGTTACGCGTTTTTACTACTACCTACAAATGTCATGTATTGTTGGATACTTGTAAAAGTATTACATTCGATGTTGAAGGTAGTAATATCCAGAAAATGAATACTTGTTTGCGCTCGGTTGTTACCCTAAGCCGACGCAGTCGCGAATGTTCTAGAATCATCATATCGACTAACATAATAATCGACATAACTCTAGAACATTGTTCGCGAACCGTCTTGCTTATTCGCAGCACCGCGCATGCTCGCTGTCTCTGTCGTTTAGTAGATATTACTACTTTTATTACAAATATTTCTTATACCTTTGCACTCCGTTCAATTACCGCGGCTCCTTGTTTGTTAGATTTTATAAAGAAACGACCTTGCAGTATACTTTACAGCCATTCGTCGTAACTATGTTTCCTAAGATATTAAAGGGTAGCAATGTCCAAGTTTGCCTATGAAAACTGTAAATTCTAGCATTATGCGCTTGACTTCGTACCTAAACCACTTGGATATTTAAAGGTATGTATTGAAAAGGTACTATGAACATTTATGTTTCTGATTATGCACATAAATTTATGTAAAGTTAAATTAAGATCGTTTTAAAAATTCATATTGTTAATAACAAAACATAAGTGAACACATTATTGATTATAAATATTTTGCTTGAATATTTCTTTGAAAAGTTGTGCCAAACTATTTTATTTGTTGTATACTAAAATAAACACGAGTTTATTTAAGAATACATAAATCGTATCAGCATACTCTTAATTAATTGCAAACACTATCAAGTGTTATTAACCACACGCAATTCAATTTACTTGTTTACAATTGGCGTGATTCCTGCTTTTGCCTCAGCTACAAAATTAGTTAGTGGTCCACACAGCTGATATTTGGCTTTGAAAATCCAATTTGCATCTCTTTCAGCTGCTAATATGCCTTTTCAATTAATAACAAGAGTTGATGTAGACATTCTCCTTAATCATAAAGGGATTTACTTTGATGCGGGACTTTTTAAAATCATTATTTATAACCTCATTTGGATTTGGAGTACACGACTTTATAAGCTGCTAAGATTAGCGAAATATGTTATGAATATCCAAAAATGTTTCACATGAAAGGTTTAGAAGAAATTAGGGCTAAAAGCCCCTATAAGATTAATATCGTAAATCTCTTTAAGCAAAAAGGAAGTATTAAGTAATAAACAAAATCTTGTGACAACGAGGAGTAAGAGGAAGCAAATTGTTTGTCAGTAGGAAACTATTTCTGTATCTTTGTCTGAGGAATAAAAAGCGTAGCGCTCCCTGCCACTACATTACCCGTGACAGCTTCCTGCGCTGCACTGCGATAATGGACCGCGAACTCGCGCCACCGCCTGTATCTATAGGGTTTTACGGACTTGTTTTTTTCGTCTTATCTTCCATAACTTCAACTTATGTTTGTTTTTAAATCCAAACCACTTATTCTTAGACGCATGCGATTTTTCTATACTAAGCGGTCAATATTTTTTATGATAGCTGGCTTAAGGAAACTCTAGGAATTTGATTTATAAATAATTTAACTCTAATATCCAGATTAAAGCGCGTCGTTTAATAGCAATTTTCTTGCTAATCCCGATCACTCAAAGCAATAAGGTTTCGCCCAAGAGCTTACTAGTAAATCAAGTAAAATTCTGCAATATCACTTTTCTCACTGAGCATTAAGAACGTTCGAAATCTCTTTTCTAAAAGGGACGTGATCGGGAAAGCATTCAATTTTGACGCTTTTATTACTTCCAGATTTAAATTCATCAGCCGTTCTGCAAATATTATCAGTCGTGTCTAATAGCTTCGTACATGATACCCTCTTATACCTATTTTTTATACCTACAATGCTGGCATATACCTAATATGTTTATTTTATATTTTTTATACTGTATATTCAACCAACTACTCAATATAAAAATCAATTACCTATGAAGCCATAAAAATAATCTACAAATGACTTAAAAATCTACGATGTGGATGGGTCCATTAGCTTCACAAGTTTTCCAATATTATTTTATTAATTGTTATCTTATCATTTTATTATTCTTCTTCATGATTTGTTATTTTAATTTTATTTTTCTATGTGTACGGTCGCCTAACACTACTGTATAGTGTCTGTGGTTGATATATATATTTCTTTCTTTCTTTCACAAGAGTTCTTTTAATAGGCAATTAATGATGACACGACAAAATGCTACAATAATGTTAGTATTTTTGGATACAAAGATAAAACACGACAGTCATGGTCAAGTGGCTTACATACCGGTTTTCTTGGTAACGTCCCTCCGAGGTTCCGGGTTTGAACTTCGGTCAGGTTAATATTGAAAACGCACTGTTCGTTATTGGCTTGGGTAAGAGTATCATATGGGTATAAGTCAAATTGTAGCTAAATTATATCTTTTTAACTTGAGTTAAAAAAACACAACAAACAACACACAAAATTTATGAAAAAGGAGGATGACCGTTTTTGCTCCAGTTAAGTCCAACAAAACCATATTTCCAATATCACTTCTTGAAAATCTATTTTTGAAAATAGTTTGAATTAATATAAAGGTAAGGTTTTTTTAATAATATAATTATTATAGTTGTTAAAATGTCGCGTTCATGACGATAATGACGAGAGCGTTTCATACATATAATACAAATATTTTTTTAATGTTTTGATAATCATAAAACGTATTTTAAAATTATTATTTTGATTTTTGTACATTTTTGTTATTTTTTTACAATTATTTTTAAATTTGTGTGATTTTTGCATCTTTATTAGTTCGTTACAATATACCGTTCATGCTTTGCATAAATATTTTGGTAACAAGTTTATGAATTCAATATCAATCAATTATTTAGAATATTTTTCGACATAAAGTTTCCCTGTAATAACTAGGCGATGCAGTCGCTAAGCATAAAGCTACGCTAGCACCATATATCGGAGCGGAGCGTAATACCTAAAAAAAATTTTTTTTTTCGATGGGATTTTTTGTGAATTTCAAAATTCGGGCTCCGTCACAATCTGGCCCTAAACCTGTTGATTCGCTTCTACACAAAAAATATTAAAATCGGTTAAGAACTCTGGAAGTTATGGCGTAAGAGACATTTCGCCATTGAAGCTGATCCATGGGAGCTTCGCTTCGCTCCGCTCCAATAAACATTTTAATGTTTGTTGTCTATTAAAAACTTTAAACTTATAATAAAGTGCAAAATTTGGTGTTCATGATATGGTGGCCATAGGCATCTTTTTCTTCGTAAACGAAAAACCAAACAATAGATTTAAGGGTCCACGAAACCGCAACTTTTGGCAAACCGGACAAGATGCTATTAGAACTAGGCTACTAAGGCTCTTACTTCCAACTACCTGGGCGAAATTTATTAGCATTGATAAGATGGTTTTTTAAGAAGTTTTTCTAATACGTAAGTATGTTTTTATTTACTCATAAGTTTATCTATGTACGCTTAATAAGTAATATAAGAAAATTTGTTTAAAAAAATTGTAGACTGTACTTGAAATTAAGTTTTTATTGAACTTGCATTGTTCGTATGTATGTATGTGCTACAGACGATACAAAGATCTGTAATTTAAATAATATGTAAATATAAATATGTAGCGCTTAGCTTACATAGTTGCCAATAGTCTATTGTTGTCCACTTCTTATTATGTTTTTTTTATGTGTAATTTATGTTGGTCGCAAATGACCTTAACAACAATAAAGGGTTTTGGGACGGCGAAATCTTTAATTGGACTTTCAGCCGAGAGTAGCAAGCCACCATAATAGTTTTCTGGATGGACGGCATCTCCCATGAGGGAGTCTCCGAACCAGCATAGAGTCACTACGGCGCTCTAGCCGGAAAGGGAGCAAAGGGTGCCATAGGGTGTCTCTAAGGGCTCAGACCTCGGCTATGGTATGCCGTGTCGTGGGGGAGAGAAGCGCCCAGACACTAAATATAATATCTGTAGTGTATACATTTTTTTGAGAAAGATATCCTTATTGCTTCGACTCACACTTTTAAAGTCAATCAGACAACTATTGCTCTGAATTCAGACTTTACTTTTCCGGAATGATTATTATACCTATACCTATACTTAAACCCATCAATGGCTAAAACAGATAGTGAAGAAGAAAAAAATGCGAAATTGAAGAAAAGAAAGACAGTTTTCATTCAGAAAAACACTATCGTAAAGCTTCAACTATGTTAAAAAACTAGGACTTTATTTTAAATGGTTATTACAAGAGATAGGTGAACCATCAATCACGGAGGTGTACAGGCTCAATTTACCCACTTAATATCACAAACCACAGTGTCATTACACTCATATAACTAATGATCCGAAAATTCACAAAAATATTTTCAGGGCCTTGGTTAAGAGACATTGAGTAAAGTATTCTTTAGCTCACTTCCTCCTATGAACCTGTATGTTTTCATATTAAAAGAACTAATAAACTCATGATGTTCTTAAATAGTGACAATTTCATTTTAACGAGTAGATGCCGAATCCCCAGGAATTATAAGATAGTAGTTATAGATTTAAGAAATGAAAAGACCGAAAATGTTTTATGTTGTAACAATTTTCAAATATTTGGTGATACAGTAGGCCAGAATCTTGAGAATTTACTTATAGAGGATATTTTAAATTATGATGAAGCAATCCAATGAAAGAATTCAATGGAATTGCATCAAATAAAGATATAAAGTGGTAGCAGTCAACTTATGTTATGAGAGGTTTCAAGGCTCGCATTGCGAATGGAACTTCGGTCACCATCTCATGGCAGGAAACAAGTAAGAATATGTAGTTTATTCTAGTTGATGATTTTTTTGGAAAAAATGTTAGAACAATTTATTTTATTACTCAAGTATTGACTGATCTGTATTTTGAAAATTATTGACTTGAAACATAAAAAAATACTAGTTAAGTAATCAGTAATATTATTAATTGATTGCTGATTCATGAAATATAGATCAAATAAACATTATGCGGATAGTGCATTGCCCTTAAAGGATAATGCCCATCGTAGTATGGTCTTTGGTATCGCTTTGACTGATTTTGTAACATGATGATTTTTACCATATTTTTGGGTTGCAAAATGTAGATTAAATTATTAAAACAATTTTCCGTAGTTTGACGGATAAAATGAAAAATAATATAACAAAACTCACGCAAATAACATTTTTCCCCTTCTTCATTTGTGATTGTATTTACATTTGAAGTTTTATCTATCAACACAATGGTTGGATGTGAGCTGGATGCGAGTATTTTAATGCTTAAATTTGAATACTACTAATTTATATTATGAGGGTTTTCATCACAACACTCAATTGACTGGATCAATTTGACAGTTCCATCCATCCCGATTGTCCCATTGTCGCCAATCTTCTAAATTAACAACAATTATGTATCAATTCAAGTTTATATGAATAACGTAAATACCTATTTTGATATTAAGTATTATTAAATATATTCGTTTTCAGAGTATTAAAAATAGCAGATATATCTACTAACTTCTATAAATGACGTGTATGCATGCGTACGTATGCATTGTCTAGACATTTGCGTGTCATGCACGTTGTGGTGACTGCATGTGAGCGGCATTACCGTTTAGGACCGTACTATCATTGATGTTTAATATGGGCTATAATATACATGGTCTACTTGTTTTTAATGTGATATATTATAATCCATATTAAAGCATATTTTGGCTGTGAAATATCTGTTGGTTGTGCTAGCAGCTTGCCTCATACTAGCATTATCACAGAAATGTAAGTACTGCCTATATTTAGCACTATTATGTTTATTCTAAAGAAAATATAATAGAAAATACTTAATTTTATCTGAACCTAAAACTACAAACTTTCAAAATATATAATATAATAACTAAAATATATTATTAAAAGGAGTCCCTTTAGGCAAGGTTCCGAAGATATTGGCAGCGTTCCCCCTTTAGATAGCTAGACTAATTCTTTGTCCGTGGTATAAAGCATATTAAATTTTATAAACTTACTGTTGGTGAATTAAATAATTTAATTATAAGGGTTCACATTACAAAAAAAATTATGAAATGTTAAAAGCACGACGCAACAAGATTAGTAAAAAAAGAGCTCCGTTAATACCATAGAAAGATGAAATCGTCTTCTCGTAACATATCATTACTTTCAAATCATGTCTCATACTTAATTACTTAATATGCTAGAATATGAATTTCCAATACGATATTTTAATGAAATAAATAGTAATAGGTTGTATTATATTTAGCAAATTGATACGGTCGTTAGACGATGGCAATACCAAGGAGACAAGTGTCAATAAAAAACACGGTAATAAGTAAGTGAATTCATTGCTGATTATTATGTGGATTATTGTCCGTCAAAGTTTTGGCTAAGTATTTCACAGCGTTTTGTGAAAATTAAAAACGACAAGCAAAGACGATACCACGAATGGGCATTGTTCTTTGTTGAATTGAACTTTGGGTGCATAAGCAAGATCCATTAAAAGCAACTCATAGATATCCTGCATGTCACATTTCAGGCAAATAAATGTAAAGTTCAATGAATTTATTTTTATTCTATGTACATATCTATACATATAAATAAAATTCAAGTGTCTGTTTGTAATATTGAAATAACTTTTTTTTACTATAAGCATATGAATATATATACGGTACATACACCAAAGCAACATTTTTTACATTTTTTGTCTGTCTGTCTGTCTGTTTGTTCTGGCTAATCTCTGAAATGGCTAGACCGATTTTGACGGGACTTTTATTAACTTAGGCTACTTTTATTTTAGACTTTTTTTTTGTTTCGAGAAAATTGTCATTACTGAGCCACAGCAACGCGTGGCCGGGTCAGCTAGTATTAAATAAAAATTCATTGTATTTTTAATAAACTGCTAGTATTGATTTATTATTACAACAGTTATTTATAGTTGTTGACTAGTAAGATACATTATCTTCCTTGGTTATGTCAGTGCCAAATTTTGATTGAACTGAGATTTAATTTTAATCAGTACACTATATAAAAGAAATACTTTGTGTGTTTGTTACCATATATAGTTACCATAAGCCTAAGAATAACAGTTTTTATAATCAATTAACGTTGCCATAGCAACGCGTGGCCGGGTCAGCTAGTGACAATAAATGGGTATATCGTCGTATTAATATATAATCGAGCAGAGTTAACTCTAGTTAGGGCGTAAATCATAAATGTCGAAATATGGTAACGAAACGAACGAAAATGTAATAATATTACATTATGGCATTTTTTGCAGGAGAATATTTTCAGTAGCTATTTGTTATCCTGAATTAGAATTACAAATAATTATTTTCATCCACCTGTTTTGTTTTGAGATATGGCATCATCACAGAATACAGAATAAACCAGAAACCGCGAACGTCCCTTATACTGAAGCTACACAAACTACTCAAAACTCAAACTAAATTTCAAACTACTCAAAGAGAGTAGTTTGAAATTTGGAAAACTATCAGTGACCACCGTGTGAAGTACGCGTGAAAAATATGTGATGTCAGTCAGTTTTTATCATGCATATGTCAGTATTTATTTAATAACGCCGTCTTATGCGGTTCCCACCTGCAAGAATGCCGTTGGAAAAATTAAAAAACAAGATGGGGTCACATTTCCTGTGTAAGTAGCGCATATACATCTCATTTTATTTAAGTACTAGCGGCCCGTCCCGGCTTCGCACGGGTGGACAAAATTCTTTAAATTTTTTCTAGCATTCAATTTAGCCTATGACACTCAGCAATAATGTGCCTTTCTATTGGTGAAAGAATTTTTAAAATCGGTTCAGTAGATCCCGAGATTACCCCTTACAATTTAACAAATATACAAACACACAAACTTTACTTCTTTATAATATTAGTATAGATTATAAGTATTTTTACTTGTTCAAAATATAAACAATTTGGGCGAGTCCATTTTCTTAATTTTGCCTGCTTTCATTGGTTTATTTTTTAGATCCTTGGGGGAGACCAATGTCCAGCAGTGAACGTCTCTCGACTGACATGATGATGATGACTTAGTTAGAAGTACCTATGTTTGTTAATTTTACCAATTATTATTTTTAAAACTTAATATAATATAGTAAAGGTTGTTACTGTTGTTTATTTTGCATGTTAGAGTGACAAATTATAGTTTATTTATGTTGTGTAAACTTTTGTTCATTTTAATGTAATAATTAAGCTCTTAACGTAATTTCATTTTTAAACAGAGACTCATTATTTTAATTCCTTGCTTTAGTTTTATAATTTTTATATATTTTATGCATTTTCAATGCGATCTTATCAGATTCTCAGTGGAAAGGGGAAGGGGAAGGCGGGAAGTTCCCGCCTGAGAATTCACTTGTGACCCGAGTCGATTTTTTCTAGTATTTTTCTATTATAATAATTTACCTTTCCTTAGTTGTAAATAGCTATTTAACAAAAATAAAAAAGGGACAGAAAATAAAATAAAAGCGTGTTGATTAATAATAGTAAATTGAACATTTATTTTCAATTTATTGATTTATTTTGAATACTATTTTTAACTAAAAAATAGATGATCTTATTCACTTACACTTAACTTGATCGCTGATAACTCGGTAAATTTTGTATTTAAAAAAAATCTAAATGATACAGGAATACCGGGATCCCGGTTTGGAAAATTTTCATACGGTAAAAATACCGGTATTGTAAAGATTGCCAATACCGCCATGTACTAAATGTAAATAAATACATATATTTTGAACATTACGTGTTTTATTTCACTAAAGGGTTTTTTATGCATAAAAATATATTACTATTTATCTAACAGTATAATTCGGATTGCATTATTTTGAAATGTGAATTTTAATTTACCCTACAATAAATGAACTCTCTCTAAGCTAGAAACATTGTACGGGTGGGAAGTATGAGGAATGCGGGGGGTTGCGAATTGTTTTTGGACAAAGTGAGCGGCATACGTTATCGGCTGTAGGCTCCTTCTGGTTTGTTTTGTATTCTGAGGGGATCATATGAATACGTTAAAAAACAAGAGAGAATTTCGATTTTCTTAAGTAAGATGATCTGACGCGAATTTCTTTTTTTTTAATTATTTATATATGTATATTTACTAAAAAAAATTATTAATAACTTAATTCATTATAGGTATGTATTTCTTTGAGGAAAAATCCAGAAAATCTAGAAGGAACTTAAATAGTGAAGTTTAGTGCTCAAGTGACCACCAAAATCTTTAAGACTTGTTAAAGTATTTTTAGTCTTAAACCTTTAGTGATTCAGTAACACTCAAGATTTTTTGTCAAAAGGTGCATACTAATGTAAATAACTTATATTTGTATCTATTTCATTTATGTCATAAGCTTATTTTATCGTCGCGTAACGTGGGATAGGGAAATTGTTGCCGTTATGTAATAATAACACACTTGAAACTCCTTTTGCACGTAAATTTTTTATAAAAAGTTGTGTATTATGCACGTGTGTTCTATTATTATCTACATACATATTAATTGTATGTAAAAGTTATTCAATAAAGTGCAATAATGAAAAAACATAGTTGTTTAGTAGTAAAAATATTATGTAAACTTCTTTGTTGTTTTTTTTAACTATTTGCTTCATGAATTTATATGATTTGCATCCTTTGATCTAGTTGCTAGGCAACCTTCTTTTTAACGAATCTCGTTCGCCCAGGTATTTTATTAAAAGTTGTAAAGCTACCTAGTTACTACTTAGGTAAGTAAATAGTTAATCAGTTTTTTGCTATTTTTGGATATAAGCTAGTTTTATTCAAATGCTGATGGTTACCGGTAAATATCTTCCTAATAAAGTTAACAGTTTGAAATACCAAGTAGGTATAAATACTTACGTGACCTTCTTAAATAACTTCCATATAAGTATTTATAATCACAGATAAATGTGAAATAACCGGCCTGAACGAGATCGTAACACAATTGATTTTTTTTGGACCTTAAAGCTCTATTTTATTTACAAAAATAAGTAAATATTCTAAGGGATATATAGAAATATGTAATAAAATTCTACCTATTTTTTATTTATTTAAGGTTTTTACAAAATAAATATATGCTTTAACCCTGAGCTATCTCAAGTCTACTTAAAAAAAGATTACAATACTGTTATTAATTTTTAACTAATAAGAAAAAGGTTTATACCATAAATAAATAAATCAATTTAACTCAAACATAGTGTTTTTTAAGTTTTGTTTTGTTTTGAAAATTACGCTGCGTCAATTTAATTTTGATGTTGGTTTCCGAACCTGACAGTTTTCGAGCTTCATGGCTCCAGCAACATTACAAAATCGTTACATAAAAATAACTATGTATATATATACATATTTATCGGAGTGCGATGAAATTTCGAATGGCTGCTAAGAAATAAAGGAGCCAATGTACCGCGACAGTCACCTGTGTCTCCGTGATATATTGCTTTATTATGTGCACAGAGTTACGCCTAGAAGCCTCATTAAAAGTTAAGACCCGAATTTTGTTTTTCACACGACGTTACCTAAATTGTATTTTTTAAGGAGTTCTTTCGTATCTCTTTGTTTCCGAGTAGCAATGAAATTTTCAATTTACATACTTAAGAAAGCTTTCATAATAAAGAATCCGGGCACGATAACCAAAGGAAGAATCCCTTTGTGTGAACGGCAGGATTTGACTTCTTTTTCTTTAATCGCTTCTCTTTCATTTCATATTTTTGATGTTTGCTTCAGACATGGCAGTGATTAAAAATGTTACTTTTCATATAATTTATAGCTTTGATTTAGTTCGAGTTTGTAAGTTAATGTAGTACTATTTTTGCATTTTTTGACGTAAAATTTTCAAATAGTCTTTATAACATTCTTTGTACAAAAATGGAACAATTATTTATTTTTGTTATGGTAATACAATACTTACATTCATAACTTGTATTACTTGATTTACGCCTGGTTATATCAAATATTGACGTTTCGTCAACAGTTCCATATGGAGATGACCATTGCCACATTGGCGGGATGTTGCATGGCGTTGCAGTTGCCTCGTACAGGATTGACCCTTTTAGTCATTACGTCAACGTCTGCATACTATTGTTTTATTACATGAACTGTTATATAACTCTATTTTTGTAGTTTTTTTTTTCGATAGGTGTACAATGGGACACTTCAATAAAATTTCAAATATATTTTTATCAATAATAAGAAATGTTTAGTTTAGATAAATTAAAATTCGATTTTTTCTAGTATTTTTCTATTATAATAATTAAATTATTATAATAGAAAAATACTAGAAAAAATCGACTCGGGTCACAATTGAATTCTCAGTTTCTCAGTTCTGTTTAGTTTAGATAACGTGATTTAAAAATATATATAATGTGTAACATGAGCAAATTTTGGTTACATCGTTTGACTATACATCAATATATTTTTTGTGTGGTTTATCTTTTGATTTGAATAATTGTGAAAGATTAAGTGATTTCCATATTAATTAAAAAAACACAAGTGTCTACTTTTCATACTTTCACAAGCACACTCCTTCATTTTAAACAGCTTTATACACAGAAAGGGGACGATATATAATGATAATTTTATATGTTTCTATAAAAATAAATATTTATTTTCGCGTGGCTAGGTCAGCTTGTGTTATATACCACACAAGCTGACCTAGCCACGCGTTGCTGTGGTATAAATTAAGATGAAATCAATCCTATGTCCATATCTTCCTATATCCTAGTCCGAACAGATCCAGCGAAATGAAAAAAAAAAACATCTAAATCGCTTGAGCAGTTCGGAGTTCATCGCGGTCAATCACTGATACAGATTTTTTAAAGATATAGATATGTATAATTGTATATGTATATCCGTTAGCCTAGTGCCCATAACACAAACTTTATATATTTGGGTTAGCCTAATTAATGTGAATCTAAGTCCTCTTATTATTAATTATTATTAATCATATTATGATATACGTTTGGATATTTATACAAATCTGTTTCTGAACTGTGAAGATTGTTAGCATTATTGACGTTGTCCTTACTGATCTGTAAAGAAATTCAATGTATGTACGAGTCTCTCATATCTGATTTGATATTACGTAACACGGATATAATTATGTAACTAATGGCGTTGTAGCATGTACATACATTACATAGGCAAGCTGATTCTGGCAGCCAAATAGTTGTTTCAGATTTATGGACTGACAACTTAATATCATCGCTTTGTTATAATATTACTCAAAGGGATTTTACTTGTAAACTACAATGTAATTATAAGATATATCGAAAATTATTCGGTTTCTATATGTTACCTTCAACATATCGTTATATTGCACTATGTATAAAAACGCTAATAAGTATAAGAATTGCGACTGGTGTTACCACCAGTATTTCCAAAAATAACTACTTTTAGTTGTAAGAAAAAAAATGTTCTTTTGCTACTAACTATTCTCATTCTCAAAAGTGTCTAACGCGTGTCAAGGTTTTTATTTCGACGTTGCTACCAAGTTGCCAGTCTATTAATATATTTATATATTTTACCTTTTGTTTAGTTAAAATAGCCTTTTATTTAGTTTGTCAGCAATGAACGGCCATGAGACCTTACTTTATGGACGTATCATACATAGGAAAGCATGCCATACTAAAATTGTTATTATTTTGTTCCACTATAGTAATCGAGGAAAAAAGGTGCCGAGAGAAATATCGCGAATAGCCTCACTTTTTCATATGTTTTCCTCAATCGTCAAAAGGCAAAAAAGAAAATCTAATTTTATAAAATAAATAATAAGTAATTATTTCACTAACCAAAATAAAAATGTCCTCCCAACACCAGTGTTTTAACGAATAGTTTTCATTAGTTTAGTTGGGTATAATGTTGCAGATAGTTTAGGACTATTTCCAAGATATTTCACCGCTAATTTCTTTTAAGCATGACAAATCGCTATATGTACTAACCAGGTCTTATAATTGCAGCATAAATTGAATTTATAATTGCAATAATAACACATTAAAAACTTATTTTATTTAATAGTATTTTTATAGTAGCGGTAATAATAATAATATAAATAACGTTATAATTTCTATAAAAAACGCATTGATGAGGAATATGAAGATGAAGCTTACGCGAACGGCCGAAATCTGTATTGCGGAAAATGGTACTGACACCAACATGATGTTTACGAGTCGCGCAAAAAGATGTATCTGATCAGAGGGCCTACCATCATCTCTTAACGCGATTTAAGTTCGAGTGTCAAAATGAGACACCGCTATACGCGGTTTATAGTGGCGTCTCTTTTTAACAGCTAAACTTGAATCGCTATAAGACGTGATGGTAGGGCCTCAGGTCTGACATATCATGTAAGCCATAGACCAAGAAATAGTTCACATCTCTCAATATATTAACTATGCCTTTATAAATGCCTTTATAGGTATACGAAGTAGGAATCTTTGTCAAGCAGCATAGTATAAAGAAAAGATATGCCATGTGTATTTAAATATTATATAAAATTTCTGACCATTTCAAAGATATTCCGATTAGTCGTTTTAAATTCCCGCTGCGAAAATGGTTATTGGAAAGGGTTTTCACTCAATAGAAGATTTTTGGGAACATTGAATACTTGCCATTATTTCGTCATATTTATTAATTATGATAAAATATGTATGTACATTATTGTGAACTTTATTAATTTACCATTGCGATATTTTTCTTATAAAATTATTTATAATTTTTTATTTAAGGTTCTTATTATACCTAATTTAAGTTATAACTGTTGAATTCCTAATATATATCCTGCGACATAAGCGTTTATGATTAACGGAGTAATATTTGTCTTCTAAATCGTAGTCATTATGTTTATTAAATATTCTTATTTAATTTATCCTTAATATTTGCATACTATTTAAAATGGTTCAAAACATGCCCATTCTGAAATTTAGAAAACCAAAATACATTTACATCAGTTAAACATATTTGCTTTTAGTATTTGATCGGTGTAAAGTAACGACATAAACAAGTCTGTAGTATATGTTACGCGTTATGTGACGTGAAAACAAAACCAAGAAAACTTAAACATTTGCAATTTACTATGACTTAAAAAAGTATAGGTTACAACGTAGAATAGTTAAACGTGAGTGTGCCTATAGAAACTTTACAAGATCTTTGCTCATAGGGGCAACCTCCAGCAAAGAAGTTTTGCACAGATGTAGCTGTGTAAACAGAAATGCTCTGGTTAGTAGTTCTGTAAAAAGATGTTTGACAATATTAGTTTTTCTTTTGTAGAACACTCAGTTTTAATTTAATATTTCTTCATTGAAATGTACGTAACGCTTTATTGTTATTTTTAAGAAATGATTTATGACGATAAAAGGAAGAATATTTCATAGTTTTACGTTGAATTGGAGTCGCCAATATAGAATATCCTGGCCTTGACTCCCTTTAAACGTCATACTTAAAGGCAATTTATAATTCCACTAGACTATAATGTTCTACACTAAAATATTTGTCCAATACAATGTCAATATTTTACTCACCCAATTAGACCCCATTAGAAAGAGGCAAAGGCTTCTGTTGGTAATATTTCGCTTGGATCGTTTTTCGGCTGTAAGTGCTCAGTCCAATCGTCTTTGATAGGTTAGTTATATTATTGTCTCATGGTCTATTAAATATCGTAATCTTTTATGTAATATTATATTAAAATATGATCGATGATTAGGAAGCGAATAAAAAGTACACTCTTAGGAATATTGGATGTTACTTTATTATATATAAACTAATTGTAATGAATTTGCCTTAACATGCCGAGGATTGTTGACGTATTTTAAATGTAAAATTGTAATAACTGTCTGTTTCCCAATCGTGGATACGTAGGCAGGATAAGTAGTATATAGGCTCATCATAATGACTTGGCTATTAATAATATCATAAAATAATATTTGAAAGTCTGTTGTACATATTATTATCCTAATCTAATATTAATCCATAAGAGAACTGTGGCACTTCAAAGTGCCTTTATAACTTCATTACTCATACTAAACTAAGCCTGAATTTGATAAAGTATAAATATTTGATAAATCGAAATAGTGATTTCTGAAAACCAAGATAAACCAACTTACCAAAATTCAGACATGTGTAATCATGTCATTTCATGACTCAGTTTGTTCGATCGGCCCAGTATCACGCACGGCGTAGTGCTAATAAAGAGAACTCACACTATACCATACAATCATTATACCAATATTATAAAATTTGTTAGTTTTAAATTTTGACTGTTATCTGTTGTAAAATTGTGATTGAGCGAACCAGTCTATGAAGTGTAATGATGTCAAATTAACGTAAGCTATTTAAATCCTACACCAATATTGGAGTAAACAGAACCTCGTAATAGGGTATTTGACAGGTTTTACAAAAATATTATAAATAGTTCGGTAAAGCATAGAAGAATTTGGCATTTAAAAATCCTTTCACTAATTTAATTTCACTGTTTTTCATATAAATCACCATCAAAGTTTATATGAAGAAATAACCCGCCAAAACGCGAAAGATTTTTCATATGTTAGTATTAAGAATATTTCAGACTGTATAAACTATGTAACTAAATATTTATTTCATTTAATTATGTACACTTTTTAGTAAAATATTTTTCATAATTATCTTTGATCTAACGTGTTATCTGTCATAGACAACACGATTGGTCCACGTCATCTTCCCGCCAGGCGATGGAGTGACGCGGTGCATATATAATGCCTCGCACTAATGCAAACGGGCGGAGGAAAGACGTCAATCCAGATAAAAGCGCAGCAACCATTTTTTACGTTAAACGTAGGACCCGAATGATCCCATATGGGACCCGGCCCTTACGGCTTATAGGTGCCCCGAAACCGTGGCAACGCTCCACCAAATAACTAGGTGTAACTCTGAATAAGGGCCTTACGTTAGGCCCCCACATCTGCAGAGTCACCAGGAATGCTCGTTTCTACTTAAACCGCCTTAACCTTATGTTAGGGCGGAAAAGTAGAATGTCCATTAAAAACAAAGTGACCCTTTATAAGGTTTGCATACGACCTGTTATGACATAAGCGTCTCCAGTTTTTGCTCACGCAAAATCCAATTAATTAAGGTTGCTCCAACCGTGCAGAGCAACTTTTGCCGTAGGGCAACAGACACACCTTGGTACGTCCGAAACGCGGACCTACACAGCGATCTGTCCCTATCGACCATACAACAGCACATTCAACAATGCTCCGAGCGCTTCTAACCTCTTCAAAGCCGCGGGGGAGCATTTAAACCCCTTCATCGCAGAGGCAGCGGAGTACGACCCGCCCGTTCCTTCAAGGCATTATTTCCGTAGGCCCAAACGTGTGCTTACAGATGAGCCTGACCCCCCTCTCAAAAGCTGTGGGACGCCTTTCATCGGCCCACACTCGCATATCCAGTCAATCGTAATGAGTGACCTTCCGCAGTTCGAAAGACACCCAAATACGACCCACGCTTACTAGGGGCGTGGAGCGTTTTCCCGCGCTTGCGTTAGCTTAAGCTAACGCAGCGCTGCGTCGCACGGTCACCCTGGGTGAGATCGCTTATATTAAGCCTGTATAGCCTTCCTAGGCTAAGTCACCTTCAGGTGGTGTTTAGTCAGTATGAGTCTGACCTAACCTGTCGGCCGGCCGATGTATCTATGTAGGATTTACCACGTCCTTCCCCCAAGTCCGGAGGGGATACAAACAAAAGTAAAACGGGCTTCTTTGCTTGACGCTCGGAGTGAGCGAATGGCCGGGAGTCCTTATTGGATTGTATTGTTACTATAATTATATGGCACCTGATTGTGTTACAACGAATTATTGTGTCTAAGATAAGTATATATTGATAAGGTGTGAATATTAATTGTTGGTTATTACACAAATTTTGAGTATCAGAATATTTAGTTTCCATTTTGATAGCAAATACATTACTCTAAATGTATAAACTGATTTTATTATTACTTATTGGTACTGATTTAAAGAGGCTGTTGTAAAAAGCAGTTTTGGTAAGTCAAAAATTATAAATGGCACGTTTAATAACTAGATCAGCAGTTAAAACTAAGCAGTAAAGTAAACAAAAATAAGAAAAAAAAATATAATGAAATGGATCAGTGAATATATAATTGAGCAGGAAAATAATTAAATGGGCGGTAAAAAAATATTGTACGAGCGGTTACGTGTGGGCAGTAATAAATCGGAATTTGAGAAATCTCATTCTAAGCAATTCTATAACCTTTTTTTTTTTTTTTTTTTGTCCAGGTGGAAATGCCTTCGCATACCCCCCTGCCACGGGGAGACAGAGGGGTTATGTGGGGCTCGAACCCACTAAAACCCCCTGGGTGTTCCTCAGCCGTTACTGCGGCGGGCCACGGGATCATGAAATTGCATCCGCGGACCGTCGCCGGTCGTCCAAACGGACCCAAAACTTATTTTGAGATTTATAGCTCCCCTCATCGGTGAGGCGCGCCGGAACACAAGGCGCGCCGTTCCACCACGAGAACTTTGATGTGGGTGATGGAAGCTCCCCGTTTCCGCCACCCAGTTCTCACTGCAGGGAAGGATTTGGGCCTCCTGCCCCTTCCATTCCTACAGCTTCTTGACCACTTTCGACAGTGGTTGTTTCCATTGCCTCGGCGCCTCCCGCGTAAGTAACTTGACTGGGATCGGACAAGGTGGTGGCTTCCGTCTTTTTCCTTCCACGTTTGGGTGGTGGGGGTTTGCAGGATTTTCCCCCTAACATATGGTCTGACGCTATTTGAGCAGCAGAACATACGACGCATTTAGCTTTAGCGCTGCAGCTTGTCGCCTTATGGTCTGGAGCTCCACATCTAAAGCACAGGTTGCTCCTATCTACACCGGTGCATTTGGCTCGAACGTGCCCCACCTCAAGACACCTAAAGCATCGCGATTGTCTTGGCGGCAGAATAGTAATTGCCGCCGACACCCAGCCCACCAATAGTCGGCGTTTTCCGCCTTCAGAGAGCCTCTTCGCGGCCGCCACAGGACATCGTATGAGAGCTGTGCCAAGGCCAAGACGACTGGGACGGATTTCTCCTACCGTCACTGTGTCCTCAGGACACCCTCCTTGTTCGGCTACAGCTGTTTTAATGTCAGCCGCCACCACTGAGTCGTCTAAACCCGAAAGCCGAAACTCTGCAGTCTTCATCGGCATGCCCACTTCGACTGTATTCGGGTCAAGGATCTCTCTGAGGCAGTTTAAGAGTTTTACTGCCCGTTCCTGGTTGTTCTCGCCTTGTACTTCAATTAGGCGAGCACCCGTCGCAGCAACTTTGCAGGCAAGGCCGGATCCAACGATGTCGTGACCGATTTTACCTTTTACTCCCTCTAAAACTTTGGCGTAGTTGACTCCCTGTTCTGACGCTTCGGGCCGTAGCTTAACCACTACCGCGGCTGATCGTGGTACACGGAGTCTCGCCTTCTTCTTCTGTACATTCTTCGGAGCAGATTTGTTTTCTTTTGGAGGAGGAACTTTCTGCTTTAGAAGTTTTCCACGTCTATATGTGACTGTCTCAAATTCTCCTTGAACCGGATTGAGAGTAGGTGTGGCCGTCTGTATGTCCTTGAAGGGTTCGCCTGCTGCGACTGTACTGTCCTTTTGGGCCTTCTTGGCTTTCTTCTTTCCTTGTTTCCCCTTTTTCGAGGCAGGAACCTCTTGAGAAAGTCCAGAGCTTGCCTGTGACTGCGGTGCAGGCACAGCCGTTTTCCGTCTGTCGGCTGCTAATGGCGGCCGAAGTCTCTCTTCAGGCGGCAGCCGCCTTTCGAGCCCCTCAATACGGGCACTAACCATTGGTCCCGTTTGGTCGATAATGAGCCGGCGGAGTTCGTCTACCGACATGTCACCAACAGTGTTTTTTGAGCGGCTCTTTTTCCCTTCGGAATGTGCTCCTTCTCCTCGTGCCCGACTTAAATCTTTCCGAACCAGCTTCAGCTCGCATCGTAGTGCGATCGCTTCCTCCCTAAGCAGTTCGTTCTCTTTAAGTATTCGTGCGTTTTCTGCGCCAAGACGTGTAACCTCAGATGACATCTTCATAAAACGCTCCTCCAGCCGTTTCGTGTCATCGCTGACTTTTCTGTCATAAAGGCCTCCCAACATTTTATTTATCAGTTCCGCTGCCTCCTTGATAGCCCTTATACTAGTGCCTTTCAAGTTTTTGGATTTTGTGGCGATTTGCAATACGGCGTTCACGCCATCCGTGCCTCTTTTTAAAATTTCACACGTCGCCATCTCACGTAAGTTGTCCTCGGGTGGCTTTGTGTCCGTCTTAGATTTTGGTTGCGGGTGTATTTGCTGTAACACCGCCGCAATCTCGTCGTCAGTATCTAAAGAGAATTCAGTATATTGTGTTACAGCTGATTCTGCCCTAATGTTTCCTGATCCAGTCTTCTCGCCCGTAGAAGGTGGGCGACCTCGTCCTCGTTTTTCAGTCGCAGCAGCGACCTTTGGCGCAGGTATTTCGTCTTCGCTGCTAGTGCGTGAAGGTACCACAGATCTAGGCCGTTTGCGGCCAGTTACCTCCAGATTGTCGGATGTTATAGACATTTCTGAAGAGCAAGAAGAACTCCTACTCCGTAACTCTCTTATACCAGCCGTATTGCTAGGCCCCGGCAGTGGGGTCCGCGTCAGTCGTACCACTGGTTGTTTCCCCTTTTCTAATGGCTGCTTAAAGCCAGTCTCCTTCGCATCTTGTTTTTTGGACTTCTCGTCCTCGCCTTCCAAACCAAACATTTTTTTATAATTTAAATTCAGATCCATTTTGTTCCCACGAGTATGGGGGATTAAAGTGGTCCATCCGGGCGGTGCCCCCTGCACCCGGATAACCCTAGATACGCCAGGGAGGGCGGGCGATATCCCTGGGTGTCGCTAGTAGGCTGGCGCTCTCCGCCAACCACCCGCGCACGGGCGCCCGACGCCACGTTACTCCAACGCCGGGCCTTTGAGGATTTTTAAAGTGGTTATCTCCACGCGGCCCCCACCGAAGTGGCGGCCCCCACTCCCTGCACCACGTACAGGGTTGCGGGTGGGCCGGAACCAGTCCTCAGACCGGAACACGCCCCCAACATGCTCGCGTAGCGAGCTGAGCCCGTAGGCCCCCTCTCGTAATTTTAAAGAGGTTTTCTTCCTCGCGGCCCCCATCCCGAAGGATGACAGCCCCCGGCCCCGCACCATGTACGGGGTTACGGTTTACCCCTGCTCGGCTGCCGTTACCCAGACTACCCTGGTCAGCCAGCCGAGCCCCCTCCAGTTGTCGGATTATTAGCCACCTTCGTATGCAATCCCCGAAGGGATTATATACGAAGGCGCCCAGGATGCACCGGCCCAAAACCCATTGTCGTTCCCACCGCACGTGTGAAGTGGGACCTACAATGAGCCGGGCACACGTGGAGGTTCTATCCGACCTTGCACCCCAAGCAATTCTATAACCTAACCTAACCTAACCAACCCTGTGATTGGTCGCTTCCGCCACTTCTCTTCTCAATGAATTTGAGTTCAGGTGTCACCGCTCTATGATCTGCCGAACTATTTATCGAACCGCTCATTCCATAATTTTTACCGCTCATTCTGTTATTGAACTGCTCAATTATTTTTAGAATTGACATTGTATGATTAAATAACCGACTAATTGATTTTTTATTACTGTCAATGTTTACCGTCGCAATAAATAATCAACCACCATTAAATTTAATAACTGCTCAATATGTTTTCCAACTGATCATAATAACATCTCGAATATTTAAACAACAGCTCAAAAAATTTGTTCCCATTTAAAATTGACACCAAATTCATTAAAATCACGCCAGTATATAGAAAGCTACCCCGAATTACGTGACTTATAGGAAAAATACATGTTTTGATTGTTTGACGCTACGGGTTGCGGCGTATTGACACCAACTATCGGCCGACTTGAACGTCCTTTTGAGGCATAGGAATCCGCCAAAAATAGAGTCACGACAGACCTTTCAGGTCTGTCGTGACTCCTCTCAATTGTTGACTGAGCCCTCTTCTGTGAGCCAGCCGACCTTATTTTTCTTCGCCACAACCGACCCACTTGGGAGCCGGTAAATTGTTCTATGCGCATCTACACCTAGGTGAGTAGCGCTTGCGCCACCCTTCTCTAGAGGGGCGGTCGCCTCAGATGAAGGCTTCTGACCCTTCCTGGGTACAAGTCAACCGCAGGTGGTGTTTAGTTAGTACGAGTCTGACATAACTTTGAAGCCGGGCCGGAGTATCCATACAGGATTCATCACCTCACTCCTCTGAGTCCGGAGGCTGCCCAAATTACCAGAGGCGCAAAAAAAAAAATTTGTTTATCAGTCGAATTTCACACGTTGACCCGTTCACATCTCCGCTACTTTTGACCCTTAACCTTGGACAAAAATGGATACTTTATCTACTGAAGCAGCACAAATCGTCACCCAATTGCAAGAAGGGCTGGCTGTAGCACGTCAGCTCCACATAAGCCAGTCCTGTGTTTCGAAAGTTTATAAACGCTTTCGGGAGTCTGGTGGCTTTGTCCCGAGACCAAGATCCTTACGGCGCCGATACACATCGGAGAGGGATGACCGTTATATCGTGTCAACCTCTATTCGAAATCGTCATTTGACTGGTGTCGATCTCCAGAAGGAGCTCAGAAATATTCGTGGGGTAGCTGCCAGCGAGTGGACAGTTCGTCGAAGACTCAAGCAAGTGAATTTGACTCCAAAAAGGCCTGCCACAGGCCCGAAACTGGAATGGAGGCAAATCCAGTTCTCTGACGAGTGCAGAATGTGTTTGCACGGCAGCGACCGAAGAGGTCGGGTCTTCAGTCAGCCTGGGGAGCGATTTACGCAGTGCTGTTTTGCCGAGACAGTGGCTTATGGGGGCGGTTCTTGTATGGTGTGAGCCGGTATTTCTTTCGACGATAAAACTGAGTTTGTTTTCGTGCCTGGCGGGGGACGAGGAGACAGTTTAACTTAAGACCGCTACATTTCCGATATTATGCTGGTACATATGGTACCCTATACGGGATATATCGGTGATGACTTTCTCCTTATGCGCGATAACGCTTGTTGTCACACGTCCCGTGCCACAACTGAATACCTCAAAGAAGTCGATATCGTCACATTGGACTGGCCAGAGATCAACCCGGACTTGAATTCCATTGAACGTGTGGGATGAACTGAAGAAGAGGGTTCGTTCCAGAAATCCTGCCCCTTCAAGTGTGTATGAGCTGAAATCGGCTTTGACAGAGGAGTGGGAAGGTATCCGGCAAGAATCGATTTAGAAGCCGATAAGGGCAATGAAGAATCGTCTCCGAACAGGTATTAGAGCAAGGGGAGGGAACACAAAATATTGAAACTTAATTTCGAGGCCAAATTTTTTTTTAAAGCATTTTTGTTATTTTCTTCATTAATTATTTTTCTATATTTCCTTGCTTTCCTAACTTCTTCACTTAATCGAGTTATAAAAATCCTTAACGTTTTCCTAGACCGCTTAGTAGCATCGACATAGCACATACGACTATGTAAATTTTCCATATCGATCGGAATGACCCGTCACTATTTCGTTGCTCAAATTAATGGGTGACGAGAGACATAAATTTACTGTATTGGGCCAATCCTCGCCAGGACGTGTGATTTATGAACGGGCGTCCAAAGTATGATGGATAACAACAAAATGTAATTTGATTTTGCTTCACACGCCTTATAAATTTAGTCTTATTGCGGAGTAGACGTGCTTAAGGTTCGTTATCAATATTAACGTTTGTAATTGATTACGTTAAACAGTATTTTCTTAAATTTTATTAATTTATTCGTAAAAGCAGTCATTACGGCACATTAAAATAATTTGAATCCTTATTTTTATACAAATAGTATATATTACGCGTATCGAACCTGATTGTATATTTGTAATAGTTAATTAAGGTTGATTTTTTAGTTTTAATCCACAATTTCGCACTGAGCCCGCATAATAAGTTATGACCTCGTCTCTTTCCGGTTGAAAACACTATCCCAACTGTTACTAAGGTCCAGTGCCCATCTCAGCATTGACTATAACTTTGTCTTAAATCATTGTTTGTCAAGGCCACTGACGTCAATAATAAAATGCATTAATCATAGTACTAACACTACAGTACCATGGTCAATGGAATAACTGTAAAATTTAAGTGTCAATTTGTAATGTCAGAAAGTTTTTTTAATAAATGAACATGAAAGTTTATACTTTATTATGTAATTTACTTTATAATTATATTTTGTATATTACTTCATTAAGTAATCATTTAAAAAAAAGGTCTGTCTGTCTGTTTGTCCTGGCTAATAAACAAAACGGCTGGACTGATTTTGACAAGCCTTTTACTAGCAGATAACTGGTGTTATAAGGAGTAATTGGGTTATTGTATAGTCAGCATAAAAAAGCATTGCAGAGCACGCCGGGCATACCTAATTTCAGGATTAAATGAAAAAAATATATATATGTACTCATCATAGATCTAGTAAAATCGGGTTATATTTAAGTATGTGATAAGCGCGGAACTATAGCAAACCAACTGTGTCTCTAAAATTATTGGTGATACATGTTTTCAAAACAATAACGAGTCTTAATTGAATCATTTAGCAAACAGCACAATAAATATATATTTAAATGTTGGAAATCTAAATGAAGAGAAAGAAATTATTGAATCACAATAAAGTTGATGAATAGGTATTGTATCAATATTAAAAAGTTAATGTATTGATTATGAGGCTATGTAAAAGAAGAAATGGGTCTCGCTGATGTTATTTCGCCAGCGTTCAGATTAGTCTACCTCACACGACATTGTAATGAAATATAATTGAGATTATTATGCCGGGAAAAACTTTCCGCACGAGTTAACATTCTTATTTTACATCTTTATTGCTTCACGAAGATCTCATGTTTTACTTTCCTTATTAATTATGAAAATGATAAAATTATTAAAATTGTTGTCAATCGACAGTTACAACGTTTATGTTAAAAGAAATTTGAAAAAAAAAAATGAAAAAAAAGAAAAAAAATGATTTAATGTGATGTCTGACTGATGACTCTAGTGAGTTTAAACTTAAACAAAGAATAATGTGTGTCCGTCACATAAACTTTATGTTTACCTATTGTTTATAAAAATGATAAACAGTTTATCATTTAGCATTAAGTATTACAAAGTTAGCCTGCTTAATCTTTTGCCACTTCTAATATGAGTAAATCGACTAGATACCTACATGCTAGCGACTGCTTAAATGTTTATTATTTAAATATTTAGTGTGTTCTCTTGCAAGTTAGATTGTATTTAATGTTTGAATATGTAAACTTCCGTTATTTTAATACTTGGAATGTTAAATTTATGATATTAAAACAAATTTAAATTAATATTATTACTAAATAACTGACATTTTATATTTTTGCAAGCTTTTGGGTATACTGCAAACATTTGTACTTAACCATTAAAGACATATCTCCTGTTCTGCTTGGTATTTGTTTATTTGTTTTATTTATTCACTTTTCGGAAGACCATCAGCTATAAAGAAATAATTTACATACATAGCAACACAAAGTCAAATACATCACAAATAATATCATTTTACATATAAGGAGCGAGTGCTCGTATAAATAATAACTTGGTATAGGTACACTTATGATTTGAGGAGTTATCAAAGAATATTAAACTCATAATACGTTTTATCAAACAGATCCAAGTTGCCCTGACGCGATGGTGAGTTAAAGCTACTACACGCACACCATAAAAATTAATTACTACGATAATTAGAGGATGCCGGTGGGACTCACAACAGATTATTAAATCCGATAGATTTAATGGGATTATTTTAATAGAAAAATACTGGTATAAATCGACTCGGCTTACAAGTGATTTCTCAGGCGTAAATCGAACCCGCAACCTTTGGAAGTCCTGTCAAATGCTCTCCCAATTGAGCTACCGAGCCTTGCGAACACTCGTCGAAACTTTCTAGTACATTCCTGATTTTACGCTGTAGACCAGCGTTGTTTCATCAATGAGAGGAACATCCTCTCGTATTCGAAAGAAACATTTTTACAAATGTTTGGTCAATCGATTAAGATGAAACAGCCATGTTAGATTTATAATTTTTACATATTTTATGCATTTTCAATGCGATCTTATAAGATAAATTATTACCTACCTATAAATTATTACCTATAAATTATTACTTGTGACCCGAGTCGATATTTTCTAGTTGTTTAGAGCAAAGGTTGATGTTGAACTTCTTGATATTTTGTGAATAATTAGATTTGGATTAAATAAAACCACAGCTTAGCAGACGATGACAGAAAGTGAATTGCGTATATTAATAAAATTTCTACCGTCACAATAATGTGAAAATTGGTACGGTGGATGACAATAATGTTGAAGCGTAAATCTATGAAATTGCTATAGAAGTAATGTAGGCGTAAACATATCTTCCCCCCCTTGAAAAGCTCCAGCTTTCAATCTTGAAGATCTTCAGGTGATGGTAGCGGACACAGACGAACCAACGGTCGACGCACGCAGCCTCGGATTGTGTTGATATCTGCTACTCGATTTATTCCATCCTTTCCAGGAAAGAGGCGCATTACACGTCCGAGACGCCAATTAAGAGGTGGAACGTTGTCTTCATGCAGCAGAACTAAATCTCCAACGTTTAACGTCGCTGTGTCAGTCTTCCATTTAGTGCGGCTCTGCAGCTCAGAAATATACTCTGCTTGCCATCTTCTCCAGAAATGCTGGTGTATTTGCTCGAGCCGAGCGTATCTTTGAAGACTCGTTTCCTGGTAGCTACTCAGGTCAGCTGATGGTATTGAATTTAGTGCTCTTCCAATTAAAAAGTGCCCAGGGGTCAAGGAAAGGAAATCGTTTGGGGACGATGACATAGGGCATAGAGGGCGACTATTCAAGATAGCCTCCACTTGCGCGAAAAGTGTACCTAATTCTTCGAATGTGAGGTGGGACATGCCCATTACGCGTTTGACATGAAATTTTGCGGATTTAACACCAGCCTCCCACAGTCCGCCGAAATGGGGAGCGTAAGCTGGTATGAATTTGAACCTTATTCCTTCTTGTGCAGCAAACTCAGATAGAGATTCATTATTGAGCTTTAAAAAGTTTGTAATGTCTTTAGCTGCCGCTACGAAATTTCTGCCATTGTCAGACCAAATCTCCGCTGGTCGACCTCGTCGAGCAACAAACCTACGAAGTGTCATAAGGTATGCCTCTTTTGTTAAATCTGAGACAGCTTCCAAATGAACGCATTTAAAACGCAAACATATAAATAAGCAAAGGTAACACTTTGTTAGTTTAGCACCACGTCCCTTTCTATTCAAAATGAAAAACGGACCGGCATAATCAACACCGACTGATTTAAACGGGAAGTCTATTGAAACGCGTGACTCGGGTAGTTGTCCCATTTTTGGCTTAAGGATTCGACCACGAAAACGAGTGCAGGTTATGCACTGCTTGACAATTCGCCTGGCAAGCTTTCTCCCGTTGATTGGCCAAACTGTTTCCCTGATTGTGGACAACAATAGCTGTGGTCCAGCATGTAAGTTGTGTCTGTGTTGGTGTGCAAAATAAAGTTTGACTATGTGCTGAGAAGAATCTAATAGTATGGGGTGTCGTTTTTCATAAGGGTAAGTAGAAGAATCTAATCTTCCTCCTACTCTAATTAAATCAGTTTTGTGATCTAGAAAGGGGGATAGGGATAATAGTTTAGATTTAGATTCTAATTCATTGTTATTTAGAAGTTTTTTATATTCAGCTGTAAAAGATTGCCTTTGACTTACTCGACAAATAAAGTTAAAAGAATTATTTAATTCATCAGTGGATAAAATTCCTGTAAGTTTGTTGTTCTTATTAATAAATTTAGTATTGTGTAAAAATCTTAAAATATAAGCAAAAGTTCTTTGTAATTTTGTAAAGCTAGAAAATTTATCGAAATTAAAATTTGGTTTCTGTATAGTGATAGTAAGTAATTTAAGTTCAGTTATATTTATTTCATTTTTATTAACATTTGATTGATTTAATTTTGGCCAATTTGTTTCGTTTTCTTTCAGGTACGACGGACCCGTCCACCACATCGTGTTGCTGCATAGCTGGCTGCCGTTTACACCTCTGGATATCAAATCTGCAGGGTTGGAGTCAGTGGGTACATATCGCCACGAGTTACGATTGGTAAGTTCTAATATCTCACCTATTCTATTCGCCACGAAAGTTTTTAATTTTATAGGATCATTATTCACCCAACTCAACACAATGCTGGAGTCGCACCAGTGTACTACGCGCGTGGGCTTACATCTTAAAGAGGTAAGGACGCCTTTAGATAGTTTGGCTGCCAATAGGGCTGCGCAGAGCTCTAAAAGCGGTATGGTTGTGGGTTTCACAGGTGCAACCTTTGATTTAGCGCACAAGACTTTAACCACAACTTCATTGTTCTTGTTTAGTGATCTCATGTAAATGCAAGCACCATATGCGTTTTGTGAGGCATCACAGAACGAATGAAGTTCTATTGTACTAGGAAAGTCACATAAGACTCTACGAGGAATCTTTAGGTCTGAAATTGAAGGAAAGTTTCCTTGAATTTCGTCCCAAGTGTGTTTTATTTCGTCAGAAACTGGTTGATCCCAATCAATACCCTTTAACCATAGTTTCTGGAGTAATATCTTAGGTTGAATTATACAAGGGCAAAGTAAACCTAGAGGGTCAAAAATTTTAAAGCATTTGGACATAATTATTCTTTTGGTAATTACATCGTGATTTGGTTTTGTTTTTACAGGAAAGTTGAAGTTATCATGAACCGGGTCCCAGCCAAGGCCAAGAGTACTCGCCGATTCACTGATAGTAAGTTTTTCGTTAGTATTGAATTCTGGATCATGAAATAAAGAAGGTGAATTTGTTTTATATTTACGTAACTGAAAGCATGCTGAGTTTAAGGCTTCAGATACTGACCTTTGTATGTATTTTAACTGAGACTCATCATCAGTTCCACAAATTATGTCATCACAATATATGTCTTGTTGAATAATGTTTTTGATCAATTCATCTTCACATTCTTCTCCCACTTGCCACAAACATCTCGTACTAAGGTAACTGGCACTTGCTGTTCCGTAAGTGACAGTACCTAATTTTAGAGTTCTGATGGGCTGAAACTCTTCTTCTCTCCATAAGATTAGCTGCAAATTACGGTCTTGTTCATCTACGGCTACTTGGCGATAAAATTTATTGATATCACCGGTTAGAATAAACTTATAAAGCCGTGCACGCACCAAAATGGAAAAAAGAGAGCTCTGCATATTAGGCCCTACCAGTAAAATGTCATTTAAGGAGTACCCCGAGGTGGTGGGAGCAGAACCATCAAATACTACTCTAATTTTAGTTGATTCACTTTCTTTGAATACGGCATGGTGCGGTAAAAAATATGATGGATTTGGAATAGGTATAGGTGACTCTGAAAGGTGTCCTAAATCTGAGTATTCGCGAATAAATTGAGTATATTGTAACTTTAGTTCAGGATTTTTTCTAAAACGTCTTTCTAGAGAAAATAATCGATTTTTTGCTTGGGTATAAGAATCACCTAGACAGTCTGGAGCCACCTTTAGGGGAAGTTTGACACAGAATCTGCCTGAATTTAAGCGAACAGTAGTATTTAGAAAATGTTTTTCGCATTCCATGTCGCTGGGGCTAAGAATTCTATTTTGGGGAAGCTCTTCTAGCTCCCAGAATTTAGTGAGTAATTGATCAATGTTTGGCCTTGACACTTCAATATGATTACATTGAATAATAGACTGGTTTGAATGTTGGAATGAGTTTATGGGACCAGCTATTATCCAACCGAATTTTGAACTTTGTAACTTTGGGTTATTGGGGCCTAGAGAGCATCTTTCACTTCCTAGGATATCCCAGAAGATATCTGCACCAATTAGCACTTCGATTGAAGCAGGGTGGCTGAATTTAGGATCGGCTAATATTATATGTTTGGGAATTTTTAGGTTCTGCACATCGATGGGAGCCTTTGGAAGATCTCCTGTCAGATCATCGAGCACATAGCAAGATAGTGTAATTTGGTAAGTATTATTTATTGATTTTAGTTTAACTACACAGCTTTCTGATATTTTTCTAGAGCATGTATTACCTAATCCTATTACATTTAACGAATCGTGTGAATTAACTTTCAAATTTAATTTTTGTTGCAGGGATTTTTTAATAAATGAAGATTGACTGCCGCTATCAAGGAGCGCGCGAACCGTCTCTACCTTGTTATTATATGGATTATGTACTTCAATCATTGCTGTGGATAATAACACTTGTTTGGCCTTTTGTTGAGTAAACGCTACCACTGAATCACCTTGTTGTTGTTCATTAGTATTACAATTTACTGACAAATTAGGATCATGCAATAATGTGTTGTGATATTTATTACATTGTTTACAGGGGCCCAAACGACATTCGCCAACAGGATGTCCCTGTCTTAAACAATTTTCACACAATTTGTATTTTGACACAAGTAATAATTTTTCTTTTAAACCCTTAGACTTAAATAAAGAACAATCATATATTTTATGATTTCCGTTACAGACTACACATAAATAAGAACTATATTTTTGTTGCATTTGGCTTGTTGATGCGAAAGATTTTGTGTTGTTTGTGTTTTGAAATCGTTCAATTTTATTGCTATATGATTTATTTCGCATTAAATTAAATTGATTATTGGATTGAAAAGGACGTGACGTAAACTGTGGTTTTTGATTGATATTGTTGTTAATAAATTTATTTCTATTTAATGATTCCAAAACATCTGCTCGATCAATCAAAAACTTATTAAATTGTTCTAAGTTTGGAATATCGTTCAATGTATTGCGGTATTCCTCCCATTTTATTAAAGTACGGTTATCTAATTTAGAAGAAAGCATGAAAATTATTAGTATATCCCAGTGATCTGTGGGCTGACCTAAACTCGCCAAAGCGCGGAGGTTTTTTGTCACGTGATCGACTAGGAAACGAAGTGATTTGTCAGACTCCTTTGCTAAACTTTGTATGTTGAATAATGAATCTAAGTGGTGATTTATTAATATTCTTTTGTTATCAAATCGTTCACAAAGTAAGTTCCATGCCTCCTTGTAATTAGCGGAGGATACCTCAAGATTTGAAATAATGCGAGCGGCGTCACCCTCGAGATATGACAATAAGTAATGAAATTTGTGAATGTCTTGAATGCGTTCATTTTTGTGAACTAAACTTAGAAATGTATCGCGGAATTCGAGCCAGCGAAAATGTGATCCGTCAAATTTCGAAATCTGAATTTGCGGCAGTTTAAAACTTACATCCTGGTGAGCGGAGCAAACATTGGGCATAGACATACGACGGTTATCGTCTTCGCTGCAATGGTTAGCTTCATAGGTTTGTATTAAATCTTTACTTGTAGCAATAGCTTGAATAATGTCATGTTCAATGCGTTCGCGCTCATCAAGTTCAAAATCTAAACTTTGAGTGTTTAAGATCTCGATCTCAGTTTGTAGATCATCAAACTTTGTTGATAAGCTCTCAATTCTAGAAAGTTTCAGTGTTAATTCTACTATTTCAATATTAGAAATGTTTTGTTGACTAGATATTTTAACCAAATAATTTTTAAATTTTGTAATCTGGCCTTTAATAGAACTACGCTTTGATAGCAGTGCCTTTAAATTATTTTGAGATTTTTCTTCTTCGGAAGACATTTTTATGGCAAGCAACTAATATTCGTATTTATAAAGAAGAGTGTAAGAGTATAAGTTATATTATTAAATATATATAACGTCAACAAAGTTTGAGGAGTTAATTAAATGGGTATAAGTATAAAAAAGGAATAAAATGCAAATCCTCACGCTCCTCCCCTCAGCGAACAAAGCAGGCAGCTGGTGGAAACCGGAACGGTTAGCCGGACGGCGGCGTCGTGCCGGGCGGCGGGCGTGTCGCCGTACTAGCGGAGGCCTCACGCGACGGGCGGCGAACAGTGCTCACAACGCCAAACAATACGAGCACCTGGAATGTTCGGCGAAATCTACTTACTATCGTAGAAAATAAAATGCACTTTGTCACTTTATGATTGGATTTTACAATGTTAAATTTTTTCGAAATTATTATCAGAGAACCCTAAAGGCGGGTATAAAATTACAATTTTTATTACAAACTATTTCTTTAATCAATAAAGTAAGGCGCAAGTGATTAGCTAACTAAATAATTGAGATTTATTTGCGACTTGTAGGTACGAAAGAACAAAGGAAGGTATAGGTAAGTTAGGTATATGAATGGCACTTAACTTGTTGAAATATAACAGCTGCACCTTTCTTCGGTACGAACTTTTGTGGTATCGTTGTCCAAAGGCAGGATTATCAACTTAATTTCTTCGGTTATAGTCCCAAATAAGACTTTACTTGCAATGCGTCACAATCTTTTTTTGTAGTCCAATATTGTAAATTCGAGTTTGCAATAAACTTCGTTTTATCCAAAGATTGGTTTCGGTTGCAAAAACTTCTCACGGTCGCCAAAAAATTCCTTATGTTTAGAGCAAAGGTTGATGTTGAACTTCTTGATATTTTGTGAATAATTAGATTTGGATTAAATAAAACCACAGCTTAGCAGACGATGACAGAAAGTGAATTGCGTATATTAATAAAATTTCTACCGTCACAATAATGTGAAAATTGGTACGGTGGATGACAATAATGTTGAAGCGTAAATCTATGAAATTGCTATAGAAGTAATGTAGGCGTAAACACTAGTATTTTTCTATTATAATAATTTATCTTATAAGATCGCATCAAAATGCATAAAATATGTAAAAATTATAAATTTAAGTTGAGCTGTTGAAATGAGACACCACTGTAGGCTGCATATAGCGGTGTCTCATTTTGACAATCAAATTTGCATAGCGCTAAGAGATCGTGGTAGGCCCTCTGGACAGTTTACATTACCTGAAGCGATTTTGCGAAAAAAATCCTAAATCTGCGTACTAAATATGACGTCGCCTCTACAAAGTCAGATTTTTTTTTTTGCAAAGATCAATATAGTGGCTCGAGTCATAATGCTGCTTAGTGCGAAAACATAAATACTTTATAAATCTTTTGACGTGACAACGTCTTATAAATTGGTTTGCCGGGTGACACTTATGAAAAAGTGTAACGCTCGGTAACGTTACGATGAGTCACCGAACGAGAGAGAGGCCCGCCGAATGCCTTGTTTTCACATTATTATTATTATTATTATTACGTATATATATATATATATATTAAATATTTAATTTATTAATATAAATTTATATATATTTAAATATTTAATTAATTATATATTAATAATATATTAATAATTATTTAATTTATTATTAAAATTAAAAATATTATATATATTTCAATGATTATAGATTGATTTATAATTTATATTAATTTTTAATATAAATATTATGAATTAGAGAGAGAGAAAATATTAAATATTTAATAATTTATAATAAATATTTTAATATAAAAAAAAAAAAAAAATCTATGCAATTTTTATTACTTATAAATAAAAATTATTATAGTTTATATAATTTATTATAAATTTATTTTACATATAAATTTTAGTGTTTAATTTTAATTATTTTAATAATAATTAATTTTAATTAATAGTAATTAATATTAAAAATTTAAGAAATTAAGATTTAGTAATATTTAAATTAATAACTAATTTTGTGCCAGCAGTTGCGGTTATACAAAAATTAAATTAAATTTTATTAATACACTCGGCGTCAAAAAAATCGCACCTCTAAGAAAATCACGTTCAAATGGCATTAACTCTGGATATGCACATGCAGTCGTATTAATTATAATTTTATTTAAAAGGTTACTTAATTAACTTAATAAAAAAACATTATTTTTCATTATCAAATAAAACCTAAAGCAACAAATAAAGGGTCACAAAAATTCTAAGGAAATTTTGCTGCTCGGGAGAGTCGCGAGTTGCGCTAACTTTGTGGGTATAAAGAGGTCAACACGGGTTCAATGTGGGTCATTCGCTATTAAACCGTTGAAGGGGACACACGCACTGATTTTACTGAAGAAAGAACATCTGGAAAATGGACACTACAGCTGATGAGGCCGCTCAAGTGGTTGCACTACTGCAAGCAGGGGTGCGGCAGTGTGATGTCGCCCGGCAACTGAATCTGAGCCGTTTTTCGGTTCGTAGAGTCTACCAGCGCTTTTTAGAGACCGGTGGCTATATCCGGCGACATGGGTCCGGTAGACGTCGCTGCACTTCGGAAAGAGACGACCGGTTCGTTGTGTCGTACTCTTTGAGAAATCGCTTCTCAAACGCTGTTCAGCTGCAACAGGAGCTCCAGGCAGTTCGCAGACGCACCGTGAGTGTATCCACGGTTAGAAGAAGACTGAAGGAGAAGAACATAGCAGCCCGCAGAGCTGCTACAGGTCCAAAATTGACTGCAGCGCACCGACGAGCCCGCTTGCAGTTTGCTCGCGACCACGTCGATTGGACCATTGAGCAGTGGGGAGCTGTTCTCTTCTCAGACGAGACACGAGTGTGTCTTTTCTGCAACGACCGACGAAGAAGAGTATACCGGAGGCAGGGTGAACGTTTCGCTCAAGCCTGCATCCAGGAGACGGTGGAATATGGAGGCGGATCCTGCATGTTCTGGGGCGGTATGTCGGCTGCCGGCAAAACCGACCTGGTCTGCGTCTCCCGGACCGGAGGTGCTCGCGGACAAGGGTCGCTGACTGCGCGCCGCTATATCACAGAGATCCTGGATGTGCATGTGGTCCCTTTTGCCGAATCTTTTGGCGAGGGGTTCACATTAATGCACGACAACGCTCGCGACTGCAGCCATCGTGAACGACTTCCTGCGGAGGTCCCAAATTCCTGTGATGCAGTGGCCAGCGAGAAGTCCTGATCTGAATCCGATAGAGCACCTCTGGGACCATCTTAAACGTAAGGTTCGATCTCGGGATCCGGCTCCTTCGACTCTAGAGGAACTCCAAACCGCGGTGATTGAAGAATGGGGTCTTATCCCTCAAGAAGAGCTCCTGAAGTTGGTGAGGTCTATGAGGGACCGTATGGAAGCCGTCATCAGGGCAAGGGGGGGTAACACTAGATTTTGAGTTAATTTTAAGACACTTTTTGTACATTTTTTTTGTAAATTATCGATTATTAATTAGGACTTAATTAAGATTTTTTATTATTTTTCAAATTTTTATGCTTTTTGTATAATTTTAATTAAAAAAAAGATTGCACTTAATTGTTGTTTGATGCTCCTTTTTGTTACCTTTCTAATGATACCTAACACTATCCTCTATATAAGGTTTAGGAATTTTTGAATAAGATTTTTATAAGGTGCGATTTTTTTGACGCCGAGTTTAATTAAGTAATAATTTTATTTTAGTAATTAATTAAATATTAAATTATTGAGTGAAATTTTAATTTAGTTTAATTTAATTTTATATTATGATTTAATAAAATTTAATAATAAACTAGGATTAGATACCCTATTATATAGAATTTAAATAAAAAATATTAAAATAATAAATAAGTATTTATTGAAACTTAAATAATTTGGCGGTATTTTAGTTTATTTAGGGGAATCTGTTTAATAATTGATAATTCACGAATAAATTTACTTAATTAATGATTTTGTATATCGTTGTTAAAAAAATATTTTTAATAAAAAATAATCACTCAAATAGGAATTAGTTAAGTTTAAGTTTACATGTACAATGTTTTAGTAAACAAAATATATTTCTATAGTTAAAATTTGTGCAATTCTTATTTTCATTCAATTCCTTGTTCCTATTGTGCAATTTAATTATATTCATATCAATAAATATTCTACCGAGAAAAAGACGTTGTCACGTAAAATCTTCGCCCGTAAAACCGACTTTACAGGCAACCCAATTTTTTTAAACGTTTTCAATACGCGATATATAGGTATTTTGTCTCCAGAATGATGACTTAGGACAAAAGATGTCCGCATCAGATATCCAAGAGCCCTAGAGACTTTTGACACTATGTTGTCAATCAAAAAGAAGCTTACCATCGTGGTAGACACCCAAATCTCTCACAATGGTATCCCGAGCCAGGTCTCACCTCTTAATGAATAATTAAATTGAAATAAGTTAAGTTTACGACTATAAGTAACGACACTGCATTTAGAAGGGTTAAGTTCATAGCAGTTCTTTTCGCAGTATTTATCGAGCCTAAACAGCTCCTCCTGTAACGAGACATCATTCTCCAATGAAGAGATAGGAGAGATTATCTTCATATTATCTGCAAAGCACAATAACTGGGAAACTGGGAAAGTCATTTACAAATACTGCAAAGAGAAGTGGTCCGTGGAGCGACCCCTGAGGTACTCCATTCGTAATCGTTAGTCGGCTGGAGATGTAGTTTTTAATTACTACTGACAGACTACGATAACTTATATATGAAATTAACCAACGCAATAAATCTCCACTAACACCAATGTTCAGCAGTTTAAATAACAAAAGATCAAACGCTTTACTGAAATCAGTGTAAACTACATCTACTTGGTGACTACTATCCATTTCTGCGGTAAGACTTTCATTTAAAAGTACAATGTTCGATACCACTGACCGGGTCTTCAAGAATCCATGTTGGGTGTCGCTAAAATAATGTTGTAACGCTGAGTAAAGCTGCTCATAAACAATTTTCTCAAAAACTTTGGCAACAATAAGAGCTTAGAGATCGGACTATAGTTTGTAATGTCAACTCTGGATCCCTGTTTGAAGGGAATTGAGGTAATAAATGCGCATTTCTACAGATTTAGAAACTGAGCAATACAATGAAGATTTATTGAAGAGTTGGTACTCGATTCCGTTAATAACTAGATTTTTAAATGTAAATCGTTGGGAGATCGTATTGAATGAGAATTAATAAAACACACCTTAAAAATAACAGGAGCCATTCTTTCTACTGCTTATCATTCTTATTTTGTTTTTTATTCATTTAAACTAGTGGTTGCTCAGAGTTCAACCTTCCACCGCAATATGTTTAATTCGTAGACATGAAACAAATCGGTTCATAATCATAAAAAAGTTACTTGATTGTTTTATTTATATATAGACAATTAAGTTATTATTAATATATTAATAATTAAGAATTTGGAGAAACTAATGAAAAATCTGATTATTTTGATTATACATCAAAATATTCAGGAGCTTTCCTTATCATATTTAGAAATTAGTTGATTTTTGGATAGCGTAGATATGTAACGTGCTACCAAAATAAATTAGAAAATATTATGCTTATTATATCTTAAGCGCCGACTGAGATCACGCACGATCAAGAACTTTAAATAGTCTTCAAAGCATACACTTGCCCTTCTAGCGTCAAATTAGATAAGAGCAGATCCTTTAAATCTATAAATATCAAAAAGATAGAAGGCTACCGGGGCATTTTAACTTCTTTCATTAAAATATATGTACTTTTATTCCACAACATGCCTTTATTGTCAATAGCTGTATAGATAAGAATTTTTAAAATTTAATGAAATTATCCCATTTTTGCTAAAGCCTGGGGACAAATATGGCTATAGACCATTTTTTTTAAATGTCACAGTTAAGCAAAAACTTTTGATACAAAAATTTCGATGGCTAATCGTTTGCTCATTTCTGTTTGACAAACTTTTCCATATAAAACGCATTACAAGAGATAGACCACAGATACTAGAATCGCACTTTTGAACTATATGTATGTTTTAAAGTCTGAGTTGGAAAAAAACGATGCAATCGGTATTTTTAGTGACCACTCGTTTGACTGCGTCTAACGCTTTTGTGGTATATTAAAGACATAATAGCGTTTTTCCATAAAAAAGCCATGGTAAAAAGCTATTATGGTGTCTCGAAAAACTTTTTCTGTCTGGTATAGTGATGAGAGTGTAAATAGTTGTTGTTTGTGGTGCTAAGTCTTCTGGAGTACCCATAACTCTAGGTGTGCCCCAGTGGTCTATATTAGGTCTATTAATCTTTCTTATATACATAAAGTATTGTTATATAGTATTGTTTGCAGACCCCACTCTGTGATGCTCTATCAAGGTACCGGTTAACTAGGAATAATTTAAAACACAACAAGTTCTCTCTACAAAATGTGAAATAGGTGAATACGCCAATATATGTGAATGGCGAAGCAGTTTAATTGGTTTAATCTACAAAATTTTAGAGTATCACTTTAGACTCTAGACTACAATATGATCCCCATGGATGCCTTGTCAAGTAGAATTAGTTTATTCGCGTATGTTGATAAGAAAACAAGGTTCATATTATATATCAGGACTGGTTTACTTCAGATACTCTCACGGTGTTATGTTATACTTATGATCTATTGCTGGAGGTTTAACAGCTAATATTGATAAATATTTTATCCTAAAAAACAGCAGTGCGTACAAATTACGGTTCTAATGATCCTTTTGAGTTTTATTTAGGGAAATCGATATAATTAATATATTTTCCCGATATGTATTTTCCCAAGAAAATATTATTAATGTTAAAAAAATATTCTGAAGCTTTTTCCTACGCAGAGCACAGATATTCGCCTTGTATCAATTCTAGAATTAAAACTTACTGAAAATTACAAGTTTTGATTGTACTCAAAAAAGTACATAAAAAGGTGCCACACCTAATTATCGATGATTTTATTATATATTGATTTTAAAAATGGTGTTAAAACATTTATGAGCAAACGCACGAAGTGAATAGCATGTTTACTACTCTTATAACTTACACTGCTAATAAAAAAAAATCTAAAGTAAATCTTTCTAATTGAACTCTAGTTGCGCTAGAAAAGTTCTCCTTATTCCTAACGTCGGACTTACAAGCCATGGAATTGTTATTAATTTTCAATAAATGCACTGTAAATGCTCATATTGGATAAAACAAAACCTTTTTAACATTATCTTATTGCTGTCATCTGGTTTTAGAAAGCGTTGAAACTACACAACTAACAACGGAATGGAACAATTTCCGTATTTGGGCTACGGAAATTGTTCCAACGAAAGTGAAAAGTTCCAACAATTTCTAGATATATTAAATGTTTTAATAATATTGTGGTAAAATAGTCAACCAATTGTAAATGTCAACAGGAACACATCGACACGAAATATCATATTTTTGAGGGAAAATATTGTAAAAGTGTAGTATCGTTGAATTAGCCCTGTATATTGTTTTTACATTCACAATCTTATTTGCCATTGAGTTAAGAATTAGTTAACAGCTGAACTTGCTATCTGCATAGTTCATTAAATAAGTAAATATAAATTAAGTTTCAATTGTAAAGATTACTTATTTGATAATCAGTTTGATTATAAAATAGACCTTGGCTTGTCTAGTTATACTCCGCTTCTTTAAGTTCTTTACTAGAATGAGTATCTAAAGCTGCATTAGCAGGTTCATACCAAAAGCTGGTTATGGAGAGAAACACGAGTAGTAAAGGTGAGTGTTGATTTACGTCAAAAAGGGGCCCCTTAAACCTACACCCGTGTCACAAGTCTCGGGATCTATTCGGAGTTTCTTTTCTGCCATACTATAGACCTGTCACCCGCACGGTGAATCCATGGAATGCAAAGAAGTTTGTCTCAATGTATATTTGATAAAGCTTTTCAAATGCAGGGCATCAGGACCATAGAATGTTCTGGGTTATCCCTGAACCAAATCCGGAAAATGCTTGTAGGTTTCGAAGACATACTAGGAGTAGGTAAAAGTATTTTGTAGAATGTCGGTTTATTTTTAAAATTGACTTTGAAATTGTTTATATTGTACAATTGATATTATTTTTTCATTTCAATTCACATTGTGCTAGTAGTAGGAAGTATATCGATGTGAACTGTTGCGAGTAGAAATGAGATTCAGGACGCTTAAGGATCGATCACTTTTGATAGTTGGGTAAAAGAGAGGACAATAAAATGAAATGGTCGGTATGAGATGAAAATCGCAACCGTTGCATCAAACATTCGTCTGTTTTACACGTAAACAATTTAAAAGTGTAAAATAGATTAAAAATAGATTTACTTGTAACTAAGTAATGTAATAAATAAAACATTTGTATTATATTAAATATATGTCACTTTTAGATATAGTATTACCCAGTTGTATATTAATCATGAAATCAATAACACAAAGCTTTTATTGGTAAAATAAATCCAATCCCTTGCAATCCCCTGAGGAATAAACGAGTTGTCATATGGGCTTGATTGAACAATAATACACTTATACTTTCATCAATTTATTTGGGTTTACGACTGTTTGGAGTAGCAATTTTGGTATAAATGACGGGCTATTAGATGATATTTGATTGGCCTGTTATATAGGTATGTATGTTCGAATCCCTTCATAACATTAATGAATAGTAGTAATATAAATCCTGCGATTGCTTCATTATATTACATAACTATCATACTTGAAAATTTTTAAAATTTCATATTAAAAAAAGGATGTATACATTATAAATAATGTATACCTACTTAAAAGTAGGGAGATAATAAAAATTTATAAAATTAAATAAGTAAGAATGTTTCTTTAATATTTGTTTATTATTTTAATAACTTGGAAGACCAACAGGTAGTCAAATTATATAAAATACGATTTCAATGGGCAAGTAGCAAACTACAGAACGGCTGGATTAAAAATGACACTTCCATAATTAATAGTTTTTATTTAAAATCATTCGCCTCATGTTAGTAAATATAATTAAGGAATGAATTTAAGAATATACATGACTCATCTCGTGATTGCAACTCCTGTAAAGGAATCAAAATGTCAGGATTACATATAAAAACCGAGAAAAAAACGCGTTGTTTTTGTTTAATTGTGTGATAGCCGCGTGAGTGTAAGGCGCTTAGAGACGAACGACACTCGATCGACGATTACAGCGTACCGCGCAAGCTCTTTTTAGTTGACGATAAATAGTCAAAGTACTTACTTACTTAGTTATAAACAGACATTCTTCTCCTCCATTCATTGCGGACGGTGTCCTTAACTCGACAACTTCAGACCTTATTCTGCGTCTGGAGGTTGTCGTCTGTTTCATTCCAGAGATCCCAGCTCAGCCAGGAACGCTCCAATCTTCAAAGTCTCGTGTTTAATCATGTACTGCCAGTCTATTTGCTTGTATCCAACACAGATGACAAATAAAGTTGTTTCTTGAGGGTTGCAAAACAAAATATAGTTAGTATTTACATTAGAATTAATAATATCCTTGAATTGTTTTTAAATGCCTAAAATGCCCTTTATGTTGATATATATATAGACATTGAACGTTTTCCATTTAGACAAAATTGTCGACACTGTGTTGCACTGTGTCGACCATACTATAGCAAAAACCTAATCCGGCTGGAAAAAACTAGGTGCAGATCGCAGATTAACATCGAAATGCTCAACATGTAGAAATACAAGTCCAGCGCCTCTTAGCCCAAATGAATAGGTTAAACTAACCTCTATCCTTCATGAGATTCGTTGAATTTGGTGAGATAATGATATATATTTCCAAATTAACTGATGAAATCAAATGTATGCTGCTGGTGATTTGAAAGATTTCAAAAAATCATATGATTTCTTCGCAGCTTCGGTAGACTTATTAAAAGAGAAAATTACGTTTTCAGACAGCAACATTATTGAAATAGACAACAAAAATTAAACCTGTTGATTGGCTTACCTCGGAATTAAAGCATAAATTGAACAACTTCGGTCTAAGTTCTAGGCTAAATCTAGGCTTATCTCTAATCTTTGTTGTTTCATAAAAGCGGATAAAGTATGACATATTGTTCTCTGTAGGACAATATGCTTTGCTTTTCCCTTTGCGATTTTCAGGAAATGAAGCATGATTTTTCTTCAAATTCGATGGTCAAATTAATAGAAAGTATAATAGCAAAATGCGTCTGCCTTCTTGGGCTATTTGCCGGTCGCTGACACAATTGGGGATGATCGATGACGTCATAAACCTCTGTCGTCGGCAATCAGCTACGTTGTCGCCATTTGGCTACGACGTCGTCTATCGAGTGGCGTTCGTCTGTCCCCAGCCTAAGATCTATACAAAGAATCATGTTATCTTTATTGGTATTTAAGCACTTCTCTCTTTTGTTTTTCAATATCGATAATAGTCCAATGTAGTCATTAGAGAAATGCTGATACGTAGTTTCCCCTCCACAAGGGTAGACATGTAATTATTCATAGCATCTGTTTCACTTATACCTATTTTTGTACAACGTCTGTTAATCTTTATAGACTATTTCAAGAAGAAAATACGTACGCAGCTTTAAGCCGGTGTATAATAGTAGTTTATGAAACTGGTACATAATGAGGGTTATTATACATGAGTGTGAGTTTAAAAAACGAGCGAAGCGAGTTTTTAAAAGCATAGCACGAGTGTGTAATACCTAGTTATGTGCAGTTTCATACACTACTTTATCTAATCTCATACATTGAATATATCAAATAAAAGGTAGAGATTGATACAGTTTATTTATTGGTTATTGTAAGTGTTAACATTTTGTATATTACAATGACTTTACTGGTAGTAGATTAAGACTGACTGCTGCCGAAATCTCTCTAATGTCGGGTGCGGCGTTTTTTCTTCACTTTCACTATCAGACATTTTAATAAACAATAAAATTATCCAGCGAGACACAACAACGAATTGCAAGGAAACGTATTATGGCGCCAAAATTCCCGGTATCACCGCGCATGCGCCAAAGCGCGTGACGCCACAGATAAAAAATGAAATAGTGCTATACGAATTGGCGCAGTATTGTATTAAAGGGATGTAATCGAAACGTAATGAAAAAAAATTTCATTCTAACATTATTTTGTTAGGAGTAGATAAAGAAATATATGAATGTACTAGTTAGATTTTTTAGACATTTTTTTTTAACACACACATGCAATACATTTTTTACACTTAGAAAGGTAGAGTGGATTATGCTGTTTTCTCATCATTTATCTATTTTCTTAGGATGTTGTGGTATTGCCGTTGTTTAAGTATAGCTACTTAGCTTGCCTAGATTAAATCCTAGCCCTGAGGATTTTGTTCAAGCACAATATATACAAGAGATATTTCCATTTCGGGTCGCCATAATTATTTGTGTAAATAAAGAGACTTATCAATGTACTTTTAAGGGATGAAATAAGGAATTACCTATTTTTCAATTTTCAATTTTTCAAATTTTATATTTCATGTGCATAAAATGTTAATATACAGCATCTCAGAAATGACAGAAATAAGTTATGGAAACGTTATATACCTTCACAACATAAATGTTAGCGATAAGTACCTACATCATTATATTCCCTAAACTTACGTATTCTGTCCCACGGCTACGAGTTTCCGGACACCGGCTGACCGTGACTGTGTAGGCTTTAACACTTCACTGAGCACCTTACCCGAAATTATTTGATTTGTGGTATAGTAGTTACGGTGGGCACCGATACGTGATTTAAAGATATTTCAATAATGTATCCGTGTATTCATTTTTTATTAAACCATTTACTTGCTGGCTCAGAGTTTGCCCAAAACGCCAGCAACTTAATGTTATTAATACTATTACATGAAATAAAAATATGAATAATAATTTTTATAATCGTCTTATATATTAAAATACATTAACATAATGTCGAAAAGAATAGGAATGGCATAACGGATAATAAAATAAATAAAGTGAATCATTGGTATGTCAAGAATTATCAAAATACAGGTACCTTGTATTTCAAAATTAATTCATGTCAACTCATTTTATGTTAGCACTTATGCAAACTAGTACCTTGCTACATAATTGTTCAAAGCGATCCGCTTATGTACGTATCTATGTGGTGAGTGCGTGGTGAGCGAGTGTATCTCCAATTAAACGTCAAGCACGGGTGGTAATCATCATGGCTCCTCTAAAGAAGTATAAACATCACGGCTCCTGTAAAGAAGTCGAAACGTCCTGATTAAATATAAGTTATGCGCTAAAAACTGTGACAAAGTTGTTTCATTTACTCTAGGTGTTTTATTTTAAGAACTGCCTTATTTGATTATCTCCTGTGTGTTGAGCCATTTATTCCTGATTGAATATTGGAAACTTAACAACATATATAAGAGTACTATACATAGAGAGAAGAAAATATGAGAACTAATAACATGCAATGTTTTATTAAAAACAATGAATAATAGCAATTTCCACTTTCCTTTTGCAATTGAAAGATAAGTTTATAAAAATCAGATATGTGTACTACATAGGTATGTATCGAGTATACTCGTAACAATAACATTGTATTCTTTACATTACTAAAAGTTACAAAAATAAGTACCTTCAGACTTTGAATAAAAAAATGCCTAATAATATTATGGTAAATCACGATTTCAATCAAGAAAATACCTCCTATCTAAATCTAAGTTAAAAACGTTATAAATGTATTAAAAATAAAGAAATAAAAATATGGTTTATATTAAAAATCTCGACTTAATTATATTAGAATTTATAATACAAAAGAATATAATTATTAGAATTAAAACTTTGTGGTGTATAAATAAAATAATATTTTATCAATAGAATAAATTATGGACCTAACCATCTACCAAAAATTAACATTAGGTATACGTAGGTAATCCGAGTAGGTACAAAGATATATGTAGTTAATCATTGAGCGGTCCCCGACATGACAAAGTTTTAATTGAAATAATCTTGTAGTATAAATTCTTATATACCTAATGAATTCCGTAAACTTTCAGTCGTTATGGACAGTAAAAGCTTACTTTGAGGGTTTTAAATCAAAATTATTTTTATACCGTCGATGCTCCTCGTTCTATAATATATAAAACATCTATAGGTTGAATGGGCAAACTTAGTGTGCTCACTCACTGCGCGGATTCGGGATACGGTAATTTTGAGTAACTTGCTGTCTCTTACCCGAGGGAAAATGGACGTTGATTCAATTAGTATACAGTGGCTACACTGTGTTGCTTCAATTACAGGTGTTACAGGTATAGTTGCGGCTGTAATAGAATAATTATCCTTTATAAATAACTCTCCAAGTGGCTACGAAAACTAAAAAAAAAACAAATATTTTTGTGTAAAAGAGCGGCAATACATATGATCATTGTAGGGTTTATAAACTGGGTTAACTTTAAAAATATGAAGATAGATAGGATGTGAAAAATTGGTGAATTCAGTATGAAATGGGACTGTTATGGTTCTCCTTGCAGCATAGCATCTGCTTTGCCTGAAAATACGCGTATTCGAGTCCAGTTTCTAAATAAATGACTATTAATACCGTACATTCTTGTAAACCCCTAGTTACATTCGTGTAAACCCATAATTACATAAGTTACTACAGCAGTTGTGTTATGTAATTCAAAAACAACGACGGTACCACAACACCCAGACTCGAGCCAACACAGAAAAGTTCGTTTTCCACATTAAAACCGGCTGGGGAACTAACCCGGTACCTCGAAGTGGTATTACCATGATAACCGGTTTGCGAGCCACTATACTACGGAGGTCATCGAGGGTATTTACCTGATTGTATGAAGAAGTTCAAAATTTTATAATACGTTTTCTCAATCTTAAACTTCCGCATTTTCTTATAGTTGTTGATTTAAATTTGATTAAATTTTTCTTACATGTTTTATTAATATATGTGAAGCTATGGAGCTCTAGTAGTGTGTAGTCACTGCGACTTACAAGATCTATTATGTTATCGTGATTGGATTCGCCTCCAAAGTCAGAGTAGCTCTCTTCGCTTAAGAGCTTCTAAGAAATCGAAAATTTTCTTGAAATTAAGTGAAGCGTAATATGAGTTTGTTGGTTCTTTGAAAGAGAGGTTGTGTTTATTAATTAATACCATTATAATGAATGCGTCATATTATATGTGTATAGTATTATATCTAACTACAAACTTTGATGGATAACTAAGACAAAAAAAAACATATTTTTTAGATTTATAATAATAATATTCTTAACTCTTTTATGTTATTCAGCATTTACAAATATGCATTGAAGTTGAGTTAATCAAGTCAATAAATTTTGAGGAAAAAAAATACATAAAGGATGTTATACCGACTGACTAGAGGTGAGGTGGTTTCCGGATTTCGATCACAAAATGGGCAGCAGAGTTTTCCGAATTATATTTAGGGGAGGCTTCCATTACGCAGTAGATTATTCATAAGTATAAACAGCAGTCTTGCGCTGAGTTGTAGTTCTGCAACATGATTTGTATTTTTATTATCAAGCTCTATCGGACATTCACGATATCATAATAGATCTTCCAAGTCGCAGTGAGTTCTACTTGAGCTGTATAGCCTTACATATATTAAAACATGACATGTAATAAAATCCTTATCAAATTTAAATCTATAATTGCAAGAAAACGCGTAGGTTTCAAGATTAAAAAAGGAATTTTAAAACTTTATACTTTCTTCATACAATCACGTAAATACCCTCGACGACCTTCGTGGTTGAGTGATTAATGAATTGAAAGCAAAAAAGCTAATAAAAGATTTTCAGATTTGTTGATCTCATTTTCTTTTCATAATTATGAATTTTCAGTGCTTGTTTTTGCCGTAATAGAAGCTCTGCCATTATCTATACGTAGTACTTAAATATGCCCATTAAGCATTTTTCTGGCAGGGTATTGCGTATGTTTTGGGTTGACTTAGCTCATTGAAACGGCAGCAGGCGGCGCACTTCGCTAGTACATGTAACTTAATAAACTTTTTGATGGTGTGGCTTTAGGAACCATGTGGCCATATCGACGGCCCTAACGAATAAAGCAGTAATGTAAAAAGATATAATTAAGAGAACAGGAGAACAAAAAACTATATGTCTGTCATGTCTATAATATTAAGACAATATTGCAAATGGAGCAATCGGATTAAAACAGTATTTTATGTGTATACAAATCAACGTCTAACAATACCTTAGTTTTAAGAAAGTGATTAAAAATTCTCGTATTATCTTTAAAGTTTGATCAATTGCAATAGGTGGTATAAATATTGAATTTCCTATCTGTGACGGCAGTGAGTTGTATGTATTACATATTATATTATAAAATGCATTTGCTATATTCGCAGCAGAGTGTATTCGGCTACCGTCTTTTAAAATAAAATGTAGAGTCTACGAAGGACATTGATTTATGTTTTTATTTATGATCTGCCATTTCGCTTTAAACTTATTTGCCGCATTTTTTATAAAATAACTATTTTGTACACGCTTTTTTAAGTTTATTATTTTTTGTAGCGTTGTGAGTAGCTCTTAAGTATCTGTTTGTTTAATGTTGTGGGAGAAGAGTAACTAATTCCAGAGTAACTGCCGTTTCTTCTTACTGCAAATACGAATACCTCTTGAAATCCATTTTGATTTCTTTCCACTGGTTATGGCTGCAAGTTTGTATGGAAAACATAAATTGTGGAATAAGATAATGGTTTCAATAAAACTAGTGTAAGCTTTATTCACATCGTCCGTATCGTTTATGTCAGATAAGCTCAACTGCTCCATGGTTCGCTTAAATTTAGTCATGTTTTCTTCACTGTAGTCACGTTTCTGAACTCACCATGAATTAATTAGACATGGTTTTTTAAAAGGACATTGCACTATCTGGGCTGTATAACCAGATACCGCTAGTTCCATAACACAACTTTTACAACCTCGGATGTTTACTGCAAAGTTGTCAAGACAGGTCCCACTGCTCATTCTAGTCTACAATCAATTTTTTCGTCTACAATCACCAACTTTGTGAAAAAAAAGTTGACATAACTAGTAGAGCTAGGTTAGGATAGGGTTTCTGCATTAATAAAAGTCATGTCAAAATCTTTATGGCTTTATTCGTTTGGACACTCGATATGTGGATTCCATGAGCAGACCGTGAAGAAAAAAGAAAATTAGGTACTCTTAACTTTATCGCTAAAGAATTTGAGAAACTGAGCCTTTCTGATACCTTCAAAAGGTGAGTTCCACAAACGTTCAAAATGCACGGAAAAGGAGTAGGTGATTAAATCAAAAGGGTTTTTAGAAGTTCAAAACCCACTAGAATCGGGATTATTTTTTTTATGAAGTTACATATCTATTAGATCACTAGAAATTTTTGATTCGTCATTAGCAAGCTATTAAAGATCAATTCAATTAACTATATTAAGAAGAAGTTGATCTATTTAATATGTATGAGAGTTCTCACAATTTCATATATCTCAAGAAGAATATTATAAAGTAATAATATATCGTTAAAAAAATGAGGAAGGAAAGGCGAATGGTCTTCACGGTCAGTTAAGCAATATCTTTAGGCTAGTATTGATTTTATTACAATAAAAGCTTTCCGAATTTATATTTTTATTTAAGGATAGTTTTCATAAAACAAAGTCTAATTTGTTTTAGTTATTGCAAAATATTGGAAACAGCATCGCCGCGCATCCGAATTGCGATCGCATCTGCGACACTTTTTCCAATGCTTACTAATCACTGTATTATCTTTTCACCAACTAATGAGAAAGGCGGTAAAAGAACATCAATCAACATTAGCTATAAAGCAGGTAATATGTTGACACTGACCTTGAAGACACGGGAAGCACAAATGCAAAATAGGACAACGTAATTACTCAAACTACATGCGGCGACATACAAGCTGGCAATAAAACAAGCAAATTCAGCATTTAATAAATCAAACTATAAAAGGTTAGGAACAACTGATAGGACATGAGTTAGATACCAGGACAAATAACAAGGACGATCCTTTAGTAATCCACATTTATTATCGTATAATTGCAATCATTGATTATAGTTATAAATGAACTTTTCAAATTACAAATTCATTGACACTTCCAGAAGACATCATCAATTATTAAGATAAATCATAATATAAAGTTAGCACTTTTTCACTTTTCGTTTATAAAATTATCTTTAATAACTAAAAGCTGTGACCAAAACAACTTAACACATTATAGGAAAAGAATACTTTAACAAATAAAATTATTGTTATACTTTCACTAAAATCCTTTACTAATAACAGCTACTACACTAGAGACACTTATTTTAACAAAATACTTATCTTTTATAAGCGAGAAGAGTTCACAACATCACTATCCTTATTCAACTGAATAATACTTTTACTCCCAGTTAATCTTCTATTTTTAAACTTGTAAGGTATTATAACAATCCAACAGAGTATTTTCCTATCCACTGCTGCCGTGAAAGTGCACCGAAAAATGGTTTTCATCCCCTTATATAGTCGATTACAATAGCATCATGGCGCTTCAAGCGCGAAAACACCAAATGTCAAAATGTCGGTGTTGTTTCCGGTTACATGACAATAAGCTTTTTATGATTAGGTGTAAAGTAAGTAGATATGTTATGAAAGCAATAATAATTATCTTTTTAATATAATAATTTGTGGAATTAATAAGAAATAACATACACTAAAATTTATAATTGCTGCATTTTCATTTCTCATACAATTTTCCTTTTTATTTCTTAATTGTTAAAATACCACCTATTGGCCATATTTAATTACGAAATTAATAGTAATTTATTGTGTATAATATTATATTTTTGGATAAATTAATAATAATATCTTCTTATAAAAGTATTATGGATAAATTCCTAGGATTATGGTAGCCAATACAATGTTTTATAATAGTTTGGAATGTCTTTTTAATTACTAATATGAAAAATAAGATTATTAAGTCACATTTCATAACAACATCAACTATAATTATAATAATTTATAACACAACATAAATAACCAAGTGTAACAAACAAGAAGTAAAACAAACAGCGCAACGAGTGTATATTTATCAATCAATTTCTTTTAACCCATTTAGTAAAATTACTATTAATAATTGATAAGACGTACTCATAAATCAAAAATTTAGTTGTATTAAGTTAAATTTCGCTAATAAGTTTTGAAAACATATCGAGTTAGAATGTATATTTAAAATAAAATGTATGTCACCATTTTTCACCGATTTCACATATAAAATTACATAGTAACATAATAACATTTATTTATTTCTCCTCACAAAGAAGCTACAATCAATAACAGATTTACACTTTATATATGTTGGTATGTGAGGAGCTGGTGTTTGATATGGGAATAACCTGTATTACAAATCACCAGGTCCCCGCCCCACGGATTAGTTTGGACAACAATAACAATATTTTTATTGAGCTTATTTAAAACTTGTTTGTGTGCTTATTTAAAACATGTGTTTGTGTGAGTGTGTGTGTGTGTGCGCGCGTGCATGCGTGAGCGCGTTCACGTGTGTGTGCATTTGTGTGTTTGTGCATTTGTGTGTGTGTGTGTGTGTGTATGTGTATGCATTTGTGTTTAATTAATAGGTTTTTTTTTTATTCATTTTATTCATTTTCTAAAACCATATTCTTTTAAAGGATTAAAGTAAGTCTTCAGTTAACCTGTAGCTTAATTTTTGCAACCAACCCTTTATTAGAGTCTTACAGCGGTTTTTTGGCAACTTGTAGATTGACAACAATCTGTTTACTTTATTGTATAATTGTGAACCTTGGTAGCAGAAGAAGCGGTGTGAAAAACTAGTGTTAAACCTTCTCCCATAACACACTATGTCTTTACGTCTTCTCACATTAAATTTATGTGGTTCATATTTAGTTAAAGAATGTTGTTTAAGTAGAGTTTGTAGAATAAAGAGTTGACGAACTGTCAAGACCCCACTCTTTTCATAAAGGTCAGAGGTTGGATGACGATATGGCAAGGATAAGCTAACTTTCAGAATTGCTCTTTGGGCTCTTTCAAGTTTTAAGAGAGCTGATTTAGCAGCACCACCCCAAACTAATATACAATATGAAAGTACAGACTGACAGAGTGCATAATAAACGGATCTTATTAACTTGTTATCTGCAATATGCCTAAGGTTTTTAAATATGACCATCAACTTACGAACCCTTGATGTGACCGTGTCGATATGCAAGTGAAAGTTGAGTCTGTCATCAATCATTACACCAAGGTACTTAACACACGTTGCTCTTTGCAATCTAGGGCATGAGCACGATTTGTCATTGTCACTGTTGCAGTTGTGAGATACACTCGGCGTCAAAAAAATCGCACCTCTAAGAAAATCACGTTCAAATGGCATTAACTCTGGATATGCACATGCAGTCGTATTAATTATAATTTTATTTAAAAGGTTACTTAATTAACTTAATAAAAAAACATTATTTTTCATTATCAAATAAAACCTAAAGCAACAAATAAAGGGTCACAAAAATTCTAAGGAAATTTTGCTGCTCGGGAGAGTCGCGAGTTGCGCTAACTTTGTGGGTATAAAGAGGTCAACACGGGTTCAATGTGGGTCATTCGCTATTAAACCGTTGAAGGGGACACACGCACTGATTTTACTGAAGAAAGAACATCTGGAAAATGGACACTACAGCTGATGAGGCCGCTCAAGTGGTTGCACTACTGCAAGCAGGGGTGCGGCAGTGTGATGTCGCCCGGCAACTGAATCTGAGCCGTTTTTCGGTTCGTAGAGTCTACCAGCGCTTTTTAGAGACCGGTGGCTATATCCGGCGACATGGGTCCGGTAGACGTCGCTGCACTTCGGAAAGAGACGACCGGTTCGTTGTGTCGTACTCTTTGAGAAATCGCTTCTCAAACGCTGTTCAGCTGCAACAGGAGCTCCAGGCAGTTCGCAGACGCACCGTGAGTGTATCCACGGTTAGAAGAAGACTGAAGGAGAAGAACATAGCAGCCCGCAGAGCTGCTACAGGTCCAAAATTGACTGCAGCGCACCGACGAGCCCGCTTGCAGTTTGCTCGCGACCACGTCGATTGGACCATTGAGCAGTGGGGAGCTGTTCTCTTCTCAGACGAGACACGAGTGTGTCTTTTCTGCAACGACCGACGAAGAAGAGTATACCGGAGGCAGGGTGAACGTTTCGCTCAAGCCTGCATCCAGGAGACGGTGGAATATGGAGGCGGATCCTGCATGTTCTGGGGCGGTATGTCGGCTGCCGGCAAAACCGACCTGGTCTGCGTCTCCCGGACCGGAGGTGCTCGCGGACAAGGGTCGCTGACTGCGCGCCGCTATATCACAGAGATCCTGGATGTGCATGTGGTCCCTTTTGCCGAATCTTTTGGCGAGGGGTTCACATTAATGCACGACAACGCTCGCGCACACACTGCAGCCATCGTGAACGACTTCCTGCGGAGGTCCCAAATTCCTGTGATGCAGTGGCCAGCGAGAAGTCCTGATCTGAATCCGATAGAGCACCTCTGGGACCATCTTAAACGTAAGGTTCGATCTCGGGATCCGGCTCCTTCGACTCTAGAGGAACTCCAAACCGCGGTGATTGAAGAATGGGGTCTTATCCCTCAAGAAGAGCTCCTGAAGTTGGTGAGGTCTATGAGGGACCGTATGGAAGCCGTCATCAGGGCAAGGGGGGGTAACACTAGATTTTGAGTTAATTTTAAGACACTTTTTGTACATTTTTTTTGTAAATTATCGATTATTAATTAGGACTTAATTAAGATTTTTTATTATTTTTCAAATTTTTATGCTTTTTGTATAATTTTAATTAAAAAAAAGATTGCACTTAATTGTTGTTTGATGCTCCTTTTTGTTACCTTTCTAATGATACCTAACACTATCCTCTATATAAGGTTTAGGAATTTTTGAATAAGATTTTTATAAGGTGCGATTTTTTTGACGCCGAGTTTATAATGCCGTAGTTAGAGGTGTAAGAGCAATTGTCTCTAAGAGAGAAGGTCACGAAGTGAGTCTTTTCCACATTAAGACTTAGGACATTAGCTCTCAACCATTGTGCCACGAGATTGAACCCATTTTGAGCGTATGAAAAAACTTCATCCCAAGTATTCCCACTAAAAAGTAAGGCTGTATCATCAGCAAAGGTAACAACCCTAGCATTAGGAAGTACCTGCTGACACAAATCATTGATATAAATCAAAAATAGGGTTGGTCCTAATATGCTACCTTGTGGCACTCCGTAACACACAGGGAGCTCTTCACTGATGTACCTGTCAATCTGGACACACTGCGTACGATTTGAAAGATAATCCCTGAAAAGTTTCAACTGGAGGTCCCGAACACCAAGACTTTCAAGTTTGCTAATCAGAATATCTGCAGAGACCGTGTCAAAAGCCTTAGCTATATCCAGAAAAACTGCCACAGTTTTTTTATTATCATCTAAATTGTTTACAATAAAATCAGTAACTTCATGGACTGCATCAACTGTTGATTTTCCCGTACGAAAACCAAATTGAGCCTGAGCTAGCAATTTTTTTTTCTTCTAGATATTTCACCAATCGACTGTTGATAATGCGCTCTAGAATTTTAGACAAAGTTGGCAGAATCGAGATTAGTCTATAGTTATTGACACGGTCTCTGGCACCGTTCTTATGAATCGGGATTATTCTTGACCTCTTCAGTGATAAGGGAAAAACTCCAGTTGAAATGGCTAAATTACAAATGTGTGTGATAGGGGGCGTTAAAATAACGTTAAAAGTCCTAAGCATGTCAGCTGTGATTAAATCCAATCCCACAGCACAGTCAATTTTAAGATTTTTGATGAGAGAATCAACTTCATTACAATCAGTAGGTAATAACACAAACGAATTAAGGCTACTACTACAGTGCTTTGGGGTATTTGAACTAGAACTGAAAAGAATTTTTTCAGCCAATTGTTTTCCCATATTGGCAAAGAAAAAGTTGACGTCATTTATTGATTGCAATGGATCATTTTGAGAAAGTAATTCGGATGGACTCTCTGTATTCCTCTTCGTAAATGTGATGTCTTTAATAATGCGCCAAAGTTTTTTGCTATTATTTTTGGCATTTTGTATCTCTTGTTTATCATATTCTAATTTCACTTTTTTTAGGATAATGGAGCAGAAATTTCTATATCGCCTATAGGTGACTCTTAAGACTTCATTATATGGATCTTTTTTTAACTTTTTATAGAGCTTATTCCGGTTACGCAAACACCTTAACAGCCCAGGTGTAATCCAGGGTTTGATGATTCTTTTAGATTTCGAGACTGTAGCGGATTTTGTACAAGAAATAATTAGTTTGTGCAGAGTCTCAATAAAGAAGTTAGTTGCAACATTAGCATCACTCATTAAATACAAAGGGGTAAAATCCGTCTCTCTCAGAGCATTACCTAAACTGATCTTGTCCAGAATATTTTTTGTTTAAGGCGATTTTATTACAGGCTTAGTTGTTAAATAAAGTGCCACACTTTCATGATCAGTGACACAGGTTTGAAGTACAAGACACCGAGCTGATGACCTCGACTTCAACATAACATGATCCAAACATGTTTTATTATGTGTTGGAATAGTGTGGGCAGGCAACACTCCATGGAAGGCTAACATATCAAGATAAGGGGCCTTTCTATTATCTAAACTATCTTTTGAAATGTCTATATTTATATCACCTGTTACGATAAGGTTTTGAATATATGAGTATTTTTGTAAGGTATCATTCAATGAATTAATAAAATTATCTGTATTTTTATAACCTGGGGGTCGATATATCGCAAAAATTATGGTGTTGGAGTTTATTTTTATACTTAAACAATTAGAATCTAAAACAATTTCTTCTTGATGAACTATGTTTAACGTATCCTTGAAGAAAACAACTACACCCTCATTTTGTGTGCGATTGTTAGCGGTTGCAACTTGTTTGTAACCCTCCATGGTAGGTATATTTGGGGTACATGGAAGCCAACATTCCGTTAGCACAATACAGTCCCAGTCTACGTTACAACCACAAAGAAAAGGCAAGAGTCCATCCAGATTACACTTAATACTTCTGATATTCTGATGAAACAATTTTAAGCATTCACCCGAATCTAGTAGAAGAGACTGACAATCATCCATATCGCACTTTAAAGATTCTGCAACACTGTACAAATCAAGGTCGCTTTGTAATTCACTAATCTTATCCAGTGATGCCATTGAAATAGACTAAATGTTCCGGAGCTAAAGTATAAACTTTGCAAGCAAATAAAAAATACATTATAATATCACCTAACAATATATAGCTACGACGATATTTGCATGAACCACAAAAATCCACGTGTAAATAATAAATATACAAATAAATCAATATGTAAATTGTATAAAATGAATGTTTAGTTTTATATAACAAGCAATGCTTGAAAAGTGTATAGTGTGAAAGCATATTGGGTGTGTAAGTGTGTAAAGTTATATAAAAAATATTTTTATTTTCTATTAAAAAATTACGGTTATTAATAATTAATGCGAGCACAATCATAAGTATGTGATTAGTAAAAATATCGCAAAATATAACACCTAACTTATAACGTTTAAATTTAGAAAAACTTATTAGCATGCGAAATTTTAACATTGTGGTAAAAAATAAATAGAAAAATGAAAAACGATACGAAATAACCAATAGCAGTCATGCAGGAGTCCCTTGTTTCTTGAGCTCAGTTAGGATGGCTTCTTCGTTGACTAGAATATATGGCGAACCTTCACTCTTTCGTAAAAATATTTTTCCATATGATGTCCAGCAGAAGGTATATCCAAAGGTTTTTGCAAAGTCACGAGCTAAGAAAAACAAGCGCTTTCCTTTTGGAGTGAGGCTTTCAGAGATATAAATCGGTTTTTTGGGGCCCTCTATTCCAATTAAACCCGTGTTTATGTTGTCTACTTTCACTTTAAAGCTGAGTCTTTTAAACTTATTTATTATATTTTCTTTTGTAATAACCGACGTGAAGTCAACCACTATAGTTGAGCTCACGTCCTGTTTGGCACCAGATTTGGGGCTGATCCGAAAAATATCCTTTATTTCCGAGTTTTGGACTTGTATATTCAAAGGTTTGCATAAAGTTTTAACCAGTTCACATAGTGTCTGTTTCGATTCATTTTGTTGTCTCGGGATACTTCTTATTTCTAATTTCGTTGAACAGGACTGCCTTTCAAAATTTTCTAATTTACGTTCAAGTAGTTTAATATATGTTTCCTGGTCTTTACGTTCCTGTTTCATACACGTTAATTGCTTTTGGATGTCATCATATTTATGTGATAATGTCTCTATTGTGGTGTTAATTTGGCTATTTTGAATCCTTATATCATTTAGTGTGGATTCCAAATTTTTAAACTGATTACTCTGTTCCAAAACAAAATTATCAAACAATCCACGCATTTCATCCATAAAACTTTGCAATTCATTTTCGCGCTTGCGTTTAATACGCCCCGTAATATTCCTTTGCGGGTCAGATGCATATCCAGTAATACTTTCGGTGTCGGTCTCTGACATATTAATCGGTTTCTTTGGCGGGGTGCGCTTGAGCGGCATTTAAGGGTTTAATGATTAAAAGTTGAAAGCGTTTTAAACTTAACGTCACTTATGTAAGCGACTTTAAGCAGTAGGTACCAGACGCACCGTCTATAAAGTTACCTCCTCCGGTTATTGAGCAGTGGCGGGTAGCAGTGGCGGGTAGCAGCGGCGAGATCGTCTTTACACACGGATAACGGGCTGCAGTGGGCGGAGACCGTGCCGTACGCGTCTCTCACTAAATCTCACAACGTGACTCAATATTGACCGACTTTACGTTATGCGTTCCTAATTTCGCGTTCGTTTTAAGGGTGATAAAATTAGTTTATTATTTAATTAAAACGCAAGCGGTTTGTTAAAAACACGACTGAGCTCCTCAGCTGTCCGGGGGGGAGAGAACAAGAACAAGATGGATTATATTTTTGAAGTACTTGAGAAAAATTTAAATTTAAAAATATATATAACTATTCCTCTTCTCAGTAGTGTATGTGAAAGTGTGGGCAACGATATAACATTTTTGGTATAAATATGACGTAACAAGCTTCTATAATGTGAGTGACGCTAGCAATAGTGGTACATCTATCTAAAATAATGAAGTTTTTGTTCTCTGGAAATGATCGTTCTAGCATTTACCACCGAAAGCAAATTCTTAATGATTTAACGAACATAAAACTATAGTATTTTTTATAAAAAAAACATGTCTTCATATTTATTCGGGTCTTGAATCCCCAGCCTTGTATTCTTTAGCAATTGTTTCATAAAAATATTAAACTCTTTGTTGTTTGTTACTTACTAGCTGACCCGGTAACGCGTTGCTATGGTAACGTTTATTGATACAATGGAAAAAGAGCGGACAGACAAACACACAAACAACGAATTTTTGTTCTTAGATTATAGACTAGCGACCCGTCCCGGCTTTGCACGGGTGGACAAAATTCTTAAATTTTTTCCGTTAGCGCCATCTAGCATTCGGTAGACGAACTACTTGAGGTTAACGCGTTGTTATGGTAACGTTATTGATACAATGGAAAAAGAGCGGGGAAAAAAAAGGACAGACAAACACACAAACCACTGTGATCATAGATTATAGATTAGTTACTTAGAATATGAAGTGATGACTATAGCAATTTTTCTGTTATCGGCAGCAACCCTTTATAATACCAGTCTGTATTTACTCTCGGGAAGTACTTAGCTATACATACACTGCCTAGATCATATCTATAGTCCATTTTTTTAGCATTAGAAATTATGTAAACAAAGAAGCAGTGGTGGCTGACCTTGTGCTGGAGTCCACTTTGACCGGCTTTAGGCTCGTCCATTGTTGAACAGATTAAATAACAAATAACAACAAAAACTTTTTACAAAAAACTTCAACAAAAACAATAGAAACTTAACAATAAACCAAAGAAAATAAATAAATGCAAAATCCAATAAATGCAGACGTTGACATTTGCCGCTATTGTTGCAAATGGTGGCCATGTTAAGCGACCATTTTAAAAATCACCTATTATGGTACGTATTACAACATCGGCTAGTACTTTTTAATTTTGTCGTGTCAAACTGACCAACGTTTCGTTCCTCAAGTTTGTGACTTCTGCTTCTTAAGGTACTTTTCAGTGGAAACTTTTCACGATGTTACGTTTTACTTGTTACATTATATGTGTACAATAAAGAACCCAAATTTTGTTCTTTCTAATGCTAAAAAAAACGGACTATAGGCTTGGTGCACCCTATCACAAAGTATAAATATATTATAAATATCATATCTATAACTAGTCTGGTCATAATTACAGTCACATAAAGCCTTTACTGCTTTTCAACTTTTCATTATTTTGAATTTGGAACGTGTTTATTATTCTTTCGATTTTGCGCAATTTCACATACTTTTTCGTATACATTATCAAATTAGAATATGAAATGAGGTGTTAAAGAAAATAGGATTGCAGTGATCGCCTTGTAGAAAGTGGGTATGGAGCCGTCGGTCATATTCCAGACACTTCAAAAGCTTCGTATCAGCGAGAAAAGATGATTCCCGCTAGGACTCTGTCGCGTATTATAAAACAAGACCTGAAACTCGGTGCTTGTCATCGATATATAGGATATGCCCTAAATCAATCTTTACAATTAAAGAGGTGAAAGGCACAGTAATATCCTCTTAACCGATGAAAAAATTTTCACGATTTTTCTATCGTACAATAAAGCACTACAATAGACAATATGATAAAATATACGCTCACAGTTCTAAAAAAGCTGCTCGAGTGGTCGGAAAGGAACAACGTGGTCATAATCCTGCGTCAGTGATGGTTTAGTGGGGCGTGTCTTATCAAGGCGCCACAAAACGACATTATTGTGAAAAAGGAGTGAAAACTTCATCCAAAGTGTATCAAGAGACCTTGCCAGTCAGTCTGCCTGCCTGCCTGCCAGTTATAAAACCTCTCAGCAATACACTTTTTAAAAATGTTCCGGGCATTATAAGAGCTGAAGACTAGCTCTCATCGAGCCCAGACCTCAACTCTTTAGACTAGAAATTATGATCAGTTTCAGAGGACATTGCTTGCTCTAAACGACACGACGACGTCGAGTTTCTTAAAAAATTACACAGGTCATATGCACGGTTCTTCAGTGAAGTCACTACAGGGTTAAGATTTTTAGGGTGGTTATTTCAACACAACGCCACTACATGCCAAGATTGATCAGGGAAGCGATTGAAATAACAAAACATAAAAATTTCAATCGTGAGTGTAAAAACCGAAACAATCAAAAAAGTGTCGTGTCGCGATCCGTAACTGTAAGTGTTGTGTGTCAAGGACAGTTTCCAGTGAATAGTGAGAATGTGAACAGTGGTACGGGTATCGAACGCAATAGAAGACATCGTCGGAGGGTAGACCAATATGTTTGCCAATAACAGCCTACCCGCAATTACTTCAGTTGCTCTGTGATCATGGCACTGTTGCAAGTGCCGAAATATCGTAAACTCAATAAAAACAAAAACAAGGTACATGGTAAAAATCCCGAATATAACTTATCTACTATGGAAATATTGTTGTGTTATTTTTAAATAGTCATTGCAATTAGGCATAACTAAAAATATTTTTTAATATAAATTTTACAATGTCTTTTTTTAAGTGAAATAAAATATTAAAAATCGTAAAAAAATCAACTTAGCGGCTTAGTTTATTTACAAACAGAAGGTATACTTCTCTGGTTTGATTGAGGTACTAGAATAATACCCACTAATTTAAGAAGGAAGAAGGAATTTGGGGGTTCTTGGTCCGGGGTCTCTGGGCTGTCCAAGGGCTCTTGGACTTGATGCTTGTACTTGTACTTGACTTCGATCGATGGTGGTTAGTATGGTATATACCTACCAACGGTGAAATCAACGCATCTAAGGCCCGCCCGGGGAAAGGTTTCTTTGGGTAGTCTGAACACAAGGTCTCCAAAAGCAAGGTCTGGATATCTCAGAGCCCGTACTGAATTTACTGAAGTTAGTATAAACTATATCAAATAAGTTCATGTTAATTTATAATATTTCTAGGACGTGGAGGGTTATTTATGAATTTAGTTTAACAATATAACTTGTAAATTGGCTAAACCTAAAATTAACATACAAATAACTTGTAAATCAAGAAGGTCACTACAAAAGCAGAAAACTAGGAAAAATCGCTATTTAACGATAAAATCGCCTCAACGGTGAAAGGCAACAAATAAAGAATTCATCTTATTTAATTCCATTTTTATGGCTCTTAGCAATGATTCTATGGATTTATAAGGTTATAAACTGAAGTAGATTGTTCAAAAGGGGCTTTTAAGGATGTAAAATTGTTAATTAGCGATTCATTAATGAGAAAATGAGAGGAGTTTAAATTTCAAAATACCTTCAAGTACAAAATAAAAGACGTAATGTTTTACAAGCTTCTGGAAGATTCTTGATAAAATGCTTACGAATCTAAAGATAACCACTTGACAACTAGCATTGAATAAATAATTAAATAATGTTGAAATTACCTTTCGGGGTTAAAAAATAAAGAATATTTATTTTATTTTCGGGGGATGATTAGTTCTCCAAATGAATGGGTAGCTATTTTCCTTGTTTCCGCCCAGCTAATAAGCTGAAATCCGCTGGTTGCACTTTGAATCTCGTGCAGACAATATTAAAGAGAAGAATTACCGAATTGACACCGTTTTAGCAGGAATTTTACAATAAAATTAAAGATCTATCCACCGGCTCGACGAACAGATCAGAGAACGAACAACCACAGAGCACTCAAAAAGTACCTATAGATCGACAGCTATAGAGTAATATACTCGGACTGAATTATTGGCAGTTTTAAAATAAACTATATATTTATTAACACGAAAATAGTATGTTATTTTAGAATACAAGTTCGTTGCAATGGGTTATATTATTAATTACAATATGATTTCAGAACGCGTTTAGGTGTCAATCTTTTCAAACAACAAAAACTGTAGGAAATCTAACCAGTCGGCAAGACGTCAATAATACATCAGATAGGCCGGCGCCAGCTCGCGTTTTAGTTCTGGTAGTTTTACGTTGTTTTTTTTTTCCCCATAATTGGAAATTATATGGAAAAAATATTATTTTATAGTTTTAGATTAAAATTAAATAAATATGTATTTGATTTGAAAAAATAAATGTTATTATAGTAGGTTGTTTTCATTTAAAAGACCTATTCATTTCAAAAAGTCGTAATAAAAGCAATATTGATGTATAATTTAATTTTATATCATTACAGCAGCTCCCCGACTACAAAATTACATCATCTATACGAGCTTTTTTATAAGTCCTAATGTACCCCTTTTTCAAAATTTTATTAACCTATTTTCAGGGTAAAACTCGCCATTTGAGGAATGTAAAAAAAATATAAATTTAGGTAATATTACATTATTAACAAAAAAATATATACATTTTCATTTGTAACAACTCTTATTGCCGGTCTAGGTATATCAGCGTTTGACCGCGATGAACTCCGAAACTGCTCGACCGACTTTGATGATTTTTTTTTATTTTGCTGAATGTGTTTCAACTTGAGACATAGGATAGGTTTCATTTCAACTCATAAACAATAAATATTTTTATGCAAATTATAATACCTGTGCCACAGCGATGCGTGGCCGGGTTAGCTAGTTAATTTATATAAAATCTATATACTCTGTGATAGCATGCATTAAGATGCGTTCAGGGCCCTATTATAGATATGTACTTGAAAATCAAAATCAGTTGAAAATGTCATATGCGCTATTCTCAATGAAAGCATGAAATTCCACTGGTAAACAGTACTAATAAAACTATTTACAAATAAAAACAAAGAAATAGATGTGACATTCTATGGATGCCACAAAAGCACACCGTAGAAATCTAAGTGTTTCATAAAACACAATACCGTTATATTCACGTTAAATTAATAAAAATGATTAATGTTAAAATACGTACAAATAACGAACAACGCTCTTTTACAAAAAAGCAAGGCTAACTTTTCACGAAAAGAAATGAGATTCCATCAAAAACATAAGATGTATAAAAACACAAGTCTCGCAACGCTGTCCTTCTACTGCAAAAAGTTATGAGAGGTCATGTAAACCCAAGTCAGCTATTTTAAGTATACCAATTAGTTATCTACTTACATTTATAGTGACCGCATTAATATTAGGTATTTTTTTCTTAAATAAATGAAGCGACTTGGCAATCACACACCACATCTACTATTTTTTGAAAAGTCATAATCGGACATGCAGCCAGCAAGCTTAATTTATGCATAATGATGACCATCGTGGTTCAGTGGCTTGCATCCCGGTTTTTATGCTGATGCCACTTCAAGGTCACTTGTTCGACCCCGTCGGAACAATGTAGAAAACGGCTCATTTCCATACTGCCTCAGGTCAAATCGTCGTTCTATCTGTTTTCCATAACACAAGTACTTTTGCTACTTGAGTTCAGAAGAAAGTATGTGATATTGTCCAATGTTTATTAATTAATGTAAACAACGGCATGTTTATCGCTTAGATCGCGAATTAGATAAATATAGAGATAAAAATAATAGAAATATATAAAAATACCCATGATTCAGGTACAAATGCTTATATTGTTCACACAAACATCTGCCGCTTCCGGCTTTCGAATCCAGGACCGTTAGTGCGACAGGTCACCAAACAGTCGTCGATATATTTCGCTTTATTTTCAGATACAGATATTTCATTAGAAATCTACTTGATTAGAAATGTGGCTAAAAAGTCAACTTTTTTAAAATTTTTGACCTTTTATTAACATACTCAACAAAGTTAGAATCAGTAGAAGTAGATTTCTGGCCATATAATTGTACAACTTATTTGTGCTTTTAATAGCCTAAACACAATATTTATTAATATACGCGTTACATAAAATAGTTTTGACTAATGTGTGATCAACCATAAAAGAAAATTAATCCAGTTCCCAAAGAGTAGGAATTTTGAGGTATTTAAAAAGTAGGAGATAATTACAGTGGACGTAACGAAGCATTGAATAACAAGTCTGTGATGTGAAATATAACAACAGAATAGATTAATAGGATAAAATTGTTTAATAATTAGGAGCAAATAGTAAATTGCAGTGATTAAATGTTATAGATAATGTAATCATATTATAGGCAAAGTATGTGTAAGTACGTGAGATACCGTATACTTTTTTAGGGGAGAGGTTGTATATAGGTATTGCAAATATTGTAAAGTCGACGTTTTAATTTAGAAGCCTTTTTACCTGCGAGCATCGAGACATATAGTTAGAATTATCTTCCCTAGAAATGTTTTTCTTATACTAAATACGTAGGTGCTTGACCACTATCTCGCCTGATGGTAAGCTACAATGCGATCTAGGACGTGACACGCTTGCCTAGAAGATACCTATTCACTCGTGACTTATAGACCCCTAAATTATATTTGTAAGGAAACACAGATCCAGGCAAAGAGTTTGTACATTTGTACCTGAGTCATGGGTGTTTATATATATTTTTATGAATATTACATATTTATGTATCATATATGTATGTATAACCGTTACCCTAGTATCCATAACACAACGGCGCGCATCCCGGTTTGAGGGAGGATTTCCCTTCCTTGAACGAGCCTAGGGCGGACGGGGGTGACCAAAAGCTGGGATACCCAACTCCTAAAGTCAGGAGCAGGCCGTCTCCACCCCTCCTTAGCTGAGGAAGGTGCTGGGAGATGGCGGAAGCTATGGTTGCGAGAGTCCCGCGGGGGAACCCTAGGGACTCTCACTGCCGCAGGCGGAGAAGGGGGACGGAGGTAGCGATGCCTTCCTTCCTCCTAGCAAGACCAGCTGGCGAAGGATGGGCGGTCCTGAGCCTGCATTGCACGGGATGCCCACATGCACCCGGGTATCCTCCATAGTGGTGGGGCCTTCGGGCCAGTCTGTCAGGCACCCCGTGGTGAAAGTCACCAACGACCCCATGGGACCAACGACAGTGCGGGGGTGCATACTTAGGTTTTTAGTGGGTAGGCCTCCAATCCTCCATCGGGCACTAAGCCGGATGAAGGAATGGAGGAAAGTCCCACGGCGGCGCAGTATGCGTTACACATTTCCCTAAGTTTAATAAAAACAAAATGGGGGTTGCACTCCGGGAGTGCAGGCAGAAGTGAAAACTTGAACTTATGGCGCGTTGGGCACTTTTTTGGGTGAGCATTTTAGGTGCGCTCGCGACATGAGAAATTGTACATAAAAAATAAAAATGTAGATTTTTTTAAAGCTATAATCGTAGCATATATATTTTTTCGGGTTTTCCTACTTTTCCGGCTTTCCCATAATTTTTAGCGATTTTCCGACCGCCGATTCACGTCCCTAGTGAAATTTTCTACTAAATTAAGTATATTTTCGATTTTTCGGGTTTTCCTACTTTTTCGGCTTTCCCATAATTTTTAGAGATTTTCCGACCATCGAATCACGTCCCTAGTGAAATTCTCTAATAAAATGAGTATATTTTCGATTTTTCAGGTTTTCCTACTTTTCCGGCTTTCCGATAATTTTTAATTCTTAGCTGAAATGAGCATAGAGTTAATTTTCCTAATTTCCAAAAAATTTCGACATTTTCTGTAATTTTGTAAAAATTTATCAACTTCAAACTTTAAATGCAGCGCCTTTTTAAACGCTAGCGCCAAACTTGTATTCTTGTAATGTAACTGTTGGTAAAACAGGAAGTTGTCTCCCTAGCCGAAGAAAGAGACAGCTGATATATACCTATGCGTATACTAATAGTATTGTACACTATTGTAAACATATATGTACCCCAAGTGTTTCTCATTTTTTAGATAATTTTATTTAATAACGTGTTGTATTTGTTTATGTACGTATCATGTACACTACCGTCCAAAAGTTTGGAAACACCATGGTAATTGAAATAAAAACAACAATAAAACACATAAGTCATGATTTATTACTATGAAATCTTAATCAAACGTTAGATTAACATTAAGTAAGAAATATTCAGTACAATTAAGTGCAAAAATAATGTAATTTTCATTAAATTTTGGCCTCATCAAAATGACCACCCTTGTTTTTAATTATTTCTTCACAAATTTTATTCATTCTTTTGATTAATTTTGCGAAGTATTCGGGGTCCAGTAACTTCCATTCATTTTGTAAATGTTGCCACAACTGTGCTGAGCTCGATGGACACTGACTTTTAACTCTTCTATCAAGCTCATCCTATACTAATTCTATAGGCGAGAGATCTGGCGATCGTGATGGCCATTTCATAACTTGCAAAAAATTTTCGTTTTGTTTTTGCTGTAAGAACTCCTGACATAATTTTGATGAATGCTTTGGGTCGTTATCTTGCTGAAAAATGAAATTTCGGCCAATCAGATTCATTCCAGAAGAAATTGCATTTTCTTGAAGTATTTTCAGATAGCCTTCTTTATTCAGTTTTCCGTCAATTTTAATCAAATGACCGGGCTTATTGTTACCAAAGCACCCCCAAACCATTACACTACCACCACCATGCTTAACGGACTGCACAGTACACGCTTCTAAAGCCCGTTCGTCTTTTGATCGGCGCACAAAAACACGTCTATTAGATCCAAAAATTTGAAACTTAGACTCATCCGTCCAAAGGACTTTTTTCCAGTCTTCTTCCGTCCAGTTTTTATGTGCTTTAGCCCACTCTAGTCTATTTTTCTTATGGGTAATAGTTAGTCTTGGTTTTTTGGCTGCAACGCATCCTCTTAAGCCAGCAGACAGTAAACGTCTCTTTACAGTTGTGATTGAAACTGGCTTTTCTCGTGTTTTATTTAAAGTAGCAGCAATTTGTGGCGCAGTTAAACGTCGATCTCGTTTCGATAACACTTTAATAAACTGATCTTCCTGCTTTGTTGTGGATTTGGGACGTCCAGATCTCTTCCTGTCTCGATTTTCTCCCGTAGCTCGCTTTCGTGTAAGAGTATAATGTACACCTTTACATGAAACTCCAACCTTTTTTGCGATTTGGCGTATAGGATATCCTTCTTTGTTCAAAGTACAAATAACACTTCGCTCTTCAAGAGAAATCTGTTTCCTTTTTGCCATTTTATGCAGTTATCGACTGATGTTACTATCACATGAACCTCACAAAGTACACTGAACTCTAAACTAGATACTTAATGGAATTATATACTTATTTTAAAAAACTGATCTCTATTCAAAACAAAAACAATGTTTGTATCTACCAATTCTAAGAAATTAACAATTGGCAGTGCAGCAACTTTTGTGGTCATAAAACACGTGTGCCGGTCTTTTGTCAAAGTACGGAATAACTGATAAAAAATAAGTAGTTTTCTTCATTATTGTTATAAGCACGATTGTAAAAATAAATGAACTTTAAAAAGAACGTGTATATTTAAAGATTTATTTGCGGTAATTTTTTTTATCTAATGAAAATAGGGTGTTTCCAAACTTTTGGACGGTAGTGTACGTAACAAAATTGATCAAATAAAATAATAATTTACTTACGTGATGACGAGCAGCAGTTGTAATAATGTATACAAAATATAGTAACACTGTAGTATACAAAATCACTACAACAATGTTTTTATTAATTCTATTAACAATTTAGATTTGTTTTTTTAACACAATACCATAGCAGCAACACAAGTCAAATGAAATATTTAAATAAATAAATTTTCCGTTTAATATTCATTTATAAAATAAATATAAAAAACTCTCAATCTCGTCTGTCGCGAGGGCACGAACGAATGCCCATGCAAAGACTGCGTATAGCATGCAGCGCTCTCGCATACCTATACACTCTGAGTATACATATAGGTATGTAATATCGTCTGTCGCCAGAGCACGAACGAATGCCCATGCAAAGAGCGCGTATAGTATACATATGTTATAAGAATACACGCGGAGTATATCTGAGTAAAATCTCATCTGTCGCGAGAACGGCTGAAAATGCTCACCCATAAAAGTGCCCAACGCGCCTTAAGAAGTTTTCACTTCAAAAAAAAAAGTATCCATAACACAAGCCTTACGGTAAACATAAGCCTTACTTTGGGCTAGGTTAATTGGTGTGAATGTAAGAAATGTTTGTTTATTATTTATATTTATTTATTTATACCGTTCACCCAACGGTGGGGTATGCGTAATGCAGTACCCCTCGAAAATAAAAATAATAAAAATTAAAGAAATATTTACTACGTTCACACCAATTAGCCTAGTATAAAGTAAGCACTAGTAAGGCTTGTGTTATGGATACTAGGGTAACGGATAGACATACATATATGATACATAGATATGTAATGTTCATAGAAATATATATAAACACCCATGACTCAGGTACAAATGTTTGTACTCATCATACAAACATCTGCCCCTTCCGGGATTTGAACCCAGGACCGCCGGTGTGAAGGGCAGGATCGCTACCGTTGCACCAAACGGTCGTCGAAAAGCTTTGATGTTCAATACAATAATGTAAATGCTCATATTGAATTAAATATAATTATTTTATTTATTTATTTATCTATATTTATGTTAAATTAAGAATATTATAATTTCTATAAAAATCATTATTTGAGATAAGCGAAATATGAACAAAAATGTTGAATCTATTTATGTCGACAAAGAATGCTAAGGTGCTAAGTTTGTGAAAATAATTATTACTGCATCTTTGAACACTAGCCATAGCTATAATCTAAGACATATAATAATTAAACACTTGTTACTCTCATTGCCCATTGTATCAAGCTCGTAGCCTTCGTTTTTGTAATTGTATGTAGCAACGAATCGGTTAAATGTTCTAAAAAAAAGTTCACGGCAGCAAATGTCTATCTCTTAGGGTTGGCTCACTATCACCTTTTTTATGCTAACCTTTGTTCTAAAATAATGCATTATTTGCATTGTTTATGAAAACATAAACATGATATCAATTCTTATCCAAATAAATACGTTATTCATCACAAGTATTTAATTTAAAACAAACTTGCCCTTTACATCATTCGATTTCAATGAATACCTTAGGAGATATCGCAGTTTTAAAGTAACATTTTACCTTCCACGTAAACGAAGTCGCTGGTTAAAGTTAGTGTTTGCCCAAAGTAACTATTCCACGCGAACGAAGTCGCGGGCAGAAGCTTGTATGTAATAAGTACGGTAACTATCAAAAAACTATTTATTTTTACAAGGCTTTAATAATGTTCTTAATGAAGTGAGGCGTTGGCTGTTTGAAATTATTATCGTTCCTATTGTTACTTAATGGCCATCATCAGCTAAACATATTATTATGTTTATTTATTCACGGGCGTAGAGGTGCGGAAAGGTCCTGACGGTGTTTGACTGTAGCGATTTATTTAACGAGTAGCTTTATTTGTTTGTGAGGCTGGTGGCTGCCCTTCTTCTAATGTAACCCCATTAACTTCATCCCACAATAAATTATAGCAGTTTCAACTTTATCATGCAGTTGTTAAGGGTGATCTGGTAGCTTAAGCACTGCTTGTCTGTACTGATGTTGTTTATTTAATGACTTAATAGTGGCAGTGTCTTGTGTGTAAGCGTAATGTTTAGTGCTAGGTCGGAAATGCCGCATTAACCCCAAGTCAAGACAGTTGCAGATAATAAATGTACTGAATATACTGAGTCATCGTTACCAGCAGTTTTGGTTACGTCCGAGTTGAGGAATGACTTTTGTTTCAGCTTCATCTTGAATTAGTTTCAAATACGTTTGGATATTGGAAACAATAAAAAGATTAATTTAATTATTCAGTACACATATAACGCAAAAACAATTTTATTTTGCGTATTTATTAGCAATTAATAATTTTAACTATTTGTTGATTGACTTTGAGTACTTATTACAAAAGGAGCGGTATGTCATGGAAGAAGATATAGTGATAAGGAAAAAAAGGGATGCTTAGATGCTTTAAACATGTAGAGAGTATGGGCTAAAGAAGATTGACTAGACAAGTATATGAGGCAAATGTGTATTGGCAAGTTGGTAAAAGCATACCAAGGCGAACTTTCAGAGACCCTTAAAACCCTTAACTGACAAGTTTGTGTGAGAGTTGAAGAATAATAAAATAAATATACATTTATTTTCCTCTACAATTGGGAAAATAAAACTTAAGCTAGGAACAATTAAATGGACACTTCTAAAGCCCAAAGATTGTGAGGAACTGGAGCCTGAAATGGGTTTCCAAAGAGAAACTTGCACCTACAGGTGCAGGCGGGCTGGCGGTGCACACTGTACCGGGCGGGCGGTGCACACTGCCTGAGTTTTTGCGGAAGTAAGCTACATATTTTTATTTTACTAATAAAAACTAATTTACTGAATTACAGAGCATGTTGGGTAATGATTTGTGGGAATGTGTGAATGATTGTGTGAATGCGTGAGTATGTGTATGCATGTGTGTGCGTGTGTGAATGAGTGGTGTATCTATGCGTGGTTAAGAATTTAAGGAAAATTAAGTGTGCTTTACGTAATAGGAAGGAAGAGCTTTTCTGTTGCCTCATAGTCTAGAGACTTCAAAAACTTCGCGACTGTTAGTTTTCAGCTATATTTTGGGTGAGGGTAGATATTAAGCATGGTGTTAATTTTTTCGTATAAGAAGGCACCAAGAAAGGAGAAGAAACCCCGAGAGGATTCTGTTCTTACACTGGGTATGGTACAGACCACATTTTTCCGGCGCTTATTCTTTAGCATCTCTGGGTCCTATGGTTACTAGGAGTATATCATAAGGATAACTTTTAAAATTAATGTTTGTCTTATCGTTGATATATCCCAGTTGCTTTCTAATTCAGTTGTTGGAAAGCGAAAGAGCAGTCCAGCGGCTGTCTTCAGGAGCATACGTTGAGCCCTTTCCATGGGTAGGATATACGATTTAGCCACACCGCCCCAAACTGATATACAGTACTCAAGTAGCGATTGGCATAGTGCGAAGTATACGATCTTAATAATCGATCGGTTTGCTACCGGTTTGAGTGTCCTAAAGATGTACACCAACTTACGTAGTCTCGAAGCTAGTAAATTTAGTTGGGGTCTGAATGTTAGAGTTTGGTCAATTAAGATTCCAAGATATTTTATGGAGTCAGATCTTTCTAGCGTAGAACATGAACAAGAGGTAACCGGACATAAAGAGGATAGGACGAAGCATCCGTGAGCGGTAATATTATATGATTGTTGTGGAGTCTGGCTGAATCTAAATGCGGAAGGGACGTATTTGGTTTTAGAAACATTCACAGTAAGAACATTGCACTTCAACCCCGACTGCGCAAATTCAAAGACACTATCCCAGGACTCCCGTTGGAAAAGCAGGGCAATGTCATCGGCAAAAGTAAAAAACTTGCCCCCATGGAGTTGTAGTTGGCAAAAGTCGTTAATATAGCCCAGAAACAGGGTAGGAGCAGCGATACTGCCCTGGGGCACACCATAAGCAATGCTAGCCTCATCGCTGATCCAGGAATCGCTTTTTACCCTTTGAGTTCTATTGGTAACATAGTCCTCAAAGAGTTTGTGAGGAAGGCCTTTTACTCCCAACCATTCCAGCTTTTTCAATAAATGAGGAATCGAGACCTTGTCGAATGTCTTTGCAAGATCAAAAAATAGTGTCACACACTTCCTGCCCCCGTCCAGGGAAGTAACGATTGAATGAACAAGATCGCAGACAGCGTCATTGGGGGTTCTTCTACTACGAAAGCCATACTGAGAAGGTGACAGGAGGTTGTTACCCTTGAGGAAGCTTTCAAGACTCTGGTTCATTAGACGCTCCAGGATTTTGGCGAGAGTTGGAAGGATGGATATCGGCCTAAAGTTGTCGACACGGTCATTTTCCCCACCCTCATGAATGGTTTTGATTTGACCAATTTGAAATGTAGAGAAGAATACCCCGTTGTATATTGCCAAGTTACAGATATGCACAATCGAAGAACCAACAGCTGTGCATATCTTTTAACGATTTTGCTAGATATAAGGTCAGTTCCTACTGCAAATTTCTCTCTTAGGCTGGTTATAACTTCAATTACCTCGCAGTCGTTTGTAGGGGAAATCACAAATGAACCAGATGCAGGCGGAGATCTATATGAGTTACAAGAGCACGAGGAACTATCACAGGGCGGGATAGTTTCAGCAAGTTTTTTACCGATAATAGAAAAAAGTTATTTATGTCATTAAGACAAAGGATGAAGGGTAATCACTTACACATTTCGAGTCACTGAAGCTTTTAAAAACCCCACAGCTGCTGCTCTTGACGATGATACATCCGTTTGGTTTTTTTAAAGATAGAAGTGCAATAATTTCGGTAGCGCGTATATGTAATCTTCAGACTTTTATTGTCTGGATCACTTTTAGATTTTTTCAATAGATTTTCTCTATTCCGCATACAACGCAAAAGTCCGGCAGTTACCCATGGTATCCTTACTGATTTTCTTTTTGGAATTTTAAGCGTTTTATTACTATCACTAATAGCCTTAGATAGATATGTGACGAATAAGTTTGTAGCAAGGTTGGTATCCGAACAGCCAAGAACTGGCTGGAAGTCAAGGCTCAGGATAGCTTTGTCTAACTGCTCAAAGTCGACTTCATAAACTAAGTTGTTCTTAATTGACAATTTAAATGTTAGGGTAAGGCTAAGAGCCACACAGTCATGATCATAATAATAGAATCGAGCCATGTTTTAAGGTTCATATGGTCCAGACGGGTTTGCCCATGAGTGGGTTCAGTGTGACCGGGGCGCATGCCCATGACTGGCCTGAAGATTAAGATCAGAAATCACAAGAACTATTTGGGCGGATATCAATGTTAATGTCACCACAAAGAATTATATTTATGAAGTTACACAATTAAGGTAGGATTGAGTCAACAGAATTAATGACATTATTTGTGTCTCTTCAGCTAGGAGGACGATAAATACACATAATACAGATTTAATTGTTCAGTTTGATTATAAGGCAATTTGCATCTTCAATGAATGGTTCTTCGATAATAGTGTTTATTAAAATATACGACCCCACCCTCATTTTGCGTTTGGTGCCTTGCTGTAGTTGTATAGGTGTAGTTTTCTATGTCCGGTATGTTCTTATGCTGAGGTGAGCCAGTACTCCGGCAAGACAATAACGTCCCAAGCTATATCAGATCTTTGTAGGAGTGTGGTTAAAATTGTTTATATTACAATTAAGGCTTCGGTTATTCTGCGTTATAACATTAAAAGTGCGATTGTTCGTAGTAATGTGCCTATTCACCTCGTCCACGTCACCGCTAATCACCCGCGCTATAGACAATGATTAACTACTTCAATTTGTTGCATGTTAACTATCACAGTAGATATTATGAGATATGAAAGATATCACGCGGACCGCATGACGAGTGATCATTATGATATTTGTATGAAACAGTGAAACCACGATCCGAATACCCTCCAGTCGTTTGCGCGTTATTACAAAATTTCGTGTGTGATGTGTATGTGTGCATGCGTGTAAGTTAATTTTTAATGTAGTTATAAAACAGTAATCGTTTAAGGTTAATAATATTGTGTTAGACGTGAGATAATTAAGACTTTGTGTACATTTAATTAATATAGGTATATAAATGTTAATTAAGTCTCTGTAACTCAGGTTGTAAAATATGTATAAAATGAAAGTATTAATAAACTTTACTTTTATCATGCATTTTAAGGATCACATAAAAATATAAGAAAAAAGACACTTTTCGAATTTTTGAAGTTCATTCTCGTCGTTGATATGAACAGGGGGGGCTGTTCCCTCTTCTTTCTTCACGCACACTTTACCGTACGACGTCCACGCAGTGATAAGTTTTTTTGTCCTTGACGCTTTCTCTTGCTAGGTAAAATAAGCGCCTGGCTTTGCCTGTCAGAAACTCCGAGATAAATATTGGTCGGGGTGGGCCCTCTAGCGTTTAGAGTTTAATAAGGGTGCGTATCGCTTGTTCTTATTGAAAGATTTGTAGTGGCGTATTAAGCTTTCTTTAAGAATAGTGATCGTGAAGTCCACTACAACCGTCTCTGGTTTGGTACGAAAAACATCACAGATCTCCGTATCCACAATAGGCTTCGCAGGGCCTAGAGTCGTGCTTAAGATGTTCATAATGGTGGCCTTTGTTTTCATCCTTTTGCTTTGGAAGATTCGGTATTTCAAGAGTGGTGCAGCGAGTGTATTTTTCTAGCAAATCAAATTTATTTTCCAAATTTAAAACTCGTAGTTTGTATTCACAATTCTCTTGTTTAAATTAATTGATTTTTATAGCAATTTTTTGGATGGTCTGGTTTTGTGCCACTATAGTAAGCATCGATAAGTTTATCAAATTTATTATCGAACAAAGATGTTAAATCCGACATACTTGTATGATATACGTGATCTGTAATCTGTTCAAAAGGACGTTTTTGGTGCTTTGTACTGTTGAAGTAAGATTCCTCTCATGCATTATTAGTTGATGTATTTAGTGCAGAATCAGAATAATAATGCATAATATTCGATTCTGCTGGTTTTAAATGGCTCAGAGTGCCGGGAGGCCCGCGTTGAACAGACATCGAGAAATGCTAAGCCTAAATGTCCCGACGGCAAGCGGACGATTCCAGAAGGTGGAACTTGCGCGGGCGCGGTCTGGTAGCTCAAGGTGGGGCTAGCGAGCAGTGTTATTGTCGTCACTCCTTATGAGTATTGGTTAGTAATTAGGATGTATGCATGCGTTGAACTCACGCGCATCAGTTGTTAATGTCTCGCTAATTGGGTCTCCGTCACTCCTTAACGCGATCTCCTTAGACGTTATGCACTCCCAATATGAGTATCAATTTAGATGATCGAATATTTTACACTATTTTAAATACAATTTTAATAAGGAGCACTCGCAAGACGTCTGCACTGCACAGAATCCGCGGGGGAAGAAAAGCAAGAAATATGTCAGGATCTTGGAAGTCTGTGATCTCGGCCTACTCTTACGGGAAAATGTATGCATGTTAGTGTTTGTTTCTTAAAAGATAAACATGGAATTTTATTCTTACAACGAGAAGATTCTGTATTGAGCCTCGGAGGGCGACATGTTCTTTTAAAATAGTGCGCTTTTTTATTGGCATCACCTGCGTGCTACTTTTGTATTTTACCAGCACAGGAAAGTGAATTTGCTGTCGTTTTATACATTGCGATGATCACTAGTGACTGTTCTAAAATATTTTTACTTCAAGTTACAATTTATTAGGAAAATAATTTACGAGTATTGTTATTTCTGGAGTCAGCCAAGTTTTAAAGAAATTTTATCTTTATCTTACTTCTGCTTGAAACTAACATTTCTCCGTGAAAGAAACAAACACTAACATGCATACTGTTAGTGTTTGTTTCTTAAAAGATAAACATGGAATTTTATTCTTACAACGAGAAGATTCTGTATTGAGCCTCGGAGGGCGACATGTTCTTTTAAAATAGTGCGCTTTTTTATTGGCATCACCTGCGTGCTACTTTTGTATTTTACCAGCACAGGAAAGTGAATTTGCTGTCGTTTTATACATTGCGATGATCACTAGTGACTGTTCTAAAATATTTTTACTTCAAGTTACAATTTATTAGGAAAATAATTTACGAGTATTGTTATTTCTGGAGTCAGCCAAGTTTTAAAGAAATTTTATCTTTATCTTACTTCTGCTTGAAACTAACATTTCTCCGTAAAAGATGGTTTGAAAACTAGTCTACCTGTCAATATTACACTTATTTGTCCATTATAGATACACATAAAGAAAACTTTTCAAAAAAATTAAACCGTTGAAAAAACTGAAAAACGTTAAATAATAAACCTCTTTTATTTAACTTTAATAACAAGTAAGTTCTGAAACGAATGTAAGTAATAAATATGAAGTCGGCGCCTAACAAGGAAATTAATGAATTACGTAAAGCGTGATGTGCGGCGCAACACGCCCCTTCGCCGGAAAATGCCGAGCGTTCACGAAGTTAATGTCAGCGTGACAGCAACCCGAACGGGCACACGTGAGGGCAAACGTCTTTGAGAGAGGTCGTGTGGAGAGAGCAATTTTTTGAATGTTAATGTTTATAACTGGATATTTCACGTTGAATTGTTATATTGATCTGGTTATTTCTTTAAATTTAAGGTAATTTAGTGATCTTTATTCATTAATTGTTTGGCATCGACTCAAAAAAACTTATGTATACTTATATTCGTCTAAGAACTTAGTTATTATTAAGGTTAAATAAAAAAAGGCTTATAATTTTTTGCTTTTCAGTTTTTCCTGAGGTTTAAATGATTTTGAGAATTTTTATTTTATAATTTTATGTGGCTTTAATTTTCTGATTACTATTTTTGATTATTTTTAAAATAACTATCTACCAGACTACCTATTAACTGTTATATAATACTCCCACCCTTAGGGTAAAAATTTTTACATTGGTACCATTTTTAAGGAACCCATACCCTATCTAATAAAAAATAATTATCAAACGCGGATTCCTCGTTAAAATGTTATGCGTGTTAATACATAAAAAATATACGTGTCGACTAAAGAACCTGCTCCGTTTTTTTTTCGTCAGTTAATAAAAATTAGATATAATTACGGTGGCAAAACAAGTTAAACACTATATTATATTACTGGTTGCTCCGGAATCGAGCTCAGAATTTTCAGGTTTAGGTGCTACCTTCCTGAAAATATAAACTTTTATCTTCTTTGTAAAAAGTTTTCTATCTAGATAGTGGAAGACCGTGGCTGGATATACTCTGAGGTAGTAACTTTTTTCTCTACTTACAAAGCATTCATGGAACTTGAGGATTTCGACATAATAGGTGCGTTTAGAAAATATTTTATGAAAATATTTTTAAATAAGGAATGCTTAAGTAATTTCATTAGTTGTATACAAATTTATATTTGCGTAAACCACGAGTGGTTACATCAATATGAAGTATCGATATTTTTTATATATGGGTGATAAATGGAGATCTATGTAACAAAATAATTTTGTATCTAATTTGTTGGTTCGCAAACATAAACCGTAGCCGATACGAGCCTATTTTCCCGATACTAAATCCGTGCAAAAAAGGATGATGTTCAGTTATAAATTTACCCTGAAATTGGTTGACGATGTACAAAATTGATGTGGTGGATAGCGTCTTGGGGAAACTCTTCTGAACTAATAAGTTTGACCGACCGGTTCCGATTAGGGTCTTTGAGTACCTCTTGTCCGATGCATTATATATTAAATTAAACCTAAAAAGCCTCGCTGTAATCTAATCTAATCTAATCTATTACATACTGTGCTAGTATACTGTACATTAAACTAGTTATTTTACTTTCTGTCAGTCTGTTAATAATATTTTAAAGCATGTAGTATGCTCATACAGATGTGAATTGTTGAATTTCCAATTTTAAAATTAGGTCTTGAACATTTTGAGCATATGATTAAAAAAGGCAGTAGAAATAGGCATTGTTCATTAGCATTTTGAGTAGAGTCAAAAAAATATTAACTTCATCAGATTATCAAGTAGCTCTGTATTGAGCAATACAAGAAAAATTGTCTCAAAATATATTATGCGTTTAGTCGACGATTGCGCTTTCATACGCCGGTCATCAGATAGGCGTCGAAAAATTTAGTATCTCAAAAAATTCAGTACTTCAAAAGCCTTCACGTTAAAGTGTTGCATCTACAGTCGTTAGCACCCACTGATCCACAATGGATCTTCGAGATCAGTTATGATATGACCCATTTTCCCTTCATAGGAAAGGTCTGTGCCGTAGGAGTTCATAATCTTATGGTTGACAATTGGATTTGCTGATTGAGTAATATATAATTATATCTATATCAATTAATGCTAAAAACCGGCATGATGAGGTCAGTCCTATTACAAAAAGAATTGCTTGTTGTTATGTCGTAACATATAATTAGCTTGTTTTAATGTACAACTTGGTAATATACTTCTATAACTGAAAGAAACGAATGCCTCGAGTAAAGGAAACAATCAAAATGAAAAGAGCTGCTGCGCTGTAAAGATTGTTGATTTTTAACGGCATTAATTTCTTTGGGAGCCTGAAGTCTGTAAATCTCTTGCACGTTTAGTTTAGCACAATTCTTTATTCGAGCTCGATTTATTGCCAGCAGAAACATTCGTATAACTGACCAAGTCTGAATTTATAGTAAAGAAATCAAGCAAAGAAATAGAAACGGGTCTTCAAGGTCTGGGTAGTTCAATTGGATGAGTGCTCGCCCGTATAGCAAGGGGATGCGGGTTCAAGTATCGCCTGACACCTAAAACAAATTGATGTTTTTCTAGTAACAATTTCTTTACATATAAAATGTAGCAGTAAAAACGCTTAAATAACAAAATATATTATATAGGATATAATAAAATCTACGATAATGAGAGTGGTTTTCTGCCATTACATCTTATAGGTAATTAAAAGAAATGAAACGAAAGACTGCTTGATATTTATTTCAGTCGAAAAAGTTCAACTGCTAAATGGAAGCCTTCTCCAAAATGAGGAAGTTTTGCCATAATCTCTACGCTTGCAAGGCGGTTTGGAGATCTCAGTAAAGTACCATAATCTGGAAAGATGCAAAGGGTCTGTCGAGTTCTCATTAGCTAAAATGAAAGGGCACTCGCCTGTGTAGAAACGATGTGGTGGTTGTGTGTTGTTGTCCTGCTTGACTTTTGGGAACAAGTTGAATATTTTCTATCAAATAATCTTTTATGTACCTGTAAGCAACTTAAATAATAAAAAAACGAATATATACAATATGTTTATAATAAATATATTATAAACATATCGTAAACGTACATTTATTAATTTAATTGTAAATAGTCGTTTACTTTCGTGGCAAATCATATCTTACTTTAGGGGTTAATTTCTCTAGGGATCGGACCCTTCTCTATAAGTAAAAACACTAGGGGCCATAACGCGTCGACACCACCCACTCGGTCCTGATGCATAGATTAGTAGATGCTAACTGTTGTAATATACAACATTTATAATGTTTGATACCTTGAAATCACAAAGTTCGGTTCAGTGCCTCTGTTTCGAATGCTTAGGTTTGTTTGAAAAAGGTATTCGGTTTGTAACCCACCTCTCTTGTTTGTGTCCTTAGGTACTTCCCCACAGAGGAAGATGTGCATTGCAGTCTGCGGAGATTATCAAATCCCAGTTTTTTCTTCGCAATGTTTCACTATCACGGCTTGTCTCTTGATGGAACTTCGCCTTCGCTCCGCATATACACTAGGGTTGTCTGTTTGTCCGTTGTGATTTTTATTGTCGCGTAGCGGTTCAGATGCGATTTCTCGTATTTGGTAAAATCAGGCACCGGCAATGACGCCAATTTTCTTCCTATTAGAAAGTGCCCCGGGGAAAGTGCTAAGAGGTCGTGAGGGGACGAGAACAAGGGACAAAGTGATCGGCTGTTTAAAATTTACCCGACCTGAGCGAAAATAGTGCTTAGCTCTTCAAAGGTAAAATGCGAGTTGCCCATTACGCGCTTGACGTGATGTTTTGCAGATTTCACGTAGGAGTAAAATTAAATTGAAACCTTCTAGTTTTGTATAGTCAGATAGCGCCCAATTGTTTGATTTAATGAATTCACTCAACTCTCGTGCTGCTGCTACAAAATTGCGACCATTGTCGCAGAAAATCTCTATCGGTTTACCCCTTCGTGAAGTAAATCGTTTAAGCGTTTCTTTAAATTACTTTTTACTCAAATCACTGACGGCCTCGACGGACACATTTATATCTCAGGCAAACGAATAAACACAAATATCACTTTTGTAACTTAGCCCCGCGACCTTAACGACTTAACGTATAAAAAGGACCGGCAAAATCGACCCCTGCGGAAACAAAAGGAAAATCAACGTTTAGATAGAAGGTCACCCATCCTTGGGCAGAGTGTTTTGCCTTGCAAACGTCGGCACAGCATGCATCTGAGAACTGTGTTTCGAGCAACACGTCAATCGTTCACCGGCTATACTACCTCTCTTAGGCGCGGGACAAATACAAGCGGCGTCGGGTGCGGGCGTGGTGTCAGCGGGGCGCGGGCGCGACGTCGCTTGACTCGTGTTGCATACATAATGTATAGAATCGGTGCGGTGCAGGACATACACAAGCAGCGAGGCGCAGGCGGGGTGCGGGAGCCACTCGCGCGCTGCCTGTTCGCCCGCGCCGCGCCCCAAAATGCAGCGGCGCGCCGTTTAGAGAGGACGTACGACAACGTTTAAAATGCGTGACGATAACGACTTTAATATGAAATTTTGCGAGCTCGTGGAAAAACACCCGGAATTTTCCAGTGCGTGCACTTGTTTTCTAAGTTATGTCTTATTTTAGACATAATTATGTTAAAACAACGCGGTGACATCTTATACACGTCATAAAATCGATCCGGATAATGTAGAAGATCTTTCTATGCTCCTGTCCCGCATGCCACACTGGGTGTACCGCATATCTTTTGTTATGCAAAGTCGCCAAATGTGTTAGAGCTAATAAATCTTCTTCCTCTGAAGATAAAGACATGATGTCGTGCCGTATTGAAATCAAATATTAGACTGCCCAATACCCTACCCCTATCGCCTCGTCTTAACTTCAACGTTTGAACGCTTTTTCACAACGCATCGGCAACACGCCCGCGCCCCGCCGGCACCACGCCCGCGCCCGACACCGCTTGTATTTGTCCCGCGCCTTATGTATTTGTCCCGCGCCTTATGTATTTGTCCCGCGCCTTATGAGTGATTAAAGCAATTGAGAACCGCCATGTAAGTAGCGTTTGGGTTCACGTTGGAATAATAATTGTGGTAATTTAATTATGGGATAGATCCAAAACGTATTGGATATTTCTTGTCGTATTTGTATGAACCAGCATTTATCCGACTGCCTACACGTATTATATTATTCTGATCCCAAAATGGAGAGAGGAAGAGAACTTTTGATTTTGAATGTAAGGGCATTTTCTTTATTGACCTATCGTAAATGTGAATCTGCTGGGTTTGATTTGGTTGGGATCTACCGTCAATTTTTTGCTGTAGTACTCTCCAATATTTCACAGACTCTATTTGAGACAAATGTCTTCAATTTTGATGGATCGCCACTTAAACATGCCAACACCACCTGAGATTCACTCCAATAAATGTGTTTAGATAGTTTAATTCGAAGCGATTCGCTAACTGTAAGTTTAGCTGAAAGCAAAGCAGCACATAACTGTAAACGAGGTATAGTAACTGGATTCAAAGGCGACCTTTGACTTTGAGCACAAAAGTTTCACCGTAGCCCCGCCATGTTTTCCAGCCATCGGAAGTAGGAACCGTCAAATTTTGATATATGGATTTGTGGCAGCTTCACGCCAAAATCTTGATCATCGGGAAGCTCCTGAGCTGGTGGACAAAAGGATTCGCGTTGTGATTCATCCACGGAACTGAAGCTAGTCATAATGGTATTAGTTGCAGCAATTGTAATAATTATATCCTGCCCGATACACTCCCGTTCATCAAGCTCGGAACCCAGACTTTCAGAATTAAGCACCGCTATCTGACATTGCAATTTATCAAATTTTAATGACAAACCTTTAAACCTATTCAGTATAGGAGACAGCTCGGTCATTTCTATATTTTGTAGGAAAACTTGACTTTGATAGTCTATCTAAAAAAATATATTCTGTTATTTGGCCCTTCATTGAGTTACGTTAAGTTATTAAGTCCCTCAATAAAGTCCTATCGGAATCACTTTTATCTGTCGCTATTTTATTAATATATGTATTCAAAGTTTTAAAAAACTTGCCTCTCATCAATTAAGATAAGTGCGATTTCAAAGGAAAATATTGCAAGTCACTGTAAAAGCGTAAAATGAATAAATTTCGTTTATCTGTTATTTTCACTCGGCGGCACGGACAGCTGACGTTCACTATGAAATAAGAAACTGGTTTTTCGTACACACTCCAAGCTGCGTCGTGCGAAATGCAATGGGCTGCTTTAAACCTCTTTAGTTTTGGTTAAAATGCAAAACGCAATTTCAATCGTTCTGATTATATCTGAAAGTTTTGGCAAATTATACTTTAGAAATTTATACAATTAAAATTCAAAATTTAGTTCTTTCACTTCCGCGCACATAACACATTTAGATTAAACAACTTTTTATCGGATAGTCATGATTCGATATTAAAAACAAGAAAAAACGAGTCGGTTACTCGGAAAATAGTATTATTGAATTATACATTCTTATTCTTGTAATCCAAGTCTACATGAGATCGCAACTCTCAGTCATCGCTGTGATAACGTCATGCATTTATACAGCGCCTACTTTATATAAAAAAAAAAAACAAAAAAGCAAGTAATATTGCTAGTATTAGTTTTTATAGTTTTTTTTTATCTTTTATAGTATTTTAATTACAGTTTACTAATATTTTATTAAGTCAAAATATGCAATAAACTTAAGGCTTAACTTTATTAATTGTGTAATTGTAAAAGCAAATTTAACTTTAACCTTAAAGTAAAATGAAATATACCTGGAATAATTAATATATTTGAAAGCAAATAGACAGTAAAACCGTCCTTTTATTATGAAATAAGGAATGTTTGATGGAGTTCTCAATAAATTGGGTATTAGATAATGGATTTGGACTGTTTAGAGTAGTTGGATATTATAGGAATATAAGGGCACATATATATTTCTTATATATATATATATATATATATATATAAGATTCTCGTCACTGATGATTTATAACATCACTAGCCTGGATGGAAATATTTGTGAAATGATGGTGTTTGACTACGTGGCCGCTAAGAATTTTTCTCAATTGCACTCTTTGATGATGCACCTCCAGCAATGAACTTCGCCTTTCTAATCAGGAAAGGTCTTTTTAAATATGATCTGTAATGTCGGCTTCTTAGCTGTTATAAAATCTGATGAAACATGTGTCCTGTCACGGTTGCTAAATTTTTATGTTCGTTGCGACATAAACGTGGAGATAAAATCCATGTTTTCTTGAAAATCGATGTTATTTTCTTTTATACATATAATAATAAAATTACTTTATAAATATATATTTTGAAATGCAAATGTATCAGAGACAGACGTTCTCGTAGATGTGTCGATAAAATGAGTGGCGGTAGGGATATAATGCAAAAAAAAATTGTTGCGCAAATTAATAAACCGCATGGATTGCTATTAGGAAGACGCCAGGCGGGCCGTAACAAACGTGTTGCAGACTGGTCGTGAGAGAATGGACTTTTGCTTAATCCCTCTTAATCTAAATTCATGTTGTTGGGTATCAAAGCGCAAATTAGCAAAATCATAAGTTGTGGGCCCGCTGTAACTATTGGTGACCAGGCCGTAGAGAGGGTACAGAAGGCGAGTAATCTCGGAGTTATCTTGGACGGCTTTCCGAATTTTGATACCTATGTTTTGAATGTTGTTAGGAGATATATGCACCGCTTGAAAATTCTTTGTTGGATTCGGATTTCTAACTGAGAGTTCTCGTGTCATACTATGCGAGACTCTAATATTCTCAAAACTTAATCACGGCGATGTCGTAATTGGTCCTCGCTTATTGGCTAGAACGCGGTATCTGATTCAGCGCGCGCAGAATGCCTGTTGCAGGTTCTGTTTTTGCGTACAGGAGGTACGAACTCATATTACACCTTTTCTGAATTCGGCGGGTATGCTCATTCTCAGGATGGAGTTGCAAAGGCGTATGCACATGAAATGCCTTTTATGTATTTAACGCGTTGAGGCATTGCAAGCCGGAATATTTATTTAATAAATTCAAATTCTCCGAGAGGTTGGGCAGATACGGGTAGCGTTCTGTTCGGGTTTTACTCTCATATTACCTATTATTTATTTTATTTTGTTATTCTCTTTGAAAGTATAATGTTTTTACAACCGGAATAATAAAATAAATATTTCTAACATTCACACCAATTAGCCTAGCCCAAAGTAAGCTCTGTAAGGCTTGTGTTATGGATACTAGGGTAACGGATAGACATACATATGTGATACATAGATATGTAATACTCATAGAAATATATAAACATCCATGACTCAGGTACAAATGCTCGAATTTCCGGGATTCGAACCCAGGACCATCGGACCAAACGGTCGTCTAAATCTAAATAAACGTATCTATTTATTTATCTTTCTACCATAAATAACTAACGTGGCAGATTTGAATTTAATTCTGGCGCAAACATCACACTAGCAAGCAAACATAGCTGTCGACTAAGTGAAAGCACTTAGTCGACAGCTCATAATTTAAGGCAATTTGTTTCAGCTGTAAAATAGCTATTAAAAGCCTAAATTATGAAGTGCAGTCGTGGGATCCATTTGTCCTTTGCACTTTGACAGAAAAGATATTTATTGCAATAGAGAATATCAATTGGTCCGGTCTGATAAAGAGTCTTCAGATAATAATTTGATTTCGTTCCTGGAGAACCGAGCCCTTGCACTTGAGAATACTGATAAAACCCAGGTACTCGTATAGCAAAAACCAGTTTTTCATAAAGCTGTTCACATGGTAATTGTTAAGGGTGTAAGGGTGTCGCTGGCCCCTTCAGTACGCATATCATGTAAGTTGCCACACAAATTATTTGTATATGCTAAGGTTTTGTTCTTGACTGCAGAAGCACGAACAAAGCTTGTGGATGATAACGAGCTTTGCACAGTCCGTCTTAATAGTCAGACGTAAAAGTACAGATGTCATTTTAAATGCCAAGTGTGCAAGAAAGGTTATAAGACACTTTTACAGGACAAGGTAGTCTCCAGTAACATTATTTTTAGAATTTGGTACCAATCAAGTGATTTTGCCTACAGCACAACTTGTAGCGAGCAATGGTATAGAGGTTCATGTTAAAGTAATGTTGTATTCAACATACAACATTACTTTAACATGGCTCACAGACTCACAGACCCCCTTCATTACTAAGCAACTTATGGAATTATTAAATCTAAAGCCTTTACAAGTGAATACTTCAGTAAATGGTATATGCAACAATATAAATAAAATAGACAATTGTGTTACCATACTTTTACATTCGCTGACTAATAATTTTAGAATAAATGTAGCATGTCTTTTATTAGACAATGTTAAGCTGCCGCAGTGCAGAATATCAATTAAGGATATTCATTTACCAGCTAATACCACATTAGCGGATGATATTTTTTATGAGCTTAGATACATATTTTAATAGGTGTTTTTTCAGATGTTGCTTCCGAATTAGCCCCAATTGATACTTTTTCCACTCGAAGGATTGTGGTGTTAGCAGCAATTTGTATACAGTTCTAGTACTCAAGGACAAAATTTGGTTTTGTGATCGCGGGTTTAAACCCTGTATAACAGCATCAACAACGAGTAACTTCTTTATATTGTAGTACCTGTGACAATTCTCTTAGTGGTACTCCTGAGAAATTTCGGGGCCTTGAAAGTATACCTGAGATTTTTCATGAAAAATTACCAGAACGTGAGGCAAATAAGAATCAAATCAAAATAATAAATTTCATGTTGCTCTACCGCAAAAATTGCCAATAGAGTCAATTAACGAAGCACTTGGCTTAGCATGGAGAAGATTTAAGAACCTAGAATTAAGTTTAAAAAATATAATTTTCTTTATTAACTTTACAAGGAATTTCGAAAGTTACGATACAGTCATTGACATCGGCTAATGTGATCTTTCTTTCGATCCAGTGTATTTTTTGCCTCATCACCCTGTCCTCAGGCTTCATAAAAGAGCACTAAATTTAGAGTTGTTTTTGATTGGTCAATGAAAACAAGTAAAAAAGTGTCTCTGATTGATTTGCTTTTATTATGCCGCTGATGGTCTGGTTGTTCAAAAGGAATTGATAGATATTTTAACGCTATTTAGAGTTAATCAGTATATTTTCGTAACTGATATTAAAAGTATGTTTTTTAGAATCTCATTGAATTTTGCATATTGATTATTTCAAAACATTCTTTTGCGAGACACCGCAAGTGAGGATATACAATGTATGCAATTAAATACAGTTAAATTTAGATTAAACAGCTCTTCTTATCTGGCTACACGTTGTTTGAAAGAACTAGCTGATAAGTATAACGATAATTTTCCTTTAGCAGCCTTTATCATAAAAAAATGTACTTATGTAGATGATGCTCTTGTTTCTCAGCAATCACCTGAGCTGCTAATAGAGTCGAGAAGGCAACTATGTACTCCTTTAGATAAAGGTGGATTTGAATTGCACAAATGGTTTTCTAACTGTCCTCAATTGTTAGATGAAAGACCTAAGTCAAAACAACATTGGTATTGGTATGATGGTATTAATTTAGCAAAGGATAATATTTCTTTAAAAACATTAGGTATTTATTAACTATGATGAAACAAAACCGATTCAAAGCCGATCCAAAGCCTAGCAAAAGCATGCTAGTTACTAAGCGCGAGATTTTAAACTTTATAGGACAGTTTTTGATCTCCTTGGATTGGCTAGACCTGTCGTACTTAGCGCTAAACTCATACTGCAAAGGTTGTGGTAAGCACATGTCAATTGGTCAATTTCACCGCCAATGCATGATATCTTCAACCACGAGTCGGCTAGCAAAGAATCAATCATCGTGTTTTGTGACACGGACGGCGACGCAACAACCGTCGTAATTAATCTGTACAAAATATTTTGTGGTAAGAATGTATTAAAACAGGGTCTCATTCAAAGTTCTACAAACCCAGCGCAATCAAATAGCTATTGCTGATGCCAACAGTTCTATGGCGTATAGTTTCTGAGTTTATCTGCGAGTAGTGGATTCAGCAAAAAACTTCATGATTTTTTTATTGTTTTCGAAGTCAAGTGTGAATCCTCTTAGAGAAAGTTTAACATTGCCTAGACTTGAGTTCAATGCCATGGGACTTTTAGCCAAGTGTGTTGTAAAGCTTCACAGCACCTTGAAGCTTCAATTAAAGATTGATAATGTTATTTTATATTCACTCTTAAATTGCTTTATCATGGATTAGAGTCAAATCTAACCACGCTTAATTCAAAATTGTGGCAAATAAAGTAAAAATTATAACTGAACTTACAAATCAATTCTGCTGGTCAAACATTAGTGCTTTCCTGAGATATGCTAGAGGTTGAAGTCGAATCAACCTTATTAAGTATATAAGTGTATGCAATTCAACATGATGAATTGTGTTTAGATTTTGTCAATGACTATTCCGACAAATAAGAAGCAACGTTTGTTGGCATACATTTTGCGTTTTGTGCAAAATGCAAAATCTAAAAATAGCCAAAGTAAAATTAAATGCGTGTTTTTAACTTCTGGAGAGTTAAATTAATAATTGTAAAATATGAACAGCAAATATATTCTAAAGCTGAGTTTTTAGAGAAAAAGAATAAGATATAAAAATAAAGTATCGAAGGGTAATTTGAAACCATTGTAGGCATTTATTGATAGCCAAGGGCTAATTAGAGTGAGTAGGTGGTTAGAAAATGCATCTATCTCATACACACATAAACTTCCAGTGATCTTACCTAAAGATTCTCATACATAAAATAACTGAAAAATTTGCATGCAGGCCCGAGATTAGTGATATCTACCGTCATTCAGAAATTTTGGATAGTAAATGGAATTAGGGAAAATAAGAAAGTTATTCATAGGTGTTTAATTTCTTTTTAAATTAAAAGCTGATATAGCCAAACAGCTTATGGGGTCGTCGCCATATGACCGCGTTATACTGGACCTATTATGATAAAACAATCACGTGTAGGAAAAGCTTTATAACTAAGGCTTATGTATGTGCGCCATATGACCGCGTTATACTGGACCTATTATGATAAAACAATCACGTGTAGGAAAAGCTTTATAACTAAGGCTTATGTATGTGCGCCATATGACCGCGTTATACTGGACCTATTATGATAAAACAATCACGTGTAGGAAAAGCTTTATAACTAAGGCTTATGTATGTGTCTTTGTATATTTTGTTATCAAGGTATCATAATATCTTGAGTTAATCTCTGATCTATAAACTGCAACATTTTTAGCTTATTTCAGAAGATTTGTTGCACGAAGGGGTCTTCCCGATGACATTTATAGTGACAATGTATCTACTTTTAAGTCTGTCAATAAAAAGTTAATTGAATTGTAGAAATTGCAAAAGTCAAGAAATTTCATGATTTTGCAGTTCAGTAAGGTATTAATATTCATTTCCTTCCATGTTATTTGCCTATATTTGCAGGATTATAATAATAATAATAATCTTTATTAAAATAATCTATATTTACAATTTATTTGAAGACTGACGCCCAAACTAGGCTTAATGCCTGTATTTCAGGTGTCTGTGGCCTCTCCCAATTTTTTGCAACATGAGTGTCAAAAAAGTTTATCCAAAATAGAAAATTAACAATGCACTTATAATTAGATATATAATAAATTAATACATAAACATTATAACAAGGATAGATATAAGGATAGACATCGATACATATAAATAAAATTGGAGTGTCTGTTTGTAATGTTGAAATAACCGTTTTTTACCAAAATAACATTTTTTCAATGTTTGACTGTCTGTCTGTTTGTTCCGGCTAATCTCTGAAATGGCTGGACCGATTTTGACAGAACTTTTATTGGCAAGTAGCTGATTTAATATGGAGTGACTTAGTCTACTTTTATTATAGAAAAATTCTTTTATTTTAGAAAAATAAAGTAATGTTGCAATGTCCAAGTACTGTCCAGTACCGCGTGCAGCTCACGCACATGCCACTACTGTGCCGTCACAACGGGCGCCTCCTACCACGTCTCCCACCAACGAATCAATATCACAAAGGCTGCCTATCGCGCGGGCTCAGAACCCGCGAGCAGGCTATTGCTGATTTTTAATAAAAAAATATATTGCAAATTATAATAACTGAGCCACGGCAACGTGAGGCCGGGTCAGCTAGTTTTATATATACCATGTATATAAGTATATATTTGTTTTATTTATTTATAATACAAAATAATGCCTATGTTATACCATACCTATTGTATGCATTGTTTTGTAGCCCGTTAGTTTAATAGATTTTCTGTTTCTTTATAGTTTAAGAACAAGGGCCATTTTTTTACCATTTGATTTAAATTCATGAAGTGAGAGAGGGTAGAAGTTTAATTTTTTATTTATTTTATTATAGATGTACACTCAGAGATATGAACGTTGTCGCCTTGCAAAGGCAGTACGGAGACTTACCAGGGAGAGTAGATTCAGTATAACACGCTATTACGGCATATCTCCGTGTTATAAGGTGTGTACGCATGTTGTTGGGTTATTTTATTATAAATAAATAATTGCCTAATAGAAAGCAGTTTACACTGTTCATATAAAAGCTTAGTTGGGAATCTATAAGGTTTGAAAATCATTACTGAGGTATATCTTACAAGCTCCTCCCCACACACTCACACAGTATCCGATTGTGCTAGTGCAAAGTAAACAGTACGGAGAAGTTCAAATTCAGCGGCATGGCGCAATTTCCTGAAAGTCCAGATTAATTTTCGCGTACGTGCTGTTACAAGCTCAATATGAGGAAGCCAACACAATTTATTATCCAGCATGATACCAAGGTATTTAACAGTCTCTGATTGTGTTATATTAACAATATTAATGCTTTAAAAGCCAGCTTAGCATAAAAAGCATGAAGTTTCAAAAAAAGAGTTGTACAGAAATCTTTGCTTACATAAGAGGAACACTGTATTACGTCAAATTGAATCTATACTTTATAGTAGGCCTCGTATGCCTTTAACTAACAATGTTAATAATTTTTCATGCATTACACCTGGTCATTTTTAATAGGAACTGCTTTGAATGCATATCCAGAACCTGGTATACCTCTTGCTAATACCAACAGCTTTGCAAAATATGTAGTAGCATGAAAAACTCTATCTGGAAGGTATGGAGTAAGCAATATTTAAATAATTTGCAGTTGCTTCTTAAATGGAAAGACTCTTTCCCTAACGTGAAAGTAGATTCATTGGTGATTTTAAAAGAAAATGATGTGGCAATGCATTGGCCAATGGCTAGAGTTACTAAAGTTTTCCCTGGTTCTGACTGACTCAAGTTAGAGTGGCAGAAGTTAAAACCGCTAATGGCAGATCCCACAGACATTCAATTGTTAAAATATGTCTACTACCAATAGATTAATTTTGTATCATTAATAATGGTACTTAGTTCTAATTGAGTTCCTACTACTATTAGTTGTAATACATTCTTTAACTGATAAGTCAAGGTATTTTATTTTATGAATTATAATATTTTGCATTATATTGTATTACATATTCTAGATTGCTTAAACAAATATGTTATTTTTAAGATTGGTTTTAAGTTTTGTTACACTGTAATGTTTCAAGAACTGTTAATTTTTATATTATCTCTCTTATCTATTGTTTGAGAGACAGCATGTTGGAATATCCAATATTTATATTATCAAGAGTAAAGATTGTTATGTACTTTTTTATAACTTTCTTCCATTTGGGGTGTTGGACTTAATACAGGTGTCATTTATTAATTCGATTTTGTTCATTCATAAATTTTATATCACACACAGTCCCTCGCTCTTTCATTGGAAGCAACCGGAACTTAATGTAATCTTTTTGTAAAACATTTTCTTTCATATAATAAATATACATTACGAATTAAAGTAGTAGAAAGTTTCTGTCGAGAAAGTGTGTCAATTTTTATTTTACGACTTATAAGACCTAGCTTTTTTGAGAGCTACACTAAGAAAGATTTCATTATTTTGAAATGTATTTTCTCGACTGGCCTTGATAAAATAATTCAGTGGAGCGTGAAAAAACTAATATCTCACTGGCATTTAATAAATATAACAATAATTTTGTCAATAATATGAAACAGTAAGAGCTCTTTATAACTTTTTAAAAACATTTGAATCTACATCAGAATACAAGGATGTAATTGAAAAAAAATTATAAAATGATTGGCCAAATTCAGACTATGCAGTGGGATTAAATTTGAACCATGTTGTAGTGTGTAAAAAATCATAAGTAGAGCCATAGGATTCCTATGGCTCTACTTATGATGGAATGATGTTGATGACAATTGATATTTTGATAAGTCGGTGGCAATAATAGGGGTAATAAAAACATAGAAGAATTGTTTCAATTAAATTCATAGTCTCAATAAAACTACTAATGTAAATCAACTTCAATTTATATATTTTGTACTATGTAGCGTAGTGTTAGATGAGGTTTTATATAAAATACAATAAAATAATATTGGACTAAAGAATCATTCCCTAGAAAGTTTTATTAGAAAAGTTGTGTCGGGACACGTATCTACATCTTCTCCCAATGCAGGCTTGTGTACTTTCATATGAGCTACCAACATCTTGACATACCTGTTGAATTTATTCAATTTTTTTTTTTCAAATATTTTAAGCAATTTTTTTTCAATTCCGTCACCATCTCTTTATATTTTAGGAAACTACATACCGCCAACATCGAAAGTAATACTTTCACACGTATCCAACAATCAAAGAAACTGCTATGTAATTTTTATCTTTTGTTTATTCCAGTCGATTCCAGAGACAAGTCAATTTTTTTTCTAGTTAAAAAAAACTTTTCAAATGCTAAAAAAAAATTGTAAATTCATTTTGCTACTTTGCTTGAAGCGATTCAATAGTATTTTCTTGTTTTTTTTATGAGTACCAGAGTATATCAGAGTTTTTATTATTCGTTCTTGCCATAAAGTTCCTGCAGAACGAATTTCCTGCTCACCTGTGCTTGAGTGATGAGTACATGTCCGCCTTAATTCAATTATCCGACAGCCAGTATCGGTGCCTCGGGGAGATAACGTTCCCTTAACGAAAATATATTCCACGAGTGTCAAATGTAACATCACCAACTGCTCTTGAATTTTGTTGAAGGGTCCGTAGAGATTTTGAAGTGGGTTTACCACATTTAAGGACAGTGTCGTTTTAAACAGTGTTTTATTAACCCTATTAACATTGTAACAAGAGCTTTTTTTAAGAAATAGTAACTTTTAACCTCCCCATAAATATTGTGTATGTATAGAGCTCAATTTCGTTTTAATTTATATGTACGCTTATTAACTTGTAATTTCAACAAGGTTTCTGAATAATATTTATATGTAATGAGTTAAGTTTCTATAACGATAATACGTTAAAATCCTTCGGTCAGACACAATAAAAAATCTTGTGTTATTTGGGGTTTAAAGCCTGAAAGTAACAATTAAATTGAAAAATTAAAAAATATTAAGTTTGAGATTGTTTTTTCCCAATACTACTTCCAGAGGTAAAATAATACCACAATCGACATATCCACAAACTGTCAACTTTTCTGAACCACTAATAAGTTATTCGAGTTGATTTGAGTAGGGAATCGATTGAAAAAAAATATGAATATTTAGCTGGATTAAGGTTTTTAATAACTGTAAAAGAATCCAAGAAATCAAAATAATAGGTGTTAAATTAATTAATACTTATAGGTAGTAAAAAACTTTACCAATGACGTACGTATTTATTAATAGAAAGTTTGATAGCAATAGCATGAACTTCAAAAAAACATAATAACCGTTTCATCCATTTGTTACTAAAATATCACACAGCATATAATTCAAACATCACTATGTGACTATGGAAAATTCGAGAACTTGTGATTGTTCAACTGTACTTGGAGTAAACAAATAGTATCGATACAATCCCTTTTATTACAACTTGCAAACGACTACAGAAAACTTATTGGTGTTTTAGAAACAAAGTTACCAGTTTCTATAACTTTGTTAACAAAACGCTAATATTATCTGTAAGTTTTGGGCGAAAGGGAGTCTGTAAAAGGGGAATGTGGAATCGATACTTTCTCGCTATAACGACGGTTTCAGATATCTACACTGAATTATTACATAAAACTCCATAGTAACGCATAAGGCAGCATTTTATAAATATCTCGATTTCTTTTTTTTTTTTTTTTTATTTTTTTTTTATAGAAAATAGGCATGCGCTTGACCACCATCTCGCCTGATGGTAAGCGTCGATGTGATCTAGGATGTGACGCGCTTGCCTAGAAGGTACCTATTTACTCGTGACTTGAAGACCCCTAAATTGTATTTTTCAGGAAACACAGACTCAGGCAAAGAGTTCCACTCCTTAGCGGTACGTATCACAAAATTGGAACCAAAACGCTTAGTGCGACTCTTTGGTATATCCACCATATAACGGTGTCGCCAGTTTGTAAGTCTGGTTGTCCGATGATAAAATGGGGACGGCGGAAGAAGATTGTACAATTTAGCTGCACACTCTCCGAAATGTATCCTATAAAATACGGATAGGCTTGCTACCTTCCGTCTATGCTCAAGGCTTTTGAGCTTTTTATAGAAAAGATCTTCATTGCCGATGAGCCTCTTTGCCCTCCTCTCAATGGACTCAAGCGTCTGGAGCTGGTATCGGGCGGAACCGTCCCAAAGATGAGAACAATACTCCATACACGATCGAACTTGTGCTTGGTATAGGTTGAGCAACTGTTCCGGTGTGAAGTATTCTCTCACCTTCGCCAGAATGCCAAGTTTTTTTGAAGCCACTTGAGCCATGCTCTCAATGAAAGAGCCAAAATTGAGAGTTGGTGACAAAGACATACCTAAAAGCTCAAGATGGTCAGTGATCGGCACGGATACACCTCGGAAAGTAGGAGTCAAGTTGAAAGGACTCCTTTTAGCGGAGAAAAGACACGCCTGGGTCTTTGCCGGATTGAACCCTACTAGATTCGCATCGCCCCATTCGGAGACTGCCTGCAGAGATAGGTTCATGCGGCTAACCATCGCCTCTCTATGACGCTGGATCTGTTCAGCACTGGCTCGTGCATCAGACATATAGGTCTCTACAACAGTGCTGTCATCTGCGTACCCCAAAATACCGGGCAACAGCAGGTCATTTATATGCAGCAGAAAAAGTGTTGCAGAGAGAACGGAACCCTGAGGGACGCCGGCATTGATAGCCAAATGGTCAGACGAGCTGCCGTCAATGACAACTCGTATTGACCGATCTCTCAGGAAGTCCGATATCTAGACAGACAAACCAGTGGGAAGACCATATGATGGAAGCTTGCCAATAAGGCCCTCATGCCACACCCTATCAAAAGCCTTCGAGATATCAAGAGAGACGGCAAGCGCCTCACCGTACCTCTCGATGGCTTCGCTCCATATGTAAGTGGCGTATGCTAGAAGATCTCCAGTAGACCGGTTCCGGCGAAACCCATATTGCCGGTCACTAAGGAGGTCATTTTCTTCTAGATACGACAGGAGCCTGTGGTTCAGTACACGTTTCATTATCTTGCAGAGAATGGACGTGACCGAGATGGGCCTGTAATTGATAGGATCAGCACGACTGCCCCTTTTAGGCACAGGTTGCACGTTGGCCAGCTTCCAGGACTTTGGCACTTGTCCTTTAGCCATAGATAACCGATATAGGCGTGTCAATACCGGAGCTAACTCAGGAGCGCAAGTCCTTAGTACTATGGCTGGTATACCATCCGGACCACTGGCTTTATTCACGTCCAGTTCCCGCAATGCCTTTCTGACTTCGGTTTGTCTTATACGAATTTCAGACATAAAAGTCCCACATCTTGACAAACCGGAAGGTACAGTATTGCCAGGATCCAAACGCGAACTTTCGGCAAATAATTCGGCAAATATATCCGCCTTTTCCTTGGCTGTGTGTGCCAATGATCCGTCAGGTTTCAGCAAGGGAGGCACTGAGGAACGGCAGAAGTTACCCTCGATCGACTTAGCCAGGGACCAAAACGCTTTACTACCCGAAGGGTAAGAGGCAAGCTTCTTCCCAATGCGGCCTATGTGATCGAAGCGAGCTCTTTTTACAACCTTTTTGCAGGACTTGGCGGCTTTGTTCAAGGCTTTCTTCTTTTCGCGCGTATCAGTAGCTTTACGGGATCGAGCTTCAACCCAGGCCAAATATGCTTTGTGTTTAGATGCCACCGCATCACGGCATTTGGCATTATACCACGGGTGAGCTTTGCCGGCAAGTGATATGTCAGAGAAGGGAACAAAATACTCCATACCCTGACGAAGCACATCGGTCACAGCATCCGCGCAAACTGAGGGGTCGCTAGAAGAAAAGCTGCCGCCAAGGATAAGATGCAAAAAAACAACGCATCTCATCCCAATCTGCTGATTTAAAACGCCAAACCCGCCGGGAGCCTTTTGGGCTTGGGTCGGTCGGAGAGTACACCGACATGGATTCCACCACACAATGGTCAGAACTGCCAAGGGGTGGTGTAACCGACACCGAGTAACTGTCGGGATTTGACGTCAGCAGAAGGTCCAAGCAATTAGCAGTCTGTCCATCAGAGTCCGGCACTCTAGTGGCTTCCTGGACAAGTTGGGTGAGATCAAGTGTCAAGGCTAGCTTTCGCGCTTCTCGACCAGCGTGGTCGGTTTTTTCGTAAGGGAACAGCCAGTCCTTGTGGTGTGCGTTGAAATCACCAAGAGCCACCAGTTGAGCGGATGGGTATCGCTGTTGGGCAATGTCAGCCTTCTCAATAAGTTGGTCGATAAGCCTGGTAGTCTCCGCGTCTCCACTATGCGAGCGATAGACACAAGCATAGATATTTTTTTCTAAACCTGTATCCACCAGAACCCAAATGATAGAAAGGGTGGGGTCTTCAAGATCACGGAGACGCAAATAACAAATGTCATCGCGTGCATACATGCAAACACCCGCATGAGCCCTAAAACAATGTTCAAGGACATAACCCGGGTAAGCCAGGTACGCCGCGTCAGTTGGACATTTTATCTGCGTCTCCGTGAGAAAGAACAGGTGCGGTTTTCTAGTCTCAAGATGGTGATGGACGGGGTCGAGATAAGAGTGCAAACCTCTTATATTAGAGACGTGCACTAGGAAGGAGAGGACGTGCGACCGCTGTTTAACCGGTTTCCTGTTGCTAACTTTCATTGTGTCGTGAGGGAAGGTAACGAAGGACGGAAGTAGTACGAGATGCTGATTACGAAACAAATGAGAAGAGTCAGGGCCTCACACCTCGGGATAGCCAAACCGGAGACCGCGGGGACGCCCGAGCCCCCCCAAGGGTGTCCACCGGGTCCTCTCGTCCGGGCGCCAACCGGCACGATGGCGCACCCCCAGGATTTTTCGCGAGATGGCGGGGCAGCCTTTTGTGAGTGGCTAGCTCACTACTCGGGCCCCCAACTATCTGCGGTAGGCCAGCGGAAGAACCGTGCCTCGGATCCCGCTGCTCTCCAAATCTGGATATCCGATGCATTGCCCTAACACATCCCAAGAATTCGTCCATTGCAACCAGCACAACTGTACTGACCCGTCCTCCAATATGGCTTCACCAGACTTCAGCACTGGAACACGATCGGTTGGGACCGCTTGGCAGTGCTGTCTTTGTCTGGTGGGTGGTAACACGCCGCGGCCGAAGCCTACCACCTGAAAGAGGTTTACTCCTTTAGCACCACCCAGGGGCCACGTGTGGGACATCGAGGGTTAAATCCCACGGACGCGAGTAAACTTGGAAATTTAATGTTTCGTTTTAATTGAATTTGTGAACTTTTATATAACATAGACAACTTTACACGTGTGCAGTTCATCTGTATTTATAATACTGTATTATCATTTAGCAACTGGGATTCTCAATAAAAGCTTTTAATTAGTGTTGAAAATTTTAGAAAAGAAATTCTCAAAAGAATAAAACAATTTTAATTCCGATTTAAAACCATTTGAAAAATAGCGAACACATTACAACCAGAGTGGCGTTATAAGTTTAACATGTGTATGTGTTTATGTAAACGTAGCATCCTATCAGCTGAATTGATTTTGATACATACATGAGTATCATCATATCATCATATCAGCCGTACGACGCCCACTGCTGGACATAGGCCTCCCCCAAGGATCTCCACAACGATCGGTCCTGTGCTGCCCGCATCCAGCGTTTTTCCCGCGACCTTGACCAGATCGTCGGTCCACCTCGTAGCGGGCCTACCCACTGAGCGTCGTCCGGCACGCGGTCGCCATTCGAGAACCTTTCCGCCCCAACGGCCATCAGTTCTCCTTGCTATGTGTCCTGCCCATTGCCACTTCAGCTTCGCAATTCTTTGAGCTATGTCGGCGGTTTTTGTTCTCCTACGGATCTCCTCATTTCTGATTCGATCGCGTAGGGAAACACCAAGCATAGCTCTCTCCATTGCCCGCTGGGCGACCTTGAGCCTTCTGATAAGACCCATAGTGAACGACCACGTTTCACTGCCATATGTCATCACTGGCAACACACACTGGTTAAAGACTTTCGTCTTAAGGCACTGAGGTATTTTGGACGCGAAATTGTATCGCAGCTTCCCGAACGCTGCCCACCCGAGTTGGATTCGACGAGAGATCTCTTTCTCGAAGTTGGACTTACCTAAATGTATTGTATGTCCTAGGTAAACATAGTGGTCAACAACTTCGAGTGTAACGTTCCCAACATTTACTGGAGCGTGGGCGTTGGACATAATTTTCGTCTTGTCCATGTTCATCTTAAGACCCACTCGTTGGGATGCGTTACTGAGATCTTCGAGCATGGTGCTCAGGTCTTCCAAGGTCTCAGCCATTAGGACCACATCATCGGCAAACCGAAGATGCGTCAGGTACTCGCCGTTGATGTTGATGCCAAGTCCATTCCAGTCCAGAAGCTTAAAAATATCCTCCAACGCAGCAGTGAACAGTTTCGGAGAGATAACGTCTCCCTGTCTCACTCCTCGCTGTAGTTGGATAGGATTAGAGCTCTGGCTCTGTACTCGGACCGACATAGTGGCGTTTTGGTACAGGCACCTTAACACTTCGATATACCTGTAGTCCACTTGGCACCTCTGGGGAGACTGCAGCACCGCCCAAGTCTCGATCGAATCAAAGGCCTTCTCATAGTCCACAAACGCCAAGCAAAGTGGCCGATTATACTCTTCGGTCTTCTGTATAACCTGCCGCAGCGTATGAATGTGGTCTATGGTGCTAAAGCCTTTTCGGAAACCGGCTTGTTCGGGAGGTTGGAAGTCGTCAAACCTGCGAGCAAGACGATTCGTAATGACCCTCGAAAACTTGAGTATGACTTGACTTGACACACTTGAGTATAGGAGTGTATTAATTAGGAGTCGAAGACATAAGGTGTCTTTCACTCCTAATTAATATACTTTTACTAGTTTGCTGTTTGATTTTAAACAGATACTTGTGTTTTTTTTATTATTATTATTATTCAAAAATACATTACGACCGTACCGCTAAGGAGTGGAACTCTTTGCCTGAGTCTGTGTTTCCTGACAAATACAATTTAGGGTACGTCTATTTCATACTTATTTAAAAAGATAAAAGAAATAATTATATTGAATCTTTGTCATTAAAAACAATAATAAATATTACCAATTAATGATTATAACGTTGTCAGACTACAAAAGGCGACGGCAAATTATCCTTGAAGTATTATACTTCGAAAACTATTCGCACAGTCGTTAATGTAATGGACCCAGTGCCAAAGATAAATGGTTAAGGGAAAACCGAGTCGTTCAGCCAAAATGTAATACGAATAAGTCTGCTACAAATAGCTAATACTCAATGTAGTAGCTAATATGATAGTAAGGTAATTTATCAGCAGGAACCCATAATCAAACATTCAATCATTGTGTTGACGAACACAAATTGTGTTTTTCTCTCCATTTGCTGCATATTATAGTCATTAATGAAAACAAACAATAAAGTCTAAAATGATTAATTGTAATTATAAACCATTGCCTTCTTTAAAAATATGATAATAAAACAAAATAAAAAAAAACCGTTGTGTGTACTTTTGTACGCACGTAAAAAGTTATACTACTTTATCGTTACTAAACAAAGATAACTAAAATTTTCCCACGTGTGGTCGTATTCTTTGTATGTGAAAAGAAAGATTTTATAAATTATATAGTGATCAGTAAGAAAAAGATTAAAAGAATAACGGGTTTCCTTTATATCTGTATACAGAATCAAGTAATATATCAAATACCATTAAAATAAACTGTATAACCAATAGTAATGTAAAATTAATAATAATTTATATTACAAACAAATAAAAAGAATACATACCGACAGTTAACCTCAAACGCACTGATCAATCAAAAAAAACTTAAAGAAGGTTATAAAATAAAAACCACTTTTAAATAAAATTGTTATATTGTTATTATATAATAAAAAAATGTTATTATAATTTAATATAAATTACTTTTAACTACCATATATAATTTAAAATCACACACACACACATTCATAATTAGTGGCCAACTTCATCCTGCTGGTTTATTCTATGTCGCTTTTGCGGCCAACTTCACACTGTAACTTTGTTTTGCAGTGATGTGCGCGCATCGTAAAATTTCACTCTCTACATTTTTTCACAACGCGCCTAAAGAAGTATTTCTTCAGTTATCACGAACAGTTTATATCTAAACTAGACGATGCAGTCGCTTAGCATAAAGCTTCGCTAGCACCATATATTCGAGCGGAGCGTAATACTAAAAAAATAAAAAATATAATGTTAAATAAATTTTAAAATTCCATAAGAAAGAAAACTTTCACATTGGCGCGCTTTTTTCAATGGGAAATCCCATAGTTTTTTAATCATAAGGTTTTTATTTTTATGAATTTCAAAATTCGGGCTCCGTCACAATCTGGTCCTAAATGGGTTGATTCGAATCCACAAAAAAATATTAAAATCGGTTAAGAACTCTGGAAGTTATGGCGTAACAGACATTTCGTCATTGAAGCTGATCCATGGGAGCTCCAATAATAGCCGGATAGCGAGGGACTGTGTTGGTTCGAGCCACGCATTAATACCTGAGACAAGTTGAGTTTTTCTTGTAATGTTTTTTAATAAAAAACTAGCAATTATATTAAGTACAGTTTAGCAATCAAAAATTTACATAACAAAAATTCTGACCGAGTTAGAAACTGATAAATCCGCTTATAGGCGCTTTGACCAATCTCTTGAACAGCATTATAGAACAGTGGCTGTCTGCCTATTCTAATTGATTGATGTAGATTGTAATTTGACCCATAAGTATCTTATACCATAGGACCTACGGCCACAGATCTCTTCATTCTATTTTTCATAAATAGCCTCATTAAAAATATGTAAAGTTACATTAAAGTGAACTAGGTCAATATATTTCAAAGTTCTATTCTATTGCGTTTACTAAGTGATATAATAATGTGATTTGGAAAACTCCGATTTCGTTTTTTTTTCAGTCATATTAATAAAAATATATATATTGGAAGATAACTTCTTATAATATATCGGAAATAACAAAGGTAACTAATTTAGTTTATTTTCATGTTATCGTTAGACGCTTTTTTAAACTGCTTTTTGTTCTCTTTAATTTAAGTTCCTTAATTAGGTGTAAGTAATCAAGATGGTTGCTACAATGTAAAGCTCTTCTTAGCTTGCGCAAAATCCGATTTTAAACTCTGGGATCACAATTATTGGGTACAACTAACTTGTTTTTAATGTCTTACGATTTTATACCAACTGTAGATATTGCGGTTGAAATTTGTGAATTTTGATAAAGTTGATAAAACTGCGCATGGTTCCGCATTTCCGCCTTGAAAATGATTCAAGTAACTGTTGAATAATACAAAAAACGTAAATAAGCGGAGTTTTTATTTGAAAAGTAGATTGTCGTAATTGCAACGTGAGGAAACGGAAAACAAATTAAAAGCTTTTGCAAGATTTTGATTGTCCAATAACACTAAAAAAAGAAAATTGAGTGATTTTTTATTTAAGTTAAAAGAAATCGGTTAAATTTTAACATCGTATTACAGTAATGCTACTCCAAAGGGCTTCCCATCTTAATAATTTTGCTCTCTACATTATGTTTTCGGTTTATCCAATCTCCGTTGGCAATTAATCACAGGATGGCACCTCTTGACAGGACTGAAGTTTCGTATTGTCTAAAAGACAAAAGTGGAAAAAATCGTTATGAAAAATGCTCCGCCACTCTTTCAACATAAAAGGGCCCAAAGGCTGCCGGAGTAGATTAGAAAAGGTCCTTGCCTTAGGCGCCATGGTACTGACAAGTATATTGCTTGATTTTTCCGACGGTTTATACATAAATTAAGTTCTTAATCAAGGCCAATATACATTGGAAATTTGTTTATTTATTTATTTGCAAGTCACACAAGAAGTGACCATGTACTTAACTCCTTTTGGATAGATTCTATGTTGTAGGTAGGTATAGTAAGTTTAGTAAATGAAATAAATAGCGACTCAAAATCATTTCAAAAATCTTCACGGTGCCCTAGAAGCTTTCTTTATTTATGAATGAAAATACAATACACATCACCTAAATAAACTGTAAAAAGTCAACTTTAGGACATTCTAGAACACATTTTACCCTGAATGCAAAATTGTTTATTTTCATTTTCTCGTATTAACTCGAAATGGTGTTCACAAGATGAGTCGTAAAGTACGTAACTGCATAATGGGTTTGTTTAGTTTGGAAATAGGTAAATAACTCGAGTCCAAAGATATCCAAAAACTGAGATTGGCTTTCATTTACAAAATTGTATTCCATTTTTATATATAATTGTTTTTTTATTATAGTTTATGGAATTTAGTTTTAATTATATATAACTAGCGACCCGCCCCGTCTTCGAACGGGTAGAAGAGGATATTATCCGTCGTAGGATCGCATCATCTCGATACATCAAATATGTGGATTAGTTTTAAATGAAATTTAATATCTACACTTATTAAATTATTTTAATGTATTTTGTTGTGTAGGCATTACGTACATTTTTTTATATTGAATAGGTTCGCCCTTGATCCCAATCAAGCGCGGGGGCCAAGACAGAATCCATGATAACACAAGCTAACTCAGAAGGTGCCTATTCACCCTGGGCAGTGCAGGGAGGAAGTTCCACTCCTTTGATGTGCGCATTATAAAAGATGTTAAGAAGCACTTGATGCGACAGCTAGGAATAGCAACAAAGAAAGGGTGATAGCCCGCAGTGCGCCTGATATATCGCTTGACCTTATGCAGGACGCTCAGCTTTTTAGCTGCAGTTTGAGCCTTAGAGTCAATGGTGGTGCCTATCTTGATTAAGATAATTCCATGCCAAGACGCTCAAGGCTGCCGGTAGTAGGTACAGATGTACTCCAGAAAGTAGTAATAAGGTTGAAGGAACTTTTTTTTTCCGTGAAAACACACTTCTGTTTTGGAGGCGTTGAAATTAACGACTTTATTATATGGATTAATGTCTGCCCGCTGGGAAGCGTAGCTTCGCGTCAGCAGTGCATCGTATAAACTAGAAAATCATGTTCATGTGGAGTATATTGTTAAATAAAGCTTATAGAGCATTAGGATTTGTTATGCAAAGTTCGACAAATTTCAAACAGATTAATCTTTTGAAGATTTTGTACCGCACATTTGTTAGGAGCATGCTGGAGTTTGCATCGGAATTCTGGAATCCGCAATATTCCAAGTATATCTATCGAATTGAACGATTACAAATGAAATTTAAAAAATAAGTGACAGATGTAGCCTATCTACTTCAAATAATAAATAATAAAAATGATTCTCCTGAACTTCTTTCAAAATTGGAATGTAATATTCCGATTAGACCTGCTAGGCACTACACCCCTTTTTGAATTCAACTGGACTCGTCAAACTTTCGCCGAAACTCCTTTCTGCTTCGTGCAAGTGAATATCTTTATGATTTGTGCAAATCTATAAAAATTGACCACTCTGGTTTAGCAACTGCGATGCGTTTACTTTGTGAAGATTTCTTTGTGCAGTAAATTAAACCATAATAATATGTGTAGGTACTATTTTAAATTGTGTAGGAGAGTTAAAGTTCGAGTTTTTAACTAATTCTTCCTAATTTGTCCACATTTATCCATTTTTAAAGTATGTTATTTAAATTATTATTATAACGTAAGCCGGAGGAGTTAATTTCATAGCAAGAAAAGTCCTCGTCGGATGAAGTCAAGTGAAATAAAGACTCCAGTAATGATTGATTATGATTAGAAACATTACATCTTTATAATAATTTAAAGCCTTATTTTGTTAAAAAAATCTAGTCTCATAGCCTCTTACACTTAAACACTGTCACATTTACTATTTAGTAGACAGATTTTGTGCTCTTGCACGTTCATACAATTAAATAAAGACACCTTTATCACAATTATGTCCCTAAAAATACTAAAAATCCTACTTAATTAAGTAAAAAGAGACGAATGTTTCTGATAAAACAGGCATAATATCAGAACTGATTCAAAGTTACGTATTTATTTCGATCAATCATCCGAATCCATCACGAGCAAGTCAGGATGAGAAAAAATTATCTTCAGATTTGCAGACATCACTAATGAATGTGACTCATTATTTTCATGATGTTTCGACGATTGGTTAAAATAGAAGAACTGATGTGAATTTCGATAATTCTACTTTTACTGTAATTTTATTGACCGTCATATAATACGTGACATGCTTGGAAAGTTTTAGGTTACTGAAAAACCAAGTTATATGGATAAAATAAAGAAATCTTTTTAAAGAATCTCTATCTTTCTATATACAAAATTTCATGAGTCTGAACAAATTTTCGAAACACTTTTCTTGTCCACCACAGACACCTGTTTTCGAACTCATCTTCCTGCAATGAAAACCGTATCTTTCTTTCAGGTGATTTTTTATTATAAGGAATAAAAAGAGACAAGTATATAATGCCAAGTCAGGACTGTACTCCACGTGAAGCGTGAAGTCCACGTAGTCCCTCCTTTTAAAAAGAGATTCAGCACTTCTTACTGATTGGATCGGTAAGCTTTCACAAGATTTTGCACGAATACCTTCACTTCATTACAATCGCCAAAAGTGACGGTTTGAGCCGGACTTTGCGCCCATGGAATTATGGGACCGTTCTTTTATGAGGATAACAGAGGCCGTCCCCTGTTACAGTATATACTGAGCGATATATTGAAATGATCAAGAACTTTTTTGCGCTAGCTTTACAGGGATTTTTAGGCTTTAACCGTTTAACTTGGTTTCAACAGGATGGGGCCACAAGTCACACCTCAAACAATTCTATGGCAGCAGTGAGAGAAATTTATGGTAAAAATGTCATCACAAAAAGAGGTAGAGGAGACATAGACTGGCCCGCTCTTAGCTCGGATTTATCCCCTATGGATTTTTTCCTCAAAAGTAAAGTTTTTGAAAGCAATCCTGAGTCTATAGAAGAATTAAAAGATAATATACGGTTGTTTAGGTCTGACTTTTAAAATTGAATTATGAGTCCTGATGACAACAATTATTTTAAGAAGAGATTCAGCACTTCTTACTGATTGGATCGGTAAGCTTTCACAGGATTTTGCACGAATACCTTCACTTTATTACAATCGCCAAAAGTGACGGTTTGAGCCGGACTTTGCGCCCTTGGAATTATAGGGCCGTTCTTTTATGAGGATAACAGAGGCCGTCCCCTGTTACAGTATATACTGAGCGATATATTGAAATGATCAAGAACGTTTTTGCGCCAGCTTTACAGGGATTTTTAGGCTTTAACCGTTTAACTTGGTTTCAACAGGATAGGGCCACATGTCACACCTCAAACAATTCTATGGCAGCAGTGAGAGAAATCTATGGCAAAAATGTCATCCCAATAAGAGGTAGAGGAGACATAGACTGGGCCGCTCTAAGCTCGGATTTATCCCCTATGGATTTTTGCCTCAAAAGTAAAGTTTTTGAAAGCAATCCTGAGTCTATAGAAGAATTAAAAGATAATATACGGTTGTTTAGGTCTCATTTTTAAAATTGAATTATGAGTCCTGATGATAACAATTATTTTAACCGACTGGTAGAGTGAAGGTTACTGTTTTGTCTTTAGCGCATGTTGGTTTTGCTTTACATGTTACAATTATGATTCTCCTTAATTCTAATTGTTTACCTTTTTCTTTCTCAACTTAATATAACGTCGGGAAAATTTGTAATTTTTGTTTTGTTTTTAAATTATTATCTATATGCTAATACTTATCTAGTTATATGTAACTACGGTCATGTATTTTTTGTGCTTTAATTTGAGCTGAACATGATACGGTCATATCTATGCGACATTATATGTCAAGTCATTAAAATTAGAATTTTTTTTTGTAAACGAACCTTATATTTTAATACATACTTTATAGTTTAAATATATTTTTATATACATCCAAAGCTTTTTAATAACTATACTCCTAAAACACAATAGGTATTTTTGTTTGTATTTTAGAAATTCCATTTATGTCATGAAATCGCTATAGTGTTTTATAATAATAAAATTAAAAAGAAGAAGTAAGATATCCCTAATTTACCATGTAACAAGTAAACTCAACTTCGATCCAGTTATCATTTTCATGCAGCATACGAAGATACAATCACAAGTGAACGCTACTCCAAAACGTCATGGGCAATAAAATCTCCGACAGAGAGTCAACTCATAGAACATATTACAAGCTGTGGCAGAGCGTACAAAAGTAATCTATTTTAGAACGACGACATGGGTGGCACGGCCGTAAATCAAAGCAATTTGTTCCAAGAAATTTAGACCCCCACTAGTATGTCGTGTAAATAATTAAAATTCTATAACGGGCCGTTTAATGTACTTAAAACGTGCACTTCCCGGATGTCGGTAATTTCCATTAAATTTGTTGTGCTTCATTTATAAATTTCTTCGTTGACAACGTTATTAATTGACAATAGCCGACACGGATGGTCGTTATTGGGATCGATCAATAACATAATTGTCTTAAAATCTTTATTTTCCAAAGCTCAGTCTCTAAATGAATTTTACAGTTAGCGTATCATTTGAATTTAATACTAGTTCCGTCACGAGATAAGTTGTCAAAGAAAAAAATGCAAATGTAACAGAGATGAAATTATTAATATCTCAACTTAAAAACGCTGTTTGACTTTTTATATCTCCATGGTGAAATTACGCAGTAGGTTAATAAAGTGAAAATAACTATTCATTTTCAAACTTAAAGTTATTAAAACTATGTACCTGCAAATAAACACGCGTGTTAATACTGTAATTACATTTTTTACTTTGAGACCTGGGCAAACAGACATTAATATAATTGTTTTTCGCGAAAAGGTCTTAATTCCAAGTAGTAACTAAACATTTCGTGGCTATTGATATAGCCCAGTCAGTATTGTCAGATCAAAGCTTAATAATGGAATTGTAGGTACTGAAGTCAACTCAGATGATGGTTTATATGATGTCTTAATATGCTTACATTTTGTTGGAAGTACAGACAAAAATGTTGACGTATATTCACAAGTACCACAACCACACCACTCCACAATCACAACATTAGGTTACACGGAAATTTGACATTTTACTGAGATTCATTAGGCAAGCTAATAATTATTAATAGTTTTGACTTTGAATTGAATCTTAAAATTATAATTCGAATTATGACTTATGCCCTTTTACGCAGAGTCACTAGTAAATAAAACACTCGCTAGTAAAAATATGGAATCGCCCTCTTGTGTTTTGTTCCCAGTGATCTTAAGAACAAAAAAACAAATGAAGATTAATAAAAACTAATGCTCAACATTAACATTTTTCCTACTTTTACAATCATCTTAAATTTAAACAGGAAAGCAACTAAAGTAAGTAACCCTTTATAGAAAACATTGTTTTTAATAATTTATTTTTTAAAATATGACAATTACATACGTGCATCTGTAATAACTGAACTTCTTCTTGTTTCATCTTCACGCCCACTTTCAACTCGTAGGGTTTTGTATCTACGCTCCTTTGATAGGTCTTGTTTATGGCCTTTTGAACTCTGTTGACGTATTTATACACTGGTTCTTATCTTCTATGCAAAGTTTTGAAAGACGAGAAAGTTTTGACGCTACAGAGCGATAGATTCTTTCTACTTGGTCATTTCCCTGAAGTACTCCAAAAGTAAAAAGAATGTGTTGGATATTCTCATATTTGCAATAATCTTGAAACTCGTGGGTGATAAAAACTGCTTCTCTATCTGATATAATCCAATCAAGGTTACCAAAGGTTTGTTGATAAACATGAAATAAATTATTATCTCCTTTGCTGTGGTATTATCCACTGGGAATAACCAAACAAAGTTAGTCAATGCATCTACTATAGTCAAAATATAATTATAAAATTTTGTAGTTTGTAAAAGTGCTCCTACGTAGTCTATATGCAAAGTACTTAGTGGTAAACTGTCCTGACATTCTTTATTAATTGCCAACAAGCATGGTATGCAGGTCACCAGAAAGTTATCTAGTTTAGTTGATATATCTGTTATATGATAATCTTTATGAAAAATTTCATCATCATCATCTAATGTATTTTTTTGATGACCGCCTTTGATGACTTTTAATATTTTTTAAATTTTGTTCATAATAGTTTTTGTAAAAACCTTTTTTATATGAAATTGCTTGGATGCCTTCATCTAATTCTTGTGGTCTCATGATTTGGTCATGGAGTCCTCTAGTTACAACAGTGACAAGGGTTGTGACTAACAGCATCCACATGTCTTATTTGAGTGCCTTTTCTGTGCTTGCAACTCTGGCAGTCGTAAATCATTCATTTGGGGTTATATCAAAAGCAGAACAATCGGTGATAATCTAGAAAGATATTCCAAGCAAATATTTTCTGAATTACTTCCCTCCTTCAAATACTTAATGCACAAAATGTTCAAAGGCGGAGTTCATGCCGTAGGATTTTTTTACCTGACTTATAGTGCCACTACTATGCCAAATACTCAGGGATTCTCGTAGATCAGCGTCTTTCTTGGCACCTACATATTGAATTGCCCATGAAAAGAGTGCAAAAGCTGATTTGGACTTTTAAAACTTTACGTCACATTGCGAGTAAAGAATTACTGACTCAAACATATGTTGTACTGGCGCAATCCATGATGGTATATTGTATATCAGTGTGGGGCTCAGCTGCTAAAACTTCTCTACTATGTCTGGAACGAGCCCAAAGGTTACTAATAATAGAAATGCTTCTAAAACCATATAGATACCCCACTGAAAATCTTTATCATGAAATTAATCTTCTATCAGTAAGGAAACTATACATATAAGATATTGTTCTTAGAATGCAAAAATCTCTTCCCTTTGATGCTAAATTACTAAACAGGTGAAGAAAAATAAAGTTGCCTTGGTTCCCACAGTAAAATCAGGCTTTGCAAGATGGCAGTACTCTATGCAGTCTTCCTCAATCTGTAATCAAATAAATAAGTCCCTTAACATTTACCCCCTTAATAAACAAAAATGTAAGAAAACGGTCTTGGAATGGTTAAAATCATTAACTTAAACGGAGACAGAATTGTTGCTTAAAAACTAACATATCATAAAATATATGTATAACACATGAACAATACAACACATGCACACACGCACACTCACACTCACATACACACAACACATACACATACTGCACACATATAAGCAGAAAGAAAAGATAAATATATTTAATTAAAGCATAATATTACTTGCTTGTTTAGTGTTTAACAGTTGTTATTTAGTTGGCTATGTACTGGTGTTAAAAGAGCGGTTTTTCCTACCACAGGCGATGTTTTGCCTAAAGGGGAGTTCCCACATCTAATTTTTGTAATGGACTAAGTAACCGAAATAAAATATTTGAATTTGAACTTCTTATGATATATCCCAAAGATGATAAAATGCATCTTTGAAATCAAGTTTACCATTTTCTTTAACATGCAGTAGTTTGTCTATATGATCTTTTTAATTATGCGTCTATAATAAATACACAGTTATGTAACTACATTGAATTATTTCATTTTTCTTTTTCTCTATAGTCTTAAAGTGTAGGGCTAATACACTCAAAAACTAAGCTTTATACTGCAACTATCTAACCACTCAGCTATTTGTTTATCAACTGCTTTTTGCTTCTTATAAGCTAGAAGTCGGAGCATCAGTGCTACTGATATTTATCATCCTTCAGTATAATTTGCAACCCTAAAACGGGAATTCTTTAATCTTCAGGGGTTGATAATGATAAGTATCCACTAGGCAGTGAGCTTTCTCCCTGATCTTATTTTCTGACACATAACTTACCAGTATATTATCTGCGGACAAACAAGATATAATCCTCAAAACGACACTTACGATTCCTTTATCAAACATGACAACCGCACTTTCCAGTAATGGTTGACTCAAAATTAGGTTATAAGGCATTGCATTACTCGGAACAATATTAATCAACACTTCAAAGAAAAAGCCGTCAATCTCGAATACAATTTCGAACTTTCCTAAAGAACCGACGAACCAAGACCATTTAATGCGATCTTTGACGTAAGTGTTTAGGTCCAGTTAAAAATTATTCTTCCATCATCAGATTATGTCACTACCAAAATCTATCAAACCTTGGACATTTACGCCATCACTACATAGTATAAAACAAAGTCGTTTCCTGCTGTCTGTCTGTCCCTATGTTTGCTTAGATCTTTAAAACTACGCAACGGATTTTGATGCGGTTTTAATAGATAGAGTGATTCAATAGGAAGGTTTTTAGACACTGACAATGTTAGAGGTTTTTAATGGGATGTCGTAAATAAACACGTTTTTGCGCTTACATTTTATAGATCAAAATTATGTACTACAGTATTGTACATCTAAAAAAGGTCTACAAAAAAGTCCGCGATGGTGTGTGTCTATATTTAAGGGATAACCCACAATAACCATTTTTTATCCATTGTATATTTAGTATCAGCATTGCACCCGTGCAAAGCTGGAGCAGGTCGCTAGTTAATATTAAAATTTTCACTGAAATATTCTACTTGGTGTAGAACATTTCATTGGTATTGTTTACGTTCATTACTGTTTGACAATAACGGCTGTCACTAGATCAAACGTTCGCATTCTTCATTGCAGTCAACATGACAGTCGCATTTCTTGAAGCCCGTGTATAGTATATATGCACACATATGTCTCATTTCTGAAAACACCGGCTAAGCAGTAATTGTCAATTTCAAGTCATTTGGCTAATGACATATTCAAGAAATATTATCCCCTTTTATAAGTTTACTTCAAAAATAAACATCTATTTTCTTTTGTACCTATTGTGTTTTTATGGTCATTTCAAACTAGCGGCCCGTCCCGGCTTCGCACGGGTGGACAAAATTCTTTAAATTTTTTTAGCATTAAATATAGCCTATGTTACTCAGCGTGAATGTAGCTTTCCAATGGTGAAATAATTTTTAAAATCAGCTTAGTAGTTTTTGAGCTTATTTCAAACATACAAAAATACAAATCTCTCCTCCTTATAATATTAGTGTAGATAACAATGAGATCCCGACACTTTTGCATGCGTCTTGTCATGCTTGCATCAAGCGCGCGTGGATTTCCTTAGCAGAGTTATTTTAGAAATGTATTTATTATACTCTTCAAAGATCTTAAACTTACAATCATCAACAAATATGTATCGAAAAAGATTATTACAGGATTTTATGTTGATAAAAAACTCTATGGCTCATAACTCATTAATAGGTACCAACTCTTAACATCTTACACACGTGATAACTTTTAAAAGAAATATCCGATTTAGATGGAACAAAAGGTATTTTACTTCTACATAAATACTCTTGATAACATAATGCTTAATTTCGATAAAGATTAATATAACGATACATATTTAACGTAGTTTTATTTTCTTCACACGATTTAATAATTGTTTTGAACACAAAATCGGTTATTGTGATTAAACCATGATAGCTAGATATATGTTTTTTGTAGGTCTTAATGGGATTTACAAAACCGTAGGACATCATTTTGTTCTATTGTCAATAGTTTTTGCAGCGCACGCAAAAATAGGTTTACGATTTTACACCTTGTGTTACAAAATAGCAATTTTATTACGGATCCCTAATTTTGAAAAAAAAATATAGCCTATAGCCTTCCTCGATAAATGGACTACCCAACAATGAAAGAATCATTCAAATCGGACCAGTAGTTCCAGAGATTAACGCGTTCAAATAAACAAACACACAAACAAACTCTGCAGCTTTATAATATTATAGTATAGATTTTACGGAAATTCAGGTCCACCCTATTAAGAATAAATAAATATTAGAAAACATTGTATAAATCATTCTCAACACAAGTTAAACTGCTACTGCACTTGTGTTATGGAAAACTAAAACAGTAACACTCCTATCCGACCTATGTAAAAAAGTATGTGTCCGATATTGATATACCCGGGAATCGATCTCGTGGTCGAACCTCAGAATAACGCTACTATGAAAGCTGATGCACAAACCGCTCGCCCACGGACGAGGTCGTTAATCTATAGACATGAATACCGAGGCGGTCATATCTTGTTCGTTGGTGTTCGGAACACATGTTAGCTCGCTAATTTGAACTGTATCTAAAACCCACAAATCCTCATCCGCCGACTACGTGCTGGTTTATTGCCCATTCTCCCTACGATGTTTTCATTTGAAAGAAGTGACTGCGTCCCAACAGAATTAATGAATAGGCCGATGATGATGGCTTTTTAGCCCTCGAATTGATGATTTCAAATTTTGTTGAATAACAACAAAATAACAACAACAAATTTACCTGACTACCCGTCTTAGCTTCATTTACCACTTCAATCTTGCCTTTACATTATATTAATTGCTTAATAAGTCCCCTCCTCATATATCACTCTGGATTAAATAAACATACCTGGGGACACTAGTTACAGCGATGAGCGCTGTTAAGAATACATCAATTATTAATACGTGTGCGCGACTAGTCCACCTGAGCCTCAATGTTTTGTATGTGGTACGAATAAAGGCGTGTTGTTGTTCCTACGTCGACAAAATATCAATAGCTCTCAATTGATGTTATAACGTATAATCTTGAATTAAAATTAATAACTGATTGGAGATGTTTGGCACTTTTTGAAGTATACATGAGCTGTTGACGGTCCAATGAGTCAAGACTCCTTCTTATTTCACGTCTCGTATATCTTGTTAAGTGTTAAAGTATATTAAGTACTTATTTAATTAACATTAATTTTATAATAACATATAATAGAAGAATTATGTAAATAAAAAATAAATACATTTTCGACAACGCATGTCAACTATTTAGTCCCAAACTTATCTTACCTTATTTTTTTACTTAAACACTATTACCTAGACAGAGAAATTAACGAAAGCACCGAACAGAACGTAGAACAGAATGTAATGAGATGTATGATATGCATAGATGTTGAGAGTATTTGTAAAGATGCGCCCCCACGTTTTGAGTGGCCCCTCGCTTGGCCCCGCCGGATTATTTTATTCTTTTTTTTGGTCTCCGAAAAACGTGGGATTTTTAGATTTTTAAATCTAGTATTACTATTTCATTCTTTTTAATTATTAACTCAACGAAATAACCATGTGTTACGCAACAATCGGATAAGCCACATACAAAAGTGAAAGTTGCCGATAGTTGACCTGAAAGTGCACCTAGAAAGTCGAAAGTTGTTTAAGCGTGCATTGTCATCGGGTTCTGAGCTACCCTGAAAGTTTCAACTCGCTAGGTGGTCGGGAAGTGCCTCAAATTGAGATACAAGATTCCAACCGGATAGACAAGACGACAGACAAGCAAACAGACAAGAAAGCGACCTAAGAAAATCGTGGGAAGAAGTTGGTACGTGAAAGTTAGCAACACGGCTACTTGACATCAGCGACGAAGCGATCGGGAAGACAATCTATGTGTGTGAAGCTCAGAACAATAACTAAAGCTATAGAAGCCGTGCTAAAATAACAACACAATACGTTAGTTCGTACTATTTTGACTTATACAGTTGTAAATGTGTAAGAAAGAAATAAGTATACAAATTTTGTTTCGTAATTTATAAGGTAGTCACTAGTTTCCCTTACGTCAATGATGTAACGGCATCGATATTACTATCGATAAAAATAAAATTAAAAACGTAAAAAAAAATTTATGCTGTTGGTATGTCTATGACACTAGAACGGACGGTAATGTGTCATAATAAACACGTGTAGAATCTGCAATATGAACATTTTGTAATGCAATATTCATGAGTAGAATTTTGGACCCGAACCAATTTATTTATTAGATTTACAGTCTTCAGTATCTAGAGAAACCAGGTAGGTACAGTTAAAAAATTGCACTTTGTATAGGTATATCTTATTAGGCTACATGTTTCTATTTTAAGTTAGACCTCTAGCAGTACATTAGTGAACACTGCATTCAACATTATATTTTTTATAGGTATATATTAAAAAAGAGGAAAAATTTTAAAAGAAAATTAATCGATTATTTAAATTAAATTAACCAACTATTATTTAATACATATTTACTTATTATTTTTATATACTACTCTGTCAAGAAAGTACCGGGTAAAGATCAATAATATGCACAATTGTTATTCATCCAAATTTATTTTATAACCTTCAAAGTATGCTCCTTCAGAAACGATATACTTACGCTAACTTAATCCAATCATCAACATTTTTTAAACGCTGTTTCCGGAATTGAGTTCATGTTCTCTTTGTTAGTGTTTATTTTGCGAAGACGTCACTTGCTGTTCTTTTTAACCCTTTCTAACTCTTTTTTTAATATTCCAATTAGGTTTTTTTATAATCTGCTATAATTTTCTGTAAATTAGATATCAGTTCAGAGATATCGGAATCAGTATTTGTTTCAACTGTGGTCATAGATTTGGGGCGTTTACTTGGTGGTTCATAATTCCTTCTTAATGCAATAGTGGTTTCTGAAACACAAAAATATTATTGTAAATAAGCTATCATTATTATTTGGAATACACGGTGCCAAAATGTTAATTAAAAATCTGAATATTTATTGGTAGGATTGAAAAAAAATATTTGACAAAGCAAGACTAAGATAATGTTTGGAGTAAAAAAGGAGCAATTGCATGTTCTGTAAATGTAATGTGGGTATAACATTTGCTTTCAGCCGCCGAAATTTAATGTTTTCATGTGACTGAAATGACTGCAGTCTAAAATGTTTCGAACAAATATGACTGTGCGCTTTCGGTGTCCAATTGTTCCTTGATATACAGCGTATCCATTCAGTTCTAATAGGTTCATCTTTGGGAAAACTAAAGCAAAAAGTAAAAACCAAATAATGTTGACATCGATAACAAAAAACACATCACTATCATACTATCATATACAAAACAAAAGGCATGAAAATAAGACAATTTAAACCAAAACTCATGGAGAAATCTATTTGTAATATTTATTTACTACAATTTCCTGAATATACCGTTGTAATATTGTCAAAATATGAGAATTTAGAAACAAAACTCACCGATGAAATGATAACACCTCATCCGTATTTTCTTTTCGTGATGTGTAAGACTTGCAGTCTGGAACAACACAAGCCATCCCGGACGCGGACTCTAAGATGTCTGAAGCGTCTTTATGCACACTTTCCTGTTATTTTATCACGAACTTCCTTGCAAAATAATAAAATTTCACGCTAGCCGCTCACAAAGCTGTTCGGCCACTGTAATACGACCGCATTGAATTTGGTCTTACTTTAGAAACAACGTTCATCAAAGACGTACTTTTAATTTGGTAGTATAATATACAACCAAATTACAACCATTTGACATTTGTACTTTGAGAGTTTGTCACAATGACGTGAAAATGAAACCTTACAATTATTGTTGTCTTTTTCGCTCTTTCCCATGTATGTTAGATTACTTTAAGTGAATACGAGAGCTGTTATACAGTTTTTATTTTAGCGCTCCTTCTATAGCTTTAGTTATTGTTCTGAGGTGTGAAGATAGATACGGGTTTAGAGCAATGCTACTGTCAGATTTACTCCAATAGAGAAAGCGGCGACACTCGGTCTAGTGACAACTGTTATTGTCAAACAGTGATGAACGTAAGCAATAACACCAAGTAGAACATTGCAGTGAAAATATTATATAATGGCGTATATATTCAAGGTTTTATAGATTTGGGTAGTGACGTAAATCTGATGATGGAAGATTAATTTTTCAAACTGGACGTAAACACTTATGTCAAAGATCGCATTAAATGACCTTGGTTTGTCGCCGGTCTGTTCATTTGGAATGTTCGAAATTGTATTGGGGATTGACGGCTATTTCTTTGAAGTGTTGATTAATATTGTTCCGAGTAATGCAATGCCTCAGAACCTAATTTTAAGTCAACCATTATTGGAAAGTGCGGTTATCATGTTTGATAACGGAATCGTAAGTGTCGTTTTGATGAATGTATCTTGTTTGTCCGCAGATAATAAACCGGTAAGTTAAGTGTCAATAAATAAGATCAGGGAGGAAGCTCACTGCCTAGTGGATACTTATCATTATCAACCCCTGAATATTAAAGAAACCCCGTTTTAGGGTTGCAAATTATACTGAAGGATGATATACCAGTGGTACAGGTGCACCGACTTCTAGCTTATAAGAAGCAAAAAGCATTTGATAAGTTTCAGTGTGTTAGCCCTATAGTCTAAGACTATAGTGAAAAAAAAATGAAATAATTCGAGTTTCTATTTAATAATCATATTATTATATTATTAATAATAGTAACATAACTCTGTATTTATTAAAGACGCATAATTGAAAAGAAATTGAAGATCATATAGACAAACTACTGCATGTTAAAATAAATGGTAACATTGATTTGAACGATGCATTTTATCATCTTTAAATCAAAGATGTTAGCCCAAAGTGTACATCACTCATTACACGATATGAATTTATGACCAGTATGAATTTACGAGAGCGTCTTTTGATCTCTTAATATACCCTATTTACTTCACTCGTTATATTACTTTCAAGTAACTAATAAATGAAAAAATACCCATAATATTCATTGAAGATGTGATCATATCAGCTGAGAACTATGAACAAGGTGCAAAGAGCAAGTAAAATAAGGCTTAATATTAATAATATTACAGCAAAAGTAGATATTTATATATTTTTTGCATTTTTTCAATGCGATCTTATAAGGTAAATTATTTTAATAGAAATTATTTAAATTGCATTTTCGATCTTGCTGAAATTTGCCATTGTCCTTGCCGAAATGGCTTCTACTGCTTTCTTGAGGGCTCCCGTCGCATCTATGATTGTTCGGTGGTGAGTTTCTTCGAGATTCTTGCTGATATTGACAGCAGTTTGATTAGGCTTAATACATTCGAACGCATTGTCAAATGTTGCGTCCGTGAACAATCCTCTATCGTGTTATCCACTGCTCTACATCTTTTTTCGTGGCAGAGGAGGTACGCTGTAATATCTGCGTTGATCTCGATAGCAGTGTATCCCCACCTAAGGGCCAGAATTGCGATTCTCCAAGCATTCGGTCAGCTTTGGCTATGCACGCATTCCTCTTCATCTCCTTAAGGGTGTCCTTAGCTTGGCTGAGCTGATATGTTGTAACTGCGCGACCGCCACGTCCAGAGCGTGTCTTAGCCGCTTTTGGTTTGTCGGCAGAAACCGTCGTAACTGTGTCAGATCCAGATGAAATGCCTGAAGGAAGACCTGTCATTTCGCTTGGTCTCTTTCTTCCTGTTAGAATACTCTATGATGTTAATAAATGCTCTGACTTATCTCTTCTTCTTCGGCGGACGAGCGAATCAGACAGATTGGTCTCGACTTAAAATATACCGAGGTTGAAATTCTCGTCTCTCCAATGATCCTATTTCACCGCTACCAGAAATAAGTTCAGGACGCCGGCAAGTCCAATCTTGTTGGATTCTTGGCCGCTTCGTATATAATCCACGGAGACATTAAATACGATGTCACCCGACGTGCACCGTCCCGACAAATTCCATCGCCATTCTCACCGTACGTGGGAAAGTGGGAATTACAATGGATAGGACACTCGAGTAGTTATATCCGACCTTGCACCTCTATAATCAGACGCTGGTCTAAATTTAGGACCAGGGTCCTCGTTAATATGAATCTAGTGAGCTCAAACCCGATGGAGTTGTGTTGTTTTTTTACAGAATTCCCATGGCCACCCAACGGCTTCTTCGTCAAATGAGCTTCATGTAATATTAATAAAACATTGTCGTCCGACTTTTACAGGGTGTCCCAGAAACAATATAAAAAAAACAATATAAAAATATGTAAAAAGTCTGTCATATGTTGAAAAAAATCAAGCATTTAAAAAAATCGATAAAATTTACAAATTGTGACTGTTATTCACTCTTGTTTCTACAAATCTTGACATTTCTAAACATTTTCTTTTGTTTTGTAATCTTAAAACAATGCTTCTGTATACTCTTATCTAAAATTTAAAGTTAGCTGCTGCTGCAACTAATGCCGTTCACGTTCACAGTAACTGCAATTTCGGCTTCATCTTAAAAAATCCGCACCAGATAGTTGTTTGTTGTGGGTGCATTTGTTTCTTGTGAATTGCAGTTTCTAAACCCTAAATTCAATAATTTTGTGTATTCACGAAGCCATTCAGATTGAAGCTTCATCGGAGAAGATGATTTTTTTCGGAAAATTGGGAATGACTTCACTTTTGCTCCATTACCCATTGAACGAATTGTCGGCATTTCACTGGTCTGCTGGTTTGAACTCCTGAGTAAGCTGAATGTTTTCAAGAAAACGACCGGTACGTTGACCAAAAGGAGTCTTTGTGACCATAATCGACCCAGTTCTTAAAATTTTTTGACCACTTTTCGAATGGTGGACACATCACGAGCACTTTCTCGATGAAAATTTTGCGAAGTTTGCGAACGATTTCAGCGTACCTTCCCCATTTTTGTAGTAAGTTTTCGCAATTATAACACGTTGTTCTTTTGTAAAAGGCGCACTTTTCTAATGATTGGAATAAAAAAAATTTCAGTGTGCTCTCTTACTGAGACACCCTTTAATTAAAATTTATTAATATTTCCCTTACATCTATAACTTCTCAAATGGCTTTTGTCTGTATTTTGTTCTGTCTTTATGAAAATAAATGCATCAAACTTTACGCTTATAAATATAGGAAAGTAGCAACTCAAGGGGCTTAAGTACTTAGTAACTTTCTTGAAATTTACATGTCAAAGATCAAGGTAACTTAATATCTCCTTCAGAGGCTGTTTTGTGTGTTTAGCCGTACTTACAAACAGGTACGTCGTTTGTACGTAAATTCACTTTGCGTTGATTTGCTTTGTAGTAGATAAATTCATAGTATTATATAATGTCATGTAATGAGTACACTCCCAACATTCTCGATGATTGTAAAACTAGTAAATTGACATTATTGATTAGTATGCTCTCAGTGTGATCTGTGCTATTATTATCAGTGTTTTTCAATGGTGGTAAATCTCGTAAATGCAAATAATTAAATTGTAATTATATACCCACGATGATACTGATTGGTTTAAGTTGGTAATATTACCCTTATATAACTTACATCACGTTTGTCAAACTCAACCGACAGCGTCTTTGATTTTGACATCTGTCAAAGTCAGTTCGTATAAACACCACACTGTTGACAGAAGTGCAGTCAGCAGAGAGCTAGAGCAGACAGAAAAAGAAGAGGAGTGGGAAGCTCACCCCACCACGAACAACCGCTTCCGGCCGTGACCATTACAATTATATTACAACCATTACGGCCGGAAGCCGAAGAGTGTGGTGAAACGTATGCCCACATTATCAAGACGGCCAGGGCGTTACTGCCCCTCTTTGAGGTAGGCATTGACTCCGGAGTAACAGTGACGGGGGCGCGCATTATAAAGGAGCCGGAGGTGGACGGGGCAAAAGCGGATGCACTGGTCGAAATACTGAAGATACGACTCGGGGATGTTGCCACGATATGCAGGCCTGAGAGAACAGCGGACGTGCGAGTCTCAGGTCTGGATGACTTCGTCGAGATGCAAGAGGTGATTGAGGCGGTGATAGCCAAGTCAGGCTGCGCCAGGCGCGCCATCAAGACGCAACCGATCATATGCACCCCAAGCGGGTTTGGGCACGAGGTGATGGGGCTGTCGATCGCTGCGGCGAAAGCATTAGCTGACAGTGGAGAGAATCTCCGCGTAGGTTGGAGCATGGCCGTCACGGTTCACCCCGTTGCTCCGTCCCTCACGGAGCATAGGAGAGGTCCGCCCACGAGCGCGGACCCACACTGGAGCGGGTTGCGGTCGATTCCGGCCAAGGGCCCCGCGACCCGCTCCAATGTGTATTGGGACGCCGCAGTTTTTAGTGGGTAGGCCTCCAAGCCTTTACCGGGCACTAGGCCGGGTAGAGGCATGGAGGAGAGCCCCACATATCCACCGTGTTCTCCCGACACGGTGTGAATGCGTAAGGCATTTTCTGCGAAAACAAAAAAAAAAAAAAAAAAGGTTGGAGCATGGCAGAGGTCAGTTTGCTCGCCTTTCGACCTCATGCTACAGTAAGTCGGTAATACGAAACCCAGGTTCCCGGCGAAGGAGGGCAGGAGCGGCCTCTGCTTCAGGTGCGGAGCACCAGTTCACATAGCCGCTACCTGTAAGCGGGACACGGCGTACTAGGTATGCGCCGCCTTCGGGCGGCCGGCCGACCACGCCATGGGCATATGCGACCCGCCGATAGTGAAAGAGAGGTCCCCTGAACCGGCGGTCCCCATGGTGATAGGGGTACGGGTGGGTGTGTATAATACGCTCGGGGGGAGAGCAAGGGCGGATCCAGCTTTGGCGCCAGGGGGTGGTCAAATAGTCGTGGTCAAGTCACAAGAAGTAATAATTTTTGATAATAATTGATACAGGTAAAGAGTAGGTATTTTATTAATGTATGTAAGTACTGTACCTACCTACCTAAATTTTTAAGAACTCTATTCTTAATATTGGAATTTTAAAACTTTTCAACTTAATACTTTATCTTTATATATATAATTCTTCTGTGAGTGTGTATGTCACTGAACTCCTCCTAAACGGCTGGACCGATTTGAATGATTTTTTTTGTGTGTGTTCAAGGGGATCTGAGAATGGTTTAGATTCACAAATCAGCCCGGCAGATGGCGCTGCAGACGGTATCTAGGTTATTTATCTATACTGCAAAAATAACAGGCAGGACAACGTCTGTCGGGTCCACTAGTTAAATATAATAGTTCATTGAAGTAAGTTTAGTCATTCCGATTGAGGTTAGGTAGGTCTTGCTAGAAATAGTCGAAACCTCAGACAAAGTATACCAATGGACTCGCAATGTATTAACTATGGCACAAATAAATTTGCGTCCAGTCTGCCATTACAAAGCAACGTGTAATCGCGTTAAAATATCAGTCAGTGAGCATAATTTGTGAATACATTTTACAGTTCTGTTTTTCATAGATTTTTTAATGAATTGTATAAAAAAAAACATAATAAGTGTGGAATCTTGGATGCGGTGTCCCTAGTTTTTGCCGCTATCTTAGAGCACCAACATAAATGTTTCGCAGTATTTCATGTCCTTTGATAGTCTAAGGTTGAAACACAGCGCGCGCAATTGTCACACGAATATGAAAGGTGGGGCGGTAGAATTAAAATTTTAAATTAAATTTTTTGGGGTGGTTGGGATCTACCTCCTAGCGGTCCACCCCGGGCAACGGCATCATGGACCAACTCGGCCCTTGGTGACGGCTGATGATCCCAGCGGCGGTGGTAGGCCCCGCAAGGGACTGCCTGGCTCGCAACCACCATCCTGCCGAAGTTCTGCTGCGTTCCGTCGGAGGTCGGGAGTACCAGTGCCCATGGGGGTTGGTAATCAGTCAGTAGCGCAGCTTAGGACCGGTCTTGGTCTCTTGACTATGCTGTACCTAGTAACGCATTCTGGAGGATAGCGAGATTCGAAGCACGGTTTACGCCGCTAGCCGACCGCAGTTAGTAGGCGGCCCAAGTAGCGCGCTAGCTACGCGTGAAAAGCTGCCAAAAAGCCCCGCCAACTTGCGAAAAATCCCGAAATGCTCCACCGTGCCAGTTGGCGACTGGACGGGAGGACCCGGTGGCCATTTCGGGCGACTCCGTAGTCTCCTGGTGAGTTCCCTTTTTTGGTCGACTTAGCCCAAGAAAACTTCCTTTGGTCGACTAAGTAGCGTCTCAACTAAAAATCCTACCCACCAACATTCACCATCACGAAAAGAAGGAACGGGAAGAATCTTTAACAATGGCTGCACTTCCTCCCATTTAAAGTGCACCTTGCGAACATTAGAGGACTGCACTCAAATCTCCATCCGGTCCATCACCATCTGGAGAACGAGAAGCCGCACCTATTCTTCTTGACGCTGAATACTCAGATAGCAACCCCGTCGGACGACGCGTACCTCAACACCCTGCCTACACACTTGAGCATAAGTTTAAGATGTGTGCAGAGGTCTATGTGTTCGTCCGCAATGACATATGCTATAGGCGTCTGCAATGCTTTGAAAAATCCGGGTTTTCTGTTATCTGGCTTCTAGTGGACACAGGGGTAGAGAAAATACCCTACATCTGTGTCTACCGATCGCACAGCGGTGACCGGAAGACGACTCGACTCATAGATTACCTCACAGAGACGGCAGACATGGCAACTCAGCGATATTCAGCGGCGGAGCTTGTTTTTCTAAGGGACTTCAACGCTCAACACAAAGAGTGGCTATTCCTATACTAGAAAACTGACCTTGCTGGGAGAGAAGCGCGACGATTTGCCCTAGTGCTAAATCTTACCTAGCTGGTGGATCGAGCGACGCGAATTCCAGATATTGCTGGCCACACACGCAATTGTCTAGTTCTGACAACTGATCCACACAAACCTTCGGTATCGGTCTCAGCTCCACTGGGATCGTCCAACCACTGTGTGGTGAAATCCGTATCAATCTGCTCTCCTCCAGATGATAGCCCTAAGGGCATGAGGCGGGTATGGCGTTACGAATCAGCAGATTGGGACGAGATGCATATTTTCTTTGCTTCTTATCCCTGGCGGCAAACTTGCTTCTCTTCGAGCGACCCTTCATACATCGCTGATGCGATAGCGGATGCAATTCGGCAGGGAATGGAGTATTTTATTCCATTCTCCGACATCCCGCTCGGTTACAAGTCCCGACCTTGGTATAATGCGACCTGCGCTCGTGCTGAGGACCAAAAACAATCTGCTTACCAAGCATGGGTGCATATCCGCGATCGCGGGGCCGTGCACGGAGAATCCGAGCGAAGAAGAGGGCCTATAATTCGGTCGCCAAGTCATGCAAAAGGGTGATACTAAAGACGAGATTCGACCACATTAGCCGAATAGGGACGAAACTGTCTTCCTATCCGAATAGAAGTAAACAGTTCTGGTCCCTCTCGAAGTCAGTCGAAGCGAATTTCTGCCGTCTTATGCCATTGCTGAAATCGGGTCACTGGCCCATTCTGCAGCTGAGAAAGCAAGCCTACCCTACCGCCAGCTCCTTTCTTCCGTCGGACATCCAGACGCACTGCAGGTTACCACCCTTTCTTGGTTGATATTCCTACCTGTCGCACCAAGCGCTTTTCAACATCCTTCATAATGCGCACAGCAAAGGAGCGGAACCCTCCCTGCGTCTGCATTACCGAGAACTTATAACCCGTCCCTTTTTGAAAGCCAGGGTGAATAGGCATCTTCTGGGTTAGCTCGTTCTATCATGGATTCTGTCTTGGCCCCCGGGCTTGATTAGGATCAAGAAATCCATCCTAAATAAAAAAAAAAGTTCGTTCCCAAATAATGCATTCGCTATCATACAAAGTATTATATTAAATTATTTGAATATTGAAGGTACTTACATTAAATATATTTTGTGACAAAAAATATATAAAAACATTGTTTTACAATTTAAATTAGTGGTCTACGTAGGTGCTAGACCCAGCCCAGGGGGGGGGGTCATGACCCCCATGACCCTCCCCCTGGATCCGCCCTTGGGGGAGAGGGTCTCTTCCACCCTTCCCTAGCGGGAGTACATCTTGTTCATGTCTGTGTACATTTTCGGTCAAACGTCCATACAAAAATCGGCATTGTCCTTTGTTTCAACAACTTGTTTTTTACAAATAAATATTTTATTGATCAGCTCTCATAGTAGGTCGCCCTGTGTTATCCTCCTGGCGGGATCTTCAGTGTTCACTGTTATTAAGTTGTATTTTAGAACATACGTGCAATGTGCACGAAATAATTGTGTATGTGTTCTCTAGATTGCGTGTGTACTTACGGTATGTGTACGTACAGCTAAGTAATCATTTTTATAAGTTGTTCAGTTCAAATGTATCATAATCAAATGATTTTAACCGTCTTTACAAGAAACTTTTAAAAATCTGCAATGGTAATAGTTTGTATATTGTCTAGGAGCAGAAGTTTATTGTAAATGCGCGGCGCAATATATTTGAAGTATTTTTTTGATAAACAAGAATGAACCAATGAAATTTTATATTTCACAAATCTATTGCATGATTTTGGAGGAGACCAAGGGACTTGTTTAATATGAAATTTACCTATAGGTTTTCATGGTAAACCTACTCTGAGGTCCCGGGTTCGATCTCCAGCTGGGTCCATGTATAAAACGAACTTTTCTATTTTGGCTCGGTTTAATTACCATTATTTGTAATAAGATCATTTGTTTTTTTTTGTCTGTTTTCCGATCGTTGCGAAATTTTCCATATAACCAAAACTAAGGTTTTAAGGAACTAGACACTAAACAAAAAACATCTGCTTTATGTTGATGACAAGTTGGATATACTACTGATTCCAAATATCTAGCAAAATCATTGAATAATAAGCTAAAAGTTAAAAAGTCTAAACTCGTGCCACCTTCCAACTCCAGCATGGGACCCTTTACCATAAAAGATCAAAGTACTCGTCAATAGGAATCAAACGAACCCAAACTTGATTGGTTTATGTTGTTTTATTGCGGAATTCCAATGGCCACCTTCCAGTTTCCATCAGATCATATACAAATGCATGCAAAATTTTAACTCAATCGGAAATCGAGAAATGGGACAAATTTACATTGCAAGATTTCATTATAGACACCAGGACACGGGAAAGTAAATAACATTATAATAATAATTTTTATTCAATAACGATTCGTATTTTCTTGATAGCTTATTTTCTAAGGTTATAATATTCATTTCAAAGATTATACATTAATTTCATTACTATATTTAATAAAACGTATTTTCAAATTTTACATAATATTTTCGTTATAATCAAGGAATATGATTATGATCAATTGTTTAGGTTGTAAGAGTATCTTACATCGGAAGAACTCGATGTTCGGTTTATTCTTAATGGATAGGTTTCTCCTAATTCATTTCGATCTCTGGTGGTAATATATAAAAAATAATAAGACCTTTTATTTTAAATTTAAATTTTTCATCTATGGCAGATATCACATCAAAATTGTTTTTCTAAAGTACAAAAAGTGTATTCGGCGATTTTTACTATGTGTGAAATTATTCAACAAAGGAATTCTATTAAATTTTGTGTGCGGAACCAAATTTCAAGTGAAGAAATTTTTCAAAATGTTGCAAAAGGCCTTTGCAAAAATTCAACCAATATCGTTCACAAAGCACCGTATTCGCCTTATTTAGCTCCATGTTACTTCTGGCTGTTCAGCAAACCCAAACGACCGCTCCGGGGAAATCGTCATCGAAGGAATCAGTCCTAAATTAAAACTATAGTCATGCAGGTTTTTCAAAGTTAATTACTTGTTACAAATAAAGTTCAAATTGATACTAAACATAAACAAAGTGTACTCACAGTTGTCACTTCACTTTGTTACTTACTACCACTGACAAAGGTGTTTCTTGACCCTTCGCCCACTACTCTATGATTTATTATGATGAAGACGTCTACCACATTCAGAGTAATAGGTAATTATTGCTTATCTTCAGCTCCAAGATACTTGTCCTCTCAAAGGAGCTTCGCCCTTGACAGCAATCCACTGCCCGTTGGTGCGAAAACAAAGGGCCTTATCATCACCACAAAGGCTAATCCGGCACAGACGCACAAAGGACCAAATGTACGATTGTCCTAAGCTCAACCATACCAGTGTGTGCTATGCCTAGCACTAAGTGAAATAAAACGACCAAATCTGGAATGAATGTATTTTCAATTCAACAGTTGTGGTAAGTATTATTTGCCATGATAGTTTAAATTTATATGGAATTCTGTTCAACTGACTTTTTGCTTAATTAGTATTAATTAAAATAGGATTAGTAACGTGTTTTTGATATTAAGGGCTCCTATAGCTATCGGAATCTATAAAAGTTTAAAACAATATTTGCTTCATAGTGATATGCAGCAAAAGAAATTTTTATATTTAAGGTATTCTTAAAATTGATCGTATCAATGCTTGCGTCTGACAGTGATTGATTTTTATAATGGTGCACTCTCGCTTTGACATAAAAAAAATCAATAATACCTCCAGTAGCATCGCAGACGGAAGCATAAATGGAATAAGTAAACAAATAACTCTAATGTTAATAAAGTGTGTACAATAGTTATAAACAAATAAGATCATGTTTTAAAAGCTTGAACGAGTTTACAGAATAGTCCTTTTGAAAGTATACAGTGATAATATATGCTCCTATGGAGTATCTAACTTTGGAAAACTTTGATCTTATTTTTCCAAAAAAGTTGAGATAAACATGGGATCAACCAAAGTTAACTCGTGTTTTTAGAAAACTTCTGCTCGCCGCTAAGCATATTGTTTGCGGTTCCTGTGCATATTAACTTCCTCACAAATGTTTTGCTTGTAGTTTGCATATAGAACAATAAGAGATTTTATTCTTTTTGGGTCGATTGTAGCTGTTAAACTAACGGGTAAATAGGAAATTCTTAACGGAATTACTCTTGGGGTTTCGTCAATTCTAGAAGTTACTATTAGAGTATTTTCAAAATTGTTCCAAGTGATTTTAAACTTTCCTATAGTTTAAATAATTTTTTTTATCGGGAAATTATATCATTAGACGGTAACTGGCATAGCAGTATTTTTCGACTATTTTATGAATTTAGCTATATATTTTTACTTAAGTTAGAAACATTTTTGTCGTTTTCATTTTCAATAAACAATATCGTCTGAGAAGTTAAAGCTTTCTTTTCTTTCTTTTCGAATTTCTTGTTCTTTGTATAAATTGTCAAAATCTATATTCAGCACTAAAATAATCTGAGTAACAAATAATTAAATTGTAATAACTAGTAATCAGACAAAAAGCTTTATAGTTCTTGTTATAAGTTTACTAATTGATTCCGTGTAAAATACTGCTTTGTCTTTTCTCATAATCAAAAGTAGAAAAACTAGAAATGCCAAGACTGTTTATGATGCGCATATAAATTAGCTATAAAGAGCCAATATTTCAGTTTCTTGAAAAAAACTTTCAGTCCTTGTAAATAAATAACTTCCTCGAAATAAGCGACAAAGCGGTGAATATATAGAATTTGGGCACGGGACATTTAATCTCCGCGTTTGGCTGCTATTCGGCCGCTTCTCGTATTGCCTTACATATAACACGCAAACCTTTTAGATTAGGGAGAGCAAGGGCAATTTTTAGGATCAATTGGCTTTACGAGCCATAAAACCTTTTTCATACGTATGCGTAGAAATCAGACTGCCCGAATCATCCCGCTGTATCACATTGTTATTATTTTTGTCCTATGTGTTCGACCATTTGAGACAATTAATCTCACCTCTCCTTTCCTATTGATAAAATTGCCTTATACTACTATAATTAAAGATTTTGCTTCTAGAATTGAAATGGAATGGAATGTCAAGGAGGGGATTGGGACGAAGTGGAATGAAATGAGATGGGGATTCCACTCCATTTCTCAAGTCAAACGAAGTGGAGTGAAATTATTCGTTCAATAAATATAATTTCTATTTTATTAAATTTGGTCAAGCAATACAATCCAGATTAATGGATTTGTTTTTGCAAAGTTGAAAATAACTTAGGCTACGTTCAAAGGAGAATGCCTATACGCAGTACCCCATTACGTCACAGGTTATTTAACACGGGGAATAACAAATTACTTATACGTATAATATAATCATTATTTTAACCAAATTTAAAAATTCTAAATATAATATTATACAATTAACACATTACTTTTCCGAAATTGCCATGACCGAAAAACGCACAGAACAGGTAAAACGAGTATTTGTTTCTGCAAATCTTTTTATGCTCCACATACACACACAGTTTTCTTCGTAAACGGCCCATGAACATAAATATCTTATGCATCTAGTAAGCTACAGCTGCTGTCTACGTAAACAAGATTAAAAAGTAGAAAATAAGTAAATAGTACACAAAAAGTTCTATAATTATTTTTATCTCACCGTTTTATAAAGCAAACCACGTATTTTACGAAGTCAAAGAATCCTAATAACTATAAAGTCGTTTTGGCACGCCGAATCATGGGATTGTCTGTGTCAATATCAATTTAGTCATGGCGTTTTTTTGATGCCTAGAAATTAAAGTGATTTTAGTTGCCTTACAATTAAAGTCTTTTTGAGTTGGGGTCTGAAGTTATATTATAGTGTACTATAACTATATGCAATGCTCATATCGACAGTGTAACCTAAAACACATACCTATGTATATAAAATAAATAGTTATAGGGATTATTACAAATAGCCAAAAAGTAAGATTATGCATTTTATAACTTTTTTTAATATTTAGAAAATTTGGTTTAATATGCTACAACAAAAGCTTTATGGCATTGAAATAAAAATAAAAATAAAACTTGACTATTGAGTATAAATTTGGTTTGACACAAGTTAGTACGGATCTCTATGTTAAAATAGGCATTTTCCTTTATGAATGATGGGGTGTCGTTGTTTTGTAAATCGGTTACTGATATATACGAATTTGTTATGTTTACAAAATGGATCGAAAAGAGGAGCAACATTTTCTAAATTGATATCTCAAAATATAAAAAATGTATGTAAGGATAAAGTTAAAGATAAAATCTGCATCAGTGTCCACCCATCCTCATTGGGGTAGCCTTGGTAATAGTGGTAAAGTAATAGAGAAATATAAGTCGTACAAGCCTATATTCCTCATAGTTATGATTTTTAAGACGGATACATCCATCTATGAAGAATGCCTAGAACAGCTGCAGCAGTAGAGACAGTAATAAACTGATTATGGGATACTTTGAGGTTCACATCACTACAAAGCGGTTAGTTTTTATTATAGATGCATACTATAATTTTTGTCACGTTTTAAATTACAATTAATCGCGCACGAAGCCGCGTTTCCTTGTTTTATCTGTTGGGACATATTGCTAAACACGTATTATACTGTATCATTATACAACGTAACCCTTTTCAGGGTTTCTGCCACTTTCTATTTATGTCAGTAGGAACTGGGTGGCTCGCCCCTCATAAATCAGAGCCGTTTTGTTCAGGCCCATTACGCCATTTTACCGCCTTCCTACTAAGACAAAATTAGATTATACCAAAGGGAAAACCCTGCTCCACTGACATATAACTTTTCCTGTAAAACCTTAAATAGTTTCAACAGTTATGCGAATAGTGAATGCCGGTTCCTGGTGGCGGTGAGATTGTTTTTTTCCTCACAGGTGTTTGCCTGATGTCTCTGACGTGGAAATTTCGGTTTCAATCAGTTTGTTAGGTTTTTACTCATTTCGTTGGATAAAAACGAAACCTTAATACAAAATTTTAAACTTCGAAAGAAAAGGTGAAAAGAGAACGCATACTTAAAATATAACTGATAAAGGGGTTTACATCTGTACTCCATCGGCAAAGTTTTTAATTGTTTTTTTTTTCGATCGGATATATCAAGTTATAATCTACAATCAAGCATACGACTTTTTAACACAAAGAAAATAATTAAAGAATAAATTTAATGTTTGATATTATCGAAACTCGTGTTGTCTTACTAGACAAGATGAGATTCTGTACTTATTTTATACAGTAAAATCAAAGTGAACAAATCTTTTTTTATAAAGATGTCGTCACTTTCTTTCCTGGTCTTTCATAATTGTGTTTTACTTAACGGCTAGGATCAGCAGATGCGACCGGGTAATTAAACCCAGAGCATTCAAACTCAACTCCCAAAGGAAAGTAAATCCGTCTTAGAACAGATAGAAAATTAATAATAAAAACGGGCGGAAAGATTTATTTCAAAAATAGAAGGAAAAAAAAAGCTCAAATGCCTTGAGCATAAACGGAAGGTAGAAAGCCTATCTGTATTTTATAGGATACATTTCGGAGAGTGTGCAGCTGAATTGCACAATGCACAACCTTGTTCCACCGTCCCCATTTTTTCATCGGACAACCAGACTTACAAATTGGCGACACCGTTATATGGTGGATATACCAAAGAGTCGCACTAAGCGTTTTGGTTTCAATTTTATGATACGTACCGCTAAGGATTGGAACACTTTGCCTGAGTCTGTGTTCCTGACAAATACAATTTAGGGGTCTTCAAGTCACGAGTGAATAGGTATCTTCTAGGCAAGCGCGTCATATCCTAGTTCGCATCGACGCTTACCATCAGGCGAGATAGTGGTCAAGCGCATGCCTATTTTCTATATTAAAAAAAAGGCAATTGGTAAAAATCTCAAACTTTAGCCATAGGCAAATAAATTCAATATCATTAAGTGATATTATTAAACTGAAGTAAATGTAAGTTAGTAAAAGTTAGAAGAGTAGAAGAGCAGATGATATACTAATGCGTCTTCGTCGAGGGGGGTGTCCTAAGGAAAAGAAACCTGGGAAGGTGCTCTTAAAGGCGCCTTATTATACTCCTACTTGAAATCCCTTAATCCTCCTTTCCATTAAAGGATCTTGCCGTACTAACCTTTAACCTCCTTATGATGTACGTAACGGTCAATTGTAGCCAAAAAAAAATCCAAAAAGGTAAACATTCGTCATTTTTTTGCACGCTAATTAGGCGAAGATCCTCAGCAGATTACCTACAATTAGTACATATTAGTCTCGTAACCAGCACCTAGAGCTAGATCAGACAGCACATGCCAACGTGACTACAAGCTGTCTTTAATACACATACCAACGATAATGGTCTGAGCAGTTCTTCGTAGTAGTTATTTACGCTATATATCTGTAGGTCTCGGGCAAATTTTGTAAATGTAAAATAGCACATCAACAATCCTCGTCCTGTTAATATTTCATTTTTAAAAGCGAAAGATAACTAGGCTTGGTATTTTCGTCAGAGTAGTTAATTAAATTCTGTGTTAACGTTCCTTTGGCATTTGTATTTAATTACCTGACTTTAGATAAGAAATGAGGAGAAAAATGGTACATTAAATTGTATAACTGTATTTGTGGAAGCTGCTTTTACAAGAACAAACCCTTTTTTGTTTATAAATCAAAGAAAAAAACAAAGGTAAAAAGACGTATAAAATCGAATCTTACTCGTATTATTGTAAACTAAAAATGCCAAATATTTTTGCCATATATTTTCAAATAAAAACTATATATTTTCAATTTTTTTTTATGGTCTGGGCTTTGAGAATTCTTCAGTATCTCTTCTCGTTTTATATAATCATATCAAAAATATTTATAAATGCATCTTTGTTGTAAAGAAATATTACTGCGATATTCGCAAAATTAAGAGATATTTAAATCTAAAAATTTTAATTCATTTTAGTCAGTTAAATTCTAGAATATTAGCCCATTCTAGATCTAGAATCAGCCAACAAGTATATTTATTCATTGAGCCTGCTATTGCAGTTGATTCAATAAAGGTCAAATAAATAAATACATGCCTACTATTTTTAACATTTTAAATTCCCTGATCATTTGAATCTTTCTCACTTTCATCAGTTGAAGTATTTCTGTACTATTTAGATTTTAGTTGATAGACTTCATGATCATTATAATTCCTAATATTAACTGATACAGTTCCATTGTGAAATGGAGACAGTAGTTTGACTTTACTGTGTTTCTAAATAGAGGAACCCGAAATATCATAAACAAATTAAGTTTAGACTGGAGAACTAATACTATAAGACTTCATAATTTTGCTAGGATTTTCACCCCTTCAAGGGGCCACTCTTAGATTGTGGGCGTAATAAATAAACAGAGGTTTCTCTCCAGGCCCTCACTTTTCCATTATATATTAATATGTATTAGTTTCCGTGAAGGGCTTTAATGAATCATTAACAAAGAATATTATTTATTAAGTTTGCAACAGAGAGTTATAGATAGAGTGGATGAGGATGTTATAATTGGGTTTATACCGGGGTCGGTTTCCTTAAATGTACCCGTTCATCCGCATCGGCTGGGTTTTATTATTGGAGTTGCCCAGAAGGAACATTCATAAATCCTGTCCTCCGAGAGTAAATTAATATCTGTTCATCTAAAATAGTCACGACCTGTTACTCGAAATAATATATGATGCTGAGAATACCGTGTCCCGAGTTATGGAAGATTATAATTTTAACAAAAAATTAAGATAAATTCTTTTTTCATAATGTACGAGATTTTTATTATCGCTGTTATCAGGTCGAATTCAACTAAGAAACTTTGTAAAAGAATTTAAGAGGCTGAATTTCGATCACTTCTAGTTTATGTATCATTAAAAAATTGTCTTGTTTGAGTAGTTTAGATGACAATATAATAATGAGGTTGTAGTGAATGAAACCTGGGGTTTTACTAGTAAACTCATCAAAATTGCTCTCATTAGATTCATCATAACAAAACTTGTTAATTTCAACTGACGACGACTATCTAATGATGGAACTGCTAGTCTAAGATCCCACTGCTCGATCCCGCAGGTCTGTTTTTTTGATAAAATTAATTTCAAATGAATCTTAAGAAAGTATGCAATTGATTAACGATAGGTTGCCTCGTAAAAATTTGCCGTAATTGCCTGTAGTTAATTCGCTAATATAACTTGTAATTGTATATTTCTTTAGTCGATTTTACATCATTTGAAAGAAAATGATGTAACAAATTGAATAAAATGGTTGCCAGAGAGCTGGCTGTCAGCCGCAACATTAGGGTCGCCAAGTGTGAACAGGTATATCACTGTTAATTATCTGCACTCACCAGTTTTTTTAAATAATTTTATGCAATATTAAAATTTTATCTATATTAATTACGAAAAGCCATGGTTGCCAGGTAAGTGGAAGTGCAAGAGAGAAGATGCACGCATTGTTATGCGCTGTAAACAAGAAGATAAAGTTGTGAAAACATAGTTCTAGTATTCTTTTAATTATGATTTAAGTATTGAAAATTAATTTTAGACACCTTTCTTTATTTGAAAAGTTGTCTACAGGATTTTTAGAGAAAATCAAAGTTTCTTCATTTTTTTCTTCCATGTTCATGTGTTCATGGATAGTAATATTTTTGTTTTCAATGTATTAACTACTTTTCCTTTTATTATTAAATTTATCAAAAAAACAGATACCTGCAGGATCCCGCAGTGGGATCCTGTACAATAACATATTACTTGAACAAATAAAAGTGAAATATAGCGTTCCTAGGTAGGTAATAAAGTAAGTAATATTGGATGGAATATAATTACGCTGACATGATCAAAGTAAATAATGACGAACTATCGCGTGTTCTGATATTGAAAATGTTCTTATAAACTCTAGATTTGTAAACCTGAGACCTGGCAACTAATGCTTTTTAGATTATTCGCATCATTATCTTTCAAATGATGTACAATTCATTGGAATACGTAAAGTTACAATTCATATAAATAAATTAATATTAATAATATTAATTAAAGGTAATCGCGCCTATTTTTTCATAGGCAACCCGGAACTAATGCATTACAAAAAAAAAGATACCAGCAGAATTTAGCAGTGGAGCCTTGGACTATGAAGTGGCTGGTGGAAGCCTGAAAAGCTATTATTTTTAAATGTAAAGAAATCACATTATACAAGGAGCAGGTGGAACTAGACCTGAGGTAAGTTATTGTTTTTCTAGCTATTATTGTAAGGGCGACTTGCTTATATTTTTATAGTATCGTAAGGAATTTTTCCTTTTTGAAGATTCCTTGCAATGCATCACGGCTTCGAGAGACTAGGTATTGATGCTTTGTGTGAAGATCGCTGTAGCTGGTTGATAGTGCCATAGTAGCTATTTGCAGGCTATAGAGAAATCCTATGTTGTATATCATCATAGACTCTGATTCGTAAGCGAAGCGTTCTAATGGATAGCTACTGAAAGAAAAGGACATCATTGAATGGCACTTAATAAATATTCATTGTGGTGAATCCTCAATATTTGGTAGATTAGAACAGAAAAAGAGTCAGTTGTTTAACCGTTTGTGTTAGTTAAATGTTTTTATTTAAAACAGGTTTGCGTTTTGTATTTAATGGGTTTCGTTTAACATTCTTTGTTGTAACATGACGTTATTTTCTTGCGTACAGTATTGATAAAAAAAATAAACTGTCGCTTCTTCTTATACAGAGTGTTTGGAAGAACGTTGAACATACGAAAATGGGGGGTAGGTGAGGTGGTCTGTTAACTGACTAGCCCAAAAGATTTTACCGAGGTCTCAAGATTTATTTTAAATAATATTTTTTTAATTTCTGGAATTTTTCGCTTTTGTACCTTTAAACCCGTATTTTTTTTTCAAGGCTAGATTCTTGTTTTTTCTTTACTATAATCTAAGTAATGGGTAGGTTATATTTCCCACGTTTTTCTTAGGTCGCTTTCTTGTCTGTCGTCTTGCCTGTCCCGACCACCTAGCGAGTTGAAACTTTCAGGGTAGCTCAGAACCCGATGACAATGCACGCTTAAACAACTTTCAACTTTCTAGGTGCACTTTCAGGTCAACTTTCGGCAACTTTCACTTTTATATGGGGCTTATTCGATTGTTGCGTAACACATGGTTACTTCGTTGAGTTAATAATTAAAAAGAATAAAATAATAATACAATATTTAAAAATCTCACGTTTTTCAGTGACCAAAAAAGAATAAAATAACCCGGCGGGGCCAAGCGAGGGGCCGCTCAAAACGTGGGGGCGCATGTTACTTATGGAGATGTATGATACGCATAGATGTTGAGAGTATTTGTAAAGATGCGACCCCACGTTTTGAGTGGTTCCTCGCTTGGCCACGCCGGGTTATTTTATTCTTTTTTGGTCAATGAAAAACGTGGGATTTTTAGACTTTTAAATCTAGTATTATCTTTAATGAAAAGTTGCACATTGCTAGATATAAAGTTATGGACCGTAAAACAAAAAAGATTTAAAATAAATGAAATTCAACTTACTTACTACCCCACCTGCCCTCCATTTTCGTATGTTCAATGTTCTTCCGAACAACCTGTATAATGTCGCCAAAATAAATTTAAGAATAAATAAATAAATTTGCGTTATTTGCAAAAATACTCTTAATGCAGTTTTTTTACTCAGTTATATATAGAAAGAATATACACAAAATGCTCAGAATTTCACATTTAGCAACACATTTGCATGCATTTGATATTAAACTATTTCTGGTTTGGCTTGTCCAATATTTCACATTATATAAGACTTACGTTTTGGTTATGCATCTGCCTTATTTATTCTTAATCTACTTTATACCTTTTTATCAGATGATGTAGAAACGTATACGTTGCGTTCAAACCCAAGATTATTATTTACTCAGCCTTTGAACTGCCTATATTATTAAGGTTGGATAAATATTGAAAGATAATTGATATTCATCTTCTGAAAGTAACTAATGAAGTTTATATTTAATAGCTTGCCAGCGCGGATATCATCAGCTTGGTTGTCCTATATTATATTCAATTATTCTTTTTCTTATAAATACTATGACATAATAACGTGTTGCATTACACGCGAAAGTATTCAGCGTTAAAAATTTAAGCATGTTTGCATTATGTTTAAAAAAAACTAGGTATAAAAAGGTTTAATACGAATCCACAATATGTATATGCATACTGGACAGCAGCACTAATCAAATCAAATCAAATCAAAATAACTTTATTTCATAGGCCCTTGCGGGCACTTAAAATCGTCAATTTTACAGAATCACGATAATATTCTTTTATAATAAAGATAGCCCGTGCGCTAGCGGCAAGTACATCCGCGGAGTTGATGCCGCGCATGTAATCGCCACGAGCGACCCGATTCCGAACGTAGGGGCTAACATGAGAAGAATCGGGCAAGAAACTCATGTGCCAAAACTCTTATAAAATCGCCAAATGTCTTACAAATTGTGTATATTACAAAACGATTCAGAGAACGAGCAATTCATTTCTTTTAGGTCCACGCTGCCTTATCATTCAAAAAATCTTTAACACTATAATAAGCCTTTTTGCATAACTGAGTTTTAATTAAAAATTTAAATTTATTAATTGACAAGTCATGCATGTTACATGGCAGCGTGTTGTACATTCGTATACAGTGACCTGCAAAGGAGTTGCTTATTTTATGGAGCCTATACCTGGGCATTGCTAGCTTGTCTTTATTTCTTAAATTGTAATTATGATAGTCACTATTTTTTCTGAATTTAATATCTTTACACTTGTGCGCATTAAGTAGGTTTTCATAAATATATTGTGAATGTACAGTCATAATACCAATTTCTTTAAATTTTTCTCTTAAAGACTCTCGGGAGCCCATCCTATTTAGCCCTCGCCCTCCCATAGCCCTCTTCTGCAGCACAAAAATGCAGCCAATATCGGCGGCATTTCCCCACAGTAGTATCCCGTACGACATAATACTGTGGAAGTAGCTAAAATAGACTAAGCGCGCAGTTTTTACGTCTGTTAACTGACGAATCATTTTTACGGCGTATGCTGCAGAACTGAGTCTGCTCGATAGGCATTCAATATGAGGACCCCATTGTAACTTAGAATCTAAAGTTATACCCAGAAATACAGTTTGATTGGCCAGCTCTATTTCCTCATCCCTAACCCTGACTTTGGCTTTAGCTAATTGAACATTTGGCATAGTGAATCTAATGCATTTTGTTTTATTTTCATTTAACAACAAATTATTGGCGCCAAACCAGTGAACGACCTTGGAGAGTGCAATGTTTACTTCGTCAATATTAATTTGTCCACGTTTAACTTTAAATATTAAAGACGTGTCATCTGCAAACAAGACTATCTCATGGTCGCGTCTTACAAGGTGAGGGAGGTCATTAATATATACCAGAAATAGAAATGGACCCAATATTGAGCCCTGCGGCACCCCCATTGTTACAAATGATCCAGGCGACTGCTCTCCATTGATGACCACCTTTTGAATCCTGTCACTTAGGTAAGAAGTGAGAAAATCCAAAGCGGTACCACGGATACCGTAATAGTGTAATTTCCTGATTAACGTCTGATGTTGGACACAGTCAAAACTACAACCTTCCACATTCTGTTACACTTTTTCAATTGATATTGAACGTCATGTGTTTGATTTAAAGCAGGAAATAGGTGCGAGGATTTTTATAAGTTGATGTACCATGATCTCTAAGCGCGATACAAGTTCAATTGTTAAAGTGAGACACCGCTATACGTGGTCTAAAGTGGCGTCACTTTTTAACAGCTGAACTTTAATCGCTAGAGAAGGTGATGGTAGGGCTGCTGTACTTGGTTAGTATCGGGTCAGACTTTTTTAAAATGTCAAATTGATCTTTAATTAACCATAATTGTTAGTACTGTTTGAATCGTTAGGTACTAATTTATTTTGTTTCTTTTAATATGTTGCTTAAACTGACTTATTTTACATATGTTATCTCTTATTACATTTCTTATTGTTTTATTCGATTGTAATCATTCGAAATATTGTGTTTTTTTTACGTTAAAGCTCTTTTTGCACCTTATCTAATTTTCTCTTGTTTAAAACAAAACACCAAGAAACTAGCGTGTTTTCACGAAATCACGTAGAGTTGTGTTCATTGTGTGATTGAAACAAATCATATGGCTGAGAGATCTCAAAGCTCACCAATTGGCTTAATGGACGGTTTTCGGTTCAATGGACGGTATTTGAAGTTATTCCTAGGAAGGTTAGATAAATTCTTAAGTGCCGACCAATATATGTTCAAACTTTATTCGATAATATAAACCAAAAAAACTTGTTATTAAAATTATAACTGAGATTTATTGGTGTGGATTGGCTCGGAGTACAAATGCCATTGGAGATAAGATTCCTAATGAGAGGTTTACGTTGTTTAGTCTGTTCCGTAAAATACATATTCGATATCAAGCTTCAATAATTCCATTGTATTATTTGCGACACTAATTCCCTTGATCTTGATTTAATTCTGTTACTTTCCTTACGAACATTCGCAAGAAAGTGATGGATACATTTGAATTCTTATTTTAGTAATATAGTTATATTTGAATAAAACATTTTTTTACGGATTTTGCGCAAAAATTTTTTCATATTTTATCCTGACGCTTCGACTCCTTTACAGGAGCGGTGATCACAGGATGACTAAGATAATGGTTGTCATATATTTTCTACTATCTTCACAATATTTTAATCAGGCACGTTCCTAATTGTTAATTTTTATTTATATAAATATAATTGTTTTATTTCTACATTTTATTGAGTTGTTTTTGTGCTGGGGGACCGACCTCCATCTCACTTTTATTATTTGCAAAAAGAACTAACTACAACACCAGGTTTTGCAATGTGTGTCTTTATAGGTGTTAATTTATCAATTATTGGATCCCAAGAAGGTGGAACGCTCCAACCTTCGTCGTCGATGCTACACGAGGCTACTGAAATTAGGAAACATCCTAGTTTTAATAGCCTCGCGTAGCATCCTTGGACCGAATCTTTGTTCCCTAACGAGAATTTGTGGTTTATCGAAACGGATGTAGTGATTTGGCTCCTCAAAAGCATGCTCACACACTGCAGACCTATAATGCCTATGTTTTATGTCGGCTACGTGTTCTTTAATGCGCGACCTTATACTTCTCTTTGTTTGCCCGACGTATGAGAGACCACAGTCACAATCAATTTTGTAGACACCTGCTGCCTGGAGGGGTATATTGCACTTGACAGGTCGCAAGAATTGGTTAATCTTCCTGACTCGTTTAAAGTAAGTATTAATGGAAACCCGCTTCAGAATGTTCCCAATCTTGTCAGTGTTCCCCTTCATGTAGGGAAAGACAGCAGGTTGACGTTTGACTGTGGCTGGTTTGGCGCGGCCTCTGTGACGTACTCTTGGTACTCGCTACTTGTTATCTTGTAGTACTCGCTTGAAACGCTGAATATATTTGCATGAGTTGCCTTTCTATACCCTGTATGACTAAGGGTTTGATTTGGATTCCTGCTGATTTGAATATCTAGGAAGGCATATTTTATTGTCTGCCTCCGATTCCATAGTAAATTGTATGTTTGAATGTATGGAATTGAGGTGACTTAAAAAGGCAAAAACCATATCTCTTGCTAGTATCTCAAATGTGTCATCTACGTACCTTTTGTAAAAGCGTGGACACACCGGTGTCGTCGCTAGGGCCCTTTCCTTAAAATCCTCCATGAAAATGTTGGCGACTATAGGTGATACAGGAGAACTCATTGCTACACCATCCACTTGTAGGTAGAATTCATCATTCCACAAGAGATAGCCCGATCTTAGGCTGTGTTCCAGTAATTTTGAATATTCACTTGGTATATTGTGTTCCTCTAGTCTGTTTCTAGTAACATCAATGCAGTCGTGTACCTTACCTGTACAAGTGACTTGTGAATAAAGACTGAACATCGAAGCTAACCATAGTTTTATGAGATGTAGGTGCTGTATCTCACTAACAAAATAGTATGAATCCTTTACATAAGCAGTTATTTTACCCTTTAGTGGTGATATTATTTTAGCTACGAGTTTAGCCCAACGGTAGGTTGGTGAGTCAATTTGGCTAATGATGGGACGTAGCGGTACGTTTTGTTTGTGTATTTTCGGCAACCGATAAAACTTCGGCGGCTTAGGGTAGGAATGGATAAGATAGTTGACGTCAAGATCTAATACTTCAGAATGCGTCTTAATGAGTTTATTGGTTTTTTTAAGTACCTTAGTAGTTTGGTTGTTTTTAACTTTTTTGTATGTGTTCTCATCCGACAAGAGCTGGAGCATTTTATCATTATATTCTGACATATCCATTATTACCGTGGCATTGCCTTTATCTGCTCGGAGGATTGTAAGATCTGAGTTAGATCTTTGATCTGTTCCGGCGTGAAGTGTCTTCTCACCTTCGTAAGAATGCCAAGTTTATTTGAAGCTATTTGAGCCTTGCTCTCAATTAAAGAGCCAAAATTGAGAGTTGGTGACAATGACATACCAAGAATCTCAAGATGGTCAATAATTGCCACGGATATACCTCGGAAAGTAGGAGTCAAGTTGAGAGGACTCCTTTTGGCGGAGAAAAGATACGCCTGGGTCTTTGAAGGATTGAACCTCACCAGATTGGCATCGTCCTATTCGGAGATTGCCTGCAGAAATAAGTTCATGCTGCTGACTTTCGCCTTTCTATGACGCTGGATCTGTTCAGCACTGGCTCGTGCATCAGACATATAGTTATCTACGACCGTGCTGTCATCTGCGTATCCCAAAATACCGGGCCAAAGCAAATCATTTATATGTAGCAGAAAAAGTGTTGCAGAAAATACGGAACCCTGAGGGACTCCAGCATTGATAGCCAAATGGTCCGACGAGCCACCGTCAATGACAACTCGTATTGACCGATCTCTCAGGAAATCCGATATGCCGACACACAAACCAGTGGGAAGACCATATGACGGAAGCTTGCTAATAAGGCCTTCATGTCAAACCATGTGAGACGGCGAGCGCCTCACTATGCTTCTCGATGTTAAAACCTAACTATGTTAAAATTTTTGAAAGGATACTTAGGACCTTACTATAGTATAAGTTACTAGACTTTCAATCCTTAACTTATAAAGCCTACTTAGCTGTGTATTTGAACTACTGTTGTGATTTTTTGCTTATATTCTGTAACAACCGTTTAAATATTTGCCACTTTAAGTATACACATAAGTATACACACACAACACGGGTTTCACGTTTCACATAAGTATTCACCGACACCCCTTAGTATGATCAAATAATTTTGCTTAGATAGACGAGGGACAAAAAATATTCTTATTTTACGTTGAAAAAAACGTATGACTAATGAATACTTAAAATTCCGATAACAGTCTAAGAGTCAGTGTCCAATAAGACAAGAAAGTAGATTAATAAAATAAATTCACTTAAGTGGAATCGATACTACCAGTAATTATGCGGTTATCAATCAATCAAGCGACCAACGATTAGAAATTTTGTAAAACCTCGTAAGAAGAAACGACAGATAGTTGATTTCAGTTCTTGTCCCCAGTGGGGCTGCGAGTCATAACTTATAACAACTCTACAGTGTCTGATGTTTGATTTATTATTTTTATTATGTTTCTATTGTCATTATAAGTCTTAAGCATTTTGGCTAAACTAGTATATCATGAGACATTTGAGATGAGGTTTCAACTAGGACAAGTTAGTTTGGGCTGATATCGGTTTCGTCTGGTCGTCGGCGGTCGGTCAATTAAATTGACAAATTTAACTATTTAAAAAAATACTGTGTTATTGCTTTACAACTGAAACGTTGTAGTATTTTCATATCTTGAATGTAAGCAAATGGCAACAGATCGCAAAAATCTTAGTATAAACTGATACTTGCTGATACTTAGTATAAACTTTTTCAGTATATTGCTTTTATTAAAATGGGTCATATGTGGTATGTATTGAATTGTGTACCATACATTTTACTCAAATACTTCCAGAATAAATCAGCATTGTTTTATTTTTCCAGTCGTTCGATTGACATGTTTCCAATTCTCGATCATGCGTCGGTCGGGCCGCAGATCTGGCTATGACAGCACGTCATAACATAGGTATCGTACCCCAATTCCAACAGCAATGTTTGTGTTCGTTACCGTAGTCATGTAGCTGTCATCGGATGATATATGTTGTGTGCAGGCTTGTACAATATAATCTATTTCTGTCACGACGCGTGTGGCACCCTTACGTTAATCCATCTATACTATTATTTAGATATATCGCGCACATCTCTTTTCGTTAGTGAGGAGAACAGTTGACCACAAAGGCCGCGTAACTAATATAAACTCGGCCTAAGTTTTCCTCGCATTTGTTGGCGAGCCACAAAGTTATAATTGAAAAGTTATTGTTGGCTCGCAACACGTGACGCGCCGAAAGTTCTATCCTTTTATGTGGTTTTAGTAATGAATTTCAATGCGAATTATTATAAATATACAGACCGTCAAATAATTTTATATACCAATTTTTCCCACATACAAGTTCATGTGATTACATAGTATCTGTCATGATAAGGAACACTTGTATATTTAAAAAATAACAAGTTCCTTTTTGTACAAAACAATGTAATTTAGACAATTGCCTTTGGAAGTATGAACACAGCACCAATCAAGATGTTTAACAAAGAAACGAGTACCGTCTTTCCTTCGCTCTTTCCTTATCCAATTTGCGGAGATAAAACTCGTAGAGTTATTACGGTTGTATAGAAATGGACATCTTAAGAAACAATCGTAATAACTTATATCAAGTTTTCTTCTTTTTGCCATTAATGCGTATAGTTCGTTCATCCATCTATTTAAAACAACGCTTCTGTAAATCTATTTAACTTTATTGATGTTACTTCAGTTCCATAATTACTATAAATAAATGAATCGCTCTTTGTTTTAATAAGAAAAATGAGGATTTTACTATTGAAAAGGCAAGTATGTTTTAGTTTAAATCATATTTCCGTATAGATTTCTGTTAATGATCTTAAAAATTGATGAAAAAAATATTAATTAATAAAAATAAATATGCTTGTTATATGGTATGATATCGAGCACTTATTGCTCGATATTGCATGGTCTAACAGCAGGACCTCCTGATGAAGCTGTGTGTGTGTGGGCAAAACATGTGTCGGTATAGGTGCAAGGTTATCCGTATCTGCATTTGTTTTCGGGTGGGCGGCCATTACATTTTGCTTGTTTTTTGCGGATATAAACTATATATTATTTGTAAATGTGGACTTCCGACAAGTGACGCCTAATTTTATCAGATGCTTTTTCAAACAACTAGTAGTTACTCGTGGGTTAAAACTATAAAATGAATATAAATTATAGTAAGAAAGTTACGTGGAGATGTATGTTTTATTTATTGCTCCCTGTTACTACCTTTTCTATAGCTAGTATTAATACCCGTAAATTAATTATTTTTCTTACTTCATTAGTAAGTAACATGTTTTAAGAAGAAACATTTGCCATGTCGACCTCTGATTGTTTTTTTTCAATTAAAATGTCAAGACAACTAATAGCAATTAGCAGGATCATTATTGTTATGTTTATTTTCTATAATTTTGTTTAGTTTAAATTGATTGTTTAGGAGAAATTAATTAGTTCTATAGCTCATGACCACTGTAGTCAATAAATTAAATAATAAAAATTAATGTTTTACGTATTTTATATCTTTTCCCTAGTAAGTCGTTCACTTACATGACTAGATACGTTTCTATGCGTTTAGTACGAAATGAAATAAGACATGTATTTCTCATATGAAATTTATAGCAATGGTAAAAACGAAATTTTCTAATTTTACTACGCTTCCATTTGTATATTGGATTGTAAGTAATAAAAATCTTATAATTTCACCAATTAGCCTGCTCGTAGTAAGCACTATATCTACTAAATGCCCATGACTCAGGTATAAACGTTCCTATTTATCACACAAAAAACTGCCTTTTCCGGGATTCCAACCCAGTACCGTATAAGTGCGAATGGCAGGATCGCTATCGTTGCTCTTTTTAAATATCTTCTATAAAACTAGATTTATTCTCTAACAGGCCTACGTCGTCATAAGAGCAAATGTATGGAAACTATATTACGTTTATCACAGGCAAACGACACGAGCTTTCGCAGCAACGGCCTTTGTTGGGGTTTGGTGGATACAAGCATAACTAACTGCATGACTTGAAATGTATTTTACAACAAACAAATCCCGGGATCCAAGGGATTTACTCGCAAATACATAATATTCAAGAAGCCCGGTCACAGAAACGTGTTCGATACACGCGTCCATAAATTCAGATGAAGATTGCTCTTGGTGAATTGAAAATTTGAGTATATAACTCGTCTTTAGAATTTTCTACTTCAAAATTCTCAATACTATAATAAATGCGAAGAGCGATTACATTTTCGTTTTTATCTCTCATTAAGTATATTACTTAATGATGATATTTTTCCATGAAACCAACCTGCTATGCTGGAATCATCCACGAAGTTATGTTTTTCAACGAGTTTGTATTTGTAAAAAGGTTTAACAGATTATCGCACCAAAGGGATGCGGCCGATCACTTTGCCTGCAAAGTATTATTTCATACGATTCCCCCTCGTAAGGTGAATTGCATTATGGCGAGGTATTTTCTCCTCCTCGAGGCGTATCGTCGGGACGACAAAAAGGGCCCATATTCTTATTTTAGTGGACGTTTACCGCCGCCGTCATAACAATTCATACAAATTGGATTTCAGCCGACGAAAAACTTTTTCATATAACTACTTAGTTAAGTCTTTTATCTCTATTTATTCGATGCAAGATGAAATGCCGCAAAGTGACGAGAACATTCACGTCACACTGTTCGTATTCGTGAAGGTAAACACCTGGAGCAAGACTGTTATTAAAATGTATATAGTGGCACGCTGTTCCTTGTTTACTAAGCTCACGACAACACATTGGGTAAACATTTCTTTGCAGCTGTAAAGGATCTCTTAAAAATAAAGTACATTTCTGTTTTGCATATGACACAAACGCGCGTTTTGGTTACTGAAAAGAGTAGATGTAATTAATGGAGGCGAGCACATGCCTCATTTTATTACGATTGTGATTGCATGGTTCATTACCGAGTATTTCTGGGCGCTCGCTTCGGAATAAAATTTTATTCTTGAAGGTCCACCGGACAAATTTATGAGTATGAGATTACCATGTTTTAGGGAGAAATCAGTGTTGATAAAACAGGATATTTAAGTATTGAAAATTTTACATATGATTTAAAGAATTTTCTGAAGTAGCCATTGTTATACGAATAATAAAAAAAGGCAAGGATAAAACATAACCTACTTCAAAGATGTAATAGTAAAATTGTGTTATTATGCTTATTGTAGGAATTTATCCAGGTAATATTTTGGCAATATCTTGCATTATTTTCATTTAATTATTCTTATTAAAATATCAACAAATAAAATAGTTATTATAAAAATATATTGTCTTCTTATTATGTCATGCAACAGACGACTGGTAATCAATAAAACAAAGTAAAGTACTAACATATGAGCTACCAAAATGGAAGCATAAACCTCAATAAATAATACTGCTAGAAGCATTAACACTGTAAAATAAAGTAAGTAGCCACATGTTGAACTTTTCATCATACCGGAAAGCTGTATTTAAATATAGTGTGCGAAGCGATGGAAGCGCGAGAGTTGCTCAGAGCAAAAAAAACTGCTTGTGTTGAAACTAGGGTTGACACATTTAATATCTTAAAGAACTCCTCTGATAACGTATGGAGAAACATGGTAATATAAATAACATGTTTTTATATATTTTTATGCAATGAAATAAATAGTTTAACAGTTATTGTTTTCATACCTATTCCAATGACAATTATTCAAAATTATTATATAAGCTCATAAACACTTTTTCTTCTATTTCATTTTAATTTTACTGAGCTAGTCAAGTGATTTCATAAATTACTTATTGTGTTGCTATTTAGACATTTTTTGTGAAGTTGTCGATTAACCTCGGGAGTCCTTCAATTCTCTGTTGTTATAATTCTCTGCGTACATTTTTCTATTTCAAAAGTTATCTTTTCCCTTCCTGGAACTCTTACTAGTTAAGTATCTGCAGGTAAAGTTATTAAATAAATCAGTTTAGTATATTTTCTATTACATGAATATAATACAGGTGTTGACTTGCTTTTAAACGTACATTATATAATCATTTTGACTTCAAAAGGTGCTTAAGAGTGTCTGGGTACTATAAAAATAAATTGAACACGCGTTCAAATTATGAGCCTAAATCTAATGCTATGATGAAAATATTAAATGTCATTTTTAAAAACTTCGTCGTCTCAGCTAAATGACGTCCACTGCTGGACAAAGGCCGCCCCCAAGGATTTCCTCTCTGATCGGTCCTGCGCTGCCCGTATTCAGATACTTCCTGCGAACTTCACTAGATCGTCGGGCTAACGGCCTGCCTACTTTTTGTTCTTCTGGTCCGTGGTCGCCACTCGAGAACTTTTCTGCCCCGACGGCCATCAATTCTACAAGCTTGTGCCTCGCCCACTGCGACTTAAGTTTGGCAATTCTGCGGGCTATGTCGGTTACTTTAGTTCTTCTATGGATCTTCTCATTTCTGATTCGATCACGTAGGAAAACTCCGTGCATGGCACGTTTCAGTTTTTACATTCTCACTCTGTTAACACATCGTTATAAAACAAATTTAGCGAGTTTTTACTATCGCTTTTTTAATCCGCATTCAAAGGATGACTAAGGTAATGGTCGCCATAAGCTACTGTCCTATATTTAAATCAGTCACGTTCTGACTACACGATTTATTAATTATTATATATAAGTAATTTTATACACTTACAGTCTTGTTTCATTTTGCATTTTTAGTTATTTTATTATCTCTACGATACAAAATCTACCACCACTTCGGGAATTAGAACGCCCTTCCGAGAAGAGCTAGCGAAATAATCAAAGTTGATTTGTTTTAAAAACCATAAGAAAGGTTCGAACAAAAATATAAACGAACGTAGTCGCTTTTAGTGAACCATTACCAAAATTTGAGTTCAATCGAAAAAGTAATCAAAATGTGTAACTTTGCTTGTAAATTAAGTTTTAAATATTTGATTAACGTTATCGTATATATCTTTTGTTTAACTCCCACATTTATAAGAAGTTACCTAGTTTAAAAAAATAAAAAACCGTTACGTCACTTAATTTAAATTGAAATTCGCCTTCTTAAAGATTTTGGTCTTCCACATCCCATGTCTAGTACAGCACAATATTGCAGCGTTCTTTCCATATTACACGGGTTGACATTTAATTTATTCTGCCGCAAATCGGTTGGAAGTGACGGGAAGACTTGTCGTCATATTAACGCGTTGGACAGCTGAGCGGCAGCGGATGTCCCGAAATACCCGGGCCTCTTCCAGCAGGTGTCACTTTAACATGAATCATACTTACGCCGCCATTAAAGCGTGAAAGATGTGATGTTACCATCAACAAAGTTGATACTATAAATAGGATACCGCCTGATTAAGATTATAATTGGATTCAGTTTCTTAATACTCTCAAGTAGGTGGGAGTACCATGTTAAATATTTGTTAATTTTCAGGTATGTGTGCCTATATTGTTTAATATATTTGGGTTAAATATAGAATCATGACAGAACTCAGCTTTATGTTACCGAAGTTATAAAAATAAGTCTTATAATAAGATAGAAGTTTACTATTAAAGAAATAAAATATATAATACATAGATATATAATAGTAGAGCCAAAGAAAAAAAAAATTTACTGTTTGGTGCAACGGTAGCGATCCTGCCTTTCGCATCGACGGCGGTCCTGGGTTCGAATCCCGGAAGGGGCAGATGTTTGTGTGATGAATACGAGCGTTTGTATTTATTGAGTCATGGGGATTTATATATATATTTCTATAAATATTACATATCTATGTATGATATGTATGTCTATCCGTTACCCTAGTATCCATAACACAAGCCCAATAGAGCTCACTTTGGGCTAGGCTAATTGGTGTGTATGTAAGAAATATTATATTATATTACTTAATCAATGTATTCAATATATATATTATGACATTTAGGTAAGTAATTTAAAGCCGCACCACGAAAACCTCACAGGGTTTATCTGGGTGACGGGGAGTCGCTATTTATACTTGAATTGCTTATTTGGTAAATAATACTGTTTCAACTTAACTTTAAACATTTTAACATTTTGTTTATACCTTTTTTGTAATTCTGAAGGCAATGTATTTAAATAAAAAGGTATTAAGTATCTAGAAACTCTTGACCCGTACAGGTTGGTTGGTACATTTAGGAAGATGATACTTATTTAGGTATGGAACAGTTCTTAGAAAGCTAGGCCTACTTTTTTCTTCTACACAATCAGGATTGTAACATTCATTCAGAATTTGATATTTAATTTTATCATATATGCTGATAACACGACAGTAATAAAATAAATATTTTTCTTTATCTTCAAGTTTAAGTTGAATGTGTTTAGGCGTTATGATTTTTAACATATGTAATTGCAATCTATATATAGAATCAATGTATGTCGTGAATGTTCTACCATACGTACCCAGACCATAACTAACAATCGAGTCTGCTAGGGACAGGTATAATAATCTTAGTGTTTTAAATATGGGAATATGTTTGATTAAAAAAAAAACCTTAGTTCCTAGCCAATTTAGGAAATAAATTATAACTTAATGTGCACCACTATATTTATGTTCCTTACATTTCAGTTTTTTGCATTACTACTGAAATAATTATTTACTTTTGTTGACTGGTGTTAATCTCAACGAAAGCAAAATATAGGGTATATTATATATCGGATCACCAAATTTTTTGTAGCCCTATTTCTCAGTGGCACTCAAACAATTCTGTTTAAAATGTTTCGCACAATCGATGCATGTCCTAAATTAGTTTGACCCATTTTCAGTCCACCTAAAGTTTTGTCGTTGTGTTTTCACTAGATTCGACATTATTTGAAACAATTCATAATTCATTAATATTAAATAATCATCATATTCAAACGTGAAGTACAGCGATTACAGAATTTTTTGGCATCGATATTTTTACTGAAAATTCTTCGACTTACTACGAAAACAAAGTTAGTTTACCATTAAGTACGAAGGTTAAAAGAAAAAAAAAAACATGAATTATTTTGAAAGTAAACTGAGCAACGTCGCAGAGCCAATAAATGTTTCTATGCTTTATAAAATCGTTCGCTTGTGTAACTTTTGTGGTTGATTCGTGTAGAAAATATTTACGCTTTGGAAGGCGATTCAGGAGTATGCGTACTTAAGGAAAAATATATATAAGAATAAAAATATTTTTACTTCATGCGTGGGCAAACTCGTTTCATTGATATCGTTTTTGTGGTTCACTTTATATTCATGACTCACTTTGAAGGTATTTTCTGGTTTTGCAAGATTTATGTGTTTTTGATTTATTGAGTCATGTTTTTGTGATCTTGTTTCAACATTAATGAGGCAATTAAAATATCAACATTCAAGATTAAAATTCATGTTAAAATGAGTTATTGGACGATAAGTCTTTTTTGTTTGTATTTCTCAAAGGACATCGCATTTTAAATAGATACTGAGTATGGTAAAATTTACCTAATATTCTAGAATGAATAAAAATAAATGCACTTAACTTAAAAATCATTTGTTATTTTGTATATTGCCATGCGTGTAAAGCTAGTAAATTCTTGTATATTTTAACCCTGGTCATAATAAAGTCAATTTTTTTTATGGCTATCTGACACCGTAACACCGTGACCATGTACGGACATTTGATATAAAGTAAAATTATAATTGTTAATAAACATTATTATTTCATACATTTCTTAGACAATGTGCTCTTTTTGCAAATAATAACAGTAAGATGGAGGTTGCTCCCCCTGCCCGAGTTTCTTTCGCCAGTTCTTCTCGGAAGGGCCTCCCAATTTCCGAACTTGTAGGAGACTCAGTAGTATACAATGTAATCGTATTGAGAATTAAATAACTAAATGAAATGTAAAAATAAAACAATTTGATTTATATAAAAAGAAAATACAATTAGGAACGTGCTCGATTAAAATATTGTGAATATATATGACGTATTTAGTTCTTACACTTTCGCGCACATTACACATTATTACCGTGGCATTTCCTTTAACTGCTCGGAGGATTGTAAGATCTGTTTTGGTTCGTAGGTTCTTTAATGCGTGATATTCGTTATAAAGGAGGTTAAAATACAATTAGGAACGTGCCCGATTAAAATATTGTGAAGGTAGTAGAAAATATATGACAACGATTATCTTAGTCATCCTGTGATCACGGCTCCTGCAAAGGAGTCGAAACGTTAAGATCAAATATAAATTAAATTATGCGCAAAATCTCTAAAAACTTTTCAAATGAAATTAATTATTGCATTGTCATCGATATGTGATCCACATCTGAGAAGTGTGCAAAATTTCAAATTAATCTGACGTTTTGAAGTGGATAAAAATCGCGTGATAAGATTCCGTTACAAACAAACACAATAATTCAGGTGAAGCTAATAAAAGCGTGTAAAAATTACTAATGAGATATAAATATCGATGTTAATCAACTACTTCCGCAGTAAGTACTTTAGACCACAATCTTATCGAATCAAAGCTTTACTAGTGCTTACGTTTCTATGACAAATGATGTGATCAATACTCTTCCAAAGTATCGTGGAGGGCGAACCGATCTTAACTAAATTTAATTTAACAAGTGTTTCATCGTGGGAACCTCTTGCAAGCTTCGAAGGGACAGGGTCGAATTGATTATTATCTTATCTTAAGGTGGTTATTTCAAAATGTTTAGTTTAATTGAAAGTTATATACTAACAGCTGATAATTTATATTATCAGCTATTAGTTTCTGTTCTCGTTTTCTGTTTGTTAAAAATTAAAAAGTTATTATAACTAAGATTCCTAAAGAAAATATAAGACAAAATCAAATATTGTTCTGAACCTAAGTTAAATCGACTCGGCTAGGGATCGAACCCAGGAGTTGAATGTAGTGTACTGTATTATTGGTTTAATGTTTTGTTTCCAATTTAATAATAATCATGAATATTTTAAAAAAACGCTGTTTCTATGATCAATTCTATGTAGCTCTTTTGCGTGTAAACAATTCCAGTCCAAGAATAGGTATTCGTGTAAGTGCCATATTTGACCATAACATCGTTAACAAAGAAGCATTTGCCTAAAGAAAACTAAGTTATTGGCAACAAGCTACTTCCTTAAAATACAATTACGTTTTGTTTAGCTGAAGATTTAAATAATATATTTTAAATTGTCTAATATATTATAGATATAGAAAATATAGATCTTTACATCGACAGTATAAAGTCGAAATGTTAGATTAAATCACCGCGTTCCCGTTATTTGTAATCAGTACTTTAGCTTCCCGCCTCCGGGTTCATCAGAAGGCCCAAAACGGTCTCTGACCTCGAGTTTGCGTGGGAGACAACAAAGAATCCCCTATTTATCTAGCACATTAACGACGGGGACTTCCTGCATCGCGACTGCTAGGGACGTCGCCGCCCAAATGCGAACACCCGTTCTTTTAGTTTACTTTTTCTTTAATATTCTGTTTTACCCTTCACCCTTTTCTATAAAAGTTAATTCTGATTTAATATTGGAATATAGTTTACCTTTTAAAATTATATATAATATCGCTTTCTAGGTTAATATTAACATATCATTATGACTAGCTACCACGACTACCACGGTTTCACTCGCCGTTTAAGCGGCTTTATTTTTTCGTAGGTGTAGTAGTATGGGGTTAAATAGCCTCCAACCATTGTCAAAAATGGGGCTATCAAATCTCAAATATTTTTAGAACCTAACTGGTAGTTTGATTAAATTGAACAGAGATTATTCAAATATTTTTTTCAGCATTATTACGTTATTATTATTATTACCCGCGTGTTCTTCGGTTTGACTCGGAAAGTCTTTATCGTACTTCCTCAGTTTTATTTTCCAAGATATTCTATCTTATTTCAAATCAGGTTATAATTATCAGTGTATCAAATTTTATCGAAATAGTTTGTACCGTTTAGCTTTTTGTCGTAATTGAGTAAGCAATATCCAAATAAACAAACATCCGAATATACAAACTCTCACAGTTGTAATATTAGTAGTATTGCTTTGTGTATTGACTCACCTCGCCCCATTGCATTATAAACTTAAATTAGAGTTTAACATAATAATTGAGAATGATGAATGTTGGGTATTACAATTAAATCATCTTTCGGTCCGATTATTGATGATGGAACGTTTTAATATCTACCATCACTCTACACATTTGATTACATTAAAATTTATGCACATTGTATTTTTGATCTGCCATTTTTCAGTCATCATTTATTGTACTGAATCTGGAGCTTTTGATTTATCCGTCAATGTACGAACACATATATTTACCACCTGAGCTCTCCCTTATTAATTACCTACCTACTACACATTTAAAAGTTGACAGATGATTTTAAATTTTTTTGCAAATCTAAAATTTTAATGGTAAACCACAAAAAATTATAATGCTAAATATTTCAATCTACCTGACACTAAGATATATTTTTCGTGAAGTTGAGATTTAGAAATTTAAGTTATTTCGAGGACAGAGATCAAATTGTATAAATTAAAAATATAAATGGAAATTCAGCGGGAAATGAAGTCACAAAAATGTCTGAATGTAAATGATAATAAGATAATTGGGTGTATTTATAGTACAAATAATTATCTAATTATCACTGAAAAAATTCAACTCTTAGTTCCGTAGGTTTAGCAACGCATTTTTAGTAACATTGAAAAAAGAACCCCGCCAAAATTAACAGAACACTAGTCAGAAACAGAATCTTAGAACAAACGAATAAAGAGTTTTTTTATCTTTATCCGTTTGTTATAAGATTCTGTTGACTTCCTTGTTTGCTTTGATCTAACTCGAGATTCAATGATAAAATAATTGCTTCCTTTTTCAAAGGTCCAACCAGAAAAGATTTAATTAAGTTAATGTAGAATTCTTTGTGTTACAATTTTATCTGCCTGCACTTGACAGCTTCTGCGAATGAAAGATTTCCTGTGATCTTAATTTTTTGATAAATTTAAGAATTACAATGTTTACTTCTCTATATATGTTTTCCTCCCTTGTTTTAGAAACATAACATTCAATTCTAATAATTTTGATATGACTATTTTAAACTTACTGACCTATGAGCTCGGTGGTATAATGATAAGCGCAGCTGGCGTATGATTGCTTCAGTTCAGCAATTTTCGCAAGGACATTGCCATTGATTGGATGACCAATTTTTTTATCTTTTATTTTTTTTACCATGCTTCCATTCACACCTAAGTCGTTAGTCTTGGCTGCATCTACAGTAGTTAACAACCGCCGATCCAGAATGGGCCCATGAGGTAAGTAATGCTTAATTTTTCCAAAGCTGTTTTTATCCAGAGAACTGCCTGTTATTCAGTAGTTTGGGCGTTAATAATCTCTTAATGATGGTGAAGTTACTGTAATTCGTCGATATGTATATGCGTGTTTATTATACAATCGAAAACAATATTTATTTCAATTGTTTTTGTCTTACTGTTTAATCTTTGATTGATTGTCCACAGTTGTTGATGAATTTACGATTCAATACACCTTTTAAACTACCGCGCAAAAATAAATTTAAACTTTTCCCTCCTCCACATACACACAGCAACCTCGGCCTTAATTCTCCAATAACCAGACTACAAAAAAATATAACACTATTTCCGATATCGAGGATTGTGATTTGTTGTGCCACAATCTCCTTAAATACAAAAAGGAAATAAAAAGAATGCTCTAAACCTATTATTTAATTTTGTTATCTAGCTTATTGTTATTGTATAGTGTTAATGTAATTGTTTCCAGCAATTATTTTAGTTAAATTTACCATCTTGTAAAGTTGTCTGCATACCTTGTAACCTATATTGCTTGCCGTGGCAACTTGTAATAGAAACAGCACTATAGCTCGAGCCACACCAGAAACTGTATCATTTTCTCCTTTGTGTATGTTTTGTAATTTGTCCTATTTATAAATAAATATTTAAATTCAAAATTCTATTTAATTTGAAAATTTAGTCTCGCCATTTGATTGAAATTAATAGTGTCTTGGTAATGATTTTGTATTAACTAAAATTTACAAATGCTATATACACCTATAATAGGTGTACATATCAGAACTCGACGTTACAGGATTTTTGTGATATGTAATAAATAATATGCACAGTTTTGGTATAAATAACAAATAAATAAACATTTTATTGCAATTAAATACAATCGCTTTTAATCACTGAGGTTGAAATTGTTACCTAAGAAATATAGGGAAAACTTATATCACCTTTTGTCACACATCGAGTTGTGATTTTTTTCAAACTTGAATTTGATCACTCTAATTTATTCAACCTTTAGAATACTTAATTATTTCATTGAATTAAATCTTCTACCCAACTTCTGCTAGTAACCTAAGCATTAAAGAAAACACAATAAGTAGATTTTTTTTTTAATAATCCATTGTGACAATAATAATTCTTATAAACAGCAGTTCACCTAATGCCATCTTTTATTACTAACAGTAAGAGAGGATGATGTGCGGTAAAGATGCCAAAGTAAGTAACTCGTATTGTTCATCATCATAATCTCACCTTATTTTTATACAGTAGTGACTTATTCAACCAAGTTAATTTTATCTATTTTATATTATATTTAGTCTAATTTAATCGATATATAATGAGCACTAGTATACTTATATTATAATTCTATTTAAGTTACTAAGTTGCAACGTCGGCAATTAAACAGTGAGTTCGCTATAAGAAAATTACGGTTACCATTAAGTAGATATTGAATTTATTTTTATGAGTATAGGGAACATTAAACTTAGCAAAAGTTAAATACAGGTTGGGTAAAATTTAATAAAGCGAGGTATATTCATAATCACATCAACGTCAAACAGTGATTAAATAATAATGTAATATTTGTACCTTGATATAAAATAAAAATAAGATTTTTTAAACTGCAACTTACAAAATAGATATGTCTTTTAATTATTAAATATAAAAATCGAGGAGCTCTTTAATGTAGTGATTAGTGTGTTCGGCTTGAAATATCGTGGTTACTTTTGCAGTAATTTACAATAATTAGTTTCATTTTCATATATTTTTTTATTAATATTTTACATAAAATTCAATTATTTTTTCAAATTATGAACGTAACGATCTCTGTTTCAGTTTTTTATACTGTCTGTTTTTTATACGATAGACTAGTGTTTTGCGCTTCCAATAAGCATATTTTTATACCATTAACGCCTACACTTCAGGAGATATGACTTTTTTTGTGTCCAAGTAGAGAATATTTCAAGAAGAATTTCATAGACAAGAAATATGTCGAAAATATCGGTAAAAATGTCGACAAAACGCTATTGTTATGTAAGAGTTTACGGACAAATATCCGCGGCTAAGTAAAACAACTCCTTTGACATAAGAAGTTGACATCTAACATGGTTATGTTAGAGACGATTGACGACAAATGACTAAAAAACGAGAAAACGGGTCTACAAAATTTTGTCGTGTTGCGTATGCTAAGCGGGCAGGTCGTCTAGGAGTTTAAGCGTAAACGATTGCCTTCTCTTGATATTTTTTGTCTTAACTGTATAACGTAAAATGAAATGAAAAGTATAGTGCAAGCATCTAAAAAATCGTCTTTTATCGGTATCTAAAGAGTCGATAGTAACACTTACCTATACATTTGGTGAATACATATAGTCCACATACTGGAACTGGAACTGAACTAAAGCTTAGAGCTCAGAGACAGTCACTTATACTGTTTTGTGACATCAGGTATGTGATTTTATATTGCATAGTCTTATAAAATCTTATTACAGTCTTGCCTTAACAAAATAAATTCAACTGCTGTCTGCCCTGAGATTTTATCAGTGGCGATACCTTTTCCTTTTTTATATACACAGAATGCTAGTGCCGAAATAGTAATAAAATTATCTATGCATGGTTGCAACACCTGTGTGGCTTTACCTTTTCTTGACCTGAAACTTAACTGAGATACTGAAATAAATGGAAAATGAGGAACATGGATTTAGAGGTACCCTCCGATACCAGCTCCAGACGCTTGAGTCCATTGAGAGGAGGGCCAAGATGCTCATCGGCAATGAAGATCTTTTCTGTAAAAAGCTCAAAAGCCTTGAGCATAGCATTTTTTCATTGGATAACCAGACTTATAAATTGGCGACACCGTTATATGGTGGATATACCAAAGACTCGCACTAGGTGTTTTGGTTTCAATTTTATGATACGTACCGCTAAGGAGTGGAACTCTTTGCCTGAGTCTGTGTTTCCTGACAAAAATTTAGGGGTCTTCAAGTCACGAGTAAATAGGTATCTTCTAGGCAAGCGCGTCACATCCTAGATCGCATCGACGCTTACCATCAGGCGAGATAGTGGTCAAGCGCAAGCCTATATTCTATATATAAAAAAGAGGGCCCGACAAGCGTTTAATAAAACATGGATAGGTAAATCTATCTTTTTATATAAAACAAACAATTCTTTTAAACAGTAACAATATGAACTTTAAATATTTTCACTTGTGACACTAGATTTCCCAATATCAGTTAATAAACAGCTCCTAACTTCATGTACCAAATAAATTGGCAGTTTCACACATTACAGCAATAAGTAGGGTCTTTAGAATGTGGATACTACCACTTACGTTAGTAAAACAATATAGTAAAAACATACTGCGTAATTTACAGATATTTGGCGAGCATCTGTAAAAGATACTTATCTTTTCATTCTATCTTCTTACAGTATCAAAAAAGTTACTAAATAAGAATGAAAACTAACTATTCTTTGTTATCTTGTACAAAATAAAGGATACAACAAATGTACCAATTAAAAATATTTATTATTTTTATTTTTAACGTCTGGACCCAATTAATTTCTTGTTTTATTGATTGTTTATTTATCCAAGCTATATAAATCAAGTGGTAATGGCAATTGCAATAACTACGGACATTTACGCTTTAAAACCAACATATCATATTTAATCTACTTACATGCCCAATTGCCCACCAATTTGAATCAACTTACTTTTAGGCAACATAACTATAGACCATTTTAGTCACTTGCAAGAACATTTCTAACCGTCTTGTCTTATCTATGTGATATTTATTATTATTCGCATACTTTATATAGAATTATAAGAGTTTTCATCGGCCGATGAAATAAAAATCATCTATCTCTTATAAAAATTTATATAATATATTATAATAAAATGTAATATTTAAAACTCAAGGCAAAAAAAGTTCCAATTTATAAACAGCTGCTTTAAATTATCACATACTAAAAGTTCCAATATATTTTTATTATTCGAAAATTATCAGTATGATCTTCATCGAAGATTCATAGAAGTCTTGATTGAAACTTGATTTGACAAAATGGAAAGTTTGACTTGCTTCCTTTTTATAAAAAAATATTTTCACTTTTAAGCACAGCAAAAATGCTTGTTTAATTAACAAATTTATGTTTAAGAAGATAATTTATTTCAAAGGACCTGCGTTCGGCGTGCTTTGCAGCGGTCTTTTTTGTTTGTACACAAACTTTCACTGGTTAAAACTTCAAAGATGTGCAAAAATTAAAATAATTCTTATTCGAATAAACACAATTCAAGATTGTTATTTACTTTCAGTTCTTTTGAGTATTTGAAAATAAATCTAAAATTATAGAGAACAGAGCATGTAAAATGGCTCGCCATGTTAAAACGTAATAATACAATACGTCTGTTGTGGCATAAGATGTGTTAAACCATCAGCTGTGAGTTGCTAACGATTTCAAAAAAAGGATAAGATAATAAAGAAGGATAATTGGGAAAAATATCCCAAACTATTATTAGAGGGAGACGTTGTGTTAATAATAGCAAATGAATCTTGTTTGAAAGTTTGAAACCACCAGTCTGAAAGTGGAAAATTTACCTAAGTTCCTTTAACCGATTTATACCAGAAAGTTAACTTCCTAAAAAGTAGTATATGTTAAAATAGTTTCAATATTTTTTGTAGTTTATGCTTTCTTCACGTACTGATGTCTCAAACTCAAACTGTTTATTTCTTGTCATATTAGGTTGATATGCAATAAACAGGTTTATGTTGGTATCCGACTACTTAAAATATTTTATCAGTGATATACGATACCACACAAAGGCAATAGTTTAATATATAAAAGCTATGAATTCTATAATATTTAATGCAGTTCTGGTTTATTTATGAAGTTGTGGATCGTAAGCTTTTAGCTTTGTATGTTAGGAAATTTCCATAATATTGACATTCTCCCGTTCCATCGCTTAATCTCTTTATAGAGCTTAATGATGAGTTATTAGACTAATAGCATTAGTAGAATACGACTATAGCGAATCTGTATTAGATGACATTTTTATCACAGCTGGAGGATAACAAATATATATACAAATCCAAATATATTTATTCGGTAGAATACAAGAAAAAAATGCTCTTACATAAAATTTACATTAAATTATTAACTTACATCTACCGAAATGGTCTCCACTCAGCATGTGTTATAAACATTCATTTGCAACGCTGATCTTCCGTGGAGCCAACACGTAACTAAAATTATATAATATAATTATTAATAAATAAAATGAATTATATACGTATATAGGAACTGTACTAATTATGTATTGTTTCTCATATTTATGTTGTTGGTGGCATGGACTTTAAATTAGGATGGAATATATTGGATGGTAAGTTTACAATGATTTAGACTTTAAATGGTCACGTTATATTTTCATTGAAAATTGGCTGCTAATCTACTAGGTAGGTACTTTATTTGAGTTGTTGTTCAAGTAAATACTTTTTAAATTTCCTTTTAAGTGATTGAACCGATAACATAAAATTTATTCTGTTTAAAATGTTAAAAATAGGAATAAAGGAAAATGGCAAAACAAGGACTTTAAACTTTTAAGTCTGCAGGCTTTATGAGGCCACTGTCCCATTATAAACCATTTTCATTCAAGATAAGTTTTAAATATAGCTGAGTAATTAAGCGTAAGTAGGTAGGTATTGTTAAAAATAAACTACCACAGTTTAAATGAATGTAGAAGTGATTCAGAAATCTTCATACAAAACCTAATAAAATAATAATACCAATTATATTTGCAAAAAATAGTAGTGAAATAATTGTTGTGAATGCCCTGGTCACTTCAACAGTACGTACGTATTTATATTCCTACAAAATACTCTGTTGCTCCCAGTTCCTATATTGTATACTTTGCGGAAAAAAGTAAGATAGGAAAAGAATTTCTTATAAAATAGATTAAATTACATTTTTCTCTCTGTTGGACAGGACAAGCTAAAGCACAGTTTTTGAGGCGAAACCGACATCGAACGGTCATTTATACAAATTGTAGACAGGAGCTTGGCAATGTGGATCTTCTTTATCTAAATACAAAAACATCGTTTACAAAATTTGCCCCTCAATTAATAATTTTAATATTAAATATAATCTGTATTAGATGTAACTTACACTAGTGATTTGTAACTTATTAATTACTTTTATACAAAGAAATGTACACTGTAAATTAAAACACTAATATCATCTCGAAACCGTCAATAAAACGTTTTATTTCACACATTTTCCTTTTTCTAGAATCGCAAATATTACTATTGTCAGGATTTGTATGGATAATGTTCGAGTAAAGGCATTCGAATGAATCGAATAACCTTCATAAATATCTATACAAAAGTGCCGTAACTTATATCTGGCGTAGAGAATAGGGCCACTGTCACATCCACTGCCAAAACTTATTATTGCGGCCGGCCACAAGGAAAAATTATTTTATTTACTTCTTATTAATCTACGAGTAAATCGTTTCGTTGGCTTTTCGTATATTTCTTGTAATAGATGTTCTTCCATTATTGTATCGTTGTGAATGTCATTAGTCTAAAGAGAGTTATTTTGTAGGTATTTCGAATATTGGGCCCATTTTGCTTTCGCGGTGCGTTAAATGAGCCGATTCAATTTGTATTCTGGAATGTATGTTTGATATGTGGTGTGGCAGGGTGAATATGTGGCTAAAAGAAATACTTATTTCATTTATATAATATGAGGGTATTCGGAAAGCTTCTTCCTTATGATCTTATAGCGATCAAGTTTGAAGATATTTTCTTTCTCTGGTATAAGTAATATATTTCATTTTCATATTTTTTTCCGTAATAATTTTTACAGATTCCTTTATTTATTTAATATACACATCTATTCTTTTTATCGTTTTGCAAGGAAATATCTTCTTAAATTGCGCCCACTGCCCCCACCTTGTCCCTTTTTACTTATGATTTACCTACTCAGAGTTGCTTGAAATAGATTACTATTTAGCAATAAGGCATCTGTTGTGAGCTCTTTTCTGTATCTTGTCTTTTTTAGGGTTCCGTTCCTCGAAAGGAAAAAACGGAACCCTTATAGGATCACTTTGTTGTCCGTCCGTCCGTCTGTCAAGACCCTTTTTCTCAGGAACACGTGGATGCTGAAGTTTATATCAAATACTTAGATCTACTGTCCCTTGGAGCTGTGAAAAACTCAAACTTCTAAGCCAACGCAATCAAAAGATACAGCCGCCTATGCCGCAAAATTCCGCAAAATTTCGACACTCGCAAGGGAATCAAAACCTACAGGATACTATCGGTGGACTCAGAATCTTGAAATTTGGTACGAAGCAACGTCTTATAGCACAGATAAAGGAAAAATTGCGAAAACCGTAAATTTTTAGTTACGTCATATAATAAAAATATTTTACGCAACCCACGGTGCGCGAGTTCGACTCGCACTTCTTGGCTTGGTTTTTTTGTTATATGTTTTCAGTATGCAATAAAGTGGTAATTATTAATATCCTTTTTTTTCTTAGATCCAATCTGGATTATCGTTGCTACATACAATTACCAGTAACGAAGGCTACGAGCTTGATTTACGTGAAAAATGAAGATAGTTTTATTCTGGGTAGATTTCCCTAAAACTTAATTAGAAGGAGTTATCATCGATTTAAAAATGACACAGCTCCAGTGGCTAGCGCCACACGCTAAAGAAAGTGATGGCACGCCAGACGTGCTATCAGCAACGAATCCGTTAAGACGACAGTGAACTAACACAAGAAACAAACAAAGAGATATACTTAAACAATAGCTATCCTTAATACTTTGATTAAGTCCACTCCTTGATAGGAGGGTTGATAAAAAAATTACTGATAATAAGTTTTACAATTAAATTTTCCTCTTTTGTTCGGTTTATAAAATTTTAATGTTTAGTTAATCTTTGAAATATTTAAAAAATTATCCATATATCATAATTTTTGAAAAACTGAACATCCCGATAAACTGAACTATGACATGTCATTTTATTAATATGTTTTCGTACACTTTTTTACTAAAACTTCGTAGTCTGTAGAAATATCTGTATTGACTAAAATCTATATCGTGTAGATCAACTATAACGTATGCACAACCTTTTGATTTGGCTCGATTTAAATTTTTGATTTATTTATTGGGAACAACCAACACTTTTAGTGTTGGTTGTTCATTATCTTGTTGTTCACTATCTCTGTATCTCTATGTATCTCTAAACTACCTAATAAACATAAGTACCGTAATGAAGAGTAAATATTCCAGACGTTGCGAATTGTAGTATGTACATTATTAGGTTAAAGGTAGAAAATAATTGTTTTTCGTCTTGTGATCTTATACGACAATAATTACAATATTTACAGGATTTTACCTGTAGAAAAAAGAACATAAAAACGTCAACGCTGATATTAAATATAATTTTCTCGTGATTACTTTTGGGAGTCATCCGTCAGATAAGATAATGACGATGAACCTTAGACTTTCGCTGTGATACGTGTAAAAATCAAATATACAAAGAGCGATTAAGACCAAACTCCAATATAATAGTACGTAATTATCTCCAAAACGCTGAACTTGGCATCTTTATTTCTTTTCTACATTTTCTTGGATCTAGTTGGTCGTGCCACGCGTTGTTGTTTCTTATGTTTAATATTTCTGAGATTGCCTTAAATAACTGATCCTGAGATTAAGGCGAAGTGTGGGATTTTGTTTAGTATTGGACTATCTGCATAAAAAAATCAACATCGATACAGTGGTTATGACATAAAGTATTTTAAGTTTATGGTAACATTAATATTTTTCAATTTTTAAGAATATATAAAAATATCTAAGTTACTGTGACACTTGAATCACGCATCTTAGGTCTATATTTCAGTTTAAAAATAACATAGCGAAGTAATTCCTTTAAGTAAACGATTGGTCTTTGTTATTGTACCAGCAACTGGAGAAAATTGAAGAGTAGACATAGTCCTAAGCAAATAAATTAATATTGTCGAATGGAAAACAAATTCCCGGACCTTCTAATTAAATTTACGATATTCTCTAACAGTCAATAATTATATTAGTTTCAATTTAATTTGGTTTCTTGATAAATCTTTAGTAGTCTGTGCTGAAAGGTTTTCTACAACAAATTTTTTCTATAGGTTCATGTTTTATGGTGTTGCGATTACTAAAAGAATCGCAATTATACTTTGATAATGTTAAATTGTATCTCGTTATCTACATCCGTTTGAAATTAATTCTTTTCTCTTAATTTTTCTCACGTCACTTAGTTTTATCCAGTATATTTAGTCTTATAAGGCAATAAAAACGATAATTGTTAAAAACAAAGGTGCTTTTTAATCTTAACTTTCGTCTGGTTCTTTCTACACTTATAGTTAGTTGTTCTTATAACATGTACCTTAATTATTCTTTTGGTAGTTATTTTGCTGCCAGGGGTAAACGCATTTAAATAAGATCTTGGTAAGTGCATACTTATGTATGATGAATAAGGAAATTTGTTCTCAGGCTATGGTTGCTATTAAACTTAATTTTTGTGATGTTATACTTACTTTCCGGATTATGGTTTGGTGTCAACTCGAAATTATATCGAAAACCTCTGTTAACGATTTTCTTAAAAGTAATTTATGGTTTTCTAAAACGATTTAAGTAAAGTTAGTACAGCACACCAAGCTGTACACTGTGAAGTTTAGACCTAAATTATGCCATTGTAATAGTGATCATTCTTTTCTAGAGAGTACCTATAGCTTGGGGAGTTCTTGACTGTACATTGGTAAAAATACGCAACATTTTCTCTTTTTATTTGCTGTGTTTATGTTGCAACAAAAGTAGAAAGAGTATTTGCAATATCCGGTAACGCATCATATCGTTATCTAACAAACAATTCATACTTATTTTACTTATTAAAGTTACAAATGTAATAAACTACTGTATTAGTTATCTTCCTTCTGTGTGTGTAATAGCCCCGAAGAAGAGTCGCAGCCGCTGAATTACTTCAAGAAACATTCTTTCATTCAAAGATATATATTCTATAAAAGTGTCTGTCCACCTTATGTGACTTATATGAACAAATGGGTTTGAGTACCGAAAAAGGCAATCAAACATTGTGTTGACGGGGTAATGTGTATCATTAGTGTGATTGTCAGCTAATAACAAAAATTTAAAAACATTACGTGCTAACGTGAGTAATTTTTATAATATAGGTTATTGATCTAAAGTTTTTTTATTGGCGTGGGACAATCAAACTGTAATGGTAGATACCAGCATATCATTAGCATATTAAAAAATTTATTCACCAAATTAACCGACGATATTTAAAATATCTAAGAAATAAATGTTCCTGATGATCTCTTCTTATCTGTTGCTGTGTTTATAAGATGACTAAGGCGCCTTGCGTAAGCCTAGCCTCTTATATTTTACAGAGAAGAACAAGTGAAAAATTAGTAGAAGGGTACCAGGCTCCAACCCAAAAAAAATCTTTGAGATTGTGATCATATAAATCTACGCCTTACGCAGAAGGTAATTTGAAAAAGTCCTATTTCTTTATTGACATGACCGGGCTAGCTCAGACACAGCTATCTCAGAACTGACAAGCTAGCCAGACAATTGTAGAAGTTATATGCTTAATGCCTTTTTCTGTGTGAATTTATACAGTAACTGCTAGCAATAGATTTAATTTTGAGTGAATGAATGAATGTTGAACTCAGTAAATAAAAAACTCTACAAAACTTCTTTATAGACAGTATTCTTCAATAATTCAGGTGCCAAAACCACTAAACTACTGGGCGGGCTTAATCGTGAGCAAGCTACTCATATGTTGAACCGGCCATGAGAGATGCAGTTTCCTCTTAAGTCTATACCAACAAATTTGAGTGTTTGTTCTTGTGACTAGTTTATTGTCATCACGAAGCAGAATTGAAAGGGAAACTGCAAATGTTTAAATTGAAATGGAATTCGTGATATTGATTGATTCTAGATGCGCAACTAGTTAGAATTGTGGCTTCCACTATATTTCTGTGTAAAACTTTGACTATTAGACTGGTTCGCATCAACACAACAGGGGTGCCCACGCGTAGAATATGCCTATGATACGGCAGACTCGGTGGTTCAGCGAATTCAGAAATTCTACAGGGTAATTCGTAGCGTCGTCTCTGTTGATCACCTTGTCTATAGAAGTGTATACCATTTCTCCCCCCTCTAAAGACTTTCACACCATATCATTGATAACTGCCGTTTGATCATTTTTCGGAGTAAGTATGGCACGTTCGCGCAACCTTTTCATGGGCTTATCGTGAATTTGTAGAATATTCGGATTTGAAGAATATTTTGATATTAACTCCTGGACTGTAGCGACCACAGTGCTCAAATTACTTGGGACAGTTATCAGTGCTGCGTGCAAATGCTGATCATCTTCAAGCAACCCTAGAGACTTTCAGGAATTAGAGTAGTTGTGGGAGAATTATTTTTACTATTACTCAAGTTTTACTCATTAAAATAAATCTTTTGCCTACTTTCCAAGTGGACAGCGAGGTGAGCTACGGGAGGGAAACGCTCATAAATAGGAAGTTCAAGGATTCGCCACACTGCCTCTAAGGAACTTATATATCGTCCACTTACATAAGTTTTAACTTCATCTATCTCATTCTTTTAAGAAAACGTAGCCTGATCTGAACCCTTATTATTATATTTATGACTAGCGGCCGCCCGCGACTTCGTCCGCGTGGAATATTACAACATTTTTTTTCCAAAATAAAAGTAGCCTAAGTTACTCCTTATAACATCAGCTACCTGCCAAAAAAAGTCCCGTCAAAATGCGTCCAGCCATTCCAGAGATTAGCCGGAACAAACAGACAGATAGACAGACAAAAATTGTAAAAAATGTTTTTTTGGTGTATGTATCGTATATATATTCATATGCATGTAGTAAAAAACGGTTATGTCAATATTACAAAGAGACACTTCAATTTTATTTATATGTATAGATGTATTTAATAGATTTTACCGAATGATATAATCTATAAATATACCGAATTAAACGCTCACTTGAATGCGGAATTCCACATTTTCCATAATTCCACAATTCCACACAAGTGAGCGTTCTATGTTCTTAATTACACTGGATTATAAGGGACTGCCCAGCGATTGTCTATGTTTACACCTTTAATATCGACAGAGAATCCACCATCGTCTGGTAAATGTCTCCTGTACCGATGATAACCGTTATCGCCAGTTAAAGTTTTTCTTATGAGAGCTTTGGAGTAACGTTTAGTGCACGCCTAACCCTTACATGGTGATTTTGATTAAAAGTTCCACAATTTCTTATAGCTCTGGATCTCGTTTGGGATCTGGTGGATTTGATTTCAGCGCAGATAATATTGTCAATTTAATCCAGATTCATACAATTTTAAAGCCATAATAGAATAAGAAGGTGAGGAAGAACTCTTTTTTGCCATTTGATAGAAACATATAGCACCTTACTGCGCAAAATATTTTGCCCTTTATCAATAAGGTCATGATCTTTTTCACCTTTAGTCGAAAACTTTCGAAATGATATCGCGTCGGTCATGAGGTTTTTGCTCTTGAAGCTAGAGCTCTTTTATTTCGTCCCAGCTAAGATTGCATGTAAAAGTGACAATTGTTACCCCCTTTTAAAGGATTGATTTTTGAAAAACCCTGACAAAGGTATTATTTAGTAAAAGCATTAACCTCGCGATCCTGGTGCTCCATACAAACATTAAACCATTGTTTTACCCCTTTAGACGATGAGTTTTGGACAGTCCTTTCTTTGTGCACGCTTACATCATATTAGCTATATGTGTACCAAATTTCAGCGCAATCTGTTCACTGGTTAAAGCTGTGCCTTGGTAGATCAATCAGTCAATTCCAATTTTCAATTTGGATTCAATTTTGTGATACGTACCGCTAAGGAGTGGAACTCTTTGCCTGAGTCTGCGTTTCTTGACAAATACAATTTAGGGGTCGTCAAGTCACGAGGCAGTGGGTATCTTCTAGGCAACCGCGTTACATTCTAGATCGCATCATCGTTTACGATCAGGCGAGATAGTGGTCGAGCGCCTGTCTATTTAATATAAAAAAGTCAGCAACGGTTGCCTTTTATATATGCGGACAGAAGATCGAAGATAAATTTGACGTTAAATCATGCGTGGATATCCTTACCACGGAGATTAGCTAATTAGAATAATAAAACACCCACTAATATCCTATAGAAGGCGTTCGGCCTATGACTTCTGCAGAGTTTAAATGAAACAACTTGTCTAGGGTTTTTTGCGCATAAACTCCTTTACTGGAGCCCTGATCACAGGATGACTAAGACAATGATTGTCATATATTTTCTACTACCATCACAATATTTTAATCGGACACGTTCCTAACTCTCAAAATTTATATAAATCCATGTTTTTTCTTTTTATTTTATTTATTTTCACTGCTATAACGCTGTTCACTACTGAGTTTACCACCAGTTCGGAAATTGAGAAGCCCTTTCGAGAAGAACTGGCGAAAGAAATCCAGACGAGGGGACCGATCTCTATCTTACTTTTATTATTGACGTGACAACGTCTTATAAATTGGTTTGCCGGGTGACACTTCAAGAAACTGCGTTACGCTCCGCTCACGTTATGCGCTTACAATGAGAGCGAGTAAGAGGCACGCGTCCCTTCCACTCGGGCATGGTTAGCCCGCCTAAGAGCGAGAGAGACAGACATAAAAAGTGGAAGGGACGCGTGCCTATAAATTAATGTTTTAAATATAATTCTTTGTATAAATAAATGTTTTAAATTGTTACTATTATTTCATCCTTCTTCCTACTATACGAATGAATATTCACATTAAAATTATTTTACCACTCAAAGTCGTTGTCACGTAAAACTTTCGCCCGTATACCGACTTTACAGGCAACCAACCAGTTTTTTTGCAAACAGAGCTAACTACATCAGGTCAAGCAGTGTGTATCTTTGGAGATATTAATTTTTAACTATGGGAGCCCAAGTAGGCGGAACGCTCTAACCTCAATCTCTATTGTAATTAGGATATTTCCTGATTTTAATAGGAACAAATCTTTGTTCTCTCGCATGTTGTCCCAAGAGTTTGAAGTTTATCAAATTTTATGTAGTAGTTTGGACCCTTGAAAGCATACTCTTACACTTCAGACCTATTATCGTGCCTATGTTTTATGTCGGCTACATGTTCTTTAACGCGCGTACCTATTCTTCTTCTCTTTCTTTGCTCAATGTATGAAAGACCGCTGTCACAATCAATTTTGTAGACACCTGCTGCCTGAAGGGGTAAGACTTGACAGGTCGTAAGAATTGTTTAATCTTCCTGGCTGGTTTACAGTAAGTATTAACGGAGACCCGCTTCAGAATGTTTCCAATCTTTTCAGTGACCTCCTTTATGTAGGAAAGGACAGTAGGTTGACATTCTACTGGGACTGATTTGGTGTGGCCTCTGTGACATAGTCGTGGTACTCGCAACTTGTTGTCTTGTAGTACTCGCTTGACATGCTGAATCTCAGCCGTCAGACGTTGTTGGTAACAGTTGCCGCGAGCTTTCTGAAACAAAGATTTCCCTACGGTAGTCAACTGTATAGGATGGTGATGAGAATCACCATTTAGATATCTATCTGTATGAGTTGCCTAGATACGGTATGACTAAGAGATTGATTTGGATTCCTGCTGATTTTAATATCTATTAATACTGTTTATTCCATGTAGTTTTAGAGTTTGAGCAACAATTACAATGATGAGTGAGTGAATTTACTTTGCCATTAGTACCAATTGTATCAATCACCAATCCGCGCCGGACCCACTTGATGGCTATGGTATTTCATCTGTTGACAAAGCCTGACAATTTAAATATAAATATCTCATTAAGTGTATAAAACATTAAATAATTAATTTCGTCGAGGAAGTAGTACATACGTATACGCAATATATATCCCACCTTGCCTAAAGTTGAACACGGCGATCCTCAACCGTTAGATTACATCACAGAAAACCGCATGTTAAATACTCGTACAATTATGTTTCTTGCTCCTGTTTAATGTTCTAATTGGCTTTTACAAGAGTAGACGTTAATTATTATTAATTACGTGAACCTTAATTATATCTTGTTTGGTAGCATTATAGGATATGCCGACACGTCAGATATTTTATTCTTAAATTTAATTTATTTTGTAAAGTTGCCGTCCAAAAATATTTAAGAAAACCATCCAAAGTAAAAGTTCCCTCGGTGAATCACAAAACTCACTCACTCTCATGTGCTTGTTTAGTTATTTTAATCCTGAGCTCCCGACTCTTAATAAGAACGCAAGAGCTAGGCAACTTGTAGGTGCCACGTTTAAATGAGTAGGATGAGTGGGTGTATATGAGAAAATTATATAAATGTTTTTGAGAAGCTTGAGTATTTGTATCATATATAGATTTATACACATTTAGGTATTCTTTACTACGCATTTTGAGTCAATAAATACCGCTACATCATTTTTATTATATAGTATGCTACATAATAGAATATAGATAAGAGTCAACATAAAGAAAAACACATCAGGTCAAAACAAATACGACTTGGAAATATGAACAATCTATATTCCGGTAACAGCTGGGGCTAGCAGATTAACGTTTCTTCTAAAGCTCAGTTGATATAAAAAATGGCAAATACTGAGTCATATTGCAGTGCTGTCCAAACACACGCCCTATAACAAAAGAGGTTGGAGTAAGTTTCAAGTATTAAATATATATATATATATATATATATATATATATATATATGTCTCTTGATTCCAAATTAGATTTATCCCAATTATTACCTGTGCTGTTCGTCATCCTCCATGTTTTAACATTCATTATGCTTGCATTAGTTGCTAAATCTCTGTTTATAACTTTTATATATGTCTACGTCTGATTTCAGTCAACCCTAACATTTTATTAATTTATTTCACGCTCGAGCCAGCACAAGCAACGCTGTGAAAAAATTCTTTAGAAAACACGTGGAAGTAATATTAATATGTTACATTAATTCGCTAATACGTTTTGAAAAACAAATATGCAAAACTCGATCGAGGGGTCCGTGATAAAACTATTTTCTTAGAATTTCATATACATGAATGTATATTTCTTCTTCGTTTTATGTTGAATTTATATTTCTTCTTCTTCTTATTGCTATTGAACTGTTATTCTTAATTTCGGTAATACATCGACCATCTCCTTCTTACTTATTTATAGCCCCTTGACTTATGAAGATGACCTCGCACGTCACAGTACTATGATACTATGGTATACGGACAATCATAATTCTAGTGATCAGCCAAAGTAGGAAAACCATATCACAAGAAAGATTCTAAATAGGTTTAGCAGTTTTCAGAGTTTACTCTGTACTCCTCGCTTTTTGTAGTGTACAAAAAGTCTTTTCCCGACATAGTGTAATATTATTACGAGTCTTCTCACGCTTAACACCGACCCCTCGCACAGAGCGACATAAATCTGAGTTAAAAGTTAATTTTGTCAATCCGGATAATTCCTCAAGGTTTAATCAGACTAAGTTGGGTGTAATTAATGTTCGCTAAGGCCACACAATCTAGGAAAGCTTCGGCTTAGCTACCGAAATCGGAGTTTGGAGCGTCTACGGAGAGGTGGATCCAAAGCTTCTATAGCCGACACTAGCGCCGTTACATGGCGGCGGTAGTCCTCAGAGATCACGCGACGGCGTCGAACGTGCTTGAGGTGTATACTCGCTCATTTTATTCGTAAACTAAAAACGAAGTTCGCTACCAATTAGTATCCGAAAAAGTTCTTAATCGATACGGACGACGCGTGTGTTACTGTTCAACGACACTTGTGAAAATTCGGAATTGGAAACTTTTTGAGACGGTAATAACGCGTTAATTTGCTTTAATATCATTCTGTAATATTAAGTATAGCTGTAGAACCGAAGACAAGAATTATTTTCTTTAAATAAGTTAATGTACTTTTTCATTTAATATTAATAATGTCCTAATTAATTTATATATACGTGGTAACATGTTATGTATCAATATTTTCATTTAGTTCATACATACAAACACACACACACACATATATATATATATATATATATATATATATATATATATATATATATATTCTGGGCTTAAAAAAATAATTTAGTTACGACAGTATTTTACACACACAGCACAACACAGCACGGCACAGCTTGTCAAGTTTCTTTGTTTCATACGAAAATATCGCGCAGAGTTGAATCTTCATTCAGTTTGCACCTTTGGTGATATTGCAATCCGCCAACGAAAAATATTATAAAGCAGTTTATGTTTTTTGTCTCATACTAGCAGTTTTTTTAAGAGAACAACAGTTTAGTTTGCTTTGTAAATTGAACGCGCATTATTTAAATTTTGTTTATAACACCTTTATTTTATACTAACTTGATCTCTTATAAGTGAATATTTGCGGGGCGATAAGACTGTGTACTTTATTTATATTTCTAAAGTGGCTACACTAGTAATAAAATACGTCACAAGACCCAATACCAACTCGTAGAGGCGTGATCTCTAAGTCTCTATCTAAAAGAGCTATAGGTCGCCCAGATATCGATATTCGGCCACAATGATTTAATTCCACCATAAGAAACAACTATTCCAAAATATTTTATCGATAACACTACAGGGCGTTAATAGCTTTCAAATAATAAACTATAGTTAATAGCTTCGAGACAAAGAGAGGAGAAAGATGAAAACTATTAAATCTTTACCTATTTGCAAATTATTAATCCCTAAGGGGCAGATATATTTTTAGCCCTAAATGAAAGAATTAAATAAAAATAAATATGTACAGAAATTTAACTATAAAAAAATCAACTCTAGCTGATTTTCCGCCATTTTTGCGATTAAACAATTAAACACATTTTTCAACTGTTTTTTTCTGTGAATAAAGATCACTGGGGATTCTGACTTAAATCTTTGCAGAAGACCGTGAATCGAATAACATATTTGTTTCTTTTTTGTTTTGATAGTCATTCGAGTGTGTGAGGTATACTAAAGTTAAGAATAGACGGAAGAGTCATCTTAGCAAATGTTAGAGCATCCCTTAGTGTCACAAATGTTATTAAACTAAAGGTGACCACTTATCTTCATCGCTATAAAAAGTGTTTAAAAATAATTGAACTGCTTTGTGGTGTAATGGTAGCGAACCTTCTTCGATGCCTCAGTTCCTGGTACGGCAGTGACTGGCAGCGGCAAATATTTATATCATAAGTATAAGCATGTAATTCTGAGTCATGTTGTCTATATGTAGACTTTTTCGTGTATTCTATCCGTTTTTAGTATATGGAATCTGTTTCGTTTAACTAAATTTACTTGATTATTTATCAGAATGGATTATTTGCTTAAACTGCGCCGTTCTTCTAAAGTCATTACTATGTAATGAATAAAATCAGCAAAACAAGTACTACGTTATATCATTTACCAGAAACCGATCTCCAAAACAGTATGACTACAATCTTAATGAAGGTGTTCTTGAACGTTAAAAACACATGAGAGACTTTGGTATCATCATGGACGAGGAACTCTATTTTAACTTACCTACATATAGACTCAATTGTAAGAAAAGCTTTCAGGACATTAAGATTTATAAATAGAATAACAAAACCTTTCAAACAAACTAACACTCTAAAAATCCTATATTTTTCGTTTGTTAGATCTGTTTTAGATTTCGGATGCATTAACTGGAATGTTTTTATAAAAAATATAATAGACAAAGCTGAAAAGGTTAAAAAAATTATAAAACTATTAAACTTTCGCTGTGGTTCTCAGGAGTCATATTACGCAACTCTCGTCATCTTGTTCTTACACGAGATTGTAAATGGTTTGATAGATAGTCCCTTATTGATATCTTAAATTAATTTTATAAATAAAGCAAGGCTACCCATACGTGCTAACCGTAAACTGAAATGTTTCGTGCCGCCAGGCCTTCACGATAATTACACCAGAATCTGTTTTATCTCTCGCTCATTGACATACAACAAGGAATTTAACCATATACGAGATTTATTCGGTGTCACGTTGAGAAGTTTAAAGGCGCATTATTAGAAAATTATGCACTAATGACAGATAATTGGGTTTGTCTCATTTGTTTTGATATCTAAAGTTTTGGTTTTCTTTTGTTTTTAACTTGGCGGCACATCAGGTTTTTACTAGCTGTCCACTTCATACATATGTATGCTCTGGATTTATTTGATTTCATTTGTTTGCTATCTTATACATCATGCATGTTTGTTTTCTCAACACTGTTCTTGCATTACCGCTGCTTCTCTCTTAGCTTCACATCAAATTATTGTTGGAATTTTATAATTGTATGTAATTATGGTAGTGACTGTTTTGTACCAAAATAAAGAGAAAAAAAATTGCTGCACTTTCTCCTACATTGATTGACCATTTCATATACGAGTTTTGACAACGTAGTCCAAATATTAATAGCGGGAATTATAGTAGAACAGAAACATTTGAAGCATAAGCTAAGTAGGAATTTTATTTGTGCATCCATTTAATAACTATCAACTCGCATCAAGTAGAGAAAGAGAATTGGTTAAATTATAGCACCAACCGATAACTTTTAATATAGAGAGATATGTTAACAATATCGGTTACGTGAGATTTTAAACGACAACTTTCAATAAACTGGGCTAGACGTCTTAACTGTAAATCTACTGACGCTCTACTCACCTAAGCCAATTTCCTAACAACTATTTTTTACAATTTGTAAAAATTGCTTGATATAGATACTCATATGTCGTAGTTTTGTTAGAATCTTTATAATGTTGATTTAGACATTTAAAATTTTTGACCTTAAAGAGTATTTACAATTTTCAACATATATCTATGTTAGGTATATAATCTTATTTAGTTCTAATAATGTTAAACATGAAAATAACTACTTGAAGTCTTTTGCAAAATTGATTCGTATTTTATTATTTGTTAGCATACAATTTTAATTACATGCTGTTAGAGCATAACTAATAAGAGAAAAATTTATAAATTTACATTAATTTCGGGTTAAAATTAAACATTTACAAGTTTCTCGATGAATATAATACACTTAATTATTTAAAAATTAATAGTACAACTACAATAACAATAAAAACCAATTAAAAAACAACCATAAATTAAAAACATTCTTTGCTATTTTAAGGACATTACAGATCATATTAAAATAAGTCATTAAAATTTTCTATTTATAAATAACTAATTGGACAGGGATGACAATTTAACAACTTAAAAATTAATAAACCTAACCCTAAACTTCATAAGCGTGTTAAATTAAAATTAAATAAAAAAAAAATCATGACTAATAAGTCTTTTTTTACATTCCTGTAAATGCATGCGTTGTTGTGTTGTATATTTTATAAATCTCAAACTGCATTAAAATATAAATCATTATAATAACTCCTATACAAAACAAGAAATTATAAATAAATTATATTTAATCAATTTGAATATACATTTATATTTTATATTAATTAGGGCATATTTTAAAAAAATATCTTGATCGTTAATTGACTTTAGATGAGTGTTATGTCACGATTTCTTACTTAAATTTATGACTTTTAATGTATTTAAGAGGATCATTTGATTTTGATACATGTTTGGCTCGGTTTAAAATGCGGATGCACTTCTTTATATTATAAATACGCAAGTACATCAACACTATTTCCCTAGATTATACCATACCCATTATATCCATAAAAAACCCGTATAATCATGAGCACAGTAGGTAGTTTCATTCTCATTTTTGGTGTTATTTTTAGAATACTAAACACACAAGAATTAAGAGATTTTTTATATCTCCTGGAATGCCCCATCCAATTTGTATGTGCGTTTATTATTATACCTACAAGATTGATAGCTTGTTTGTTTTGTTGGAACTATTGTTTCTTTTTTAATCACTTTAATTCAACTAAGAAATAATACCAAAGTGCTTATATAAAAAGTCTCGAAATTAGGGTTAAGGATGTTGAAGTAAAAATAAATAAAAAGCTTTCAAAAATGTTATTTAACCTTTAAATTAAAAGCTTTACTGTAATTAAGATTACTATTGACCAGTTATTAAGTTTAATGGACATTGTTCTTTTTTTTATTAAAAGGTAAAATACTCTTTTTATTTTCTAGTCGTTGGTCGGTTTGAAAAAATGAAATGGGGTTCCTTATGTATGTAAACTATATAAAATGGATTGTTAAAAAAATTAGTTGCGTTTCGTAGCATAAAAACGCTGAAAAACAACACTGCTTACCGTTAATAAAACATGTTAAATAATATTTTTAATGGAGCACTAATATATTTCTCTTTGCCATAAAATATTTTTAATAAATAGGTAGCAGGAATCAAACATAATGTTAAAACCTTGTACTAAGGAAACTAGAGAATTAGATAGATTTAAAAATGTGCTTCTAAGTTAGTTGTGCTGTCCCGGAATAAATGAAAACAATGTGGCTTCATAATTAATATAACATAATTTTAAAGATTCATAAAGAAAATAAATTAATAATAATATATTTCTTTTATATTGAACGACAGTGTCTAGTTTTCATCCCACTCATTGGTGTAAAATTAAGAAATATTATTATTATTATTATTCATATCCCTTGTGTGATCGGGGAAGGTAATTTGTCTCTGAAATATGGCAGACACCTTTTAATTAAAAGCAAATCCACATAGAATTACAATAAATTGAAAAAGAAACCTTTAAATATTAACATATTTTGTGTAATAATTATAGTCAATAGGTCCTTCGTAAATTAAAATTTAATATGCTTAAAATTAATCTCGACTGAATCGTGTATTTGTTACTAAATGAGACTAGAATAAGAAAATATATCACTTTACTTTGTTTATACACTTCAGGTATATTCTTATATTATTTTTTGCATATTTTAGCATATACATATATCTTAATACACACATAAGCACGATTAAATTATTTTAAACAGGTAAGAAGTGCGTTCCTCTTTCAAGTTCATACATGATTAGGTGTGCTGCACATTTTCTTTAATACTATGAGTTTTACTCTACTGAGTCCATAATCTTAAGATAACGGAGCTCGACAGGGGTGATCGCGTCAACCTAAGATACTGCGTATATCAACTTTCGTAAGGGCCGGTCATCGAATAGGTGGCCAAATCAATTATTATCCTGAACACCTTCGTGTTTCAAAAGCCGTTGATCCCATCTGCATCACCTGTTATTAGCACCTACAAATTCGCATTAGACCGTGGTATGGGTTAGGTACCATTCTTTGTACGGTGTTTATCTATACTAAGAAAGATCAGTGATCCAACAATGCAGATATCATTAAGCTGAAGATGATAATGCTGAAATAGGTAGGTATTTGCGAAAATACATTACTCATTGGTTATCCCGGCTTACAATAATTAATAAACCTGACCTCTCTGAGGTAGATAAGAAGGTTTTGACGTTGTACTGTATTATTAATAAAGTGTATAAGTCAGTGTTCAATTATTATTAATAAATAAAATAAATATAGTAGTATGACAAATATAAAATATAAATGGTTAAGTAGAGTTTTATTTTATCATAGTTAGATCATTGATTCGCAGAAAAATGTCGACGTTAGTAAACAGGTTTCTCGTTTATAATGTAGCAAGTGAGCAAATAGATAAATAGACTAGCTTTTATCTGCCACTTCGCTTGCGATGATGTAGACTACCGATTTAAAGTTATATTTCTATCCCTCTGGAACAGCTCTTTTTCTGGATAAAAGGTATCCTATGTACTTTCTGTACCCCTGACAAAGTGAATGCAAAATTTCATGATGTTCAATTGAGTAGGATTTAAGACGTGAAAGTGTAACAAACAAATTCACTTTCGTTTTTATAATATTAGTTCGGACTATAAGGTTTTAAGCGATAAATTATCATTTGCGAAATCACGTGATCTTATCACATACGAAATTTCAGCGCAATCGATCAACCTGTTCTTGGCTTAAAGAAGGACATGTGGACAAACACACAAAAAATAAAAATATAAAAATTGGTATCAGTGAGGCATAAAACGAATATTTATTATGAAATATGTCCAAAAAATAAATGTACAGACAGACCCTACAAATTTATATAGTACTTAGTAAAGATACTATAGATGGCCTATCATTTGCGCAATCATATGTTCTTACCAATATCAAATTCCATCCAAATCAGTCAACAGACAGACAAAAATTAAAAAAAATGTAGAAATGGTATTCATGTATGATAAAACGAACATTTTTCATAAAATGTATCCAAAAAAATAAGTGTGCAGACAGAGCCTACAGATTTGTATGTATAGTAGTATAATAGATATTAAGGTTAATACCATTGCAAATCTGTCTGGTCAAAAATTTCGAACAATGTTCTCATAATGAATTCAAAATTTCAGGTAAAATTATTCCCCTTACCTACCTAAGCGCAAATAAAGGACAAATGAATAACCATGTGGCCGACCAAATTCATTAATCAACCCTTGCTAGTCATTTTTGCAAAGGCCGAGATTTATCCTTTGTTCGCGACATAGGCCAGCCGAGGCGCCCGGATTTTGAGATAGAATTAAAATGTTGAGCATGATTCTGCCATTAGGGGAGCGGATTTTATTTCATCGAAGAGTTTTTCTAGTTAACGCCTTTACATATGCTGGAATTATATGATCTATTAGTTACCCATTCCAACCAAATTTTAATCATTATCATCATCTAAGCAGAAAGGTGTCTAATGCGAAGAGAGAAGCGCCCCTGAAAATTTAGGACCTTTTGAAATCTTCCTTGAGTCTAATGTCTAGATTTGGTGCTATTCTACTCTGCCAGAAACTATTTGTCAAAAAAAATTTAACTCTCATATACTCATAATGAGATTGCAGTTGTTTTTCCATTTGGTTAAAATAGAAAGAGAAACAGTAGCAATTCTGATATTTTATAACAATATTATCAATTATTATTATAATCAAATATTATTAGTTTAAATTGTTATACAAGGTGTTACGAAAATACCCGTAAAGCAGAAACGGGGTTAAATGGTCCCTTACAGAGTCAATCCACAATATCTGAAAACCGTAGTATCGCAATATGACTCACCACCAAAATAATAATAAAAAATTTCATTTATGTGCCATCCCTATTACCATATAGGTAAATAACACAAAATGTTTATGTTATTTTTACCTAATATTCGCGGAACGACATAGAGTCAGTAAAAAAATGTAGAGAAGCCGTTCAGATCGATATTACAAGTCAAAGAAAATATTAAAAGACCTAACATAGGTACTTTGTGTGAGCACGATTTACGTTGCCATCTTCATTGCCTACGCATAACATCATATCGTATTATTCAGAGTTAAAAAACATTTTTTCACTTGAGAAATAATCTTGGTTAAAACACGAAATAATTGTAAGATATCGATTAGAAAATTTGATATTGACAACATAACGTTTTTTTTTCAACTTGACGTTTTTCTTATTTTCAAAACTTTTTTAAAGAAAAAAAATTAGAATGAAAAGCTTCAGTTCTATGCAGTGATATCTTACAAGGGTTGACAGTATTTTTCGCTTTGATAATATATGATATATTTTACGGGGTTTTTGTAACATACACACACACATATTTGTGTGTGTGTGATATATACATGACATTAAATAAGTGCATTCAAAATGAACACAAAGAAAAATGCCTACCTTCGACTTACTTTTAAACAGAACATTTATAATTTTTTATAGATGAAATAAGATACAATTGATTATGTTTTTAGTAAATCTTAAAAGTATGCAAGTAATCATAATAATTTATAAGTATGTTTATTGATTTTAAGTATCAAAAAGTAATCGTGTACTTTTTACAAAAAGTAAGATTAAGGTTATTAGAATTAGTTTTCAGCATAATAATTAAAATCTAAAGTAAAAATTCTTAATACTCATTCATCTTATTTACTTAAAAATCAAATCCCTTGATTTTAATTCGACATGCTCGAAGTTACGTCATTCGCTATGGAGCTTGTATACACTGTAAATGCGTTTTGCTTGATTATCTTTCTACCAGCAACGAATACTTACTCCCACTGTCTTCGAATTACTTGTCTAATTTATGTACAAGGAAAGAACAACAACCTAAAATATAACAGTTCGTTAAACATATTAATTAGTACATCAACTTATATTTCTGGTGGTAACACTGACTGGCTGTCTTCTTGTAAGATTTTTCATTTCATCGTATACATGTAACTATCCAAAACAATAATTATTTTACAATATTGAGCTGTATACTTCTGAGTCTAACACGGTTTGTCCGATGGGCATCATTCTTTTACACTAACCCCCACATGCCAGTGATTGTTACTGACACTACTAAGGTGCGTAGCGTTGGTTTGACAATCTATTGTCTATATAGATAGAATTTATTGTTTTGTGGTGTCACGCTGCGCTGTTGAGGCAAATGTTTTCTTTATGGATCATATCTATTTAGGAAGAACGAGCCATAGGTAAGTAACATGGATTAAAGAGTGTTTACTAGTGATCATTCGATTGAGACTAACCGATATACATATCATGCAAATATTCAGAGGAGATAGCAAATGTTTAATCACCCATCCGGTAGTCGGTCGTTAGAAATGTGCTTAATCTTCGTTCAATTCAAATCGTCGTTCGTAAGACTTAGAGCACTAACTGCGGCCCCGACGAGCACTTTTCCTTTGTGTTCCTTTATTTAAGAGGTTAGCAAATGTTTGTTTTTTACCTAATAGAAAATGGTGAGATTGAGAAACGTACCTCGCATATGTGACTAGTACGAAAAAGAACATTATACACAAAACATTAGTAGTTTTAATTAAAAGGTAATACTTTATATATCTTGCTTTCGAAACAATGTAAAATAGTCTCTTTCTACCTGTCAAGTAAAGCGCTTTTAAAAATCTACAGTAGCCGCACTGTTTCGAATAGTACAACTTAGTTGCAGGCCGCTGCCAACGCAAAGTCGCCGGTACAGTTTTGTAAATGGGCTGAACTTTCTCAAATTGCCTTTTATTTGCAGAAGTCTTCCGTCCCCGATACTCACTCGCTGTAATCCGATTTCGCCTCATTACTCTCTACGCCATTTTTGTATTGCTTTGCAATAGGACGCATATATAGAAGCAACTGAATTTCTATAAAAGCAGCAGTATTTGAAACATTTGGTTTAAACAATGTTAGTAACAAAAATATATTTTTTATAATGATCGCCCCAAGCTTATTAATACCCACCCCGTAACTTTCTATTCATTTAAAAATAATAAATATTCATTAATACTTAGTGGCTTAAGATATACTATATTATCTTACTTCAACAAAAATAAATAAATAATATGATCTAAAGAATTAACGACTACTGTAAAAAGTTACTTGAAAATTTATGTATTAAACAATTCAGTTTATTAAAATATTTCAACAAGGTTGCAGTTTCTTCAGAGTTTCTTTTTAGACGTCTATAAATTGGTATATTTTCCTTAGCCAGAATACAAATAATAAAATTATTACATAGTTTTGTGAATCAACTCTAGATACGATAGACGCATCCTCCTTCACTGTTCAATAAATCTACCTCGGCCTCTACTTATAGGTATTTTGACGCTTTAGGCCTAGAAATGTTATTGTGGGCCATTTCATACTGGCATGTATAGTATATACTTTTGATGTAAAACTAGAATGTACGTCAAGAATTAATTTTATGTTCACAACTAGCGGCCCGCCCGGCTTCGCACGGGTGGACAAATTTATTTAAATTTTTCTAGCATTAAATATAGCCTATGTTACTCACCGTGAATGTAGCTTTCCAATGGTGAAAGAATTTTTAAAATTGGCTTAGTAGTTTTTGAGTTTATTTCAAACATACAAAAATACAAATCTTTCCTCCTTATAATATTAGTGTAGATAACAATGAGATCCCGACACTTTTGCATGCGTCTTGTCTTGCTTGCATCAAGCGCGCGTCGATTTCCTTAGCAGAGTTATTTTAGAAATGTATTTATTATACTCTTCAAAGATCTTATACTTACAATTATCAACAAATATATTTCGAAAAAGATTATTACAGGATTTTATATTGATAAAAAACTCTATGGCCCATAACTCATTAATAGGGACCAACTCTTAACATCTTACACACGTGATAACTTTTAAACGAAATATCTGTTTGAGATGAAACAAAAAGTATTTTACTTCTACATAAATACTCTTGATAACATAATGCTTAATTTCGATCAAGATTAATATTACGATACATATTTACCGTAGTTTTTTTTCTTCAGACGATTTAATAATTATTTTGAACACAAAATCGGTTATTGTGATTAAACCATGATAGCTATATATATGTTCTCGCGGACTTTTTTCTAGGTCTTAATGGGATCTACAAACCGATAGTACATCATTTTGTTCTATTGTCAATAGTTTTTGCAGCGCACGCAAAAATAAGTTTTCGATTTTACACCTTGTGTTACAAAATAGCTATTTTATTACGGATCCCTAATTTTCAAAAAAAAAATAGCCTATAGCCTTCCTCGATAAATGGACTACCCAACACTGAAAGAGTCATTCAAATCGGACCAGTAGTTCCAGAGATTAGCGCGTTCAAATAAACAAACAAACAAACAAACTCTGCAGCTTTATAATATTAGTATAGATTTACGAGCTATCATATAACGTTTATAGTAATGTATAAACCACATCCATGGCATTCGTTTCGAGTAGATGTCACAATGCATAGTTATATATACAATGAATATGATAAGGTGAAAATGAAGTTGTTCCGTGTTTGACTTAATGCTCATTACGTTATAGATTAACAATTACTCCCAGGGAAATTGGATCAAATTGTATCGTTGCACGACAATCGCACAAATGTGGAAATTATGATAATATCCCAATAACAGTATCATTAATATAACTGTAATTAATCCGATGTTATATATTTATAAGCCGGAACATTGTACGTGACTCTGTGTTGTGGTATAAACCATCAAATTGCCTCGATACTATCAAGTGCCTATAAGCTTTTAGATCCTTACCTATACCTCTGTCAGTACATGATATACTACCGTGTTACTTAGTGGGTCATGGTAATATGCTGTTACTAGGAAAGGATAAGTGTTGGGGAAACTTACCTTGGTACAAAACCTATGAACATTATGGTTTAAGGTCCCGCCTTTCGAAAAGTTTAGTTCGCTGGTTTAATTCGTAGCTAAATGCTGTGCACCGTTGTTTACATGTGTAGCACACATAGATAAACATATGAATAATTTGATATTCTAAACTGACCCTAAGCCGCAAAAGAGTTTAGTTATGAATTTTTCTCTCCGCTAATTATAATTTTCGACAGCCGCCTGCCAAGGCTTTTTAAATCTTGGCGCCAACCCCAATTTTAAAAATATAACTTTTTACAGTGCCCTTGCCCATAGTTCGAAAAGAGGTGGAGGATGATATACACAGTAAAGTAAATAAGTGTAATCTATGAACTGTGGTGAATTGTATGAATGTAGCCATAAAATATGTCAGTTATTTGAACATAATCCTTATATAATAGTATTTACAACATAATAAATAACATATTTCTTGTTTTATAAATCATTATTTTGGAGACGCTTCTCCATATTTAAAAATCGCTTCTTTGCTGATTGTGTAGTATCTCCTAGATCTAGCATGTTTCATAGAAAAGGAAGCCAAATTACATAGCTTACACGATTATTACTTTTACATTTATTTTGAAAAAGACTTACGCATTCTACATTTTTAGGGAATCATTTGTGGAATATGTTCCACTTCACAGAACCATTCTAATATTGTATCTAAGTATTTATTAGCCATAAACGTTTGAGAAAAATTAGAGCGTATGTTGTTATTCAAAGATTGGGACACCGCGTATGTAAAAGATCCATTGATGGGATCTTTTACCGAAGATTGTATTTAAAACCCGAGGTAAATGTGCATTTACTTTTATTGCGCTACTTAAAATTATATCGCCTAAAAGATCCGCCTATTAGAATTTCAACCTTCCTACTTTTATAAAACTCCCTGTCTGTCAAGGAAAAATCTCTTTAATAATCCGCTAAATTAAAAGGTAAATCCACATTAGGCAAATTATATGTAATTTGATTTTAAACAGTGGCAGTCTTGACAAGTGGGGTACTAGTTCCGTGGCAAGCCCTAATTGATAGTATAACCGCACCTTTAGTTGTACTTACTCTAGTTCCACCTAACCCGGTAACTGTAATAATGACAGTCCTTAGCCTTGCCAACCAACATCGTCTAACCCAAGAGTCCGTTAAAAAAGAGCTCTGACTACCTCCGTCAAATAATGCGCGTATAGGATAATTATCTGCGACATGCACTATAGCTGTGGATAAAAGAACTGCGTGCCTATAGCGACAATGTGCGCCTAAACATCTAAAACAAAGTTTATTATCAATAACGTGCTGCTTCCTAGCTTACTATTTTAACGATAAAAACTTTTCTCATTTTGAAAGGCGATGTTCACCCCTGCGACACAATTTACAGGTAGGTGCAGATTTGAATTGAAATGACACATGAGATCCGGCATGTGACGAACCGGCAGGTTTGTTTGAGTCTACAACTCTAAAATCCGCACTTCATTTTATAAATATTTTATCAAATCACCAAAGGTTGGTAATTCCTTAAACTGCTCTTTCAAGCTTAAATCCATTCTTGGAATTTAGTGTAAAAAAATAGCTCCACTCAGAAACCGGAAAGTTCATTTTTTCTAGTGCCTTTCTATTTTCTAATAAACTATTCAAAAATGTTTTTTAAAGAGTACAAACTTTTGTCAATATGACCAAAACTCAAAAGGTTATTTAACAGTCTGTCGGCTCATAATCTTTTATTATTATAACGATTCTGTAGGAGTTCTAAGGCAATAACATAATTATCTTTAACAATTGACAAATGTTGAATTAAACTCTTAGGTTCTCCTGTCAGAGCGCTAACTAAGTAATACATTTTCTCAGTATTCGATAAAGACCTATCATTAGTTATAAGGGAGTGAAATAAAACAGTAAAAAATGTAAATTTCTCTATTTTACCAGCGAAACTAGGGAGCTGGATTCGTGGCATGAATACGTTTCTTTTATTGTCAACACTGATATGAGTTTGAAGATTTAAACTTTCTTCAAATTTATTTTCAGCAAATAAATATGAAAAAAATCGTTAACTATATTAATTATATTTTATAGGTTTTTATGACATTTATTACTCTTTTTACAAAAGTCTTTGCCTACAATTCATGTTCCACATATCCGCCTCTGTTTCCCACACACATTTTTATTCTGTTTCTTAATCCACTTTTATCTACACCAATTGTTAAACACTTTCTTATTTGATCTGCGTCATCAATTATTTTTTGTTTCAAAACAAATGTGATTGGAGTAGGAAGTTATTTAACTGTTGCGCAGTTAAAAGAGGACGTGGAAACAGTTTATTCAGTTACTTGCAATTGTGGTGCTGAGAATAATAAAACTAAATTAGGGATACAAATTAAAAAAATAACGGACAATGGACAAAAAAGCGTTTAATAAAAAAAATCAAAATCAGTTGAGTTGTTTCGGAATTCAATACAATCAAACACTGTGGTAGGGATTTTTATGTATATTACTTTTTTTAGTAGTCAGACGTTAGACGTTAGTAGGTCGACTTAACCTGGAACCTTGTATAACAGAATTACTGCCGGCTATATGTGGGTGGGTTCAATTGATTATGATGGCTGTTTTTGTCTACAGATGACGTCAGATTTATTACATTTATAAATACGGAGAAATTATCCACCGCGGTTTGTCTCCGTGATAGTCACAATAAGTATAGAACTCCTTCATAGTTGTTTTTTCGCCTGTTTGTTTTGACTCAGTAAAACACTTTTATCTGCTCCCTGAGGCATTGTTCTGCTTTGCTTAAACTACTTGTCACGAGTGGAATAATAACGTTGGTGCTTTATGTCGAATATTTAGTGGAAAATTACTATTCCCTGAATTAGAAACAGACGTATTACGAAAGGAGTTGACATCCGATCCAATCCGTACCTAATTGTTTTAAATAGTTGACTAAAACATCCTTTAATAGTAAAATGCATCTGTATGTTTAACCAAGGTATTCATTCATGCACTGATGTCGTTTCTACGTTAACCTTTTTCTCAGTCTAGTCATCAATCTATTTAAAAAAAAGAGTCTGTGACGAACAATTACATCAATCACATTTTTGGCTATTGCAGTACTAATCGCCGAACAGGTTAATGTTATAAATTAACATTTAACACAAGTGCTTAAGCTGCTTAGATTAGTATACGATATTTATTTATTGTTTATTTATTTATTATTGAAACACATAATAGAGCCATCCAGCGTGCTATGGAGAGAGCTGTGCTCGGTATTTCCTCCTCGGTATTGATAAAATTCGAAATGCGGTTGACCGATTGCCTAGTAATGGAAGCCAATGGCTTCATATAACTAACAGCCGCTCCTTGAGGAGCTCTAAAGAGAAGAGGTGTCTGCGGCAGACTGCATGAAGTATTTTGAAAATTCGTTCAGATGCACGCAACTCTATTCAGAAGTCATATAAGAGTTCTTTGAAAAGATTTAATAAAGGAAATCGTATGAATATTTCTTATTTAGCTAATTAAAAACTGTATAGTAAAATATAACAACGAGCTATCGTGATAATGTAGGAAAAAAAATCCCACGTTATTCAGTGACCAAACAAGAATAAAATAACCCGGCGGGGCCAAGCCAGGGGCCACTCAAAACGTGGGGGCGCATGTTACTTACGGAGATGTAATGAGATGTATGATATGCATAGATGTTGAGAGTATTTGTAAAGATGCGCCCCCACGTTTTGAGTGGCCCCTCGCTTGGTCCCGCCGGGCTATTTTATTCTTTTTTGGTGACTGAAAAACGTGGGATTTTTAGATTTTTAAATCTAGTATTTTTATTTTATTCTTTTTAATTATTAACTCAACGAAGTAACCATGTGTTACGCAACAATCGAATAAGCCCCATACAAAAGTGAAAGTTGCCGAAAGTTGACCTGAATGTGCACCTAGAAAGATGAAAGTTGTTTAAGCGTGCATTGTCAAGGGGTTCCGAGCTACCCTGAAAGTTTCAACTCGCTAGGTGGTCGGTAAGTGCCTCAAAATTGAGATACAAGATTCCAACTGGACAGACAAGACGACACACAAGCAAACAGACAAGAAAGCGACCTAAGAAAAAAAACGTGGGAAAAAAAAATACGTAACTAAATAGGTCTTTATTTTTGCTTGCATGTGTATATTTCAACATTTTACATAAATGACAAATGATGTAGTTCATTGTACATTGCTACGTACTTTAATAAAATATTTCGTTGTAACACCTTACTTCACTCGTCCACTCGTTGAAATTTTGCTGAAAATGCTTTTATTTTTTATTCTCATGTATTGTTTTCTTTGCAGTGTACTCGAAATTAAACAATGAAAATAAAGGCGTTTTCATAAAAAAAGAAATAAACTTTGTTTTACACTTATTGTCAACACAGTTACTATTTCATAGGTTTTATTATATTGATATGTATGAACAACCAACCAACCAAGGTATTTTAATTATGTGAAACGGGTAAAATAAACGCTGACATATGATCCCGTTACGAATATGGGACACGGCGCAAGGCGCTCAGCAGAATGTGTCCCATTGCTCTTTGTGTAGTCTTCTTTTGTTCGATGATCTAGCCACATGTTGTTTTGCGAAATGTCTGAAGGCTTATTAACAAGAATATTTTAGGATACTAACAAGTTTGATATTAAAGAAACATAAACCATGTGTGAAGTAGCTATATCATGAAAATTTATCTCAGAAGATTTTATGGCACATAACTTAAATTTAATGTTATTCACTTGTACTGATTAATTTGTTATATTCATTATGCAGATAAATGGTCCAACTTTAAACAAGTTGGGAAGCAAACATTTAAGACTTGACGGTGAACGTTCATCGATCTAAAATATTTGGAACACCAGCGGTACCCCATTACGCTATCTTTTAAGGCTACGCATCCTATCTATAAATAGTGCTTTATGTTTGAATACCAATTCTTAGAGTTTTATCTGCTATTGTGGCAAAAAATGGCGGGCATTCTTCTCTTGTTTTACGTCCACCTATCACATCATCACATCAAGCACCGTATCAATGACCTTTAAAAATCTCCCGTAATAGCGGTTGTTGAGCCTTCTCCTGTTTTAAATCAATATTTTGGTCCTAATGTTAACCCATTTAAGTGCTTAGTCATGATTTTCAGTAATATCGAATTCCAAAGTAGGTACCTCTCTCTACCTTTGTACCTTGGAGTGTATGAAAAATTAAAAAAGTAAGTGAAATTACGAGTATTACTGTTCATTCACTACAGCGGATTGCTTACTTTCCAGATAAAAATATATCTTATTCTTCTCGACTACTCTTTAATCTATACTAATATTATAAATAAGTAAAGTTTGTGGTATGTATATTTGTTAAATTGTAAGGGGTAATCTCGGGATCTACTGAACCGATTTTAAAAATTCTTTCACCAATAGAAAGGCACATTATTGCTGAGTGTCATAAGCTATATTGATTGCTAGAAAAAAATTAAAAGAATTTTGTCCATCCGTGCGAAGCCGGGACGAGCCGTTAGTTTTTTATATTTACAAATAAATTAAGGAAGAAGTACAACTTGTTTCCTGTTACTCCAGGCGACCATCTATTATTAAGATGCTTCATCTGCATACGGAGATCATAAATTTTTTCCTTCTTTCTTACTCCTCTTAGGGTGCAAAACTATAGAACCGGAAAAAAAAGACTTGCTGAGATTTTTTTCCAATTCAAAAGTAGAGTGCACTGTAGATCTCAATAGTCATAATAAGACAATGCTAAAACTTAGCTTTTTCATTTATATTTCATTATATTGTTTGCCTTTAGCAGCAGAAAATAACAATTTCTCAATTTATATAGAACTCGTAACGGTAAACGTCGATGCGATCTAGGATGTGACGCGCTTGCCTAGAACATACCTATTCACTCGTGACTTGAAGATCCCTAAATTATACATATTTATCAGGAAATACAGACTCAGGCAAAGAGTTCCACTCCTTAGCGGTACGTATCATATAATTGAAACCAAACGCTTAGTCCGACTCTTTGGTATATCTACCATATAACGGTGACGCCAATTTGTAAGTCTGGTTGTCCGATGAAAAAATGGGGACGGCGGAACAAGGTTGTGCTATTCAGCTGCACACTCTCCGAAATGTATCCTATAAAATACGGATAGGCTTGCTACCTTCCCTCTATGCTCAAGGCTTTGAGCTTTTTATAGAAAAGATCTTCATTGCCGATGAGCCTCTTGGCCCTTCTCTCAATGTCAATTAGGGAAGTTGAAAGTCAATTAGGGAAACCTCGCAGTTTTTGACAGCTTTATTTGTTATCGACCATACATTTTACTGATTTATTTATTATTATATCCCCCTTCTTAATCGTTTCAACATACCAGGTTGAGTGGAAAAGAACTTTTATACAGATAACTCTCCATAATTTTGACGAACGTTTGGTGCAACGGTAGCGATCCTGCCTTTCGCACCGACGGTCCTGGGTTCGAATCCCGAAGGAGCCAGATGTTTGTATGATGAATACGAGTTTTTGCACCTGAGTCATGGATGTTTGTATATATTTCTATGAATATTACTAATTTATGTAATATATATGTATATCTATCCGTTACCCTAGTATCCATAACACAAGCCTTAAAGTGCTTACTTTGGGCTAGGTTAATTGGTGTGAATGTAGGAAATATTTATTTATTATTATTTATTATAATCCATTTGCAATTGTTATTTTTTCACATTGTTACATGTGACAATCATGAAAATATCTCACTAGTCATTATTATGTTGTACGCCAAATGATACCTAATACGACCTTATTTATGTTAATGTACAGCCATAAAATAACTGTGAAGCGACAAACCCCTACAATGTTTCTATAACAACGGCATTTCATTCAGTTGAGGAATACAAGCTTGTAGCTTTACTTAAAGGAGAATATTAATTTTGTTGGGAAAATTACTTGCATCTAGACACAGAATGCTAATATAATTTTTAAGAATTGTATGTAAAACTCAAAGACTAGCAAAATCCCGCATTATTGACACATGATAAGGTAGAACAAAGAAGGAGAATTTTAACGAATTAAGAAATAACAGCAAAAATAATTGAAAATGCATTTTCATCAAAAAAATATATTTAGGGGTTGTGCTACATAATTTAGTTCTATGTTGATATAAATTGAGGTAGCTGATTTTTTTGTATTTTATACCTTAATATTCGATACAGTATGCTACACTTGTCTTTAAAATAATAGCATAAAAAAATGTGTTATGTTGGCATATTTTATGTTAATTCTACTTCAAAGTTTACCGTACATTTTATTCCAACATTTCGTGATATTATACTGTGACTACACCTGGTGTTCTTCCCAGAATTTAGCGTATTTAAATTTAAGACGAATGTTAGTGTGGACTTTGAACAATGCCTTCTACTAACAATTGCATCCAGAAGTTCTTAAGGTTAATAAAGTAAACATTTTAACATAAAAAATAACGTTTACTTATTTATAGTAGTTTACTTATTTACTTATTATATTATATATTCATAGCATATTTATTGATCTGTTATTAAAAACTTTTCAGGTACTAAAGTTGCCGTTGTAATTTAAATAACTTGTGCAAATTGCAATAGTGTTTAGTTTTGCCCAAAAATCTTAGTTTCCTCACTCCTGTTGGGATACGTTGTCGCATTCAAGTCGTTTGCATAGTAAAATAACAATAAGGTGACTAATACGAGACCAGGGTACTGGAACTCTTTATCGTCGGGCAGCATCATTTTCCGAATTAAGTACTTTTAGTGCAATCTCAAACATGCCTATCAAATAAGATATAAAATACGTGTGTAAAAAACAACCACGTCTCCGAGCCCTCAGATGGGATACGAACCCACGACCTTTCGCAATCCGGGCGACTGCTCTGACCGCTGAGCTACCGAGACGCTGGCAAACGCGTCGAATTTTACAAACGTATTCCAACTTCTACTATGAGCTAGTATCGTTCCACCAATGTTGAACGCTAACTACCTTCAACATTGAAAGTAATATTTTTACAAATATTAAACAATCAATTAAGATGGAACCAGCTATAATTATGTTTTTATTTAATTTTTTGCATTCACAATGCAATATTTGTCGAGCCCTCAGATGGGATACCATCTGAGGGAACGTCTCCGAGCCCTCAGATGGGATCCCATCTGAGGGCTCGGAGACGTGGTTGTTTTTTACACACGTATTTTATATCTTATAGAAATATTGCATTGTGAATGCAAAAAATTAAATAAAAACATGCCTATCAAATGTAGAAATCTCCCATTTGGGGCGGGTAGGCTTCCGACCCATAAAATATTCGGTGATTTATTTGAAATTGACATTATCAGTTCGTGTAGAATTTTAATAATTTGTTTTGATCACATAATAAGTCCTCGACTACTTCATTAGACATTCAGAATATCACTCCATGAACAGAAAGGTACGCGTGAGGATCGATTTTGTCCATAAAATGATGATATCATCTTCATTTGAATAAAGCAGCAGATTCCGAGTCATGCTTCAAATAGGTTATGCAATAAAGCTGCCTTTAAAATCCTATATGATGCATATTCTTATTGCCGTTTAGTTATAAGTACATTACTTTGATTCCAAGCTACAGTACTTGTCGTAACGTGATTATACGTGTGCTTCATAAAATAGCACATTTCTTCATTCTACCAACTCTTTTCAGAAGCTTTTTATATAGATAAATTATGTTGAAATTCAAGTATACCAACGAGCTATATGTCTAGTATGTCGTGAAACACGTTATAGAGTCACAATAACTGAGTGAAAATGTGAACGTTACACATGAATAAAAATGCCTGTGACACAAAAAAATCTTTCTTGTCTTATTTCTCACATTATGTGTTATCACTTTCAACGAAGACTTGAATGCTGTTTACTGTAAAGCTCATATTTAATATTTTTTTGACGTAATAACGTCTTATTGGAAGATACATCCTCCCATGGGTCAGCTTCAATGACGCAATGTCTGTTACGCCGTAACTTCCCTATCTTAACCTATTTTAATAATGTTTGTGTGAAATCGAATCAATTCATTTTGGACCAGATTGTGACGGATCCTGAATCATGAAATTAACAAAAATAAAAAGTTATAGCCAAAAAACATTGGCTCTATAGGATTTCCCAAAGCGCGCTTTTTGTTTCAAGTTTTCATTGTTATGGAACTTTAAAATTTATTAAACATAATAGAATATTACTTTTTCTTATTTTATTTTGTTCGCTTATTACTTTTGTTATTACGCTTCGCTCCAATATATGGTGATAGCGAAGCTTTATCCTTAGCGACTGCACCACTTAGTAAATCGGTCAATGCTGCCGGTTGCACGCACGAAATAACATAACTCATTATCACGTTCCGCCTGAGCCGAGCGTGCAAGCGAGAGCGCGAAATAAGCGATAGATAGGCACGATCAGCCCAAGCGTTCAGCTTATGTCGCATCTATCTCTCTTTCACTCCATCGGCCGATGCGTCCGAGTAGAACAGAGACAGCAGCAGCACACAACCTGCACATGAACTATTTTGTCTACTGTTTATAAAGTGAAGTGAAAAGTATATGTGGTTTCCATTGTTTGTTAAAATAACAATTGCGGCAAAAAGGTAACTAATTCTTGCATTTTGAGAATTTGATTACCGATATAATCGCATACATTTGTTTTTTGATTATTAAAAAAAGTAGCATCGGTCGGCGAGAATAAAATATTATGACTCATATAAACGATGGTATAAAAAGTGAACTGATTTTATTTAGTATTCCATGAAAAAAATGACCGTGCGTAGCTATTAATGTAAGATTAAAAATTAATGTATTTGAATTAACGAGTGCAAAAAAATGTATTTTTCAATAAACTACTTCTTTGTATCAAACAAAATAATGAAAATTCAGTGATAATAATTCAATTAGATTTATAAAAGTATGCAATTTTTATTAAATGTTTTCTTAAGGCGTTATCACGTAAAATTATTTTCAAAAGCTTAAATGAACATTGAGGTTTTGTTATTCCTCATTTAGAGTTATAGTTCTGTAATAATAACTTAGGCTAAATCAGTTAATCGATAATGAGTTGAAAGCTTAAAGGTGGTGTATTTTAAAACTAACTCTGGTGTGTAATTTTCTTTTTTCCAAAAAACATGAATTAGTTTAGCATTTGGTTGTTTATTATAAATATATTGTTTAAAAATGGCTGTTGTTTGGCCGAGATGAGATAATAAAACGAATAAAGACTTAGGACTGATAGTACGATATACCTTACTAAACAAGTATGTATCTGCCACATCGTCGGCTGCCAAATAAGTGACAACTTATCTCTTATTTTATAAAACACTTTGAAAAACAATTTATTCATTCACAACCACGTTTATCGATTTTTTTTTGCCGAAAAAAAGAGGTATTTAAGTTACTTTGGAAAAGTATATAATAACTTTAAGGCTACTTTTGTTCTAATTATATTTTGCCAGGAGAAACTCAAACTCGTTTTTCCGATGGACATTTGAATTTATGTCTCGAGAGAAATCTCTAGAGGTAGTTTGGGCAACAATCTACGAAATTGTTCAGGAAACAAAAACACATTTAAATTTACGTGTCAATTTAAAACTAATTTTTTATTTGGTTTTAAGATTTGTGATTGGGGTGTTACAATAATATAAAAAAAATGTATAAAGAGTACTATAATTTTTAAATATACATACTTATATTATTATAATTTTACGTAATGTTTGATAAATTAAATGAATTTGGAACATCACAAGTATTAGAGTTAGGATAATTTAAAATATATGTGCTTGTTGTTCTTTTTTATACAATATCATCTTCAGATTATATCCATTATTCAGTTCCAAACCAGGGGAAGCCAATAGGCACTATGGATGGAGCAGATAGAATACATACATATATACAAAATATTATAGTATCACAAATCTGACTCCCGTGAATCGGATACGGGTGCCGGCTTAAAATAAATTCGCCTTAATTTCATGTGGCACTAATTAAATATTTTTTCATCAAATTATCAGCGAGCAAATTTTATCAATGTTGCCAAAAGTTGGTGTCCGTGTGGCAAATAGGGCTAAAAACAATTCGGAAATCTAATATCTATCCCTCGAATACAAATACTAATGCTCAGCATACAAATTTTTGCCCCTTGCTATATCGAACTCACGAACTGTTTGGCAGTAAGCGTGACTAATCACTGTGCCAACCAACCGTTATAAAATATGGAAGATATACAAATTAGCTTAACAATATTTTCTAATTAGTTAAGGTTAATTAAGTACATAGGGGTTTGTAAACACTTCTCTAGATAGGGATCCTAATCGTCATATTTTTTACAAATAAAACGTATGTCAACTAATGTATTAGTAAAAAAAATATGTAGCTTACTTCCGCAAAATTCAAGCAGTGTGCGCCGCCCGCCCGCAATAAAATAAAGAAACCGCAGACACCGGCACCTTTACCAACTACTGTACACGTGTTTCGCTCCCACACGGAGCATAATCTGAAGCTGTTGGAATTAAGCTGCATATTTTCGTTTTACTAATGATTCTATTAAATATGTCAACTAATGTGTTAGTTATCAGGTAATTTTTTTTCTTATTTCAATGGATTAACGCAATAGAATAATTTGAAATTAAGGTGATAAAAGTTTGAAGAAAAGACGAACTTAATACTGACTTAACCATGCGTAGTGTTAAATAAAAATGGAAAAGCTTTTTTCGATATCTCGAAAAGCAGTTACTTGAATTTTGCTGTTTCAGCCAGAAATTGAAAAGGATGGTCTAAATTGAGGGATTAGACTGTCCGTCTGTGTCAATATGATAAGGCTGAGAAAGGCCGAGCTCAGAAATGTTAAATGCAAACACAGAACAAAGAGTTGTAGAGATTGGTACGACTCTGTGCGATAGCTGACAGTTCCGGGGTTTGCTCTCGCCTTTATAGACAGTTGTGCCCACAGCTGTTGGGCTGCAATCGAAAATAGTGTTTATTCGGTAAACATGAATCGATCTCTAGCGTTCTACCGGTATGTCCTTTTTGTTCGACTTTTATGTACGGTATGAAAATAAAATCACTTCTGTGATAACTGATTTGTTGTGAAATTAATTTGTTTAAGGTCAATGTATATATTACCACTTTAAAAATTAAACAGTCTTTATTACGACGCCTTAAGGAAGGTCGAAGCTTAACCTTAAGTTTTTGTTACGAGTGTAAAGGTATAAAATAAGAAATTTTTGTATGGTTGTGTTCGCAGAACGAACAAACAAAATCTCGTGTGGTTTAAAAGGTCAAATACATTTAATACTAATCATAACAACCAGCAGAGCTCTCCCGTCATCATGAGATCAAACAGTTAATTATCCTCAATCATTTTTATAAAAGAAACATCATTGTCCATCATTATTCAGTGTCCAAATTATGTATGACTTTTCCTCGATTTTCGACATATAATGAAAAATTATTAAATAAAGTTATAGAATGGAATATATAAGTTTGATTAGTTTTATTCCACGGTTGTTTCTGCAAATGAAATATGTTATAAAAGTCAAGTTATAAACTTCTTCGTTTGAACTGACCATAAGCCAATTACAGCTTTATGAGTCGTCAATTGTACGGACTAATAGTTTTGTAAAGACAATGAATAAATCATTCTAAACAAACTTAAGAAATACTCGAATATATACGAGTATAATACTTGCTATTATAGCTTTTTTCCTTGAAACACTCGTAACTCACATAGCTACATAAATACTTACTTCATTGTTCTGTCTATACTTCAGCGAGTTTATTTTCTTTCCTTTTGAAGAACTTCTTAGAACCACAATGGATTGCTTTCTTAAGAAGTCAATTTTCTACCTATTTCCGAAAATGTCACAATTGCTTAGACGAAAAATTTAACAAAGATAATAAAAGCTTCTTAATTTTGCTTATTAAATAAATGGATAACAAGTCTGCTTTTGGGGAAGTAAAAGTTATTTGAGTTTATAAACATATAGTATTTTTTAATAATTTGTGAGTGTTTTAACTAACCTTATGTCAATAAATTAATCACTTCCGTGGTCATGTCCCTGTTTCCACGGTAACGCCATACCGATCGTTGATCAATTTAGAAAAAGAACAACATTGATTCGGGTCCGCTCGGGTACTTTCATTGTTTATGTATTTGGATTATAAATATTGGATATTTGTTTTTTCTTGTTTTATTATACGAGCCAAAGGGTAAAATTAAGGGTAATAACAAATTGCAATGAGAATTAGTTATCATGGTATAGTGATAGTCGATAATTAAATTAATTGAAATGTACCAATATTTGTAGAGCATTTATTTTTTTTAAGTATTCAATTTTGTAGACACTTCAGCTTAGATGCTATGTTTATGCCCCTTCATGGGAAAAATTCGCGTCATAGTTACCAAAATAAAGTTTAAGCTTAAAATATCCATAAATAATAACTTATAGTGATACATTAACCATAACCATAACCTAAAAGTATGTAAGTAGTATCAGTATTTCTTTACTCTTTAAAGAGTATATAATCTATTTTTAATTATATGGAAATTTCACACAACTAAAAAATATTGTTTTTAGTTTATAATTACTTTATGGACTTATTTACCAAGATTAAAAGAGCACTAACGTTTCATACAGTGTGTCTCTACTAAGAATGTAGCATTTTGTTGTGATTGACTGTTTCTTTATCTTTTCCAGGTACCTGAAAGATGACAGGAGCAGAATACAAAATGGGCACGTGCGAGAATCGAACTACTAACATTATTACATCCTGTGGTGACTTTTAAATATATATGTATACGTAACTGATCTGTGGTTGAATGTGATTAGTGCCATATGAACTTTAGATAACGGGAGTTATGGCGGTACTCCCACCGTATGGAAGCCGCGTGCTTGTGGTATTCTTTGCCACTCTTTTTTGGGGTATGGGTGAGTACTATTTTATATTCATAAGTACACTTTATTGCATTGACTGGCATAAAATAGGGTGTTGGTGGGATTAGAAATCGGTTACTGATTACAAGCCTTATGTTTTGACTTTGATTACTCTCCATTTACAAAATTAGACGATTTCAACTTAACACCTATTTCAAATTAATTTTAGTGAGGTACACTTTTTGTGATCACTCAATATAGGCTGCGTGCATGTAACTAGTACTTTAACATAAATTAAGCATAACGTATAATCGGATATCTCAAATAAAATACAAGAACGAAAGTAAACTTTAAAGAATGAGCTCTATTTAACGTCTGGTACTCTTATGATTTTACGCTATCGAGTGAATGCTCGAGTGCATTTTGTGGAGATGAAAGTGGTTGAACAAAACATTTTGGTCTTTCGAAACGCCATCCAGTAGGTTCAATTAACTGAATAAGCGGACTAGATTCAACTTTAGGGTCACGAGATTCTAACTAAAAATCTTGAGTTTTTAGTCCTTTTGACAAGCCCTAAAATAGGAGCTCAGAGCGTATGAAGTCAACTTTAATAGGAGGCTAAAATAATAGATGTGCTTTGGTGACCCTATCCTGACTGGAACAGCGTGGTATATTATGACCCTTTCTCTCTGTTTGTCTCTTCATCCAAAAGAAGGTTTTGTATCCCTTTCAGAAGGACTCGAAACCTGATTCCCTCCCTATTCGGGCGAGTAATCTTTCAATTGGGCTACCGAGACCTTGACAGACCCGTCGGATTTTTCAGGTATTTCTTAAGCTAACACCAGCGCCATCTATATACGTATATATACGTGTATATACGTATTACAATAAATAACAGACAACAAAACAACTACCAACCTTGCACTTTCACCGACTACTTTATACGTGTTTTATCCCTAAATGAAGTATCATCTAGAGAGTTAGACTGTGCAATATCCGGCACTGAGTACTATATTTATAGTTTCTTACTCTTATCCATTCGCTATGACGGCATATTTAATAACTAAACAGAATTTCTGGAATATTATTGTCTACTATTTTTTTAGTAAACTACATTTGAGCTATAGGCATTGCTTTTGGAATTTGTTGCCTTGCAGTAATTCCTTGATATGCAGTTGCTCATCAGTCAGGTTTTTAGAAGAATAAATAAAAGAAAGTTGAAATAAAAATTTACCCTTAGAAACTCGGATTCCAGAACAAGGGTTACAACTATTAATTTTTATTAAACTTTTGACTCTCTATAAAGCTCAAGTCCGATCTTTATAGAGAGTATCAGCACGGTTCATCAAATTACCAACTTGCTGCACTGGACACGATTCAGTGCAGAGCTGAGAGAATCATCAGTGACAGCAAATTGGTGAAAAGCAAGCTTCATACAATAGCTCACCGCCGCAAAGTTGCCTGTCTGTCGGTCTTCTACAGACTGTATTTTGGAGAATGTGCTCAGGAGCTGCATATGTTCATTCCGCCATTTCCTTTTTTCCATCGGACATCCAGACGCACTGCGGGCTATAACCCTTTCTTGGTTGCTTTTCCTGTCTGTCGCACCAAGCGCTTTTCAACATTGTTTATAATGCGCACAGCAAAGGAGTGGAAATTCCTCCCTGCGTCTGTATTTCCGTGTACTTATCCGTTTTTAAAGCCAGGGTGAATAGGCACCTTCTGCATTAACTCGTTCCATCGTGGATTCTGTGTTTTCCCCCGGGCTTGATTGTGATCAAGAGCGAACCCATTAAAGAATACAAAATACAGATATGGTCTTGCATCGAGTATTGCTAGCAGCTCTGGGATGACTTCGCTCATTATGATGTTTTAGATAAGTTGCAGCGTCAAACAATCCTGTTAATTGGCGATGTTGCGCCTCTGCCTGGATATATGGATATATTGGTTCTCAGCACCTTCTATCGTCTATCATCCTCACCTCACTCTTAATCTCTTTTTCTTCAAAGGACTACTTTATTATATTCGGTGTCAGCGTCATTGGGCTAGAAAATTCACAATATCATGTATTAAAAACTACGTAATTTGATAAGAATATCAAAGTGAGTTATAGGAGATCTTCTATGCTGGTAATCACTACATATTATAAAACAAAGTCCTCCGCCACGCCTGTCTTTCTGTACGCGATAAACTTAAAAAACCTGATGAAATTACTGAACGGAACTTCATCAGGTTTTCATCAATAGATAAAATGATTAATGAAGGTGTAGGTATATAATTTTTCACGGTTTTGTGTAAATTGTTTGAAATTAACTATAATTGTTGGAGATGTCGCAAAAAGTCAAGCCAACTGGAAGCTTTCATCAAAAACGCAGCCTCATCCCTTTGATAAATAACTAAACAATGAATGGTAAGATATATTTCTTTTCTAGAACAGAAAATTTCGTGATAACATATATATTTTTAAGATATCTTAATATACCTATTCTTTCTTCTAAAAAAATAGTTACCTGCAAAGCGATAATTAGAATGCTATCTATTTGGACGGAAACAGTATTAGTCCTTATCAACTTAAATAAATTAGTTACCTTTTGCATTTCATGCACATATTATAATATTTTACACCAAATAGTTTAAATGAATATCTTAGCACGTTTAGTTCTTACACTTTCGAGCACGTTGTACATTTTAATAAAACATTTTTTATGGATTGATATATGTAAGTTAGATAGATGTTGGTCCCCCTGTACGAGTTCTTTCGCTAGTTCTTCTCGGAAGGGCCTCCCAATTTCCGAAGAGCTAGTGGTAAACTCAGTAGTTTACAGTAATCGTTGTAACTTAAATAACTAAATAAAATGCAAAATAATACAATTTTGATTTGTATAAATTTTAACAGTTAGGAACGTGCCTGAATTAAATGTTATGAAGCTAGTACAACATGCCGTGATCACGGCTCCTGTAAAGAAGTTAAAACGTTAAGATTAAATACAAAGTAATATTTAAGTGAATATCTTAGTACCTAGTTGTAGCAAAAATTTTACGCGCGTGGACATAAATTCAAGCGCGTTTTTACACCGATGACGAGACACACTTGATGCGATCAGGCATAAAGTTCGATATTTATTGAGGAAATTTTTCTTTCAGGGGAAGGTTGATATCCTGTTATGAACGACTATCGCCATTTACATTAAAGCAAAGATTTTTTTTATTACCCGTCTTGTAAAGTGTTATACATACGTAAAGCTTACAAAAATGTTTTTATAGGGCATTATACCGTTTCCTTTATGCCTTTATGCCTAATTTGACTCTTTAAATTCATTTATTTATTTAAAAAGTTGAACAAATAGCCGGAGAGCTATGTATGTATATGCTTTGTAACAAACCCAGTAAAGGTTTTCGTTTAATTATGAACCCGCTACCTAAACGGTTAATAAACCATTTTACAGATTAATATTCAGGGATATTTTGAAACACTTTTTTAAATATATTTTTTTAAGCTCAATAAGTTTAAATCCTTAATTTTCGACATTATCTATTTCAACTGTGAGTTTCAATTTAAATTATTATTAAAATAATTTAAAATGAATATTGAAAATTGTTGTGACAACTTTGGGAATGAATTCATCCAATCACAAACTTTTCATAACAAGACAGTCTATGTTGTAGTAAAACGTGTCAGCAAGAATTTCTTGGAAATTTGAGACGCTTTTTGGGATGTTTTAAACTTAAATTCATAATTAGACAAAAAGACCAATAAAGCATACTATTTCTTAAAGCTACCCACTCACAAAACCACGCCAGGCCCTAATGGTGGGCTATGGCCGATTTAAATACTTGGGAGGCCCGTGCCTCAACAGGGGGTATATTAATAGGCTAATAATTGTGATTAATTTATGATCTAAACAAATCGCAATGAATGTAGTTTTATTTGTACAAGACTTTTCTATATGTTATGAAGACACCACAAAAGAGTACACTCATTTTAAGAGTAGCTTAAGAGATATAATAATTAACGATGGTTTGTAGACATTTTTTTAAAATAATGTACATATTTTTTAAGTGAATAATTGTCATATTGAAAAACGAATGTTATCGGTTGTACTTTTCATTTTCAGAATACTGAGTGTAAGTTGTCAAATATCCAAAAGTTAATATCGCGTTGAAGTTAAGATTTTTAATTCAGACTTTATTTCTTTAGTATTAAAGTATGACAAACAAATTATTAACCCAAATGCTATAAGTAACGTTTGCATATTTTGAAGCTTACACTTTGCCTTTAAAATTAGTGTTTTCGTAGCAATTAAAACAATTCACACTAATTGTGAATTACTAATAAAGAAATTCTGAATTCAAAATCTAGCAGCACTATTTGTCGGAAGGATAATTCCTGAAATATATGGCCGATTTGAAGTCCCTTTCGTTCAGAATAATTTGCATACCTATTTGGTACCGCCAAATTCAAATATCAATACCACTGCGCATAGCTTTGAGACTTAATCCTGCCAATGGCGTAGATCAATTTTATGATGCAAAATTAAAAAGGGTGAAGAAATTGAAGCAATTAGATAAAATTCACATTCAGTTCACAATCACATGCTCCGATTTAAATGTGAGTGCTGCTAGAAGCTGCTATAATTATGCCCAGATTTTTCTGTTTATTTAATTGATGTTTTTTGTGTGTATGATACGATAACCGAGTTAATGATGGTGGAAAATGTTACAATTCTTAAAAAATAATGAATTTTTTCATACATGTTCAAAATTTATTGTTATAATTAAAAGTTATATTATTGCCCTTTTATGTTTCCCATTGCCGTTTTGGTTATATTGCAGTGAGTAGATAGTCTTAAAAGTCGATTTAGGCAGACTATATTCAAGCCTTTTTGAGGAAGAAATGTCTTAGTATAACGTAGTGTCCCAGCGGATTGCGGTAAAATGAAATGATTGATTGATTACTTGCGACCCACATGGGAAGGAAAGATGATATAACGTTCGATATAATATACTCATATGTAATAATATAATCAGTAACATTACAATTTCGCCTACGCACAACTTTTGCTTTTATAGAAATATAAACATATAACAGATGAGCCTTCAAAAACTACGTTCTCTCTTGGTTTGAACTTTATCTCAAATGATGAATTTATTACTCGATGAGCTTGATGGCGCAGCGGTTAATGCGTTTCGTCCAAGTGGAGGTTAAACAACATTGGCAAGGGCTGGTCATCGGATAGAATGTGATGGATAGGTGGATCTCTATTGCCGCCTCCTCGGAAGGCACATCAAGGGTTCACTTGCAGTCTTAATTACACACCAATCAGCACTGAGCACATACGGTGACCTATGGTATGTACTTTCTACGTTGTTTAACCATTAGGCAGTCATTAGCCCCAGTGGATACATTAAAAAACTCGTGAGCCATTGCTTAAATTAAAATAAAAATAACTTTACAAAAATCAAATCTGCACAGTAAGAAAGTCAATCTGATTTCTTAAGGGAGAAAACATATTTCAAGATTGAGAAGTAGGATTGAACAATTATGATATTGTTTGTTGTTTCTTTAGGAAGATATAAATAAAGCTTTGACTAAGTATATTTATATTCTTAAAATAAATCTGTGACAAACAAAAATATTAAACGGCAACGTTCTCGTTTCAATAAAGGAGCAGAAACATTATCGTCTACTGAACGTTTATTATTATTACTCTTTCTTATAGTAGCAATGAAGCATCAATGTAAGAAAATGACTGCTCTTTTAAATATCAATTACGATACCGGCTCCATTATGTTGAGAATCTTTTTATGTTTCAATCAAATAATAAATCTTCGCGGCAAGGGAATATTTTAACACAAACGCAGGAAAAGCGATATCGTTTGCAAAAGGGATGATTAGGGAATCTCCGAATAAAACGTTAGGGACCTACGTTTAGGAGAAATTAATCAGTAAGAGCAAATTAGAGAATACTCGTATAATGTTTTGGTTTCAATGGCACCAGACCGCTAGATTTACTTGTGTTGCACATTTGAGTATTGTCTTCATTTAACAATAGTTATAGTTATAATAGAGTTATATATCTTTGCGTTGTTTGTAGATCTAAGGCCCTATAATTTGGACTGTCACTTTAGTATTGTATACAAAAGTCATCATCATCATTTTTAAGCGTTACGAGTCCACTGTTAATCATAGGCCTCCTCTTTAGAGCGCCACAATAATCCGCTGTTAACAATTTGCGTTTCGCAACTTTATACTCGCAGCCACGTCATTAGTCCACCCAATGGGTCTTCCCACGCACGGTCGTCCAGTTTGTGGTGCCACTCGTGAACTTTTGCGAACTGCGAGCGTTGTGGCCTGTGCATTGCCATTTCAGCTTAGCGTCTTGATGAGCTACGAGTACGTCGGCAACCTTGGGTCTCTGGCAGATTTCCTCATCAACTAAATAAATAAACGATTAAAAGAGGGTTTTTCATCTAAACTTCGCTGAGTTGGCGGCCCCAGGTTAACTGTATTAGCCGCAAAATCATTAGCATCCTAAAAATTCTTCTATCCTCTGAAGCATTTCCTTTCAATCGCAACTAAGAAATTTTTAGTACTCGACTGTTTTCCCTATTCTTCATAAACAGCTCAAATCAACCTGTGTGTTATGCTGTTTGATCGCAATAAAATTAAGATGACTTCAAATTTGGGATCTTATGACCATCTCGATGTTTTATTCCATTATTTATTATTTATTAGTGAGCCTGGATATTTAAAATGTGTTTTTTGAAGTTTAAATCAAATATCATAACGATTTCACGTTACAGACTTTCTTAAACAGACGGTAGAGAATATTCCGACTATTGTTACCTTAGTCACCATACATCGTCATCATTATCATCCTAGCCGAGGCCTTTCCTTTAATAAGAAATTATTTCCCCACAATCTACCCGGCCCATTTAAGGATCTCGCCGTGTCAAAACCCGGTATTGTTGTCGCGGTCATCTACGACTAACAATCACACATCAAACAAAGGTTTACTCAGCCAGTCTTGGCTCTGGTTTGACACGGTGTACACGTTGTACACTGTTGTCGGCTTAAACTTATCTAGGTTAAGCCAACAACAAGCCAATCCAATTTTCGGGTAATTAACCCTTAACCACCTACCTGCGGTCTGAGAGACCGCAACGATTTTTCAAATTCAAATATTTCCGCGTGTGAGTGGCGTGTGTCAAAGCGCGTTCATGTACGTTTTCTACACACCACACAGTGTCGCGCTAGCGCTCGGCGACTGTGTACGTGTGCGCGTTTGGCCAGGGTAAGTAAAATAAATTCGCCAGCGGTCTCCGTGACCGCACGTAGGTGGTTGTGTGACTTTTTGTTATAATTATTTATTATTACTGTTTTAGAGTCAAAATGAGTAAAAATGACGAAAATGTTATAAGATGGCTTCAGCAAGAAATCTCGGACGAAGATGACCTCTCTGGCGAGGATTGCAGCGACGTCGAACCTGATGTAACCGTTGATCAAGAGCAGGCTGAAGAGAGTGAATCTGAAATTGAGGGTGAAGACGATGAAAATAGCTTGCCAGCACCAACAACCTCTTCAAGGTCACAATCTATATGGTCTCCAGAAGACAGCGACTCGTCGGAAGATGATATTCCGCTTTCGCGCGTGCAGTCCAGTGGTAGGCCAAGAAAAAGAAAATTACTTCGGCAGTAATCGTTTTCGCTGGTCATCCGTGCCTAACGTCACTCGTTCAAGGACACCTCAGCATAATATTGTACAGCAAACGCCGGGTGTAAAACCAGCATTTCGTAGTATTCTCAATAATTCTACTACACCACTTGATATTTGCAGTCTCTTATTTACGGATGAGATGTTCGACAAAATTATACTACACACTAATAATAAAATAAGACTAATGAGATCAAAATACAAAAATCAAGCATGTGTTCAAGACTTGGATCTTACAGAGCTCAAAGCATTTATAGGATTATTGTTTTACGAGACAATCCGAGAGACATCAAGAACTCTATTCGCCGTATTTTGTAAATAAAAGAAGATTTACCAAGCACTTCTGTTGCCGAAAAACTTGAAGTTCGTAAAACATGCTTTACGTGTGATGCAAAAAAGAAACGCAATACGGCTTACCTATGTTTCGTGTGTAAGGTACCTATTTGTTTGAAGTATTCGCAAAAAATGTGTTGTTACTGCCGCGAAAAAATGTAAAAGTTGAGGCTTTGCAATTTTGTGTAATATTTTTATTTTTTGTTTAGTTTCTTTATTTAATTTTATTTTAAGTTTATTCAAATTATTAGAAATAAGAAAAAGAAGTGAAAAATTTTAGTATTTTAGAATAAAGATCTCATTTTCTTAGTATAGTTATTTTTGGTGCCATATTCCTTATTTCATATATATCATTCCATTTATATAAAACTTTTATATGACTTTTGCTAATTTATGATGCTTAAATAAAGCAATTAAGTATAGATATGCATTTTATTTAACCGAACTTTTATTTCTTATCATAGATTCCAAAATAATTGCAATAATTTATTAGCGGTCTCTGTGACCGCACGTAGGTGGTTAAAGGACAGAAATAGGTGCTAGGTGGTTAAGGGTTAATTTGAATGTTGAATTAATTATTATTGATAATTCATATATTTATTAATCATCGATAATTTTAATTAAGATATTTCTATATTAATTGTAGTAAATGTCGATAGACTTCTTGCTTCAGTTATTCCCAATATTAATAAGGGTTGTTTAAAGGATAATAATTTAAATTAACGCAACATTACCTTGTAACATGGGCTACCGCCATAATAATATATAACAAATCCTTTTTTGCACCTTTATAAAAGTTTTCTTCTAAGTATGTTAAATATTTTCGTATGAAACACTAGTTGCAAACTCTTGAATATTTAATAAACTTTACTCGATCGTGCAGGGCTTGGTGAGGTTAAAATGCTGGCAACTCTCGACGGCTCAGTTCTTAGAAACAAATCGATTCTTGAAATAGGACTCAAGTCTTAGAAAGGACTTAAGTCTCAGATGGTCAAAAAATTAAAACGAGTCTCCCGAAACTCGTATTTAAAAATGTTTATCCATAGTACATCCAATGCCAAGGATCGATCTCGATCCGCTTGGTTCAAAGATGAATTCATGACATAGTACATATTACCCCAAGATACTACGGCTGCTTAATTTAGACATGTATTTATTTTTATTAGCATTGGTTTAAGTTAGTTTTTGTCAGATTAAATAAAATAGGAACGCGTGAAAATCAGTATACGGCAAATTGTAAAACTTATTTAACAAACGCCATGAATGAGATATGATATCGAGCGACTTAGCTAAGAGAGGTGCAAGTAAGCTTTCTATGGGGTATATATTGAAAACTCCTAAGGATTAAAAAGACGCAAAGAATTCACAAATATTTTAGGCATCGCGAGTCCTTTTTCTGAAATAAAATATTTCAGTATTTTTTCTAACTCGGCAATCATTGAGTTTTCAAAATTTTATGTATATAGTCGAGTCTTGACTAGATACTCGACTCAAAACTTCGTCCTTTAAAGCACTGGGAACTTCTAACCATTTTTTTATTACTAAACTCGATCCACCACGTGGGCCAAATGTGGATGATTTGTACCAGTAGAGAATACCAAAAATGGAAAAGTAATCTAATTTAAATAAGAATTTATCAATTGAAATTCAATATTAAGTATCACTTCATTGCTAACAGAATTTAAAATTATTGAGCTTGCGTGTTCATTAACAATTTATTTGAAATATGAAAAGGTGAATATTTCCGTTGTGTAAAACCACCAGGCAGAATAATTACAAGCTGTGTAACGGACAGACAACATGTCCAGCAAAATTGATGAATTAATTTCAACAGTTAATTGGCTGGGTCTTTGTTCAGAGATACAGCTGTGTCAAGTTAATGGTGGATTGCATTAAACATTGAAGTAACATCATTAAATATATGTGAATATAGATTTTTTATTTTTTATTTTACCATTTGTATAAGTCTCGAAGGAAAACACTTTTTTTGGTAATTCGGTAAGTAATACTAATGATATCTTATAAAATATCTACTTCATACAAAATTTTTGTTTTCTAAACATTATTACCAATTTGTAATCACGAAAATTTTTGACACATGTAATATCTATGACTGAATAATTTAAGAGGTTCTAAAGTACGGTACTAAAATCCAGAAAGGAATTAATAATCAAAAGTAGATTTTTTTGCATGCACGTTCCGATACTATAACCCTGGCTCCCTCCATCTTACCTTCATACGACACAAAACAATACGGTTTTATTAAAGGAGGATCCACTATTGACGTTGGGATTGCACTTCTCAGACACATATTTAATATTTAGGAAGGTAAACAGGATGCCACCGGTACTTTTTGCAACCTTTCAAAAACGTTTAATTGTGATAGCCTTAAAACATTATTAGAAAAGGTGATTATGGTGTTTGCCATATTTGGCTGTCTCATATCAATTTAATGCGGTCAACCGATGGGTTGAGTTATCCGCTTTAACCCATGCGTACTGAGTCCGTTCCTCGCTGATGTAGTACAGCCGTGTACACCTGCTCATAGCACAAGAATTTAGCTAACCAGGGGGATAACGGGAATATCAATTATGTGTTTAACGTATTGTTAATATAGAAATAATATTTCTCATACTATTATATATTCTCTTTTCAAGAGTTCAAATTGTCAAAGCTAAATCTTGTGGAATACTTGTCACTATGGGCGCGCCCCAGGGATCGATTACGCCCTTATTATGTTTGTAGATAATGCCTGTTTAGTTTTTAAAGCTAACGGAGGCATTTTGTGTTTGGACGATGTAAACAATAAGTTTGTATTCTATTATTATTCAATATTAAAGTCTTTTAAATAAATAACTTAAATGTTGCACATATATACATATATATGTATAATGGTAATATTCAAAGAATGTAATGCAATATAACGTCATTTAACCTACAATCAGTGGATGGCGCTTTAACGATAAAATTATGTTAAAATTAAGCGGGAACTGAAGAACACCAACTCTTCACACTTAAGAGTGTCGTAAAATAAACCATTGATACTGGAGGTAACCGCCATACACTTTCCGTAGTCCACAAAATATGCAGCGGCGTTTTCAAATTATAGTCTATAATCAGCTGTAATCAGCGATGGCCTCAAGATGAGAGTAGTGAGCTATCTCTATAGTGAGAGTATGAGGGAGTCTCCAAACCAGTATATATTTCCTATGGTGCAACCGGAAAGAGAGCACAGGATACCATAGGGCGTCTCTAAGGGCTCGGACCTCGACTATGGTACGCCGTTTCGTGGGGGAGAGAAGCGCCTAGGTATTGTCCCCGGCAAATAAGTTGAACATGATTTTTAAATCACGTGACATGCGCAGTAGTGAATAATGTACCTAAACTTGCTACTACTACTAATTTCAAAATCATGTTCAACTTATTTGCCGGAGACTATACGTGTCTGTACGCTGGATGCGGGCAGCACAGGACCGATCGTTGTGGAGATCCTTGGGGGAGGCCTATGTCCAGCAGTGGGCGTCGTACGGCTGATATGATGATGATGATACGTGTCTGTACCTAGTAAAGCACGAATCGAAAGCGCTATTTCTATGTTACACCACAAATAATTATCTAGACTGCTTCTAAGATATTCTAGTGTTTCTAGGTGGTGGGAGCCTGATGACTCGTAATACAGTTATATTAATATACCTAGCATAGGCATCAGTCTCACACAAAAGCTGAGAATTACAATGTCTGTACACTGAACTATGTAGCTATTATTTTTGTGATGAGAAATAAATTATTATTATTATATATGGGAGATAGGGGAGGGTTGGGCAGTCGGGAGATATGGGCACCCCCCTGTAATTCCAAATCAAATGAAGAATTTATTATTTTCCCATTTTGGTAGTTTAGTTTACCCACTGACAACACAGTTTATCCATAGAGTATACGCCATTTTGCTTAGTTGTCAAACACAGAGCGCATTTTCAGTTTAGACGCCGGCAATGTAAATATTTTGTTGTGATTTCAAGGTAAACAAGTGAAAAAAACCAGCTTAAGGTATGTGCTTTTTATGTTTTTTTACCATCGTATATTTGCTAACGTGTAATTTAGTCTGAAAGTCACGCTAAAATATCTAACCAAAAATTTTAACGAGAATATTAAGTTAAATTAGTATGCCGAGGGAGGAATGGTCACTTATTCTGAGGGAGGTTTGGGCATGCCCAATACTCCCGCCTACATTATAATGTATGAATGATGTAGTTTAGTATACGTTACCTTATTTTATTAATACGTTAAAATTATTTTTATTACAGAAAGATGCCATTTAAATTTAAAAAGAAGGGTACGCGACGCGAAATTCCAAAAGGTATAATATTACGTGCTATGGAAGACGTTTTAAAGGGTGGAAAGATAAAAACAACTGCTGAAAAATATCAAAATCCTAGATCAAACTTGCAACGATATCTGAAACAAGGATATGTCAAGGATTCTTCGTTGAGATTTATTACTTCAATAATACCAAACGTGGTAGCACTAAGTTTACATTTGATAAACCTTTATGGGTAATAACTAATATTAGATAAGTGAAAACGTTACACAAGTTGATTTATTTACTCTTTGTTGATTACTTTTGTTATTAAGATACTATTTGAGATTATATAACTTCTTATGTTTGGTTTATTTAATTAATATAAAGTGTTTTATATGTCATGCCCAAACCTCCCACAGGGGGTGCCTAAGCCTCCCTACCATGGGGAGCTTTGGGCACATTTGACATGCTTCTGATATCTTGATATATCTTTGAGACTGATTATAATCTGTAGACTAATTGTTGTAAAACATCTAGCCAAATTTTTGGTGCAACTAAAACAGGCAATAAATGTTGATTATCTTTTTAATTTGATTTTTAATAATTAATTATATAAAAAAGTGCCCATCCCTCCCCTATCTCCCCTATATACCACAAAATACCGCCTCGTTTTAAGTATTTGCTTCTAAACCATTTTAAAACAGTGTTGTGGCACACACACCATTTCTACAAAAAGGACACAAATGGTATATATTTTTTTTTAACTTTTATATTGACATTGAATATAAAATCAAGTGACATTATGTATACAATAATTTGAATCTATGCCTAAAACATTATTGACTTTAATCCGACGGAGGCGGCGTGAAATCAATTTTTATAGTCGGTGACCCCGGTCGGGTCTCACGAACCAGAGTAATAAAATTAAATTTATATAAATATAATACAGGTCTTTTTTTATTTAAGTAAGTTAATAAAAAAGTAAAAAATAATAAAACAGTGAAAAATAAGGGTATTCAAAAATAAAACTGTACTCGTACCTAGGTTCTAGGATGTTAATGTGACCCAAAACGATTTTCAGAGATGGAAATTGAACTCTCTTCCGCTGGCTTTACCAAATTTTAAATCCATACTGTGACAGCATGTCGTAAGACCAACCAACAACGGCCCTACTGTTGCGATTGTATACGCGTGGACGTACAGTTGTTCAATTCAAACGGAAGCACAAACCACCGTCTATTTGGGAAGAGGAAACACATTTGCAGCGTTTGTCTTGAGATAAATTAACCCTTGTCTCGCTAGCAGCCATTACACTGGCATTTGTATCACTTATGGACAGGAAACTGCCTATTTCTCTCAGTCATTGCCAATTGCTTCAAATGTCTGTTCGGTGTGAAATAGAGACTAAATCAACGAGATTTTACTATTTTGATCTGTAAAATATATTCAATGTGTTATACGCACATACCATACAGATTTTATCATACTGAAAACGTACCACGGGAGTCATTATGGAGTGACTGTTCTCACTGTTGTCGTTAGGTATTAGTAATTGATACAGCTTACAGCGATTTTGAAGTATGTTATTTAATGTTTATTTTAAACAATAACTAAGCGATAAATCTCATGAAGGTGCACAAAGGTTCTATTCTATTTATCTTAGATGAAATATGTTAGGTAACACATAATAATTCATCTAGTACAAAAGTGTTGACAAAAACTGTACATTTTGCACGTTATCTAGTATATATACATATATAAGAATATATTTCAACTCCACTTTTTATATAAGATAGTATTGCAAAATGCAAAAAAATATAAAAAAATAATAAAAAACTAAAGGGTTTTTTTATCTTAATCGATTGTTTAAACATTTTTAAAAATGTTTCTTTCGAATACGAGAGCGTGTTCCTCTTATTAATGAAACAAAGCTGTCCTATAGTTAGTTAGGTTAGGTTTTATAGTTCACATGGCGCGGTAGCTCAATTGGAAGACCATTGGACCGGGCATTCAAAGGTTGCGGGTTCGATTTCCGTCTGAGAATTTACTTGCGAGCCGAGTTGATTTTTTCTAAAACTGCTCAAAACTACTCAAACGATTAAAGAATTTCTTTTTTAGTATTATTATACATACGCTAAAATTTATCAAAATAGAGATCATAACGTAAATTTATATTGTTTAATCCAAGGTGTAAAAAATTACCTATAAAGTTATTACAATGTGTGCGCTGCTAAAACTACTGATAAAAGAACAAAAAAGATACTACACTTTAAGGACACATCAGCATCTAAAATAGCTTTTAAAGTGAATCAATTAATTTGCCACATTTTTACGACAATTTTTCCAGTTTTTCGAACCTTTGCACGGAGGGACACGCTCCATACAAGGGCGGTCATAAATAGTTAAAGTCCTGTTACTATCAATACATTGTATTATTTTAGTGACTTATAGTTGTAAAAGTGTTTTAGGAACATTAAAATGAAAGAAGTACATGTATTTACGGAATAAAAAACGTTTACTTCAGTAAAAAACAAATATAAACAATAACATACTTTTACCTAAATTTATCATGAACAAACACTTAAAAATTGGAATGTAAAACATATATTTTAAATAAAATAAGAGTCAAAACATTGATAACATTATTTAATTATAATAAAATAATAGAAATAAATAAATTAAAATTAATTAAATACAAAAAAAACAAAACAACTAACAAAATACAAATAAATTATTCTTATTCTAACAATATTAAACATGTAACAATTCTATTACACTTTGTGACAGAGTATTTTTCTTTTTAGGGGGAAGTTTCCGAAGACTTGTAATATAAGGATCTGAATGTAATAATAGTCGTTGTATTAAATCTTGATTGGTAACTTCACGTGACATTTTTCGAGTGTGACTTCGTCTATAAATTTTGATATACTTATTTGTCGCTTCAGCAGCTTCTTCGGAAAGTTCTCCTATAGATAACAATGCATTACTTATAATATCTGATCCATGTACGAGCACCTTGTGGACAGAAGCAGGAAGACTATACCACGGATATTCCTCGACCAGGCTGTTAGCTGTTTGTAATGCATAGTCTTTAAACTTGCATTCATTAATTTTATGTCCAGAATAATACTCCAAGAAAAGTCGCCTCGTAGCAATGACATACTAAAGAAAAAATATACTAAGATACAATTAAAATAAAAATATTAATTATAACATACCCTGTTCTTGGATATCCATTTCAGAAAAAACACACACAGCACTCACAGGTCCCGCAATGACAACAAATGACGTCACGCTTTTTAATGATTCACTGATAACAGTATTTACGATTGGCGATGCGCTCTCTTTGAATGCACAATAGATAATGAAGGCGCACTCTAATTACTGACCTATTTATAGTTTCAGAAGGTACCGCAACTATCCAATGTAACGACAAGGAATAAAACGTAAAACTAGAAAGCAGGTTTTTAAGATTTATGACCTATGGATGTCCCACAGTGCTTTGTATTAATATACTTATCCAAATAAATCAATTCGTAAACCAAGCAGTTTAAGTTACTATAGATTACTTTTGATAAGAACAACAATTTTACAATTATTGAAATTAGAAATTCCATTCAAATTATACCTATATGTTCTATCCAATTCAGCTACTGAGATCATGACAGATTCTTTGAAATATTCCAAGTGTTTCAAATCAATCAATCTATTGTTCATTTGCAGAAATACAAATCGACTTAGAAGGAACAGCTATGTAATTATTATATTTCCCGTTATTCAAGCATTTCAATGCTAACTTGCTGCATGCATGTAAACCAGCATGCCACGTTAAAGCAAACATGCTTACGTGCAAGACAGCACTATCATCGCATTGCATCCCTACGTCGCTATCTTTATCAACCTATTAGTAATCTCACTGCTAGGGCCCAACATTATTTCCATCGTTATGAATATTTGATTAATACATGATTAATATATTAATATGTACTTGTGTATATCAAGCAAAAGATATACAAATGAATAATTTAATTATATTCTTTTTATAAAATAAAATTAAGATATAAGATAAATTATTTTATATATATAAGATAAATAAAGATATATAGACGTCGCCGATAAAGCGCCTTCAACACAAGAAATACAAGACGCCTGCCGCGATTGTAGCGTATAAAAATACGAACCTCTTAAAGACAAATATATATGAGAACAGTTTGATTTTTCTGCAAGTAAGCACGGAAATATGGGGAACATGTAAAAACTCTAAAAGTACACGGGCGAAAGCTACACCTACCCGTTTTTTGAAAAAACTATTTACTATAAAAGTCGAGCAGTTCAATGTGTTAACAACAAAAAGTATTATTGTTTATTTTCAAAATCAATTTCGAGCGCCGAGCGTCCTAAATGTTCTCCATGTGAGCGTCACCAAAATATTAACTTGAATATTTTTGTTCATTAATTTTAAAATATCGCCAATGAAGTGGAAAAGAAACAAATCTTTCCAACAAAAGAAATCTCTTATACCTAATTCAGCATTCATGTTCCCTGAGATTTCAATCTGCAGATTATGGAGAGCAAAAATTCTTCAGCGTAATTTAACCAGTACTTCAGATGAGCTTGTCAAATTTTCCTGTAAAATGAAAACCATTTACTTACTACGGCAGGTGTTGAAAATATAACCTGCACCACAGTGTCGTTCAAACAAGACTTTTAGACGCCGCTCTCCTGTTTTGACAGGTGACGTCGGCGAGCCCTAATTATTTGACGTTGGGAGCTGAAGAATCGACAGACAATATACCGTACTACCAAACAAAAGACATCATCAATATGGAACAAAAACGAAAAACTAAGTTTATATAATATTAAATTTTATAACTTTAACAAATATATTGTACAATTAATTGTAATTTGAATAAAGGTAATTGAGTTTGTGCGTAGATTGGCTGTTATGAAGAGAATATTTCTCATATTTCGTTTTCTAAAATATTTTGTTGCTATAGAATTCTAGTAAAACAACGGACTTAACACCAACGTAGAAAGGAAAGTACGAAGTGTTGATTGAATTCATCAAGCCTTATAGATAGTTTCGATGGTACCCCGAGTAATTTTAAGCGCTTGAAATTAAAAAGTGCTGAAAATCCGTTATTTAACTTCACAATTTGAAAAAATAGGATGAATTACTCTCATTTCGGATATTGGAAAAAAGATTAACAGTTAATACGCACTTTAAGAAAGGCAAATTGCAGTAGTAGGCAACTAGTTTTAAAGCTGTTACCATTTAATATACAAACATGACACAGCATCTGCAGCCAAAGCGAGCCTAGAACCCACTCCCGTTTGAGTCCAGTGTACACATGATTGATCGATGGGACCTCCCCATTGAGTTTCTCACAGAATATATAGAGCCTTTGTGAAAGCTTCGTAAGCACACAAAATTGATTTCCTCAAAGTATACTCATCGTTTTTAACTAAAATTACCCTAAAAGCTTTCTAAAGCCTTCACTTGTAAAAAGATCTGTGAAAAAGTAGTAGTCGTGCTCAGTCAACTATAAAATTCGGGAGCAGTGGTCTTAAAGATGTAAACAAGTTACTATTTGATTTTATTTACTTCATTATTACCTCTTTATATATGTATCTATGTATCATATATGTATATTAATCCGTTACCCTAGTATCCATAACACAAGCCTTACAGTGCTAACTTTGGACTGGGCTAATTGGTGCGAATTAGGAGAGGACGATATACATCGTTGTATTAAAAACACTAGATGTATAGTATCCATGCATCGAATCGAATCGATGTATTGTTAATTCTTCAACATCGAGTATACATCGATGTTTTTTAATTTGATGCATCGAAGAGGTAAACCTACTACAAATATTTTTAATAGATAGATTCTGTCAACGATTAATAATTATTTTTTGTCTCTTTTAATTAAGTCTACAAGCTGCATTTATTGGCACACGTACGGTGTTTCGTCCAATAAAGTTTACAGTGATTATAAAAGTATCTACATCTCCCAAGAGTCCCAAGCCAGCCAAAGACTTTCTTGGAAATAATATGAGAAAGTCGTAAATACATAAAACGTTAGAAAGGTAACATTCTGGCAACGCTGATAATCATATATGTATAATCACTAGCTATAGTTACCTGCCGTAATGATTATGTATCTTCTCTTTGACACTGACCTAACCCAGCTAGGCAATTATGATAGTAGCCAATAGTCAAAAGTAACATTAGACGGTTCATAAGTAACATTATCTTTTTGGAATTTAATGGAGTTTAACTCCTTGAGAATCGTTTCATATATAGCACACGATATGAAAAATAAATGGGTAGTAAAATCAAACGTTAACAAAAAGTAAAGGGTCATATTTCCTATGCGTAATATACTCGCAAATCTTGTAGCGCAACCCGCTCCTCAGTCCCAAGTACACATTTACTCTCTGAATACTTTTTTACGGATTTTGCGCATATTTTATTTTATATGTAATCCTGACGTTTCTACTTCTTTACAGGAGCCGTGATCACAGGATGACTAGTACTTAAGGAGGATTAGTCATAGTCATAAATTAAGTGAAGGGTTTTATTCAAATGTGTAATGTGCGCGCAAGTGTAAGAACTAAATACATTTACTCTCTCTCTCTTTCTTTTTTACTATAGCATTCAGTATACATGTAAAATATCATAAATAATAAAGAAGATCTATAGATCAAAACTCTAACCCAGTTCCAGATGACCTAGAAAGTTCGAATTTGGCATGCAGATAGATAATTAGTTAGATAGTTTTACAAAGGATGAATCAGAAACTGGTAAATTTTTATCATTTTATTATAATTTTTCACATAATTGATTCTATTAGAAACACTCAACTTATATAGTGCATGTAACTGTTCAGTCGAACATTTCAAAGTTACAAGAAAATATAGAAAATTACACTAAAAAGACAATTATACTCCGTAAACGTAGTAAAATAAAGTAGTACTCGTAGTTTAACAAAAACCATTTGGTATTAATTTTGTTATAAATAAGTACCTACTAATAATTAATGTACAAAAAGTAATAATATCCCATCTAAAAAATAAATGTGAAATAAGAGCCAAGTTCAATATTATGATATGGACGCTGTTAAGCATTCGTGTGTTAACCCACAGAAAATTGGGGGTTTTGAGTTATGAATGCAGTTTTATTCTTTAGATCATAAGGTTTACGATAGTGAAATCCATTTTATTGAAAAAAAATCGCAGAATATTCAAGAGTACAAAAATCGTTATTGCTTATTTTCTAAATTAAGATTTGTATTTAGCGTTTATGTCATAAGTGCCTTACATTATTAATGCCAAAATCTAATGAGACCACAACAAAAAGCAATAATGTGTTATACTGCAGTTAACATAAAAATACGTATGTCGGATTGTGGTTTTAAACATAAATCCAAAATTGTTCGAGCGCGGGTAGCTGAGGGCGGTAAGGATTGCGCGGACTTGTTGACCACACCAACACAAGTTTTTTATTAATTTTTGACATAAATCTAATTAGATGTGTTAAGAAATTCATTAAATTCTTATTATAATGACGAAATGATGTAGTGGAAAGAAAAGTTTTGATCATTTCAGCTCTAAATTCAACGAAAAACAGTTTCGGCTAATCTCACCTGAAAACCTGTTAATTTCTAAGTGTTTTTTTACAGTAGGCAATTTCAATTCGTAAGTGCTTGGATGCACTTACGAATTTCAATTCGTAAGTGCGTGCATTTTTACATTTGCTTTTAGTTTGTGGACGCCAACGTCGGAGGTTATGGGTTCGACTCCCACACGACAAATATGAATTATATGAACGTATTAAATATTTAAAATTTAACCTATTAAATATTTAAAATTTAACCTATTAAATATTTAAAATTTCTCCATTTCTTTTCTTCATTATACCTATATTATACCTTTATAATGAAGAAAAGAAATGGAAAAGTTTTATTTTGTTTTTTTTTTATTTAAGTAGAACGTAATGTTCTTAGGAGAAGTTTTAAGTTATAAAAGTAAGCAATAGAGCAAGAGAATAAGACTCACAGTTACTAATTATAATAGATTTGTACCATCTGATGTATATCCCGTGTAGTGCCGGCCTAGAATAGCACTACTCCCCTCTCATCCCGTGGGTGTCGTAAGAGCCGACTTAGGGAAACCTCTCCTAAGGAGATGGGCAGCAGCATCTCTCTATGCGTACGGGTTATACTGCGATCGCCAACCCGCCTGCCAAGTGTGGCGATTATGGCAAAACCCCTTTATGGATAGGCACACCAAAAAACGGCCCCTAGTCCCCGGCAGCCAAACCATTCCTAGCTACGGTAGCGGCTACGGTAACGGTGCGGCAGGGGGTGCGAAGAATCCCCGGGAAGGTTGCGGCTACCAACACCGACGACTGGACCTGGCAACATTTAACACGCGCACATTGAGGACCGACGCGAAAATTACAGAGTTGGAAGAAGTTATCGGCAAGTTACACTGGGACGTTATCGGGTTGTCTGAAGTCCGATGAGAGGGAGAGGACACGATAATTTTTGACTTCGGTAACTTGCTGTACTTCCGGGAGGGCGACCAACTGTCCGTGGGTGGTGTCGGGTCTATCGTCCACAGGTCCCTCGTCAACAACGTGCTATCTATCGGTAGTGTTTCCAGCAGAGTGGCATACTTGGTACTCAGAATATCATCACGGTATTCGTTGACGGTCATCCAGGTATACGCCCCAACCTCGAAACACGACGATGACGAAGTGGAGGCTATGTATGAGGAGATTTCTAGGGCCATACATAGTCACAAATCCCACTACACGGTTGTGATGGGGGACTTCAATGCAAAGTTGGGGAAGCGCTGCGGTGACGAGTTGAGAGTGGGGCAATTTGGATTTGGGGAACGGAACGACAGAGGCCAGATGCTGGCGGACTTTATGGAGAGGGAGAATCTCTATATGATGAACTCCTTCTTCAGAAAGCCCGTAACTCGCAAATGGACCTGGATAAGTCCCGACGCTTGCCGTCGGGACTTATCCAAAAATGAGATCGATTTTATCATGTAAACGAGGAAGCAAATATTCAATGACATCTCTGTGATCAACGCTGTTAAGACAGGGAGCGATCACCGACTGGTAAGAGGCACATTGAATATCAACGTGAAGCTTGAAAGATCGCGACTGATAAAATCTACGTTCCGACCGGTGCCGACCCAGATTCAAAACTCCGAGCGCTTTCAGCTCTAGCTCCAGAACCGCTTCGAGACCCTTAATAACAGCATAGATGTGGACGATCTGAACGACCTGGTGGTGGATACTGTCCGTACGGTAGGGTCAAAATACTTCAAAACCCACCGTCCCAAATTGAAGAAACTCTCCGCACATACACTCGAACTCATGGATAAGAGACATGAAATGAGACTGCAAAACTCAGAGGATGCCCTACGTTATAGACAGCTTAATAGACAGATCTCGAAGTCGCTGACGAGCGACCTTCGCCAATTTAATACCGAGCGTATTAAAGAGGCCATAGAGCGGAACAAAGGCTCCAAAGTGTTCGCTAGAGATCTGTCTATAGGGCAAAGTCAACTGGCGAAAACTGAAGACGGCAGTATCATTTCATCGACTCCTGAAATCCTGAGAGAGATTGAGAGTTTCTATAGGCAGCTGTATTCCAGTATCACACCAGGCCAAAGCAGAGCTCGAGATCCTAGCCGGATCCTCCTCCGAGAAGAGCCAAGCTTACCCGACACTATACCGAAGATATCCCGGACGTCAGCCTGTACGAAATTAGAATGGCCCTCAAACAGCTAAAGAATAACAAGGCGGCGGGAGATGACGGAATTACAACCGAGCTTCTGAGAGCGGGCGGCACGCCGGTACTTAAAGTCCTCCAGAAGCTCTTCAATTCTGTCATCGTCCAAGGCAAAACGCCGAAGGCATGGAGCAGAAGCGAGGTGATTTTGTTCTTCAAAAGGGCGATAAAACCCTACTGAAGAACTACAGACCCATCTCGCTTCTGAGCCATGTCTACAAGCTGTTTTCGAGGGTCATTACGAATCATCTTGCTCGCAGGTGTGACGACATCCAACCTCCCGAACAAGCCGGTTTCCGAAAAGGCTTTAGCACCATAGACCACATCCATACGCTGCGGCAGGTTATACAGAAGACCGAAGAGTATAATCGGCCACTCTGCTTGGCGTTTGTGGACTATGAGAAGGCCTTTGATTCGATCGAGACTTGGGCGGTGCTGCAGTCTCTCCAGAGGTGCTAAGTGGACTACAGGTATATCGAAGTGTTAAGGTGCCTGTACCAAAACGCCACTATGTCGGTCCGAGTACAGAGCCAGAGCTCTAATCCTATCCAACTACAGCGAGGAGTGAGACAGGGAGACGTTATCTCTCCGAAACTGTTCACTGCTGTGTTGGAGGATATTTTTAAGCTTCTGGACTGGAATGGACTTGGCATCAACATCAACGGCGAGTACCTGACGCATCTTCGGTTTGCCGATGATGTGGTCCTAATGGCTGAGACCTTGGAAGACCTGAGCACCATGCTCAAAGATCTCAGTAACGCATCCCAACGAGTGGGTCTTAAGATGAACATGGACAAGACGAAAATTATGTCCAACGCCCATGTTACACCCGCTCCAGTAAATGTTGGGAACTTTACACTCGAAGTTGTTGACCACTATGTTTACCTAGGACATACAATACAGTTAGGTAAGTCCAACTTCGAGAAAGAGATCTCTCGTCGAATCCAACTCGGGTGGGCAGCGTTCGGGAAGCTGCGATACATTTTCGCGTCCAAAATACCTCAGTGCCTTAAGACGAAAGTCTTTAACCAGTGTGTGTTGCCAGTGATGACTTATGGCAGTGAAACGTGATCGTTCACTATGGGTCTTGTAAGAAGGCTCAAGGTCACCCAGCGGGCAATGGAGAGAGCTATGCTTGGTGTTTCCCTACGCGATCGAATCAAAAATGAGGAGATCCGTAGGAGAACAAAAACCGCCGACATAGCTCAAAGAATTGCGAAGCTGAAGTGACAATGGGCAGGACACATAGCAAGGAGAACTGATGGCCGTTGGGGCAGAAAGGTTCTCGAATGGCGACCGCGTGCCGGACGTCAAGGCGTCAAGGTCGCGGGAAAACGCTGGATGCGGGCAACACAGGACCGATCGTTGTGGAGATCCTTGGGGGAGGCCTATGTCCAGCAGTGGGCGTCGTACGGCTGATATGATGACGATGATGATCTGATGTATACAAAAAAAGTATAATTATATTGATTTTATTTAATATAATTGAAATAATAATAAAAAATAAGTTAAATATATAATATTTCAAAATTTTAAAGAAATATTTAAAATTTTGAAATAATTGAAATAATATAAGTGTTTACTTATTGGATTTCTCATTTTAAGCAGTACTTATAATGTAAATCAAAGCATATTATAGCAATAAAACTTTAAATAAATAAGTACATTAAAATTTTAATATGCTAGAAGTTTATTTTATGGCATTTTCTAAAAATGAGTACACTTATTCATTTTTAAACAACAAATCAGAATTTTGCATTAATGTGTTAAGGCACATAACACATGAATGCTAAATATAATAAACCCTTCAGCAATTTAAGCATCAACCATTTTTAAGCTCTTTTTATTTCAAAATGAATTTATTATAATATATACATTTATTTTATTAATCTATGCATTTTAACAAAAAAAATGATGCCGCATAACAATATTTTTTTGCTTAACATAAGCGGAAAAAGAAGATTGTTCTCAAAAAAATTTAACAGCTGATTACTCAAAACTAGCTCGGTGTGGGTTAACACACGAATGCTTAACAGCGTCTATATATGCCTTGGTTGTTGACTTCAACGAGAAAAGAAGTGAGATCTAAATGGGTGCCAAGTTCAATGGTCAGTCCTGAAATTTATTTATAACAACATAAAATATCATTTCTTCTTATAACTAAGGATAATATATTATAGCCTAAGGTCTGACTTGGCTAGTTTTCATTAGGCAGGCAGTTTTTACTAGATAACATTTGGATAGAGAAAAATATTGCTTATGTAACGGGTGGTTTGACTTACTTTTCAAAAATAAAACTTAAGATATTTGCATTAAACTACAGCAATAAAAATCAATATCAATTCAGCATAAAACTTTTATTATATAAATGCTATCTTTATATACTTATGTATTCTTCCTACCCAAACCAGGAAAAGAGGACTACACACACGCCAATTCCTTTAGGCCGATTAGCCGTACATCATTCCACCTAAAAACGTTGAAGACTAGTAGATCAATACACACAGGACATACTAATAGTGCTTATGAAATTATTTAACATCAAACTCTCCCTATCAAAACAAATAAAATATCTGAGCGCTTTGACGATAAATAACATTGGGCGAGTCACATCGATGCAAAAACAAACAGGACCATTATAACATATTAGAAAAGCAAGACACTAGTTAGTAAATGATGGGGTCTCCTATAGTTATTTTATGGTTGTATACATCCGTTATCAAACCCTTTGTAATTTCCGGATCGGGCCTAGAACACAACTAGCCATGGTGAAAACGAAACTGCAAAGTCTGCCACGTTTAGTCAGCATAGCAGCATCAGGCATCAGGATTCTTCAGAACCACTCCATCAGCCGCATTAGAGTATGTACTCTACGCAGCTTCAAGAGTTCCTAATTCTAAGACCTACAGACCTAGCTATTAAGGAGGAGGCAAAGGCAGCCACCCTAAGTCTAAGAGCAAATGGTTTATGGTAACAAAACATCGAAACAAAACATTCGACAGTTCTGCACGGAAACCTGAAGGAAATACTTCTACTATACCCATAGACAGGACACCCCGCCAAGCATTCTTTTGATCTCTTGCACTGGCGCCTCAAATTTTGTAACAAGTCTGCCCTCTAGAAAGAGTTAGAATTCAAATGAAAATATTTCCCAGCTGCTTTCAATTCGCAAGTTGTGCCATAAGTATACAACCTACCCATATCGGCTAAATAAAGGCGTATCGTACCATAAAGGGTCCCAGATCGGTCTATTGTAAAACACGTGAATCTTTGCAAATTGTTATCTTCATGGCTTTATTATATTGGCTCGAACCTGAGGAGCCATTGAAATATTGTCATAAGGCAAAAAGACATAAACGAAAATAAACATGCTACATCGCCAATTATTTCTATCACTTTGCATCGGATTTTAATTCTTCGACGACAATTCTTATGATTTTTCCGCCCATTTTTCAAACAAACGTCAATTGAATTAACAAACAAAAATAAAACTAAGTAATTGAAATGAAAGTTTGAAATAAATTTGAAAAGTATCTAAATGATTAAGAAAGTATTTCAATATTAATTTGGTGTCAGAACTTCTAACAAAATATCAATTGAATATTTAAAGGCACAGAAATAAATAATCTGAAAATGTGAGCCTCAATCAAGCAGCATAAACCACAGAGATTCAGAGAATCGTACATTCAATACGTGCGATATAATTCATATGAAATTTTTAATCTTTGTACCTCTTTAGAAGTTACAGGCGTGATGTTATATTATTTGATTGCGTAAACAATTAATATTTATGCGATAGCAGCAAGCGGTTGATTTGCTATCATTTTTTTAACAGTTCCATTGTCTGTCTCCGAAACTTATCATCAGGTCTAAATGAAATTTAAATGGGATTATGCGGAATAATCGAATGCAAATTCGTCTATATGTGACGGAGTTGTGCCCAAATATATATAAAAAATAAACAACCGAATTGATAACCATTTCCTTTTTGAAGTCGGTTAATAATGAACTACAATTTAATTTCTTTGAATGATGAGTATTTTCTAATAAATTTGGAAACCCTACTAAACTAAAAAAGTTTCATACAAACTTTGCCACCCTGTTTTATCACCTTAGGGGTTTCATTTTGCGAAAACCCCACTTAGTGAGCACCTACGACCTAAAAGGAACTCCCATGAAAAATATGAGACTCCTACCACTTGTAGTTTCTGAGATTTCGTGATGAGTGAGTGACCTTTCGATTTTATATATATAGATATTCCAAAGTCCATAAAGTATTGCTTTAATTTATTCTTTATATTGTTGGGTTTAAAGCTTTCTATCAAATCGGGAGCTAGATCATTTATTAATCTTAGGATAATGTCGCTGGCTGTTCTCTTGTCGTATACGATATCGGCAGTCTCGATCCTAAGCCTATTGTTAGCAATGGCGCACGTGTATACGGAGTGCCCCCTATTGCCTTAGGATGTCACTATTAAAGAAATATACATTAAGAATAGTGAATTTTATACGAGAACAAATTGCCAATATTCCACAATGTTTGAAGAGGCCCATTTCATTGTTTTGGTAATTGGCCTAAATTTTTGTTCAAACTGTGAACTTTAATTTTTTTTATTGTTATTAATATTTATGTTGAATATCATAATTATATATGCGTCCGTAGGAACAAAGTCCATGTTGGATGTAAGACTCTGCCAGCATGAGTTTGTCAGCATGAGCTTTACTTTAAAAGAAATTCCTATGTCAATTAATTACGTCCATTTCTAGCAAGTATTCATCCTAAAAATGGACGTAATTTATTGCAGACATGTTCTATGTGTATATCCAGTGAAATTTGTTTTAGATATTAAAGCCTAGGTATAATATATTTAAGCCTCGACGTTTTTTATTAGCGGGCATACGCATGTATTAGAATGTTTACTATGTAGGCATGTGTGACTGTGAGCTAGTATTACAATAGACCGGTTAAACTGGATATATGGTGATTTAATGTGTAGTATATTTGTTTTTTCTGGGTTCAGTACTAAGCCTGCACCGTGACACCATTTTGGTAGTGAGTTGAAGTCACATTGCAGGTGTTCACGAGTCTTATGAGGGTCCTTATCGACAGCAATAAAACAAGTTTCATCTGCTAATTGGTAGCAAATTGTATATTTGAAACAGCTGCTCATATCATTTACGATATACATCACATTCAGATCTGCCGCGTTATTTATTTGTATTTTTTATAATAATTTTTAATTTTTATTAGTTTGGTCAACGTCCCTAGCCTCACCTTCATTTAAATCATATCACATACCTTGTATGGCATATGGAAAAGCGAGAAGACCGCGCCATCTATTGGTGGCAAATCATACCGCAATGTGGCCAATATGCACGCAAAAGAAAAGAAAAGACGACTTATGGCCGCTCGCCCGCATCGGTGTACGCGCGAGAGCGGAGTCCTGCAATTTTCAATTGAACTAGTGGCCTATCCGCAAACCTCTACAACAAAGGGTTTTAATTGACGGTGTCTTCGTGTGCTTGTGTGACCAAATGCGCTATTAGCCAAACGACATTGTTTATTAAAAAAATGTGACGTAAGGTTAGCGTCGTTGTTTGTACTCTATCATATACTCCTATACTATTCTTTAGAAATTCTCATCGTGTAGCTAGTATAGCTATTTTATTCGTTTGATTTGAACGTGATCTAGTGTCGTAACCCGACGGCTCCTCTTGTTTTGCTGTTTAGACTGACAATTTGTCAATTTTATTAAAAGACTGCATAAAGAGACATTCCATATCAACAATGTCTCAAGACATGACTTCTCTTCTGGCCTAATGGTTAACATTTCAGGTAAGTTATCAACGGTGTGGTTACATAGAATAAAAAAACATCAACAAACATTAATGCATTACGTATGTTTTGTACTGTATGCTTGCACACACACACCACATACACTATTTAGATATACATATTAACTATATTTCTGTATGTCCTACTAATATTACTATATGATATATAATATCACCTAATCTACTAATATTATTGTCCTAGTTTCTTAAACAGACGCCATGTGTAAAGAGTTGCATGTGGCCAGAAATCTCCTTATGAATCTTTTCAATACATTTTCATATATTCACATATCATTAACATTTAATTATTCAAACATGGAATATGATTATTAAAAGTACACAAAATATTGCTACAACCTTAATTAAAGCATTTTTTTATTATTTTACCGGTGAGACCGGCCAATTTTCTATCTCATTCTTTTGTTTGAGTTTGAGGGATCCTAACATGCAAAATCTTCAGGAGGAGAAATATATTCCTGCAACGCCATAAATACCAACATAACTTTAAATATTGTAATGGTAGTAGAACATATATAACAACCATTGCTTTAGTCATCCAGTCAACACGGCTCCTGTAAAGAAGTCGAAACGTCACGATAAAATATAAATTATGCTCTAAAAACCGTGAAAAAGTTGTTCTATTTACCGCAGGTGATTTATCTGCCTTATTAATTTATATCCAGTGTGTTGAACCATTTATTCCTAATTGAATACTGAAAACTTAACAACATAGAGAACTATATATATAAGGAAATATGATAACATGCAATGTTTTATTAAAAATAATGAATAATAGTAATTTCCTTTTAATTTTGCAAGTGCTAAGTTTATAAAAATCACATACTACATACGTATGTTTTCACATTGATAAGAAGATTCCAGTCTCTGCCTACCCCTCCTGCAGGACGGGCGTGAGCTATTTGTATGTAATAAGACTTTTAAATTTGTACCTAAGGAAAACTATTATATTGCACGATGAATAATTGTTAGTTTTATAATGCATGAAAAAATATATTTGTAAGATAGGTAACTTCATAAATATAAATCTCTAAACCAAAAGAATACGTTAATGATCACAAATATTCTTTTTTTCGATACCTTTGCATGGTTAGAATGTGAAACTAGATTTAAAAATCTAAAAATCCCACGTTTTTCAGTGACCAAAAAGATTAAAATAACCCGGCGGGGCCAAGCGAGGGGCCACTCAAAACGTGGGGGCGCATGTTACTAATGGAGGTGTAATGAGATGTATGATATGCATAGATGTTGAGAGTATTTGTAAAGATGCGCCCCCACGTTTTGAGTGGATTTTTAGATTTTTAAATCTAGTATTATTATTTTATTATTTTTAATTATTAACTCAACGAAGTAACCATGTGTTACGCAACAATCGGATAAGCCCCATACAATAGTGAAAGTTGCCGAAAGTTGACCTGAAAGTGCACCTAGAAAGTGTTTCAGGTCGTTTTAGGATGCATTGTTATCGGGTTCTGACTTGCTCCAAAAATTTCAGCTAGGTGGCCGGGAAGTGCCTCAAAATTGAGTTGCAGGAATCCAACTGCACAGACAGACAGACAGACAAACAAGAAAGCGACCTGAGAAAAACGTGGGAAAATAAGTGAAAGAATAGGCAAAATGCTAATTCAAGTATTGTAAAACACGTATTGAAATGCTATATTAATTTCAGAAAGGTTCGTTGTTCTCCAACACAAATCTGAATATTAAACTGAAACCTACGAATTCATATTCTAGAAGGCTTTAGCTGCCTATATTCGTTTCAGCGTTGCCAGAAGGGTACTTTTGTAAAGTACGTTACTAAGATAAATTATGTTATTATAAAAATACTAGTAAAAATTGACTCGGCTCCCAAGTGAATTCTTAGGCGGGAATCGAACCGCAATATCAGGTTTTCTTGTATTTTTATAATAACATAATTTATCGTAGTAACGTACTTTACAAAAGTTACCTTCTGGCAATACTCGTTTGTGTACATTTTCGGTCACACGTATATACAAAATCGGCAGTGTCCTTTTCTGCCTTAAGTTGTATGTTTAATGTTGCATGTCCGATGCAACATGATTGCACGAAGGTTTGCAAGGTGTACAAGGGACGTCAAAATAACCCTATTTAAGGCATACTGTCAAACCTTCTATACCTGCAGCTTGTGGAGTAGTTACACGCAGAAGACTTATAATGCACTTCGCGTGCAGTATAATAATTCCTTCAGGATGTTAATGGGCCTTCCCAGATACTGCAGCGCATCAGCTATGTTCGCTGAAGCTGGTGTTGATGGTTTTCACAGCATCATAAGAAAACGAATAGCTTCAATAATGCGCAGATCACGGGAGAGCTCAAACGCAGTCCTGAGGGTATGGGAAGACAAACTTGACTGTCCCCTTCACATGCATTGGACTAGGATGCATGTGGGTGGAACGCTCAAGTTTTTAAACTAAATTTAAATGATTTTGTATTACATAATATTATTTTTACTAACATAGGGTTAATAATGCTTACTAACAATTTATATGGATTTTGTCAAAGATCTGAAATAAATGTTTTATTATTATTATTATTAAAGTACAAGTCTCGAACCTTCAAATGGATTTTGTCTTTTTTTTTTGCTGAGATATCGTATTTTGAAGGTTTCGTTTTTCTTAATTTTGCGTGATCAGCTTAGTTTAGATCAGTTTAGACAGGGTTTAGTTGGTTTTGATACTTGTTATTTAGTTTATAAAATTTGATAAAGTTTATTCGATCAAATTTAATGTGACTAATCACGGTATAGGTAGTATGAAACGAAATTGAGAAAAATGAAAACTTCAAAATATATCTCAGCGAAAAAAAAGAACATTTGAACAAACTCAATGCCATTTGATAGTTCAAGACTTGTACTTTAGGATGCCATGTGTAGTTTTTTAAAGGAAAAAACTTGAAGGATCACAAAATCTTAAAAATGGGTAAAACCGTCGTTTATTCCACTTTTAGGTTAGAATATCTCATAAAGCTGACGTGACTGAGGATTTGGATTCAGCACACCAAAATCTTTCGGGAAGTATACTCAGGTGTCTGGGAAAGATACTTTGTCATATTTATTGGCTTGTGTTATTTTAAAAGAAAAATTCTGACAAAAATCGACTCGGCTCACAAGTGAATTCTCTGGCGGGAATCGAACCCGCAACCTTCGGAAGTCCAGTCCAATGCTCTCCCAATTGAGCTACCGAGCCTTATGAACAACCGTCGAAATTGTCCAGTACCTTTCCTATTTGATGCTGTAGGCCAGCGTTGTCTCATCAGTGAGAAGAACATCCTCTCATATTTGAAAGAAACATTTTTACAAATGTTTAGGCAATCGATCAAGCTGAAACAGCCATTTAGTTTTATGATTATATATTTTTTGCATTATTTCAGTGGTATCTTATAGGATAAATTATTTTAATAGAAAAATTGTGGGTCCGATTCAAGTCTGAGAATGAATATACTTGTGAGCCGAGTCGATTTTTCCAGTATTTTTCTAATAAAATTTATCTTATAACTTATAAGATAGCATTGAAAAAATGCAAAAAATATATAAAATTATAAAATAAATATTAGACATCACATACATTGTTCTAAACCGAAATTAAGTAGCTAAAACACACGAATTAAAAAAACACGACGATACCGCAAAACCCAGACCCGAGCCAATATATAAAAATTCGACTTTCACATTGACCCGGCTGGGATCGAACCCGGGACCTCCGGAGTGGAATTACCGTGAAAATCGGAATGCAAGCAACTCGACTACGGAGGTCGTCGCTTTTCTTTTATTGTAAGAGATGGTAGTCTAAATAGTTTTTAAGAGTAGACTTTTTTTGTTAAAATATTTAACCTGAAAAGGCGTATTTAAAAATATACGTTCCAGATAATTCTACAAATAGTATCATTTACATAAAAGCACTTTCCTCAAGAATGGCTTTTCTTTAGGAAAGTGTTTCTAAGCGCAAGATCAAATAACTTGAGCATAGAAACATCTATGTACTACACAATCTCCTCAAGTAGCGTTTCTCCCTAGGAAAAGGCCACCTAGCCTAAATGACACGTAGTAATTTCTAGCTATCCAGGCTTACGATAACGCTGGCACAGCTAATAAACAATACTGGAAACGTAAAATATTGAACGAATCTTTTGAGTTAAAACGTTGGACACAAAAGTAAATATATTTAATTGTCCGCAAATAAATATAAAATATCATATTGGTTCATAACTCTAATAAGTTTTTGTAAATGTTTAGTTATTTTGTTTGTACAAGAATTGATGTCCCGTGTGGTATACGGACATCAACTCGACGAAAAGGCGACTATTATATAATATAATATAATTAGCCACGCGTTGCTGTGCCGACGGCAGCACCATCTGCCGGGCTGATTTGTGAATCTATACCATCCAGGGCAACACCCAAACGCATACAAAAAATTCATTCAAATCGGTCCAGCCGTTTAGGAGTAGTTTAGTGACATACACACGTATAGTAGAATTATATATATAGGTACCTAAAGAGATAATATAATATTATAATGTATTATATTAGCGGCAATTATCATACACCTCCCGTAGAGTAGTACAAAAAACGTGGCAGCGTTTTCCAAAATATTGTATTTTACTGTAATCGCCACCCGCCTGCCATGTTTGCAGATTATGACAAAAGCCTATCATTTTAGGGATAGGCCTCAATCCTCAATAGTGTAAGACTTTCGGTCGAGGTGAAGAGTTTGATATATAAAACGTAGCTGGCATCCAAATGAATTTCATTCGATATTTTTTCGCAATATGCATCCATCATGAGATACTGATAGTACCGTAACCATATGATTGATGTGGTTGATAGTTACTGTCAATAACTATCATAATATTCAGCTTGAGTTTCACTAAAAGTTGTTTTGGTTACTTTTTTATTTTGCCGGATGAATTATTCTAAGACAAGATCTACTAAGATATACTGTAAATAATACTTCAAGCTTAATTGTAGATAGTTATCGGATAGGTATTTTACTTGCGCTCTACCAGCAGAAACCCACAAAGGCTACAATCTCTAATTACGGACGAAGATATAGATAAGGGCTGGATTACTATTAGCGAAAGCTTATGGATGCTTTAAATAATGCGCTCTAAGGGGTAAATTTTATATTCATTGAACTTAATTGAAAGAACCAATAAAAAATACAATTTAAATCAACATTAAAAAAATGTTTTTATAACCCAAGTAATACGTTGTTGATAATCAAAGTATTGCACAATTCTTCTATTCTAAACTAAATAATATTTGTTAATTATGAAATGTAATATTTTATGTAAAAAATATTAAAAGAACTATTAAAAAAAGTTTTGTCTTATTCAAATACGTTTGAACTTCAGAAATGAAAGACTTTCCCTTCAGTACTCATTGTTTTCGACATCTAAAGCGATAGACCTAGAATGAATGAATAAACAGTCAGCAGTAAGCAGTCAATTTGTATATCAAAATTTGAACGTTAAAGGTAAAAATAATCTAAAATCTTTATTGATTCTGAAGTGTCCGCATGATTTATCGTTGGTACAATCCAACTTGGGTCCACGTGTAATCCTCCCTAATATTTCATCACCTATTTTGCTTTTAAGTGATTTGCACGTTCAAATTTATGTTTTTTAGAGGCATGACTGAGTTCAGACGTAAATCATGTCTAAACCATGACTTGCGTTTAGCGATCATAATATTTCAATATAACGGCGAGGCCTCACGCCGGTCATCGGAATGCTCTTTATTATCCATGACGAGTTGCAGTGATCGTCAAAATAAGAGCGCGTATGGTTGAAGGATAGACTCCTTTATTATCTGAAACCACTTGCGGCCTAAAACCGCAAGTGATGCACGAGATTTCGATAGATGAAAAACGTGGTGATCCCCAAGATGGCGTGACAACCTCCTTGCGTGGCGGTCCAACGAAAAGTGACGTCCCACTCGGTATAAACTATGAAGTAAACGTTATAGCTTTATAGCGTGCTAACGTCATTATAATCTGTTTCACGCTTATAGCATGCTAATTAAATGTTTTACACTTATAGCACGCTGACAGTCTGTGCTTCTCAAGAGTCATCTCAGAAACGTTTAGTGTTGCCAACTTGCAACGCCTCCTCAAAGTCACGCCATCTAGGATTTCACCCAGGTACTAACCTGACGTTTTCCATTTGATTAAATCGTATTTTGTAAACAAATGCTTACTGACAAACATTATTTTAAGCTTAACCTCTGGAGTTTAATCTAATCTTAGGTTTAATTTAAATAATCGAATGCTTCGACACGGCCATCCTGCTTGTTCACTCGTCCTCGAGTGACTCATCTGCAAGAGAAAGTCACAAGAGTAGTAACCGTTTCGCTCGGCTTTCCTGACAACATTTCGATTTCAGGGGAAACATGTTAAAATTAAAATTGCAACAGGAGCACAAGACAAACAGATGGACTGATTAATTAAAATAGTGCTCCTCCTCACCATATCATCCACTACTCTACGGCAGTAGCAGGCACACTCCCCCTATCCATCATCGCCATCATAAGGTACACATCTTATGTAAGCATTCTTCGTCACCTTCGGCCAATAACGGAACACTTTTTTTTTAAAACCATACCATCAGAAACAATTCTGACAGCGCACACACCATATCATACCATCAGAAACCATTCTGATAGCGCACACACCATATCATACCATCAGAAATCATTCTGACAGCGCATACACCATATCATACCATCAGAAACCATTCTGACAGCGCACACACCATATCATACCATCAGAAATCATTCTGACAGCGCACACACCATATAAACAGTGTCATAGACACTCTTCGTTATTTCCGAAGCATGACGGAACACAACAAAACTCTGTTTGTCTTATGCTTACAGAAAATAAATTTAACACTATCTACTTAACTTGAAGCAGAGCCCTGGTCTTCGTCTATAGTCTCAACGTCAGGAGGAACGTAACCTTCCGGCATCCATATAGACAGCTACGTAAGTATTTGCAAGGTCACCAAGAGCCTTTATTACAGCACGCTGAAAAACAGCAGGAGCATTGCGCAGACCGAATGGCATGGTTACGTATTCGAAATGACCCTCCGAAGTAATGAACGCAGTCTTCTTAACGGAATATGGATGAACTGGTACCTGAAGAGACAGAGATAGTGCCGGACAGTAAAATGTTCTTTCACTTCAAAAGCAACGACCCTGATCAGCGATTATACGTATGGGAGCACCTAATAATGCCCTACTGTTCTTTATTACTTTGACAACTAACTTATTAAACAAAACTAAGAACATTTAACTAAAAAAAATTGTCAAAAGCATCATCATTTAGGTATACAGAAGTAGCTAGGCTATGTACCATGATCGTTCACAGCAACACTTCATTAATGCCATTTCTAAATTTAGTTAATTGGACACTCGAGTACCTCTATTTGCCACGAACTTCACAGAAATATAAATTGCTGTACTTGTACCACTCTGTACATCCACAACACCGTGTGTATCACCCATTGACTACACACTACGGTCCACCGGGACCACGACCTTTACCTAAGTCAAATGCACACCGCGTAATGACTCTAGGTACGGTCGACACCTTTACGGCTCAAGAACCCGCTCGAGTTCCCACACAAAAAGTAATTATCATTGATCAACATGTAACTCAACTTCAACTTCGACTGGTACATAACCCTTTGGCATCCTTCTCAACCGATCATATGGGTATTTGTAAGGTTAGAATTTACAGCTTTCAAAGTTTAACTATTACCATACGTAACGATACGGACGTATCGATAATATTTAGATCGAGGGTAGGTTCATAAAAAAATAAAAGAATTCACACTAATTCAACCAAAAATGTTTCGGCCGATCTTAATATAATTTTGCAAATAAAGGTCTTGTAAAACTTAAAAAAAATCTCAAATGGTTAATCGCTACACAACATTATACCTGTTCTGCGCTGAATACTTGTGTTTGGCTTATACCGGTCATGACAGTGACATTATTAAAACGTTTACCAGTCAACTTTGAACAACACAATCCTTAATATACGAGCATTCAGCACCAACATCGTACGAAAAACAATATCGCTCACCGGAGTGTTGTAGGGTCCCAGCAGGTGCGTTCACAACGCACACGTCGACACGCTTCTCTCTCGATGAGTTGGTTCCAGTCCCCTTCTTGTTTCGCTCAGGGCAGCTCGACGCATAGTGGCCCTGACCCCGGCAGTGGAAGCAGGTGATGGAAGCAGGCTTCCCACTCTGGACAGGATGAGGCTTCTGGTGATGGCGATCCTCTTGCGTCTTCATGTCTCTCTTTGTACGGCAAAATGCGGATTTGTGTCCAGGTTTCCCACGGTTAAAGTTGCGCCTTCTTGACGCTGATCACTCACACACATGTTCGCGGTTGTAATCCAGGCACGAGCGTCAACGTCTTTTTTTCCGGGATCAAAATCGAGTAGACGAAAATTGTTACTCGTCGTAGGCGTTTGCATTGCTTGCACCAAAGCCAAAAAGTTACGGTTTTGCTGTTCCATCAGTAACCGCCATTTTTCGTCGATCGTGTTATTTTCCGTAGCACTTGTCCCGTTATTAGACTGTCCAGCGTTTAATTCACTATTCACATTATGTGGCGCGTTGTGGTTGCATCCCACTTCTGATAACGGCGAGGCCTCACGCCGGTCATCGGAATGCTCTTTATTATCCATGACGAGTTGCAGTGATCGTCAAAATAAGAGCGCGTATGGTTGAAGGATAGACTCCTTTATTATCTGAAACCACTTGCGGCCTAAAACCGCAAGTGATGCACGAGATTTCGATAGATGAAAAACGTGGTGATCCCCAAGATGGCGTGACAACCTCCTTGCGTGGCGGTCCAACGAAAAGTGACGTCCCACTCGGTATAAACTATGAAGTAAACGTTATAGCTTTATAGCGTGCTAACGTCATTATAATCTGTTTCACGCTTATAGCATGCTAATTAAATGTTTTACACTTATAGCACGCTGACAGTCTGTGCTTCGCAAGAGTCATCTCAGAAACGTTTAGTGTTGCCAACTTGCAACGCCTCCTCAAAGTCACGCCATCTAGGATTTCACCCAGGTACTAACCTGACGTTTTCCATTTGATTAAATCGTATTTTGTAAACAAATGCTTACTGACAAACATTATTTTAAGCTTAACCTCTGGAGTTTAATCTAATCTTAGGTTTAATTTAAATAATCGAATGCTTCGACAAATATAAAATGTTGTTTCGTAGAGGGATACACTTTACAAACAAAAAAGCAACCACGACAAAACTTTAAAAAAATATATGAATGACAGCTCTTACAAAATTGAGCTGTAAGCGGACTCCATACGACAAACAAATAACCTTTTAATTTAAAGCTCTGTTTTAATAGTAAAAAAATATTTTTTTGTTTTTTTTATTGAGATTCAAGCTTACTCGTATATCTATAAAATTAAACTCAATTTTTTAGCACGTAAAAACGACAAGACTATTGTAAATAAATATGTACGTAAATGACGAAATGAGTAAGATTGTGTAAGTTATTTTTGGTATATAAAATCTTTTTCATCTGGTATCTAGCTTTAAACATAAAGACATCTCGTAATACTACTGCCGCATTATAGCCGAACTATAAACTTGCTTGCGTAATTTGAGGAGCTTCGCAAGGGATGGTCATCGGAAGGGCGATTAATAAATTTTTATGTTGTGATCCTCCATGTTTCGAAATACACGTTAAACCTTTTTGTTCCCAGCTGTCTCTGCAGTTGTAAGCACCGTCTCCACCCTAAATCCGCCTTCAGCTTAGATGAGTTACCCATTCATCTTATTATTTTTTAACCACACAGAAAGCTAGTGGATGCTAACACTAAGGGCTAATTACTATAATATGTTTGTGTTTATTAAAAAAAGGTTAATCAGCTTACATATAAACCTCAGTTGATTGCAATTCCTATAACGATACCGACCGATAATAACGGTAACGATGGCATATAATTACAAATAAAATTTTGTTACTTAATTCCTGAGTTCTAGTTGACTGACCAGAGACAGTACGTGATAAGAATAACGATATATTCTTTGAGAAGTACGCTTCACATTTCTAAATATATATAAATTACGTGTCACGTTGTTTGTCCGCGATCGACTCCTAAACAACTTAACCGATTTTGATCAAACTTCCTAACTAACTGTTATTTGATCTAACTTAAAAGATAGGATAGGTTGTATTTTAATTTATAACACAGCAACGCGTGGCTGGGTCAGCTAGTAAACTATAAATAAAGAAAAAGCTTAAAGCTCAAATGAAAGAAGCAGGCAATCTCAATGCATAACTTTTTCTCATCAAGTTTGTTATAATCTTTATGTTGTTATATCTTGTCTTAATATCTAATTTTGCTTATAGATAAATTATTATATTGTACTATTGTTGATATTTGATTGAGTATGTCTGCGTTACTTATTATGTGATTTGTAAAGAAGCTATTTGTTTTGTTAGGAACAATAAAATAAAATAAACATAACTAGCCAACTATACCTCGTACAAGTATTAGTATCGTTGGTTATAAAAACGGCATAACCAAAAACGTCGGAGTACTAACCTTTCTGAGGTTGCCTGAAATCCGAATGATATCTTATTTGTCTTGCCAGACAGCTATTTTAGTAACATTTCTGCCTCAAGACTATTGAAGGATATCTAGCCGGTTTTATTATTTAATAATCAAACAAGAGAAAATATTCGTTATTTTCGATATTTCGATATCATATACGAATAACATCATATCAACCTACAATTTTTTTAAGCGACATAGAACTCTATCAGTTGGACTTTAAACGCTTTAAATTGAAAATGTGATGAAGAAATTTGATAGGTTTATAAAAAGTCAACAAGTTGAAATTGTCGGTACATGATAGCAGAAATAACTTGAGATTAAGGCATAAAGTAGGTAAAAAAAAAGAAAAATTTGTTTGAACTGATTTATATAAAGCGTGTTTTTTTTTATTAAATAAGGTACCCATTATACATGAGGCATGCAACCTATAATGTTTTTTGATGAACATTACAAATTTCTTGAAATTAAAATGTCAGAAGTCACCACTTCTTTAATTAGAATTTAAACCTTTGATTATCATCTTAGGAAGTGATTAATACTTTGACACCAAAGAGTTCACCTTAATTCACTTCAGTTATTACCTTTTAATCAATTTTATTCACTTCACTTCATTAAGAATCGAAGAAACGTGTAAGTAATAATCACGATGCTGTTTAATATATTATTAGTTTTTCCTTTAAACTAGTCGCTCTGACGTATTTAGGAATTGTTGATTGTAAATCAACTCTATGAACATATCGATTCACCTGAATAGGAATATTTATGAGTTTTTTAACGTCCACTTTTCCAACGCTTTCATATATCTTTTCTGATCATCGATATCATAAGTGTTATAGCAGATTTAACTTATCTAATGGACGTTTCTTTAATAAAATGGTAAAAGTTTTTCAATATCACGCCACGCAAATGTAGTAAAAGAATATTCTTTCAAGACAGCTGTAAGTATAAGCTGCTCTTCAAAAAAAGGAATTTACAATAGTGGGTCGTTTGAGTTTGACTTAGTATAAATTAATGAAAAATTCTTTATTGTATTACCGATATAAAATGGACATAGAAAAATGAAGAACTTAAATTACTATGAGTAAGATCAATCAAAAATATTGTTCTATTTTACGTTTGCTTTATTGACAACACCTAATATATCAAAAACCAAATTCAATTCAAACCAAAATCAAACCAAGTCACTATGACGACTACCTTTCATGATTTTAATTAATTTACCACAATAATATACATATTATTATTAAAATAACCTATATATGAATAAATATTAGCTACATGAAATTAGATTTTTTACACTCTTGTCCTTTTTCTACCTACTAATACCTATTCCAGGCATAATAATCATGAAAGTTAATCTGTTTACGGCTTAGTGCGATAGCACTTACTTGGACTTCAAAAAGGCGAAAATAACTGCTCAGTGAAAGAGTAAAAAAGTAATAATTTAAGTTATGTGAACTTACTGAAGCTTAATTTCCAATTGAGATTTTTGATCCCGGCTTTGACATCTTCGAAATTGTGTGGACCCCGAGCACACCCAAACTTAATTTGTCGGCTTACAGTCACCCACACTGAAAGGAGAAAGCCTCGACGAGGTAAAGGTATGCCCGTACTTTTAGCCCTATTAAACTAATTGGCGACCTTACATTAATTAAGCTAACTAATCATGCAAAACATATACGTCTGACAGAGTACGAAGGTTGGATACATTTTGCTTGAAACATGATATATTCAAAGACTAGACAATAGATTTTGCTTTTAAACCTTTCACCATAAATAAGTTTTGTTATCGTATAAAAGCAATTAACATGGATTCGAATAGTTGAACATATTTCTATCTCTCGACATATTTTTATTAAATTATTTGTTGTTTTCCTTAAACAATTACAATTGTATAGAAAATTGATATACATTACTTGAAATTAATCTTAATTTCATAACGATATAATAAACTTGGTAATAGTAATAAAAAATAATAGTAATGAATTACTTTAGCTCTGGAGCTTCATACTGATCTAGAAATTTTACAAGGTGAACAAGCACTACGTTAATATATAATCATAGAACTGTTAATATACTCAGCTTACTGAAGTGTTATTTTTTCTGCAAAACAAAGGATTGCCTGATATTATAAGTATAACTATTCCACCAAAACAAACAACGTTCAAGAATCATCATTAAAACATTTAAATGAAATCTATAATAGCTCCGACTCTAAACATTCTATAAGTAAAGTGATTGCTAATGATGCCAGTACCTAAACAGAGAAAGAATGATGTAAACAGTTATTTAGATGAGTCCTCTGACAGCTTACATACGTCAGGCTCAACCTGAAAATGCAGTAAGAAAAAACCATAAAGATTTGGCTTTGGTGTAATATGTAGTATAGTATAATATGCGTGTCGGAATAGGAATAAATCTATTAGGGGACCTGATCACACATAAACAGGCTATAATGGCCCAGAAAAAAAATAGTGTCAAATTATGGAAAAAAAATTATAGAATAAATAATTTAAGAATCTGAATAAAAATTTGACAATGCTCACCCGACCGATATATTATATGCAGTTTATTGTCTAGGTCAGCTTATTAATCATTGTAATGAAACCCATTGGAAACATGTCAAATGTATTTCAAGGGTACTTAAAGAAAATTAAGACTTTTGTTTTAAAAATCACGATAAATTTATAAAGAAGTCGTGAACCTGAAGAATCTTATGTCAGAATTGAATTATAGATATGAATCCCGTACTCTTATATAATGACTACCAGAGTACAGAAAAGCTGTCTTAAAATTATATATTCCTCAAAGGAAATAAGCATATTGATGTCAGACATCTTTTTGTAGAAACTTCCGTTGTGAATGATATTGTCACAATAAATTACTGAACTACGAATGCTATGCCTTCAGATATTTTCGTAAAAAGTATAAAACTATAATACAATTTGTCATCACTTGTTATGATGGTATTGTTCGAATCTATACATCTTATTTTAATAAGTTAACTCAAAATAACAAAACATTGAAAAATTCGTTCAACTGCTGTAAACAAAAATTATATGTTAGTCTGTTGTTTATTTATGAATCAAATATACTGAGGGATAATTACTAAAATATACACACTGCTATATACCAAAAACTTAACTAGAAATTATCTCTTAAAGCGGCTCAGGCTTGAAATTCACAAGTAAACACAACGATAATTCCACTAGTGTTTACTAGACCACTCGAAACCGATAGAGGGGATAGAGAATCAATCATTTTGAATAAACAATGTTTGGCTTAGAGATATTACTTTTACCAACTTAGTTTAGGACATCATAATGTAATTCGACATTTGACTTAATAAAAACAGACTGTTTCTTTGATAAAGTCAATTTATTGTGATAAAACTCTTTTAAAGACTACTTTCTTATATACGAGAAAAAAATTGTTGTTTTTTTTGTACAACTCGATCTATGCAATGAGAAGCGGCCGCCGTAGACAGTAAACACAAAGGTCCATCATGTAAAAACATGATGACTACGACTTTTACGCTACTCTGTTTTTAACTCATAGGATTTTCTTTTTATTCTATCTGCTGAGGGTTGGAAGCGAGTATATACTCCCATTGCATTTTGCACGGAGTGGAACATAACAAAAACCTCTGGGATGTACCTTCCATCACACTGAGTCCATCATGGACAAATTTATGATTTTTTCGGTTGTGACAAACAATCAGGATCAGAAATTTAATCTGTTCCAATGCTAGTATTTTAGACGGTAGTCTTTTCATGCAGTGGAGAAAGTCTTTTAGTTCAAAAAATCCAAATTTAAGAAGAAGATTGCGATGCGTTCCTCTCTATTATTTTTTTGTTGCCCAGGTGTGAGAGGTCTCCACAACTTGGAGATCAACGTGCCCAGTGCAGTGGTGGTCGGGGAAACAGTGACTCTTGAGTGCAGTTGGGAGCTCGAAGACGAAGAAGCCCTCTACAGTGTTAAGTGGTATCGTGGCAGGGAAGAATTCTACCGATATATTCCAAAGGAGCTACCGCATACCAGGGTATTCCCACTGCCAGGAATCGAGGTTGACGTGAGTATTTCTAGCTGGTATAATGAACGTGTGATCCACATATGGAACAAATCTAGTATTATAACTATCTAATAGAGGTTCCAGTAATCACAGTTGTAATTAGTGGGCACAAATTTTAAAACTTAAGATACATGAAACAATCTAAATATATTTCACTACTTTCTTTTATATCTCTTCGAGCCAATAGTTCCTTTAAAAGGATCAAATACCCATGTCCTTCCCCATCGTTCAAGCCATTTTCATACAAAATTGGTTCGGCTGTTTCGCCGTCAAAACGTAACAATTTAGAACTTTCTATGTAAAACAAAGACCTTCGTAATCATCTCATGGAACAGATTGCGTGTTTAAATGTAGTTGCTTGCTAGAAATGGTCTACATGACGAAAATCGCGACTTTTTATGTGGGCACATGGAGTATGTGTATACAACTAAATGAAGGTTAAATGAAGGATAGTAGGCTCACCGTACTAAAATTAGCCTTACGGAGGATCAAATATAGAGCTTTATTTATAAATTTATAAATAAAAGTAATTTTAACAATAATATTATAGGTATGTATAAAATTGCAAATTTTCCTATGCACTTTATGCACATAACTCCTGAGGCAATAGCAATTTCATTTCAAACTATCGTTTAGTGCAACAGTAGCGATTTTGCTTTTCGCAATTAATATCAAGGATTCCGGAAGGGGCAGATATTTGTGTGATAAATACGAGCTTTTGTACTTGATAAGATAAGCCTTTATTACCAAGAAATAATAGGTGTAAATATAGGTGATAAACAATACCGTCTTTGTTCGGCGTCGAACTTAATAAATTATAAAAAAGTAACAAAAAACAAGTTTTCTAAACATTAGTCAATATTATTGTCATATTTATATAATTGTATACTTATTTATTATTTTCATAATTAGGTCATTCAATGATATAATATTTTTAATGTTATGGAATGTAAAATTATAATAATGTCAAATAAATTGATTCATGATATCTATATCATATATGTATATCCATTATCCTAATATCCATAACACAAGCTTTATAGTGCTTACTTAATCCTAGGATAATTGTGTCAATTGTCTTGTTAATTTAGAACCCACACCAGATTTTCATGAGTTCTTACAAATAAAATTAATAATGTAACATGTATTGATTTCTTATTATTTATTATACAATTTAAGGACCTTCAAGTCCCGAGTATAGGTATCTTATCTTATAAAAAATTATACTTCATATATTTTCAATATACGATATATTCTTCTCTTTATTTCCTTTTGCTTTGCATGTATAGGTTATTGCTAATAAAATATATAATATATAAAAATGGTGGTAAAAGAATCAAAACTTTTCACAAAGAGGAAACAAACGGAAATTTCATAGGTTAGCACATTATAATTTATTTTTCTAGTCCTGCAGTAGAACTGCACGCGATTTAGACAATTTTCTTGAATACTTTTATGTTTTTTGTATTTAGCATTCAAAATGAGTTCACTCTCGATGTAAGCAAAGATCAGTTCAGTTAGTCAAGTCTCTTGATATTAAGTTTAAATCATAATTAAATAATTCCAAATTATGTAAAATTTAAATCTTTTAAAATCTGTACATTTCCATTTAAGAAGTATATCAATTCTCCGCAATTTTTAAGAAAACTTATAAGTATGAGTTATCTTGCTGAAACTTAAAGGAATAATAAATGCAGAGTACGAAGTCTCTCATTTTTTTGAACAGCACGTTTCTGGGTTATGAAAGTGCTGCAAATATGAAGACTCTTAGAATGGTACGTATATATTTTTATATTCAACAGAGTTTAGATAAACTAACTCAATATTTTTCTCTGTATTATGCACTTCTAAGAAAAATATATCATTTCAAAGCAGGATATATAATGTCTATGTACTTGTATTTACTTGCTTAAATTATCTTAACCAATTAACAAAGTCTTGCCTCATCAAGTCTTCATATACATTTTAAATGAAAAACTTGATGTATACTAAAAGTGCAAATAAACGCGTTCGGGGATATCATTTAATATATAATAGTATAGTAATATAGTACAAATGTAAAAAACAATGTTTTTTTAAGATATCAATAATTTTATAATAAGTTTGTATCTTTCGTCCTTGCTAATGGCTTAGATTTGAATCAACACTAATAAGATGATCTTATTTAGTACACTACTATTACATGAACATTTGAAAAAATATCTGAAATACCCTAGCCTAGGTGGAAACAATTTATGCGCTTATTTTAATATTCAATTAACTTGGCAATATCATTACCAACAACGCTGTAATATTTTTAGTAGCTTACTTTTGAATAAAATACTTTTGTGCGGATTTTGCGCATAATTTATATTATACTAGCTTTTACCCGTGGCATTTCCCGCATTTTTTTTTCAATAAGAAGTATCTTGTGTTACTTCTCATACCTCAAAGAATATATGCACGAAGTTTCATGATAATCGGTTTAGTAGTTTTTGCGAAAAAGCGTAACAAATAAACTTACATTCACATTTATAATATTAGTAGGGATTTAACCCTGACGTTTCGACTTCTTTACAGGAGTCGTGATCACAGGATGACTAACATAATGGTTGTCATATAATTTCTACTACCTTCACTATATTTTAATCGGGTACGTTCCTAATTGTTAAAATTTTAAGCTTACTTTTGCAAAATTACACCTAAAACCATTATGGTTGGCCACAAATAAGTTGGTTATAATGGAAACAATGGAAGGATTGAATTTATTAAGGTTGCCTATTAGATTTATTACACCATATTGCTTAACGTTGATTTTGGCGGAAATTAGAAGTTCTACGCAGTGATTATCTCTTTGAAAGAAAGTTCAACAAAAGGATTTTTTTTAATACTGTTTAAGAAAGCTTTATGATCAGCGTCACTTTCTTAGCAACAATTTGCAACAATGATAGGCGATGGTCATCTACCAATGTCGTAAGCTGTCCTTAAAAAACTTTAACACTTCCATCATTATCAGGCGTCACGAGTCCGTTGCTGGATACAGGTATCCATTTTAGAAACCCCCAAGAAGCGACGGTAAGCTATTTGCAGGCATCGGCTACCCACAACCTTCTCCAGTTCTTCGGTCCACCCAGTGGTACCTCCCTACGCGCGTCGTCTATCGCGTGGTACCTTTCTTTCCCAACGGTCATCAATTTAGCTTAGCGACTCGAAAAGCTATGTCAGTAACTGTGATTCTCTTGCGGATGTCAGCGGATTGTTCGTCTGAAAGCTTCCATAACCATATTCGACTTCACTAATCCGAGAGACAGACAGTGATAGCGTTGACTGCTAAATAGTCTGGTGTCTAATATGATAACAAATGGTTTTATTTACATGGATCCTATTTTGTTTATAAAGGCAAAGACTTAATCGAAGCCTTAGCAGAACTACTTCTCAAGTTTGTTGTATGATTGCGATATACATATATCAATAGAAAAATACGGAAAACATTTTTTGACAGTTATGCCTTCTTCATTAATTTTAAAGATTTAGTAACATTATCTTGTGACGTCTTTTTTATAAATTAAAATGCTGCATAATTAAGCAACTTCCGAATGAAATTATTTTCAAACGTAATAAGTGGAGCATAATCTAGAAGTTTTCTCACAAACGTGTTTTCAATGATGGCACATTACAGAACAATTTTAACTTGTCCGTGAGGATATATAGTGCTTAACGTTCGACCACAGGTACAAATGTTGTTAGAAAAATTGTTAGAAAAATTTTTGGCCTTGTGAATGTAGGTACTGTGATTCTTGTGCTCGCGTAGTTGTTTTAAAAAGATCTTTCTACGAGTATTGTGGCTATTTTGTTGTTGAAATTTTCCTCGGCGCAATGTTCTTATTGTGTAACCAGCCATTGGTAATCAGCAAAAGAGGAAGGCAAAATAAAATAAAGTTGTTTATGTATAAAATATTTTAATAGAAAAATTCTGGAAAATAATGAAGTCGGCTCACAAGTGAATTTTCAGGCGGGAATCGAACCCGCAACCTTTGGAAGTCCGCTTCAATGCTCTCCCAATTGAGCTATCGAGCCTTGTGAACACCGGTAAAAAAATTAAAGTACCTTTCGAATTTTACGCTGTAGGCCAGCGCTGTCTCATCAATGAGAGAAACATTCTTTCATATTCGAAAGAAACATTTTCAAAAATGTTTAGGCAATCGATTAAGATGAAATGACCATTTAGTTTTATAATTTTATTTATTTTTACATTTTTTCAATGGTATCTTTTATTTGATAAATTATTTTAATAAAAAAATGCTGGAAAAATCAACGAGACTCAATAATGAATTCTCGGGAGGGAATCGAACCCGTTTATGTATCTCGGGAAAAATACAATTCTTAATCATAATTGGATTCAAAGATAACACGAAAAATTACAATACGGCAACTACTTTCATTCACTTTCAATCACTGAATATTTTCTAGCCTTAAATAACTACAAAAATCACTGATATAGCCATCGAAACTGAATTCTACATACGCCATTCTACCATTCTTAAGTATAGCCTAATCTCTCATTATTCTTCGAGGGAAAATTCGGGAGCGATATTGTATAAATAATCACTTAGATGCTGCCTTAATCACTATTTCATTATCATCTTTGATCCACAAATAATACCCTTCCTTGCAATGGCCTTGTTTGGCACTGCAGAGTTACTATAATAGATATTCTGGCTTTGTTCCAATAGTATCAATAATTGGTATTTTAGTGAATTCAAAAAAATCACTGTAAATAACTTAGTACTTAGTACTGTCTGATATAAGAAACGGGTAAGCTATTTGCTGTATGGTGTCTGAGAATCTCTCACTTATGAGTGGCCTTAATGGCGATTAATGATACAGGAGCTATTAAACGTAAACTTTCAGTAGACCACAACATGGCCAGCAACAGTTTTTGAACTATGTTCTTTTGCTGCTACATGTAAGCCCTCCAAGCAGCAGATGACTCTCTTTAGCCGAGATGATGATGAAACTAAGAAATCGGTGATGATGCAACTCATGATATTTTTTTTATTTCAACTATACTCATAGTTTCTTTTGGACAAATAATTATTATGGTTGAGAATAAACAAAAATTAAGAATAAATGTTATTTCCATTCCGTTCTCTTTCTTATACTTTAAAATAAAGATTACTCGGGTATGAGGAATTTTTATGACATCCTGTTCATAATAAACAGTAGGTACAACAATTTCGTAAGAACAATGTAGAAGGTGTCACATAATTAATTCATTTCACTTATCGCTCTATGACCGAGGTAGTAAGGCGTGGTATCGAATCCCATTTAAGTTGAAATTTTTCTTAATTTTTTCTATATGAAGGGCGCCTATTCGCTCGATGGCGAACACATTCAATAAGATTTATATTAGAAAATTTTCTTTGGTAAAGAAAACTGTCTGCTATATCCTCAAAGAGAATACTAGCTCATTTCATTTAAATCACAAATGGTTTTGCAATCATTACGTACTTTAACGGAGAGCGTTGGACCAGATTTCCAAAGGTTGCGGGTTCGATTTCCGCCTGAGAACTCACTGGTGACCCGAGTCGATTTTTTCTAGTATTTTTCTATTATAATAATTTATCTTATAAGATCGCATTGAAAAATGCATAAAATATATAAAAATTATAATAATTTTTAAATTTTAATTAAAACAGGCACGTTAAGTAATAATTCAAAATTCTCAAAACATGCTGATATTTATTACTTCAATTTTATATTTAATTGGTTTTTAATTATTTTAATTTACATTAAATCTGTAATGGAACTGAACTGTAATAGTCAGTTCAGTAAAAAAAAAAACAAAAATATAAAAATAATTTCGATTTTATTGTGTTTACACTAGAGAGATTTCACACCACTAACATATTCTTTTCTATAAGCTCTTTTCATTCGTAGGGTTTTCCCCACTGCTATTCCAAATTAGAAGAAGATTCTAGCAATCCTTTATGCTCCACAGATATCCCGATCAGGCGCCAGAAGGGTGGTGTTGCAACAAGCGACACCGGCCATGGCGGGCCGATTCCGGTGCGAAGTGTCAGCGGACGCCCCAACATTCCACACGGAGATTCGATCAGCCCCTTTAGAAGTAGTTGGTGAGTTTCATATTCAGACGTCAGTTTGTCAGTTATGGCTTTGTAATTATCAGATAGTTTTTATCAATTATACGGCTAATAACTTTGACGATCGTTTAATGAAACGGTAGCGACCCTGCCTTTTATCCTGGATTTCGTGTTCTAGAAGAGGCAGATGATTATGTGAAGAATACGAGCGGAATGATACATATTTATGTATCATATATGTATGTCTATACGGTACTCTTTTGTCCATAACACAGGCCTTACATTGCTTACTTTGGACTAAGACGATTGGTGTGAATATAAGAAATATTATAAGTTTTCAGTTTCATATATACAACTTTTAGAAACAAATTGAAAACGGCATATTCAAGAGTAAGGGCCTTATATTAGTGGGGAACAACAATAAGAGTAGGATAACACTGTTTACAAGATGTAGTTCTGACACTCGGATACAAAAGGATGTTTTAAAAAATTAATTTGTTTTAAACACTAAAAAACTATTTGAGTTGAGCTCAAAATATTAGTTAACTTGCATGTGTAGTGATTAAAAGGTTATGGATTTGATGTAAAATTCATTTTTACCCTGAAAGTAAAAAAATATATATATTTAGTCATTGGAGCGAAAAAATGAACTGGCAATAAATATGCTTCTCTCATAAATTTGGTATTTAATGGTAAAATAAATTGTCCATCTCTTCTATTAATTAAACTTAATCTATTTAATGTCAATTTTAAAAGATGGAATGATGGCAGCCATCTTTGAACTGTTACAGTGAATTATCGGTAAACTGTGACACTGATATTTTCCATGATAGTCTGAGTTTTTTAAAAAGAAATATTTTGACTTTTTTTACACAGATGCCATAATATAAAGTTCCCTTTTTTCAATTATGGTGTTAGTTTAATAGGTTAAAAGTTTTGAATTTTGTTCATACATTAATTTTAAATTCTAATATTATTCTTGTTTTTATTATAAATTAACAATACCATGCATCTGATAAATTGGTAAGCCCCATACGAATAAATAAATTAATAAATACACTGGATTTGCTACCACAAGTCGCATGTACTTAAAAAAAAACTGAATTGTCCTGGTTATTGAATTTATTTGTATGGGCTTATTAAGAATGTCTAATGTTAATTGGCAAGAGTTTTAGTGCTCCACGATTATAAATATAAATTTAATGAGCTAAATAGAAATGTTATTTAACTAAAGCTACTTTCAAACTATTTTTTTTACTAAATTTCAATGAGCAGGTTTCTTAAAATCACAAATCCTTATTCTGAAGTGAATTATATATTACATTTAAGTAATCACAATATATAGCGGAAAAGCCTTAATCTAATTTGAAGTTGGTATGGAAAATTTTATGAACTTTCATACGAATATGCTTCGATAAAAGCATTGAAAAACTTTCAAGGCTTCGATAAATGTTACCTGCCTTTTCTTTAATGCAAAGTAAAGGTTATCATTCATTTTACACCCGAAATAACCTTTCCTTTTTTATCTACAACTAGATTTTATCGTCATCTTTTACTATACGTAATAGAGAGAGACAGTTTGGTACAACGGTAGTGATAATGCTTTTCGCACCGACAGTCCTTGGTTCGAATCCCGGAAGCTGCCGATGTTTGTGCTATGAATACGATCATTTGTATCAGAATCAGGGGTATTGATATATATAAATATACATATATATATTTGTACCTGAGTCATGGATATTTATATATATTTCTATAACTATAACATATCTATGTATCATATATGTATGTCTATCCGTTACCCTAGTAACCATAACACAAGCCTTTATATAGTGCTTTCTTTGGGCTAGGCTAATTGGTGTGAATGTAAGAAATATATAGGATATATATACAGGGTGTCCCAAAAAATAGTGTCAAGCGTAAGTCCAGAGTTAGAGCACCTCTTGGAGTACCCGAATCACCCCCATGTATGTTCCGCGATTATTCGTAGTTTTCGAGTAATAATTTTTTTTCTGACTTTTTTGAAAATTTTTAATAAAAAAAGTAGAACATATTTTAATGTTTTTCTTTTTGCCACTGAATCATCTTTAGTGCTTCTTTTATGTCTAAAATAATCAGCTTCGTAACTTTAGTGGAAATTTAGAAAACAGTAGTGTAAAGTCAAAATTTGAATGTTAGTGAATAATTACTTAAAAATTCTTCTTTAAATTAAAAATCTAAACAGGCGAATTCATGGTTTCTAAGTATGTGTAAAAACTTCTCTAGACTCTCTGCTTTCATAATCATTTAAAAAAAGAAGTACTTAATAGGGCTACTTTGGCTTAAATCGGCCATCAAAGACAGCGAGGTGAAAATTTCATAAAATTTACCAATTTCCTATCAGATGATAAAAAAAAATAATCTGGTCTTTTTATAATTTCTTAGGTTCAGATTAATTACAATTTAGCAAAAATTAACTACATGAAACCCATATTTAAATATTTTTCTCGCGGATCACATCGGTTGTAGTGTTGGATGTAACGCAGTACTTACCTGCTAAAAAATTGCCCGAGTGAGAGGATATGAAAGAGAACGCATTATTGCTATCTCTCTCACTCTCATTGGCGAAATGGATAACTGTAACTGAGGAATGCTATTCTTTGTGACAAGGGGATGAGGCGGGGGGTGTAGTCCGAGCGCCTATTGTGTTCTGGTGCCAGTCGTTTGCCTGCTTTTGTTTGCGCCTTACGTACGATACGCTCATTTGTGATTATTTGACGAACTTTGCTTTCTTTACGGACCTTGAGTGCGATTACGATTTGGTTTTGTGTGAATACGGGATTTTGACAAATTTGGCATTCTTAACGGACTTATCAAGCTGTTCATTTTGTGATGTCTTTTTCATCGCAAGAATATGCTCTTATGCATTAATTTTATGGATATGCAAGAGGAAATGCTTCTGAAGCAGCCAGGTTGTTCCGGCAGCAAGTACAAAATGGAGGTGGACCTCAGCCTGAAACTTGGCCTGATCATCGCATGATTTTAAGAGTACATAACTCTTACATGGAAGGACGCCTATCAGGTAGAAGATCGGGGCGCCCATCTGAAATGAGTGACCCAGATACTGTCCAATCAGTGGTCGAAGAAGTGGTGAGAGATCCATCAGTTAGTGTAAGAACAATAGAACGTCGAATCGGAATTCCGAAATCACAAGCACATCGAATACTTCATCAAGAGCGTTTTCACCCATATCACATCCAGAAAGTTCAGCAGCTCAAGCCCGCAGACTACCCGAGAAGGGTGGCATTTTGTCAGGAAATGTTACGGAGACAAGCTGAAAACGAAAATTTCTTTAAAAATATTCTATGGACTGATGAATCACATTTTAAGCGATGTGGGGTGTTTAATGCGCATAACTACCATTCGTGGAGTATTGAAAATCCACACCTCACAAGGGAATCTAATTTCCAAGAACAATTTACTATCAATTTGTGGTCAGGCATCCTAAACGGCCAGCTGATTGGTCCGTTCGAACTACCGGACCGACTGAACAGCGAGGCCTACTTGCAATTTCTACGACGTGATCTCGGCATCTTATTAGAAGATGTAGACCTATTAACGCGGAGAAATATGATTTTTCAAAACGACGGCGCTCCATGCCATTTTGCTAGAAATGTTAGACAACATTTGTCTGAAACATTTCCAGGCAGATGGATCGGTCGTGGAGGGCCCATTGCGTGGCCGCCGTAGTCCCCCGACTTGAACCCCATAGATTTTTTCGTCTGGGGATACTACAAGGAATTAGTATACGCCAAGGACATTACAAACGTCACAGTGTTAAGAACAAAATTAAGACAAGCGGAAGAAACAATAAAAAACAACAGAATTGCATTTATAAATTTAAAAGAAAACTTTTTTAGACGATGTAGAATATGTATTGAGCACGAAGGTCGTCATTTTGAAAACTTTCTTTAAGCGATCGAATAATAAATACTTTGAAAATAATGTTTTGTTTTATTTATTAAGTTATAATAAACCTTCAAAGGTTATTAAAGATGGCAGCAGGAACAGTTATTTTGACCTTCAAATAATAAATTTTTAGCTTTTCTACAATCATTTTTGGTGTATTGATAAATAATTGGAATTAAAAAAAAATATATTCAGAAGTCGAGTTTTATGAAATTTTCACCTCTCTGTCTTTGATGGCCGATTTAAGTCAAAGTAGCCCTATTAAGTATTTTTTTTTTAATTTATGAAAGCAGAGAGTCTAGAGAAGTTTTTACACACACTTAGAAATCATGAATTCGCCTGTTTAGATTTTTAATATAAAGATGAATTTTTAAGTAATTATTCACTAACATTCAAATTTTGACTTTACACTACTGTTTTCTAAATTTCCACTAAAGTTACGAAGCTGATTATTTTAGACATAAAAGAAGCACTAAAGATGATTCAGTGGCAAAAAGAAAAAAATTAAAATATGTTCTACTTTTTTTTATTTAACATTTTTAAGTTCTTTGGATCAAAATTTTCAAAAAGTCAGAAAAAAAATTATTACTCGAAAACTTCGAATAATCGCGGAACATACATGGGGGTGATTCGGGTACTCCAAGAGGTGCTCTAACTCTGGACTTACGCTTGACACTATTTTTTGGGACACCCTGTATATATATATATAACTTTAAATATTACTTATCTATTTATCATATATTTATATCTATCCTTTACTATGCTATACTAGGGTAACCCCTAATGTCCATAAAACAAGCCTTACAGTGCTTACTTTGGGCTAGGCTAATTGGTGTGAGTGTAGGAATTAGTATTAAGTATTATAGTATTACTATAAATGGTGAGCTAAGGATTATTACTTTTACAAACGCAATTATTATTTCAGTACCTTTACTTATCATAGGTATTAATAAATGACTTTGAGACAGTTACATATTATATAAACAGTGATGTGAAATTTAAAACATTACTAATTCGTTTACCGGCAACTCACGTTACTTGACATTTGTGACGGGGTGCAACCGGAGAAATAAAAGCACTCAAAGTCACTTAAGTTTTGTATTTATGAAGTTAAGGCACAACTGAAACAATTATATAAAAAAGGTAAATTTTACTGAATACAAAAACAATTTCACATTTATCACTAAAATATATTATAAAAGGTAGGGCTACTTACAATAGTGCCTTAAATAAACTTATAGACTTATAAACAGGAACTGGTGGTACAGAATATATATACAGGAAAACTTGTGAATTATGCTTATGAGCTTATTATACTTGTGAGCTTATTATAACTGCTCAGCACTATAAATATATTTAAATAATTTGTTATCGGTGAGTCAACCACTCTACGCGCTGACTCTGGTAAGAATGAACTTCGAACAAAACAAATAAAAAGAGACAGACAGTAAATTTAAAATAGGAAACAGAGGCAGACAGTAAATTTAAAATAGCAAACGAAGAGAAAAGAAAATATGAAAAATGGCCAGAGAAGAGCGCAATAAAAGCAACGAGTCGCCAATATAGCTATGGCGCCTCGTTACACATTGAATGATGCACACCAGTGTGACTTATTAACGTTTATGCTAAAACAATTTTAATTAAAAACTATTTCAATCGAATATTTATTAACTGATGTAAAAATTATTTCAGTAGAAAAGATTGTAAGCTGTCGTCTCGTTCAAAGCTCCTTTCAGCAAAGTTATAACATTTGTATGTACTTTGGAAAGAGTCCAGGATTTTACGGAATATTTATTTACATATACTAATCGAAGCCATTCTGCATCTACGGTTGGTTGATCATTTTTGCACATATCGTCGTTCTTCTTTTTTACCGACAGTGAAACGACGTTTTTGTTTTCATTTTTAACTATCCATAATTGTGGTTTCTGTGTGGAATTTAAAAGAAATTGCATCAGTGTTGTCATAAGGACAAATTAAAGTTTCCTTTGCGACAAATATTAATTATTTTTTAATGTTGTTTTTTAAATGTGTGACAGAGTGGCCTTTTTCTGTACCACTCTGTCACGGCATTCTAGAGAAAACAAACGAAAAAATATGTTGGTTGGAGAAAATAAAAAATTACATAATATTAATAGATAAGAAAAATATGGACGTTTATTCCAACCGAATTAAAAAACCGTTAATATCAATACTCCAACGAGATGCCATAATAAGACGAAGGACAGACCATTGTCGGTAAAAAAGTAGAACGACCCAAATACTAACTACCATAAACAAAAATATATGATTTGGCTGACTTGGAAAAAAAAGAGTCTATATCTATAGACTCTCACTCTTCAGTTTTATTGCTCCATAAAAATATTTGATGACCAAAACAAATTTATTAAATGGTATGACTTTGTAATAAACGATTGAGCTCACAGTTAAATTAATAACTGTCGCGAGAAAGGCTGACTTAACTTAATTAAGCCTAATGGTGACGGACAGATTGGCGAGTCCTCGTTGCTGGTCAAAGCAAGTTCTGCCTGTCTAAGAATAACAAATGAATGAATCTGGGAACATTTTACCGCGACGTAGACGTCTTTATTACCTGCAATAAGCCTAATGGAGTCGCTGTTGTATTTTTACTGGTGATTTTTCATACAGAAAGCAATTAAATGTCACTCAATTATCATGATTATGTTACAAATGTAGTAATAACATAACTGTATCTGTTTATTTGATACTTGTAAAAGGATTACATTTGACATTATAAGTAGTCCTAGAACATTTAGAGATGGCGCTGGGATTAGCTAAGGCAACATCTTATTGTTGGATAAGTTCGTTTTTGTAGCTTATATATAAAAATATTCCATTATCTGTTACCATTTCATAAAGCTGTAGTTAATATTGCCTATTTCTTTAAATTAGTATTATTTAATAATTGTTCAGTTACACTTCAAACAATTATTTTTTTACCAAAACTGAAAATATTTTTAAATATTCAAATGTTCATGTCTAGAAAATAAAACCTCAGGAAATTTTCTTTATTAGGTACTTAAAGTAAACCTGTTTGTTTTTATTTTTCTTGAATCATTTTTAAAGTGGATAAAATGGATAACTTTTTGAAGTTTTACTCAACTCAGTCGAAATTTTCCAGTAGCTTTCTAATTTTACGCTGTAGGCCAGCATTGTTTCATCAATGGGAGGAACATCCTCTCATATTCAAAAGAAACATTTTTACAAATGTTTGGGTAATCGATTAAGATGAAACAGCCATTTAGTTTTCTAATTTTATATTTTTTCAATGCTATTTTATAAAATAAATTATATTCCAGCCTGTGAATTCACTTGTGAGCCGAGGCCTTTCTTTCTTCTATTACAATATTTTTTCTTATAAGATAGCATTGAAAAAATGGAAAAAATACATAAAAGTATAAAACTATTTTCATAGTTTTAATGTTGACTACAAAAAACACAGCATTGATTCAAATTAAAGTAATGCTGGTTACAGTTTCGGGAATATTCCTAAAAGAAAAATTCACTATTGAATTTCAGATGAAGTTGAATCTCTGGATTCTTTTGATATTACAGGGACATTCTTTTTCTCCGTTTTTGCTGTGATTTATTACAATTTCCGTAATTTGATGCTCCTCCGAAACTGAGGACGATGATAGTTAGTAAAACGTATCGACAAAGTCATATTAACAATACAGTTAAGTATTCGCTTCTAAATATTTTACTGGATATAAATTTAAATTGTGTTTATAAATTAATATATAAGTACATTATAAATAAATAACTGACACGTCTTTTCACAAAACAAGTTATTCACATATGCACTCTTATAAGCATTCTTATATGAATTAACGGATATAGAACACGAAATAAAAGAATATACGAGTACAGTCACATGCAATGACCGTAAAACCATGTCACACTAAATAAACCAAAAGCAAAGAGACAACTTCAAACGAGACCAGACAAAGAGACAATTTCAAATGGTTACATTACAAGATATGGCTAGCTAAAACTGACTATATCGTTTAAACATCAACGTTTGGCCGTATCATTAATGTAGGGTCTCCATGACATCAAAATTTTAATAAAAATACCAAATAAAGAAGGAACTAAATATATTTTTCTTGTTAGTACAAACAATTTGTCATTGCCGTTCGCATGCAGTTTATACTGTCAACGTAATACCAAAAAATATTGATTGGAATGTTACAGCTTGACGCAATGATATCGGCAGTTCTGATATATCTTCGCTATGATCTTGCGCTGAAATTTGTAGGTCTTGCCTTTGTAAACTCTATTTTTTATGTCAACTACATTTCCTAAAATATTTTTAGTATTCAAAGGGCCACGGTAAAGTTTTAGTATATTTAAAAATACGGAATTACCAATTTCTAACAAAGAAAGCTTTTAAAGACACCCATATCTAACTCATTTCTTTATTTGTTGAAATAACATTTATCAAAAATTATTGTTTGAACGTCGTTCGGACAAGAGCTAAATTTTCTTAACGAAATAAAATGGCAAATTTAACCCTGGAGCAAGAGCTGCAATAATATTTCTCTTCGAAGATTGACATTGTATTAGTGCTATACAAGAACTCAATATATAGCGATTCACTGTGAGAGTTCGGATTCGGCGTCACGGCGAAGAACGGTAAATAACAGATCATAGAAATAATTCAGGACGACGACCGATACTAACCGCCACGCAATAACAGAAATGATTCATTGTTACGAAGACAACGGTTTTACACCAACTAATGATTTTGCTGCTGTATATGATGTGAGTGCTCGGACGCTCCAACGAGCTTTGCATAGTGCTGACTACACTACAGATACCATACTATCACAGTGGAACTGAACCCTCACCACAAAACAGCCCGGCTTAACTTACGCGCGACGACGTCTAGATTTTCATTGGTTTAATACTAGATTTACCGATCAAAAAAACTTTTAAATTAAGCCAAATCGAAAGATTAACTTTATGGCGCTATAATCGCACTCGGTATGATGAAGGTCATATCGTGTCTCAAAACGAGTCAGGTCGCATAATAGTAAACTTATGGGGGTGGATAAGCCTCAACGGCCTCAGAGAACTGGCGTAGTTAGAGAATAGGGCTACTGCCATTAATTATGTGTCGCTGTCGTGTGCACGTAATTTATCCTGCAACAGAATTTCCACACATTACTTACGTTCAAGATAATTTACGCACACACACACACACACGGCTCTTGCTACTATATTGTGGTTCAACCTGAACCGTGACATTCGTCCCTTAATTTGATTTAAACCCTATTGAAAATTTATGGGGCTTATGGTTCAACGCTGGGACTGTGAAAATGAAAGAAACCCTCAAATTAGATCATACTGTGCTCGAGTATGGAATGATATCAGAAGGACCGATCTATGCACGCGTCTTGTTGCATGTACTACATACCGTCATAGCTGCGAAAGGAAGTTATACTAGATATTAAATAAACATTTCTAAAGTTCCTATTTTATTATTTTTTCATATTCTTAATTAGAAAACTAAAACATTAGTTTTTCAAAGAAGGATTTCTATAAATCAAACTTGGATAGTAGTCAGATCGTCTCCTAGAGCGATTGATTGTCATACCATTAGAAAAGAGGTAATCTATTGTCAATCAAATTATGATGAAATAGATTTAGAACTTAAATGTGTGCATGCAATTGTGATCCTTAAGGTGATAAACATTTCTCTGACCGCGACCGTACATGGTGCACCAAACTCCGAAAATACTTTCAAAACTTCCATTGCTACTTCAGAAGCTGTTTTTGTTTTTAGACGTTGAATGTGTAAAAACTTTGTCTCGTGATCTTAATAGATCATGAGCCATTTATATTATCTCTCTGAAGCAGACTGTAAATCTACTAAACCTACTCAGCCTCGAACATTAAAATCTATGGAAATTATAGACTGCATTACAATCCCTTTTTTTGGTACTGACCGTTTATTGCACATACGGAACATAGGTTAACAAATATTTCAATAGCTGTTTGGGATGTAAAACTTATTTTTAACGTTTGGTATTATTTTCAATAGTCCACCATGCCCAAGCATGGCATTTCATAATATTTTTCCATGAGAACTATACGAAAAAAAATCGGCAATTCCCATGAACTTTGACATCCAATAATAAACCATTGACTTCCGTTGCGTGGTTACATTACTTTCTTTTAGATGATGTATCATCTAAAAATAAAAATAAGTTTCAAAGTTCGTTCGTTCACATTCGATTAATCTGAGTATCTTGGTCAAAATTGGACATTTTAGTTTGCTCTTTTTTAAGGATATCCCTAAATTACACTATTTCAGATTGAATTTTTCTAACCTGTAAATGTTTCAAACATGTTTCAAACTCCAAAGTGTTTTACGTTGCGATCGTTTTTTGAATGACTATCGTAAAATTCAAGTAGTTTCATGTCGTATAGGTGTTTCACTTCATTTTTATCTTCAATTGGTACATTATTATTAGCTTTTTTAATAGTCCAGTCATTATATACATTTAAAAGTGAAAAAGAACCGAGAAAGCCAAATTTTGGATATCACGTGGGGGGTGGCTAGAAAAGCTTAAGTTCAAATTTTCGACCAAAATAACCTTTTGCAATATCCGCCATCTTGAAAAAACCCTTAAATTCAGTTTTTTCATCATAACTTGATTCCCCGTTGAGATACGAAAATTTTTATAAAATACTTTTTTGTTGCTCTTCTCGCGATCTACAATTAAGGTCCCATGCATTTTTCACGTATCGATCGTCGTTTTCGAGATATCGATCAAAAAACAATAGGTATATAAGTATAACTATTGTAAGATATTTAGCTGGTTTAACTTTAATTACTTTGACATAGTTTAGGAAAATTATAGTATTAGGTAATAGATATTAGGAATTATTTTTTAATTTTTAGTTTTATTTTGTGTTCACGCATTTGAAGTCGGTTTTATTTTTTTTTAAAAGTTAATTATTTTATTTTAAAATTTTTAGTGTTACTTTTTTGTAGATACTAATCGTTCAAATTAGTTCATAATCGGCGGAGATATTGCGTATAAAAAAGTTCATCCCCAATTTTCCACCCTTGGAGGTTGTTTTTTCTTTATTATTAAATTTAAATGGGACCACCCTTGAGGTATTACCTATACGCCGAAAAAAGATTTGTTTAAATCGGTTCATAATTGGCAGAGTTATCGCGTAACAAACATAGAAAAACATACGGGTCGAATTGAGAACCTCCTCCTTTTTTTTTGAAGTCGGTTGAAAAAGGGTCTTTTATATCTTTTATACCTTTATTTTTTATATTTATTATTTTATATACCTGACCCACGCCCAAACTCTAACGGTCGCATAGTCACGTGCTCCATGGCGAGACGCCATGATGCGCCATGGAGACGCGTCGGGCGCGCTGGGGCCGACTTTGTGGCGCGCGGGAGGTCGTAATTTTTGTCAGAAATGAAAAATAAAAAACGAATTTGTAGGTCTGGACACGCTCTACAAGTTTTATTTCAAACATTTTTCGATATCTTTCACCAGAAAAAAGTAAATAGCGAAAAAAAAAAATTCTTCCCAAATTTTTGATATTTTTGATCGATATCTCGAAAACGACGATCGATACGTGAAAAATGCATGGGACCTTAATTATATATCGCGAAAAGAGCAACAAAAAAGTATTCTATAAAAATTTTCGTATCTCAACGGGGAACCAAGTTATGACGAAAAAACTGAATTTAAGGGTTTTTTCAAGATGGCGGAAATTGCACAAGGTTATTTTGGTCGACAATTTGAACTTAAGCTTTTCTTGCCATCCCCCACGTAATATCCAAAATTTGGCTTTCTCGGTTCATTTTCATTTATTTCCCGATTTTTCCGACGTAATGACTGGACTATAACAGAATAATTGTATGACGCCATGATGCGTCACATGAACAAAACTATATCAGCGCCTCTAACGGTGGATGTAAATTAATTAATTTATGATACGATCACTATAAACAGTAGTTTCTCGTATAAATGTTCTCTTATTCCGGTATGGTGATCAACCTGCTGCCATTTGAATCTATAATCATAAATTACAAATTTATTGTTTGTCTATCCGCTCTTTTTCACGCTCTTTTTCCATTGTATACGTGTTACCATAGCAACGCGTTAACCGCAAGTTAGTTCGTCTACCGGACACTAGATGGCGATAACGGAAAATATTTAATAATAGAAAAAATTTAGAGAATTTTGTTAACCCGTGTAAAGCCGGGACGGGCTGCTAGTAGAAGTATAAAAAATTCGTTGCAAAATGACTTCTGTCCCTTTTTTTCAATTAAAAAGAGTTTGGTTTTATGTAATAATATAAACAAATGACTTCTTGTGTTCCAATATCTATCAAAGTAAAACTTTTGTAAATTTAAAATTACTTTAATATTTTTATATATGACAGAAAACTAAATAAATAAATGAGTTTCGAATTGTAAATACTCGTACTTGTATGGCATTGTATGTCAAATATTTGTACATTAACCACACTTAAAAGCAGACTTACACAAAAACATTGATCACGCTATTTTATGGGTATCTTTAAATATAATTACTAGGACTACTCATAATAAATCCACAAGTATATGTTTAAGCATAGTGAACGTGTGCGCGATTACTCCATTGAAAAGTGGCTACAATTTTTCTTATACCTACTAAGAGTGATTCATTAATTTACACAATAAATTTATTTATGGAAAAAAACATGAATAACATTTTGTGATTTGGAATGTAATTGGAAACGCTCTGTGATCTCCGGTGATGTCAAAAACAAATATGACATGTCATCAACAAACCCTCTTACTACGTGCTCTAAAGGTTCTTTGGCTGTCTGTCGAGCAATTTTTGTGTTGAATACTGATATTCTTCGTCTGTATTAATACGTAATTTTATTATATTTTGTGTTTAAGAATTAGAAGAATCATTTTTTGATAATTCAAATGTATGTTTTGTTGTGTGTCACGTCATTCGATAAGTAGTCAGCACTTTTTTAATAATACCTCTAACCCCTCGCGGTAAACCAAATGTGCTTGTTGTATAAGTGGGGCCACCTCCGTAGTACATCAGCCCTCTTGGGTAAAACGCAGTTTGATAATAAAACTCGCATTTTGTTTTCACGTAATTTTTAATTTAATTTTACAATTTCTTATCCGGCACATATCTTTTTTAGGTATTAAATTTATCTTAAAGTCGTAAATAATAATAAAATAATATTTTCTAGTAGTAATCCAATAACCTATTGCTTTTTTTTAAGTGTTATAATCGTTTTGGGCCATCTCCTAGATTACTGGAGTTTAACGTGAAATAAACCATTACATGTCAAATAGTTCTTGTTAAAAAATCGTTCCTCAAATTTAATATAGGTAATGATTTTTTGGCTTAGTTATTTCTTCTTTTTCTGGAAACACACCGGATATTACGTTCGATAAATATTGCTATTGTTCCCAATTTTCCTATATGTAATATTTAAGATTAATTTTATATTCCACGTTTATAACGCGATCCCTTTTTTTATTTACTGTGAAATTGAAGAATGGTTCGAAGAATCGTTTTTAGGAAAAGACCAATTTCTTTCACTTGTGCCGATTGTTTACAAGAGTTGTGGTTTCTTTACTCTATAAATAAACTGTCAAAGATGATATACAGCGTACGTGAAACGTGCTCAATGTGAGATTGGAGACATTATCCAGATATTGTTATACAAATATCACCTGCGAAAATATATCAATGTTGTGGTAAATGGCAAATAAGATTGTACCTACATACGTGATCAAAGGTTATGCAATACAGATTTCTTATCAAAGATTAAAAACAAAAAAGTAAAGTAAGCATCAATAAATTTTTAATTTACAGTTTTAAATTAAAAAATGTTTGGATTTAACAAATCAGAATAGAATTTAACAAGATACTGCTTATTTTATAATATTAGGTAAAGATTCTAATAGTCTTCATTGTGTAGCACCTAAATCTGCCTGTTATTTTTTTTATCAACTTTATTATTTCGAGCTTATGCACATTAAAATATTGGTTAAAATTTCTGTGTTTAAATTACTCTGAGATTTAAAATCTATTTTCAGGTAATTTCATATATTTTATAGAAAGATTTTTTATATATTCCAATATCACAAAAGATGACATAATGAAATATTGTCAATAAATTAAAATATTGTCAAAATAGTTGGTTCAATAAACATTTCTGAATGACATAAGACTCCTTTGTTAAAACATAAACGTACCTTATATCATATAGTAGTACTAAAGTGATTATTTAAAAAAATAATATTTAAATTTAATTTTTATCGAAAACTAAAGATCTTTTTATTATACAACTAAAAAAACTATTTGATTTGTTTTCTACAATAAGTTACAAAGAAAATATTGTTTAACAACACAATATTTTATATTACTAAGTTCGTTACGAAAAGTGTCTATCTTCTATATAATTAGAATTTTACTAAAAATCAAATTGGACTTCGTCTTTGTTCATTGATCAAACAATTTGATACCAGTGATAAGTTCAACTATTCAGAGTCTGAAATTATCTATGAAATTGTCCTATTTTGTAATGATTAATCATAATAACAAAAAATAATTAAACTCTTTAGTGCATATACAGATAGTATACAGCAAGAGACGAGTACAGCAAAATAAGTATACTATGTGTCCCGTCACCAGTGTCGGAGCCTTTAATGGTGTGGCATTATGGCATTTTTTATCGACAAATTGCCCCTCAAATTTTGTTTTTCTCAAAAAGCCAATAATAAAAAAATACATAAAAGAGAATCTATTTGTTTCTCATGAAATATTTTTTTTCTATTTTTTATTCCATGACAAATGACATGATGGCTGTGTAACTGTTATCTACATGTTTAACTATCAAATGACACTTTTTTAATACCGACCGTGCCCATGCACATTTGCCTCATTAACTTGTTTTCTCAAACTCCTTTCGTCCATCCTCTCTATATGTCCAAACCATCTAAGAATCCTATTTTCCATCTTTATTACTATATTATCTTCTACACTACACCACTCTTTTATTACAGCATTCCTTATTCTATCCAAATCACATCATCCAATCATCAAATTCACTCCAGCTATTCTTCTTAGAGCTCTCACTTTCACTACGTTAATCTAACATTCATGCTTCTTTGCTACACACAAGATTCACTTCCATACATAACAATCGGTACCAACGCCTCTATGCACAACTAGCCGGTCCTTTTTGGACACTTTTTGGCTGCTCTTAAAAGCATGCAAAGACTCATTCACTGACTCTTTTTCAATCACTCACTCTTTTCATTCAGTCTTGTTTCAATATTACTTTCAAATTTTCCATCCCTTGTAATCTTTGACCCAAACACAAAAACTCTTCCACATTATCCACTTTTTCTCTTCCTATCACACATTCAGTCAGACTTTCTCCTCTTTCAAAAATCATTATTTTGTCTTAACATTTATTTCATTTTCTTAGTAATGACATAGTCCCTCGTTACGAAATTTGAATTGTTTTATTAGTCATTATCTAGGCACATATAGCAAAAGAAAACATAGATCAAAATGCCTTTTATAAAATCAGAAAATAAAACGGAGTTATATAATTGTTTTTATTTGTTTATGAGAAAAGCTAAAAACACGTTTCTTCTATTTTATCAATATTTTCTGTTCAGAATTATTCTGAAAGGTTAGTGCGACTCTAATATTAAGTTGGATTTGTAATAATTTATTTTGTTTTAGAACAACCTGAATGGGGCCCAAAGCTGGTGTCAGATCGGTCTTGGTACGGCGTGGGTTCAACGCTGCGAGCTACCTGCGCTTCTCCACCCGCCTTTCCCCCAGCTAACCTAACATTCGCATTGAATGGAAGAGAGGTTTGAACATTACTTACTGTATTGCTAATATTTCCGTTTAGTTCCCGGTAGAGTAGTATAGCACCATCCCTTTATACTTAAAAAGGGTGTTTTTAAAGGTGTCTTTCACCAATATAGGTAGTAGTGTTTTCTGAACTATGGTCACTTACTCCGATCTTCAAACTTTAATGTAAAAAGTAATATATTTAATTAAAAAAAGAACACACGTTTTTTGATTTTTGAAAACATGTGAAAACTTGTTGATAACATTCTAGTTATAAACGTTAAATATCGCACAAACCAAATTAATATTATTTGTATACAGACATAGGTAATAAAAAGCAAAAACTATCAGATATTTATTCCTTTTTAGGCGAATAAACCAAAGTTACAAAGCCACTAAATTATTCAACTTCTACTTATAATATAAATATTCATGTTTTAAAAGCATTTTTAGGCATTACTGTCTTAACAATTGTTACGATTTTAAGAAGCTTAAAATCTTTGAAGGCGTTTAATAACTTGTTGTAAATTAAAATACTCATAATATTTAAAAGTATTATTAGATGTCGAATTAATTTATTTTCCTGATCTTTTTGTTTAATTATTGTATTAAAATATCAATTTATAATTATGACACAATAGTCGATTTCAACAACTTTATAGATGTTGATAATTCAAGAAGTATTCTGAATAACTGAAACATAAGAATAATTTAATATATTATTTAAATAGGTTTTTTTATTTTCAGTGTCAAAAATATGCTTCTATATACATGAGACATTATTCATGACTTAACGTTTATCTATACCTACCTAAGTTCGAAACTATCGTGCGATTGGTATCATGCGTAAACATTAGCTCCGTGCAATTTAATTGTGAAGTGAAGTAAAGGAGATCATTAGGGACGTGTTATATATCAATTCAAAGCTTGAGTTAAGAGCTACACAATAGTATAATCAACTTATATGCTAGTGCAGTGGTTTTTATAATATCAGCGGAATTGGTTATTGTAAGTGACAATACTCGAGGGTAGTGTGGTCGATCGTGCCTACCGAGACCGGTTCACGGGTTCGCTGCCGACCGCCCCGTCATACAATTGTCGTCTGTACCGTCACAGCGCGCGTAGTGAGTGAGTACCAATATCCCTTGAGTGGTCACGCAGCGAGCGGACGTCTTACCTACTTTTTGTCAGCGCATAGTTATGGTTTCTGTTCGTACAAACGAGCATCTAACATTGATCGATTCTATGTAATTGGTTACAAATCTATAACCATGAACTGTTTGGCTTGCAATAAGGCTATCGTTCGAGGCGAACTATTGGACTGCGTGGCGTGTCATGGGTCGTATCACTTTGCTTGTTTGGGCATGACAGAGGCCTACTACGGAAAGCACCGGACTGAACTTACTAGATCTTGGAAATGTCACTCCTGCGCTAACGTGACTCGGCGCCGTAACGACGGTACTCCTGTGCGTAACCAGTTCGAGACACTCCGGGAGGATGTTAATATGTCCTGTGACGATTTGCAGTTAGGTACTTCGTATAGTCGGGATGCTACTATTGCACATACTCAGCTGCAATTAAAAATGCCTTCTTCCCCATGTGGACAGCTTTCTGGCTTTATTGAGAAACCGTCTGGCGTTATTGAGAAGCCGTCTGCTGTAGGTGTAATTACATACGAGCAGTTTGACAAATTGCTAGATTCTAAACTAAGTAATCTAAGGTCATCTCTGATTAGCGAGATTAATTCTGCCATTAAAAAAGAAATCTCTTTCGCGATAAATCAACTGAGACAAGAGTTCACTGACTCCACAGATTTTTTGGCGGCTGAACAAAAGGACTTGAAAAGTGAAATTCAGAATATTAATTTAAAAATGGCTGAACTGGGGTAGGAGGGTATTAAAATGCAAACTGAGATGAACGACTTGAAAAGGCGCATGACGACACTCGAGAAAGCCTCTAGAAGTCATAATTTTGAGATCCAAATGCTTCCCGAAAGGCAGAGCGAGAATCTGACTGTGGTCATAAAAAAACTATGTGAGGAAATAAAGGCTCCAATCGCAGATAACGATATATGCGCCGTCCGCAGAGTGGCAAAGGTCGACTCCACGAGTAAGCGACCGCGCAATGTACTCGTTACATTACCATCGGAACGCCACCGCGACTATGTTTTATCAGCTTATAAGAGATATAATAAAGCTCACAAAAACGAGCCTTTAAGTTCGATACAACTGGACATCCCTGGCGAAAGACGCGCTGTCTACCTGGCGGAACATCTTGCGCCGGAATGCAAAAGCTTGCATGCAGCGGTAAGGAAGTTGGCGAAAGACCGTAAATATAAATTTGTTTGGGTCAAGTACGGGCGCGTCTACATCCGTAAAACCGAGTCTTCGCCAGCAATCGTAATTAAGGATACCTCATGTCTAGAGAAAATTATTTAAATTAGTCTTCATAGTTTTATATAGTCTGTAAGTCTGTCTGTAGTTTTATCGAACAATTAATTACTCATATTTAATTCTTTTCTACTCCTTTATGTTAATATATTATCAAAATGTAAATAGAATACGAACAAAGATTACTGACTTATTTCTTAATATATTAAGTAATAGTTTTGATATTATATGTCTTACAGAAACCAATCTCAACTCAAGCATATTTGACAGTGAACTGTTTGACAAGCGTTATAATGTATTCCGTAGAGATAGGGAGAGTACCTGTATAAGCAAAGCTGAGGGCGGTGGAGTTTTGATTGCGATTGATAAAAAAATCAATGTTGTCCGACGACAATCATGGGACGGGCTGGTTGAGGATATTTGGGTTACATTGTTGCCACATGAAAATAATATTGCATTCGAAATTAATTTATGTGTTTGTTACTTGCCCCCCGACTTGCAAAATGATGCTTTAAAACACTTCCATGCGAACTGTCAAAAAGTGTTATCTAACGTACATGCAAACTCAGTCAATGTGATGCTGGGCGACTTCAATGTTCCTAGTCTCAACTGGACGCCTTCAACAAATTTGTCAATGTCCCCTAGTGTCTCAACTGATCTTAAATCAAAACTTTTATTGGATACTATGGCTTTGTGCGATTTATCCCAATATAACAGCATTCCAAACAAGAACGGAAGATACTTAGACCTCGTTTTGTGCAACACCGATAAATTATCCGTTTATAGCACTGACCCCCTCACTCGGCTGGACGTTCACCATCCGTCGTTATGTATTGAATTAAACAATGTTAATCAAATGGGTAAAGCGTTGAAAAGCACTCGTCGCCGTGTGTTAAATTTTAATAAGTGCGAATTTATTAAAGTTCGCGAGTCCCTCAGTCGTGTGAATTGGGCCGATTTTTGCTCTGCTGATAACGTTGATGATAATGTCGCTAAGTATTATGCTGAATTGAACTCTATTATTAATAAATACACGCCCCTAAAGACAGCAAGAGAGAACAATTATCCTTCTTGGTATTCAAATTTATTAATAAAGCGGCTTAAAGATAAAAACAAGTATCATAAAAGATTTAAAAAGTATAGCAACGACGACAAATTTTCAACATTACGTTTGATATGTAAGGATATGATAAAGTCTTGTTACAAATTATACATTTCCTCTGTCGAAGAAGGTGTAAAGAGCGATGTCAAAACGTTTTGGCGGTATGTCAATAGTAGAAAGGATTCCAAAAGCATTCCTCATATCATGAGATATGGCGATGCCACGGCCTCGGATGGTGTAAATGTATGTAAACTCTTCTCGGATTTTTTTAGTTCTGTGTATGATACCAACAGTGCCCCGTTCTCTGAGGCGGATCAATCCAGCGAGAATTCTAGTGGTTACCTTTCAAATCTGATGCTGACATCCGAAGAGGTTTTTCTTAAACTGAAGCATTTAGATCCTGACAAGGGACCTGGCCCTGATGGAATTCCTCCTAGATTCTTGAGAGCGTGTGCTGCCGAACTGTGTACCCCACTGACTCTGCTGTTTAATATGTCTCTCAAAACTGGCATATTCCCTTCCGTATGGAAGACTGCACATGTAGTCCCTATCTTCAAGTCGGGTGATAGGTCTGACTGCACTAACTATAGGCCAATAAGCATTCTATCAGCTATGTATAAGTTATTCGAAAGTGTTGTTTATGATCATATTTATAACCACGTCAGACCCCATCTCTCTCAAAATCAGCATGGCTTCATGAGGCATAAATCTGCAGTTACAAATCTGCTCGAATACAAAAACTACTTGTGTGCGGCGTTCGCCAGAGGCGGCCAGGTTGACTCAGTGTACACAGACTTTAAAAAAGCATTTGACAAGGTTAATCACTCGTTGCTCTGCCATAAGCTTCGGTATTACTTTGGGTTCCATGGTAGTTTGTTGAGATGGGTATGCTCCTACCTAAAGATGAGGAGTCAATTAGTTACTTTGAAGGGATATAGCTCTGCGGCTATTACTATATCATCAGGAGTGCCGCAGGGGTCGCACTTGGGACCATTGCTCTTTTTGATCTTTATCAACGATCTCGCTGGTCTCCTGACGTCCCCCTGTCTTCTTTATGCAGATGACTTAAAAATCTTCACCACAATAACAAGTAGGAACGACTGCTTTATACTACAGCGTGATCTCGATATAATATCAACATGGTGTCGGCTTAATTATATGTATCTTAGCGTTGATAAGTGTCATGTCATTTCTTTCACTAAAAGAAAAAAACATAAAGTTATTTACGATTACCAGCTAGATGGTCATACGCTGCATCGGTCGACAGTCGTCAGGGACCTCGGCGTTTTATTTGACGATCAACTCACGTTCCAAATGCAATACGACCATATCGTATCTAAGGGACTCAAAATGCTTGGTTTTGTGACTAGGACAACTAAAAGCTTTAGGAATGCTTTTAGTTTACTTCATTTATATTTTAGTCTTGTCAGAAGTTGCTTGGAATACTGTTCTGTAATCTGGGCACCTAGTTACGCGGTGCACTCTGAGAGGATTGAGAGAGTCCAAAAAAAATTTCTTAGGATATTGTCTTTCAGAGCCGGACTCCACCGTAAACTGGTGTCCTACCCAGACAGGCTTCGTCATTTTAATTTGACGCCATTGGTGACGCGCCGTAAACAACAGGATCTTTTTCACCTTCATAAAATTGTTCACTCTATCTTTGACTCCCCAAGATTACTTTCCCTGCTTAACTTTAACGCCAGAATTCTCTCTCGTAACCGCAGAAGGACATTTGTATTACAAACATTTAAAAATAATACCTCATTTTTCAATCCAGTCGTACGAATGTGCCGGCTTTACAATGAACTGCTTCAGGATGATAGCAATTGTGACCTTGATATTTTTGAGCCCAGACACGTCCGATTCCGTTACAATGTCAAACAGATCCTCAGCTGCGCTTACCCTACTAGCGTCAATTAACATATGTATCGTTTTTTTTTTAATAACACCTGCTTACCTGCTTAGACTATTTGTGTTTCTGTTACTCTCATTTGTATCTCCATTGTTGTTGTTAAAAGTGATCTATTGTTTATGAAATATTTTTACCATGCTGTGTGTACACGTTTTTGAGTAATAATCTAGTTACTAAGTATTTATTTATGTTTCTCCTAACATTTATATGATTCTTACTTGTTGTGTATGCCAATAAATTAAATAAATAAATAAATACCGCTAGTCAATGAAAATAGAACACCTGTTAAAATGGTGAAAACCATGGGCTTTCAGTGTTCAAACACAAAAAGAATTTTCGCGATATCACTCTCCGTTTCGGAGTTATTGCAGTTCAAAGTTTCATAATTAAGTTGCAGTAATTAAAATAAAATTATTAAAATCCTATAGAATCAATGATATTTAACAATCAGTAATTGGTATTTTTTTAATTGCTCGTATAATTATGAAAATAAACGTCCAAAACGATTCCTTGTTATTGACAAACCGAATTAAACTGCGCCTTAAATCAGCTGGTGCTTGACCCCTCAGCTTGACCCTATACTTACCTACCTCAAGATGTTCAGTGTGTGTGTCACTCACACAATCGCTGACCTAAAAGAACTAGTGACGGGTAAATGCATAGTGAACAGTTGAAATGTTTCGATTTCTTGACTCTCTAATCGACTCCTTCAAATTTTATCAAGTCCGCAGAGTTAATAATTTTAGTCAGTCCGAAAGATACTAAGGTCAGAATCACATTTTGATCTTAAATCGAAATCGATCTGACAACAATGATATTCATTAGAGCTGTAAAAGTAACGAAAAAAAGTGTACCCGTATGTATTCGTTACTATAACAATTATTACTATCGTATCGTTACTTCAGTTACCTTATAACATGCTATGTTATGGTGTAAGTTAGAGCAACGAATCGAATCGTATTGCGTACGAGTGCAGTATGACGTCGCGGCGTCGCAACACGTGATTTATAGAAAACATACTTATACGTTACATACCAAGCTGAGTCAGGTATTTTTTTTTCAGTTTTCTGTATTTTGAACCAGACTTTTGATAATTAACAGCTTTTGTTATCGAAGAAACAATTTAATATCATTAGACTCATTTAGACACATCTCTTTTAAGATAACAACAAAAAACCGTGATATTCGCGATAATAAAAAACAAAAACATACATATTTCTTATTTGTAAAAAATACTTCCTTACCTTGTTTCTGTTACAATCTCAAACTTTGTCTACTAACACAATACAATTTTATAACAGTAAAAAACTTGGACGACGAATTTCCAAATTATACTTTACTTAATAAACAAATATCGTTCTTTGTAACGTACGTTTATAAATTCACTGAATAAGCGCGCGCATGCGTAAAATATACGATCAGCAAACGTACAAATACACGCATCAACGGACGTTGCGTAAACTGAAATAGTGTAGGTACCCATACTACGAAAAATGCGAGTAACGAAATGCATTTGTGTGTAACGTTTCGTTTCTCGGTACTAAATGGCCCACCCGTTACTCAGTACCGAATACATACGATTTGCTACAGCTCTAATATTCATACGAATCAAAAAGTCGATTCTGATACCAATGTCTGAATTAGTGATTTGATTCACATTTTACGAGTAATTTTTCCCAACTCTACACAGGACCGAGCTCCATCCAGGGCCGAGCTCCATCCAGGGCCGAACTTAACTGGAATATTATTAAATACATACTTTTGAAATGTCATTAAAATCCTTATGACCATTTTATTGACTGTTTTGTCCATACACGTGATGGTATTCAATTTACCATAACGACCAGCATGTACACATCTTCATCTTTATCGTTTTTAAAAAGTAGATTTCCTAGATAAGTTTCTAATAACAACAGAAAATACTCTAAATCACAAATCTTTACAATACATTAAACGTAACATAATAAATTCAAAAACAGTAGCAACGCAATAAACAAAAACATTTAAACAATCTACCCCAATTAAAACATCATACTTTTGAAATTAATTCCTAAGTTCAGCCCGCGAAATGAGTGGCACGTGTAAGGCGGTCGTAGGTACCTTTTATCTTGCCGAAAGGCGAGCTTGCAGTGGTCGTTAAAATTAGGCTGTGGATACATTATATTTTTATCGGAAAAATATTTTGTTGATAGTAGATACCTAGGCGCGTATTTAACGTAATTTTGTGTTTTTTTGGATTCGGATATTAGAAATAATATCATTTGACGTTGTTTGTAACTACTATTCATAGTTTTGATTTTGCTACTTGGGTGCCTAGGTATGTCCTTATTATTAATAAATCGACTCAATCAATTTATTTAACGTTTCTGGTATTAGTTCGCGTTGAAGTGAGCCTGAAATTAAAGAGTTTTTACTTTTTATTAGAATTCCGTACATCAAAAGTAAAAACAAACGGACCCTTATGATAACAAGATCCTTTTTCTGAAAATATCTGGATTTTTTGTTGAAATTAACCACTAGGTACTAAAATATGTTCTGCTATACGAGAGTATAGCAGAACAGATGTAAGTTGATGGTACCTAAGGGTCATACCTTTAATTTTTGTTTTGAAATTTATTTTCTCAGAAAATAATATAAAAACATGTATTACATTCTACAAATAACAATATTGCATTATTATAACATTGATGGAACAAGTCATTTATTGTTAATGTTTGTAGTAAACGTTATTAATTTTTTTTTATTAAATATTTGTCCAATGTGTGCACACCTTTAGGATGGTAAAGTCCCTACCTTTGTTTAAAATTTCACGCTAGTGTGTGTACAGAAACCAGGGTTCCCAACTTAGAAGTTTTCCCCCTAAATTTAGGGTGTAAATAAGTGAGATAGGATTTTTGGGGGTGTAATATGTTTAGGGTTATTTTTATGGTTTTTGTGAACCTTCATATTTTTTAATATTTTAATTATCGATTTAAAGTATAGGCCCTGGGACAGCCTTAACTAGCTAATCAAATTAATTTTTTACCTAGCGACCTCGGACTTAGTGAAATCTAGTGTTCTTAAAATCCAAGTACAGTACTTGGAATTTTCAAACGAAATGGTGGATGAATGATCTTGTACAATATTCAACCCATCTCCTAAAATATTAGGCTTATTCAAAGTCAACATGTATGACTTTATAAAATCTGATTCGCCAGAAGAAAATGAAATAATATTTGACGTAATAAATGTAATTTATTTTTATAAATGAAAAATTAACAAAATTATGTCATACAATTTATTTTTAGGGGGATTTCCAAGTAATTAGGGCAAATTTAGGGGTTATTCGAATTTAATTTAGGCTAAATATTTTCAAGAGTTGGTAACACTGACGGAAACTAACCACAATTCGCGGACGTGTTTTGCTTATTGTGTCGTATGTGCTAGTCTTTTCGTGTGTACTTTTCTGGATAAGTACTACCTATTTTGTGATTAGTGTGGTGTTTATTTACGGATAATTATGCCTAATTTTATCAGTACAGTAATATCCAATACACGGATATGGTTTTGGTTTATGACTATTTCGGACACCGCAATAATAACTATGTGCCCTCCCATGGTAGAATATTGTGAACGTAGTTCAGCGTTTAAGAGATCGTGGCAGTTTTTCCAATCGCAACGTGGATTCCGGTGCTATAGGTGACGTGGACGTTAGGGATTCAATTCTCGCTCATTTTGATGTACATCCTGAGGACAGTGCAAGAAGTGCCGGTCGACTTTTTGAAATCTACAATGCCACCGTACACAAAATCCTAAAGATGGATGAATAGCCGCGACATCCATTTAAGTTTACAAAGGTGCAAGCATTATTGGTGGAAGATTACGAGCGCTGCATGGACTATGCACGTGCAAGACTGTGTGTGTCCGTACAGGAAAGGAACTTTGAACATTTAATTTAAAGTGTAAGTGTATTTAGTGCTGTCTGGTGATTGAAGTGGAAATCATATTGATCTCTAATGGAGGTGATAACAACGGCACATTAAAAAGGTAGGTTTTAATTTTTTTGACGTGACAATGTCTTATAAATTGGTTTGCCGGGTGACACTTCAAGAAACTGCGTTACGCTCCGCTCACGTTATGCGCTAACAATGAGAGCGAGTGAGAGGCACGCGTCCCTTCCACTCGGGCATGGTTAGCCCGCCTAAGAGCGAGAGAGACAGACATAAAAAGTGGAAGGGACGCGTGCCTATAAATTAATGTTTTAAATATAATTCTTTGTATAAATAAATGTTTTAAATTGTAACTATTATTTCATCCTTCTTCCTACTATACGAATGAATATTCACATTAAAATTATTTTACCACTCAAAGTCGTTGTCACGTAAAACTTTCGCCCGTATACCGACTTTACAGGCAACCAACCAGTTTTTTTTTTTAGTACAGTCAACAGCATATCATGCAAAGAGCAGGAAGCACTTTGGACTTTGCACCGGCTTTATTTCGTAGGCGTAAGCGCTAATATCGAGTTGCTTTCATTCACCGTGACGTGCTATTGACCGTACATTGTGGAACTCTGATTAAAGATGGTACTCGTACACACTGTCCATTCTCACTCACCTGAGCGAGAATTTATTAAATTATTTTCAAAAAATTAGGCATCTTTGATAAATAAAAATATTAAATACCTACGCGTGTGACGCGGTCAATGAACGCGGTCAGTGAGCGGTGACCCACGCGTTTAAATTTAAGGCGATGCGCTCCGTTCTTTTTTATTTCTTATTTTCAAAACTCTGTTATTTATTAGTTAATTGAAAAACTGATACAACAAATCTGTTACATTTGCGATACATGATAACCCATTAAAGCAGGTGTTCTATTTTCATTTACACCCTGTATATTAATTTGTTGTGTTTTTAGATATTTATTTTAAAGCTGGTTTGTCTGAAATAGAGTCTTTATATTTGTATGCTTCGGTGTTGTTGTTTGTTCATTTCCCTCTCAGATCCTATTTGAATGGCTTAATCAAATCTCTTGTCGGCCCTGACACAAGTATGAAATTATGAGTCTCAAGTATGAAATGAAAAACCTGTTGATGCTAAAAAAATTCTAAATGTAAGTATATTCACGGCAAAAGAGAAAAGTATAAAGTAAAATACCAAGAAAAAAATCTTAGGTGACAGGCGTCCTGCAAATTCGGAGGTTTTTTTTACTTCGGAGGGAGTTTTGGAGGGATAAGACCTTTGGGGGGATTTTCGAAGGGAAATATTAAAGTTGGAGGAAATTCAGAGACATTTTATAAGCCAAACCAATTTACCACAACATTCTTGTTTCGTAAAGACTATTTCTTTACAAAACAAGTATAGGCTTCATCTGCATCTTACATCTGTATAGGCTGATCTCTTTGCCTAAAAAAGGAGTCTTTAGTTCAGTGCTGTGGTTTAGTGAGTGAATTTAAATAATCTGTGCTCGCTCGCTTGAAAAATGTATTGTATTGTTCTGTAGTACTTAAGTATCTACCGGGCCAATATGACCGTTATAATTAAAATAAAAAAGTATCTACCTTTGTTGTGTTAGGATAATAAAATCTATACCTAAGTAAAGTATTTCGGAATCTAAAAGATCAAAATATGTAAGAACATACCGCAAGCAATGGGAAGATAAAGCGGTATTTTCAGGTTAGTTTTACAATGTTTGTTTATGTTTGTCGTAACGTATGACAAATTATATATTGAAGAGTTTTACCATACTCAAACAAATGAAAAATACATTTAATTTTCGTTAAACAGAATACAGATCGACACGTCCTGTATCTAATAGATGATACGATCACGATGGAAAGTAATATGGAGATCTTTTTGTCAGAAATGTCAATTTTGGGGGGATTTCGAATAAGGACGAGGGGAAGATCACACGGTCATCTGGAAACAGTGATATAATAATTTAGTAGCTAAAAGAGAAGGGTCAATAAGGCGGTTCTGTTGGGAGTGGAATCGATTTGTTAGTCCATATAGTAGATAATTTTTTTTTTTTTTAATTTGTTAGGCCATAAATGAAAGTTATCGGAAACCCGCTTTATTAATTCTCCCCCTTTAGCTTAATGTTAAAATATAAACAATATAATCAATAATATAACAGCGAAGACTTAATAACTAAGCATTTTGGTCGCCTGTTGAGTAGAATAGCACCAACACTACACATTAAAGGCTTATAATACTGGAAGCTATCACGTCACGTTTCCGTCCAGCAGTGGACCTCTCTCGGCTGTGAGGATGGTTATAACTATGTTTTATGACGGTGTTTAATCTTACACAAACATGAAATGATATGTATGTTTATAAATTGGCACTTAAGTGCCCTAAAGTTTTAGCCTTTTTAAAGCCCATGCAGATTTTATAATTGGATTGTCGTAAAGAGAAAATTTCTAATAATTGTTCTTTTCACATTTGAACTTTTAACCAGTTTAAAATTTATTTTAGCCACCGGCGCGACTTATTATATTATGGAAATCAGACAAAGATGCTGTTCGTAATTTTTATTCGACTATGTACTGTTACAATGTTTGTTTTGCATGAAAATCAGAATCTTATCAAACACAACGTGGATTACTAAGTAGCTTATTACGTATTTATTATCCCGCGACTTCGTCGGCTTGAAATTCAGTTTTATTTTACAACCATGTTACACAAATCGAGTTTTTGGTCGGCTTTGTGTGTATTTACAGTCAGATTTTTTCAATAAGGAAGAGAATCCATTTAATTGCGATTGACTTTAGACAAATCAAAGAATATTTTTTTACAGAACAGCAATGTTTTTTTCCTGCTTATGTAAATAGACGATCAGCATTACCGACCCAGCTACTTGCTTGTGGAGAAAAACAATTAAACTTTACATCGACACCTACAACCGTTAGGGTCACATTCTGAAATCTAGTTGTAGTGGTAAATAAGGAGCAAACGCTTACGCGAAACTTTGAGCCTTAACTGGGATGGAAATTGTTGGAATATGAACACAGACTCGCCTTAAGCATTGTTTGCAGAAAGCAGGAAGACCGCCTGCATACAGAAAAATGAGAAAAAATCCTTAGCTTTTTTGATCATTCTAATTAATTTTAATTATTCATTGAATAAAGCAAAGCATCTTTAAATTACAACAAACTTTACTTGAAACTGTTGCTCCATTGCCCGTAAGAAATAAATACAGAAATAATGATTTAGCGTTATTCAAATACTGTAATGTTTAGGACATTTAGGTATACAAAGTAAATAAAAGTTGTAATTATATCTCATGAAATACACAGCATCAAAGATCTAAATGTTACATCTAGCCCAACGAGGCTTCGTTATCATAGGACTAATCAAATGTGTCTTGACCTTTTCCACTAAGGAGTATGTCGAAAGCCATGTCTTATTTATTACTCAATTCCTAAACGAATTGCTTAATGATGTTATTGATAAAGTTTTTGCAAACGCAGACAACGCTTATGTTGTAGCTTGTCAATCAATATTTATTGTTGTATACGCACAACTTACTTAAATGTATTTCGCATGAACTGTGCACACCATTTAATCAATCAATATAGTTGTGTAGTTGATTAATATGAATGACCGATGTCAGCGAAACATGCATCTTTAACATTTTTTATCCCTATTACTTTTATTTTATTCTATATTTATTTTGGGACTTTTATCTATATGGATACGCCAGCTTCATTCTATCTTCTTACAATTTTAAGATGGCACAGTTCTATTAGGTGTAAAAAACAGTTTATGGTATGGAAAGAAAATCACGGTTCACCTTTAAATTAAGCCACTTAATTTTTTTACCGCATCTGATCTAGAATTCGCTAGAATACTTTGAATTATCCCCATGTCCTTGATGTTTAAGTGTAGCTCGTTAAACAGTTATTCCCTTTCCGTCCTATTCTTGATCCGTCCATCTTCGACCTTATTACATTCGCTACAGTTAGGGGAGTCTATTTTTTTCATTAAATATGCAAATTTCGTTGATGGATAGTGTCCTGAACGCAGTCTTAACGCCATTTTAACGTAGATTCGACAGAGTAATGTCTTGAAACCAGGATATGCTAGTTGGCTCCCCTTGTATGGACTTGTACTATATACCTTTATCTTTGGAGATGTAGTCAAAATGTTATTTCCATTCTTGAAAACATATTTTGTTTTTATGTTTACGAACATTTTCAGATTGGTCTGGTAAATACTCAAGTACAACTCCGCGTTGGTTGTTTCTTTAGATACAAGGTCTGCATTCTCGTTTCCTGTAAGATTAATATGTGCTGGAACCCATTGCAACCTCAGCTCTACTCTAAAATAAGTTGCGTGGAGGATGACATAATGACCACAATATTTAAAGATAAACTGCACATAAGGTATCTGCTATATAATATGTCCCTCTGCAAAAAAAGCAAGATTATTTTCTTTTTCAATCAATAAGGCACTTTGTAATCTCTTATGTAGCTTTGTTTTAAGTAAAAAGCCTTAAACATTCATTAAATTTTATTAAACTTCTTACATTAATTTTAAATGAAAGGAATGTAAGGATTGACATGCAAGGAATTTAATTAATTTTATCCATTTACGATTCCGCAAAACGTATGTAAAACGGTTATTTAAATATTCTGCAATCAGCCTATGACTTAGCAATATATTTTTACATTTTGGGTTATAACACCATTAATATGTTATAAAAAGTAGATTTAACCTTTTAGACAAATAAACACAATCACAGAATTGCTAAGTTATTAAGCCTTAAAAAGTGTATTTGGACGATAACATATAGCATAGATTATCTGATGTCCATAACAGAACAATAGTGGAGCCTACTCACTTTGACGCTACTGTTGTTTTTGTTCGCCATCCCTGCATGAGCACACTCATTAATCAAACAGCAGTTCAAAAGCAGCCAAGCTTACCTCCCTTTATCGTAATATTGCGACAGTCATATTCACCTTTAGGTAAAATACAAAGATAAACAGCTAAAGTATTTAATGGTTAAATTTCGAATAGTTCATTTGCAATAATAATTTTGCTTTTACTTTTATCTTTATGATAATAATTGAAAAAAATGTTGCTTTATATTGTTACATCATACTAACAGGTTTAATAAAGTAAAATATATATTCAGTTTGGAAATAAGAAGTCATTTGCAATAGAAAAAGTTCGACAAAATTCATTTTTATCAATATTAGCTCAATCGGGTCTCATTTTTCTTTTTCTTACACTTAACTTTTTTACAATTTATCAAAATTTGACTATATTCCATTTGATCTCACTCATGTATCAGATTATGATGTTATTTCTTGATAGATATAGATAGAGGTGATCCTATAATGCAGTAGGTGATGATGATTTTAGTCGTAACATGTCAGTGCTGATAGCCAGTCCTTTCCTTCCTCTCCAACTATTAATATTTTCTTTCTGTCTGGAAATCTATTTCTAAGACTTCCTCTGAACTTTTCTTCCTTTCTGCTATTTCTAGTGAAAGTGAAAATTTATATTCAATTAAGCGTATTTTAAGAAATCACCGAACCATATCCTTAACCCATGCCAATCCGGTTTACATCCTAACCACAGCACAGTTACTTAGCTTGTTGAAATCACTGATGGTATTTAGATTGGTATAGAACAGAGTCTACTAACGGAACTAAACTTGTTAGACTTTAGAAATACATTTGATGCAGTAAATTTTAACATTTTGTTGGCTTTACAATAGTTTCCTGACACATCTCCCACGATATGTTTTGAATGCGATTTATTTACGCATGCAGCTGAGTTCTATAGATCCTGATACTTTTTAGAAATAGTTCTGGCGTTTTTATCGAGAAAAATGACAATTTACGAAATGATCTGCTAACTTCCCATTTCTCGTAGCAGATCATTGTCCAGCAGATCAAAATTAAATGAGAGTTCTTTTCGCATGCAGCTGAGTTCTATAGTTCCTGATACTTTTTAGAAATAGTTCTGGCGTTTTTACCTCGAAAAATGTCAATTAAAAAAATGATCTGCTAACTTCCCGTAGCAGATCATTTTGCAGCAAATCGAAAACAAATGCGATTTATTTACGCATGCAGCTGAGTTCTATAGTTCCTGATACTTTTTAGAAATATTTCTGGCGTTTTTACCGAGAAAAATGACAATTTACGAAATGATCTGCTAACTTCCCATTTCTCGTAGCAGATCAATTTGCAGTAGATCAAAAAACAAATGTGAGTTCTTTTCGCATGCAGCTGAGTTCTATAGTTCCTGATACTTTTTAGAAATAGTTCTGGCGTTTTTACCTCGAAAAATGTCAATTAAAAAAATGATCTGCTAACTTCCCGTAGCAGATCATTTTGCAGCAAATCGAAAACAAATGCGATTTATTTACGCATGCAGCTGAGTTCTATAGTTCCTGATACTTTTTAGAAATAGTTCTGGCGTTTTTACCGAGAAAAATGACAATTCACGAAATGATCTGCTAACTTCCCATTTCTCGTTACGGGAAGAACTATTTCTAAAAAGTATCAGGAACTATAGAACTCAGCTGCATGCGAAAAGAACTCTCATTTAATTTTGATCTACTGCAAATTGATCTGCTACGAGAAATGGGAAGTTAGCAGATCATTTCGTAAAATGTCATTTTTCTCGATAAAAACGCCAGAACTATTTCTAAAAAGTATCAGGATCTATAGAACTCAGCTGCATGCGTAAATAAATCGCATTTGTTTTCGATTTCCTACAAAATGATCTGCTACGGGAAGTTAGCAGATCATTTTCTTAATTGACATTTTTCGAGGTAGGAACTCCAGAACTATTTCTAAAAAGAATCAGGATCTATAGAACTCAGCTGCATGCGAAAAGAACTCACATTTGTTTTTTGATCTACTGCAAATTGATCTGCTACGATAAATGGGAAGTTAGCACATCATTTTTTTAATTGTCATTTTTCTCGGTAAAAACGCCAGCACTATTTCTAAAAAGTATCAGGAACTATAGAACTCAGCTGCATGCGAAAAGAACTCACATTTGGTTTTTGATCTACTGCAAATTGATCTGCTACGAGAAATGGGAAGTTAGCAGATCATTTTTTTAATTGACATTTTTCGAGGTAAAAACGCCAGAACTATTTCTAAAAAGTATCAGGAACTATAGAACTCAGCTGCATGCGAAAAGAACTCACATTTGTTTTTTGATCTACTGCAAATTGATCTGCTACGACAAATGGGAAGTTAGCAGATCATTTCGTAAATTGTCATTTTTCTCGATAAAAACGCCAGAACTATTTCTAAAAAGTATCAGGAACTATAGAACTCAGCTGCATGCGTAAATAAATCGCATTTGTTTTCGATTTCCTGCAAAATGATCTGCTACGGGAAGTTAGCAGATCATTTTCTTAATTGACATTTTTCGAGGTAGGAACTCCAGAACTATTTCTAAAAAGTATCGGGATCTATAGAACTCAGCTGCATGCGAAAAGAACTCACATTTGTTTTTTGATCTACTGCAAATTGATCTGCTACGAGAAATGGGAAGTTAGCAGATCATTTCGTAAATTGTCATTTTTCTCGATAAAAACGCCAGAACTATTTCTAAAAAGTATCAGGAACTATAGAACTCAGCTGCATGCGTAAATAAATCGCATTTGTTTTCGATTTCCTGCAAAATGATCTGCTACGGGAAGTTAGCAGATCATTTTTTTAATTGATATTTTTCGAGGTAAAAACGCCAGAACTATTTCTAAAAAGTATCAGGAATTATGGAACTCAGCTGCATGCGAAAAGAACTCACATTTGTTTTTTGATCTATTGCAAATTTATCTGCTACGAGAAATGGGAACTTACCAGATCATTTCGTAAATTGTCATTTTTCTCGGTAGAAACGCCAGAACTATTTCTATAAAGTATCAGGAACTATAGAACTCAGCTGCATGCGTAAATAAATCGCATTTGTTTTCGATTTGCTGCAAAATGATCAGATAAATGGGAAGTTAGCAGATCATTTTTTTTATTGACATTTTTCGAGGTAAAAACGCCAGAACTATTTCTAAAAAGTATCAGGAACTATAGAACTCAGCTGCATGCGAAAAGAACTCTCATTTAATTTTGATCTGCTGGACAATGATCTGCTAAGTTCACACACACTACTTTAGAGACCTTCATCTAATTATTTTCTATGAATTCTGAGAATACCATTGACTATTTAGACAACATTGGATATATAAAGAAACGCATTTTATCATATCTGCGTCATAATTGCCATAGAAATGATGGAAACTAAAATCTGTAGAGTCAATATTTTTAACCAGTCCGCTATAAAGGTTAAACTTTCGCCCTTTCTTGGACAATCTTTTCATGCACATTGTAGTTTATTTAGAGATCGCGCTGTTGTCAGCTTAGGAAATACTTGAAAGAATCCGACAGGTTTGTCAAGGTCTCTAAAACTCAATTGAAAGAATACTCGTCTTGAATCCACTAAAATTAAAAATTGTACTGTTTAATTTGACGAGATTTTTTTGTTAATTGACTAATTATTGAAATAAATAATTGACGATATTTATTGCAATAAATATCGTCGTTCGAGCGTTTAGTTGTAGAGAATGAGCGAAGAAGAAAAGGGAAAGGATTTGGTATTACGATAATCTGAGATGATAACAATTTTGAATATGAAATTCTATTTCATAACTGCTTTCTACAGCCGAGCTATTTAATTGATAGATCCGTTTTTTTACAGATCGATATGGACTCTTTCGTGCACGAACTACCACAATGGTTTAAATGGGATCCTCCACCAAAAACCGAGACGACAACTACCGACCTACCTGATGAAGATCCAAACTTCAATATATTCCACGATGACAGCAATGTACAGTACTTGGATGAGTCTTATATAAATTTACACAAAGAGGAAATACGGCGACCTCCGAAGGAGAACTTGAAGCCAGTTTTTGAACGAACCGGACCTGATAACAGGCTTCCTTCAGTGGGCGAGGTGTCTTTTGTCGTTCGGAACGAAGCTTTCGAGCGTGGCAGCTTGCGGCTGACCTGCATAGCTAGCATATACAACTTGTATATTGCTCGTTCCGAACTAATATTCGATATGGAGCAACCAGAAGTTGCTTCAGTATTAGGAGTTCGTAATAATGCTGGTAAGTATTCTTTGGCAGTGTTATTGTCCTACTAGATTACACTTTCTCATCAAAAATTTCATGACAGTTTTTTGTCTGAATCCCGCAGTAAAAAGTGGATGACGTCTAAGAATTACTTAAATCTTATTTAGGTTATTTTAAGACACTACACAACTTTTACTGATTAAAGTTTTTAGGGGTACTTATTCATAAAATTTAATAAAGCGAATTTATCGAAAGTTTAATTGAACGAACCTTATTGTTATAGTTCATGTCAACTTTATTAACTGATTCGGTTCAATGAATTATTTGTTTAGCGCAAATGAAAATGATGCAAGTTCATGTATTACTAAACCGCTACTCGATATTGAGAGGAGGTTCTAATGTATAAAATACATATTTGCCTACCCGCTAATAAATTGTAATTTTGTAAGAATTTTATTGTGGATAAGAAATATTCATGAGATGTTAAATTTAGTATGGATGATGGATATTGTTTTATTTATATTTTGTGTGTTTCATTAAATCTGAATCTGAATGAACACAAATTCAAGGAACATCAAATGATTAACAAGAAGTGAAAAGGTGATTTGAAGTTGTTCAAACAGGCAATTAAAATAGTTCTAAACCAGTACACCTTACCATAACTATTAAGCTACACCCAAGTAGTGTTTCTCCTATAGATATTAAAAAACGGATATCTTATATACAAAAAGGAATATAAGCAACTATGACTCAGAAACAATTGCTTATGCAGGAGCATTTCTATATGCTATATTCTGGTATGATTCCAACCCAAGACCTGATGCATAACCAAGAACACTTCTGCTTGCAGCAATCACCCGGATGTCAACAAAACTGTATTTTATAAAAGACAAACTCACTCACTATGTAAGAATCATTTAGTTTAAGGAGTCATTAGAGTTCTTTATTAAAATTTATTAACATTACCAGTTCTAACGATAATTGAAAATACCCATTTCGCCGGCCTTACGTATTACGTATAAAAATTTTTAATATTAACTTATAATGTTTTTGTTTCAGATTCAATTTACTTCAGCATTCTGAGGATAGTTGCCTCTCTAGTGCCATTTTTATACAATATCCGGTAGTTCGTTTAAGCCTCCAACTGCATTTTATTAAGTACAAATGTAATTTTAAGACGCCAAAACATAACGGTAACTATGATTGACATTTTGTACAAACCCATTGAACATATCCAACTGTAATAATTAATCTTCCATTAGAATCATAATACTATGAACGAATCTCAAGTAGAGTCCAATCTTATGTTAATGTGGGTTTCATTATCATGTTTGCTTTTTTAGCTAAAATTACAACAGAGTTGTATTCAACTTAATTGGATTTTTATTTGAGTGTTTTACAATAATCTGAAGTATTGTACAATTCACAAGATTAAATTTTTAGAATAGCTTGTTTTTATGGACTAATTTAAAATATAGCAGAAGTAAAGTGACTATTATTTTCAGAACTTAGTATTTTTATAATTAAAAACATTGAAGATCTTTAAATATAATATTTTTTTGCTCTTGCCTTCACCAGAAAAGTAAAAACGGTCGGTCATGTCAAAGTAACATTTCTCTGAGACTTAAAATAAGAATAAAGGGATTCTCTCTTTTTTATAATGTTAATTATATCTTTAATTTATCTATAAAAACTAGAGGTAAGAAAAAAAATGTTGACAATCGTTAAAAGTAATCATTTATCAAATTTAATTTCAGGTACTTTGATAATTTTTATTAATTTAGTCATGGAAGACATTTTGTAATCTGTTCAGCGTACCATATATCTAAGGTACTTTCTACTACTTCTCCTTAGTTTTCTAAAGAAAGACCCCTCATCTGTGTTTATTGCAAACCCCTTTGACTCACAAAAATAACTCTCTGTAAATCGGCCAAGATGTTAGTATTAGGTAAGACTGGCCAAAATCTAGAAACAAATTTAAGACAGGTGTGGATATTAATATTGTATATTTACTTATTAAGAATTAAATAAATGTGATAAGATTTGTTTATGAAACAACTGGTACCAACTGTAACTTGTTCTAACTTTTAAAAGATATTAGTTTATTGATATGTATACCGATAGAGTGAAAATGTATTGGATTTAATTCTGTTTCAAAATTACTTTACTTCATATTTAATAATTAAAGTATGTGTCAAAACTCATGTAATATTCGCAACTTAAGTAAGGTAATAACCCAAATAACGGATGATTCATCGTATCACCCTAACACTTCGATAGTTACAAAAGAATCCTAAATATTTTTTTCTTGACAAGGTCGGCAATTCCAACTTAAAAAAATGTGATGCTCAACCACCAATACACAAGAGAGTAAGATAATCGTATAAAAGTCGTAATTTTAATTACCAGTTACGAATAAACCAATATTTCCTAATAGCGGATTTTACAATCCTCAGATAAAGCTTATAAGTCGCATTCAGAATGTCTTATCGATTCATCTATGAAATGAAAATAAAAGTCTTGTCATTTTTATTTCGTATTACTTCTCTTGTTACGGATTTTATTTTTCATCGATTGAATTGTCAATTTTCTGACAGTACTGTTTTAGTAGAAGGAACACTGAGCTGAATAAAATAAGTTCTAATAAGAGGGACATCATTCTTGAAGAAGTCTCTGATAAATTGTTTGACAAATAAAAATTATTTTTTGTAAGAGTAATTCTGTCACGGAATTAAATACATTTCAGATCATGTATTATTACGCAAATTATGGAAGGGTTATGGTTAGGTGCAGTATTATACTCTTGTGAAAGACTGATGGATTATTTATAAAGTTATGACTATAAAGATTTAATTCAGCATATATGTTTATTTACAAACCAAAAGCACTTGAAATGAATGGCACACTTCATAGAGTAATGTAAATAATTAGTGACTTGAAAGTAATCAAAGGAATTTTTAGGTAAGGTAGGCAACACTTGCCCATATTGATGTAAGCAGGTATCTACTTACACTATCGACACAACTTATGAAGTTGTAGTATGATTTTTAATTCCGTATCGTTTAAAATTAGAGCGACTTATGATTGGAATGACGTTATTTGTTAGCTAAATGTACATAGTTATTACATGCTTGTGTCAACGAGATGAGTTAAAGACGTATGTATACACCTATTAGTATCCTCACACTGGTGTTTCTACAGCGAAGACTTTTGTTGAATCTCTGCACACAAATATATCTGTGACATTGTGACGGTGGTTCCGTAATTTTAGCTCTGACATTCGAAGATTGATATCCGGTCTAAATTACATTTGTATCAACATTTACCGGCACAATTGCTTTAATCTATTATCATCGTTGAAGAAAAGTCAATTCCTTATTTACTTTCATTACGGTGCACGTAAGTTCGTTCTTAAATTGACTTGGTTTTCCAATGTTTTTTGATGTATTTATTAATCCTTAGGCAATTTATGTTTCAGGTTTAGTTTAATTAAACCAGTAATCAACCCATAAAATATGTTTTTTACTGTTTATTTATATTATTAGCGCTTTTTATAAGCTAAAGTTACATTTGTTTACGTAACGGAGATCTGTTTAACTTGTTTCGGAGGCACGAGTATAGCTAATTGAAATTTCTGTAAATTATTTTAAACGAATAGTAAACAATAAAAGGATGTTGAAACTTTACATGTTGTTTTTATTTACCAAGCTTTAAGGATTTATCCACATAAAATTGGAGTTAGTTGAAAGTAATTAAGTTATTATTTTTTTTACGACCACTTTGGCCGAACGGGGGTGACCCTGCTTTTGAAACGGTCACGGCTTCCAGTCCCGGAAGGGGGAGATGTTTGTGTGATGTACGAACATTTGTACCAGACCCATGAATATATGTATATATATACACTAATGTGTATATTACCTATATATCATACTAGCTTTTAACTGCGGCTTCGCCCGCATTTAAGCCATTAATTTTTTTTCAATAAAAAGTATCCTATATTACTTCTTATACCTTCAAGAATATATGTACGAAGTTTCATGCTGATCGGTTTAGTAGTTTTGCGTGAAAGCATAACAAACAAACTTACATTCACATTTATAATATTAGTAGGAATTAGGGATAAGGTATAACAAGTTTAGCCATCAATACTGTTACATAAAACCTTTTCTTTTTTCAACTTTTTAAATTATTTTGAATTTGGAACGCGTTTATTATTTTCAAAATTTCTTTCGATTTCACGCCATTTCACATATTTTTTCGTGTTCATTATCAAATTACTGGAATGGGTGTTAAAGAAAATTAAATAGCCTTGCACAAAATGTGTATGGAGCGGTCGGTCATATTCCAGACACTTTAAAAGCTTGGTACAGGTCAAGGTAAGTGTTGTTGTATTTATTGATATGGTCTGACCGTAACCGCTATACCGCGCCTTAGGTTTGCGAGCGGCGAAACGGGGGGGCGAAACAGTTGTTCCATTTTGTCATTCTGCCGTCATCGGTCACGGTAACGAGCCTTCCCACCCCCCACCTCCCCGCGGATACCTAAGGCGCGGTACAGCGGTTGCGGTCAGACCATATCAATAGATACAACAACACTTCCTTTGTCGAAGACCATAAAAGATCGGGACGGTCGCATGCTCTTAGAACTAAAAATGCTGTTAATGCTGCTAAAGACAGAATTTCGTCGAAACCCCATTAGGAAGCAAAAAATCTTATCGCGAGAACTGAAGATTCCCGCTAGGAGTCTGCCGCGTATTATCGGAGCGGAGCTCCCATGGATCAGCTTCAATGACGCAATGTCTGTTACGCCATAACTTCCCGAGTTCTTAACTTTAATATATTTAGATACTTTAATATTTTTTGTGTGGAATTGAATCAACATGTTTAAGACTAGAGAGTGACTGAGCCCGAATTTTGAAATTCGCAAAAATAAAAAAGTTATGACCTTGAAACTTTAGCTCTATGGGATTTCCTAGTGAAACAAAAATCGCGCGTTTTTTGAAAGTTTTATTCTAATGGAAATTTAAAATTTACTAAACATTATTTATTAATTATTATTTTTTTTTGTATTTCGCTCCGCTCCTATATATGGTGCTAGCGAAGCTTTATGCTTCGCCTAGTAAAATAAGACCTGAAGCTCGGTGCTTACCGTCGATATACAGAACATGCCCTAAATTTTTAAAGCCAGGGTAAATAGGCACCTTCTGGGTTAGCTCGTTCTACCATGGATCCTTTCTTGACCTTGATTGGGATCAAGAGCAAAGCCATTTAAAAAAAATCTATATTTTCAATTAAAGAGAGTGGATAGATTAAAATGCTTTCTGTCACGATACGCAGGTGAAAGGCACAGAAATATCCTCTTTACCGATGAAAAAAATTCATATAATAAAGTATAAGCTCACAGTTCTAAGAAACCTGCTCAAGTGGTCGGAAGGGTACAACGTGGTCATCGTCCTGCGTCAGTGATGGTTTTGTGGAGCGTGTCGTATCAAGGCGTCACAAAGCTACATTTTTTGTGAAAAGGAATGAAAACTTCAGCCAAAGTGTATCAAGAGACAGTCTTGGAGCGTGCTGTGAAACTTCTCAGCAATACACTTTTTAAAAATATACCGTGAATTTCCAGCAAGACTCTGTACCTGGTCATGGTCATGGATATGGTGATATCAAGTCTCTTAAAAAATCTCTGGAGCAAGCAGTGGAGTTTCCGATGAAACAGTGCGTAAATCCATGGATTCGTGGCCAGACAGATTAAAGGCCTGTATAAAAGCCAAAGGAGGCCATTTCGAATAGTTTTTTATTCTTTGCTGAAACTTTGATAAATATGTATAAATAAAAATATGTATGTAGTATTGTAATATTAATAAGTTATATTAATATTACAGTACTTCATAAAAAATTGCATTTTCATTTGCAACAGAAGTTATGGCCGGTTTAGGTATATGAAGTCTACCGTTACCTTAGTCTCAATAATACAAGCCTTACAGTGATCATTTTGGTCTAGACTTATCGGTGTGCATGTGAGGAATAAATGTGAAGTACACCAATAGCATAATATACATAACATTTAAGTTTTATAAACAAATCAGATGTTGTTGGTGAATATATTCGAAAAAATCTTAAGATATTATTACATACTACTTAAAAAATGAAATAAAACTATGGTTTGTACTATGGATGCGAGGGAAAGAATAGAATTATACATTGTTTACTACCTTATTCTTGAAAGTATTTAATTTATAGCAAAAAATATTCAGTTCGGGTATTTTTAGAGTTATTTTATTGTAAGTGAACTATATTCTAGATATTGGTTGATGGAAACTTAGATTAGTATGACATGGAGGTATACTTAGAGGAAACGCATGATCTAAGCTATTTAAAGTAAACTGTAAAGCTTAAGAGTCCAAGTATTGGAGACCTAGAAATTGTACTATTGAGAACCTTATGCAGGAATGTCAGATCAGCTAGGGTTCTTCGGTTATGTAATGTAAGCATGTGAAAGTTTGGTCGTATTCAGGCCTGTAAAAAGTTTTCGGTAAAATGAAAGCTCGTTGTATGATTTCTATAAATCTGTTAATACTGTGAATTAACACTGTATGTATACTGTTCCAAATGGAGCAAGAGAATTGATAAGAGCTATTTTTGTGTTCGCTTTTGAAATATCGTGTGTTTCATTTAATAAATTCTAACATTTGAACAGCCTTTTATACAATCTAATCAATATAACTATTAAACGTAATTTTGTTGTCTTTAGAATTATGAAGTTAACAAAGTTATTAACTACGAGTACATAGAATACAGTGGCGAGTGCTACATCGATAAAAGGTTTTCTCTTTAATTGAAGAGAAAAGGCGTTAAATACTTTAAACAATGCTATTTCTGTTATTCTTCAATGCCACTTCGTTTATTTCAAATATAAGTGAGCCTTCAAGTATAAAAGAAAATAGTTGATAAATGTAACAAGCAAGTTTTTTGTTTCGATATTACTGTTACTAATGTCCTTTTGATACAGTATCCTCTATAATTTTCTGTGAATAACAAAGTAATTTTCTTTTATGAAAGTTCCACATAATCCTCAATCAATCATAGCTTGGAATAAGTCCATGACAAACATAGAATATCCCGCAATTATGTCGAGAATATTTTATTGAGATGCATTATTCTGGCATATTTATTGAATCTCTATATATAAGTTTATTATATTGTTAATTAGATTAAGTTCAATAATACTAGCCCACTTTCATTGTTCTTATTTAAACAAATAAATAGCGCCTTTGAAAACTCTGTTTAGTACCAAAAATAAAACTATCTCAAGAAATTTCAGTTGAAAACCGACCAAATAATATTTTATGACGGAGCGACCGGATGGGATCCAATCCTCGATACAACAGCACTCTATGGTATACAGGAATCTAAGTAATTTTATTTTTATAACCAGCGTAACCAATCAGCATCTTTAGGTATGTTTCTCAAATATGTTTTGCTTTTGTTTTGCGTTCTTTTTTATGTTTACAATATAAACATATATACATAGTCACCTTATTGATGTTCTCACTGCAGTAGCATAGGCCTGCCCGATGGATGAAAATAGCAGAGAGAATGGGTCACACCGCAATCAACCACGCGAGCTCAGTGAGAATTAGTGGGTGCAGTTGTCTGCATTTGCTGGGAAGAACAGTGCAATCCAAAGAACGGAAGAGCTCTTGATAGTAAGCAACCAATCCAATGATAGGCCCTTGCGAAAGTTTATAAAGGTTTAGTGAGAAGACTAAAAAGCAAAATCTTCACTGAATATCTTGTAAAAGCAACGGCTTAAAAATGTAATTCAAACGTTTTATTTAATTAACTATGATAAGATACACAAAGTTTGTTAGTGGGTTAAACAATTTCGATAATATTAATTCAAAACTATAACTACATTTTTTTAATCGTGAATAGGACTTGACCGCTATCTCGCTTATATATATTATCTAAAGAAATTATAACTTACAATATGAATAAAACACTTTTTTTACGGATTTTGCGCATAATTTATTTTGTATTTAATCCTGAAGTTCCGACTCCTTTACAGGAGTCGTGATCACAGGATGACTCATATAATGGTCGTCAAATATTTTCTACTATATATTGACAAAATTTTATACAAATCAAATTATTTTATTTTTACATTTTATTTAGTTATTAAATTCTCACGCTGATTACTTTGTATACTACTGAGTCTATTAGCAGTTCGGATATTGGGAGGCCTTCCGAGAAGAACTGCCGTAAAAAACTCGGGCAGGAGGACCGTCCATCATCTTATTATTTGTAAAAAGAGTTAACTACGTCACTTGGTCTTGCAATGTGTGTCTTTGGAGGTATTAATTTTTTGATTCTAGGATCCCAAGCAGGTGGAATGCTAAAATATTCGTCTCTAGTGAAATAAGGATGTTTCCTGATTTCAATAGCTTCGCGTAGCATCCTAGAAACAAATATTTGTTCTCTAGTGAGAATTTGAGGTTTATCGAAACGAATGTAGTGGTTTAGCCCCGTAAAACCATGCTCACACACTGTAAGACTTAATATTATAACTGACACCTAATATAAGAAGACGACATTTATTTCTAGTTATACGTTCTAAGATAATCTTACACTGAAATGTTTAAATGATAATAAAAAAAATACTAAGGTCTCCTTTATGGATTTTTGTTTACCTACTTGTAAATAACATTCGATGTTGTAGGTGAACTAAAACGTGAAGAGATGGCACTAATCGCAGCTTAATAAACACTTGGAAATCCTACTAATATTATAAATGTAAATGCAAGTTTGTTTGTTATGCCTTCACGCAAAAACTACTAAACCGATAATCATGAAACTTCCTACATATATTTTTGGAGGTATTAGAAGTAACATAGGATACTTTTTATTAAAAAAAAATTGCGGCCGAAGCCGCGGGTAAAAGCTAGTATTCAATAGGTCTGTCAAGGTCTCTGTAGCTCAATCGGAACTGTACTCGCCCGGGTAACGAAAGCTTCACCTGATACTCGGGTGTCCCGGCTGCTACCTGAGTATCAGGCGTGATAGCGATAAGTTAAAATTTTCAGATATAAAATCTTTAGATATAAAAATACTCACAGTAAATGTAAGTACTCTTTTAAAACAAACTTCAAAATAAAATAAAAAATTATGTAGTTTATAAGAAATCTACAAAAACAAAAATTACTACCCGTATAACCACTCTCCTGACACCGAGGTAACTTGTGACATGTACCAAGGTTAGTTGTGATAGCTATGTATTTAGACTATTTGTTTAATAAAGAATATCATTTTTCTATAACTTAATCGTTTTCTCTGCAAAAAGCACTTTCATAATGTTGTAGTGTATTTATACAAACTTTAAAAAACATATAACATTATCACCACGAAAAAATTTGAATCTTAGAAGTAATTAGGGCATTGTTCTTGGATTCATTTCATTAAAATCAGTCTCAAACTCATGCTCCAATCTGATAAACAATTATGACAAACGTATTGCGGCTCGCACCCTGTGCCTTCAATCACCTACTTCTTGTTTCATTTGCTATTGACAAAGAATTCCAGGCAACACAAGCCAAAACAATTATTTTCTCTATCTTCTTTATAATCTATATTAGGAGTGTTCTTCTTCAGTCGCCCGAATCAGATTTGAAATAGTTGATTTTTTTTTTGGCTGAGCATTTGGCAACGATTTTACTGATTCTGACGAGAACACATTAGGGCTACAGTCAAGAGGACTACAGGATGTACACGCGACGGGTTCATTGGCATTATTTTGAAGAACTGATAGATTTCTAAAAGATCTCATGGTCTAATCTGTAGATATACCTAGAGGAAGGGTTCTTACTTCACTGTTTTCTATTGTGGTGAGTACAATCTTACCGATTTAATGGTAATTTGATAATTTTTTCTTAATATTTCTTTTGAGTCTTTCAAAGGATGCGGTATCTCCGAATGTAATTTTTTCAAATTATAGTTTATAAATTTTGACTTTTGCCTCTATCAGGCTTTCGTTTATTTGTTTATATTTATTAGGTATTCCGAAACAAAAAATTGTAATTCAGCATGTAACACCACACCACAAGGTCAAATAAGTTTGTAAGCATGAAAAAGGACGTGGGGGAAACTATTACTGCAGATTGTACTTGCAAGTTAATAATGAAAATTAATAAAAAGTTTACTAAAATAACCAAGACAAAAAAATAAAGAAAAAAAAATCTATGAGAGTGTGATAGTCTGACATAACTGGCCTAAGTGCAAAAAATTATGAACTGATAAAGTATAATAAAATAAAACTCTGAATCTCAGAAAACGTGTTTTTACAACCAGCGTATTAGTCTTTTGACCGCAGAGAAGCTTTGAATCTTATAATCGATTGACTATTTGATCCGGATTTGTCTATTGTTCTATATATAACAAGAAAAACTCATGAATAACTTTGTTTTCTGTGATCTAATATTCTACAATAAACACCTGGAATTTCTAATTGGGCAACAAAACGGTAGAATCATATTTTGAACGATTTTTTTACAAGTAATATATTTAACGAAGACCCGTCGAATGAATTCAGCAACGAAGCCAACGATTTACTTTTGCAATTTCCATTGTAAGAGGCCGCTGTGGCATCACAAAACCAATAACAATCTGTTACTTTATACAGCACTAAGGCTTTCAGTTGACACTATTGTCTGGCGCGTTCGTTAAGCCCCCACTCTTTCCATTTAACACCAAAGTTGATTGGAAAATCCATCCATCAATGCCACGACTTTATTTAGTTAATTGAAAGTTTAAAAATCCCAATTTTATCTTATGGGAATTGATGGGATAAAACTGGAATTAGATATGTTTATGTGAAGGAGGTGAAGATTTGTTTCTTTAATACATAAAACATTAATTAGAAAAAGTAACTAGAATTAGTAAGTAACAATGATTCATACTTTATACTGCTGTATATAAAAACGGTCGTAGCATGAAGGTAAAAATGTCTGCTTTGAACTAAGAGGAGAAGTATTTGACATCAAACACGTTTTTCTAGTAAAGTTGTAAATTTATACAATAAATACAATTTTGGCCGTCGGCTAAGTTTGGAGCTATCATATAACTAGGCGTCTTAATAACAAAAGTTTAAAGTAATGATGTACTAATAGTGATACCATAAAGAGTTTTTATATTTCAATCCAAGATAACTGACTAGTGTATATCAATCGGAACGTAATAGTGATAACGTAGTAGTGATCCTTATAAAATAAACCGTACGAGTGCTGGTATACACTGGTGGAGTGGTATACACTGGATCAAAAGAAGTTATTTACAAAAAAGGTCTCCAATTTTGATCTTGAAAAAAGTTAATAGTCCTAACTATTTCAAAAAAGGAGGAGGTTTCTCAATTTGACCATATATATGTTTTGTTTTTATGTTTGTTCGCAGATAACTTCGTTTTTGATTTTGATGATTCTTTTTTGTTGGAAAGAAGATATTTCAAAAGTGGTCCCATGATAAGAAAATCAGGGTATGATGATGGCAGACCAGAGAAATCGAAAGGGAACTTTCAAAAATCATAGGGGTTATTAGTGCGTTTTTTTTTTCATCCATTATAAGTATTTTTTTATTTTATTTATTAATTTAAAGCGCTACAATCTAATAAAGGTCTGGAGTAGATCTGATGATGGAGTCGAGAGACAGTCGAGGGAACTCCTCAACGATTCACAGCAGCATTATGTTTGAGCTTGAATAATATTTCTGCCTCAAGTAACCGTCGGCTCCTCATTCGAGGAGCATCCTTGCTCGGTCTACCGATCACTTAAAATCGTAAAATAAAGTTATTATCAACAAAAAAAACACAACATCAAAAAGTAAACTAAAAAGCAAAAACTAAATTTACATCGCACAAATTAATACGTTTTTTTCATTTAATTAAATAGAAATGATTAAATAATTATTTTATAATTTTGAAGCCGGTGCTAAGAAACCCTACAACAACCTTACTACAATATCAAATTATTAAGTACACACAATATTATTAAATATATCAAAGCAAGCAATCACAAAACAGTAACAGTATTAGAAAAATATATGAATCGGTACTAACTATCAAAGTAACTTTTTAAATATTATGTACTTAAGTACTGACATACTACTAGTAAGATTGATAATATCTATACACAGTTATTGTTTTACTTGGCGCCGACTTCAAAATTATAAAATAAAAATTTCTATTTAATTGTTCGTTAGGACATTTCATCATTCGCTCATGCCACCGCTGATGTAGTGGTAACATTGCGCAGCGCAAAGCTCAATTAACCCGATTTAGATCCTAGTAGCTCAGCTCAATTTTTTTTTTTGGATAATAATATGTTGCAATGTAGGTCTCGATTCTACAGGAGCTGAATTCTATTGTCTTAGCACTACTTGCTTCCATACTTGTCATGGGGGATTTTAATGCCCATCATGAATCCTGGGGCTCTTATCAGACAAATCCTTTTGATTCTTTACTGATTGATACGTTTGATGAGTTGAATTGATGTTGTGTTGTTCCATCTCAAACTAGCGCTGTTGATATGTCAATCTGCTCCCCACAATTATGACCACACTTGCAGAGTACTGCGAGAAGCACTTTTGGCAGCAGTCATTTTCTTATTCTTATCTCTTTACCAGATAAAACTTTGACCACTTGTAACACTCTTCCCCTTTTGAAATTCAAATTAAATAAAGCTGATTGGCAATCTTTTTCCTCAGAGATAGAGAAAGTGATAGAGTTATCACCAGACGTAACCCTAGGGGTTTGCTGTAAAAGAAAAATTCTGAAACTCTCTTTTGACTGCTGGTGATTCTCACATTCATCCAAAACAAACGAGTCGTAGAAGAATTTCGATTTCGTGTGATGCAGATTGTACAAAATGCGGTACGAAAAAGGAAGGAAGTAAAAAAAATATGTAACATATCAATGACCATGGAGAACATCCTCCTATATCAGCAGTCTGCTGCTTACACTAGAAGCAGTACCCTTCTCAAAAGAAAAAATCAGGTGAAATCATGTCACCCTATACTCCTCCATTTGTGGTTTGGAAACAAATGAAAAGATTCAGGACTCTTTGGATCCTTACGGATAAATATCGGCTAATGATCCTACATTGTGAATTATGACATTTGCAGATAAGCTTGCGCCACCCTCTTCACCAAACAGAGACTGTTTTCCATAGCACTCTTTTGTTGCTATCTATCCCTACGAAAGTTTAGACAGAGCCTTTAATCTCCAGGAGCTTGAGGGATACTTTCACGTTAGATCGGATTCAGTTGAAGAGGCTACCACGCGTTTAAATGATGCCCTCAGATATATGTGTGATTGGCTGACAGAGCATGAGTTGTCACAGACAGAGAGACAGAGTTTGTCACTATCAGTTTCGAAATGCAATTTAATGGTATTTACTAGGAAAGGAGATAACACTTCTCCCCAATATCATTTCAAGGGGAGCCGATACCTGTTGACAAACAAGTCAAATTCTTGGGAATCTTCTTGGATTCCAGACTGTTGGGCATTCCTCCCTTTAATAGTGTTTGTTATTAGTAAGTGAGAGGAGGGTATTAATGTCGTTCGAGCTCTTGCTGGTGTTTAGTGGGGGGACCCATCCCTTCACCCAGAAGTAAGTCAAGTCAGTTCGTATCATCTTAGAAGCTATGAAATCATCGCCGATCAATGGTCTTTAAATCGAGTGCATCGACAGTGATCGGTTCCTAATTTAAGCCGCTCAGCATGCCTCGCACCCTATTTTTGATAGATTGAAAAAACTGTCGAGTGGAACAAAGCAAACCTCCAAATCTGCTTCAAATACCCCATGTATTCTACACAGCTACAATAAATTAAACAAACCTTCATTACCTATATAGCGATTTCCCTCGGTAGGATCAGCTGCATGGATACCTGCCTATAGACCGATATAGAATTTCAAACTACCCCCTTTGTCCTCTGTATTTACAGGGGAAGTAGTTTCACTCCTTGAGGCAATCTTATTTGCTGAATCCCATAATCTAAAAATACTATTTTCTTCACAAATATTCAGAGCTCCTATAGGCCAGTCTCTCTAATTAATTTAGATCAAAAATTAGGTTCCCAATCATCAGTCATTGTGTCACTGCTAACTCCAATCATTAAATACCGTTCTGGTGAGGTTGTGGCAGACTGACTGGCAAAATACTAGAAACCGCGCAGGTAGATAATATTATAAGATTCAAAATCTATTCCAAACACGCCCTGGTTTTCCAGGCAGAACATAATAAGTAAAAAAGCCGTGTCAACCATCTGCCGTCTGAGACTAAGTCATCCCTGCACCTCAGTTACGTCTACGTCTCTCTGCGAGTGCGGTATATAAGAAGGAACTACCGATCACATTTTTTTCAATTGTCCAATGTTAGCTGTTTCCCCTTTATGATTTTGTTCCATGACACCCCTCGCCCTACTAATATAAAATCGGTCCTTAGTATGTTAAACCCTTCTCTTATCGAAATTTTATCTAGATTCAATAAACAACATTACATTGATCCAAAATTCGAAAGTTAACTGTAGAATTTTGGATCTTACTAAATTTCTTATGTGTGATGCGTTGTGATGTGCAGTGTTGTTATACGTATCATTTCTTTAGGTAAATCTGTTTAAGAGCTTACATAAAGTGTTTATTCTACACTCGAGAGCAATGAATCCGGGTCACTTAAAGAATCCTAAAAATCTCGGAAACTAAAAATGCTAAATTAATGCAATAAATTGTATTTAATAGACAATGTAATACTCCTTAAATGAAGATATTAAAACTTCTTAATTGTTGTAAAGTTATATCATAAAAAAATCAAATTTGAAAAAGGGCCACTTTCGAAGATGGAACTACGAAATTACAGCATTTGGTTTTGCTTTTGTTTGTAATCTGTCATTTATGTGGGTACATAAACCATGTTGATAGTGCTCTATATTCATTATTCAAGCTGAAATTATGTCGCTTACGCCTGAAGAATGCACCAGAATACTTACAATGCTGGAAACCGGCCGGAGTCAGCGCGATACAGCCAGGACTGTCGGTGTGTCGCTGTCAACAGTACAAAGAGTTCTCCGACGTTACGAAGAAACTGGTTCTAACCTACGCAGACCAGACCAGGCAGAACCAGGTGTACCACAGCACGAGAAGACCGATACTTGGTGAACACCATGCTTCGAAATCGCTTTCTCACAGGAACTGAACTCGCCAATCAGTTTCGACGCCTCGGAGGAAGTAACCCAAGTGCATGGACAGTAAGACGTCGGCTTGCTGAATCTAACTTAAAACCCCTTAGACCTGCAAACGGCCCTAAACTGGAGCGTGGGCATCGTATTTCAAGATTAAGATATGCCCAGAGCCACGTAAATTGGAGTATTGAAGATTGGTCAAAAGTTATGTTCTCCGACGAATCAAAATTTATGCTCTACAAGCACGACGGAAGACACAGAGTGTATCGAAGACCAGGGGAAAGATTCAAGCAAGCATGCATCGAAGAAAAAGTAGCCTACGGTGGTGGGTCTGTATTTGTGTGGGCCGGAATTTCTTCTGAAAGTCGCACAGAGCTGGTGATCATAGAAAACGACTCTCTAACTAGCGTAAGATATGTGGAAGAAATCCTCAATGATCACGTTGGTCCATATATGGTCAATTTAGGTGAGGATGCTATATTTATGCATGACAATGCCCGACCTCATACAGGTAAGATTGTGAATGACTACCTTCAAGAGATGAACATTACTCGTATGGAGTGGCCAGCGCGCAGCCCGGATATCAACCCGATCGAGCATGCTTGGGACGAGCTAGGCAGATGCGTAAAACAACGAAACCCTCCCCCAATCACGCTTCGTGAGCTCAAAATTGCTCTCACAGAGGAATGGGAGAATATTCCCCAAAATCGTATAAGTAACTTGGTGTACAGCATGCCAAACCGCGTAAACGCAGTAATGGAAGCACGAGGAGGCAATACGAAGTATTAAAATTCAAGAAAATCGTAATAAAGTTCAAACATTTCATGTTTCCTATTTTTGTTTTAAGGAGAGATCAGCAGTTTTTTTCTTTATGTAATTTTGTGTTAATAAAATGTATGGTGACTCATATTTTTTTTTCTTTCATTTAAGGAGTATTACATTGTCTATTAAATACAATTTATTGCATTAACCTATCATTTTTAGTTTCCGAGATTTTTAACATTCTTTAAGTGACCCGGATTCATTGCTCTCGAGTGTATATGTCGGGGGGAACGTCAGGATATTGGTCCGAACCTTCCGATATCATATGGGCTGAGTAGAAATCGTGCACTGAGAACATGTTGTAATTTTTTGGACACAGTATTAAGAACCACGTTGCACGTAACAAACTTGTTATAATAAGGCACTTAGCGAAACGTAGGACAGTTTCATGACGACGTCTTCACTTGATGGCGACTCGATCGAAAGTGAATCGGAGCTCGCATGTTGACAGCATCACGACTCTGTCGAAGCGCGGGAAATCGTAGTTTCTTATGTTCGCCGGCTAGGGGGCGCACTTGCGTTTCGTTTAGTGTCTGTACTCATGACCGGATACGACACGGCCATCCTGCGAGACACACGTCCTCGTATGTTATTCTGAAACAAGACAAAACAACAGAAAGTATCGCTAGGTCATACCTGACCTAACTTTTCAGAACTAAACAAAATGAACACCTTATTTATTTATTTTTTTTACCTAGATTCTTTAACTGAAATATGAACGCTTCATTTGATAATCTTTTTCTAAACAATTAGGAACTTTACCAATTCGTTACAACTCACAAATAAATCAAAGACTTTTACATCAAATCTGAAAATCTACCTAATTGTTACATTAAGCTCTCTTATTATCATTGTTGCTCCGATACAGGAAAATTGTTATTTCTCAATCATTAACTTTATTAATTGACAACAAACCTAACAGTAATATTTCATTCACCAATTCCGTGTCACCCTGACACAACTGTGACATTACGCGCATCCCCTCAAGGGATCGCTGAGTCCAACGACTCTACGGTTTCCTCCTGAAACCCGACCTCCGCCAGATCTACCCGCGTACCGCGTATCCACGGACTACCAATCCTCATGGTAGATGCCGATTTCTACTGGACTACGGCTACGAAATAGTCTGGTACGGTCAACTTCTGTGTCACCCTGACACAACGTCACAACACATTGGAACCTCGAATGAAGTATTAACTGACCTACACACTGACTGATCCAACTTCGTCATCCTCGCTTTACTTTACATTATCTGTCTCGCAAACGATTTTCTCTATTTCGGGCATCTTCCTGAGCCTATCGTGAGCATACTTGTAAGTGATTTTGGATTAGTGATAAACCCAAAAAAAAAAAACAAAATTACTCCATATCGTATCGCCCTATATCTGACCAGCACCTATTCAGAATCTGATGGCCCATCATTATTCCAGTCTCCATTCATCCAGTGACAGCATCTACAACTGCCCTCTCATAGAAAATGTGAATTCTCATACAAATCTTGGCTTTAAAATCGATAAAAAGTTTAATTGGGGCCTTCTTATTGCTTATGTCTGCAATAAACTTAGACAATTTTTAGCAAATATGACTATTTTAAGGACTCGAATACCCTTTAAAGTAAAATTAATGTTATATTACGCACTTGCTGGTTCATACATACGTTATGGGTTAAGTAGCTACGGACGAACTTACAAAACATACAAAAAACTAATTTATAATCTCTAATTACGAATAATAAAAACTATTGTAAGTAATAACATCAAAAAAAACAACATTCTTCGGTTGAAATAAAATTATTTCAACTATGTGAAATATTACCTATCCAATTTCAATTTCAGAAAACATTTTAAGTGAAAACTTTTTCAATAAAAATTTAAAATAAATTGAATCACCCTATATTTACTCGTGGGATCGGTCGAAACAAAATGCTTACGACAAAGGCGAATAATGTCTACGGCGAAAGAACTACCGCTTACCTCGTACCGCGCTTGATAAATCAACTACCCGCAGATTTTATTGATGGTTTGACTCAACTGTATTAAGGGTACAAATTGAATAAGTACTTTTTCAAGACTTTTTTTTGTATGCACCTAGTTTGCTCCTTGTAAAAGAGTTTATCAACTTGATTTCTTTTTTTTTTCTAGTGTATTTATTTTATCTTAACACTTGCTTTAAACAGCGTTGCTTTAAACCTTTGTGGATTTCTATACGCTGTTTTTGAACAATACAATGTAATTTATTTTGAATACGCTAATAATAAATGAAAAAAAAAGTACGTCTAGAGTTCAATGCTTGGAGTGTGTAGCGGTCTCCATCTAAAACTTCAATTATTTAAAACGGACCTCTGAATTTTGAGTCTAACTTTAACTGGTTCCGCTCTTAATTCTCTATCAAAACAAAATCTCCTATTGAAAACTTTTGCATCACTTGTCATCAAAGCTAAAGGACGTGCTGCTTTTCTCGTCAAACGCTACAACGGATTAGATTTGTTACCCGATTGACTGTACAATTTAGAGCGAGTTGCACATCTCCAAAAGAGTCTTGCCACGATTTATCTTTGTCATTTGAGTTATTTTACTATCACAGAAGTCACGTAACTTTCACTTCAAAAGCAACGACTCTGATCAGGGATTATACGTATGGGAGCACCTAATAATGCCCTACTGTTCTTTATTACTCTGACAACTAACTAATTAACCTAAACTAAGAAAATTTTACTAAAAAATCGTCAAAAGCATCATCATTTAGGTATACAGAAGTAGCTAGGCTATGTACCATGATCGTTCACAGCAACACTTCATTAATGTCAATCTCTAAATTTAGTTAATTGGACACTCGAGTACCTCTATTTGCTACATTGAAATTGCTGTCCTTGTACCACTCTGTACATCCACAACACCGTGTGTATCACCCATTGACTACACACTACGGTCCCCCGGGACCACGACCTTTACCTAAGTCAAATGCACATCGCACACCCACGGACTACTTAGGTTTCCCCAAGAGACACCGACTTCTACCGGGCTACGACTACATAATGACTCTAGTTACGGTCGACACCTTTACGGCTTAAGAACCCACTCGAGTTCCCACAAAAAAAGTAATTATCATTGATCAACATGTAACTCAACTTCAACTTCGACTGGTACATAACCCATTGGCATCCTTTTCAACCGATCATATGCGTACTTGTAAGGTTAGAATTTACAACTTTCAAAGTTTAACTATTACAGGTCAGTTAACTAAAGCTGGCACGTTCACAGTACTCACACTTATGCAATTTCACTATACAGTATGTTTAAAAATAAATGATTTTGATTCATAAATGTAGGTAAATTAGAGTTTGTTTTTTAGTAAAATGGGTGGGTTGTAAATAAATTAATACAAATATTCGTGTTACTTGTTTATATTATGATTATTACATTATTGCTTTTAATCAGAATCGTAAATTAAATCTTCTACCCCACTCAAACTGTCATCGCTCGAAGAACTTGATGTTTCGCCGTCGGAATTTCCTACTGTTATTATAAATGAGTCAGTGAAATTATCCACTTTTGGTTCCAGTTCAATATATCGTTCCTCATGTACTCGCGTCTTTCTCCAAATGTCACTAAACATATCCATAGTAATAGAATCGGCTTCTTTTCTAAACAATTCCTTCACAGTTGTCAAGTTAAACTTAACATTTTGTGATGCAACTTTCCCTTTAATAATACCCCACAGTAACTCTATGGGATTCAGTTCTGGGTGGTAGGGTGGTAGGCGTAATACACTGTGTCCGTGATCTTCGAGTATTTTATCAAGTACAAATTGTACATGGCTTGGCTTATTTCTTTTAATAATATCATATATTATAGGTTTTGTGTTTATTTCTGGGTATGATATGTTATATTTATCCAACCAAGCTAACATGTCACTTTTTTTTGAATTCGAGGTGGGCACTCGATCCGATACGACGTTGTGATACGATGCATTATCGACTACTAAAACTGACTGAGGCGGTAAATTTGGAAGAAGTTTTTCTGTAATCCATTTCTGATAGTTACCAGCATTCATATTACTGTGATAATCTCCCGTTTGCTTTTTTGCTGGATAGATAAGCAAAGCTCTTGGAACGAATCCATGTTCCGAGCAGGCATGAACTATCACTAGCATATCGCCTTTGGAAATAGGTACTTTACAACCTTTGCTCGTTTCGTCGGCCCATGCTCGTGGCAATGTATGCGAGCTGTGTATATAAGTTTCATCCGTATATATTACAGGTCGGCCTTGTGATCTATATTCTTGCAGTTTCGAAAGATATAATGTTCTTTTGAGTCTGATGTGACTTTTTTCAATGAGTATTTTTTTATTATTTTGTGTCTTTCTCCATCTGAAACCTAGCCTCCGAACGATCTTCCTTAGTGAAGAAACACCACCCTCAAAGTTGATACTTTCTTTCAACACTTCTAATAATTTTTTCAATGTGGGAAATGTATGCTGAACCAGATGGAAGTTATAGATAGTTCGCCTTATGACTTCTTGATCAAAACTATCTACTGTAGATTTTTTTGCTAACCTTGGTCGCTTTTTACCCGGTGTTCTGAAAGTAACTTGATGCGCCAATCTTTTCGGTGCTTGCGGTTCTCCTTCTTTTGAGGTAGATGGTTGAGATGTTGCATCAGCTTTCACAGCCGCTGTTACTTGATTGCGTACTTCACAAACAATTCGTTGAACACTTCTCTGAGAAACACCAGTCGCCTCCGACGTCAAATCGTACAAAGTTTTCATTGGAAGATATCCACCATCACTGTTTTTATTGTGATGCATGAAATAGTTAAAAACATTGTACACGATTTGACGAGATTGTCCCTTCAGAGTTTTTCCGGAACCAATTCTTTCCGAAGACATTTTATTCTAACCTCTAAATAGGTAAATAAACACACGCGCCGCGCACCGATCACACGTGACTAACGCGCTAACATCACGCTGTATTTATAAACAGTAGAAAACCAAAAACAATAACTGTCCCCTTCACGCTCATAAGATAGACCGCGCGCGAAAGAGACGGGCATACTTTTCATGATGCCTATGCAGTACGACGTCACGCCGCACGCTTATTCACAGACGCTACACAAGCGCAATGTGTAAATGTGTTGATCGTGCCAGCTTTAATTAACTGACCTATACCATACGTAACGATATGGACTTATCGATAGTATTTAGTTCGAGGGTGGGTTCATAAAAAAATAAAAGAATTCACACTAACATTTTTGTTCAGTAAAAACACAATTGCAGTCATTCAACCTAAAAATGTTCCGGCCGATCTTAATATCATTTTGCAAATAAAGGTCTTGTAAAATTAAAAAAAAATCTCAAATGGTTAATCGTTACACAACATTATAGCTGTTCTGCGCTGAATACTTGTGTTTGACTTATACCGGTCATGACAGTAAGATTATTAAAACGTTTATCACTCAACTTTGAACAACAATATCTTAATATACGAGCGTTCAGCACCAACATCGTACGAAAAACAATATCGCTCACCTTTATGATCTAAGGTACCCAACGACGCTAGCATCCACACGTAACTTGTTCCGCACTGCTCCAGTGCCGTCAGCTTGACCGCCATCCAAACAACTCCGCTGTAATGTACTACGTCTTGCGTCTTCGTATCTTGCGCCTATAGTCACCTTGTCAAGGTTAAACTCATTTCAACAGAAAAGTTGTCTTTGGAGCTTGAATTAACTTACGCATTTGTAGTTTTTGAATTTATAACAGAGTCTGTCATTTCATTTCATTATTATTATGAAGAAAATCATTTGCACGATTCGATCCCAATTCTGATGTCGGGGGGAACGTCAGGATATTGGTCCGAACCTTCCGATATCACATGGGCTGAGTAGAAATCGTGCACTGAGAAGATGTTGTAATTTTTTGGACACAGTATTAAGAACCACGTTGCACGTAACAAACTTGTTATAATAAGGCACTTAGCGAAACGTAGGACAGTTTCATGACGACGTCTTCACTTGATGGCGACTCGATCGAAAGTGAATCGGAGCTCGCATGTTGACAGCATCACGACTCTGTCGAAGCGCGGGAAATCGTAGTTTCTTATGTTCGCCGGCTAGGGGGCGCGCTTGCGTTTCGTTTAGTGTCCGTACTCATGACCGGATACGACATATATTTCAATTTAAAGCAGAACATTCCCTTACGTGTAAAGGCTACTCACGTGACATTAGCGGAATTGTGGAGTCACAAAACAAATTACTAACCAAAAGAAGAAGATTGGCATTTTTTAGACGCATAATTGCAGGGATACTAAATATAACCTTTTCATGCTTGAAGGTTATATAGAACAGGCGAAAGTAGTATATTGTGTCATAAAATTTAAAAATAGTCTGCTTCTACATTTTGTGCAATTTTACAGTAAAAAAACAATATATTTAATAAAAAGTATTTTTGAAACGATATAAAACTAAATGTATTTTGGTAACTAAATCCATTTATTTTTATTAATTTCTACGTCTCCGGAAGTAAACACTAAAAATATTTAAAAAAAAATCAAAAACATTTCCATTTATCTGGCTTTTAGTAAAGATATATCGCATTAAATTGTTTAACTATTTTATTTAATTGTAAATTATACAAATAAATCGAGTTATATTCGTAAGTATTCGTTTTAGTATTCTTGTGCAAGATAATAAAACAGGTAATACCTATAATGCCATGCTATTTTCACGTCACATTTCAAGTTACCTTGTGAAAAAATACATAATAATTCATTATGCGTTTATAGCGTTAAAGATAAACTTAAGTGCATATTGTTTTACTGTATTTTTTCAGATAGAACTTAATCAAGTTTTTTGTAAAAGCGTACCTACTAAGGAAATGAATATTTTAACAAATCTGAGTGTGGTTTTGAAAGCAAAGTTTGTTATTTTGACGGCTCCAGACGCGGTTAGACTTGTTAACTGAAAAATAACTTTTTGATTTATTTTGTGATTTTTAAATGAACGGAACTTATTTGAAACTAAATACGTTGAAAAGTGGTTATTATGTTAAATGTATTGCTGATTATTTTATTAGGAGCTTATTATATATACATATATTGTATCGTATCCACACAAATTGAGTAATGAGTGAGTGATGTAGGCAACGTTTTTTTATAATAATTCCACAATTGAGTACATTACGCATTCACAAGTAGTAAAGGACGGATGTCCATATGAATGTCTATTTCTATCCAAGTACCTATTACTACCACGCGATATTAGTACAGAGTGGTACCCACCACTCTGTACTAATACCGCCTACGACTAAATATACTGTTGAGATAAATATACAGCTTATCGTATCTTCCGAAATACGAAAGCACTGGAGATGAAATTTTTTTTGACAACAATCGGACACCCAGCCTCTGCAATCTCAATCTGAACAGGCAATCACTGTGCCATTGAACTCTTGCAATAATTATCTTTTTTTCTACCAATAATATTAATTTTTAACATTTAAGTTAGAAGTTTACTTTAAATTCAACACAATATTTTTAGTTTTATAATTTTATATATTTGATGCATTTTACAATGCGATCTTATAAGATAAATATACAATACTTTTACAAACAATTTTTTCACATAACTAGTTTTCATAACGTGGAAAAATGTCGTGACGAAACTGATTGCCATTGACGTTTACATTCACCCAATCTAAGATATTTAATAAATACTTAGCAATTCAACAACTTAGCAACAAGCAATAAACATTCAAGTTAATGAACACTTCAGTAGAAGACCACATAAAACGGGTTAGGTCGTATGCCAAATTCTGTGGAGTAGAACTTAATCGTCAATAACGCCAAGCATTTTGAACCCTTAGTTACTGCTAAATACTTAGTCCACTTAGACTACTATTAAATAGCTTCTACCGTGACGTTACCTAGAATTACTATAAGTATTATCTAACATTGTTGTCTAGAACCTCAGTCACGTCTAAAGTTCCAAACATTAAACTTCAATTATTGAAATTAATTAATTTCATGTTTTTATTTAATCCTTAACGGTATTCATAAAAAGTAATGAAATAAGGGAACGCTAAGTGTATCCACTAATAATATATCATGCTAATTCAGTTAATTTTAGTATTATAACTTAAATTATTCATTCGATTATCACGAATGAAACTTTTGCCATTATTCTGTTCGCGTATTTAAATTTTGATGAAATTTTAGTAATAAAGTGGAAAAAGAAAAATGATCATCGTGAACACAAATTCTTCATGAAAATAACGAGATTAGTCGAATTAATGAAAAAAAATTACAAATATCTTCTAAAATATATTAATGAGGTCCTCTTTTAAGTCTAACTTAAACATATAATTTCACTTTCTCCCTAACATAATATTATTGTTTTACATACGGATGCTGATTGCTTTGATAGCAAGAGTTTCTGGAACAGCATACATAAGAATTACATATATTTTATTACATAAGATGAAACATAAACGTAATATAAGATCTTTCATCACATACTCTTGTACAAAATATTAAAGTATCCGTCCATAAAATAACGTTATCGTCCCATAAATTTTCATTAAAAATTCACATTAACCATTAACGGCGTTACTTTGGTATCAATAATTCTTGTCATAAATTCTGGTTTTATAAGCTTAACAGAGTCATTACGACAATTTTAGTCTATGAAAAAAGAAAAGTAAAGACCTAACGTTAATTTCATAAATTATGTACGTTCAAGGATAAGTAAGCTTATTTGTATATCAAATCCTCTGCTTTTAGAGTAAACCACGAAGCTCTACCCGTGTTTAAGAGGGAAATGTACATTAAATTATACTTAAATACAACGAAGAATGGCTTTGGAAATCTAACGTTATAGCTTATAATAATATAGGTTACAATATTATTTTTTCTATAGATATGACATATAGATATGGTTGCGATCCACCTCCTAGTGGTCCACCCCGGGCAACGACATCACTGACCAACTTGGGCCATGGTGACGGCTGATGATTCCAGCGGCGTTGGTAGGCTCCTCCAGATGCCTCCTGGCTCGCGACCACCATCCTGCTGAAAACCGTCGCCAAGCAGCTTTTCTACGTTCCGTCGGCGGGCGGGAGTGCCAGTGCCAATGGGGGTTAGCAACAAATCAGTTGCACAGCTTAGAACCGGTCTTCATATATTGTTAATGCTGTACCAGGTAACTCATTCGAACTCAATTCGAAGCGCGGTTTTAGCCGTTGACCGATCGCAGTCAGTAGGAGGCCTAAGTAGGGCTCTAGCCACGCGTGGAAAGCAGCCCCGCCAACTCGCAAAAAATCCCGAAACACTCTACAGTGCCGGCTCATAGTTTACTTCACAGAAACGGCAGACTTAGCAATATCCAGCGGCGGAGCTTGTTTTTCTGGGGGACTGCAACGCTCACCACAAAGAGTGGTTATCCCCATGCCAAAAAACTGACCATGCTGGGAGTAGCGCGACGATTGGCCCTAGCGCTGGATCTTACTCAACTGGTGAATCAAGCGACGCGATTTCCAGATATTGTTGGCCATATACCCCATTGTTTTGACTTACTGCTTACAACTGATCCACACACACACATACGGTATCGGAGGCCGATATCGATCTCCACTGGGATCATCCGACGATTGTGTAATGAAATTCGTATCAATCTGTTCTCCTCCGGATGATAACCCTAGGGGCGTGAGGAGGCTAAGGCGTTACGAGTCAGCAGATTGGGACCAGATGTATTTCTGCAGGGAATGGAGTATTTTATTACATTCTCCGGCCAAATTGGGCTGCTTGACGAGCGCCATTAAAGCACAGCCGATGAGGGCGGGTCCAAGCGGCATCGGGCACATCATGCTCCGCTTGCCGCTGGCGGCCGCTAAAGCGCTTGTAGAAGACGGTTAAGCTTCGAGAAGGTTGTAACACCGCAGAGATCTACAGATGCATGGGGGTCGGGCACACGAAACCCAAGTGCCCGGCAGTGGAGGACAGTAGCGGCCTGTGATTCAGGTACGGAGCGCCAGGACACATTGGCGCTACCTGTAAATTTGAACCGGCGTGCTCAGTGTGTACCGCTTTCGGACGGCCGGCCAACCACGTCATGGAAGGGGAAGTCCCCCGAACCGGTGGCCCGCATGGAGGTACGGGCACCCGCCTCATCGGGTGCCCAACACATCAATGACCTATTGATACCAGGAATTGTTGGGTATGCAAACGACAGTACTGTCGTATTGAGATACCGAGACCGTAAGAGAACGCGTAAAAGCATCTTTAGTTATAAAAAACCATTAAGCGACGACATATTTATGAATCTCGAATATTTTTTTTTATAAAAAATATTATTGATATCACTTTAAAAGGTAAAAAATTGTTTGATTCTTGAATTGTAAACTTATATTTTTGTATATAAAATCTTTTAAAACTGTCTGACTCACCACTTTGCAGGATGAAGAAATTTAAATACCTTGGTCACATTGTCACTGATGATCTAAAGGATGATGCTGATATAGAAAGAGAGCGAGGGGCGCTGTCGATTAGGGCGATCATGTTGGCTCGCAGATTTTATCGCTGTTCTAACTCAGAAAAAATAACGCTTTTCAAGGCTTACTGTACGTCTTTTTATGCGAGTAGTCTGTGGATCGATTATACCCAAAAGTCGTACAACACCATTCGTGTACAATACAATAATGCGCTTAGGGCACTCTTGCGGCTACCGCGTTTCTGTAGTGCGTCAGGGATCTTTGCAGGTGCATAGGTCTACAGTTTCCCGGCTATTTTGCGCAAAAAGACAGGATCCTTGTTGCGTTGGGTCCGTGGCAGCCGTAATCAGGTTTTAAAAAGTATTGCCGACAGTGGGGACTGTCCTCTGTTGACATACATTTCTGTTATTACCATTTCCTGTTTAGTTATTGAGAACCAACATAGGTTGTAAGATTGTAATTACTACAACGGATGACAATGGATCGTTGATGTCCGATAAATAAATGATTTTGATTTTGTAGAACAGATATATAACTTGTACAACGTAACACAAATGTCTATAATTATTAACAGACGAATATTTTCGGTGTCACAATATACAAATCACTTACAGCTATAATCTTAATTTGTTGTTTCTTGTGTTCTTCAACAATTTCCAAATAGTGATATAAGAGAATGCTCCAAACGTGTGTTGCAATTATGATCACAAACAAGTTGAAGTATGTGAGTACCATTTAATAAACAATAACATTGATTTAAAAATTACAAAAGGAGCAAATTGGATTATTCTTTATAAAAATATCCACCTTTTTATTTAATAATAAACTGAAGTTTAGCCCATAAGCTTCGTAAATTCAGCTATTGTGCCGCTGACTGACATGGGTTTGACATTCGAGACATTTCTCAAAAACGTAACCTTCCTTATTTCATTTAACTCGTTTTTGTCTCTGTATTCCTTTGACATAACGGTCAAAGTATTCTCTACGCAACGACGCACACGTTACACAATGATGCAATGAATTATTTTTTTTATGTCGTTTCCAATGTTGGACTTACCATATATATGTATATTTGAGAACAAGTTTGGTTTAACCCAAAAAAAATATGAAAACAATCAATTTACTTAAAATATGTTTTTAAACAGAAGAACTGAAAGCCGACTTGGAAAACTGACCAAAGTATTTTTTACAACAAAACCAACATTTGAAATAAACTTATCTGTTGAGATTGGGGATCAAGAAAATTTTTTTATTTGAATCCCTTAAACATCATTTTATTACCACTATTACTACATGTATCATAGAATCACAAAAATAAATTACATATAAAATACTTTGAGATTTTGAAAAGCTTGCTTCTTATCCGTCTGGTAGTAACGCTTTTGGTACCAGCCTAAATCGGTCGACGGTAACTTCTACCGTTCCTCAGTGCCTCCTTTGCAGAAACCTGATGGATTTCCGAATATTCGCTATTGGATCCTGGCAATGCTGTACTTTCCGGTTTGTCAAGTTGTGGAACTTTTATTATGTATTAGACAAACTGAAGAAAGAAAAGCTTTGCGTGACATTAATAAAGCTAGTGGTCAGGACGGTATACCTGCCCATAGTTCTTAAGACTTGCGCTCCTGAGTTGACTCCGGTATTGACACGACTATATCGCTTGTCTATGGCTCAAAGATAAGTACCCATGGTGAGCGGCTTGCCGTCTCTATTGATATCTTTTGACAGGGTGTGGCACGAAGGCCCTATTAGCAAGCTTCCGTCATATGGACTTCCCACTTATTTGTGTGACTGGATATCGGACTTCCTGAGATATCGGTCGATACGAGTTGTCATTGATGGTAGCTCGTTGGACCATTTGGCTATCAATGTCGGCGTCCCTCACGGTTCGGTACTCATAGCCCCACTTTTTCTGCTTCATATTAATGACCTGCTTATGCCCGGTATTTTGGAGTACGTAGATGACAGTACGATTTTATTGAGCTATCAAAATTGAATATTTGCCCATCGTCATCACGATAGAATATGTTGGAAAACAGTTATTTAAGATCAATATATAACCATATTCAAGCAACTAAATATATCTTCTCTTATTATGTCTAATCTTAGACGTTTATTGTACCGAAGAAGTGCATCAGATATTGCAAATTAAGACCGCCCAGCATCCAACTGGTGCATCCCTTCCAATATTTCCTCTCCAACTTGTCATACATTCGCGTTTTCATTGCTCGCATTGTGGCATATAACTACTGATCATCTCACACCCCCATTTAAAAAGCTAGATTAGGGCGTGACTAGTTGCTTTGTTGTTAAAGTTTTGGAAACTTATTGGTTGATAAAGTTTGATTCAAATTAAAAAAGAAATGTTCTCATAATTATAGTATTTAAGTATGTGATTTTGTACCGTATAATAATATGAAGCGATAATGCTGATACTCTATTATATGCTTATTCCCATTCCAATCGAGGTATTAATCAATTGGTTGTATCCTCCCCTACAATGCAATAATATAAGCCACCACGCGAGTGAAGTTCGCATGAGGGCACAAGATATAATAATTATTTAACGTAGGATGAATAGGTTTGGAAACATTGTAACCGACTTGATGATATATATTTTTTGAGAAACGAGGAAGGACTGAGGCTGATTTTTAACAACTTCTAAAAAAGGAAATCTTAGTTCGAGTAGTCTTTTTCTGTACATATGTTCAGATACCACTAATTTCAATAAATTAAATTCAAGAATAAGAAAGAAAGCACTGCCCAAAAGTAAAAAGATTTAATTTTATATATTTAAAGGCTTATTTTAAAGTAATGTTAAATTTAAACCAATGAGCCTAGTCCGTAATCTAGAAAAAAATATTTACGTTAGTAGTAACAACTATCGCTACGATCTTATACGAGGGGAGATCAAAAAGTTCGCGGAATGTAAGAGTTGCGGGGGTGAGGTTACTTATCCAAGTAGTCGCTAATTGGGTAACTCAATATTACTATTTATACCAAATTTCAGTCTAATCTGGTCATAAGTTTTTGAGTTATCAACAAGCAAACAAGAAGATCGGGAAGATTGATTAAAAGAAAAATTGATTATCGCGCTGTCATAAAGTTCCTCACCAAACAAGGAAAAATACCTCAATCCAGTTTTCAAGAGATATTAGCTGTTTACGGGGACTCCGCTTCTGGTAAAACCATGATTAACAAATGGCATAGCCGATCAAGGCCACCACTCCAGACATTAGTGTATAAGTGAAGGAACATGTACTGAAAGATGGTCGGTTGAAGAAGAAGAAACTTGCACCATTAGGAGTAGTAACAGAAACAATGATTTGAAATATGCTACATCAACATCTTAGTATTACAAAAATGTGTGCAAGATGGATGCCGAGAATTCTCACGGCTCACGGAGGGGTATTTTCTCGAAAAACCGGACAAAAGTCCAAAATATCAAGTTAAGCTAACACCATTTTAAATGTGTACATTGTCAAGGGTGGTAGTTGGTCTATCTATTGACAGAAAATCCCCACCCCTTCATTCATGCATAGTCTTGTATACAAGTATTCAATCAGGTGTTGTTGTGAACTGACGTACTCGCTCGAACGCTTTCGCTTACGAAATTTGCTTCCCTTTCTCTTGAGATCAACTTTAAACAAAAAATATCAATTAGATACGAAAAAAGAAGGTATGTACTTTATTTAATTCCATAAATTGATTGTTTTATTTTCAAATTGTACGATTAGCGACAGTATTTATAATGGGCAATTTTTCAACCTAAATTTTTTGATATAATAGGGGTTAAAGTATGAAATTGCCGTTTTATTGCAATAGGTTCTTTGAATTGACATAGAATCTTCATGGTTTGAGGTTTTCGAATGAAACTTTTTTTAAATGGTTTCTATGATGTTCTTTTTTTAAAAAATGTAAAACATTTGAATATCGACTTTCAATTGTTTTTGTTATTCAATTTAGACAAGAAAGATGGATACTGCGAAAATTCGAGTTATTTTTGAATACGAGTTCCGACGCGGAACTAACGCGGCAGAAACAGCCCGCAATATCAATGCTGCGTTTGGAGAGGGGTCTACTAATGAACGCACCGTGCGATTTTGGTTTAAACGCTTTCGTGATGGAAATTTCGACTTAAAGAACGAGCCACGAGGAAGACCGCCCACACAGGTAAATAACGATGAATTAAGAGAGATAGTGGAAGCCGATCCTAGTCAAAGTACCCAGGAATTAGCGGCATGGTTTAACGTTACCTTACCCACAATATTGACTCACTTGCGTCAAATCAATAAAATAAAAAAATACGAAAAATGGGTGCCTCATGATTTGACTGATCTGCAGAAAGAAACGCGTGTTGAAACTTGTGTTGCCTTGTTGAACCGGTACAGAAATGAAGGAATATTGGATCGAATTGTAACATGTGATGAAAAGTGGATTCTTTATGATAACCGGAAAAGAAAAATGCAATGGCTGACCCCAGGTCAAATGCCACAACAGTGTCCTAAAGCAAAACTTACCAATAAAAAGGTAATGGTAACTGTTTGGTGGTCTCAGCATGGTGTTATTCACTATAGTTTTCTCCGATCTGGTCAAGCAATAACGGCAGATGTCTATTGTGCCGAACTCCGAACCATGTTGACAAAACTAGCAGTAAAACAGCCCCGACTCATGAATCGATCTTCACCATTATTGCTCCACGACAACGCGAGACCTCACACAGCACGAGAAACCATTTTGACCCTTCAGGAACTGCAGTTAGAAACCATTCGTCATCCTCCGTATTCACCAGACCTTGCTCCAACGGACTACCATTTTTTTCGTGATTTGGACAATTATCTACGTGACAAGAAGTTTTCTTCCCAGGAGGCAGTACAAAATGCTTTCACACAGTTTGTGCAGTCTAGATCGTCGGAATTCTATCGCAAAGGCATTAATGACCTTCCCATTAGATGGCAGCAATGTATAGATAATAATGGCAACTATTTTGATTAAATAAATTTGTTAAAAATTTAAAAAATAAACAATATAGATTTTCAGTACAAATCGGCAATTTCATACTTTAACCCCTAATATTAATGTTTTTGTTTATGTCCCCGGCTAGATCGGGCTATATTTCTTTGATAGTCATAAAATATAAAGTAATGACATCTGTTTTCTGAAAAAAAAGTTTCCGCTTCCTTCTGCTCTTTGGTTTTATGCCCATTTAAAGTTAAATTTTAAATTCCGTGATTTATTACGACATAACAATTTTTCGTATTTTCTCTTGTAGATACTATGGAAACCTCCAAAGAATTTACCAGAATGTCGTTATATGACATTTTGAATGAATCAAATGCAAGAAATCTGAATAAAAAATTTGAATTTTTAGAAAAAAAATTGTTAGAAATCACGAAATGTCCAACTAAAGAAAAAAATCTTTTGACAAATGCTTTGAGTCGATATAAAAGTGATTTTAAGCAAAGATGGACCGCAGCATATTATAAACCCGAAAGATTCCTGAAAAAAAATGTACAATGGCTTCAGTTGTCTATTGTTTTGCCGTACTGGCCGGTACCTGCACAAGCAGAGTGTGCCGAAGAAACCGACAAAATAGTCGAAACTACAGAGGAAAGCGAATCTGAAGATGAAGAAGTCGTCGACTTCGCTCAACAACTTCTAAGTGCTGATAGTGATGATGACAATGATAGTGATAATGAAAATTGAAACATGATTTTGATTTTTTTAATATCAATATAATTTTAACTGAAATTCCCTGAAAAAATATTATAAACTGAAAAAAACTGAAAAAAAAACCTGTAAATTTTACTTTTTTTATAAAATAATGTATAAATATATTGTTTTTACTTCATAATCTTTCGACAAAACCCATAAAAATGTAATTTTAATTGAAATTCACTAAAAAAATATTATAAACTGAAAAAAAACCTGTAAATTTTACTTTTTTTTATAAAATAATGTATAAATATATTGTTTTTACTTCATAATCTTTCGATAAAACCCATAAAAATGTAATTTTAATTGAAATTCACTAAAAAAATATTATAAACTGAAAAAAACTGAAAAAAAACCTGTAAATTTTACTTTTTTTAATAAATAATGTATAAATATATTGTTTTTACTTCATAATCTTTCGATAAAACCCATAAAATAGTTTTGTCCGGTTTTTCGAGAAAATACCCCTTAGTGCGGCTCTTCAAACACGAGAGCGCGTCGATTGTTCTCGCGAGTTTTTGGACCATTGTACAGATCAAAGGGGAGAAGTTATGGCTGAGATTGTAACTGGTGATGAAACTTGGATTCACCATTATGAACCTGTGTTAAAGCAAGACTCGATGCAGTGGCACAAAAAAGGCGCACCCCCTCCTCAAAAATATAAAGTGTCTCAATCGGCCGGAAAGGTCATGGCGACGATATATTGAGGTAATGAAAATATTATTTTAATTATGAGGAACGTGGCATTTCATAACAGGTGAATACCAGGCTTCCTAGTAGGCAAGGATGAAAAAAAAGAAAGAAGCCGAATGCTGACAAAAGGTATACTCCATTTGCACAACAATGCACTCCTATTTTGACGCCCAATAAAATAAAAATAAATCTAACAAATGTATTAGATTTAGTTCTGAAACTTCCGCGCTCATAACGCATTTAAATAAAACAACTTTTTTCACGGTTTTTTGTGCATAATTTAAATTTAATACTGACGTTTCGACTCCTTTACAGAAGCCGTGATCACAGGATGACTAAGGCAATGGTCGTCATATATTGTCTACTATCTTCTCAATATTTAATCGGGCACTTTCTTAACTGATAAAATTTAGATAAATCATATTTTTTATTTTTCATTTTATTTAGTTAACTAATTGTCACTACGATTACAATCTACACTACTGCGTCTACCACCAGTTCCCCCTGTACCAGTTTCTTTCGTCAGTTCTTCTCAGAAGGGACTCCCAATTTCGGAAATGGTGGTAAATCAGTAGCGTACACTGTAATCGTAGTGACAATTTAATGACTTCACCCTCCTTTGTTGCTGTTTTGCTACAAAAACATGATGTTTCTTAATTTTATATGACAAAAAATGTAGACCTTTTCTGTGCTTCAATTGAGACAACAATTTGAAAAAGGTTTTTTTTTATAATGTTTCATTTTCTCTTTTAGTCCTCATGACATCCGTCACTCATGAAATCTGAATCTTTATCTGTTTAAAGAAATGTAGTAATCAGAAGTAACTTGAACTTTATTTAGTTCTTTCGTTACCAATATTCAAAATAATGCAACGAGTTTTTTTAAATATACTTTAGTTTTTATTTTAAATTTGTATTTTACGTCCGACTTAACTATTGGTTTATTGGAAGTAGTACTTCAGAACATCGGAAAGAAATCAAAAAAAATCAAAGAAAATGAGCAAACTTCTGGTTCTGTCCTTCATTTCTCTGACTGTAAATATAGAAATTTGAAATTCGTCACAATAGTAAATGTTGACCCTCATCAAAATACGAACAGATTCGTTTTGGAGGACCTTTGGAAACTTTTTTATCAGCCTGCAAAATGGTAGTTATCGTTAAGTTATGACGTGGGTCCATTTTCACAATATGTTGATATTCCAGACAAAACTTTAGGAACCCAGAAAAACAACAAGTATGTAAAACTATTTATGTTATTGGATTGAATTACTATAAAATCTAAATAGATACTTATGACTAGATTAAGAGTAGTTTTAACGAGTTTTATTTATATAACAAAATATAAAGGACTGCGATGAGATTTTGGATTCCTTATGAACATTTTTCAACATTCGATAGAATATATAACCTTGATTTAAAAATAAGCAGTTATTTCAAATTTTCGTAACATTACTTATGGTATTTTATTTACCAACTTCACTTTTTTATTCAGTTCAGTTCAGTTCGATTCAGTTAAATATCTAAAATAGATCAATAATAATAAGAGGTAAAACTATGATTTACATTTTTCTTTGTATAGCTTCGGCCTACCAAAGAGGCTCTTTAAAATCGCTAATAACGGAATGGATAAAAAACCAAAAATAAATACACGTGAACTGGATAAATATCAAATAAGTATAAAAAAATGTTATCCGAGCTAATTAAATAGAGGTAAAAAAGGCAATGTCACCAAAAATATTCTACTTTTTAGTGACCCGCTTTTTTATAATGAAATTAATTTTCTTTTCATAACTTTATTTTTATTTTAGAATTTTTAAAAATCACTTTAACATATTGAGTTAGTATACTTTTTGTAACAGTCGAATAATACGGCTAAGATTTCAAACAAACAAACAAGCCCAGCAATCAAAATAGCCATTAATTTAATTGATTGACAGTAACTATCACTTGTCTTGAGAAATTTTTCTTGTTTGATACTATGCCTAAATAGTCTAGTGTTAGGATGCAAACAGATAGTTTATATTTTTAACTGCTATATATTGAATGATCGCATATGACTTCAAATGATAATAATAATATTTTAACAAATAGGATATAATATTTGAGGTGATAATTATAATCTGAATTTGCCAGTGATAATACGCAATAAGTAATGAACGTTACGTTATGTCATTAAATGTAATATGACATTAATAATTTAAGCACTTCGAAGTCTTTAATCTGATTAAGATATTGAAACGGATATAACTTCTTATAGTAGAAAATTGTATCGATAGACTCAATATCAGTGATCAGTAATACAAGTAAACAACTAGTTAACATCTATAATTAAAAGCTACCAAAATAGAGTATGAGCGTTAAGAATAAATTAAGTTTTGTTTTGTTTTTACCCTTTAATGTATTGATTAAGTTATATGATTTTACACTCTTAGATTGCCGGGACTTCGTTTTTATAAACATAAAAATTTTTAGAAACATTTGTCCTCGTCCTTTTGTCACGAGTGTCTGACAAAAAAGAATATTACAAAATAATGTGATATAAATAGACATCTATATATATACCTACTTGTGTATACGTAAATTTGTGTTGATTAATTTAGATACCATGTATATAAACTTACTTACTGAAAATGTAATCAAATGGAGAATTTTGACAGTTTTGTATATGTTGATATGTTTTTGAGCGTACCCAAGCGTAGTTATATATTTTTAGAAACGCCTGTAAAAAAATTACTTATAAACAAATAACAAAAATTCGGGCAACTCGCAACGTTAGTCCCAGAATAAGCCGAAATTGTACTATGTATACTAATTAACGTATACAATACTTAAATTATTATATTAACTGACTTCCCATGACTGACTAATACCTACTTACGCTATGCATAAAAATATATGTACCTACCTTTGGAAGAGAAAGTAGGATCGTTACCGTTGCACCAAGTGGTTATAGCGATAATATCGATACTTTTTTTAATGAGTGATACATCCCTACAGTACATGTATATTTTTGGGTAACAGTTCTAACAAGGTTAGATCAGCAATGAACAATGGCATTTATTCATGAACCAAAATTAAATTTTCATTTCCTTTAAACTAAAACTGGGAGTAAACATCACCCTAAAATGTGACAGCCGGGTAAACTTAGTCAACAGTTAGGTTTGGATGACTTTTTGTTGCTTGCAGTGTACTTTTACTGCTTGTATTATTAAAAAATACTTATCTAAAATGGCGCCACCGCTGGTCGACCAACAAAAGGATACAAGTTTGATTAGTGGAAAAAAACACTCCCCATGGTTACAAATAGATGGCCAGAAATCCAGACGCCCTGCATACAACAACAGCCGGAATAAGATGTAAGAAGCCCCTACTATAAAACCTCCTGACAACGTACAAATATATTAGATAAAACAATCGGCAAAACATCAAAGACATCAAAGAAAGGAATCTGCCCGCAAGATACATTTTTAATATATGTTTACAAGCATTAAATTATAATTTCTGTCTTAAATTACTCGATATACTACTAGCTGACCCGGTAACGCGTTGCTATGGCAACGCGTATACAATGGAAAAAGAGCGGACAGACAAACACACAAACAACAAATTTGTGTTCTTAGATTATAGACTAGCGGCCCGTCCCGCCTTCGCACGAGTGGACAAAATTCTTTAATTTTTTTCTATTATTAAATGTTTTTCCGTTAGCGCCATCTAGCGTCCGGTAGACGAACTACTTGCAATTAACGCGTTGCTATGGTAACGTTATTGATACAATGGAAAAAGAGCGGGAAAAAGAGCGGACAGACAAACACACATACCACTGACCCTACCACTATTGCACTGCGATATTAATACTCAAACGACAGTATTATTTCTCGCGTAGAAATCAAAAAGAGTAATGTACTATCAACTGGGAGAACGATGAACCGGACATCAAACAGTTGTGGGTTCAAGTCCCGACTGAGAATAAGTTGTGAGCCGAGATGATTTTAAATTTTTCTTTATTAAAATATATCAAACAAGATAGAACAGAACATGAAAAAGAAATCAATCATAAAGTTACGTACCTCCATTGTCAGATAGTGTAACATATTTCTCATTAAAATAGGGTTTATCTCGTCAAGGAAGTAGATTGGAATTGCTAATCATAAGGTATTAACAATAACATAATATATAATTAGCTTCTGCCCTCGTTTTCACGAGGTGTTCTGTTCATCTTAATTTATTTAGCAGTTTTTGCGTGATGCGCGTAAAGATATAGACATTCAAACAAACAAACAAAATTGCAAAATAATTGAGGCATGGTTACGTTCCTGTACCCCGACCCCGTTCTTTCTGAAATATCCTTAACGTAAAGACATAGCAAACTATGTATCAGAATTCATGTGAACAAAGGTACAAAAAATTAACTTGTAGCTGACAACAACAAAATGTTTTCAAAAAATGCATATGATATGATGAATGAAAAAATATATAAAATATAAAACAAGTATTAAAAAAACTTTCAAATAGTTGCCAAAAAATACTTTAGCATTTGTTATTTTGAAAAGCTGACACACCAAAAATTTATATCTGAACCGAAAATAACAAATGACAAAATAATTGATGACCTCTACGGTAGATTGCCGCCTCGAATACTGGTTTATATAATGACACCACAACGAGGTCTTGGGTTTGATGCCCTACCGGGACATTGTACCTAGGAAACAAACTTTTCTAGATTGACTCGGGTCTTGGTATCGTGGTACCTTCTCTGTTTCTGATTTCCTTAACGTAAACGCTAAAGATACTCCGATTTCGAATAATTTATGGGATATTGTTTAATATTCTAAATAAATAAAATATTAAATAAATCATTTGTTTCCTACTAATTATTTGTATGTGAACCTCTTTCTGCGTTTTTTACCTTTCTTGCCGGAACCACTCGAGCCAGATTCTTCAGAACTATCCGTACTTACAATTACTTGCTACTCAATCACTTTAAAAGATAAATTATTTCAGTATCTTTCGGGGCAAAGTCTGTCTCACTCGCTATTGCATCATCATTCTGTAATTTAGTTGACTCAACAGGAATCAACACGATTAAATTTCCGTCATTTAAATGTCTTAATTGCAAGACATTGGTTCTCCAAATTGTGCAATAAGTCTGCCCTCTAGAAACAGTTGGAATTCAAATGGTAATATTTCTTCAGCTGGTTTAATTTCGCAGGTTATGCCATTAGTATACAACTTACCCATATCGGCTAGATAAAGACGTTTCGTACCTTAAGGGACCCAGATCGATCTATTGTAAAACACTTAAAATATTTAGACACGTGGCTTACTATATTGGCTCGAACTTGAGCAGCTATTGAAATATTGCCATAAAGCAAATAAAACAGTGACAAAAATAATTATGCTCCATCGCCCCAGGTAGTTCGATCACTCTGCATCAGATTTGTAATTCAGCGACGACGACTGTTAAATTTTTTCCATACATTTTTCAAATAAACGTAAATATTTTTAACAATAAACAAAAATAAAACTAAGAAATTAAAATGAAACTGAAACAATTTGAAATGTATTTTGATATTTGTTTGATGTCAGAATTTCTAACAAAAAAATCTAGTACACGGTTAACCCTAAAGGCCATCCCTGTAACTTCCCGCTAATTCTATGCTTTTGCGCTCAAAATTCCACTTAATACAATGTTTCTGAGCTCTTCGAGCTAAAAATATAATTTATGTGTTATTTTGAGCTCTCCGAGCTCAAGAAGTAGCTATTCTATCATATTGAGCTCTTCGAGCTCAAAAGGCCAATAAAAGTTTTATGAATCACGATTTTTAAAATTTTCAAACTGCCATAACTTTTGAATGAATCAACCGATTTTTACGCGGTTAATTCAGAAAAAATTGGGACTAAAACAATTTATCAGATGAAAAATTTCGGAGTTATAAAAAAAACACTTCTTTCGATTTTTTTCGTCAATGATATCTCACGAACGAATCAACCGATTTTAATGTTATAAGAGGTTTACATTCACACACACACACATACATACATACAGACACCATCGCGGGAAGGGTCAGGAAAGATTCCTAAGGCCTCAAAACGCCGAGATCTGTTGAAAACTCGATTTTTGCAAAACGGGGTAAAAACAATAACTTCCCAATTTTTCGGAAATCTTCGTTAAAGTTAAAAAGGGAAGTTAAAAATCAAATGAATATTTAATTGCACAGGAATAAATAATCTGAGAAAGTAAACATCAATCAAGCAGAACAGAAAACTCATACATTCGATACGTGCGACAAGGATGACTCACGTTACTACCCGTTCGGGTAGCCATACCTAATGAGGTACCATCCCGTGCTGGGTCTTCGAAACATCGTTATTCGTATTCGTAAATTTGACATGTTTTCTTTGTTTTCAGTCCTATTTAAAAGATAGAATTTGTGATTATGCTAATTAAAAAAGATTTTGCATAGGGGTTTACGAAAATTCAGTCTATAGTTTTACAAAAAAGCGATGATGACTGTGGGATAAAAATAATTCGCGTAAATATAATAGCAGCAATCGCGGTTGATTTGATGTCATTTTTTGAAGAGTGTCGATTTTTTGTACCGTTGTCTGTCTCCGAAACTTTTAGAACGAAATGAAATTTAAATGAAACCATATTGGAATAACCTCCTTTCATTTAAAAAATGAATTTTGCATATCCGTCTATATATGACGTATATGACGGAGTTATGCTCGAACATAAAAAAATAAACATCCGAATTAATAAACTCCTCCTTTTTGAAGTCGGTTAATAATAAACTTAATTTCAATTTCTTTAAGTAATGAGTATTTATGAATAATGTGGAAACCCTACTATTAAAATTATAGAAGTTTCATACAAACTTTGCCTCCCGATTTTATCCCCCTTTGGGGGTTGAATTTCGCAAACTCCAGTCTTATATTACAGTATATAATTTTGCTACATAAAACAGGATTTACGATACTATGTCTTACAAATGATGCTGACTCTACGGGATACATCTAAAAGCGCGCATTAGTATTGAGCTTTGCATCGCGATTACAATAGTTTTTAGGGCATAAAATGTGTGCATCAATCGGACTCTGTCTTACTGATGTGATCATATCTATACTAATATTCTAAAGCTGCAGAGTTTGTTTGTTTGTTTATTTGAACGCGCTAATCTCTGGAACTACTGGTCCGATTTGAATGATTCTTTCAGTGTTGGGTAGTCTATTTATCGAGGAAGGCTATAGGATATATTTTTTTTGAAAATTAGGGATCCGTAATAAAATTGCTATTTTGTAACACAAGGTGTAAAATTGAAAACCTATTTTTGCGTGCGCTGCAAAAACTATTGACAATAGAACAAAATGATGTATTTATTTATTTATTTATTTATTTAGAAAACCAACAGCTTACATAACTTGTATACATACAAAAGGTACTTATCAATAGTAGGCTAATTATAGGTTTCCCTTAACTTTAATTAGTACAAAGTTGTGATTAACATTAATAAAATAAAAATTATAACAATGTGCATTACAATAAGTTACAATGAAGAATGACAAATAAAACAAGAAAAAGATGTATACTCTACCCTAAAAGTACGTATCTAACCGTTTTCATGTTAAAAACGTATTATATTAGTGTATTTAATTAATCAATTGTATGAATCAATATTTCCCTCAATATAGGTACTCTTAGTGCAATATAGTCAAAATCAAAAACGAAGGAGAACGAAACGAAAAAACACAATGTAACAAAAAAGCTATGCTAAATAAATAAGGCCACACAATGTCCAACTATTATCTTGACGACCTTCATGGTCGAGTGGCTTAAGCACCAGTTCCCCGGGGAACGCCACTCGAGTGGGTCGAGGGTTCGATCTCTGGCTATGGTCAATGCAGAACTCAAACTTTCCACATTGGCTCGGGTGATGTGGCGTCGTCGCTGTTACTGAACTCAATAATACAGGAACTTTAGCTACTAAAGCTACTAAACTAGGGTAAAGTATAAGGAACAATATAAGTGTTGTTGTATATGTGTTGTTTATTCCTTGCGTCCCATGAGAAAATGTACAATTCTGCCTTTAAATATCTGTTTTGAAATACCGAATAGTTCCAATTTATTAAATTTCTCATTGTAAGTGCTTGCGATACGCGCTAGAACGTTGTTCTTCGCGTAATTTGTGGAGAAAAATGGGGTGTACAACAAGGGAGTGCGTCGAGTACGTCGCTTCGGAGAACACAACGCCATACTCGCCAGCAGACCTGGACAGTCCAGATGCCCATTTAAAATATCAAACAGAAGACACAGGTCCAACAGGTCTCGCCTCTCCTCAAGTGTCAAAAGGTTGTGCCGACGGCAGCTACTCAAGTAAGAATCGGAAGAGATGCGCATACGATAATCAAGATGACTAATAATTTTTTTCTGAATGCGCTCAATACTATCTTTATACGTTTTGTATTGAGGTGACCAAATTGGACTCGCATATTCTAGTACGCTGCGAACGTATGCGAAATAAACTGTTTTAATTGCAGAAATATCTTTGAAAGGCTTACATGATCGCAGCACAAACCCTAAATTTTAGAAAGCCTTATTGACAACGCGATCTATATGAGCAGACAATGACAGTTTACTATCCAAAAGGATACCAAGGTCGCGAACTTCATTGCCTGACGGAATCGGGTTATTGTTGAAATTATACTTATATTTAATTGGATTTAGCTTACGGGTACATATAATAGACTGACACTTGGTTACGTTTACAGTAATTTTATTTTTAATGTAATACCTATGAAGACTGTCCAGATCAGATTGCAAAGATTCGCAGTCATGGTAGTCCTTGATGCGAAGAAAAACTTTTTTATCATCCGCATACAGTAGGTGTTTGGAGTGTTTCACGTGTTGCCCGATGTCATACAGATATGCATTGTAAAATAAAGGCCCGAGATGCGAGCCTTGAGGAACTCCCGTCGGTATTTTCACAAAATCTGATCTAAACCCACCCAACACGACCGCCTGAGAACGATTTTCCAAATATGATGGAATCCAGCGAAGCAAGTCTCCGTGGATCCCAAGTGCGTAAAGTTTGTGGAGCAAAATGACGTGGTCTACCCGGTCGAAAGCTTTTTCAAAGTCCGTATATACCACGTCAACCTGCCCGCCACCACCCATATTCGTCAAAACGTAATTTGTAAAATATGAGAGGTTCGTGACAGAAGAACGACAACGAAGGAAACCGTGTTGATGCTCCGACATGCCTTTATAAAGAACAGGATATATAGCTTCGTATACGAATCTTTCAAAAACCTTGCCTAACGTATTTAATATCGAGATACCCCTATAGTTTTCTACACGTGTTCTTGAACCTTTCTTGTGTAAGGGTATAATTTGGGCATTTTTCCATGTGGTAGGAAAGGTACCTTCGGCTAAAGAGCGATTAAAAATAAGGGATAGTGGGAGTGCCAAAGATTCGGCACAATTTTTCCAAAAGAGGGGAGGGATGCCATCACAACCGGCTTCTTTGGAGCAATCAAGACTGGCTAAAGATTTCCATACCGCTTTAACAGGAACGTCAAATGTAGAAATTGAGTCATTACTTGTGGATTCTATAGGAAATGGTGATGCAGTGTTGGGTTCACCAAAGACACTTTTAAAATATTCACTAAACGCTTCGCAAATCGAATACCCATCTGAGTAGGAGCTGGAGCCCAGAGTGACAGTACTAGGGTAATTAGAGCCCCCGCGTAGTGATTTAACATATGACCAAAATAACTTGGGACAGGTTTTCACAGAACGTTCGACACTATTTATGTATTTTTTATAACATATATCTTGGACACGACGCTCCCTCCTACGCAACATAGAGAATTCGTCGTAATCGAGTAGATTACTATATTTTTTCCATCGGGAATGTGCCTTAGTTTTTTCTTTTATTATTTTAATCAAAGACTTGCTATACCAGATTGGATATGATCGATTTGCGCTACGTTGTCGAGCAAAAGGCACATAATTTACAACCGCATTGTTGACGATTTTATAAAATAAATGTGTTGCGTCGTCAACTGTACCGGAACCCAGTAAAGACTGCCAGTGAAATTCAGCAAAATGTTTATTTAGACTGTCATAATCTCCCTGTCTATAGTTACGCCTTAAGCTCTTCAATTCGATCAGAGGCCTCACTGCCAAATCTAATATTTTTACACCAAATGAAGGATGGGCGCGATCCTCCCCGACAAATGAAGTGCATCTGTCGACCGTGAGTGGCAAATTACAAAATGCCAGATCTAAGGTGTTCCCTGAATAATTAAGTAAGTTATTATACTGTGAAAAACCGAGTAAGGATAAATCGTTTATTAATTGAGCGCCGGCGTTCTGTACCAAAACAGGTCCTCTTTTTAAGAAAGTTGGGTTATTCATATTCCATTGAATAAATGGTAGATTGAAGTCCCCTATGATAAGGTAATTGTTTTGAGAATTACAATTTAAAATATTATTTACTGAGTTTAGAATAGAATTAATATCTTGTGGAATACGATTGCAATCAGGTGGAACATAAATTGCGCTAATAAACAAGGCCGCTGATGAACTAAAGGCTTGTGCTGGTACCAAGACCGTCAGCATTTCAACGGGCGGGCGTGACTCATGTTCGCTGTATCGCCGTGCCCCGAGACTACTCTTAACTAGAATCATTACACCGCCACCCGTTGACTTACCGCACGAACCAAGATCACGATCCCTCCGAAAAACGTCATACCCACTATCACAAACCTCTCCATCGAAGAAACTGTCTTGCAACCATGACTCCGTTATAACAACAACATCATAATTATTTAATCTTAAACTATGTCTGAATTGTGAACACTTAGTTCTCAAACCACGAACGTTTTGATAGAATACAGTTAAGTTAGCAGCCATTGAGCTTTGAAAACCACCAATAGTTATGATCTAATCGTTTGTGCAATTTAACCACAAAGTAAGACATAGTATTCTTTAATAAATAAACATGAACCGTCCTGTTCCGTCTCCTTGCGGAGTGTTCGTTTTCTGATGATATATAGATATGAATTCTTAAAATAATTTTAATTACTATATTGAGAAAAATACATTTTAAAATATTTAAAAATACTGGGAATGCGATATGATTATTATAAAGACAGACATGCGGGTAAGTCATAAAAGCGATCGCATGATTCATTGCGCACTGACCATGTCCTAGACAAGTGTTGTGCAGCTTACGCAATAAAAACAGGTGAGAGTTATTGATATCATTACGAGTGCCTTCTGCAATCATTTCTAATGCAGTATTTTGATAAAGATGACTTTTTATGAATATAATACTATTTAAATTCTGAGTACTAATTAATAAAAACATGTAAGATTTTATACAAGGTCGTGACTTTATAGATTGTCTATTCATATATAAAATTTGAGTAAGGGTTATAATCAAAGAAATAAATTCTATCCTAATGAGATCGTTGTAGGAGTGATTTAGTTTAATAACCAATTGTACACTGTGTCTATTAAAAACGCAATATAATATTAAACTCACGTGTTTTCTGCGAGCGCATAATACAGCATGACTATTGTTAACTCGGGTCGCCATAGATGTAAGTAGACTCTCAGAAAAGACAGGGTGCACAAAATTAACAATAATATTAATGAAATAAATTGATTCATACCAGTGGAAAAGGCAACATATTTGTACAAAACTAAAGCATCTAGCCGATATTAAAAAAATTTTTTGTAGTCTTCTTCCATAGTTATCAAAAACGCCGGGCTTGTGTCGTTTTTTCGTACGTATATTTTACCATATTTGGTCCATACGTATTGATAATTTTTTTGTTTGGCCAGCTGCTTACTTTTTTGTAATAATAATTTGTTGTAAATGGTCAAGTGCTCGTTAACATAAATAGACTTCGGGGCTCCTCTCAAATTTATATCTTCAGGTGACAGACGATATTTCCGGGCACATGAAATGAAATTGTCCCGTACTAAAAGGGATTTAAATTTGACTATTATGACCCTGGGCCGCCCTGGAACTTTAACTTTTGGTGTCACTCTATTTATTTGAACTATGTCCGCTGCTATTAGTTCTGTATTAATCTTCCTAGCCATCAAACTAATTATAGCCATTAATCCTCCTCCTCACCTCTCTCTTCTGGCACTCCTGTAATCTCCAAATTCAGCAATCTATCCCTTTGTTCAGATGAATTCATTTCAATCTTCAATTGTCGGTTTTGTTGCTTGATTTCATCCAGCTCATCTTTTAAGCTATCTATTTTTTTTATATTTTCCGTAAACGCCTCAACTCTCTTACTGATATTGTCCTGTTGGTCACTAAAGAATTGAGTTGATACTTGCAAATTGATAAATTCCCTCTCCAAGCCCGCAAACTTACTGTCGAGCGATTGCACAGTTTTTTTATTTCCGAGTATTCTAATCGAATATTGAGCATCTCGGTCTTCAGATCCTGAGAGGTTTGATTTATGACCGCCAGATTTTCTTTTAATGTGTTAAGGGTCTCATTAATGACAGAGTTGTCTCTCACAATTTCCGATTTCCACTTGTTCAACGAGGCCATCATGTTGTCAGAGAATTTGTTAAAAGCATCTGTATAATCGTCGGTATGCTTCCGCTTACGAATAGGTCCACCAGCCTCTGTTTGTTTAAACTTAGATAAGTCCGGCGTGGAGCTTGAGTTCTCCTTAGGTGATCGTAACATGTCTATACTTTATATAGCCTATGGATGCCCCGCACGACGACTGCGATAAGAGAAATAAAAAACAATTCTGCGCGTAACAAGTCACTGCGACACTGATATTGGAATTTGAGATTTATACGTTAGATTATAAAGATGAGTTTAAGTGATAATTTAGTAAGAAATTAAAATTATAACGAATAACACGTCCGCTCACAACTCGGCTCGAAGCAGTATAATGTACTACGGGTTTGTAGATCCCATTAAGACCTAGAAAAAAGTTCGCGAGAACATATATCTAGCTATCATGCTTTAATCACAATAACCGATTTTGTGTTCAAAATAAGTATTAAATCGTCTGAAGAAAAAAAACTACGTTAAATATGTATCGTAATATTAATCTTTATCGACATTAAGCATTATGTTATCAAGAGTATTTATGTATAAGTAAAATACTTTTTGTTTCATCTCAATCGGATATTTCTTTTAAAAGTTATCACGTGTGTAAAGATGTTAAGAGTTGGTACCTATTAATGAGTTATGGGCCATAGAGTTTTTTATCAACATAAAATCCTGTAATAAACTTTTTCGAAATATATTTGTTGATGATTGTAAGTATAAGATCTTTGAAGATTATAATAAATACATTTCTAAAATAACTCTGCTAGGAAATCCACGCGCGCTTGATGCAAGCATGTCAAGACGCATGCAAAAGTGTCGGGATCTCATTGTTATCTACACTAATATTATAAGGAGGAGAGATTTGTATTTTTGTATGTTTGAAATAAACTCAAAAACTTCTAAGCCGATTTTAAAAATTATTTCACCATTAGAAAGCTACATTCACGCTGAGTAACATAGGCTATATTTAATGCTAGAAAAATTTAAAGAATTTTGTCCACCCGTGCGAAGCCGGGACGGGCCGCTAGTTACTTATATACTGCAAGGTTGCTTACTTTCTCCGCTCCTTTTTTCTTTAAATTAATTCTTATATAACTTCTATTATCATCCGACGATATACAGTCATATGTACAGGAAGATGTATCTAGTTTAGACAAAGTTAACTTACTATTCAACGACGAATACAACTACTTTTTTGCATAAGTACCTAAGTTGGAAAACTCTTATAGCTGATTTAAACCAGTCTAGCTGTCACTCAGTGGGAATCTAACATTTTTAATATTATTCATGTACTTAGAGCTCTTAAACACGGGCGGCACGTTGCCGACGACAGTGCCAACTGCAGCCGTCGACACTCGTTGGCGACAAGCGTCGACGCGTCGGCAGCAGCCATCGACACGCATAAGCGACAGCCGTCGACACCCGTCGGTGGCATCCGCTGACGCTATATACAAGGAGCTAGGCCAGTTTCAAAATGGATTTGGAAGAAGAACCATTGTTATTACTTTTACTCCATCGTCTGTATGGAGTCTTTCAAAATAGCCGTTAGCTCATCAAAAGATGGAATTGACATTCGAAAATAATTGAAAATTTTTTGCTCGTTCCTTCGTAAAAGGAAGAAAGAATATCACGACTGACGTATTTAACGCTAACTTTAGATTGTTTAAAAGGAGTATTACAGATTTGTTCAAACCCGGATCCCAAGACCTCTAAAGTTAAGATTATTATTGTTTCTTTGTTATCACATCAGTCTTCACCATCGCCGGGCATAAACACTGAAGCTACAGTGTTCAAGCCCGGCGATGGTGAAGTTCCTCCGAGGAACAACTAGCCGTGCTGGTGAACCACTGTGAAACACACAACTGGGACATTATCATCTCCGCGGACAGCACTGCGCATCATCCTCTGTGGGAAAGTAAGGATACAAACAAAAGAGACGAGTCACTAACCAAATACCTTTTCCAAACAAACCTTAACATTGTAAACAGAGGCACCGACCCGACCTTTGTAAGTTCAAGGTACCAAAGATGTATATCAGTCACTGTCATATATTTCAAACTTTGGCAACAAACTTAGTTATAATTAAAGTTAAATAAAAGAGGTTTATTATTTTATGCTTTTCAGTTTTTTCAGCGGTTAATTTTTTATTGCATAGTTTTCTTTATGTGCTTCTATAATGGCCAAATAGGTGTCATATCGACAGGTCGATTAGTTTCCAAACCATCTTTTACCGAGAAATGTTAGTTTCGACCAGAGGTAAGATAAAGATAAAATTCCTATAATTTCTTTAAAACTTCATATAATTTCTTTAAAAATAACAACACTCGTAAATTATTGTCCTAATAAATTGATTTAAATACAAATCAATTCTATTATATGATGTGAAGTTTGTGGCACATAGTTCACAGGAATATAAATTAATTTGAAATAAAAATAGATATTTTGAAGTAACTTTTTTTTTTAATTGAGGGATGGCACGTATCACGAGAGCTGTCCTTCGCTGACCACCACCGCGTCTGTTTCCAAATACAATATAAGCCAAAAAGCCCACTCCCGTCTCGTAATCCCCGCAAAATAGATATAAATTGGTACACAAATTTACTTACCAAAACTCTATGTGATAGACAAATAATAGCCGTGACACTTATTACAGACAACGAAGAAACGAACGTTCAAGCTTTACCACAGATTTACTAAAAAGCTATGAACTAACATGCCCTGTGGTAACACCTAAAGGCCCGGAAAAAAGTTCTTGGTCCTCGCCGGAACTAGAATCTCGTAGAAAAAGTCTGAAAACACTCTTCAACAGGGCAAAGAACAAAAGGAATCCTGAGGATGGGGACAAATACAAAACCACTACAAGAAGCGAATCAGATTCCGCAATTTGAGTTTTAGTTACGTCCCCCTTATAAATTATAGTTATTATTTTAAAGGATATTTGTAGTGATAAAATAACTGTTTCTCTAATGAGAAATACTGTTTCTCAGGTAATCCTGGGCTCAACTTAAAGTTAAATGAATAATATTCTTACAAATGACAAAAATATGCGAAAATAATAACAAATTATAAAATATGAAAATTACGAGATTACTGATTCATTACTCTCAGAGATCGATTTCAGCAAGTAATGCCCCATAAAGTACCCATGATGTATCTTTTTTTTTAATTATAAAAGCTAATGATGTCGCGCAGTTTTTAAAATTAGTCAGAAGCTAAGGAAGATCTTTAATTAATCATTTTTAATGTTGAAAATTCCATTCTGTCCTGCTTGTTTCCAATCTTTTGCTATTGATCAATTTTTTTGCATTTTATGTCAAAGTTAGGAAGGAGATTATTTTACTCATAAAACTACATGCAATAGGTATTGTATTAAAAAAATTACTAAGAAAAGCTTACTCATAAAAGTCATAATTTATTAAAGCCGTTCAGTTGTTTATCATAAAAAATAACGAAAAAATTATAACTCAAAAACTACAAAAAATCGCAGAACATGATGTTAAATGAGTACATGGGGTTAAATCGATACGTATTATACTCAGCTATCACCCAGCACCGGCTTGTCACTTTCAAAGAAATGTTAAATTTATATGTATTGAATGGGAGAGGACACTGAATCCCATACTATAGACATTTGTCTATTTTAAAATACAGGGAAATCAAGCACAAATTGTATCACGTTTCTGTTAATAAAGCATTATATTTTATTTTAGTATTTTTTTTCACAGAGACGTCCATTATTAAAATTAATGCTTTTTTCCCCGAATTAGATGACTTGCATAAACAAAAAGAATTACAATTAAGTTGGATACTATAACGACACGAGAAAATGATGAATCTCATTCTTAAAAGGTTTGTCAAAAAATATGCATAATTCTAAATTTACGAACAATAGTGATGCTATAAAGGTGTACAACGTCGCTACTACTTCGCACTATGTGCATTTGAATTTTCAAATAAGTTGAATATATAATATTTCTGATCAGTCCTATTTATAATATTTTTAGCAATATACCAAATTATGGATTAAACCAAATCCAATATTATGGATTTTAGCTTAGATATATTTAATATTATATCTCGGTAAAAGATTATAATATTAGCTTTATCTTAACTATATAATTGACTCTTTTTCATAGTGATTACTTAGCATACATGTGTTTTCAACTTTACGACGGTTTCCTATTTAGTTTTCACCATACGTCTATAATTAAAAGAATCTGCTAATAATGTAGATTATAGCAATCTCGTTTTTACATTACTACGTTCATCTTAAGTCTTGCAAAAACATAGTGTACTAGGCAAGTGTACTATACTAGTTGATAAACATAAAGCTACGCTAGCACCACATATTGAAGCGGAGCGTAATTCTTAAAAAAAGAAAAAAATAATTTCGATGTGAATTTTTGCGAATTTCAAAATTCGGGTTACAATCTGGTCCTAAACCTGTTGATTCGATTCCACACAAAAAATATTAAAATCGGTTAAGAACTCGGGAAGTTATGGTGTAACAGACATTGCGCCATTGAAGCTTATCCATGGGAGCTTCGCTCGCTCCGCTCCAATTAAGGTGTAAAGATATGACAAACATATTTGTTAGTAAGCTTTCTCACGCTAACCATTTGAAAAATCGAAACACACTTATGGACTTCTCCGTGTCGTTAGTATATTTTTATTTAACACTGACAAATGCAACCGAATTCATCAAAAAATAGTGTATTACTATTTCCCGCAACTCTTTGAGTATATCGAAACCATCTTTGATAATGAGAAGTTTTTTTACTATCCTAACAAACTTAACATAACATATAAGATATTATCATCAAGTCGCTTTGAAATATTCAGACTTGAAATATACATATATGTACAAATATCTGTTATTTGTACATATATTCTAAAAACCTACCATTAGAATTCTGACCTCAATATTTTATGGTTATATATCAAAACATGACTGTGTAACCCCAACTTTAAAAAAGTAAAAACAATTACTTTGTTCTTAGTCTTTCGGAATTCTTCAATATCATTCGATTTCTGCCATGAACGTGCTCTTGAAAGAAAGTTCTGAAAATACATGGAAGCCATTTGAGTTAAGAGCATAATCAAGTAATAGCGTAGACCAAAATCGCTCAAAATTTTTAAGCTGTTCTTCTGTGAGATTAAAAATAAGCAGGCTTCGGAAAATTCAACCAAGTAAGAGTTTTCGTGGTAGTAGAGCCTTTTCAGTGAACCCGTCAGTCAAATTTGTGACTGACAGCCTGTAACTCCGGACCCCAACTCATGCAATTGTCAAAGATTAACTCTAAGTGATTATTTAAACTTTTAATTTAAATAATCACTTAGATCTATCACATTTAATCGCAGGTTAGTAATTAATTATCAGGAAATTCGTATTTAAGATATTGCATTTATTTTTATTAGTCCAAATAACGCATGTTACATTATTCTCCTAAAAAAACACATTCATTTCATTATTACAATTATTAACGATCATTTCTTTCTTTACCAGTAAAGACGACTTTGTCTTTTATTTCTTTCTACTGTTGGAAATGTGATTGTATATTTTTATTGTTATAGAATGAGGACCTGATGTAAAAAGTTTTAATTTAGTAAATTGCGTTTTCAATTTATTTGCGCCGTGATTGTTCGTCTTTATTGTTTTTTACTGTAAAAATAAGTAATTATGATTTCTACGAACTGGGAACATTATAATATATACAAGGTGTTACAAAAATACCTATTAAGGCTGAAATATCATTGAGTATACATAGAATTTAAATAATAGTCATTTTTTTTGCTGTAGTCGGTGTTTGCGAAGCCGTAGTGGTTTCGGAACAAAATAATATCGAAGCTTAGCAAAAGTATTGATAATATTTTTACATTAATTGCGATTAGCTGTTTAAGGTAATTAGCTTCTATAGATGCATCTAGCATAAATAGTCTTTGATATTCAAATACTATTTATTTCTATGCGTGTTTATGAGTTTTATTTTATTTTCTTTGTAAGAATCTTCTGAAACTTAAAACAGTGATTTCTTCAAAAAATTCAGACCATTTCAAAAACACGATCAAAGATCATTTATGACTGATGTTTACAAAATATAAAGTTTATTCAAAAATCTGTGTATAATTTAATCTATGGGGCCCACTTTAATCTTCACTTAATAATAATAATAAACAAAATACATATAGTGTACAAAAACATAATCATAATCACAGCATCGTGTTTTATTATATTGTAATCTTATTATAGCTTTAACTCATTTTACAAGGGCAAAACGCTAAATAAGTTTCATTTAAAATTTATAAGTACTCGTATAAGAAAGTCAATGAATTATAACCTTACTTTAGTAACCTTAGTAGACAATTATTTCCAAGATAAAACTAACAAGAAAAAGTCCCTCACATTCGTAACGTACTTATTCATGTTCTTTGAAAACTTTTCCTTTCTCATGTGTACAAAGCTCTGATTTCCTGGCATTGATAAACTTTTGCTCAGAAAACAGACAAAATAATCGACTTAATACTTTTTGAAATATAACTGTTACACATGTATATAGACAACGAAAAAACATACACATACACTTCAAGCAAATAATATAATCATCTTGTAAACATAGCTTCTATAAAGGAATTAGGTGAATAAAAATATGATTTAATATATTTTCAGTATCCGTAGAAAGTGTTTCCTATCTGTACATATAATTTAAATACATGAGTTATATATTTAAGATGATAATTATCACAGATTCAAAAAATGAAAGCGAAAAATTACTAACTGAAAAACAATTGTCTGACTGCACAACGCCGCAGCCTACTTGTAAATAATGCGTCGCAAATCATAGCTTCTGATGACGATTTGTGACCCTATCCGATCCCAAAATCAAATAGCATTCTAGGAATAATTTTTAAATATCGTCAGTAAAGATTCTTCACTTCTCCTTATCTGCCGCCCCAGGAAGCCCAAGGGCGCAAAAAAAAACAAGTCACGTTTGTGTGTATTACTCTTTAATTAATTATTTAAAAAAAAAATTAGCACAAATATCAACGTGAAAGGGGTTTAGTAATGTAATTGTTCATTCGTTTTCTTTCATGTATTAAGTTATGTTATACAAACCTCTATCACTTTTAACTCTGCATCTGTTGTTATAAAAATGTTTTCACTAGTTTAATAATATTAGGGGTTAAAGTATGAAATTGCCGATTTGTACTGAAAATCTATATTGTTTATTTTTTAAATTTTTAACAAATTTATTTAATCAAAATAGTTGCCATTATTATCTATACATTGCTGCCATCTAATGGGAAGGTCATTAATGCCTTTGCGATAGAATTCCGACGATCTAGACTGCACAAACTGTGTGAAAGCATTTTGTACTGCCTCCTGGGAAGAAAACTTCTTGTCACGTAGATAATTGTCCAAATCACGAAAAAAATGGTAGTCCGTTGGAGCAAGGTCTGGTGAATACGGAGGATGACGAATGGTTTCTAACTGCAGTTCCTGAAGGGTCAAAATGGTTTCTCGTGCTGTGTGAGGTCTCGCGTTGTCGTGGAGCAATAATGGTGAAGATCGATTCATGAGTCGGGGCTGTTTTACTGCTAGTTTTGTCAACATGGTTCGGAGTTCGGCACAATAGACATCTGCCGTTATTGCTTGACCAGATCGGAGAAAACTATAGTGAATAACACCATGCTGAGACCACCAAACAGTTACCATTACCTTTTTATTGGTAAGTTTTGCTTTAGGACACTGTTGTGGCATTTGACCTGGGGTCAGCCATTGCATTTTTCTTTTCCGGTTATCATAAAGAATCCACTTTTCATCACATGTTACAATTCGATCCAATATTCCTTCATTTCTGTACCGGTTCAACAAGGCAACACAAGTTTCAACACGCGTTTCTTTCTGCAGATCAGTCAAATCATGAGGCACCCATTTTTCGTATTTTTTTATTTTATTGATTTGACGCAAGTGAGTCAATATTGTGGGTAAGGTAACGTTAAACCATGCCGCTAATTCCTGGGTACTTTGACTAGGATCGGCTTCCACTATCTCTCTTAATTCATCGTTATTTACCTGTGTGGGCGGTCTTCCTCGTGGCTCGTTCTTTAAGTCGAAATTTCCATCACGAAAGCGTTTAAACCAAAATCGCACGGTGCGTTCATTAGTAGACCCCTCTCCAAACGCAGCATTGATATTGCGGGCTGTTTCTGCCGCGTTAGTTCCGCGTCGGAACTCGTATTCAAAAATAACTCGAATTTTCGCAGTATCCATCTTTCTTGTCTAAATTGAATAACAAAAACAATTGAAAGTCGATATTCAAATGTTTTACATTTTTTAAAAAAAGAACATCATAGAAACCATTTAAAAAAAGTTTCATTCGAAAACCTCAAACCATGAAGATTCTATGTCAATTCAAAGAACCTATTGCAATAAAACGGCAATTTCATACTTTAACCCCTATTATTTCTTTACTATTTTGGTACTTTTTGATTTGCTGATTTGCATACTTATTAGTACAACAATTTCGATTTAATGTTTAATTAGTTGAAATAAAATTAATAAAGCTATATTCAATGCATTAACGAGCATTTTCTTTAATTAGACGATATCATCTTAAATCTCAGTCAGGCGGAGAATATTTCTTGTCCTTAAATATTCTAGCAAGTATCGCCGGATTAATGAAAACGCTTTGTAAAATGTGGCTATGGTAATAATTTTTTATTCTCGTTCATTTTATTTTAATTGCACTAGTTTGCTTTGCTATTAAACGAAGAAGAGTATCACTGCGGTATTTACAACCGGAAGGTGGTTCTTGTCATATCATTATTTTATGCCGAATAGTGTCCAGAATGGCACCTTCATGTTTAATATAAAAGACGACTGAAGGTTATCGCCATATTATTCCCGTAGACCACAAAACTATTTTCCGAGTTTTGTGTCTTGTTCACTTCACTCCAACCCGCCTGCCAAGCGTGGAAATTATGACAAAACTCATTATTTTTGGGGAAAGCTACTGTCCAGAAGTGGATATCTTTCGGCTGCGAAAATGATAATGGTGAAGGTCATAAGGCTTAATAAAACTGGAGAATATTTGACTGACAAATGTAATACACCTAATTCGTCGACTTATTTAAGAATTCAACTTACGTTCGGTAAAGTAATTTATACATATTTAGTTTTAATCTAGTTAAGTCTTAAGTTTTATATCTTTATATCTTGTAAATTTATATATTTTTGTTGCTTAAGCGTTAAACTGCTAGATTTATATCTAGAGTAATGAATAAAATAATATTATTGTTATGCCGAATATATTTTCTCTCTATTTGTCAATTTATTACTTTGAGCCATATTAATATCACACTGCCAATATCAATAACCAATCCCAACAAGAAGATAACCATGATGATACTATATGTTTGTTGCCAGATATATTAACCTGCAAAATGTTGGAAACCGACATGAATTGAATAGTATATCCCTAGGTATTCCTGAGGGCAGGTTAATATGTGCGGCCGTTGTTGTCCTTATCTTCTTGCATAACACTGCAGATCGAACCAATTGTCTTGATAACAATGATTGTAGATCAAGAAACAAACATAACGCAATTGCAACTAACTTTCATATTCAAAATGTATAATGCCAGTCTTTGCATGTTGAGCGCTGTAGGTATAAAGAAAACTGTTAGGCTGAGCGATCGGTGTCGCATTATACGATCATAATGTATTACAATAATCTCTAAAAACAGGTGTTTATCAATATTAATTAATCTAGAATTACGTAAATTGCTTCAATCATTTTATCAAATAATGGATGTCTTTGACAACAATTGATAAAGGAATTGATGCATTATGTGGGGTATGTAATGTGTGTACATACATATATAAAAGCTGAAAGTTGAAAAAATAAATATATAAGTGTTTCTTAATTCATTACAAATTCCGGCTCACAAAATATTTCTACCGATAGGTAAATAAATTGAAGAAAAAATATTATTTTCATTATAAATAATTTTTAATAAATCATATTATCTAGTCACTATCAGGCAAAGGCCTTCCCACTAGCATGCCCTTCATTTCGGTCATAGGGAATATATAACATAACCTTTTGTAAAAAATATTTATTTTTAAAGAAATTATTAGAATTACTTTTTCAACATTAACTAGTATCAAATATCAAGCTGGATACGAACACACAGTATTCTTTAAATTGAGACAAAATATATTTTTTTTATAATAATTTCTTACACTTAACAATTTTGCAACGTTCAAATAACAAAAAAAATATAATAACATATTAATTATTTTTAGTTCTTACACTTCCGCGCTTATCGCATATTTATATAAAACGTCTTTAGCCAGATTTATTATTGTTTTTCAAAGGAATTTCAATCATATCGAGTAGCGATTTCTATCATATTTATGCTAAATTTTAATCAGCTACGTTGTACTACCAAATACATATTATTTTGTTTTTCTTACATTTTATTAAGTTTTGAGTCTACCACCTCTTCGGAAATCGGTAGGTCCTTCTGATAGGACTAGCAAAAGAACACGACAGACTTATATTTTTAATACAAAAAGAGCTCACAACAACACTACTTAGGTCTCGCAGTGTTGGAATCCTCTAACCTTCATTTCTATAAAAAAGGGTATTCCCTCATATCAATTAAAGAGTTTATCAAATCTAATATAATGGGTGGGTAGTATGTTCACACACTATAAATTTATTATAGCGCCTATATTTTATACCGCCTACATGTTCTTTTACGCGCGTCCTTATAAGTGTGCTTTTTAGGGAGGTCACAATCTTACTATTATTATTTGCAAATAATAACTAATTAAAATAAGATAGATTTAATCACTAAATAAAATGTAAAAATAAAACAATTTTAACAATTAGGAACGTGCCCTTTTAAAATACTGTGAAGGTAGTAGAAAAACATGACAACCATTGTATATGTCATCCTGCGATCATGGCTCCTGTAAAGGAGTCGAAACGTCAGGATTAAATATAAAATAAAATATGCGCAAAATCCATAAAAAACTGTTTTATTCAAATGTGTAATGTGCGCGGAAGTGAAAGAACTAAATACATACATACATACATCATACATCATCAACTAAATCATCAGTTGAACGCATGCGTACACATGACATTACCTGCCATTTTTAAATTTCATAATGACAGTTTTAAAAAAAATAATAATGTAACTGTCATTATGAAATTTAAAAATAGCAGGTAATGTCATGTGAACGCATGCGTTCAACTGATTTTATTCATTGCGCATGTGCAAAATCCCGCACATGCGCACAAAAAATGTAACGAACACGACTATCCAATCTAGCAAAATAACGCATGCGTACTAAATCAAAATCTCCCAAAAAGTCAAGTGACTTGGGTGGTTTGCTTAGTAGACCATGTAAATGAGACAATGTGAGAGAAAAAGTGACTATATGGTAGATCCAAAGGTCAGAAGTAGTAAGATTATGATGGACCAAGAAGAATCAAAGTCTCCCATTATAATTTAATGAGAATAATCGGTGAAAATAGATACTAAAATAAAACTATTCATAGAGCATTAAAATAAGCCACATGGCTTCCATTTGGTTTTCAATTCTGTCAACCCTAACCCTGAGTAACTACGGCTGATTTCCTCGTCCACATATTCCTCAGATCTCGAAATAGCTCGCCCCTTCATTTCTATTATTTTATTATTAAACTAAATTATAGAACTAAATTTCAATCACCTGACTGATTTTACGTCCGCTCTGTTCAAAGGGCTATGTTACAATCCGCTAACTAGTTGGACGTTGAGTGACGCTTGTTCAAGCAATGTTCAGCCTAGTCATTTAATTAAATGTCATCATTCAATGAACGCGCTAGTTATCGATGAATGCAATCAAATAGCAGATTCAACCAGATGACTGCGACATATACAAATCAAAGCCTAAAAAAACCTTAGTTGTTTTTGATTTTATTTTTTTGCATTTACAATGCCAAATTTCGCAAACCGGGCGAGTGCTCTGACCGCTGAGCTACCGAGACGCTGGCAGACTGATTAAATAGTAGTTTAAATTCTCATTTGTCCAAACATCAGTGCTGTATGCTGGTTGCTGACATTGGCATTCGTTTCGAACATTTTATTCCTTCTACGTCGAGAAACTGAACGATTGGTGGAAGAAATTTTATAATCATAATTAAGACTATAACTGTTAGAAAGTTAAATTATATCTGTACAATCAACTTTTATTTACTTTGGATCAATAAATTTATCACTATTGTCATCCAGCAACAAAAATTTCAATTACAGGACACAACATTTTTGAAGTCATAAAAATTTGAATGCTGCCTCTCTTTCTATTAAAATTGCTGATTATTATCTTTTGAATTATTTATAATGCAAAATTTTTGATGAAGTATGTCAAAAGTTTGCCTTTTCTTTCTTTTAATACACACGTGCATCATATCTCCTTCACATTAATTTTGGCCCTCAGAACAATAACTAAAGCTATAGAAGCCGTGCTAAAATAAAAACTGTATAACAGCTCTCGTATTCACTTAAAATAATCTAACATACATGGGTAAGAGCGAAATAGGCAACAATTGCAAGATTTTATTTTCTCGTCATTGCAACAAACTCTCAAAATACAAATGTCAAATGGTTCTAATTTGGTTGTAATTTAATACAACCAAATTAAAAATACGTGTTTGATGAACGTTGTTTCTGAAGTAAGACCAAATTCAATGCGGTCGTATTATAGTGACCGAACAGCTTTGTTATCAGCTAGCGTGAAATTATATTATTTTACAAGGAATTTGGTGATAAAACAACAGGAACGTGTGCATACAGACGCTTTATACATTTGGGAGCCCGCGTCCAGAATGGCTTGTGTTGTTCCAGACTGCAAGTCTAATGTATTAAAATCATTTAATACATCTGGCATCAAAATGTCACATTATCAAAATTTTGTAATTAGCACATTTGTCTTCTAGACCATCGATATGAACATTTTATAATGCAGTATTCATGGGTAGAGTTTTGGACCCGAACCAATTTATTTATTAGATTTGCTGTCTTTGTCTTCTAGACCCTCGATATTGCAGATTCTACACGTGTTTACTATGAGACATTACCGTCCGTACTAGTGTCATTGACATACCAACAGCATAAAAAATGTTAAATGTTTTTAATTTTATTTTAAAAATAAAATATCGCAATGCAATATCGATGCCGTTACATCACTGACGTAAGGGAAACTAGTGACAACCTTATAAATTACAGAAACAAAAGCCTTATGCTTATTTCTTTCTTACACATTTACAACTGTATACGTCAAAATAGTACGACGAACGACTTACGTTTTGTGTTGTTATTTTCGCACGGCTTCTATAGCTTTAGTTACTGATCTGAGTTTTGGTGTTTAACCATAAATTATCTATAAAACTAGGCGATGCAGTTGCTAAGCATAAAGCTACGCTAGCACCATATATTGGAGCAGACCGTAATACCTAAAAAAAAAAAAAAAATGCTTTCGATGGGAACTTTCGCGAATTTCAAAATTCGGGCTCTGTCACAATTTAATCCTAAACCTGTTGATTCGATTCCCCACAAAAAATATTAAAATCGGTTAAGAACTCGGGAAGTTATGGAAGCTCCAATAAATTTTACTTACAAACTGAAATAGATCAAAACTATATGTTTTCTGTTCTACATAGCGCTCCTCCTTCTTCTGAATATAATGAGAAAGACAACTGGTAATGTCATTGCCTCCTCTCTTGCCATATAAAACAATACTCTGTTTTATGAGTAACTTATAAATTATAAAATTATATACTGAATGTTTTCTTTTTTTAATTCAAGCTACTAGTTTTAGCTTGAATAATGTATAAAAGAGGCTTCATAACTAGAATTACATTAAACTTAATACTAGGTATAGTATACAATTCTCGACAAGCCCCGACATCAAAAATAAATTATAATTGTATATAATAAAAATATAAGTTTAATTAATTTTATTAATTGTTGGATCAGCTCGAATTTCGAAATACGCAAAAACAAAAAGTTATGATCAAGAAACATTGGCTCTATGGGATTTCCCATTAAAACTAAAAGCGCTCCGCTCCAATAACTAGTATGGCCATAAACAATTATCAACTTTTTAATTATTTTGAATTTGCAACGCGTTTATTATTTTAAAAACTTCTTTCGATTTTGCATCATTTCACATTAATATTTTTCCATGTTAGTTAGTTTTTCGTGTTTTTATTATCGAATTACAATATGGAATGGGGAGTTAATCTAATTCACAAGTAAATATGAAAATTTTACTTGCTTTTTATGATAACCCAAAATATTTAACTCATATGCTAATACCAATTTTATTTTCAGATGTGCGAGAGTTGATTATTTTAGAATTTCTCTAAAATGACTGTTATAATAATACACTGCAGCATCAAAGAAGGCGCCACATAAGGCAGCAAGCCGATCCTTTTGATTTGGGTGACACAGAATTTATTAAAAGATATCGCCTTACGAAAAAGTTGGCCATGGAATTGTGTGACGAACTAAGGCCACTGCTTAAAAAATAAGATCCACTGATTTATCACTTGAAACAAAGGTTAGTTAAGTATCAAAATGGATTCCACCAAGTGGACAGTAAACAAACAGTTAACAGATTGATCAAATTGTGGATTTTTTGGTTACATTTTAGTAAAATAAAAGGAAATAATTTAATAGAATCAACCAGCTAGTTACAGTTAGCTTCAAGTCCATCAGTCAGCACTCACGGTCCCAACTGACCTTTTGTTTATAGAAAGAAAAGCTATAAGTCTCCATTTGTGTACAATAAATTAATCTATCAAACTAGTGTATACTTAATTGTTGCATACTTTTAAGTTTTAACTGCTTTATCCTTTTATTCGACTAAATCTTATCAAAGGCCTATTGGAGACATTTGTGGACAATTAATAGCAAAGTAGATAGTGTCCACAATAATAGCAGAAGTAACAGCAGCTTTAAATTCTCCCATAGTGAGAAGAAGATATATTAGTTCCCAAAAATACTAAATGAAAGAGTTGATCTATTGATTAATGACTCTGCCTGTGCAGTCGATGGTCACGTGTTTGAATCCTGCAAGAAGCAAATGTATTTTTATTTATACATTATGAATATTCAAACAAATCCTTAAAATTACAGTAATAATTATAATTATTTTTCAAGGTTCTAAACATCGAATGCCCGGTGTGCTGGGATGCATAGAGCTATAGTTAGGCCTGTTGAAAATGAGGAACAATACTATTGCAGAAAACAGTATCATTCTCTGAATGTATAACTGGTAAGATATTTTATTTAAAAAATATTTTGGAATATCTAGAACTTCTTTAATGGCATTTTGTTACACTTTCAGATATGTAATGCTGACATGAACATAAGTGTGGATGCCAGTTATGATGGAGCAACACACCATTTTTTATATGGAATGTGCATCCATATAAGTCACATTTAGAAAATCTCAATGAGGCCAAGTGGTAAGTAAATATTTAAAAAATGCTTATTTTACGTGTAATATTATAATTTTGGGTTAAATCAAGAATTACTCTTTCTTTCTTATATTTTAAGGAGACTATAGCTATGAGAGAATATTAGCGGATACCCATTTATGAAGTTTTAAACTTATTGTGGTTGCCGCTCCTGACTCACCTGCAGCTCATTACACTGATCTCTATGTCCGCATTCGGAATGTCATCAAGAGAACAATCGGTCTTCTTAAAGCACGTTTTGGTTGTCTCCTTGTAGACAGAGTGTTACATTATAAACCAAAAGTAGCTGCTTCTATTACAATTACTTGTGATGTACGTAACATTTGTAATATAGCCAACATCTCTGTGTCTGAGTTGAGCAACGAAGACTTGCTTCAAGAAGCAAAAGTGCAAATAAAAATAAATGATGAAGACAGTGAAAGAGGTGGCAGCAACAATCAGATTCTTCAACAGAACATGGCTACCAGAGATATTCTCATCCATCGTTCGTGGGACTCCCTATAGACTTGAAATATACACTCGCGAGCAACCAAATCGACTCAAGCCCTCATTCTGCTTACAAACTTTGTTTTTACGTAAAGTATACAAGGTATTTATAAAAAAAGACTGTCCTTAGAAAGCTCAATATACAAGCTTTCATAAAACACTAATATTGTTTTTTTTTTTAAATCTAACGCATTCATTTTTACATCAATAGCACTATGAGTCGTTTTGCTCATTACGCTATCCGCGACTTGCGCTAACTGCCACCCCTATAAAAGCTCTCGCAACCGGCACACCTTATCAGTCGCTTATCACAAGTTGACATGTACACATCTCCGAGAATTGCAATCATTTTTTTCACGTTACCATGGATACCACACCTGAAGAAGCCGCTCAAGTTGTTGCCTTGTTGGAACAAGGACTTAGCCAGCGAGTAGTCGCTGCCCAGCTTCGCTTGAGCCAGTCTGCTATGTCCCGGGTCTACAGACGATTTCCAGAGACCGGTGCCTTCAATCGAAGACCAAGAACCAGCCGCCACCGGTGTACTTCTGACAGAGACGACCGTTTCATTGTCTCAACATCGCTGCGCAATCGGCATCTGACGAGTGTTGATGTTCAACAAGAACTCAGGCACGTTCGTGGTGTAGCTGTAAGCGAGTGGACAATAAGAAGACGACTGAGAGCAGCCAATCTCACTCCAAAAAGGGCTGCGACGGGGCCCAAATTGACTGCAGCCCACCGACAAGCGCGTCTTCAGTTTGCTCGAGAGCATGTCAATTGGACCATTGCCCAATGGCAGTCGGTTCTCTTTACTGACGAGTGCAGAATGTGTCTGCATGGCAACGACAGAAGAGGCCGAGTCTACAGGCGTCCGGGCGAACGATTTGCCCAATGCTGTTTCGCTGAAACAGTAGCATATGGCGGTGGTTCCTGTATGATGTGGGCCGGCATCTCTTTAGAGGGAAAGACGGAGCTCGTTTTCGTGCCTGGTGGAGGCCGAGGAGGCGGGCTTACAGCTGATCGGTACATCACCGATATTCTCCTGGAACACGTTGTTCCCTATGAAGGATTTGTCGGCGAGGACTTCGTATTAATGCACGACAATGCTCGTTGTCATACAGCGCGCATTACCCAGCAGTTTTTGGATGAAGTCCAGATGCGTACAATGGACTGGCCTGCGCTCAGTCCAGACTTGAATCCGATCGAGCATTTATGGGACCAGTTAAAACGAAGAGTACGAGCCAGAAATCAAGCCCCTTCGACGGTGGAAGAGTTGAAGGCAGCATTGTTGGAAGAGTGGGTTAACATACCTCAAGAGGACGTCAAAAAGTTGATCAGATCAATGAAGAATCGACTTCAAGCGGTGATTAGGGCTAGGGGGGGAATACCAAGTATTGATTTATTAAATTGTTATGTATTTTCTTAATCAATTTTCTTTTATTTCTAAAATAACCAACCACAACATCTTCTCACAAATTCCTGTTTTTCCTGTATTTATGTTTAGATATCATTAATTACAAAGATAATGAACGGATATTGATAATGGTGATATCTTATTAAAGCTGCAGTTTGGAGCTTTCAGATGATATATAGTTTTTAAAAATATCTCCTATAACTTTCTTGAAAACAGAGTCTATACTCAGAGTTAGGGCTTGAGTCGATTTGGTTGCTCGCGAGTGTATATAAATATAATTCTATTCCCTGACTTTAAATTTTTAATTGTTGTTAACATCTTGATTCTAGAATCATCATGGCATCGACCGTTTGGTGCAACGGTAGCGATCCTGCCTTTTGCACCGTTGGTCCTGGGTTCGAGTCCCGGAAGGGCCAAATGTTTGTGTGATGAATACGAGAATTTGTACCTAAGTCATATGTATTTATATATATTTCTATAAATCTTTCATATCTATGTGATTGCGCCAGTATTAAATTCAAAGTACCGCGTTATTTATTTGTATGATATTGTAATTTTTATTAGTTTGGTCGACACTCCTAGCCTCACCTCCATTTATTCCATTTCCCTTTCGCACATACCTTGTCTCCATATTGATTGAAGAGAGAGATGACCACGCCATCTATTTGTGGTAAATCAACCGCAATGTGACCAATATGCCGACAAGAAGAAAAAGGAAGAGTCGACAGATGGCCGTTCGCGCGTGCACCGAGTTCCGCAATATTAAATTTAACTAGTGGCCTTTCCGCAAACCCCTACCACAAACTACAGTTTTATGTGACGGTGTGGTTGTGTGCGTAATAATAGGGAACAGCAAGGCCCAGGGACGCTTCCGGCAACCTTCAGCATCACACACCACGTGGCTGTCAAGGTATCGTGTCCCTTTCATTTTCCCCTCATATTTGCTGTCGACATTAATTTTCTCACAGTCCACTTTATCGGTATAGTTTTAAATTATTTCTTACATTACAAGAATATTTTATGTTATATATAGCCAAATTTATTTTAACTTATTTAAGAGGGCACTTAATAAATTATAATTTGTGCCTCTCTTTTTCTCTATTCTCTCCTCTGATATACGTATTAACGCCCGACGTGGCACAACTTGAGCCATAGGCATCTCTGACGCCTGCGGCGGGGTGAAAACTGTGGAGCGGTTCGTTGTATAGAAAGTGGAGTAAGAGCTCGGTGTGACATTGGTGGAGTAATAGCCGGTTCTGGTGCGGATGGAGAAGCAGCTGGTATGCGTGTTATGACAGGTTGTAGAACGATTGGTGGCGGAGGCACTGTGAGTCTCCACGATGGCCCCGGTTTAGTGCAGGAGATGTTGCAGAAGCTGGTAGGAGTTCATATTGAGAAAATTTACTTTCAAAGAATGGAGTTAGCTCCTAAAAATTATCAAATCGTGTGTCATATCAAAGCATTTGTGTTAATTATCAAAGCAACATGTAAAATTTAATTTACTTCTTCAAATGTCTCGCATTTCAGGTAGTCCTTCGCCAAAATTGGGGCCCAGAATTTTCAAAATTTTACTTTCCAAATTTGTCAAAGGTTTCACAGTTGAGGGACCTCTTCCAGTTTGATTATGTGAAAACTTTGCAGCAACAGCCCTTTTTTTAAATTTGCATTTGTAGTCATTCCAGTAGTAAAACAAATTATATATGTTTAATCAATCTTATATTTTTTAGTAGGTACCTTGCAAAATTAACTTCACTATACGTAGTATTTCCATTATGCATTAAAATTGCGACCAAAACCGTTTAACACAATAAATACTTAAAAATCACAAATAAAGGAATTGTAATGTGTACTCTTGGATTTTAAACACAAATAACAACCCAAAATCAAGTAACTACGACCAAAAGGTCGTGTTGCCGAGTGATAAGTAAAAAGCTATGTGTTCCGATTCAAAAGCAGACCACAGACAATAATCCTTCATTCATTCAAAGTTAACGATTCAAATGCGATCCTGTAATAGATAGTTGATGGTAGGAATTTATTTAAAGAAACTATAATAAACTGCATCGAACTTGGATCGTTGAAATAAAGTTGATGGTATACATCCAAGATAAACAAAATCGAGTGATATGATGTCACTAGCAGACTCATTAAACGTATGAAAATTTAATTAGATAGCTCTTATCTTATACTTTAGATTTTATTGAAATCCAAAAAACCGTCACTGGCTTACTCATGATTATCAAAATTCTTAGGGTTCTTTCTGAAATCCTAGAAAGCTAAAATTTGTTATTTAAGCTAGTATTAGTACACAAACGACCAAAAAATTTCTAAAATTAGGCACTTAGACACGTCCACCCTCTTAAACTAGGAGATGAAAGTTTGTATAAGATTTCCCAAAGACCTTTGATTTGATAAATCTTGCACCAAGTTTCAAAATGTGAGCATAGCAGCGGAAATGTTGATTGTCTGAATCAAAAGTGTGACAGCTGTTTGCCCAGTTCACAGATAAATTTGGTATTTGCAGTTGCGTTGCTGATCGTGATACCCTGTATTTTATCAATCCCCACCTGGCATATCTTTTTATGTCAGGTGGACTTTTGCTTCCAAAAACGATAAAATAACGTGTATATTTTTATATCAAAACGATTAATACTTGATTTCATACAAACAACAAAAAGATGGATATACTCAACTATTTTTAAAGTGATCGTAAATTAAATTCCATGCTTGTCACTTAAAAACTGTAGGAAGTGAGGAATTTTTTTTGTTATGTTAATTTTTCCTATTTTTGTGTGTACCCTAATTTAAAGTTCGGAGGATGATTCGCTAATAATCCTGCAATAAATGTGTTTCACTATTTATAAAAAGGAGCTATATTCAGACATTGAATTTGCGGAAATCTTATACAAACTTTCATCTCCGAGTTTAAGGGGGTGGACGTGTCTTAGTGCTTCTTATGCGTTACTGTCAGTTTCAAAGTGTAATGCTATGAAGACCAAACTGAGGCAGATGAAGAATATGCGCCAAATATTGCTGACTCACCTACAGCTATAACAAAATTACGAAATATTTCCAGTAAAATAAAACCAAGTGAGATATTGAAGAGGAAGTTTCAGTTTGCTTGTAAAGCAGATGTCATGCCATCAAATCTGAAACCCATACTCGACTGTCCAACGTATTCTACACATGATATGATTGGATTTGGTTTTAAAGTGAGAACTGGCATTAACATATTGTGCACTTCTGTCACCGAATTGAATTATTTTGAATTACAGATAGTGAATGGCATATACTCGAAAAAATGCATAAGTTTCTAATAAACTTTAAACTTTTATCAACGAAACTTGGTGGAGAAAAATATGTTACATTACCGCTAGTCATTTTATCATTCAATCTCTTACTCAATAAAATTGAAGTCATGGTAAAACAATTACATGAGAAACCTAATCGGTCCGAAGTGGATGAAAGGCTCATTCTGGGTTTATAAGCAGCTCTAGGCAAAATGATTAAACATTATAAGAAGAGCAACTGGATTTATTTTAATTCTTTTTTAGACCTTTGACATGATATTTTGAGGGAAGCAAATCAAAACAGAACAGAAGAACCTGCGCAAATCTAATGAACTTTACAAAGAATATAAAAGTCTACACTCAGTGAATTAATCTCTAGAGTCACCTAAAAATGAAAAGAAAGTATGTGAATATGAAGACGTAATAGATTTTGAGAAACTGTATGCATGGCTTAGTTATTGACGACTTGGAGGAGTACCTAAATAAACCCAGAGGCGCCAGCTCGGAAGATATTTTAGAGTGGTGGAGGACGCATGAGACAGAGTATTAGACTTTATCGGAGATGGCCCGTGATTTTCTTTTAATACCTGCAACTTCTGTCCCCGCTGAGAGTTGCTGATCTAATTACTAAAGCATCACTAGTAATTAGAAAACATAGAAATATGTACAGTGATAACTGAGCCAGATGGTTGCTTTGTATTAATTTTTGATCTAAGGAATTAATATAAAGTAACAGTAATATCAAAGCTTTTGTGTACTGTTCTGTAATTTAAATTGTATTGTATTTTATTTTTCATTTAAATTAATCATAAATTGTAAACTCTTTTATCATAAATTGTAAACTCTTTTATTCCATTTCATATAAGCTGAGGTTCTATTGATTTCTTTCTAGATAGATAATATTTTTTGAAATACAGACAAGTAAATGTTCTTTTTCATATATTTTAACCATATTTTAGCAGATGTAAGCTTATAAAATGCAAAGGTTTATTAAGAAACAGACTCACTTCCGTGGGACACGTTAGAAAGCTCAGTTGGTTAGAGCATGCATCGGCACGGATCACTTGAGTCGTGGGTTCAATGTTTAGACATTTGCTCATTAAATGTTTAGACATTTTTTAATTTAGTTGATAAAGATCAAGTAGGCACATTTTGAGCTTGAATTATCATAGTCATAGTCTTTACTATGTTACGTTGTTCTATGATCTAAAGTAACGTTTAATAGGCTAATATGCTATTGCGAGACTTGCGAGATTCTTGCTGCAAGACCAAGACCAAGACTGGCCAAATCTCGTCTTGTTCTTGCATTTGGGCAACACTAATATCCATACAGAGAGCACGCTTATTCAAAGCCCTTTATTTTTCCCAGTAATAAATAAAACCCTCGTCGTCGTGAGATAAAACATTTGTACGTCATTCGCTATCAACAAACAGCATTATATAACAACAGTGACAAATGACAATTGATATGAATCATATCATTTTATCTTTACAAAGTGAAATATAACCTTGGTTATTTATTATTAATTTTCAAAAATTATTAGTGTTCAGATGCAACTTTTTTAAGTTTTTGTTTAATATACATATAGATACTTGTTTTTTAATCACTAGCTGACTTGACAGACGTCTCCTGTCCAAATTTCAATACACTTTTGTGATCGTTTTGTGACTTTATGCAAAGCTGTTGGAAAATGGTTAAATGAGAAAATAAAGTAGTAACCCAATTAAGATTTTTTTTGTTACAATAAAATTACTTCTGAAAGGGTTAAAAACGAGAAGTTGTTATTGAAAAGCTTATGTAATTTAAGCGACAAAAATTTTCGGTATAATTGTATAAAGTGCCTTCTTACACATTTATTTGTAAAGAGTAGTTTTGCTAGTTAATAGCAGATTTAGTAACATACCATAAACTATTCTTGTGATTCAATTCAGGACCTAAATATAACTAATTTGCTTATAAGTTTCACGACGTCTTTTCGACCTGTTTTAGCGACAACGACAACAACGTTCAGTTCAGTGCTAATATAATATATACTGTTATGTCTTAGTAATGTCATCATAGATTTCTTGCACAGTGGTAGCTTAAATGATAGGTAGAGACATGATTCGTTCATACGCTAGGCCGTAAACATTCTGTCCGCTTTTATTTACCCTTTTAGTGGACCGAGTTAGATTCTCATCGATGTACTACGTGAAACAATCATTCAGCTTATTATGAGAGATTAAGGAGAATATTAATAATGTGATAAATGTTCTAAATATTCTGAAAAAAATCATTCAAGGTTTACTTTTTAAAATCGAGTCAGTTTTAGATTAAATATGAAACGGGTCCCTAAACTGTATTTGAATCGTTTGGTAAGAGTTCTCCTGGTGCTCATTTTAGATTTTATACAGTTCTAATTATCTACTCTTATGTGCACACTGCTTTAGCACTTCAATAACGTGATCAACCACTTAAGCAGAATCTCTGCGGATAAAGTTACGTAATAGAATTTCCCTCACACTATGTTGTATTGCGTTTACTGTAATTACGGCTGTGCACCCAACTTGTGTTAGACACTGAGTAATTGTTTCATATGTTTGGTAGTACAACATTACGATATTAATATTTCCTTATATAACTTAATGAATGTTTGGTTTTGAGCTTTGAATAATAGAAGACTATATTTTATTATATACTGCTTCATTAATTATTAAAATAGATGTTTAGATATGTGTTTAATAATATTTATAAAATTAAATCATTTAAAGTGTTAAGATATCATACCTATTTGGTAAATATGTAAGTATGGTTTGGTAAAATCGAAAAGACAAATACGTAAAAAAATAATTGATTCAGTAAAGAAGTGATAAAATATCCTAAAAGCATTTCGTTGTGGCATCGAATATTAATGACATCGAATCAAATCATCGAATATTAATATGAAATATCAGCCCAATATTCGAGCAAGGGGCGAATGGAGAATTAATTTGGTTTTAATCGGCAGTTTCAGTACATTATATTTCCACAGATATCAGAATCAGGTGTGTATAATATTAGATACATTGCAAACATCAAATTTCTCTTATCATCGTGTTACATATGATTAGGTAGTTCTTATTTTGTTCAATGGAATATGACGCCACCAGACAAAAAAAAATGTCCTTTTTTGTGACAATAAAAAATATTTTTATTTTCCAAATTGTTCTATGGAATAAGGAAAATAAGACATCTATTGCATTTATCAAACCAGTCATTATGATAGTATCTCATGATAGATTTTGGGAAAATATGACACCATTTTGTTTAATACCAGTGGACTCAGGCGAAAGTTAGTAATTCTTAGTAATAAACAGTGAAAAATAGAGTCGTTTTGTTAGATGATGTAATAATCCATAGAACCAATGGGATATATATGTTTAAAACTTAAAATCAAAGGATGTTGAGAAGATGACTTTCTACTTATCTTGTGTCTTTCTAACAAAAATTAGGAATCTCCCAATAGTGAAGAAACTGCTTTTGTAGTCAAAAGTAGCCTTGTTAGAGCCAGAAACTTGGCTCATTTGTCAGCTACCCACGCAAATAAGCAATAATAACTTAAGCTGTACAGGAAGTTTCATATTTTATGCCTCATGATGACGCAATTTTACCAGTTTGTTGTGTTAGTGCTACTTAGCAAGAAAGTTTAAATCGTATCGTATTTAGTATCAGCGTATTTATTTATAGTACATACCTTACTTATCCATTTCCCAACGGACCCAGCAATCCTGTATGAACTATAAGCAAACCTACTATACGTAAAAAAGAAAAACCTGGTAACCAATCGCCGTATAGTAAAAGCCTTATAATTTTATTTTATGCTACTCACTACGAAACATTTTTACACTATTAGGGCAATAGTTGTTTTAAACGCTGAAACACGTGTCCACTTATGTCTTTCAGGAACCTGTGTATAGAAATTCTTTTATTGGCTTCCTTTCAGTATTCATGCACAAGGCATGTTGTCATCTTCCAATGAACGCGTTGTAAATGTTCAAAACAAATGACAAGCATTTTATTTTTATCTTATCATTACAATCGATCTAATATCATTAATGATGTGACGTAACCAAGTCAATTCAAAACAAATAAGAAGCGTCTACAACTTGTTCAACAGTTTTACAACAACGGTCTAACTACTAATAGTGCAATCTTGTTCGTATCACTCGCTCGCTTGCATACTTTGCCTGTAATAGCTATCTATACTACCAAAGAGAACTATTTTTAAGATTAAAGATTGATTGAAAACGTTAGAACCTAACATTGAAATGATTCTGCATCAGGTCTTTAAATAGACATTTTTTGAGTAATATAACTGCAAAACATTTTACCACAATTATTAGTTTGATTCAGCTAACACACACCATTCATCTAACAACATAGCTAACAATCAGCTCGCTAGATACAATCAGTGAATTCAAAAGATTAATTAATATAACAACCTATACACGAAGTGTATAGATTTTCTTTATAGGTATTCGATTGTGAACTTTTCATCCATCTTATTTGCTAAACTTCTATAGTTGAACGTTAATAGGTATATTCGTAGGAAGTTAGTAATTGTGTCACTAATTTCGGATCTATAGTAACGAGCAGAATTAATTTTTAGAGTGTTAATTTCGTTAGTGCCAAGCTTCATTGGCGCAATATATTAAACTCTAAAAAAATTTATTGAAAATTTCAAATTTAATTTTAAATTGAAGACCAAGATAAATATGAATCCAGTTGGTAATCAGTCTGTTTAAAAATTAATCTTTGAAAGTATTAGAAGACTAAATTAATGTTTCTTTCTTAAATATTACTTAATATAGTATTCATTAATAATAACCAGTATAAAATATCTATATTTAGATCTACATACATTAAATACACACACATATTATCACAATATATATATATATATATATATATATATATATATATATATATATATATATATATACCTATAAACCCACAATTATATGATTTATAAATATACCCGATTTATATGTTGGTCAGCTCAGTTGTCCAAAACCTAAATGGAATTATAGGCATAACAAAAAAAATATGTAAACAGATAAAAATCTTTACTAGTCTACAATATCTTATCATGATACCACTCATAAAGATTCGACATCATGATATAATAAAGCATTTTGAATATCACTCACCTTACAGAAATTGTATTTACACATTTATTATGCACTATGCTATAAGCACTGTAGCACAAAATTCTATTAGATTTAGCAAAGCTATTGAAACTGTTACAAATGATCAAACTCAAGTATCTAAAACTGAAACACAAAAATAACATTTTGGTGACGACTTCGTTTAAAAATTAAGGTGTTGTAGGAAACCTGATTAGTAACTTTTCAATTCAATACTTACAGAGACAACATCTTACGGCTATTTATACATAATTGTGGCGCAGAATATAAAAATATAACGAAATAAGGATGTGACTTCTCCTTGTCATTTTGATGAATAACATGTGTAGGCATTGTTTCCAGATAATCCCTTAAGAAAGCAGATGTGTTATGCATATACGTGAGTTAGAGCCAATAATAGGAATGTAACATCTAATCAAGTGTCTCTTGAGACAGACAGTCATTATCAACGAATTTCAGTATTATCATATTGCATATTACTCGATCAAATCTAAATATACAGTCAAGGTTGAGCAGCAATTGATATTCATTTTTTAATTTGCTTTTTTCTACGTGTAACAAATTATTTTTGTATAGTTATATTGCTTGAGGAATATGCATGTAGCAGTTAACTCTATAAATAAATAAAGTCCTGTTCGCGTATCTAATTTTGATATTTTTTATTAAAAATTTTTGTAGTACTCCAAATTAGGCTTTTACGAAAAGAAACATCATATTGTTTGTTACTCAGATATTGTTAAAGTTAAATAAAAACTAAAAGTCTGATTTTCTAAATTGTTTTTGAAGGAGCTCAAGGCGTTAAGTAACAATTCAAACAATGTAAAATATTTTTTTGTTTATGTTATAAAATAACAATTGGAATAATATAACGTGATTCTAAAAGGCCATACTTCGTCGTCACGTAAAATAAAAACTTGATTATCGTATTAAATTTGTAATTTAATTGTCATTCAATATTTGAAGTAATATTTCCTCAATTTTGTCGTCCCGTCAAGCGAACTTATTTGTTTTATTTTTCTACTGTTATTATGCTCCCGAGATAAAAATAACTCAAAATTAATTAAGTCGCTTTGCTACGACCCTCAACATCCATACCTTTTCAGTTTATTTTTGATTACATTTTTACGTTTTACATGTTTCAAGTATTGAGACGGAGTACTGCTGACAGAATTCACTTAGCATGCAAAAAAATATAAAAATCTTCTTAATAATAAACATAACTTAGTCTTAACCTATATTCAGAAGATTTTCTCTTAAAATACAACGATCACTCAGAATAATATAATATTAAATTTTTTTCCATTTTTCAAGAGCATTGAACAAAGGAATCAAACGATCACATAAAAATATTGAAATTTAGAAAGTACGACGTCTATCAAGCCAGCTATAAATAATTATAAAAATACACGATTCTCTAAATACGGACAGTATATAACTAACGATTATTTCAATTCAACCAGCGATATTTATTTCGAAATTATCATTCACACATATTACTTTTTTTAATACAAAAGTACAATAATCCACAACAAGCTTCGGCAGAAATTAAAAGAAAAAAAAGTTAAACTAGTAGCCCACCAGGTATAGGTAATAGGACCAGGTATGACCTGCAATGGCGATTATAGCTTAACTTTCTTTTAAAAACCTTTGCCTCCGAGCCCCCCACGCCACAAGAGGGACAAATATATAAAGCTTTAAAATCTCATATTGTATGTGTTTTTGGATCGCGTCAATCTCAGCAGCAGATCCAGTAGACCGGGACGTGTTAGTAATATTCGAAGCCGCATAAATGCTGACACGTGTTGCATCCTACAAAAGACAACGACTTCTCCCATAGAACCAGTGTCAAACCATCGGGTGCGATTCATACTCGGAGGCTTCAGAGAACAAAGAATGTTGTGCGGCAATCAAAGCACGTCAAATTATGTCGTTCAGATAGTGATGTCTAGGGAATCTACCTGAGCATCTCGGGCAGCTCAACCCATGGTGCCTTTTGACATCCACCTGTGCACCGCAAACGCAACGGTCCGGCTCATAAACGTTGCAACTCAGCCTAAGCCCAACCGCCACACGTAAGGAACTTTGTTAAACTTTATACCGCTTTTTAAGGAAATTACGCGGACGAAGGTATATGTATGACACACATATACAGTGAGGTGCACAACTGAGTCAGTAATGTGACATTTTATATTATATTAAAAATAATCGCTTTTATTAAAATCTTTTCAAATCATATGTATTATTATTTAAAACTGTAATTTACTAGCTACTTAACACATATAATTAATATCCAGTATCTGCGTTTTAAAACTTTAATATAACTAATATTGGTTGACTCACTTTTGCACCGTATTTACAAACGTCTTTGCGCTCAAGCATAAATTTGTTGAAACTTGCTGAAACTTGTCGGGATTATACTGTAAATGAACAATTTCGCTTTGTGTATTACTCAGCCTAATTCGATACAGCACAGTGAACGGCTTAATACATTTCTTTTCGATACAATCTTGAAACCGATTGCAAAAAATATTAAAGAATCTGTTAAACAGTTGCTTAAAAATGGAAAATCGACAAGATACATTGCTCAAAAATTAAAGATAAGTCAATCAGCAATACAAATAATTAGAGCAAAATGTAAATTTCCTATATCGGCCAATGTTGATGGTCGCACTAAAAAATTATCAGATAGAGACGTGACAAAAATTATTCACTATTTAAAATCTAGGGAGGAGTCTTCAGCTTCTGAAGCGGCGGCACTTTTAAGGCGCGATACTGGCACGTCAGTGAGTAAGCGAACTGTTCGTCGGGCATTACACAAAGCAAATATGCGAGCTTTCAATATGAAATACTTATTTTACACTATTTAATATATGTTTAAAAAATAGAAGAAAACATAGAGCTAGAGAAATGGCTATGGGTTATAAATCTACCAATAACAATAATTTTCTTCTGAATTGTAGTATCATCTTAAAATTTGTTACTTATAACACAGTAACAAATTATACAAAATTGTTACTAATACTTAGATTCGTAATTACGTGAAGTATTATGGTGGTTAGTAGAGTATTTAACTATTAGGTACATTGAGCTTGATGATACCGCATCAACATTTCAATAACTCCTTTAAAATGTTAAACTTTATATTCTGAATTGATGCTTTAATATGGTTTGCGTTTGGTAAGTACGAATGCAAATATATGTAGAGCTAGAGTTAAACTGAAAATTATCTCATACATATGCATTTCGCGTCATAAAGTTAGCCTATTTCCAGTCCGTATAACCGAAGTAATAGTAAGTTATAGTAGGTACTTGTAACTTTGTAGTTGCGTTTCCACTGTGTCTGTGAAGTAGAGCTATGCGACTACTACTAGTGAATGCATTTTTGCTTTCTGAGAGTGTAGCATTTAGTGTTCCAACTAAGCTGGTCCGATGTATTTTCTTTGGCAAGAGAATCTACAAAAAAGTTGTATTAGCCTATGACGTCTAAGCACCTTAAATCTGGATCTTCTCTATATTTGAGAGCTGCTAATCAGGACCTTCCAAGAAAACGACGTAGGAAGAAGAGAACATATCCCCCACAACGCGGGCCCAAAGCGGAGGGTGCTGATGACAATAAATGCAGATAAACCAACGGCTTGACGTGCCATCCGAAGCAAGAAGAAACATAAGATGATATTTTTGATTAACTATCCCATGACCGGCCATCGAGTAATTTGCTTAACCTGCATAATTCAAATGCGCTGCAACAATCACGCCGTATATAGGGAAGGACAGTAGGTTGACATTCTACTGTTACTAGTTTAGCGCAGTTTCTGTGACGACAGAATTTATTTGACATACTTAAGCTCATCACTCAGAAGTTGTTATTTATAGATGCCGAAAGCTCTTTCAAACAAAGAATCCCCTTCCCACGAAAACTAATGTAACACGTATGTGTTGCTTCGTCAAAGGTTCTAAGATTTCTCTAAAACAAAACGGTACGGTAGCTAACTGTATTTAGTTGTAATGAGATATTGGTCCGTATGTTTTGTTTTTCAAAAAACGATATGGCATATATATTTAGATCTTACAGTTCAATATACAGATACACATTTCAATAAAATATTTTTTTTACGAATTTTTGCGCATACTTTATATGTTCGGAACCACTTTAGTTTAAGCCGTGCCGAAACGTTTAAGAACATAATTATAATTTAGGAGATATTTTGAAGAATTATGAATTCTATGTAGATGTGGACGACACAGCAATGGGTGTACTGTATAACCCATAGTTCCCGACTTTTGCACACAAAGAGATAAATACAAGTATATTTTGAGTTTTTGAGCGCAAGTATGGTGCAGAAAATATTCTCGATATTTGAGAAAAAGGGTTAAAATAATAATCACTTTATATCTAAAAGTTGAAATTAGTATACTTCAACGTCATCAAATGTAGGTTCATGGAGCATTTTTACTTTTTGAATATAACTAACAATGTAATGTTTTCAAATATTAAAATCACATGTTTTTAAATTTGTTACTGAGAAGCACGTTTTGGATTGCTTTATTTACTATCGCTAAAAGTTTATATATGTGTCATTTATATTATATATACTTTTATTGTCAAACAACTATGACAATGACAGTTTAAATTCCTAATACCAAAGTCGCTGCTATCACAGTAGACAATGTTTCCTGTCGCTGACTTCTAGCGGCCAACTTTACCAATAACAACGCTTCTACGTTGTTCGCCACATTCTATTTTTTGTGATTGATTTTCGAGCTTGAAATTCTGTTCGAATTTTGCTGAAAAGAACAAATTATGACTACGAGTGCACGAACAGTGAATATTTAACAAGAGTTGTCAAAAAAGCTTTTGCAACATTCTAGTTGTATAATATAATACAAAATATTGTAGAGGATTATTATTAAATTTTACAAATTTAAAAATTCGAACATAAAAAATATTGATTTCAATTTAATGTATTATAGTCCAAAATATCAAATATGGATACAGAATTTAGCTAATAGAAAATTATTAGCAATGATTTATGTGTGACTCTCTTGTACCGACCGTTATGAGTGGTCGAAAAGGTGAAGTATTATAAATTCTACTATTAAAGATTTAAAATAAACAAACATCTATATTAGAGTTTTCACATTAAAAGCAGTGCATATGTGTTATATTTACAAATACGTTGTATTAACAGTAAATATTCCCCAATAAAGTGTTTTAAATCTTATCTCACGTTTTATTTTATGCCCGTTTCAGTATGAATTATGACATTCTGTCGTCTGCATCGACTTAAAAATAAGAAACTATACAAGATAATTTACTTGAGACACATCAGACAATAGGTATTTAATGTTTTTGTAGCGATGTTTTATGTTTTTAAACACACCTTCAATTTAAACTTCTTAAAACTGAGCAAGCTAAGTAATAATTGGATTATTTTTCCGTGCTGACTGGAGAGTTCTCAGACGGAAGAGTGAACTGAAAGGATCTCAAGGTGATAGATGCCGGTGTTCAATCTCTGTCGGCGCGGATTATTGAGAGCTTACACCGTATAGATGACGAGGCGAAGCTATTTAGTATTGCCCGCTTTTCATTGTGCTAATTTGCAAATTAATTTACTTTTAATTTAAAATAAAATGACTTTCTTTTAATGAACATAGTTTAGTTCTTATACTTCCTTGCACATATAAATAAAACCACTTTACCGGGTTATTTGCGCATTTAATTTTCACGACTCTTGTAATTGAGTCAAAACGTCAGGTTTAAATATAAAAAACTAAATGATAAAACAGCGGTTTTACCGTGAAGTATAGATATATGTCGTTAAATTGTATATATTTTCATTCTACATCCATTTTCTCTACAATATATAAGACCTAAAAATGTAACGGAAAACGAGTTTATATTTTTGTGACCATTAAAGCAATCGTTCCTTCAACTCTAAATCTTAGTCATTATTATCACAAAATTTCAGGAACATATTCCAAGAGATGCGAACATGTTAGCTCTTTGAGCGAGCCTCAAGCGAAGAGGCGAATGTTCGTATTTGCCTTTTGCTCAAAAACTATGTAAGCACTTAGCCACTGCATTATGCCACTTCTGAACTTTATGTTGAGTATATTAAGTATTCCATTGAGCCTTTCTACCTTCATGCAAATTAATATTACACTCGAACCAGTGGCTTATTATCTTTGTGTAATCTGATCCTAGGTAAACCTTATCTTAATCCTACCCTAATAAATAGTAATTATCTATAACTATAATCTGATAAAAAAAATTCAAAACATTATTTACAAAAATACAATGGTGATAACTGAAAACTGCTCAGCAAGAGTTTACTTACTTTACTCGTAACCAAGCGACTATGTATAACATTTGCGATTATGTTTTGCGATGTGCTATCTTTTACATGTGATCATATTTGATTTAATCACCTAAGTCCACTTTTGTTCAATGACGAACTAATAAAAAAAAAAAATTATGTGATTAAAATTTAGGCAAAGTATATAGCTTGCTTTTGCTTGCTTAGGGAAAAATAACAAGGTATAAATATCTTGTAAAATTATTATTTTACCCGATCTCAATAATGTATCCATTAGATATGAAATTAAAAAAATATATAGTCATATTCTTTCACTCCTTTACAATATACCGTTTAATCCCACTTACTCTCGTTATCTTAAAGAACGCTTCCATTTATTTCAGTGTGCAAACTCTTATCTCCATCAGTATTCTATTATATCAGTGCTTTTACGACCGTTTGGTGAAACGATAGCGATCCGATCCAGCCTTTCTCTCCGACGATCCTTGGTTCAAGTTCCGTAAGGAACAGATGTTTGTGTGATGGATACAAGTTTTATACCTGAGGCATGGGTATATATATATATATATATATATAACCATGACTAACTACATATTCCACTAAATATTAAATATCTATGTATATATGTTTGTCTACCAATACCCTTGTGTCCATAACACAAGCCTTATGTTGCTTACTTTGAGCTAGTCTTGAGGTGTGAATGTAAAAAATATTATTATCAGTGTGTAGTAAGTATATTAGTGTAGCAGTATTGTGAATTCCTTTTTTTGTCTTTGACGGCCCGCTGGTATTAATTACAAATTGAAATAAACTGTGAGCACATACAAGGCCCTTTCTATATATACCGACGGATCCAAAACTAATTCAGGGCCTGGAGCAGGTGTATTTTCTGAGGACCTCAGCATACACATCACGTGCCCCCTGAGTCTATATAACATCGTACTTCAAGCGGTGTTCATGAGCATTATCTTGGCGGCAAGAGCGATATTAGCACGGAAGGTAAAGGGTTGGAATATTGGAATTCTCTCTGACAGCAAATCAGTTCTACAATATCTGCGGGGTTACCGTGGACTCTCCTTTACGAATGTCATCAGGTCATTACAAACTAACCATCCAAAGGATCAAAGATCATATTAGGTTACCAGGCAATGATGTAGGTCCCGTGTGCAGTTGCTGGAACTGCCATCGGGCGCGTCCCCCGGGTGGCGGATAGGGGGGCCTCCAGATATGGGGGCCACTGGCTTAGCCGGCGCGGACCAAAACCAGCAGGGGGGGAGCTCGGCTGGCGTCCTGGGTATCCCGGGTAGCGGTAGCCGAGCTAGGGGAGTTAAGGCGATGCCAGTTCTGTCTGGTGTCGTCGAAGGAGCTCGTAACCCTGTACGTAGTGCAGGGCCGAGGGTTACTGGTGGGGGCCGCGGGGAAGACAACCCCTTTAAAAAGGGGTTTTACCTATTTATATATATCTGAAAATGAATATATATGTAACAAACTAAATATATTGTACTATTTATCATTTACATATCAAATTAAAACCGTGCATGTATGTATGTGTGTGTGTGTGTATATATGTATATGTATGTATATGTATATATATATATGTGTGTGTATGCATGTATATATGTGTATGTATGTATGTGTGTGTGTGTATATGTATGTATGTAATGTTCACTATTTAATAATATATTCGTTATTTAAGTATAGAAAATGTTATGCGAAGTATTGGCACACATATTAAGCTATTCAAAGAAAAAAAAAAAAAGAAAACAAAAAAAAAAAAAAAAAAAACAATGTAAAGAAATACATGTTTTTAGGTTTTAGTTAAAGTTTGTTAAATAGAAGATATCTGTCGGCTTCACATATACTGTCGTCTCAGGTCAGTAAGCGAATGACCATTTATTCTTGAGCTGTCACATATTCGTTTGTACTGCTGTTTGTATGCCAAGTTATAATGGACAATGGGTCGCGGTGATACTGCGCTGCCGCAATACAGTTGTTATAACTAGTGCGGAGGGTAGTTGTCACAGCACACCTGTTACATACCACCACTAACCACTTGAAATTGTGATTTTTGTTTTTTTTTTTTTTTTTTTTTTTAATTATGTAACAGTACCTTTATATTTTTGTCAGAAATAAAGTTATTGTTATTATTATAAAAAAAAAAAATCACCCGAGGGGACCTTCGGGCCCAGCTCGCATTAGCGGGCAAGTCGGGGCGTGTTCCGATCCGAGGATCGGTTCCAGCCCAACCGTAACCTCGTACGTGGTGCGGGAGCGGGGGCCGCCACTTCGGTGGGGGCCGCGTGGAGAAAAACACTATAAAAAATCTTCAAAGTCCCGGCACTGGGATTCGTGGTGTCGGGGCGCCTCTTGGAGGTGGCCGGCGGAGCGCAGTCGGCCCATTAGCGGTCGCCCTGGGGTACCTCCCGACCCCCCAGGCGTAGCTAGGGTTACCCAGGTATAGCGGGATCTCTGCCTGGGTGGACCTTTAGATCTCCCGCACTCGTGGGTCCAAATATGAAGAAATCAAAAATAAATAAGAACAAAAAAGTGGAGGTGGAGACGAAGGACGGAGCACTGTGTCCGACGAAAAACAGTGCGCAGGCAACGGACATGGAGGTTTGCCACGAAGAAGTAGCTGCTGTTTCGCAGGCGAGAGCCAGCGAGGAGAGCAGAGGTAGTAAGCGCCAGCGCCTAGATAAGGAGTTCCCACCCCTACCACCACCGGCAGGGAAAGGCCTGACGCTGAAAGAAGAAGACAAGAAGAAGGAGGGGAGTAATACCAAACCCCCAGCTGCGGAACCGCTAGAGGAAAGCGTGGACGAGGAAGAAGAGGACGACGACCAGTCCTCCGATGAATCGTCGGCTGCCGAAGTTCGGCAAATTGGGGAACGGCAGATGTCGGAGCTGAGGGATTTCCGCGACAACGGGAAGAAGCTGTCTGTAGAGCTAGCGGAGGTACTAGAGGGCGCCAGCATACCAGAAGCCCTCAAAAGGAGGATAAAACTCCTGTCATATGAGCAACTGCAGAACGTGAGAAACCTCAGGGATCACGCTATTGCTCTCATGGAGGATGACCCGGAGTTTTTCGAACTCCAAAAGGAGAATGAGAGCCTCCGAAAAGAAGTCCGCAGGCTCCGGAGAGATATGGCCGCTCTGAAGATGGAGGTGGCGAAAATTAGATCCGCCGAGACAATGAGAGGGTCCCTGCCTAATAAGGAAGAGCTAAGGCAGCTTATCCGGGAGACATTGGATGAGAGGCTAGGGGAGCTGGCAGTTCGAGGAGCCCAGCAACCAAAGCCCATGGAGAAGGAAACGACAGCGGCAAAAAGGGCGGAACCAGGCCCAAGTACCGCGAGGAAAGAAAGGGAGGCCCTCCCTGCCTCATCTCCGGCCCTATGCTGGGAAGAGGCAGGGAGCAGGAAGAAACGGCGCGCTGCGAGGAAGCGGGCCGCGGAGGAGGCGGATAAAGCTACTCCCAAAAAGCCGGAGAGCAGCCGCAAGAGAAGACCGAAGAAGAGTAGGCTTACTCCTCCCCGTACGACAGCGGTGTCGATCACCATCCGGCCGGAGGCAGAAGTATGTGGGGAGACCTATGCCCACATCATCAGGAGAGCCAGGGCTGCTGTCTCCCTGCCTGATGTGGGAATTGAGACTGGTGTCGCCGTGAGGACCTCAGCAACCGGCGCACGCATCATAGAAGTGCCGGACGTGAGCGGAGCAAAAGCGGACGCACTCGCCGAGGTGCTGAGAAGAAAACTGGGAGACGTCGCAGTAATAGGCAGACCTGAGAAGACCGCGGACGTACGGATCTCGGGCCTGGATGATTCGGTGGATGAGGCCGAGGTCTGCGAGGCGCTGATAGCCAAAACAGGCTGCGCGATGAGTGCCATCAAGACCCAGCCAATAAGGGCTGGGCCAAACGGGATGAGGCACATGATGCTCCGCTTGCCAATTGCGGCTGCCAAAGCGGTTTTAGAGGACGGGGCGAAGCTCCGCGTGGGATGGAGCACTGCAGGGATCAGCGTCCTTGGACCCCGGCCCCTGCGGTGCTACAGGTGTATGGGAGTCGGGCACACGCAACCCAAGTGCCCGGCAGCGGAGGACAGGAGCGGCTTGTGCTTCAGGTGTGGAGCACCAAGTCACACAGCCGCCACCTGCAAACGGGAGCCAGCGTGCTCAGTGTGCGCCGCCTTCGGGCGGCCGGCTGACCACGTCATGGGGAGTCGCAGATGCGACCCACCGGTGGTGAAGGGGAGGCCCCCTCCACCACCGGTGGACCCCATGGAGGTAGGGGCACCCACCCCGTCGGGTGCCCAACCCCCCCCGTAAAAACGCTCGGGGGGGAGAGAGCCTCTTCCACCCTTCCCTCGCGGGAGGGGCGTGAAGACGCCGGAAGCGCGGGCGCGTGCGGGGGTCGCACGCGGAGCGCTTGAGAAGGACCCTCGGTACCATCCCCCGAGGGTAGGACCCTCATTCGGAAACTACGGGTGATACCGGAGTTTTCTCCGTTATCACCCGGCGTGGCCGAGAGGGGGTCCGATGGGATGGCGACCGCGGAAGCCCTCCGGGAACTTTTGTTTCCGGGGGACTTCCGCGGACGCACATCCCGATGAGGTGGGGGGGGGAAGGCCGTTAGCACACCTCGGCCGCCTCCGGCCTGCACTGGGCGGGGCAACCGCGCCGCCTGCGATGGCGCCCGGGAACTTGTTCTTGGGTGATCATCGCGGGCGCGGGAGTCTCGTCCTGTGTGGGTCGGGGTCGGTCGGGGGGTGTGGTTTATTCCTTCCCTCACCGAAAGGGGGCCAGCGGCTGTCGGGGCGGGAGACCGGCAGTCGCATTGCACTTGGCCCTCAGGCGTGCGGGGTGTTCAGGGCTTCACGATTCACCCCGTTGCTCCGTCCCTCACGGAGCATAGGCGAGGTCCGCCCACGAGCGCGGACCCACACTGGAGCGGGTTGCGGTCGATTCCGGCCAAGGGCCCCGCGACCCGCTCCAATGTGTATTGGGTCCCACATATCCATCGTGTTCTCCCGACACGATGGAATGCGTAATGCCATTTTCTGCTAAAAAAAAAAAAAAAAAAAAAAAAAAAAAAAGGCAATGATGTAGGTGACAAAGAGACACGGAAGAGATCGAACACGGCCCCTGTAGGCCTGGAACTGATAATTCCTATTGCGTTTGGTTGGTTTAACCACAAAATACGTTAACACACCTAAGCACTCCATCAGCACTATTGTAACTCTTTGGAGACATGAGGAAAGCGAAGCTATCATTGTCGCGCGTAGATACTCTCCAGATCTATATTACAGCTAAGTAGATCAGAATTATGCTTTGGTAACAGGCGCCATTACTGGTCACGGCAACTTTAACAAATATCTTTTTAATATAAGCGTTACTGACAGCCCTTTATGCAGAGGATGCTTGGAAGCTGAAGAACAGTCGTCCATATCCTGCAGGAATGTAGAGGAGTGGCACCCTATCGGGCGACACATCTTAGCTCTTAGAGCGTTCATGGTAGAGCTGGAGTAAAACAAGCCAAACCTTCTGCAGATTCAAAACCGGACACAAGACGTCGAGTTATGGAAATCGCTCCTACAAAGAAAGAAACCGTGCGCTTATTCATTATTTTGTGATAATATTTTGTAAGCTTCCAATAATCATAAATATTTTTTTTAGTCGCTATCGTAAACAAACGTCATTATAGTCAATGTAATCGTACGATTTTATGCGTATCAATTGTACAAGATAAAACCAAAACAAATAATTACATTAAAACGACTTAAAAAATTAAAGTTTTAAAAGCCACTATGTTCTACATCATACCTGACATAGAATGATACCTTGAGGGGTATTATTAAGAGAGGTGTATTGTGATTAACTTCATTATAATTAAGAGATGACACTATTCTACTTTGCTGGGCAAGGCGTTTCCACCCATCTAAAAACATTATTTGATAATAATTCTCAAATAGGTAGGTAGGTTTTCTTTAGATAAGACAAAATCTTGAATGTATACTTCATTCAAAACATTATTTTGATTATTATTGCCCATCTTATAACTGTCTGAAGCATGCACCATAAATCTGGAACTCGGGAAAAATAATGTAACAGAGTGAAATAGAAAAACAAATTCCATCAATCAAATGTCAGGCGCGGTCCGCGAACACAAGTAGCTTGCAGGAAAATCTTTCCTTATAGCTAAACTAACACATCACAGAATTTAATTCGTAAATAGGGTGTAAAAATAATAGAAACCTATTTAAAATATCCTTTCTCTAAAATATGATCCAGTTATTCAAAGAAAAGAATAATTTTTAGGATATTTTGAAACGCGATTATTACCACACTTTATTTATTTTTACCATACTTACATTTCAACTGCCATTCAAAAGCCGTGTTTAGATAATGACTTAGGTAATAGTTATCATATTTATGTTACTACAGATTAGATATTACTACATAATGTTACTACCGTCTTATATGTTATCCAACATAGTCCTAAGTACAATTGATTCTAATTATAGAATTAGATACCTAGATAACCTTTGTCCGACACGGAGGACGTTTTAAAAATACAAATTTTAAAGTTGAAGATGTGTATTTGTTACAGACGATTGCTTAAGAATAACTTACTGGCTAATTTACAGCTATATATAATCTACACACACGTACAGGTTTCATACAGGCTTACCCGAGTTCTATGGAATTGTTTCAGATATTAATAAGTTGAGAATTCAGAGCTTATCTGCATCCGTTCTGCTGATCAAGCGTCTGGGCTTTACAGTAACAACTCTGTTTACTTAAAGATAGAGCGTGGGCGGGCTTCGGGGCCTAGAGTCGGCAACCGTAAATACCTACCCTAAGATAATTTTAAACGACTTCAAAAAAGAGGTTTTCTATTCGACCCTTATGTATATGGTATATTTTCATATGGTAGTCTACCACATCCTGAACATGGGTGTCAAAGTATGCATTTATGTTTGTTCCCGCATATCTCATAAACTATATGTTAAATTGCATGAAATAAATTTTTAATTGGACTAGGTATAGTCTAGGTGATTGTTCGTCGTAGTTTTTGTGATAGGTAGTGAGGTAGAGATTTGTGATATTGGCCTAATTGAAATTAAAAACATGTCATTAAGTTTTTTTTAAATGATTGCACGCAGTTAGGTTCTAGCTAAACAATCTCGATGAAATTCGATAAGTATATTATAATCCCTTTTAGTTTTATAATTCGTATATATATGTTGCATTTTTCAATGCTGTGAGAGAAAGCCTGATTTGTAAAATAAACACAACAGCTAAATTGACATTTTCGAACACTTGAATATGGCCATTTTAAAGTTTCTTTTATGGTTTTTAATTTAACTTGATGCAGTGTGATATATCATAACTTCACTATTTGACAATAACTTTCCCCTGAGTGAATGAGTGATTGACTGACTAACTGGCAAACAACGGACAGCAAAAAATGTGGAAACTAAAAACTTGAAATTTAGCATACCTGAAGGGCTAAACCCTTAGGTGATAATGCTCACTAATAGTATAGAATAATAATAATATTTCTTACAATCACACCAATTAGCCTAGCTCATAGTAAGCACCGTAAAGCTTGTGTTATGGATACTCGCGTGGTTGTGCGGGCGACGCAAAATAAGTGGACTGTATTGCGGTAATTAATTATAATTAAGTAAAAATGAATGGCAACAACAAATATGAGATAAAGATGATGGGGGCACGATACCTTGATGGCCACGTGGTGTGAGATGCTGGAGAATGCCGGGGTCTTCCCTGGGCTTTGCTGTTCCTTATCGTTACGCACACGAAGACACCGTCTCATAAAACTATAGTTTATTGTAGGGAATTGCGGATAGGCCACTAGTTCCATTTAATATTGCGGAACTCGGTGCACGCGCACGAGCGGCCATCAAACAACTGTTTTTTTTCTTTTTGCCCGCATGTTGGCCACATTGCGGTATTATTTGCCACCAATAGATGGCGTGGTCGTCCCGCTTTTCCATATGCGAGACAAATTATGTGCGAAAGGGAAATGGAATAAATGGAGGTGAGACTAGAAGTGTCGACCAAACTAATAAAAATTACAAAACATACAAATAGATAACGCGGCAGATTTGAATTCAATACTGGCGCAACCATAGGATAATGGATAGACATACATATATGACACATACATATGTATTATTCAAATCATGACTTAGGTACAATGTTCGTATTCATCACATAAACATCTGCCCCTTCGGGGACTCGAATCCGGACAAAAGGACCATCAGTGCGAAAGGCAGTATCGCTACCGTTGCACCAAATGACAAAAATTGAAAATGCAACCCCCGCCTACCAACATTTTTACGTTTAACGTCTTCATCATTTTAGTGATAACAAGCCCATTGATAGACAGGCCTCACCCAAAGAACGCCACAACAGCCGGACTAGCGCTGCTCTTTTTTTGTTATTCCCATATTATTCAAAAAATGAATATAATTAATTATGATTCTGCAGACCAGGTATCAATAAAAAAACAAATATTGAAGAAGTCAAAAAATAATTTTTATTTGAACAACAAAAACTTAAACAAAAGAAATATACAATTATTTAATAAAAATAAAGTCTAAATTTAATCTAAAACCTAGTGTGTTGTATGTATATTCACTAGGTACCAAATTATATTACATTTCTCTTATATAGTAAGAGCTAGTAATGCTTAAAACCGATTTATGAAAAGGTGTGATTTTTGTGACGCCGAGTGTAGTTATCGTGATCACGCTCTACATTTGGCATTTTCATAGCGGCGAACTGAAACTTTAGGTTATGATTTTTAGTATGCTATTGGGACTGTCCCATATATTAAGAATTAGGGATATAGTTTTTTTTTTGTGAATGACGGCTAGCTTGCTGTCTGCAAACATCCCAGATGCTCTGTGAGGGAGACCCACCGTCATCATCCAAAAGATATTATTATATTGGACGCACTACAACTACCTACTCTAGGTTCCTCGTTTAGAATAACGGGAAAATCTATGAGCCAACATGTTACCTCTGACTGGCGAAGCTCTGCACTGCCTTTCATATCAACATAGTCTTGAGAAAGGGGTTGGAAGTAAGTATGAGAAGTCCACCAATTTTAAAGTGACAGGCAGTACATCGAGTGTTGAAGCTTTTTATCAAAAATAAACATAGAGAGTGAAAGACTGGCTTTTTCTAATTTTAATCTTTTAGTGAGACTCATAAAGTTTAAATTCTTACCTTAAAAGGGGAATAAGGGGTTAGCAATGATATGAGAAGATTCCACGTTTTCAAAGGAAAAACATTATTATATGGATGATTATTGAAAATTGGAATCGATGAAGTTTTCAAACGTAATGGAGGTTTCAGTTCAAGTTTTTTATTAAGCAAATTTTAACACGCTTGTATAAGTGTTTGTATGATCCACCTTAATGCTATCAAAATAAGTTCAAAATAATCTCAACTTAAATGCGACAGTAATGCAGTTTGCATATTTGAAAGCTTACGCTCAATCCCAGCAATATTTACAATAGTGTTTTTCAAATCACGATATTACGTCACTAATGTTACCATATTTTAGTCTTTCAATAATCAATGGCAGTCTAATATATTATTATTACATATTTAGAAGAACAAACCTATTCTTTAAATATTTTTTGTGACTATTAAAAACAATAATAACGGTATAATTTATTAGTTATATGCGTACATGACTATTATTTATCCTAAGGCGAGCGGTTTCAAGCCTAACTTTACACGATTTTAGCAGAGCTCTGCTAATCCCTCTGGTTTACTACATACTCATGTATTTAGTGTATTACGAATACTTTATTTCTAACCGTACGTTTGAGATCCAACAGTATTCTAAAATAAATATTCGAATGGTAAATATGCTAAAGCGGGAGCGATTGATGTATTTGGCAAATCATGTGAGCTTTGCGAACATATATTACAGAATTCCGTAATTGAATACGGCTTTTACTTAGTAACAATATTAACCATCGAGTCACGTTTGTCTGTGGACGCACTTTGAATACAAACAAGCAGCAAACGTGCATCATTCTTGTAGCATCTACTTTTATGCTTGACGCAATTTTTCATTCGGGTTGCCTTTGCAAATTTTTTTATGGTTACTTTCATGTTGCGAATTTATTTCAGAGGATTATTATTATTATCTGTTATGACGCTGTTTAACGTCACACAGTTGTTATATTTATTTCTACATATGATACTGTGACTACTGTACCAGTATCGAAATTTAATATCAGTTTATCCAAATCTATTCTCATTATCGTTAAATAACGATCTATCACTTTGCATTGACTGTAAGCATTATTTCCGATAGTTATCAATTAGGAAAATTGTTAACATAAACTCATATTAAATTCACTGGTAATTATTGGCTAAAAGTAAAGTTGTCATCATCTTCAACATCTAAAAATTTACGGCTATTGTAAACAACCCAACTGAAGCTATTTACTTTAAATGTTGGTGATATTGTATATTTCCAAAACTCAATATAAATAAATGTTGGACGGGTATCACATAAAAAAATATTTTTTAAAACTGTATCACATTATATATTCCTCAATTTATACAGAGAAACAAAACAGTCATTTGATAAATCAAGAGTCGGTTCCTCAAACAACTTCTTTAATTCAAATAAGATATACAATATTTAAATGATCAGATACACCTTGTATAAACACGGTAGGCTTTATTATCTCACTTAATAGCCGTTCAAAACCGAGCCTTATTAGGTTTATACCTAGGCTTTTTGAGATGAGGTACAGACAATAATGTGTTGTCCAGAATGACTCCTAAGTATTTGACCCGTACCTTCCAAGGGATAAATTGGTCAACAAAATGGATTAAGGGAAGAAAACTAGATTTACAGCGCTGGTGAGCAAAGAGGATAGCAGCGCTTTTTTCGGGATTGACCTGGATACGCAATTTTCGGAACCAATCGCTTAAGGTCATAGTGTTTGTCCGAGGTATAGAGGGCGGAGTCATCCGCCAATAGGGCTAACTTGACCTCAGGAGTCCTAGGGATGTAACGTAAAGCGCAAATAAAATGGGGGATAGCACCGAGCCTTGAGGGACTCCGGCGTGATTTAGGTGGGGAGAGGACAAGGTTCCGTCGACGCGAAAACGAAAGGAACGATTCGACAAATAGTCTCGTAAAATGTGCACGAGTCTGTCAGGCACACCGACTTTATAAGCTACACCGACTTTATAAGCTTCACCGACTGGGAGCGGTGTAGCTTATAAATAGAGCCGTTGTGCCAAACTTTGTCAAACGCCTTAGCAACGTGAGAAAAGAGGGCTCCGGTGGGGATGGAGTTAAGGAAAAGAGTCTTTGAGACGTCGATCAGTGGCTGAGATGTAGTAGACCAAATCTTTTTTTATAGTATTTTAATATAACACCTAGACTACTTTAATATGACATTATTGATGATTCTAGATTGTATTCTTTTTATACGTCACTCATTATTTTGTAAGACATTCTAATATAGCATATCGTACTGTGTAAACTATTTTATTGCTGATATTCTTAGCAGGTTATGGGCCCAGATATGTCAAATATGGTAATTTATAATCTACCGGTACAAGTATAATCTACCGAAATACATTAAATGAAACTTACTACGACATTATTACTACCCCGGGCAATTGCTGAGTAAAAGTTAACTTTTTTATTACTACATTGCTGATCAACACTTTGTTTCGCAAAAAACGACGCGATATCGTTATCGGGTTTTTGACACGCTTTTATTAATATCACTTGTATATTTGTATGTATGTAACTGACTCGTTTGGGCTCGATTTTGCCCAACTTTAAGCGATCAGATTTACTTTAAACGTTGTAGACTTATCAACGATCGACGACAATACAATATTTTGATAAGCTTATCTCATTATCCTAGTAAGGATCACCAGGAGAGCAAAAGAGATCTGCGCAAAAGAAATCCTTGAACATTATGTTTTCTATCGAGATGAAACTGTTAACACGTTAACACAACATATTAAAAACGGTTTTATATCAAAGCGAACTAAAAATCAGAAAATAACTTTTAATTTATATTTTATTAGACTGTTATAAAAAGTATACTAACTCAATATGTTTTAAAAATTCTAAATAAAATTCACATTCAAAAATTCTTAAATAAAAATAAAGTTATGAAAAGAAATTTATTTCATTGTAAAAGAGCGCGGGGTACTTTTTATATCAAATTTCTATACTAACTTTATGTTTATAAATAACTACTAATTATATATTTAGAACAATCAATATCGAGCACCCCACGCTTTTTTACAATGAAATTAATTTTCTTAGTACACTAACTTAAAATGTTTAAAAAATTTTTAAACATATTAAGTTAGTGTACTTTTTATAACAGTCGAATAAAATATAAATTAAAAGATTCTGATTTTTAGTTCGATTTGCTATTAAAGCGTGTTTTTTTTTTAGTTTTTTTAACTATATTTTAATTTTTACAATATGCTCAAGAGGTCGTAGTTTTGTCATTCTTAATTACATCACTACTTTTTGTATCGGTTTCAGCTTTCGATGACTTCTTAGGACATTCAACACAATTATGTCTGACATTACCGCACGTAAATCACTTATAGTTAGGAAATCGTAACAGTTTTTTTTTACATTACGAGACTTATTTATATTAATACCTGTGCCGGGAACAATTGACCCGACATACGATTATCGCTAATTGCAGCTTTAACCTACAATTCTTATAAAATAAATTTAATACAATTTATATTATTATATTAAATTAGAATACTAGAAAAAATTGGCTCGATTCCCGCCTATTTATTTGAAAAGAAGTTTCTATTATCTGTATTATTTTAATAGTTTATGAAATCAAAAAAATATTAGATGAAATTACTATCACCTCAAAAAGAACGAAACTTAAACGGACCCTGGCCCTATAACCCTCGCCAACAACGTTAAAAGTATTTGTGAGGCATTTACTAAGATTTGTCTGAGGTTTGTTCGAGTATCAATACATTGGAATACCTTTACAACAATAGCACGTGATAAGCAAAAATTATTTTAAAGTAAGTAGTTTACTTTTAGAATTATTTCATAATAAAGTGTAAGATAATTTGTATAAATGAATGAATGAATGAAAAAAAATATTGTTGATTGTTCCACACAGATTTATTAGCTTAAATAAAATAAAGAACAATATGAGATGCTATAATAGACGGTCTTATTAGATGCTAAGATCTCTAATAAGACCGTCTAGCTCACAACCTTTGGATGGAGAGAAATAACGAAATTACTACCGGGGGTATGTATATTATGTACATGGCATTTTGTTTTTCATTTGGATACACTTATGGATTGGCTTGTCTGTATTATATTTCAATATAATGATTTAGTTTTTTCTTATTTATGAGATTAACAAACACCCATCCCACATTACCTAAGCCTGAAAAGCGAGATAATATTGCTCCGAGGGTCACAATACTTTGAAATTGAACTACACTACTGCTGAAATTAGACGCGCATTTGTGGGGAATTAAAATAAACGTTTCCTCTCGTAGTAGCACGTGAGGCTCGCTGTAAAGAGGGTTATTAGACATCACGTACGAGTGAAATTGCGAAAAGACGCCGAGTCACGCATCTCCGTCGTCAAGCCCTCAGGACTTAAGACGATTTCTCCGCTGAACTCAGAACTTAAGCAATGTGGATATGCACGACAAGTTTCTTATGAAGATACTTTATAACTTTTATATTATATGCGTTTATCTTGCGTTTATGAGTTTGTCGTCAATTTAAAAGAGAAGTTTTGTTTTCGATGCTACTGCAAGAGATTATAAAATGTTTCCCATTTTCAATTACTTTGTCTCGTAACAATGCAACGAATGGGGATAAAATATTACTTACCACCGAACTATCACCTAATATCCAAAGTTATAAAATGTCAAACACGGCCCATATTTAGCATATTTAGTAATCTATTTCATCAGAAAAAAGTTTATGGTTTATAAAGTCCGATTTTACCGATAAAGCCACAAAAAGTTTCTACACAAAAGAGTGCAATTCTATTGTAGTTGGTGAAACAAATTTGAAATTGAAAACAGCAGTTGGCCCTTGTGCAGCAATAACGTGTACTCGCGTTGGTTATTTAGGTGTCACCCCTTTTGTTCCATGTTGCGAGATTCAGGTAAAATAATTTTAATGTGACAACACCAACTGTCCTTACATTTTAAGAATCTTTAACCTGTCAGTATGCTAAGTTGTAATATTCTTCACTCTCATCTTACACACATATACAAATTTATTACAATTTATACCATTTAACACTATATATCAAGTCATAATACGTAAAAGATGGTGCTTGAGATAAGTATAGTATATACGAAAATTACTATTTGCTTTTCATCCTGATTCTATGCATATTTTTGGTGTACATAAACGTTATTCAGTGTATGCTTATCCATATACCATGTTTACTTTAGGTATATGCAATTTCTACAGCTTTTATTAATCTCTTAGCCTTTTATTGTTATTTTCCACTATATGTATACAAACACAACTTGATCGATCAAGATTTAGAAGCCACGATAAACAATACTGTACAATAATCACAACAAACTTGTTGTTTTTTGTGAAACATACAGATGTTGATGAATTACACTAAGAGAATAAGCCATAAACTAGCAAACAAGTGTTAGCAACTATACTGAAATACCTAATTGTTAACATTTTATTGTTTAAAATTATAAATTAGCTGTTCGGTTTAATTTAATTGCTTAAGATTAATCCATTAAAAGTTGTTAAACGATGACTCTCGTACGGCCGCCATCTTGTTGTCTACGTCTGCCTTGAGAATATAAAAATGGCGCTACAGCCGTCCGAGCGTCATTCGTTGTGTGAACGTTGCCTTGAGCACATCGTGATGAGTATGTTACTTTTTGTATATAAATATTCTGGTGAGCATTAAGTCTTCCTTAGTTGATGTTAAAGATTTAAAGTTATTTACATGATGAAATATTGTATTGGAATTATAAGTTAAATTTAGAGTGCCAGTTTTAATTATCCCGAATAAATCCATTAAATTACATAATCCATTATTTTTACTTCACATCCTAGCTAGTCTGTGTATTGGGTCGTTAACACAAGTAATTGCAGATTTTGAACAATAGCTTAACCTATTTACCAAAGCAGGGGCGAAGAGTTCAATTGGAACATTTTTGGAAACCCACCTAATCCATTATTTATGTGAATAATGTCTTTAACTTACACATTCAGTAACCTAAATTGCTTAATGCGGAACTATGATTATAATATGATGACAAATAATATTTCTATGATTTATATAAGTTGCTTGAATTATATGAAAAATCACATATTATATATCTATGTATGAAATACATTACTTTTTTTTAGACAAAATATAAATTAAACTTCAACTCGTATATATGCAAATCCTCAACTTTAAAAAACTTTTACCTGAATCTACGATATTTAATTTAATATAAGTTATACATACACCCATTGAATAAACTCCCTTAATAAAAACTCACTGTGAACAACCCATTTATTACACTTCTATGAACTTCTACATAATATTGTGAGTTAATTTATGTGCCAGCAATCTTCAAAGGGCTACAACACTTACTATCTTTTTTACTTTGATTGAGTTCACTCTTCAACCCAATCAAGCCCGAGTGCCAAATTATAACAAACAATGTACTTTCCACAGCACAATAGCATACAGAAATAAGACTATTAGTGTGTAAATTAGAGTGATAAACATGTTACATTTTCACATTTTCTATGTGTCTATTAGGAGGATACATAATAATCAATCTTTAGGTGTTTATTTATAAATTAATTGATTTATCATTTAAAAAATAAATAAAACGATCTAATTGTACAGTCAGTTATAGGTATAACACTACAAGCTATAAAGCTATTATATTATATTTCATGTAAGATAATCGTTTAATAACTATCAGTTGAATAAAATATAAAAGTTTAGTCGATCCATTTACAAGACTGTTTATTTTTTTCCAATAACTTCTTTCAACAATCAATGCCTTTTGACCTTCTAAACTTATTATACAACTTAAAAAAAATTAATTACAGACGCATAAACACCCAGTTAAGGACTGCGAAACAAGAAATAATTTCAACAGGCTTACGAGGCATTCGTAATGGGACTTGAGTATTAAACTTCCCTAGTTACACTTATAAATGAAAACGATTACATTAAATATTCAGAAGTATTTAAACAGTGCATCTACCAATCCAAAAACATTCAAATATAAAATATATACGCAATAAAAAAACAAATGTAAAGCAAGTTGGTAACCGTAATCAAAAATGTAATTTGTAACACTATAACTGTGGATACTGTAACAAAACTTAATATTGACGGAAAACATCTGACTGACCCGTCTGACATAGCTACTGGTTTTAATAATAATTTTATCTAATCGGAAAATAATAATACCGTGACATCGACAACATGCAATACCCAATTCATCCTAACACAATATTTCAACAGAAGCAAAGGTAAAAGAGTAATCATTTAATTAGATAATACAACCTCTGTGGGGCATGACAATATTTTCAGAAAAGTTATGAAAACACGTGTCTTGGAATTAACACCTATTCTAGCGTATCTAATTAATTTATCATTTTCATCAAGAGCTTTTCGAGAGGTGCTGAAGTTATCCATTATTAAACCACTTTATAAAAAGGGAGACAAAAGCAAAGTTAATAACTACCGTCCAATAACTCTGACTTCATCTCTAGCTAAGGTCTTCGAAAAGAGTATGTATATAAAAAAAGGGGATTTCTGTAATTATTTCAATTTAATAAATAGTGAACAGTTCGGTTTTCAAAAGAACAAATCAACCACCCTAGTACGTAATATTTTGATAAAAATAGATAATAATATCTTAACTACAGCTTTATACTTTGACATTTCGAAAGCCTTTGACTTTGTTTCGCACACGATATTATTAAACGTCAAGCTCGCAAAAAATGGAAAAACCATTTCAAAACTCATTATGATAAAAAACTACTCTGGAAAAAGCGGCAATAAAATTTGTAAGAGAAAACACTCCATCTAGTTGAGATGAAAATGTAAACCCAATTTTATTCAACATTTATTATTCAAATATTTACAACGGTTTTCAGTTCTTTTGCATCAATACTCAGTATCCTGTTCATAGCCTCAGTCTCCTGAGTCCATATTTCTTTTAATTGTTCATAAAGGTATATTTTATTTTTTTCACTGGCCCGTTTGAGATTAGTAAAAGAAAGACTTCAGCTAGACGTCAAGCTACTTTTTTTACCTTAGATGCCAAAAATGTTGTGCCAAAAATAAACTTCATTTTAGTCTCTCCTGAGTACCCATATATTGAAGCGGGAATCGAACTCGTGACTGTTGTATGTAATAAATAAAATAGAGCGAGATTGTGAACGTATGACAGTATATTTTGAAGTAAGGTTTAAAAGTACTTTAGTTTTCATTAACCATAATGTATAAACAAAGAGTTTCTACATCATCCTCCCCTTAATGAAAAATAAAGATAACCTTAATTAATTATGTTATGCCCATGCCTACTACACATCTATTATGTGCTATGCGCCTTAAGGGCTTCGTTAAGACATCTGCCGACATATGATCTGATCGCATATATTTTACATCTATAATGCCATCAGATATATTTTCCCTAATGAAATGAAATTTCGTGTCTATATGTTTCGTCCTATTGTGATGGATTGGATTGAGAGCAATTTTCTGCGCACTTTGGCTGTCGTTATACACTACAACCTTATCAGCGTTACCAGTGATATCAAACACTAACCTCCTAAGAAAAATTGCTTCTTTAGCCGCACTAGTAAGCGACATATACTCCGCCTCAGTTGAAGACAACGCGACTGTTGGTTGTTTTTTGCATTCCCAACTAATAGGCCCTCCTGCCAGAGTAAAGTAGTAACCAGTGTACGACCTCCTGTCACTAATACAGTTTGCCCAATCTGCATCCGTATAACCACACAAATAGTCACCCGTCTTCCTGTAAGTAATACAGTAGTTTTGAGTTCCTTTTAAATATTGTAATACCCTTTTTGCGGCCAACCAATGCCTTTTGTCAAAACAAGTATTAAATTGACTTAAATAGCTTACGGCATAAGCGACGTCTGGCCTGGTATACACAGCTAGATACATAAGGCAGCCTATTAAATTCTGGTAAGGATAATTGCATGTTTCCTTACCCTTTTCCAGCTTATTGTTTTCTAAAGGTGTTGACATTTCTTTGCAATTCTCCATGTTAAAACGTTTTAAAACTGATTTAATATATGTCGTTTGACTAACATAAATCTTTTCCTCCGAACGTTTTACATTAAGACCTAAACAATATTCAAGTTTTCCCAAATCTTTTAATGAGAAAAATTTACTTAGAGAATTTTTGACAGTGTCAAAAGTCTTTTTCCTTTTAAATAATACCAAAATGTCATCAACATAGACACTGATAATAACAGTTTCATCACCAAACTTTTTCGTATAGATGCATGGTTCTGCAGAGGTTTTGACAAAACCAATATTTGATAAAGTTTGATTTAATTTAATATTCCATGCACGAGCAGCCTGTTTTAAGCCGTAGAGTGATTTCTTTAATAAACAGACTTTATCTTCTGCACCTGTCTCAACAAAACCCGGAGGCTGCTGCATGTAAACTTCCTCCAATAAGTCTCCATTGAGAAACGCAGTATCTACATCTAAGTGATGTATATTCAACTCCATTTCTGCCGCCAAAGCTATCAGTGTTCGCAAGGACGAATTACGCACTACCGGAGAGAAGGTTTCATAGTAGTCAATGCCCGCCGTCTGGCTGAAGCCTTTGGCTACTAGCCTTGCCTTGTACTTGGCAACTTGACCTTGAGCATCCTTTTTCAATTTCTATACCCACTTGCATTGAATAATCTTCTTATCTTGTTTATCAACTAACGTCCAAGTTTTATTTTTCATTAGCGATTTATACTCGTCATCCATCGCTAACTGCCAGTTTGCACTCTCTTCCGACTTCATAGCAACTGCGTAGCTTTCAGGTTCGTCGGAGTCATACGTAACTGCATTACAAATAAGATTAGTATCAAAACGTTTAGTTATTCTATTTCTGAGTGGATATCTTTCTTCTGTAATTTCTGTACTTTGAGTACACGTATCTTCAACATCAAAAGTCCCGTCTGCGCTGTGAGTTTGCTGTGCTTCTAGTTCCGGCTCACTAGCACCAGCGTCAGTGCCTTGCTCAGTATTTTCACTTCGCCTGTATAAACTGCACACTTGATTGGGTACTGAATCAAAAATAATATCTCCACAAGAAGTAGAAGGGATCGATTCCTTTTGTTGAACCTTCAAATTAGAAAAAGAATTGTCGAAGAAAACCACATCTCTTCCTTTTATCAACCTCCTTGGACAATCTGCTTCACGAAAGTAGTAGCTCTGTGGATTTTTTGAATATCCAACGAAAATGTGTTCTGTCGCCTTAATGTCCAATTTCCTTCTGTAGTTATCTGGAACCTTAACCATGGCGCGACACCCAAAAACTTTCAAATGACTTAAGTCTGGTTTCTCGCCATGCCATGCTTCAAAGGGCGTTTTACCATTGAGAGCTCGATGTGGACATCGATTTTTTAAATAAACCGCTGTCTCCACAGCGTCTTGCCAATAGCCCTTTGAGAGAGAACAATCAGAGAGCATACAACGCGCCTTCTCTACTACCGACCTGTTAGTCCTCTCAGAAACTCCGTTTTGTTGAGGACTGAAAGGAACGGTTGTCTGGTGTTGGATACCTTCCTCCTCCAGGTAATCAGTAAATTCTTTGTTAACGTACTCTGTTCCGTTGTCTGTACGCAACGCTTTTACCTTTAAGCCTGTCTCTCTTTCAACCATAGCCTTAAAATCACAAAACTTATTCTTAACATCATTTTTAGAAGAAATAAAATATATAAAAATAAAACGGCTAAAATCATCAATAAAAGTCAAAACATATTTATTTCCTTGAAAAGAATTATCCGACATTGGTCCGCATAAATCCGAATGCACTAGTTCTAATTTAGAAGTTGCTTTCTTATATGTTATTTTCTTGAATGGTTTTCTGGCCTGCTTACCCTCTACACAAGCTATGCAGGGCTCTTTATCAACTTCGGTGTACTGAACGCCTAGATTACTTCTGTTAAGTTCTTGTAACCCTATACGGCACAAGTGACCAAGCCGTTTATGCCATAGTCGATAGCTCGATACATCACTATGTACTTTAAACGCTGATAAGGTTTTAGGTAGACTAACCGTACAATCCAAACTATACAATCCACCACAACACGAACCATGTAGCACTGCATCACCTGTACAAGAAAAAGATAAATCATTATAAAATATACAACCTTTCTTATCAAAAACAACACAAAATCCATTATCTACAGCCTTCTTTATAGAAATCAAATTAGTATTTAAATTTGGTATAAAAACTACATTTGATATATTTTTGATACTATTAGAACATTCGGATTTAAAATTATTATTAATAGAAACACTGCCAATGCCAGCACTTGTCAAGACATCTCCGTTAGCAATTGTGACTTGCCCAGTAGAGAACTCTTGTATATTCTCCATCCAATCTGACCTTCCAGACATATGAGCACTTGCTCCAGAATCTACCCACCATTTATCTTTGAACGCCTCGGTACCCACTTTGAATGCGCCAAACAGACTAGATAGGGTGTTTTCTTTCTTCGGGCCAACATTTTTGGACTTTCTGTTAAGGGGACAGTCCGGTCTCTTATGTCCAGGCTCCTTACAGCGGTAACAGACTATTTCCCGTTTTCGTTAGGATTCTTTTCCTGAACACATAAACCAAGATCCGATTTAATTGGTTCATTATCAGTAGATCGCGAAAATTCTGTTAATAGTTTGCTTTTCACCAGCTCGCTAGAAATCTGCACTGTTGAATTTTCTAGTGCCATTATTAAGGGATCAAAGCGTGACGTCAGTCCTCCTAGTAATATAGCCGCTAGAGAGGCGTCCTCTATTACCTTCCCTATGTCTCCCAAATCTTGAGCTGTGGACATCACTGCTTCAATGTACATCTCCATACTACTAAACTCACTGAGATTGTACCTATACAGCTTACGTTCCAGCGCCAAACGACGACCCATGGACTTATCCTCGTAAGCAGCAGCTAAAGTGCTCCAGGCTTCCTTGGCGCTCTTACAGTTCCTTACGTGCGTTATGGCTGGTCCATCCAATGTCAAGCAAATTTTGGCTAGGGTAATTTCGTCTTCCCTTTCTTTAATATTAGAGGCAGTAGAATCTCCATCAGGATAACCTATTATACATTTCCACAAACCTTCATGTACCAAGTACATTTTCATTTTGAATTTCCAAATAGTATAATCTTGTCTACCTTTTAAAAATATCCCTGCAAGAGATCGTAGACTCGAATTCAATCCATTTTTACCCATATTGTTGTGATCGCCCGTTGACATCTTTTGTTTTTATATGTCAGAAAATTTTTCACTTTTAAGTCGAAAATTTATGTAAATTCACAACAATCCGGTAAATCTGACTCCCAAAATTACTTTCCACTCATTAAAACTCTATCTTCGTGCTGATAACGTGTTGTATGTAATAAATAAAATAGAGCGAGATTGTGAACGTATGACAGTATATTTTGAAGTAAGGTTTAAAAGTACTTTAGTTTTCATTAACCATAATGTATAAACAAAGAGTTTCTACATCAGTGACCAACTGTAAAATAAGGTTAATAATAATAAGACGATATTATAATAAAAGAAAATTACTACTATGTACAAATATTATGATGATAATAATTTTAATTTTATTACATCCAAATAATCTTGAAGGTAACTTTTTAGTTTGACATAAACCTAGTAAAAAAACAAGTAAATGATCATAATAAAAGTTCTGAACTTGAACAATATATTAACGGAAGATCTAAATCTACACCGAAGAAACGTTTATCAAGAAAAAGTAACAACAGTTACTTCCTTGTATACAGTCAACGACATCTAAGTGACAAAATACGGAGTGTTCCATTTCATTTTAGCAAAATATAAAATTTAAGGAAATTATGCAATAATAAAATACCTAGTAAATATTGGTGATCAACAGGGCATTAAAATTTTTGCATTCTGAACCCAAATAAGATCTCGTTATAGGACTCCCATAGACTATGAAATCTGTGGAAATATTTACCCAAATGCATCCACGCGCTATATAATTGAAAATTCTAGTTTAATTCATCTTGATCTCGAAGAAGATGACTGGTTAGTGTTATATGTTGGTGCTAGAGATGTTAATCCAACAACGTTAATCTTCCTATGGTATGGGAAGCTATCGCTTCTGTGGGTTTATTTTTAGATAGATTTTTTTTTTTTTTAAAAGCATTTGACAGTGTGCTTCATGATCTTAATCAAATTGAAAATCTCAATGTACGTGGAATTACTTTGAAACTATATCGAATGTTATTTAAAATAACAGAGAACAATGAACTATTATTGAAACGTATAATGAAATAAATAGGGCAATGGAAGAGGTATTTTCTGAATATGACAAAGTAAATCTTGATTTGCCACAAGGAAGTGTCGTCAGTCTACTTCTTTTTTTATTTATGTTAATGAGCTTCCAAATGTAATTAACCATACATGTATTATGTTTGCAGATGATGCCACAATTTTTGTTTCAGAGGATAATAAGAGTAAAACAAACTTTGAAAATGAAATCAATAAGGCATTAAAAGATAAAATAGTTTGGCTTAAAACACTAAATCATATCGTAAATCCCACAAAAACAAAATTTATGCAATTTCGCAACTACAGATCTAACTCATATAAATTAAAAATCTATGAATCTAAAATAGAAACAACAGAAGTTAATGAAAGCAATTTTCTTGGTGTTTTAATAGATGCTAATTTAAATTGGTAATCCCACATCAATAACATAAATACAAGGATTTAAAATCATTGTTATGCTCTACCTATAATAACAAAAAACTGAAGTAGTAGGGACCGCTTATTTTGGTAACTATGGTATGGTATCCTCTTCTTACATATGAAATTATATTTGGGGCAACTTTATGAATACAGAGAGTACATTTTTGCTACAAAAAAAATGTATCCGCTTTATTTATAATATGTATAATGATGAAACGTTAAGAAAATTTTTTTAAAGAAAAGAAATTCCTTGCTGTTATTAATATTTACATACTGGAATTATGGTTATTTATCAAGAATAATATGGATTTGGACGAATATATCAATTTGAACACAGTTTAATAGTATGAGCACTTTCATTTTTAATCATAATTTTAATTAATGTTGCATGCCTGTTAAGGTAAACTGTTGTTACTAATAATGTATATTTAACAACCTGATTCCACATGATTCTGATACAATTCTTTAATAATTTGAGTAGAAACGCAAATGATACACCTATATTAGCAACACTATGAATATAATACTAAGAATTATTATACAATTTTCGACTTGGAAAAACCGAAATTTACGATGTACCAACAATTATTTTGAATTTATATTTTCGAAAAATGTATCACATTATTAATTAACAATAACCTTAATACAAAAGTCGGATAAAGACTAGATAATCACTGACCTGCCTTATTAGATATTATCCTAATAATCCTAAATGGAAAATAAGCAAAAGAAGACAAATTCTAAATATATCGACGTTCTAGAGCACAAATTTGCAGAGCGTCTATTTTACATTTTAATGTCCATAAATATTTCAAAATGTATATTTAAATTTTCGCACTTAATTTTTCTATTTCACATTACCATACTACATTAACATAAGTACCGATGTATACATCTTGCAAATTCGCTCTTCTTCATTAACGTACAAAAACAGCATATAATACGCTGTTACAAGGGTGGTGGAAAATAATTAAGTTAGTTTTAATTTAGTATGATGTTTTGACTCCCCCTCAGAGAATGGCGTCATGTCTTATTTCCTGTGTGCGTAGACTAACAATAATAGCTTGACCTCCTTGCTTCGGTCTCTATTCTCCAGAGATCTTTAGATTCAGTTAATTTGCGAAGGAATACCTCTTACCCTTAGTTTATTTTTCTACTGAGAAAAGCTTAAGAGTAATTAATGGAAGAGAACAATTATACTTAAGTAGTATACACAATTGTATCAAATCAAAAAACTTATTTTTCAGAAAGATAGTTAAAAGATTCTGATAGTATAAATACAAGTACAATTTTCAGACTAGTAAAAAATTTAAATGAACTAACAATGTTAAAAGTAAAAAAAATCATAATTTACAGCTTTACTTATTGTATTAATACACACACCGGCACTAAAAAAGGTAGAACTAATAAAACAACCTTTTTTTAAACAAATTTTTTTTTTAAATGGTAACTCTCACCACCATCCTATACAGTTGGCTACCGTAGGGAAATCTTTGTTTCAGAGAGCTGGCGGCATCTGTGACCAACAACATCTGACTGCTGCGCTTCAGCATGTCAAGCGAGTAACAAGTTGCGAGGACCAAGACTACGTCACAGAAGCCGCGCCAAACCAGCCGCAGTAGAGCGTCAACCTGCTGTCCTTCCCTACATGAAGGGGGTCACTGACAAGATTGGGAATATTCTGAAGCGGGTTCTATTAATACTTACTTTAAACCAGCCACTAAGATTGACCTATTCTTACGACCGGTCAAATGCAATATACCCTTTCAGGCAGCAGGTGTCTACAAAATCTGTGGGGCATAGACCCCACTAGGGTGGACTGTATAACTTGGGTGGTGATGGACGATGGTAATGTCGGATGGCGCCGTAGGGATGGTGACGTCAGCAGGGTAGCTTCGGCAAGGAAAAGTCGCTGATTTTCTTAAGCTTGCAGTAAGGTTCGGAGGCTTCAGGTTTCTTCTTCGTTGCTTGTTTTCTAGGCTGGATCGGAAGCTTGGTCGGAAGTGATTTTGCATTGATTTGATCCCGTCTTTTATTCGATATTTTTGGGTGACCCATCCAAGGTGGGGCAACCCATTTTGGGCCTCCGAACCTCACCCCCGCAAGTGCTTTCGCCTTTATTTTTGTCATTATTTACACATTTTCTTATGACTACGACTTATTTTCTAGTTAATATTATTTATACTTACTAAAATAACATACAATATTCATCATAGGGAGAGCGGGAAGCGAGTGGCGCCGCTCTCGGCGCGGGCGCTCTTTTATTCTACCTCGCTTCCCGCCTCGGTCATATATAAACTGCCCCGCTCGCCTCTGTCGTCTGCAGTCGCATAGCGGAAGGCGAGCGGGATGTTTCTATGTATTTCAGGTTAATAAATAGGCCATTCATCATATTTTTATTAATAAAGGTTAACTAGAGAAAATATACTACAATCTAAACATTATTACGTAACTAAAATAAACTATTCTTAATCTCGTAAAACACACTTGACAAAAGGAAGAAATGCGATCTTCCTATTGGCGCACCTATAAGGAGCAAGTCCTGCTATCTGCGAACATGCGTTTTGAACTACACCATTTTCAGAACTTTACATTAATCATTTATGAATTACTTAATTTACGTTATAGGTGCTATTATACAGATAAACGAATCGTTTCGTCGTGAACAAAATCGATTGTGACTGTGGTCTCTCATACATCGGACAGACAAAGAGAAGTATAGGGACTCGCATTAAAGAACGTGTAGCCGACATAAAACATAGGCGCAATAATAGGTTTGCAGTGTGTGAGCATGCTTTTGAGGGGCCAAACCACTACATTCGTTTCGATAAACCACAAATTCTCGCTAGAGAACAAAGATTTGTTCCTAGGATGCTACGCGAGGCTATTGAAATCAGGAAACATCCTAATTTCAATAGAGACGAAGGTAATAAATTAATACCTACAAAAACACACATTGCAAGACCTGATGATGTAGTTAGCTCTTTTTGCAAGTAATAACAGTAAGATGGAGGTCGGTCCCCCTGCCCGATTTTCTTTCGCCAGTTCTTCTCGGAAGGGCCTCCCAATTTCCGAACTGGTAGTAGACTCAGTAGTATACAATGTAATCGTAGTGAGAATTTAATAACTAAATAAAATTTAAAAAAAAAATAAAACAATTTGATTTATACAAAATAATTTAATAATTAGGAACGTGCCCGATTAAAATATTGTGGAGGTAGTAGAAAATACATGACAACCACCATCTTAGTCATCCTGTGATCACGGCTCTTGTAAAGGAGTCGAAATGTCAGGATTAAATATAAAATAAAACATGCGCAAAAATCCCTAAAAAAGTTTTTATTCTAAAGTGTAATGTGCGCGGAAGTGTAAGAACTAAATAAGAAAAAAATTGTTTGTGTTCTGATGATTGTGCTGGTATGTGTATATAATAATAAAAATAAAAATATAATCATAAAATTATGAATTCATCCCTTAATATTATAAATACATTCAACAACTACAACAACTCAGATTTCGTATATCAATCTCCCATACTTGGTCTCTGTAGAATTGACTAAAAATGTAGTCTATAAATGAACAGTCAAAATACAAATGCTCTATACTCGTAACTTCAAGTAAAAAAGAATCTTTAGTGTCAATAGAAACTGATATTTCTAACTTCACAGTATTATATTGTTTCCTCCATTTGAAAGTAAACAGTCATTTACATAGAATAAATATCGCAAGGAACACTTTTTTCCACCGTGGCGTCAGCAAAGTAGAACGTGCGGCAATATTCTCATGTGGCAGAAACGCCGTTAGTCCGGCCCGTTTGCACTTACAACTTAGCAATCTTAGCATTAACTTTTATGAGCTCACTCAGAAACAGTCCTTATGACTTTCAACATTATACCCCAAATTCAGTTCGGTGTGTATTTATTTAGTCGCCTATTGCAAGGTTACATGATATTTGTTTATTATACCACAGGATTAGAGCGCAGAACGAAACGTTACGCCACTAATAAAAATATATCTATAAGATATAAAATACGTGTGTAAAATACAACCACGCCTCCGAGCCCTCAGATGGGATTCGAACCCACGACCTTTCGCAATCCGGGCGACTGCTCTGACCGCTGAGCTACCGAGACGCTGGCAAACGTGTCGAATTTTACAAACGTATTCCAACTTCTACTATGAGCTAGTATCGTTCCACCAATGTTGAACGCTAACTACCTTCAACATTGAAAGTAATATTTTTACAAATATTAAACAATCAATTAAGATGGAACCAGCTATAATTATGTTTTTATTTAATTTTTTTTTGCATTCACAATGCAATATTTCTATAAGATATAAATTACGTGTGTAAAATACAACCACGCCTCCGAGCCCTCAGATGGGATTCGAACCCACGACCTTTCGCAATCCGGGCGACTGCTCTGACCGCTGAGCTACCGAGACGCTGGCAAACGTGTCGAATTTTACAAACGTATTCCAACTTCTACTATGAGCTAGTATCGTTCCACCAATGTTGAACGCTAACTACCTTCAACATTGAAAGTAATATTTTTACAAATATTAAACAATCAATTAAGATGGAACCAGCTATAATTATGTTTTTATTTAATTTTTTTTTGCATTCACAATGCAATATTTCTATAAGATATAAAATACGTGTGTAAAATACAACCACGCCTCCGAGCCCTCAGATGGGATTCGAACCCACGACCTTTCGCAATCCGGGCGACTGCTCTGACCGCTGAGCTACCGAGACGCTGGCAAACGTGTCGAATTTTACAAACGTATTCCAACTTCTACTATGAGCTAGTATCGTTCCACCAATGTTGAACGCTAACTACCTTCAACATTGAAAGTAATATTTTTACAAATATTAAACAATCAATTAAGATGGAACCAGCTATAATTATGTTTTTATTTAATTTTTTTTTTTGCATTCACAATGCAATATTTCTATAAGATATAAAATACGTGTGTAAAATACAACCACGCCTCCGAGCCCTCAGATGGGATTCGAACCCACGACCTTTCGCAATCCGGGCGACTGCTCTGACCGCTGAGCTACCGAGACGCTGGCAAACGTGTCGAATTTTACAAACGTATTCCAACTTCTACTATGAGCTAGTATCGTTCCACCAATGTTGAACGCTAACTACCTTCAACATTGAAAGTAATATTTTTACAAATATTAAACAATCAATTAAGATGGAACCAGCTATAATTATGTTTTTATTTAATTTTTTTTTTTGCATTCACAATGCAATATTTCTATAAGATATAAAATACGTGTGTAAAATACAACCACGCCTCCGAGCCCTCAGATGGGATTCAAACCCACGACCTTTCTGTGAATGCAAAAAAAAATTAAATAAAAACATAATTATAGCTGGTTCCATCTTAATTGATTGTTTAATATTTGTAAAAATATTACTTTCAATGTTGAAGGTAGTTAGCGTTCAACATTGGTGGAACGATACTAGCTCATAGTAGAAGTTGGAATACGTTTGTAAAATTCGACACGTTTGCCAGCGTCTCGGTAGCTCAGCGGTCAGAGCAGTCGCCCGGATTGCGAAAGGTCGTGGGTTCGAATCCCATCTGAGGGCTCGGAGGCGTGGTTGTATTTTACACACGTATTTTATATCTTATAGAAATATTGCATTGTGAATGCAAAAAAAAAATTAAATAAAAACATAATTATAGCTGGTTCCATCTTAATTGATTGTTTAATATTTGTAAAAATATTACTTTCAATGTTGAAGGTAGTTAGCGTTCAACATTGGTGGAACGATACTAGCTCATAGTAGAAGTTGGAATACGTTTGTAAAATTCGACACGTTTGCCAGCGTCTCGGTAGCTCAGCGGTCAGAGCAGTCGCCCGGATTGCGAAAGGTCGTGGGTTCGAATCCCATCTGAGGGCTCGGAGGCGTGGTTGTATTTTACACACTTATTTTATATCTTATAGAAATATTGCATTGTGAATGCAAAAAAAAATTAAATAAAAACATAATTATAGCTGGTTCCATCTTAATTGATTGTTTAATATTTGTAAAAATATTACTTTCAATGTTGAAGGTAGTTAGCGTTCAACATTGGTGGAACGATACTAGCTCATAGTAGAAGTTGGAATACGTTTGTAAAATTCGACACGTTTGCCAGCGTCTCGGTAGCTCAGCGGTCAGAGCAGTCGCCCGGATTGCGAAAGGTCGTGGGTTCGAATCCCATCTGAGGGCTCGGAGGCGTGGTTGTATTTTACACACGTATTTTATATCTTATAGAAATATTGCATTGTGAATGCAAAAAAAAAATTAAATAAAAACATAATTATAGCTGGTTCCATCTTAATTGATTGTTTAATATTTGTAAAAATATTACTTTCAATGTTGAAGGTAGTTAGCGTTCAACATTGGTGGAACGATACTAGCTCATAGTAGAAGTTGGAATACGTTTGTAAAATTCGACACGTTTGCCAGCGTCTCGGTAGCTCAGCGGTCAGAGCAGTCGCCCGGATTGCGAAAGGTCGTGGGTTCGAATCCCATCTGAGGGCTCGGAGGCGTGGTTGTATTTTACACACGTATTTTATATCTTATAGAAATATTGCATTGTGAATGCAAAAAAAAATTAAATAAAAACATAATTATAGCTGGTTCCATCTTAATTGATTGTTTAATATTTGTAAAAATATTACTTTCAATGTTGAAGGTAGTTAGCGTTCAACATTGGTGGAACGATACTAGCTCATAGTAGAAGTTGGAATACGTTTGTAAAATTCGACACGTTTGCCAGCGTCTCGGTAGCTCAGCGGTCAGAGCAGTCGCCCGGATTGCGAAAGGTCGTGGGTTCGAATCCCATCTGAGGGCTCGGAGGCGTGGTTGTATTTTACACACGTATTTTATATCTTATAGAAATATTGCATTGTGAATGCAAAAAAAAAATTAAATAAAAACATAATTATAGCTGGTTCCATCTTAATTGATTGTTTAATATTTGTAAAAATATTACTTTCAATGTTGAAGGTAGTTAGCGTTCAACATTGGTGGAACGATACTAGCTCATAGTAGAAGTTGGAATACGTTTGTAAAATTCGACACGTTTGCCAGCGTCTCGGTAGCTCAGCGGTCAGAGCAGTCGCCCGGATTGCGAAAGGTCGTGGGTTCGAATCCCATCTGAGGGCTCGGAGGCGTGGTTGTATTTTACACACGTATTTTATATCTTATAGAAATATTGCATTGTGAATGCAAAAAAAAAAATTAAATAAAAACAAAAATATATCTTAAAATACAAAGTCAACATTTTTTGAAATGAAACGCAATCAATTTCCAAATTAAAAATAAAAATATATAAGTTTAAATATTTCTACTTTTGCATTACAGTTAGAGTCCAAGAAATTTGTGCATTCCCAAAACATCCGTAACCTTTATTGATACTGAGTCAATAAGTCGTGGTCGTATTCCCAGCAATATGATATATAGGATATCAACCAATAAATAAATGGAGAATAGAGTTATTTAATTAAATATAATACAGTTTTTATTATTTTATTAGAAAAATTAAACATTTCTCAGGTTCAGACGGGAATCAAACCCGTAGCCTCTCACTGTATTTTATTTAAATGTGTAATGTGCTCGAAAGTGTAAGACTATATTTGATATAAGTTTTTAATTCAAATCCACCAAGATCATTAAATAGTTGATGCTCTTGTCTCTTACGAATCTTTATGGCTAGATGAAATATCAATCATACTCCTATCTTATAAAAAATTTATTGGGCACCTGCCATAAAAAGGCGTTATGAATTTCGTTAAAAAACGCAGTAAACTTCCCCCTTCAATTCATTACAGCAACTTTACAGCCGGGTCGTTTCACGCCACTTATTGGCCTGGATAAAATATATTGATTGGGAAGTAAAAAGTTTCAGTTTTATAGATGTTGAACATAAAATTCGCGTCAGAGTCTATGAACAGTTACAGTAAGTGGCTCGTTCATATTCCACGGGCAGAGTGCGATAACATTCATGTGAGCGCATAATTTGGGGGCCAACACACAGAAAATAGCGGTAAGATTCAACCAACACATAATATTATTTTACGGTAACTTTAAGCCTATATTACTGTTTAACCCTTTAATTCGCAATGTTGAATATACACAACATCCGAAACGTATTTTTTTTCCACGGAATATAACAATGTAATCTATACTTTAACACCATATAATTAAAGGTATAACGATACCTAATCAATAGCAAACAAAAGGGTGACAAAAGTGCCAATATTTTGACACTTAGCTGCAAAATGGCGTCGGGTAAAGTCTCAACCCGCGGACGGAAGGTAATTTCTTTTTATTCACCTAAAGATTTCTTGAAATTTTGCGAAATGAATGGTTGAATTTACATTTACTATAGCCATTCTTCATATAATTTTACTAATTTGGCTTAAAACTACATTCAATAATAAAATAACACTACTAAATTATGAACGTTGAGTATTCTCAACATTGCGCGACATTGAATAGTGCATGTACATTTTTTTGTGTTGAGAATAGTCAACATTGCGCAATTTATAGAATGTATTTTTTTTTGTTTTTTGAAGCAATCTGTAAATAAAGAAATAACTGTAAAACCAACTAATATTACCCATGGTGTATGACCATATAAAATATAACACGTACCTACTTGTAGCCTATAATTTATTTTTTACAAGTTCGTACTTGCTCTACAAATTTATGATTTCATTGATAATACCTACCATTGCACTGTGGGACATCCATAGGTCATAAATCTTAAAAACCTGCTTTCTAGTTTTACATTTTATTCCTTGTCGTTACATTGGATAGTTGCGGTACCTTCTGAAACTATAAATAGGTCAGTAATTAGAGTGCGCCTTCATTATCTATTGTGCATTCAAAGAGAGCGCATCGCCAATCGTAAATACTGTTATCAGTGAGTCATTAAAAAGCGTGACGTCATTTGTTGTCATTGCGGGACCTGTGAGTGCTGTGTGTGTTTTTTCTGAAATGGATATCCAAGAACAGGGTATGTAATAATTAATATTTTTATTTTAATTGTATCTTAGTATATATTTTCTTTAGTATGTCATTGCTACGAGGCGACTTTTCTTGGAGTATTATATTTTAATATTCAAAGTTTGAATAAACTTTTAAATATGTTCCCACTCGCTCCGACTATGGAGGTATATTGCACCATAATCTTTAGACTTTCTTATCTTAGGAAAATTAAAACTTGGCTGCCCTTATCTGCCCTTTTGGCGATGACAAGGGTGCTACGGTTGCCAGATTATCTCGTAGCATTTGCTACGAAATTAGTTTATTTAGTCTTAGTTCTTTGTGTAGGTTTTGTGACTGAATTTTAACCGTTTTTTTTTGTTTTAGGTAATTTATATATATGCTCGTTTTCAAGAATGCATATTCTTGAAATATGGCTAACTGTCAATACCGATAATGACTCGGAAAAGTGTCGTCAAGTCCTACAAAGTTTGTTGACTACTCTGAACGATACTGAGAACATTGATATTCATTATTTAGAGAAAATTGTTAATAATTTATGTAAAGCTATTGCTCGATTCTGGAAAAAATGTAATAGGGATAAAACCAAGCTTTTATATAAGAATTCCGATTGGTTTAATGTTATTGAAAAAATTCAACTTGTGAAAAACAATAAGCAATGTACTCCGTCTGAAACGTCGCCGTGTCATTCACGTGGTCGTCCTCGAAAACCTTTTACGCAATGTAGTAAAAGGACTAAACGTCGGAGAGTAGCTGATTTGTCAAAGTCTGATGATTCTACTGTGAGTGCATTGCTTGATGTTTCAGACTGCTCATTCGATTCGTGTATATCTAGAGTTAGCACTGATGATGTCTTGTCACTTGTGACTGATGCTCAGTTGACAAAACATCAGTATTTATTAATTAAAAACTTTGTTAATAGTAAGATTTCTCCTAATGTATTACCATGTTACCAACAAATTACTAAAGCGAAACAGAGATGTTACCCTTCTAATATAACTGTTTCCGAGTCTTCAGCTGAAGTTGAATTACAAAGTCTTTTTGATCACACAGCTTCTCGAATCCTTGAATCTCAAAAAGAGGTCTTAGATCAGATTCCTGATGATTGTTTGTCTAATATCTCTTTACTTGGGAAATGGGGATTCGATGGCAGCACTGGACATAGTGAATACAAACAATTTTTTTCAGATTCAACTTTAGAAGATAGTAGTTTGTTTGTAACATCTTATGTACCCCTTCAAATTATTGTAAAATTAGCTAAAGATAATTGTAAAATTTTATGGAAAAATCCTCGACCCTCTTCCACTAGGTACTGCCGTCCTATGCGATTTCAATTTTTGAAAGAAAGCACAGCAGTGTCTTTGCAAGAGGAAGCTTATTTTAAGGATAAAATTGAAAGTTTGCAACCTACTTTTATTCAGATCGACAATCGTGAATTGGTCGTTTCTCATAAGTTGCAGCTTTCAATGGTAGATGGTAAATTTTGTAGTGCTTTAAGTGAAACATCTACAAGTAGATGTTATATATGTAATGCTACCCCTAAAGAGATGAATAAAATAGACGAATGTTTACAAAAACCTGTAATAGAGAGTAGATACCAATTTGGATTATCACCACTACATTCTTGGATACGTTTCTTCGAATATTTTATTCATCTTTCATATAGATTAGACATAAAAAAATGGCAAGTTAGGCTAGATAGTGATAAACAATTGTTATCAAATAAAAACAATATGTACAGTCCCGGTTTAGGGAACGATTAGGTTTCATAGTTGACAAGCCGCGTAGTGGTGGAAGCGGGACGTCTAACGACGGAAACACGGCCAGGAAGTTTTTTTTGGAATCAGCTGTATCTGCTGAAATTACAGGTTTGAATAAGGATCTCATAGATCGTTGTTGTGTAATATTACAAACGTTATCTTCTGGACATAAAATTAATGAATGCAAGTTTAAAGACTATGCATTACAAACAGCATACAGCCTGGTCGAGGAATATCCGTGGTATAGTCTTCCTGCTTCTGTCCACAAGGTGCTCATACTTGGATCAGATATTATAAGTTATGCATTGTTATCTATAGGAGAACTTTCCGAAGAAGCTGCTGAAGCGACAAATAAGTATATCAAAATTTATAGACGAAGTCACACTCGAAAAATGTCACGTGAAGTTACCAATCAAGATTTAATACAACGACTATTATTACATTCAGATCCTTATATTACAAGTCTTCGGAAACTTCCCCCTAAAAAGAAAAATACTCTGTCACAAAGTGTAATAGAATTGTTACATGTTTAATATTGTTAGAATAAGAATAATTTATTTGTATTTTGTTAGTTGTTTTGTTTTTTTGTATTTAATTAATTTTAATTTATTTATTTCTATTATTTTATTATAATTAAATAATGTTATCAATGTTTTGACTCTTATTTTATTTAAAATATATGTTTTACATTCCAATTTTTAAGTGTTTGTTCATGATAAATTTAGGTAAAAGTATGTTATTGTTTATATTTGTTTTTTACTGAAGTAAACGTTTTTTATTCCGTAAATACATGTACTTCTTTCATTTTAATGTTCCTAAAACACTTTTACAACTATAAGTCACTAAAATAATACAATGTATTGATAGTAACAGGACTTTAACTATTTATGACCGCCCTTGTATGGAGCGTGTCCCTCCGTGCATTGGGTGATCTTGGGTCTTAAAATACATTTTTGCAATTTGGAGCTATTTCAATATTTTATATTATTTAAATATTAGAGTATGCAACAAGTGTTACTTTTGCTTATGGTGTTGGATTGAGCTTTTAGTGCTTTTTGTTATTTCTTTAGGTAAGACCACAATGGGATCACCAAGCCTTATATAGCATTGGTACCAGGACGTGCTCCATCTGTCAGTTATAGTACTGGTAGTACTTCGGAGGATCAGACGGTATTTACGAAATCACCAGATGTCTTCGAAGCATCTGAATTTAGGTCAGAGCCTAGGTCTATAGATTCGTCTTTCGAACAATTGAATATTCTCGACGATGAGGATGAAAATGACAACTATTCTGAATTTGGATTCACTTATCTTACTATATGACGTAGATACGGTTCCTTTGACTCCAATTATAAATTACTAGTTGACCCGGCCACGCGTTGCTGTGCCGACTGCAGCGTCATCTGCCGGACTGATTTGTGAATCTAAACCATTCTCAGATCCCCTTGAACACACACAAAAAAATTCATTCAAATCGGTCCAGCCGTTTAGGAGGAGTTCAGTGACATACACACTCACAGAAGAATTATATATATAAAGATATGTTTCCCCCAGGTGTCGATACAGAATTACCCACACTAAGCTTACCAATTTTTCAAATAAGATCCCAAAATAAAAAAAAATGTTCCAATTTTGTGATACATACCACTGAGGCCTGTAACTCTTTGCCACAATCTGTGTTTCCTGACAAATACAATGAAGGGGTCCTCAAGTCACGATTGAATAGATATATTCTATGCAAGCGCGTCACATCGTAGATAGCATCGTCGCTTACCATCAGGCGAGATAGTGGTCAAGCGCCTACCCATTTACTATAAAAAAAAAATCAGACGAAACTGCCTGCTACTTGTAGAGAAAGGGCGATACAGTATCGATGAGATGATGGTGCCTTATAAAGGTATCAGAGCTGGAAATCGGCGGCAATATCTTTCTAAAACCCCAATAAATGGGGTTTCAAATTTTATACTTGAAGCAAGGGTTTCAGAGTTAGTTTATATAGACTGGCGAAGAAACATTCAGGGGAGTACTATTCACAGAAAAGGAAAACAGTTTTGGCTTAGGGGCTAAAGTAGTTTTAGCCCTAACTAAAACAATCAAGGAAAGACCCTTTACAATGTACTTCGATAATTTCTTCACTTCGTTGACATTGATACACTTTTGGAGAGAAGAGCATGGTTTGTTTAGTTTAGGTACAATTAAAGGTTACAGGCTGAAAGGTTTTGAAGATAAAGTATTGGTTAAAAAAAGGGGTGCATGCAAGCAGGTTGTTTGTTACAAAAATAAAATAGTTGTGGCAAAGTGGCCAGATAAAACGGTAACTATAGCCAGCTCTTTTGTTGAATCTTACCCAATTGAGAAAGTATTGCAAAGAATCAAAGTGTAGAGTAGAACTTGATTGTCCTCAAATTATAAAACAATATAATATGTACAGCAAGCCTCCCAGGCTTCGATCTTGCCAACATGTTAGTGATAGTATACCACAGTAATTTTAAGACTAAAAGTTGGTAAACCTATATGGCAATATTTTCGCAGGCAAAAATGACTTTACCAATGTCTATTGGTAAGTGCTCAATGAGGTTGGGTTTAGTTGATAAAAGAAATTGTTTTTTAAACTTTCATTTAGCAAAATAAAGCTAGTATTGTTTTATTTTGCCTTCATTTGTTTATTACTTAGGTATTCCCATACACGGACAATGTTAAATATACACAACGTTTCTTTTTACATGTTGCTTTCTGAGAGTATCGTAATGTTGAGTATACTTAACATATGTTTTCTAAAAATGTGGCTATGATTGATTTTTCTTTATATTTTTTTACAAGGATATACGTCATAAATAACTAATTTATCACATAAAAATATATAATTTTAAGAAAAAGTCACCTTGCGCGTTAAAGGGTTAAGGTCCCCTTTCATATTAAGTTATACTTGCATACTTATCTTCCTCTTTTAATTTAATTATTTACCTGTTTACCTAAATTACCGGTACACTTAATAGTATAAAAAAAAATTATCAATAATTCTGCTGGCTATTATGAGTAATATTTAAGATCTGATTTATGAATGTTGAGTGTTCGCAGCATGATATAAATTGATTGATACATTGAGTAAGGGTGGATTGATTTAAACCAATGTAGACTTTTTATGTGAACGCGAAAAGACAACCCCTATTTTTTCCTTATCCATACTTTAAATGCTCCAGAAAACTCAACGCATATAAAATTTTAGCATTGTATTACACACTTATATCCAATAATCAAATTTTCAGATCAAAAAGAAAATATCAAAGTACACTAGTTTCAGCGACAAACGACTTACAAATAATATATTACAAAAACGGATAGACAAACATATATCATACATAAGTAATAGTTATAGAAATTTATATAAACACCATGACTCAGGTACAAATGCTTGTATTCATCCAGGCTTAAGGTTGGTAATATTTAAAACACTGGAAAAAATACACATCTGTTTAAAACACGTTTTAAAATATTTTTTTTTACAAAAAAAAAGATTAAGATTTATCACATCATAATTAATAATTATCTATCATAATTAATAATTTTTGAACTTTTTATTAGTAACATTATGATTTTGAAGTATATTGTAAATTGTGATGGCAACTCTGGCTGGCGCTGGCGTGGATTACCCCAGCAGACTATAAGAAGTGAACGAATAAGGTATATTTACTGTGGGTAAATGGGAAAGGGATGGAGATAGTTCGCTCCGTTTGTACTGCCTTGTTTTTTCTTATTTTTATTGTTAGATTTTATTCAGTAGTGACAGTGAAAGTGACAGTGACTAATAATTTGATTGAATTTCGTTCGTTTAGTATTAATTTGTTTAATTAATTATCACGTTGCAATACAGTGGATCTGCATTTTGCCTGCCCTACAAAAGAAATAATGTCTACAGGATGAACGAAGGATTCGTTTTTGCAGTACTTCACGGAACTGCCTGCATCTACAACAGGGGGTGGTGGAAAAACCACCAAAAAAGTTTTAATTTCTACCTTCCCCTTACTTATCCCAAACACAAAAATATTCAATTTTTTAAAGTATGTAAAACAATGTTTAAAACATGTTTTAAACATGTTTAAAATATTTCAATTGAAACAGTAATGAAAAGTTAATTTAAAATTTGTTTGTTGTTTTTTTAACATGATGTTATGTTCTTTTAAAAACCTGTTAATAGTTAATAAAAGTAATAAAATTAATGACAATGAACATTGTCATTAACATGCAAGGCTCTATTTGAAGAGAAATCGTTTACACCTAAAAGTAAAGTGATTGTTTCAAACTTCATATAAGTGTATTTTGATTGGATTTTTAATTAATTATTGGGTAGGAGTATAACAGTGTGTGCAAGGCGCGTGACTTGTAAATTTTTTCACAAAAATATAAAACTCTCTTAATTATACATTTCTTCATCCAATCGTGTGAAATGGACAAAAATAACAGCTTTATAGTCTTGTTCTTTTTTTCCTAACGCTTTGGGTTTAGTGGTAAATAAGTGGTGATAGTTTTTGGCATTTACAATAATTTGGATAAAAAAATATGAAATGTGTAAAGCTTAAATTTATTGATGCTCTTAGTGGCTCTTAGTGGCCGAAGAAGTGGAAGAGAGATAAATCAGCATAAGCCGAACGAACATAATTTGTACCCTACAATTAATTTTATATAGAGATATTAATTCGAGCAATTTCTAAACACGTTTTGTCAAGCGTCAACTTGCTAATCAATGTTTTGTTCAGTAATATATATCTTTTTTTTAATGCCATAACAAATATACATTTCAATTTAATTCGAACTCTCATCCTTAGATATACATGCTACTTTAAAGCCTCTGCTTAAAGTCAGTATTTAATGTAGTCGCCGCAGTTTCGTCACGGTTAGGCCACGCGTCAACCCCGCGTCGCCACTCGTGATCTAATGAGCAAAGTAAACTACTTCTGTTTAACTCAATGAATTCTAATTAAAAAATCTCTCGACATCGAAAAAATCTCTTGACAAATCTTCTTATTTGCTGATCAAACATAAACAAACGTTAATTAGTTTTCTTCTTTGTTTTAGTTACAAATCTTTTTATAAAAAATACAACTGCTTATTAGGCATTACTGCATAATATAAAACGGATAACGAAAAAAAATAAATGGATGAAATTATTAAGATACAGAACATATAATTGATTTTGTTTCGAATTGGGAGCTTTATTAAGGAATCTTTCTTTGTTAATTCTATAAATAAATTCGATCCACTTTGTTTATAAGTGGATATATCATCAGGCACTAATGGCGCGCAAGCTATCCTATGGATGACAACACCGTTAGTATAATGAGACATAACCCACAACTTGGGCCCAGTGCGATTGATAGGTGTGAATGACCACAGTCACAGCTGGGACCAACAGCTTCATCCGATTTTGTATTCCTGACCGCTTTTAAATACATAAACTTAGTGAAGGCGTCTATTAGCACAAAAATGTACATATTTGCTTTACTGCTACGAACAAAAGGTCCAGTGTGTTCAATGTTGATTGTGTCAAAGGGGGCGGCTATTTTAGCGATCGGGTGAAGAAAACCGGGTTTCTTATTAGTGCATGATTTTGAGTAAGTGCACTCTAAACACGAAACTACATATTTCTTAACGAATCGTCTCATTTTTGGGAACCAATAGTTAGATCTAACTTTTTCCAGCGTTTTCTCATAAGCAAAGTGACCTATGTCATCATGATTTTGTTTTAAAATTTGCCACGGCACACCCTTTGGCACAACCCATCGATCACCAGAGTCTACTATAGTTAACACTTTAACAGTGTCTGAACCTTGAATTTTATTTCGGCTTAGCATGTCAACGTGAGACATAGAAGAACCTGGCCTATATTCGATAGTGAAATTAAATTCCTGCATTTGCTCCCACCAACGAGCCACTCGGAGTAACATGACTCATTTCTGAAACGTTGCCTTTAAGGAATTATAGTCAGTAACTAATTTAAATATAATTCCGATTAGATAAACCCGGAATTTTCAAAGTGCCGCTACAACTGCCAATGTCTCTAGATCGTAGGAAGAGTAATTTTGTTCCTTAGAACTGTTGCATATTTTAGTCTGACGACTAAAATATGCAACTGCCTTAAGGACACTTTTACTATCTCTCTGCAAAAGAATCCCTCCTAAACCTATTTGGCAAGCATCGGTATGTAACTCGGTCTCTGATTCTGGGTTGTAAAGTGCCAAAGTAGGCTTTTGTGATAACGTTTTTTTTCAGAGCCTGAAAAGCATTTTCCCGATCGGAACCCCATGCCTACTGTACATATTTCTTCAACAAATAAGTTAGTGGTTTAGCGATAACCGAGAATTTTGGCACGAACCGCAGGAAAAAACTAGCTTATCCTAGAAATTGTCTGACGTTATACTGATTCTGGGGAGTAGGGAAATGCTTGACTGCAGCAACTTTACTTTTTCCTGGACGCATACACTTTTCAGACACTTCAAACCCTAGGTAATCTACAGTACATTTGAAAAAGTGGCATTTAGACGGATTTAATGACAGTCCAGCTGTCATGCCGAGCACTACCTAGAACCTGGTTCATTATTCTCTGAAACGTAGCGGGAGTGTTTGCTAGGCCGAATGGCATCCGGTTGAATTCAAAGTGCCAATCTGGCGTTACAAAAGCCGTCTTGTGTTTGTCTTCTTCACAAATGGGCACCTGATAGTAACCAGACGCCAAGTCAAGGGTCGTAAAAAGACTATCACCAGCTAGTACGTCTAATTGGTCCTCAATCAAAGGCATTGGGTAATTCTCTTTGATAGTTTTCTTATTGAAGGCGCGGTAGTCAATGCAGAGGAGCGTCTCACCAGTTTTCTTTTTCACTAGTACTAATGGACTTGCATAGGCGGATGTAGAAGGTCTTATGATATCATTATCTAGTAGTTCAGTGATCATTTTCCTAACCTTTTCCTTTTCAGTCACCGCTAGACGGTAAGGCCTATATACTACCGGGTCATTATCGTTTATAACTATATTCATTTTCCCCGAAGAGATATTGCCTAATTCGGTTAGATTAAAAGCGAAACGAAAGTCGTTTGTGTTCGAGAGGCAATTCTTTATCAATGTTAAGATCGGATTCTACAATAGATCGACTATGAAAACTAGAACAATTAATTACTTTCAGACTATTATCAACCCTCGCTACCTTACCACGAGCAATTAGTGAGTCTTTTTCTAGAAATACTTCGGCAGATGGCAGACAGGTGACTACTATACGTGCTTGCCCCTCCTCGATAAGGTATGTGGCTTCGCTCATCAAAACATATAGTTTACATAATTAAAATAATCAAAATTTATTTATATTACAACTAATTAATGCTATATCTAAAGTAAATTAATTAATACTTAAATATTAGATCAAACAATAATAAAACTATACACTATAACTAACTTAACCATATATTAACTATAATTAACTTTATTATATACAAAATGTTATTTACTTATTAATAACGCCTAAAAACAATAAATAATGTGAACTTAGTACGAGTATAGTTTAGCATCAGCGTAGCGCGATAATAGCTGCCGCACTGTACTCATATGTTTAAACGCGCCTGTTGTCCTCCGGTTTTTATTACACTAGCAATGACAATAGAAACAGGGTCAGCGGCCGCGATAACCAGTGCAAATGCATCTACGACGTGGAGCGCACGTCGCTCGTCCTCATGCACTTCGCCTATCTGAGCACGCGCTGACAACGTGACATTGATATTGTGTTTTCTTCTACCTCGCCTTCTGAAATTCAAACAAGTGGAGTAGAGTGGTGGAACCCTGACCACCACCACCAAAGGTATAATCCTGAAGATACCGAATGTTACCGTTATTTCTTAGACTTCCCTCAACAAAAATATCCCCTTCAAAACAAGAGTTATCGGTGTAGATATCGATTATTGTGAGCCCTGATATCCCACTCTTTCTTTTACAGAACAGTTTGATTTTCCACATGGGGTTTTCAATAAATTCTACGCTTGAAATCTCCAAGACATCACTAGTTTCCCTTATCATAACATGTGGCTGTTCTGTGAAAGTTTGCCCAATCATTAAATGGACATGCATAGCACTATCAGGTACTTCAATTAAGTCCACATTAGCCGATACACCGTCTATAGCTATTTGTGACAAATACCTTCCTATCGCCCTAACCTCTGAGTTGCCAAACCCCTTAAGTAACGGTAGGTTTGAGGTATAATATCGTACACCCACCCTTTTAAAGTCAGAGTATTTAATCATCGAGCATTCGCTTCCGAAATAAATAAACGCGGGTATAGTAGTACCGTTAATTATAGCATATTTAAAGTCTTTTTGGTTAGCGTCAGTACATGCAAATTGGAGGTCAGGGCGAGGAGAGTCGTGTTCTGGATTTTTCAGGGACCGGAGTCTTTGCGAAACATTGTTCAGTCTCGTGACTAATTTTGCCACATGTTGTACATTTTTTAGTAGTAATTTACACTGAGCAAACCTATGTCCATCCTGCTTGCACTTAAGGCAGCGAATATTCCTTTCCGAAGGCTGAGAAACTATAGCATTGTGATTTCTAAGGCTGGGCCCGTTGCTTATGATTTTACGATCGTTGATTGTTCTAATGTTTCGAACGTTGCGTAGAAAAGACAGTAATTTGTCTGGGTCTTCAAACTTAACAGCCTCTGCGCCTTACCTGACTGACCTATCATCAATGCCCTGGAGTATACACTCTACAGAACGAACACCTGCTATTCCGTACCTATTTACCAAAGCCATCTTATCGTAAAAGTAATCTTCTAATGGGTCTGAAAATCGTGCACGTTTTGCTAACATGTCACTTAACATCTGACCGTAATTCACTTCGGATGGAAAAGCAGAAATTAACTTGCTTTGCCATTCATGCCAAGAATAAAGAATAGTGGGAAGACTTTCGCACCATCTTTGAGCTACTCCTCGCAGTTTAGGTAATGCAAAATATATGATCTGCTTTTCATACCATACGTAAATTGATGCACATTCGTTTACCTTATGCAACCACATACTCATTGTTTGCTCCTTCCTACTATGGTCGAATTCTGGTATTGTATTGTGCACGTTTCCTAGCTTATCCAAAGAATCCTTTTGATTAATCAATTTAATCGCCTTGGCAAGTTTCGCAATGTTATCCAAGCCATCAGACGTTGTGTTTTTACTAAGTCGCTGAATTGAATAATCATTAAGTACCTGACCTTGCTGCTGCGTGTCACTACGAAAAAAAAAATTAATTAATTTATAAATTGCACCGGCTACGTGACCGCTTGAATTGATGGATGATCGACCGCTCTGCACGACGGCTGCTTAACCGCTCGGCGTTACGGCTCTTCGAACGCTCGGCGTGACGGCTGCTCGACCGTTTGGCGCCACGGCTGCTTGACTGCCCGGCGCGACGGCTCCTCGACGGCTTGGCGCGACGACTGCTCGACCGCTCGGCGCGACGGTTCCTCAAACTCTCGGCGCGACGGTTCCTCAAACTCTCGGCGCGACGGTTCCTCAAACTCTCGGCGCGACGGCTGCTCGACCGCTCGACGCGACGGCTACTTAATTGAGCCGGAAGAGCACCAGGCGACGGCATTCCATTTTCCCGTTCCATTGCACTGTGAATTTCTAAAACTATTACTCAGATTGCCCGTTCAATTTTATTAATAATATTGGAATATTACATAAAAGGGAGAGAAAAAAAATTATGTTATGCGCTATGCGATTGCTAAAATTTACAATTGACATCAACCTGTACCCAGTAGAAGCCCTAACGTGTAATCTTGATAAGAAAAATGAGCGAGAAGAAATAAAATTTACTTTCCATTACCTATCCCACTTCTGAGTTGTAAGACAGCCGAGATTACATGTCTTTGCCACGTTTCAAGTGGGGTTGAATGAAAATACGTAATCGCAGTATCATGTCTTTACATTCCATTTATAATTTACAATAGAGAATAAAAAACTGGTTGGTTGCCTGTAAAGTCGGTATACGGGCGAAAGTTTTACGTGACAACGACTTTGAGTGGTAAAATAATTTTAATGTGAATATTCATTCGTATAGTAGGAAGAAGGATGAAATAATAGTAACAATTTAAAACATTTATTTATACAAAGAATTATATTTAAAACATTAATTTATAGGCACGCGTCCCTTCCACTTTTTATGTCTGTCTCTCTCGCTCTTAGGCGGGCTAACCATGCCCGAGTGGAAGGGACGCGTGCCTCTCACTCGCTCTCATTGTAAGCGCATAACGTGAGCGGAGCGTAACGCAGTTTCTTGAAGTGTCACCCGGCAAACCAATTTATAAGACGTTGTCACGTCAAAACAATTGATGTACATTTAATCATACCTTATATGCGACACAAAACAACCTCGAAAGAGTTGTGTGCACTTCGACGACTGCTAACGCAATGAGGCCCGCTTGCTTATTCGACGCTATATTTATATCGGTAGGGGGGGTAACTTTGACACACGCACATAGCTATATTTGATCGCACAAGCAAGCGGGCTTTGACATTGTTTTATTATAATAATTAATAATAATAATTTGCTAAACATAATTTGATAATTTGGAGTTATTATAGTAAATGTTGGTCGTTACAGTACTTGTATTGACGGGAAGTGCTGACACTATATTTTAGAACTTTTGAAGTGGAACAATTCTGTCATACATGATTTTTGTGAAACTTTAACCGTTTACGCAGCGCACGCAGCGGAAGCTTTGAAAAGGATAGAAAACCCCCTCATTTTCAAACATTCTCCATTGGTGCATCGCTTCTATTGGTCATAGCGTGATGATATATAGACTATAGCCTTTCTCGATAAATGGGCTATCTAACACTGAATTTTTCAAATTGGACCAGTAGTTCCTGAGATAAGCGCATTCAAGCAAACAAACAAACTCTTTCGCATTATAATATTAGTAAAGATTTTTGTTGTTTAAGTATACAATGCTATAAGGTACTAGAAAATTTTATTTAATCAATCACAACTTCATGCCAGACAAAAAATATTTATATAAAAATATATGCCCTGCATTTAATGGAATTCACTGTGGCTTATACTTGAATATTCAAGAAAGACTTACAGCAGAGGTCTTATTTAATAATATCGTAAATAGATGCTAAATCCTGATACAAATACGGACACCAAAGTCATATTCTGTTCGTATGAATAAAGTGCTACTTGTTCATGGAAATTTATTCCAAACCTAATAAAAATCGATTTGTTAAACAAAATGTAGATCTAAAAAAAAGCGATATTATTGAAGGTTATAATAAAATTAACTAGATTAAGTGGGCTTCCACAACTCATTTCAAAAGAAAAAACGATAACATGTTATAAATTATTAGTTTCACAAGTGCCTTCGTTAAAGATTTTATTAGGTTTTGTGAGAAATTTGTATTCTAACAGAATAATTTTTGGTAAAATCGTTAAACTAGGTTACTGGGTTTCCCAATCACATACTCAATTAAGGGAAGTAAGGGTCTAATGTAGGCGACTTGTTAGTAATAATCTTCAATCCATCTTCACCCAATACCATATGTAAGTGTCACCCTCTTTAGACTCCTCTGTCACGAATCCAACCTTTTTGCTATTTGCACCTTGTTATTTAATCATGTGTCCAAATCATAGTGATATTAATTATTAGTAATTTAGTATTTTGTAATACTAGTGAGACACAATGAAATTATTTGAAAATAGAAACCTATCACGATTCTGTAAAAAAGAACTATTTACATTATATTGCTTAAAATGCTACCTTTCACTTGGAGCTTCATCCAATTGCAATTTAAAATTTCAACAAGCGAATCAAATAAGAAAGACGAAACTTACGACTTGTCAATCCTGGAAAATATTTTATAAGTCTCAGATGAGACGCATAATATTCTTGCGACTCACTCTGTGTTTGTTTAAAAAATACGGAGAAAAATGTTTATACTCTAAGGATTTATTAATACAAATAAAACAATTTTCATAACTTCACTTAAAATGGAAATATCATTTGTAAGCTAACCTTTGTATCTTTAATAAGGTAAATTGAGTTTACGCGAATGAAATCATGCATTACTACCAGCAATGTGAAATATGAAGGCTGTTTTCAGTAGCTATGAAAACGACACACTGCCGAGTCGCGTCAGCGTTTCCACAGTCGAGTAACTTTCCATAGTGTGCGAATTTGAATTTATCCATGATAATTCATGGAAAATATACTGTGTGAAGCTTACTGCTATAAAAACGATAATTTATAAAACTAAATAACCCGACTGCGTTTCTGTGTAATTTGGAAATGTAAAACCCTAATCCATGAAAGACGTCGTACCCGATGGTACTTAACTTAAGAATCGCTAAAGTTGCTAAGGCGATGCTTATTAGCGTCAAATCCATACAAAAAATGTAAATTTATACCTTACATAATAGTCTTTAGGCGCTTTATGAAGTTTAGTGCAAACGGGAACTCGGCTAATAGGGGTAGGTAAATTATAGAATTTCTAGAAAGTCAGCCATCTAGTCACTAGATTGAAGTAATCTGAAATGTTATATAGGTATGTGCTCTCAATTCAATAAGTTTCCATTTCTAGAATAGGTACCGACTGCTACAATATTTCTTGTATTTAAAAATATTGTTAAAAATACAATGACTTCCCGTTCTATAATTTACCTACCGCTATTAGTCGAGAGCCATTTTTTATTTTATTTTTTTAGATTTATTATTGAATGAGTTTGTATAGTAACCTATATACACATGACACAGAAATACATTAGGATTACGCAGATTATCAGCTTATCAGTTGATAAAATAATATTAACGCATTCTTTGCAGTCGCTGTGTTCAGGTGGATGGTGATTCGTTGTCACGTCTATACTTAGAGCGTGCATTTATATTTTTATAAGCTCTTGACGAGATTCTTGAGAAAGCTGACTGTAGTACTGAGATCCCTCTCTTTGTTTTTTTTACGTGTCTTGCGTTTATTAGGAGATTCCTTTTTCATTATAGCAATCTTAGTTCTATTATTTTTGGTTTTCCGAGATAGTCATTTTTAATCGATCAAGTGGAAGATGGTCAAGCTCAACAAATACTATATAATATGTACCTACTTGAGGTAGGTCTCGTCAATTTCAGTAATAAATAATACCTACTTATAAATTATTCTTCAATACAAATAGATAGGCTATATGGCTGCTCCCCTTGGTTATTGGGTAGGCTACCGTGTCAAATAGGAGGTGGATATCTAAAGGACAATCAATGACAACAACGTAAGCCAAACCCAAAGGCATTGAAATTGAATTGTGGGATTTTTAGCCAGTGAAACTGTTACTGCCTTCACCGCATGGATACCTCCACGCGGTGGGAGTACCCTCCCAGCTTATGTTGTGTTCTGATTCAAGATTTATACCCGATGTCACTTTCACAATTAATACGAATCTAACGACACCTCTCAAGCTAATATCCATCGAGTCGTTGTGTCCGCAGAGTGTGCCAAACAATTTATATATACATACATCAGTATTGCCCAAAATCGGTCTTGGTCTCGTTCTTGCATTTTTGCAAGACCAAGACCAAGACTGACCGTGCAAGAACAAGACTAAGCCTCCGAGGCTTAATTTTCTAATACAAGAAATTGACACATAGAAAACAAACGAAACAAATTAAAAGAAAGTAGTTCATAGAATTTTAAACAAGAAAAGGCAGAAAATAGAACGATGTAAAGTACAGATATGAATGACTACCAGTGTATTTTCGTTGAAGGGGGAATTTACGTATTCCGAATAAGTAAATAAAAAATAATATATAAAATTTAGTATGAAAATAAATAAAAATATGAAAATAATAAAAACGAAAATAAACTATATAGAATAAAACGTAATAAAATTATATGTAGTATGTTACCGAGAAAATGTTTATATTCTTAATATTTCAAAAGTTACAGGCCGGAAACGAGATCTCTCAAACTAATTTATAATCTAAATTTTAATAATAAGGTAGGTATAGGAGCGAAAGGCAGGACGCTACAATGTCATGAGTCTGTACACCGCAGACGGCATCGTTCGATTTGCGGCGGCATCCTTTAATTAGAGCTGGCACGTGCCAAGGCGGCGCGGTACAAGGCAACACTCTCTGAGCGAATGGTCTATAAATAGTAGTATTTATTGTAATTTTAATCATTCCCAATTGAGCTTTGGTTCGGGTCTGATGTAATAATTGTTTTACTCTAATTTTTGCTGTTCTCGGAAAACTTATCACGTTTACAATTTGACATGAGTGACGAAGATTCAAATAGTTCTAGTCGGAGTAGTGAGAGTTGGAGTTATAGATCTAAAAGACGTAAAAGCAAATTTGATGAGTTTTTCTAAATAATTCATGCATCCCAAATTGATTTGTGTAAATTGTGCCAACATAAAAAGGTTGAAATAAAAATGGAAAACAGAAACAATTCAGGCTTAAGGAAGCATCTATTATCATTCCACAAAAAGGAATCACAAACATTTCTTTCTGAAAAACCATAATTAAGGGGAGATATCACAAGCTTTTTAATAAACACTGGAAAAAGTGGACAGGTAAGAAAATATATACTTATCACACAATTACATAGCACATATATTATGTAATGTGTTTAATATATATTTATAAATCACCTATATTTCCATTTGTTTTTATAACCAGCGAGAAACAACTACTTTATTTTGGTAAATTACTGTATTAATTAAGAAGATTACTACTTAATTTAAAATAACTTAATGTAAAATCATTGCTTTTTAAAAACCTATTCTTTATTTTTTAAGTTTTTTATATAAAAAAGTCGTGCTAAGATTGTAAACAACATTTATTTTGTTTAAATATAGGGATTATAGTTTGTTATTTGGCTATGCTACATTAAGGGGAAGTACCTTAAATATTGTAGGTGGAACAATTTACTGTACGTACTTACATCGAGTGTGATATCGCTTGAGAGCACTTTTTTGTAAGAATTTTAAATATAAGCCTCACAAATATCTGGGGATGGGGTTGGGGAGTTAATCCTGAGCACGTCCAAAAATATTTACTTTTTTATTAAAAATAAAATCCACTTCAAAAATTATTAAAAAACTAAAAATAACTTCAGGACGTTTTGAAGTCGGTATCAAGCTCTAGACTCGTTAACCTTCTTATTAAGGCTTGAAACCGACTCCTTAAGCAGCTTGTTTTTAAATATAAATGATTTTTTTTATGTTTTTCACTGATAAAATGCTCAAAGTATGTTTGAAATATAATACTTTTTATTAATAAATATTAACACATGGTTTATTGTTTTATTTGAGTCTGAAAGTAGCAGTCACAACATCAGGTACAGTTGATTGGATGGTGAAAAAATATCTTCCCTTCTCATTAATCAATGACGAAGCTACGCAAGTATATTTCCGATAGATTTGCCCAATTATGGTGTTTCCTAAAAAGTCCACACTTGGAAGGTCAAAGAGCGATTTGAAGAGCTTCAAATGAATCTTAAGAAATAACTACAACAATTTTCATCTAAAATGTCATTTACCATTGATGGATGGCCATCAATTGCTGGTAGGAGTTACTAGGGGGTCATTATTCATTATATAGACAACGAATGGAAGTATCGATATGTAGCCCTTGCTTTTATACCATCATGCGAACGACATACTGGGGAAGATACTGCAACGATTTTCCACGAATTTTCATTGGAAGATGACATAATTTATAAAATACACGGTGTCACGGTCGACAACGCAACTTGAAATACCAAATTTAGGTGTGAACTGACCAAACAGCTACCACGCTTTAATTCAGACTATCAACATTTCCGGTGCTATGCTCACAACTTGAACCTTGGTGTACAAGATTTATTAAAGACCTTAGCATTACACTGTGAAACTGACAGTAACGCACAAGAACAGCAGTATGAAGACTATGAAGGCAAAACTGAGATAGATAAAGAATATGAGCCAAATATTGCAGATTAACCAACAGCTTTAACAAAACTACGCAGTATTTCCAGTAAAATTAATAAAAAAAGATATTGAAGAGGAAGTTTCAGTCTGCTTGTGAAGCAGCTGGCGTGCCATCAAATCTGAATCCCATACTCGACTGTCCAACGAGATGGAATTTCACACATGTTATGATTGGATTTGTCAAATCATAGATAGTGAATGGCAAATATTCGAAAAAATTAATACGTTTCTAATAAACTTCAAAATTTTATCAACGAAACTTGGTAGAGAAATGTATGTTACATAACCGCTAGTCATTGTATCATTCAATCTCTTGCTCGATAAAATCGAATCCATGGTAAAACAATAAGATGAGAAACCTAATCCATCCGAAGTGGGTGAAAGGCTCATTCTGGGTTTCGCAGCACCAGACAAAATGCTTAAACATAATAAGAAGAGCAACTGAATTTATTGTACCTCTTTAATGTTAGACCAAAGGTATAAGGCTCAGACCTCTGACATGACATTGTGGGGAAGCAAATTAAAACAAAAAGTCTGCGTAAATCTAATGAACTTTATAAAGAATATAAAAATCTACACTCAGTGAATAAATGTCTAGAATCACCACGAAATGACAAGAAACTATGTGAATATAGTGAAGATGAAGACGTAATAGACTTTAAGAAACTGTATGTATGTCCCTCAGCGTCATCTGCATCTGGATCTTGTCTTCAAGGCTTAGTTATTGATGAGTTGAGTTACCTCAGTAAACCCAGAGCCGCCAGCTCGGAAGATATTTTAGAGTGGTGGAGGACGCATGAGACAGAGTATCTGACTATCGAGGATGGCCTGTGACTTTCATTTAAATAAATGGTTAATTGTATAACTCTTTTATTCCATTTCATATAAGATGAGGGTCTATCAATATCTTCCCAGACAGATAATGTTCTTTAAAATACAGTCAATATATTATCATGAATTTGTTTTTTGTGTTTTAACCATGTTTTAGCACATGTAAGCTTATTAAATATATAACGTTTATTAAGAAACAGAGAGACTTCAAACTCCACTTGGTGTCAGTTGATTTTTCGAATTTCTCATTCAATGTTTAGACATTTATTAATTTGGTTGGTCTTTACTGTTACATTGTTCTAAGATCTAAAGTAATATTTAATAAATAACAATAGGCTAATAGGTAATTGCGACCTGTGAGACTCTTGCTGCAAGACCAATAACAAGACTTGGAGCGCAATACCAAGACAACCAGGTGTACTGGCGCAAGACCAAGACTGGCTAAGTATCGTCTTGTTCTTGCATTTGAGCAACACTTACATACATACTCTCGGAAAACATAACCCTCCTTCTGGCACAGTCGGGTAAAAACGGGAGCTTTTCAAATAGCTTGGGATCGTAAAATAATCTCAATATAACACATCTATTACTATCAAAAGCTTTATTTTGCCGTTTGGTGGCCGGTAGAGTAGAATTGCACCAACCCTTCATACTTAAGGATATCGTTAAAGACGACTCTTGATACTGTAGATAATCACAATACACCTCTCAAATACAACAAAATGGGCATCAGCACTTCCCGAAATTTTACTACGCCAAAACTAAAAACTACTGCAAAACCTTTCGTCTTGCAGTGGGCCTTTTTCGGCTGGAATTATGAATTGATTTTTTTATATAAAGCCATTTTTACTAGAAGAAATCAACTTACCTCAGGCATGAGACGGCATATAGCACCTTAAATATAAAATAATGAAAATTCAATACTTAAAAACTAAAACATAGCGTAGCTTTATTTACTCTTTGCAAAAACAACCTTACTGAAAAGAAAGGGTATTATTATTATTTTTTGCATCGCATTTACTTCATTCACGCTTTTAAGTTTAAAGCAAGCATACAAACGAAGTTAACAAAAATGAAGGTAAATTAACAATGTTAGTATATATTAACAAGTAACCATACTTTTAAAATATTTTGGTAGAAATTAGAATTCCACACTTTATTTTAACCATTTAGATTAGAATTTTAACTTAATTAAACTAAGTCAGAAGTGTGTCTTTTCCATTTAGTAAAATCAACAGTAAATGAACAATGATCTTACCGGTTTAGTTTGTCCAAACTCTAAATTGACCGAAGTTTAATCTGACCGTTAATTAAAACTTAAACAGAATTTCATATTGAGACGTGGTGAAATTGTGTAGTGTTCAATAAACAGAACAACTTGGAACTTTGTTTAACCTGGGATAAGATAACAAGAAGAGGGAAACTCATTAAAGTTTTATGTTCTGGCGGCGGGTGGCGCATCTACCAATGTTGATCTTATCCGAAATTGTTCCGAGCAAATTATTGCCACTATGTTTTGGCATATTAATGGTGTTTGTCAGCGTTCATTCAAAATAGAGGCCACCTCAATGTTGTGACAGTCTAGTGTCATTATTGACGTACACACGAATAAACTGTGTTAAGATTAGATAACTATTTGCAGTAGAATAATTCAAATACACATCATAAGGTATTGAATAAAACTGACAAATTTAGCTAACAGCCAGAAAAATAAACTATTCAGTCTCTAATAAATTGAAACGTAACGATAAAAACTACTGGAACAGATTCCCTAAGTTAAACAGTGTTTGTCGAAGTTTAATCTTTACTTATTTCAATATAATTTAAGATTTGTAATCATTAAAATATTAATATAATACCTACTATGTCTTAAATATCTGAGTAGGTTTAAACTGGGTAAAAATCTAGAAAATTGTTAAATTACATTTATAAGCTTAATGCAAACCTGAAAAAAATATATATCCGTTTCCAAAAGTGGGAATATATTTCTTATCAGTCAGAATTTTGAGTATTAGTTTAACTATCACAAATTAAGTTTAAATATTAATCAACTAAAAGCCTAAAACTTACTTATTAATCAGGCAATAATTACAATACTCTGTATAAGAGAACAAACTTTGAACGAGAAGCACGCACAAACTTGGACGGAGATTTTCATAATTACCGCCACCGCCTATTGAGAACCATGACAATGCCCTTTCCCTTTTGTATCGCGATACATCGATCTATTTTAAAGTTTAATTAATTGAATAACATTGTTTTCACAAAATTTTGGGACGACAATTGTTTCAAAACAGGCTATGGTTAAGTAATTTTTGTACTATCTTGTCTGTGCTGTTATATCAAATAACCAAAGACTTTTAAATCTTTCATGACCTCTACAAATAGTGAAACAGAATGATAAAGTATTTAAAGTTGCCGGTAAAACAAACAAACCAAACCTTACCACTGAATTAAAAAGTGTGCCAGCAAATTATTAAAAACAAATGCTCGCGTTTTATGAGGTTCGCGCGGTTACAGCAACGGTAGGCATCCTGCCTATAGTACCAATACCTTCTATGACCTTATGTCATGATCGATAGATTATGTCAAAATCCCATTGCTGTAGACGTTTTGGGACTTCTGATTAAACACTTGCGAAAAGTAGTTTTGATCTTACACCACCTGAATCATTCTGAAGATACCTGAACAGATGAAAATCTAACAGTACAAGATCAGGGCTATATAAAAGGCTTTAAGACTTTCCAAAGAAGCTGTCTCAATTTATGCTGACTGCCTAAAGATGCTCTCTCAATTTATGCTCTGACGTGTTTATGATGAAAGATAATTTTTTAATCTAAGTCTCATTTGCTGTTGGCATTAGAGGTCCGAACCGATTGTTTAATAGTATAGCTCATGACTAACAATGCGTTTTTAATGCTCACACACACAGCATCACCTTATTGCGATTCAATCTGGGATATACGGGGCGATTATAGTCTGAATAGCTTACCTGCCGTTTGACCATAATTGTTTTTGCACCTTTTTATTACCATAAAAGAGATATTTTTTAACAAAATGGAAATAAATGGAAAAGACTAATCTAAAAAAAACGACAAAATAATTTTTGTAACCATAAAGTTAACGAGAAAGAGAAAAAAAAAATATTGAAATCATATAAATTTATTTTAAACTCTATAATGATAGGTGTGTCGATAAATTCATAAAATTAAATACATATTGCTGTAATCTATTTACACATATCAATGGAACCCATATAAATATCGATTAGATATCTTCATATTTTGTGGACAACTAAAATTACGGCGCATAATGTCATTTATTTTGATTCACGATTTCATAATTTATCGCCTAAATATTATCGTAAAAGTAATAGGAAATATTATTGCTAATCTAACATAAAATCTATCATGCGCGTTAACTGAATGAATAGAAATTCATTAATTGCAAGATATTGAGCGATGATAGCTACTTAGGTAAAGTTTTACGCAAATTTAATATAAAAACAATATTCAGTTTAGGGTTCCTTTCATCGAGCTCTAACTTCATTAAAGATCACTCATTTGCCTCTAACAGGTACAAAACAAATAAGTATCTAGTTTAGTCAAAACGAGTTCAATAAAAATAGTGGTAATTGTTGCCTCTGGCGTCGAGGCACTGCTCAATTCAGACAATTGGTTACCTTTATCAAGTACTGCTCCGTAGATTGTTGACTGGTCGCGCCTTTCTTATGTTGAATTATTATAATTTCAAAATAATTAAATTTTCCTTTCTTAAGCACGCCAGGTAAGATTCTACCTGGAGCAAATACTACTTACATATATTTTAGCTTTGTTAAAATTACCTTCAGGATTTTAAAGTAGTCAGTCTTCTTCAATGAAGTTAATAAAAGTAGGAAGAGTTTTAGAAAATAAAATGTTATTTTCTTAGATCGTAGAAGTATAACATGTCTCGCTCTTGACCTTTTAGATAGATAATGACAAATATGATGTATTATAGATAAATAATGTGATAACATGATCGATTAATTTAATTACTCTAGAAAAATTTTAGATAACAATTTAGCTAACAATATAAATACATGCAGGTTCAATTATGGCACTCATTCTTTTCCCCAGATTGCATGGTAGTAATAACAAGTACTGTGGTCAACTGTTTCAACAAAGTATTATCTACAAATTTTCTTTTAAGTGATCACAAGCGCAAAAATGTTGGAAGAAATTCATATTCAACATCGTGTGAATGCACTCAAATTGAAAGCGGCTGAGAAGTACAACATTGCTCCGCAGAAATGTCACATCGGACATATTGTTCTTCAAGGCATGCTTGATAGCCCCAAGATGGTACATCAAGTAAGTACGTAAAGCGCGAGGGTAAAATTAAAATACGAATTCATCTCCTCATTTTAAGCCTTTAATCTCACCTGTCCCTTCGATTCAAATGTTTAACATGTCGCTTTTGAACAAAAAGAGTAATTAAAAGTATTGTTAAAAATAAAATAAAAGAAATAACGTTTTATTTTAATTATACATGCTATTTATTTAATCTATATGATTTTTAAATTAAATTATCGTAAAAATTCGATAATTTACATTTTAATTAATAAAAAAACTAAATTTATAAAAAAAAAATATATGAATATAAAAAATATATCTAGTAATACTTTCTTTAGATATAAAAATCTAGTAGTTATATAAAATCACAAAACAATATAAGATAATGTTAAATCTTTACAAGATATTTGTTAGGCTTATTATGTGTTTACATTTAAAACTGTGATAACAATTGCTATCATCTTATTGTTATCATCTTAAATACTACTAGATATGAAACTAAAATGGCTTTCATAAGTAATACATGCCTATTCAATTACCTTTTTTAATGCAAACCTAGATTACTTTTCCGCATTTCCATATAATTCTTGTAGTTAAGGTTAAAATTGCTAATGAAGTTAGTAAAGTTATAAGTTTAAAACACTACCCATTTTCAATGTTTGATATTATCAAAAACTGATTTTTCTAATCTATCTGTTTTTACTATAAGTTTCATGTTACTCATAAGGCGTAATTTATCAAAGAACTATTTTATACATCATTTTATCAATTTACTGAGAACCAGATCTTATTATATTTAAAAATTCACTTAATACTAGCATTTGTATGTTTGTTTCTAAATATATACATTATTTTTTTTGTATAGTGACCTTTTAACTTAGAAATTCCTTTTGAATAAATCCTGTTCCAAAGTAAAAGTAATTTGGCAAATAAATAAGTAATTTATTAAAAGAGTGCTGTGCTCAGGAGGATTTAATATTATTAAGTGTTATTATAACATTAATTTACAATGAGCATAAAAATAGCAACGCTAATTATCAGTTTTGAGGTTATAGTTAATTATATCATAAACATATAGCAAGCAACTTTGATTATGTAATATTTATCCTTTAAACAACATCATTACATATAAAATATTTGCTACAACACGAAATAAAAATTAAACATAACAATACTTTAGTTGATGTAGAGAGTGAAAGTAACTGCGAAAAGTCTTAACAATTCATTGCCTTTTAAACATTCTTTTACCAAAGTGTTTAAGAATGCGAAATCTATATTAAGTAGATAAACGCAAGGAATTTTTTTTTGTAAACGGCATAGTAAAAATCATGTGAGCAATATACATATTTGCATATACCACTTAAGGATAATAAATAATAAAATTCTCACAATAGACAAGTTACAGGTATTATTTTCCTTTTCTATAACTAAAATATTTTTTATTTGACCTACACACAGATTGACGGTGCAACTAACGAAAAGGAGTCAAATGAATCAGTGGCGATTCGCTCAATGCGATTAGCCAGTGCTTTCAACAATTTCGGTTTGAAACCGGGTGACTCTGTGGTGGTATCTGGCTTCAACCATATGGACATCGCGATACCTTTCTACGCTTCTCATTTCAACGGCCTGTCTCTTTGTGGAATGGACCCGAATGTTTCACCAGGTGATGACAATTTAAAACTCAATAAGCGGTAGACATTTGCCTTTTGAGAATAATATTGATAATTTTACAATTTTGAAGCGATACAGAACTATTGTTCGAAAATATCGATTCTCACTTACTCGTTAACGACATTAGTGAAATTACTAGCTATAATTAAATATGTACCTTATGTAAATATTCAAAATTCTAACAATATAATTTAAAAGAGATAAAATGGAGTTATAAAATCGCCTTATAGAAAACAGTCGTCGAAAGAAGAGTTTATTTTTCTGTTGGTTAATATGATGTGCTTTTAGAAGCAAGTAAATAGGTCAGAAAAATCTTTTGTAAGATATTGTACCGAAGCTCACACTGTCCACGATGCCGAGGTGATACGAAAATTCGGTTGAACAAAAGTCAGTTAAAGTAGGTAACTCAAATAATTTAATGTCCTTCCACATGTGCTAGTAGTTTAATTGATAATAATCAATGGAGAATTTTTCCGACCAATTCGATTATAAGAGTTGATTTCTTACAAAATATAACGTAAATGAAAACAATAAGTGATTCCAAATATCAATAGACCATTCATAATTTATTATCGTTTGTTCTATAACTTTTAGCTTACAACATATTTATCAATTCAATATTAATAATTTAAAATAACATAATAAAAGTATGCAGTACGAAAAACAAGTATATAGGCTATCATTCTCTGTTATCTTTAAATAGTTATAAACGCACCTACTAAATAACTGTAAAAATATCGCACCGTGAGTAAAATATGTGTTACGTACGACACACATTTATTGTAATTATCGTTGATTGTGACTTGTCGTGGTTGGTATAGGTAAAGATATCAATATATTTAGTATCCCTAAATAGCGAACATTAATATTCTAGCGTCATTTAAGATTTTATAAAATAGAAATTAAATTAAATCTGAACAGACAATATTAACGGTCATTATTTTATATAACTGTTAGAAGAGTGATAGATTTATTTATCCGTATTTTTATCATTATGTTATAAAGACGTAAAAAAATCGATAGAGATTTCTCCATTCCAGAATAATATTTCCAATCAGAATCGACATACATCCAAAACGTTAAGACAAAAAAGTGACTGCCGTTACGCTTAGCTTTGGATTTAATGAAAATGGGTCCCTGAACAGACAATCTAAGTCGTAAATCAACCTAGTTGAAGACCAAACCAATCAAGGCTGATTGAAATGGTTAATTTAGAATCCAAATCCACTAGTTCCAAAGACGAACGTAACGGCATCAGCGGTTTTGTCGTCGCAGCCTTAGTAACGCAATTTGAAAACCATTGGACGCGTTTTTGTTAATAAAAGTTATCTCTAGGGACAAATACGCGTCCTTACCGCATTCATGAAAAAGTTTAGAATTATCTATGATTTTTAATCGATATTTCATCATATCATTTTTATTAATAACAATATAAACAAGGTTGAGATATATTATAGTGTTGTCATTCCTTGTGCTAGTCATTCATGTATAAATTACGTTGATTTGTGAAGGTACCTGAAAAAGAAAAACTGAATTAAGTGTTCGGCACTTCATCACCATATTAGTAAATTATATGAAAAATTTTACTTAAGTCTGTTGTAATATTTTGAAATTCATACTAACTTTATTAAAAGATATACTTATTTCCAGCTTGAAAACAATAAAATACAAAAAATAAATTATTTATTTGAACATGTGATAGTAACATACATACATAGAGTTATATAGCTGCCGTGGTTTTGAAAAAGAACGTACTGTCTCCGAAATTTTTGACTAAGGTTGATTTAATGTTGGTTTATAAAGAAAACAACTTTAACTAAATTTTGCGGTGCGAAAAATTAATTCTAGAAAGTAAAAATTCAGGGCCGCTCCGATAAATTGATTGACAAATGTATTGGTCACACTTCACATTTCAATCAAATATAATTACTATTTAATAATCTGATTTCTTTGACTTTTTAAATTATTGTATTGTATTGTATTATAAATATAATGATCAAATGCCAACAAAAATTTTATATCGCTTGAGGAAGGTTGCAATCAATGCTTTTTGGGGGATAGGCTAAATGTGAGTAGTTCAACAGTCCAAAGGCTCTGCCAACGCTATTAACAGACAGTGCTGTTCTGACCTGGTTCTGGGATAATCGTTTTCTAGTACACCAAGCGTTATGAAAGCAAACAAAAATGTATACGTGTTTGATCTTTACTAAGCGAGCAGATATACTAAGTTGTATACCTAGTATACCTGCAAAAAATACTAGCACTTTGAACTTTAACGTTATTTCTCATGAATTTAAAAAATGTATTGTTAAAATTTACGAAAACCATTCCTTGCTTCACCGTCATAATATCAGCTAAAAGATGTCCACTTCTGGATGGAAACCTCCTCCAAAAATGTCTATGAGTGAAATTAAGTATGAAAAATTGGAGCGTTAAAAAGTTAAATGCATAAAATTATTAAACCATCTAATAGTAACAATAAATTGGTTCTTTGCTTATATGCCGCTTTACAAATGAGTTTATAAGCTTAGACCAATACAGTTGCAAAAGACTTCAAAAAGACACCGCGGGTTATATTATAATTTAAAAAAATATGAAGATATCAGTATACATTATTATTCACACTGTAAATCCTTGTGAAGGAAGCTCCATAACGAAAGTTTTTATGCAAAAATAAGGATTGAAGGGCTGTAAGATACAGGAATATGTGATGTAATATTTTTAGCCTGTGTGAAATATAAGTATTCACGTAACACATGCCCCAGTAGAGAGATCTGAGCACATTTTAGAGATTTATAATATTTACAGCGGACCTTAAAGGGGTCTTCCCGGGCGTCAAGCCGAAAATAACATTCTGTCAAAGAAATATTCTGGAATATGTTAAAGAGGCTTATGCCAGCTCTAACATTGATGGAAAAATTGTCGTCTTTGACGATGAGAAAAACAACATGGAAAACTTTATCCAAGAATATAATGGAACCGAAATCGATTACAGGTGAGATGACCATCATTTTACTTATGTAGTATCTAGTAACATTAATATATTTTTTTTATTCCATAAAATATAAACCCACGGGCGAAATAATGTTTATTGAAGAATTGTGAGTTTTATTTATCAATATCTTAGATAACGCTGTTTTTATTACCAAGTAATAAGTACTTACTGTTTTATTTGTATAACTAATATTAATGTTATCTTTAATCTTCAATTGACGTTACAAAATTGAGATTTTTAAGCGATTACTTTATCTTATCACATTGCGAGAAAGGAAATCAGTGCGAGGCCTTATCTAAACATTGATTTACTAATATTGTTTTCTTTTAAGAATGGTGTGATTCCTTTTGTGCACTTCCCTCGATTTGTAGGTGTTTCATCTAACGAATGTCTTGTTACTTTCAACAACATGATACAGACAGACAAAATTAATTCTTTAATAATTTATAACTATAAAAATCATAAATCCTGGGATGCCCTTTTAAAAGGATTTGTAAATTAAATAAATTTCTAAATATATATACACAACAATAAGAAATGATGGATAGTTTGTGTGATGAACTTAAGTATTTATTCCCGAGTTACCCGCGGCTGCTTTTTTCTCCTGGAGTTAGGTTATATAGCGCCTACTAAAATTTCCTACGATAGGTATGATATTTCCAACCGGCCAAGAAGCCTCTCCTAGGTTTTAAGCAATTTTCATACCGAATTTCATTAAAATCGAGTCAGCTGTTTAACCATGTAAACGTAAAGAGAGTAATAACGATAATTTTGTATTTATAATATTAGTGGGGATATCGATTACATAAAACCAATGATGCGAATTTTGCGAAGCTTGAAACTATACAATTAGTGTGAAATATTACTACAAATTATTTATATCAATTTTGTCTTATTTTTTTTTATCATGATTAAGCGCTTGAACGCTGTCTCGCCTGATGGTAAGCGACGATGCGATCTAGGATGTGATGCACCTGCCTAGAAGTGATCAATTCACTCGTGACTTAAAATTAATTGCTTATAGAATGAAACCCTCCTTAGGTCTCCAGTAGGATCTAACGAGTTGACTTAAAATATGGAATGTTATTATCTCCATAGCTTTAAACATCATTATCAAATTGTGACCTTGAAATGTTATGAATACCACAAATGAACTTAGGTATGACACTTTAATAATATTCTTTACTAACGAATTACTAAATAATAAATAAAAGGCTAGTACAGACAACAAATTACACTATCCTGCTCCAGAAATGAAAGAAAAAGAAGCTCAAAGACAAAATCTTCCTCAAGGTTAGGATATGTTAGCTCGAGGGCTATGGTTGGATGAACCATGTACAGTCGGCCAAGAAAGTGGTGTACCACCCTAAGGCTAAATGTCGCTTGCAGTTTACAGAGCAATAAAGATTTGTTTTGCTTGCACCTTGATCTGATAACATTGCTATCTTATGATATTGACGTTTGTCACAGTTGTCACCTTATGCAAAGATATTATTAGTCACTAGAAAAGAGTACTTTATTAGATACTGAAAGTCTCTAGGTGCTAGAAACTAAATCAAAACTAGTTTGGTTGAACAAAACAATTTCAGCAATAGTCAAGTTAGCAGGCATTGACGTAGATATTTATTATGCAGTTAAATAAAAACTAACACGGAAAATAACAGAAATTATTAAAATATATTTGACATAATGTCAAATGTCAGATTTCTTTCTATAAAGAATTTGGTTGACTCTTTAAATAGTTTGTATTATTTTTGATTAGAAACATTGACATTTTCTTGGCAGTAATTAATGTCTTATTTCTTAAATAACAAAGGTTAAAATGGCATACACTATTATGTGACCTATGACGTTTAAATATTTATCAATTAGGTTTACGTCATTACTATGCATCTCCTTCAGCTAAGTCTAATAGAACCTTGTTGTAATTTTCGATGACTAGCAAACTAAATCAAAAGTGGTACACCACTTTCTTGGCCGACCGTACCATGTAACAGTAAAAAAAATAGTAATAAAATACAAAATACCAATAGTTTGTGGAGAGAAATAATAAATTCCTGGGATAGATTTATTTTAATAAAACTAATTGGCGTTGAATATTACCACTACATATTTAAATTAAAATACCTTTATTGTATACTTAATCGTAACCCATCACAGGCACTGGCTTATGTAACTGTATGTTACAGAACGTGACGTTTACCTATGCAGAATTTACAGGGTGACTATTTCAATATACTTTTTTTATATTTCAGGCCAGCAGAATTTAACCATTCCGAGACCACATCATGGTTGATTCTTACCAGTGGCACAACTGGGCTTCCTAAAGTGGCCATCATACCATACGACAGGCTACTCAATGCTGTCTGCTGTTGGTGGTACGCAGTGTTTTTTTTATTTATTATTATTTTTGTATTTAGGTAACAAACAGTCATACAGTGATTCTTAAATGACACATTGAAAACTAATCGAACTTTAAGTACCATAACTTAAAGTTAGCAATAATAAAGTTGTACGAAATAGTATCAGATGCTATAATATTTTTCAACATACCGAAAATAAACTTATTTATTCCTGCCCAAAACATAACAGAGCCCCCACCATAAGGTGTGATTTCTTCGAAACACGCCTCTGCAAAGCGTTCTCCTTGTCTTCTTAGCACTCGCCGACGTCGATCTTCACCGAACAGAGATATCCTGGCTTCATCAGAGAACAAATCCCTATTCCAATCTTCTTGAGTCCATGATTCACAATTTCTAGTGAACCTAAGCCTGTGAACTCGGTGCTCACGGAGTAATTTGGGGTCGCGGGCCGGGCGGTGATTGCGTATATTGGCAGCGAGAAGCCTCTTCCTGATCGTCCATAGACTAATATGCACATTTCTTAGTTCTTGGAGGTTGTTCTTAAGATCCACATACGAAGATTTGCGATTTCTCAGTGTGCGACTCACAAGAAAACGATCATCCCGTGGTTGGGTACATGGTTTTCTTCCAGAACCAGGCCTTCTCTTGACGGAACCAGTCTCCTGATATCGCTGCCAGGTCCTTTGGACCGTCGAGCGACTAACATTTAGCCTCCTAGCCACGAAGTATTGGCTGCAACCCTCTTCAAGCAGCGCGATTATTTTGGTAGCTTTTACCACTTTATCTACCATTTTTGATACAACCAAACAGCAATAAATAAAGCGATGACAGTCAAGGATATGAAATTAATCAATGAAAATTGAATAAAAGTTATGAAAGTCGATGTTAACTTCTGGCACTTTGCGCCAAAAATGTAGGATAAAAAGGGGTTTTCTGTAAAAATGAGCATCAAATGAAAATTTGAATTTAGAACGTACTTTTTTAAATACCACGCCATTTTTAAAACCGGCCAGTAACGTGTACGAACGATTGAAACCTTTATTGTATTGTATCTTTCTAAAGATGAATGAAAATCAAAACCACCCGTTTTTTTTGCAAATGAGTGTATATAATTCTTTTTACATATTTATTTATTCTTAATAATTTAAAATAAAAGCATACCTACTTTTTTCTTAAACAAGTTCAACGAGTTTGAAAAGATATCTACCTCATACAATTGCTTGTTATAATGATCACAAGAATGTCTGAAAAAAGCATTTTTAGCATATTCAGTAAATACATCAAAAGTGGGCATTGACGATAAAGTTTTCGCGTCAGTCCAGACATAAAACTGTGGCGTCACTCCAAATGGTTTTAGGCCAACTCGATTTCAGCATTCACTGGTGTCACTCCAGCTCTTCAGTTTTCAATCGGCCGGACTGTTGGAAGTGTACTACCTGTTTGTGTTGGATTGACGATCACATATTCGCGATCAGTTTGGCGCGACACGCCGAGTTGGTTTTATAATAGTCTCAGAAATACGTGGCGCGTCGTCAGTTAAAAGCGGAGTGATGATTCGACGCTAACGATCAAATTTTGGATGGACGTCAGTTCAACTGATGCGAAAAACTGATCGTCAATTCGCAGCTTAAAAGATTATTTAGAACGTGAGGATATACGCGGTACTTTTAATCGAACGTTTTGTAGCAGATCAGCTGAATCTACATATGTGATTACTAATAATCTTATATAAAAATATACTATCTATATATTGACGTCTGAAGGTCAGCGACTGTAGATTGTATCTTTTAGCACGTTCGTCGTAGTCGCGAAATTGGGAACCAGTACGATAATCAAGAGATTTTAAGAATTTCTTTTGTACTTGTTTTAATCAGTCTTTGTAAACTACGTACTGGGGATTCCATACTACACTTCCGAACTTCAAAATACTACGAACTTTCGGTCGTTTGTTTCGTTGTTTGTTGTTCGTTCCGTTTTAATAAGTAGAAAATTATTAATTTTATCAAACGCCTTCGAGAAATTCGTCCGCCTGACATCCATCGTCTAAAGTATTCAAAAGAAAGTCTGTGTAAGTTACCAAATTGGTATTAAACTCCGACCCCTGACCAAATTGGTATAAAACCCTTGCTGCTCAGCTGCAATTATATAATGAAAATGATGTTTAACACATCATTTTCATTATATGGATACCATACCATATCGTAGATGTGACATTTTTTTCCAATATCTTAGCAATTATACACAGCTTAGAGTTGCGACTATATTGCTTCACGTTATGTTTGTCACCACCTTTAGCTACAGAGATTACCAGCGCATTCTTCTACATTGTCGGTCGGAAAGTGACCTTTACAATGAGATTGTTATATAACAATTTAATTGTTAATGGTACCGATAATTCACTGCACAACCTACGAATAATAATGGGAGAAATTACATCAAAACCGGCACCTTCAATTGCGTCAAGTTGTTAACAACTTAGCGACAGCCTGCTAAGTAATCTCAATAGAGGGCATGTGAACCAAAGCCCCATCGCTACCGCTAGTTATGGTCTCAGAGCTATTATTACGGCTATGACATTCGAAAACTGAGTAAAAGTAGTAATTACATGTTACAGCTCGCCTCAGGATCAGTTGATGTATCATCATTAAATTTTATGTATCCTGGTATGCTGTTAGTAGATGATTTAAAATTTAATGAATGGCCTGAAATATCGTGGGGACGCTGTAATCTTTTCCTCTGAAAACGATACATAATTTTTATAACACTGCCTTTCTTGTTTTTCCTTATTACACAATGTCGAAAATTATTGGTAATAGCAATCATTTTTAAATCTTTTCCATTTCGCATAAACTTTTAATTTTTTATAAATTAATTTTACCAAGTTTCGTAAGTACCTAGGTGGAAACTGAGAATGAATAGCGACTTACTTTTTGGAAATATACTTATGCATAAGTTTGCTAAAAAATCATAAATAGTTGATAGTTCAGTGCTTAGATTGCTTAATTCCTTCTTCCAATCTACACTCCATAAAGCTTTACTCATGGCCTCATAGTCAGCAGCATAATAGATATATTTTAATCTTTTACGTTCACTTAAACAGGCAGTAAATGGTAAAGAAAACAAATATCAATTGCTTTATGATGAGAATCCTCATTTGTGAGAGGGTGCACTGACAACATTTATTGTAAATAAAATATATTTCAAGCAATTGCCAGAAACGGAACGAGTATGAAACTAAAGCATAAAACATAAAGGTTTAATAAAAAAAAAACAAAATTTTAATACCAACTTACTGCTTCTTACTTATTGCTAAAGGTGGGAAGTATTTTTTTACAAAATAAAGATGGCAAATAAATATGCAGCATGTTAAATGCTACGAGTATAGCACCTTGCAGCTCTGCGACATTACGCATTTTTATTTTGTATAAAAATATTAAATATTATGTATTCACTACAAATTTAATCTCCATCCGTTTGTTTCGTTTAAAACCATTGTTAATTAAATTAATGTGAATATAGAAATTACTGAGCCAAAAGTTCAAACCTGTTAAACTTGAGACAAGTGCCATTTTGTGGCCTATAAATACAACACAAGTACTAATTAATGACACAAATTACGAGTTCCAGCTCCGTAATATTTGAGTCAGTATAATTTGTACTCATTAACAGTTTAGTCAATTAACTGCACAATTAATCACACGAATACTTAATATGGTTTGAATACCATACATTCAGTAGGTAATTCTATAAATATTTCAACGAAGCCACATTGATTGTTAACACTTTAAGTAATTTGTTAAAACTTTAAATCTAAGACGGACTTTTAATTCTAGTTTCGTCATCTATCTCAGATGACAATTGCCATCTGTCCGATCAGCGATTGAAGCCACGTTGAATATGTAACGCCACCACTGACGCCAATATGCTGAATATTTATGCACTCAAACCCTAGCTTCGTTCGTCCGAACCGCAGCAGAAAAATATTTTTACTTACCAACAGCACCAAAACCTCGAGAAAAAACTACGTTTGAATTTTTCACTTCAGTTATAACCTTTTATTTTTTTTTGTTAGATAACGAATATCAATTTTAAACATGGACGTTTAATAGATTATTGCAAAGGCCGTGAAATAGGCAATTGGAGGTCGAGTATAAGTTCGAAAGCCGAGCCGTAGGCGAAGATTTCACTAATACGAGACAGACAATTGCCATTTACCCCGAGGCATATATAGTGCTTTTCTCATAAGAATGCAGTAAAAAAGAACATACTTTTTTATTGTACATTTAATTTAATTAATATTAAAAGTTACATTAGTCATATTGGGGCAATTATTAAAAGAAAATGTTATTGATTTCCCCAATACATGTATGTTTGTTTGTTGAACTTCTGATGAGGTTTGCAGGTGGGCATTGGATGTATGTAGATAGCTGAGGACTTAGATGTTGGCAAATGGCCAGCGAACTGTTTCCGAATGAGGTTGCAATGTGATGTTTTGATTTATTTTATTATTTATATCAGTTTTGTTTTCATTTGAATCCTCAATGTAGCCTTCAGCCACTTTATCGGACTTCCAGCCTCTGTGTCTTTTCCGAGTCGCCAAATTCGCTCCGGAGTCGTCAGCCAGAAGAGTGGCTAAAGACCTACGGAAACAATGTCCAGTGTAACATTCAGGATTTGTCTAGTTTTAATAAATTGCTATTTCTTTAGGTATTTTAGCTATTTTGTGCCTTCCAATGACCTGCTTCGTGCACTTCCCTTTTTGAAAGTTAAGAAAAAACTTATCTGATGTTGTTCGCTGGACGAAAATTATATATTTTTTACGTATGTTAGGAACTCTCCTCGGATTACACATATCCGGTCAATCTTTGTTGTAATATTATAGAGTTCGATAATCCAACATGCTCCGTTAACGCCCATCATAACAACCTGTAACTGTAACAAACAAAACTAAATATCAAGCTACAGCCACGGACAGTATATTTAATGACTCATAAATTCTGTATATCAATATTCATCCTAATACATCCAGCTATTTTGTCTTAACTGTATCTCAAATAAATAATGATTAATTATATTTACTTTTGTCGCTAAATATATACCATTTGGGGCTTTAATTAAAAATTGCTTTATGTTTTCGCCAGTAAAAATTTTCGATATTTTCTTGAATCCGGTCGAATGTCGTTTAAGAAAATTGGTTAAATTTCCATAAATTCTCATGAACATAACTATAACATGAACTGCATACAACAAATTGCCCATAATTTAGATGGCTTCTTAGTTTTAGCAATCTCATCGAAATACGCCAAAAATACTGTTTCAGAGAAAATGTTCACTCTTTTCTCGTTTTTCCAACTCATAAAATTTTCCTATACTTTCACGTATTTTTCTTTTAACTTTGCTGGAAACAGGTTTTCCATTGCTAATTTTTCTTCTCATCTTAAATCTGGTGAAGTACAATCAATCTCCATTTCACTATCTGAATCGTCAGAACTCATTTTAATTATTAAATTTATATTTATTAAGTATGTAAATAACAAATAAAGACAACTTTTCATCTTTGCCGCAAATTTTCTATTTATCATCTGTGCCGAAAGGCAAACCCTTTTATGGCTACAGCCACGTGACCGCAATTTGCACTAAGCAAAGAGAGTTACTATGGTATGCCAAGAATGATAAAAGAGATACAATCAAAGACTATTTTATAACCCCAGCACGCTGTTTCATACATTGCTTGAGCGTTGTAATGTTCCAAATTCAAGAAACGCTCTTGCAATGGATTTGATTATCTTTGTCCGTAAATTCGATATTTCGCATGTTCTTTTTTCGAAAATAATAACAATATTTCCATGCATGTTTGAGAAAAAATATTTGTTATTTTATTTTTGAAAGGGATTGGCGAATGTTACAGCTCAAAAAGAGATTTAATATATTATGGATTCGATTATTTCTGTTGTTATCAAAATTAATTCTTATAACAATTTACAGGGCACCCTTCACAGCTCCCATTGAAATATATTTAACGATGTCAACATTTCAATGGTTGTCTTCTTTACTAAGTTTTATCAGCGGGCCTTTAAGAAAGTACACAAGGCTCCAGTGCTCCCTTCCCTTAACACCGCAACTGGTCGTCATTATGATCAACAAATACAAGGTACCTTTCTTTGATAATTAAACTAACGGACCACTTTCAATTTACGGTTCAACAAATCCACTGAGTTTCAGAAATACCAGAATAATTATACGAAAGTGCGGTTAAGAATTAAATCTCCAAAGATTCCCTTTAATTTTATTTGTCAACTCTTAAACATTCTAAGCAGAATAAAATTCACTTAAAATACAGATTTTAAAAAATTTAGTATGTAATAAACGCAAGAGTAACAAATAGGTTAGTAATTTAGAAAATAACAAGTGTATACTTATTGTTTCCAGCCAAACGTGACTGCGTGGACACCACATTTACTCGCTCAGTTTTTAGCAGGGACAGAGAAAATCTGTGATCTATCCTGCTTTAAATATGTTGCTGTAACTGGAAGCCCAATGGAAAGACCAACTTACGATAAATTCAAAGTAAGCAGAACAAAGACAATTAATTTAACTCTACATTTATTTATGTTTTATGAAGTAAAACGCCGAAATAGTACAACGCATGGCCAAACTGTAAAAAGTAGATATCATTATATCAATATATGAATTTTGAATGTAGGTGGAACAAAATGTATGTGGTATTTTATTATAATCGTTTTATAATTAAATACCACAACATGACCCTGAAAGGCCTTTAGATAAATTTAAAAAGTTATTAAAACAATAACACTTATAAGTGTGGTGTCCGACAGAGGAAATCACCTTACACCGCAAAATGGACAACAGCGTTTTTCAAATTATTATCTTTTACTGTGATCTTTAAACCGCCTGCCAAGCAAGGAAATTATGGAATTGATTGAATGGATTTTCGGAGGTCGCTTTTGTCCAGCAGTTGATTGTCCTCATTACTATGCTAGCTGTTACAGAATTGATGGTCATTTAAAAGCCAAAAATGCGTGGAGAAAATGGCTCTTCTAATTGCTTATCAAAAAAATTCGAATGCATCTTTAGAAGTCTCCATTTTCTCACCATATTCGTCTATTGCATTAAGCAAGAAGTTATGTAACACATATTTAAAAGGAGACAAATAGAGTGCTTGCCAACTTTTCTCGTGCCTTCTTTTCATCAAAGTATGATATCGTTATCTAATTATTTGTCTCATTTTAATTTGTTATAATAGAGTTGAACAATTATAGTATTGAAGATTTATTACAAAAATAATGTTGATTGTAATGCCATAAAATAAATATATACTAGTAATACTAACGTCGAAAAATGTTCTTATATACAAAAGGAAACATCATGTAAGATCAATTTGACAAAAGGTTAACTAAAACCAGTGTTCATTATATACATTTTGAATCAATACTTGAAAATAATTTATAGTAAAATTAAAAACATAAATTTGTCATATGGAATATTTTGGCTCTTTGGTTGTTTACATATCAGTACACAGTTTTATCTTGACTGTACATACATATAACCAACTAGCTGACTCGGCCACGCGTTGCTGTGTCGACTGCAGTGCCATCTGCCGGAGTGATTTGTGATTCTAAACCATCTAGGGCGTCACCAAATGCATATAAAAAAAATCATTCAAATCGGTCCAGCCGTTTAGGAGGAGTTCAGTGATATACACATGTACAGTAGAATTATATATCTATCTTTATATATATATATAAAGATAGATATCTAAACCAAACATCTCAGCCTATCATATTTTTTAATTTGACATATATTTTACTTACGAAAACGATATGTTTCATTTTAGGAAAGAACTAACGCATTTTTATACCTAGTTTACGGTATGACCGAGCTCCTGGTCCCTGGTTTTGACTATTCTGCAGAAACTCCTTTCGGTTCTGTTGGTAAACCTTACGAGCAATATCAATATAAGGTAAGTATTTTACGAAAACTGTTCATATAAGTTTATATTTTATTCTTCCACAAACTTCCTTCAACACACAGCGTACACAAAGTTTTAAGTAGCAAGGCTATAAGTCGTAAAATAATCTATACAATTTATTTTTTTAAGATTAAATAATAAATACTTTTGATGGTTTTCAAAATGAATTTCCTGTGAACGCCAGCCAAATCCTGTATTTAAACAATGCGTCACCTAAGTGACTTCATTGATGAACTGTAAGGATTTTAGGAATACTTAATACATTAATGACTTATAATTAATAGTGATAAAACCAATACAAACATATCAAATAGAAGATAATAAACGAACTTATAGGTCTTGATTTAAACAATAAACGAGAACGAAGAGTCGCCATATTTTAAAATCTGTAGCCTCTTTTCTCAATAACACCTGTCTTAAGCAGTTAAACTAAGTTTCACTTGAAATTTTCAGTTAGTAGATGACCAAGGACACAGACTGGATAAACCTTTTAAAACTGGGGAGCTGTGGATTAAAGGTGACGCCTTCTTTAAGGTAAGACTTAAATTGTCCCTCTATTGTTTTACTTAATGGTTTTCTATAAAAAAAATCAGAAACTTTACTATAATTCTAAAAAACATATCCACAAATATTTTCAAAACATTTTAACTAATTATAAAAATAATAGCATTACAAAAATGGTCGGCCACGATATATACAATTATAAAATTATTTACAAACAAAAGATTCTTAGTAAGTTTAGTGAGAAATAATTTTTTCTACTAAAACTATCATACACTATAACATTTTAGGGCTACTTGGCAAACCCCGAAGAAACCAAAGAATTTCTAACTGAAGACGGCTGGTTCAAAACTGGAGATATATTTTATAGAGATGATGATGATAATTATTACTTCGTTGAAAGAATACGACTTTTGATCAAGAGCTCTGGACATTGGGTAAGACATTGTTTGGAAGTTACACAATAACAATTTTCTGAAATATGAATGTATGTGTGCCATCTGTAAGTAAGTCATGACTGGAAGTGGTGATCGGCAAAAAGTAACATATCTAATGTTAAAAATATTTGCTAGCGAAAAATGAACATGTTTATTTAAATTCCGATTCACTTGAGGAGGTGTTTTTTGCCGATATTATCTTTGTCTACATGAATTATTATCAATTATAGTATCAATTCTGATATTTCGTTAAAAGTCTTCCAGAAAAAGAATTTTGTGCTTTCAACCTTCGCCCAGTCATCTTTAGTAACTTTCCTTCAGACTTCTTTTAATATGGCTGTAGTTTTTTCGTGCTAATAATTATACAATAAGGGCCGATAAGTATTGTGGCGGAGAGCACCACCTTTCCAAAGCCAAGCCAAACCCAAAATAGCTCATTTGCATGAATTATACTAAGACATATATATTGACACGGTGGAATTCTTAGAACGCGAAGGCTATATACCAGAGCCAGTTCATCTATTGCGTATCGCACCTTTGCCGCTTTCATTTTCTTTAACTAATTTATTTAGTTCTGTTTTAAGCATTTCCAATAAAGCGGCCACACTTTAAGTATAATAATAGGTTGGGGACAAAAAAAACTATTATTTTTGCCGAAATTCAACACTTTATGTGACATGCTTGGGATTGTCCGATTTGGGTCAAATATACAACGTTTTGTTGGATAATTTGTTGCCATTTTGAAAGTAACTTCATAATACCTCTCTCATAGGAATTTTGGTCCTTATTGGCGAAAAACTCAAATCGATTTTCACAATCTTCTCGTGATTCCAATGTCTTATCACACAGGAAGTTTTGCAATGTGAGAAAAAGATGGAAATCGCTTGGTACCAGGTCCGGACTATATGGTGGATGCATTAAAATTTCCCAACCAAGCTCCAAAAGTTTCTGGCGAGTCACTGCAGACGTGTGTGGCCTGGCGTTGTACTAATGGAACACAACACCTCTTCTGTCTTCAATCGCTAGCTTCTAATGGTCCAATTGTTGACAGTAGAGATCTGAATTTAGTGTTTGGCTATACGGAAGCAACTTATAATAAATGATTCCTTTCCAGTCCCACAGTACAACCTTCCTAACCGTTAGTCCTCGTTTGGCCACCACTTGAGCTGCTTCACCTCGTTTTGACCACTATCGTTTTCACACAATATTATGTGACCCATTTCTCATCCCCAGTCACCATCCATTTAAGAAATGGGTCGATTTCATTCCGTTTGGCCAAGGCTTCGCAGATGGAAATTCGATACATAATGTTTTTTTTTAAATGTTAATTGTTGTGGCACCCAAGCACCGAGCTTCTTTTTTAATCCAACATGCTGGTCTATTTTGATTTTATCTGTGATTTGATTGACATTTTCGACGACGGGACTGCCTGTGCGAGGTGCATCTTTGACATCAAAAATGCCTGATCAGAATCGACGAAACCAAAATTGCACGTAATTAACTGTCACAGTTATCAAAGAAAAACTGTAAAATGTACCGAATTTTCTTGACTCCCATTTTTAGCACCTTGTAACTGACAACTGAATAGACGAAACAAAAAACAACAAAATGTTTTTTTTTGTGTAAAATGTCACCTTGACAACAAGCATATATTTGAAATTGTTTGATCGATACTTTACGAAATATCGTTCACTACAGCTATCTTCCGAAAACTAGTTACTCCAGTTGTCTAGTACGTCTAGTTATTTTAATCTCCTCCAGTAAAAAATATTTTTTACGCTCTTTTCGTATAAAGTTGTGTATTAGAGAACACCAGAAATCTATATGGTTAGATCTCGATCCTTAGTTGAGACCAGTTTCTAAGTTTGAATTGACCAAAAATAGTAACAACAATTCCTTTGATAATCTTTTATTCGCATACATATCTTGAAGTGTTATACAAATACAATTTAGGGGTCTTCAAGTCACGAGTGAATAGGTATCTTGTAGGCAAGCGCGTCATATCCTAGAACGCATCGTCGCGTACCATCAGGCGAGATAGTGGACAAGCGCATGCCTATTTAGTATTAAAAAAAAACAATGTTGACTCCACTTCACTATAGGATCGGAGCGTAGGTAACACACACAATTGGTATTACAGAGTTAGCATATCCATGGTTTTGACCCCGAACCAATCCGTTGCTACAGTAGCAAGACAGATTATACTGCAATCTGAAATGCGTAGGTATACGCAGTTAAGAACACTTAACGTATGCGACGATAAAGTGGCATATTTTTAGACGGTAGCAAGTTTTCTAGACTAAGTAAAAACTGCAAACGGATTTAGTCGCAAACATAAGTTGCCGCAGCTGGTGTTCATATCAGCAAATTGAAAATTGCGGCAACCTAACATGCTATTTTGAAACCAACTGTAATAAAAGGAAAACGTTCTCAAGCAAACAGTTTGTTATTTGTAACTACATTTTTTGACATCTCTAAACAAAAGCCGTTCTCAATTCCACGTGAAATCATCTCAACTTATTTACCTCACGCTCTGTCCGCGTTCCATGCGCGTTCCATGAATATATAAATGGATTTTATTTGAAATACTGAATATCCTGCTTACACAACATTGAGCGGAAATATTAACAAAGAGAAACGTTGGAAGTTTACCAAAATTTGCTTAATTCTATATGTAATGCTACATCGATATTTTTACCTGCTCGTTTTATGTGGGTATATCATAGAAATAATAATATAATAATATTTTTCCTTTTACATCAATTAGCCCTTAAGGATATACTATTAGATTGGTGTTATTGATACTAGAATTAACATAGGATAAACTTACATAGAAGATACGTAGATATTTAAAATTCATAGAAATACCATGAAACAAATGCATTATATATATAAATTCATCATATAAACATCTACCCCTTTTTACCCCGAACTCAAGTAGTGATTATTTAATGACCGACTATTTTAGATTCTTAAACTAAATGAGTAAGCTAATACTAAAACAGGACTGACATTAATGCATTTTTTGAATAAGCAAACCTTCCCCCTCCCCTCCCCTTCTGGTTTTAATTAAACGTGCAACAGGGCAGCACTCGACGATTGATTGAAGTTCGCGTGAATCCTAATTAGAAACCTGATTAGACAGTGCGAGGTGATTTGAAGTGGAGATGAAAGTCGCTTTTTCAATATTATTAATAAACTGGCGTAAGTGACGAAACACCTTACCCCCTTTTCGAATCCATTGGGAGTCTTTATGGTTTATCATTTTACACGATACTTGCTCGGAAAAAAACGTTAATATTTGTATAATAATGGAACAGAAAGTAAGTTTTTATTGTCATACAAATAGTGGGAGGTTAAATTGTATGTAAATCGTTTATCGTTCACTAGCTCGTGGTAAAATAACATGAAATAGTTTACTTGCCCGCTGAAAATGTTTGATTGACCACTATAAAAGAAAATTTAAATACTAAATAATTTTTATGTGGAAATTTAAAAAAGTCATCCTGGATGCTTGAAATATTTATGTATAGATTATATTGTAAAATTAATCAAACCATGAGAATTGCTTAATAATTTGTTATTTTATTTGTCGACCGTTTGGTGCAACGGTAGCGATCCTGCCTTTCGCACCGACGGTCCTGGGTTCAAATCCCGGAAGGGGCAGATGTTTGTATGATGAATACGAGCATTTGTACCTGAGTCATGGGTGTTTATATATATTTCTATGATTTTACATATTTATGTATCATAAATTTATGTCTATCCGTTACCCTAGTATCCATATCACAAGCCTTACAGTGCTTACTTTGGGCTAGGCTAATTGGTGTGAATGTAAGAAATATTTATTATTATTTATTATTATTATTATTATTATTATTATTATTATTATTATTATTATTATTATTATTTAGTAGTATACTTTGTCCAATGTAGAATGATACTTTTGACAGGTGTCACTTCCTTATTGCTACGTACTAAGGTTGCGTTTGTTTCCTTATGTTTGGCTTGACTTTGCAATAGCAACTTTATACCCTCTATATAGGTGTCAACTGTCAAAAGTATCATCCTACATTGGACAAAGTATAGTCAGGATTTTTTAATGACACCGCCAGAAATAAAAGTTGCTGCCCAAACAATCACTAAGAACTTACTTCCTACAAAATATAGAAGTAATTACGATAAAGTAATTATCGTGATTGTATGCAATTGAAAAGTGAGAGAAATACGCCTTTATAATCATATTACTAAAATTAAAACAATAATTATTTTTCATAAGTATTGTATAAAGTATATCACTCGTGGTCACTATTAGTAATATATAAAAGATATTTTTTCATGTTTTTAACTGTTATTGAGACTTTGATATAACATCCCCCTGCATAAACTTCGGTGCTTCCGTGGCGACGAACTAGCGAGCGACCATATCTCAGAGAATAACTCATAGTGGAAAACATATGACGAAATACAAATATTGGAATAGTTTCTTTACTTAGTCAAAGATAGTCGTGCAGTTAACGGTGCTAGCATATGGGATTCAATTCTACTAGCAAAAATAAGTGCAATAAAAGCCAAAACACTGTTAAAACGCTACGACAACCAAACAGTTGTCGTAATATATATCGTTTGTATCGTTATAATTACCTATTTTTCTTTAATTTATTTCTCTCTAGGTCTAATTAGCGTAAACGAAGGCGCAGTGGTTAGTGTTTTGATCCCAAAAGCCCGGCTGCATCTGCAGTCGTAAGAAACCACCAATTCATACTAGGTTGCGTTCGCGGTGGGTTGTGGCGTTATCGAGACAGACAGATAAGACAAAAACCAGATAAACGACTTATTAATGAAAACTTGGTTGACTATTTCTAGATCTCTCCGCTTCAGCTGGAAGGTATCATCAAAAATCACCCTAATGTTGCTAGTGTTTGCGTCGTCGGCATCCCAGACAAGGACGTGATGGAAGTGCCAGTTGCGGCAATAGTCAGAAAACCTGGAAAAGAAATACCACCTGAGGAGATTTTTAACATTGTTAAAGGTAATTTAATAAAGTATTTTTGTAGGGATATAGTGTAAAGTTTTATAAATTGCTTTTTATTTTCATGCCACGTGTTACAAAACTACATAGAAAAACTTGACTATAACTGAAAATATCAAACAATTTCGACTAGATCATAGATTTTATAATGTTTATCAAATAAATAGATGCATACGGTTGTTGTACTTGACCTTTCTAAAGACCTAGATAAGTGGTAAATGCTAAGAAACGATTATATTAAACTGGAATTTTCAACCGCACCGGGAAAGAGTTGACTAGTAATGTTATGATAGTAAACTTATCTCAACGTAAATATTCCTTTGTTTTCCTAATTATAGAGTAGTTCCAAGATTTTTGAAAAAGGGCTTGCCGCAATTGGGATTCAAACCGGGTAAAACTTGAAGAAATAGTAAAAAAAGTTTTAAACAAATGTTGTAGCTAATTTTGTGACAAACAACTTTCTCATTAACATTATTGCAAACAAATTGTTAATTCATAATGAAAATAGCAAACAAACACATTTTTGAAACTTTAGCGCCACCTAGCTTTTGCATTTCAAGTCGGATGACGTCACTTCAATGAAGGAAAAAGGAAGTCCTCAGTGTCCTCTTTAATTTAAAAAAAAAACGGGTCGCTAGCACTTATACTTGCTGAGATAAATGCATATCATATTTTTTTGGATTTTCTCAAAAACAGCAGGAGGTAGGACTTCGGAAATCTGACATTAAGTTTATTACTTGCCCCCCTAACGATTCGCGTCGTCAAATCCCGGTTTGTCATTTTTCAGAGCAAAATTGCAGATTGACTGTACTATTATGGTTCCATCGGATTACTTATATGTGTTGGTAATTAATAATTATCTTCGAAACCGTGACATTCTATAGAGAGACTATAATATTCCATCCCGTTCTCCCGTTATACTGACCGAGCAGTTAAATAATCAATATATTGTAAAAAACCTCTTTCTTATTTTTATTAAAAATATAAAATTCGTTTATTCCTCGACGATTCCGAAAAGTCATAAAAGATTTAATTTCTGTTAGAAACGAAACAGGTGACTATAGATAAAAAAATGTAAATTCAGCAACAAATGAATATTATTATAAATATGTATTATAGAAAGAGGTAAAAATATTGAAGACAATATTTGACAGTTCGAATTATATTGAGAAAGTATAGATTACTCAATGAGTAGACAGTTTGTTAAAAACAAATGCACTTAGATTTTAATTTTATCATATTTTTTAAATTAATATTACCGTTGCGAAGGTGAACTATCTAGATAAATAAAAATATTTAAGCTATTTATAAATACTTAACTATTGCTACAAAAGTTTTTACTTAACCTGTATGGGCTTACTCCGCCTGTTATGTTTCGTGCTGTGCGTGTTTAATATATTTTTGATGGTTTACAATTTTTGTCCGCTTTTATGTGTTTTATATTGCCACCAAAAAAACAGTTTCCAACTCCAACAAATTATAACATTGCTATCCTTAAAACGTAAGTTAGTAGGCAGCATGCACAGGATCATTATGTGGACATAACTAATTTCATAAACTGTATAGTACCAAACATAAGTCAGACAAAAATATAAGTTGGATTGAAAACTAAATTTCTAATTTTTGTTCATCCCATACGTGAATCTACGTCACAATCACTTCTCTAAATACTTATTTGCGGTTTAAGTAAATACGAAGCATAGATGACTGCTTTTTTTGCTCAAGGGACCGAACGCCTAAATATTTATTTTGATATTTGTCCAATAATAACACTGTCCCAAAGCTCCGACTCCGTAGTTCCGACAAAAAATATTTTTTCTTTGTCACCTAAGCCACACTTTCTTATTACGCGCAGCCCACGAGTCTCAATGCTTGCATTAACCACACAAAAATAGAGATTTATGTGATCAAAACTTGTTTTGTTTGCACCAAGGTATTAGTATTGTAGAAATTATAAATATGCGAATGATTAGTTTGCTACAAATGGTATGTTTTAATACTTAGCTAAGATCTTACGTTCGCCGCCTCGTATTTTGTTAGCAAATGCGAATCACATCCATTTATCTCAAGAGTTTACAATAATTGTTTGCCACTTGTCTAAACCCATCATATAATTCCGCTCAAAAAAGTCTACCACAATAAAATTGATATACTGTTTTTAATTTAATTATTTTTCCATCTTACATACTCGTACATACTCGTATGTTCATCACAGTAAGACTAAAATTTGCTGTTTGAATTTTATGAAAAATATTTATTTATAAAATAATTAAATAATTAAATTTTATTCAGATTCTAGAATAAAAACCATTTCTTTGATTCAAAATGCAATCATATTTACAAAATGTGGATGTAGTCCATAGTACCCACGGTATATGTATGTAGAATATTGAAACCATATAACATGATTGTTAGGATTTTTGGTAGGATATTTGTTTATTTAAGTATTTTCCATTTGTTTTATATATCTAGAAGTTTTGTTTAATTTGTTGACAAAATATGATGGATATAAGGTGTTTGAAATTTATTTTTATTATTTCTTATAGAATCATTGCCAGAGCTACGACATCTTCATGGAGGATTCTTCTTCTTAGATAGCCTTCCTATGACAGCATCTGGTAAAGTTCACAGACAAAAAATTAAGGAAATGGCCCTTAGTGTCAAACGTACTTTACCTACAAAATAAAACTCTATACTATTACATATCAATTAAGTTACAAGCAATTCACCTTTTACGAGATCACTAGCGCATTTATTTATTTCAAAACATAAATCAAAGCAGAAGAAAAGAATATAAGTAAAAGAAAAACTGAGCCAATGGAAGTCTTTTATTACAAATAATGCCTTTTAAATTTTGTCGGGCATATTCTTATTTCAGTAAACATTCTGGGTAAAATCAAATTATTCGCAATATAAGACTTGCTGATAATATCACAAAGTAAGTAAATAAAATCTACCTTTCTCTGAATGGAAATGAATAATGAAAAAATAAAATAGCCAGTAATGATTTCGTTGCCTGGTGACAGGAGTTTTATTTTTAAAAAAGCTGTAATGTGAGAAATACTTATTAAGTATGCTATTTAAGTATTATGCAAATCTTGAGAAAAAAACACGAATTTCACATAATAAAAAAAATCAATTTAAAATTATGTTAACCTTAGAAATGGTCTGTAAAAATATAAATTTGCATTGTCATAGTATGTGCAAAATGGTTGAATTCGCAACTCTTTCTTTTAAAGTAGGTTGTTGTTACTAAATTCACTCAATATATTCTTCAACAATCAATGTACCAATAGTTTTGTTTTTGATTACGAAAGTTTAAAAGAATTCATCAAGTATTCTCATTCGAGTTTGCATTATTAATAAATAATGCTCAAGATCCAAGGATCTACTCAAGTTATGATACTATTATCAAGTAATTTCATTTTCTATTCAGTTTTTAAAAAATAAAAAGGTTTCGAATTTAAATAAAGAACTATAAATAATATTTATTATAATTTAAATATATGGCCACAACTACAGTTATCAGTACATTATATTATGACAATACTTTGTATGTTTGTTACCATTATATAGTTACCATAGTTACCATAAGCCTAAGAATAACATAAGAATAACAGTTTTTATAATCAATTAACGTTATCATAGCAAAGCGTGGCCGGGTCAGGGTAGCATAATTAAGAATGATTCTAGGTTCCTGAAGAGATGTAATAAAATAATTATTTTGAAACATGTTTTCAAAAGTAGTTTTTTATTCTGAAATGGGTAAGGAAATATAGCAAATATTGCGTACATTTAAAAATAAATTAGCAAGTGATCGAATGTTTGATGATGATGCTATATAAGGACATTGTACATAATGTTCTACAATGATGGAACAAATAATTCTAACTCATTTAAAAAAAAAACATTTTTAAGACTTGGGAAGGTAGACAGGGAATCCCATAACGTTATTTTCTTGCGTTCTTAATAAAAAATTTAAAGTATTTTTTTGTGATCCATCTTTAGTAGCGCTAGAAAAAGTTTCCTTTGACAAGAAATTCTGTAACATTTAAATAGCGAAAAAAACCCTTGTCTATTTTCTTATGGTTTCTTTTCTGTACAAGGTGTGCCAACGTTGGAACGTACAAAATAATGGCATAGTTGTTAACTTTCAATGAATGAATTGCAAATGCTGATATTGAATAAACGTATTTTATCTTTATCTTATTTATGTATATGCATTTGAAACATATTTTGATTACAATATTCAATACATGATAAAAAATTTAAGGCAATGAAATTTATAGTTTCTGAGTATTTCCAATTTGCTCTAGCTGGAGCACATTAATGAATCTACGCTGAATCTTATAGGAGTGTAAATCCTTTGTAAGGATTTCGCCATCCCAAGCTCGATTATAATGTGCGCGATGTGTTATAGCAACATCCTCCTACAAAAAGATGAACCAGTTAAAGACTAAATTTCTTTACTGGTTGCTTTATCATAACAAGTTAATTTCCGTTTATTTTGTAAATCAAAGTAATAATTAATGTTTTATGCATTTAAAACAATTTTGTATGTTAATGGATCTGTTGTTAATGTGAAAAGTATGACATACATTTCAAATCTTGTGATTATAATATAATGTTAAATAAATCTTAAGTAGATAAGTATAAATTATTGAAGTGGTGGAGTTCCTTTATGATATTCGTTATTTTAGTTGTTAATGTAAATTGTACGATATAAATTCAATTTAATAAGAAAATAAAGCATTTTTGTACTATGATTTGTTTTTATTTTAACACTTATGGTGTGTATTGGTATTTATGTCGAACTTTGCCTTAAAATTAAAGGTTAGAACCCTAAGGTTAAATAACTGACATGAGTCCGACATATAATAATTATAATAACTGACATAAATAATTATCCCTAAATAGTTATATAAATTCCATGCTTCGATTTGAAAATCTGTTGTGTTTGTCAGAATTTACATTAAGGTCAAAAGCACTCCTAGCTATTCATTTTAAAAATTAATCATCTCTATTACTATGGCATATCGGAGCCACAAATGTGAAAATATGTAGCTACGTTTGCTGTCGATCGTGCTTACCTAAGTACAGATCTTGACTTGACATCAGGTAAATCTAATAATGTCAAAATATGCATGCTTCATTGAACAATATTTTCACTGATGATATTTTCTAACAGAAAGCAAGAAATAGTTATAGGTAACATATATTTATGAAAACTTTGCAGTGACTTTCTGGCAATATATTTATTATTTTTGCAAAGTTAAGCAGATATCTTATGGGGATTGAAATTTTAATAACATTTTAATATAAATTTAAATATAAATTTTTAACTTATGAAAATATTATTAAATATGAAGCCTTTTTAAGAAAGACACATATTCCAAGATTGAGTTGTGTGACGTCATTGTTTTACTGAAAAGTTTGTTAAGAATATTGGGCCAAGTTAATGAGTGTACTTTGGAAAAATATATATAAAAGATAAATTAAATATCCGAATAGAGGACTTGACACTTGGTTGTCAAAGCGGTAGCAGGGTCTTGTTGTGTTACGGTAAATAAAAATAGAAGCAGGCTGGTTTTAGTCATTGTATTCACCTGTTAATCATCATAACCGGGTGACAGTGTGTTTGTGATATAATAATCGTTAGTTTTCAAGTGCTATTTACGGAAAAAGTGCTAATGAAAGTGATCGGCTGCAACATAGCTTAAATCTACCCGTCAACCTAAATAAAATATACTAACTTTATAAACTCGCAATATTATCATCCGCCGCCTTCCGGCTTGTAAGTGTGTAAATTTCCACTTAACGATTTGTGTGATTTGGATGGTGTTTGTGCCCCATAACAAAAAAATATACCTCGAGTTCTACTCATTTACCGTTTACACTGCCATCTAGTGGACATCGGACACAGCTCTTAGCCCGCGGCGGTGTTTTCTCACGCGCTATCGACCGATTGTAGGATTGAAGCATTAAAGCACGGAAGCGGACACGCGCAAGCTTGGCTGTGCCATATAGTTCGCGGTCCCCACAACAGGTGGCGCTCATACTATTTTTCTGACTTTTTTTTTTATTGTTGCGTTGTTGACCCGACTTATCATGCTGAAGTGTGGGGCCTGTGGGAAATTCCTTTCTACTGCAGAATGTGTGCGCTGCAATAAGTGTAAGGAACCTTTTCATAAGCTTTGCGTGGCAATCCCGGAAACCGCAAAAGCAAAGAACTTGTGGACATGTCCCAGCTGTAAAGTGAAAATACCAAGGGAAGACAACGCCTCGACACCTGTAAAGGGGCTCACCGAGGAGTACAATGCTTCTGAAGATATATCGCGCCTCGTCGACAACGCATCTAATAATGCAGATAATTCTAAGGTGGATCTCGCCTTGGAAATTCGCTCATTTCGTGCGGAGTTGGGCGCGCTAAGGGCTGAAGTACAACAGTGTCGGAACGGAATTTCAAACCTGAGTGATTTGAAGGCGGAGTTACATGAATGCCATTTGGAGATCACTAATTTTAAAGATATGCTGGATGGGTTCAATGGTAAATTTGTGCATTTGGAAAGCAGAATCGCAGTGCTGGAAAACAAGTTGGAGGAATCGCCTGCCGCGACTGTAACCGGTAATCTGGAGGAGGCCCTTGGTCAATTGAAAGTTCAACTTAATAATAAGGACCAAGAACTTTTCTCCACCGACATAGAGTTGTCAGGTATACCTGAAAGAAGGGAAGAAAATGTTATGAATGTAGTGAGGTTATTGTCTGTCAAACTAGGGCTTGACTTTGATGAACGAGATGTGGTTCGAGTGGAACGGGTCGGGTCGTCATTTCGCAACTGATTAGTGAGGAGTGACGCCGGCGAGCTTGGCGAGCAGCGGCCGCGCACTGTTGTCGTGCGTTTCACCAGACAATCAACACGTGACCAGTGGCTGAGCGCCGCCCGTGTCCGGCGAGGCATCACTACAGGGGACATCAACATGGCGGGTACACTAAGCCGTATCTACATTAATGAGCGCCTCACTCGTACCAACCGCAACATTTTTTTTAAAACTCGTCAATTAGCTAGGCAGTTAAATTGGAAGTATGTGTGGACCAAAAATGGCAGAATCTTTGCTCGTAGGGATGATCGTCAGTCAGTTGTACACATACGATGCGAACAAGACATTGAAAAAAACTTGGTATGAATATAGTTCGATTTTATATACTGCTTACATCTAGGTCTTATCTTACGGTCTGCTGGCCGGCCACCATGCATAGTTTTACTTTCAAATCTGTCTCGGTTCTGCCGTTTATGTATTATTTTTTTGTTGCTTTTGAGTTGTATTGTATGATTTTACTTTTATTATTTCAATATATTTTTGTTCTAGTTTGTTATATTAGTTGTCTCACGTCTGTACATATGAAACGCACAGAACTATTTTGGTCGTTAACGAGGGGATGTGATATTTTTTATATATTTTATGATTTTAACATAGAGGTACTTGCAACATATATCGAGCAGTTATTTGAATTTATAAAAATAACATTCGCCTTAAATATTTCACTATTCTCAAACCTTATTTTATTTTTTATTTATTTTGTACTTAATGCTTTATGCATATGTTTTTATTACTACAAAAGCTCAAAATTTTGTTTGCCCTACTTGGTTCCTTTTTATGATATATGTTTTCTTAATGCAGTCCTAAATAACATAATAACAACAACGGTTATAAACTGGTTATGGTTTTTATTTTATTTTTTACATATAGATAAATAAGTTAAATGAACACCAAACGTAATTTAACGTTGGGTTTTTACAATGCTGGGTCCTTAGGCACAAAACATGATGATTTTTGCTCAATTTTCGACAAACATCATTTGGACATTTTGGCAGTGAATGAAACATGGTTGAGACCAGAACAGGAGGGGCGAGCCCCTAAAGTACCTGGATACCGATTACGACATATGCCGCGCCCGACATCGGTGTGCTCGGGTCGCGGTGGAGGTGTTGGTTTTTATGTGAAAAGAGGACTATCTGTGTATGCGTTTGCGCACCCTGCGGACCCTCACCTTAGTATGGTCGAGCAAATGTGGTTAACGCTTAACGTCGGAGGCAAGAAAATTGCTGTAGGTACGGCTTATCGTCCTCCACGACTAAACTTGGACACTTTTTTAGATGCCATCACTGATGCAGTAGCGGCTTTGGGCGCTATGGATCATTGTGTCATCCTGGGTGATTTTAATGTGAATTTGTTGAACAAGAGCGGCGCTGACGTAAGGAAATTGACAGACGCACTTAAATCTCTTGATCTTGTCCAGTTAGTCACATCACCCACACACTTTACGGACGACTCTGAATCCCTTATCGACCTGGTGTGCACTAATCTCCCTGCGGGTCGCCTAGTAGTCGATAGACTGGGAAACGAAAGAGGTCATTCCTTGATAGTATGTGAGTTTAACATCAAGCGAGATAAAATCGGGCCACATATTATACAGTCTCGATCCTTAAATTATCTTGACACTGATAGCATGTGCATTGAATTGTCGGGTATGGACTGGGCAGGCTGGCCTAGTGTTCCCTCGCTTAATGAGATGGTCCACATATTTAATAAAAATACTTTGACAATCTTTGATAGGCACGCTCCGGTTAGGCGGAGAATTATTAAAGAAAAGTCATATCCTTGGCTGACAGAGACTATAAGGTTAATGATGCGGCTGCGTGACGTTGCTCTTTCTAAATATCGCAAGGATAGGACTGATACGAAAAGGGATTATTACAAACAGCTTAAAAAATTGGTAAATACTTCTTTGACCCGCGAAAAAACAGCTTATTTTCAGTTTCATATAAATAACAAAATTAAGGATCCCAAATCGCTATGGAAAAATCTTAAATCCACAGTACTGCCTAATAAAAACGATAAGGATCTACCATGCTCATTCACAGATCCGGATAAAATTAATATTCATTTTTTGACCGTACCGGGCGCATTGTTCTGCGATTTATCCTATAAAGAGTACTTTGAACAACATCTGTTTGGTAATTCAACTTTTTCTTTTGTACCTGTGAGTCAGGATGGGATCTCAAAATTTATTTTGAAACAAAAATCAAATGCAGAGGGTGCTGATGGAATACAGTTAAAGATGATACTTATAATCTTTCCTCTCGCAGTTAAATTGATAACAGATATCATCAACGAATCATTTAAGTCCTGTTCCTTTCCGGATGTTTGGAAAATCGCCACCATCCTTCCGTTGCCTAAAAAAGCTAACCCTACCGATCTAACAGATCTTAGACCTATCAGTATCCTTCCGTGTCTCTCCAAATTGTTGGAGAGAGTAGCTTGTACGCAGCTGACAGACTATCTAGAAAAACATAATATTCTTCCATTGCTACAGTCTGGTTTCAGGCGGGGAAGAAGTACAACTACTGCACTGCTAGACGTAACAGACAACATTTTGGCTGATCAGGATAAGGGCATGTGCACATTACTTGTACTACTCGATTTTTCCCGCGCTTTTGAAGCAATAAACACGGATCTCCTGTTATCCAAATTAAAATACTACGGTGTCAATACTGAAGCCCTGTTTTGGTTTGAAAGTTACTTATCAAACAGAAAACAATTCGTTAAGCTGACGAAAAGCGATGGCACTAGTCTGAGCTCAACCTTATCTCCGGTTACCCGAGGAGTTCCGCAGGGATCCATACTGGGCCCGATTCTGTTTGTTCTTTACTGTGCGGATATAATTACATGTCTAAATAGTTGTCGATATCATATATACGCGGATGATGTGCAGGTGTATATATCATTTAAACCAAAAGACTACAAATCTGCGGTAAGAGACCTCAATAAAGAGTTGAATGCCATATCTGAGTGGTCTAGTAAGAACTGTCTGGTACTTAACCCATCAAAAACTAAGTACATGGTATTCGGTACCGAGGGACTGAGACGTGTTTTGCCAGAAAAGTTAGATATAAGGCTCATGGGGGATCCAGTAGAGAGAGTGGAAGTGGCGCGTAATCTCGGATTGAACATTGACACAAATTTAAGATTTGAAAAGCATATAGCAGAATCTGTTCAAAACTGTTTTTACCGCCTCAAAGTGCTCTACAAAATAAGACCTTTCTTATCTGAGAGCCTACGAGTACAGTTAACTGAATCTCTTGTTTTGGCGAAGCTTAACTACGCTGACATCGTTTATGGTCCCCGTTTGTACTGAGCGACTAATTCAAAGAGTGCAAAACGCGTGTGCGCGTTTTTGTTTTGCTGTACCCTTTAGAAATCACATAACACCATACTTAAATAGACACAATCTATTGAAGATGAAATCGAGACGCAAGCTCCACTTAGCATGTCTTCTCTTTGGAGTAATACACAAGAAAGAGCCATTGTATTTGCAGGAGAGGCTGAGATGGGTGTCTAGCGCAAGGCAGTGTGACCGAAGGCAGTGTTCTCAGCAATTAGCAATTCAAAAGCACAAATCCGCTGCTTTCAGAGGTAGTTTCCGATACGCCGCGGCCAAAATTTGGAACAATCTTCCTCCCCCTTTAAGGTTAATTGGGACTATCAGTACATTTAAGAAACACTTGCGTGAATTTCTGATGGACGCGCAGCGTAGGATGGAAGGCATACGCTTGGATCATTCTCATATATAAAGCATGCTGTGGAGTGCGTTATCATTATCATTCCCGTAAAAGCGTATGGTTTTATAAAATAACAAATAACACGGATATTGTACAGGTGTGGATATACTCAGCGGTGTGGCTTTTTGTCTATGTTGCTGCACCGTGTCACAGGCTGGTAGGTTACGCGTGCGGAGTTACGATCACGGCATTCCTGTATGGACTCTGTTTCAGCTTGTTTTATTTTTTGCTACTCATGTTCATCTCTCTTGTTTCCAGTCCTGAAAAATGAAAGCCAAAAAATATTAATAAAGAATAAGAAAACAAAATTAGGGATTGTAGTTTTTGTTTGTGTGTATGTGTGTATATGCGTATGTGTATGTGTGTATGTATGTATGTGAGCGTATGGATGTATGTATGTGAGCGTATGGATGTATGCTTGTATGCATGTATGTGTATGTACGTGTGTATGTGTGTGTATGTGCATATGTATATATATATATGTATGTGTTGTGTATGTATGTATGTGTATGTATGTGTGTATATATATATATATGGAACTGAATAGTAATAAGTAAATTAACCGTCAAATATATCATTCATTAAAAATATACTATTTAAATAAACTCGGTTTAATTTTACCTTATGCTTTATGTTATCACTTTATTACTTAATAATCACACTTTACTTTAAATTAATATTAATTGGATGGGAGTGATATAATATCATATACCGAAATCGGGGAAGATTTATGTAACATTCACAATATGCATAGCCTATGTTCACAGATTTTGCAGATCTGTGTTGAGGAGGTAATATGCATTCTAACAATTCAATATTTATTTTTACTATAATATTTATATTACTATTTTTACTTATTTAGTCCAGTCACGTATTAAGATGTGTCGCGTATGAAATATAATAAATAACTCAAACTTATACTATACCTTCTACTCATTGCCCGCGTTTTGGTTTTGTTTTGTTGTGTTTATCTGAACGAAACTTCTCATTATTGCATGAAACCTTCCAGTTTTTTTTGGATCTTCTTTTAATGTCACATTTCTGCATCAAATATTCATCATATTTGCATAGTTGTCTGTAATAAATATTGTAAACTATCAATTTTAGCTAATTACTTTGATAAGAGCTGGCATTCTTTCAATTGGGTTGATAGACACATACTTACACTGCTTGATATTTCCGCCTCTACTAGTTTAATTTTGTATATATAATTTCTTTTTATCCTTCATATATAAAAGCAATTGCACTTTAACTGACGCGGCTTCGCTTCGCTGAGCGTTTTTCACAACCCACAATGCACGTGTTTACTCTGCCGTGCGGCGCTCCAGACTGTTCGGTCGTCCGCCGAGTGGCTGCGCCGTCGCTGCCGCCATGCTTCCCGCCATTCTGGCGCCGCCGCTCGGTATTGCTCACATTGCACTAGCGAAGAGGCGCCGCGCATTATCACTACATTTTATTTCTTATTGTTGCTTAAAGTATTGCCATGCTCCGCGGGGGCATCCATGTGTCAAGAGAAGGAGAAATGGGGGCCAATTGAAAATCAGCGTCAGCCCTCAAGCTGACATTAAGCTGAATTGGTCACCCATTTGGTACAGACGTGGGACATAATTATTAAGTTAAAATTAAGTTTTTATTTTTTTATTTTTTGTTGTTTTAAAGTTTTAGTTTATTCTTAATTGTCTTGTTTCGTTTTATTTTCTTTTAGTTTAAATTTTTATTATTATTATTTATGTACTGTCTTTGTGTTGTTTGTTAATGTCCTGTGTTAGTACCAAATAAAAAAGTGTTTATGTTTATGTTTATGTAGATTGCTATTTCTCCATGTTGTTCTTGCATATGTTTCTTGTCTGTTTTTTTTTTTAAATAATAGCTTTATGTTCTTTTATTTAAATCATTTCATATTAATTACATTTTAAAAACCAAATTAAATATTGAAAAATATAAAAAAACAAAGCACCACAGGTAGAATAAGATCTAAGTTGTCAGATGTTAAGCAGCAGAGAAAGGAATTTTAAAAACACTTAACCATACAGCAATAATCTATGTATCGGCAGTCAAGCCTGCTCGCAATCATGTTGAGGACGCTGTTAGAGCTGGCTCGGATCCGGTACACCAGGGATGCGCACTACTTGCGCATGGTGGCGTGGAAGCATTCCAAATGAGCCTCCGCGAACATCGCTAATGCGCTACAGAACTAAGGCAGCCCCATCAGCGCCCTAAACGTATTATTGTATTGGCTACGCTAAGCGTTGTATTGTCTCTTCATTCAATCAGTCCCCAGACCGCTCGTGTAAAGAGAGGTATAGTAAGCTCTGAATAATGTAATTTTCACCTCTTTCGAGCAGTGAGCAAACCCACAACATGTTAGCTCTCACAGACAGCGCTCTACGTTCCCTAGATAGCACCGCCCTTAAGGTTATAATAAGTGCCCCAAATATATTGCACACTCTTTCCTATCCTCTTCTACCCCTACTTACATGGGTACTTGAATAGTAAATTTCAATATTTTCATTGTAACTTCATAGCTAATTCCTTTACTATGCTATTCAACGCTAAATTTGCTTTCCCAATTTTCCCAATAAATTTGCTTTCAATTAAAAAGCTTATCAAAGCGTTTGTCATTCCTTACTTTATTAAAAGTGTTTATGTTTTCTAAACTATAAAATTTAAATTATCGCGCGTATCCTCTTTTTCTATCTCAAACTTCATTCACAAAGGCGACCCCTCTTAGCGGGTGAAAGCACTACAACTTCCTCTTTGAGTTGCGATTGTACACATTAAAGCGTGCGGAGGTTTCCTTGACTTGTTAAAGCGTTTTATACTCCATTATTCTTATTTCATTGTGCACATAAAAGAGATAACAAGCCCTTACATGCAAGCCCCACGTGTGGCGGGCCAAACTATAATCGTCGTCGTTGCCATCTTGTTCGCGGTACATAGTAATGAGCTGAACGGTGGGCACAGTCAAGAAAAATTCAACAGCTTGATGTTAGTGAAGTGCGTTTCACTTTGTCACGTGATATGCATATTGCAGAAGAAAATCTGTATGATTTATCATTTTATTAGCATGCAAATCTCGTAACGGCTTCATAATCGCGGTACTTTTCCGTCAAGCTTATTCTACCCCACGGATGCATGAAAATTATTCCGCATTTTTTCCTGATTCTCATATAGAATTTATATATGATTTTATAATAAATGTATGTTTATATCATATATATGCTGTAATAAGTCCATGTAATAAGTTTTTTATTTTACCGTATCCATGTGTCGTCACTCGTAACGGTTGACTGGCTTATAATGCTTTTAGCATTAAGCACAAGTTTAGCATTAAGTACAACTGATATTCTGTGGTTAATAAGGTTTATGAAAAAATATAGAACGACAAAAAACCACAGTCGTAATAATTTGCCGCGAAAACCACTTTTCCAGCCTTTTCAATCATAGTTCTTGATCGAACTTTCAGTTGATTTTTTATTTAAGGGTAATAAAAATAAGTCAAATGGTACCTGATTTTCATAGGATGGCTTAAGATTTTGACCATTGTGGTGTCCAGGAAGTCCCTCATATTGAGCGCGGGGGTATTATCGTGGTGAAGTAATAACACAAGGAGCGTGGTGTTCAGTCTCTTGTAGCCCATCGAAAACTTCTGGCAGGTGTTACGTAGAATATTATTCGGAGTTGGTACTACTTTGATTTTGTAATGCATTCGACACCAGATACCCCGTCAAAATAAAGAAGCTAACAATTATAAATTTCCATTTCTCTTCACTTTGGTAGACATTGGTTTGTTTTATAACAGCCAACCTATCGACTGGCGCTTTGTTTCTGGATCGTATTGATAAATACAGGATTCGTCTCCTGTCACAATGTCGTAAACGCAGCGAGATAAGCCGTCTTCCAATTTATTAATCATGTCACGGCACCATTTCACACGGGCCTGTCTGACCTTCGGTAAGGGTATGCGGTACCTAGAATAAAACTGTCTTACTTAGCATGTGTAGAATTTTGTGAACGCGAGATCCAATCTGCAATATATACTGAATCTCTACGTACGTAATTTATGTTTTTCTTGAAATACATTTCATCCATAAATGCCACCCAAAGACGAATAAACGACTCGTCCGGTTTGCAATCAGAAAATATCTCAGGATATTTCCAACGCAGATCCATTTTTAGTGAGACACGATAATTCAATATAACTCTCAAAAAACGTGGAAAAGTAAGATTTGTACATTGAGTTATAAACAATCAAATTTGTATAACATTAATATAATCGGCAAGGGCATCGAACATAACTTTTTCTCAAGTTTATGAGTGCCTCCCGGGCCAGTAGTACCAATCCCATCAAAAACATAAATGTGAAATGAGAGCCAAGGTTAATATTATGATAAATTCCTCGGTTGTTGACTTCAACAACCGAGGAACTTCAACGACAAAAGAAGTGAGATCTAAATGGGTGCCAAGTTCAATGGTCAGTCCTGAAATTTATTTATAACAACATAAAATATCATTTCTTCTTATAACTTAGGATAATAAATTGTAGCCTAAAGCCTGACTTGGCTAGTTCTCATATACGAATTATTATGTTCGATGACTCGTTTCTACCAGCAAGCCAAATTTTCGGATTAATAAAATAAGAACCGACGAGTAACAAGTAGAACTTGCGAAGACTATAATATAATTTGACACGTTTATGTGAAATAGTGTTTGAGTTATGAGGGGGTCAAAAGTGACTCCAATTGGTTCGTGTAATATTACACACGGTGCTGTTCGCCAGTTCTGTTGTTGGCTTGACACTCTACCGCGTGTCTAGATTAATTTCGCGAATCGAATTAAACTACCAAGTTTAAACCGATTAGCCAAATTAATTGCTACTATTCATATACATTTACATACAATTTAACGCAAATAGCAAAACGTGCAAACTGTTACATTAATAGCATGTATGTATGTAATTATAAATTAATACATTTTCTTCTATATTAAATATCTATTTGTGAAATTTTGCCTTTGGGTCAATGACCAATCTCTAACATATTACGCAGCAATTCAGTATTTACAAGTGGTTATTTAAGAATCAAGTTCTCCGAAGCTGTGTAATTAACGTATGCAGATATTTTAGATTATTTTCTCTTAAAGCGACATTAAGTTATTTCACGTATTTATGCATGTTTTTATTGTAATAAAAATCATGAACCCTGTCTTCTTTCCAAATCTATTTATTTTCAGAGCTCTTCCTAAGCAATTAATGATATACGCAAAATCCTACATCTTTATATATATAATTCTTCTGTGAGTGTGTATGTCACTGAACTCCTCCTAAACGGCTGGACCGATTTGAATGAATTTTTTTGTGTGTGTTCAAGGGGATCTGAGAATGGTTTAGATTCACAAATCAGTCCGGCAGATGGCACTGCAGTCGGCACAGCAACGCGTGGCCGGGACAGCTAGTATTTTATAATGTAGAAGCGTTAATAAAATGTCACTTTTCTTAATGACGTTTATAATTGTTATATATTATAAGTTATAAAATTATTACAAGCAATTAAATGTTAAAATAATATATTTGTTTTAATAATTACATAACTGTTTCCTCTTTATAGATGATATTTGTACTTTGTTACATTCGATGTTGTATGTATTAATTCCTAAATAGTGAAGAGATAGCGCCTGTGTCAGTTTAAGAAATACTTAAAAAAAATCTAATGAGTCTGTCAAAGTCTCGGTAGCTTAATTAAAAGAGCTTGCGCCCAGATAGCAAGGTATGTGGGATTGAGTCCTAAAATACATTTGAAACAAGTTAATATTTTTTTACTAATCTTTTTATTTATAAATATTTCCTGAGTATAGTGAATAATTAAAGTTGTTTTTGGGAAACTTCTTTTAAATAAATAATAATTATTAATTTCAGCAAAGTTATACCTGTACTAAAAGAGATTTAACGTAACACTTTATTCTTTTCTCATATTGTTATTAAACCATTTTTACAAAAATATCTCTATATCTTTGATTCAATGAAATGTGAAAAGTACCTTTCAGATTTTCATTTCAACTACTATTTACTCAAAACTTTAGTTAAGTAGGTAAGATTTTGTAGATAAACCTGTGTTTTATTCAGGTTTTTCCGATCAGGCCATTTCGTACACGATTGTCACAGATTGACAAAAACTGTTCCCAGCGTTTTCTATTTTCTAAGTATCAGAGTCCTTAACTATGAAACCTAGACTTGATAAGAAGAGTTTGTTCAATTTATTTATTTTTACTATAGAGTTCTATTTCCAAACTCATTTTTTTTCGTTTAATAAGAATTCGAGATTATGATTAAAACAAAGTTAGAATTATTGCAGAGTTCATGTCTAAGGACACTAAAGCCACAAAGGATAGTTTATAAGCACTCCTCTCTAACAAAGACCAAGGTTTCAAGTTTCACATATGTCTCTTAGGTCCTCGGACTTCATAAAAAGTAATATTTGTATTTTTTAAGATTCATATTTATTACTTTTTCTAAAAGTTACTTTGTAAAGGTAAAATTAACCTTCTTTATACTAGAAACACGTGAATGTTAGCGTGAATGTTTTCTTACGTATGCGTCTAAGGTTAACGACGTGTGACCAAGTTAAGCCGAAATTGGTTCGCAACCTACATTACAAATGGTCGCATGAAGACCGAGGAATATATAGTGACGCCTGTATGCAACTAAAACATTTAAGATCATTTTTCTTAAGAAAAACTTTTTATGCACACTGTGCAGGGCTGATAGACTGACAGACAAAACACAACCTAAACTGAAGCAAAAGTGTTGTAATTTGTAGGAGTTTACAAAATGATAAAAAAACTTGCTAAGAAAGTATTTTGAAAAATTTAGCACCTACTATTAAGGGTTAAATTTTCCATAAGAGAATGAAACAGGAAGATATAACGTTATATGAATATTTTCAATTCAGTAAACATGCTATTGGTAAATAAAAAAACAATGTTATATGGGCACCAGCAATTTAGGAAATTTAACCATCCAACTATCCATCTAATTTTAAAAATTGAACTTGGAAGCGAGAAACTGAGAATCAAGGCTTCTGATAAAAAAACATGTTATACATTTTTTAATAAGGGGAGTAAATAATAAAATATATATTTCTAAGTATATCCATAATTTAAAAAAAGATTAATGAAATTCTAAAAGATTAGCTAGAATTTAAACTTTTGTCAATGATCTGAATCTCAATGAACAAAAGGGTAACTTTTCTGTATTTTATTTAATGTAATTAATTTCTTAACTCTTCACTAGTATGAACGAATAAAGTTATTATTCGTTCCAGTCACAAAAGATTACCAATGGAATTTACTTGCTCTTCTAAAATATGATACTCCTGCAATAAGTTGCGTATATAATGTTACCATTTATCAAAATCCACGGAATAGAAAAAAACGTTAGTGTAGAATATCTTTATAATCGTATTTGCTTCATTTGCTGAGTCAGTCCTAGGAACGTGTGTCTTGAAGCGTTCAGCCAGAATATATTAAATCAATGGCAATAAATTAAGAAAGAAATCCAAGGAATTGTGTCGCAGTAAAAATGTAGAATACAAAAACTATTATCCTCACAATAGTCTTAAACTTGTATTATTTTATGTGCAACAAAGTGACTAAAAGCTCATCTTTGTTTTAAAGCCGTGATTTACAATTCAAAAATATCTTACCCTACACAATATTACCTCAAGCGTTATACATGGTTACTCTACGTTCCATTATTGTAATCTCAAGCCTAAACCTGAAACGCCCCCAGTGATCCGAAATGCAAGACGAGCGAAACTATAGTAATAAAATGGATCCTCTATAAACTAAAGTTGGATCCAACAAAAGAGGTGCGCCATCAAAGTTTCGAGACGAGATAGATCGAACGGTTGTAGTTGTCTCTTATGTCACTAACAGTTTACGATTCTCCAATATAATTGGCATCAAAAGTTTTTACTGTTAAATAACAAGCTTAAGTGCAACCTTCGTGATTTTTCAGTCTAAATCAAATGACTCAATACATGTTTTATTTCAGACAATCCAAAGTTACAGTACAAACAACATTTACAATATTATTTTCTTCATCGTTAATTAACTATGCTGTCATTTTTTTTGATATGTGGAGAAAAAACTTTGTCTCAAGCTGCTGTAATTTAAAGTTTACAAGCTTATTAGTGCAATATGTAAGAAATAGACAATTTTAGTAGAAGTTTTTGAGTCCTGCCTGAACTGAGATTCTCTAGATTTATCAAAATACGAATTGCATAGTTGAGGGTCCTTGTAGTACTTCGTTTTTCTTATATTTGGTGGACAAGGCCGTATGTGCCGTTCAATACGGCAATTCTTCTGTCAATCCTCTGATTCACGGCGAAATAGAGAATCTGTCAGGCGATGATCTAGAGTTTTATTCAGGGGGCGGAAAATTATTTGTATCATCTTAACAAAAAAAGAGTTATTCTTTATATAATAATTGAATAATTAAATTAAATCTTTTTATATTGTTATTTTCGTTACGTAACAAACTAATGATCTTAAAATTTTACAGATTTTTATTATTTAACAAATGCAAATGTGCCGTCAATTTATTGAAGTCTGGCCTATAGATATGCTGAAATAAATATTCTTTGCTGTTAAATTTTTACAAAATGGATAATAATAGAAAATGGCTTTAAAAAATTACTAAAATGAAACGGAACATTTACCTAGAACTCGTTACTGGTTTAATTTTACTTAATATTAAAAAAAAAAAGATTTCCTGACTGAACGGTTGACTCAGACTCAGTAGCTATTGATGCCCGAGTTACTCTGGAGTTTGCTCTCTCTGCTACGCTTTTCGTACCGCACATCAATGACCCGTTGATACCAGGAATTGATGGGTATGCAGGCGACAGTACTGTAGTGGAGAGGTACCTGTCTAATGCAAAAGCCAGCGATGACGACGTGATATTGATGTGAGATGCCATGGTTGAACGAACGAGCCAGAGGTTGAGCCACATTTCCAAGTGGGCGACAGTAACCTCGTTAATTTCAACGCCTCCAAAACGCAAGCGTGTCTTTTCACGGCAAAAAGGAGTTCCTTCAACCTCACTCATACTTTCCGAAGTACATCTATACCTGTGACCGTCAGATTCGAGTTTCTTGGCATACAGTTGTCTTCAGACATCAATTTCGACGCTAACATCGAGTCCAAAGCTCAAACTGCAGCTAAAAATCAGGGCGTTCTAAATAAGGTCAAGCAATATTACACGCCGGGACAGCTTTTAACTCTCTATAAAACTGAAGTCCGATTTTGCATGGAATATTGCATCCACCTCTGAGACAGCTCAGCAAAATACCAACTTGCGGCACTGGACACGATTCAGCGCAGAGCTGAGAGGTTCATTGGTGACAGCGGATTGGTGAAAAGCAAGTTTCACACCTTAGCTCACCACCGCAAAGTTGCCTGTCTGTCGTTCTTCTACAAAATGTATTTTGGAGAGTGTGCTCAGGAGCTGCGTATGCTCATACCGCCTTCTTCCATCGGACATCCAGATGATGTTTGACGACATCTAGCCTCCCGAACAAGCTGATTTCCGAAAAGGTTTTAGTACCATAGACCACATACATACGCTGCACAGATTATACAGAAGACTGAAGAATTTAATCAGCCACTTTGCCTGGCTCGATATATCAATGTGCTAAAGTGCTTGTATGAAAATGTTACCATGTCGGTCCGCTTCCAGGATCGGAACTCGAAACCTATCTGGTTGCAGCGAGGAGTGAGACAGGGAAACGTCATATCTCCAAAACTGTTTACCGACCTGGAAGATATTTTCAAACTTCTGGGCCGGAGCGGACTAGGCATTAACATCAACAGCAAGTACACCACCCACCTTCAATTGATATTATCGTAGTCATGGCTGAGACCTTGGAAGACCTAGGCACAATGCTTGATGGCCATAGTAGAGCGTCTCAATAAGTGAGTCTAAAATGAACATGGACAAGACGAAAATTAGGTCAAGCGTCCGTGTTATATCCATTCCTCTAAAGGTTGGAGACATAACACTCGAAGTTGTTGACGATTATGTGTACCTGGAACAAACAATCCATTTAGGTATTTTGTATGTTGTCAGTGATGATGTACGGAACGGAAACATGGACTTTTATTATGAGCCTCATAAGGAGACTCATGGTCACCGAAAGGGCAAGGCAGCGTGCTTTTCCCGGAATTTCCATACGTGATCGAATCAAAAATGGGGAGTTTGGAACTTGGCATCGCTTGGATTCTTCAAAGTTCTATCCATTGTTTGTGTTCCCAAAAATCTTTGCTATGCTTTATAATAGTGACGTCTTTTGAGAACATTATCATTATTTCTAAGTTCCTAAGTTTATAGTTTACTAGCTGACTCGGCCACGCGTTGCTGTGGCTCAGTTATTTTCAGTTGGTTTAGTTACAGTACTAAAACAAAGAAGTAAGCTGTTATTTATTATACCTAGCTGACCAGGCCACGCGTTTCTATGGTAAGGTTTTTTTTTTTTTTTTGAAAGTTGGCAAACAAGCAAACTGCCCACCTGATGGTAAGTGGTAACAGTCACCTATAAAACATGACGCTCTTGTGAGATTCGCAGCAAAACTGCAACCCCCACAAGAACCACAGTGTACGTTGCCAACTTGTGACACAAGATGTAAAGTCACTGTACCCAGTAATTTCACTGCCATATCTTACCCTTCAAACCGGAACACAGCAATGCAAGCACTGCTGCTTTGCGGCAGAAATAGGTAAGACGGTTAATGGATTATAAAAACTGTTATTCTCAGGCTTATGGTAACTATATATGGTAACAAACACACAAAGTCCTTCTTTTATATAGTATTGATAGTTTCCTTATAAATAAAAGTTGCAAGTTAATTATATAAAATTTAGGAACAGAAAATAACTATGCAACTATGCTTCGCTAAACGCACATGGACGTTTTAAAATACAGACTGTAAAAAATAAAAATACTAATAAAAAATTTTGCTTTTCGAAATTATTTCCAAGATTATTGCAAAACTTTGTTGATGGTTTGTTAAAGATTATATTTCAACTTCGTTATCTATAAATGAAAACACAATTGAAACGATATATCTATGGCAATGTAAACTTTAACGTAGAAATTAAAATTAGAAAAAAGACAATAAATAAGGATTGTGAAATATATATATTGAATGTTAATGAGATTTAACTCTGTGAGTTTAAATAACAATTTATAAAATAATAACTGAAAAATTCCGGAATATATATATTCATCCAACTAATCAGCATTTTTGTTTGGTACGAGCTACAGACTACTTAATAGTACATGTGAAAAGAGTTGATCAACTTATAATTGTAAATATATTGATTTATCTAATTATTTAGTGCTTTATATTTAATGTAAGCCAAGAGACCTACAGCTTTTTTACCAAACCTAACCATAAGTAATTTGATCAAAATCTCCGGTTTTATAGACTGCGAGTCTTTTTGTCTTACAAACTGTAAAAAACCCTTACGGAGAACTAAAATCTCGTTCTTCCCGTATGTAAGATTTTTGTAAAAGACTAAAAATTATACATAGTAATGGAGTTATTGGAGATCTAATCAACACTTATTTTGTTTCCATAAAATTATCTATTAAAAAGTACTGAGCAATATAATTAGTAGTTACCCACGGCGACAAAATAATATTTTGATTGTTACTATGCGTGCAGCATTGGTTATTTTTATTCGTAATTCACAATAACTTTAAAAAATTGTCAACTGTTTAATGTAAAATTACAAGCGGCAAAAGAAGTTTGCCGCTTGTAATTTCTCGTTTTTGAATATTCTAGCTCGTATATCTTGGTTATTTTCTTCGATATGTGTACAAGTGTGATAACCCCTGTGAGTGGTGGGAGCATTAAAATATGATAAAGCACCAATGTGCGAAGGGCGAAGCGTTTCCTAAAATAATAAAAACCAGATGTCACAAACAATAATTATGACCAACCCCTTTTATAAAAATATGTAAAATAAGTAAGTAAAAAATTGTAACGTAGCAAATCTTAATTTAAAAAAGGTATTGTATATAAAACACTTTTTTACGGATTTTTGCGCATGTTTTATTTTATATTTAATCCTGACGTTTCGACTCCTTTACAGGAGCCGTGATCACAGGATGACTAAGAGTTTTATTCTAATGTGTAATGTGCGCGGAAGTATAAGAACTAAATATATTTTATATAATTTAAATTTATTATATGTTATTTTTGTGGAATGATAAGATTGCACTCTCATTAAACGAGGCAACAACCCTAACACCGCGATATACTCGTACTTGCATAAGTATGACTAGAGACAACACCATCATCATCACAGTTTCTTTATGTAAACAAAGATACAAATACAATAACTCAAAACAACCTGAAAAATCAATAACGAAAAAAAATCTAGACGAGACACAGTTTGACAATTACCGCAACCATTTCAACCAGTAGACAATATTTCAGTTTTCTTATCTATGGTTTTAATATATTAGTTTGAAAGTATACTTAAAACAAAGTTACCGTTATTTTGTTTATTTTTTTTTGCAGTTTGTTATTTTTAATATTATTTTGAAATATTTGAGGATTTTCAGACAGAACAAGTAAGGCCTCTCATTGTCAAATAAAAGTGATGTATCTCTGACGAAGAAAAAAAAAGTTGCATGTGCATGTAGTACATCTTTTCACCTCTGATAGTCGCCTATCACTGTTGTTTATGGTCTTCGGCCTTTGACCACCCATTGCATATTTCTTTAAAATGTCATCGGAGCGCATATGCCATAACTAAAATCACTAAAAGTCCTCGTAACAAATTTTTATATCAGGAACCCGCTTTGCCGTACTTGCAGCATCCTTATTCTATCATGTACGAGTATGTAAATGTTAAAAACGAATTACTTATGATGATTATTAGTAAGTGAAAGTTGGAGCTCGATGTCACAATACTAATTACGTAGATTAGGAAACCCGCGCAAGTGCCTGCCAGATGGGATGAATTTCATAAACATTTATTTTACAGTTAAAATAATTACTGTATCGCGATACAGTAATTATCTTAACTTATCCTGCGTGTCCCACGGGTCTTTGGAAAGCTGCCATTTCTTGCAATTGCTTTTAAGACGATGGATTTACTGAGCACAGATGCACTTGACGCACAAGTTGCAGGCAACGATTAAACGGTGACGTGAATCGCGACATGGGGCGGCATTTGGCGGTGGCAGTTTGTACTTAGCTGTTGTTGATTCTAATCTATTTTATAACAAACAGCACCTCAAATTTACTACTACATTGTAAATATTAATACTTTATTACAATCACATAAATAATATAAACTATAGTACTAAGCTACCTTGTGAAATTGATACATGAGTAGCTCATTATGATTGTAGTGTCTCTACAATACAATAATGAGCTACTCATGTACCATTCGTTAAGTTTTTATAGTGTAATAATAAAAATACGTTTAGAGTTATATTAGTAAGTATTATCACCATGGTACTAATAAATATTATACAGATAGAACAGTACATGCTTACTGAAACTGAACGAATTCTTTCGTTTTTTGATACAAATGAAGCTAAACGTGTACTCGTACCTAAGATTGAAAGATACCAAAAAATAGCTGATTCAGATAGAAATGCAAGCATATTTTAAAGACATTTCTACCATCATAAACAATCCAAAAGCATTACTTGCAACATATGATTTTAGCTGGCTTTATATTCTCGTATTTAATGTCTTTTAGTTATGATAACATTTTTCTATTAAAGTCTTAGATGTAAAAATTATGCAATTTTATTAACAACATATTTCTTTATGAATTCTTCTTCTCTTCTTTTTAATAAATACAGTAAAAGCAAGCAAAAATTGATATATCTTGCCGCTGCGAATAATTCTAAGCGTTTTATCATTTCATCAGATTATAAAATACCGTATTTCAAGGTCCTGAAAAAGTTGTTAGAAACTGACTGCCACATCCGAAAATCAATTCTTTTATTCATTCGCCAGTATTATTATATTGCAATTCTCGCATTCCCTTCGGTACTTTGCTACCTCTGGAGTGCTATTTCATTATAAATCGGTTATTCTTTCTGGATTTTCGTTTCTCTTACTTTGATGACCTGGCTATGTTAACTTTATGCTTACATAGAATAGAATAGAATAGAATAGAATAGAATAGAATAAATAAAGTAAAAATATACATATGTAAGTATAGCTAAGAATAGCAATCCAGTTTTTATAGATATTTTTGCTTTCTATAAAATTCTTGAAACTGTTACTAAACGAGTATTTTTTACATCCACATTTCTAAAACACCATTACTAATCCTTAATAATAAACAAATCTAACAATAAAACATCAATCGGCGTGATAACTGTCACTGTTAATGTCAGTCTGTCCATCCCGTCAACGCCGCGCTGATTCCTTTTTCAGCAGTTATGATTTAGGGTAGCATTTTCATTAACTTCCCAATAAGCAAGTTTAAACGTATTTTACCTGTTAATTTAGTTTTTGTACAGTTTATAAAATATGTTTAATAATTTCACCACAGCAGTTATTTGGCCCAAAAAGTAAGATCTTCTTTCTAGTCAATTATTTAAATTATTTCAAAATTTTGTTCCCTTTTTATTACTATACATTTTGATAAACAATGTGCAATACAATGTAGAAGGCTAGGTTTCAAATATAAAACCAAATCTCTCAACTTTTCTAGCATTTCTTAGGATCAATACCAGCATCATCTTCTAGTTACAACTAGTGATGTGCCGGATATCCGTATCCGTATCCTTGTCCGCGGATATGCGAGGCAGAAGAAAGATCCGTATCCGTTACTTTTTGGCGGATCTATTTACGTTATTAATTTTAAATTTATAGATAAAATTCTTGAAGGGGAAGGGTAAGGCGCACTAGCGACGCCAATAGCCGAGATTCTGATGGTCCACAATTATTGAAAAAAGAGATCCGGTTTAGTAGCTAACAATTTAAAGCAATTGGCGTCGCTAGTGCGCCTTACTCTTCTCCTTAAATAGGTAATTCGGTAGAAATAAAAAAAACTATTAAATTCAATAAAGATATTTTTTTATTTCTTAATTAAACAAACATTAAACTAAAACAAAACAAAAGAAAGACCCGCCGCGCAATGTAAGTCTCAATTCAAGTCCGCGCGCACCGACACCGATTGTGCAAGAAATCCGTATCCGAATCCGTATCTGCGGATCTTGACACCAAATGGCCTTATTTAGATCCGTATCCGCGGATCTACATTTTTGACGATCCAACACATCACTAGTCACAACTACAACATCGAATGTAATATCATGTAGTCACTTCACTTCACTGTGACAGTATAAGTGGTACTGTCACAGTAAACATAAAACTCAAATTTATTTGGCAGCCTTCGTAGACAGGTTATTAACACTGAGCTTTACAAACTAACTGTGAGTAACAGTGAGTAGTGATGAGCGATGAGAGAAACGAAGTCAACTTTTGAGCCGATCATAGCATGGCGACAAAATTTCTCAAATATGTTTAACAGAAGAAATAATGAAAAATAATTGATACGGTACCTGTTATGGTTTATCTGACCTGTTAAATGATATATTACAACCGACTCACTAGAGTAACTTTAAAGCGATATTTTTACCATATTTAATATTTAACAATCAAGAATGATTTAAAAACAATGTTAGCGATTGCTCGATAGATGTCATAACAGAACGTCATTGGGTATACATTGCTAGCAAGATAGGGTTCCAAATCCTACCATACCTAGAGGGTAGGATACCTACCATATCTTAGTCAAGTCATGTTCAAGAATGAATTTTACATTTATTATTTATTATAATAAGTGTAAAATCCATCTTAATATTTTCGTAAATGTTTTTATTTTCTGATTTAAACTATGCCAAACAAAAAGCCTTTTATATTTTCCTATTTTTAATGACCCTATGAATTGTTTTGATAATAAATCTACATATGATATAATGTGTATTGGCAAAAGTAGAAAAGGGCATATTTAACTCCTTCTTAGAGTCCTTGACTCGTTTCCCCGTCAGATTTACATTTATTTATCTGTAAACTTTAAAGCGTTTATTATGCCTGCTTTTATCGAGTGCATATTACATTGAATTGAATGCATAGTTACATATTTAGTTCGATAGTTTTAGGTGATGATATTATTATGATTAAAAATCTTTAAACTTTACCTTTTCTTTAAACTTTAATATCCTTCAACCTGGTATTTGTCAGTGGTACCAAAAGGATTAGTATTAGATAGCAATTAAAAAACAATTTAATTTAATACTGTTAAAACGAAATCTTTATCTAATTAAATATATAAAAAAATATTCTCAAATACTGAAAACAAGATAAAAGGAAAAACAGCATATTTAATCCAAGTCATCTGCAAGACGGTAAATTAACAAAGGTTAAACTACCCCGAAACTGATATAGCAAGCCTGAATGGCATTCCTTCAAGATAATGTCAGTGGCAATTTTCGTTTATGCCATCAAAAGGAAGCTCTTTGTCAAACTAGCTGAATGATGTCACCGTGAAATGTAATTACCCTTTGTGTTAGAAGACGGATAACTTAATTTTTGTGACTACATCATATTTTTATATTTTTCATAGATTTTCTTTGTAACCTTTTAAAATTAGGTCTGAATCCTTTAAGAACACCTAACAGTCAAAAACCTCTTTTGAAAAGCAATATCAAGGTACTACTAACGCGATTCAATGTCAAAATCACCACCTACCTACCTAAATATACCATAGACCATACATAAAAAATCGAGTCAAGCTTAACAAATGATTCGCCTTCGAAATGCATTAAATTTTTATTTATGTAGATAAAACATAATGTGCAATTTGTGTTTCATAAAACAAGCGACCTAAATGAAATCAATTCAAAAAGGACAATAAGGCTGCGATTGTGGTTTCCCAAATCGACATTTGAAATGCGAGCAGCCGAACATTGCAGCTCCAAATTGCATCAATTTTTATTTGCGATTCACTCAAGCGGCGATTTGGACATCTTCGCAATTTAATTTCAACGTATAATGGAATTTTTATTCCTTTGGATTTGATAGACAACAGCCTTCTAGGGAATTTTCAATAGAAACTTATTGGGCTCTTTTGTCTTGAATGAAGTATTAAACTTCTAATCCGCGTACAATTGAAACGAATTCTGGACATCTAAGTTGCTTTTGTCTTGGATTTCTGAATTCCAAAAGTTTAAATCGATTAACTTTGATCGTCATTTTGATTCTTTGTATTAGATAACCAAAATGAGGCCATGAGCCCATTTTTAACTACACATTTTCAAAATTGTATAGTCGTCTAATCTTCCTACTTTTGGCTTGATATAATTCAACCTATTAACGTTAAGGCAAGAGTTAACAACAAAGTCAAAAATTTTGTAATACATTGTAGAAAAGTAATACTTAAGTACAGGAAATATGCTACTAGGAAAACAGTTATTAGAATGCATCGCAGAGCACCACGGAATTGACGATGTTGCGCTTGGGTAAAAGACTTTGCCTAAAAGACTTTAATTACACTAAATAAAATGAACTGTAAAAACTATAAATAAGCATGCTTTCACTGAATTAATAATAATGATATGTACAGAATCATTGGGCAATTCAAGTTTCTCATTTATTAAAGACTAACAACACTTGTGTGACCGATATGATGTTATGTTGAAAATGTACTATTTTACATGAAATGCATTTCATCAGTAGTAACCCCGAATAGAAAGCCGAGAGAACACAGACACAACTCACATGTTAATTTTTTCATTTCGCCATTAGAGCAGTCTACACACTAATCATAGCTATCGAAGAAACAAAACGCACCCTTAGAAGTAAAACAACCTACTTCAATAGTAACTATTCTTCAGCTTATACATCTGGGGGCACGGCAGTGCCCCCGCCAAGTCAAGCAAAAAAGCGGCACGGACGTACCATCCTTTTCTCGAAGCAATTCAGGCCATTTTCGACCCCCTGTAATTTCGTTGTGGATAAAACTAGAAGACTGAATTTTCAGTAACCATGCAGGCATTGTAAAGACACGGTATATTTCAAATTTCATTCAATTTGAACTAGTAGTTAAAGAATTATAACGGGTCAAATTTTTTAATTTTGTCACTCACTGACTCACCGATCATCAAAATTCTAAGACAGTTCAGACAGACCTAGAAGCTTCAAATTTGGAATATAAATAGTGTTTGGTGTATGAATCAAGGAAAAACTAAAAAAAAATACAAAAAGCAATGAGATCCCATCAAAAACAATATTTGTCAAAAAAACCAAGTCTCGCAACTCAGTTGTTCTACGGTAAAAAGTTGTGAGATCCATGTAATACCAAGTCGGTTATTAATTTATTCAGTCCCTACTTAAGCGAATTTCTGTCTTAATACGTCCAGTCCCTAAGACCACGATCGTGGTCCATAACAATTGAAAATCAATTGTTATGGACCATCGCACTAAATAAGTTAATTTACACGTGTTTTCATGCGATGGCCGAGTCAATATATTTAAATAAAACAATAAAGATTTTTAATATTGATATGCGTCACTATAAGATGCTGTTAATTATTACGTAACAACTTAATGCTTCGAGTACGGAGATTCCAGACACAATTGATTTTCAATTGTTATGGACCACGATCGTGGTCTTAGGGACTGGACGTATTAAGACAGAAATTCGCTTAAGTAGGGACTGAATAAATTAATAACCGACTTGGTATTACATGGATCTCACAACTTTTTACCGTAGAACAACTGAGTTGCGAGACTTGGTTTTTTTGACAAGTATTGTTTTTGATGGGATAAAACTTATCTGTTAAAGTATCTTTTGGCAATGAATGATTCTCATAACTTATCATTGGTCTTATTACCGTGTTGTAAAGCCACAGGAATAGTTTTAAAACCAGACCCCATCGTTGTCCTATCATCTGCCTGCACTGCCATAGCACGATGCCAGCGGGTTTGATCTTGAGGTCTAAGTGACTATTCCAGTGAAGGTTACTGTCCAAGATTATACCTAATATTTAACCACATAGGACGGTTGTAGAGTCGTACCAAACAAATTCGGAAGATGATCTGTCTAATTTGGGTTTACAGTTAGGTCATACTTGCCGTACCAATTCTCGAATAGCTTGAGTGCTGTCTGCATAGTGTCACAGATTATACTAGCTTGAAAACTTATAGTTAGTATAGTGATGTCGTCTGCATGACCTATGATGTAAAAACGGTTAGTATTTAGAAGGGGTAATGAGGGGTAATTACTACCAGGTTCCATAGCAAGGGCGAGAGTTCCCCACCTTGAGGGCACCCTCGCACCACGCACTCGTTATTTTAATAAGCAAGTAATTGTTACAAATTTTCAAAAGATGTAAGTATTATACTTTCCACTATAAAATTTGTGTTACTTAGCAGAGAATAACAGATATAGATGAAGAACCTGTATTTGTATTTTGGAAATATGATTTATGTCGATAAAAAAATCCACAAACAAACATCTGTTTGGTAAGAAAAAGGTTAAATAACACGCAGATTGTAAAATTATACTAATATTTTAACCATTATACAATACAATACAATACAATACAAAACACTTTATTGATAACACCACATTGAAATAATAAGATAACAAGATAAAACTTAAAATAGTGTTACAATGGGCGGTCTTATCGCTCAGAGCGATCTCTTCCAGACAACCTTTGGATGGATAGGACTGGAAGGAAGCGTAAGAGGCGGCGGTGTAAACGATAAATATATATTCACATATACATACATACGTATACATACATACATATACACACATACACATAAATACATAGCATACAAACACATATACCTAAATTAAAAATACATACATACGTATATAATACACATACATAACGTCTAGTTAGTAGGATACATCATCCATACGTTGCTCGCCTAAATTGACAGAAAATATTCCCTTACGAGATTCTTAAAGACGCCAATGGATTGTGCACGCCTTATAGAAACCGGGAGGGAGTTCCAAAGACGAGCTGCTTGAACAGTAAAGGAAGAGTCATAGAACGTGGAACTATGTGCGGGAATATAAAGGCCAAGATTATCTGATGACCTCAAGGAAAACGTGTTTGATGTATGAAGAAACTTAAAACGTTCTTTAAGATAGTGAGGGGCTGAAGGATTAAATAGTATGTTGTAGAGCAGAGTAAGTATGTGAGTATTCCGGCGAAGACGAATGGGAAGCCATTTGAGCTGAGAACGAAACTGAGATATGTGATCATATTTGCGTAGGCCAAATATGAATCGAACACAAAAATTTTGAAGACGCTCAAGCTTATTAAGCTGTTCCTCCGTGATGTCAAGATAGCAGACGTCGGCATAGTCTAGAATAGGGAGCAACAGAGATTGCGTTAGTGCAATTTTGGTGGAAGTGGGTAAAAAATTACGCAGTCTTCTCAGCGCAGCTGCTGAAGCATATAATTTACGACTGACGGCCTCTAACTGAGGTCGCCAACTCAAATTATTATCAAAAATTAATCCCAAGTTTTTCACTGACGAGCTAAAAGGAATATCGGTGCCAGCAAAGTTTATATTTGGCAGCAATTGCCAGTCCACTCTAGCAATCATCCTGGAACTTCCCACGATAATTGCGGTACTTTTGTTGGGATTAACATCGAGGCCATAGGATTTGCTCCACTCTGCAATTCGACAGAGATCATTGTTTATAGCACGGACTGCATTATGCAATTCAGTGACAGGAGCCTGACAGTAAATTTGAAGGTCGTCTGCATACAGGTGATAGGAAGAAGATAAATTATTTGAGATAGAGTTGATAAAAATAGCAAAGAGAAGTGGAGAAAGGACACCGCCCTGCGGAACACCAGCAGTCGTGGGACTCCAGGAAGAGATACTCTCCTCCAGACGAACCCGCTGCTTGCGTCCGCTAAGATAACTGTGGAACCATTCAGTTGCCGATGGAGATATGTTAAGAGAGCGCAGTAATGCCAAAAGAATATCAAAATTGACAGTATTAAAAGCATTACTAAAGTCCAATAGTGTTAAAACCGTGACATGACCAGCTTCCATTCCAGAACGAATGTCGTCTGTAATTTTAAGCAAAGTAGTCGTAGTGCTGTGTCCTGAACGGAAGCCGGATTGAAAAGGATTGAAAAGAGAATGACGGGCTAGGAAACAATTCAATTGATTGAGGACAAGACGTTCAAAAACTTTGGATAGAAAGGGAAGGATAGAAATGGGTCGAAAATCAGAGAATAACTGAGGAGTGGGTTTTTTAGGCAGTGGAATCACCTGAGCGTACTTCCAACCTTCTGGGAAGACAGCTTGTGATACAGAGCTATTAAAAATAAAGGTCAGAATAGGAAGGATGATATCAAGGATAGGAATCAACATGTTGCGACTAATGCCATCGTCACCGACCGCGTTGGAAGAGATTGATAGCATGCTCCTCTTAACATCACATTCCGAAAACTGAGTAAAAAGAAAAGGAGAATAGTCTGGAATTGGTAAAGAAGAAAGATAATTCAAAGTAAGATTCTTATCCGAATCAGTGAGGCTGGAAGAGGCACAGAAATGTGTATTAAGTGAATCGATGTTAAGGTTTTTAGGAATAGAGTGCAGATGTGATTTTCCAATTCCAATTGACCTAAGGAAACTCCAGACCTTTGTCGGGTCTTTGTCTGCGACAGAAACATGAATGTGGCGGCGTAAGGCATCCCTACACACCGTGTTGCAGCGATTACGAGCCTTGGTATACTTATTTTTATTAATATCGTTTGGACAACGTTTATATTTATTTTTTGCAACAGCTTTTTTGTGCATTAATGCCCTGATATCATTTGTAATCCAGGGAGCCGGGAGATGCTTCAACTTTATGGATCTATAAGGTGCATGCTTGTCATAAAGTTTAGTTATGAGAGTATTGAAAGCAGCAACCTGTTCATTGACAGTTTCAGCGTTTATCACCAACGACCAATCAATGCTCTGAGCATCAGTGATAAAGGCTTCCTGATTTATGCTACCAAAGCTGCGCTGAAGAATGACTTTTGGTTTAGCTTTAGGAGGACGAATTTTATAAGATAAAAATACAAGGTCATGATAAGAAAAGGAATCGGCCGGACATTGACCATATTTTATAACATGTTGAGGAGCCGAAACTATTAATAAATCTAGAAGTGAGGGGGTAGCATTTGGGAAATGATGGGTGGCATTGAGTGAAAGAATATGCAAATTACTAGATCCGACGATGGACTTAAAAGTCTGAGCTCGAGAATCATCCTTTAAAAGGCAGGTATTGAAATCCCCCATAATTATAGAGTGAGCGTATGATGGTATTAGGTCATCTAGAAGTTTTTCAAAAGAATTAAAGAAATTTACTCGTAGGGAGGGGCTATAATAAACTCCAAGCAACACCTTGTTATGTGATAGCAGGACTTCAAGAAACAGATGTTCACCGGCAATAAGTGAAGAAGGTTGGGCCGAGGAGCTAATTATCGTGTAGGAAATATTAGATCGCAAATAAATAGCAACTCCACCTCCCCCAGAGCTAGTGCGGTCATTCCTTATGAGATTGAAGCCTGGTATCGCATAGGAAGAAGAGGGTAAACAGGGCTTAAGCCAGGATTCGGAGATTAAAACAGCATGGAGATTTTTGACATCAAAAGATACCAGCATATCTGAGTAGTGGGCCGGAATACTCTGTGCGTTGATGTGAACGACATTAAAATTTTGAGGCATATTCGAAAATTGGTTATGAAGAGAATCAGAAAGGGACGGTAAACTGTCAAAACTAGAGTCATTTTCTGACGATAATGATTGAGAGTGTTCATCATCACTATAATGACTAGAACTAGACATAAAAATAAATAAAAAATAGATATATATATATATATATATATATATACTTTATATAAACAAACAAAAAAAAAATGGTTAGTTTTATCAACAAATTAAATATCCCATCTGCCGGCTGAATGTTGGAGCTAAAAAATAAAAAAAAGAGAACTAATAGAAAAAAAAAATTAAAAATTATAAGAAACAAAAACCATAAATTAAAGTTCAGCCAATCTGTGAATTCACCTTATACTAGGCTGTATGGGCTATGTATCGTTTGCCTTGCGTTACGGAATACTAAACTAAGACAAAAAAAAAATAAAGTACTGTGATGTCAATCTGTCAACAATAATATTACAATACAAGTAGCTACGAAATTAACTAAATAATAATATAAAAATACCCGTTATGACTAACATAAAGAAAAAGAAAATATAAAGTAAAGAATTGTATGAAAAGATCCACAGAAAGGCGTTAAATTTACAGGGCACTTCACAAACAGAAACCCAATCTATTTCTTGCCAGCTGTAGCCGCACGCCTGCCCTTTGCAGGCTTTGATGATAAAGGCTTCGAAGAATTAGGCTTCATAATTGGTGGATCCGAGATTTCACTGAGTTCGGCAATGGAACTTATACGCCGACGTTTCCCATCACCACCTATCACAAACACAAATCCCATACGTGTAAAACACTTATTTAAACCAATCCTCTCTCGTGCGGCTATAAAAGTGTCGTGTCTTGCTTTTGTCAAGAATTCTGACAAGGTCAGTCCTGTCCCTTTAAGAGTCGTTTTGGAGTACCAAATTTTGTTGCGGACATCAAGCTCTCGGAACTTTATTACAAGAGGACGTGGATGACTGTGACCAGACTGGCGGCCCATACGATGGCATCGACTAATATCCTTGTCAGAGAAATCGTCCAGCTTCAGTTTTCCAGTAATTGTCTTTACCACTTCTTCCGTAGGATCTTCTTCAGTAGCTTCTGGCACACCATGAAGAAGCAGTATCTTTCTCCGACTATGCATCTCTATGTTGTCCACCTGATGAGCAAGTAGATTTAACTGTTCCTGAGGACTGCGAATGGATGATAATACAAAGTTCCGGAATGAAGCAAAATCTGAAGTTAGGCTGGAAATGTTGGATGATGGAACAGCAGCCTGCAGCTCACTTTCGTAGGTGTCCATCCGCTCAGTGAATAACCGTTGCAGCTGTGTCAGTGATTCTTGTATGGCCTCCATTGGGTTCAATGAAATTGTGAAAAAAAACAAAATAGTGCTATGGATGTGAAACTGTGAAGATAACACTTGCCGGCAGATATTGAGCAATAACTATTAATATTCCATTAAAATATGTTTATTATTAACTATTATTGACTTTTAATTAATTTATTTAATGAGGAGTTTTAATTCACTACTTTCTTTTACACCTACCCACCAGAGTTTACTTATTATAGAAGAGACATTATAACATAGAGACAAAGAGACATTATAATTATTAAAGCAATCAAAATTATGTGAATTTAATTTATTATGTTGAATCTTGTGCAATTTTTAAATTCAATTTTGCGTATAACAAATTCTGTGAGGAACAAATCTGTGAGTATTGGAACGATCGACGTTCGCTCGTCGACAGTAAATTGTGAAACGGTATTTACGACTCGTAGTGGGTCAAAGAAAAACGGATAGTAACTTTAATACCATGACAATCAGTTGAATATAGGAAGCGGCGGTTAAATAATCACTTTTACTCTTGAATATATTTTTTATGGAATTACATAAAAATACTACACTTGACAGGCTCGACGTCGACTATACTGACAACAAATCCATTACAAAACACTTTCGTTCTAAATAATTTCCATTGTGCGATATGAGCAACCCCAAAGAGAAAACTAATCAGGAAAAAACAAATGACGGTTTTCGAAACTCAAATGTACCAGCTAAATGGATTTATAAAGTTGAATTTGGAATTCTTAATCAAAGAGGCCAATACGACAAAACCCATATTCATATGTAACGACCTAATATTCTATTTTTTAGTTCTTCGTATCTTAATTCTTTTTCCGAAATTTCTCCGGTGATGTTTTTTATAATTATTATATTGTCATCGGTGTCTGAATAGTGTGCAACATTTCAAATTAATCTGACGATTTGAAGTGGGTAAAAACCGTGTCAGAAGATTCAGTTACAAACGACAAACACTCGGGTGAAGTTAATAAAAGTGTATTAAATAAGATTTTTCTTGGCAGCAATTGTGCTTACATCTTAAATGTATAACAATTAATTGCCGAGCATTAGTCTCACTAAAACTCAAAAAATAGTCGATGGATGGCGACGAAAAGAAAACTTAACTTTGTAAGACGCATGCCAAAGGCGGTTTATTTGTAATAAAAAAAGAATATTGCTTTTGTCTGCCACGTTATTCTATAAACATATTTATTATTTTAAAAGTAAATTCAACATAATTATATTATGTTGTCACATATACTTAAATAAATTGAAACCGTATTTTATTCGAAGTGTTTTTGTTTTCTGTATTCCCTGACCGTCTTTATTACTCAAGGCTTGGCTCCAAGTCTTTAAAAGACGTCATGAAGAGCCAAGAAGGCTTCCGCAGACTTAATTGTATCAAATAATTCAGTATCTTGCAGTTTGAAGGACTTAAGTCATTTAAATAATTTAATTAACAAAGAATCCAAAGCTTGAAATTCTCGTTTATTATTTCCTGAGCGTAATGGCGTTGGAAAACTTTGTCAGCTGAATACTGTTAGCATAAAAATATTATACGTCTTTTCCACATAGCGAGGGCAAATTTAAAATTTTTCGTTTTTGTACCATCTTACGCAGCTACCTAATCAAAGTTAGGTAACTCTAGGGAGGCCTCGTGTTATGTAGTTTTCTTGTTGTTCCTTTTCTAATAACCTACTTTATGTTTTTTGTATTGGAGGACCTTCACTAATGTTGCGAATGCATTTTTTTTAATTATTTAATTATTAACAAAACGTAACTTTGAGAAGTTTAATCGGCTTTATAATTATTTGTACATCAATAGAGACAATACGTCACAGCACTCTTAATATCATTGGGTACCTGTTCCTTTTTATAGCAAATAAAAGAAATTTTTTCACGTAAAATTAGATTAAAAGAACGTTTTACAAAATCGATCCCACTGCTTTCCTATTTAGGGAATATTGCGATTTTACATTTACCCTTAAAGTTGGTTTAATAAATCATCTAATAGTGTTATCTCAGATAAGTGTACTAAACATATAAAATTATTAGAGATATTGAATGTTGAATATTTGTTTATTTACACAAGTAACTGTGACTGAATTTTTGTTAGTAGAACTTATAAACTATATTAGTAAGTACAATTAAGATAAGAAAATAACATTAAAAATGAGAAGTCAGCTAAAGCGGCTCACATAAATACAGCTCAGTCTACCAGCAATCATATTCAGAATACTGTCACCACTCTCCCGCACCCTGCGCACCAGGGACGCGCACCGTTTAGATATTGCTTCAGCGATCATCCCTGATGCACTACAGAAGCGAGCTAGCCGCAATAGCACCTTGGAAGCGTTATTATACTGAACACGGAGAGCATTGCAAGTCCTTTGAGTATATCTAGCCCAAAGGCTGCAGAAAGATGCAGAAAAAGCAGAAAGATCTGGACAAAGTTATCTTAGCGTCGCGTGTACAGCGTGCAAATCTTCGAGCCAGCATGTTCGCTCTGACTGACAAAGCCCTCCGTTCACTCTCAATATCTTCGTCGTCCTTGAGGTCTGGAGTTAACATATGACCAAGATATTTGACTTTGAAAACCCTTTCAGTGTGTTGTTGTTTAATCTTATAGGTGGTATGTTTTCATATCCTTTATTCCCGGCTTCAAAGACCATTACTTGACTCTTATCAACATTGTAAACCAACCCGTGAGATGGGAGGTACTCCTCACAAATAGACACCAGTCTATGCAGACCACAGATGGATGCACTCAGCAGCACCATGTCGTCCGCGTAGATCATATTAATAACGCAGATACCGTCTATCTGACGTCGGATGACATTTGTGCTGCCCAACACATCGATATGGTCATAAACGTACAGGTTGAAAAGCATGGGCGAGCTTAACCCCCCCTGTCTCACCCCGCACTCCAACCTGTACTGCTCGGACAGGGTCCCATCCCATCTAAAGCTATTGACCTGGTTTCCATACCAGTACCTAATTAGATTAATGAGTTGTACTGGTAAGTGAGTTTTTATAACGCATCCCACAAGATATCATAAAAAACCAGGTCAAAAGCCCTCGACAGGTCCAAAAAGCAGGCAAAGATTGGCGTTTTTCGCTGCACATAGTACGTGATGGTATGCTTGCCTCATAGTACAGCGCTTTCAGTCGATAATTTAGGCCTAAAACCAAACTGATTTTCGTGCAGCCTCACGTAATTATTCAGATGTATGTTAAGAACACCATCAAATACTAGCAATTACCGTTGTTAACGATATAGGCCTATAATTATTCATATCTGCGAGAACTCCAAATCTGTTTTAAACAAAAGGTACAACTAAAGTTCTTATCATGTCCTCTGGCATGTGACTATGAGAAAAACAGTAATTGAATAAGAATAACAGCACACGCGGGAGGTGTGGACCGGCAAACTTAAGATGCTCAATACTGATCCCGTCGTGGCCAGGCGATTTACCTTTACTCATAGGCTTATTCGTGTTAATTATATCTTTGATCGAAAAAGTTATTTTCCTTTCCACGTTTTCAAGGGCCCTAGGGGGGAATTTACTTTAAAAAGATCTGCAAACATGTTAGCGATTCCTGTTGGCTCGCCCACTTTATCAACACTCACGATCAATATATTTACTTAATGTCTCGCTAGTACAAACAAACTCATATCGTTAGAAGATATCGGTTCATTAATATTAGAATGAGAATCGTCAAAAAGTGATAAACCTGCAGGTCCACTGTCACGGTAGGCTACTCTCTTTATCCTTATTTTTGCTGCCTAGAAAGGAGGCGAATTATTTTTACTATTAAGGCACTTCTTTTTAGCGAGTTCTAGCTGCTTAGCAGTAATGAATATTGTTTTTGTTTACATTATATCGGCCTGCAGCAGGGCTATATCTTTTAAGTGTATGGATACATACATCTAGATAGTTCATAGTCAAATAAGGAAGTTTATCGAGATCACTGGCCCCACGTTTATCACGCTCCGCAGTTTTTAAAAAATTGAGCATATCATACACCAAACGATCTTCTTTTCCTTTTCCCTTGCGCGCGATATTTTGTTGTTCTGACGGCACAGATTCAAACAGTGCCTAACTAATGCGATTTTTAAATTACATTACTGGAGAATGTTGATGTAGATAATTACACTAGTGTTTCTTCGTCAGGTTTTGACAGTTTCGCCCTCAAATAGGCTAACAGCTCGTCTATTGCTATATTACAACCAACACATTTTACCGAACACGACATTTTTGCAGACACAAAACATCGGACCTCAAAACACGCACGACACAGAGAGATTGTAAATCTTTCAAATAAATACATTTTTAAATTGTTACTCTATGTTAATAACATAATTAGCAAAATATAACAATTTTCCAAGCTGTAATAAATATAATCTAGATACACCATTGATTAGGGCAGCTGCATACACACCCGAAAATATGTTTTCTGTCAAAAAGATTTCCTGGCTTTTTTCACTTCATATTTTGTCGGGGAAATAATACCTTCGCACCCTAACGGTATTAGTAGCTACACGAAAGTAGTTTATTTTTATTACGAATTGATTCCAAACGGATTTTCTAAATGTTAATATCAAAATATCCATTTCACTACTTCAACGATTTGGGGTGTCAGGATTACGCTATTCCAGTACCCAAAATAGGCGCAATGTGTCAGCCGAGTTGCAGAGAAAACCAGTCGGTTTAGAAAAATAAAAAGTACTACTTGCAACCATTACCACGGGCATTGTGTTCAATCATGAATGATAATCAGATCAAAATTCTAGACATTCCCGCAAGGATAGTGCTTGGATAGTTAAAAGCCACTTAGTAAATTACTTACTTTACTCTAAAGTCCAAACTATTTTAATATCTTCGTTTAAACGATACTGAAGCACAAGATCTTGGACTAAAATAGTTCATTTGGACGAATTGTTATAAGTTTATTTCAGTTCCAGTTTCGGCTTGCTTAAGTAGGTATATTCCAATATTTATTAAATTGATAAAAAAAACTTTTATCGGACACGATGGCGCACTAACAATGAGAATAGAATAGTAGCTGATAGGTATGAAAACACATAACGAGCTTAATATTATAGTATTTAGTGCATTGGCCCTTGCGATTACATTTGAGAAGCAACATTCACAAGGATCGTTCAACAAATGGATAATCAAATATTCATTATCGTGTATCGGAAATCACGATAAATAGATATACTTAAATAACCAAATTATAAGATTTGGCAAAACAAATCAAACATTCAAATGACTAAATGTACCTTAAATCCCAAGATTAAAATTAAAGAGGCAGTGGAGTGTAACCTGCAAATCTTCATATTACAATTTTAGTTTCGCAGTAAAAGTTTGGGGGCATAAATCAGTTGGCTCTTAGAGATCTGGGCCGTAGTTAGCAAACCACAGGAGTGCCGTAACGTAAGCCCCGACCAACTGATAATAATAAATGGTCTCCCGAATTTGCACCTTCGATAAAATCACTAAACCGGCTACCCGGAACTCTACGGGCATACCTACAGTCGCTTTTATTATTCAACGCTTTTGAGCAAACGTACCCATTTATTCCCATTGCGAAGAACCGTTAATGTTGGATAACTTTTACATTCTTACCAAACTCATAAATTATTTATCAAATACCTCGATTAAAATTTAAGTCGCGTGGATCACAACCACATACAAAGTGTATAAATATGTTGTACTCCACGGTTTTTTTTTTATTATAAACCTCACATCCATAGAGAGAAGGTTAGTTTCGTTTTACGTATCAAATTGTTATATGAGTTTATATCAAAAAATTATGACCACAAAAATTAATCAGTTATGCTATACATAATTCTAACGACGACCGCTTAGTGCAACGTCTAGATTCCAAGTTCGACTCCGTGAAGGGGTAGATATGTACTTTGTGTAATGAATACGAGCATTTATACTTGAGTCATGGGTATTTATGTGTGTGTGTGTGGGTATATATAATTATATATATGTGTCCGTCGGACATCCAGACGCACTGCAGGCTACCACACTTTCTTGGTTACTATTCCTACCTGTCGCACCAAGCGCTTTTCAACATCCTTCATATTGCGCACAGCAAAGGAGTCCCTCCCTGCGTATATATTTCCGAGAACTTCTAATTTCAAAGCCAGGGTGAGCCTGTGATTACTTTGGGCTTGTCTAATTGGTTATATATACTATGTATGTTAAAAGTCTAAAGTCACATGTTGATCTTATTACTCTAGGATACACCTGCAGTCTACCTCACATTGCTTGTCACACATAATATTTTTAATAAATTCGTTTAAATGAAATGCTGATATAGCTAAGAAAATAATGCTTTCATCGCCAAGAAAAATATGTAGAAAATCATTGCCCCATATGCAGTGCCTTCAAACATGTACAGCAACATAACGTAGAGATAACAAAAATAAAAAAGAGAATAAGGTTATATAATGGTGAAGCCGTGGCCGTTCGTATAATATAATGCGTCTCTATAACAGTTCTCGGTACAGCAAACTTGCTATCTGTTTTTGATTGGGTCGTAGATTTCTCGTTTGCGAGACGTTCTCGGTAAGTACATGCATCATAGCATATTCTGACGCTATCAAACTCAATACGGAAGAGAAAAAGGAATTCCGGAATTGTTAGGATATTTGTGTTGCTACAATGTTTATGTTGCTAAAATATATGGATCTCGGAGTAATAATTTAGTTTATGATTGATATAATCTAGATCGTAACGTTTAAGATTAAATAGGTTTAAAGAAACAAAGATATTATTTTTATTACACCTTTTAACATCTCATTTGTTGTTAGTTTAACCTCATTTTTTCTTAAATACTATATGAAATACCTTTCTTTAAAACATAATAATTTGAACCCTTCACTTCTAGTATCACCCATTGCAATTTTCCGTTATTCATACACACGTCTTCTTACGGTAATAATACAATTAGTATTCTAGCACTAACTTCAAAACTCTGACAATATTTTTTTGAGACCCTAGGACGTCAATGTGGTCCCTTATATCCTCAAAAATAGAAAGCTGTCATTTTCATAATTTTATGAACTCTCAATTTCGAATCTATAGTCACAGATATCGCTGATAAAATAATAGCACTGCTTTTACCGTTGGAGAATTACCTCGATTATGACAAGTGATTGAGCCGAATGTTATTATTTATTGAACTGAAAAAAAAATTATGACTTCAAACATGCTGTTCCATTCATCGACGTTTGAACATTATATTCCAAATCAATGAAACTGTATACAAAATTAATAAAGCCCATACAAGCATTTTCTGTTACCTTTTAGATAGTTTTATCCTCCAGCAATTTCTATCCTTAATATGGCAAACCACATCGTAAAGAAAATAATATTATGGTTATACACTTAGAGATATTCTTGAGCTAAATCGAGAACTCATTAGCAAGTCGAACAACGCTAACGCAAGTCATTGCTTTGGGTAGTAAGTCGCGGGGGTGGGCAGGAATTCATCGACTTCGCCATGGTAAAAGTTAAATTACAGTAACGCAGACGGTACTTACTTACATTGTCGCTAAACACGACTATATGATATGAAAATATTTTACACCGAAACTTTGTAAGGGTTCACAAACACAATCTACCTTTTTTACTATAATATCAACTGAATCAGACCTGCAGCATTATTTTTAACGTATTTTTCTATATTGATTCTTATGCTAAAATATATTTCAAATAAATTAGCATCAACAAAAATAGCATCTACAAATCCGTTTAAAAATGTACGTGCTCATCTTTTTATTTTTTTTTATATGGCCATAATCAGTTTTAAAGTAATAATTGTTTGAGGACACCTATGCATTGCAGTTGGCAATATAATCCGATTACATATCTGATGTCGACAAGTGTTCTCTCTGTTAGATAAACGTCTCACCTGCTCCTTTTAACCATAATGGGAAAGATAGAACGTATAAACTTACTGATATAATATTTTAAATTGTAACTTGTAGATATTTGGTTTCTTCGCTGCTGAATCGGAGTACTGGCCACGACCTAAGTTTTAGTAGCCTCTCATCCTTAATAGTGAGCTAATCATACATCTTCGTGCCTTTGTTGCGTCCCCTTCATGAGCGTTCCCTATATGAAATGTTAGCATGTATCGAAACAATAGTAGAGTCTGTTAACGAGAAACAACACTGAGATTAAATCCATTTAATATAACTAAATATTAAAATACTACGCTTATTAGCTTATCGTATTATTCACTACTCAAATGTAAATGATTACATTCTAAATTTAGTTTACAAAGTAATCAATGAAGAGTTCGGGTTAATCAGATTATCCTGAAAGTGGTAGCAAGTTATAGGACGAAATATGCTTTACAATCTGTCCTCTCTGTTAATTTTGTTACATGAAACCAGAACCAAAGACAGAAATACATACTTTCTATATATTCTACGATACATAATTAGTCTATAGCTACGTCCTGTTTTTATTTATTTTTATAGATTTTGAAAACATTAGCTTCATAAGATTTGCGCCTCTAACAACAACCAAGCCTCCGAGTCCTTAGGTGGGGTTCGTACCCACGACCTTTAGCTATCCGGGCGAGTGCTTTGACCGCTGAGCTACCGAAACGTTGGCAGATGAAATCGAAATTTACAAACGTATTTTAACTTCTACTATGAGCTAGTATCGTTCCACTAATGTTGAACGTTAACTACTTTTAACATCGAAAGTAATATTCTTACATTCGATTAAGATGGAACCAGCTATAATAAGCATATATTTTTAGTTTTTGCATTCACAATACCATATTTCTATAAGATTTAAAATACGCCTGTAAAAAACAACCACGCTTCCGAGCCCTCAGCTGGAATTTGAAACAACGACCTCTCGCTATCCGATCGAGTGCTCTGACCGCGGAGCTACCGAAACGCTGGCAGACGCGTCGAAATTCACAAACGTATTTCAACTTCTAATGTGAATTCATGTTATACCTGAAACAGGCGACTTTTTTCACTTTTTCATCATATAATAAATCAGCTCGGTGCTACATTTATTTTGCCGTATATTACAAGATAACATTAAAACCAATTTATTTTAACAATGTATTGAACCTTAAAAATTCAATAAAATTTACAAGCGAAATCGATTTATATCAGTCATTTATCAACTTGATTTACAACATTCCTAATACGATAAATTGAATAGGATTCACTGCGTGCAAATTGAAATACGGCACAATGAATCTTGATTTTTTATTAAAAAAAAACTGTTTTGTTTTTCAAAAAGGTTTTACACCGATTCAAAATGACATTATGTAACTGTTATTTCACTTTGCAGTAATTACATCATTAAATAAAATGAAAAAAGACCCACGCAAACTTTATAAAGCCAACAACACAGAACTCTACCCAAAAATAAATAAATCAGGCGATGTCCACCTTAAATTCAGACTTGCGAATTAGGTTGACTCAATATTAAGAGAAAATTTTCATTCTGTAGCAGATTTATTGTGAAGTTCTTTTCAAAGTATATCCTTAGTAGTATGATGAAACACCTTCGTAGAAGCCAATGGTTGACCAGTGCCTCATCAGTGCGCACGTTAAAACGCTGATTTCCTTTTCCAAAATGTAATAATGTAAGGTACTGCCTAGAAATGATGATCACTAAACATTTATTAAGATGCGTTGAATCCCAAATACTTGAAAAGATGAGTAGATGCAGGAAGCACTCTGTATTAGAAAATCATCATTCTCTACTTTAAATACAAGTTCCCTGAAACACTACATTTACGAGTACGAAATGATCTATAATAAAAAGCATAGATTCATAATGTTGCTATGTATAGAAACTGAATACTGTTTATATTTATGGGCTAAGGTACGGAAGAGTAGGCATTAATAAGTTTAAGGAGAAAGAGGAACAGATGCGGTTCATTAGAAAAAATGTATAAATTCTATATTTTACCAAACATGTGTTGCAGTTACCTTTTAATATACTTATAATAACGTCATTATATTTCTGGGAATAGACAGCAGTACAACACTCTATTGGTAGAATAAGTCTAAAATACTAAATATGTGGTAGCTTCTTTAAAAGATAATGGTATTGTTTAAGATAAGAAAATGACTAAGTATGTTTACTTGAGACCGTTTTGTGGCTAAATTTCTAAATCAAAATCATATGAGAAAAACTAGAGGCCGAAGACAGTAACAACTGAAGCGTATACTTTCTACAATCGTAATCTATCGGGGACGATGATTGATCGGATTAAGTAATGTTGTAATTATGCAAAAGATGTTATATGGTTCAAACAAGAAAAGTTCATGATATTCATAATGTATGGTGTTCCACACAACTCTTTAAATGATAGATGATTTAATGTATGTAAAAAGATTTATTGCTAAATGATAATGTCGAGAACACCCGATGATTGCTAATTGTGAACTAATTTATATAACCAAGTAATTTGCTTAGAGGCGAAATTAATTAAAATGATAAAATAAAATACATTTGATCGAGGAAATGCTGATGCGGCGCAGTGTACGTTCATTTACCGTCCACATAATTTTGATAATCAAGAGTTGATTTATAAATTAGTATCACTCAATATGTTGCGTCTAAGTACCCTAAACACAAATAGTAATTTTCAATACAGCCCAATGTCTTGGAAACATGAAATCTATGCTTTTTTTTCGCCTCTTGATGTGATGACTTCTTATGGAAGGGTAAGCCGCTTCGTTACGTAATGCGTTACGGCGCCTGGCTTCCTTTCCTTTCATGCATACGGTAGCAGTAGGCAGGCTCCTCCTCTCTCATTCTAACCCGCAGTGCCAGGCGTATTTTGGACAGACGCTTTTCCCTCTCTCTTCTCAGTGTTTAGTGTTTAAAAAATAACCTTTCCTTACATTATCATATTATTATATATAGGTATAATATTAAAGTAATAACCTAAACCTTTCCCAAATTAAACAATTTTAATATTAAATAGTTCAACTTAGCTTAATTTAAGTTACCACTTCTGTCGTGAGTTCCGAGACGCACAAGCTTTTTTTATTATAGCTAAGTGCTAATATCCTTTACATACTATTCATATAAGGTAAGCTTTTATACCTGCATTTATACTGAGACATGAAAATAAATTAAGTAATAATTAAAACATTTTGTCTATTTAATAATCCACCGTTAAATTCAATAAGTAACAATATTCACAGTAAGGTACGAGGAACAGAAACAGCTCACAGGAATTCATTATACACGAAATAATGGGGCCATATTAAATTGAACCGTATTCTCTTATATAATATTCCACTGAAGTGTGGTACATTCAGCATTCAAGACGATAGTTAAACTTGATATCACAATTTATAATGTTGTAGGTAAAAGTTAGAATGTCAGTAATTAATGAAGTGGGTATTATTACTGACAGGTCACTAAATAATAGCTTTATATTTGCTTTGATTAATAATAATAATTATTATATTTGCTTCTCATTTGCGCAATAACATGTTCTTACCACATACCACATCGAAATCGGTCAACCTCTTATTGATTTCTAGAAGGACGTACTGATAGACAGACAGATAGAAATTTCAAAGATAGGTTTGGTATCAGTGAGTCAAAAAACGAATATTTATCATAAAATTTGTCAGAAAATAAATGTACAGACATAACCTACGCATTTATTTAGTAGTATAGATATATATTATACGAAATTACTTATTACAATCATCATATTTGATGATTTAGAACTGAACTATTGTAGACTTAGTATATAATATGCTTAAAGAGCGTAAGAGCCCGTTTATACATGAGACGATAGTAACCTCTGTATTCTATTCAGTGGCAGTAACATTTGCACGATGACTATTAACTTAGTAATCCTGAATTCCTCCTTTTATAAAGGTGTATAAACATCAGGATTTAAAACATATAAGATTATGTAAATTACCCCGTTAGTAATTAGAAAAAAATATAATTTAAAAGTCCGAAAATATAACAAGTAGAGTTAGTTTTTTTGTTTTTTAGCAAATGTCTATACTAAATCCCCATATTATATTCAATGTCGACATTATGTATATAATATTTTTGATTGCTAGTTTATTATCTGAGATATTATGTACCTACCTTACTTCTTACGTCACTGTGAAAGTTTCTTATCGTAAATCTATTTGGCATGTCTACAAACAGAAGATATAACTAAACAATTAACACGTATTGAGGTGGTGCGGTGCGGTACCGCACCAGGTGGCGATATTGTTCTCGCATATTCACACATTCAGTCCCGAACTTTCAAACTTATCACAGTAGATAGAGATGCAGTATAATTTCAGTGACCAAATTTGTCATTGTGATATCATTATGATCAGCCTTTTAACGTTTTCAATGCTACCTAAAACTGTTTTTCCAACAAAGATGTGCGAGGTAGCTAAGCGCATATTAATGGTGGATAAAGCAATATCATAAATGAACACACCACGATTGCACCTCTCCACGACAAGGTGATTACCACAGTCGAAGTTCTACCCTTTAAACACGCCCTATGCCCCTGCCCCTGTGTACTCCGTTCTCTCTCTCCGGCTGGAGCCGTAGTGATAGACTTCATGAAGATAGATTTTAACCGAGACATGAGATCGAATAAAGCGGGCTTTTTTATTTTTATCTTCTGATAGGCTTTTGATTAGCTTTATAAAAGTCTTTATCTCAACCTTAATGTTTTAATCACAAATCGTGGTATAAACATCAATATCGTCTTTCCGTAAGATTTCCGTGAAATAAATTACTCCTATAAATACTTTCTTTGTAAAACAGTGTTTTGATCAAAACCTTCCATTTTAAGACTATGGAAGTTGAAAAATGAATAAAGCGACTGATTTAATATCGCGTTGACTTGTACAACAGGCTTCTTTCTATAAAGCCCACAAAACACTAAATATAGTTAAAAAAATATTGTTTTAATATTTAAGGTTACATTATTTTTACTCTATTGTTACATTATAAGTATTAACTATTATTCACCTTTCAGTGTTTTTACACTAAGCTATAAGATACACTTATATAATGCCTTATTTTTTCTTTTATATGAAATTCGAACTAATTTAGTTCGAAAAACAAAAATACAGCTGTCTAGAAACGTAGACATATTAATTTATTATGCTTATTATTATACGTATGCTTAATGTATAATTATGTATAGATTTTCTACTACCATAAAAATAAGGTGACAGCAGTAGCAACCTAATGACATTGTTTGCGATGCCCACCATAGTGTTGATAATCTAATTAACTTTTAAACGCAACCAAAGAATCAATCTGCTACGTATTGATCTTTTAAAAGAGTAATGCTTGTGTATACATTTTTTTCGCGTAGCACGGAAACAGTTCTAACGATTTGGATTAAATGAAATTGTATTTAGAGGAAACATTTTCTCTATTTTACGAAACAGACCTTTTTACTGTTTATTAAAACCCTCTTGCCACTCTCACGCTGACAATTTCAAAAAGCGCCGACTCGTACATTTTTGGGGCACTTGTATTATTGCTGAAGATGACAGTCAACTGTTACATAAAAAAATGTGATTGTGCTATTTGTTATCTGAATACGAATATGTTATTAGTAAAAGATAGACCTGCTTTTCTGTTCACTACGAGTTCAGTACTGTTTAGCTGCTAGGCAACGCTAGTTATTTCCCATCATTTAACAAATATATCTTAGAAACAAAGCCGTAGTAACCCTATCTATTACTAAAGATAGGTTATTAAAGACGGCTGTTAACCAGTCAAAGTTTCGAACAAGTAACATTATCGAATCGGAACATCTAACCAATGTAGGATCTTTCTTGTTTAAACGAAAACTCTAAAACTTGTAGTTAACGAACGAAGTTCGGTCGCACAATAATTAAATAACACTTTTATATAATACCCCTTTAACCGGATTTAAGACGTAGTTTCTTTTTATTATATTGAATCTATCAGGATCAGTCGAAATATCAGTCTTAACTCCGTTACAGGAACCGTGATCACAAGATGACTAAGATTATGGTCGTCATACATAATACCTTCCAAAATTTCAGCCGGGCATGTTCTTAAGTACTCAAAATTTTGCATTTATTTAGTTTTTATTTATTATTATTATCTCTACATTATTGATTAATAGTAGGCTCACTAGCCTACCACCAAATCGGGAATTCGGTGACCCTTCTGAGAAAAACTGTCGAAAGATAATCGGTTTGACCTAAATTCTGCATTTATCATTTTCAAAAAGAGTTGATTACATCAAATTTCTGGCGGTCTGTGTTTTGTTTAAGTTATTATTAATGGGATCCCAAGCAGGTGGAATAAGGTTATCTGACTTTAAGGCATAAATAATATCTCTCGGTAGTACTACAAATATGTCATCTATGTACCTTTTGTTAAAACGTCGAGACACTGCTGCTATTGCTTAGGAAGACCCTATCTCCTCCTCAATGTCTTCTATGAAAATGTCGGCGACTATTGATGATACAGAGTAGCCTATTCCTACACCATCCACATGTAGGTAGAATTATTTATTCCAAGAGCCTAATATTACGCATCGTTGCAATAATTCTAAATTCCTTTGGCTTATTGTATTCCTGTAGTCTCTTCCTAGTAATGTCAATGCAGTCCATAGGTAACTATGGTTTCATCATCAGTTAAATGAAGGTGTTGTATCTCACTGAAAAATAGAAGGAATCCTTTATCTCACAGTTAGGCAGTTTTGACATGACTTTGAAGATCTAATCACTTCTTTTACAAAAGGTATACAGTCAAGAGATTTTTTTTGATAATGTTTTAGACTAGCTTAAGCACTTACTGAACCTCAGATTGAGAAAGTGGGTACTAATATATTTAAAACCAATTTTAATGTCTTCAATTTAGCGTTAACTTATCGTTCTGAGTCCTCCATTCTGAACTTAATCCTAGGGCTTTCCGTCGCCATTTTATTTATGTAAAATCACGTTCCCGCCATCTCAAAAAAATATATTATCAAGACCGGGGACTTTCTTTGAATTCCTTTGCAGTTTTATTATACTTTTAATGACAAACTTAAACAAACAAACACCAAAATCTAATTTTACGTTTAGAAATGAACGTTACATATTTTAATTAATTTTTAGTTCATATTACTTTTGATTAAGTAAATAAAGCCTTACTAAATCAAAATAACCATACTAAAAGGTACCTAACTAGATATACCATATAAAGAAGCGGAGCGTATTACAAAAATAAAAAAATCTATAATATTGAGTAAATTTTAAAATTAATTAATTAATTAAAAAAAATAATTAAAAAAAAGAATGAAAACTTTCATAAAGTTTGGGCTTTTTGTTTTAATGGGAAATCCCATAGAGCCAATGTTTTTTGGTCACAACTTTTTTATTTCTGCTAATTTTAAATTTGGGCTTCACCGGGCCGTCACGATCTAGTCTAATTTAACCTATTGATTAAATTCCACACAAAAATTATTAAAATCAGTTAAGAACTCGGGAAGTTATGGCGTAACAGACATTGCATCATCGAAGCTGGTCAATGGGATCCAATAAGAATAGTAACAGTCGCGAAGATGACTTTTATGGGAGGTGGTCGTAGGTTCAAAATTTTATTAAAGCCATCAGTCAGTAAAAAAGGTCATCAAACTCAATTTTAGATGTTTTTTCTAACACTTCACAAATCCTACAATTAATAAGCTTCTAAACTAGCATCCATTTGTTTTGGTGCATCTATGTTGTAGGTAAAAAATAACTGTCTGCGAGCCAGTAATAATAAATAAATAAATATTTTCTACATTCACACTAATTAGACTAGCCCAAAGTAAGCACTGTAAGGCTTGTGTTATGGATACTAGGGTAACGGATAGACATACATATATTATACATAGATATGTAATATTCAAAGAAATATATATAAACACCCATGACTCAGGTACAAATGCTCGTATTCATCATACAAACATCTGCCCCTACCGGGATTCGAACCCAGGACCTTCGGTGCGAAAGGCAGGATCGCTACCGTTGCACCAAACGGTCGTCCTGTCATTGAAAGGGATTTCCGAGATTGTGTAGAAGCAATGGATCCAGTACCTTAAATGCTTGCATTCCTGAATAAATAAACACAGTTCTCTAAAAAATAAGCAAACGAGGCACGTTTGGTAACAAAGATTCGTTGGGTAGTTGAAGTAGTAAACGGCCTGCTCAAGAATTGAATAGCTTTGAATAATGTTATACCGAATGTTCAAAACCATATATTTGAAATTGTGTGTGCTATTCTTAATGTTTTCCATCCAGCAAGAATTAAAAATATTGAGGACGACGATATAATTGCCCAACTAATGCTAGATTTTCCACGATTCACATGGGATGAACTACGATCTTTAACTATTTGAATATATCAACTGAAAAAGCAGATCGCACACTCACGAATACCTAAACTAAATAAGAATATATTATCTTTCCATCCAGTTATTCGACATCAGTTGAGATCACGACATACAACCTATGGATAAAAACAGGTATAAGTCGTAATCCAATTTGCCGATGTCCGTTTGCCGATGGGCGAAAAATGGCCGATCTCTACCCATCTCCTTTGTTAGATACTTTAAAGAAATAACCTTTATCAATAATAAATTGTTTTGAAACTCAATATCTGAATACCTCACTTAAGGAATTTAATGAAATTTATTTAAATACAACGCTTAGCTATAAATACAATATTTCAAGCATAAAGACAATTCAATTCAATAAGATTCTATTTTTAGTGTTTGGAAACAGTAAGGATGTTATCCATCTCTTCTAATGAATCTGTTTATGAGGAAAATGTGCATTAATATATAAACTTAAGTAATTAAGGTTCCTAGAGTAAAGTTGCGATGAACTGTTGTCGCAACTACGTAATGACTGCCGACACCGTCTGCTTTCTATTTAACAGTCTTAAAAACTTACTAGCCCAACTGTACTTTACCTAGATAAAATAATTGTTGCAGTTAATCATACAAAGAAGGATATCGTTAATATCACGCTGTAAGAAAACGTTAATAATTTCAGCTCATCATTCTGAAACAACTTTAGCTTAGCTCCATTTCTTTTACATTAAATCAAAGATAGTTGTCATAAATAAGTTGGCTTTTGGTAACAACACAACAGCAACTTCAACTTATTAATACCGCTTGATCTCTATCTCCCTTATATGTGACAATGCAATAGGGAAAACAGTTTATAACCCACCTCAGCATTGGAGTAGATTTTAACAACAGTTGATTCAGCCGGAATCAACGACGTATCTTCCAACAGTTTTTTCATTATATGAAGCTCCAGTAGTAAAGACATTAATAGACTGATGATGTACTTCGATGGGTCTTCCAAAGCCGCAATAATAAATTATTGTTTAATATACATTTAATAATGACCTTTACAAAAGCTATTTTTATCTGCAAAATCTGACTGAACGCTCTATTTACTGTGCATTGAGCGTCCTTTGTATAATAACGACCATGATATCCCATTTCCAACCTTTCCAACCCTTTCCTCCTGTATATCCTCTGTTTTTCATGATTGCACCACAGGAATTAAAATTCGATTATTATTGCTCCGAATATTGTTAAAGTTTCCCTTAAAACGATTCTCCAAAACGATTTACTACAGAAGTAAAAAAATATAGAAAACATCAAACAACAAAGTCGAATTGTAAAACAAACTGACCTCTTTAATTGAAAGACGTCTATCTGATTAATCAAATTACGTCACGGTTAGTTTTTCACCCATAAATGTAAGTTTTTTAATCACGCAAAAGTTGCGTTAATGCATAAAGCTATTAACTTTTATCATTTTTTACATATATAACTCACATTGATGAAACTCCCAATTACTCTTAAAAGTGATGATATTTTCATGCAATTCATTTCATGCTTAAGTATTTCAGTTAATGGGACAGAAAATAATTCCACAATTCTTGGCTTGTGATTCAAAGTACAATGAATGCCATACGCAATTTTTATGGATAAGTCATATTAAACATGCCTCTCGTATTCCCGCCTCGTTTACTGCCAGAGATTATCCATCTGAATTCCGTCTTATTACGTAATAAAAATGCCACAATGAATGAATCTTCAATGCTTGCTTCTACTTTTATGTGAAGTGTTTAGAGAATTTTAATTTGATAAATTCTTTTCTTGAAGAGATTGCGGGTAGGAAAACATTTGCCTCTTATCTCTAGGGCTATTTAAATAAAGCTGCAGACAGAAAGATGCCTTTATAGTTGAATTCTTAAATTTTCGTCGGTTCGTTTACTTTCAAACTTTGTTTTCATAAGCAGAATATTGTTATATAAATATTAAAATTAAGAAAGGAATCCAAGTGTTAAATATTTATAAAGAAATTGAATACATTTATTACATTATCATTTTATAGTCTTAGCCTAGGGTAAGTTGCGCATGGATTGGTACAAAGACTATGACTGAGAACTTCTTGTATAAAATTGCATAAAAAAGAAATCCCAAAACGATTTTAGCATTGTAAGAGATTATACTTTACTCTTCCGAAGAGATAAATGAACAAGTTCCTATTGAATCAACTTCATTATGTTACTAAAGAAACTTTACTAAAAGGGTCATTCGAGAGCCATTCCGAACGAACTTCCGGATCCATACAAAGAACGTACGGGACTTAGAATTCCGATTGTAAGAAGGAATATTATTACTGGCAAAACCAAGAATTTAGCTTATTTACTTCTCATCTATACATCTATACATATAAATAAAATTGGAGTGTCTGTTTTTAATGTTGAAATAACTGTTTTTAACTATATGCATATGAATATATGTACGGTACATACACCAAAATAACATTTTTTACAATTTTTGTCTGTCTGTCTGTCTGTTTGTTCCGGCTAATCTCTGAAATGGCTGGACCGATTTTGACGGGACATTTACTGGCAGGTAGCTGATGTAACAAGGAGTAACGTAGGCTACTTTTATTTTAGAAAAAAAAATTGTTTCTCTGTCTGTTTGCCTGTTTTTCTGTTTGTACGGACTAAACAACGAAATGGCTGGACCGATTTCAACGAAATTTTGCATGGTAATACCTTATATACCTGGTCAACATCTGGAAAATTAAAGGGTTCCCGTGGGATAGTTAAAAAACCATAATAACTTGGACATTTTAATACACACAACTTACATGTACTCACCCTATGCTGATACTTTATATTACCGCTCGAATTATGTATAAATCCAATAAAAGTGACGGGATACAGCGGGAAAAAAAATTGCTACGAATCCCTATTCAATGCGTGACCTGACATACACTTGGCCGGCTGAACTTGAACAACCCGACATTAACTCGACGATGACCAGTATTGGGATGACGCCCTAGCCTATGCATGCGTCAGTGATAGTCCACACCGCTTGCGTCATTTATTTGCTGTATTACTGGTATTTTGTGGTCTTTCGAGTGCTGAGAAATTGTGGCAAAAATATCATGAAAGATTAGTGGAAGACTTTTTCGGAATACAAGACAAAATATTGACGGTGACCTTAACCACAGATTACGAAATATAGCTTTCAATCATATATTGCATATCGACACGGTCACATCAAGGGTTCGTAAGTTGATGGTCATATTTAAAAACCTTAGGCATATTGCAGATAACAAGTTAATAAGATCCGTTTATTATGCACTCTGTCAGTCTGTACATTCATATTGTATATTAGTTTGGGGTGGTGCTGCTAAATCAGCTCTCTTAAAACTTGAAAGAGCCCAAAGAGCAATTCTGAAAGTTAGCTTATCCTTGCCATATCGTCATCCAACCTCTGACCTTTATGAAAAGAGTGGGGTCTTGACAGTTCGTCAACTCTTTATTCTACAAACTCTACTTAAACAACATTCTTTAACTAAATATGAACCACATAAATTTAATGTGAGAAGACGTAAAGACATAGTGTGTTATGGGAGAAGGTTTAACACTAGTTTTTCACACCGCTTCTTCTGCTACCAAGGTTCACAATTATTCAATAAAGTAAACAGATTGTTGTCAATCTACAAGTTGCCAAAAAACCGCTGTAAGACTCTATTAAAAGGTTGGTTGCAAAAATTAAGCTACAGGTTAACTGAAGACTTACTTTAATCCTTTAAAAGAATATGGTTTTAGTAAATGAATAAAATGAATAAAAAAAAACTATTAAATTAACACAAATGCATACACATACACACACACACACAGACACACAAATGCACACACACACACACACAAATGCACACACGTGAACGCGCTCACGCATGCACGCGCGCACACACACACACACACACTCACACCCACACAAACACATGTTTTAAACAAGTTTTAAATAAGCACACAAACAAGTTTTAAATAAGCTCAATAAAAATATTGTTATTGTTGTCCAAACTAATCCGTGGGGCGGGGACCTGGTGATTTGTAATACAGGTTATTCCCATATCAAACACCAGCTCCTCACATACCAACATATATAAAGTGTAAATCTGTTATTGATTGTAGCTTCTTTGTGAGGAGAAATAAATAAATTAATGTTAATGTTAATCAATGCTTAGTAGCTTTACAAGATTAAGTTACATCTATGTGTGGTGATTCTCTTCCTCAGTATGGTTTGCCAGCGCCGACCATAAAAAGGGAACATATTAATAGAGAATACGCTGCGGAAATAAATTATGATCCAGCTGAACAAGCTGAAACTTTACGAACCGGAGTCCGCAGTCTTACTGTAGAACAGCGCACTGTATTTGACCGTGTATGTCACAGTATTGACAATGCTTTAGGAGAAATTATATTTCTAGATGCACCCGGTGGTACGGGAAAAACCTTTCTCACTAAAATAATCTTACCACAATTACAAGCTCAAGCCAAAATAGCTCTTGCTGCGGCGTCGTCTGGAATAGCAGCCACTTTGTTACATAGCGGAAAAACTGCTCATATGATGTTTAAAATCCCCATAGATTTGGACTTAAGTGAAAATTCTGTATGTGGTATCTCTAGAAGCAGTGATAAAGCGAAGGTAGAACGCGATTGCTGTTTAATTATCTGGGACGAGTGCACTATGGCACACCGAAAAACAGTAGAAGAAGTTGATGGAACTCTCAGAGATATCTGTCAAAATGACCAACCTGTGGGTGGCATAATGATGCTGTTTTGTGGGGATATTAGACAAACATTGCCAGTAGTACCACGGGGAACAAAAACCGACGAGATAAGAGCATGCTTAAAGAGCTCAAGCCTTTGGCGACACGTCACAAGGATGAACTTAACAGTGAACATGAGGGTGCGAATAGGAGGCAACACAAATGCGCAGGAATTTTCTGATTTATTGCTTAAAATTGGCGAAGGGACATATCCGAAAGAAGAAGGGCAAATTGTTTTATTTGAAAATCTATGCCACACTGTTAATTCAATTGAAGAACTTATCTCTTCCGTATATGGTGAACAAAATCAATTAACAAATAATGAGAACTCATGGCTTTGCGAAAGTGAAATTTTGACCAAGAAGCAAGAATCAACTTGGATATAGGGTAAACCATACTATTCTTGGCACCCCATCAGTGATTGGCACTTGAGATTTTAAGACCAAATATTAAGAGTTGCTCTGGCAAAAAATACGTTCTCATATTTTTTTCTCATTTTGAAATTAGTACCACAAATAAATATCAGTAGTAGCAACAGCACCGGCACACCTGGCAACACTGTTTAAAAAACAAAACATTGGCCCGAAAAAGATGGCTGCGGTTGCGCGTTTCTTAAGAATTTGGGAAGATATAAGGTAAGTTTGATCATTTGTTTTTTGTGTGTTCGTTTAAATTAATGTTAAAGTACATGTTCATATGGTTTAATAAGTAAACAATGGTCATTGTAACTGATCTTCGTGAATATTTTTCTAACATAACCACAAAATAAAAGGATGCCAATCACTAGTTGCTATTTCACACTAAAATTTAGTCATTGGCACGAGTGCCAATGATTATACTATAGATGTTGCTATTTTTTCCTTATTTTTCAACCATAACTTTATGTAAAATTAAAGTTTATTTCCAATTAATCAAGTAATACTGTTACATCAGCCTTACAACTAATTTTTGGCACTGCCAATCATTATACTAGGCATGGTGCCAATTACTATGATGCCGTGTATGCCAATCATTGCAATTATTAACAGGCGTGTTAATGTTTGTGTTATTGTAGTTATTATTTTACGTTTTTGTTTTTTTTATTAATTTCAGAATCAAGAAAAATGCCGAAGGTTGCAGATGGGACTTCGTACTCTAAAAAATATACGCAAGATAATATCAAAAAAGCTATTGAAGCTGTGCAGAATGGCATGCCGAAAAAAACTGCAGCGACGAAGTATGGCGTGCCTAGGGCTACTCTGCAATTTCGATTAAGTTCACAGTTTGTAAAAACCAAACCAGGACCAAAGACCGTCTTAACAGATGAGGAAGAAAAAACTTTAGTAAACTGGGTAATTTATTGTAGTAAAAGAGGTTTTCCCCGGAGGAAAGAAGATGTACTTTTGAGTGTTGAGCAGTTTTTGATGAAAAATCCAAGACCTAACAGCTTCATAGATAACAAACCTGGTGAAGGGTGGTATCGCCTATTTCTAAAACGAAATCCAGAGATAGTAAGTAGAACTGCTGAAGCTGTAACTGCGGCGAGCGCAAATGTATCGGAAGAAAACATACGTAAGTGGTTTACACAGATTGAAGAAATATTACAGGAAAATCGGTGGATGGAGGTTCTAGAGCACCCCTCTAGAATTTTCAATGGTGACGAGACCAATTTTCAACTGTGCCCCAAAAACTCCAAGGTATTGAGTGAAAAAGGGAATAAGAACGTGTACGAAATCGACCATGCTCAAGCTAAAAGCTGTCTAACCGTGATGTTTACCTTTTCTGCAGATGGAAAAACCACTCCGCCTATGGTAATATATCCTTTAAAAAGAATGAGTGCGGACATTAGAGCGTCTGTGCCATCACATTGGGGTTTAGGTCTATCTGACAATGGATGGATGAATAATGAACTATTCCTCCAATATATTCAGAATATTTTCCATCCATACTTAACTGAAAAAGAAATTCCCTTGCCGGTAATACTCTTCTTAGATGGGCATAAAAGTCACATGAACTATGATCTGAGCGAGTTTTGCAAACAAAAAGGTATAATTTTGATTGCCTTATATCCCAATTCCACCCGGATATTACAGCCCGCAGACGTCTCAGCATTCAAGCCATTGAAAACTGCATGGAAAAAAGGTGTTCTAGAGTGGCGACGCAATAACTTGACGAAAACTTTGACAAAAGTTGATTTTGGAGTAGTTCTTGCGATTACTTTGGAGAAACATTTGAAAGAGACCATTGTAAAGAATGGTTTTAAAGCATGTGGTTTGTACCCATGGAATCCAAACGCGATTGACTATTCCAAATGTCTCGGAAGAAGTATCTGTACTACAGACAAAGGACATTCAAGCACTGATAATGACAAACCAGAACCGACGCTGACGCTCAAGACCTTTGAGAAAATAATAGGACCTACTGTTTTAAATGCACTACAGGAAGACTCATCAATCAATGGAATCGAACGCCTTTTTCACACAGCTTTGCATAAAGTTCATCAATTCTTGATTTCGGGGACTGTTGACTGCAATGAGAGAGATAAGTCGAATGCCTCCCTTCTAATTGATCATGAATGGGTGCCCGTAGATGATTTGCCTATTATTATAAGCGAGGATCCATACCAGGATCTAGCTACAAATAATAATCTTGAGAATACTCAAGAAGTTTCCATGGATCAAACTAGACAATTATGCTTAAAGCAGACACCTGATAAAAAATCTTTAAAGGACAATTTAATCTGGCCTAGGACACCTGTGCGCAAGGGGAAAAAATTTAATGATAAGCCCGTATATGTTTTAACTAGTTCTCAATGGCTAAAACAAGAAAAATTGAAATTAGATGACAAACAAAAGAAAGAAAACGAAAAACAAGAACGGAAAAGGCAAAGAGAAGAAAAATCAAAAAACAAAGATAAGTCTAACAAAAAAAATAAGACTGGAGAGTCCAGTATAAAGGAAAATAAGACTGAAGAACAAAGTACAAAGAAGAAAAGAACTGAAAAACCAAATGAAAGTAAAAGCAGGGAAGATAAAGATGATGATTTACCGTTGATTGTTTTTAAGACCCCTATGAAATATCAAGAAGAAACTACTTGCTATACGACTACAGATATAAAAAAATATGTTAATAATTCGAATTTAAAGGAAAATAGACATGACAACAAGGCAGTTGATAAAAAAGAACCCGTAAAAATTACTAAAATATGTATTTTACCACAGATTAAAACAGAAAACAAAAAATTACCTAAATTTATACTGAATGAAAGTGAAACGGTTGAGAAGAAAACAGGGTTTAACTTTGCAGTAAAATCGCCGAAAGATTTCGTGCTGTCTAAGTCTAAGAAAGTTTTGGAAAGAAGAACGACGTTTTGTAATGAACAGAGGGCCTACCATCATCTCTTAGCGCGATTCAGTTTCGATTGTCAAAGTGAGACAGTGCTATACGCGGTCTATAGTGGCGTCTCTTTTTAACAGCTAAACTTGAATCGCTATAAGACGTGATGGTAGGGCCTCAGGAGTTAGCAGATTTCCTAAACAATCCTGAATCTCAAGATTGAAGACTGAAAAACGACTGAAGGGCTGAAGACCTTATTATTTTAAGTGAAGATAACTTATTTTTCGTTGATTTTATCTATAAGTAATACCGTCCTACTAAATATAAGTACTTACTTACAATATAAATATAAGAAAAACGTTATATAAAATATAATGTTTGTTTGTGCCAATGACTAGTTTAATAGTGACAATGTCTATATCCGGAGTGCCAATCACTGTACTTTTAGGCATATTTTTATAAAAACTGTTTTTATTAATAAAACTCTACGACAATATACTAAAACGCATTTTCATTTGCAAAATAGATAAACAAGCAAGAAATTTACCATAGATTACATGTGTTTATATTAAAAATGAATTAATAAAAAATGAATTAAGTCGAGGTCAGGCTTAAGGTGCCAATCATTGTATAGTTTACCCTACTCAACAATGTAGAAGGAGAAGTAGTTGAGTATTCTTCTATCAACAGAGTAATGGAGCAAGATGACGTTACCAATTATCCTGTTGAATTTCTCAATTCTCTGAGCGCTCCTGGACTTCCACCACACAAGATTAATTTAAAAACTGGCGTCCTATTTAGTTGAGAAATTTTAGTCCCCCAAAATTATGCAACGGGACAAGACTGAAAGTTACTTCTCTGCAGCGTAACATAATAGAGTGGCGTCGGTGAAAGAGTTGTTATACCACGAATTCCACTGATTCCCAATAATTACCCATTCCATTTCAAACGTGCATAGTTCCCAGTGAGTTTGTGTTATGCAATGACTACAAACAAAGCCCAAGGGCAGACGCTATGTGTTGCCGGCGTGGACCTCAGCGTCGGCTGTTTTTCACACGGTCAGCTCTATGTGGCAATCTCCCGTGTAAGTCAGCCAAACAAACTGTTTGGTTATGTTCTGAACCAAACCACATCGGTATGAGAGGTACTAGCTAGATATGGTACGTAACCGTTCCTGTGCCAGTCCGACTCGCACTTGACTGATTTCATTTTTGCTGATCGTGTCAATCAAACGACCTCTGTGGCACAGTGGTCATTTATGGTACTGTAAGTGCCTTTGGCCTGCAGGGATCCGGGTGCAATCACCAGCCAGGTTAAGTGGGGAAATAATCTGTGTCCAATTATATTTTTATTATTTTGTTGCATTCACAATGCAATATTTGTATGAGGTATAAAATAAGTGTGTAAAAAAATGTCCAATTGTTTACATTTTCTTTTTATTTATTTTTGCTGTATAAGAGTGAACCGCGTGATAAAATCAAATACGCGCGGACGAAGTCGCGGGCAACAGCTAGTTTATAATATAAGCAAACTTTCATTATTAGACTCCTGAAAGTTATTGCAAAATATATCCAACATTTTGTCTTTTAAGGTCACGTAAGTCCTAACTTGTAACTCTTCATGGATTCGGCCAAGTGTGTTACTAAGATATCTAATGGTATTATTTTACTGGTCGTCCTCTCTTATTTCATTAAAATGAAAGTTTTTACTGAGATACTAATATTTAATTAAGTTGTTATATATTATGCTTGTAATTCATATAGAGCAAATATTTGAAGATATTATTTCTTATTTCAAAAATTATTACAAGAAGAAAATCGACTTGTCTGAAATAGAACTCGAACTCGCAGCCTTTCACTCTCAAAGCAGCTGCTCTTCCAATTGAGTTAGTGGAATTTAAAAAGACTAGTTGGAGTTTTTTAAATGTTTCATGTGATGGAACAAACCCTTTTTTATTTCGTTTTCTGTCTCTCTCTCTCTCTCTCTCTATTCGTGCTTATCTCTCTTTTTACTTAGAATGATTTTCATGTAGTTTTCACCGATTGATAAGCCTTATTTGTAACAGTTATATTTTGTTGGTTTTATAATAATTAGGTACAATATAATTAAAAAGTATTTTTATGCTGTTTGTTCCTGATTAGCCTAGATCTTAGTTTTCCAAATACAGTTTTTCAATATTAGGTTCTATACTCCGTGCGTTTTAGGTAATATTTCTTACCTTTCGTATATCCTCGTTTTTGTTTATAGTTTAAAATTGAGTATTAAAAAATAATAATTGATTATTTTTGTAGTTTGTACATCACCACAATCTCTCAACACTGTGTCTGTAACATTTGTGATGTAGTATATTGTAAACTATATCAAAGTTTTGGCTCCAGTGCCCTCATATGTTGCGCGAACGTATAAGTAAGTGGTAACAGCTGCAGTTCTCTGTTATTTAGGACAAAATAGGTACTTGGAAGAAAAAAAATCTCAAATGTTCAATTACAGTGACTACACCTTAGACCCCACTATATCACAGTGGTCTTGTAATAATAGCGAAAACTCAGATTATTTTCCTAATTTTTTAAGTAGTTAATGATAATATAATTTTTGTTAACTTGCTTGCTCAATATACGATTATTTCTTGTCACATACAAATTAAAGTATTTGACTTCATTTGGCTTTTATCTTAATTACAATTACCCTTAGTTAATATACAAATACGTACAATAAAAACCTAAAATTCTTCGGGGGAAAATATAGCTTTTTTATTGTTACCCATTCTTTTCTCTTTTGTAACTCTTATACAAAAACAAACTTTTTAATGATGGAAAGTATGAGCACACATATTTAACAGCTTACAAGGTCCAGCTTTTTTCTCAGTATATATCACAGCTTAGCTTCAATGGATTCTCTTTCCCTCTCTGCTATGCTCAAGATAGTAGGTTTAATCCATTTATCTGTTAACGCGTATTGCAGGTTTTCGAACGTTGTTTTGCTGTTGAATACAAAAGTAATTAATTTTTAAGTGTATGAAATTAAGAATTAACGAAAAGCACTTTCGACAAAATGACGTTTTTAGAAATCTGAGCATTATATGTATGTCTTTACATCAGGTATATTTTGCTAAAAGAACTCTTTCAAACAATTGATGACCATCGATTGACCTCCGTGATCAAGTAGCTCGCATACTGGTTTTCATGGTAACTTCATTCCGAGGTACCGAGTTCAATCCCTGGCCGGTTTATTGTAGAAAAAGAACTTTTTTACATTGGCTCGGGTCTGGGTGTTGTGGTTGTCTTTGTTTCTGAATTCCATTACACAAGTACTTTAGCTATTTTTTTTGGGTTTAGAACAATGTATCTGATGTTTTCTAATCAACATTATTATCTAACATTATTATTATAACTACCTTACATTTCCAATAATTTATAACAGAACTAAAAATGTAAATAAGCCTAGTATCCCCTGCTTGGTATCCCCTTGCATAAACAGAACATTGTAAGTTGGCAAACAGCGGTAAATTCGCTGATAAATATCTCGGAGGACTGTCCATTATGTACTCCGTCGTCTGTTGCAGACAACTCAACGGCTCAAGGCCGCTTTCCGTTTTTGTGCCCAGTTTAACCCTGTACTCAATTAAACCCGACACAATCCCGAACTAGAAACCCGAAGGAAGTGGAAAGTTGCACGTAAACAAGTCCAACTCTGGGTAATGATTTTCCGTTGAAGACTACATAAATTCCAAATTAAGCCTGATATGTAACTTATGTATCTCATTTAAATACGCTGAACGAGTTAATTAAGTAACGCAGCTGAGTGTGAAATTGTAAACGTATGTGAAAACATTTGGTGGTTTCTGGGAGGTTTCCCCTTTCAGTCACCACTACCTGTTACGGTGCGGTGGTTTGGCTTTAATTTTGTAACTTATGCTTACTTATAATGTAATTAAGAAAATGTACGTATGCGGAGTTGGTTTCAAGTTCAATTTTTATGGAACAAGAGAAAAGGAGTTCAGAGGGTTTAAATGTAGAGTAAGTCAACAAAATGATACAGACGTCTTAATAATTAGTTCAAGTGTAAAAGTAATATACATCTACACATATATATAAACAAATTTGTAAAATGAAATCCACATTTGAATTCTTTGTTTTATCAAAATTTTTGAGCCAAGGCCCTAATTTTCAATACATAGCGTAATGTTTGTTTTTTCTTTGTTTTTGTGTGATGCGATTTTCGGATTATCTACTTTGGTCACTTATCTTTTAAGAATATTTAATACTGACTGTACAATTTTAATTATTAAGTAAGCAATAAGCCTTTTGGTGAGCGAAAGCACTACAACTACTTCTTCGAGTTGCGATTGTACGCGACGGTAAACGCACTGCTGTTCGCTAAATTTGTGAAATCGTTCAGTATTTAATTATTTCTTTTTAATTGTGTATATAATTATGAACCCCTTTAAATTAGAAACCCTTACATCTGAGGCCTATTGTAATGTATACTAATATGTACCTTTATAGTCTCCGATTTTCATTCATAACATTCGTTAAATTGTATATTTTATCATTCCATTTTGCATCATCATTTGTAAACGTATTAATCTCTGTAAATATATATATATACAATAATATTTTACTCAATTGCTGAAAAGATACACTAGATTTTCATATAGAGCTTCGCAACCACTCAAAACTTCTATACAGAATGCTACACACTTACCGGCATTGCTTGTTATTTTAACCTGTCTTTTTGTTTAATCTATTTCGTTATTATTTCTTCATTTTATTACTAAAAATGTATTTATTTAATTTATTGACATAAGTTTTTCTCCGTTGCCATGGCTACCCATGACACGATCTTTCATTTATGGTATTCAACCTCCAAAGAAAACCAGATTTTATTCTTTTTATGTCTTCTCGAAGACAATCTAAATTTAAATGGCTCTGGGCCTATAAAAGACCGAGCTGACCTGCCAAGTGATTCAGTTCTTCGGCAAAAGTTGCCACGTTAACATCTATAGCTCGCTACCGAGCTCTCCAAAATTCTTAAAGGACTCAAGAAAAGTCCTCAACGCCGTAAGGCAAACTTTTGGCTCAAGAACCTACACTAAACTTAGCCACTCTCTACCACTAACGTGGCCTGACCACCAGCGGTGCAGGCCATCCATCTGCAGCGCCGCCCTACCTACCTGCTACGCCGCCCGACCTACCAGCAGCGCCGCACGTCTACCAGCAGCGCCGGCAGTAAATCGGTGCAGGCCGTCCACCAGCAGCGCCGCCCTATCTACCTGTCACGCCGCACGTCTACCAGCAGCGCCGGCAGAAAATCGGTGCAGGCCGTCCACCAGCAGCACTGCCCAACCTACCTGTCACGCCTCCCGACCTACCAGCAGCGCTGCCCGTCTACCAGCAGCTCCGCCCGACGTCTGCCCCTCCTCCTGTCTACCGGCAGCGCCACCCTTCATCCGACGGTGTCACCGCATCTGGGCCCTAAAGCCCCGGGCCTCAAGCCACCGATATAGAAGATCGCCGACGACCCACAACCACCTACTCACATTTTCACTGAACTCTACACATACTCGCCCTCACTCTTCTTACCTCCAATCTTTTTGTTCTTTTAATTGTTTTTGTAAATATATAAACTGTAACTTTACCCTGATCTTCCGTCTTTATATTTTGTCCCTTCACGACAAAATTGGCGCCCAACTCTAAGTCTCCACGTCTTCTCTTTAGCTTTTCTCCTCCTCCCTACCCCATCTTTATTTATCATCTCAGCATCCTCCCCTAAATTCTAAAACAACACTTCTTCTAGTGTATATACTCATATTCACCCCTTTTGGCATCTTTTTAGGAAACAAAAAAGTCCCCTCATTATATCTAACTACTCCTATATATATATAAAAAATCGGAAATTTATTTTTAACTTTAATCTTAATACCTTTCTTTCTCATTAGTTTATTACTTTATTTAATCTTAATCCTTTAATTACTTAACTTGCTTAATTCTTTACTTATTGAGATTTAACTCAATCTTTAACTTAGAATTTTATATTTTATTTATTTAAATAGTAATTAACTTTTCCGATTTTTTCTCTCATAATTATTACATTACATCATTTCTACTCTACTCACACTAATTTTTATTTTATTTTAGAAGGAAATAAGGTACTTTCTTTAAACTTTATTAACTTTAATTTTCATTTTTTCACTATACCTCGCGATATCTACGCTGAGAATGCTGGTTTCCTCGCATCTATTTTCGATAAAGTTCAAAGTACCTTATTCTTGGCTCATGCTAAAAACAGTGCGCGTTATGATCTACGTCGTACATTTAAAGAATTTAATGTCGGCGATATGGTTTGGCGAAAGAACTATGTTCAAAGTAATGCAGGTTTTTATTTCAGCGCTAAACTCGCACCTAAATTTGTAAAATGTAAAGTTGTAAAAAAGATTTCACCCTTAGTGTATATATTAGTAGATACTAACGGCACAAAAACCAAATGGCATATCAAAGACATTAAAATCTAAATCCCATATATTTTTCATTTACTACATTAATTCGTTCATAATCACTCATTTAATCACTCATCAAAATCTCAAAATTATTAATTTTTGTTTGTTTTACCTTATAGCTTTTAAGCTTCCCCAACGTCTAAAAGAGACGTTACTTGAAATCTCTGCCTCTATCTTTACTATAGAGTATTCCACTGCTCTATCTTAATTTTCTTTAAAGGTAACTAAAGCCTTTACTTTTAACTTAACCTTTACCCAAGACTACATCGTTAGTCTTCTTCAACTTAACCCTACACTCTTTAAGTACTAACTGGTACTCCTTTTCGAGCGGCTGACTACTCGTTAAACAAGCCTTAAGTCCGAGCGGTTGACTACTCGCTAAATAAGCCTTAGGTTGGAGCGGTTGATTACTCCTTAAAGATGCCTAGGTCAATAACAATTTTTTTTTCCATCTATGGAGCGGTTGACAATTCCCTAAAAAAGTCTGTAGTCATGTAGGAACACCCTTCTAGAGTGGTAGTCATTGAATGTGAACTCCACCCTTACCTGAATGTAGTTGATGTTATGATAGAAGAAGGATGGGTATGATAGAAGAAGGATGGATATTTGTGTGAATGCTTGTATGTTCCTGCGAAGTAGTGTTCCTAGGATTTCTCTTGGCCCTTTCTTTTAATAAAATTTTCTCCCGAGTCGAAAATTTTCTGGGGTCGTGGGGGAAATGTAATGTATACTAATATGTACCTTTATAGTCTCCGATTTTCATTCATAACATTCGTTAAATTGTATATTTTATCATTCCATTTTGCATCATCATTTGTAAACGTATTAATCTCTGTAAATATATATATATACAATAATATTTTACTCAATTGCTGAAAAGATACACTAGATTTTCATATAGAGCTTCGCAACCACTCAAAACTTCTATACAGAATGCTACACACTTACCGGCATTGCTTGTTATTTTAACCTGTCTTTTTGTTTAATCTATTTCGTTATTATTTCTTCATTTTATTACTAAAAATGTATTTATTTAATTTATTGACATAAGTTTTTCTCCGTTGCCATGGCTACCCATGACACGATCTTTCATTTATGGTATTCAACCTCCAAAGAAAACCAGATTTTATTCTTTTTATGTCTTCTCGAAGACAATCTAAATTTAAATGGCTCTGGGCCTATAAAAGACCGAGCTGACCTGCCAAGTGATTCAGTTCTTCGGCAAAAGTTGCCACGTTAACATCTATAGCTCGCTACCGAGCTCTCCAAAATTCTTAAAGGCCTTATCCCGGGGCCGGCTGCCCCGGGACTCAAGAAAAGTCCTCAACGCCGTAAGGCAAACTTTTGGCTCAAGAACCTACACTAAACTTAGCCACTCTCTACCACTAACGTGGCCTGACCACCAGCGGTGCAGGCCATCCATCTGCAGCGCCGCCCTACCTACCTGCTACGCCGCCCGACCTACCAGCAGCGCCGCACGTCTACCAGCAGCGCCGGCAGTAAATCGGTGCAGGCCGTCCACCAGCAGCGCCGCCCTATCTACCTGTCACGCCGCGCGTCTACCAGCAGCGCCGGCAGAAAATCGGTGCAGGCCGTCCACCAGCAGCACTGCCCAACCTACCTGTCACGCCTCCCGACCTACCAGCAGCGCTGCCCGTCTACCAGCAGCTCCGCCCGACGTCTGCCCCTCCTCCTGTCTACCGGCAGCGCCACCCTTCATCCGACGGTGTCACCGCATCTGGGCCCTAAAGCCCCGGGCCTCAAGCCACCGATATAGAAGATCGCCGACGACCCACAACCACCTACTCACATTTTCACTGAACTCTACACATACTCGCCCTCACTCTTCTTACCTCCAATCTTTTTGTTCTTTTAATTGTTTTTGTAAATACAGGGTTATTATATAAACACCATCCAAATTTTTTCTAGGCATAAGATATCATTCAAACACTTCATTTATGAAAAAAAATTGGGAGGTAAAATTTCCGCAAAAAAAAATTTTGTCCGAGCGAATTATTACAACAGCTGGTTACTGGCAAAATAGGTACTTACAGTTGAACGACCGACCGCCCGAAGCGCCCCACCGAGCTGCGCGCGCAAGTTGTAACGACATCGGCGCAATGAAATCAGTCAGCCGCGGACTTTCCGCGATGTACAATGTTGCGTTCACGCATTTACGTCGCATAATTATCTACCTAACGAAATGTGTTCACACTTGCAATTGAAATCGAGGGCGAAATTGAACGACGGGTTTATGTGAAGAAGGCCCAAAGCCTCGAGAACTTAAATATAAATATAATCCGTGCATTTAACGAAGTGACAAAGTGAAAAAACAAGTAATACAATAAAAGACAATGTTCATAAACGTGCAAGACTGTTTAGAGAGAAATTACCTACACTTTAAGGTAGTGATTGTTTTCAAACTTCATGTAAGTGTATTTTGTTTGGATTTTTAATTAATTATTTTGTTGGAGTAAAGCAAAATGTGCGCAGGGCGGCTATGACTTGTGAAATTTTTCACAAAAATATTTTTAGAACTATTAATTATACATTTCTTTATCCTATCGTGTAAAATACACAAAAATAACTTAGGTAGGTAGGTACTAAGGTTTTGGCACTGCATTTTTTTTTTGCGATTTTCGAATTGCCTTTGCGATCCCTGTGTTTTTTTAGATTCTATGGTTAAGAAACACCCTTTGCTTTACTCCAACCAATTATTGTCCATAAGTTGATTAAATTTTAAAAAATGCGACTTAAGTGCATAAGGTGTAGCTTACTTTTATGTTCATTTTTTATTTATTAAAAGTGTTATCGATTAATATTGTTATAATCAAAGAACAAATCAACTTATCTCTTCTTCAATTTGCCGTTCCTTTTTTTTTCGTTTAAATTTGCAACTTATGAAAATCATTGTAATGTATCAATGAAATACGGGAGTGCGGGGCGGGGGTCGTGTAATCATCTGCTACAACACCGTGCGTAGCGTGACTGTGACAGCAATCGGTAGTTTTCCTCGGATAACTTTGTGTAGGCTTAACTTAATATTTTAGTACTGAGTGATATTAAAAGAAAAAAATCTTGTTTCGTTACTTTCTTCAAAGAATATAATATATAAATTTGGATGGTGTTTATAAAATGGCCCTGTATATAAACTGTAACTTTACCCTGATCTTCTGTCTTTATATTTTGTCCCTTCACGACACTATGCACCTACAATCGTCGTAGGTGCCATCTTGTTCGCAGCATATGGTGATAAGCTGATCTATGGCTGCAGTCTCCTAGAGTTCTACAGCTTGAGGTTATTGTGATGCTTTTCTACTTTGTCTCCTGATCTTGATATCTGTGTGATTTGTCGTTTAATTACCATAAACAATGGCACTGATCCTGCCATTCGCACTGACGATCCTGAGTCAGAGTCCCGGAAGGGGCAGATATTTTTGTGATAAATACGAGTGATTGGTACCAGAGTATCAATTTTTGTTATATATATATATATATATATATATATTTCTTTAAATATTACATATCTATTTATCATCATCACTAAATAGTGTAAAACAGAGTCGCTATGTATGCTTAGATCTTTAAAACTACGCAACGGATTTTAATGTAGAGTGGTTTTAATTGATAGAGTGATTCAAGAGAAAGGTTAATATGTATAATATATGCATGATATAGTAGAGAAACACTAATAATTTTTGGTTACTAATGTGACGTAATTTTTTTAACGAGAAATGATGCTTTATTTATGAAGCGATTTTAAGCAATACAGCATTAATCCTTATTCAATTAAGTACCTTAAAAACATTGTGCATTTAATAAAGACCCTTTACAGAATGTAATTTAAATTAATATTTTCGAAGGTGTTACAGATTTAAAATGCAGGGACATAGCGGTTGCGGCGATACCGGCGGCGCGTGCCTATAAAAAGCGCGGCGAAGGCCGAAGGCTAATCCGGAAGGACTAGCAGCGATCGCACGTGTTTTTTCGGAGTTCTCTAGCGGGGAAAAAAACAATTATCACTACTTGGTATAAAACAAAGCCGCTTCCTGCTGTTTGTCTGCCCTATGTATGCTTAGATCTTTAAAACTACGCAACGGATTTTGATGCGGTTTTTTTAATAGATATAGTGATTCAATGATTAGTGATTAGTGATTCAATAGAAAGGTTTATATGTATAATATATGTATAATATGATAAATAAACACTGATAATTATGGAGATATCTAATATGATGTCGTAAATTAAAGAAAACATGTTTGTATTGTCTAATGACAATAAGCTGTGAATGGTGTATATAAAGACATTCTGTAGTATATTTAGTATCATCATCGCACCCGTGCGAAACCGGGGCGGATCTCTCACCCCAGTATCCATTGGGTTACTCAGCCCAAAGCTGAGCTATATTGTGTGAATGTAAGAAATATCATTATCATTATTATTGTAAAAAATTCTATTCCAATACTTTATACTGACAGTGAGTAACTTTCATTTTCAAGAAAACGATATTTACGATTCAAATTGTTCTAAATACGTAGTTTTAGCTCTGGAGAAATTGACAGTTTTCATCATTATTGACCCTTTAATCTTTATATATAAAATTCAGATTTGTTCCAACTAAATGCATAGGATAGGTTTTGTTTTAACTAGCTGACCCGGTAACGCATTGCTATGGTAACGTTATTGCCATGGTAATGTTATTGATACAATGGAAAAAGAGCGGGAAAAAGAGCAAGAAAAAGGGCGGACAGACAAACACACAAACAACAAATTTGTGTTCTTAGAGTATATACTAGCGGCCCGTCCTAGCTTTGCACGGGTGGACAGAATTCTTTAATTTTTTTCTATTATTAACTATTTTTCCGTTAGCGCCATCTAGCGTCTGGTAGATGAACTACTTGCGGTTAGCGCGTCGCTATGGTAACGTTATTGATACAATGGAAAAAGAGCGGGAAAAAGAGCGGACAGACAAACACACAAACCAATGTGATCTTAGTTTATAGATTTACATAAAAAAAACATTTTTTTATAACTGAGTGACAGCTGTGGCCGGGTCAGCTATTGTAATATAAATATCTAATATATAATAGTCTAATCAACGAACGTATTACACTGAGGTAAGCTCATTTTAAAAACAGTGGTTATTTTATCGTATAAAATAATAACAAGTGCCTTAAGAGTGTTACCGTTACTAAGAAGTGAAATTTTCTAGCATATTGTGCTCTGGATGCGTTTTCACCATGTATCCTGTGTTCTTTTGTTTTCCTAGAGGATTTTTTCTTTAAAATTTATTTATAAATTTGTTTAAACATAACGCCGTGGCAATAAATTTACATTATTTATTAATTAAGGGTCCATTTAATTTATTACAGATTTATTTATTCAAGGTAGTTCCATTGGAAACAGGTTTAGTCCAAAATAATAATAATTAACACAAAAATATGAAGTAAGATATCAACTTACAAATCTTTTAGAATATTTAGCTCCCACAGAACGTGTTTTATTTTGCAAACAAAACTAATCTTAGAGATTATTCTTTTATTGAACATTTAGAAATTTACACTGGCTTTATAGGCTAGTTACAATGAATGTGTCTCTGACAAATTTCTTTCATTTTATTGATATTCAAAAGTATTTTCTCATTTTGAGGATGCTCATGAGGAAATCTCATCTATTTTATGTTCTGAACGTATGGCTCATTAATCAGTGTTATTGCGCCATCAAAGTCATACATTAGTAATTAACAACATTCAACGTAAATTTATATTTGTTAAACCAATATTATTATTACCTTTTGAAATGCTAATACTAAATATACATTCTTTAAATGAAAAATTTGAATTGTGGGCTAATTTTTATGATAGTTTTCATACATTACTAAATAAAAGTAAGATACTTTCTGATGAACGGATGTATTATTTAGTCACTCAGCCAAGCCTTTAACTTTAATTACAACTTTTTCGTTAATTACTTAAACTCATCAAAGCCTCGTAACAAATCTTGATTATCTTAGTGAAAATATATTATGTGTACTCCTTCTTCATCATCACGTTCATGAAGTCATGATCGTGAACTTAAAAGCAAGAAGGTCACAAATTTTGTAAAACAACTTTTTAGTAATCGTTCTAACCATCTTTTGGTATTCATTAAAGTCACATGACGTCAGTATTCCCTCGACCTCAGACTCATGCTTCTTTTGCAGCTGCGGTCGTGAGCACATCTGGATCAAAATGTACAGAGGAGCATTCAATTAACTGGTGTGAACAATTTCTGATCTGAACAAAGCATGTCTGATCGCTTACAGCTTGTTAAGTTCCATTGGAAACTCAATTGCCGCACCAGTCACTTCTCAACCTTCAGTTTCATAAATAAGCACCCTTAGAAGTATTTCGGATAATTAACTTATCATGCATTTCACAACTAATACATTAATGAATTGTTGATGCATAAGGCAATATGCAAATATTGGATAGAGGATTATAAACTAGACAAATTGGTAGTAGTGGCTTAGGCCAATTATTAGCTTCTGTATCAGATATAGTTCAAATAGGGGTAGATAATTCTTGTAAACAAATCCAAATCGTTACTTTACAAACAGTATCTATCGGACACGCGTAGTTCTTTTTTTCAGTGAAGAAATCTCTTCACTTCTTTCCTTATAAGTATAGCTGGAGGAAATAACTACCTATCCGGGTTATATTCAATTTTCGAAAGATTTCTTCAGTAATGTACGTTTATGTCGTAAACGACAGGGAAAATCTTATTACGAATATTGTACACTTCTAGATTCTCTATTCTGTCTTAATCTTCTTAATATAGTAATCTGACTCCTGACATAAAAAAACTGATATAAAACGTATGTACTTTTATTGGCTAGAATTAGCTTTGCGTCGATTTTATATTTTAAGCCCAATGTGAAATTACTACGCACCTCACAGTTCAACGGTGATGTGCAAGAGAGTATCACCTATTTCTTCATAGAGAAGTTGATAGAGATTTTCAAGCGTTTTAAGTCCTCCAAATCAATCCAGAATTTTGTTTAATAACAAGCACTTGTGACGTTTTCTCTGCTCCTTATTAGTAGAATATCAGAAAAGTTTAGAATTGATGATCGCAGGCATCGTTGAGCCCTTTCAAATGTTAGTAATCCCTCCAATGAAGCAATAAATAATTGCAGATCAAGTCAAAGCACTTGCCTACAATCAAGATATTTAGCTTGCTCAGGCAATAAATTATTATAGATGTACTAAAATATGAACACGTTTTAAAAATACTCCATTGTCTTTAAATAGACAATGGTTATATAAGAGGACCTTAAAGTTAATAGAAATTTGATAAATATTTTCATTGAAGCCTGTCGAAACGGTTTTCGCGCAAACATCATAAACAATAGACTATTTACCGACGATGAGTGTTCACACACAATCACGATCATTGTTTCTACAAATAATTCAAACCCAATTTTAAGTAAAATACGATTACCTCAACAAACCTCACAGAGTTTACTGAGGAGGTACAGTTACATTCAGAAATAACAATCATTTTAATGGCTAATTGTGGTTTATTATTCCAAAACATATTTAGTGAAATAAACAAGCCGTATTAAATAAAAAAAATAATAAAACCCAACTGTAACATTCATATATTTCGCCTCATATAGATTACAGATTCGACGATGCACCTGCTCTGTGTGTATGGACTTTGTGTGTGTGTGTGTGTGTGTGTGTGTGTGTGTATGTGAGAGAGAGAGAGTTGAGGTAAGCCTGTATTAAGATTGTTTGTGCGTGTAGATGATTTAAGAAAATATTCAAGTGTTGTTGGATTTAAACTTCTCTTTTCCAATAGAGCATATAGCCTAGTAAATTCCGTCGGGATGCACATGCACAGTCAGTCCTCTTCCCATTAATGTACCGGGACCTGGTCTAAGTTTTAGGGGTTCAAGTTTACTCGCATCCGTGGTATTTAGCCGTCGATGTCCCACACGTGGCCCCTGAGTGATGCTAAAGCAGTAAACCCCTTTCAGTTGGTAGGCTTCGGTCGCGACGTGTTACTACCCACCAGCCTAAGATAACACTGCCAAACGGTTTCCCGATAACCGAAACCAGATCGTGTTTCAGTTCTGAAGTCTGGGGAAGCTACATTGGAGGACGGGTCAGAACAGTTGTGCTCGTTGGCTGGTTCTCTGAGATGCGTAGGGGCAATGCATCGGGGCAATGCATCGGATATCTAAATTCGGAGAGCAGTGGGATCCGAGACACGGTTCTTCCGCTGGCGGACCACAAATAATTGGGGGCCCACTCACGAAAGGCTGCCCCGCCATCTCGCGAAAAATCCTGCGGGGGCTCGGGCGCCCCCACAGTCTCCGGTTTGGCTATGGTGTGGGGCTCTGTCTCATCTCATGTGGCCCACAATCAGCACCTCGTTCTACTTCCGTCTCACAAAAGTATGAAAATTGAGAATAGGAAACTGGTAAAACAGCGGTCGCACAGCCTCTCTTTCTTTATGCACTTCTCTAAATTAAGAGGTTTGCACTCTAATCTCGAACCCGTCCATCATTACCTCGAGACGATAAAACCATACCTGTTGTTTCTCACGGAGACGCAAATAAAATGTCCAACTGACGCAGCGTACCTTACTTATCCAGGTTACATGTTAGAACATTGTTTTAGGGCTCATGCGGGTGTATGCATGTATGTGCATGACACGTAACGTAACATGTAACGATGACATTTGATATGAGCGGCTCCGTGATCTTAAAGACCCTACGCTTTCAAATATCTGGGTTCTAGTGGACACTGGCTTAGAGAAAATTCTCTATTCATGTATCTACCGCTCGCAAAGAGCAAATTTACATCCTACTACTTTTAATTTCATAGACCGCAAATTTCACATTGAACATTCTTTGCAACTGACTATGGTAGACGGTGAAATACGAAGTGCATTAAGCGACTCATCTCACTCATTAAGTATTAGGTAAAGGAGATAAATAAAATAGATGTTTGTTTGCATGCAGCCAGTCCAAGAAACTCGTTATCAGTATGGATTTTGTCCTATATATTCTTGGATTCGGTTCTTTGAATATTTTACTCTTCTCTCATATAGGAATAATATTAAGAAATGGCAGGTCAGGTCAGAAGAGGAGAAAAATTTTTTGCAGATAGGAAACTACATGTTCAAACTGAGGTTAGGCTTAGTTGTAGATAAACCAGGCAGTGGCGGAAGCAGGACATCGAACGACGGTAATACGGCACAAATTTTTTTTCTTGCTCTGCCGTCTCGGCTGAACTTACAGGTTAACGTAAAGATTTACTTTATAAATGTAGAATAATGTAACAAGCTTTGTCATCGTAATTTAATATTGATTTCGATAAGTTTAAAAAATATTCTTTGGTAACCTCGCGTCAATTAGTTGTTGTGTTGAAATATGAAAGCAGATTAAATGGCGTTTTTTCAATGAAACAATCATACATTAATACAGTTTTTATTGAAAAATCACAGAATCATAATAACCGACTTTTTCAGTCGGGTTATATGAAAAAAACAACAATTTTCATTCTATCAATTTGATTTGTCAATTCTATCAATTTGACGACCTCTATGGTCGAGTGGCTCGCATACCGGTTTTTATGGTACCGCCACTCCGAGGTCCCGGGTTCGATTCCCGACCGGGTCAATGTAAAAAAAAATTTTTTTTTTCTATTTTGGCTCGGGTCTAGGTGTTGTGGTACCGTTGTTGTTTCTGAATTCCATAACACAAGTGCTTTAGCTACTTAATTTGGATACAGAACAATGCGCGTGTCATAGTGTGTGTGTTGTGACAGTGTGATGTGACAGTGTGATAGTGACGACAAAGTGTGTGGGCGAAAGCCCTACAGCGACTCTCGTTTTAGAAACTGTTAAGGATAGACGTATACCAATGTATTGTAATTATTAACTCGAATACAAGTATTAAAATCGATAATCTACCTTTTTAATCAAATATATCCTTTAAAGTATATAAGTGGCGCAGTCGACAGGATCGAGTTGCATTAGGAACTTTTCAAAAATCAAAAGTAATTCTTTCGCAACGATTACCGAGCTTCTGTTGTTTATATTGTGTATAATTATATATCAAAGTGGCAAATGAAGATGCTGAGGAGTTGCTGGTTCCTGATGACTATGTAAGTCCAGTTTCTTCTAAGTTTATGTGGAATAATATACGATTAATTATAGAGAACTTCAGAACAAAAATAATTAATTATTAATGTTGTGTTTTATTGATATTATTGAGTAAAATTCTTAATTATTATTGACATATTCATGATAGTTATTACGATTGTGTGATTTTCTACCTGTTTATGATAAACGAGAGTACAAAATATAAATTACTTCTATAATTATTTTGAGTAAAAGCAAAAAGAAAAAAGTTATCCTTAACTTGCATTTTACTGTGTCTGATTTTTTAAATTTCTTATTTATGTTTGTTTTTTTTTTGTTCTGTGTTTTAAAATTGTTTTATCGAATTACAAAATGAATACTTCAGTACCATCTAGTGTTATATCTCACGATCCCGGAAATAAATTATCTTTGATTAAAAGTTCATTACAAATCATACCTCAATATGATGGAAACCCCAACCAACTTAATCGATTTATTACCACTTGTGAAACGATTTTGTCACAGTACTATGATACAGAAAACCCAAATTGTTTTAATAATTCCCTCATTTTACACAATATTTTGAATAGGCTTCAAGGTAAAGCGGAGGAAATTGTTAATATTAACGGAGTTTCCTCATGGGAACAATTAAAAAATGTTCTACTGAAAAATTTTGGCGATCAGAGAGACGAAAATTGCTTAAATAGAGATTTAGTTAACATGAAACAAGAAAATGAAACACCACAAGAATATTATAATAGGTGTATACATATTCTTAATACTATTATGAACTATATTCAATTGCACGAAACCAATGAGGCTGTAATAGTCTGTAAAAGGGAGTTTTTCCAAGCCCAAACATTAAAAACTCTTTGGCGGGCCTAAAAGAACCGCTGGGCACAACCATAAGAGCAATGCGGCCCATAGATTTGGCAACAGCCCTTAATTACATTAAAGAAGAGCAAAACATACAATATATTCGAAAAAATAATAACCCCCAATTTTACACAAAATCGGATTCTAATAAACCAAATTTTAATTATTTGAATAACTCTAAACTCCCTTTTCCCAATTTAAACAAACCATTACAACCTCAGAGACCAAATTTTATGCATCAAAATAGATTTACGTCACCTTACTTTCAACGAAATAACAACTTTCGTCCCCAAAATCAAACTTTCCAAAAACCTAATTATAATATAAGTCGATTTCAACAACCTCAGTTTCGGCCTAGATTACCGTCTAATAGTTATAATAATAATTCATTTCCGAAACCTCAACCTATGAGCGGAATATCTTATAGTTCGGCAAATATTCCTTTAAGGCCTCTGCTCAATAATTATCACAGTATTCAATGCGCAGATTATAAGTACGGAGAAGCTCAGTCACATAATTATTGTTATGACTGCGGCGCCCACGCACCGTGCAGCTGCGAGTCGTACGAAACTGATAACAATATCACCCAAGTTGGCGATCTCGATCCCAGTAATTATATAGGGCACACAGAACCAAATAATTATGTCGAACAAATTGAAACGGAATATCAAACCGAGTCACAAAATGAAAATCAAAATTTTTACCAGGACCCGAACCCAGGAACTTGTACATGAGTGTCAATGCTCACATTAAAAGACAATTACCTTATTTAGAGATTAAAGAACCACCTATTAAACTTTTAATTGATACTGGTGCAAATCAGTCGTTTTTATCACCAGACATAATAAAAAATTTTTACCCCCATTCACCTTTGAACTTCGAACCTTTTACTGTAACCAATATACATACTACAACGAGTAATAACTACTCTATACAAATACCATTCCTTTCCGAGTTTAAACAAAACAGTTTTTCAAAATTTTATTTGTTTAAATTTCATAATGTTTTTGACGGTTTGATTGGATACGAAATGTTAGAAAAATTAAAAGCCAATGTTGACATTCATAATAAAAAATTAAAAACGCCCAACGCCGTCATACCAATTCAAATTTTCGATTCCGGAATTAATAATCTTTTTGAAGCTTTGGTGAGATCGAAATCAACTAAATTAGTCAACATTCCAGTCACAGTTCAGGATGGCGATATTTTTATTCCCGGTATAGACTCGCTGAATAAGTGTCGCATACCTGCGACGATAAGCAAAGCTCAGTCAGGCTATGCACACCTGGAGATAATTAATCCGACGAATAATGACATCATCGTAAGCTTATGCTCTCCACTTACAGTGCATACATTGTATAATAATTTTAATATCTTTAGTTTTGATACAGTCGCGGAGAAAAATTTCAATATAGAGTCTCTTATCAGAACAGATCACTTAAATGAAGAGGAAAGACATAATTTATTAAATTTGTGTAAAAATTATAGTGACATTTTTTATACACCTGGCACTAAGTTGTCCTTTACTAACCAAATAAAGCACCAAATAAACACCACTGATGAAGTACCAGTGTTTGCGCGAACTTATAGATATCCACATGTGCATAAGCCTAAAGTAGAAAAGCAAATAAAAGAAATGCTCGCTCAGAAAATTATACGTCCTTCTAATAGTCCGTGGTCGTCCCCGGTGTGGATAGTACCAAAAAAAAAGGATGCATCTGGTGAAGTTAAATGGCGCCTTGTCATTGATTTTCGCAAATTAACTGAGAAAACTGTGAGTGACAGGTACCCAATTACAAACATAAACGATACTTTGGATAAATTGGGTAGGTGTCAATATTTTACAGTTTTAGACCTCAAATCTGGAATCCATCAAATTGAATTAAACCCCAAGGACATCCCTAAAACTGCGTTTAGTATTGACGACGGATATCGAGGGCATTATGAGTTTCTTACAATACAATGCCCTTCGGGTTAAAAAATGCGCCATCGACCTTTCAGCGTGTCATGGACAATGTGCTGCGAGGTCTTAAAAACGTTACGGTGTATATGGATTATATAATAACGTACAATTCTTCGCTGCAGAGCCATATTCAGGACTTAGAAGCAGTATTTCAGAGACTCCGAGAGTCTAATTTCAAAATTCAACTAGATAAAACAGAATTTCTAAAAAGAGAAACACCATTTTTAGGCCACGTAGTTACAGATAAAGGCGTTAAGCCTGACCCAGAAAAAATAAGTATAATTCAGAAATATCCCATTCCACCAACTACTAAAGAAATAAAGTCATTCCTAGGTATACTTGGTTACTACAGGAAATTCATTCCAAATTTTGCTCATATCACTAAACCTACGACATCTTGCTTAAAAAAAGGTGCTACAATTAACATGACCCCCGAGTACATCAGTTGTTTCGAACACTGTAAAAATTTGCTAATAAATGACCCTATTTTGCAGTACCCTAATTTCGAGAAAGATTTTAACTTACGAACCGATGCATCAAACTTCGCTTTAGGTGCGATTCTATCGCAAGGTTCTATAGGCAATGATAAACCGATAGCCTATGCGTCCCGTACGCTAAATGATACCGAAATGAAATACAGCACTATAGAAAGAGAGTTGCTTGCAATTGTGTGGGCAACTAAATATTTTAGGCCTTATTTATACGGTCGCAGATTCAATATTATCACTGATCATAAACCACTTCAATATTTAATGAATATTAAAGAACCAAACAGTCGTCTCACAAGATGGCGACTACGATTGAAAGAGTATGATTATAAAATTATTTATCAAAAAGGGAAAAGTAACTCTAATGCTGATGCATTATCAAGGCTGCAAATAAATAATAATGAAATTGACGATAAGTCCTTTAGTTCCGAAGATGACTTACCATTATCAATGATAGTAAACCAATCCAGAATACCTGTTGATGAAAATATGTCTACCGGAGGTAGTACAATCCATACTGAGGTGGAAAATCCTGTATTAGAAATACCTATCTCTGAAAAACACATTAATATCTTTGATAATCAAATACATCTTGACTTTGTTCACCACTCCCCTTCTGTTCCAAAAGTTATCGAAATTTTTCCCGGTAAAAAGAAAATACTAGCACAGGTGAATCGGAATAATATTGAATCTGAGCTGATTACCCTTTTTAAAGAAAATATGAAACCCAACATTAAATACGGATTATATCTATCTGACCATAATTTTATCCCATTAATTACATCTACTTTGCAAAAACATTATAGTAATTCTGCGTATAATATAACTATATCTAAATCTAAAGTTGAGGATGTAAACTGCAAAGAAAAACAATTTCAGATTATAAAAAGTTTTCATGACGATAACACCAATCATCGTGGAATTTTAGAATTAGAAAGAAGGATAAAACTGCTTTATTATTGGCCTAATATAAAAAAAAGGTATCACTGAATATATAAATAATTGCAGTACTTGTCAGACAAGCAAGTACGAAAGGAACCCTTGTAAACAAAATCTGCAAATAGTACCATTACCTGACAAACCATTTCAAGTTCTACATATAGATACTTTGACTGTAAATCGGCAAAAATTCTTAACAAATATCGACGTATTTTCCAAATATGCACAAGCATACCCATTAGAGTCATTAACAGGAGTAAGCGTAGTAAACTCTCTATGTATTTTCATTTCTCACCATGGAGTACCCTTGAGTATTGTAGCAGACCAAGGCACGGAATTCAATAACTTACTCATTAAAGAATTTGCTAGTTTACATAAAATAAAATTGCACTTCATTAGTGTAAACAACCCTCAATCGAACGGAGCAATTGAAAGGGTTCATTCAACCATTTTAGAGCATATTCGGATCTTATCTATTACACAAAAGGAATTAAATACTACTGAACTAATGCTTTATGCAATAATTGGATACAATAATAGCACTCACTCAGTAACTAATAAAAAACCTTTTGAAATTATTAATGGCCATACTAGTAGTCATGAACCATTTGACATAAATTTAGAAAGTATTTATATGCAGCACTATATAAATAGACATAAAGACGTCAGCATCGAACTATATAAACTAATTAATGAAAAAATGCTTTCTTATCAGGAACGAACAATATCTGATGCTAATAAAGATAGACACGAACCTATCACCTATGAAGCCGGCACAGCTCTTTATGTTAAAAACCCCTTAGCAGTTCGTCACAAGACGAAACCTAGATATTTAGGACGTAGAGTTAGGAAAAACTTAGAGCTTAAGGTCTTAGATGATAAGGATATTGTCCATCATAAACGAATTCTGAGAAAACCTCTGAAACAACAACATAAATTGTTACAGGATCTCAGGGACGTTGCAGGCCCATCAAATTCAGATGACCGAATTAGTGGACAATCCAGGGATACTCCCATTTAAGTTAGGCAGTGTTAAATTTAAGAAAATGGAACATGTATTCCTTCACTGTTTTGAGTTAGATAAAGTAAAAGATAGTATTAAGAATATAGAAGCATATTTAGGTAGTTATCTAGATTACATTAAGTCTTCTGATCCCACTTATTTCAGTGACACTTTGGTCGTATCAAATCAGGTACTTAATAGCATGCTAAATTCTATATATGAAAAATATAATTCACTGACTAAAAGATCATATCAAAAACGCGGACTAATTGATGGTTTGGGTTCAATCATAAAAGCGGTAACTGGTAATCTTGATCATGAGGATGCCTTGTATTACAATAGAGTTATAAATGTATTGCAAAAGAATCAGGACAAGTTAAAAGATAAGGTAAATTCTGGTGTTAGTTTAAATAAACAATTTTTGGAAGTACTTAATTCAACTCTGTCCACCATTACCGCCAATGAATATAAAATACATATAAAATTTAATGAAATTATACAACAGATTAATATGACTAATTATAGATTAGAAGATTATATAACAATTAACAGCTTATTTAATTTGTTAAAAATTAATTTGCAGACAATTCTTGACTATTTAGTTTCCCTAGAAAATGCTATTAGTTTCTCTAAGCTAGGTGTGACTCACCACAGTGTTATTAGCTCATCCAATATTAAATTTATGTTAAATACTTTCAAGGATTTTTATGAAAAATCTGAGTTATTGGTAGATGAAAACACTGAGTTGAGGGACTATTACGATGTAATTGAATGTGGATCCTACTTTGTAGATAATAAGGTTGTGTTTGCTCTGAAGTTCCCTATTATGCATTCGGATACATACATATATTATCATCTTATTCCTATTCCTACTTCTAACAGTACTATGTTAATTCCACCTAAACCTTATCTGGCAATAAATAATAAGAACTATCTTTATATAAACCAAGAGTGTGAGAGATTTCAAGAAATCTATTACTGTCAAGAATACGAATTGACTGCCACTTTGAACTCAATCAATGACTGTATATATCTATTAATAGCAAAACAAGAAGTATCTAGCAAATGCGAATATACACATTTTAAAACCCGTTCTGAATTGATACAGAAGCTTGATGATGCACATTACATATTATCTTGCACTAACAATACAAAAATACACCTTATATGTGCTCAAGAAATTCATAAATCCTGTTATGGAACATATCTAGTCGAACTTCCTGATGGTTGCAGCTTTTCCACCAGATTATACCATATGACAAATTATAAAAATCATCTAAAGGGTCAGCCTATCAAGCTATTATCATTTCAATTGAAAAATGCAACTGTTAAAAATGTAAACCAGCCATTATTATTAGATAATGTTTCGTTGGATGATGTCTGTAGGCTTGAATCCCTGATCGAAAAAGAAAAGGTGCTTAACTTTGATGAACTAAAAGATTACAGCATTTATTATTTGACAATTCCTTCCTACATCATACTTGGAACAATAATCACAGCTTTTATTATCTACAAGAAGATACAGAAAAGAAATAAAGAAGAAAAATATAAGAGAGAGGAAGGAAAGATTACAGCTGACATCAGTGGACAACCCTTTTTCTCAAGAGAAGAAAGGGCTCCGAAGTAGGGGTGGAGGTGTCATAGTGTGTGTGTTGTGACAGTGTGATAGTGACGACAAAGTGTGTGGGCGAAAGCCCTACAGCGACTCTCGTTTTAGAAACTGTTAAGGATAGACGTATACCAATGTATTGTAATTATTAACTCGAATACAAGTATTAAAATCGATAATCTACCTTTTTAATCAAATATATCCTTTAAAGTATATGAGTCGCGTAATGATGTCAAATATTTATTATTTATCTATTTATGTTTAATGTCTATAATTGTAGATTCTAGCGGTATATGTAGGTGTTAATTGTAATCAATAGGATATAAATTAACCAAACTTAAAAGTATCAAAAATATAAATCCCTCCTTTTACTTTTTGATTAATTTTAATTCTTAATTATCAAGAGTAACAATAGCAACATAACACTTATTTTATAATCCAATTTTTGGAAGTATAATTGCTTATAATACGATAACATCTCTTAAGTTTAGGGACTAGTTTCGCAGACTTCCGGATAGTAATAACTATCTTCCAGATTATTTAAAAATAGGAGAAATAATATGTATAAAAATTTTAAACAAGAGAGAGCCTATCCAAAGATTTATCCAAAGACTGTGAAACTGACCCTAACTATTCTTTACTATCATTAGTAACTAGTATATTGAAGTCTAGTATCATGGCACATTAGTAGTTTTAATTGAATAACAACTATCAGTCTTTCTGAGTAGCTAATACGAGTATTATTTTTTTTTATCCTAAATTATCTCTGATATTTTGATTGATCATTAATCAAAATATCAGAGAAGATATCATTATAACAATAACTGTTCAAGGATTTTGATAAAATGCACTGAAATAACTTGGAATAGTTTTTTTGTCAACTAAGCTTAATAAACTCTTTTTTTTCTGTGCTGAAATCTTGATTGGTTCCTTATATGGTGTTTTAAAAGTGTAGTCGTTTGTTAGTGCTCTTGAACTAGCTGGTCCAACTTAAATATTTTTTCAAATCTTCTTGGTTATAAGATGTTTTATAAAAAAAGCATCCAGGATTCTCCTATATAGCTCTGGCAATTTTATGTTATTCATTTTAACAATGTCATTTTCAGTGTTTTTCGAGTAATTACGTCCTAAATCGTTGGCAAGCCTTTAAAATCTTGAAATTGCATATAAGTTAACTCGTTGACGTTATACGGTTTACCAGTTTTTAAGCCCTTCCTTATCAAAGAGACATATTGATCAAGTGTGTATATAAGTCCAGATTTAAGAGCTTTTTTTATATTCCTCTCGATAACGGAATGTGCAGAATCATTCTCATTTTGGGTAAGACCCTTAATTAAGTATTTATAAGTGATAGAATTAAGATTACTTTTTAAGATTTAGATTAAGATTGTTGCCACAGCATGAATGTACATGTTGTGATATACAATCTTTTTTTATAATCAAAACTTATTTTATGACTTAAGGTACATATTTAAACATAGAATATTATTTGTTACTTCAAAATATACTGTTGACAATGTTTACACGTTTTTAATATTTTTCCTATAAAAAATATTTCCAACACGTTATCAGCACGAAAATAAGTATTTTTGAAGTCTTTAGTGAGATATAATAATGGCAAATGGTAGTGGTGATGTTTCTGGAAAAGGATTTTCTTCGTCACTTCCATCATTTTCTCTTCGTAACAGAGATGGCTACAGTCTTTGGAAGTTCAAGATGCGTAATTATTTGATGCATGAAGATCTATGGGATGCAATAGATGGTTATCCAAGTGGTGATAAAACTTCCGATCCGATCAAGGTAAGGAACGACCGAAAGGCTCTCACTAAAATATGTCTAACATTAGAAGACTCCGCTATAACGCATGTTAGAAATTCTAAAACTGCTTCTGAAGCATGGAAGTCCCTTCAAAATGCCTATGAAGACAAAGGCATGGGACGTAGATTAGCATTAGAGAGGAAACTGTACCGATATACGTTAAATAGCTTCAATGATATTGAGTCATATATTAATGCCGTTGTAAGTACTGTTCAGGACTTGGCTGATATAGGCAAAAATATTGAAGATGCTTCACTTGCTGCTATTTTATTGGGAGGCTTATCATCTAAATATGATCCTCTTATAATGGCATTAGAAAATAGCAATATTCAAGTAACTACTGAATTAGTGAAGTCGAAGTTGTTAAATGAAATGTCAAAGAGTACTACACAATCTGAGTCAGCTTTGCGGACAGATCAGAGTCACAAAAGTCAAACTAAAAAACCAAAGAAAAAGAAGCCCATCATATGTTATGATTGTAAGGAGCCTGGACATAAGAGGCCGGATTGCCCATTGAAGAAAAGGAAATCCACAGAGGAGAAGTCCTTGGTTGCATTAGGCATCGGTAATGGAAATTCGATGAACGATTGGTTTATTGACTCCGGGGCGACAAAACACATGACATCGCGGCAAGATTGGTTCGTAAATTTGAAACGTTTTGATATGGGTTCTGTAACTGTTGCAAATGGAGATAAAGTAGATTGTATAGGTGTAGGTGATATTTCTTTATGTACGAATTCCTCTGTAAATAGTATTTCTAATGTTGTATGTGTCCCTAATTTAAAAACTAATTTAATATCTGTATATAAGGCTGTACAAAATGGTTTCACAGTATTATTTGATAAGCAAGGCTGTAAATTTTTTGGATCTGATACTTTTTCTTTTTCAGGTAGTCCTATTCTGTTTGGTTCTGTTGTGGACGGGCTGTACAAGTTAAACTGTACTGTAAATACACCATGCGATAGAACTCGAGATGTGGCTATGGCTGAATCACTGTCTAATAAATACCAGTTATGGCATAGACGTCTAGGCCATTTATGCCGTATTGGGATGAATCTGCTAAGAAATAGTAAAGTAGGTATAGAATATAGCATTGTAGATAAAACTAGTTGTGTTGCTTGTGTAGAGGGAAAGCAAGCACGTAAGCCCTTTAAAAGTGTTGCGTTCAAAAAGGCAACATCATCACTTGAGTTGATTCATTGTGATGTATGTGGGCCAATGTCTGGCAATTCTTTTCAAGGCAATAGATATGCTTTATTACTAATCGATGATTATACGCGCAAAATATTTGTATATTTTTTTGAATGCGAAATCTGAAGTAAAAGAAAAATTTAAGATTTTTCATTTACTTGTAGAGAAGCAAACTGGTCAAAAAATTAAAACTGTCAGATCTGACAATGGGACTGTGTTTATTAACGATGACTTGCAAAACTATTTTGCGATGAATGGAATCGTTCATGAAACATCAGTGCCGTACTCTCCTCAGCAAAATGGGGTAGCAGAGCGTACCATTCGGTCTATAGTTGAGAAAGCTCGCTCTATGTTAGCAGGTAGTTTTCTTTCGATATCTTTTTGGGAAGATGCTATTCAAACTGCTGTTTACTTAAAAAATCGGTCTCCACACCGTGCTTTAGTTGGATCTGATACACCTTTTGAAAGATGGTTTGGGCACAAACCGAATTTATCACACCTCAAGGTATTTGGTTGTCGTGCACTAGTACATATACCATCATGTCAAAGGAAGAAATTTGATCTTAAAGCCGAAGAATATATTTTTGTTGGGTACACTGATGATCCGAATAGTTATATTTTCAGAAATGCTCATTACCCAAGAAAAATGATTAAAGCACGAGACGTTACATTTTTTGAGACCTGTTTTAAAAGTCTAAAGGAAACCGGGAATTCGGAGCAGGTGAATATTTTCAATCCTATTTTGACATTGACAAACAATGTAGAAATAGAAAATGAGCCTTCTGCTAGTACCTCTAGGGGCCAAACTACCGAATCCTGTTCTCCTTCTGAAAATGTAGATCAGTCTGTGTTGTGTCCACTAAGGGGGGATAGTAATAGGGATATTGAAGCTGTTGCTTCGTCAGATATTCAATCGCCAGATATTGAAACTGTCGCTTCATCGGATATTCCACCGCCGAATGAACCTGAGACAAGTTCTCAAACTGAAGGCCGTTATCCTTCTAGAGTTCGTAAGCCGCCTGACTATTTTTCGTACAGTGTCGCGCTGAACGATATGTTGGAGCCTCAGACATACACACAAGCCATTACATCTGATGATGTAGATAAATGGCAGATGGCGATGGAAAGTGAATATCAGTCTCTTATGAAATTAAAAACATGGAGGCTAGTGGACAAACCAGACAAGAAAGTTATTCCGTGCAGATGGCTTTATAAGGTCAAGACGGATGCACATAACAATATCATCAAGTACAAAGCGAGACTTGTCATTAAGGGTTATAGTCAAATAGAAGGCGTTGACTATCATGACACGTTTGCTCCTGTTGTAAGGAATTCATCGCTTCGAACCCTCTTTGCTCTTGCTGCCGAATACGATTTAAAGATGCAACATCTGGATGTTGACACTGCATTTTTAAATGGTGATCTTTCGGAAGAAGTGTACATGGAACAGCCCAAAGGATTTGTTGTTAAAGGGCAAGAAAGAAAAGTTTGCTTATTACAAAAAAGTTTGTATGGTTTGAAGCAAGCTCCGCGTGCATGGTATACAAAACTGAATGAAACATTATGTAGTATTGGTTTCACAAAATTACCTTCAGAGCCGTGTATCTATAAAAAACTTTTTGGTTCTGATATAATAATTTTGGCAATTTTCGTTGATGACATTATTGTCTTTCATAAGAATGACAGCATTTTTGACATTGTGAAATCTGATCTACAAAAACATTTCACTTTAAAAGACCTCGGTAATTTGATATATTATTTAGGTATAAATGTTAATAAAAATTGTGATGAGATACGTATAAATCAAAAGACATATATTGAAAAAATACTTAAAAGGTTTAATATGGAATCGTGTAAAGGCTATTCTACACCTTTGGTAAACAATAAGTTAGATGATGGAACCGCAGGTGAGTGCAATTATCCATACCAAAATCTCATAGGATCTTTGATGTTTTTAGCTGTTAATACCCGTCCCGATATAGCATATGCTACGAGCTATTTAAGTCAGTTTAACACTTGTTTCAATAAAACTCATTGGGAAGCTGCAAAACGTATATTACAATACTTAAAACAGACTATAGACTACTCTATTGTTTATAGGAAAACTGAAAGTCCTTTGATTGGATATACGGATGCAGATTGGGCCAATTGTAAGCGTGATCGACGCTCATACACGGGGTATTATTTTAAGCTGGGAAATGGACCTGTAGCGTGGGCCTCACGAAAGCAGCCAACGGTTGCTCTGTCTTCAGCGGAAGCAGAGTATATGGCACTTACAGACGCCGCTAAAGAAGCCATATACTTGCGTCGTTTGATTTATGAGGTATGTGGTAAATTATACGATTGTGTTACGATTTACAGTGACAGCCAAAGTGCACAAAATATCGCAAATAATCCCGTGTTTTCTTTTTCATTGTCATTTACTTTACTATAAGCAGTACAATCTTCACACACATCTTTTTTTGGAATAAAAAATGAAATATTAAACTCATTATTAAATATTTTGTTAAACATCACGTTGTTTATATATCCCTCTTTTTCTCCCTGTCTCTATAAATGTCGGAGAGGTTGCCACCATCAATATATTCTCTCGTTGTATCAGCACGTATATAATGGCTTTCTACTCGCGAAATTACCCTAATGAAGTGTAGGGGTACTGGCACTATTTTTATATGATCATCAATATGACGGTGGTTTTCATGATTTCCTCTTTGTCATCTAGTAATGGCGCCGGGTTTTGGCTTTCAAATACTCTACTGCGTACTGTTTTTATTATTGATATAGAGACATCAAAGGTATTCCAGAGAAACTTTTGACAGACTCGATTTTGCGGTTTTCACTATGAGTAAAAAGAATACTAAATTGTTTTTTGTTGGCATGTCGCTAGATTTATATCTAGGCAATGTGCTATTAAATTACGTTTGTGTAGAGCATCAGGTAAGATATAGTATGCATCAAAAATATTATTCCGTTGTTCTTCAGAAAATTTTGACTAACATTTCTGTCTACATTTTCCGTCACAAGGAGGCTTAATTGACCTTTCTCTTACAACTTTTCCTTTATTTAAAAAGCTCTTACCAGCCGTTTTAAGACGTTTGTTCTCCATTTAGTAGGGTTAGGTTTTCGCTTGCGTGATTTTCTTAAAGGGGAATTTATTTATTCTGCTTGTAATCGTCCGATTTGGAGTGTCTCTGATTGAGAGGGCTCTGACTCAGAATCACTTAGAGATTTTTCAACTGGAATGCTATAGTTTGGATCTGCTACACTGTCATCTGAAGAAAAATCTTTCGCACTAAGGAAGCTTGTCCACGACGAACTACTTGAAGGGGTACTTGAATCGGGGTCACTGTCTGATGAAGACGAGTCTAAAACAACAATACGCAATTAATTTGAGTGAGTAGCAACTTACTATAGTAAGTGAGTAGCAACTAACTATAGTAAGTTGCTACATGCTATATGTTACAATAATAAAAATTAATAAGAAGCTACTTGACATTTCACCCGTTCCATCTTTAGCTTCAGTTTCTGTTAAATCAATAGAAATGATCATCGATTCATGTTCTACAACGGGCGTATTATTACTTTCCTTCAACATCTCTGTTTCCTTTCGCAAACAGTTTTTGAGGATTTTGTAAAAGAGGATTCTTTTTGCCATTTTTTAACGTGTACTTTCAATTATTTATCTTATAAAAATATAGAATAATACCTTAAAGTGTTATCATCCAAACATATCTACTAATGGCAAAAGAGATTATACAAAATATTGATAACACAATGAGCCACCTAGTAATTAAGATTTGCAAAATTATGGGAGTTTTAGACATATTGGTACTTGAATAATTAAAATTTCCCGCCACTGACATAACGATCCACCAACACACTGAGAATTGGTTGCATTTGTTAAAAATGGAATAATCCTCTCACCAAAAAGAGCTTAATAAATAATTGTAAAGTATTTAAGAAAGCATTACACTTTTATTTTTTGTAACCTTAAACTTGAAAAGAAAGTAATTGTGGAATTAAACATTTTATTTAGCCAATTTTATCATTAAAACTATACATTCAAAAAATTAAACTTTACTTCTTACAAAATTTACCCTTATAAACGAACAATCAATAAATAAATTTATGATTTAACAGTTTTGTCGAGTAATTTATTTGCCTAAATAAATTACTCGACAAAATTGTTAAATTTTTATATTGTATAGTCTTTTAGAGAAGAATTTGTTAAGTATTAGGTCATCGTTTTATCAAAAACCATATAAATTTGATTTAATACAGAGATACTGATTTTACTTTTAAGTCGTAATTTCGTTTTTGTACACTTTTCACGAGAAACACTAAGTGTATTTTGCGGAATCTTTGACACAACTAAAGACGTTTTTGCGCTAAAGGGTCGCAAAATCGCACCAATTTAAAACAAAAGTTCCCCTGGCGGCAACTTTTTAAAGTAGCTTCTTTAGATACTTTTCAGGAGAAAGAGCAGGTGTGTAAATTTAACTTGATTTCGCAAAATTTTTGACTTTGTACACTTTTCATGAGAAGCAGCGATATGTTTAATCATAATTTTTATTTCAACGTCTATTTTTAATATTCTACTTCATCCCCAATGAGAAAGAATGATCAAAAACAATTTTTGGAGGTTTTGACGATCCCCGTGGATGCGGGGCCACCGTGCACCCCTTGTAGCGACCCTTCAGCTTGCGCGAATGCTGTGACTAGTGTGCTTCGTCAGGATATTGACGAGTACTTTATTATCTTCTCTGACATACCACTGGCCGGCAAAACTCGCCTATGGTATAATGCCAAATATCGTGATGCGGTGGCGTCTAAACATAAGGCTGGGCTAAAGCTCGATCGCGCAGAGCTTGTAATTCGCGCGAAAAGAAGAAAAACAAAGCCACCAAGTCCTGCAAAAAGGTTACTAAAAGAGGTCACTTGGACCACATAAGCCGATTAGGGAAAAATCTTGTATCTTACCCTTCTAGTAGCAAAATGTTTTGGTCCGATGGCTAAATCGGTCGAGGGTAACTTCTGCCGCTCCTCAGTACTTTCTTTGCAGAAATCTGACAGATCGTTGGCACACACCGCAAAGGAAAAGACTGAATTATTTCCTGAATATTCGCGTTTAGATCCTGGCAATGTACCTTCAGGTTGGTCAAATTGTGAGACTTTTATGTCTGAAATCCATATTAGAATGAATCCGGATGGTATACCCGTCTTAGAACTTTGGACTTACGCTCCTGAGTTAGCTCCGGTACCGACACGCCTTTATCGCATGTCTATAGCTAAAGGACAAGTACCTGTGCCTATAAAGGGCAGTCGTGCCGACCCTGCCAATTACGGGCCCATCTTGGTCACGTCTATTCTCTATAAGATAATGGAACGTGTACTGAATCATAGGTTCTGGTCGTATCAAGAAGAAAATGATCTCATTAGTGACCGACAGTATAGATTTCACCGAAATCGGTCTAGTAGAGATCTTCTAGCATACGCCACTTACATATGAAGTAAAGCAATCGAGATTCCCGGTGAGGCGCTTGTTGTCTCTTGATATTTCTAAGGCTTTTGACAGGGTGTGGTATGAAAGCCTTATTAGTAAATTTCCGTCGTATGGACTTCCCACTGGTTTGTGTGTCTAGATAACCGACTTCGAGTGTGTCGATATGAGTTTTCATTGATGGTACCTCGTAGGATCATTTGGCTGTCAATGCCGGCGTCCCCCAGGGTTCCGTACTCTCTGCTTCACTTCATATCAACGACCTGTTTATGCCCGGTATACAGATGGGGTACGCAGATGACAGAACAGTTGTAGAGAGCTAAATGTCTGATGCACGAGCCAGTGCTGAACACATGCTGAACAGATTGTTAAAGAACAAATGTCGGACTCGGAAGTGACGATCGGACGCCGACGAGAGAAGCGGTGGGGCAAACTCTTCAAGTGCCTGGCCACCCACGCCATCCATCTGGATTTAGCTGCGTCACTAAGCTCTGATTCGACTATCCTCGCGCTACGAATATTTATCGCTCGCCAGGGCCAATCCTCCGTCATAGTCCTGTCGCTGACAGAGAAACGAACTTCGGGGCTTCTAACATCGAACTGTGTACGGTAAACAGAGGTAAAGAGTAGAAGTTTAATACACCGGCCCGAAAGATTGGTGCGCGCTACCAAGAACGCACTACATATAACGCTGAAGAAACGCGCCCCGAGCTAAGAAGTGTTGATGACACTACTAGCGGAGGCTGAGCTCGACAAATGACCCCCACAAACCAGTTGGGATCACGCTGGATCACCTACTGATTGGAACAGCAGCAGGAGGAGCGCCAATGACAAGGTCGCCACCACAAGAAGCCGACGCGCGTGTACAATGGCACCGAGTTAACGCGTTGGCGGATGAATTCTGGTGAATATGGAGGCGAGAATATTTGTCGACTCTTCAGCGCCGACACAAGTGGACAACTGACAACCCAAACATAAACGTGGGTGAACTATGTCTGTGGCAAACACAGATCACGAAATAAGTGGCCTATGGGCAAAATAGTGAAAGATCATTATGGACGTGACGGAATAGTGCGTATGATAGACATTAAAACACACAATGGCGTGTTGTGCCGACCACGCACTGGTGTAATCGTCTTACCTACAGATTCACTACTCGACACACCTCTAACATAACTTTTATTGAGTGGTTAGTCGCTATTTGCCATACGGAAAATTGTATATAGTTACTCATAATACATGTTCATTTGTTCGTTTGAGACAAAAACATAGACTTTCTTTTCTCCGTGGGCAAGCGAAGAAGAATTAGCAACACCTACTTTATTGGTCACAACATTAAAGTGAGAAGAAATAGCCCTGGCCGAATTTCTTGTGGCTTCTTCTCGGTACAAGGTCTCCCGTTGTAGCCCTTACGAAGCCAAGGCATAGTTGACTTCCAATAAATGCATTGTATATGCTCATATTGTATAATAAGCATTTTATCATATCTAGGATTGAATAAAAAAAAACAAAAGGTGTGTTTCGTCAAAAGTGTTTCATTTTAGGAATAAAATAATTTATTTTGGTTAGAATCTGATATAAATAATGAGTTTAGAAGTGTCTTAAGATGAATGGAGTTTGAATTTTTTTTTACAGTACCAACATTGTCAAACTCTGGTTTGATCTGTAACTCCAGACTTAAAGTACGTTTCTAACAAAAATATTTAAAAATTAAAAATCTTTTTGTATTTTTAGCGTATGAGACGTACAGAGAGGTTTTAAACTTATTTTACGTGCGGAATAATAGTTCTGTTCTCTAGTTAATAAACTACATTTATTTAAACAATGACTTTAATAATTTACTATAAAGAGGACTACTAATATTGTTTTAAGTCATTAGAACGAAATCGTCAACTTTAACAATTATATTTAAAACAGAAAGTAGAGGTTACAGCAATAAGTATATTTCTTTGTCTGCTATATTAAAATCAATCTTATAACCATTTGGGTAAATAAAGTTCAAAATAATTTCTATGACACTAAAAAACTATATATAGGTGCTTATTAGTAATGACAATTCAAAAACGCGTTATTATCTGTGATATATGGGACGTAAATAGGTAAACCAATATAAAGACAGAAACTCTCTTTTTTATGTGGCCTTTTTTCCTGACGTAAGCAATAGCATATTAAACCTTAAATTTATTGACTCTACGATCTCTTTTGCGTAGCCATCACAGGTATAGCTTATTAATAAGCTATACCTGTGATGCAATATTATTTATGTTATAACTAAGTCCAGAAAAAATGTATCAGAGCCATATGTAATGTTGACCCTTTTAATTCATGTAGACCTTTTTTTCGGCAACTAAGGCTTCTAAAGCTTTCCACCGTGTACATTTTTGAATTATGCTTATTCATTAAGAAAACTTTTGATGTTTTTACCAAGAAACATGAGGTGTCTGCTTTTGCAAAAAAATAACAAATCGTCTGGTTGGTCCCTCACATAAAATAAAATACTTTTCCAAAAACTGTTACAATATGACCATTAAATTGGACAATGTTTTGCCCTCAAGCATTGTAGACTTACCACCAGACACATTTAAAAATAGACTGTTCGATTTACTGTATTGTCTGTGTATATATAATATTAATGAATTTCTAAATATGAAAATAAATATGATGTTATTGTGCTCCCAGTATTTTTATTGACATTGCTTATTATAATTATTAAATTGTGAAAATTTTGATCTTGTAGTGATATTTTTATTAGAATTTAATGATGACTTGCTTATTCATAATTATATAACTAGTTTTAGCTGCATGCTGAATCATATTTTTTTTGCTTCTCAACATTTTAACGTTTGCGTGCCAGTAGCTGGTGCAACACGTGAACTCGTATCGTAAATAATCTTTTAAGAGGCTAGTTGAATGATTTGAGGCATATTTAGTTATTATTTCTATGGGAGTTTTGTTTGAGATTAATTTAAATGTGACAACATTTTGGGTAATTAGGTTATCCAGATCTTAATTAATATCGATTTATTAAAATAAGTACCATATGTAGTTATTTTAGAACTTTTATTTAGCCTATTGTTTATTAATAGTTTTGTGAAACATGATGCAGCAGCAAAATCATGACATACCTTTTTGTTCTACAATTATTTTTCCTACAGACTAATGTATAATTGCAAAATACAGCCTCATTACGAACCATCGCAGTCTTTTGTCATTTGAATATACTAGTTACTCAATTTATTAAAATGAAATACTTTTTGGTTTTACTGTTTGTAAATATTCGCACACATTTAATTCACAAATATTGACGCAAGTAAATTGAACATTACTCAAAAAAATATTGGTGACAAAATTTTTAATGGCATGCCACTACAAGATTTATAACTGGTTAAAACACTTTTTGATACCGATAACAACAGACTCTAAAACTCAAGGTGTTTTAGGGTTGTTGATACCGATTTAGTGATAAAATCTTAGAAAATAAAGAATATAAATACATAAAAAAATATCATTCTATAATTACTTAAAAACTATGTAAAAACAGTTCTACCGCGATTTAGCGACATTACTTCAGACATGCTTGAATAAACTACTTTCATTCGCTGAAATATTTCACTATCGACAAAATAAAATGTTTAAAAAGCCTTTACTGGTAACGGCGAACGGAACCGCGGGCTGCAGCTAATAGAAATATAAATCTCAACTCCAGAGGTTTCACGATTTATCGAACCCCTACTCACCCCTTTTATTAGTCACGTCTGAAACATGAAAATTCTCTCTCCCCCACTATATCTCAAGAGCTACGCATTTACAGCAGCAAAACAAAATATATGCTGGTACAGCTAAATTCACGAGGAAGCAAAGTTTTACTATCATCATGTTAGTCTAAGTTAAGTTTTAAAAGGAAATTGAAAAATGTATATTTGGAAAATCAAAAATTTTTATAAGATACCAATACTCGCAGTAAAATATAACTTAATCTTGTAATGAAACTATATCCCTATGATTTTAGTATGAACATACAAAATATCAATTATTTATTTGTGTTAAGTATTTAACGTTAAATATTTTTCTAATGATATATGTTTATTTTATTGATATTTTTTAATGTGAATTAAGAAATTTAATTTGAATTATTGAAGATAGCGAAAATGCATAATATGTAAATATAATTTATTCATTTGTTGATATAATTACAGTTCAATATATTTGTATTCATGATACATATAATTTTATTATTTTAAAGACATGTTTTTAATTTTAATTAAATTTATTTTTTATTTAATCTAATGATGCAATTAATAAGATAACTAATTAATGTCACCGCGCGACCCTCCCTTGTTATCATGGCTGAAAATCAGCAATTTGTTCGGGGGCTCCTGAGCAAATGTACCGTTGAGCTGTGACCTTTTTGCGCTGCTACAGCACACGTATTTTATTTTATTCTTATGGGTTGTAAGAATTGCAAATTCTGATATTTTGACGTGAATAAGTCTTTAAAATTGCTTCCATAGGGACGCAATTCAAAAAAAACTAATAATAACAAAATCGGGGGACACAGTTTAGTGTTGTAGCTACATATCTGTCATCCCCATCCAAATTTCAATTACACCACTGGACACCTAAAGAATCAATGAATTTATTACGCCGAGTAAAGACTGTAACACATTGCGCGCGGTGGAGGGGGAGCCCCGCCATTTTGAAGGCCATCGCGATTTCCATTTAGTAGTGTTCTGTGATTTAGTATTACTTTCGACTCGGTAACGCTACGACGTTCATTCAGGTTCCAATTGCCAGCTCTCGTCAAAATCTATCGATTATTTATATAACATTAGTGTAAAATTGTGTCTGTTAATATAAATAGGTGTTAAAATAAATAAAAAATATCAAAAAATATATAATGTCGGCCTATACATTATATATTTTTTGATATCGTAGTATCGTTCGTCGACGCGTACGTCGAAAAGCCAAATCGAAATACGGTTGGAAAGGGCATCTCAACAGCAATCGAATGATGAATATATCGTAGTAGTATAAAATAAATGCATTATCTATCTATCGATCTATGTTCACTTGGTCACTAGAAAACACTTCTTTTAATTATTGAAAAATGTAAAAAAATATTGGCTGCCTATTTTAATGTTAATTTTTTTTTTGGCAAAAAAACTCCACAAAGTTTGATGAAAATGTTGTAGAAATGCTCGTTGATGTCTTATGTAGACATTTTTCGCAAATTCCTAAAATATTACAAAAAAGTTAAATAATTATAAAATAGAAATTAAAAAAAAAATTAAGATTTCTGGATTCCTTAATTATTGAAATCCTTGTATTAAATCTCTTTGTCATTCGAAATATTTCTTGTAAAATGCATTATACAACTCACCGTTTACAACTTTTCAACTTATTAATAAAAAAAATCTTTTGATGAACCAGCTTCGAAAAGATAAATATTTTGTTCCAAATTTACATGATCTTATAACAAAAGTTTGTTAATTGCACAAAACTTAATATTGTACTTAGTTTTTACGGAATTTTTTTTAACTAATAAAATTGCTACAATGAATGTCACGTCATTACAGTTAATAAAAAACGTAAAAGACCACAATTCGAAAAAACCTAGAAAAAACTGCTGCCCGTTTTGTTCTCTTCCAACTAGCTTCTTAAACACAAATTAATATGTAAATATCTTTCTATCTACCTAAAAAAACCAAATACAAAACAAAAATGCGACTTTGAAAGTTTACTCTTAAATATCAAAAACAACGCAATTGCAACCTTCCATCAACACCTAAAAAGAAAACGAGTACCTTGCAGTCATCATCTCCATTCGCTCCAAAATTTTATTACAGGAGCAGGCGCTTTTTTTGCGCCCCTGGCACTCTTCGGATACGGGAAAGGGAGGCGGTAAATCCTCATGGATATATCACAGCCGGCTGTGTCAGACACTTATTGACAGTGTATAGTCAATAAGAGTCTTGGATTATACGTTTACCTTGTCTCAGTGGCTTGTGGAAGGGTCAGAAGCCTTCAACGCTTACCACCTGCGCTCCAGAGAGGGACGGTGCCTGCACAACTCACCTTAGCGAGCCTAGAAGCCCTGTCTCGAGCGACTGACCCCTGTCAGTTGAGACGAAGTAAAATCAGGTCCACTGACTCCTAGAAGGAGGTCAAATAAGAAGACTGGAAGGCAAAGAAGAGGACTGGGGGGGACAAAAAGAAGGACTGGGGAGCAAAGAAGAGGACTGGGGCTGAAGATGACATGTGTACTGGTGGATTCCTACTCCTCTAAGAAGAATAATTTTTTGAGATAATGTGTTTTATCAATAATATTTTTTTATTTATAAAACGTTCAAGTATGTTATTCCGATCAATTGACAATACCTAAAAATATTAATTCAATTTATTAACTGTCAGACTGTTTTACTTGTAATGTAAGTCAAACTGAAGTTAATTTTAAAATGTTTTTATTGAGGTATTTAAAGTATATTTTTTTATAATAATTATTGGTAAAGATTTCTTTAGTACTTCAAAAGGAACTTATAATTTAAAAAATTTTATCCAAGAGTTATTAAGAGTTAAGTATCTAATATAGTAACTACTTTGACACCTATTCATTTAGACATTGTTTGAATATGGTGACATTTGTTGCGAATATGGTGACTTTTTCCAAAAGACATTTCTTTTGACATATATTTTATGACAACTGCCAAATAAAACAGATCCAATGCACTAAGTTCCTGGGCGTCTATATCGACGCTAGCCTATCCTAGAAAAAACATATACAGGGTTTTTCAACAAAAACTTTGTTTTCTAAAACAAAATTTAAAAATATTACATGAATATGATTAAAATTTTTATTGAATTACAAAGAGAAAAGTTCGGCAATTATGAGTGAAAATGATATCTGGCGAATGTCTACCACGAGCACACTGACAGATGTCGATTCTTTCATAAATGTTTTTAATCACTTTTTGGCAAAATGGCGGGACTATTTCGTTAATCACATCACGGATTTTGAGTTTTAGGACTGCAATCGATTCGATTAACTTCGTATAGACTCTGTCCCTAATATAACCCCACAAAAAATAATCTAGTGGTGTTAAATGCTACGATCTGGCTGGCCACTTAACAGCTGAGTTTCGTGAAATTATGCGTTCGGGAAATTTGATTTGCAATAAATTGATCGTTTCATTGGCTGTGTGACACGTGGCACCGTCCTGTTAAAACCACATGTCAGTAGTATCCACGTCATTAATAATAGGCCAAAATTGAGTTGTTAACATCTCGCGATAGCGTGATCCATTGACCGTTACCGCATTACCAGCGTCATCTTCGAAAAAAACGGCCCAATCACGCTTCCAGACCACATAGCACACCAAACAGTGACACGTTGAGCATGCAAAGGCTTCTCAATAATCGCTCTAGGATTTTCAGAAGCCCAAATGCGGCAATTTTGCTTGTTGACATACCCTGACAAGTGAAAATGTGCTTCATCTGAAAAATGTTTTTTTTTTTTTCAGAAAAACCAGCGGGTTGTTCCTGAATGAATTGAGCTAATACGGCGTTATGAACGGTCGGTCGGTTTCAATTCTTGCACAAGTTGAACTTTGTAAGGCTTCAATGCAAATCCTTACGCAAAATTCGCCATTTGGTGGTTTTGGATAACCCCGATTGTTGAGAACGTCGAGGAATTGACAAATTTGGATCTGCTTCAACACTGTGGCTCACGGCTGCGATGTTTTCACTTGAACGACCCGGTCGAACATGCGTTGGTGTTGCCACATTTTGTATCGAGCCTGTCGACTTAAATAAAAATCTAACTCGCAAATTATACTCATAAGATATTCTTTTAAATGTAACGTTCTAAAATATTATAATTTTGTACACGAATTACTCAGAGTAACTAACGTATTTAAGTTGATAAGGATTTATACCGTAACCGTCTAAATAGCATTGCAAGTATCTCTTTATACGTGACCATTTTATTGAAAGAGAAAATGGATATATTAAGCTTTTCTTAAACGATAGATATATGCCTTCACAGGCTTTTTTATAGATCTATAAAAAAAGAATAACCCACCGTGCATTATTTTGTTATATCTTAAAGGGATTAGCATTAAGTAGGGGGCCACGTTTTCAATGTAAACTCCAGGCACCTTACATTTTTCCGACACTTCCAATGATTATCTTATATTTAATCGATTTACCCATACCTTGACAAATTATATACCTAAACCTTCCTCATGAATCACTCTATCTGTTGGTAAAAACTTCATGAAAATCTGTTCAGTAGTTTTTGAGTTTATAACGAACAGAAAAACAAACCGATACGTCGGAGGAATTTGTTTTATAAGTAGTGATGAGCATTGGCTATGCATTCTATGAAATTCAACAACTATATCAGCCCTTCGTAAATCCTAAGTCGGAAACTTTGAGGGGGAGTAAAGTATTACTAGTCGCCGCTTACCACACCCTTATGAAGGGTCGGTGTTATTCTACTCTGCCGAACATCAGATCCTGATCTGACCTGTTTAGTTCGAATTGCAACTGATGAGAATAAGGTTCTAAAATGGCAAATTCTGCTCTTTTCCAAAATTGTTATAATTCCGTTAGTGATCGTGCAGTTATTTAAATTATTGCAATTTTATTTGGCATAGTACCTAATGCGTTTTGCAATGTTCGCTATTTTTCAATAATTGTAATTAGTTGAGTTTTATCCATCGTTCGTACATACAAAAAATTATAGTCTTAAACTCATAGGGAACAGGCCTTTCAGTTATTTGAGGTGGTAAACATTTTAGAGTTTATCAGCTTAAATTACTCAGGTTTATTCCGAGTAGTCGCTGGTACAAAAGTTATAACATGACTTCGCAGAACGTTTGCGCTCGTTAGCAACTGCAATCTGCATTGAATCGCGTTACGACCAATATTTCCTAGTGAATTTTCATCCATAGGAATGGCGTGCGAACATTACTTGGCAGGTGATAAGTTGGACACAATAGTTTCGATCGAAAATAAAATAATAGAGAGTGAAAGAAACCCGCATTCTTACCTTTCTACTTTAGCGAAAGATATAATAAGAATTGATTATATTGTAATGATTACCAGACAAATACTTTGCAGCTTTTCAGCAAATAAATTTGCAGAAATTTCAATATTTGTATATCACATACTTGTGTAGTTAAACTTACCCCCTAGATTATATTCATAGCAATTTATCTTTTATAATTCTGAAAAGCCTTGAACATAAACAGAAGGTAGCTAGCCTTTTATACGATACATTTCGGAGAGTGTACAGCAGAATTGCGCAGCCATATTCCGCCGTCCTATATTTACATCGTATAACCAGACTTCCAAATATTCGCAACCAATACATGGTTGATATACCAAAGAGTCGCACTAAGCGTTTTGGTTCCAATCTTGTGATCCTTATCGCTAAAGAGAGGAACGCCTTGCCTTCCTGTCTGTGTTTCCTGACACATACAATTTAGGGGTCTTAAAGTCACGAGTAAATAGGTGTCTTCTAGGCAAACACGTCACACCCTAGATCGCATCATCGCTCACCATCAGGTGAGATAGCGGTCAATCGCTTACCTATTTACAATTAAAAATAACTTTATTATCTAAGCGTATATTTCTCATTGTGAAAAAAGAAACACACATTTGTAAATGACCCTTTACACAGACTAGCTAGGATGTGAAGTAAAAATAATGAATTATGTAATTTAATGGATTTATTCGGGATCATTAAAACCTGCACTCTAAATTTAACTTATAATTCCAATACAATATCTCATCATGTAAATAACTTTAAATCTTTAACATCAACTAAGTAAAACTTACAATGCTCACCAGGATATTTATATACAAAGAGTTACATACCTTCACGATGTGCTCAAGGCGACGTTCACACAACGAATGACGCTCGGACGGCTGTTGCGCCATTTTTATATTCTCAAGGCAGACGTAAACAACAAGATGGCGGCCGTACGAGAGTCATCGTTTAACAACTTTTAATGGATCAATCTTAAACAATTTAATTAAGCCGAATAGCTTATTTATAATTTAAGACAATAAAATGTTAACAATTAGGTATTCCAGTGTAGTTGTGTACATTCAACTGTACTAATTTTAAGTTACGTAGTGTCAAAGTCACCTATAACAAAACGCATCTAATAAAAGTTGGTCGGGAAACAATAGGTCAGTGCTAAAATGTGGCTAACTCGAAATAAAGGGTCCAAGTTCCGAGTTCTATTCAATTTGTGTCTGCGGAACAACGTAACAACAGTAGTACCTTTTAAAGTTTGAAAGCAAAAACTAAGAAGCCATTTTCTAAATGTGAACCGTAATGGTCTTGAAGATAAATGTGGATAAAGTAATAGTTTTGTGCTAACGTTGAGAACTCAGTAAACTAATGCGTATCACTAAATCTCAAATGGTTATTTTAAAAAAACGTGAACATTATGAGAAGAAGTCATGGGCAGAGTCATAAAAAAATGTTTGTCAAAACATGTGCTGAAAAGCTGACATCTAAAAATTTTTGCAAATGATATTTGTATTTAAACGTAATACTATATACTTTTTTATTTAATGGGTAACATCCTCCTTTTTAAGGCATGTTTTAAGTAAACAACACACTAATAAATTGATCTTCGGTTTCATTCATCATTCTAAATTTTGAATTATAATATAATTCATATAATCAAATTTGTTTTGCCATATATCGCTAAGAATAAGAATTTCTTACCTCAAAAAAGTGTCTTTAAACTTGCCTATATTTAGAAATACCTGGAATTTATTTGTGTTAAAATTAACCAATGCTAATAGCTTTATGACACAACCTGTAATAAATAGTGTTATGTTAAAGCGATACATATTACTTCTGACACTATGACTTCCATGCATCGCGATCTATTAAATAGTCGTTGACGTTGTAATAACCTTTGGACATGAGCTTTTTTTTACATACATTTTAAATTTATGCAAAGGCAAATCAACTATACTTTGTGGAACTTTATTAAACAGTGCTATACCTTTCCCCAAGAATAAGCCATTGCCTTTTGAAGTCTAAAACTTAGAACGGTAAGTATATTTTTATTTCATAAGTAAAAGCAACGTACGTCGCTATCTTTGAAAAAAGTATTGTAGTTTTTTCGTGCATATATTATATTCTTATAAATGTACTGCGCCGCTACAGTTAGAATATCAATTTCCTTAAACAAGTCTCTGAGGGTATCTCTAGGCGTAATGCTGTATTGCGCTGACAGCTCTTTTCTGTAACACAAACATGCTTTCAATATTAGCAGCTGAGCCCCACAACAACAACCCATTACACTTTGAAAATAACTAAAATAAATTAACTATGCCGTTTCAATATTATTTAAATAGCCTTATTTTTTACAGCATATGCCGAAGAACTGTCTACTTGACAAGGCTTCAATGAGATAGTCCTATTGTGAATCTAATAAAATACAAGTAAAATAGGGTATTTGACATAGTTAACAAATAAATAAATATTGTATTGAACACTATAGAATTTAAGGTCCTAATTAATAATATTTGACTTAAATTACAAATAAAAAATATTAAATATTTTATTTTCCTAAATAAAAATTAGAGTTTTTGAATCTGTGCATCATTTAGACGAAACGTCTCAACGACCAATCAGAGCACGTGACGTCACGATGTAATAAATAAAATGTCTTGTCATGTCATTGTCATTCCGAACCCATAATATTGTACTCCATGTAGTTTTCCATGTCTTTGGGCAGATGTAATAGAGACAAATCAGTGTTAAAGAGGAAATGAGTGCGTTTAAACACAAAATAATAATATTGATAAATAAACAACTTTGCTTTAACCTCAAAATTTTACTAGAGTACCGTAGGTACCTTTAAGTAGCTACAGTTTTATCAAACGTAAATTATCAATATTTATAGATATATTCAAGTATTACTACTTACATCAAAATGATCCTCGCAAAAATAAATTGAAGATTTGGGTGATACACTGGTCGGATCACGCCGTGCTAACTGCAGCCACTTTACACGAAGACTTTGCGATTGTGGCACGTGGATAAATAATTTATAAGGGCTTTTGATACTTGTATTTTCACACAAAGGAACAGCACATATTCTATAGGACTTTGAAGCCATTTTTTAAAGAATCATGAACGAAAAACTAATCTCTCACGTATTGTTTACATGAAGACAATTACATCGTGACGTCACGCCTTTGATTTGTCACGTGACCTAGCGTTTCAGAGGGAAATACAAAATGTAATTATTAAAACTATCTTTTTGTTATTAAAATGGCTCTAAATATAAGAAAAAGATTTTTCAAGCGTATCTTTAGCGACTTTAGAACATTTTGAAGTACTTTACGAAAATCTGTCAAATACCCTATTTTGTCTTTTCAAGCAATTCGACTACTTCATCATTCAACTTCATATGTAGGTCAAACAGCGTTACATTCCGTAACGTAAATTGTATGCATTTAGATTAGAACCTTAAAATTTATGAAAGAAGTATCTACTTGAAGTATCTCATTTATGAGATGTTTCAGGTGAAACATCTCATAAATGAGTTCAAGAGTATCTCTCGTAACTGACTCTATATCTTCATAGCAGTAATGACCCGCTGAAACGTTTATTTTGGCCGGTTCGTCCTGTGAGAACAAATCTCAGATCGCAATAAATCGTACCGGGAACGGAGATTTATCCTTTGATCAGCGTCTCTCTAGTCTCCGAATACATGAGAAACACAACAACATAAATAAAAGAAAAAAAAGGTAAATGTATGTACATTCCGTACATGTTTATTTGTTCGAAATAACTAATAATGGAAATCTATACGACCCTATTTAAGCAAATGAAAAAAACCAACACAAAATCAGTAAATATGGCAGGGGCGGGAGCCATTCATAACGCATAATTTAAATTGACATCTTTATGTCAATATAAATATTATATAATAAATTATTAATTTATGCCTTTTGATAAGTATATACTATATAGTATACTAATCAAATTATTAGCATATAGTATACTTATCAAAAGGCATAAATTGGCATACATTGAAGGGTAGGTTAGGTTAGGTATTTCTTTTATTCATTACCAGTCAGCAAACTATTTCAAATTATACCAAATGATTAGTATGCGTTCTAAAATTATGCATTTTAAATTTCTGTGAAAAATCTAGACCCGACAGCGGATACCCTTTTAAATGTTAGATATTTTCAAGAATGGATATTTTTCTATTCCATTAAAGCTTTGATATTTATAACCTTAATATTTAAAGGATAACAATAATGTATGTTTGAAATGTACCTTAGCAATTTTGTTTGCCAACATTATTTACATCGTAATGCCTTACCTAATGCCAAATCGAGTCACTCACGGCCAAACTTATTCCATAAAATTAAATTAAACAGCCCCTGTCTTCTATATTTATGCCGAAATGTTGCTGGCTACATAGCGCTGTCCTGATTTCCCTATTCCTAATAATTACGTAGACAAAATGATGCGAGAAATTAATCTGTCTCTCCGTGTATGAAGAGTTGTACGTTGAATACACGTACGTACTGTTATACCCCTTAGATGCTAGACCCTGACCCTTCATCAGCACTGCTGTGCCGAATCAGCAACCTATGTATCAGAGCTTCTCATAGCAGTGTTCAGTAAGCCTCAGTCTGATTTCAACTCCCGGCTGGAGCGGTTGCCTAAGGATCCGACAGATCCTCGCGTATATATATATTATAATTATCCTAAGTGTTAATCTTGAATTAAATAAATAAGTACTATATCGTGTCAGTGTAATTATCCTTTTTTTTTAAAACGCCTTCCGGTTCATCCCTTATAAAATTTTGGTGGCAGCGGTGGGATACGAAAATCCCAGTGGCCTGGTAAACCGCTCTAGTTCAGACTCATCTGCGTACCGGAAGGCTTAATAAAAGTGTATATCCAGTGCATAAAAGTGCATACCCAGTGCATAAAAGTGCATACCTTGTGCATAAACGTATATACCTACCTAGTGCGTATACAATCTATCCGTCACGAAGACACCTTCGAGTCCTGGAAAGGGACTTATCTGCTCTGCCCATCCATCACGAAGACACCTTCGAATCCTGAAAATAACCATCAAGTCGCCCTGTGAAGAAGTAACAGTTGCATCCCGAACCGCAATCACTTACCTTTGACGACACGAAGATCGCTGTAAAAGAAAATTATTGTGGAAAATTGTCCGTTTTCCCACTTATATTGTGACCCGTCGTGCCATTCAATATCCGAAGTCATATCAAGAATTAAACCCGTCCAAGAATTTAATCAAGTCCGGCTAGACAGTGTCTTATCGCTGCATAATGCATCCGGCCGCCGTGCTTATCTCCGTCGCCCACGCGTTGCTCACACTGTAAGTCCTTGGTCACTGTTTAGTCTAGAGATTTTAAGGCCTCTTAATTAATATCGACGTTTCATTTAATCATTCTTATCCATTCTTATTAGAGAATATATAATAATTATTTTTTAAATTTTTAAGTATAATTATGCCAAAAGGATTCAAGGAGGAGAAGGACAAATTATCTCTTGAGAACCCAAATCCCAAATCAACTGATAGTAATATACCAAATTCACCTCTTTCTTCTCCTCGCATTACAAGAGCCACTGCCACGTTCCCGGTATCAGTCGAAATGAAATTGAATACCTTGTTCAAATTTGTTAAATCATATGACGGTAATCGTGAAACTCTCAATTCATTTATTGTAAATTGCAACAACGCCTACGAACTTGCCTCAGAATCTCAAAAGCCTATACTATTTAAATATATATTGAGCCAGTTAAATGGAAAAGCGGAAATTGCATGTTCTATAAAAGAGTTTACATCTTGGGATCAATTAAAAGACTTTTTAAAAACACAATTTAGTGTGAGAAAGCATTATTCACATCTATTAACCGATCTTCAAGAGAGCAAGCAAAGCCCGCAAGAAAACGTCAGCCAATACGCGTTACGCGTGGAAACCTACCTTTCACAATTGCTTACTGAAATATCTTTATCCATTTCAAAAACCAAAGAATTACCTGGCCGCACCGCGGCTATGGAGGATCTTGCCCTCCATCATTTTCTCATGGGATTACACCCTCGTATATCAAACATTGTGAGGTGTAGGTCACCAAAAAACTTTAACGAAGCGATCAATCTAGCTGTGTCAGAAGAACGTATACAACAGAGCCTGTACAAACGTCCACAGCCTGAACAAAAGTCGAATAACAGCTACATTAATAGTAACAATAATCGATTCAGAACTGGCCTTTCGGCTAGGCCAAATTTTACCGCACAACCAACACAAAGAGCATCCTATCCGTCAGCATCGGAACCCTTCTGCCGGTATTGTAAGAGTGCCGGACACGATATCAGCGTTTGTAGGAAACGCGAATATAACAATAGCCGTTTCAGAGTACCCCAGGGTACATCGACTAGCCAAGGTACACATAGACCACCTCCACGCGTCAACTACATGGAACCTGACGAGGATGCTGGTTGGGATGAGGTGGATAACTCGGAATCCGCTTTAAACGAATAAAGGGCTCTCGGCGGTGTCTCGCGAGCCCAGTACATCGACCTCCATTAATACCAATAACCCAAAATGACACCCATTCTTACGTAACCCAAATCAAATCCAAGCCCACCAACAGGGTATCCAGCCCCAAGCCGAAGGCCGCATCACTTCTCAAATCCAGGCCCACCAACAGGGTAACCAGCCCCAAACCGAAGGCCGCATCACTTCCCAAATCCAGGCCCACCGACAGGGTATCCAGTCCCAAACCGAAGGCCGTATCACTATTCGAATCTCAGGCCCACCGACAGGGTATCCAGCCCCAAACCGAAGGCCGCATCACTACTCAAATCCAGGCCCACCAACAGGGTATCCAGCCCCAAACCGAAGGCCGCATCACTTCCCAAATCCAGGCCCACCGACAGGGTATCCAGTCCCAAACCGAAGGCCGTAATCCTAATAAATCTATAACTAACATCACTGACGTGAAAATATATGAAGTCAACTTAGACACGACTAAACGACTCCTTCCGCATGTTGTCCTCGAAACTCAAGTATCAGACATTCCTCTTTCCTTGCTAGTTGATTCGGGTTCGGCCATATGTCTACTTAAGCAGTCTAGCATTCATAAATCTCAAAAAATTATTAAGGAACCCATTAAACTTAAAGGCATAGATCCCTGCGATGAACCGACCCAAACCGAAGGTCATTTTAATTTAAAACTAAAATTAAATGGAAATAAATTTTCTTCATACAAATTTCACATTGTTAAAAACATTAACCTACCTTATGATGGAATAATAGGTACAGATTTCTTAACAACCTTTGGCTGCAAAATTGATTATATTCATGATATACTGAGAATAGGAAACCAAATTATTAAATTACACTTTTTTGATCCATTCTACATCATTCCCCCACGCACTGAAACCGTGATCGAATGCTCAGTAAAAAATAATAACCTAAAGGAAGGGATCATAGTCGACCAACATTTATCAGAAAATACACTCGCGAGCAACCAAATCGACTCAAGCCCTCATTCTGCTTACAAACTTTGTTTTTACGTAAAGTATACAAGGTATTTATAAAAAAAGACTGTCATTAGAAAGCTCAATATACAAGCTTTCATAAAACACTAATATTGTTTTTTTTTTTAAATCTAACGCATTCATTTTTACATCAATAGCACTATGAGTCGTTTTGCTCATTACGCTATCCGCGACTTGCGCTAACTGCCACCCCTATAAAAGCTCTCGCAACCGGCACACCTTATCAGTCGCTTATCACAAGTTGACATGTACACATCTCCGAGAATTGCAATCATTTTTTCCACGTTACCATGGATACCACACCTGAAGAAGCCGCTCAAGTTGTTGCCTTGTTGGAACAAGGACTTAGCCAGCGAGTAGTCGCTGCCCAGCTTCGCTTGAGCCAGTCTGCTGTGTCCCGGGTCTACAGACGATTTCGAGAGACCGGTGCCTTCAATCGAAGACCAAGAACCAGCCGCCACCGGTGTACTTCTGACAGAGACGACCGTTTCATTGTCTCAACATCGCTGCGCAATCGGCATATGACGAGTGTTGATGTTCAACAAGAACTCAGGCACGTTCGTGGTGTAGCTGTAAGCGAGTGGACAATAAGAAGACGACTGAGAGCAGCCAATCTCACTCCAAAAAGGGCTGCGACGGGGCCCAAATTGACTGCAGCCCACCGACAAGCGCGTCTTCAGTTTGCTCGAGAGCATGTCAATTGGACCATTGCCCAATGGCAGTCGGTTCTCTTTACTGACGAGTGCAGAATGTGTCTGCATGGCAACGACAGAAGAGGCCGAGTCTACAGGCGTCCGGGCGAACGATTTGCCCAATGCTGTTTCGCTGAAACAGTAGCATATGGCGGTGGTTCCTGTATGATGTGGGCCGGCATCTCTTTAGTGGGAAAGACGGAGCTCGCTTTCGTGCCTGGTGGAGGCCGAGGAGGCGGGCTTACAGCTGATCGGTACATCACCGATATTCTCCTGGAACACGTTGTTCCCTATGAAGGATTTGTCGGCGAGGACTTCGTCTTAATGCACGACAATCCTCGTTGTCATACAGCGCGCATTACCCAGCAGTTTTTGGATGAAGTCCAGATGCGTACAATGGACTGGCCTGCGCTCAGTCCAGACTTGAATCCGATCGAGCATTTATGGGACCAGTTAAAACGAAGAGTACGAGCCAGAAATCAAGCCCCTTCGACGGTGGAAGAGTTGAAGGCAGCATTGTTGGAAGAGTGGGTTAACATACCTCAAGAGGACGTCAAAAAGTTGATCAGATCAATGAAGAATCGACTTCAAGCGGTGATTAGGGCTAGGGGGGGGGAATACCAAGTATTGATTTATTAAATTGTTATGTATTTTCTTAATCAATTTTCTTTTATTTCTAAAATACCCAACCACAACATCTTCTCACAAATTCCTGTTTTTCCTGTATTTATGTTTAGATATCATTAATTACAAAGATAATGAACGGATATTGATAATGGTGATATCTTATTAAAGCTGCAGTTTGGAGCTTTCAGATGATATATAGTTTTTAAAAATATCTCCTATAACTTTCTTGAAAACAGAGTCTATACTCAGAGTTAGGGCTTGAGTCGATTTGGTTGCTCGCGAGTGTATATTAATCTCTAATTGTATCGTCAAGGTCAAAGATAATAACCGTATTAACTTGACAATCGCCAACACCTCTGAATCACCTATCAATATCAATTCAAACCTAAATCTTACCCTAGAACCTTTAAACGCAGTCGCGTTCCCGATCAATACAACCATAAATAGCATATCTAGAACCCGACAAGTTATCGATTCACTAAGGACTGAGCACTTGAATGAAGAAGAAACTGAAGCCCTTCTAGAACTTTGCTCCCAGTATTCGGACATTTCTCACCTACCAGACGACCAACTCACACATACTTCTGCCCTTGCTCATGACATTAGAACTAGCAACGACAATCCTATCCACACGAAGTCATACCGTTTCCCTGAATGTCACAAAAGAGAAGTAGAAACTCAAATCAGCGACATGCTCGATCAAGGTATTATAGAACCGTCATCCTCGCCCTGGAGCTCACCCATTTGGGTAGTTCCTAAAAAAGCAGATTCCTCAGGTAAGCGCAAATGGCGTATAGTCATAGACTACCGCAAATTGAACGACATTACTATCGGCGAAACTTACCCAATTCCACAGATATCGGAGATCCTTGACCAACTAGGGAACAGCAAATACTTTTCAACCTTAGACCTCACTTCCGGTTTCCACCAGATTCTAATTTCCCCTGCTGACGCACCCAAAACCGCTTTTTCTGTGCCGCAGGGACATTTTCAGTTCAATAGAATGCCGTTTGGGCTTAAGAATGCCCCTTCAACCTTCCAAAAATTGATGAATAACTGCCTTTCTGGCCTTCAAGGAACACGATGCTTCGTATACTTGGATGACATCGTAATTTACACATTTGATTTGAAAACCCATATTTCTAATTTAAAAGTCGTTTTTACAAGACTACGTAACTTCAACTTAAAACTAAAGCCTGAGAAATGCGAGTTCCTAGGTAAAGAAGTCACCTATCTAGGCCATATTATCGGCGAAAATGGCGTTAGACCTAACCCTGAAAAAACAAGGGCAGTTAAAGATTTCCCAGTTCCCCGATCTCCCAAGGATATCAAGTCCTTCCTGGGCCTAGTATCGTACTATCGAAGATTTATATCTGATTTCGCCAAACTGGCCAAACCTCTCACATCCCTGTTAAAAAAGGACGTTGTATTTGAATGGCGGAATGAGCAGCAACTCGCCTTCGAATCTTTAAAAAATAAACTCGTTTCAGCGCCAATCTTGGCATATCCCGACTTCACACAACCATTTCTTTTAACCTTAGACGCGTCAAACTATGCTATTTCGGCAATCTTATCGCAAGGTCCAATTGGACAAGACCGTCCAATTGCATACGCTTCTCGTACACTGAATAAAGCAGAAAACAATTACAGCGTGACAGAGAAAGAATGTCTCGCAATAATATTCGGTACCAAAACCTTTCGGCCCTACCTTTACGGCAATCGTTTCAAAATATTGACCGACCACAAACCACTCCAATGGCTTTTTAACTGCAAAGATCCTGGCTCCCGCCTTATCCGTTGGCGCCTTAAACTAGAAGAATTTGAATATGATATCCAATACAAAAAAGGCAAGATCAACGCCAATGCCGACGCCTTGTCACGTTTCCCCGTGAACCCTATCTAACCCGAATTCAATTCCGATCTTAATCCTAATGCAGAAGACTCTACCGAATACTTAGACAGATACTTGATGGACCTGTTGGTAACTCCACCATCATTTAACCCTGATGATATGTTTTTCTCTTCGCCGGATCCTCCTAACAGAAGTGAGGACGTCCAACCACTTCCTGAAATCACCTTACCCTCCAGTAACCTTGATAACATATTAGATGAACTAGGAATTGAAATTACCAACTCACCTGCTCCCTTGCCTGAAACAACACTACCTTCAAATAACCCCAAAAGCGTATCAGAAGAACCTGAAACCGCAATGACTGACCCACCTGCTCCATCGACCGAGCTGCAATCAAACCTTGTGTCTCAACCGGCTAATAGTCCCATTCCTTCCACTAGTGCATGTCCAGATCGACCAGCTGACGACTACCCTACTTTCCTTAAAATCATGACCGACAAAGATAGGACTTTTGACACACAAATAGAGGAATTTAACGATAGTTTATTAAAGTGCCCCACCAAAGTGATTCTAGTCCCCACATCCATTGACCTAGACGAGTCTAACCCCTATATCCAAGAAATCCTAAGTTATCCAGAAACCAATACTGAAATACACGACTCTGAAAGGGAACTTTTCTCATTCTCGAAGGTCGAATCAAACAATAAACATTATTACTTACTGTATTACAAGGTACACCACTTCGACGAAGCAACTTATCCCGAGTTATTCCAGACTCTTAAAACAATAAGAAATGAACTAGTCACCCTTCAAGAAATAAAAGAAGTAGGGATATCTGATCTAAAGAACCCATATGAAAAACATTCATTTATAAAAATATATAATATATTAACATATTTGTTTCACGATACCCAAATTAAAATCAAAATCTATCATAACAATGTAACCTACCCTACCGCAACTGAAATCAAAAAGATCCTTTTCGATAACCGGCCAGTAGCCGGCCATCTGGGCTCTACTCGAATATATAACCGAATTAAACAAATGTATTATTGAAAGGGTATGCGTAGTGACATAGAGTCTTATGTGAGCCAATGTAAATCCTGTCAAGAGAATAAGGCGCTCAGGAAAGTAAACCGTGCTCCTATGCAAATAACCAGTAGTTCGACCAAACCATGCCAACGCATCTCTCTTGACATTGTAGGTCCACTGCCAGAAGCAGGGCCCGCAAAACTAAAATTCATTTTAACAATACAAGACGATCTTACTAAATTCTCCTCTGCCTATCCAATTCGCAGTACTACAGCAGAAGAACCGAGTGAATGCCTTATACATTACATCTCCATCTTCGGTATTCCAGCAACAATACTCACGGATCAAGGAACTAACTTCACCTCAGACTTATTCAAAAAGACTTGCCAATTTCTTAAAATAAAAAACCTATGGTCCTCTCCGTATCACCCCCAGACCCAAGGTGCCTTGGAGAGAAGCCACTCTACCCTAAAGAAATACCTGAAGTCATATATTAACGACGATCAATCCAATTGGCCGCGTTACGTATATACGGCAATGCTTGCCTATAATACATCAGTACACTCCACGACAAATTTCACACCTTATGAACTGATGTTCGGAAATAAGCCGTTCATACCAAATTCCATATATACCGAATCTCCTGGAGCAACTTACCCCGACTATGTCCGCATGCTCCAAAACCGTTTGAGATATTCCCGAGAAAAGGCTTTAGAATTAATTAGGAAATCTAAGGAATCGTCAAAAGCTTACTACGACACACGTACCCGTTCGACAAGCTATAAGGTTGGTGACTACGTATACCTTAAGAATCACTTGAGATTACGTAAAGCACTTTCGCCCCTTTGGAAGGGCCCCTATAAAATCATAAAATTAAATGGTAATAATACACTTACGTTACTTATAAATCGCCGTCACGTCACCCATCACTTTGATCAAGTGAAGCCAGCTGAAGTCGGCAACAACCTCTACATATAAATACTAGTTAGATAACTTACCAATAGTAAATAAATAAAACTAAGAACACTTACCTTACTGCTTTTGCTACATCGATTGCATAGCATCGTACCTAAGTAAAATTATATAAAATAAGTAGGCATAACAATAGGATAAGATAGGATACTTACCTTAGGTTAATCACTATAATTATCATTTGCAGTTCCGTACGGGACGAATCTCATCGTGATTTCATCCGGCCGATTACTTCGAGCTCAGGTCTTTATTTCGACTATTTAGGGAAACTCAAAATTAACAACGTTCAACTAAAAATCCTAATACCGGTTGACATTTCACACTTCGGCCCTCATATAACTAACATTGAAACCGCTTTAGAGATTACGAGGCATCTGTGTAGCCAAACACAAATAGCGGAAGTCGTTTCGGAATGTAAAAATAGACTACGACCACTAACAGTACGATATCAAGATATGAACAACGAATTCACTTCTATTTCCCATTTGACTGACAACCGACGGAAGCGTAGAGCTTGGATAGGAGGTATAGGCACATTACTTAAACAAATTATTGGCACCTTAAATGAAGACGACGCTTTGAGATATAACGACGCGATTGAATCCCTTCAAAACGATAATAAACAGCTAGCCTCACTAATGAAAGAGAACATTTTGGTAACTACTTCAGTGATGACATCCTATAATAAATCCCTAAATACGATTAAAGATTACGAAGCTAATCTAGAGGAAGCTATCGACAAACTCTCGAATTGCGTAACAAATATTACAAAATTAACTAACGGACTACACATACTTGCTAGTGTAAATGAAATTCTCAGTACATTAGAAACCTCAATACTCACTTTGTCATTTCAATTGGAAGATATAATCAACTCCATACTATTTAGTACTCAAAATACCTTACATCCCTCAATAATAACTCCAAGTCAACTGCATCGAGAACTTGCCGATAACTACCGCCATTTGGCTAGTGACCTTGAGTTGCCCGTACCTTTAAACGTTAATTCTGTACACCTAATTTTAAGTATATCTAAGTTACTATGCTATTATATAGATAATAAGATAATATTTGTTCTGCGAGTGCCTTTGGTAAATACTAAGGAGTATATGTTATACCACAACATCCCCCTTCCTACACCGCATAATGCTAAAAAGCCAAACTCATTTAGTTTAATAGTTCCAGAAAATAGGTATATAGCAATGACCAAGGACAAATCCCATTATTGTGTGTTTAATAATTTAGGAAATTGTAAAACTGTCATGCCAGGTAATTTCATTTGTGATACTGAAAATGTGTACGCGACTGATGCTAAACCGATTTGTGAAAGTAAATTACTAGCAAAAGTGATAAGTGTTAAACCAGCACAGTGCGAGACAAAAAGTGTTTATGGGACCTTGGACATTATGAAACCTCTGGCGAACAATATGTGGATCTACGTCCAATCGGAACCGAATAAACTCTCAATAGACTGTTTAAATTCTAGTTTATATGAAACCGATATCCTGGGTACAGGAATAGTGACAATCCCCATCGATTGTATCGGGTACTGTAAAAGCACTACGCTACTATCAAAATACGTTTTGAATATCACATCCCCTATTAACCATTTTCCAGATTTTAACTTGATCAATGACACTTGCTGTAACTTAAATAAGATTAGTAATTTAATAAATAATGTGTCCCCTGTCCACTTACAAAGTATAGACCTAGATGATCTTAACTTAGAAAACAAATTATTAGTAAAATCTTTGAATGATTTGGAAAAAATTGGAAATCCGTCAAAGCCACATATTTTAGAATACGGGACACATTACTCTATACTTACTATTATACTTTGTATTGTATTTTTCCTTTATTGTACTTACCTAGTTTCTAAGAAAATATGTAAATCCGGCAGCAACCCGCTCACTAAGTTTAAATTCAGAGTAATAACATCATCTCCTGATGATGTCCCTGATGAGATCTCCGAACAAACAGACAGACAAGACCCTGAAATAGAATTGAATCCTACTGCCCTTCTCAGAACGAGAATCTAACGGAGACTTGGAATCAGCCCCAAGTCTCCTCTTAAAGGGGGAGGTGTTATACCCCTTAGATGCTAGACCCTGACCCTTCATCAGCACTGCTGTGCCGAATCAGCAACCTATGTATCAGAGCTTCTCATAGCAGTGTTCAGTAAGCCTCAGTCTGATTTCATCTCCCGGCTGGAGCGGTTGCCTAAGGATCCGACAGATCCTCGCGTATATATATATTATAATTATCCTAAGTGTTAATCTTGAATTAAATAAATAAGTACTATATCGTATCAGTGTAATTATCCTTTTTTTTAAAACGCCTTCCGGTTCATCCCTTATAACAGTACGTTATATAAATTTCAATTAGGTTGGTAGGTTTTGTAAAAAATAAAATATAAATGAGGTTTACATTGTTTGGATATTTTAAAATATAGCAGTTTTTGAGTTAAACAAAAATGAATACCTTTAAAAAAAATTGCTTTGTCCGTACAGTATTCCAGCTTTTCAATCGGAGCTTCAACATCCCTTGAATAAAAATATAAACATAAATATAATAAATAAACCATATTTGCATTACAAAAGCGACAAACAAGATGTGGAAAATACTTTAACAAAATTAATTAACGAAAGGGTTGAGGACACGACATTCATCAGCAAGCCAACCTACGCATAAGTGTTGAATTTCCTCAATTGTTTTCCAACATAAATCCAATATATAAAGTTCTATGGCTATTGTAAAACATTGACATTTCAAAAAAGATTTTCGAATTGTCGTAATATTGACAAAGTAGTCAAAAAATATCAAAAAGTGGACAAATGTTCCAACATGACCTATTTGAAAGGTTTTTTCTCTGTAATTATAATTTTTATAGAAAATTTGTTTTTATTGTCTTTAATGATTTTTATCTTTAATGCCTGTTCAATTTGAAATATAAAACTCATTGATATAATATTTCTAGCGCCACCGTGTAAGAAAGAACTAAGTATTATGTCAACCAAACTGGTCATTACGTATTACTCGCGATTTAATTTCGCATTGCGATTTTAACGGAACCCATTTCCACTGAACGCTCTCCAAAAGTAGTTGGATCGAGGAATTTCTTATGCAGGCGCTTTAACGTTCCTGCCTTATACATTGGTGCACTATTCTGTATTCGGTCTGAACTTCGTCCATATTTGCGTTTAATCTTACTTCATTTCTGCAAATGTATCTTCCTGCAAACAACTTATATGCATTTTAAGAAAGGACGAGAATCTTCAGATATTTTCTATATGCTCTTAACTTGATTATCTTGAATTAACTTGAATTTGTAGTGTAGTAGCTAAGTATGTGATACTCCTTGACTTCTTGGATTTTATTTCGTTGTTCGGCTTAATTGAACACTAACTTATATCTGTTGAGTCCCTTATTACAAACAATAATCACTAATGAAGATAGGATAACATATGTTTATATTACCAATTTTTTTTTAATTACATTACATTATTATTTCGGTTTGTTAAATTACGACATCGATGTTACACCTAATATAATAATAAATAATATTTCTGACATTCATACCAATTAGCCTAGGTCAAAGTAAGCACTATAATGATTGTGTTACCACAGAATACCTCTGACTTAGTAACAAATGCTCGTATTCATCTCACAAATATTTGCCTCTTCCGGGACTCGAACCCAGGACCGTCGGTGCGAATGACAGGATCGCCACCGTTGTACCGAACGGTCGTCATTGAATGATATCGGTTTCACCTTACCGGTGATACAGGATATATTTTTCACGCATATCTAGACGTATATGTATGTAGGTTTCTGTAAGGCGTCACTAGTCGAGTAGCAGTAGAGGATACTTGTTTTTTTTTTGGAAACGATCTTAAGGTACACGACTCGGCTTATTTTCTAAAATAAAAACCCTTAGTTTATTCTTCCCAATTTCAAATTATAAGTATTCTTAATATTGCATGATTGAGTCCAAAATTAACTAAAAACTTTCTAACAGCGCACATACGCTAAAGACTACCACTTAACTACATAGCTCACCGATGCGGAGATGATATTATTATAAACATACGTAACGTTAACACATACTGATTTCAAAAAACACGTGGGTCAAGTTTCCAAACTCCTATTCATAAAGAACTAAATGACAGCTCTAAATATGTTAATAGAGCTATATCAGAAGTTTTAAATTGATTCCCCAGTAATAATACGAGTACTTCTTAAACTTAGAGAAAACATAATGTAAGTTTGAACTTCAATAATACAGTAGTCGATTTGGTTAAAGATATATAATTTTTAATTACGACTGAATAGATTCACTGCTGCGGCAAATCATGTTAAAAAAATAAAGCTTACAACTCGGTTACAATATCTGTGGACCTCGCTGGAATGTCAAGTCCCCTCCCCGTTCTCTTGAAAAAGAATAAAAAAATAAAATAATAAAAGAATAAAAGAGTAAAAGTATAATATATTTTATTTATAGTTCATGATTATTATTGTTTACAATTGGCTACGCAGCCCTCCTGCCATATTGGAAGAGCAAAGTATTCATCATGCAAAATAGACATCGTGCATCTGAGGGCGCTTGCGTCAATTCTATGTAGAACACATCTACCGCCGTTTTTAATATGATCATTCATTCTACTTCTCAATGTTGTAACGAATATAACGTTTACTAGATTTTTTGGGTTTTTTATTTAAATCTCATAAAAAACTCGCAAATGTCTCGAGCGAAGACATAAATTGGCGACCGTGACAGGACACGAAATACAATATTCATCATTCATCTTCAATTACCGCTGATCATTGCTTCGTGCCAAGTTGCTCACGAGAGGTGACGACGTTGCAAGTTAGCTGGAAAAAGAAGATTCCAATTCACGAAAATACTCGAATAGTTTAATCATCGGACAGCGTCAGGTTCCTGCAGTGAAGCAATCTACAACTTCTCCACGAACAAAGTTGTCGCGCCGTGATTCTTCTCCAATCGAGCTAAGTGAATGGAATGGACCATAATTTCCTATACAATTTTCTTTAATTACCGATCTAAATTGTCTTTCATTTGTGCAATTTAGGAAAGTATTTCTTCACAAACGTAAGTACAAATTCGATATTCTGTTTGAATATAACAAAATCCATTTATCGTGAAAATTGTTGACATTTGCAAACAATGAAATTGAATAAAGTCTAATAATAAGCTAAATATAACAGTATTTTATAACCCAATAGTAGATATTACATCTTTAAGCAACTTTAAAATCATTACTTCGCCTCACTATTAAATAATTTTGGGGCTAAAATTACAACTTTTATTTCATTTATAACTTGGTAAATTTCCTATTAAATAATTTTGGGGCTAAAATTACAACTTTTATTTCATTTATAACTTGGTAAATTTCTGTATAAAACATTATTAAAATCAATAGTTCCTACTTTAAATTTCATTAAACTTAGAGTACATATTTCATCAAATCATAATAAAACTTTCAAACTACCTGCGTTATTTATACGGTAAATTCCATTGTTATAATTTTGTAAATTGATTAGTTAAACCGGCAATTCCAGGTTTCATAACATCATCTTTCGACAACCCAGGCAGCCTGCATCTCCCGCGTGACAACATTTATGGTGCCAACGAAAAGAGGAGACTGGGGAATTTGGATACCTTTGTGCAGCTGAGTAGACTAATTGAATCATTGAATTTTAAATATCAGAACTTTTATTATTATTTTATATTAAATTAATTTTATTTCTTGATTACATAGCTAAATACAAACACGCATATAAGGTAAAATAAATTATTTTATATAGTTCATAGCGTTATCAAGTCATGGGTTTGGAAGATGGCAATTCTGATACAAAATCCAAATTTAAAGAACTTTCCTTAAGGCGAAGTTCCGTTAAGGGTCAACTAACTAAATTTAAAAATTATTTATTAACATTAAAATCATTAGAGTTATCAAGTATTCAGATAGCAGAGTTATCATTAAAGGTAAAAAAGCTTGAAATATTATCTACTACTTTTGATGAAATTCAAAATGAGATTGAGATCATAAATTATACTAATTTAGAATTTGAGTTGACCGAGCGAGATGTCATTGAAAGTGATATTATTACTTGCATAGCCAAGGCTAATAGCTACATTGAAGAAGCAACATTTCAATCCGATGCACGCCGCAAGTCGTTAGCAAATGAAACTTCAGGCCAGAACCATGAGTCTGAAAATATAGGGTTTAAGCTGCCGCAAATTACTATTTCCAAATTTAGCGGAGTTTATTTTCGCTGGCTTGAATTTCGGGATACTTTTTTAACCGTAATACACAATAATGAATGCATCTCTGATAATCATAAGTTCCATTATTTAATTTCCTTTCTCGAAGGTGATGCCGCGAGAATCATTTCAAATCTCGAGGTATCATCTGACAATTATAAAGAAGCATGGTCGCTTCTTTGTGAACGTTATGATAATAAAAGGCTTCTAATAAATCATCATTTGTCTGCATTGTTTAACATACAGCCTACACAAGAATCAGAGCGATCTTTACGATACCTAGTAGATCACGTCACTAAAAATTTAAGGGCTTTGTCTAATTTAGGTCAAGCCACCGATAAATGGGACGTCTTGATTATTTTTATGCTGTCATCCAAGTTGGACAATGTTACTCTGATGAAATGGGAGGAGTTACGAAATTCATTTGATGATGTTCCCACACTCAGTCAGTTCTATAAATTTCTGACTGATCGAGCTGACGTGCTAGAAGCATTATATCGCAATAACACAAAATCTAGACCCTTGATACGTAATACTCAAAATAATTACCCACAAACTACATACAATTCCAATAAATCTCATAATACAACCTTTCATAATAAATATGACAAGCCTCAAACTACTTCCAAATCCTTTGCATCCTCTAGTCACATGCCTCAAGCCACATCAAACAAAATGGTCTGCATTATTTGCAGCGAGTCACATAGAATTTATGATTGCCCTACGTTTAAAAATAAAAACAATAATGAAAAATTCGCTGATGTCAAAAAATATAAGTTATGCGCTAATTGCTTGCGACAGGGGCATCCTGTTGCTGAATGTCGATTGGGGCCGTGTAGAGAATGCAAAAAATCACACAATACTCTTCTTCACACCTACAACACGCCAAGTACATCATCAGCTGATATAGTAGCAACATTTTCAAATCAACAAATGAATCAAGTTGTGTTATCAACCGCTGTTGTTGAAGTGCTTAATCCAATCACTCTGCAAAAGGAAAGAGTGCGAGCTCTTTTGGACTGCGGCAGTCAATCTTCTTTTATCTCCACTTACCTGAAACAAAAATTACAATTAGAAATTAACAATTCAAATAAAATTAACATAATAGGAATTGGCAATAATTTATGTAACACAGTAAATGAAACATGCAAAACAAGCTAAACTAAAGTCAATAAATAATTCATATAACATTACCTTATCACTTCTGGTCCTTGATGAACTTACCAGTGAACTGCCGAAGACTCCTGTAAACATAAAACATTTGAAAATACCCACCAACATTACACTTGCAGATCCAAATTTCAACTTACCGGCTAGAGTAGACATCATTCTAGGTGCCGACATTTTCTGGGATGTTGTTGAACCGCAACAGCATTCACTAGGTTCCAAAAAACCCAAATTAATAAAGTCCAAGTTCGGCTGGCTCATAGCTGGTCCTATACATGCAAGTTGTTCTAAATACATTCAATGTAATCATTCAACCCTTTCTAACAAATCTAAGAGTGAGTTTGATTTAAAAAGGTTTTGGGAGATCGAAGAGTTGCCACAAAAGTCAATATACAGTCCCAATGAAAGGCTCTGTGAAGAACATTTCATTGCGAATACTAAGCGACTCCACTCGGGTAGATTCTCTGTCAAACTGCCCTTTCTCGATAAACCAGACTGTTTAGGGGATTCGTATAATTTAGCAAAAAGGCGTTTCCTTAATCAAGAGAAAAGATTTCGCAGGAATTCCAAGCTTAAACAACAATATACACAATTTATCAAAGAATACGCCGATTTAGGGCATTTATCAGAATCTTCCATAGCAAAACCAAATTCAAGTTATTTCCTATGCCATCACGCAGTTTTGAAAACAGATAGCGAATCAACTAAAATTCGAGTAGTATTTGATGGCTCCGCTTCGACCTCCTCAGGGTTCTCTCTTAATGACATTCTCTTAGTAGGGCCCAATGTACAAAACAGTCTCTTTTCAATTTTAGTTAGAGCTCGGCATCACAAATATCTGCTCACTGGCGATATAGAAAAAATGTATCGCCAGATCGATGTAGACAGTGATGATCGAAATTTCCAACTTATACTATGGCGAGAAGACGAGTCACAGCCAATAAAAACATACACTTTAAATACCGTCACTTACGGGACAGCAAGTGCGAGTTATTTGGCCACGCGTTGTTTATGGCTAGTAGGGGAGGAATGCGACGACATACAAATTAAGTCTATAATTCAAAAGGACTTCTACGTAGACGATCTAATAACGAGTACTAATAGCGCTACAGAGCTACTTCACATACAAAAGTCTGTCTCATCAGCATTACTTTCTGCAGGTTTACCTCTACGAAAATACAAAAGTAATGTACCCAATTTTCTTAAAGATATTGATGCTAATGCTAACAATGATCTTATATTAAGTGAATCAACAAGTACACTCGGACTTGGATGGAACCCGAACAACGACTGTATACACTTTCCTATCGAACCAGTACCAACTTCGTATAATTGTACAAAAATATCAATAATGTCGAATTCGTTTAAACTGTTCGACCCTTTGGGGTTAGCAAGTCCATGTATAATAGTACCTAAAATCATGTTGCAACGTTTGTGGCTGTTACAAATAGATTGGGATGAAACTGTTCCCCAAGATGTTAAAAAATCCTGGGACGAATTTTCTCAAAATTTATGTTATTTGAGTAACCTTAATATCCCTCGTAACGTTCTTTGCAATCAACCAGAGCTCATAGAACTTCATACGTTCAGTGACGCTTCTCAATGCGCCTATGGTGCATGTGTTTATGTTAAATCAATCGATAATGAAAATAATGCAACTATAAATTTGTTATGTTCAAAATCCAAGGTTTCACCCATAAAACCAATGACAATACCTCGTCTGGAACTTTCTGCTGCTTTGCTAGCCGCTAGATTGACAAAAGTTGTTAGTGAATCAGTAAAATACAAACCTTCCCGTATTGTCTATTGGTGTGACTCAAGCACAGTTCTGGCGTGGATACATAGCGCTCCTCGAAACTTAAAAACTTTCGTCGCTAATCACGTAGGCGAAATTGTTGAAATAACGCAACCGTCGTCGTGGAGATACGTACCTACCGCAGAGAATCCAGCTGACTTCATCTCCAGAGGTATGACTCCTCAGCAATTATTAACGTCAAATCTCTGGTGGCATGGACCACAATTTCTCTCACTGGATGATACTAAGTGGCCTGTGTTACAATCCAAAGAAATCAATAAAACTGACTTACCTGAAGTAAAGGTACATTCGGTCTCCATCAAAGAACCATTAATTTTATTCGACAACTATTCTTCTTTTACTAAGCTTTAAAGAATGTTTGCTTACGTCCGACGTTTTATTTATAATGATAAAAATCCTTTACAAAAATCACTAGGAATTTTAACCTCCGACGAATTAAGAGAATCTTTTATAACCCTTTGTTTATTAGCCCAACAAGAATGTTTTTATAATGAATTTAATCTTTTATCTCAAGACAAAGCATTGCCACATAAATCAAAAATTTTATCTTTGTCTCCATTTCTCGACGAACGTAAATTGATCAGGGTTGGTGGTAGAATCCAAGCTTCTAATTATACTTACGACAAAAGACACCCTATTCTGTTGAACTCGTCACATAATCTTACTAAACTATTATTTTCTTATGAACATCTACGACAAATGCATTGTGGACCGCAACTCTTACTAGCTTCTGTCAGGGATATAATCTGGCCCATAAATGGACGCCGTTTAGCACGACGCATAGTACATAACTGTATTATTTGTAGGAAATTCCAAGGCAAAACATTTTCTCCTAAAATGGGAATGTTACCTACGCAGCGAGTGACACCAGACTTCCCATTTATTTCGGTCGGCACTGACTTTGCTGAACCCTTTTTTATCTTAAATCGCAAAGGCCGTGGTTCAAGAATGATCAAATGCTACTTATGTCTATTCATTTGCATGCGTTCCAAATGTGTACACCTAGAAGCAGTAAGCGGTTTATCCAAAGATGAATTCATACTAACCTTACGCAGGTTCATTGCCCGCAGAGGAAAGCCAGCGGAGATCTTCTCCGACAATGGTCGCAACTTTGTAGCGGCAGCTAAGGAACTGGGCGATTTTCTAAAACTTAACAATGATTCAATTTCTAACTTTGCTGCACAGGAGGGCATCAAATTTAATTTCATTCCTGCATACTCCCCTCATTTCGGAGGCATTTGGGAGTCAGGCATTAAATCCGCGAAACATCATCTGAAACGAGTAATCGGCAATAATCACCTAACGTTTGAGGAATTACAGACTTTATTTGCACAAGTAGAGGCAATACTAAACAGCAGACCCTTATGCCCATTATCCTCTTCTCCGAACGACCTTCTTTTCCTTACCCCTGGACACTTCCTCATTGGAAGACCACTGACAACATTTTGGTCTCCAGCTCTACAAGATTTTGAACCTTCCAAACTAAAACACTACCAGAGACTGGAGCAGATGCGACAGCACTTTTGGATTCGCTGGCAAAGGGAGTACATATCAGAGCTACAGCAGCGTCAAAAATGGAGAAGGAACACCAGTACGCTACAGATTGGAGACTTGGTTCTTTTGAAAGAAGATCATTCACCTCCTTTGTGTTGGCGGCTTGGACGTGTGATTCAACTATATCCTGGTCCAGACAACATAACACGAGTTGCAGACGTCAAGACAGCTTCTGGAGTGATGCGTCGATCACTCATCCGACTTTGTCCACTACCAATACAAGAAGAGGTCATCGGTTGAAAGAAGATCTTTCAACGGGGGGGAATATGGCTACGCAGCCCTCCTGCCATATTGGAAGAGCAAAGTATTCATCATGCAAAATAGACATCGTGCATCTGAGGGCGCTTGCGTCAATTCTATGTAGAACACATCTACCGCCGTTTTTAATATGATCATTCATTCTACTTCTCAATGTTGTAACGAATATAACGTTTACTAGATTTTTTGGGTTTTTTATTTAAATCTCATAAAAAACTCGCAAATGTCTCGAGCGAAGACAACAATACTATCCCCATGATGCTTGTTTTGTGCACCGTACCTAAGCGCTGACCTGACGTCATCAGGTCCACAGATATTGTAACCGGGTTGTACGTTGTTGCAAATTGATATACCATAAGACAGGTATTCGGATCATAAGACATTTTTAAAAATATTTATGATTTTGGTTAACACATTAATATTCTTTTAGATATACCGTCTATCATAAAATCTAATTTAATATTAAACAGCAATTGGCATTAAACAATTTATTCTGAAGTGTAACAGTAGGATCCGATTTTCCTTTGCATCGAAAATTAGATTAACTGCAATAGATAATCAATAGATTCGGTCTGTTCGAGGCTGCAGTACTTCATTTAAATTCATTCTTAGAAAACAAAACCCTTGAGCTTGAGAAAGTTTATAAAACCGAGGTGCTGCAACAACTTCATGTCTCTCAGTATCGCTCTCACCTCAAGTTGCGAGTCTGATGCCAGAGCTCATTCAATTGCTACTATCACAAAAGTAAAAAGTTCTAGCTGCCTCAATACTGAGGAAAAATAAAGATTAACAGTTGCGTCTCAATATATCTATGAAATTATTATGTATCTACGAAAATTTACTTGACATAAAAATAAACTTGTTGTTCCAAGGATCAGTCTTCAAAAAACAAGAGGCCCATTTTTGAGCAGATGTTTCGCTTCTTTCTCATACGTTTAAAATAAAGTTCCACACAAGGTCACTGAACTTCCTATGTAAAGTTTAAAAGTGTCGTTAAAAATACACTCACGAACATTTGTTCGCCAATATATATTACAATTAGGAATTGCAATCCAGCAAAGTGGGATCCCGCGATCCAGCGGGATCCAGCTCCATTTTAGACTCTGCGGGATCCCGCAGTGCAAATCCGCAAGCATTAGCCGGTGCAATTCAAATTGCCGCCTTTAACCTATTCAGCAACGCGTCTTACGAGTGATGTTGCCGTTCAATCTTTTGTTTTGCGTCTGAATTTCATGTACACACGCACATATTTGTGACTGATTATTTGATTATTTAATATTTCTAAAGTTACGATTAACTAGGTCTACAATGCTGCTGCTGTTTGCAAATACTGAGTGAAGCACTACCTTACCTAACCTCACTTAAATTTCATCAATGTAGTATCAGCGGTTTATTCCTCCATGGTAAAGTCTATATTTTTTTTGACATAGCCTATGTCCGTCAGGTTATTATCATGTATGTTCATGCCAAAATTCGTCCGAATCGGTCGAACCGTTAAGTAGCAGGAGGGAAGACAAGCGAAATTTGTGAGTTGCCTAAAAGAGAGCTTCGCTCAATTATTTATTTAATTAAGAAAAATTCAAAGACTATTAGTAAACTTAATTCATATGATACTCTTTGTGAATACAAAAGACTGATTGTATCTATTGGGTTGGGGAATAAGTTCGTTCGGTTTTTTCAAAGTGCTTTCTTTCAACAAAAACCAATAATTATAACAATAAATTGATCAATAATGTATTCGCCGTTACTGTTTACAACCTCCTCCCACCTCTCGACTAATTTGTTGATGCCGTTCCGCCAAAAATCGTCCGGTCTGGTGTCGAAGAAGTTGATGAGCCAGTTTTTGAGGTCCTCTTCGCCGTCGAAGATAACACCCCTCATTTGATTCGACAAGGAATGGAAAAGCTGATAATCTGTTGGCGCAAGGTTCGGAAAGTACGGTGGATGCTGAAGAACCTCCCATTCGAGTTCTTGGAGTGCGGTTTTGACGACTTGTGCAACATGGGGTCTGGCGTTGTCGTGGAGCAAGATGACTTGGCCTTGTCGGTCAGGTCTTTTCAGTCGCATAGCCTCATTTACACGGCGTAGAGCTCCTTGTTGACTGTTGCGTTCCGTTCAAGCATTTCCCCGTGTATCGCACCTCAAGGCGATGAAGACATCGAATTCTGCAGGTCGTCCACTGCGAGGCATGTCTTCGAGATCAAAGTCACCATTTTTGAACTTTGCAAATCATTTCTGTGCTGCGCGCTCACCTATGACACCTTCTCCATACACGTTGCATATGTCACGAGCGGCTTCAGCTGCTTTTTGACCCCGATGAAAAGCGAAGAAACGTAGATGTCGAAAATGCTGATTTTTGTCACCTGGGTATTCCATTTCGAAGCCCAGAAAATAGGAAAAACTAAAAATATTCGAAAAACAAATAACACAGTTCTGTAGAGCAGAAAAGGCACTGTCTAATGAATACAAACACTTTGCTCAACAACAAACAAATACTTTAAATAATCCTCTTCGAAAAAAACCGAACGAACTTATTCCCCAACCTAATATTACCTCAGATAAAGAGTAGAATTAATATTTTTAGTTAAGTACAAAAGTACCTATAATACGAAGTTCTACCAAATATTAATATTTTGTGTTTCTGGACCTTTTATTAATAAATAAGTAGCCGAACTGGTGAAATTATTAACCAATTATTAGAGGGGCGTTGTTACTTTTTGTATTTTTAATAAAAAGTTAGTTATAACCATAATAAAGTTTATTATTTTTAATTCCATAAGAACGCTATAAACTACGCAGTATCCCGCAGAACCCCGCTGTTACGAAGTCAATCCAGCAAAAATCACGCGGGATTGGGAGCAATGCGGGATTGCAATCCCTAATTACAATATCGGTGATTATTTAAAGGACATTCGTGGAGTTATGCCTTGTTTCTATATATATATATATAGCTAAACATGTAGACAACAGTTACGCTGCCATCATGTTTCAATTGTCATGGAATAAAAAATAGAAAAAAAAAATTAAATAAAATACAAATAGATTCTTTTTGGTGTATTTTTTAATTATAGGCTTTTTAAAAAAACCAAATTTGAGGGGCAATTTGTCGATAAAAAATGCTATAAAAATGCTTTAGAAATATATATATATATATATATATATATATTTCTAAAGACAATACTGTCTTTAGAAAGATTTATAAAATCCGTTGATATTAATAGTTAATTTTTCTTATACATCTTGGTAGTTCTAGGAAAGTTTTCTTTATTGTTCCTCAATTTGAGTTAAATTCCATTTTCCGTTTAAGTTTGATCAGGCGTTTTTATTTATTTTCGAAAAACAAACATTGATCATGCATTGCCTAAATTAGAAAATATATTTAGTCAATTGTAAATATTACTATAAATTAGAATTATCCCATGCTTATATGCAATTAGATGTAAAAGAGTCTTCTCAATCGTCACTTATCATAAATACACACAAAAAAATATACAAATTCAAAAGAAGCTGTAAATTCTAGTGCTCCAGCTATAACCAGCTAATTCAAATGGTGATGGAAATTATTTTAAAAGATTTAATTGTGTCTGTTATTTAAACGACATATTATTTTATGGGACTTCTTCAAATTAATGTAGAAGTAATTTGATGAAAGAATGAGAAAAGTTCAAAAATTACAATATTAAGTGTAATTATGACAAATGTGAATTTTACTAAATAAGTATTGACTTCTTAGGCCACACAATAAGTGAGGGAGGGGTAAAACCATTAAAAAGTTAAATATTATTTGGGGCTGGTAAATTATTACCATAAATTCCTCGTTAATTCCTCAATCATTCTGCACTGTATAACTTGACAAAGTCTGGAGTCAAATTCAATTAGACACAGGAATGCCAAAATGCATTTGTAAATTCTAAGGAAATGTTATGTAGTGACAGTGTATTGGCATTCTATGACCCAAGTAAATATATAGTAATATATGCGGATGCTAGTCCTGTAGGAGTTGGAGCCATTCTTTGTCATACAATAGGGAAAACAGATAAACTAGTGTTATAAGGTTCATCATCCTGAACAACTGTTAAAAAATATAGTCAAGTAAAAAGAGAGGCATTAGCAATAGTTTTTGCAGTGCAAAAATTTCATAAATACATACGTGGCTAATATTTTGTGTTTGTGACGGACAATGAACCTGTTAAATTTTTATTTAATCCTCAAAAAATACCTATTGTTACTGCCAAAATACAAAGATGGGCTGTAATTTTGTCTAGTTAAAATTATACCATTGAACATAGAAAAGCTATTCATCACTATAATGTAGATACTCTGAGTAGGTTACCAGCTTCTGTAACTGAAGAAATATTTTATATAAAGTCATTTCAACTATCAGAAGATTTTTCTTTAATATAAGGAAATTGTTAAATGTAGTGCATCAGATCCAGTATTAAGTAAAGTAATGTATTTGACAAAGAATGTTTGAGAAAAGTGCTGCTTAGTATTCTAATTTGCAAATTTTCTATTCAAAAAGACTTTTAATGAATTAAGTGTAGAAAACGACTGTTTGTTAAACGGATTCAAAGTTGTGGCACCAAACCAGTTAAGAACGGAGCCCGAATTTTGAAATTCGCGAAAATTCCTATCGAAAAAATAATGTTTATAGATATTACGCTCCTCTCCAATATATGGTGCTTGCGAAGCTTTATGCTTAGCGACTGCATCGCCTAGTATTTTTACACGTTTATATGTTATGTCAAATAATTTTAAACAAAAGTGTACAACAGTAACACAGTTGGCTTTTAATGTGATTCAGAAGATTGCAATACGATAATATCGAGCAAAAAACACAAATCCAGAAGTTTACGTCTATCATCAAGGGTTAACAATTTATATTGCTTACATTTATCTTTGTACGATTTTATTTCTAAATTAAGAAGACGGAAATTTAGATGCTTTAAAAATATTTTCTGTAGCCGTTCCAAGCGGTGTAAATCCACATTGAGGCTTCCAAATGGAACTGGCATATTGAACATCATTTCGAACGTAAGTGAAGTATACTATATTCCGTGAAGTATTTACAAGTCCTAATTACAAAATCAAGGTTATAACCAGGGATGTTGCGAATATTCGCATCCGCATCCGCATATGCGGAACTTCCGCATCGATTTAGACATCCGCATCTGCATCCGCATCCGCATAAATCGATGCGGAGCTGATGCGGATGCGGATGCGACAAGAAAGAAAGAGGAGGGGCCGGCGAGTGGCACGTGTCGACCGAGTAAAAGATTGAAGATGATACGTGGATACCACTGAAAATGTTTAGAACTGACCAGTTAGAAACATTGCTAATGAAAACTGTTATTCGAATTTAAATTTTAAAACTCTGGTAATCTAATGTAGTGTATTGCATTCATTTGTCATTTGTTTTTGTGAATTGGCGGCAAATCTAACACTCTTGTTACAAATGAAAATTAACCTAACGCGAGAAAACTTTCGTTCAATAATTTATTATGACTTTCGTTATGGGCTAACTCAATAACAAAGCCATGATAGGTTGCGAATAGCATTTTTTAATGAAGCCCCATCTCGTGCCACTATTTACAATTGGTTTAACGAGTTTAAGCGTGGACGTATCAATCTCAAGGATGATCCGCGTGAAGGACGTCCTTTAACAGCGACTACTGAAGATAACATCAGTACTGTGCGACGCATGATAGAGGATGATAAGAGAGTGACCTATCAGCAGATACGGGCAAGCCTAGGCATTGGTATGAGTCAAGTTCAAAAAATATTACACGAACATTTAGGCGTCAAGAAGCTTTGTACCATATGGATTCCCCATACTTTAACCGACGGCCAGAAACACCTTCGCATGGACTGGTGTCGGCAAATGTTAGATAAGTTCAACGGCGGTGACTCAAATGCTGTATTTGATATCGTAACAGGTGATCAAAGCTGGATATATTGCTATGAACCCAAAACCAAAAGACAATCAGCTCAGTGGGTGTTTCCTTTCGAGGATCTGCCAACTATGGTAAAGAAAGGTAGAAGTCAAGGAAAAAAGATGATTGCCTCATTCTTTGGTCGGAAGGGTCATTTCGCGACAGTTGTGTTAGAAGATGGAAGGACAGTTACTGCAGACTGGTATGTCAATCGCTGTTTGCCTGTTGTTTTAGAAAAAAATCGACAGCAGCGCCCTCGAAGCAGGATCCTCCTTCACCACGACAATGCTTCAGCGCACTCCGCAGAACGGACTGTTGAATATTTGACTATGGCAGGTGTCGAGATAATGAGTCATCCACCATACAGTCCTGACCTGCCGCCCTGCGAATTTTATTTATTCCCAAGAACTAAACATAAAATTCGAGACCCGGCCACACGTTGCCGTGGCTCAGTTATTATAATTTGTTTTTATTAAAAATCAGCAATAGCCCGCTCGCGCGTTCTGAACCCGTGCAATAGGCAGCCTTTGTGATATTGTATCATTGGTGGGAGAAGTGGTGGGAGGCACGTGACGGCACAGTGGTGGCATGTGCGTGAGTTGCGGGCGGTACTGGACAGTACTTGGACATGGCAATATTACTTTATTTTTCTATTTTTTTTTTAATAAAAGTAGCCTAACTTACTTCCTTATTACATCAGCTACCTGCCAATAAAAGTCCCGTCAAAACCGGTCCAGCTATTTTAGAGTTTAGCCCGAACAAACAGACAGACAAAAATTGTAAAACATGTTATTTTGGTGTATGTACCGTATATATATTCATATGCATGTAGTAAAAAACGGTTATTTCAATATTACAAATCGACACCAATTTTATTTATATGTATAGATAAAGAAAGGATAAATATTACTGCTTGTTACCCTACCAAACCAACAAATAAGTTTTTTGTACAGTTCCGCATCCGCATCCGCTTCCGCGGATGTGAGCCTCCTAAAATCCGCATCCGCATCCGCATCCGCGGATGTGAAAAAAATGACATCCGCAACATCCCTAGTTATAACCCATGTCCGCAATTATATGATCACTGAGAAGCATTTTTTCATCAAGATCACACACCAAGATATTTTACAACTTCTTTTGAATTGGAATATTTTTCAAATTGTAAGTATGTATTATGGGTCTGGGTTTGCAGCTAAAAGTTTGTATTGACTGTTATGTTATTTTTAATATGATACTCAAATAGTCTATCTAAGTCGGCCTGTATTTTTAAGCAATCTTGTTCATTTATAATTTTCAGAAATATTTTTTGTCACCTGCATACTTTAAATGATGTGCCGATTTAAAACAATTCGTTGTGACTGCCACATAAACATTAGAGAAGGTATTTCCTAGGGTTTGGGGTTTTTGGGTCATTTGGGTCCATCAACCCACATAAGAACCCTGGGAAATACCCGAGGGAATATCAATACAATTTGATCTCTATCCTCCTAAAACCACAACCTGGCAACGATTTTTGAGATATGATTTGATCCATCTAAGCAATTCTCCATATACATGGAGACATGGGAAAACTCCCATTCCGTTGAGCTTACGTATCAGAATGCCGTGGTCCATACGGTCGAATGCTGTTTCAAAATCCGTGTAGACTACGGCGATCTGCCCTCCTCCATCCATATTTTGCAACACATAGTTCGAAAAGCATGCAAGATTTGCAATTTTTTTGTAATATATAAAGATATTTTATGTGGTGCCATCTACAGTAGATATCAGTTTTAGTGCGATTATTATAAACCAAACATAGCATATAAATTATATGCATTGGGCTTGATTGGAATCGTGAGCGAACCCATTCAAAATTAAAAAAAACTACTTAAAGTATTTTTATTTTTATAGTAAAATAAATGTTCAGAAACAAATATAGTTTAATTTTGATTCTGAACAACTATATGTATTAAAACTTTCCATGTAAATACATACCTTGATAACTCATACAAGAATAAGTAGTATCAACTTGAACTTACTTCTCTTGAGAGGAAACCGTCATTGTCTATGTTACGGTGGTAGTTTCTAGAGTATGAGCATTGCCCCTCCGAAATATTAGTATTTATTTACTTTATGCCTTTAGAATCATGAAAAACTCAACATTCATGAATAAATCTGTTACTTTTCGATCACCGTTTTCAACGTGATTGAAATGCGATTAAATGAAATAATAGTTTGTTTTGTAACAAAAATATGTAATTCAGTAATAACTATAAAATTATAAATTACTACTTCTTAGCACACTTAATATGACACTTACTGTTAAACTAAATTATAACAAAAAAATAATAAGTCTCTAAACGTCTATACAATACAAATTTTAGTATCATGGGCGTTATTTAAAAAATATAGGTATAGATAAACAATTTAACAGATATGTCAGTTATCATCGTAACCACAAAATAACAAAACTGAAAGTCATAATTTATTACATTTTCGCTAAAGTTTTGAACGAAAAGATAAATGATAAACGATAAATAACTTTGCTATGTACACATCTCCTATAATCTCGAAACTTAAAACAAAATAAACACAATAATAACACAAATCGGAGAACCGTCATAATCCTGGGATTATGTCATAATACTTTCTTTGGGAAAAAAGTTTTGAATTTTGATTCAATGAGTTAGACATGAAATGAAATATCAAAATCTTATTTAATAGCTATAGTAGCTAAAGTCAGAATATTCAGTACCTACTTAAAAAAATCAAAAAATCTTTTTCTATATACAATGTATTTGGATAGTTAGGTACTATAATAGTCCGAGATTTCACTGTTTCATACAACGATCACGATCGTCCAGATCAAACGGACTGTTTTTAATAAATTAACTATGTTAAATGTGGCGATTAAAAGTCACATTCAACTTTAACTGTGTATTTGTGAGTTCAATTTGATGGTTGTTATTCATATTTTACAATGAGGCATCATTGTTGTTAAAAGTCGGTTTCACGAAAACAACCTCTAAGTAGCGAATCATCTTTAAGTTCTAATTCTCCGTTGGTCTTAATGATCATATGTTGATCAAATCAAGGCAATTTTTATGTGCTCAATAAATATTTGGTCATATTTTTCATCATCACTCATACATAAGTCAGGGTTCTTTAGCTTCTTCCTGTAAATCAGCTTTCGGTTCCGCCTGTGGTTCGGCCTGGGGCTCAGCTTGGAAGCCATATTCGGGGTGGGCACGATAATTAACTACACGCAGTTTTCCACTCTTGTCCATGTAACCGTAGTGACCACGAACTAGACCATCATTGTCCCTCTCTTCAAAGCGGAACTGGCGGTTTTTCCTAAAAACATAATATTTACAGTCATCATTGTCTAATGCCAAAACCAGAACAATTGTAGTGATACTTCTGTAGTACTTTTTCTCGTAACTTATTTTTACTTAGATATAGGTTCAAAAAATGACTGTCATTATTTGTTATTAAATCAATGGATACATTCTTTTTATTTATCTAATTTTTCATAACTGTTTATGTTAATTATCAAAACACTTTATTAATCGAAATAACTCTTTCGACTAATAAAGACTCCTTGCAGCCTAAACTCCAAACATTTGATAGCTATTTGTCTGGCTTATGTAAGTTAGTATCATGGAAGGTAATTAAATGGGATAATGGTTCAAGGTCATCTGTGTTTTAAATGAAAAAATATATGTATAGCAAAAATTGTTCAAGTTTCGTATCGCACATTCTTGCATCCAGCCCCTTATTTTCATAAACATGACGAACGCATAAGATAATGGCTTATGCATAAACAGAAAATTAAGTTCAGTATAGTTCATATTATCCACTCGTAGCTTCGCCGTCGTAATATCACTTTATGTGCCACTGCCCAGTTAAATATCTGCAGTCATTGAAATAGTAAAAAGCGCAACTAAAATTATGCACAATAAATATAAAAAATAATAAATATTGTTATTTATGGTTAGCACACTTGGCCTACGATTGCGACTTTTACAAGGGCCAGTTAACATATGAGTGACATTTTTTTTCACCTCGAGCTTCTTCGTGCTTTAGTCACGTCAATACATACAGTCTATACAGTCAGAGTATAATAAGAAACCGTTCTAAGTCCACGTGACAGGTTATGGCCCCTACAGTGTTTTCCATAAGGAACACGGCAAATGCTGATGATGTTAAAAGTTATTTGAAATTTAATTATTGTCTCACCCTTTTCCCGTATCATAACCGAATTGGTAGCTATGAGGTCCTTTCATGCCATGCATTCGGAATTCGGTACGGTCATCCGTTGCTGGGTGACTTTGCTCCTGTGTTTGTGGTGCCGGCGCGGGTGCAGGGGCCGGAACAGGCCTCTCCCTCAAGGGAATAGGGTGTGGGCGGTATATATTCACTGTAACATTTAAAGTAAAGTAGCTGTAGTTTGTAAATGTCAACTTAATTTATTACTGTTTAAGTAAACGGGTGACAGGCGTGTAAATTAAAAATCATTATTTAGTTAAGCCTTTTCACAGAAAAATCAAATGTAGGTATAAAATTAGAAAAGTATTTACTTTGTGTTTCAAAAATATAAATGTACATTTTTAATAATTTCGGTAAATTATTCCTTTTAAATAAACTAGACAAACCAAGTCAAATTTATTAAACGGGTACATTTATTAAAACTAACAGTTTTTAACGCATATAAACTGTTTGATAGGGGAGAATGTCTTATTCTACACATTAAAAATATTTTAATCTATAGATATATAATTTCCCTGTCACGGTGCTTGACCGCGATGAACTCCGAAACAACTCAACCGATCTTAATGTTTTTTTTTGCTTGATTTGTTGCGAATTAGGGCACAGAATAGATTTCATTATATTTTATAACCGGGTCATCTAATACCTATATATATCGCTTCAGTTAACGAAATGATAACAATGCACGCTTTCCATTGTTACAGCTTAAGCTTAGTTTAACATGTTTTACTTATTTAAATAGTTTAAGGTAAATGCTTTAAAAAATTGCTTAAGTAGAATCTAGCGTAGGTATTGTGTTTTATATGAAATTAAATATTTAAATCACCAACAGACCAAGACATATATTTTGTGACCTCAATCAAACAGCAATATTTATAATTAAGTATTTTTTACATGCACACGAATTTGCCTAGCCCGACTAGCACTGTAATGGTGGGTCCACACGATACAGACTTTTGTTCGTACAGAAATCTGTGCAGACTATGAAGTCGGAGAGAAAAATTTTACCCAAACATTTAGATAAAATGTCTGTACAGACTTTTCATTACTTCAGACTTTCATTTTTCTAAAATTTTCGTCCAAAAATACACTCGAGAGCAATGAATCCGGGTCACTTAAAGAATCCTAAAAATCTCGGAAACTAAAAATGCTAGGTTAATGCAATAAATTGTATTTAATAGACAATGTAATACTCCTTAAATGAAGGTATTAAAACTTCTTAGTTATTGTAAAGTTATATCATAAAAAAATCAAATTTGAAAAAGGGCCACTTTCGAAGATGGAACTACGAAATTACAGCATTTGGTTTTGCTTTTGTTTGTAATCTGTCATTTATGTGGGTACATAAACCATGTTGATAGTGCTCTATATTCATTATTCAAGCTGAAATTATGTCGCTTACGCCTAAAGAATGCAACAGAATACTTACAATGCTGGAAACCGGCCGGAGTCAGCGCGATACAGCCAGGACTGTCGGTGTGTCGCTGTCAACAGTACAAAGAGTTCTCCGACGTTACGAAGAAACTGGTTCTAACCTACGCAGACCAGGAACGGGCAGAACCAGGTGTACCACAGCACGAGAAGACCGATACTTGGTGAACACCATGCTTCGAAATCGCTTTCTCACAGGAACTGAACTCACCAATCAGTTTCGACGCCTCGGAGGAAGAGGAAGTAACCCAAGTGCATGGACAGTAAGACGTCGGCTTGCTGAATCTAACTTAAAACCCCTTCGACCTGCAAACGGCCCTAAACTGGAGCGTGGGCATCGTATTTCAAGACTAAGATATGCCCAGAGCCACGTAAATTGGAGTATTGAAGATTGGTCAAAAGTTATGTTCTCCGACGAATCAAAATTTATGCTCTACAAGCACGATGGAAGACACAGAGTGTATCGAAGACCAGGGGAAAGATTCAAGCAAGCATGCATCGAAGAAAAAGTAGCCTACGGTGGTGGGTCTGTACTTGTGTGGGCCGGAATTTCTTCTGAAAGTCGCACAGAGCTGGTGATCATAGAAAACGGCTCTTTAACTAGCGTAAGATATGTGGAAGAAATCCTCAATGATCACGTTGGTCCATTTATGGTCAATTTAGGTGAGGATGCTATATTTATGCATGACAATGCCCGACCTCATACAGGTAGGATTGTGAATGACTACCTTCAAGAGATGAACATTACTCGTATGGAGTGGCCAGCGCGCAGCCCGGATATCAACCCGATCGAGCATGCTTGGGACGAGCTAGGCAGATGCGTAAAACAACGAAACCCTCCCCCAATCACGCTTCGTGAGCTCAAAATTGCTCTCACAGAGGAATGGGAGAATATTCCCCAAAATCGTATAAGGAACTTGGTGTACAGCATGCCAAACCACGTAAACGCAGTAATGGAAGCACGAGGAGGCAATACGAAGTATTAAAATTCAAGAAAATCGTAATAAAGTTCAAACATTTCATGTTTCCTATTTTTGTTTTAAGGAGAGATCAGCAGTTTTTTTCTTTATGTAATTTTGTGTTAATAAAATGTATGGTGACTCATATTTTTTTTACTTTCATTTAAGGAGTATTACATTGTCTATTAAATACAATTTATTGCATTAACCTATCATTTTTAGTTTCCGAGATTTTTAACATTCTTTAAGCGACCCGGATTCATTGCTCTCGAGTGTATAATTTAAATTTCTTACCTACGATAAATACGCAGACTTACACGCAGACATACATCCATACTCCGACTTTCGGATCGCACCGACATTTGTCTGTACTGTCTAGTTTGCGCAGACAAAATTCTATAGAATTTTATGGAAGTCTGTATCGTGTGGACCCACCATAAGACTTGTGTAATACACACACATACATATAGATATAAACTCATGTGTTAGGTACAAACGCTCATATTCATCACATAAATATCTGCTCCTTCCAGGACTCGAACTCGAACCCTCGACCGGGTGCGAAAGGCAGGGTCGCTACTATTTTTATTTATTTGAATAAGATTTAAAATACGCCTGTAAAAATCAATCACGACTTTTTTGTGAATGGATAAAATAAAATAAATACATGATTGATTTGAAGTTATTCTTGTCTTTAAGCATAGGCTTTTATTATCATAGGATAATGCTAAATATTACACATAATATTTTTTTATTTACTTTTAGAATTGTTAGTGGTTTAAATTTTGTGTCATAAGTTTAATGTAGTTTTAATTGAAGATCGGTATCACAATATGTCTTATATTGTAAAGCAAAGCCATTAATATTTGATATCCATGAATAATATTCACGTAGTACAACGTACGCAGTTTCGAGAGCAACCTACATTCGAGGAGAACTCTAATAATTTTAACAACTTTGTTGCACTTAATTCTTTGGTAAAGTTGTATAAGCAAAGTTGGCTGACGAGATTTACATAATAATATTGTTGTATACATACGTCCGGGGTATCTGAAGTTCGTTTCCGACGCGTCTTGCTCCGTGGGCAAAGCGTCGTCGTTGAAGTTGTCTGCTGTTGGCACATTCTGCTCCTATAATATAGATTTTTAATCAGAAACACGAAAATCTATTCAATTAAAGTATTGATAGATTACAGTTAACTTAGATTTTAAGACAAATACAATACAATACAAATTATAGAGAATTTTCTATAAAAAAAAAAAAAAAAAAAAAAAAAAAAAAAAAAAAAAAAAAACAGAGATAAAATATCGTGTTACCTTTTGATCGATATGAAAAATTGAATTTGCTACAATATAATTTGTCAGGACCTCGAGTCATGATATATTATATAGTCGCTTATTTAATAAACGTGGTCGTTATACAAAATTAATAGTTATATTTTTTATAAGACAGTCGACTAACCTGTAGTGCTTCATTTTCTCCCTTAAACTTGCGCTTCTCTTCGGCTTGTTCAAACAAATAAGTTTTCTTCTCATCAATAGGTATAAGTAATGGACCTTCAACGCCCGCTGAAGGCTTGAAATATTTAACAGGCTTTGCTTTAGGCGCTTCTAAGGGCAAATCATCGGCATACTGTTCTATCGGAATAGGCAAAGGTGCGAAATTCCCAGGATATTTCTTAGGGTATAATTTAGTAGGATTCTTAAATTTACGAATAACTAATTTTGGTGGAGTTAAATGTGATGATATAGTTGGATACTCTGTATTTAATCGCAACTTTAAACCTGGATAATCTCTATCAGGTTGTGCATATTGCTGGTTTATTTCTTCAGCCGGTAACTCCAGTTCTTTAGAAGGTACATTTATTATGAAGTCATTTGGAGCGTCCTCTGCAGGAGGTTCTAGATTTAGTGATGGGATAGGTAAGTTAAGCAATTTTCCTATTCTAGGACGTTGATAAGTTTCGAATGGTCTAGAGTAATTGATATTATCCATAAATATGGGTATGGGAGCACTTTCTTGGCGCAAGGGTAGTAATTTGATTTGTTGTTCTTGGGGCTTTGATTGGGAAATTGGATACCAATCTGATTGTCCTGTTGATTCTGTTGGAGCGTAATAATAATCATTTTGTTTATTTAATGATGGCGGTAAAAGATAAGATGCCGGTGTTACTATAGAGTCAGGTAATACTTCTTCCTCTTTGTGAGGATTAGGAGGAATGAGGTAGCTATCTATATGTTTCTCTTCTTCAGACTCATAATAAATAGGACGATGCCCAGACTGGTTTGTACTATTTACCGATTGGTTTAAATTACTTTCATCTGAATTGACCACAGGTACCCTAATTCCCGTCGCTGAAATAATTAGTGGCAGTATCTGTAACGGAAAGAAACAATTCATTACATCACCTCTGCAACTAGTTCTCAATATTAAGGTCAATTGAAAAATCCAAAGCCATCAAGCAAAAAAGTATATTAGATCAATTGGACCGCTCTGCTGTGCCTAAACAATCCAATTTCGACAGAAAAAAAAAGGAACACAGTGTAAATGACGTTGCGTAATCTTAATTTAAAATAAAGTTACTGTGTTGCAACCATATTACAACGTCGTGCGATTTTAAAGTAACTTCATGTTCGATATTAAAATCTAATTTGATGGGAAGTGTTATAACGGTAAATATATTATTATTGATGTTTAATTATTTTTTTATATGAAAATTATGAAGTTTTAGTAGATATGGTCAGCATCAGAAGTAGATTAACAATGTTCTTTGTCACATTATCTATTGAGTACATGCAATTTTGTACATGTATTGTACTCACAATATCACAGTAACTCAAATATGATGATCTACTTTTGAGACTAATAAGCATAGAGCTAATATGCGATCTTATTTTTTTTATATCCTATGAAAAATTAAATTATTCTAACAACACAACCCTGTTTTGCCAAATGCAACATTTTGCGCGTCCAACGTTAATGACATAGCTTTCTTACAACTTACATTACCGGAACATAATTCCTAAAAGCAATTTTCCTTATATATCAAGTAAGATAGTTATATCATTTTGTTCGTTAACAGAAGTCATAGGACGAGAAATCGAACACTGCCTTATTCGCTGCATCAGGAAATTATGTGACAGTGACATAAGCACCAACAGGAATTAAAACAAAAATAGTAAACGTAATGTTGTGCAACACCTTAGGTACTACCCACCGCATTACGAACGATCTGTCAAAGAAAAAGTAAAATAAGACATTCACTGGCCACGGTCTCGAAAGAAATGGACCGTGTACGGAAGTCATCTTTTTTCAACGTCCGCCTGATGTAAGTTTTTCGTTAGCTAAACTTGACCGGAGTTTGGGTCGTCAGCAACTTTTTTGTTCTTAAATTCAGAACTCTGAATAATGGCTTGTTTACCTTGGCCGTATATTGATGTTTCAGCAAGTTTGCTTACGTAAATTAACTTATTAACATTATTACGATTTGAATGAAGGTGTTGTTATTATTATTATTTCATAGTAACTTATATTATAGAACAAAATCAAGGAATGAGTTGTAGAATTTTGTTATTATTTCGCCATTTATCATAAAAACGTAATAACAGCCGCCTATTATAGTATAATTATTAGTCACTGTATCTATTTGTCAAAAATGTCATTCCATTGACAGAATAATATTGATTATTTTAGCATTTAACTTAAATTTTTGAAGCGATAACTTCTTATGGGACGGTTAACCACTTCGTTACGTAACGCGTTACGGCGCCAGTCTGTCTGGCTTCCCTTTTTAAATGTAGAATAGGTAGGTAGGTATTTAAAAGCGGCCAATATTTTTGAATGTAGAAATTAAAACTATATAATCCAAAATGTTTTTATTATATTGGATGCTGGTTATTTCTGCGTCGATTCCTAACCTTTTTTTAAATTAATAATTGCGCTAATTTTTTGGTTGACTTTATCACTTCTGTCGGCACTCCCCATTTTTTTATATCTAAGGTATTTTTTTATTTAGATACGAGAAGCTTAAGATATTAGTTTTATATTTTGTTTTAGCATTTAAACAGGATATGTATATTATTTTTAAATAAAATTAATTTCAAACAAATACTAATAAGTGGTGTAATTAGTTTGTACTTATAGTTATATAATTATATATTGCACATATGGATGTTACTTATTAGAAATAAAAAAAAATGAAATTTCCATTCAAATATAGTTCTACTAGCTTAATAAGTATTAAGAAATTGTTATTATTCATGTTCAAATCATTTTTTAGCATCTAAAATATCAGTGATTTGATAGGTTTTTTAGATTGTTTATGGGTTGTTGGTATTCACTTTTCACTGTAACTAAGTCTTTACTATTTTTTTCATTTAGTTTGCCTTATTATAAAGCATACTGTCGTTTGTTATATTTTTGTTTATTTAATCATTTGCTTATTACTTGTCAAAGGATGATTACAAAAATAGGCTGTCATATGATGCCACCAAACGAGGAATTAACGGTAAATAAAATATGATCCAATAATATATTTTATATATTTGTCCCTTGGCATGGATATGGTTGAAATTTATTTTATATTTCTAATTTTGTATATTTCTAAAAATAGCAACTCAAGTACTGAAATCATATAGCCTTTTCAGATAATAATATTATAATGATAACTCAGTATATAAATATTCTTACTACGAAAATCAGAAGCAAAATCGTTACATCCGTCCCAGTCTACCCGGATTTCCTAATTAAAGTTGAATGCTTTTTGCTTGGAAATCAAATGCTCAAAAACCTTTCCTCAAACAATCATAAACTCGATAAAGCATAAGCTCGATAGTTCGTTAGATCGAGTCTACCATACATTCAGTTATAGTTTTCACTTTCAGTGGCGTCGACTCGTTTATGGTGCTGTCTGGTATAACAGGACAATGCACCGACAAAAAACCTATTTATAACTATTGTAGGTACCACAAATGTATTCCAGTTACATAATCATCGTTCTGATACATTATTAAATTTATATTTACCAAATTTCTTTCTTAAAACTTAAAAATTCAGACAATGTTTTTATTTTATCAGAAAAATCATCGTCAGCCGATTCGTGTTCCACAACGAGCACAATCCCTCTTTATGGATGAAATCGAATGGTATAAATAATCTAATAATCTTAATGGTAGACAGCATCTTACCACGTGGCCCTAGTGCGGACAGTTGTGCCAACGACTTTATATGTAGCTCCGACTACCGACTAGACTTGCCTTCCGAAGCACAAAGGAATTTGATGTAGTATGATCTGTCGTTGCAAAATTGCTTAGCCTCCACAATTATAAGCCAAATACGCTTCTTTACAAATATGTATTTCTGCTTTAATAAAAGCGTTTATTTTATACTACAAATGATAATATTAAAATATCTCTTTTGAGTATGAAATTTACAGGCGAACTACTAGTTATAAATGCAATGTCACCTTTTGTGAGCGGTTAATTATGAAAGCTTTGTAAAGCAAATCACAATTCAATTGTTAAACACAATGCAACATAAATTCTGTAACTAAACTTTGAAAACCAGCTGCAGATTCGAGTTTCCAAACTATTGGGTCAAGGTTTTCGCTATTTCGTAGTTCCCGAGATATATTACGTGGACTATATCTCAAACGCCTCGCAAGGAATTTCCGCCCACTTGTAAAACGAATACCTCTGGCTTAAGTCTTTTAAACTTCTGGCATTATGTTGATTTTTGAAACATCGAAACAGCAAATGGTACCTCGTTAAAATGTATGCTTATCTTTTTATAGAACGACTTCAATTGCATTTCGTCATTTATAGTTACACTAAAAATGTAGTGTAAAAGAAATAATTTATGGAGTCAGTGTAAAAGAAATTACATAAACTTATTTTTGAAGACCTTCTTTTAATAATTTTATTTTTAGTATAAAGTAGATACAGTCTACACGTGTATCGTATATAACGCATGTGGGTTTATTAACTGGAATCTTCAGTAATGACATTTTAACCTACTTTTAGAAAATAAATAAACAATGGCTAATCAATTTAAGTACTCTGTAAATATCTATTTCCCAGGTATGTTATAGCAAGAATAAGATTTAATTTTACACACTGTATCAACTACTTAAGAATCAGATATTAGGATTAAGGAACTAATAATGTGGGAAAAGAAAAATAGGTAAAAATTAATGTATGTACTGATACTTGGAAAACCGGTGATCAATCATCAGTTTATTTTTTATCACAGATTAAATATAGAAGCCGAAATAATCTTTTTCCTCGCCATCACAGTCATTTTGACAGTCAGTTTAACATTTGTGGGAGGTAGAATTAATTGCTTGCTAGAAATTAAAAGTCTTAATTTAGATATATTTAAATGCTGTTTTTTCTATAATCCACATAACTGCAAATCACAGTCGAATCACCACTACTGAATAACAAAGAACGGAAGAGCGCCATTTTGGCACGTTGTGAAAAAAGTATTAAGTTTGTACAGTTTCTTTTCTAGGTTTCCGCTCTCATGAAAAAAGACAATTAAATGTATCGAATTTCTTAATTTCGGTTCCAAATTAAGGGTTCAAATCAGTTGCTAGAATCAACACATCTTTAGCAATTCTTAAGAGAAACATTGTTGATAAAAATAAATAGAAATGTATTAATTATATTCCTCGATCAACATTATTGCAAAAGTTTTCGGAAAACTCCATTAAAGTGTTAAAGAAACTTGTGTCAGTTGTATAGTGTTGATGAAAGTCTCCAATAAAGATCATCAATAACCTGGCCATTACGGGGCCACTCATGAACATAATGTGTTTTTATATTAAAATACTACACTCGCGAGCCTTGCGCTCTACGGAATCACTTACTTGAAATTGTTTTCGCGATCTTGAGAACTAAATTATTAGTTAATAATAAAGACCCCATTTTACAGGATTAACTCTTAACTTTAAATTGACAATTTTATTCAAATTACGCCAGTATTTAAGAGGCTATCCCGGATTACGTGAAGAAGTAAGGAAAAAGACGTTTCAATGGTTTGATACGTCGCGAGTTGCGACGTATTGACACCCTTTTAAAGCACGTTTTATCGGATTTTGTTTATTAGTCGGTTTTCACACGTAGGTGTAGTATCCATTATCGTCCGATAGCACAAATCGCCTTATTGCAAGAAGGGCTCAGCCAGCGGGCTGTCGCACATCCAGCTCCAGATAAGCCAGTCCCGTGCTTCGAAAGTTTATAAACGCTTTCGGGAGACTACTTGTGGCTTTGTCCCGAGACCAAGATCTGGACGGCGCAGGTGTACATGGGAGAGGGATGATCATTTTATCGTGTCAACCTCTCTTCGCAATCGTAATTTGACATGTGTCGACGGCTAGCAGGAGCTGGAGTCGCAGTGGGGTAGCTACCAGCGCGCAGGTAGTTCGTCGACGACTCAAGCAAGCGAATTTGACTCCAAAAAGGCCTGCCACAGGCCTGAAACTGACTGCAGGTCACCGATAGGTATACCTTTAATTTGCTCGCACCCATCTTAATCGGGAAATCGAGGATTCCTTGGATGGAGGCGAATCCTATTCTCCGACGAATGCAGAATGTGAGGGCAGCGACCGAAGAGGTCGGATCTACAGGTGACCTGGGAAGCGATTTGCGCAGTGCTGTTTCGCCGAAACAGTGGCTTATGGGGCGGTTCTTGTATGATTTGGACCGGTATTTCTTTCGACGGTAAAACGGAACTTGTTTTCGTGCCTGGCGGGAGACGAGAAGGTGTTCTAACTTCAGACCACTACATTTCCGATATTCTGCTGGAATATGTCGTACCCGATACGGGATATATCGGTGATGACTTCTTCCTTATGCACGATAACGCTCGTTGCCACACTTCCCGTGCCACATCTGAATACCTTGAAAAAGTCGGTATGGCCACATTGGACCGGCCAAAGCTCAGCCCGGATTTGAAGTCCATTGAGCACGTGTGGGATGAACTGAAGAGGAAGATTCGTTCCAGAAATCCTGCTCCTTTAAGTGTGAATAAGCTGAAATCGGCTTTGATAGAGGAGTGGGAAAGTATCCAGCAAGAATCGATTCAGAAGCTGATTAGGTCAATTAAGAATCATCTTCGAGCAGTTATTGGGGCCTGGGAAGAGAACACAAAATATTGAAACTTAATTTTAAGGCCAAATATTTTTTATATATTATTTTTTGTTGTTTTCTTCGTTTATTATTTTTCCATATTTTCTTGTTTTCCTAACTCCATCACTTAATCAGGTTATCAGGGAGACTGGTGTGATTCAAATGTATTTGGTATCAATTTAAAGTTAACAGTTTAACCTTTAATATTTTTTTTATTCGTAACTAGTGATTAAGTACTCAAGATCGCGCGAAATTAATTCCAAGTAAATGCTTCCATACTTTTGTTCGCGAGTGTATTAGTATAAAAAATCATAGTTTATTATGGTATCATAGACATCTGTTGCCTGCTAAAAATAAAAAAAAATATTTAAAACAAAGGTATAGAAATTTAATACAATAAAGGACATAATTATAAGTTTGAGGGTTCTCAATCAAATTTTTTTTTTCATATTTGTAGCAAATGGCTGACAGAAACCAGATATTTACATTTATAGTGTATATAATTACGCTACGCTTTAGTATCTTTGCAATTTTTGCTTAGGTAAAATTGTTGGAATTACAAAAAAAAACATTTCTTTCCCAGCCCTTTTGTAATGCTTAATAAGTTGGAATGCCAAGCATGCCAAGCATTCCAACTTACGTGGAAAGCTTGCTTATCACATTTATCAATAAGTAAGTAGGTCGGTTGGTCACACTTGCCAAAAAAAAATACAAAATGAAAAATTTTATATGTACCTTGAAAACTACCTATACCAGATATCTATAAAATATATAAAATAAACATATATTTTGTAAAGCCATAGCAATAGGAAATAAACAAATCTAGTTATGTAAGTAAATATCCCAAAGAATCAACTAGTTACTTCTTTGTACTATATTTTTCACAGAAACCTTAAAATATGTCATACAAACGCATTGAATTGGCATTTAACTATTCAAATAACACCTCGCGGTACCTAACCTAACCTTTCATCAAATATTCTACAGTACCCACATTTAATAGAATGAAATACTTTAACAATAATCTAGTGCACTAGTGGTCACGGCCAATGGAACAGATATCTGTTAACTTTCTAGGTCTATCTAGAAAGCCTGGACTGCGGTAATAAACAACGTAAGCGATACCTTTGTACCTACGCGTTACCCTATCACAAATAGTTGGTGAAAGTGCTTCATATTTTGTGACACAGAAATTAGGTCGTAGTGAAATCTGACTTAACATTCAATATAATATGACCATGAAATTTACTGCAGTGTAGTAAGTCGACTTCGATTTGCTATACGTGTATACTGGATACTGGAGGATACTGGTATTAGAATCGCACAAAATTAAATTACCATCTTGTAGAATTTTCATAAGTTTTGTTGCACATATTGTGCATATTAAGTTTATTAAACACAAAACACAAATAGTGATAGTTCCTTGTTCTAGAAAATCAGAATTCAGCAATGCTCATTAAATGTAATGCTTATTTCATTCAAAGCAAAAACTGCAATTGGAACTACGGCTCTAGTAAAAATGAATGTCGTGCTGCTACAGCCAAATTACACATTTACTGCAAACGAAAATCGCTATCTGCATTAAATAGAGACAGAGACGACTTGAAATCTCTGGAAATAAAGAAACAAGTGCAGCAATAACGTTGTATTTTAGAACAGTGTAATTTTTTTACGTTTCTTATTATGTACATATATTATAGATTACTAGGAGGCTACCGTAGAAATCGTTAATTCATTTTACATTTAAATATATTACAAAATACAAAGATTTTTATCGTCAATATCAGGATGTTCCTTTGAAACTTTTTACACGACAGAAAAACACAGCGTAGATACTAACTGCTCGCGTTAACTTAATTGATATCTGATTTGAGTTTTTTTACATACTAGTATACTATTCTTAAAAAACCTTAAAATATGTTATTTTTTAATTTATTTATTCCCTAAAATTGTCGTATATCGTTATTTCCCAGAATAAGATCCTGGCCATGGGATGACTAGTGATGGTTGTTTTTTTAATCCAAAACGATTCGATTCCCGACTAAGAATACTGATTTTTTCAAAAATCTTCGTATTTTACCCAATTAAGGCATTACAATCAATGAGTCTTCGACGTCTAATAATTAATTTGAGTATACTTATACTTCAGTAGATACTAATAGACTCTAACTAGTTTTCCCAATTTTCTCATTATTTTTGATGCCGAAATTTCGTCGCACTAACCGAGGTACGAAAAAAATATACAGTAAACCTACAAAACTTCTAATAAATCTTTTAATAAATCAAGATCACACTGTAGTAATGAGTGCTAGAGTAATGGATACATTTTGTTCTAAGGTCTTGGGTTGGGGCCATTGTAGGTTTACTAGTTTCTTAAAAAATCCCTGGTCACTTCAACACTTACTTCGTCAAAATGAATTTATATATTGTGACACAACGCATTCACTGCAAAAAACAAAAGACACAAAAGGCGTTCGTGTAAATTCTCTTTATAATGAATAATCGACTTCACATCGAGCTATATAATTTGACGTTTGAACCTACCTCAAATCATTGTATCATCTTATTTTCAGACTGTGTAACTTGTCCATACAAATATATAAATAGTATGAATAAAATAGAAACATCTTCGTTTGTAAAGTTGCGATTTGTTCTACCAGATTTACAAGGAAACCGCTTTTTAGGACCGCACGCCGTCACCTTTTTTTCATGTATTCCATGAGGTAGGTCATTTGCGATTCCAACGCGATGTAAACTGTTTGACTTTAATTCAAGCGTAAAATATTTTGTTTTGTCCAAATTTTACCTCAAGCCATTTTGTATGATTATGGAGGTACGTTATTTAAAAAATACTGCCAACAAAGTTAAATACTTGTACGTAGTATTTATTCTACTTGAGAAACAGGATTGTAAGCTTTTAAATGTGCAAACTTAACTATCACCTTTGAGTTAAAATTAATACTACGAAAATAATTACTGAATATAAAATTGCAACCCTTACGCAATTCTAACTCATCGCATACGTATTTGAAAATTTACATTCAGTCCGTAGAATCAAAATTGTTAAGCGATGGCTTTTAAAATCCATGGATATCAAAAACTGAACACTTGTTCTAGACTAGAATTGTTATAGACTTCTATATCAAGACTAACTAATTAAATTTTATAACGCCAAAGTTGGTATTATATATAAGTGCAAAATAAAATTATTTAAAGTGCGACGCGTTTTTTATACAAATTTGACAACTAAACCCCAAATTGATCCTCGGCATTGACTCAAATAAAATATAGCATCTTTCTTTATCATATATATAGGGTAAAGGCACCAGTGGTCAGCCTCATGACGACTTTTTGAAGTTTGAACAGTTGCCATTTCTACAGCATATGTCAGATAATGAAATGTACAACATGATTGGATTTATTGTTTATTATAATTTTTAAAAAATATATGTCAAAAACAAGAATTTTCTTAATAAAATATATAATTACGTTTAAACAAAAAATGGCACTTTGTCCCAATGGACAGCCTCTAAAAACCAGTAAACAGCCTCGATGAACCCAGTGCTCAGCCCTTGTAAGTATGAAATAGTTATAAAATGTATGTTTATAATCATTGATTATAAATATACATTTTATAACTGTTTCAGGTAAAAATTAAGTATTTCTTATAGATTATTATACAAATAACCACATTCGTCCCTAAAAATACCATTTACATAAGATCGTGGCTGAGTACTGGATCTTCAACACCCAGTGATCAGCCGCATAAAAAAATAATTTAAATGTGGCTGATCAGTGGGTTTTTGACCATTAGGAAATGTTTGTCGTACTAAATTTGGAAATTTATATTTATCGGTTCTAATGGTCGTCTTGTAATTTCAAAAGTAATCGAAAAACTCAGTTATCAGCCCCGGGGCTGTCCATTGGATCTTTTGTAAAAAAGTGGTATTCAATGGTCAGCCCCCTCAATTTATACGTAAAAAAGCGATATTTTTATCAAAATTTAATATAATTTAATACATGAACTAATGTATAAAGCTACCATTTAAAAAACACAATCACATTTCGTAATAAAATAGGTTCTTTCTTACCTGTTAAGAGAACACTACGTGTAATAAAAAATATGGCGGACTTGACACTATTGCACTTGTCGTTGGACAGCACCGATATGAACCAGTTTATTTCAACCCCCTGATCCCCTGCCACTCCTGTCACGTGACACATTAACCAATGAGGAACCAGAGCGTCTATTTAAGTGCAAGTGATTTGTTTATTTTGATTATAGCTATATTTATGGCCAATAAACGATGTAAAAGGCTGAACACTGGTGCCTGGCTGGCCACTGGTGCCTTTACCCTATATATATATAAATCATTCACATGTAAATAATCTGTTCAATTGCAAATAAGTAAACAATATACATTTACATTTACTATAAATTTCGAAATTTATCTACAATTTATATAAGTTATTTACCTACAATTTAGTAGTACAATTTAGTTAGTTATAATTAGTATTATAAGTTATTTAAATCTCACTTTTAATAGACCACACGGGTAATACTGAAGATCCAACCTATAAACAAAAGATCACCTAGACCCAACATTTCCCCCAAAATATCAAGACCTGTAAGTAATAAATTTAACTTAATCTGGACCGCCATTGAGTCTCAATAGGGCACTTTCTTTGTCCATAATATTGTAGGTAGATTAAGGCTATAAGGTTGTTATGGACTGTGACGTCATTTTACGGACTGTTATAGTTTAATGAGTTCGATTGACTGATACCCGAAAAGGAAAGTGAAGCTAATAAGCTGAGAAAAGATGACCGATAAATTGTGGAGAAATTTCGAGTAATTTTCTATAGACATACCTGGCTAATAGGTTGAGAAAGGATGGCCGATACATTTTAAAGAAATTTCGAGTAATTTTCTACACATATTATGTAGAATTAAGAAAACTTTAGTAAAAATATCTAGTGCTCTTGCAAATATTGAAATATTTAGGAATATTATGAGCTTTAATTACCGTAAGTTGCCTTTATATGTTCCAGTAAGAATAACTATAGGTATCTTATTATTTCCTATTTTGATTGTCATGAATAAAAACCCCTTTATTGTTAACATGTTATTAAGTAAAAAAAATCATTAATGTAATATAATTTTAATAGTATTAATTATTATTGACTCACCAAAACTAGAAGCCACTTCATTTTGAGCCGTTTTTAACAAAATTAACTCACTATGGCTTCTATCAAAATAGTTTATTGATTCTATATTTTTATTAATATCACTTCACTATCAGTATCGCAACGTTATGCTGCTGCAACCTCCAGCACAACACTGCAATGCGCTCGCGCCGTCCTCTACGTAAATAATGAAGCCGACCGGCTATTATGCTTACATTTTATATAACAACGCAATTCTCTGTTAGAGTATATAGATTCTATGTTACTATATTGAAAAGTTAGGTTTTACACAAGTTAGATAATCTTAAAATCGCCCTCATCATATTTTTCGCAATCATTCATGCGTGAAATTATCAAACATTGATTGTTACTAATTACGTTTTTAAGACAAATGTAAAAAGTTAATGACAGATCAGTCAAACATTGTGTAATTTTAAGCAGTTTTATGGGCAAAAAGCGCAAAAGTGTGCCATTCGTTTTAATAAATCAGGGTCTGTAGTACATTTCAACAATTTTAGAGTTTCTAATCGTAAGTGAGGTTTATGTTACCTTCAAGGCTTCAAACTTGCCAAGTCCTATGCAAATTACTTTTCAAAGATTCATTCATTCAGAGATGCGAAGCCTGATGTTTAGTGCCATGACAAATCTAAACAAGTGTACATATAATACATTATCTAATAGATCATTATTACCGTATTTAGTCACCATTTTCATAAAAAATTTAACGCTAGGTCATCAGTGTGAAATTATTAATTTATTTTCATCAAATACTATTACCAAACCGGTGTAAGCGTTAGTTCATCGGCACAGATCCATTACGTAGTTTTTCTAAAAAAACAATCCACAGATAATGTTACCGAAAGAGCTGAAGAGTAAGAATTTCGAATTCTAATTGAAGTTGTAAAACTGTTTTCGCACTACTTATTGAGCGAACAGAATTGTTGTAAGTATAATACCTTGCTTCAGAATGATTCGATTTCAAAATTACTAGTGATAAATCAATACGACTATTTCATATTACTATTATTCAATAAGTCGATTAATAATTATTCAAATATAAAAAATTATACATAACTATGGCGACTTTAAGCCATAAAAGTTTCTCTCCTATTTGGAATTTCTAAAATCCAAATATTCGATACAATATTTTTACTTAAATAAAGCAATGGAAGAAATAAATACAAATATTTTAATTTTTATAAATGTCTCAACGTCTAATGCTCAATCGTGCGCTACGGCATACCACTATGGAGCAAAAGCACAGAAGCTTCTAAATTACTCATCTTACAAAAAAAAGTATAAGAATATTGAATAACAAAATTCAAAATAGTAACTCTAACGTCTTTGTAAATACACTTGGCGTCACAAATATCGCACCTTTTCATAAATCGGATTTAATCATTAATAGCTCTCAGTTTATAAGAGAAATGTAATACAATTTGGTACCGGATGAAAATACTTTTAATTATATTTAATTTAACAGTCATTAGATTTAATTAATAAATCAGGCCCTGAATACGGGACGTCAAAGTGATTACTGACTATAAAAAGGCAAAGAACAAATGTCAACAACAACACCCACAAGAAATACTCAGAAAGGGATACTACTTCTGAAGAAGCTGCTTAAGTGATCGCGCTACTGCAATCAGGGATGCGGCAGTGTGATGTTGCTCATCAACTGAATTTAAGCCGTTTCTCGGGCCGTCGAGTACGCCAGAGGTTCGAGTAAACTGGAGGCTATGTCAGGAGGCGCGGATCTGGGCCACAACGATGTACCTCTGAAAGAGACGATCGCTTTATCGTCTGTTCATCATTGCGAAATCGGTTCGCCAAAGCTTTAGAGCTTCAACAGCATCTCCGCTCAGCTCGAGAGGCAACAGTAAGCGTCTCCACTATAAGAAGAAAGTTGCCAGAAGGCCCACAGAGCTGCTACTGGTCCGAAATTGACTGCACAAAATCGAAGAGACCAACTACAGCCCGGGACCACATTAACTGGACAATAGAGCAGTGAGGGACTGTTCTCTTCTCAGATAGGACAAGAATATGTCTATTGCAACGACAGGCGTAGAAGAGTATACAGAAGACGAAGGGAACGTTTTGCGCAAGCCTGTATTGAAGAGACGGTTGAATACGGAGGAGGCTCGTGCATGTTCTGGGGTGATGTGATGACATGTCAATCGATGACAAAACCGACTTCGTATGCGTTTTCCGGACTGGAGGTGCTAGCGGGCAAGGATCTCTAACAGCTCATCGGTAAATCACAGAGATCCTGGAAGAGCACGTGTTCCCGTATGCCGGTTTGTCGGTCATGGATTCACTCTAATGTCCGACAATGCTCGCTCGCACACCGCAATAATTGTTCGTGACTACCTACAAGATGTCGGGATCACTGTTATGCGATGGCCAGCGCGAAGTCCAGATCGGAACCCGATAGAGCATCTTTGGGACGACCTGAAACGACGGGTTCGGGCACGTGACCCTACTCCAACCACCCTACAAGAGCTTCAAGATGCCGTCTTGGAAGAATGGAACCGTATTCCACAGGAAACCATTATGACATAGATTAGGTCTATGAGGGAACAGATGGAAAAAATTATATAATTGTATTTCTTTTTTCGTTTAATTTTTTGTTGTTCGGATAACAATGATTTTTTGACTTCTTTAACATTTGGTTTTATTATTAAGACCTGAGGCCATACCATGATCTCTTAGCGCGATGCAAGTTCGATTGTCAAAGTGAGACACCGCTATACGTGATCTATAGTGGCATCTCTCTTCAACAGTCGAACTTGAATCGCATTTAAAGGTGGTCTACAGAATCGTAAGGAATTATATGTTTGTAAAATACATTTAATTAACTCTCTATTGATATACCAAAGTTAAATCATAGTAATTAATTAATTAGGGAATAATAGGTCTGAAAAATATATTTTAAGTGGTGAATTTTTGTGACGCCGAGTGTACTAGACGTAACATGCGACTAACTAGTAAAGAAGAATTTATATAATATCATCATAAAAAGTGATATAAATTACAACAAAGGAAAATAAATATATTTGTGTAACCTAAAACTAAAATTACATTTATTGGACTAAGACCTTGCTCAATAGGCTATTTGACAATATCGAAAATATACTACTACAAATTGAGGTTATTTTATCAGCTAATTACCTAAAAACATATTTCACTTTATATGTATATGCTGAAATATGTATATTTTTTTCAAAATATTCAAAATAAAATAATATTTAATACAAAAAAATATTTGTGACAGGAACGTCCTACGATTGGAAGCAACTCTGGTAAAGTCACATGCGAGTAAGCATCGATTATTTCGACTATTTGTCGTACGCGTTCTATGTTTTCTGATTTATAGTTACATCTGTGAGTTATTTCTGAAGCAATTTTTTGTTAATCTTTAATTGGTATTTTATACAAGTACATAAGTTGGCACACCTGGCAGATAATGTTTGAAATTCGACTAAGTATCTAGTGTTATAATACAGGTAATTGTTACATTAAAAGGAACTTCACACATAAAAACATTTGTATATTTTAAAATGCTGTTTGGGTTTCTTCTAGCAAATTAACCATATCTTTCGTGTTTTGGAATTCGTTGGAACAGAAAAAAACACTTTTTTTTATTTCTTTATAGATGTATTTGTACATTGCAGCACTACACGCCATTTTCACCAAAAAACTCGAAGGAAAATCATAAAATTCTCTTCAATTGTTTTTGTTCAAGCTATGCTATTTCTATTTTATTGAGGTTAGAAATTTGTTGACTTGCTTGTGACGTCACACATCGTTATTGGCGCGGTTTTGATAATTTAACTTTGACATTATTTGTTACAATAACACAGTAGATCTGCCAGAAATATCAATGGAGTGTGATTATGGTATATCATAAAATCATTTAAAACAATTTCCAAAATGATTTAAATAGCCTATTGCAACATTCTTCCTAAATATATTAGAGAAATTGATAATTACAAAAAAAGTAACATCTGAATAATTACGTAATTGATAAATGTTATTATTAACTTAACTATAACTATAAAATTATTTTAATTTTAATGAAAAATATGATAAAATTATTAAGGCTGCCGAATTTAAATATAAATAATTATATTTTTTTATTTTTTATGTTTACTAGGAGAGAGCGAATATGATATGATTTTTATATTTTTATTTATTTTAATTTATTTTATTAACTCACTCATAACATTGTTATGTCCTTACAGGGTTCATGTGTATAATCAACTTTATTATTGAATAACATCTGTATCGTTTCTCTAATAAGAAAAAAAATAAAATAATTATATTTGAAGGCTATCACCAAGTTCAATTGAACTCTTCCTTTAAACCTTTTCCACAGTTTACATTGAACTAGAATTAAATTAGCATATACTTGGAAACCAAACTAGTCGTGAAATGAAATTCGTTTCTATCAAGATCTACCAACACTTCCGAGCATTATCCCACCGCAGCGCAGCCCTTGCTTGTGGGAACATTTGACGCTTCAAAGCACCCATGTTCTTGACCACAATGGGGGCCGCGGTCACTTTACGTATGTACAACAGTGGCCGCTAAAATAGATGCTCATCTAACAACATCATGTTATTACCAAGTCAGAGATTTTCCTGACATTAATTATTACATCGTTGCTGTCTCGATGAGGTAAACAATAGTTATTAAGTTCGAGGTAATATGAAACAAATCGTTATTGTATATAATAAAAACAAGGTTCTTCTGGATTCATTACAATTATTAGAAGTGAGTACTGATCGTAGATAAGCTATTAAACAATTCTCCAATGCAATAACTTTATACAGTACAGCAATATTGTATATATTTATAGTTACGTGTTATTAAAATACTAAATAGAATTATGTAAAATATTGTTCGTAACAAACACCTTTTGTTCTGCTTTAAATTTTTGATTTATTATTATTTTTTTATCTTATTTTTTTTTATTGAAGCGGAACGAACGAAGTGAGCGAAGCTCCCATGGATCAGCTTCAATGGCGCAATGTTTGATACGCCATAACTTCCAGAGTTCTTAACCGATTTTAATATTTTTTGTGTGCTATCGAGTCAACAGGCTTAGGACCAGATTGTGACGGAGCCCGAATTTTGAAATTCGCCATAATTCCCAACGAAAAAAAAAATTTCTTTTTTTTAGGTATTACGCTCCGCTCCAATATATGGTGCTAGCGTAGCTTTATGCTTAGCGACTGCATCGCCTAGTATTTTTTTAATAACATTGGAATCATGATACGCTGGTAGTCTGCGTTACGTACGATTACTTTCAATTAATTGTGATACGTCCGGAGCTACCTATATCACGCTTAAAAAAGAAATGAAACAATTATCCAGGGTCATTTGCCAAAGACGTTAATTCGCTAAAACTCAGCGAAGGTACTAAACATTTATAATTCACTTAGATGACCTAAGTCAATGGCCTTTAATGAAGACAAAAATCTATATTAAGTCAAACAGTTCAAGGTATTACCGTAATAGGCGTATACTCAAAACAAATTTTTAATTGTTCCGAAGCGATTTATCATCGAACATCTATAGATGTCTATCTACTTAACTCCATTGAAATTGAACTCTATCTTATATAGTTTGAGTTTAATATCTATCATGGTAATTTGAGAATAGGTTGCTAGTGCGGTTCATTTTACACATTTTCTTTGTATGGATATTCGAACATAAGATGAATTAATAGAAACGTGTGGTTAATTTATATTATTAAATAAAATTTTACTACCTATCTTGACAATGTTTTTTTTAAGGAATAATTATCTTAATAGTTGATAATAAATCATTCCACTGAGCTTTAAAATTATATATATAATAAAATTTTATGCAATTACAAAATTGTCGTAAGATTTACCTTAAAATTTTTATCTGGTTTATTTGACAAAATTTATCAAATTATTTTTAGGCACACTAACTTGCTCATTCAACCTTAGAAAAACACGGGCAATGCCTGCGTAAGCGCTCGCCGCCCGCCGGCTGATGCGAAAGTCGCATTGCTCTAAGTTGAACCGGTGAGGGGCAACGGTTGTTCTGTAACTGCTAGCTCTAGATCTATTAGATTTTCAGTGTAATCACGACATGAAAGAAAAACAAGGCTTAACAAACTTTTTTATTATTTAGAGCAATAAATTCGTAATCTACTTATAGATGGCTACAGATTTACTCAATTTTTGATTCGTGCAATCAAACAAAATTTGGTCGACATCAGGCTAGTAGAAGATCTTTTGACCGTCTAATATAATTATCGAGCAAATCTAAAGCCACCTTTAGACTACAACGAGACAAGTTACGAGACTCGTCAATATTACTGGATATTACAAACTATGCCAACTTAATTTGATTGATTGGGTTTTGTAAGGCTTTGTTTAATTAAAGCGTTAGTTACAAACACGTAAGAGATAAGTAGTGACTAAACAAAATATTTTTTAAATAAGGTTTAAGGGCATATTTTTCCGTTCCCGATAAACAAAAGATATTGGCTGACGTATATGTTTGTATTTGATTGGATTTAGATTAGATATAGTTATCTCACTGCCAATACTGCAGGATCACGGACTAATTAGGGAAGTTAATGGCCGCAAGGTGCCATGGGCAAGGAAGTGGACTTAGCGCTGCAATGAGACAAATCAGTAGTTATTTGACGACCGTTTGGTGCAAGGATAGCGATCCTTTTTTTTTTTTTTTTTTCGCAGAAAATGGCATTAAGCATTCCATCGTGTCGGGAGAACACGATGGATATGTGGGACTCTCCTCCATGCCCCTACCCGGCCGAGTGCCCGGTAAAGCTTGGAGGCCTACCCACTAAAAACTGCGGCGTCCCAATACACAGTGGTGCGAGTCACGGGGTCCCTTGCCGGACTCGGCCGCGACCCGGACCAGGCTGGCTGTGTAGTGTCCGGCAGATTAAAATAATACCAACCCTTACAGAATTAAGGGTGTCGTAAAATGCGGCTAATGATACTGGTTGTGGTCCATGGGATACTTATTATGATATACCTCTCGTATACAACAAAATGAGCAGCAGCCGCCTGCCAAACGTTAAGATTATGGTAAGGAGGATTACTGCATTGGACACCTTACAAATGTAATAATGAATTATTTTTTATATTTTTTTAATTTTGGCGTGTTGGCATTATTTATGATTGAAGATGGAAATATAAATGAAAACCATTGCACTCGCGACACTGTTACCGCAACCGACACCTGTGTATATACTCGTAAATATGTACACCTGTTGTGTATGTACGTACATAGATACACATATTATTAGCATTTTTTGAAATATATTGGTATGGCGTCACTGTTATTGTTTCCGTAACCAACGCCTCTGTATACTATAATATATATTGGCCTTATTTACACGAGAGTTGAGTTTGGGTTGAAATATAATGGTAATATAACTATATATAAGACAAACATATATGATATATATGACCTACGTGTATATACATCATAGATATATATTCATATCGGAACTTTTCTATTCGAAAGAAACAAACATTTTTCCTGTTATAATCAAATATTTATAAATTCCGCGCCTTTACGTATGTCATCTACTGCACATAGCGGTGGAATACGTTGCTGTATAAATTACCCTGAATCAAATTGAACATATTTTAATTTCCAGAATAGTAGTATTTGAGAACAATGTTCTTATAAATTCAATATTTGGAGTTGTATAGATATTTGCTAAATATTTGAAATCCTTTTTAAATCACAGTCTTTACAAGATATTTAATAGATTCGAATCAAAATTGTTTGTTTCCTATTTTAATTACCATAAACCTTTAGTATCAGTTTTGGAATATAATGATAATAATGATGATGATAGAAGAGCTCTTGAAATTGTGGATGAAAATTCATAAGTTTTATTGGTATTTATTTCAAAGAATACCAATTAGTTAAACTTCATATTTCATTTATTTGTAAATTTACGTTTTGAGCAATATATTGCAATTTTGTGTGTAAAATAATATGGATTATTTTTCATGTGAATAATGTGTGTGCGCATTAAATGAAAATTTTATTATAATTTTTGTAGTAATTTATAATAATTAATTTAAAAAATACACACGTAATTGTTCAAGTTTTCACTTTCACTTTTTTAATTTTTTTTACTACTCTTAAGAGCAAACTAAAGATTGCAATAATTGGTTGCGTTTTTTAATTTATAATTTATCATTTTAATGTTAACTACAAAGATATTTAGTCAAATAAGAATGTTTTACATATACATATTACCATTTAAAACAAATGGTTATATGTAGGTATATCTTCTATTAAGAAAATATAAAATCCTTATTTATTGTTATTAATCAAATAGTAATGTCTTAAATAACAATGAAGTTCAAATATTCAGCCTTAAATGTTTTGCCATACAGTATTTTATAAACGTTGTCGTTAAAATGAAAATACACCACCAACGCATAACAAACTTTTATCAATGTAAATGTAATAATTGAATACAAATATACGCAACTAAGTCATAGTTTTCGTAATATAAGTATGCAAATATAATAAAGCACAGCAGGTAACAAATTACTATAAACAAGCAAACTGAACAAAAATAGAATTTCATTTAATAACGCACCGTGTAATTAATTAAACAACTATTGGACACAACAGCGCGTAAATAAAATATCGAAACATTTTTTTTCAAACGATTCAGCATTACCTCTGTAAATGAATTGCATAGACAGATGTAAATCGGCTGTCATGCGTGTCGAATCATCTCAATTGATCTTTGTTTTCACAACAGCTCTCTTAACTTCGTTTTGCAAAACATTTCTTTCCCCGTAAGCCGACGCAAGGTCAGGATTATTGTCTATGGACCCGCCAACCGTGATAGTTTATTGTATCGATAAAAGCGTATTTATGCAATAATCAACCCAATATAGGTGTTGCACGGCCTCTTAAAACTGAGCTTATTATCTTGGTTTAGATTAACTTCCGTCCTGTGATGATAATGAAATAAAATATTTCTTTATATTAGCCAAATAATATAATTGTAAAACTTTTTATTTTCTTGAACATTGTGTGCTTAATAAACATATTCATATTATGTACCTATTGCACATAGTAAAACTTAGGTGTTACTTAAGTCGATGGAGTCGGAGAGACACAGTGTTCCAGATTTTGAATATGGTGGACTTAGAACACAAGGTCAAAATTTCGCGCTGAAAAAATTCATGCGAACAGATAAGTTAACGCTCATCAACGTTTGTTCTAGTGGTTTTTAAGGAATTGTTTACTTTTGCGAAAAAAAAATATTGATTAAAAAATGTATGGAACAAAACTAAAATTTTTTTCTCAAAATGTTCAAGAGTGTTAGCAATGAAACCTTTTGTATGTTATTGCATTACACTTACTGGACCATTTCACAAATATTTTTTTGCATACACTTGCAGCCTTGTCCGAAATAAGCATCGGAACTTTCAATGTTTTTACCAAGTATTTGTGACAATTAAAGGTTTTTATTAATTTATAGTCACATAATATATATTTTCAATATGATAAACATTAAAATTTATTATTTCTTGACTTTGAATGATTTTGAAAATTATATAATTTAAAAAGATATATATTTTACTTCTAAGTGGTAAGCGCTGTTACTCAAAGCGCAGTTCGTGACCAAATGACACATTGCCTGCTAATTTTCCCCTTCCATTACCTAAAATTGCTATCTCTTTCATTTTCTACTATTGCTGTCTCTTTCATTCTCTATAGCTCTTTCACGTCAAGACTTGCGCACTTATGAATCTAATAAAAATACGGAACTCCTGCTAGAGCATGTCATTAGACATTCAACCTTTAGAGACCAACATACCTGGAAATTTTAACGTGAAGAAAAACTAACTACTTAATCATGGCTGGATTTGGTACTTATCTGAACATTTACGTTTTTCTAAAAAAAGGGGACCTAAAGGACTACAAACGACTGCATCAAGCAACTTTGAACTGCATAATGCTTGAAATTTCGCAAGAAGATTCTGAAAAAATATTGAATTTTGCAAGATCTCTCACTGCGAACTTAAATCGTCGATGGACCGAAGCACACAGGGTGCAAAAAACATTCATGAAAAACATATGAGCTGGTAAGAAACAAAATGTGAATCTGTGAATCTCTCCCAAATTTTTGAAGCGACCGAATATTTGGATCATCATTCCACAGAAGAAGAAGCAGCTGTTCTACCCTTTGCATCTACTTCGAAGGCGACTCGTGACATGGGCACTTCTACAGACATCGTATCAAGGAAGCCATTTGAAGACTTGGGAAACAAGCAGAAGAAAAGGCGATCGGGTACATAACTCGACTATCCGGAAGAGGAATTGACTTTTGCTTTTATCACAAAGCTTAAGCCTAATGGGAAAGAAGTTCTTGCTCGCATCATCGATCATCTTATGAAGAAACCTGAAAAGGTTGAATATGTCGAATCATTTTTATTTACGAACGAAAAGAAGGAGACTATGCAGGCAGATCAAGTTTTGGCCATTACTACTTTATTGGATCTGGCAAAGTGGAAATACCTCACTTTAAGGTCTGCATTGCCACAACAGTTGAGGCTTCCTTCTTACCACAAGTTGTTAGAGGCTAAGAAAAGGTGTTATCCAGATGCCATAAATTTTACAATATCAGAAAATGGAGCGAAGGTGAAACTACAAACACTTTTAGATGTCACAACTCGAAGGATTCTGCAAGTCGTTGGTGATGATTTAAATATTTCCAGTGGAAACTTGAAGCTGACCAGCAAATGGGGATTCGATGGTTCATCAGCACAGATCATCTACAAGCAAAGAAGTGAAATGGCAGAATTCGACGACTCCTCTGTGTTCATGACGAGCCTCGTTCCTCTGAAGTTAGAGGTCGGAAATGTTGTTATTTGGAATAATCCAAAGCCATCTTTCATCATCAACATTTTATTGCAGACCTATCAAATTTCAGTTTGCGAAGGAAACGACTGACTTTGTTAAGCAAGAACAAGCGGCAATGAAGGAAGAAATACGAAATTTAAATATTTCAAATTGGGGAAACTTGGAAGTTACTCATAAGCTGCACATGACAATGATTGATGGGAAAGGGACTACAATAATCAAAAATACTCCATCTGCAGCTACTTGCAATGTTTGTCTTGCAAAACCAAGCGAGATGAATAATCTTTCTCAAATGTTTTCAAGACCTGTGCGGGAAGATGTTTATCAATATGGATTGCCAACACTCCATATGTGGATTCGAAGCATAGAGTGTCTTTTACACATTTCGTATAATTTAGATTTCGAAATGTGAAGAGCACGAGGTGGAAACAAAAACTTTAAGAAGTTTCGGAAGGACATGGTGCAATCGGAGTTCAAACAACAGATGGGACTTTTGATTGATGTTGTGAGGCAGGGCTTTGGAACAACAAATGATTGGAACACGGCCAGAAGATTTTTTAGGGAATACGAAAAGACAGCTCACTCAAATAACGAAGAATGATGCTGATTTGATAAAACACTACGCAGTCATATTGCAAGTGTTATCTTCTGGACAGGCTGTCAATATCGATGGATTCCGTGGATACTGCAAGGAGACTGCTGAGCTCTTTGTACATCACCCCTGGTGCAACATGCCTTCCACTTTACACAAAATACTGATACATGGCGCTGACATATACAAACATTTCTCTTGCCTTCCTATCGGAATTTTGTCAGAATAAGCAGCAGACGCAAGAAATAGGGACTTTCGAAATACCAGAAAGCGCCACACGAGGAAAACAGGAAGATTGCAAAATAATGAAGACATTATGCATATTTTTTTGATATCTTCAGATCCTTATATATCTCATCTGAAAGCTAGAATTCTTGCATTTGCAAGAATTTTAAACCATCAAGTATGTTTTCAGAAAATTTGCAATTATTAATAACAGAAGAAGTAATAGAAGTTGAAGAAGAAGAAATAGAAGTTGATGAAGAAGTTCCACAAAATGTGCCAGATCCTTTGGAATGGTTTTTAAGTTTTCTTTTATTAATTTATTAGTTTCTATTATTTTGTATCTTCAATATACGTGTATAATTTTATTAATATTACATTTTTATTATTCTTGTTTTCGTTTACTATTTTTTAATGTGTTAAATTAAATTCAAAATGTGAACCATCTTCGATTATTATATTGTACTGTAAGAATTATGCAATGATCAATTTTCAATAATTGTTCTAATTTGATGTCTGTGTTGATATAAACAATTTTTATCTCTCTGATTGATATTATTATATCAATCTTATTGTTAGTATTATACTTTCCCGAAACCGCTTAACAGACCAAACTAGATTTAAAAATCTAGTATTATTATTTTATTCTTTTTAATTATAAACTCAACGAAGTAACCATGTGTTAGGCAACAATCGGATAAGACCCATACAAAAGTGAAAGTTGCCAAAAGTTGACCTGAAAGTGCACCTAGAAAATTGAAAGTTGTTTAAGTGTGCATTGTCATCGGGTTCTGAGCTACCCTGAAAGTTTCAACTCGCTATGTGGTCGGGAAGTGCCTCAAAATTGAGATACAAGATTCCAACCGGACAGACAAGACGACAGACAAGCAAACAGACAAGAAAGCGACCTAATAAAACGTGGGATAAAAGTAGTTTTTGTTTTTTTTTATTTAAATATTTTAAGTTAACATGTTCATAAACGTCAAAGTTGCAAGTGCATGCAAAAGATTTGTTTGTGAAATTAACAAATAAATGTAATACAATAATTTACAAAAGGTATCATTGCTAAGACTTTTGAACATTTCGAGACAAAACAATATTTCAGTTTTGCTCCATAAATTTTTTTTTCAAAATTTTTTTTGCGAAAGTAAACAATTTCTTAATAACCACTAGAACAAACGTTGATGAGCGTTAACTTATCTGTTCCCATGAATTTTTTCAGCGCAAAATATTGATCTTGGGTTCTAAGTCCACCATATTCAAAATCCGGACCTCTGTGAGACGGAGACACATTCGGAATATGGTTGCAGAGGTTAAGCTATATACACAAAGGCCGGTAATAGCATTGGAGATCTCCTCTTCCGTGCTTCAGAAGGCACGTTAAGCCGTTGCTCCGGATGCATCTACAGTCTTTAGCATCCACCAATCCACACTGGGCCCTCGTGGTGGGTTATTGCTCATTCACATTAAGGTGCTCTCATCTGTAGGAAAGGCCTGTGATATTATTGGGCTGATGTTGATGATGTTTGAGCTGTCGGGTTCCTGGTGCGATTGCTGAGATTGTTTGCATGTAGCTAGTAATATTTAGAGAGTAGTGCGATAGTAAATATGAACTAGGATAGTCATTTAACTTATATTCACCTGATTTGTTAACGAGATAAAGCATTTTGTACATTTATTTTGTATAAATTTATCCTAAAAACTTGGCCTTACTTGGCAATCTTAAGAATTATGATATAAAAAATAATTTAAAATTTAGATTTTGATAACCCCCTCCGACTGCGTTAGCAACTAAGTTTTGCCGCATGTTTAACAATATTTATAAATACGTGCGTACAATAGTTTATAAGTACCTATACATACTAATTTCTTGCCAATTTCTTGGTTGGCAACTACCTAGTTGTGGAACAAGCATAGCCTATAAACTTTGGCAACTGGTTGAGTAACAAGATTATTTTATCCTTTTTGGTTGGTAGTTGCGAAACTCAGTTGCCAATGTGGCTGAAGGGGAAAATCTTACGAAGAATCAGTTTATTTTTTTGAACGATAAATCATGCATTAAACAAAAGGTAACGAAACACGCGAAGTGAGTGACATTTATTTTCAAGTTGTATTTAATTTTTATTTTTAAATTTATTTTATTGGCACAGCAAAAAGGTAAAAAGAGGGACAGACATTTTATTTAATTGTTTTCTTGAAGATATTCTTCTGCAAGCATCTGGAAATTCAAATTTTTATATTAATTTAAGAATAATTAAAAAATATTGCGACCAATCACTGTGATTCTTTAACGAAATATCTCTACCGTTCAGTAAATTTTCTAGTACCTTTCTGGTTTTATGCTGTAGGTCAGCGTCGTCTCATCAATGAGAGGAAACATCCTCTCGTATTCGAAAGAAACATTTTTACAAATGGTTGAACTATCGATTAAGATGAAACAGCCATTTAGTTATTTATTTTACAAATTTTCGGGTCTTAATAGAAAAATACTAGAAAAAATCGACTCAGCTCACAAGTGAATTCTCAGGCGGAAATTGAACCCGCAACATTTTGAAAGTCCGGTCCAATGCTCTCCCAATTGAGCTACCGAGCCTGGGGAACACTCGTGGAAATATAGGTCTTATATAAAAATTAAAAACTAAAAGACAAGGTTGGCCGTCACTGGGCTGAAGGCCATTTGAAGATTTAGGAACAACAAGGAGCACTTTTAATGGCAATTCAGTAAGTTTAATTATATCTTACATGCTACCAAATATAATTTAAATCCGCAACAAACATTATCGCTTTGGTAACCCCGCATATTTAATAAATAATCACAAAAGAGTACTCGACAAAAGACAATATCGTTCACGTTTGAAAGTATATAATGAATAATTATTACTGGGCCGTTAGTAATTATTTATGAAATTTATGACATACTTAATTAATCCTTAACATCTCATATAGTAGGGTTTTACAACACACAGAAGATCTGTGTGTTCATTACCTTTCACCATATTATTCTTGATTTGATGTCTAATTTAGATTACCCATTATTTCCTTTTACCTATATGCTTTCATTTGTGTGTTGTAACACGCCACGGTTAAATGCCTTGATATTTTGTAACAATTTACAACAATTAACAAACTATCAAACAAAAAGCCATAAAAAAACACATTAAGTGTATAAATTATTAAAAAATTTTTTACTACAAATTTATTTTGTTTATGTAATTTGCTTCCTATTCATTAACTAGCCGCTTACTTTATGTAATATTATGGATATCATTCTTCATTGAAACACAATTTCAATTTTAGTTGAATTTTAATATTTAGCTGAAGCTTAAAACTTTTAGATATATCGTTTTGATAATAAGAATGCATTTTATATATCGCAGCTTTAATAATATAGGGGCACAATTCGAAAAAGATGATTGTTGGAAAAACACCTTTAAAGATTTTTGAGCCCCTGTATTACAAAATCGGTCATAAGTAAATTAGTAAAATAAACTAGTACTAGGATAAATATTTCATGCTTAGTGAACATGCTCTTATGATGTTTTATGATTTTGCTTTCAATAGTTTAATTTACTTATGACCAATTTTGTGACAATACAGGGGCTCAAAAATCTTTAAAGGTGTTTTTCCAACAACCATCTTTTTCGAATTGTGCCCCTATATTATTAAAGCTGCGATATATTATATTTAGGATACTTACTAGTATCTCATTAAGCATGAGTATGTTAAGGTACTTAGAAAAAGAAAGTGTTGATTAAATTCACCAGGGTAAGTAAGATCCTTACGATGTTTTTCAGGAAGGCCTATGTCCCATTAGGGAGAATTAACCTAGCAGTTACGCCGAAAAAATATTAAATAAATATCAAAAGAAACGCCTACTACTGCTAAATTAAATCAAAATTACAATTTCCAACAATCTTGTTAGTTTTGCTTTGTCGCGCGCGTCTTTCTAATTAGCTCTGTCTATTTTTACGTTTTCAAACGTAAGGTAGGGCAATTTTTGCAAACAATAAAGTTTGAACCAAAGAGAATGTAATTACTACGTTTTGTATAAACAAGTAGTTATTATTCAAGTTATAATTTCGCAGAGTAGGTACTCAATTATTGAAGAATTAGTTTATGATTCGTTTACTTCGCCATGTCGATTTATATGGAGCGTCATGCCACGGAAAAGGCACCAGAATCTCTACCAAGACGTTATAATGTTCCATTTTCAGAGCAAAAAAATACAAGTTAGGTACAAGTACTATGTTCTAAGACTGTTCCTTTGTCAAGTTGCGTCTTTGGAGTTCTCCAGGTCTTGTACACGACATATCTACATAATCAGTAAATGTTTTAAAAAAGAAGATAAAGGCATGTAATCCTTAAATTTAGTTGAAGAAGTAATTTCGTACTGGGTTATATCTCATCATTATCAGCCTATTAAGGCTGCCCCACACTGTTGGGGCATAGGTCTTTCCTATTAAATGAAAAACTCCTTACCAACATGAACCACTTAGCACAAAGATGAGTGGGTTTATACATTTACTCAAGAGATGCTTATTTTAGATTATTTATTATATAAGTAGGTATATCTAATATCCTTTTAGAGAATTCCATCTCTTTCGCTCCTTTTTATTTGTCACCATCCAATATAAGTCAGGCAGAAACAAGCATAGCGATAAGACTGCCAATTGTAACACCAATTTAAACGTACTTAGTAAGCTTATTTAATATGGTTATCTGAGCCTTATAATATATTTACACTTAACACGCTGTAGAAACGTCCGTAATAATAACTAGGTCTGCAATACATGCTGCTATAAGATATAAAATACGTGTGTAAAAAACAACCACGCCTCCGAGCCCTCAGATGGGATTCGAACCCACGACCTTTCGCAATCCGGGCGACTGCTCTGACCGCTGAGCTACCGAGACGCTGGTAAACGTGTCGAATTTTACAAACGTATTCCAACTTCTACTATGAGCTAGTATCGTTCCACCAATGTTGAACGCTAACTACCTTCAACATTGAAAGTAATATTTTTACAAATATTAAACAATCAATTAAGATGGAACCAGCTATAATTATGTTTTTATTTAATTTTTTGCATTCACAATGCAATATTTCTATAAGATATAAAATACGTGTGTAAAAAACAACCACGCCTCCGAGCCCTCAGATGGGATTCGAACCCACGACCTTTCGCAATCCGGGCGACTGCTCTGACCGCTGAGCTACCGAGACGCTGGTAAACGTGTCGAATTTTACAAACGTATTCCAACTTCTACTATGAGCTAGTATCGTTCCACCAATGTTGAACGCTAACTACCTTCAACATTGAAAGTAATATTTTTACAAATATTAAACAATCAATTAAGATGGAACCAGCTATAATTATGTTTTTATTTAATTTTTTGCATTCACAATGCAATATTTCTATAAGATATAAAATACGTGTGTAAAAAACAACCACGCCTCCGAGCCCTCAGATGGGATTCGAACCCACGACCTTTCGCAATCCGGGCGACTGCTCTGACCGCTGAGCTACCGAGACGCTGGTAAACGTGTCGAATTTTACAAACGTATTCCAACTTCTACTATGAGCTAGTATCGTTCCACCAATGTTGAACGCTAACTACCTTCAACATTGAAAGTAATATTTTTACAAATATTAAACAATCAATTAAGATGGAACCAGCTATAATTATGTTTTTATTTAATTTTTTGCATTCACAATGCAATATTTCTATAAGATATAAAATACGTGTGTAAAAAACAACCACGCCTCCGAGCCCTCAGATGGGATTCGAACCCACGACCTTTCGCAATCCGGGCGACTGCTCTGACCGCTGAGCTACCGAGACGCTGGTAAACGTGTCGAATTTTACAAACGTATTCCAACTTCTACTATGAGCTAGTATCGTTCCACCAATGTTGAACGCTAACTACCTTCAACATTGAAAGTAATATTTTTACAAATATTAAACAATCAATTAAGATGGAACCAGCTATAATTATGTTTTTATTTAATTTTTTGCATTCACAATGCAATATTTCTATAAGATATAAAATACGTGTGTAAAAAACAACCACGCCTCCGAGCCCTCAGATGGGATTCGAACCCACGACCTTTCGCAATCCGGGCGACTGCTCTGACCGCTGAGCTACCGAGACGCTGGTAAACGTGTCGAATTTTACAAACGTATTCCAACTTCTACTATGAGCTAGTATCGTTCCACCAATGTTGAACGCTAACTACCTTCAACATTGAAAGTAATATTTTTACAAATATTAAACAATCAATTAAGATGGAACCAGCTATAATTATGTTTTTATTTAATTTTTTGCATTCACAATGCAATATTTCTATAAGATATAAAATACGTGTGTAAAAAACAACCACGCCTCCGAGCCCTCAGATGGGATTCGAACCCACGACCTTTCGCAATCCGGGCGACTGCTCTGACCGCTGAGCTACCGAGACGCTGGCAAACGTGTCGAATTTTACAAACGTATTCCAACTTCTACTATGAGCTAGTATCGTTCCACCAATGTTGAACGCTAACTACCTTCAACATTGAAAGTAATATTTTTACAAATATTAAACAATCAATTAAGATGGAACCAGCTATAATTATGTTTTTATTTAATTTTTTGCATTCACAATGCAATATTTCTATAAGATATAAAATACGTGTGTAAAAAACAACCACGCCTCCGAGCCCTCAGATGGGATTCGAACCCACGACCTTTCGCAATCCGGGCGACTGCTCTGACCGCTGAGCTACCGAGACGCTGGTAAACGTGTCGAATTTTACAAACGTATTCCAACTTCTACTATGAGCTAGTATCGTTCCACCAATGTTGAACGCTAACTACCTTCAACATTGAAAGTAATATTTTTACAAATATTAAACAATCAATTAAGATGGAACCAGCTATAATTGTTTTTATTTAATTTTTTGCATTCACAATGCAATATTTCTATAAGATATAAAATACGTGTGTAAAAAACAACCACGCCTCCGAGCCCTCAGATGGGATTCGAACCCACGACCTTTCGCAATCCGGGCGACTGCTCTGACCGCTGAGCTACCGAGACGCTGGTAAACGTGTCGAATTTTACAAACGTATTCCAACTTCTACTATGAGCTAGTATCGTTCCACCAATGTTGAACGCTAACTACCTTCAACATTGAAAGTAATATTTTTACAAATAATAGGGGTTAAAGTATGAAATTGCCGTTTTATTGCAATAGGTTCTTTGAATTGACATAGAATCTTCATGGTTTGAGGTTTTCGAATGAAACTTTTTTTAAATGGTTTCTATGATGTTCTTTTTTTAAAAAATGTAAAACATTTGAATATCGACTTTCAATTGTTTTTGTTATTCAATTTAGACAAGAAAGATGGATACTGCGAAAATTCGAGTTATTTTTGAATACGAGTTCCGACGCGGAACTAACGCGGCAGAAACAGCCCGCAATATCAATGCTGCGTTTGGAGAGGGGTCTACTAATGAACGCACCGTGCGATTTTGGTTTAAACGCTTTCGTGATGGAAATTTCGACTTAAAGAACGAGCCACGAGGAAGACCGCCCACACAGGTAAATAACGATGAATTAAGAGAGATAGTGGAAGCCGATCCTAATCAAAGTACCCAGGAATTAGCGGCATGGTTTAACGTTACCTTACCCACAATATTGACTCACTTGCGTCAAATCAATAAAATAAAAAAATACGAAAAATGGGTGCCTCATGATTTGACTGATCTGCAGAAAGAAACGCGTGTTGAAACTTGTGTTGCCTTGTTGAACCGGTACAGAAATGAAGGAATATTGGATCGAATTGTAACATGTGATGAAAAGTGGATTCTTTATGATAACCGGAAAAGAAAAATGCAATGGCTGACCCCAGGTCAAATGCCACAACAGTGTCCTAAAGCAAAACTTACCAATAAAAAGGTAATGGTAACTGTTTGGTGGTCTCAGCATGGTGTTATTCACTATAGTTTTCTCCGATCTGGTCAAGCAATAACGGCAGATGTCTATTGTGCCGAACTCCGAACCATGTTGACAAAACTAGCAGTAAAACAGCCCCGACTCATGAATCGATCTTCACCATTATTGCTCCACGACAACGCGAGACCTCACACAGCACGAGAAACCATTTTGACCCTTCAGGAACTGCAGTTAGAAACCATTCGTCATCCTCCGTATTCACCAGACCTTGCTCCAACGGACTACCATTTTTTTCGTGATTTGGACAATTATCTACGTGACAAGAAGTTTTCTTCCCAGGAGGCAGTACAAAATGCTTTCACACAGTTTGTGCAGTCTAGATCGTCGGAATTCTATCGCAAAGGCATTAATGACCTTCCCATTAGATGGCAGCAATGTATAGATAATAATGGCAACTATTTTGATTAAATAAATTTGTTAAAAATTTAAAAAATAAACAATATAGATTTTCAGTACAAATCGGCAATTTCATACTTTAACCCCTAATATTAAACAATCAATTAAGATGGAACCAGCTATAATTATGTTTTTATTTAATTTTTTGCATTCACAATGCAATATTTCTATAAGATATAAAATACGTGTGTAAAAAACAACCACGCCTCCGAGCCCTCAGATGGGATTCGAACCCACGACCTTTCGCAATCCGGGCGACTGCTCTGACCGCTGAGCTACCGAGACGCTGGTAAACGTGTCGAATTTTACAAACGTATTCCAACTTCTACTATGAGCTAGTATCGTTCCACCAATGTTGAACGCTAACTACCTTCAACATTGAAAGTAATATTTTTACAAATATTAAACAATCAATTAAGATGGAACCAGCTATAATTATGTTTTTATTTAATTTTTTGCATTCACAATGCAATATTTCTATAAGATATAAAATACGTGTGTAAAAAACAACCACGCCTCCGAGCCCTCAGATGGGATTCGAACCCACGACCTTTCGCAATCCGGGCGACTGCTCTGACCGCTGAGCTACCGAGACGCTGGTAAACGTGTCGAATTTTACAAACGTATTCCAACTTCTACTATGAGCTAGTATCGTTCCACCAATGTTGAACGCTAACTACCTTCAACATTGAAAGTAATATTTTTACGAATATTAAACAATCAATTAAGATGGAACCAGCTATAATTATGTTTTTATTTAATTTTTTGCATTCACAATGCAATATTTCTATAAGATATAAAATACGTGTGTAAAAAACAACCACGCCTCCGAGCCCTCAGATGGGATTCGAACCCACGACCTTTCGCAATCCGGGCGACTGCTCTGACCGCTGAGCTACCGAGACGCTGGCAAACGTGTCGAATTTTACAAACGTATTCCAACTTCTACTATGAGCTAGTATCGTTCCACCAATGTTGAACGCTAACTACCTTCAACATTGAAAGTAATATTTTTACAAATATTAAACAATCAATTAAGATGGAACCAGCTATAATTATGTTTTTATTTAATTTTTTGCATTCACAATGCAATATTTCTATAAGATATAAAATACGTGTGTAAAAAAACAACCACGCCTCCGAGCCCTCAGATGGGATTCGAACCCACGACCTTTCGCAATCCGGGCGACTGCTCTGACCGCTGAGCTACCGAGACGCTGGTAAACGTGTCGAATTTTACAAACGTATTCCAACTTCTACTATGAGCTAGTATCGTTCCACCAATGTTGAACGCTAACTACCTTCAACATTGAAAGTAATATTTTTACAAATATTAAACAATCAATTAAGATGGAACCAGCTATAATTATGTTTTTATTTATTTTTTTGCATTCACAATGCAATATTTCTATAAGATATAAAATACGTGTGTAAAAAACAACCACGCCTCCGAGCCCTCAGATGGGATTCGAACCCACGACCTTTCGCAATCCGGGCGACTGCTCTGACCGCTGAGCTACCGAGACGCTGGTAAACGTGTCGAATTTTACAAACGTATTCCAACTTCTACTATGAGCTAGTATCGTTCCACCAATGTTGAACGCTAACTACCTTCAACATTGAAAGTAATATTTTTACAAATATTAAACAATCAATTAAGATGGAACCAGCTATAATTATGTTTTTATTTAATTTTTTGCATTCACAATGCAATATTTCTATAAGATATAAAATACGTGTGTAAAAAACAACCACGCCTCCGAGCCCTCAGATGGGATTCGAACCCACGACCTTTCGCAATCCGGGCGACTGCTCTGACCGCTGAGCTACCGAGACGCTGGTAAACGTGTCGAATTTTACAAACGTATTCCAACTTCTACTATGAGCTAGTATCGTTCCACCAATGTTGAACGCTAACTACCTTCAACATTGAAAGTAATATTTTTACAAATATTAAACAATCAATTAAGATGGAACCAGCTATAATTATGTTTTTATTTAATTTTTTGCATTCACAATGCAATATTTCTATAAGATATAAAATACGTGTGTAAAAAAACAACCACGCCTCCGAGCCCTCAGATGGGATTCGAACCCACGACCTTTCGCAATCCGGGCGACTGCTCTGACCGCTGAGCTACCGAGACGCTGGTAAACGTGTCGAATTTTACAAACGTATTCCAACTTCTACTATGAGCTAGTATCGTTCCACCAATGTTGAACGCTAACTACCTTCAACATTGAAAGTAATATTTTTACGAATATTAAACAATCAATTAAGATGGAACCAGCTATAATTATGTTTTTATTTAATTTTTTGCATTCACAATGCAATATTTCTATAAGATATAAAATACGTGTGTAAAAAACAACCACGCCTCCGAGCCCTCAGATGGGATTCGAACCCACGACCTTTCGCAATCCGGGCGACTGCTCTGACCGCTGAGCTACCGAGACGCTGGTAAACGTGTCGAATTTTACAAACGTATTCCAACTTCTACTATGAGCTAGTATCGTTCCACCAATGTTGAACGCTAACTACCTTCAACATTGAAAGTAATATTTTTACAAATATTAAACAATCAATTAAGATGGAACCAGCTATAATTATGTTTTTATTTAATTTTTTGCATTCACAATGCAATATTTCTATAAGATATAAAATACGTGTGTAAAAAAACAACCACGCCTCCGAGCCCTCAGATGGGATTCGAACCCACGACCTTTCGCAATCCGGGCGACTGCTCTGACCGCTGAGCTACCGAGACGCTGGTAAACGTGTCGAATTTTACAAACGTATTCCAACTTCTACTATGAGCTAGTATCGTTCCACCAATGTTGAACGCTAACTACCTTCAACATTGAAAGTAATATTTTTACAAATATTAAACAATCAATTAAGATGGAACCAGCTATAATTATGTTTTTATTTAATTTTTTGCATTCACAATGCAATATTTCTATAAGATATAAAATACGTGTGTAAAAAACAACCACGCCTCCGAGCCCTCAGATGGGATTCGAACCCACGACCTTTCGCAATCCGGGCGACTGCTCTGACCGCTGAGCTACCGAGACGCTGGTAAACGTGTCGAATTTTACAAACGTATTCCAACTTCTACTATGAGCTAGTATCGTTCCACCAATGTTGAACGCTAACTACCTTCAACATTGAAAGTAATATTTTTACAAATATTAAACAATCAATTAAGATGGAACCAGCTATAATTATGTTTTTATTTAATTTTTTGCATTCACAATGCAATATTTCTATAAGATATAAAATACGTGTGTAAAAAACAACCACGCCTCCGAGCCCTCAGATGGGATTCGAACCCACGACCTTTCGCAATCCGGGCGACTGCTCTGACCGCTGAGCTACCGAGACGCTGGTAAACGTGTCGAATTTTACAAACGTATTCCAACTTCTACTATGAGCTAGTATCGTTCCACCAATGTTGAACGCTAACTACCTTCAACATTGAAAGTAATATTTTTACGAATATTAAACAATCAATTAAGATGGAACCAGCTATAATTATGTTTTTATTTAATTTTTTGCATTCACAATGCAATATTTCTATAAGATATAAAATACGTGTGTAAAAAACAACCACGCCTCCGAGCCCTCAGATGGGATTCGAACCCACGACCTTTCGCAATCCGGGCGACTGCTCTGACCGCTGAGCTACCGAGACGCTGGTAAACGTGTCGAATTTTACAAACGTATTCCAACTTCTACTATGAGCTAGTATCGTTCCACCAATGTTGAACGCTAACTACCTTCAACATTGAAAGTAATATTTTTACAAATATTAAACAATCAATTAAGATGGAACCAGCTATAATTATGTTTTTATTTAATTTTTTGCATTCACAATGCAATATTTCTATAAGATATAAAATACGTGTGTAAAAAAACAACCACGCCTCCGAGCCCTCAGATGGGATTCGAACCCACGACCTTTCGCAATCCGGGCGACTGCTCTGACCGCTGAGCTACCGAGACGCTGGTAAACGTGTCGAATTTTACAAACGTATTCCAACTTCTACTATGAGCTAGTATCGTTCCACCAATGTTGAACGCTAACTACCTTCAACATTGAAAGTAATATTTTTACAAATATTAAACAATCAATTAAGATGGAACCAGCTATAATTATGTTTTTATTTAATTTTTTGCATTCACAATGCAATATTTCTATAAGATATAAAATACGTGTGTAAAAAACAACCACGCCTCCGAGCCCTCAGATGGGATTCGAACCCACGACCTTTCGCAATCCGGGCGACTGCTCTGACCGCTGAGCTACCGAGACGCTGGCAAACGTGTCGAATTTTACAAACGTATTCCAACTTCTACTATGAGCTAGTATCGTTCCACCAATGTTGAACGCTAACTACCTTCAACATTGAAAGTAATATTTTTACAAATATTAAACAATCAATTAAGATGGAACCAGCTATAATTATGTTTTTATTTAATTTTTTGCATTCACAATGCAATATTTCTATAAGATATAAAATACGTGTGTAAAAAACAACCACGCCTCCGAGCCCTCAGATGGGATTCGAACCCACGACCTTTCGCAATCCGGGCGACTGCTCTGACCGCTGAGCTACCGAGACGCTGGTAAACGTGTCGAATTTTACAAACGTATTCCAACTTCTACTATGAGCTAGTATCGTTCCACCAATGTTGAACGCTAACTACCTTCAACATTGAAAGTAATATTTTTACAAATATTAAACAATCAATTAAGATGGAACCAGCTATAATTATGTTTTTATTTAATTTTTTGCATTCACAATGCAATATTTCTATAAGATATAAAATACGTGTGTAAAAAACAACCACGCCTCCGAGCCCTCAGATGGGATTCGAACCCACGACCTTTCGCAATCCGGGCGACTGCTCTGACCGCTGAGCTACCGAGACGCTGGTAAACGTGTCGAATTTTACAAACGTATTCCAACTTCTACTATGAGCTAGTATCGTTCCACCAATGTTGAACGCTAACTACCTTCAACATTGAAAGTAATATTTTTACAAATATTAAACAATCAATTAAGATGGAACCAGCTATAATTATGTCGTGGGTTCGAATCCCATCTGAGGGCTCTGAGGCGTGGTTGTTTTTTACACACGTATTTTATATCTTATAGAAATATTGCATTGTGAATGCAAAAAAATTAAATAAAAACATAATTATAGCTGGTTCCATCTTAATTGATTGTTTAATATTTGTAAAAATATTACTTTCAATGTTGAAGGTAGTTAGCGTTCAACATTGGTGGAACGATACTAGCTCATAGTAGAAGTTGGAATACGTTTGTAAAATTCGACACGTTTGCCAGCGTCTCGGTAGCTCAGCGGTCAGAGCAGTCGCCCGGATTGCGAAAGGTCGTGGGTTCGAATCCCATCTGAGGGCTCGGAGGCGTGGTTGTTTTTTACACACGTATTTTATATCTTATAGAAATATTGCATTGTGAATGCAAAAAATTAAATAAAAACATAATTATAGCTGGTTCCATCTTAATTGATTGTTTAATATTTGTAAAAATATTACTTTCAATGTTGAAGGTAGTTAGCGTTCAACATTGGTGGAACGATACTAGCTCATAGTAGAAGTTGGAATACGTTTGTAAAATTCGACACGTTTACCAGCGTCTCGGTAGCTCAGCGGTCAGAGCAGTCGCCCGGATTGCGAAAGGTCGTGGGTTCGAATCCCATCTGAGGGCTCGGAGGCGTGGTTGTTTTTTACACACGTATTTTATATCTTATAGAAATATTGCATTGTGAATGCAAAAAATTAAATAAAAACATAATTATAGCTGGTTCCATCTTAATTGATTGTTTAATATTTGTAAAAATATTACTTTCAATGTTGAAGGTAGTTAGCGTTCAACATTGGTGGAACGATACTAGCTCATAGTAGAAGTTGGAATACGTTTGTAAAATTCGACACGTTTACCAGCGTCTCGGTAGCTCAGCGGTCAGAGCAGTCGCCCGGATTGCGAAAGGTCGTGGGTTCGAATCCCATCTGAGGGCTCGGAGGCGTGGTTGTTTTTTTACACACGTATTTTATATCTTATAGAAATATTGCATTGTGAATGCAAAAAATTAAATAAAAACATAATTATAGCTGGTTCCATCTTAATTGATTGTTTAATATTTGTAAAAATATTACTTTCAATGTTGAAGGTAGTTAGCGTTCAACATTGGTGGAACGATACTAGCTCATAGTAGAAGTTGGAATACGTTTGTAAAATTCGACACGTTTACCAGCGTCTCGGTAGCTCAGCGGTCAGAGCAGTCGCCCGGATTGCGAAAGGTCGTGGGTTCGAATCCCATCTGAGGGCTCGGAGGCGTGGTTGTTTTTTACACACGTATTTTATATCTTATAGAAATATTGCATTGTGAATGCAAAAAATTAAATAAAAACATAATTATAGCTGGTTCCATCTTAATTGATTGTTTAATATTCGTAAAAATATTACTTTCAATGTTGAAGGTAGTTAGCGTTCAACATTGGTGGAACGATACTAGCTCATAGTAGAAGTTGGAATACGTTTGTAAAATTCGACACGTTTACCAGCGTCTCGGTAGCTCAGCGGTCAGAGCAGTCGCCCGGATTGCGAAAGGTCGTGGGTTCGAATCCCATCTGAGGGCTCGGAGGCGTGGTTGTTTTTTACACACGTATTTTATATCTTATAGAAATATTGCATTGTGAATGCAAAAAATTAAATAAAAACATAATTATAGCTGGTTCCATCTTAATTGATTGTTTAATATTTGTAAAAATATTACTTTCAATGTTGAAGGTAGTTAGCGTTCAACATTGGTGGAACGATACTAGCTCATAGTAGAAGTTGGAATACGTTTGTAAAATTCGACACGTTTGCCAGCGTCTCGGTAGCTCAGCGGTCAGAGCAGTCGCCCGGATTGCGAAAGGTCGTGGGTTCGAATCCCATCTGAGGGCTCGGAGGCGTGGTTGTTTTTTACACACGTATTTTATATCTTATAGAAATATTGCATTGTGAATGCAAAAAATTAAATAAAAACATAATTATAGCTGGTTCCATCTTAATTGATTGTTTAATATTTGTAAAAATATTACTTTCAATGTTGAAGGTAGTTAGCGTTCAACATTGGTGGAACGATACTAGCTCATAGTAGAAGTTGGAATACGTTTGTAAAATTCGACACGTTTACCAGCGTCTCGGTAGCTCAGCGGTCAGAGCAGTCGCCCGGATTGCGAAAGGTCGTGGGTTCGAATCCCATCTGAGGGCTCGGAGGCGTGGTTGTTTTTTACACACGTATTTTATATCTTATAGAAATATTGCATTGTGAATGCAAAAAATTAAATAAAAACATAATTATAGCTGGTTCCATCTTAATTGATTGTTTAATATTTGTAAAAATATTACTTTCAATGTTGAAGGTAGTTAGCGTTCAACATTGGTGGAACGATACTAGCTCATAGTAGAAGTTGGAATACGTTTGTAAAATTCGACACGTTTACCAGCGTCTCGGTAGCTCAGCGGTCAGAGCAGTCGCCCGGATTGCGAAAGGTCGTGGGTTCGAATCCCATCTGAGGGCTCGGAGGCGTGGTTGTTTTTTTTACACACGTATTTTATATCTTATAGAAATATTGCATTGTGAATGCAAAAAATTAAATAAAAACATAATTATAGCTGGTTCCATCTTAATTGATTGTTTAATATTTGTAAAAATATTACTTTCAATGTTGAAGGTAGTTAGCGTTCAACATTGGTGGAACGATACTAGCTCATAGTAGAAGTTGGAATACGTTTGTAAAATTCGACACGTTTACCAGCGTCTCGGTAGCTCAGCGGTCAGAGCAGTCGCCCGGATTGCGAAAGGTCGTGGGTTCGAATCCCATCTGAGGGCTCGGAGGCGTGGTTGTTTTTTACACACGTATTTTATATCTTATAGAAATATTGCATTGTGAATGCAAAAAATTAAATAAAAACATAATTATAGCTGGTTCCATCTTAATTGATTGTTTAATATTTGTAAAAATATTACTTTCAATGTTGAAGGTAGTTAGCGTTCAACATTGGTGGAACGATACTAGCTCATAGTAGAAGTTGGAATACGTTTGTAAAATTCGACACGTTTACCAGCGTCTCGGTAGCTCAGCGGTCAGAGCAGTCGCCCGGATTGCGAAAGGTCGTGGGTTCGAATCCCATCTGAGGGCTCGGAGGCGTGGTTGTTTTTTACACACGTATTTTATATCTTATAGAAATATTGCATTGTGAATGCAAAAAATTAAATAAAAACATAATTATAGCTGGTTCCATCTTAATTGATTGTTTAATATTTTTACAAATATTACTTTCAATGTTGAAGGTAGTTAGCGTTCAACATTGGTGGAACGATACTAGCTCATAGTAGAAGTTGGAATACGTTTGTAAAATTCGACACGTTTACCAGCGTCTCGGTAGCTCAGCGGTCAGAGCAGTCGCCCGGATTGCGAAAGGTCGTGGGTTCGAATCCCATCTGAGGGCTCGGAGGCGTGGTTGTTTTTTTACACACGTATTTTATATCTTATAGAAATATTGCATTGTGAATGCAAAAAATTAAATAAAAACATAATTATAGCTGGTTCCATCTTAATTGATTGTTTAATATTTGTAAAAATATTACTTTCAATGTTGAAGGTAGTTAGCGTTCAACATTGGTGGAACGATACTAGCTCATAGTAGAAGTTGGAATACGTTTGTAAAATTCGACACGTTTACCAGCGTCTCGGTAGCTCAGCGGTCAGAGCAGTCGCCCGGATTGCGAAAGGTCGTGGGTTCGAATCCCATCTGAGGGCTCGGAGGCGTGGTTGTTTTTTACACACGTATTTTATATCTTATAGAAATATTGCATTGTGAATGCAAAAAATTAAATAAAAACATAATTATAGCTGGTTCCATCTTAATTGATTGTTTAATATTTGTAAAAATATTACTTTCAATGTTGAAGGTAGTTAGCGTTCAACATTGGTGGAACGATACTAGCTCATAGTAGAAGTTGGAATACGTTTGTAAAATTCGACACGTTTACCAGCGTCTCGGTAGCTCAGCGGTCAGAGCAGTCGCCCGGATTGCGAAAGGTCGTGGGTTCGAATCCCATCTGAGGGCTCGGAGGCGTGGTTGTTTTTTACACACGTATTTTATATCTTATAGAAATATTGCATTGTGAATGCAAAAAATTAAATAAAAACATAATACATGCTGCTGTTTGCAAATACTGAGCGAAGCAATTAGATTTTTGAAGGGTGATTATTCCTCGATGGTATGTCCAATTTCAACTTTTTTTGCACATTAGTCACGACCACGATGTGCGTTTTGGCGCCAAATTTCATCAATGTAGTATCAGCAGTTCGGCTGTGATCAGCTTTTGAATTTTTCTTTCGGTGATTATTCCTCTATGGTACAGTCTATATTTTTTTTACATAGCCTATGTCCGTCAGGCTATAATCATGTATGTTCATGCCAAAATTCGTTCGAATCGGTTGAACCGTTAAGTAGCAGGAGGGAGACAAGTGAAATTTGTGAGTTGCCTAAAAGAGAGCTTCGCTCAATTAAGGTTTTGAGAAGTATAAATTCGTGCAGAGCTCTCACTAAGCTAGTGTTCACAGCTACGACTAACTAAAAGTTAAACAAAAAAACATTATTGTATTTCATTTTATTGAATATCGCCAGTACAGTACTATATGACAACTTTAAAATGCAGTAATCAATGTATCACTTCGAAATATTTGTACACATGACAACATATTCAAACCTATATAAAATTAATTTTAAGAAAATATTTCTACTTTTTGTCTGGTGTGCCAAATATATAAAATTATATTTAGGTACCCTTTAGTATTAATCTATAGTACAGAATTAGGCGAAGCTCATCGTATTAATGATCAACAGCGACCACAAAAGAAGACGTTACAGCATCAATTTCAATATTATTATTACGCCAAAATGTATACAAATTACACAATATTAGACATCGTGTTTTCTGCAAAACTAAAGAAATCTTAAACGTTATATCACATAAAAAAGAAATAAGTAATCAAAATTTTGTACAGACAACTTCTAAAGTGAAACGTGTAGTCGGACTTTTCTGATCAGTATTTTTATAAGGTACTAGCTGACCCAGCCTCACGTTGCCGTGGCTCAGTTATTATAATTTGCAATATATTTTTTTATTAAAAATCAGCAATAGCCCGCTCGCGCGTATTGGTAGCAATAGGCGGCCTTTGTGATATTGATTCGTTGGTGGGAGAAGTGGTGGGAGGCGCCCGACGTGACCGCACAGTGGTGGCATGCGCGTGAGCTGCGAGTACTTGGACATTGCAACATTAATTACTTTTTCTAAAATAAAAGAATATTTCTAAAATAAAAGTACTCCCTATTACATCAGCTACTTGCCAATAAAAGTCCCGTTAAAATCGGTCCAGCCATTTCAGAGATTAGCCGGAAAATACAGACAGACAGACGAAAATTGTAAAAAATATTATTTTAGTGTATATACCGTATATATATTCATAAGCATGTAGTAAAAAACGGTTAATTCAATATTACAAACAGACACTCCAATTTTATTTATATGCATAGATGTATAGATAAAATAAAAGTAGCCTAAGTTACTCCTTATTGCATCAGCTACCTGCTAATAAAAGTCCCGTCTAAATCGGTCCAGCCATTTCAAAGATTAACCGGAACAAACAGACAGACAGACAGAGAAAAATTGTAAAAAATGTTAATTGGGTGTATGTACCGTATATATATTTATATGCATGTAGTAAAAAACGGTTATTTAAATATTACAAACAGACACTCCAATTTTATTTATATGTATAGATGTATAGATAAAATAAAAGTAGCCTAAGTTACTCCTTATTGCATCAGCTACCTGCTAATAAAAGTCCCGTCTAAATCGGTCCAGCCATTTCAAAGATTAACCGGAACAAACAGACAGACAGACAGAGAAAAATTGTAAAAAATGTTAATTGGGTGTATGTACCGTATATATATTTATATGCATGTAGTAAAAAACGGTTATTTAAATATTACAAACAGACACTCCAATTTTATTTATATGTATAGATTACTTTGTAAACCTAATTAGATAAAATTAAAGTGATTTTGTGAACATTATATACAAAATGTAAGAAGATCCTTAACTTAAACCAGAGCCATTTTTACAATCATCACTCTTATTTTTATTGTAGAAGGCCATCATACCCAATAAATAGCAAAGTCGATCAATTTTTTATTTTTTTTAATGAATGCATTTCATAACTGAACTTCCTAATTAATAATCAAACATGGGTATTTTACGCCACTCAGGCAAAACTGCTATTGATAATAACTACTAAATTGATACTATACTAAAGTGCTATTGCGTGTCATAAACAATATTTCTTTGATGCACGTAATCACGGCGGCCTTACTTGGGTTTCCTATTTACTATAACAAAGCCGTGGCTAAGTAAAGGTTCTTTTACACTGAGAAATCTGTGTAGTTTTTAAATCCGAACTTTACAAACGAAATCGCTGTCTAATTTGTCACAAGTCTTTGGAAGTCGCCACAAAATGATACATAAATGATATGACTTCACGAAATGTCAAATATGTTAAAATATGGTGAAAACTATTTAAACATGGTCCATAAGAATGACTATATGAACGAGTGCTTTCCGAAAACTAGTACCCATTGTACCGAACAGAGTAGCAGCGGGACAAGTTCTAACAAGTTCAGTGGTATATTAGCTATGTGCAAAGTTGCGTCTTGCTGTATTGACTGTGATGTTTATGTGCGTGTTAATGATACCGAACTTTCAACCATCCGACCTATTGCCTAGATTTAGCTCCGTCAGATTACCATCCGTTGAAAAAAGTTTTAACAGGGAATAACTTTGAAACAGATGAAGAACTGAAAGACGCTGTGACTACGTATCTCAATACACTTGTGACGCATGAATATGAAGCTGGGATACCAAAACTTGTCACACGTTACTAATTTGAAAAGTTACTACGTAAATAAGTAGATTAAAATATATTCTTCACAGACAAACTTGATTATTTAAAAATATATACATTTTTTTATTCCCAAACAGGTACTGTTTTCCGGTTAGCCCTCGTATAATAAATATTAAAGCATAGGACGCGAATAGAAGAATAGAAAGAGAATGTTTAAATATTTTTGTTTTAAATTTTCATAAAAATTGTCACCAGTATTTATAATAAATCTTAAGATAAAGTTAAATATTTAAGTAAAATTGTCTGTACAGCATATCTTCTGCAAAATTAATATACAAAATGTATTATAATTATTATGACATGGACAAGAAAATTAAATTTCAGATGTCATTTCACTTTCGAATTCATCTTACTCTACTTTAACCTCTTATAGTTGAACTGTTCGTATACACAGAAAAGGAAATAATACTGGTAAACAAATGAGTTTCGAAATATTATAAAATATTTTAAACACGGCTGATCTATTATTATATCAGATTTCCGATTGAATTCACAACTCATATCACTAATTTGAACAAGTTATAGGTACTTTGCAAGATATTGGACTATGTCCAATCAACAACCTCCAACTGACTTAGATACAGAATTATACTTGGTCAAAACACGTTGCATGAACGAGACAACACGTAGGTTCAGATTTTCTTCTATTAATTTTCATCTTTCCTGTATCTACTAATGCATAAATAAATCTACCTGTTGATAGATATAAATATTTACTTCATAGTATTCAATACGAATTTAGTGTTTTGCTGTAAACTGACTAGATAGATTATTAATTAGTTTTAAATTCATATATTTACCCTAGTCTCGTCCATAGAAACGCAACCGTATTTAAGAATTCCATTTGACAACACACCAAATAAAAAATAGAATTAGATGTTCCAAAATAATAAAAAAACAGTTTCACACTCAGATCATTTAAAAGAAACACCAGTATTAAAATTATCTATAAATTATTCTATACATACAGTACTTCAAACATACCTACTGTGTAAAATAAACACATATCACTGGTCTGTCAAATGGTTAAATGAGAACTACAATCTAAGATACCTATGGGCTCCTATCTATTCTAAAATTAGTTTGATAAATACTCCGTACACGCTATATTCCGCTTAACACTAAATTAGCAACGTATCACATCCAACGATCGATCCATAGCCATAGTAATGAAGACTTCACTACACATCAAATTTTGCGTTCCATATAATTTTAAGTATGTACTTTATAATCATACGAATTTCTAATATCAGCTTGTATTGTTGTTTTAACATAGTGACAATATTTTCGTAAAACAACTATACTTATCTTCAGTGACCTACAATACCAAAGTACTTAGTACTATCACTTTAAAGTCACGTACATTCAAGAAGGTATATTGAATAGACAGAAAAAGTTATAAAGTATTATTTAGTGTAATATCATAATAAAGTCAAGAGTTTATACCTTTAGCTGGAAAAAGTGACTGACAAACTAATATAAATTAATAATAAATGGGCTTTGTAACATAGGCAATTTTATATATGCTTATTCAATACACCTTTAAAACAACATTTATTTATGATTGACACAAATTGAACATTGGAACTTAAAAAGCAGTTGGCGATTACTTAAATACGATCGCCACAGCCATTAAAGTACGCATGTACCAGGCTAAATGATTCACTTCAGGTCTTGCACACTTAGAGGAACATTCACTCGAGTATTTACCGCTAATCCATTTTACTATGAACCTCATCGATTCTAACAGTTTTGTTTAAACTAATTTTTAATTGTTCCACATATTTAGCCCGCTGAGTTTACCACTGAGGGTTGGGAGGTAAGTAGCCCTCCGGTACTGGGACATGAGCGGGTGCCGGAGCAGGAGCGGAGGCGGAGGCGGAGGCGGCAGCGGGCGCGGGTGCGGGGTAAGGTGGTGCCGTCGGCGCTCCGTAAGGATAGTATCCGGGGCCTCCATACCCACCATAGTACGCTGGATTTGGATAAGCCCCATAGCCCATTCCATAAGCTGCGCAAATATTATAAATATCATGAAATAAAGACCATGAACGAAAAAGAACTTTGCCGCCTTTGACTTAAAAATTGGATTTTTTATACAACATTTATTGCTGATTTGTTTGTCCAATAGACGGCGTGATTTATTTTATGTTATAGCTAGATACAAAGATTTCCATTTGAACAGGGACTTTAATGAGGCATAATAAAGTCCTATTTGTGATTTTATGTTTGTGTTAATTCTTTCAGAACTAATATGAATTATGATATGATTCACTATTAAAAGTATAATTAAAAAAATAAAAGCAGTGGAATATTGTGGATGATTTCGTTATTTACCTGGATATTGACTATAAGGTCCTTCTGGAGGTGGATTAGCAACAGGAAACTGTTGTCCCGGAGGCATAGCACCTTGTGGGTGAGGAGTTACTGAAGCATGACCTTTATCAGATTCCCCTTGAAACACACCCTGCATGGGTGGCTGTACTCCCTGAGGTTTCACTGGAAGCCCTTGAGGATAAGATAGTCCACCTATTCCACTCTCTGGAGGCATTGTCACAGATGGTCGGTTCAATAACCTTTGAGTTCCCGCTACCGAACTTTCTATAGGCGCAACAGGCGCCATATTATGTTCACTTTTCCGTGGCTTTTGCACATTATTGGTAGGAGAGCCTAAAAGACTAGACACACTGTGAGACATTCCCATGTTAGCGGCCTGCCTATCGTTACTTTGAGATTCAGTAACCTCCACCTTAGTTGGGATCTTTTTTTTCCTTGATTTGCCACCAGGTTTTTCCTCATTTGTAGGAGAATATGATTGTGTTATGTCATCTAAGTTTCTCCGAAAATCTGGCATACCTTCTTTGTTTAAAACGCTAGCTGTTCTTTCTAACTGTAACAGACTAGATTCCGTCGGTGGGCGGCTTCCAGGCCTCTGATGTCGATAATTCTTTAGTAAATTAGTTTTTCTCTCAACTGGCTCGCTTACATGAATATCATGTTCCATTTGGGGCATATGTTGTTCTATTTGTGGTATTTTATGATCCATGTATGGAATTTTCTGTTCTATATGTGGCTTTGGCGCATCTTGTTTCGGCGACGGCCGTTCTGTTATAGATGACTGTTGCACAGGTTTGGACATTGGTGAATTAATTTTTATTTTTTGTTCACTTTTTGTTCTTTTTCCTTTTTTCTGACTCATTTTTATTTCATTTGTGAATTCTTCATTCACCTTAGTCTCTAATGCTTCTTCAGAAGGCAATTTCTCATCAGTAGTTAATACTAACGGTTCGGATGCTCCAGACATCGACTCTTTATATTCTTGTTGAGTAGAAGACTTCGTTTTCTCACGACTGTCGGTACTGCCACTTTCCTGAATTTGATTGAATTTGTTTGGTCTCGATTCATCTTCATCGCTGTCTAAAACTTGTGTGTCATCTTCAGAATCGACATCCATTCTGTTAGCTGTACTAGTGTCACTATTTTCGTTATCCGACTTCTTGGTGTCTTTAATTATTTTGGTTATACTAACAGATCCTGGTAGGTTAGGGCGTATTAGTCTGCCAGGAGGAATCGGTGCTCTAGGCCGCATACTCGAGTATGATCTCAATTCGTTTAATCTACTCCTGATGTCTGCTATTTTCTGACCAGGAATTAGGGGCCTAGACATTTTATTCTGGCCCATTATGGAAGGTCTTGCGAGAACTCTCTGATAACCTGGTCGAGGTCCTGTCTTAGAAGTGATCGTTATTGCCGAATTGTTTTTTAGGGAGCCCGGTATACTTGATGCAGTAGGTCGACCACTAAGTACTATACAAAGAAAATAAATATTAATACAAGAAGTAATAACGCTATGTTCACATTAAATATAATAGTAGTTATCTTACTTCTTACCTTTCTTTCCTATGGGACTATCTTTATTATCTCCGCTTTTCTGTCCCAATCCTTTGAATGATGTCTTTATAGCAATAATCTTTCCAGACTCTAGCTGCATGTATATGCCTTTTGGAGACTTGAGGACCATTACTCGTTGACCGGCCTTTAACACAATATTGGTTTTCTCCGCGGAATTGGTTGGTATTACAACATCTATAACCAAATAAATAATTGATAATAATTACGAAATTAAAGTAATTTTGAAAACAAATAAAGTAAAATAAAAATAACTTCTTTCAAATGGGCTTAAAATAATAAAATGCAAGTGTCTGTTGTTTCTTAGTTACGTTACTTGAGGTCCTTTGGTAAAACGGATCTGTCTCATTAACATGCGCTTTATAATATTAATGTAAATATTACAGTAGTTATAAATAATATGTATAGCGTAATGCACTAGCAATGCATCTTCGCATGTATTCAGAGAATGCAAGAAATGAATACAATTTTTTACTTTACAACCAATTAAATTATAAATTTCACATTATATGTTTATACAAAACTCTCTGCAAGTTATAGATTTGACGAGAGCCATCCACATAATTTACATTTAAAAAATATTGACCATGTGTTTTATTGTTAAAAAAAGTATTCACAAGCAAAACTAACTTTTCACTTACATAAACAGCGATATTTTATAACCTAGTAAAGATAGCTTCATGGAACAAAAACTACATTAATCAAAGTTTTGTTTTACACATTAAAATTTTTTTATGTTACTATGAAGTCGTTTATGTGACTAGTTATTACTGCAGAGTAAATAAAAAAAAATTGTCAGCTTACCGAGTGGCAGCGTCATTTCTTGGGCGGACATGCCCTGCCGCCTCCATACGTCGGCCGGTATCCACCGCGCACCGTGCTGCATGGGCCGCACCGACGCTACTGGCCGTTGAACCAAACTACCATCCGCGGTGCGAACAGTTCGGTAAGCAGTGGTTGGCTTAGGGGCGAGTGCCGCCTTCTTCTCCAATTCATATCTAACATGAGATTAAGCAAAAATTATAATATAACATTTGTTTTTGCCGTTCCATCAGGGAAATTCTAGGCTTGTTATCTGCAATGGTAGCCCATATTTTGCTGTGGATATAGTTATTGAACTCAAACAATATATGTAGGTAAACCACTAAAATGAATCTTTGCCCACGCGGTACAGAGGCGCGGAGGTACGGCGACGAAGGGGATCGAGAGAGGAGCGGGCGGCAGGCGCGCATGTGATACACAAGATGTGAAATGGGCACAGTAACAGTTAATGTTTTGAATGAGATAAACATGGAGACGATAATTTTAATGAAAAGGTAATTAAACAACACAGAAACGTAACAAAATGAAAAAGTAGGTACTTAATTAACTTTTGTACTTTATTTAATGCAAGTTATGAATATTAAATTTTAAAATAATATATGAGTACGATTCTGATGATAACAACTTCGAAAGTGATTTATAAATTATAAAGCAAATGCTTATGTCCATAGCAAAATCACTTGCACTTGATTCTTCAATTTTGAAATTATCGTCTTCATCAGAATCATCCTGCAGAGTTATAATCAATTGATGAACAACATCATCTAGCAATTATCATGTTTACAGTATTGATCCTCGATTTTAATTACATTGTTGACACAGTACTTCCACTTGTCTGCGGAATATTCAGCAAATAATCCCATATTTACTTATTTTTGTTGTGCTAATTGCTCTAATATCCCCCACACCAATTCAACTGGGTTACGATTCGAATGGTAAAGGATAACGTAACACTTCATGTCCTTTCCTTTTAATAATTTGTCAATTTTGTAAGTATCTTCTGTGAACTGTCTTTTAATTAATTGTAATAAGTCACATTTTCTAAGTGTATGGTCAAACGACACGTTATGTGGTCGTAACCATGCTTGCATAGATGGCTTGATAGACGCCATAGTTAGCTTTTCATTTTCGCGAACCGAATGATAAGCTGCGTTATCTATTATTATGACAAAATTTGGTATATAGCAAGAACTTTTAAATCATCCATTTAATGAAGTTCTCGAAATTCATGTCATCGTGATAATCACTAGTTTTATATATAGATATGAACATTGAAAGTGCTACGAATCCTATGTGACCTCCACAATGTACGATGATCAAACGTGGACCTTTACCGATATGGGATAGCGTTCATTCTTTGATTACCAACATTTTGAAACGTTATGAGACGCATTTACATAAGTTTCGTCAATGTATAAAACAGTTCTTCCTTCACTACGATATTTTTAATAGTATTTCCACCTCCAGGATCTTATATGTGGCTGTTCGATAAGAAGTACCCTTTTAGATTGCTATCTCTTATATTAGAAACCTAGGTCGTGTAATAATAGCTTTAAATATTCCCTGCCACAGTGTAATATATTTTCTTCTCTCTAACCATTTAAAGTTTTTAGCGTAACCTTTTTTATGAATTGTGTAAAAACTTTTAATTTTTCTTCTAATTTTAATCGACGATTTCACAAGAAGAGTCTTGTGAAATCGTCCACTTTTACTCTCATTTTCCAAACCTGTTTTAGTTTTTTCGGTGACTGAAATCTTTTGTCGTCTTTCAATAACTCCCTTGTTGTACAATTCTAGATACAGATTTTTCTGATAGTCCAGTAACCTCTGTTTTGTTCAAAGGAATATCTTGTTGATATCAACAATTCTGTTGAATATTCAACAGAATTCAGGTCTGGGTTGGTTTGACTACTAAGTTTGTGCCGACAGATAGTCTGAGACATCTTGAGAATGTAATCTCATGTGTATATTTCACCAAGCGACCGTAACATATAAACACGAGTGATTGCGAATAACGTGGTGCTAGCCACGGCTAACTGAGCTACGGCAACAATGCGCCTGCCACCCACTCCTCTCTCGCCTTTTGTCCCGTTCATTATAGTAAAGTTGATATATTAGAAAAACACATTGATGTGTGAAAATTTCATTGATTGTACAATTGTAATAAGAAAGTCGATAACAACTAATTTAAATGCAAAATTAATATTTACCCTCTCTGAGCAAGTCTTTTTTCAGCACTGGACAGTTTCTTCTCTTTTCTATCAACCAATAAAGATTCGTGTTGGAAAGGTTCCTTGCTAAGTGACTTCCAATGGTAAGTTATGATACCTTGCATTAGAATGTCCAAATATTTGTCTCTGTATTCAGACAGGTCTTTAGGTTCTGACTCCTGATAAATAGAATGATATAAAGGTAATAAATATTATAAGCATATTAAATTTAAGTTTATATATATAAAATAAGCTGGATTTTCCCACAGTAGTTATATGATATTGAAAAATAGGAAACTGCAAACACTCTTATTATTCTCTTCATAGAATGAAAATAAGCAAAATCATAACAAATATTAAATCAATCAATACCTATATAATAATATAAATACCTTTTCATCGTTGTCGAAGCAAAGGTTAGTAATTTCTTTCATAGAGAGAACAGCGTCTGGGTTACATTCGTCAACCACACGATCAGCCATCCCTTGCTTATTGATTTGCCGGTCATAAATCTTTTTCTCAAGACACCAGTCCATTACGAAACGGTATACAAAACACGGTTTTTTCTGGCCATACCTAATTGAAAAAATAGGTTTTAATAACCACTATACTGGGAAGCTTGTTATTGGTGTCAATAAAAAACAATACATAGTACATAGGTTCAACGAGGTGAAAAAGTTACGAGAGCCTTTGTCGAGAGTTTACAAAGCACCCGTGATAGGTACTATCGAGGTCTCTCGCGCCTTACCACTTTGTAGAAAATTCGTTTGAACTGATCGCATCGGACACGCCCACACGACCCCTAATTGGCTTCGTATTTTGCTACGATTTAAACTACGGCCAATCATAAACAACTAATTTTAAAATCGCCATTGATGTCAGTACTGTCAGTCTGCTCTCACTTGCTTGTTTGCGCACGCGCGCCATTGTTGAATGAATGGAGTGGGGCGTGGCCTGAAGCGATAGGCATCGTGCAGTGTGCTAGCGACTTTCGACTAAGGACTGATAAGACGTCAGAGGCCTCGATAGTACGTACCTAATAATACTTTTTTCTTAAGCAGTATATAGTACTTTATAATATACCTACAAGGAAAATAAAAGCAATAATTTCTTTAATTAAAGCTTCGATTCAAATAAAGACACATTTTCTCACTTTCTCATTGCATAAAATATTACTATTAAAGGTAATAGTTGTTACGCTGTAAGGTACACAATAAATTCCCCAATATCTCTAATAAATAAAGGTTTAGTTTAATTAAAACCTACAATTTACATTAAATCAAAGTAGTACAAGAGTTACATAAATATGCCCAATAAATTTTAGCTACCTATTGAAGCGACCATAACGTTTTTTTTATTCATGTCAATCTGTGATCTCGTTTTCTGTTAATGAGTCGAAACGTCAGGATTAAATATAAAAATCAAGAATAAACGCAACTTAAGTCCAGTATAAGTGGTTTTATTTAAATAAGCGATAGGCGCATGAGTGTAAGGACGTAATAGTTTAGCTACCTGTAAACTCGACATACAGCTTGCGTATCGTGGCAAGGATTCCAACTGGCGTCAAAAACAATAACTCTGTTGGCACCCACGAGATTTATACCCAATGAGCCAGCCCTCGTAGATACCAGGAACAGATAAACATGAGGATTGGCGTTAAACTCGTTAATCAATTTTTCCCGTTCCAAGGCATGCGTAGAACCATCAAGACCTGAAATAGGTAAGTGTTACAACATCGCCAAAACACAATCATCAGAGCATAGATAACATTGCGTACTTACGGTAATAGTTAGTGTTTCTCTCCCATTTGCAGTTAGTGCCTGGAATATAGTTCCTTTCTAAGAAATCTTCAATCAGATTCAAAGTGAATAAGCTCTGACTGAAAAGCAACAGTCTATCTCCCATTTTTATGCTTTCATTCAGTATGTAGAAGAATAACTCCATCTTAGCTGAATTCTCTATTAAGCCTGGTATGTAATCTTTTAACAATTCTGCTGCCCAATCGTATGTCACTTCTTCGGCTTTCTTAACCATGGCTAATTCTTCTTCTCTGTTCATTTTCTCTTCCTTTTCACTCTCCTCTGATTCTGAGTCACCATTATGCTTTTCTTTCGAGGTCTTTCTGTCTTTTCTTCCTTTAGCTTTCGTTCGACCTTTTGGTTTCGATTTATCTATCTTCTTACTTTCTTTGCCTTTACTCTTCTGTTTTCCTTTTTTAGGTGTTTCTTCTTCAGATTCTGAAGCATCACTTTTTGAGGCTTCAGTTTTAGAGCCTTTCTTTTTCTTGGGCGTTACTTCTTTCGGCGCTAAGATTTCTGGCTTACTTACTTTTTTCACCTCATCTTTTACGATCTTCTTTGTATCTAAATCTTCTATTTTCACTTCACCATCAGATTCGGACTTCATTTCCTGTTTTTCTTCAGCTTTAAGCTTATCGACTTCAGTCTTTAGTTCTGTAATTGGCCAAGATGTCACTGGACTACCAGAGCTGGCACTTCCAAGAGGAGGCTTTGTTTCTAAATGAGAGGGAAAATTTGCATATTGAGGCGCAAAATTTCCGTTAGTGTTTTCACCTGGACCAGGTGGATAACCTACGGCTGAATTTCCTTGGTACGCATAACCCTGGTTTGCATAGGGGCCAGAATGAGTATTTTGAGGTACACCGATGTTAGGTTCTGATTTCACCTCATTATTTTGGTAAGCTTGCACATTAGGTTCAGTCTTTATAGGTTGATTTACCACGTTGTTTCCAAGTTGATTTGGCTGAATATTATTTTGGTAGCCGGGCATATTGTTAGGATAAGTTGGCGGTTCGTATTGATTGTATGGCGCACCATTAGGCCCATATTGTGAATTTTCAGGATAAGGAGGTGGGTAAGATTGATTGTTGTAATCTTGTGAGGACGGTCCAGGCGGAGCATTCGAATTGTAATCGGGATATCCAGGTTGGTTGTACCCTTGATATGGCGGTCTCTGTTGGTTTCCATATCCTTCTTGATTGTTTTGGTAAGGCTGCATAGCATTACTTGGATAAGGTTGGTTGTGTTGTTGGGGAGGTGGATTGTAATTTGTTGGAAATTGTTGAGGATTATTAAAATCGGCGGGAGCACTACTTCTGTAGTCTTGTGGAGGTTGATTGTTAGGATATTGAGGATTATTATAATATGCTGAGTTACCATAGTAATTACCGTTTCCCCAGTAATTGTTGTATCCTTGTTCTGTATTGTTTGGAGGATATTGATTAGGATAGTTATTGCCGTAAGGTGTTTGTTGTTGATAATAATTACTATCAAAATTTTGGTTATACCCTTGATTCGGTGGTGGTGGGTAATATCCAGCGTTAGGATTTTGATAATTTGGATAAGGAGGAAATGATCCACCCGGTTGATCAGGCCTATATGTATTAGGCGGTTGGTTGTATGGTCCGTTTTGCGGAAATTGTGTATTATTAAATCCGGCTTGATCAGGTCGATTTGCAGTAGCTCCAGTTGTATTTGGTTGTATAGTAGCGGCAGGCTTTTTAGATGCGCCCTGTTGAATACAATAACAAAACTCAACAACTATTTTAAGTATTAGTATATAACTACCTCCATAAAAAAACAAAAATATATGTTACCCGTGCCTTAGGTGGCCTCCCAGGCTTAGCTTTAGTGGTTTTTGCGCGTCCTGCTTTAGTGACTCCACCTATCTCTTCCAAATCTAGATCTTCTTCAATAGCTGCATTAACTTCGCTACGCTTTTTTAGAAAATTATATAAAACATCGGGATGATTCCAAATCTGTATCAAAATAATAATAAAAAAATTGAATTATTATTTAATATTAGTATATAAAAAAATTAGTATTATGCGTATAATAAGTTTTATGAGAGGTAACATACTAATATGTAGAAACATACTGAAAATGTAGAAGTATACCCATACTGAATTAAGGATCAAGTTGTTATATGTTTATTCTGAATCAATACTTACTTTACAGCAAATAGCAAATGCCTTCAAAGGATTCGGCACTGAGGTAGAACGTACGACTTCATTCATAAACCTGTCATATAATTTTCTTTGCAGTGGCGTCATTCTTACTAAAAGCACATACTCCTCTTTTTGCGGCAAAGTAGATTGTAATACTGCGTGAGACCGTCTGGGAACATGAAATTACTGATTTTTATATGTTGAGGTCAGTCACACCAGCTTATGAATATCAAGTTTTGTCATGTAATTTCAACACATAAAGATATGTACATTGTATAAAAAAAATATGAAAAAAATACCATACTTAGGCTAGTAAAATTTAATCTACATTTTTATTTCTAGGCATAATAATGTTTATTGGCTTGTAAAAGATGGTATACATAACACTGACCTTTGCACAAATCCAACAAGTAGTGAGTGGAGAACATGTGCTCTATAACGCATCAGACGAATATCCTGTGGCGTAGAGTCAATACATTGGCCATTCTGTATAGGACGCTCAAACATATTGCAAAATTCAGTCTTGCTACCAAGATAGTTGGGACGAACGAAGTCTACCATACACCAGTATTCAAGTAAATTATTTTGTAAGGGGTAGCCTGTGAAGAAAAGGATCAAACAATTAGTGGCAAGAAGAACAGATAGCTTGAATCCTTTGTGAAATCATGGGATCAATCATGCAATGCAAAGACAATCTTTATTTTTACAGGCGCTTAGTAAATAACACAATAAAAAAAATTATAATATACTTAAAATCTAATTCATTTAACAAGAAAATAAAACCTAGGTATGTCTACCGCATTTGCTACCCTCGCTTTACTGGTCTGCTTTTTGTGGAAATAAATGGGATGTTTAATGGAAATGTATATAAATCAACTTCATTAATGTGATAATGCCTCATTCAAAAGGCTACATATAAAATAATTAAGTTGAAAATGAATATTTTTCATTCATTTGAGCAGTGACAAAAACTAAACATCCTTGTTTTTCAAAAAACTATCCAGGCTAAATCGTTAGTAACCAGTTGCAGATGTAAATAATAATATATTAAAAATAATAATTAAAACTGCCACAAAATAGAAATTTGACTCACCAGTCAATACAACCCTTCGTTTAGTTCTCATCTGTTTTAAAGCATAAGATATGTTAGAGTGCGAGTTTTTAATACGATGACCTTCATCACAAATCACAAGGTCAGGACCTGGTTTTACAAGAGCTTCATACATCTCTGTAATTGAAACACACAAAAATGTGAACATCTAAATATTAAATCATGCAAAATATTTAATACTTAAATATCAACTAACTTTGATTAGAAAAGAAAAGACCTTTAATTAAACATCACTTTGTAATGTTAATAAAAACAGCATAAAGATTAGCATAATTACCATCTAACAATTTCTTATCTTCATCACTAGGGGTATCTTCCTTTTTCTCGTCCTTTCTTGTATCTTCTTTATCTCCTTCTAACTTACTATCGCCATCTTCTTTTAAGTCTTCAGAGCATTTTGTTAGATCGGAATTCTGGAAAAAATTAATGACAGAAAATCAAACAAAAGCATATTTTCAAGGGAATTAATCTTTAACTATATATTAGAAGTTCGAAAGTTTTTTATAGTTCGTTAAAAAAGTAATATGTATGTACCTGTGTATCTTCATTGAAACCATCAAGTTTATCATTCTTCTTGTCCTCCTTGTCCTTTTCAGCCTCTGCTTTTAAATCAGCTTTCTTTTTCTTACGAGGTTTTTTATCTTTTTTCATACTAAGTAACCTATATAACTCATAACCTATCATAAGTACACCGCCTGTTGTTGTCCAATCCTGTAGAAGCAGAAAGCATTTAGTTACAAAACTACGTAAATCTGTTCTTAATGTAATAACGTAAGAAACATATAAGCATACAAACATACTAAACAATCTGGCTGAGCGGAAATGACATGACACTTTCCTTTATCCAGGGTTTGAGTTCCGGAATGGACAAATGTTTGTTATGTATAAAATCACTTTTACCTGAGTCGTCTTAAAATAAGTTATAATGCAAGACTTACGTTATGGTATTATGTATATATTACCAACAAGTCTTGTGGTGGTTACTTTGGCTATTCTAATTGGTGAGAATGTATTAAACATTATTACAATTATCGTTAAATAATAATAAGGAATTTTGTATTTCAAAGATCAAAAATATTATTATTAATATTATTTTCATCAAACATGTTAACTGCAATTTCAAATAATAAACACGCATGGGTAGACACAGAAGCAGTACATTGCTTCATACTCAATACATAAATGCTATAAAAATAGTTTTTAATACATGAAAGTGTTTCCCATCAATTATCACTGGCAATATATCTGAAAAGTAGTTACATTGCTTCATTTAAGGCTCTTTAAAAAACCAGTACAAATGTCCAAGACTAGTGATTATATTTATACATAACACATTAGACCTTTGAGAAATTTGAACTTGTAATCTTACATTTTGCAGTCAGTGTCACCAACTGATGAATTAAATAAGCTATTTCAATTTCCACTCACTCAGAGTCAGAACAAAGAACAACGCCACAGCTTTTAATTTAAAAAATGTCAAATCTGAATAACTAATTAACAAATATCAAATCTGAATAACTGATTAACCAGTACCTTCACAACCTTTGCTCGCATTTGAAGTGTTTTGTGGCTGTCATTGAGTACATATATTGGAAAATTTCTTGATCTAACTTCACCATGAGCTGCTAAAGGACTATTTGTGGCATCTAAAGGCAGCCACATATTAAATTCTGCCACCTAAAAAACGTAAATTATAGTTTAATCACTATTCAAGCTTAAGAAGTTCTGTAAATATTTAATATCCTGGAAATTGTGCAAGTTCAAGTTTTTAGGAATCTCTAACCAGATTACTTACCCAATTCTGCAATGTATTGATTGGCATAATACATAATACTGTCTTGGACTTAGTGTGTCGTAAGAATATATCACAGAAACATACAATTTGCAAGGTCTTTCCTAGACCCATAGAATGAGCCAATATACAACCAAAACCTGTTGAAGTTGAAAATCTCTCAACTGATTCAATAATGTTATCAAATAAAAACCGCACTCCACCAACCTAAAAGAAGAATGCATAATGTATTAGTATTATTAATGTTGAGTTTTGCTTACAAAACCATCACAAAATATTTAGTATTATTTACCTGGTGTGGTTTGATAACTCTGGCAATTTGCGGAGCTACAAATATATCTTCTTCATTTTCTGGGTGACCAATATTAATCAACACACGGCCCTGTTCATCCGGAATGTTATAAGCATCATTTACATGGAGACCTAAAACAATGGTGCTTTGGTCAAATAAAAATGTGCCGCAACCAGTTCTTAGTAGCTGTATTAGCTACATGCAGTTATCTGTACAGCTACTATTTCTATAAATAGTAAACAATCGCTAAAAACCAAGGATAGCGAGAAGAAATGTTCCCACATGTAATTTCCAGCTAGCAATTGTGCGTGATAAGTGTGGGTAGTAGCCAACAAGTATAATGTTTAGTAGAAAATAATAAATTGTATTTCTTTTAGTCATATAAATAATAAAGATTTATATGGGTATAAATTGATCCTTAAAGAAAACACATTCTTTGGAATCTATCATTTGGAAGAAGATATATCATTACACAAATAGACATATTAAACATTGCCAAACAACTTCCATATGTAAATGTGAATTTCAGACATCACATACATTCTGAACCCAAGTAAAGTAGCTAATTTTATTATGATAATCAGAAGCAGCCACGGTATCACAACACTCAGACCCAAAAGACAATATGGAAAATATTCTGCATTGACCCAGCCAGGGATCAACACCATAAGCAAGAGTGGCTTCAACATGAAAACCGATATGCATACCATTGGACCATGGTCCATTATTAATAGAATTGGTATCCAATATATTGAAATGTAAAAAATAAATAACTTCACACCTGAATTACTGGGATCTTCATCTGCTTCTGGACTAGGGGGAACTTCAGAATCTGACAACATAATGCAGTCATCTGAATCTGATGAGGAAGATGATGACTCTTCACCACTGCTGCTATCAACAATTTCAACAACCTGTAAGTAGATTTTAAAAGTATGAATAAATATCAACGCTATTTAGCAGGTTGGTCACTACTACAGACTTAACCAAGATCCACAGCTTATGTGAATTCTAAAATATGGAATTAGATATAGTTAAAATTTGGTCTCCTATGTATCTGAAGAGGAGCCTTTACGAATGTTGTTTAACCTCTATAATCATAAGACACTCAGGTGGTAGCTATTGCGCTATTGAGCTACTCCAAAGAGTACCTGTCTCTTTGTTATTGGACTATACATAAAAATCTATAATTGTGTAAATTGTGAAATATAAATATAAGTATAATATAGAAATGGAAAAAGTTATTTTAAATAGATTTTTTTTTTGTGTATGTGCCCACTATTATGGAGCCTTTTCATGTTGTTTGTACTGTCTAATGAAAACAGCAATAAACACTATATATAGACATTCTATATTTATTTAACCCCTGTCACTTAGACTTTGTACCTGTGCACACCCTAGCTGGGGTTTATATAGGTGTACCACTATACCAACTAGAGCAAAGCGCTAGTTTTAGTGCTAGCTAAAATGCATTATCTAATAAAATTAAGTACCTCTTTCTTTTCAGCCTTGTGATCTAGTTTTCCATGTTTTTGTAAAGAAGCAGAAGATGTTGTAGGTTTGGCTATCTTAGTGACTTCTACTTGGCCTTGCTTCATTGTTGTTTTCTTGACTTCTCCAGATGGTAGTTTGACTAACACTGTATTTGGCAAGCTATAAAGACATAAACAAAATATAAGTTTAAAAAAAAAATTAACTATTTCTAAGGACACAAGTAATCTATACATGTAAATAAAATTGGCTGTTTGTAATATTGAAATAACCGTTTTGACTACATGCATATAAATATATATACGGTACTTACACCAAAAAACATTTTTTTTCAATTTTTGTCTGTCTGTTTGTTCCAACTAATCTCTGAAATGGCTGGAAGCATTTTGACGGGACTTTGATTGGCAGGTAGCTGATGTAATAAGGAGTAACTTAGGCTACTTTTATTTTAGAAAAATAAAGTAATGTTGCAATGTTCCACGCGGACGAAGTCGCGAGCGGCCGCTAGTTATTTATATAAACAGCAGATTGCATGTGAAACTTACTTCAACTTTTGCCCAGGTCCAGATTTCTTCAATAATGATGAGCCACCTTGCAATAGTGATAAAGTTTTCTGATGAATTTTATTTTGACGGTTTATAGCTATTTGCCTTTGTACCTATATAGACAAAAATTCTTTTAAATTTCAAAAACCTTTATACTGACTGTTATGTTATTTATAAGCATTGTTTCATTTTATTAAATTTTATAACATACAGCTGTTACCTCTCTAATGATTCTTTGTTGTTCTTGAACTCTTGCGAGACGCTCAGACTCTTGTCGTTGTGCGGCCAATGTTGATGCATCCAAATTCTTCTCATCCATTACCTCTCTGATATTGCGACGCACATTTAATGCATTTGGGTTTATTGATTTTTTCTAAAAAAACATAAATATTGACAACATTTAAACTACCTTTATTAGTTACACATTAAATACCCAGTACATTATCAAGATTTTTTTAAATGGAAATCAAAAACTTAACTAATATTTTTATAATCTATACTAATATTATAAAGAAGTAAAGTTTGTGTGTTTGTATATTTGTTAAATTGTAAGGGGTAATCTCGGGATCTACTGAACCGATTTTAAAAATTCTTGCACCATTAGTAAGGCACATTATTGCTGAGTGTCATAGGCTATATGGAAAGCTGGAATAAATTTAAAGAATTTTGTCCACCCGTGCGAAGCCGGGATGGGCCGCTAGTGTTCTATAATACTAGATGTGGTTAAGACCTAGCCTAGCACTCCTAGTTTACTATAAAGGGAAATAGATGATTCAAATTAAGAGAATTATCAACATGAACAAAACTTATAAATTAAAAATGTTATAAATAGCTAAAATCACCTCATCATCTGCATCATCTTTTTTTTCTTCATTTTCCCCTTCCTTTGTTTTCCCATCTTCTTCATTTTTTACAGGTTTAACACTAATCTCTCCCATTTCTTTTAACTTTTCTGTAATGTCAAAATCTTGACTACTTTCCTCTTGTTTAATATCCAAAAGCTCTTCAGCAGTTTTCTCAGTACATAACTCAGTTTCATCCACTTCAGCAATTTCCACATTCTTAGTTAGATCCAAATCACCTCCACTAATAATGTCACTTATTGACAATGTCTTAGGAGTCTCTGCAGATTCACTGTGGGGTTCAGCATTTAACTCTGGTTTAACAGTCTTTTCTAAATCAGTACACATCTCAGGTGGTGGACTTGGGGGTTTAGTGGCTAAAGGTTTCTCCTTTGTTTGAACTATGTCACCAGTAAAAGGATCTATGTAACTTTCATTTTCCTCCTCTAACTCTTGCACAGCTCTAGGATTAACTACAAACTCTTCTTCGGACAATCCATCACTTTCAGACTTACTATTTTCACTTGAGAAATCACTTAATTCTAAAATATTGTTGCCTACTAAACTGCGAATAGTAATACCAGTGTCTTTTTTCAATTTTTTTGTAAAGTCATGAAAATTCTTAACAGCTTCCATTTTTCTTTTGTGACTCATTGGCCTAGGACGAGGAGCTGCACGTCTTCGAGAATTCATAGCAGCAGCTTGAGCGAAGTGAGCTCGTTGTATCCTGGCGATGGTCTCGTCATCATCTTCACTATCTATAGAGTCTTCAGACTCATCTTCCTCCTCAGATCCTTTCATTTTATTTAGCAATAAATTACTACTTCTAACATTACTCATGATAAATGAAGTAACTCAAACCTTTTGCAACTTGTTCAGGTTGATGCTCTGTATCTACCGAAACCATTCATTGTCATTGTCATTTTTTGGGAAACATCAACTTACTAACAATTAAGACAGTGTTATATTGCACATAAAATATGTTTATTTTGGAAAACACAAACACATTCTTAATTTCCAAGATAAATCTTTGAATCTTGTTCACAGGACGCGGCTTAGCATTGAAAATTAAAAAACACCGGATAAATTATCACCAGTGACGCTCAGGCTCAAAGGAATCTTTAGAGTAAATAATAATTATTGTTTATTTATTTTATTAATTACTTTAATAATATAGGCCTGCAATTAAATTTTAGGAAGCCATTACTTCCGCAATAAATAGCCTATTCAACTATAGAAATTGTGTATTCGACAAGCGTGTTTACAAAAATTCTAGAGAAGACACTGAATTAAGACAATCTTATTGTTGCAAATCCATAAGGTTAAATATTGCATGACGTTTATGTCAAGTAACAGGGAGTTATAATGTTTATAAGTAAGATTTGTCAAAGAAATTACATCCTTATTTGATGACGCTTATAAGGTTAAAGTTACCAGTTTATTTTTCTAGGATGGCAACATTATTGATTTAGTTAGTGTTGTCACAGTGCACTTTGCTCTATGGAAATAGTGTAGCATTGTACATGGAAAGTAATAAGTAATAAATACTTATTACTTCCAATCATTCCTCAGAAAAATTACCAAAGCTATGTTGAGAGTTGCTTTTATCAGAGCAATCAACAACGACTTCGGTTCTCCATCTCGATTTTATTCTTGACATGAAACTAATAAATACAAGTACAACAAAACAAACAAATAAAACCACAAATAACTTAAAAAATAAAATTTAAATTAACACCCGTTTATATAGCTATAATATTTTATAGAGTAAAGTTAAGTAAAAAAACTGGCACTCCGGGACTACCGACATGTGATAAAGTCAACCAACAAAATTAGCGGAACTATTACTTTTTAAATGAAAAAGTAGGTTTTTTTTTTTTTTTTTTTTTTTTTTTTTTTTTTTTTTTTTTTTTTTTTTTTTGCCTGTAAAGTCGGTTTTACGGGCGAAGATTTTACGTGACAACGTCTTTTTCTCGGTAGAATATTTATTGATATGAATATAATTAAATTGCACAATGCGCGCGGCAGACCGATCATAGTTGAGTGGGAGAGAGACGCAAGGCATTCGGCGGGCCTCTCTCTCGTTCGGTGACTCATCGTAACGTTACCGAGCGTTACACTTTTTCATAAGTGACTCCCAGCCGCAACCAATTTATAAGACGTTATCACGTCAAAAAAGGTTAGGAACCGACGCAGAAATAAACAAGGAGCCGAGCAGTGATCAACGCAAAAAAATAAGCGGCCAATACTCAGTTACTCTGAGGGCCAATATCATTAAATTTAGAAATAAAAACTTTTTGGATTATAAAAAGTTTTTATTTCTAAATTCAAAGATATTCGTAGCTTATTTTTTTGCGTCGATTCTTAACCTTTTCTATATTTAAAAAGGGAAGCCAGACAGACTGGTGCCGTAACGCGTTACGTAACGAAGCGGTTTACCCTCCCATAAAAAGTTATTGCTTCAAAAACAATATAATATAAATCTATATCCAAAAACAGATAGAGTGGTTGAGTGGTGGTAAAAAGAATTCAAATAGAATGGTTGCGCATATCTGAATCGAAGCGCAAAATATCGAAATTTATTTTTATTTCTCATCGCAGCCATATGACGTCCACGGCTAGACGGATGGTTCCCTCAAAATTGAGGGGTTGTGACATAATCTTCACTTTTGGCTGGCAGGTTGGAGATCGCAGTAAACGCTCATAGTTCGGAAAATGCTACTGCCCATTTTGTGGTCTACAGGAGGTGTATGATGTTTACCTCCAAGATTATTAGTCACCTTTTACGACACCCGTAGATGCAAAGCGAAGCTAGAGTGTATCGTTTTGTGGTTTGAGGGTTGGTAGTTACTACTCAACTCTGTCGGATACCACCCGGCTAATCCATGTCATTATATGTAAAAGAGAGGAGAGGTGAGGAGTGAAATAGCGAGGCAAGGCGAGGAAAGATGATGGGAGGAAAGGATATTAGATGAGAGTTATTATTTGATTTTGAATAAGGTACAGTACAGTATAAAAATAGCGTTCAAATATCTCATAAGATAACACAATAAAAAGAGAAATAATAATGAAAATCAATTAAGCAAACAGTTCCCAATAGATGGATGTAAGATGGCGGTATCTTGCACATTAAATTATCGTTATGGTTAGAGCTGTACTATTGCTCTTTAAAAAGCCTTATAAATTATTGAAGACAAAAAAACGTAAAGGCTTTGCAGTTTTTATGTTCGTTGAGGTTAGAACTATATAGCTCATAAATAATCTTAATAAATTATTAGGCTACTACACGAGTGTAATTTGATAGATACTTTATTTCCTTATCATTCACATCTATTTATGTAGCCCGTTACCTAAATGGGTGTCGTGGGATCTGCTATATGAAGAGAAATAATGTGAAAATCGCTTAGTAGATAATATTTTATCTTAGGCCAAAAAAGCACTTATAAATAAAATCATTGATTTAAAAAAAACATATTACGCTCCATACATTTAATTAATTTATTAATCATCAACTAAGAAAAACAATGTCATATATTATAATAACACGCTAGCTTATTTCTCGGCACTTAATCATTTTATACATAATTAACACCCTCCACTGATGACTTTCATGATCATTTTAATCGATATAAAGCACATGCATTGTGCTTATCTTTATAAATATCAACGATACCGTCGTAGTGGTGTTAAACAATTATTTTTAGATCAAGATGGATTGAAATGAAGGCAAGACACTACAATGTTTTTTTTTTTAATTTTGTGATTCGGAAGTCATGCTTAGACATCTTTAACTTTCTTTCTTAAATCGGTAAAAAACTGGCACAAAGATAAAAAGATAATATTCGGAATATTATAGCGAATCAAATATATTTCGCCAGAGTAATACTAATGACTGAATCAAGTACATACAGCATTAAGTTGCTACGTTGATAATAAATTATTTTATAATATATTCTAGTTACTATATTTAGTTTTTTTTTATACCACAATCACACAAATTAGCCTAGCCCAAAGTAAACACTGTAAGGCTTGTGTTATGGGTACTAGGGTGACGGATAGACACACATTATAATACATAGATATGTAATATTCATAGGAATATACGTATATAAACATTCATGACTCAGGTACAAATGCTTGTCGAGTATTCATCATACAAACATCTGCCCCTTCCAGGATTCGGACCCATGACCCTCATGCAAAAGACAGGATCGCTACCGTTGCACCAAACGGTCGTCAAATAACGACTGCTTTGTTTCATTGCAATACTTAAGTTTACTTCCTTGCCCATGGCACCTTGCGGCCATTAACTTCCCTAATTAGTCCGTGATCCTACAGTATTGGCAGTGAGATAACTGAACTAACTTCTGAACCTGTATCATGTTGATTTATTTATGATTGATGTTGGCACGGCTGCTGGTAACTAAATCCAGTCAAATGCAAACTTATACGCCAGCCAATATCTTTTATTATATATGTTTTATCACTACAAATCTACAATGACTATTAGACTAATACCAAACAAGTAATTCATAATCCATCCCAACAAAGAATGGTCACTATGGCCAATTTTTTTTTATTTGCTTACCTGTAAAATTATATAGGGAGCATAACTACCAATATGCAATATGTTAAGAAAACCCAGGCCGATCCGTGAAGGTATTGGTAGGTATCGCGATATGATTTTATTCGTTTAATCTTATTTAGATAACACGAAAAAATATTACCCAAAAAAAAAAATTAAAAATTAATAAATTCTGGTAACTTAGATGACACCTACGCGTATTATTACCTAAGCGTAGCGACACCGTAAGGTCGTGAACCCAGTTGACCTTACACGTGCCGGGGTGTTGTCTTTGACTAGGAATACACTTGTTGGACATTATTAAATTTGGATATTGATGTAAAAAAATTTTTTATCGATCCAATATTACGTTACACATAAGCCTTCCACGTAATTTATTTTCGGTAATAAGCTGAGTAATTTATTAATTATAATTGATTTTCTTAATAATTAAGCAAAAGACAACAAAAATTGAACCTTTTATCTCGTCTGCATTGTTCATGTTAATATTGTTGTTATAATTCACAGTTTTTATTGCTTTTTATTAGTAACTTTATTCATTAATTTTATTAATTTCATGTCGTGACTTATTATTGTGATTAGTAAATACTCGAGTTATTTAATCTTCTTCATACAAACGAAATTATTTTTACGATATCGACTTATGCGCATTACGAACAATAACATAAACTTAAAATAGGAACCAAAACATTGACTAAAAGAAAAAACAAGTGCATCCCTACTTTTGACCATAGGTAGCTAGCGCTCACTCACTGAAGTCATACCTACGGCGGTACTTTGATAGCGTGCGGTGCTTTGTTGTCGAAGAAAATTCGCATCTAACCTACCGCGTTCTTTTGATATCACATACACTCGACGCCGCATGGCAATAGGTGTTGTCAATTTTTGGAAATTTGCTATAATTTAAGATATGATGATATTAAAAACACGCATTTTAAAAAATCATAACTAATTTATACTTATTAATAATATAATTTTAAATTTTTTTGGTTATGTTGTGGAAGTGCCTATGTGCCCCTTTCGAGTTGGATAGGGTTTTCTTAACCTATTTTATAGTAATAAGTCTTTGATGCATTTCTTTACATAATATTTATTCATAGTTTTTACAATAAAAACAGTTATAATAATAATATTTTTATTTACCAAAAGTTTTGTTATACAGAAATTAGTGGCCGTAGGCTCCTTTTAAGCCATCGAGCACTATGTGCTCGATGTTTTAAGCAAATAATGCCTGTGCCAGGTGCCTCCGCAAAACCGTACCAACTCCGTTAAACCGTAACTCAATCGTTAAATAACATTTTGTACTCAGAGTAAACAGGACTGGAGTAGCCATTAGTCAATATCTCGTACATATTTTGCTGCCATTTTTTGCGGGGGGTGAGGTTACTACTACATTCAATGCCAGCACACAGGAACAAAAACTCTTTGCGTGTTTACAAACGCACACATGCATAATACGACAAACATATTTAAAATACACGCACACGTGCTTAAAATAGTGTGTTAACGTTCTATTCAAACACACGAATGTCATTGTGTGAGAAGTGACATGACATAGCACGAGAATATCGATATCGATAAATCAGTTTCGTTCAATGAATGAATTTATTAACTTTGCGTTAGTATTCCTACAAATACAAATTGAAACTTGATAGTTTATTGCATTTAAAAGATATTTACAATAGGTGTTATTATATATATAGAATTCACTGTGGACCCTTTTGCGTATACCCATAATGGAAAGGAGGAACTCTGAAACATTATTTTTAACAAAGCGATAGTGAATATAGTTATATTTCTCAGATTTTTACTTTGACCGATTGATTATTTGTATTTTTTTGCGATTTGCTTACATCACTTTTTGCAGGTATTTCCTTTTCAACTTATTTTTTAACCTAAAATTAATACATTTAAATGTAATAAACTGAAACTGTTATAATATTACATGTTAATATCTATTTGAAGCATAACTAGTTATATAATAAACTAAGAGGATCATTCAAGAATAACGTTGGCACAGCATGGGCAACTAATCTTCTTCTATTGTTAGATAATTTTTGAAACTGAGACGGCTCAATATGTATGGAACATATAGTACTTGTTCTTGAAGATGCCCAAGATGCCCTATTACCTATTACAAGCATGAATCCATTTTTTTCGTATGCTGTATTCTTTAGGAAAACTGAATATGAAAAATTTGATGTTTCCGGGCATATCAAAGCTTAAAGTATAAATACCAACAATTAGTATACCGCCTAGGGGCAGAGTATATTTGCCTGAACTACACATACCGATCATTTCTAATTTTAATACTGCAATACTATCTTCCAATAGCTTTCATTTATGTACAAATGACTTTTGGTACCACATACCTTACTCCTAGTATCTTGAAGTATTGCAGTTGGACAAGCCGGTTTTTAAAAGGAGCTATAAATGCTACAATATTAATAAAAAACTTAACTTAAATGTTGACGATGACATTTAGCTATTACCATACTAAAATGTCATCAAAATCCGTCGCGTAGTTTTTGGGTGATGCGTGCTCAAACATACATACAGACAGACAAAATGTTCAAAAATTAGTGATTTCGCTTCCTCTACTCTCATTACTAGCCATTTGGTTTAAGGTGGACTTGACCTGTTTTATTCTATATCTTTACAGTTTTATTCTCGTATGTATAATATCGCAGGTAAATAGTATAATTCCGCACTTTACATACGGCGTCATCAATTCAAAATCACATACCTTATTCTTATTTGAAATCATCATTAATACCTGGTAATAATTACTGAAACAAACTGTAATTTATCTAAGCTGTGTTTTATTATCGTTAAGAAAAAGAACTAAGAAAAGGGTATGTGTTTTTTAAACTGATGACGCCGAATGTAAACTGCGGAATTATACAATTTCCCTGCGACATACAGATTTAAATTAAAAATACATATTTCCAATTTAAGTATGATACTTGCATTCATTCATTCATTACTCACTCGTAAAATCACAATATCGATGAAGTTGACATCACTATTGTGCAAATTAATATTGTACAAATTAATAAGGGTTGCTGATTACAAAATAAAAACAATTTGTCCTGTGGCTCGAAAAAAAATTTTGGTTTCTCGGAAATGATCGGGTGTGCTGGTTAGACGATGGTACCCTTTTAACCGTGTCTTTTTTATGAAGTCAGGGACACTGGAAGTATATACAGCATTAGTACTCTTAATGTTTATGAGCGCCGCCCAGCATGAATAAAGGGACAAATAGTTTGATTATTATTTTAATTAATTATTTTATTTATTATTTTATATTTCCATGTTGTGTGGCAAAGAATAGGCTTCAAGCAGCCGCAAAAGTGTAGGTATGTACTTAATACTAAACTAAAAATAAACACGCAACGTACATTGTTAAAACGAAATTATAATTGGTAATTAATTAATACAAAATTACAGTTATTTATTACCAACAAACTTTTTCTAATTTTTGTCTTAATTAATTGAAATGCGATAATGGTCAACCCTAGGTAGTCTCGTGGGGAGTGCAGCCGTGACGTCATCAAACGAACTTTGAGCGCGAAATTTGAAATTGTAGTCTGCTAAAACATGAAATTATGAATTAAATAATAATCAAAACCTAAAAATTATGCTTACAAATGAAAGGTGACACCATCTTTTTGCATACTAGATATTTTGGAATTTTTTTTACAGTAGAAAACAGCACAGGCAGGCATTTTCGTGGGAGCTCTGCACGGTAAGACGTTCTGATTATTGTGGTTTTAAAATGGCGGCTCAACTAGTTTTATATAACGCACAGGATTCCGACGCTTGTGCATTTGGCAGAGGGGTAATGTTAGGCAAAGGCTACTCCAGTCCTGTTTACTCTGAGATTTTGTACAATAGAATAACATAATTATGTCAGTTGGACAGTACTGTTATATAGTGTCACGTATTGGTTACATTACGTTCTCCTTTGGTTAGTGTTGGTGGCATCAATTGTCTATGGAATGTCGACCTATTAATATACTTTTTAATATATAATTGATTGTATGATCTGTTGATCTATGCATAGAGTAAAATAATCAAACTTTATAGTTTTTACTAGTGATGTGCCGGATATCCGAGGCTGAAGAAAGATCCGTATCCGTGTCCGTTACTTTTTGGCGGATCTATTTACCTTATTAATTTTAAATTTATAGATAAAATTCTTTAAGGTGAAGGGTAAGGCGCACTAGCGACGCCAATTGCCGAGATTCTGACGGTCCACAATTATTTAAAATAGATCCGCTTTAGTAGCTAACAATTTAGATCATTTGGCGTCGCTAGTGCGCCTTACTCTTCGCCTTAAATAGGTGATTAGGTAGCAATAAAAAAACTATTAAATTCAATAAAGATATTTTTTTAACTCTTATAATCAAATATTTGGCTTCTTTATGTTGCTCCAAGGACTCTGTAACTGCAAGGTGCTAAGTCAACTAGCTTTTTAATGAGATCAATATTATAAAAAGTTATACGATCACTTTTTTGAAGAAAACAAAACTTAGATCTTCGTAATATTTTAAATTAGAATTAAATGATTTTTTAATCAAGTACGCAAGTGACTCAGTATTAGTTATACTGAGTGACACATACAGTGTTAATGTTAGATAAAACACAAGCGTTATCTATGCTAAAAATAAAACAAAAGATAGACCCGCCGCGCAATGCAAGTCGTAACATGTCTCAACTCAAGATCGCGCGTACCGACACCGATTGTGCAAGAAAATTAAGATCCGTATCCGTATCTTGACACTACATATCCGTAATTAGATCCGTATCCGCGGATCTACATTTTTTATTTGACGATCCGGCACATCACTAGTCTTTACACATCATTTTAAAAGCCCGATAGAAGTTATCCCAAAGGAGATGTTCCACGAATGTATGGAGCCCCGGCCTGCACCTTGTACACATATAATTAAGAAACGACATTAATAAATAAGTGTGTTTTCACTAACAATTTGGCTCATTTTGGCTTAAATATGCCGCATTAAATCATTTACTACAATTATTACAGGCAACACGCGCAATATTTATTTTCTCTGACATTTGTTTGATTTAACGTTTAGACATAATCTTACTCATCTGTGCATTCAACTAACCAACCTCAATTATGTCTGGTTAATTGTAACTAATTATTTATATTACTTTTACATTGGCGAAATCTATAAATTGGGAAATCCAATAAAAGAAAATAAAAACGTAAATAAATAACTGATCACCTATCTATGTGATGTATGGTACGGCAAAGATTTAAATCGTATGGTGATGTGTCGTGTGTCGAACTATGTATAAATCTATCTAAGGATTAAAGCCTTATTGGAGCGCTTAAAATGGCTAAAAGAGAAAAGGCTTTTCTTCCTTAATTTAGCCGCGTCACCCTCATTCAGGCGGTATTAAGAAACCACTGGACAAGAAGAAAAACTTCGATCTCCCACGTCTTCTGCTTGTATCGTGATCAGAGATTGTTATATATGCCCATGGTCACCTCTACATCGATAGAGAATTCATACACTTACTAGCTATATCCAAAATGTTGAATAAGTTTCACCAGGTTGTAAATAAAATGAACTCATTACTGAGGTTGTAATAAACAAACAGATGGAAGGAATTACAGTTTATAAAATAAAAACAACATATCTTTTAAGATGTTTTATTATGATTCATTTTCGATATCCTGCCTGACCAGAATTCCATCAAGAAATGACGCCGGTGCTTCTATATTATCTTGGTACAGAGCCCAACCTAAATACCACACAATGGTCATCACATGTGCACAGCAACCTACAGAACGGAGTCCAGCATTTTTCTGCCTCTGTAACATGGCGTCCCACAATCCGAATATTTTCTCTTGATCAAAATAAACAGTTGGAGCAAACAAGGGCATGCTGCGGCATCTGAAACAATGTCAATTTTTTAAACATTTTATTTTTGAGAAAAAAATTAAAACCAGAATATATAATTCTGAGTGAACAAAGAATGAACCCGGTACTTCATATCAATACTTCCATACTAACCTGTATCTGTGCATCTGTTATAATATTATAAAGGTTAGTAGTTTGGTAAAGAATAACCTCAAAAACTACTGAAGCAATTTAAAAAAGTGGTCATTTATTTAGATATACAAAAACTCAACAATTACCTCACTGGGATAAATCCTAGCAGCAACTTCGTCTCTCTCTGGCCCTGACAAAATATGGGTGTGTCTTAGGAACAATGATATACCACACCACACACAGAAATCTCTGTAGTGGCTGTGAGATAGGTCTCGCTCTTGTAATTCTTTAGTATTTATATTGCTGTTAATGGCATGTTGCACATTTCTACAAGCTGCAAACCAACAGGCATAACATACTAGCTCTCCAAGTGGAATCTGTTAAATAAATGATTATATTATCATATACCTTCTTGTGAAAATATTATTTTTTTTAATTTCAAAGACAAATTGTCTTCAAACAATTGCTACGAGATATTTACCACCATTATCACCCTTAGGCTTTATAGACATATAGAGAATTTGAATGTGTGACTGTGTAATAAAAGCTCATTATCTTATTTGGGATTTTGTCCAAAACTACTATAGATTTCAAGTGGAATGTATAATGTTGTAGTTTCAGAAGTTAATATTGTGTTCATAGATTTTAAAACTTCTTTCTAGTTTAAAAAGATGCGGTTTCTTTCATATTTACATGAGAATTACCTGCCATGAGAGTACTTACTATTCTGGGTGAATTCTTTCAGATATAAACTGTTGTATAGGACCTTCTCCAACCATTTAGCAACGTGTATTAAATAAAGATGATCTACAATAAATGCAGAGATTTGTCTCAGGAGGTAAGGTTTGTTGATCATGTCTAATATTGCTAGCAATATCTTGCAAAACATTTTCAAAACATTGAGCACATATCAGTCCATCTTCTGCAAGCTAAAAAAACATTTTAATAAATCCATAAACTGCCTTCTTAGTTAGAGTGATTGAGTGATATTATTGAGTATTTTATTGATTGATCATGGGTGATATCAAAAATTAAAAGGGTAAAAAATGTATTCTATAGGGTACATAATAAAAAAAAATCTAGTGAATTCATATTACTGAAAATAATGTTCTATAATATTTAATTACCTCATATTGAAATTCCTGTTCAATGATAGTATTTATTTCTGGGCCAATATTACATGTCATGTACTGCTCATCCTTAATCATTGCAGACAAGCAAAGCAAACAATGCGCCATGTCTGAAAAAATGAATACAATGAGAATTGGACCCACACTTAAACTAAGCGGTGCACCGTACTAATATATGTTTTTGTATTATTGTAAATATTATATTTTACATACCTGAGAAGAGAAATTGAAGAATATTCCAAACGACGAAATCCAAATAACAGTAGCAAATATCAGGGTTCAAATCACACAGCCAAGCCAAGTCCAACAAGTATAGAAGAAAGAAAGTTCCAAAAAATAACTAGCCGGCTCAAAAAAAGAACAAAGTCCACTGTCGTTGTCGTTGTCTGAAGCATTCGCATGTAAAACACGGCATGATGAAAAGTAATGAAAACATTATTTACGTGGTCGTCATTTTGGTAGTTTGACGTTTCAATGAGTGTCCGTTCAGAAATCACAACCGAATTAGTAGTAGTAAATATGAAAAAATATATCCAGGAAACTGTGATTTTTATTATGGTTAAGTGTATTTTCTTTGGTTATAACCAAATCATGAATTAGTCAGTCATTAATTTCTAACAGTATATCTTTTAATAACATTATTAAAATTAATTTCATTTGGAGTTGACATTTAACCATACACTTTGAATTATGTTTAAGAACGGATTCATTGTGTCATAATTGTTGCCTGTTATTATAAAAACATTCACTTTAAAATAAAATCGCAACTAAAATACGGAAAAGATTATATTTTAGGTATTTTTTATCAATCTCATGATTTTTTCACGTTTTTTGAATATATGTACAAGGTGCAGGCCAGATTTGAAACATCTCCTTTATTACTTATCTTTTACCTAAAACATTTTATATCTTCCAAATGCATGATTGCTTAAATTATTTTACTGTCCCTAGCTGAAGCTGATGGTAAAACATAACATGAAATGATAATGGTGATGAAAAAAAAAAATATAATTGTGTACATGATTCCTTTTCAGTACTTATTTCTTTAGCTCAGTATGCTAGGTATTCACTTCCACTTTATATGAAATACCCTATTAGCAAATTATTTGCTGTCATAACTAAGAATAAAAAAAAGCACAATAATTTCATTACGATTTGTATTCTCTTTAAATTACATAAATAATAAGAAATTTCTAATGCAACAAGTAACACAGATGCGGTCTTCAAGCTGCCCCAACAAGACGTTGTTCTCTTACTCGTAAGCGACGTTCACGCTCAAATTCTTTCATACGGAGTACATAACTGCAAAAAAAGATTTATATTATAACTCTTTGGTTAGTAAATAAGTTTTTTATTGATGTCAAAATCTGTCATGTGACATTGACTTCACAACTTGGAAGGATTTTATGTTAAACAAGCCCTTTGCAAGACTTGCAAGGTTAAATAGTAGAGAAAAGGCAATTAAAAAGAAAAATGATGCAGTGAGAAATTCTTAGAAGATTGTCATAGATTTAAGTAGGTATGTATTTATATTAGTCTTTGAAACTGTGTTTTAATATTTTGCTGTGTGGTAAAACAAAGCAGCTAAGGAGCTTAACAATATCGGTTCCAGGATTGATTTTTTTATTTTTGTGTTCTGGGCAATTGCTCTCTCAGTTGAATGCCAACAACAACTTGTTTATATAGTAGACCTATAGTGTGGAGTAATGCAAGCCCTCGGTTAAGTCCAATTTGTTGAGACCTTCTATATTATTATGTTCACATATCACATGTTTTTTAGCCACAATAATAAAATTTCAATATCGGATTTACTGAAAGATTCAGTATGTGTTAAATTAAGCCCATCCTATATCACCCACTATTGAAAACTTTTCATTTGTTGAATATATTATAATGAATATACTAAACAAATGTAATGTATTATATTTCTTATAATGCTATTCATATTGTGTTTAAAGGGATACATACCAGACTTTATTCAAAATTTGTCCATGTTAGCTGCCAATTTAACAAAAAAATATTTTGTATCTGTAGTGGTATCTCAGATCTGCCACCAATATTGCCCTCTTTAACAATTCATGTAGAATCAACAAATACTTACTCTTGATGTTCACAATTTAAGTAGTCATGCTTTTCGTGAGCACATCTGTAAAGCATGGGCATATTTTTATAACGACAAACTTGGTATTCTAGCAAATAATGCGCACAGTAGTCCCTCTTAGAGGGTGGTATTCTAGCTGATACCAATTCCTCTTCTCGTGCTATCATTGCTGAAAAAAATAATATGCTTGATATTTCAAAATTACCTTTTCAAAAATTAAAGATCGACCGAAATTGTTTTAAATGTTTAACCTTATTAAGATTATGTAACGTCTTAGTTATTCTTTAGTATATACAATTTTTTTATTTATTCATCAAATGAGAGACACTATTTATCTCACTGAATATATCAAAGTTAATTAATTACCTCTTTCTTTTCTATCGAAAGCAAATCCTGCTTGAGGATCAAATGTTGGTTCGTCGTCCATGGACAAATTTACATTTCGGGCTCCATAGGAACCCATAATTTGACCCATTTTGGCTGAAACAAGTCTGAACTGCTATATTACAATGCACTTATACCAATATGATTACATAAATGGTTAAAAAGCCTTTATAATTATCAACATTATATTTTATTAAACTTATTTTTTTTTGTTTTTTGGTAAGTTTCCCATAAAGGAAGACAAAGGGTACAAAGCCCATACAGCCTAGTCTTCAGTAATTTCTTTTTTTCTTTAGATGAAGATGGATGACGATGTGAGGCGATTCATGAATGATAGATAGATGGGTAATTGATGAACAGTGTAATTACCCTTTCCCTAGGTTTCAGTAAAGGTATGGGATTTCACTGAAACCTCCTCGTGGACTTCTCAAGAGAGCAGGAAAAGAACTTCCGCTGCTTTATTTCACTTGCCAACACTTGCACAAAATCACCAATGAGACGTTTGCCGCTCCCGCCAAAAATCCTTTTTTTTTTTGTTTGATATTCCAAAGGAGAATGCAATAGGTGCAAGGACGGTAGGATAATTAGTTCTTATTTGTAGTTAAGCTAGATGTGCTCTAGATGGTATTTGACAACAAGAGTTTTTATATTACTTACCCTAGTGTTTCTATGTTCCCATAGTATGAAATGCAAACTGCAAATCGTAGCATTCTTATATAGTTTTGTTACAATGGTACATCCTAAAACCAAACGTTTGTTCGAGCAATATATTTGGGCAACCGAAAATATTAAAAACAATAAGTAAACTAATAAGTTATTTTTTAAGTCACAATTGAGTTGATAAATATCAAACGACAGTATGTCCATGATAATAGAAAGCACAAAAAATTATATCGAACTACTGTCAAATCGTATCAAATTCAATAAAACTGGTTTAGACGTATTTGGATTTAAACTAAACCAATGGACTCAATTGACTTTGAAATAAAATAATGGTTGGACATATTGGAATTTGATCGGAACGTCAGTGACGTATTCACTTCATTGGGTCGTTCCACCTGACTACTGAATATTAAAATTAGCGTGGTTGTAAAAAAAAACATTTTTTGTATATCTTTACACAGTTATTTATTTTTCTTAAGTTATTATCATAAAGCAGTCTCATGTAGTTTCTATAATTAATCAGTGTCATTAATTAAATCAAAATCGGCAATGTTCTCCCTCATAAAAGCGATCTTCACTTGTCAGTGACATTAAGATCTTGGTATACTAGTTACAAATTGACTTAAAAACTGTTTTAAAAAATAGTATTGTGTAAATAAATACATGTTGACATGTGTCGTCTACAATAATCATTAAAAAGTTGTGTATAAAGATATAGGTATCTCAATTAATTTCATTATGCACATATATTTATAGCCTTTAATAAAGTGTCAATTGTTACATGTTTAGTTAAGTTACCTATTTAATCGGTTACATATATTATTTAAAACATAATAATATTAACAGCAGATAGGAAATACTCTAATGATACTATCTCTAGTGAGTTAAGTATAAATATACGGTTGGCACCTGTCTTGACACCTTTACTTTATAGACCAAATAATAAATAAAATATCATTACTGTGCCTACTTTTGCAAAATATGGTATTCAACCCAATGGTGATAAATCAATTTCTGATTGTATGTGTCATTCATTATAATATGAGGTTTATTATTGTGTTAAAAATAGTAAAAAATTATAAACGTTATTTTAAGTTCAAAATATGTCGTTTTATATAACTCCACTAATACCTTTATTGCTGTACAAAAACATGTAAAGTTAGTGTTCAAGATATTTGAGAATATTGGCGGGTAGCAGAGTGTAATCACTACGTTTTAGCGGGTAGGTTAAAAATACACAGCGCTGCCTCAATGAAATTGATTAAAAATTGTTTTAATGTCATACTGTTGTTAAAATGATCAGTTATTAATTAATAAAGTGCTTCTGACTCTCCTACGATGGATATAACAACAAGATTTATGAATTACAATTTACATGTTATGAAGACTATAGGACAGGGAACTTACGGGTGCGTAAGTAAAACATACCCTTGCCCGTGCTTTTAACTTGTTTATTGATTATGTTTTGTTATCTACTTATAATTGAATATAGGATAAGGTTCATTAATAAATGTTTCTAATTGTGTGTAGAATGTAATTGTATTGTAAAAATAATTATGGTAATTTTCTTTTTTACAGAAATGTTTATTTATGCGAAAATCGACTCAGTAATGTGTTGAGTATAGTCAAAGATATTGAACAGAATGTTAAAATTCATGATCATAAGCAGGTCAGTAAACTTATTTTTAAAAACAAAACCATTGACTGAACGTAACTGTTATATGACTACGACCTTTCTATTCTACTTACTGATTAATTACTGCACAAAATTTCAGTCTCTACCTTAGGTATATTCTAAATGTGATATATATTTTCAGTACATATAGGTAGGTAGTATAAAAACAGCTTTGTAAGATAAACGATTGCATAAGAAATTGTCTAAATTTATAGGTGGACTATTCAGGTTCAAGTGTACAAAATCAAAGATAGTGCATTTTGTATCAATATACTTTTTACAGGAAATCGCTAACGAAGTCAATATTTTGTCGTCGCTGAAACATCCAAATATAATTAAGTTTTACGATTGCTTTTATACTGATAATCATGTTATGATATCTATGGAGTATGCCACTAGCGGGAATCTAGCGGAATACATGTATCAGCGTTATCCGAAGCTAATAAAACAGACAGTAAGTTTAATTTATATAATCTTTAAATTTATTGTTTACGTGGTTATTTAGGTAGGTAGTGATTTATATTAAATTATTTGGAAAGGCATAACGCATATACAGTGTGTTTAGTATAACTATGGTACACAGGCAGGGTTTCATGCATAGAAGCCTTGAAATTTATTATAAAACCTAAAAACCTAATACTCGACTGAAAAAATAATAATATTTTTATGAAAAATTACACCGAGATGTTGAATTGTGATTGACCATTAATGGAATAGATTATCGAAAGCAATAGTCTAGCTACATCTAGCATAAGCATCTATCTACCATATTTGGGATTATGCAGGTACCAAGCAAATAAACAATCTGTATAAAGCGACATCACTAGAATTTCTTATTGACAACAATGCTTTTTTGTTACCAGTTTTTCATTTTATACTTATGTACAATTAATTCAAGGACATATCCAGTTGTTATGTATTTAATAAATAAAAATGTTAGGTAAATGAATCATAACTTAGAAGCACACTTATGGCAATCCTGGGAGAGAAGCGCGACGATTTGCCCTAGTGCTAAATCTTTCTCAGCTGGTGGAGTGGAGTGGTCAAGTTGCTCTCATATCTAGAAGACAATTACCTCCTTAGTGACCGTCAATATGACTTTCGACGTGGACATTCAACTGGGGATCTTTTAGTTTATGTGACGCACTACTGGGGCGAGGCCCTCGAGATGCACGGCGAAGCACTTGACATCTCGAAAGCTTTTGACAGGGTCTGGCACGCTATTCCGCTGCGCAAGCTTCCTGCATATGGTATTCCCGCTGACTTTTGTAGTCGGATAGCCGATTTCCTGACAGAACGGTCGATCAGAGTAGTTATCGATGGCTGCTCCTCTGACTCAGTGGCTATTGATGCCGGAGTTACTCAGGGGTCTGTTGTCTCTGCGACACTTTTCCTATTGCACATCAATGACCTATTGATACCAGGAATTGTTGGATATGCAGACGACAGTACTGTCGTAGAGAGATACCTGTCTAACTGAAAAGCCAGCGGTGACCACGTGATGTTCATGAGAGAGGCCATGGTTGAGCGAACGAACCAGAGGTTAAGCCACGGTTCCCAGTGAGGTGTCAGTAACCTGGTTCATTTCAATTCCTCCAAAATGCAAGCGTGTCTGTTTACGGCAAAAAAGAGTTCCTTCAACCTCACCCCTAATTTCCTAGGTACATCTTTACCTGTGACCGGCAGCCTCTTAAAGGCTCAGGATTCCGCCAAATAACGTCACACGACAGATCCTTCAGGTCAACCCCAGTCCTCTCAATTGTCAACCGGCCCCGCTTCTGGGAGCCGGTCGTCACTTCTTATGCGCATCCTCACTTAGGTGAGTACTCGCGCATGTACTGCTCGCGCCGTCTTCTGACCTTTCCTGGGTACAAGCCAACAGAACGTGGTGTTTAGTCAGTACGAGTCTGACATAACTCAGAAGCTAGGCCGGAGTATCCATGCAGGATTTACCACCTCTCTCCCCCGCGTGTGGAGGATGCTCAAGTTGCCAGGGGCACTAAAAAAAGTTCACCTTATCGAACGCTTGTCAGAAGTTGACCACTACACATTCCGCAAATTGCGGGCCAAGAATGTATGGCCGCGAATCGAGGTACCCATATAGACCTAGTACCCCGCAATGTCTACGTTTAAGTTGATTTGAACGGCAACTTCTTGTCAAATCACGAAATGGTTCGATCTGGGTTCGAGTCCCGGAAGGTAATGTTGTGTAATAAATACGAGCATTTGTATGTGAGTCATTTGTATTGAAACATATTTCTATCAATATCATATATCTATGTACCGTTTATGCATGTATCCGTTACCCTAGTATTCACAAAACAAGTTTTAAAGTGCTTAACTTTGCGCTATGCTAACTGGTGTGAATAAAAAAATATTATTATAATATAAATTATCTAATAATACGTACATAATTCAAAATAAAAATGTAGCCACACGGATTTACTCGTAACATAGAAAATATAAGTAATAGTGATTCAAGATATTTAATAAATGTCCATCTGTTTTAGTAATCGGACTTATGCGGGATTTATACGGGTCGATTTTCGTCGTGCGGCTAGTCGCTTCACAAATCGCCTCACCAAGCCGCATCGCTAGCCCATTTATACAGATGACTAAAATCGCACACGGTTCGGTCATTTCCTTCGAAAATGTTGAGAAGAATAAGTGTTAGTGCCGGAATTGAAATAGTTAATACAATTATTCAAGACTTTACACGGTCGATTTTAGTCACCAACCGCATGTGGCCGATCGCCGTGCGGCCAAAGTCGGATGCCTCCCAACTTTGGGGCTTGCGGCTTTAGTCACTTGCGACCTAGTCGAATTGCCATTTAGACGGTCGATTTTTGCCGTGCGGCGGAAATCATGTGGCTTTGGTCACTCGTGTAAACCCCGCTTTAGGTATTAAAAAGCAAACATTGGAAGTTGACACCGCACGTTTTTTTCAGGAAATTTTGTTTTTCTTTTCACAAATACTACTTGGAGTAAACTACATACATAGCTTGAACGTTATCCATAGAGATCTTAAAGCAGAAAATATTCTGATGACTGGGAAACATGGCGTATTATTAAAAATAGGTGACTTTGGCATTTCCAAAATGTTAGCAAGGTATGTAATGTAGTTAGATCATGTAACAGCGCATCTTTCTTCCTAATTAAGTACTTTCATCAATTTCAATGGCAGTATTTAACCAGTTTCAAAACTTTTTGAATTACCTCCCCGTAAAAAAAAACTACCTAATCACCGCGTTGTAAACTGCAATATCGGTTACTACTTATTTAATATTAATTTTAAGCATTTCAAATGTGTAATGGCACTTGTAAAGAGCAATTTCTTAAAATACTTTCCACAATGTCGTCGGTACACAATATTTTAATTTATTTAAAGATTCCAAATAAATTGCTGTTTATAGTGTTTTACTTCGCTAGAAAATTTAAGAACATAAAAGCCTGTTGTCTGGAATAACATCCAACTTAAACGCAGTTTTCCTACTTAGAACTCTGGCAAACTATCTCTCCAGTTAATATTACTTCTCACTGTTTTTTTTAGTATAGATACTGTAGGTGGATAATATTTTGCAACGCCAAATAGATAGCCGATCTCATAGAAAAATAAGATGTGAACACATTGTTACTCTATAACTTTTATTTTTAGTGCGAAGAAAACATCAACCGTTATCGGTACACCGTATTATTTGGCTCCTGAACTATGTGAAGGCAAACCTTACGACACTAAAAGCGATGTTTGGGCTTTAGGTTGTCTATTATATGAAATGTGTACTCACAAAAGGGCTTTCAATGCTGAGGTATAAATATTTTTTCTTTTCTCGTTTAGTAATCTAAAATATATAAATCTGAAATAGATAAAAAAAAAAATCACTGCATCTTTAACACAAGTATTTATTTAGCTATGCAATGTAACATGTACCTTTTTTGTCTAAGATCATGATTTATTAAAATAAATATGAGGCTAGATGACTGCTTTATACTGGACTGTTTTTAAGAAAGTCAGACTATTTTTTCCGAATTAATGAGTGTTTAGAAGCCTTTGCACACCACGTTTTTTAAACGCGTCTTCGATGCGCTCGTGTATTGATACAAACTCGAGTCAATCGCAGCTGGACTAAGCATGAATTTATGAGGCGTAAAAAGTTCTACCTTTCATAATTAGACATGGAAAAAAAATATCTGTGGAAATAACAAAAACCCAGTGTGCATAAGCTCTTAAATATGCAAACGAGTTTACGTTAATGTTTATAAAACTTAAATGGTACTTACTATGAAAATAAATTCTTAATTTAAAATATTAAATCCATGCGATAGTATGAATAACATATTTGTAAATTAACACTCAGTCCTCGAAAGTCCACCGTAGAACCGTGGCACATTACATGAATGATTTATTTATATACCGTTGTTTCTTTCCTTTGGGCCGATTTAGTGTGGCATGGTTCTACGGAGTATTCATATACAGGGTGTCCCAAAAAATAGTGTCAAGCGAAAGTCCAGAGTTAGAGCACCTCTTGGAGTAAAGTCTCGTCAAAATCGGTCAAGCCATTTCAGAGATTAGCCGGAACAAACAGACAGACAGACAAAAATTGTTATTTTAGTGTATGTACCGTATATATATTCATATGCATGTAGTAAAAAACGGTTATTTTAATATTACAAACAGACACTCCAATTTTATTTATATGTATAGATTGCTCGCAACGCACATATACGCAGGGGCCCGCGGCCCGCATGTTTATTCAAAAGATTGCATTGAAAATTTTGTCATAATTATGAAGAAATATAATGGTAAAATTTACGATAAGATTCGATTCTTGTCCTTCTCTTCTCCGGTCTGCACAGGGCTTTAAATATTTGTTGTAGGTCTTTATGTAAATATTATAAACTTATTTACTTACAATAAAAATAAAACTATTTCATTACAGTCTTTGGTCGGTTTGGTAAAGGCTATTACAAACGGGAGTGTCCACCCAATTGACCTAAGTATTTATGACAGAGGAATGCAAGACCTAGTAGACTCTATGCTGTCGATACTACCAGACAAACGACCTGCCGTAAAGGAGTTAATGGGTCGAATGATAATGTTGCCAACTATTTACAGCCTTTTCTTAGACGCGGGGGATGAAGACCTGCTCTTATTAAAAGCTAAAGAATTCTTGAATTTATGTGAATGATATAAAATGATAATGAATTTGTAAAAGATGTATTTGTTTAAATAAAAAAGTTGACATAGAAAAATAAGGTTTATTTTGAAAAAGAAATCACACCAAAGAATAGCAGTTAAGTAATATCTGTTCTTAATAGCTATTTGTCTTAGATGTATATGTTCATACATTTTTATGGTATTCTGTTCTTTTCTGGAAACCTATTTTAGTGTAGTATCCAATTCAGAAGCAAAATATTCTGAAATTTGGTGTATAAATCTGACCTTAACAGCTTAATATTATAGGTAAACATGTAAGAGATAGTATTGATTCGAAAAATTACTGCCCATTTGTCTGATCTGTCTCCATTTCTTCATCTTCTTCTTCTGAAACATAAATAAATAAGCAGTTTAAATGTCTTGAATTGGATGTATCATAATAGTGTCTGAATTTTGGATTGAGAATAATAGTTCAATTTGAGCTGCCGGTGCAGTAGTTCATGATGTATATTTTCTGTGCTAATGTGCCACAAAAATTCAGCCAATTTCCTTGAGTAATAGTAATATAGTAGTGTCGACAACGCAGCTCCCGTCTCTTAAACAAATGTATAAATATTAATTAAACTATGTTAAAATCACATTTCAATACGTACAAAAATGCATAAATGGTTTTATATAAACAATTCTTTTTTAATTCTTCCGTTTTCTTAATTCTTTTTAAATAATTTCATTTGTCATATACTTTGACTTTTATTCGATTAATTTGATTTTTATTTATTTTTTTATTCGATTTCAGTAATTTAATTTTATTTTCATATTTAATTTTGTTAGCAATTTCATTTTATGAATTAAAAAAATATGTCATTGAAACCAAAATAAAATATATATACATAGATAGCTTTTAAGATTCCTTGTTACTAAAGACTGTTTCTCAAAATAAAATAAATTGAAATTAAATTGAAATATACATTCATGTGACTTTTTAAAATCAAGTTTTATTTTAAAAGGAATGTATGGCCAATAAAATTGTTATTATTCATTATAAAGGTTTACCAAAAAAATTATACACCCAGGTTAATTTTTGGTATTAAAGTTTAAAGTTTAAAGGGCATTAAAATATAAGTATCTGACACTTCGCGCCTTTGGCTCGCCTTCCCCTTCACTATGTCATTTATAAACAATATTTATGGAAATAAATAATTGGAACATTTGGTTTTTAAAGCAGGTAGGTAACTATACCTATGACAAACGAGACATGTCTAATAAATGGTTATTTCATAACTTATTAGTATAATAAATGACGATGCAAACTAATATAATGGCTGAAAATCATTATGATAAATAATGTTATTGTAAATGATATTTTGGAAGACAAAAAAATGCCCTGATACATCCTCAAATTGCCACTGAATTGTTCATGAAATACTAGAAAGAAAAGAAAGAAGCAAAAAGTGAAAATTCTTTCAGTCGGACATCGTATAGGATATTACAATATACCTAGCCCAGTCATAACTTCCGTTACAAATGGAAATGCATTTTTTTTACGAAGTAATGTAATATTACTAAAACATATTAGTCCATATTTATTAGTCTCCGCAAAAAATAAAAAAAACATTCTATTCCAAATGGCCACTTTTGGCTTTCAATATGTCTGGCCACGATTTACGTACTGTTTCCATGGAAAATTTTATCACTGCTTGCTTCACAGATTTTTAAGAGACTCGATGTCGCCGTGTCTTTTAGAGCAGGCCATGTCCTCTAAAACTGATCATAATTAAATTTGTAGTCTAAAGAGTTGAGGTCTGGCCAAGATGAGGGCCAGTCTTCAGCTCTTATTAAGCCCGGATTTTTTTTAAAAGTGGTATTGCTGAGAGGTTTCATAACACGATCCAAGACTGTCTCTTGATACACTTTGACTGAAGTTTTCACTCCTTTTCTCAAAAATGTAGCTTTGTGACGCCTTGATAAGACACTCCCTACCAAACCATCACTGACACAAGATGATGACCACGTTGTACCTTTCCGACGACATGAGCAGCTTATTTAGAATTGTAGGCGTACACTTTATCATTTTGCTTATTGTAGTGCTCTTCAATCGTGAAATTTTTTTCTTCGGTAAAGTGGATATTTACGTGCGTATCGTGGCAGAAAGCATTTTGATCGATCCACTTTCTTTAACTGTAAAGATTGATTTAGGGCATGTTCTGATATCGACGATAAGGACCGAGCTTCAGGTTTTATTTTATAATACGCGACAGAGTCCTAGCGGGAATCTTAATTTCTTATTTTTTCGTTTTAACGAATTCTGGCTATAACTTTGGCAACACACGGCCGCCCCATCTTTTATGGTCTTCGACAAAGGAATTGCTGTGGTAAATGTTGATAGTACGATATACGAACACTCGGCTGATACTAAGCTTTTGTTTTGAAGTGTCTGGAATATGACCGACGGCTTCATACCCACATTCACTGCATCCTATTTTCTTAAACATCCCATTCTATATTGTAATTTGATAATTAACATGAAAAAATATGTGAAACGGCGTAAAATGGATCGAAAGAACTTTTTAAAATAATAAACGCGTTCCAAATTCAAAACAATTAAAAAGCTGAAAAAAAAGAAAAGGTTTCATGTAACAGTATTTATGGCCAGACTAGTTATAATAGTGAGCTGCGAGTCGATTGTGTAACGTACAATCTCACTGTCGCGCTTCTATAGTTTTCACAAATATTACAAATATCTGTCAATTATTGAAAATATCTGTCAAATATTGCATATATTTGTCAAATATTACAAATATATGTCAAATATTTGTGAAATTTCCATTACTGGCTACATTTTCAGTGTTAATTTTTTTTTTGTACGCGTTAATTTCACATAAATTAGTGCTTAACTGGTCGATGATAATTCATAATTATGAAGTGTCACGTACTGACATGCGCTCAGAAACCTTAAAAAGTTACAATTAAGCAGCAGTGACATCATACATTGTCAAACTTAAGCGATTCGTTGCTGATGGCACGCCTGTCGTGTCGTCACTTTTTTTTGCGCGTGGCGTTAGCCACTGAAACCGTGTCATTTTTAAATCGATGATAACTCCTTCAAATCAAGTTTTAGGGAAATCAAACTAGACTGAAACTTATCTTCATTTTTCACGTAAATCAAGCTCGTAGCCTTCGTTTCTGTGATTGGAATAGCAACGAATCGGTTAATTGATATAGACTCGAGTGGCAGTAGTTTGGTTGCTGATGAATTTGATGGAATTTTTACAGTTAGATTCACTCAGTGTGTTAAAAAATATGCAAACAGATGAGGCAATGTTGGTAACAGTAACCAGTAACCACGCCGATAGCGTAGTGTGGGTTAGATACTAGCTTTAGGTGCAAATTTTTAATATTTTTTCACCTGTTAAAGGCATTTTAAGCTTTGCAAACGAAAAAATCAGTTATAAAATGTTAACGATTTTACCAATCTATTACTATTTTGATATTTTTTTCATATCATAGGCCAGGCGCGCACTACGATTTTTTTGCTACGCGGCAAGAGAATCTGCGACATTTTTACGTGCGGCAAAAATAATAAAAAAATAAGCAGGCGCGCACACTACGGCCTAATAACGCATAAAAAATTATATTTAAAATGGATTTAGTAGAAGCAGCTTGTACAGGGAGCGGCAAAATGATCTGACGGTTTTCACTGCCGCGCTGTCGACCGAGCGAGTGGTGGGGGGTGGTGGGGGTAGGGGCGTTCCAGAGACTACGTGCGGACATTGTTAGTAGCCATGGAGCGGTGGACGGCTGAGCATCGTGCGTTCGTTGTGGAAGCATTTTTTAAAAGTGGCGAATCCTGTGTTTCTGTTCAGCGGCAGTTTCGGAGACATTTCAATGTGAGGCCTAGAGGCAAAGTCCCGACTAGAAACACCATTTTGCTTTGGGTGGGTAACTTCAGAGCTACCGGTTCAGCTTTGATGGAAAGGAAAAGTGATGGAAAGGAAAGGAATGTTAGGAAAAGTGTTTGAAAATTTCAGCGCAAGATTGGAAGAATGCATGGCCCAAGATGGATATCATTTGAAAGACGTCATCTTCAAATCTTAAATGGATCAAATCAACATTTTTGTTGTTATTTTTATAAATGTTCATAAATACCAATCTGTAATATGCAATAAAACATTTTGTATCACTTAAAACGGCTGAGTTATTTACATTTTAAAACCGTCAGATCTTTTTGCCGCTCCCTGTATTTCTGCTCTTTTAAACAAGAAGATTTTGGGTACATCCTCTTGTCAATTAACGTTTAAAAAACAATTCTATAAAATATTTTGTGAACTTAATGATTATCCCGAAAAGTTTTACCAATATTATAGAACGACGAAAGTATGTTTTTATGAACTTTTAAAACGAGTTGGACCTTAAATTACATATGAAAATACTCGATTCAGGAATGCAAAGTCACCGGTAGAGAGACTTTTAGTGACTTTAATGTAAGTATTTACAATTTAACTTATTTTACATGTTTAGATAATACTTATTATTAAAAAGACATATAAATAATTCCGAATCTTCATTCATAGATTGGCCGAACTGTTTATAATAGTTATGAACATAGTTTGTTGTTTCTGATTGTGCTCACATGATTCTTTAAAAGGATTTTTATATTTCATTGAATTATAAAAACAAAACTACTGGCACTATACTTTGTCCAATGTAGGATGATACTTTTGACAGGTGTCACTTCCTTATTGCTATGTACTAAGGTTGCGTTTGTTTCCATATGTCTGGCTTGACATTGCAAAAGCAACTTTATACCCTCTATATAGGTGTCAACTGTCAAAAGTATCATCCTACATTGGACGAAGTATAAAGGGATTAAAATTGCGGAATTACCTTTGGTAATTTGAACATTTATATTATACATGTTTTTAGTTGATTAGTATTTGATGTCTAATTTTTAAGATAATTTTGAGGGTAAAATCTTTTAGACATATGAATGAATAAAAAAAAATATCCTTACGTTGACCATTACTTTGACTTTGAGGTTGCAATGGTTTCTGGCCAGGTATTTGACCAGATTGTAGCATCCTGGTCAGTCTTTCAACCTCCTGCAGAGAAGAAGCATTTTTGATGGCCTCTCTGATTTTGTGTATCTCTTGAGGAGTAAGACCTAAATTTGACAAAGGATTGATTGAATAATTAAATTGATTATTAGGTTGTCACTTTTTCAGAAAGATTATAATAAATAATACCATACTTGTAATTTTTGGATCAGGTATGTTACCACCAGGGACAAATGTTTTAGCCTTTCTTGAAATCTCTTTGTGAACTTCCTTTCCTTTCTTGCTTTTGAAGAATGTATTAGCTTCTTCTCTTTCTTTTTGTTTTATTTTTCTGAAATCTAGTAACCTAAGTTCTGGCAGTTTGAATGCCACATAAGCCCTGAAATTCAAGTATATCTAAGTTATTTACTTTTGAATACACAATAATATTTTTTAGCTGGTACTGCATTATAAATTATTTCTTTGATAACACAAAATTTGGTTCAGTTGTGAATGAGGTCATACATATGCACTAATAAGGAAGCACAACTACAATATGGCTCATCTACCAATATCTGAAAGGAAGAGAAAGATATAGAATTCCTTAATTATAACATTTATGTTGATACAGTTGTTGGTCAACTAATGAAAACTCTAAACAGAAATTGACTTGTGAATAATATTTCTCTTTTTAATCCATCTAAAAAGAATTTGTTATTAATCTTAGCTAATTACATGTTCGTGATCTAAAACAATAATATCCTTTGAATGTTTAATGTGGAAAAAGAGCTCACTACTACGATTCTGGAATGTGACAAGATTCAGTAGTTGCTATGAAAAAAATGTAGAACAATGCAGTTTAGAAAATAGTCAATAAAAAATCCAGCTCTAAAAGGGTGGTCCCGCTTTTCTCAGAGACTGCCGGTGTGATCTCAGGAAGTAACTTAAGAATTGGCTATTTGACAGCTTTTGGCAAAATTTTGGGGATGGCGACCACTACCTTCCAGCAAACAAAACAAAACCAAACAATATATACATAGCCACTCTTAACACACTCTCATTGAGAACACCAGAAAAACTCCTTGAACTAGAAATAAAAGCTATTTCTTAATTAAGATAATGAAATGTGTCATTCTTGGTCTGACTGAAGTAAGACGAATAGGAAACCAAATTGAACTAACAGAAATAGAATTACATCCTGTACTACATAGGTGAAAGTAAGAAGCCAAACAAAGTAGCATTTATGGTGAGGAAGCACCTAAAGAGACACATCTTACAGTTCAAAGGTATATCTGAAAGAATTGCAATACTCAAAATACATATACAAGGCTACAAAAACAACTGGACTATAGTGGAGATTTACATTATCATGGGAGACTTTGATGGCAATATAGGTAGACAGAATCAAGGTGAAGAGTATACAGTAGGAAAGTATAGCCCAGGAAAGAGAAACGAGAATGGCAAAAGAATTGTAAACATGGCCCTTGAAAACAACTTAACAATTATAAACAGTAGTTCTGCGAAAAGGCCAGCTAAAATATGGACTTGGATATCGCAAGAAGGCACTTATCAATACAAAAGACTTTGTAATAACAATCAACCCAGATCATTTCAAAATGTCAACATAATAAATAATCTCAACTTCAACAGTAACCACTACATGGTCAGAGCAACCCTATTTAACAAACAACATAAGAAACAGAGAAAGCACATAAACCAGAGGAGGAGTTCCTTAGTAATGTGACAGATAAAACACAAGAACTTTACAAAACAGAAATAAATGACATTTAGAAAACAGAAAGAGTAAAATATTAAAAAAGCCTTAACCCATAGGACAATAGACTTAATGGATAAAAGGAAACAATTACTTAAAACAGAAGAGCTAAAGCAACATTTCAAGAAATAAGGAATCTAAGTAATGATATTAGCCACAATATAAAACAAGACAAAGAAAACAGAAGAATCAAATGTATCAAACACCATATATCCAAATACTAAATATTGCAATGGACTATTATCGCAAACTATACTCTACCGAAAACACTGAAGAAACTATAGACCTTGAAGACAATATAGAAGAAATCCTCCATGTTCTTGAAAGGGAAGTTCAACATCTAATAAAAACAAAAATAAAATGACAAAAACAAGACTGACCACCCTGTTCAATGCCATCTTCAACACATAAACTATATGTAGTGGAAAACAAGCACTATAATTCTCATTTATAAAAAAGGAGACAGATCAGAAAGAGGCAGCTATGGTCCAATAAGCCTGATGTCTAATGTATACAAGGTGTTCTCAAAAATAATACTGAATTGTATCACTAAAAAACTTGACGAAGAACAACCAAGACACCAAGCTGGGTTTAGATCAGGATATTTATTTACAAAAACTATGTTGAGTCTTAGTAATGGTGTGCAATATTTCAAACGCAAATACAGTTGTTTAACATGTTCAATGCCACCAACTCGCTAGGCGAGTGCACTGACATAGATCCTACAAGACCAAAAAAAAACAAGAAAAAAACTCCTCATTATAATTATGATCAGATTAGCCAAGATCGATTCATCTTAATATCCATCTAAAAAATTACATTTATAGGTAATAAAAATAGTAATCTTAGTAGGTAATGACAGGATTTGCTTATCAATAGGATTTTGTATCAATAAGCCTAAAATCATATTATATCTATTGTTTACCTTCATGTCTCTGATTGACCATGTCTGTTAATAGTGTTTTGCTTGTGTAAAGAAAAATCTAGTCAATGTATAAATAGAATATTCATATATTATATTGAAACAAAAATACTAACAATTAGCCATGTGATGTTCAGCAGATACATAAAGGTAGATGTAATTATCCTATTTCTACTGTAGACCAAAAAACAAACTAGTGGAAATTATGGTTGTTCACTATGATCCTCAAATACACCTGCCAAGCATGAAGATATAGCAAGATCTATTTCTGGGGGAAGTATTCATTCAGCAGTAGACGTCTTTAGGTGTAGTTGATATAAATGAAGGTGTTTGATATGGAAAAAACAAAAACAGTAACAAAAATATTACCTATAATGTTGTTTATTTGCCACTGGATTATGCATAAGTGACAAAGATCGCAATTTAGACATAGTGGCAAGTGGATCCAAGTCTCCAAGTTCCGAGATATTGTTATTTGTTAACACCAATGTTTCCAAATTAGGTAAATACTGTTCCAGATTTTCACCAATCCTCCTGTAATTAGTGAACATGTATTAATACAGAATAAGAAATATATCTTTTAATGCATAGGTTATAATAAACTTACACAATCCTGTTATTGTTTAAAAGTAAACATCTAAGCCTTTTTAAAAGTGGGAAACCATCTAGCTTCCTTACATCATTATCTGAAAAATCTATTGTATCAAACTGATCCAATGTGGCACCCATGTTTTCAATTTGAGGTATTTTATAACCTGAAAAATATTTTGATTATTATTTACAAGCAAGCCGGTAAACAAGTGGTACTGTAGTTTTAACAGACAATCAGCTTTACTGTTGATAGACCTTGATCTAAAATGATTTACCAACGCTGAATTATGAATATATAACCAGGTACCTATGAAAACTAAGAGAATTCACGAAATACATTTTTGTATTATCGACACTAACCTCTCAAATCCAACTCACGATCCCTGCAAGGATTCATATATTGCATGGAGTTTTGAATTAACTCTGTAGTTAACTTCACCATGTTTGTTGTTTTGGATGGATTTGTACTTTTACTGAAAAATTATAGAACAATTAAGCGTGTTACAAAAGAAAACCTTAACGAATGAACGACCTGACGATTGATCTAAAACGTAATGATTAGCGATGGGCGGTAGAATCAACGAACGTTTTAAATAGATGGTTTACGTCTCAGAACAATAACAATAACTAAAGCTATTGGTTATTGTTTTGAGGTTTACGTTCAATCGACGCTTCGACGCGGCGACTCTCTGTCTATGTCTATGTATTCTATGGTCTGTCAGCTGTCTGTCTGTCTTGTCTACTCTACGCTCAGAACAATAACTAAAGCTATAGAAGGAGCGCTAAAATAAAAACTGTATAACAGCTCTCGTATTCACTTAAAGTAATCTAACATACATGGGTAAGAGCGAAATAGACAACAATTGTAAGGTTTTATTTTCACGTCATTGTCACAAACTCAAAGTACAAATGTCAAATGGTTGTAATTTGGTTGTATATTATACTAGCAAATTAAAAGTACGTCTTTGATGAACGTTGTTTCTGAAGTAATACCAAATTCAATGCGGTCGTATCACAGTGGCCGAACAGCTTTGTAAGCGGCTAGCGTGAAATTTTATTATTTTGCAAGGAAGTTCGTGATAAAATAACAGGAAAGTGTGCATAAAGACGCTTCAGACATCTGAGAGTCTGTGAGGGTTTGCCTATATGAAAAGACTTTGTAAAATAAACATTGTTATATAATTAACGAATTACTTTCAAGCATTGACAAGATATAATAGAAAGACAAAAGGTTTTGTTGACGTTCAAATCCGTCTTAGTTTTTCTTCGTATGACAGCGTTGTGCCAGTACTCACACTCCTCTTCACGGCGCTGTAATGAAGATTAGGTCAATCCTAACTTGCTTATCAAGTTTAGCAGTCGTGGGCCAGGCAAAGCCTTAGTGAGAAGATCTGCTTCCATTTCTTCGGTTTGCAGGTACTCCACTTTTATTGTTCCTTCTTGGATGCACGCCCTGATGAAGTGTATCTTCAGATCTATATGTTTTGATTTAGAAGTGACCATTGCATTTTGGCTTAATTTGATAGCTGCTTGATTATCATTTAAAACAGTTATATGCTCGAGTTTCACACCTTAATTCTCGAAGAGGCCTTTTAGATGGATTGCTTCTTTTGCAGCTTCCGTCAATGCGACGTACTCTGCTTCCACAGTCGATAAGGCAACGCTTCTCTGTTTCTTAGACATCCAGCTAATGGGCGCTCCCGCATACTTGAAAACATAACCCGAAAAAGATCTCCGGTCTACTTTACATGAGCCCCAATCTGCATCAGCCATGCCATATAAATCTTGACCACTCTTTTTAAAAGTAAGGCCAACGCTCTTCGTTCCTTTTAGGTACCTTAGTACACGTTTTGCGGACTTAAAGTGCTCTTCTCCGTAGTAATCATTAAACTGGGAGAGATAGCTGATGGCATACATGATGTCCGGTCGAGTTGCAACAGCAATATACATGAGTGTACCGATTAGATTTTTGTATGGCAGATCATTTCTTGCTATCTTATCATTCTTCTCCAATTTAAGACCTGGCTCTATGGGTGTCGATACAGGCTTACAATTTTCCATGTTGAACTTTTTGAGAGTGTCTTCTATGAATCTCTCTTGGTTCAGCATGATTCCACCATTTTCATAGGTGATATCTATGCCAATGAGCTTCTTTGGTACATGCAGGTCTTTCAATTCAAATTTGGTATTAAGGAGATCTTTAATTTCCTGTAACATTCTTGGACATGAGTAGGCAATCAATAAATCATCGACATATATAGCAATTATAATTTTTGCTCCTCTTTTCTCCAGTAGGAATATACATGGGTCAAATTCTGAAGCTTTGAAACCAACGTTCTTTAGTTCAGTATCGAGTTTCTTATACCATTGCCTCCCTGCCTGCTTAAGTCCATACAGAGCCTTGATAAGATGGCATACTTTACCACTTGTATTATTTTTTATATCTTTCAACATATTTACAGTTTTATTATACATCGTCAGATCCTCATTCGTACTCTCATCGATCATAATTTCTATTAAATATTCTTCTAAATATTCAGTACACTTCATCACTATTTTTCCTTCCAACTCACCATTTAGGTATGCTGTGGTCACGTCCATTTGGTTCAGTTTTAATCCTTGTTCCACGGCTAGACCAATGACAGATCTTATTGAGCTTAGTCTGGTAACGGGGGCGTAAGTTTCATTATAATCCACGCCCGGTTTTTGCGTGAATCCTCGAGCTACGAGCCTGGCTTTTCTGGTAATACTATTGTCTGGTCCTGTTTTATTTCTAAGTACCATTTTATAGTCTACTTCTTTCATGTCTTTCGTTTTATTTACAATTTTCCAGGTGCCATTTTTGACATGTGCTCTTATTTCAGATTTAATCGCATCGTGCCAGTATTCATCGTTCTCATCTTCATTTGAAAGGTAAGACATCTCTGAAAATAAATGACTTTCTTCGGCTTCATCAAGAACATAGTCTTTTGTCCATGCTGGTGGGTGCCTGTCTCTTTTAGGCCTCCCACTCTCCGATATTTCCACAGGTTCTGAATTTGAAGTACTGTCATAAGATTCTACTTCTTCTTGAAGTTGTGGTAAGTCTTTGTTATTATTTTCAGAAAATTCAATTTCTATTTCTTGTAATTTTTTATTTTTGTTATGTCTAATCTTATTTTCCATTTCAGGTACTTTGTGTTGCTGTTCCCCTTCATTTACGAGATTATCATAACTTTCTCTGATTTCTTCGTAGTACATTTTGTCTATTACCTTTACATCTCTACTAGTCACTACGTTGTCATCTTTAGGTATATATATTCTGTAGGCCTTCGAAATCATTGAGTAACCCACAAATACTCCTTCTTTTGTAACCTTTGAAAGCTTCCCTTTATTTTTCTTTTTGTTTAGAATAAAAGTTTTTCTTCCGAATACTTTGAGATGCCTTCCAGACGGTGTCCGTCCTACCCATTTTGTAAAGGGTATATTACCTTCTAATGCTTTCGCTGGACTGCGATTGATAACGTAGTTTGCCGTTGCTATTGCTTCTGCCCACAACTTCTTAGGAGCATTGGCTTCGATTAACAGGCATCTGGCCTTTTCTAATAAGGTTCTCTTCTTTCTTTCGCTGATACCGTTCTGCTGGGGTGTGTATGTTGTGGTCAACCTTCTTTGGATGCCATTAGACTTTAGAAAGGCGTCAAACTCTTTGTTTCGATATTCTGTACCATTGTCTGTTTGCAAATGTATAATCCTTTTGTTGTGGAATGTTTCAACTTCATTTTTATATTCTTTGAATGCATTTAATACTTCACTTTTCCTTTTAATGAAGTATACGGCACAATAACGGGTAAAGTCATCAATAAATGTGACAAAATATTTATTTCCCGCTAGCGTTTCGCACTCCAAGGGACCACAAACGTCGCTATGGATTATTTCCAGAACACTGGTCGTATACAGATCATGCCTTGTAAACGGTAATCTCGTTAGTTTGCCTTTGATGCAGGTTTCACACGTATCTAATATTTCATTTTTGTATCCAAAACCATACATGAGGTCGTCTTTGGCCATTTTATTTAGGTCTCTTTCATTTAAGTGGCCAAGCTTTCTATGCCATTCCATGTTAGTGTCTTCGTTTTGTGTGAAGTGTGAAGCCTCCTTTACAAAATTTATAAAATAGAGCCCATTTCTTCTCTCTGCTGTTAATGTTCTGTCGCCATTTTTCTTTATGATGTAGGCTTTGTCATTTTCAAACACGACTTTATGACCTCTGTCTGTTATCTTTCCTACAGATAATAGGTTGACTGATATATCAGGAACAAAGAGAGTGTCGGTCAAATTGCAAATTTCATTCTTCGTATTCACGGTCACCTTCCCTTTTCCTTTAATATCTGCTGAGTATTTATTTGATGCTAACTTTAAGCTGCCGTTTTCAGCTGTCATAGTCGTAAACATGGATTTGTCACCGCACATATGTGACGAACATCCACTGTCGAGACACCAAATGTTTTTATCTGTATCCGAATCTGCTGTATTCAAGCACATATACGTATTCGGCAGTTTTTCTTTACTTTTATTGTTACGGTTTTTGTTTTTAGCCCAACAGGCCTCTGTGGCGTGACCATTCTTTTTGCAGTTTTTACAGAACATTTTATGCCTTGTCTTCTTAACTTGATAGGCTTCTGAACTTCCAGCTTGTTCGCTGCCGTTCCTGGCTTGGAATTCTTCTAAAATCTTCACTTTAAGAATTTCCGGACTTGGCAGTACATCTCTGGATTCTATAGCTATTCTAAAGTTTTCGAACGAAGAAGGTAAACTGTAGAGCAGCATTATGCTTAGTAATTCTGGCGGAACTTTTATGTCCATATCAGCGAGTTTGTCCACGACGTCCATGAAATCATTTATATGATCGCGTATGTCTTGGTCTATGGTCATTCGCTTTAAAACTAATTGTTTTAACAAAGTTGCTTTTCGGGCAGGGCCGGTACTTTGATATGTGGCTTTTAATTTGTCCCATACTGACTTTGATGTTGTGCATGTCTTTATTTGTTTAAGCTCTGACGGCGATAACAGGAGTAGAATTTCAGCGTTGGCTTTCAAGTCTTCTTTGTTAAATGCCGACGTTTCTGCATCATCTGCCTTTGGTGACAATTTTTTCTCGCCACTTACGATATCCCAGTAATCGTTTTTTATTAGCACTGCTTGCGCTTGCAGACACCAAGTATCGTAATTTGATTTGGTTAATGGTTCTATATTCCGATAACTCGTTGTAGGTGCCATTTTCCAGTAAAACTGTAACTACGGAGATGTAGATTTACTAACCACGCTCTGCTACCAATTTGTGAGGGTTTGCCTATATGAAAAGACTTTGTAAAATAAACATTGTTATATAATTAACGAATTACTTTCAAGCATTGACAAGATATAATAGAAAGACAAAAGGTTTTGTTGACGTTCAAATCCGTCTTAGTTTTTCTTCGTATGACAGCGTTGTGCCAGTACTCACAGAGTCCGCGTCCAGGATGGCTTGTGTTGTTCCAGACTGCAAGTCTCATATATCACGAAAAGAAAATACTGATGAGGTTTTATCATTTCATCGGTGAGTTTTGTTTCTAAATTCTCATATTTTGTCAATATAACAACGGTATATTCAGAAAATTGTAGTAAATTAATATTACAAATAGATTTCTCCATGAGTTTTGGTTTAAATTGTCTTATTTTCATGCCTCTTGTTTTGTATATGATAGTATGATAGTGATGTGTTTTTTGTTATCGATGTCAACATTATTTGGTTTTTACTTTTTGCTTTAGTTTTCCCAAAGATGAACCTATTAGAACTGAATGGATACGCTGTATATCAAGGAACAATTAGACACCGAAAGCGTACAGTCACATTTGTTCGAAACATTTTAGACTGCAGTCATTTCAGTCACATGAAAACATTAAATTTCGGCGGCTGAAAGCAAATGCTATACCCACATTACATTTACAGAACATGAAATTGCTCCTTTTTTATTCCAAACATTATCTTAGTCTTGATTTGTCATATAACTATTTCGATCCTACCAATAAATATTCAGATTGTTAATTAACATTGTGGCAGCGTGTATCCCAAATAATAATGATAGCTTATTTACAATAATATTTTTGTGTTTCAGAAACCACTATCGCATTCAGAAGGAATTATGAACCACCAAGTAAACGCCCCAAATCTATGACCATAGTTGAAATAAATACTGATTCCGATATATCTGAACTAATATCTAATTTACAGAAAATGGCACCCGTTTTTAATCGGTAGAAGACATAAAGGAAAATTCGCGGCGAGAACTGAAGTCAATTCCGGAAACAGCGTTTAAAAAATGTTATGTTGATTAGATTATTCGTTGGCGTTAGTGTTTCGTTTCTGAAGGAGCATACTTTGAAGTTGATGAAATAAATTTGGATGAATAACAAACATTTTGTATATTATTGATCTTTTCCCGATACTTTCTCGACAGAGTGGTATATAAAAATAGGTAAACAATAGGTAAATATGTAAAAAATAATAGTTTGTTAATTTAATTTAAATAATCGATTTTCTTTTTTTTTTCCTCTTTTTTAATCTATTCCTATAAAAAATATAATTTTAAATGCAGTGTTCACCAATGTACTAGAGCTAGAGGTCTAACTTAAAATATAAACATGTAGCCTAATAGGATATGCCTATACAAGGTGCAATTTTTTAACTGTACCTACCTGGTTTCTCTAGATACACGCAAATTCTAATAAATAAATTGGTACGGGTCAAAAATTCTACCCATGAATACTGCATTATAAAATGTTCATATTGATTCTACACGTGTTTATTATGACTCATTACCGTCCGTTCTAGTGTCATTGACATACCAACAGCATAAGAAAAATGTTAAGTATGTTTTTGATTTTATTTTTATCGTTAGTAATATCGATGCCATTGCATCACTGACGTAAGGGAAACTAGTGACGACCTTGTAAATTACGAAACAAAATCTGTATACTTATTTCTTTCTTACACATTTGCAACTGTATAAGTAAAAATAGTACGAACTAACGTATTGTGTTGTTATTTTAGCGCGGCTTCTATCTCAGAACAATAACTAAAGCTATAGAAGGAGCGCTAAAATAAAAACTGTATAACAGCTCTCGTATTCACTTTAAGTAATCTAACATACATGGGTAAGAGCGAAATAGACAACAATTGTAAGGTTTTATTTTCACGTCATTGTCACAAACTCTCAAAGTACAAATGTCAAATGGTTGTAATTTGGTTGCATATTATACTACTAAATTAAAAGTACGTCTTTGATGAACGTGGTTTCTGAAGTAAGACCAAATTCAATGCGGTCGTATTACAGTGGCCGAACAGCTTTGTGAGCGGCTAGCGTGAAAATTTATTATTTTGCAAGGAAGTTCGTGATAAAATAACAGGAAAGTGTGCATATAGACGCTTCAGACATCTTAGAATCCGCGTCCAGGATGGCTTGTGTTGTTCCAGACTGCAAGTCTCATATATCACGAAAAGAAAATACGGATGAGGTGTTATCATTTCATCGGTGAGTTTGGTTTCTAAATTCTCATATTTTGACAATATAACAACGGTATATTCAGAAAATTGTAGTAAATTAATATAACAAATAGATTGCTCCATGAGTTTTGGTTTAAATTGTCTTATTTTCATGCCTTCTGTTTTGTATATGATAGTATGATAGTGATGTGTTCTTTGTTATCGATGTCAACATTTTTGGTTTTTACTTTTTGCTTTAGTTTTCCCAAAGATGAACCTATTAGAACTGAATGGATACGCCGTATATCAAGGATCAATTGGACACCGGAAGCGCACAGTCACATTTGTTCGAAACATTTTAGACTACATTCATTTGAGCCACATGAAAACATTTGATTTCGGCGGCTGAAAGCAAATGCTATACCCACATTACATTTACAGAACATGCAATTGCTCCTTTTTTATTCCAAACATTATCTTAGTCTTGCTTTGTCATATAATTATTTCGATCCTACCAATAAATATTCAGATTTTCAATTAACATTTTGGCAGCGTGTATCCCAAATAATAAATATAGCTTATTTACAATAATATTTTTGTGTTTCAGAAGCCACTATTGCATTAAGAAGGAATTATGAACCACCAAGTAAACGCCCCAAATCTATGACCACAGTTGAAACAAATACTGATTCCGATATCTCTGAACTGATATCTAATTTACAGAAAATTTTAGCAGATTATAAAAAACCAAATTGGAATATTAAAAAAAGAGTTAGAAAGGATTAAAAAGACCAGCAATTGACGTCTTCGCAAAATAAACACTAACAAAGAGAACATTAAGGAGCAACGCGAAGTAATCTCAACTCTATAACATATTGATAGAAAAATTGAAACAAGAATATGTTCAAGCCGAATACCTAGCACTTTTAGAGTGTGTAAACAAAAATGACAAAAATTCGCGGCGAGAACTGAACTCAATTCCGGAAACAGCGTTTAAAAAATGTTTTGATGATTGGATTAAGTTAGCGTAAGTGTATCGTTTTGGAAGGAGCATACTTTGAAGGTGATAAAATAAATTTGGATGAATAACAAACATTGTGTATATTATTGATCTTTTCCCGGTACTTTCTTGACAGAGTAGTATATAAAAAAATAAGTAAATATGTATAAAATAATAGTTGGTTAATTTAATTTAAATAGTCTATTAATTTTCTTTTAAAATTTTTCCTCTTTTTTAATCTATACCTATTAAAAATTTAATGTTGAATGCAGTGTTCACTAATGTACTGCTAGAGGTCTAACTTAAAATAGAAACATGTAGCCTAATATGATATACCTATACAAAGTGCAATTTTTTAACTGTACCTACCTGGTTTCTCTAGATACTGAAGACTGCAAATCTAATAAATAAATTGGTTCGGGTCCAAAATTCTACTCATGAATACTGCATTATAAAATGTTCATATTGCAGATTCTACACGTTTATTATGACACATTACCGACCGTTCTAGTGTCATAGACATACCAACAGCATATTTTTTTTTACGTTTTTAATTTTATTTTTATCGATAGTAATATCGATGCCGTTACATCATTGACGTAAGGGAAACTAGTGACTACCTTATAAATTACGAAACAAAATTTGTATACTTATTTCTTTCTTACACATTTACAACTGTATAAGTCAAAATAGTACGAACTAACGTATTGTGTTGTTATTTTAGCACTCCTTCTATAGCTTTAGTTATTGTTCTGAGGCTTCTATAGCTTTAGTTATTGTTCTGAGACTCTACGGTTCTCCACAGATAAGTATTCTTTTTTTTCTTTATTTGTAGCTTGCACGGTTCGTACATTTAGCCGTGTCAAGTGAGTATGATTGCCAGTTCTTGAGTTATTTCTTTCCTTAATTTTTCCTTCCCTCCCGCTCCCGCCAAAAAGTAAGATTCGTGAGCCCTGAACTATGAAACCGGACTTTTTGGCGGGAGCGGAAATCGTCACGTTGGTGGTTTTGTTTCTCTTGTTAAAGGTGTTTGAAGATTTTTGTATGGAGAGTGGCCCTAAAGTCGGCCGCCATTTTGTTTTTTTTTTTCAAAATCGCGGTGCACAACAAAAGTTATATATTTAGATGGAGGACACTTATACAAACAAAAAATGTTATTGAATATTATATCCTAAAGCGTCACGTTTCGGAGTTATTCACCAAAATAAAAGTATAGGTAATACGTGACTATCCATGAGAAAAGGTGTCTTATTGTTGTTGGCTCTTACGACATTGTTCTTATTATAAGCGTTAAGCACCCATATTGACCATACCATAAGGTACATTTTCTTGAGGTCACATATTTTAGTTACTTATGGGTGATAGAGATATGTAGTATTATAAGGTACATGGCATGGGCGCAACACCAAGAATATCCTATTCGGCCTCCCGCTGGCTGCCTTCTTGGATGATATTATTTATACCGAATATGATAAATAAATCTTATGTTGTATTGTATCATTTTCAATTATTTTTATGTTTACTTACAAACAAATCATTATAATAAAACACATTTATATCTGATTACTATACTGAATTGTATTAAAAAGTTATTAATGAACAAAATCAATTATTAGTATTAAAATATTTGTTTTCTGTCTTTGTCTGATTCAGATTAAAAGTAAAAACTTAAACAACATGAAATAACTACAAAATAAATAAATTCGTTATAACAACTTTTATTTTTATCCTTGAATTACTCAGAAACGTGACGCTTTATGAAGTTATGTTACATAACATTTTATGCTTGTATAAGTGTCCCATATCCAAATATATGAAATTTATTGTGCACCGACTTTTAAAAAAAAATCAAAATGTCGGCTGACGTTAAGGCCATAACCTTCAAACCCCTTGTGTTGTTGTCGATATTAGTGCGTTATAATGCTGGATTATTAACCACTAAGTGTTTGTGAAAATACTAGAGTGTTGGCATGTTGTAGAAACTCTTTGTTTATACATTATGGTTAATGAAAACTAAAGTACTTTTAAACCTTACTTCAAAATATACTGTCATACGTTCACAATCTCGCTCTATTTTATTTATTACATACAACACGTTATCAGCACGAGGATAGAGTTTTAATGAGTGGAAAGTAATTTTGGGAGTCAGATTTACCGGATTGTTGTGAATTTACATAAATTTTCGACTTAAAAGTGAAAAATTTTCTGACATATAAAAACAAAAGATGTCAACGGGCGATCACAACAATATGGGTAAAAATGGATTGAATTCGAGTCTACGATCTCTTGCAGGGATATTTTTAAAAGGTAGACAAGATTATACTATTTGGAAATTCAAAATGAAAATGTACTTGGTACATGAAGGTTTGTGGAAATGTATAATAGGTTATCCTGATGGAGATTCTACTGCCTCTAATATTAAAGAAAGGGAAGACGAAATTACCCTAGCCAAAATTTGCTTGACATTGGATGGACCAGCCATAACGCACGTAAGGAACTGTAAGAGCGCCAAGGAAGCCTGGAGCACTTTAGCTGCTGCTTACGAGGATAAGTCCATGGGTCGTCGTTTGGCGCTGGAACGTAAGCTGTATAGGTACAATCTCAGTGAGTTTAGTAGTATGGAGATGTACATTGAAGCAGTGATGTCCACAGCTCAAGATTTGGGAGACATAGGGAAGGTAATAGAGGACGCCTCTCTAGCGGCTATATTACTAGGAGGACTGACGTCACGCTTTGATCCCTTAATAATGGCACTAGAAAATTCAACAGTGCAGATTTCTAGCGAGCTGGTGAAAAGCAAACTATTAACAGAATTTTCGCGATCTGCTGATAATGAACCAATTAAATCGGATCTTGGTTTATGTGTTCAGGAAAAGAATCCTAAACGAAAACGGGAAATAGTCTGTTACCGCTGTAAGGAGCCTGGACATAAGAGACCGGACTGTCCCCTTAACAGAAAGTCCAAAAATGTTGGCCCGAAGAAAGAAAACACCCTATCTAGTCTGTTTGGCGCATTCAAAGTGGGTACCGAGGCGTTCAAAGATAAATGGTGGGTAGATTCTGGAGCAAGTGCTCATATGTCTGGAAGGTCAGATTGGATGGAGAATATACAAGAGTTCTCTACTGGGCAAGTCACAATTGCTAACGGAGATGTCTTGACAAGTGCTGGCATTGGCAGTGTTTCTATTAATAATAATTTTAAATCCGAATGTTCTAATAGTATCAAAAATATATCAAATGTAGTTTTTATACCAAATTTAAATACTAATTTGATTTCTATAAAGAAGGCTGTAGATAATGGATTTTGTGTTGTTTTTGATAAGAAAGGTTGTATATTTTATAATGATTTATCTTTTTCTTGTACAGGTGATGCAGTGCTACATGGTTCGTGTTGTGGTGGATTGTATAGTTTGGATTGTACGATTAGTCTACCTAAAACCTTATCAGCGTTTAAAGTACATAGTGATGTATCGAGCTATCGACTATGGCATAAACGGCTTGGTCACTTGTGCCGTATAGGGTTACAAGAACTTAACAGAAGTAATCTAGGCGTTCAGTACACCGAAGTTGATAAAGAGCCCTGCATAGCTTATGTAAAAGGTAAGCAGACCAGAAAACCATTCAAGAAAATAACATATAAGAAAGCAACTTCTAAATTAGAACTAGTGCATTCGGATTTATGCGGACCAATGTCGGATAATTCTTTTCAAGGAAATAAATATGTTTTGACTTTTATTGATGATTTTAGCCGTTTTATTTTTATATATTTTATTTCTTCTAAAAATGACGTTAAGAATAAGTTTTGTGTTTTTAAGGCTATGGTTGAAAGAGAGACAGACTTAAAGGTAAAAGCGTTGCGTACAGACAACGGAACAAAGTACGTTAACAAAGAATTTACTGATTACCTGGAGGAGGAAGGTATCCAACACCAGACAACCGTTCCTTTCAGTCCTCAACAAAACGGAGTTTCTGAGAGGACTAACAGGTCGGTAGTAGAGAAGGCGCGTTGTATGCTCTCTGATTGTTCTCTCTCAAAGGGCTATTGGCAAGACGCTGTGGAGACAGCGGTTTATTTAAAAAATCGATGTCCACATCGAGCTCTCAATGATAAAACGCCCTTTGAAGCATGGCATGGCGAGAAACCAGACTTAAGTCATTTGAAAGTTTTTGGGTGTCGCGCCATGGTTAAGGTTCCAGATAACTACAGAAGGAAATTGGACATTAAGGCGACAGAACACATTTTCGTTGGATATTCAAAAAATCCACAGAGCTACTACTTTCGTGAAGCAGATTGTCCAAGGAGGTTGATGAAAGGAAGAGATGTGGTTTTCTTCGAAAATTCTTTTTCTAATTTGAAGGTTCAACAAAAGGAATCGATCCCTTCTACTTCTTGTGGAGATATTATTTTTGATTCAGTACCCAATCAAGTGTGCAGTTTATACAGGCGAAGTGAAAATACTGAGCAAGGCACTGACGCTGGTGCTAGTGAGCCGGAACTAGAAGCACAGCAAACTCACAGCGCAGACGGGACTTTTGATGTTGAAGATACGTGTACTCAAAGTACAGAAATTACAGAAGAAAGATATCCACTCAGAAATAGAATAACCAAACGTTTTGATACTAATCTTATTTGTAATGCAGTTACGTATGACTCCGACGAACCTGAAAGCTACGCAGTTGCTATGAAGTCGGAAGAGAGTGCAAACTGGCAGTTAGCGATGGATGACGAGTATAAATCGCTAATGAAAAATAAAACTTGGACGTTAGTTGATAAACAAGATAAGAAGATTATTCAATGCAAGTGGGTATACAAATTGAAAAAGGATGCTCAAGGTCAAGTTGCCAAGTACAAGGCAAGGCTAGTAGCCAAAGGCTTCAGCCAGACGGCGGGCATTGACTACTATGAAACCTTCTCTCCGGTAGTGCGTAATTCGTCCTTGCGAACACTGATAGCTTTGGCGGCAGAAATGGAGTTGAATATACATCACTTAGATGTAGATACTGCGTTTCTCAATGGAGACTTATTGGAGGAAGTTTACATGCAGCAGCCTCCGGGTTTTGTTGAGACAGGTGCAGAAGATAAAGTCTGTTTATTAAAGAAATCACTCTACGGCTTAAAACAGGCTGCTCGTGCATGGAATATTAAATTAAATCAAACTTTATCAAATATTGGTTTTGTCAAAACCTCTGCAGAACCATGCATCTATACGAAAAAGTTTGGTGATGAAACTGTTATTATCAGTGTCTATGTTGATGACATTTTGGTATTATTAAAAAGGAAAAAGACTTTTGACACTGTCAAAAATTCTCTAAGTAAATTTTTCTCATTAAAAGATTTGGGAAAACTTGAATATTGTTTAGGTCTTAATGTAAAACGTTCGGAGGAAAAGATTTATGTTAGTCAAACGACATATATTAAATCAGTTTTAAAACGTTTTAACATGGAGAATTGCAAAGAAATGTCAACACCTTTAGAAAACAATAAGCTGGAAAAGGGTAAGGAAACATGCAATTATCCTTACCAGAATTTAATAGGCTGCCTTATGTATCTAGCTGTGAATACCAGGCCAGACGTCGCTTATGCCGTAAGCTATTTAAGTCAATTTAATACTTGTTTTGACAAAAGGCATTGGTTGGCCGCAAAAAGGGTATTACAATATTTAAAAGGAACTCAAAACTACTGTATTACTTACAGGAAGACGGGTGACTATTTGTGTGGTTATACGGATGCAGATTGGGCAAACTGTATAAGTGACAGGAGGTCGTACACTGGTTACTACTTTACTCTGGCAGGAGGGCCTATTAGTTGGGAATGCAAAAAACAACCAACAGTCGCGTTGTCTTCAACTGAGGCGGAGTATATGTCGCTTACTAGTGCGGCTAAAGAAGCAATTTTTCTTAGGAGGTTAGTGTTTGATATCACTGGTAACGCTGATAAGGTTGTAGTGTATAACGACAGCCAAAGTGCGCAGAAAATTGCTCTCAATCCAATCCATCACAATAGGACGAAACATATAGACACGAAATTTCATTTCATTAGGGAAAAGATATCTGATGGCATTATAGATGTAAAATATATGCGATCAGATCATATGTCGGCAGATGTCTTAACGAAGCCCTTAAGGCGCATAGCACATAATAGATGTGTAGTAGGCATGGGCATTACATAATTAATTAAGGTTATCTTTATTTTTCATTAAGGGGAGGATGTTGTAGAAACTCTTTGTTTATACATTATGGTTAATGAAAACTAAAGTACTTTTAAACCTTACTTCAAAATATACTGTCATACGTTCACAATCTCGCTCTATTTTATTTATTACATACAACATGGCAAGTGTTCTGTGTCTCTCAAGAAGTCCACGGAGAGGTTTCAGTAAAACCCCACACATTGACTGAAAACTAGGGGAAAATATATTTTCCTGTTCATTAATCATCATCCAATTAAGAAAAGAAATTACTCAAGACCTGGCAATTATACTTACTTGACACTGACTAAATGTACAAATCGTGCAAGCCACAAATAAAGAAAAAAACTCTATGGAACCACCTATAGATTTTCTAAAATGTCTCTCTCTATAGATTTTCTAAAATGAACAATAACTAAAACCAAGCTTTAGTTATTGTTCTGAGTGTGCTATAGTTCATTAGTACTTATTACTTCCATGCGTATTCTATGGTCCATTCTCTTTTTTATATTAGATTATCCCACAAAAAGGTAAAGGATACTGAGTCTATACAGCGTGGTTTTCAGTATTTTTTTTCTTAATTAGATGATGATGAGAACTGATTAATGAATGGAAGATTATTAATTAATGATGAATGAAACCACAAAAGAAACGCTTTCCCCTCTCTCAAAAAAGTTCTCATTGTATATTTAATTTTATACGATGAGAACGTTTTGGAGAGAGCGCACGCGAAAAAGGCGAAGACGAATAATTGCGTCTAAGCGTTTTTAATATAATAAATTAAACAGAGCCAAATATCATTGTAGGTTATTGTAGTAGGGCAGTTAATGAACAGGAGCTATTCTCAGCAGATTCATACAATTTTTAAATCAATAATTGCACAAAAAGTTGCTATGGTGATTAACCGATAGAACTGCAGAAAGAGCAAGTTAGGAAGATTATGTTCATCCTGTGCAAGTGTCCGTAAGACCTTTAATTTGTTAATTCTATACCAGGAACGATTTTCGTTTGATAGTTATAAAGACCCATTAAAACATTTTTTGCTCCGTTTGTGTTGGTACGAGTATTAGTCTTTACTCAGTCCATGAATTTTATTCATTATGTATCGTATTCGCAAAAGAGACCAATATGCATGGCTATATATTTTATGACAAGATTTTCAGGGTTTTATGACAAGCTAAATTGTCAAATTATCGTGTTCTACAATTTTCAAAAATGTTGCATAATAATAATATTATGGATTGGAATAAATCACAAGTTAATGTCTTTATTATTACTAGCGGCCCGTCCCGGCTTCGCACGGGTGGACAAAATTCTTTAATTTTTTTCTATGATTAAATATTTTTCCGTTAGCGCCATCTAGCGTCCGGTAGACGAACTACTTGCGGTTAACGCGTTGCTATGGTAACGTTATTGATACAATGGAAAAAGAGCGGGAAAAAGAGCGGACAGACAAACACACAAACCACTGTGATCTTAGATTATAGATTAGCTAAATTTGGCATTTCATAGTGAACTCCTTATTTATATTTATCTATACAGAGTAAATATTGAAGATCATTATAATATCACCTGAGAAAGTTTAAAAGTGACAGTGTCTTTAGTGACTATGGGTCCTTGTTAATCTGCAGATTCAATGAAGATCACATATTCGTCATATATATGAATCGTCCTGGTATTACCGAGTGTAGTAACATTATACAGGCTGCAAAAGCTCTCCTCCTCTTCTTCTTTAGAGTCTGAAGAGGTTGAGTGAACCTGGAGGCATTTTCTTTGACTGGTCAATTTTTTTATTGGTCTTGGCCACTTTGTTTCTCCCCATTTTACATTTCTCTAACTAAGCGCTAAAACCTATCTTACTTGGTCTAGATGACTTGAACTGTTGATTATTTAGAATAAATAACTTTACTAACGAACATCTCCAGTTGTTACACAAGCAAACACATGGAAAATAGATTTGGTTTGATCGTTTGCTGCAGATTTGAGCTACAATAGAATTCGATAAAAGGGGCAGCAGTCTTTGCAACGAAGCCTCATACTCGTCACCTTTAGACCAGGTTGATGCTTTGTGGTAATATATAAGCTGGTTGATAGTTTAATACAATATTTATAACCGTCCTCTCGGGCCGACACGGTTTGAGTGGTTCATTAGGAACAATGATACAATGATAGATCGACCTGTGTAGTCGAATCATGTGGTCAGCAATCTAAGTTAATCTAACAGGACTCATTTTTATCGGTTATGTTTTTGTTGGAAAAATTTAACTTATTATAACACTAAGTTTGTATTTACATCATAATGCTAATTTACCGACCAAATTTTTTGATATTACTGGTAGAAGGTAAGTACTATCGAGGTATCTCGTGCCTTACCACTTTGCAGAAATATTCGTTCGAACTGATCGCATCGCACACGCCCACACGACCCATACCAATCCCTAATTGGCTTCGTATTTTACTACGATTTATACTACGGCCAATCATAAACAACTAGTTTTAAAATCGCCCTTGATGTCAGTACTGTCAACTGTCAATCTGCTTTACGCGTTCGTAAATTGCTTGTTTGCGCACGCGCGTCATTGTTGAATGAATGGAGCGGGGCGTTGCCTGAAGTGATAGGCATCGTGCAGTGTGCAAGCGACTTTCGACTTAGGACTGATAAGGCGCCAGATGCTTCGATAGTACCTACAAATGTTTTCGATATTGCGAAAATATAAGAAGGAAACAAAGCAAGTTACCTTCTGCATACATAGAAAGGGGAATCTATGTGGCTAATAAAATAATTAGACAGTTTTCTCCCATATCTTTTTATTCTAAATACATTAATATTCTTTAATTCAACTCAAATATTCATTTAAACTATTACAAGCTATTTTTTTATTTAAACAAATAAAGTAATGCAAATGACCAGCATTGCACACTTTTTTTATCTCGGTATTAATAATTTAACTAGGTTTATCCAATCTTAGGGATAGTTCATCATATTGACAAAACATATAGGTACACAACACTGAAACCACTTTGGCGTAAAACAATTTGATAATTCATGAATAGGTAATGCTAAATACGACTATTGAATAATGACATGTCATGTTCAAGTCATACGGATTAACTCTTTATCATTCTTTTATGAGTAATATCTACAATCATTTGTGAAAAAAGTGTGTCATCGAAAGCTTTCGTTCGTCTGCTGTCTTAATCTATTGACACCAATTGCTGAGATTTAAGTCTTTCGGATAGAACAGCACTCGCTGGGTTACTTGTTGGCTCAGTAAGGTAGTCTTGAACGATACACATCTTTTAACATCTAGGTTCTTGACATGCCATACATAAGTGAAGTTTTCAAAGCTTTATCTGCACACATCAATGCCGACACTCATGTGATAAAATAGAAGTGTGCCATTTTCATTATTCTGGCCTCGTGAATGTGAAATTATTGATCGTTTGTGTATCTTTCACTTCCTCAAATATATATATTTTTTTGACACAAATACATGTAACAGAAGATCATTGACATGTGCAGATGGACGTGTATTTTCTCAAACTCTAGCAATATCATCCAGTATGTATGAATGAAGCTTACTAACCCAATTGTCGATCACTTTGCCCCGGAGCATTATGCAGGCCAGCTTCACGCATAGATACTAAATGATACTCTCAGAGTTACGTCTCTCCCTTCGTCCATAAAGCTTAATGTCTTTACAACTATTGAAATAAATAAAATTCTGGTAACAAGCATAACATCTCTAGATACACGACTGTTTAAGGGTTAAAGATGTTGTGTGTCGTGTATATCGTAAGCCAAGTTTACACATCGGCCCATTTTAATATTTACCAAAATTGAGTGTTATACACAGATCTACTGTTATACAAACATTATAACACAATTTCGTTACAAATACCTATACATTAGAAAACAAATGATTCTAAGCGTAATGTCTATTTTAACACACAAGTATATAAGCGCTTTATTTTTTTTTTAAAGTCCAAATACTATTCTATGCATTCCAAAATCAGACAATTTGAAGACATCACGGCGAACGCGAAATAGGTAATACCAAAATTTTGATCGCCGAATTAATCTTAAATTACCTACGAAAATAATGTACATTGGACCTTCTTTCTTGACTCCGATGAATGCTAAAATGATTGACTTAGAGAATACTCACAAAATAATACTCTTACTACTTAGTTGATACAACGGTAACAATATTGCGTAATAAAACAGAAATTAAATTATCAAAATCTGCAAATCAGTTAAACAAGTAAAAACGAATATCTTTTGAGTACATGAAAGTTTAGAGACCAGCTCATAAGTAACAAAAATATTTGTTGATACGATGATCATAATGAAATGCAAACAAAATACAGGTTTATTTCACCCTCGTAGTGTCCACCAAATTAATGGAACTCAATTATAAATAATGAGAAATACTGTGTGGGTGGTGATCAGATCTGCACTGTGTCGCATCAAAGTTGTTATTACTCAGAAGTTACGTATTAAGATATAAGGATATGAGGATATGATACTAACACATGGATACTTTAGGTAATATATGAATATTGTGCGAAGAGAAAGTGCTTCGGATACTACCTACTTAATATGTACTATTGCAAGACCCGGCCCGCGTGCGGTTGTTCATTGCATTTAAGTAAATATGTTTGAAATTAAAATGAAACCTTCCGATAGTAAACTTAGTCGCAAACCACTCGTTTGTTAGTACTTAACATTTTAATCAAACACTCCAAGCCGTTGTTAGTTGCACATATAAAAAACTCTTAAAAGATCCATGACTAATGTTTTTCGTAATATTTGGATACAAGAGAATTAGACAAAAATTCATTTACAAAAATAATACCCTATTCTAGAGAGAAAAGTAAAGGGGTCGCCAGCGACCTTTCATAAGAAATGAGGTGCTATTAGGATTATCAAATCAAGTAAAGCTATCTAACAGTATGAACGTGGTAACGTGTCTATCCATGCCCGGCCGAATATTATATATTCAGAAAAAAGACACAACAACTTCGAAAGGCAATTTTTAAAATTTACCTTAAAATAGATTTACATTAGGATACCTATCATGTTAATATATTTTGGTGAATAACATCATTATCGCAAACCCGTATTAAATATGAGAAACGTGGATGATATGACAATATAAATTACCCTTTCATACCAATTAATAAGCGTTTTCAATGTCCTTATTTAGCCGCCCCGGTACATTCGGAGTCGGCCGCTATATCTACATTATTACACGACTTTTTAATTTTAACCGAACACTACCTACTTACAGGGATATCGATTTATTGTAAACGTAAGAGCCGAATCATATCTTTGGTTAGACAAAACGAAACAATAGTAAAAACACTAGACAATCAAACGTTACACAGTCATTGGAGGGACATTATATTTTAGTCGTTAGGTAACTCTAAACAACATTGCATAATAATCACATATAAATAATCATAATCGAAATGTTACGATACACCCGCAGATCGTTCCATTTCGAGGTAAGCGTCAACAAGTGTTATTATTATCCAACAATCCGCGCGCCCTGGTGCGCTGCCGTTGCCGTTGCGGGCGCGGCGCTCTACTGCCAGAGCCTCCACCAAACCTGCATCTTCTCAGTGAGTTTCTTACAGATTCCCAGTAGTTTCCGTCACATCCCACCGTCGCCCTCGCCCTCGCATTCTTCTGAGCCCTCACCCTCTTCTAGTGTCACCTGTAGGACAATAGAAATGTAAAAAATATTATATCGAGCCAGTTGTTAGGAATTTATGTGACTACTTAATTAAATCATAAATAGATAATTAAATATCAATTCAATAGAAATGTATAGCTATGATATGTCACAAATTGACAAAAAATTAAATGATTTAAAATAATATAGGTAATAAAATAAATTTGAATGTGTTACTTTCTACATCCTCCTAATAAGCATAATAAAAACAAGTAGATTATATTATGCTCTCATTATCTTAAAATAGTTTTATCTGTAGCGATACTACTTTTAGTGGTCACATGTGGTGACGTAATAACGGCTTTGTTTATTTGCTTTAATGTAGATTAGAGTGATGGAACTGCCATGTTTTGCATTGAAAAATTCAGTCACTAAGTAAAACATTCTTACAAACTTACTTGAAAACGTATTTGTTCGGGGCGGTCGTCATCGGGCACTGAATGCGATGTTTGTACAAGGGCTGGCGGTGGTGAAGGAGGTATCATGCTCTGGTAGTAGTCGCGGTTCTCTTCTAAGGTGTCTAATATATCCTGAGCATCAGGGTGCACGAGGTCTGCCCACGTCTCCCACAGTGGGTGCACGATGTAGTCGATGAAGCCGACTTGAGATTTTTCTATTGTTGCATTGTGCCTGTCACACATCGGACTAATATCCATGCCCTGTTCTCTTTCACGATCTCCTTGTTGGAAAAACTCTTCCATTAGCAAAGCTACCCATCGCTTATAAAGAGGTAACGGCTTTGTAGGGTTACTTAAATCGGCACAGTGAACGAGATTCTCCAAGACTTGTATTCTATCTGTGTAATTGTCTAGTAATAATACTCCACTTCCGGCCACCTTCTTTGTCTCTACCATGGTCTTTAGATCAGCCAGTAAACTCATATGCTTGGACATATCTGTCGAAAGCACCATGTCGATGACCATCTTTCGTAATGTTTGTCTTTGTTTCTTATGCAAGTTAATGAGTATATCGCAACCATCATTTTGCAGTAATTTGAACGCAACGGCTAGATGGTGGTTTTCAAGTACGGACTCGTCGTTATACATGAGAGCGAGCTCAGAGCTGGAGTTAACGAGGAATTGGTTCGTGAGTCCAGGATGGTCAACGTCATGTACACATGCTGCGAACAACGCAGCGCACACTTCAAGCGGTGTGAAAACGGCGTCCAGAGCTGGCGTATTGAGAAGCACATGAGTGGACTGTGTAACATCAGCCGCATGGAGTGAGTTATGGAAAGGATTGTCACGCACATAATGCTCTTCGAGTGTTACAGCGAACGCCAGAAAAGTACGAGGTGGTATCTGCAGAGTACTTAGAAGCTCCCGGGAGTTAAAAGCTGCGTAAGCGACGGCTGTCAACGGCCTGCCACAGGAGAGGTCGCCTATGCGGAAGATGTCGACGCCCCAACGGTCAAGCTCGTTTAGCTGCCTGCCTAGGTCTTCTTCGTGTGGAGTCTCAACTCCATACCTTGGAACACGTTCTCCAGTGAAGCTGTTTGTATGCGTGAGGGCCCTTTTGACCCCAGATATCTGAAAAATATAAATATTTCTTAAAAATAGATTTAAAATTTTCAGGTTTTTAATTAGTCTCTAATTTTTATAGTCATATGATTAGGATTACAAGGTTATTCAACTTTTATTTATTTTATAAAATCGGGCGTCACTTGGCGAAATTTTATATCAATCTATAAAAGCAAAACTACAGCATGTAGAGTTGGTGAATATGCAAGGTTTGTCGCTGTCTTGGTGTCTGTCGCTAGTTTTTTTGGTTTTAGAGATTAATATTTAATTCTTTTATGTCAATTAATGACTTTTCAGGTAATGGCATTATATAATTACAATATTCGTTGTATAAAAACACGCTATATGGGTTATTTACAGTTATGTAGTTTAATAGGAAGATTCTTAGGTGACTTGTTGTAAAATCTTCACTAAATATTTATTATAGGTGCTTACACCGCCTGGGTGAGCCCTTTTATGGTATCCAGGTTAATAAAATTGAAATATTTTTTTTCTATAACTTACTTGTGACATAGTGGTGGCTGGCCCGCCATGGCGTTGAGGTTTTTCTTTCTTCTTAACTTGACGTTCTGAACCTTCATCCACTTGTAAAGATGGTAGATCAAGTTCTTGTTGTTTGTCTGTAAACAAAAAGTAATAAATAATATGTTCAAGTAAAGACACTGATCCTTCTATTTTTGAGCTAATTGAAACTTCTTTATGTAGCCCTAAATCATGTATTTTATTACTACTGTTGGAATATATAATAATTATACTAGGCTTAGTTATGAAAAGTTTTTCCTCGGGAATAGAACTTTTCTAAATGATAGAAACACTATGTTCATGTTGTTATTGGTACGAGAGTATATATATTTGTTAGGATATTAAAATTCGTTTTCGCAGTACCTATAACATTTGCGCGTTTAGTTCTTATGAGCACTTAAACGCAGATGATATTATTATCAATTTCTGAATCTTTGTCATCGGGTAAAGTAGCGAACATGTGAGATATATAATATTAATTTCGATTGGTACTACATACCTTGAAGTGGTTAAGATAAATAATTGCTTGATTAATGACCCGCCTTAGAACTACGCCTACAACAATTATGTTTCGAATTGATCTTCAATTAATGTAACATGACGATGACGATTGCTATTACTAAGGATAGATCATTATTAAATATTCCATGAATTACTCTTAACCGATATATGTATTAATTAGATGTTTGTGTGGGAGGACAAATAAAAAAAAGTACAAATGAGGTTCCAAGACCTGAACAAGTATCAGAAGAATTTGTACAATAATAGATAAATATAATTAAACTACATCTAAAATATTCACAGGCAACTATTAAAATGCGACGTAAAACAGTTTTGTGATAAACTTATATGTGTTTTATATTATTAAATAAAAGGATAAAAAAAATTGACCTCGTCGCTTATACAGGACCTTAGTCTTAACTGTTCAAAGGCTTTTGATAAAAACTTATTATCCCTTCTTACTCGGCGCTACGTGACATAATCTGCGTGCCTTATGTTCACCAAACAATCCCGTGTTCCTTTTTATATCTTTCATCACGTCGTTCAAACATATAATATTTTACAGGAATAAACATACACATTAGACTGTTAGGTGGAGATTAATTTTATTTATCTATTATGAGAAGTGTAAGATGTGAATAAGGTTGTGTTTGTAGAGTTTGCATTTAAACTATTATTGGTTTATATCCAAATTTGGAAGGAGAATCCTCACGTATCTCTAATATTCGCTAGTTGATATAAAATCCTGTAATAGAATATGATATTCACATTTTAAAGACAGTCAAACTTGCTTATTTTTGTAATCAGCAAAAGATGATAATTAATAAATTTTTTCGTCATTTGTTGAATTAAAAACAGGCGCATTTTTTTTAATAAAGCGCCTGCTTGTTATTTTATAGTCATTATTGTTTACTCTAGCTAATAAAAAAGACACACTTTAAAGTTTAAAAATGGGCACAAAAATTTAGTTTAAAGAACCTATAGTAGTATAGCAGTTAAAATTACGATATTATCTCGACATCCTAGTTGCACGCGTGTGCGGTTTTATAGTATGACATTATAATCACGAAGACTTATTTATTTACAGAGATCAGTACAGTATCATAAAAAATTTGAAAGTTGACCAAGAACTTAAGATAGCCGATAAAAAGAAGATAATAATGTAGCAGGCCTGAAACCGGAGTTTAAATACGTCGCTATGGTAGCTACTAAGCCTTTGATTAGGACATTACGCTAAAAGTATATAACGAAAAGTATACGAACTATTTCTGGGTACTCTAGGTTGTAAATAAATTTAAGAGTGCCAGTTTTTTCGTCTGTATTGTTATAATTAGATGCCTCTAAAATATTCATTTAGACAAGTCTTTATTGAGATTTATTGGACTTATGAAATCCAAGCAAATTTATAGGGACTGGAACAAACTGACCCAAACCGGATCGAACAGACTTTGAATCAAAATCAATTTGCATAGTGCGCACGGAGCATCCTACGAGTAAAGTGCCTTAATTGTGACTGTATTTTATGTTACAAGACATTGGCGTTTGTTTGACGAAACTTTCTTTTAATTAAGTATTACGATTAATTAGATTAATAGTGTTGTGCAATGTAAACAAAGATTTTTTTCTCTAATAATTGTTTTCATGATTAACTCTATTATCACAAAAAGCACTCCTGAGACTATAGGCATTGTTCAGTACTGTTGTTATAGGATAAGCTAAATAAAGGACGTTATAAACTGGATAACTTAAAAAAGGTTCTCTATTTACCTTACGGTGTAGAAATAAAACTATTTAAAAATCTAAAGTCAATCGGAAAAAGCGGTTCAGAAAAAACATTTCATTCCATTAAAGTTTGTAGCTTATTCAAATAAATTTAACTAGTATTTGTACAAGTTTTACGCAGTGGTTTTGCTAAGAGTATTAACTATATAATTTTAGGTTTACATTTTTATATTATACTGTTAATTAAGTATGCACATATATTAAGCGCCAGTTTACACTGCATATCCGAACAATTAATTAATTGTCGAGTTCCATTAATTATTAGTCAATCGTGGTGGATACTTCTTTAATAATGTAGGTTGAGGTTTATAAGGGTCGTATCAATTATTTCATGCAGGTCACGTAGCAGCTTTCGAAGGGCGGGCGGCGCGGCGTCTACGTCACGCGGGGGCAAAGTACGCATTTTCATGGTTCAATACAATACATTTTTCATACCGTGCATGCTTTTGTGACGCATTCGTCTATGTGGCCTTAACAGCACAATTGATAATTCTCTGCTTTTGCTGGATTTGTGTCATGATTACATTTTTATCATCAGCTCTTTATCAATTGTTTATATTAATATATTATTATTTATTTTATTTAGTACAAAAAGATCTTCAATGTAATTTAGATTTGATTAATAAAAGAACTTGATCTTGGCAATAACAATGCAGTTTGTTAAAATGTTTTTGTGCTCAGTGCCCAATTTTAATAACCTTGTATAAGTAAGTGATTGGAAAAAAACAAACGACTAACTCAACGACTATAGTTATACTAAAAGTCAATAAAGTAAATATTTAATTAAATATCAGTTTAAAAGTATTACAAATTTGCGTTATTAAATAACAATGACTATTGCTATTTTTCATTACGACAGTTACATGTTCATATGTAATAATAAAGATGTATATATGTTAAATAAACATAAACAATACACCTATAAATGTTCTCGTAAATTATAATAAAGAATAAAATCTAACACTCACCCAGAAATGTAGAACAGATGTATTCCGAAATCTGGTTGCCAGATTTGCTGGACTCCGAAAAGTGGCTCAGCTCCTTGTTCAGCATGCGCTTGAACTGAAAGTGCAACATTCCAATTGAATGGGCCATCCTTGCGGCTCGGCGGCGTAGCCAACGGGCCGTCGCTAAACGAACGCTTTGTCTTTCGGCGCACACGCGCATTTCACAAAAGAAACAAAAAAAGAACACAAGAAAATTAAACACAAAGATCAAACCCCGATTACGAATTCTAATTATTTACTTTTACGTTGATTTATGTTCAACGGTAACAAAATTTAAACGTCTATTAGCCACGAGCGCAATCGCTAAACTGAAGGCATAAAGCGTCGTGGTGCGCTGCTTCATCGCCTCGTCTACTATGTTGATATCGTCACTGTTACGTACAGAAATACCTTTTCCGAGTATAGTAGAGAATACATTTCGGTTAAACCAGATGTATCATCGGCCCCTTATTTGAAGTAAAAGGAGGAAAAGACCGTTTTTTTGAAACCGTTACCACTGTGACGTAGCATTTTCTAATGTATCATTAACTAGGATAACTTATGATTATGGCGCAGAAGAATTATGTGTAATTAGAATGGTACTAAGATTATTTGGAGAATTATAAGCCCGCTTGCGTTAGATTAGGTGACAGTGGATTTATTTAAGGCTAATGATTTAATTAAACATGTTGATTTTGATTAAGCTGTAATGATTACGTACGATCAATGTCGTCATAAAAACGGTTTATATGATAAAATTAGATAGAATTATAATAAAAAATCTAAAGTTTTGACAAAAACGCATGCGTTATTGGGATTACCTAATTTTATAAAAAATTGTTTCTAAGTATGTATGACGTAATTTGTGGCATTCGTCAAAGTACTGTTTCTAACAGATCATTCATCGTCACTTTAAATTTAAACGTGATTTTGACCTAGTTTTTAAAGCCTTGGTTTTATCCCTGACAGCCGGCCACATACATGCTCAGGATAGGTAGCAAACAAGTTTGTGGTTCTACAAATTCATTACGATATTACGCGCTTTAGTGAGACATAAAATTCGACCTCATTTGTAAGAAAACATTTCTAACCACTAAAATTTAAGTGTAAGTAAAATAAAAATAGTCTTTATTACCAATTCCTATTTTCTTTGGTTTACTATACCCACATCCTTATTCTAACAAATGTAAATAAAATTCTAAATATAAATAGTGTTGGTTACTTTTTGTTACAATCTATTTATATTCATAGCAAGCACAAGTTCCACATTGCGACTTTTTGTATTAGATTTTTTGTTCCGCCAGTCACTTAAGCGCAATGATTATACTTTCATTGTCTGACTGCAGCTAGATAAATAATACAAAGTCACAACACACTATTTCATCGTGGTTATGCCGTAAGGAGATTTTTAAATTTACTAAAGTTATTGTAACCAAAAAAGTTATTTGCTAAATAAAACATGTTAATGACTTTTGTCAATTGGATATCGACAAAACTTACCTACGGGGCAAAATCTCAGTAACACTCCTAATTCTTTGATAGCAACCATATATTTCAAAAGACACATCTCAACGTTAGCTAATTATTTATGTGGTAATATTTTTCCAACTTTTCCAAGAGATATATCACAAGCTTCAGTTTCCTTCAATATTCGTTTCGTAACAGTTTATTATGACAGCTTGTTCTTTTAAAAATACATTTACGTAAATAAATGCCTTGACCGATATTATACATAGTTTACACGTACTGCAAAATTTAAAGGACTGAAGTACACACATGTAAGTTTGATTTCGACACAGTTGATTAGACACACACCATTAAATACAATATTTAATGTAGATTGACCCAATTTTTGTCAATTAAACAAGTGTATGCGGTTCTGTTATTTATCTCAATAGAACAAATTAAAACAGACATAACACTTTTTGTCTGTTAAATTACTTAAATTAATCGAGTGCTTGACTCAAATTAATTCTAGCAACTGGGAATACATATTAAGAAAAACAATGACACAATTGAAACCGAATATACAAGTACTTGGAGAGATTCCAAGATCTTTTGAAAAGTGGAATTATATGTAAAATCGCAAAAGTGAGGTATTATGGATATTATCTAGAAGCGCAAGAATATAGTAGTTATTTTTTCATCATAAAATTTTGAATAAATCAAATTTTTTTTTTCTTCATTTGTGATGTATGCCTTCATTTTGTATTCTTTTTTTTTCATCACAGTAAATAGTAATGAAGATAAGAGCCATACAGCATACGAGTCGTAGTTTTCTTTTTTTAAGAACTATCGGCACATATGGAATTTTGAGTGTGGCATACATTAATTTAAACAATTATGTATTAGTATATTTTTCGATAATTAGAAATAATTATTTATTATATTTGACTAAACTAAACGGTGATTATTTATTAAAATGTCAACGTCTTGATAAAGCTATATTTTTCTATTGAAGTAATAACACAGGTAACATAAAAATATAAAACCAACGCCGAGTAAAGTAATCACAAATATTTAAATATTCGCGTTGCAGTGATAACATCAAACTGTAGAAATGGTCTTATCTAGCGACTACGTAAGTTATTCACAAGGTTAGAAAATCCACAAATTTTACACACTGCTCTGAAAAATCTGACACTGATTTATATTGTGGTTAGCCAATGTAGCCATTTGCGTAATTATTGTAATATTAAATTCATATTCCATAGTTTTGAAGCCAATAACGGCTTTTCCAGATGAATGAAGTAGATTGGACAGTGAATTCTTCCTATTGTGGCAAATTAGTCACTGACTTATTATATATAATAATAAATAAAAGAATTTAGATAAATCTACCACAAAGTGACTCAAAACTCAACGTAGCAATTGAAGAATAATAAATGAATCTGCAGCAAATACCTATTAAATAAACGGCAAAATACTGATGCTGAAGTTTACCGAAATGACTACGAAGTACACACGCCTATTGCACTCTACGTAATTAACAGGAAATAATTTTAGGTACATCATTAGCTTTATTGAGTACATGATAAAAGGAATCGAATCAACCAAGGGGCACATTTTAATATACAGAAAAGAAAAATATCTAGAAATGAAAATGTTTTTGTTCACCAAGTAGTTACTGTAAATAGAATCTGGATAAAGATAAATTCACCTTCTGAATATCTATATGGGTAATAAAATGTATTTATAATGACATGAGGTTGTAAAACATTGTTTACGGCTTTTGGTATCACGATGATCATGTGATATCGTTAACAAGTTGGATATTCCCAAGATAATATTTAATTGTAGTGTTGCATCATTTACTAATATTCTGTAAATAATATCTAATTCTTCAAAATAAATTAATTTAAAGCGGTTCATGAGGGGGACATTTTTCAATTCAAGTAATAATAGAAATTGTAAGTCATAGGAAATTTGTACATAAACTCGTTGGCAAGTTACTCCTCTAGGGCGAATGGAGTTTTACACGGAGATCTTATCTGAAATATTACATCAGTGCAATCATATTGACGGGTCAACTTAACTCACGCTTATGTAATTATCAAATAAATCATGTATACAAATGGTAACAGATTTGCAATTCTATACAAGTTTTTGTAAACGACGTTATTTTATAAAATAAAGGATAAATAACATGCTTTTTTACCCGTGGTTCCTTATGTAGTCCCTGGAAGGTACCATGACTTTATTTGTTACTTACCAAAAGGTTGAGTCTTTTATCATGTTTGCTAAATAATTAAAGTAAATAACTCCTGCAGCAAACCAAAAGGTCGTTTGAATTTAACGAATATTGTATTTAATTATTGGAGCGGATCGAGCGAAGCTCCCATGGATCAGCTTCAATGGCGCAATGTCTGTTCCGCCATAACTTCCCGAGTTCTAAACCGATTTTAATATTTTTTGTGTGGCATTGAATCAACAAAATTAGGACTACATTGTGACGGCCCGAATATTGAAATTCGCAAAAATTCCCATCGATTTTTTTTCTTTTTTTAGGTATTACGCTCCACTCCAATATATGGTGCTAGCGTAGCTTTATGCTTAGCGACTGCATCACCTAGTAGTATATAATCTATGGGTACTTATTAATAATGAAAAAGAAATGTCTTCGAATACACACATAAAATCGCATGTCGTTTCTTCTAGTTTCTGAAATGAGGTTTTTTAAATTATTTTTCGGCAACAACTATGTATACTAAAAAAAACAAACAAATATTTGTTAACATAAACAATTATGGAATTATTCTAAGCAGACATTTTTATTTAATTTCAATAAGCCTATAAAATATCTAAATACATTTTTGATTTGTGTTAATCACGAACGGTCCTTATTCTATTTTAGTCTACCTAGTTTCTGTAGAGAGAATAGGTGTGTTTAAACGTAGAAGATTTTTTTTCTCGATGTCACTTATCAGAAAAGGAAACTTCACTCTTTCAAAAAGGCTATGTTATATGGCTAAATTAATCTGTACATTGTACAATTACCTGTGGTCTTTCAAGTGCAAGATAATTTTCATCGTTATAAACTAAATTTATAGCCAACTTGGAAATTTTAATGGCAGCAGCAGTATTTCAAACGTGATACACAGAAGATTAGAGGGGATGGTCAGAAAAGAAGATAATTTTATTAAGTCTGTTCTAATGAGAACCGAAACGATGAAATTAAGAATGTCAAATAGCGAACAATATTACTTAATCATATTTTTTGTAGGTTAGATGTTAAATATTAATTATAATTTGGTAAGCAACTTGTCAAGAAAAATGTTTAATTACAAGGTGATAACCTCGACCTACATGTAAACGAAAGTAATTTCTTATTCACGGAAATTTTAAATTTTGGCGACAGAGCTCCCGCCGCCTGTGCCAGCCATGAAAAATAATTACATTTTAAAATGTTTTTTTAAACAGGTAGGTACTTTTTTTTGTCATGTTACTGTCGTTTATTTCATTGCTGTCTAAATATATATATTTTATATATATGATTTTTATATTTAGCTGGATTCGTTGAGACTCATGTCCTAAACATAGGATAGGTTTCATTTTAAATTTATAATAAATCTGTAGGTTCTGTCTGTAAATTTATTTATCTGGACCAATTTTATAATAAATTTTCGTTTAATGAGTCACTGATACCATCTTTACTATTTTTAAATGTTTTGTCTATTGTATGTTATCTATGTTATCTATGTCTATTTTTAAATGTTTTGTTGATTTCGATGAAAATTGGTATATATATAATAAGAATATGTGATGGCGCAAATGATAAAGCTTTATATCATATGGGTAAAAATCTTATAGTCCTATTTAATATTATAAATAAGAATGTGAGTTTATTTGTTATATTTTCACGCCTTTACTATTCAATCGGTCGTCATAAAATTTTGAATAAGCTTTGCCAGAGATATACTGAAAAATACATAGCGTTCTTTTTATCGAGAAAAAGTACTGTTCCCGAGGGATATAAATATAACTTTTAATCGGTAGTCTACGTTAACGCGAGCGAAGCCGCGGGTAAAAGCTAGTATGTTATAAAACTGTAAACTTACTAAGGTATTTGACATTAAATTCGCTTAATTGAGAATAAATAGTGCGAATATAATTAGACATAAAATCTTAGTTTTGAAAATTGAAGCGCCAATCTTATCTTAATATATATAAATTACGTGTCATGTTGTTTGTCCGCGATGGACTCCTAAACTACTTAACCGATTTTGATCAAACTTCGTAACTATCCGTTATTTGATCTAACTTAAAAGATAGGATAGGTTTTATTTTAATAATATAACACAGCAAAGCGTGGTTGGGTCAGCTAGTAAGTATATATATGTCAATTACGACGTTAAGTCAGTCTTTTACAACGTGTTATAAATAATCACCAAATAGATAATCAACGTTACAGAACGTTGTTAATCAAATTGATAATACAAGACTATAGCTTTGATAACGATAAGATATTTTGGCAGATATAGAAGCGGCGGTCGGGCGAAACGCCGAGGAAGCCCTGACCCACATAATATTGTGATTATGGGAGGCACAATTTTCTATTCAAAAGACGGCGAGTTACGTAATAGATATTTTACGACTATGAGATGATTCTTTTGTTATGTTACTTGTATCGCGAACATATATGTTTGCGTTATGTTACATGAGTGAAAACATTGGTGTAGGAATATAAAAAATAAAATATTAATTTTAGTTTCAAGGTACGTAATTAATGGAAATTTGAATTATCGCGATCATTGTAAACATAAAAAGAATCAGAAAGGCAATAATTTGTGTCAGGTATGAGGCGAAACTCGAACCCGCAATAAGTGCAAGCGATCTTCCAATTGGCGATTGAGAAACATTGACGAACGCGTTGAATTTACCCAAATGGTTCTTAAGCTGATTACCGGCGCCATCTCATGTGCTATGTAACTATTACTTACACCATCAAACTGTTACAAGTATTAAACAATTAAAGCAGAAACAATTCTATTTAAATTATAATTATCGAGCACTAAAAATCCTAAATCTTATATATGCATTAGCAACATATTGTGTATTTCGCTATAATTAAGAATATCTATAATATTTTTTTTTATATAATTAAAAGACAAAGACATAGATTTTAAATACTGACATTTTGTATGGGTAACCCTAATCTCAGCGTGAAAAATGAATTATGTGATCACAAAAAGGCTGTACATTCAGCTGCAACGAAACACAATACAATTATTTAAATAATTCCAAGAACTATGACTAAGTTACCGGAAAAAAGGTTTGCTTAACTCATTTGTGTCTCAGCAGTGACAGAGTGATTTTCAGTTTTCTGTTAACTTATTGTAAAAAGTACAAAATAAAAAAGAAAAGCGCCATGGCATGATACTTTTATATATCATAGTCGAATAGTTATCGGTAAACGTGAGTACGTGCGTTTATATACGTATGCTGTAATTGGTGGGACAAGATAATAACACTGTCGTGCACACGGTCACGTCCCATTGTATGAGTCGGGATATCAGGAGTTGCATCTAATTGGGGCCTTCCTTATAAAACTATGCGCGAGAAAAATACACATACACGCGCATTGTTTTTGACGTTACCGCTCACAACAAAACTTTTGTGTCTAAATTACGAAGACAACTAGAGAACAGGAAAATTTAAGATTAAAATAAAAAATGTTTTTAACTGCAGGTCTTTTGTAAAAATAAGATTCTAAATAATTCAAAAACCCATCAACGTCTGGTATAAATAATGTTGTTTACGCAAAATATGAATATGCCTGTATTTGTGTTTGATAACTAAATTTGTTTATCGCACAAAACAAATACATTTCGAAAACTTGCAGATTTTACTCAAACCTTTTATAGAAATCTTGGGTTTTGTTAGATGTATTATATCTATTTATTTTTTAACTTGTGCACTGTGAAACGTAACTTATATCTATGCGTCAAAGATCTGGAAATGGACCAAGTAAGATTCTGCAAAATTCTTCTGCATTCTTTTGTAAAAGCAATTTCATACAGTAATGTAAATAATTTCAACTCAATTGATTTTATGAAAACTCAGACATTTTAAGAAAAATCAAACGATTCTTCTGTGAACATACCAGAACATAATATTTGTGAGATAATAGTTAAATGAGTTTATACCTATTAAAAAATTTATATTATTTTCTTAACTAGTGAAACCCATAAGGACTCCAGTGAAATCGTTAATTAATAGTTTTATTGCAATAGGTCTGATCGGTAGCAGATCAATGCTTTGCACATGCACACGCAAATATAGCCAATAGTCGTTCGTCAAATGTTTATAAAAATAATGTACATATATACGAGTAGTTGTAAATCTTATAACCCATCATTAGTTTTGATTCACAAATTGATTGCAGCTATTGTTTACTTCAAGAATTGTTACAAAAAGAAAAGCCAAGCGAAACCTCGCTTCAAAAGAAAGCACAAGTTAACTCTCTGTTGAATAAGAAAACTAAGATACTTTTTGTTCGTCTAGATACTGTTATTATGCAATAACCTGCCAGAATTAATCTTGAAAACGATTTTAAAGAAATCTGCTCTAAATATTAAATCCGAGTTTAAGTCAATTTTATTGATGACTAGTGTAAAAAACTGTCTAATAAAGCTTTGAAATATTTAAAAAAAATACATAAAACTGTCCTGTTTTATTTAAAAAAAATGTTAAACGATATACTGTATATGCGACAAAACACACTGAATTCATCAAATGAAAATCACATGTTCTGTGAAAACGTTGCCCAATATATTTTCTTCGGAAATCTAAAAGCTGACAATTTGAAATACGGACCGGAGGTGTTTCTTAATAATGTGTCAGTGAAGAGCTCTAAGGAAGGCGGGAAACTCATGTCAATTTTCGTAGCGAGTGGAGCCTAAGGTCGAAACAGGCGTCATAGATAAGGGCTGATACCTCATGTAAACATGGGATTGTATCGGGATTGTATCATTACATAGTATAAAACAAAGTCGCTTTCTCTGTCTCTATATCCCTATGTATGCTTAAATCTTTAAAACTACACAACGGATTTTGATGCGGTTTTTTTCAATAGATAGAGTAATTCAAGAGTAAGGTTTATAATACATGCATAATATAGTAGATCATTGCATCCGTGCCAAGCCGGGGCGGGTCGTTATAGATAAAAATAACTAATTTATTACTCTTTTAAGTAATGTTTAACTGCTCTTATAATTGGTTCGCCGTCAAATCTTCAGATCGAACGGATTTAGTTTTGCTTAATTAATGGGTAAACAAAATGTAATGCAAGTGAGCATGTATGAAATCACAAAAGTATAGGCACGAATTTGTTGTAGCATGAGTTAGGGTGGGTTTTTTAAGAAAAGTACTACTAAGTAATTATTTTACAATCACAATCATGAGAATTATTGGAATGCCTCAAAATAAATTTTCCAACGAAATATTATAAATGAAACCCAAATTCTTAGAAATTGGCCGGATGAAGGATTGTTTATTGGAGGCGGTAAATTTACTTCAACATTCGTAATGAACGAATCTGAGGTCGGAAAAGACGCCAAAGAGAAAGGGCCACTAGTTACAGCATTGTTACAATGAGTACTCATCCATGAGAACAATTGCAAGTCCAATAATTATTGTAAAAGGGACTTATAAATTAAAACTTATATATATATATATAAAATTAACTTAAAGGTCAGCAATCAGATAAAAAAATAAGAAAATTTAGGTAAAATTATTTTTATCTCACGTGTGCGGGTCGTGATAGATAATTGTAATGAGAGTGCTATGCTTGCCTGATCGATGTCCATTACCGAGGTCAACAAGAAACCCTATATTAATCGGATTTCTAGTTTTTCCCAGTCCCTGCCACTTATTTTCGTCGTAACCTAATAACAATACACTTTGAGTTCTTACACTTCCGCGCACATTACACATCAGAATAAAACACTTTTTTACGGATTTTTGCGCATTTTTTATTTTATTTTATATTTAATCCTGACGTTTCGACTCCTTTACAGGAGCCGTGATCACAGGATGACTGTCATCCTGTCATCCTGTGATGACAGGATGACAGTCATCACAGGATATAAAAAAGTGTTTTATTCGAATACACTTTGAGTGAAGTAAGCACCTGCCTTAACCAAATCATTCTCTACCGGATCCTTTGAAACACAATAGGGTTCTATAATCTATCATTCGTAAACGACCAAAGTTATTTAAGATAGAAATAGAACTGTTGTGCACCTGTTTGCCACAGCGTCCTTATGTTTCACTACGTCATTGCAGTCCTTGGGAGCTTTCAAACAAAGTTATTAGTCACTACTTAATCAATACGGTTGTCGTATTGCACAGCTTCACATTTTATCATATGTTAATAATTCTAAGCGAACAATGAAACTGCCCATAGTAATAAAACAAGGTGTATTTATTAGACATAATTGGCAATCAATATAATCATTCTACGTACGCAACATATTTCTCGTACATACTATAATAATGTCCTTAAGCTGGCACACGTCAGTAATGGAAAAGCTAGTAAGTGTTCATAAATAATGGAATAGGTAGTAGGCAGGTATTAGATTTTAAACTTAAAGGAATCTTTTTTCTTTTTTTTTTTTTTTTTTTTTCTAACACCAATTAGCCTAGCCCAAAGTAAGCACTGTAAGGCTTGTGTTATGGATACTAGGGTAACGGATAAACATACATATATGATACAGACATAATATTCATAGAAATATATATAAACACCCATGACTCAGGTACAAATGTTCGTATTCATCATACAAACATCTGCCCCTTCCGGGATTTGAACCCAGGACCGTCGGTGCGAAAGGCAGGATCGCTACCGTTGCACCAAACGGTCGTCAAAGGTCGTCATATTGAACCTATTTGTTGAATTAATTCTCGTCACCGTATTTACATAAGGCATGCGTATATATTTTGTGTCTGAATCTGTGGTAAATAGTTCGTCGTCTTCGTCTCCGTAATTCCATTCCAGTAGATTCATTTTGTGTTGATCCTATCTATTAGTAACTGGAACACGGCAAAGTGATACATGACTAAAGAAAGAAGAAAAGACGATTTCAAAGATTATTGTGCCGTGTGAAGTGGAATGAATAGAAATAGTTAGTGAATTATGCGACAGTCTCCGTGTCAGTGTCTCGTGATCTAGACTGAGAAGTTCTGATCATTAATTAGGTAAAATTTTCGAATGATTTGACATAACTAATGGCTACATCTAATTCATTGATAACCTGATTAATTAAAAGTGTACAAGTTTTTGCAGACATTATGTATTAATATAACAATGTCAATACAAGTAACAAAAGATCGAAGAATACTAAACTTGTTTATAAGACAACCAATGAAACGGCACAAAATGCCTATTCGCGACGCATTTCTAGTGGGAAATTGTCACAAGGGTTGTATACTTAAATAAGTTATTTAAGCTGTATTTTTCAGCATTTCAATTTAAAAGATCAGATTTTAAGAAAAATGTATTATAGACAGAAAGATAATGATTATGTTTAAATAATTAAGGATAACTTTATTATTATCTGGTATTTTTTGAAGAGGCTGATATCTTCCCTTCGCTTTTATTTAACATAGAGCTTACAAAAATGTATGTATTAGACGTTTAGTTTTAGAGTTATTTTAAAATGTTCAAATACAGCAAGAGTGAATGTAATGCAGCAGTTTTAGTGTTACCTAATCACAATTTACCTTATTCGATTTAAATTAAACCCTTAAACTTTATTTTGACATGTTCTTTTCTCGTGAAGGGGTGTGGAAATCACCAATTAGTCAAGTTTTCAGAAATTTTATTATTACCCTTGAGATATAAAAAATATACTATAATGAGGTTTTCTTTAATTAGTTTATTTGTAACTGCATCAAAAGCTTCTTAAAACGATATTTTGTCAATTGGCACCAATCGGTTTTTTATGAAAAGAATTTTTAAAATATAATTACAAAAGGCTTTAACGATTCAACAATAAGAATAAGGATACCAGTAAGGCTTAAATGCAAATTAAAGTTTTCGAATTGTTAAGAAGTGGTAAACAAATTACTACCTAATGACTGAATACAAATACAATTCCAAAAATATTTATTTCATAACTATTGACGACCGTTTGGTGCAACGGTAGCGATCCTGCCTTTCGTACCGACGGTCCTGGGTTCGAATCCCGGTAGGGGCAGATATTTGTATGATGAATACGAGCATTTGTACCTGAGTCATGGGTGTTTATATATATATATTTCTATTAATATTACTTATCTATGTATCATATATGTATGTGTATCCGTTATCCTAGTATCCATAACACAAGCCTTACAGTGCTTACTTTGGGCTAGGCTAATTGGTGTAAGTGTAATAAATATTTATTTATTTATTCTAGCTATGTATAGATTTTGCAGACTTCTTTAGAATACTAACGATCAAGCTGTATATAAATTTGTAAATATATATTGATAAACACGTAAATTCAATTAAGTCCATACTACAATAAACTAATCAAACAAACACAGAACAATCTCTTTGTGTACCTTACGATTATTATTTTACATTTTTTTAATTTCTTTTATTTAATATTAAAATATTTATTTTTTTTCAACAAGAGCTTCATAACTCAAAATATTGTGACGGATCTTAAACTTCATTATAATTATGAGCACCTATTTACTTAGTACTTGCTTAGTATAATGTTAGTACTATAAAAGGTTTTGGAATATATGATGACTCTTTATTATTATTTTTTTAAATGAGTATTATCACATTCGATTCCGAGTTGTTTTGCTTATAATGTATTGGTTTTGATGGGTCAAATTTTAGTGACACGTGTTTCTTCAAGTTAGATAAAGTATAAAAAGTTTTCTCATTAAAAGAAACTTCACTAAAAGCGTATATATCATCAGTGGGAAATATGTCTTTTAAAATAACTACATCACTTTTAGTAGATACCTTTGGAGGGTCGCCTTACCTTATAGGAAGAATATGTTGATACAGATTTTACCAGCTCAACATAAATGAAATGTTATATAATAGATAATTATTTTTGTTTTGAGCGGATTGTGCATTAACAGTTGTGGGTAAAATATGCTTAAGTATTTTAAAGATTAATTTATTGTCGTAAGACCTTTTGAAATATATTAAATGTTTATGCCAAGACAATTACTCCTAAGTATTACGTGTGAGCAGTTAGGAGTAATTGTCATGTAATGAGTTGTAGGACATGTACATAAATAATACTGTAATCACAGTGGTGTATTTTTATTTGGAAGTAATTTCAGATTGAATTCGATTAGAAGCTAAAGCAAATTAAATTATTTTTGCCGTGTCCAGTGTAAGTAAATTCACCAGCGTGTGTTCATTCCCGTCTCTACTTTGATATTTAGATCTGCTCAAGAAGATATTCTAAAGACCACTGCATTGTTGTCTGCATAGGCGATCATGTGAGCATTGTTTACTATCATGTTGTAAAGGTAATTTATATAAATTAGAAAAGCTTTGGTTCAAGTACGCTGCCTTAGGGAACACTATAGAATAAGTATCCCTGATGTATCAATCACTTACATATTCACCAACTTTGACATGCTATTTTCTTCCGGAACGGCTGTTTCTGAGAAGCGACCCATATTATTTCCCACAAGCGCAAGTTACAACTAGTTGAGTAAATAGATTCTTTCATACACATGTTATACATTATTCGTAAAAAGATTGGATTGGAACTATTACTCAGCTTTCCGGCTTTCCACTTAGTTCTATTTGAACAAAGTCATGTTTATTTGAACAAGTAGCATAAGATCCCAGAATAGGTTGAAGTAGTATCTTAAATTTTAAGAAAAGGTATGTTATATATTAATACTACTACTATGATGACTTCGACGGTACAAATATATGCAACAAAAGCAATTCTGGCTTAATAAAATTTGTGTATTATTTTGTTTTATTGGTTAACTTAAAATCAGATTAATATTAACTCTGTTTACCAAATCAATAAACCCTTCATATTATAAAAGAAATATTGATAATCTCTGCAATAGACAATATTTATAAATAAATTGTCTTACGAACTTGGCATACTGTGTTGACATATTTACTATTGTAAGCCACTTGGGAAAACTGACTTTCAGAGAATTCTATCTGTTCTTATTTTCACGATAAAAGCGTGCACCCGGACAAGCGTTTGAGTTATAAACATAATGCCACGGGAAACTAGATATGTACATTTTAGAGATTTTACCTTGTCATGTAATGTTTGGGCTTTGGTTGTGGTTTGGCTACGGTTACCTCACAAGTAACCTAAATAGCAATTTTTATCACAAACTATTTCAGTCTTCTCATTTATTCTCCAAAGTACTTAACAGTGAGGTTCGTATATAAACAATCATCTCTTTCATTTCTTTCTTTTTTTCAAGACAGGAAAAGATAGAGTGTGAACTAAGTTCAGATTTGGTTTTACAACTATTAGATTTTTTTTTATTAAGGATTAATTTAGATTAATTCTTGAGACAGTTGTTGCAATGTTCTTGAACAAATTTAACAAAAAAAATTGATGTACCATGAGAAAATCATATCCCATCAAAAACAATACTTGTCAAAAAAACCAAGTCTCGCAATTCAGTTGTTCTACGGTAAAAAGTTGTGAGATCCATGTAATACCAAGTCGGTTATTAATTTATTCAGTCCCTACTTAAGCGAATTTCTGTCTTAATACGTCCAGTCTGTCCAGTGGTTCCAGTCTGTCCAGTGGTCTTAGGGACTGGACGTATTAAGACAGAAATTCGCTTAAGTAGGGACTGAATAAATTAATAACCGACTTGGTATTACATGGATCTCACAACTTTTTACCGTAGAACAACTGAATTGCGAGACTTGGTTTTTTTGACAAGTATTGTTTTTTTTTTTTTTTTATATAATTTTTTTATCCATTTTCAATGCGATCTTATTAGATAAATTATTATAATAGAAAAATACTAGAAAAAATCGACTCGGGTCACAAGTAAATTCCCGCCTGAGAATTTACTTGTGACCCGAGTCGATTTTTTCTAGTATTTTTCTATTATAATAATTTATCTAAGTATTGTTTTTGATGGGATCTCATTGCTTTTTGTATTTTTTTTAGTTTTTCCTTGATTCATACACCAAACACTATTTATATTCCAAATTTGAAGCTTCTAGGTCTGCTAGAAGTGTCTTAGAATTTTGATGATCGGTGAGTCAGTGAGTGACAAAATTAAGAAATATGACCCGTTATAATTCTTAAACTACTAGTTCAAATTGAATAAAATTTGAAATATACCGTGTCTTTACAATGCCTGCATGGTTACTGAAAATTCAGTCTTCTAGTTTTATCCACTACGAAGTTACAGGGGGTCGAAAATGGCCTGAATTGCTTCGAGAAAAGGATGGTACGTCCGTGCCGCTTTTTTGCTCGACTTGGCGGGGGCACTGCCGTGCCCCCAGATTTCGAGTACTCGTAAATTTCATTTTCCTGCCAAGGGAAAAAAATTAAAGCTGCGCGGCAATGGAACGCTGGGTGACGCGATAGGCGGGTGACTACTTGACGTGACCGCCACGACGCAGGTTAAGCGGTCATGGACGTTCGTACAATAAGTCATGATGTATCATACATTTCTTTTCAAAAACTTAACCCAGATATTACTGAAACTCCTATAATAAATGAGTATATAGTATCTGCGTTAACAAAAAACATCACATATAACATATAACATCTTATAAGAGGGCTAATATTCTCAAAATATGTAACCAAAAAAGTACGAAATAGTTTTCGCAGAGCTAAGAAAAATTTTTAAACCATCGTTATCTTTGTTAAAGATATTGCTGGTTTCTCTTGATATTGCGATATCAAAATATTATTTGTGCATTTCTCATTTTTACTGTGGGGCATATTTTTTTAAACAACAACATGTGAAAACTTTACGTATATATTTTTTTACGTATATTGCCAGAAAGACGGGTTTATATTGCACTCCAGGTAAATTATTTCAGGCCACTTTTTCCTTTATAAAATTTCCTAAATTATAATTAATATATGATGTTAGTCACTTTTACTATAAAATGTCAAATAAAGTGTACGAAATACGCAGTACCGCTTTTGATTATATTACGTAGAGTAAAAAATTTCGTAGATTAAAAAAAACTGATATTCTGTTAAGTCATGTCTACGTGGCGATAGAAATGTATGCACGCCTGATGGCGTTATTCATGCCTTATTGAGATAAGAAAATGAAAAGAAGCGACTAAAATCAAATGATTCATCTCGGGGAGATTTTCTGAGAAACAATAATAATCATCGCTATGATTAAAACAGTTGTTGATCGTTGGAAGAACTTGGAATGCAATGAACTGATAAGGTATGATGCGAACGTTATGAAAGATTGATCGTTAGCATGTTGATTACATAGTTGTAATTCTTTATTGCTGACTAGCCCACCTGGCAAACATAGTTCTGTTCAATTTAATTATGATTTTGGTACATATGATTAAAAATACAAATATCGCACACAAAAATAGTAAAGTTAAAAACAATATGACTCAATAGTTGAGAATGACATGTACGAGAGATGATATTAAATTATACTAATCTGTCAGTTCCTATGAATCGTAACAGTAATAGGATTTACTAGTACTAATATGAATGCAATAAAAATAATTATATTTTTATCATCTGAACCTTGTAAGACATGGAAATGGAACCAACACGAAAATTTAAGTTATTACTTCTGTCTAAAAAAAAAAAAAATATGCCTTTTGCTATCCGGGCGATAGCTTTTCCAATTAAGCTACCGAGTTTGAGAGACCTGTTGAATACTTCTAAGTGTTTCTAAAGCTGACTACCAGCTCCATCTCTTAATATTTAAGGGAACTACTACTTAAATAATTAAATAAAATACTTTTACAAGTATCGAACAACCGATAAGAAAAAACTACTGTCATTATAATTTATATGTAAACAAAACTTTTTTGATCACAATATGAGATTGGTACAATAGGCAGGCTTAATGCTAAAAGAATTTTCTACCAGAAAACCTTTGGGCAAAGCGAAATTCATCAATGCGGCAAAAAAGACAACAAATAATAAACTAGATAAACTAATTACTTCATATAAAAGACAAACATAAATTGTAATAACACATACACAAACTAGTAAGAAAGTGACGAATGACGATTAAGACCTTAATAAGTTTTCTAGGAAACACGATCGAACTTGCCGAAAAGGCGAAATTATTGGAAAATTTAAAAATGAATTCGGAAAGACTGGTCCAGAATTGAATAGCACTACTGGTAAAGAAAATAGCCATAAAACCATAATAAGATAGAGTAAAAAGTTAAAATCTAGTGCGAAAAAGTCAACGACCTCTTCGTATTTTACGGATGCTCTTGAAATGTGATGGATTCTGTGAAATAGGTTTAGTATACTTTCAGAGTAGCTGTAGGGAAAAATAGAAGTATTTCATTATTCGACCAGTGCTTTGTAAAATAAATTTGTCAGTACATAAATTGTAAAGCTTGTCTTAAATACTAACTAAACAATTAATCTGTTGTTATTGTTAGCTAGACTGTCAACAACAGTAAACCTAAATATGATAAGCACTAAACAAATTGGAAATGTAATTGCGTTCCTGGTAATAACATGAAATTGAAAATGATAGAACAATGTTTTAATCACGTTGGTTCGTGAAAGTTACTAAAAAAGTTAAATAGAAAATAGTACTATAAAAGAAATTATACATCTTGATGCCTGGCAGACTTTATCGGTTGGTACTATAGCTATTATAATTTAGATACTTTTTTTGTATACAAATATACTGTGAAATTACAACACACGAAACTGAAGACAGTAAGTTTTTCCAACCAACAATATACATGCGGGAAATTAGCTTAATCGAAGTCGAAAGTGGCCTCAACTTTAGCTGATTGATATACAAAGATAAATTTTAAAATGATTTTCCATACATTTTCTATATGAGAATCTCGGTATACCGGATGTATGCTATTAACCTTAAGAAATTGATCACTATTGATCTGCTCGCGAGTGAATATTTTTTTAAATCGATTTATTATCAATAAGATCTATTGACGTAATTTAAGACCTTCTGTGGGTGAACGCCACAGCGTTGCCAGGGTGAGTACATAAAAATAGTAACAAAACATTGAGTTATTAATACGAGTTTACTATTTAGATGCCAGGTAGTTTTCTGAGTTGGTTTTGCGTCATAGACAAGGTTAGGCGTCCTTTAGTTTTAACGATGCCATACCACGCAGGTTTCGTCTACCTAAATTGCCTACAAGGGATAACAAAGTGATCTCTTATTGGAAATATACGTAGAAAGCCTGTAGGTCTCTTGACAGGTTTGTGATTCTTGATGGCTATACTCGTACTGACTCTGTGACGAATGATGTCGTAAATTCTCGATAAAAAACTAAGCAGCACATAATTGAATCACAAACTTGTAAGTATGCAAACTTGATGGATCATGAATTAGTTAAATAAATACTTCAAATTTGAATTTTGCTTGGTTGTCTGAGTCCTATTATTATTACAAATTATTAACTTTTAAGTGTTTGGCTGTATTTAATGTTACAAGGCGCTACAGAAGTTGTTATTTGTATAGGTTGATGTAAATAAAAAGTTACTAAATGAATAACAATACTTGGACCTTCTGAACCATTACATTTTTATATAACAAGTGGTAACAAACAGGTACTTAATTTGCCAATAATAATTCCAATTTCAACTTACGATATGTCTTACTTTTGAATAACCCGGTTATTTAAGTGTGATAAAATGTATTAGTATAATCATCGTAATCTGTGTTATGGATACAGGACATCAAGGTGAAATCACCAAATGTTTTGGGTTACTACTCTTACTCACGTAAAATAATATTTACCATGAAACGCGCAATGATTCGTTATTATTTATCTGTATAAGTGAATGAGTATTAATATACGAGTTGACATCTTTTTGTTTTATTGAAAAAAGACTTTGTAAAAACAACCACGTAGCTGAGCCCTCGGGTAGGAGGGTTGGTTGTTTTTTTCATGCGTATTTTATATCTTACAGAAATATGGCATTGTCATTTAAAAATAATACATTAAAAAGACTTGCTAAAAATATATATTTGTGGGTTTTTAATAAAAACTCTTATGTGATGATGATGATGATATATAAGAGTTTGTTTTTTCTTTATGTGGAAGGACCTAAAAATATTTTTATAAAATATAGAACGATTTACGACTATTGTGCGTTGTGCATAACCATATAAGTTGTTAGTGATATATTGGTAATATATATTACGTAATAAATGAAAAACCGACTTTCAAATGTTAGACATAATAATATGACTATGAATGATCACTTATGTATGAGTGATGTCGTTTTATACGCAAGACGTGTGCCATTATGTGTCTAAGATGATTGTCTGGAACATAGAATCTTATGTTTACTTTATGCCGCACTCCATTGTAACAAAGTTCATATTTGCAGTGTAGCTATTACATGGTGAGCCATCGTTATACTGAAGCACTTCTATAATTACTTAATGGCCCAGGGAATTTACCAACTGCATTAAACTTGTCTCACAACGAACAAGAAGTAGTGCCACCTGGTGCAGTCATAATGGAAAACTATAAGTACGTTATCATAATCTCGAAATTCTGGTCGGAAATATTTTAATGACTAGATGATATCAATATTTACCTACTGTAATGGTAATAACAGTGGCCATGTGATTCCAATGTTATTTTATGACTGAGACAAAATTAAATTTGTGAAGCGGAAAATAAGGCTACACGTAAAATAAGATGTCTTTCAATTTTGTAACAAGATATTGTTAAAAGAAAAAAAAACAATTTAACATAGTTACCCTGAAATGGGAAATATATTTCTTAAAAACAAAATAATTTGTGTTACTATGGTAAAACAAGTAAATCTTTTAGCGAGAAGGCGTGAAATGTAGTGTTATTTTAAGACTGTGATTTTGTGTTCTAGTAATTTAGCGTAATGTAACGCAGCACGTTATTTCACGCCATCCACACAAGTGTTCCCTAAAGCGCTACATCAGTAGGAATAAAACATCGCCTACATGAGTCTTATCGTACCTACTTGTAATATAGAGTACTGTAGTGCGGTTACTACCATACTGCCGCGGAACTTAAGTGATATCCCCGTGAAAACACACACGAAAATTTTCCCATAATATTACGCCGGAATTGGCTTAAAAGTTTAATTTTCTGCATAAGGGACTTTATGATAACAAAATATGATATTACAAATATCAGTCAAAACTATGCCTATTTTTTATTAACATTGACCTTCTTCATATAACACAACAGTATCTCCCTGTCATGTCTATTAAATAAATACTCAAAAGAAAGTCAGATTGACCATTATGATGAGTTAAGAGCATTTAAAAAGAATAATTACCAAACCCTTAAAAACTGACATCAATGAATATTAATTTCGAGAAATTATCTTTGTTATAAAAAATAAAGACAAAATAAGAAAAAAAAGTTAAGTTTACATTTTAAATTAATTGGTACATAATTATTGTGTTTAATAAAAGAGTAATTAAACTTCAACATTAAATTTGTTGTAGTCCTGACACAATTCTCCTAGCTTAATAAGGGTATGCTTTAATTTAATTACTTTTTTTAGCACAAACTCTGTATATGGTAGTGAATTCATTTAAAATTACTTAAAATACCAAACATCTCATATTCTCATCTCTATGATTATATGACGTACAAACAAAATCAGTGTTTTATCTTAAAGAAACTATATTGTTAGATCAGTAAAAAATACTTAGTTGTTGTTGTCAATGGAAAATAATAGAAACAATAGATATTAAGAGAAAATAAGAAACCTTCATCATCTTAAGACACGACAAAGAATGTTTGTACCATTTATTAAATTGAAACTATATATAAGCATAACTAAGGTTCAGTACTAATACGTAAATCTTTTATAGTTTATAAAGACCCCTAAATGTCGTCAACAAATTTAAAAATAATGAATAAATGTTGCAACAATTCATATTTAATTTATTTAAAAATCCTTTAACTTGACAAATGATGAGTAGAAATCGCAATCAAACGGGAAATTTGATCCTTTGAACATTTGAAAGGTTGATAAGCCGTTTAGATGGACTTTGCAGAAGGAAATAGTTTATTTTCAATTTCCTAATTACAATCTTACTCGTGTTTCTATTGGAGATTTGTCAACAATTTATTTTTTTCCTTTACTACACATCGGTCAATAAGTGGCAGCTTCTAGGTATTACAAATTTGTATATATTTTGTATGTAGTAACATACCGGTATCTGCAAAGGAAAAGAAATGAACGCGCTGCACAAAGTATCATAAAATTTAAACAGTAACGATATTTTTGTATAGACGAAACAAATAGTGCTAGTGTACTTCTGGTTGCAGTGCATTTGATTATATACGCTTCACGTAAGCTCGTGCATGCTCGGGTGTGTGTGTGTCCATTGTGGTCATCAGTACAATTATACGTATGCTACTATCCACAGACTATAACTGCTTTCTGTCCTAAATGCTTTTATCTTTAAAGAAGTGATTTTCATAAGTGGCATTCAGAAGCGTGGTTACCATTTCAAATGCTCAACGCCTTTATTTCAGGAGGGACGGATACGGGTGGTTTTGCCGTTAAAATTAATACATATAATTGATTTTAACTGTTATTTAAGTGACATATCAACTGATTAAACGTATTTTTTATATGCAGTAAAACTAGAATATTGACTTTATGAATCATGTCGTGCAAGCATCACAGTAACTTTCCATGTTACGTGTAATTCCGTAAATGTCACAAGCAAATACGAGTAACTAAACAAATACGTGGATTCTGTACGGCCTTGTTTAAATACAATGACACAAATAGCCGGTCCGTTATTCTTAGAATATGTACTCAAAAAAATATAAAAGTGGGTATGCAACACATTAAATACAAAAGATGAGTACTCTATTAAGAACTGGATATTGTAAGTAAAAAAGGGTAATTATGTAATTAGACTCTTCCTTGATTCAGTTGATATTACTTACAAATACTTAGTTTCAGCTCTGTAAGGAGTATCGATATGTTCAAATCTACAAGTTAAATATTTTTTGTTCACTGGTACTATTTGGTTATTTCTAATGTAACAATTATTCGAATAGGAGTAATTAGGAAAGAAAATAAATAAATAAATAATAAATAAATAAGTAAATATTTCCTACATTCACACCAATTAACCTAGCCCAAAGTAAGCACTTTTAAGGCTTGTGTTATGGATACTAGGGTAACGGATAGACATACATATATGATACATAAATAAGTAATATTTATAGAAATATATACAAACATCCATGACTCAGGTACAAATACTCGTATTCATCATACAAACATCTGCCCCTTCCGGGATTCGAACCCAGGACCGTCGGTGCGAAAGGCAGGATCGCTACCGTTGCACCAAACAGTCGTCAAAATATATCTAAATATAAAAAATCTGGAACTTTAGCGTTCACTTAAAGTGTCTAATAAATATGTTTGAGTATTTTTGGGCATTTTGAGGGACAAGAAATTGCAAGGACATAACGGCAAAAGATAAATGTGTATGTTACAAATTAGCTTTTTCTGATATAAAACATAAGAAAAGGTCACATCGTTAAATTTAGGGCAGAGGTTCATCAACAGATTGAAATAAATAAAATAATCTAGATAATTCTTCTTTGTATTCTTACTTTGATTATGGAAATTTCTAAAGCTACTTTAAAAAATATTCCCGGGATAAATTAAAAAACTTTAGCAAAATTATTTGTCTTCTATCTTGTACTTGTCTTGTAAGTACTTTTAGACATTTGGCGTCTGGTAGGAGTAATCTCAGAGTACCAAAGGATGTGTGTGTTCATTTTGGAGCCGCGTGCCACGAGTAGAAGAATGAAGCCTATGTATCGGCAAAAAGCATTATGTAGATGGGATATTAATACTCCTAGATAAGTGCGTTATAGAGACGCTACAAAAGTGAGCGGCAGCCACGTAGTATAAGTACATTGAATACTTTATTATTGTCACATAGATTATTGCGTTGCAATGATATTAATGTGGCTAAATAGTAGTCGTAATAGAACTAAAAACTTAATTTTAGTAAGTATTTATCCATATCATTGTACATATTACAAAAGGGTGTACTGTTTACTCTCTTCTCTTCTTTTACCAACTTAAAATATTTATGTTATTCAAATAACTTAAGTATTGATAATAATAGTAAATGCATAAAATATTTAAAAGCTCACATACCTCAACATACACACAAATACACATACCTACACATACTGCTATTACACATGCTACAGTAGATTAACTGTATGTATGTATACATACAGTTAATCTACTGTATTGTTCAGTTGTGTCAGTAGGCAGGTGTTAATTGTGTTTCACTGTTTCCAAAAGAGAAAATGGAAATCTAGATCCTGAACCCATTTTTATAGAGTGGGTTAGTGATGTTACTTTCTCCTGAATATTAACAGTTGTAAGTCTGCATCAAATTGAAATTACTTCAGAAAAATGTGAACGACTTCGAAAAAAATGACAATCATTTCGAACTAGAGAAATACAGACGATATAACATATTATTTTATATTAATAGTAGTTTACAAAAATTCAGTTCAGTTTGTTTAAAATTCAGTTATGAAGTAAGAGACAAACAGAGAAAGGACTCATCAAAAAGTATTTAGGGTTACGTAGACATTAAAGAACCCTTGTCTCGCCATGTTTATATCTCTGTCTGTTCGCAGCTTAGGTCAGAGATTCTAATGTCTGGCAAGCTTTAATTTAGCGCGGGTAAACATATTAATCATACTGATAAAGTGGCAAAGTAAAATTATGAAAATAAACACTCTGTGAAGCGGGTTAATTTTTCTTCGTTCTACTTTTTGTTAGTTTGGTCGTTCATAAATATTGCGGGTGTATGAAATTTCTTTCATTTTTCGATTTAAGGATCAGTTTGCGTATAAACATTACTCTTAACATTGATAATTTTTATTAAAGTCAAATGCTAGTCACAGTTGAATAGGATACACAAGTTGATACGAAGTTATTGAAATGTATTTAAAAGGTAAAAAGAAAGATTTTGATCTTAATGTAATTTCAAGACAAAGCGGCCGTTTAATAGTTAAGAATAATAACAACAGTCAAATTTGCATTGCATTAATGAATAAAAAAATTAAAGGGGCTTTAATTTTTTTTTATAAAATTATAATGAAATGCAATGTTAAAAAAATTACCTGAAACGGTAAGTATTAGTTAGAAACGTACTCACCTTGAGCGAAGCCATATCGGAGACGGAGCGGTGTGTTTGTATGGTCTCAAGCTGATCGAGACACCAATCCAGCTCCTCCACAGTTTCCAGTGCCAGCTTCATATAGGCTTCGTCTGCAACAAAGCATATTTTTCCGTTCATTACGTTTGCTTTTGTAACAGTAAGTAGTTTTGTGAGAACATGAAAATTTACAGATTTGTTTAAAGTTCATTTATGGTGAAAGTTTTAATTTTTTTTGGTAAAGAATTAATAAACTCATTTAATAAAGAAAAATATAAAATAAAACTTATTCATAGAAAAATATAATGTAGCAGGAGGAATAAGAGTTTAAAATAGTCTGGGCGCGTGTGAACGCCGGAGTTCTATTGAGCTTTGACTAAACTTTCGGTAAAAAACAGAAAAAACTCTCGCGGTCTTAGAAGACTGGGCCGATGTAACTGTTGATGAAAGTAGCTTTAAGATTTAATTTTGTTTTAAAACACTAGTTGAAGTCTTTAAAAAATCTCCTACTTGGCGATCGTTTTTATACAAAAATAAAGTTAAAATTAGTAAGATCTTAAAATTTTATCATCGACCAACCTTTCACTTGATTAACCATAATGAAGTTGGCAAACAAGTCTAAGTATATGTTCATACGTTTAGAAGGCAAACTATTCTGATAATCCACTCTGATTAATTTAAATAAAGTTTAAAGCTTTACCGAGGCATAAGTGGCTTGCCGTAATTTAAAAAACAAAGGCTAATTTTTGTACTACTGTATATGATACTATTCCTAAGAAAATATTCGGTGATTTTAAGAAAGATATTGCGTATTTGTACGGGCAGAGGATCAAGTTTCCATCGTCTTATCTTAACAAACAATACAACATAATCTTAAGATCACAAAGAAAGCGATTAGGATACTGTTACTAGCTCTTTTAGTCTGGGAGTTGGAACAAAAGGAATTTACTTTTATTGGTGAAGGAAAATAACTATGTAGAGTAGTGAATTCTTCTTAGAATTTTAGTTGCAAATTACGCAAACCGCGAATTGGTTGTAGTAATTATTATAACTGGATTGTAAATATAAAGATGGAAGTAAAAAAGATATTGTTAAATGTAATTTATTTTGAAAGCTACAATATTTCGGTGCAGTTGCATGCGCCTTAGCCATAGAAGAATTGAAGTTTTTGCAGGTGAATATTATAGGCAGACCTATCTGTCTACACTTCGTTTTTGTCTTTTATTACACTCGATACTGGTACCACTGTCCGTACTCTTACTATTCACTCGAAACTGTTCACAACACACGGCACTTTTTTTGCTTTGTTGTTTTTAACCAAACGGGCTACTGGATTCCAGTTACACGACAATTTAATCCCATCTTCACGATTACAATCTTTGTCATTGGTAATTTCAATCGCTTCTCTGACCATTTTTTATATGCGTGTGTATTTTTTTTATATTGGCTTTATTTTGAGATAATCTGAGGGTAATGAAACTCGATCTAGTGATTTGAGCCCTAGTGGATGTTTCAGCAATGTCCGACTTTTACGTATTGTTTTTGACAGCTGTTATGTGCTCCTTCATTCGGCATGCTATTCGTTTAGTTTGGCCTATATATGAACTACTACAACTGCAGTTCAATTTATAAACGCTCGATTTATCTAAAGAAAAACTATCTTTTCTTGACCGTAAACAGTGATAACCCTTTTTTAAATTAGTAAAGATAGTTTCAATTGTATACTTTTTAATTTTTTTAAGAAGTATAGTAGGTATATGTACACATTTGAAAATGTGTATGGTTACTTGTGTAGTGTGAAAGAGGTACACTTATATCACATTACTGGTCTGGGGACAACGAATTGATTAAAATGTATACATCATTTTAATGCCATCGGGAAATATCATAATCCTTGTGCAAAGTTTGTATACTTCTTCTTGAAATATAATTATGGTGGTAGTAATTATGATTAACAAAGTTTGTCAACGTATATTTTTTTTGCACGTGACTGTACATGCCTTTACCATTCGGTCGTCGTTGAGGTATTTTAGGAGATAATATTGTTAGTTGATATGATAGATAGTAGATAAATATGATAGCCATACCAATCCTTCCTTCTGTCGAAATGCTTCTTCGCGTTACTGTTTTGGGCTTAACACTAAATCTTTTAAAATACTCGTTAAATCGTAAAGAAAAGAAAAGCAGAAAAAAAGAAAAAAAAGCGGGAGAAATTTAAGTAACCGATTAGTTTTAGTAGTTACGGGATACATTAATACTATATGTCCCAAAATCGGTATAGGATTTACACCAGTTTAGTTGATTTAAATAAATCTACACTTCACATTTCAATAATAAAACCAACTTCTAATTTGTACAGAAATTCTAAAACAACGACATTGATTGTAAACTTCATTATAAACTTCATTATTGAAAACTCTTATCTAGATTTTCATATTGGATGATTTGACGTTAATTGTTTTTATCGTAACAAAATCTTGACGTATATTGCATGCATTAAAAAAGTGTATAGGTATGTAATTACATATATATATATATATATATATATGTTTTGCATATCTGTAGGGAAGGTCGTAACCACTCGTAAGGCTTTGAGTAAGAAAAAACTACGCATATAGTTAATGCGTGTCATTTATGAAAACTCTTATCTGAATTTTCTTATTGGATGATTTGATGTAAATATTTTTTATCGTAACAAAATCATGACGTATATTGCATGCTTTAAAAAAGTGTATAGCTATGTACTTACATATATATATGTTTTGCATATCTGTAGGGAAGATCGTAACCACTCGTAAGGCTTTGAGTAAGAAAAAACTACGCATATAGTTGATGTGTGTCATTTATGAAAACTGTTTTATATATATATAGGGTAATAAAATACATAAAAATATACCGTGCTATGAAAATAAACTAAAATGTCTAATAACATTGAGTAAATAAAATGTGTAGATAGACGAAGTACTATCGGCTTTGGAAATAGGTAATATAGATCTTGATATTAAAATATAATAAAAATTCCAAAATAAAAATTTTCAAAGGTTTTCATTACATTAGGAGAACAATTATTCCACCGTTAATGCGTACAACAAAATCACAACGATTCGGCATACTCAATATGAGTTGATCCAATTATGTTGCCTTATGGTCACTTCCTCGTTTCTTATAACATGCGATTATCTGGTGACTGTTCGGCATCCAGATTTGGCAGAGCTCTTCTTTGAAACATATCCCATGCGCCTTCGGATTCAAGTCTGGTATCTGGCGGCAAATATGTTTACTAGGCCTCTGGCAGTCTGTGGACGTGTATTGAGGGTCATGCACAAGCAGAAATGAAGCACCAAATTGGGTCGGCAAACCAATGGCAAAAGGCAAAGGAACAACATCCAATATAACCGTTACTGCGTATTTCCTTGCAAAACTCAATGCTTAGATTTACGCAGTAGTCTCTAATACAAATTCAGTTCTTCTGCCGATTCATAGACCCGTCCATGTCATGATTGTTCTATTACTTGCTGGCATGTTTTAAAACGTTCTGGGCGTCCAGGCGTCCATTCCAGTCCTTAAACATAAATCTGTCCTCAAACACACAAAACGCTACTCTTCGTCTGCCCAAATTCTACTTTCAGGAGCCAATTGTAAACAGGCTGTGATTAAAGGTGTCAATAGGTGATACACGTAGCGCCTTTTGGAAACAGAGATAGCCTGCTCAGAAGCGATTTTTTATGGTTTCATCGCTTATTAATATCCCTGAATAAATATGAATCTTAGTTGTAACCAAAATTGTACGATTTCATCAAGCAGTAGGTAATTGTTATTTAACAATCTGCGTGTGATAGCGCAAACTCGTCCTCCATGTCCATGTCGATCTGCTGCGCTGCCAGAGATGCGGCAAAGTGTCTAAAGCCGACTTATAACATTCTGAAATGCACTCAGAGTGATTGCCACAGAACTATCATTTCTTCTCTGCTCCTTTCTCAGTTTTTGTACTGATTCCACTCAGAAGTATGGCAGAAATTGTATTGATTTGGCTTCAACCCAGATTTCTCGCTGTCCTATATTATAGGAATACGTCTTGACAAAAGATTTTTATTTTAATAAACATAGTTAAAGCACTGTTTTTTTTTATTGACGAAATTTACCAAAAAGTGTCTATATATGAGTTATAAAAAATATTATTAAAAAACTATAATGTCCTTGAACCCTAGACTTTTTTATGTGTGACATGCGTCACGCATATGACACATGTCATATATAACATCTTTTCGTAAATATAAAACAAAAGTGTTTAGTTTATTTCTTATTGGAAATATCATCTAATAACGTTAAGTGGTATTATTATTGTATGGCATCTATTCAATGTTGTATTTCTACGCTACACAAACTGCATTAAATGCTACAAGAAACGAGAGGTAGTAAGTTTAACCATTTTCCTTTTTCCCGGCGTGCGATACAAATCACATGGGAGTCCCAAATTAAACACAAGTAGTCACGTACTGTATTGAAGGCCTACCTGATCAGAAAAAATTAGAGGAAATAAAAAAAAAACATATTTATCGGACTTACAAGCCTTTCATATAACGTGTGGCGAAACTTAGGTCGCACCACAAAAGAAATAAAAACAAGATAAGAAGAAAGCTTTTTATTAACAGAGAAAAGAAACCGCTCGTTAGTTTCAAGGAAAATAAAAGAATTTTTACAATTACACTTTTTAAATCAACAATCATGGTGGGCCAGACGGTAAGTTAGTAACACTTTGAGGGGCATTGTGGACAACAGGAACACGGAGCACAGTAGCATATAAAGCGGGAGTACAGAATAAAGAAGCACGGACCTTAGAAATACGGTATGGGAACATGAACATGGATTGTTGCATTGCGGAGATTGCGCGCCTGACAAATAGGAACACGGTAAACGATGAAAACCAAAGAGTGGCTTAACGAGAAAAAATACGCAAAATACGGCGGATTCCTACTCGCCTTAATAATCAATTATATCAAAAGAAAAATTAAAGCATAAGGTGGAAATAATAAAAATACATAATAATACATAAAACAAAGCTGAAAAGAGTCGAAGAAATCAAGTAACTAAAATATAAGTCGAAGTAATGTAACGTGAAACATAATAACACTACAAGCTACTGAAGACATTTTTTGTTACAAAAAAGTAAAACAATTTTTATTATTATTTTAGTCATAATACCTAAATGAAGTAAATAAGATTTACCATCTAGCAATCAAACCACTACTTGGGTTGTCTATAGAATTCTGAATATAGAAATAACACTTAAGTGTCTATTCAGACATAATAGACATAAAACAGTACATTGTGCACCGACAAAAACTGGAAAATCTGTCGTCAAATAAATTGTACATAATCGTATTTTCTTCACTCAAATTATATTTGCGGTTTAACATTATGTCAATATTGTGGCGACCACAAGGCAATAATCACAACCAAAACCCAACCACGACAAACTCAGACTGAGCATAAAATAAAAAGATGTAGAAGGTGGATTATCTTATTTTTTATGTTTAAAAATAGCGTTACCTTAAATACAATCGAAATGTGTTAAACAAATAACCTCAGGTGAGTTTCCAAGCCACACCTGCTGACCGTAACTGCTAAGCTACTGAGGCTCTTTTCACTATAGCAGATTTCTTCGACACTATAATTTTTCCTTGTTATACATAGTATAGAATACTACTACTGAATTACGGTAGCAACCCTTACAGGTATTCTGATAAACTTATTAAAAAAAGATAGATTTTATAGACAGTTTTAGTAATTTTAATGTTTTATGGTTTTTATATATTTTTTGCATTTTTTAATGCTATCTTATATAATAAATTATTTTAGCAGAAAATACTAGAAAAAATCGACTCGGCTCACAAGTAATGAACTTGTGAGCCGAGTCGACGATCAGACGGGATTTTGGTTTTCTATTTAATGTGGATTGATGGTGTGGCGTTAACTTCTCTTAATACAACAATTTAAGTTACGTCCTAAAGCTGTTAACCTCAAGACTCCATACATGTTTCGTTTATTTGGCAATCACAAACAAAATTAGATAAAAAAAAACATTTTAAAAGTAAAGAAATGAAATGAAAAAATGTACCGGTAATATTTAAGTGGTCTAAACGTGACTATATCGTTACGAAACATTAATTTAATGCATAAAACTCGCTTTTTACTTGGTTGGTTGTGGAATTGTTGACTCTAATGAACGAACGCTGATTATTATAGTTATATTTATTTAACGATTCTCATTAACACTTAATACCATCTTAACAAATAACTATAAAGAAACTAGAAGAAATATTAAATAAACAAAATATTAATACTGTACGGACATTAATATCAATTTCTAATTAGCCAGCCAATCAAGGCTTATTTTTCTCAGCTCAATGCTTAAAATTCAGTCACGTGTCAAAATACATTTTTAACAATAAAGAAATTTAGTGTTTTTAAAAAATAACAACGACTTGAATATGGAGAACCATTGAATCGAATTGATATTTAGAACTTTATATTCTAAGGCAGTCGATCTTCTTAAAATGCTCTCAATGTTATATGATGGTTCAAAATACCTGTGTGAGATTTTATGATTTCACTATGCATTATAACAATCATTAATTACTTAATTTAGGAAATAGAAAAATATTATTTTATCTAATAGATATAAAAGAAAAATGCAAATAATCACTAACCGGTTATGAAGATAAAATCTCATCAGTTTTTTCTAGTTTTTTGATTGTCTGTCAAGTACTGATGTTGGCATTGTGTGTCGATAATATGACCCCAAATAGTTTGTTATTTAAATATGGCACGAAAATCATTCGTGATAATGTGCGTCATTTCGAATACTTGTCCAGATAATTCTTGAGTTTTGACTCCACCCTGACCCCACGTAGAGTAAATAAAAGATAAATTATCGTCTACCATGAATGGCACTAGACGGGATTTAACAACTGATAATATTAATCTGCTAATATCATGCCATTATTAGATCCAAGTTTGCTAGCGTTAGCAACAATAAACTATAAGACACAAAAGTCTTAAATCTAAAAATAGATGATAGTGGTTGAAATTATTTGTGAACTTTATCTCGTTTATCAATTTTGACGTCTGTTTGCTGGTCATTGCTAAATTGCTAGATAAGAGAGAAATGGAATATTTTCCACACTACGAATATTAAAAATATCGTATAGCTTTTATCTTTCTGAAAAGAAGAACAATTGCGAAAAATTTCATGCCTACCGATATCAAATTACATGCGTAGAATAAATACATAAATAAGAAGCTGACTATAAAAATAGTGTGAAAATCTAAATGAACAAGCTTTCTTAAAAACAAGCCATTAAGTCATTGGTTAAATTTAGTATCAGTTTTGATGTAGAGTTGCGATTGGTAAGACACATTTTCTTTCGTAACTGAAACACGGATAAAGTATCAATTTATTTCAGGGTTGAGACATTGAAGTGGAGGTATTTAGAGCAATCTAAACTAGTTCTACTTTATTTTATTAGATTCCAACACATTAACCAGAAAAGTGTTCTTCACGAAGAAGCGCTTTTCTTTATATTAGAATGCTTTTTTTTAGTTTTTAGTGTCTGGTATTTCACTATAGACAGATAATTTTAAATGACAGAAAAAGCTGCAATCGGAGACACTTACTATATTAATGTAAAATTGCCTACACTATAACAAAATATATTTAATTTACCTTCTATATTATTTTTACTTTTGTTCAGATTACAAAAGAGGTATCGGTAAGAGGTAGAGGTAGGAGGGAGATGAAAACAGGATAATAAAGCCACTTTCTTAAATTTTCATTTATTCCCTATATGTTATTTCAATGTTGAGGGTTACTTACTTCAAACAGATACTTGTTGACTTTTTTGTAATCAACGAAATAATGATATCATAACACTACTATTATTGTAATAACAGAAAAAAAATGTTTTTTTTTGTGGATGATGTATGGAAACGACGTATTATATTGTAAATGTCGTCACTTCTGTTAAAGCTGACGAGTTTCTTGCGCCTATCCTTCTAGTCAGTTAAAAGACGTCCTGAATGGATGATAGGTAAAAATGTTGGACGATTCAAAACAACTTAGTTTAAGTGCATTAGATTAAAGTTATTTTAATTTAATTTAATTTCACCAATTTATCAAAAAGAATACCCAAGCGTTCGAGTCGCTGCGTATTAAACGACTGTCCGTGGCGCTACCTAGTGGCCTACTTTCCATGTTTCCCTGGAAGCAGTTGTGTACCACTCTGAATCGAATCCAGGGCAGGCTAACGCTGTGTCTCATTAGTACCTGTCATGCTCCAAATACCCGACATATCCCTCGACTTTTTCAGAGTTGCTGTTTAGATTAGATAGATATGTATAAATATAGTATAGGAGAGATTCTCACTCAAGTGTCTTACTCTACCTGTGCCTAGATGCAAGCCGATCGCTTTTTTTACTGTCTTCGTAGAATAGATTTATTTAGTTACAGAAATAATAATTTCTTTCTCATATTTAACGGCTTTGTATGATTTCGGTTGGTTTGGGTATTGTTCTTACAAAAAAATATATACGCGAGATAAATTTCTAACAAATTTTTAACCAAAGGAGTTTAAAGATTGTAGATGAATCTAAGTATAGCGTATACCTACATAAAAAAATGTTATAAGAGATGTCAACACTAGTTTCTAATGTTTCAGTGACATAAATAGATGTACGTGTACAGTACCTTAAGACGTTTCTAGGAATATGTTTTCTAGATAATAGTACATTTAAATAAAGAGACAGTCACATTAAAAAAACACCAACGTCACTATTAAAAATCACGAACACTGAACTATCTTTGGCTTAGCACTGTTAAAATCACAAGTTTACTACCAACATCGTAATTGTGAGTGATAATTGTTTTGTCACGACCTGCAAGATTTTCCAATAACTTGAATGAAATATGTCAATGACAATAGAATATCTCAATAATAAAAACCTGGGTTTTTCTTATAATACAATAAAATTTCTCTCTATATCCCAAGACCTTTCTTCGTCCTATCACCTGTATGCAAATGATTTGCAGATTTACTGTCAATTTCTGCTTTCACAACTGTCAGAAGCTATATCGACCACCAATGCTGACTTACGGAAAATCGTTGAATGCAGTAAACTCTTTGGTCTATGCGTAAACCCAGTCAAAACATAAGTCATGATTGTTGGTAGCTCAAGACTACTAACATAAATTTTGAAGGTGTTGTCATTTCTTACAGTCCAACTGCCAAAAATCTAGGAATAATTATATACAGTACACTGAGTTGGGGACCTCAACTCCAACTGGAGACTACGTAACTTTTTACCGACTGCCACTAAAATTGCACTTGCACAAACTCTGTTGCTCCCTGTCCTTGATTATGCTGACGCCAGCTATTTTGACTTAACGGAGGACCAGAAATTTTGTATAAGGTTCATGTTTGGCTGTCGTAAATATCATCATGTCTCTCAGTATCGCTCTCAGCTTAAGAGGCTTCCTATTCTTATTCTTCCTATTCTACTTCGCCGGAACACTCATATACTTTCTCTTCTCTACAATATACTCTTTAATCCCACTTACCCTCGTTATCTTAAAGAACGCTTCCATTTTCTCCAGTGTGCAAACTTTTGTCTCCTTCGGTCATCAGAAAATCTAAGCCTCCTAACCCTATCAAATATATAGCTTTTATAACCACCACCTTTTATAACCGTTCCTTTACTGTGCAAACTAAACGTCTCTGGTATTCACTTCCTGTTGCGATCAGGCGAGCTCAGTCAATTACTACTTTCGTAATGATCAAGTCAAAAAGTTCTATCTTTTCTAATAACTGCTAAGCTGTTTGTTTGTAAATTTAGCTTATTGAAGCACCCTATCGCTCTCTATTTTTAAGCTTTTTGTATGTATATCTGTGTGTGGATCAATAAAGTATTTTTCATTCATTCGTTCAATTTCTCTTAAATACAATTTTCTAGGTAGTGGTATTTTTTAAGGTTAAATTGACAAAGGACATAAAAATAACATCATTAATACCCTATTACTGTACCTTGTACTTATTGTTACATTGTTTTTGAGTAAAGACGATAGTTTTTACAGACGACTTGCTGTATTTGATCATGATTTCTGAAAAATGGAACAGTAGTAAAAGGGCAAAAACATCAGGAAACAATTTATAAAAGAATTGGCGGAAACAAAATTCCAGAGTGTAAAATTTTAAACTTGTTCCGTACCGAGTATTTTTTTAAGAGATAAATTCGCAAATGAGGTATTCTTCTCTTCCTTTTAAAAATTGGCTAGTCATTCACTTGTTAACATATATTTAATCATCATTTTACTGCAAACTTAAAGTTTTGCTTTACCTCTATACAAAAAAAATGTTTTAATAATTAAACAATCTGACTGACTGACTGACTGTATAAAATAATTAAAAAGATGCAAACAAGACAAGACAATGATTAAATCTACGAGTATAAATAGATCAGTACTATTTCAAATTGTATTTGTGTTAGTCTAGTTGTATGCTGATAGTGAGTGCACCTAAAGATATATAATGTTGCTAACATAAATTCTGATGAACCTAGGTATCTAAATGATTAATTTTTAAGATATAAAATACGTTTGTAAAAAACAACCACATCCCTGAGCCCTCAAGTAGGAGGTAGTCGGGGATAATACTTGTCAAAGACAATAAGCACATACTAAATAGGTAAGTTTATAATGTTGCAAATTCCTTAGTAGTACTAAGATGTACCGTTCTAGCATAATTTTTGAAGACAAAGACTGAAATTCTTTCAGAATCTACTCGGGATTTAAACAATGATTTCTATCTTTATAATAACAAACGGTTTATAGTAATAGTAAAATCAATACTCGACAAACAGTACTCGGTTTTTAAAAACTTTAAAAAACACTGCGTCACTCAAAACTTTTAAAATTACCGTTTGAAAATTTTCATTTTTCAACTTTCATTAATGAGATAACAAACGAATGTCGGTAAAATAATACAGTTGTTTAATGCGAAATCTATCGATAATCTAGTGAAAGTTTGATTACATAAACAAACTAAACTATTTTGAAAGCGCAAAAGGGATGCAAAAGTAGACGCACAGATGGCGTAAATGTAATTTTAATATACCTAGCGGTCCGGAATCCGGATTATATGTCGAGGGTTGCATACAATTTTTTTTAAATGTTCGATGAATCGATTTTTAATCAATTGTATGTAATATGAAATTGATTAGGAAATTCGATTTTCATTAAAGAAAAAAAAAATGTAATCGATTTTTTTCATGATAGATTATTATTTCATATTCCTACTCTGCAGTATCCAAACTTTTCAAGAATATCGAAGTTATGAGGGAAATATTTGTTTACAAAAATAACGACAAATTATTCGAGTGTTATCATAACAATAATAAAAAGCTGTCTCACTGATTATCGAAATAATACATTGCATGGATAGTACGAAAACTCACAAACTTCCTAGAACTTGTATAGTATTTACGCAATAACAGATGACGATGCCAATTCGTATAAAATAAGTAGGTGGTTTTTACAACTGCAAATCAATGCTTTTACAACGATTGATTTCCTTTTGAAATTTAGTTCATTTAGCATTTTCTTAGGCCACGTTAATCAGAAACTTGTTCCTTGGTACGGATAAAGTTGGGCACATAATACAAATGGAGTATGCTCAAAATTAAGAAGTAGACTCGCAGCGTATTTGTTGATCTTTACAAAGAGAATACGTACTTACCTTACATTTAGGAAATTATTATTAAAAGGGCATTATGGTTCTTAGAATTAATCTGATAAAACTATTTTACAATTTGCAATTCGATTCAGATTCGTGGTCTATTTTCTTTCCGTTCGCAGTTAGGTGACTTTAGTACCATAACCCAAGTACCATACCATAACATAAGCTATTTATTTAAGGATATAATGTTAACCAACATGTATGTATACATTTAAAACTAATATTTATTTGAAGACTAGGATTTTAAAAGCTAACTTAATATTATATTTAGATTTCACTGATTTCGTTATTCTTCATAATATTAAATGGAATACACAAATCTAATTTAACGGATATCGAGTTTAACATTTTCTTTAACTTCTAAGGTCATGCTTTTTAAGCAAAGTGGCGGACACGGCTCCGTCGCATTATTGGATTTTCAATGTTGCCTTTTTAAGTAGGCTAAAAGGATGCTTGAGTGAAGATTTGGGATCCGATACGATCAATGACGACAGGATCAATACTGTTTTAGTAAAACCTGAAATATATAAGCCTCAACATAACAACCAATGTTTAGGAATCCTAAAATCTAGTTCGGTTAATTTATTCGATATTAAAAAAACTCTTTATACTTAAGTAACTACCTTTGTCTATTTTGTATTTTGGACAAATAAGAGATGTCGTATATTATATCTAGATATTTATTTAGAGTATGCATTAATTTTACGATCACAGTTGTGTTAGTGAATGATATTTTCTACTGTTGGTTGTCTTCACAATTATTTGAATCAAAATAATTTGGGTTTAACTTTAACTTCTTATTCTGGTTGAAGATGAACGTATCAAGTTATGATTCAATATTTTTTTTCTACACAGGGTTCACTATCAATATAATTTACAGATATCTTTTTGTTTTAAATTGTAAATAATTGACGAACTTTGTTTTATACATATTTTGTTTGCATTTAATATATTATTTAGGATACGATAAAAGTTATTTTAATAGGTTTATTGCAAACATTTTGTTAAGTGTACCTACATCAGATATATTTGCAAATATGTAGAAGGGATTCTAATCTATCGTGGTTGAATATAAAGTAGGTAACATAAAATTGCCATTAATAAAAATTACGTATTAAAATTGAGCGTACCTGACCTTATCTGTACTATATTTTTATTTGATAGATCTTCCCCTCATTGGTTTTCAAGATATGAAATTATCAACCGACCAGACATGTGATTTGTCGTGCCATAAGACTGAGATTAATTCTTCGAACCGACACAGTATATCATCGCAGGAAACTAATCAAGTGCGATAAAAATGTAAACAATACACGCAACTCGTGAGTAATCTCGTTATGGCTGGATTATAAAAGTTTTGTTTACTATAGTTAGTATTGCAGATGACCTTGTATCCACTCCACTGAAAATACACATCTATTATTTATTGTATATTTTAAAAAGGATTTATGTAAAAAATCAGTTTGTCTATGGCTTCTATGTTAATAGCGTAAATGCACTGCTTACATAGTGTAACATTATCATACTTATAACATGCATACGCACTCACGAGTATTGCTATATCGTATTAAGCAAATACGCAGAGAGCACAAAGATATCGAGAAAGATATGTATGAAATGCATACATGTATCCAATTCTACGATGCATCAAGTAAGTGATTGCAAAAATAAGTATTATACTAGGCGCTAGTGATAGTATATTAGCGATGGTTCTTTTTCCGGGCTTTTGTCACAAACCACATTGCGTCATAGAAAATATCGGTGTGTATATCAAAGTCACATATTTTTCCTTCACAAATAAACAAACTCTTTTGAATCGTTGTCTTTTTACGTAGCATCAATTCAGGACATATTTTAGGACTGCTGAGAACCACGTTTCAACAAAATTGACCACCTTTTAACAGAAGTAATAATATTTACGAAATGTAATCCGTAAGCGTACGAGTATTATTATATCTTTATAATTAATTACATTAGTGTGCTTTCAATACGCCATTTATTATACAAAAACAAGTCAACAAAGCTATTGTTGATCCATATATTAAATTATTACTATGACTTGTTGCCGGTAAATAAAAATGTTAATAATCAGGTGACCTTTGTTCGTGGGCAGCACCCGTTTACGTACTGGACATGTACGCTACCCAAAAGTCATTCGTTGTTTCCAAATAACAAGTTGCTTAGTTAGTTTTTATGTCCCTTAAAGCATAGAGGAGATTTTAAAACAAATACGTGTAATTAATGTCACTTACCTCCAGGATTTAAATTCTTTGGTTGTGGTGTCACAGCGGTCGCTGCTCCAGATGATCTTCGAGACCTGAAAGGAAATTTAAATTTAATATGATAAAGGCTGTTTGTAATCATTGATGAAACAAGGGATAATATAGAATATTATTTAACTTTTCTCCATCATACAGTTATTTTGTTTTCAAAATCAAAATCTTCTTTATTTCAAAGGCCCTTGCGGGCACTTAAAATCGTCAATTTTACAAAATTAAGGAAATATTCTACTGAAATTAAGATAACCCGTGCACTAGCGGCAAGTACATCCGCGGAGTTGATGCCGCGCATGTAATCGCCACGAGCGACCCGATTCCGAACGTAGGGGCTAACATGAGAAGAATCGGGCAAGAAACTCTTTTAAAATCGCCAAATGTCTCACAAATTGTGTATATTACAAAACGATTCAGAGAACGAGCAATTCGTTTCTTTTAGGTCCAATAGGTCTTTTAGAAATCACTTATATCATACTCCCACTTAGAAATTTTGTTGGAAGAAATAATTATTTTTTTATATTTATATAAACACTAGCTGACCCGGCCACGCGTTGCTGTGTTATAAATTAAAGTGAAACTATCCTATGTCCTAAGTGAGAAAAAAATCCAGTAAAATGAAAAAAAAAACAAAATTGGTTGAGTAGTTTAGGAGTTCATCGCGGTGAAACATTGACATGGAATTTTTATATAATACTAGCTAACCCGGCCACGCGTTGCTGGTATAACCCGGCCACGCGTTGCTATGGTAACGTTAATTGATTATAAAAACTGTTATTCTTAGGCTCATGGTAACTATATATGGTAACAAACCCACAAAGTCCTTTTATAGTAGTAGAGATATATAGAATTGGGTTCATGAAGTAGCTGTAGCGATTAGCGCAAAAATGATATTTTTATTTTATTTATCTATTGTAATTTGAGAGCATTTAAAATATGGATAATTATCATAATTAACTTATCATAATTACTTCTTATCGAGTTATAATTATACTTTTATTACACAATTTGTAAAGTGGTGTCAAATATAGGTATAGTTTAAAATATATGTATGTGTGGTAGTGTTGCCAGGTCCGAGTTGTTTTAAATCGGTACATGAGGTCAAAAAAATCGGGATTTAGGGTTGCAGATCGGGACAGTAAACAAAAAACAAGGTGTTTTTAAATCAGGGTATAATCTAAGTATTGCTTTTAAAACTACTAGTGCAAGTATAGTATTATATTACCTAAATTAAACATGTATTTAATCTTACATAACAAGTAATCAGTCTTGCTGGACTAGTAGAAATTATAAAATAAAATCGTATTTTGAGTGTAATTGACACACTTCAGAAGTATAAAGTAGGTGTTTAGGTACCTATGTAAATTATTTATTTTTTATTAAAATTGTATTTTTCATTGGACTTTGCCGCCTATAGAATGGCCCTGATTTTTATAACATAGTTATAAAATTCATTGCAAGTCATATTAAAGTTGGTTTTAATTTGAATTTCTGCTTTCACATGCTCGAGTGTCAAACGGTGTCGCCTCTCAGACCAAATTAAGTTAGCCTGATAAAATATCCTTTCTGTTATTGCGTTTGATATTGGAATTGAAGCCATAAAAGAAAAAAGCTTTTGAAGATTTACTAAGTCTTGATTGACTGTAAAAATGTTGTGCCATTTTTGTTTTTTTCTTTAATTTTTGTGATTTTTCGGGACGTTTAGCGTCTCGATCAGGTACGAATCGTGACGCGTCCCCAGACCCCTGAAAATCGGGACGTTCCGCGCAAATCGGGACACCTGGCAACACTAATGTGTGGGTTAGTTAATTTTTTTTAATATAAAGATGTATGCTGCTTAAGTAATATTTTTGCTACTAAACAAGGAACTTTTCGCAGGTATAACAGAGAAGGCTAATGGTAACAAAACAGTAACAATCACGAAAATATTTTCATTTACTGTTAAAACAAAGTTGAGCAATGAAATAAAAATCACGAGGTTTAAAATTTGTTTGCTTACAATTTCTATTATCTAAATCTGTCGAATCAGTTCAGGGTTCTGCGATAGTGAAATTATCTTTGAATTTGTTTAAGATTTAAAGTTATCATATGTGTGCAGAAAAAAATTGTTAGTTAACAGTTATTTTCAATTAATATGAATACAAAATCAGTTTATGGTAAAAAAGACATAATAAATTTTATATAAAAAAGGAATTTATGGGTGTTTTATTAATCTTCATAATTAGATAAGCCTATTAATATTCCCACTGTTGAAGAATAAGCCTTCTTTATAGAACAATACACTGTAGAGATATGGGCCGAAATCCATCACACGGGCTGCGTACAGATTGGTAGGGGCTTACAATTGCAGATACTGCAGGGACAGCGTTTCCTCCGAAGATTATACAAGACAATTATATTTTATCTTACGACTGGCCTTTGCAAAAGTTCTTAACATCCCCAATCGCAAGTCAAAACAATACACTTTACAGTAAGGAAGACTGACGAAGTTCTAGGTCTGAAAACCTTTATTTAAAGAGCACGTTGATTTAAGAAATCAAATGATATTTGCAGAACTCCGCTAGACTTACAAAAAAGTTAATTGTTTTTACCTTTTTTAAGTTCAAAATATTGACGTAATAACTTAAATTGTGAGAATTTAACTTCATTTATTTTTCATATATCCTATAGTGAAAGATTTAGTAAAATGTAAGACCGATTTTCGCCGTTCTTCTTTTGAAACTTAATTGTATCGGCTATATTTTTTATTAGCCAAAATCCACATATTTGATCTTTTCTAAATGTATAATGAGTCACAGTTTAGTTCTTTTAGATGTAATCTATACACTTCTTTCATTCTACTATTAAAGTATCAATAAAGAGCTCTATATATTTTATCGGTATCCATTGTCATATAATTTATCGCATTAAATAAGATTATATCGAATGCGCACTGTAGCACAAAGTATAAAATGGCATCGGCTGACGAAAAATTGCGCATAATACTTAAAAATGAAAAGTAAACATCTAAGGCTAGACAACAGAGGTTTTCTAATAACAGCGTTACTTTAAGAAAAAGCTCTTATCTTTAATGAGATTAAATTTCTCTTTGGGTGCTCAAAAGGCTTTGATGGAGTACGAGTAGGCATAGGTCGAGAGACACTGGTGCGCTCTCAAAGGTTTATTGTTCCTTTGAAAAATATATTGCGGAGTGAATAAAAATATTTACTTATTTATAGTTTTCACATACAAGTTATATTTGGCTAATAAACATATTCAAATTTGCCTTATTCTAAGTTACCTACTTTTTATATACTAAATAGGTAGGCGCTTGACCGTTAAAAGTTTAAGAATTTAGGTAGCATAGCATATTGTTGTAGCAGAAAAAAGTTGCTTTAATCAGAATGTTGTGTTTCGAATATTCAGTAGATAAATTACAGAATTATTACCAGAATTCCTATTTAAATTTCAAGTCAGATATATTTATTTTCATAGGATTTCATTACTTTTTGTAAATAACATATGATCAGTGTTATAAATATTTTTGCTTCGTTTCCGCTGCATAGATTGTTAGTTCTATTTTCTACAATTTCTTGAATCTTAGAAATGTTAGAGCAATTTGAACATTCAATTTCTTACATGTTTTCTGTTTATGCTGGAATTGTCTAAGTCGGGGCAGAGTAAAGTTCGCAGGCAGTTGAATGTTACTATAGAACTGAAGGATAGTTCTTTTTGAATACAAGTTATATTTTAATACTGCAGAATTCACTCCTTAAAAAATATTTCAAATAGTAAGCACTCACTTTTTATATCAACTGGTAGTGGGTTCGGTTTTGATCGGTAGGTAAATCTGTCAGTGATAATTTATCACTGATAAAAATGCCAATATTTAGACGTTAATATATCAATTATCTATAAATAACCGTTTGAGCTGTATTAATAAAATTTGGGGTTCCCAGTTAATCTCAGGGCTTTTAAAAAAACGAAATTCCGTGTATTTTTTAAATAGATTTATAAAGGGCTTAAAAGTGTGTGTGTGTTTGTGTGTGTGTGTGTCCTGTGAATGAGAAAATTGGCGTGACGAATGAAGTGTTCAACTAAAAATGATATTTATTTTTGAGCCTAGTTTATATTAGATATCTAATGTGTTAAATACGCTTGGTTATTTCGTTAATAATATAAAGGATTCAGTATCATAGTAATTAAGTTTAAGAACACAATTTTTGTCATTAAATATGCATTCACTTTTAGTTTTGTTGTAAATTTTGAATTGTTTATTGATTTTACTATATATGAATGGTTTTAAAAACATGGGTGTCTTCTAAGGAAGGTGGAATGACGAGTTATTGATTCGCATATCTTATATGTGTGTCCTCAGCTGAGAGTGTACAATCTTTGTGTCCTAATTAAGTTGTGAATAGTTATGAAGTATGGTATAGTGAATCAATAACTGTTTAAGAGTAAGGAATTAAGTGTCCTGTCTCATGCTCTGTGGGATATCGAAAAGGTCTGTTTGTTATTACTATTAGAAAAGATCGCTTAGCGCGCTCTAGTTTCACCCCACATGGAGATGCAAAGCTTTGTATAGATTGTACCAAGTCGAAAAATATACACTTTAGTAATTGTATTTTCAAAATATCCTTTAGACTTTTAACAATAGATATCAGTTTTTGTGTGCGACTTGAAAGCAGGTCGAGTTGCTTTTGCCATGATGAGATGAGAGTTGTCATCCAGTTGAATACCAAGAAATTAGATATGTTTACTCTTTCCAATGTAAGACAATTACACTAAGAGGAAGTGGTGTTACAAGTACTCCTCAGTTAAAATTTCTTGGTTGATACACATTTGCCATTATAAAAGTGATAAATAGCAAATATTGTTGTATTTATAATTATTGACTTTGATGTTTAAGGTCAAAAGATTTTTATGTAAACATGCTTAGATCTGTGTTAAGCTACTTTCCGCGTAAAATCCTACTTGAAAATGGTTGATGTATGTAATTAAAAAAGCGTCTGCGCTGAGTCGCTATTTTTTTTTTCTTGGCTTGATACTATACAGTGTTTATGGATATCAGGTGTTTATTACATTTTATCTAATTTATGAATAGTTAATTAAGCATGTAATAAAGTATGGTGACTCTTAGTACGTACCTACGTACGAAAAAAAACTTCTGATTACAAATTATTTTCCAAGTCGAATACAAAACATGATAAAATAATGCAGACATATTTTATAAAAATTTTAAGAATCAAAATAATTTTCTTAGTGAAATAATCATTGAATGTACAAAAAATCGACGATGTAATACCTAATTCATTAGTTTAGATTATATATTTTTAAATAAAATTACATGCACATTTCAAATAAAAATTAAGTAATTATCCCAAAAAGACTCTAAGATATTAAATTTGCATAATTAGTCTTTTTTTTTTTTTTATAGAAAATAGGCATGCGCTTGACCACCATCTCGCCTGATGGTAAGCGTCGATGTGATCTAGGATGTGACGCGCTTGCCTAGAAGGTACCTATTTAATCGTGACTTGAAGACCCCTAAATTGTATTTGTCAGGAAACACAGACTCAGGCAAAGAGTTCCACTCCTTAGCGGTACGTATCACAAAATTGGAACCAAAACGCTTAGTGCGACTCTTTGGTATATCCACCATATAACGGTGTCGCCAGTTTGTAAGTCTGGTTGTCCGATGATAAAATGGGGACGGCGGAAGAAGATTGTACAATTCAGCTGCACACTCTCCGAAATGTATCCTATAAAATACGGATAGGCTTGCTACCTTCCGTCTATGCTCAAGGCTATTGAGCTTTTTATAGAAAAGATCTTCATTGCCGATGAGCCTCTTTGCCCTCCTCTCAATGGACTCAAGCGTCTGGAGCTGGTATCGGGCGGAACCGTCCCAAAGATGAGAACAATACTCCATACACGATCGAACTTGTGCTTGGTAAAGGTTGAGCAACTGTTCCGGTGTGAAGTATTTTCTCACCTTCGCCAGAATGCCAAGTTTTTTTGAAGCCACTTGAGCCATGCTCTCAATGAAAGAGCCAAAATTGAGAGTTGGTGACAAAGACATACCTAAAAGCTCAAGATGGTCAGTGATCGGCACGGATACACCTCGGAAAGTAGGAGTCAAGTTGAAAGGACTCCTTTTAGCGGAGAAAAGACACGCCTGGGTCTTTTCTGTAATTCCGAGAACATACTGCCTACAAGATGTTTCGGATCAATTTGTAATGTCAATTGATTATGTGTAAAGTAAATTGATTCTGAATGTATAGTTTTTTAATTTGTATTTTTTGTGGTTTTCCTATTATCGTGTGCAAAGAATTACACAGCAGAGTTACAATATAGTGTAGTGCAACAGGCAACACTAGTTATCATATTAAATTCTTATCATTGGTACTTGGAACATCTGTCTTTTTTCGTGCCTTTAATGTAATCCATCAAACATGAAACAAACCGTCATAATTGTTTTTTGTCATCGACTCTGGTTATAAATTCATCTTTGGCTAAATTGTATATTAATAAACCTCTTTTGTGTATTACTAAGAGTGATGACACTGATGAGTTGCGAATTTATTGTCAATTTAGTACAAAATACTAATTCGACCAAATGATCTATGACGGGTTACACTAAACGGTTAGTTGAAAATTAGATACATAATTTTTACTTAAGTTGACGTATAAGAAAACTTGCGTTTTCGATGATCTGTTACTAAGGTTATTTAAAGTTAAAATTAAATGTCATGAAACTATAATACGATGCCGTCTGAATATATTACATAGTTGGATGGCAGCGTGGGTGAAGTTGATTTATTATTAAATTTTGACTTATTGTCATAATATTGTCCGTAGATATATTCAACAACTAATAATTAGGTTTAAACTCTGCTTTTAACCGAGGTTTCATTGGGTCAACCTATAAACAGTTCCACGGGTTATTTTAATTACGCGTAGACACATAAAAGCCCTCAATTGTGTCTCACTTCTAAATCCTATTCGGGTCCAACGTTAATTTAAGTTTCCCTTCATGTAAATTACGAAACTCTGGTACATTTTGCACACTGCTGAATTTAAATTCATGGTGGTGGGTTACAGAACTCTACAAAATATATAACGTAATTATTCACATTGTATTCTATTTTCTTTATTTATTATGGCAGCTATTTGCATATTTATATGTCAATTATATTAGGTATTTTTATATATTACTAGCTAACCCGGCCACGCGTTGCTATGGTAACGTTAATTGATTGTAAAAACTGTTATTCTTAGGCTTGTGGTAACTATGGTAACCATATATGGTAACAAACCCACAAAGTCTCTCTTTTATATAGTAGAGATAGTGAGGCCAATTCCTTCGGACTTATTCGATACCAAACCGATTACTTGCTAAACACTGGTTTGGCAATTTGGCTATCGTAGTTTCTTTTTATTACTGTTTACTTTGCTATTTTTATTAATTTTTTGTTGCCGTCATTTATAAACAACAAATTTTATTGGTAAAACTAATAAGTATCTATGGAGATATGTTTGCTTTTACCTAATAGTGTAATAGTGTATTGCTAAAAATCGTTGAAATTAGTTGATAGAAAGGCCACTACATGTAAGCAGTATTCTAAGAATATGTTATCAAATCACTATGACAGTATTAAACATGGCGGTTAATCTGCTCAAAAGTTCATCCAACAAGATTGCGGGTAACAGAAGGTCAAATCAATTCTTATTAATATAAGGATTTTTATATCTAGTTCGAACATTTTGGCACTTTTATTTCAATCATCGACGCGTTTATTTTTTTTTTATATTTGATCCTGATGTTTCGACTCATGTAGAGAAATTTATTTGAATAAATTTTAGATATTAGGCATGTGTCCCATTAAAAATGTTGGAGGATATGCTACTATCCTGACCACCAATACCTTAGTCATCTTATGAACACGGCTCCTTTAAAGGAGTCGATAAAAGTTTTTTTTTGCGTTGGAAAAGGTAGGTAGTAGATATTCGACTGTAGCATATTTGATTGAGATTAGCCAGTAAAAATGTAGGTATCACATAGTCGTTTATGTGATACCTACATTTTTAAGCGTTCAGAAGAAATTGTTATAAAAATTTGTTCCCCTTTACCGCATGAATAACATGTGGCAGCACAGGATGTTCTATGGGAAAGTTTTTGTAGTTAAGTATTTGAAAGGGGCTGGATCATCGGGATAATCCCTAACTAATCCTTATAAGATAATGTAACAAGAGCAATAAAGGAAAAAAGAAACCAATATGACATATTACAAACTATATGCTTGTGTAATTTCTTTTGATATAAGACTTACGGTATAAGGAAGTCGTGAGAGTGATGACTACGTCACCCCGAATTCAGATAAGGTGATTATATCATGTTAAAAGTAGTTTTTTTACGTTTATAGATATATTATAGTTATTTAAGTATATAGATTATAGACATTTATTGACTCATTTTATTTTTAAAATCTATATAAATGTACTCATTTAAGAACAACAATAAACATTAAAATATTAAACAATAAAAACAAATCCCATAACAAATATGTCTTCTAGACTACCGATGTAAGAATCAACATCTAAAGTAACATCTGGTTGAAGTAGCATATGGTGAATATTTTATGACAAATGGATATTACATATGGTTCGAGGGAATTCAAAAACAATCATAAAATAAGGCAATATTCTATTTTTAGTGCAGCCGTGGTACACGGTTGATTACTTAGGCTTGGTTCATACGTAACGCCTAAACCAAAACACTTCTAATAAGCTATTGAATATGATCAGGGTACGTTGAAGATCTTAAGAAATTAAAATACTTAAAAAATTGCCATATGACGTGAAATCTGCAGTATCTTTAGTTACTAGAAAACGTCCAAAATTACTGTTAATCTTGGTAATATAAATAACATTATCCAACTTAAGTGAGCGAGTTATTTCAGCTGACAGCAATTGGTGATCTTAAAGATATTTCTTATTTCACAAATAAATATTTAAAATTTGTGTAATAAGTAATAAGCTGAGAACCTATGTGGACTGCAAAGTTTTGCATATTTATAGTACATTCTGGTACAAAAATATATAGAAGAAATACATCAAATGTTTGTGCAATAATGACGGATTTAATACAAATGACGATTTTTGACGTGGCAATTGATCCCTTCTTTGTCAAAAAATCGCAGATTGGGTATTGGTTGCTACGTAGAGTGACGACAAATGAATCGGACCATCCTACCACTTAGCCGATGGTTCATTTACCTTTATTTTTTACATTTGTGTATGTATATATAATATATATGTATATGATTACTAGTTTTTGTATCTATGTATGTCCGATATTCTATTAAAAGACACCTTTTTTCTTTTTTTGTCACTGGTTTGAACCCTGTCAGAATAGCAGTGCCTCTGTGTCTGTTCTGCCCAGCTGTGAAGGACGAAAAAATGCTGAGGCAAGGTTGACCCTAGTTATTAGTTTTAATCTTTTTTTTTACTTTCACAGTAAAAAAAAAAGATTAAAAGACAGTTTCTATAATTTTAAACAAAAGCTTTTCAGCTTCATTCAAAATATTTAATATTAAATGAGATTAATATTTAAATGATAATAATTTAAATCAGAATTTTCTTATGTTCTCCTATTTTATTTTATTGAATGGATATTACTTTTCACTAATACACTTTGACAACCTTGTGTCACCCATATAATAATAATATTATCGTAAATTTATCAATCTCAAAATTAAATGAGAATTTTTTTTTTCATTGTTTTTGCTAATTTAATAAAATTTTGACAAAAGTTATGTACGCCGTCATGCTGACAAACATCAGAATTTTTCAACCTTTGTTAAACTATACAATTGTAATAATGTAAGTCATATGGTAGTACTTAATAAATAAATAAATTGAAAGTTTGAAACTTCAAATATTTAACATGTGTGAACATGGCAGTTCTGCAGTCTGAAATTGGCCACCAGCTTGGTGGTAAATAATCAACACAATCTCGGGCAAGGCCGAGGTTATAATAACACACAGCATATGGTTCATATTCGGTTCTTATTTGCATATACATATGGTTCATTGTCACAGATTATTTAATTATATAACTGCCAGATCGCTAAAAAGCCTTAATTATATAATTTCTTATATTCAACGTATTTAAATCTATTAACGCAGGTTTCCTTAAGCATAACAATAACAACGATGAATATTTTAAACCTTAATAGCAAACAGGTTTCAGTGACTAAAGGGAATCGCTAAATTACAGATGCCATGTAGTTTTGTTGTTGCATGCATGCACGCATACTTGCATAAGTGCATTGTTGCTATGTAAATATTTTATACAACTGAGTTTACGTATGGTTGCTAGAAACGATGAAATACGAGGAAAACAAATCTCTTGGCGTAATGAAAATAGGCCATATTAGTCTAGGACATGTGACAATTGTTAGGAGAATAGTTTGTGTGCTGGTCTGAAATACAGCTGCAAAAAATTTAGCGGTCTAATATATAAACAACCGACACGTTGTTATTTATTGTGCAAATATTTTTAATTTGAACGTTTTCAGAAAAATGTAAAGAGCTTCGTAAAGGAAAACATATTGAAAGATTGATTTTCTGTTTCTGGACAGCTTCAACTGGAATAGAATTCTTGTTAATTTCTTTCATACTATTCAAATATACATATAAGTTAGTAAATTAATCTTGCTTCTAATTATAGTCACACGGTCTCAAAACATATTTCAGATTAATAATAGTGGCAATTTTTATAACTACTAATATTCATTCCATAATTATGTTACATTTCGGGAATTTTAGTTATGAGGAGAGGAGAGGAGAACACGATATAGTTACGTAAATTACCTATTCAGCTTAATTAGCTAAGTCATATTTTTAGAATAGTTGCCACTTATATTTTAATGTTTGTGTTTTCACAACGGGCGAGGCTTGCTTGTGGTTTTTATAACACAGGACAAATTTTATAAAGGATAATAATTATTTTAGTCGTCCGACGCCAGAATGCCCGAACCAAATATTTGCCTATACCAATACATCTTTTTGATGAGAAAAAGCATTTTTCATTCACGCCTCCACAGTCGAACTGTTGCCCAAGCTATTACAAGGGTTGAAAACCCAATTTCCGACCAAAGTAATACCTGCAAGGAACAGACTGCGAACGGAGATGAATTTATTAGGGTTTTAAAGGAAGTATTAATGAATAAATAACTGAAAAAAAACTGGAAAAGTTTAGTTTTAAGCAATCGCATCACAAGTTTTTGTAAATAAAATCAAGAAAGATGGTAGGCACGTAACCAAATGTTTATATTCCATTATTACAAATATACTACGGCGATCAATTTCAATAATATAATCACTGAACAATAATAGAAATTTGTAAGTCTATTATGAAGAAGTATGAGTTCATGAAATCTTGGTCTCACATTTGCCGTATTCTATTACTAAAAATAGTATTTTTTGTGTTTTTAAGTGACAGAGGTCGATATTTGGTGGTATTTCAATTAAAACGAAGGTAGAGAAATAAAAATGAAAACCGTTTCCAATTTTTTTAAGAAAAAAATCTATTGACCAACAGAGGAGAAAAAAAAACCCGAGGCATTCGGGAACCACAAATATTCATAGAAATCTGTATCGCGTTCGATAACGAGAATTGAATGCGTGAATCCGCATTAGGATCCAAATAAGCTAGTTATACAAGATTAAGATTCCGTGAATCTGGTTATACAAAGACGGAGCCATGTACCACTTTTCGTTTATATTTTAATAAACATATATTGCGCTGGATAAAATCAATAAGAAACACCTTCAACGGATCTTAACATTACAAGTTACTTTGCTGTAACACTTATTGTAATCACAAATAAGCATAAAATATAAGCAATAATTTATAACAAAGATCCGATTTAATAACTGCCTTTTAATGATTACTTTTCGTACCAACAACTAAATATAATATATTGGTCGATAGCATTAAAAACTTTTTTTATAGAACATTTTAAATTTATCTATTTTCCTACACGTAATTCCAAATTTTTCAAATTAACAATTACTTGCTTTGTTGACGCGTCAAAACTTTGGATTTGTCCATTTCCAACAACACTCAAAATTGTTATTAAATCGACGCCAAAATGCTATAATAAGCAAGAAAGAAATTTAAGTTCAATTTTAAAAATGTAACGAACCAATTATGCTTTTCTTAAGTGTTACTAATAAGGCGTCCAAGTAAGGAAAAGAAAAAAGATATAAGGTATCTTCAACTCTTTTTGTGATTTCAGGTTAAATAAATGTTGTTCTATTTATATATAGTTTATGAGTATTTTAATTGAGTGGCTGCTGTATCGTGCACGATTAATTAGTTATCGAATCCACATATTTTCTTGAATATTGCCTGTTGGTTATTTACCCTAATTGATATGAAATGTTTCTAATTATATATGCGAATAAGAAATTTTTTTGAAGAAGTAAATTCTCATTTTGAGTTGTGGAGGCGTAATTACAAAACAGCACTATAAGTACTAGATGAAATCTTAGATATTAATTTTAGTATGTACTGCAGTTCCGTAGACCATATGAAACTAAATAGTTCAACAGTGTTTGGTAAAAACCAAGGAAATTTCAATCCAGAAAACATCGAGTCATTTTCCTTTTATAAATTAAGAATATAATCCACGCAGAAAAAACTAAGAGGACAATATCATTCCTTTGACCTTCGAAATAAGAACTATTTGGATTTTGATATCTGAGGTGTACTACAAAGTATGTTATTGTTCTGCAACTAAGGGTCAGAAAGTACTCATTTATTGTCATACAAATATGGAGTCTAAATTTAAAAGCGAGAGTTGCGTTAAATATATTGATATTTCATTTTACTTCCTCCATGTCACTTGTTAATAGTGACGATTTTAAGTTTGACTTACACCAAACAGCTTGCACCGCATCAGACCGAAATGGATTTAAAATCTTGAAACATAATTAAGTTGTCTACACAGTAATCATTGTCTAATATTACTAAGCCGCGCATAGACGTTTGACCGCGGCGAACGCTCGAAGCCGAACGCATATTACGACAAGCGGTCGGCTCCGTTTGAGTGGCGATGGCGCTGCCATATGCCATACCGATCGGATCCATTCGGCTACGGTTAGATGCGTACGCTCGGAGCTTTCGTTTGCTGAACGGGCTGCGGCCACTCATTTTCGAGAGTGCGCTATGCTTGACGTCACTGATGTAATAATTTTTCATATTCTAAGGCAATAGCTATTGAATTGGACAATAAACCATTACATTTGACAATTAAACAAGTTTTGTTTGTCAATACCGAAGGAATTAAAATGATTTGACGATGACGCGACACTACCAATATTGAATTGAGAAGATTTTGATAGTACGCAAGCGACGGTGTTTGTATGAATTCGGCATTCGGTTGCCGACGTATCCATTCCGATTCGATGCGGTGTGCCGCCAGCATAACTAGATAGAAAGAATGCCGTACAAGCAGTCATTGACAACTTACTTCCTGATGGCTAGAATGAAAAAATAATAATTCTGACATAATTTCATATCAGGAAGAAGTGAAAAATATTTTCATATGCACTTCAATTACTCGTGCAGGAATGTCTTACAGTTTCTTTATAGGTTTAGTACAAATTATTCTTTATTACTCGAGATAAAGTGTACTTGCTGATATCAGAAATAATACTACTACAAAAGTCAGCTTCAATTTCACATGTAAAGCTATTTTCATAAAAAATTATAATTTAAAAAGACAAAATTCAACTCTGTAGAAAAAACACGCATTGTTGTGCGAGTTAAAGTATTTCATAAATAACAAGTCATTTAATATCTACAGAGTTGTGTACGTTTTATATACAAGCTCTTTATGTTTACGTAAATACACAACTTAATGCTTCATTCGCGTTGGCTCACTCGAGAGTACTTTCATTCCCTTCAAAAACATCGAGCTCATCAAATAGAGCGAAACTCTGTTTTATTTCACCTTTATATTTATTATTTTTGCAAATTGAATATTTAATTAAATTACATTTATATGTCGATAAGTATTTGTTTCTTTCTTTCTATTACTTCGTTTATCGCTTATATGTTAAGAGCAAATTCACCCACCAGCCTGTAGTTACTGAAATATTAGTTGTAATAAATTCGCGTTTATGCTTTTATGATCCACATCCTTTATAAGCCTTAAATAATATGAAAAGGGATAAAATATTAAATAAAAAGAAAACCTATTTTTGTTGCGTAAAAGGAATAGTTGACTCTTAGCACTCGATTATATTAGAGGATGGAACTTCGATGTACGAAGCAATGAACTTGGCATTTGACTGTACACGAATTGTCTTTATAACGACATGATAATAATATTAAAACTTTATAAGAATACAGGAAATATTTAACGTTTTAGTTTTTCTCGTTTAACTTAGCTAGTAACATTATATACTTTTGAAAATTGAATATTTTATTAACAAACACTTCATAATCTCACTCATAAAACTGAATTGTATTTTTATAATTGGGATTATAGAGTGATTTTTAGATTACATTTGAATGTCGATAAGTATTTTTTTCTTTCTTACTTTCTTCTAGTTCCTTTGTTGCTTAAATGTATGTGAAAGCCTGTATTATGCCTTAAGATAAAAATTATTGAGTTAAAATATGAATATCAAAAAGATACAATAAAATAAAATATAGCAGTCAAATACTCATCATCATATCAGCCGTACGACGCCCACTGCTGGACATAAGCCTCCTCCAAGGATCTCCACAACGATCGGTCCTGTGCTGCCCGCATCCAGCGTTTTCCAGCGACCTTGACCAGATCGTCGATCCACCTCGTAGCGGGCCTACCCACTGAGCGTCGTCCGGCACGCGGTCGCCATTCGAGAACCTTTCCGCCCCAACGGCCATCAGTTCTCTTTGCTATGTGTCCTGCCCATTGCCACTTCAGCTTCGCAATTCTTTGAGCTATGTCGGCGGTTTTTGTTCTCCTACGGATCTCTTCATTTCTGATTCGATCGCGTAGGGAAACACCAAGCATAGCTCTCTCCATTGCCCGCTGGGCGACCTTGAGCCTTCTTATAGTAATACTTAATAATTCTAGTCAAATACTAATACTTAATAATTTGGTACTTATATCTACTGGAATAACCATTGAAATATGTTGGATTATCTGCCAATAAATGTCTCTATTTTAGGGTGGAGGAAAATACCGTAGGGAGAGTTACAGAGAGGGAAATACCGTAGGGAGAGTTACAGAGAGGGAAATACGTTGGCAAAATATTTAAAATTCAAAACTTCATTTGCATGTAAAAATAAAAGTGAGTAACTAAATAAATTTGATCCCTTTCTCATTGCATACTTTAGTTCTGTTTCATTAGAAAACATTGTTTTGATAATACGTATGTATATTTAAACAGAGGTTTCATACTAGAATTGTTTGTTGTCGCCAACAGTGGTCGTTATCTTGGGTATTCGAAATTCTTAACAAATGACTGCGTTATCAAAATAACCGTCCGAGTAGTGAGCAATTTCAGATGGTGGGCGAGATGCGGAGTGACATGTGAGGTTGAAGAGTGGAACAATTCCTGATTAACACTGATTCGATGTCGTGTGCTCGACGCCACGAGACATGGCGTCACTCCGAGTCGTCAAGTTACCTAAATGTCGAAAACTAACACTTTGTGATTAAACTAAACCAAAAGACATTGGGACCCTTACTATGGAAAAAATACCCACGGCAAACACTGTTGAATGATACCTCATTTTAAAGCCCGAGACGTCTACATGTACTGGTTTAAAGAGCATTACTGTGGGGTATGGGAATATGAAGCATTTTTAGTTCAAAAAGTGACTCCAAATATCAGGTTTATATTAAAGTAAAATAAATGTTATTACGGAAAGCTCATTGTTTCTTATTATAATAATAATAGTATGATTACATTTACTCTCCTAACTATCTTTTTTTACAAAGTCATGATAATAATCTCAATAACGATGTAGGTATAAAAGAAAAAATGTAACGTTTTTATTCATAAATCTTTATTATTCATCGTAATCTATCATAAAAACAGTATCTAGAAATGCAGCTGATGCTAGGTTAACATCTTCGTGTCTCGCCCACGCTTGATAATATATCATGCTGGCAATGTGTGCACAACATACAAAAATGACGTCCAAAAATGGAATTCGTCGTCATCAAAACTGTCGAGATTTTCAAAATCTTGTTTTCTATTTAGGCCCCATTTGTAAATGTTTATATTATGCAGCATAAAATCGCTGTTAAAGTCACGGTGGCCACCTTGTAACAAAAGTTCTTCCCAAACGTTACCTCGCAAGTGTGGGTGGCAAACACGAGTAAGGGAAGGGATATAATAATTATTATTCTTCAGCAGATTGAGCTTCATATAATCAGGCACGGTGTGAGCCGGCGCATTACGACAATTATCAAATATACAACGCCTCGCCGTATTGGACGCGCGAGAGTGCCTGCCAAGACTAAAAGGGCCCAAGGGCAATTGTATCTCCGGCTGCACTGGTGCTGGTGGTTGTACTTGTCTTGGTGGTGCTGGCGGAGTTTTTAAACATCGATTTGCTCTTTGCCTATAAGGATGACATATATAACTTGCGCCATTAAGTAAAATCTGAAAAAAAAAACAAATATTTTTTTCTGTTTCCGACAAGCTCATACATTTTTTTTATAATATTGGTGGCAAATGGGGTCAGTTAGTAGAAACACTTCGTTAAAAAGGCTTAACAAAGAATAATCTACATGAAAAATAACTATGGGATAGTAAACACAAATCGGTTGAATTAGGACCAAGATAATTATCTATTAACCTTTCCAAAAAATAAGGTAAACGAAGAAAAAAGAAATAAGTAGAAATGTAAAAGGTACTTATAAGTTTGTGGCATAACAAAAATCATTGTTAGAAATAATTCGTGAATCAGCCCGATAGCCCTTTCAATGGCTGGTTATATGTAAAAACCTATGAAACGCAATGGAAAAAAATACACACCTCTCGTAGCGCTATTTTTTGTTAAAAAATATCCACATAGCTTTTGTTTGTTTCGAGTAGTGCTTGAGTAAGTCTATGTCTTCTACGCCGTAACACAGATCTATCACACACAATACAACGGTTAGGTCTTTCCATTTCAACTTAATTCCAATCCAAAACAGAAAAATCGAAAAGTCCGTAAACATAGCCAAAGGTTGTATGTAAGAAACTTCAGAAACAGGGAAGGAACGCACAGATCGCTACGACAAATGACGAAGGACTGCAACAGGGAGGAGGGCACATTGTACTTTCAAGCGATGCGATGACGTGCGCACGCGCAGGTAGCGAGACCAGTTTTTTATCTACCAGCCCCTCTCGTACCTCACTGAGTCTAATTATCTTAATTAATTACTAATATTATTGAATATTAAAACGTGCAAAAATTAAAACATATTTATGTCATTATCTCAACATTCCCATTACTTTATTTTAAAAAAACTACACAGTTATAAAATATGTATGGTTATCTAAAAACTACTATAAGTTTCATTCGTGTTTGCTGAATTTCGCAAAGCGGGTCAGAAAGGTCCCAATGTCTTTTGCCTTGAATAGCGTGTGTATGAGGTAAACAAAAGACATTTCTTCATATGTAAATAAAGGATATATAAATAAATAATTAAAGGAAATTATTACATATAAAAATACGCATATTGTAAAGATTACATTAATGAGTACTTCAATTAATATTAATTGATTCTTCCTATCTAAACTATTCAATAAATAAACCTTTTCCTGTTAAATATTTTCTTTCTTAAGGCTTTGCTTTCACATATAACTTATATGTTCCTTATTGCTTATATGATATAAGCAATGAAGGAACTAGTAGAAAGAAAGAAATACTTACCAACTTTAAAATGTGATTAAATAGTCGCTGTATTGTCCCAATAAAATTATACTAGATTAAAAAATCTAAAAATCCCACGTTTTTCAATGTCCTAAAAAGAATAAAATAACCCTGCGGGGCAAAGCGAGGGGCCACTCAAAACGTGGGGGCGCATATTACTAAGAGGAGATTTTAAAGAGATGAATGACATGCATTGATGCCGATTATTGTAAAGATGGGACATGAATCTTTTTAGGACATTGAAAAACGTGGGATTTTTAGATTTTTTAAATCTCGTATAATTATTTTATTCTTTTTAATTATTAACTCAACGAAGTAACCATGTGTTACGCAACAATCGGATAAGCCCCATACAAAAGTGAAAGTTGCCGAAAGTGGACCTGAAAGTGCATCTGGAAAGTTGAAAGTTGCTTTAGAGTGCATTGTCATCGGGTTCTGAACTATCCTGAAAGTTTCAGCTTTCTAGCTTATCGGAAAGTGCCTCAAATTTAAGTTACAAGATTTTGCCCGGACAGACAAACAAATAAGAAAAGTGAGATAAGAAAAACGTGGTAAAAACTACAACTCAGTTTTATGAGTTCAACATGAGATTACTCAATTTGCAATAGTAAAAAATATTACTAGCTACGCTAAACTATAAAAAACTTAATACAATAAAACATTAAATTTTTCATGTATTTTTTATATTGTAGTTAGTATATATATAGTATTATGTAGTTTTAATAATAATTATCATGTCGTTATATAGACTTCCGAGTACAGCCAAATGCCAAGTTCATTTCTTCATACATCGAAGTTCTATGGCTTCAAATATAATTAAGTACTGGTGACTCAAATATTCCTTTTACGTAACAAAAAAGGTTTTCTTTTCATTTAATAATTTATCCCTTTTCATATTATTTTTGGATTATAAACCATGTGCATCATAAAAGCTTAGCTGCGAATATATAATAATTAATTTAATTTCAGCAACTAAAGGCAGATGGGTTAATATACTCTTAACATATAAGCGATAAAGTATTTGTAGTAATCGTGTATAATAACAAATCTAGTGTTTCTCAGATGACTTATTTTAGTTACAAGTAATTCGGTGTATTTCCCAAATTTTAATTTTATTATGATCAAGTATTTAATTACAATTAATAATTGCACTTTTATCAAATAAATATATATATTAATGTAAACCACTAATGATACAGTGCAGTTAGGTGAGAGTACCCATTAAAAGACGTACATTTAGTAATCATAACCTGCAATGTGTATAGAGACATTTAACAATATGAAAACCCATGAATCATAACCATTATCACATCATTAACACTATACATTAGGAATTGATCTAGATCTAGAGTTCTGGAAGATCAAAGAAAGGAAACGTCACAAATTTTCATCAGCAGCGACCAGTGACTGCCTTCTAAGGAGAGTTGTTAATAACGCATCTGTCAGGACAGAACGTATACCGCTGCGTTGCGGATGAGATCGTGTATATAGTTCTCTGCCATTTTGAAACGGCCAGAGTCCGTTTGGGAGTATCATTGAAGAGTGAAATGTCTAGATACCTGTGTTGGTCCGGTCTTGCGCTGCTCCAAATTTGTGCGAGGATCAATGCTATTCTTGGTACATAATGTGTTGTGCTTGTGCGATATTAGAGTGTACAGAAGGTTCCAGAAAACTGGTGCCTTCAGTTGTAGACCAAGAATCAGCCGCCTGCGGTCTACCTCAGAAAGAGATGACAGATTTGTTGTCTCAATTTCATTGCGAAATCGACCGGTGTTGATGTGCAGCAAGAATTGAGACGCGTTCGAGGGGTGACTCTCAGTGAGTGGACAGTAAAAAAAACGTCTGAGAGAAGCCAACCTTACTCCAAAACGGCCTGCCACAGGCCCCAAAATTGACAGCAAGCCAGCGACAAATGCGGCTCAATTTGCTCAGGAACATCTCGATAAGACTATTGACCAATGGCGGTCGGTGTTGTTCAGCGATGAGTACAGAATGTGTCTTTATAATAGTGACAGAGTCTACAGATGTCCTCGAGAACGATTGGCGCAGTGTTGATTTGCTGAAACAGTAGCATACGGCGACGGCTCCTGCATGATGTGGGCCGGTATATCGTTGGAAGGAAAAACCGAGCTCGTTTAGGGCAGGGCAAGTAATGACAGCAATAAATATTTATTTTTGTAAAGAAAAATAATTATTTTGCAATAACCAGAAAGGATAGCTTTTCCTGAAATCCTTACTTTGCCACTGCTCTCATTTGAATGACATTATTTAAAAACACCTAATGAAATTTTTCAATAAAGGTATCAATTTAAAGCTGAAGAATCACGCTTTTAAATAATTTATATTTTTTAAAGGATGTTATTTGTTTCGCGGAAAAAATACATTAGTGTAGTTTCAACCGGCGTTTCTTTAAACTTTATAACAAAGAAAAAATTTCGTAGTCTAAAAAAATGGACATATGGTATCTTAAATCGTTTTGAAGACTGTGATGTGTTCTCTAAATCTGTAGTAGACTGTTTTGTTTTATCATCAATAGCTTTCGCAGCGCGTGCGATGCATTGAGTAGGTAATTTTAAGAATCTTATGTTTTAATATAAAATGTAGTATAATTGGGTAGATATAATAAGTCCATTCTAAATATTAGTGTGGTATTTATTTTAATCGAATGAACAGTTTCTAAAATTATATTCTATATCCAAACTTACTTACTTTAGAGTTATTACTAGTGATACTAGAGGCGATGTTGGCAATTTCATTTAGACAAATGACAAATTTCTAGTGGGTTTATAATTAGATTAAATATCATTGTACCTTCATTAATCATTTAGGTAGGTAGTACCACAACTTTGTGTTGCCATGTTTATATGGGTATCCATTTTGTTAATGAATGCGTTATTCCAATATGCGATAGACCTTACTTTATATGAATTGAAATATGTACAGAGGTACGTACATATGTACGTAGGTTCCTTATGTCAATGTTGTTTACGGGCATCCTTACTAAATAGGTACCTACCGCTTGAAAATTATCAGGGATTCGGTAATTGCTGAATACTTTTTATTGTGGCATAAAAAAATCAACTTTACAAATAGCGCTCATATCTGTGGGGGCTTATAAAATTATCGTATGTCGCTCGTCATATGAGTCGAAAACATGACGTGAAATAAGTCGAAAACATGACATGAAATATTGTGGGTACTATCAAAACATTTGTAACGGCAAAGTCGTTCTCTCAAAGTTCATTGATTATATAAGGTGACAAATTGTGAACTATGTGACAATGTTATAGTAAAAATACTTGTATCGTAGGAATAAGTGCGAAATAACAAAAAAAGTTACACTTGACTTTAAAATTTTTGAGACATCTACCTATAATTTTAATTTTAAACCAGTCCTTTTGATTCACATAATGCACATAAGGTACTGAGGTTGACCATCGCAAAATGTTGCCACCACAATGATAATAAAATCAAGAGCAAAACCTACAGACGACACGCCAGAGATGATACCTTGTGTTTGGCAACGGATCCCTTCATCGAAAAAGAAAAAAAGAGAAAACTTAACCTGCAAAGTGGTTCTGTTTCCACCACAAATAGATATATTCAGACTTACTACTAGACTCCAACGATAATAAATTTATCTGAAATTCCCGAACAAACAAGTAGCTTTCAACTATCATATATGGAAAAAAGTATATTTATAAACTTGCAAATATAACTAAAACAGTATGAGGTAAAACAATTTCATGTTAAATAATCCACAAAAACTTGACTTGTTTACTCGTCCATTCCATAGAAGACTACAAAAGAAATCCTAACCTTAATAGAATGGTCTCATTTGACACAAATAAAAGATGTCAAATGATACTGTAATAAAAAAATCTCTACACATCTAAACCTCATAGTGCTGTTATCGAGGAAATTGAAGCAACCTGATATAAACTCAGGGGAGAGATTATAAATACACGCTACGGATCCGAAAAAAGGCAAACTTAAGTTTTTTTGTAAATGTCGAACAGAGTGTCAATAATAAAAGTATTAGAACAATCAAGTACAAAAACAGCTAATGCTTTAAAATAGAACATCCCCATAAACCATATAAATCCAGTAATTTAAAAAAATGAGCTGTATGTATCACCTACACTAAACCTACTATCGTACGCTGACATAGTGAAAAAGAACGCTGAAAAATGATACATTAATAATACTGTTGAATACTTTCAAGTGAAGAAATGACATTTTCATTCAAGAAATTAGTTTTCTAATGGGAGTTATTACTACGTTAATAACTGAACAATCACTTTGACTTTTCCACGGACAACTATGTGAAAACCATCAGTCAATACACGTGAACGAGAAAAGTTAATTGAATGCAATAAACTTGATGTCGTACTAGTTTCAATGTCAGGTCACTATTAAAATGTCTATAAATATTTGCCATATACATAAATGTTGTCCATTTTTAATTATTAGTTAAGTGCATGCTGGAATAATATCACACATCAACTACTCGAACCGTATTAACGGAACACATCCAAGCGGCTTCTATTGAATAAAAATATAGAGCTGAAGAGACGCATTATTTTAGTTCCCGTGAGCAACGTTTCTTTGCGGGTGGTGACTGCCAATCATAACTTTTTGGGGTGTGCGAGTCACAATGGCAAAAGCTCAAGAATTAAAATGGAGCACTGAAGCTAATTGCCTCTAAATTTTAACGGGAGAACTATCATACTAATTGAAGATGATGAACATGGGATTATGTTATGACACAATAGATCATGAGATTAATAATAATCTCATGATCTATTGTGTTACTATAAAGCTTATATGGCTTTATGGTATGCAATTGTGATATTCAAAGAGCTCAAAACATTATACTCCGATCTCTTATTGGTGCTTCATGCTACACGAGCGACACCGGTAGACGCTTTGTAATTATACCAGAGGTAATTTACCATTCACATTGTAGGCACCATTTTTCGAGTTATGGTCATGTACCGTGATCTCCAATCTGCCTGCCAAGAGCGGATATTATCATAATATCTTCCATTTTTGCGAGAGGCTTCCATCTAGCATTGGACATCTTTCGATGACGAGATGATAAGATAGGTATAGGTCGAATCGTTTCCGGGCACAGATCATCTAGCCCAGTCAAAGATCTTCTATTTCAACATCCATAACACAGCTACATTCTAGAGCATATTTGAAGTCCTCTTTTGTATATTTAGAAGTATATTATTATGATGTACTTAAACTGTGTGGCGTTGGAATCCTTCGTCTTGTTTAGCAGAAATTAACCTATAGTATCAATTAAATTCGGTATTGATGGAATATAGTTTGGCAAATATAAACGATATTCTAATAAGGATACAGGAGTAATCCAAAATGGGGCAACCAACTCAACTTAAAGAGTTAGGCAAAATGGGGCATAATAATCTAATAGTTTCATCATTAACTAACGAAAATTAAAATAAATATTCAAGTCAACACTGAACAGTGATGACCGTTAAACGAATAAATATGAGACACATACAGTCGTTTATACACATCTCATTTGAAACACTAAAGTCAACCGAGGACTGAGTGCTCATTCTTAATATTTGTATGGGTTGGTTGAAATCAGTTTGAAATTTATAATACTTACTTGGCAACTGGCACGTTGGTGAGGCATAAGAAGTTGTTACGAACACTGCGCAGGCTAGCCAGGACTTGCGCGAACGGCGTCACGATCAAGTCTTCGCCGTGGCTGTAGACAAAAATAGCTCTATTAATGAAAGAACGAGGCACGAAATACTTAACTTTTCGTTTTACTAAAAATAACTTATATGTGCGGACAACGGTTCCATTTATTAAAGACTTATAAATAACGCACTCATAAGGACTGATACTTGTAGACAAAAATATAAAATCATCGTAATAGGGCATTGCAGATCGGATTCTTGGAGACAACTGTGCCTACATCACTGAATGACTAGTGATTTTCAAGGTTTTCTACCCGTCAAAAATATATAAATGTAATGATTTAGCTAAGGCATATACGAGGAAGTCATTGTGTATAGCAAATAAAAACGTCTTGTGATTTTTTCTGTAACGCATGGCACTTAACTTACTCAAATAAATAAAATCAGGAAAAAGGTTTCATTACCAAATCATTAATTTGCCAGTCGCTGTAGGTCAATAATATGAACATACATTGGTCATAATACGGGCACCGAATAAAATGCTTTGATTTATTTAAAAATATAATTGAACTTATTTACCCTGTGAAACTCCAACAAACGAATTACCAAGAAACTCATTTATTCCCCTGAAGAAAGAAATACAACCTCTCCTAAATTTTGCTCCATATGAATTTAATGATGCTTTAAATTCATACTCAATTTCGAATATCTTATTTTTGTAATTAGCTTGCATTTTATTTATTCGCAAGCTAAATATAACAAGATTGTTGTTAAAACATTTTATCAAGTGTTTTTGTTTAATATAAATGTTGTTTTTGTTTGTTAGGATAAACATTCAGACGACATTAAGATTTTGAGGTCAATGCACAGACGATAATTTAAACTTTGATGGTCGCAAATAAGCGTCTAGATTTTGTAACACAAAAGCCTTTATATTGTCGATTGTTTTCAAATTACTTAGAAATGTAAAAATCTTTAATCAGATTTGTATTTTTTTACACAACTGCTCAAAAAAGGAGCGCTATCTGTTCAGGGTTTATGTATGTATGTGTATTCATTCATTACCCCATAACTTCTAAAGGCTCAGAGTTATGGATTTATCGTAACAATCCTTATATCGTCCCGATTGTCACTTCCTATAATAAAAATTAAAATTAATATGGCGACTGTATGGCGCCAGTTAGAGAAGTGCAAGAAAATGCACGATTGCAATCTACACAGATGACCCACTAGTTAGTAGCTAAAATTGTGTGTCAAATAAAATTAGTATTTAATAAGTTATTACTGAGTATAAAATAAATTATTATATTTTAAACTACTGTAATAGAAAAATACTATAAAAAATCATAAAAAGAATATATTATTTCACTTGACCATATTAAATATTATATAACTGTTATTCCGTAATATTGCATCTCTTTTTTTCCATCGAGCATCCAGACGCACTGCGGGCTACCACCCTTTCTTGGTTGCTATTCCTACTTGTCGCACCAAGCGGTTCGCAACATCCTTCATAGTGCGCACAGCAAAGGAGTGGAACTCCCTCCCAGGTGTCTATTCACCTGACCATTTTCAAAGCCAGGGTGGACAGACACCTACTGGGTTAGCTGGTTCCGTCGTGGATCCTGTCTACGCCCCCGGGTTTGATTGGGGTCAAGAGCAAAAAATGTACCTGACTAAAATTATGTCAATAGTGAACAGGGTGATAACTTGTAGGTACACAATAATTAATTAAGCTTTAATAGGAAAATAAACTATCCTATATTTTATTTCCTTTATTCTACAGTATGAGGTAACAGACGGAAGATGGTTAGGAATAGGGTATGGAGTAGATATATGTTACGCAGACTCACAATTGTTATTAGAAACGGCTGGCCAAGGGTTTCCTTGCCACATTGAGTGGAATAGTTTTTTTTTTTAATTTGGAATGGATTCGCTCTTGATCCCAATCAAGCCTAGGGCCAAGACAGGATCCACAATGGAACGAGCTACCCCAGAAATTTGATATGGGTTACGTCTCGCGAATCAATATGGCTCACTCCGATGGATAAAGAAGTTTAATTGGTTCCACAGACCCTTTACAAGAGTGTTCCTATTAAAATACGTTTTGTCTATACGAACTACTACTTAATATTCTTTTTTAGAAATAAATGAACTACGGTAGGTATCTAAACGCTTACGCCTTAGTCTATAATCATTACACTGTGAGTTCTTTTTGACAAGCTACAAGTTCTTTGCTATGATAAAAAAAATGCTTTAATACATAATCATTGAATGACATTTGGTAACTTTACAATTATTTCTATAATAAGCTTGCACTCTAAAAATGGCAACCGGAATGGTTTAAAAATAAACAAAAAATAGGTTCATGCATTAAGAAATAGACTTATTTGAACAAGGTTCAATAACAATGTATTCGATCACTTTTGAGTGCAGAATATTAGATTTATAATTTGTTCGATTTTGCCAAGACAAATTTTGTATGGCGCCATTGAAGTGTAGGCGTATTACAGTATACCTCGCCTCTTGAATACCATGCCTATACTTCAGATTGTTTGTTTATAATAAATTATATTATTTCCCAGTTCATTGAAACAAATCAACGATAAAAATAAATGTATAGCTGATAAGAGTTTGTTACGCCATCTGTGAACACTTGTCTAATCCAAAAGTAACGTGCGTGCTGTTGCGAGTTGTCACTCGATGCTAGCAGATTGCGCTAGTAGTCTTTAGATTAAGTACAACATTTTTCTTTATGAAAGCTGGTAACGAGATTTTTTTATTTTAATGATAAAACATACAATATTAGGCAACAGAATAAAATATTTTTGTTTTGCTAATACCTAAGTATCAGATTGTTTTAATATTGGTTGGCTGGTTAACATTTGTGGTGGGTCAGCCTCGGCTCGCTCCTCATGTTACTTTGTTATTGAGTTACGCACGTGAAAGTAATATGATACTTTACGTTGCTATAGAAAAGACCAGGATATCATCTGGAACCTAATTGCTTTAAATTTTCTTTAGTCGAATATTTGGATAAGAGTTTAATGGTGTTATTTTAATAACTGTTAGGTGATCTACATTTTTCTATCCAGCATCTACGCGTATAATTCGTTGCCTGAAGTATCATAAAATGTCTGAGAGTTGAAAATAATAATGTATGTCCATATAAATACAGTTCTTGCAAACATTTATGTAACGAGTGGAGGGCGTAGTATGAAGAATGGGGTGCTTAAATGCGGTCAACTCGTAAATTGTCATACATGTAACATTTTATGCAGTTCTACAAATAAAAATATTTGAATATCTATGTAACTTTAAGTTAATAAACAGCAAACACTATGATGAACCGGAATTAAAACAACTATTATCATTGTACTGGTGAAATTTTGTTATGAATATGAAAATAGAAACAACATAAGACTAAATTTGCCTTTTTTACCCATGGAAAAGTTAGCCTAGAAGTTTTCAAATTTTATAATTTGAAAACTTCTTTGAAGTATCTTAGCGTGAAATATCGTGGTATTAATATTAAATTTTATTATCATGGTTAGAAAAAAAAGAATAAAAAGGCAATTCGAAGAAATATATACATGACCATATACTTCGTTTATTTTGCTTTTAAAAAGAGTCGTATTCCCCCCAAACTCGCGTGTTTTTTCAATATAAATTGTATTTTTAAAATATGTATTGTGAAAATTGCATAAAAATCGAAATAATATGTTTGTCAACAAATAGGCAACCGACAAATAATTTAGATCTAAAAGTTTATCTCTTTTTTAGATAAAATCTTTTTAGGAGTAAGTTTTTGATATATTACTTAGTAGACCTGGCGGACATCGTCATGCTGGCAATTATTGGATTTAAAAATAATTATTCCGCTTAATTAATTAAAAGTGATTTAACAAACTATATTAACGAATATGAATATAAGTTATCCGAAATAAAAAATATTTGATTCGATTTTGGAAAAAAGTTGCTGAATATAGTTTTTAAATTCCTTTTAGATTTACACCAAAATTCAACGCCACCATAAACGTAACAACAAAAGTTGTATTTTAAATCTGTTTATTACTCATAAGTCATAACCATGTGAACCTGAGATCATGTGAAGTGACGTTTAGTGATTTTGGCTACGAGACTCTGGAGCTATGCCCAGTGGATCACGTGGGAAATAGTTTATGCACGAAAACACGTGCGCCCTAGATTTAGGGCTACTACAAAAGTGAAAAAAAATTAACAACTTTATATTTTGAAATAAATAGTTTATCAAATGAAATTAAATTGTTTATTTGTAATGACGAAATAACAGCATTTTACCAAATACATATGAAAAAATATAAGGTGCTTATGGCCCAAAACCACGAAGGTGGTGAATTTGCTTTGGCAGCTCATAAAAAAATGAATCTGTATGAATTTTAGTAAATAAGCATTTGAAACTATTGTAATTAGTCGGATATACCTATACTTTAAATAATATACTTCAAAAATAACTAATTGTCAATAATTTAACAAAAAATAAAGTCATTTCGGGAACGCGTCCAAAATCACAACTTGTAGCTTCATCTTACTCAAAAATGTAGTAAAATCCAACTTTAAACATTTTCAATAATCATTATGAGTTATAGTAGTGCAATTTGCTTCATCAAGAGTCAGAGATAAATACATTGCTGATGCCATATCATTTAATAAAAAAAACGCACCTGATGGTCTGAATACTTCTCATCTAGGGTTGAACATAGAAAAAAAACCTATTTATATAAGTGAGCATTTGTCTCCTGCGAATAGACATCTTCACGCAATGACTCGTCAACAAGCTAGAAATAAAGGATACAAATATGTATGGGTAATAATTGGCCGAATCTTCATAAGAAAAAATGACAATGCAGAAGTTAAGTGGATTAAATCTATAGACAGTTTAAATAAAATAGTTTAATTACATTAAGTTTAAAATAGTCCATGTAATTAGTTTAAGTTTTTTTATAAAAATGTATTCCTTATCAGTGTACTACCAAAATTGTAGGGGTCTAAGAACCAAAACGAGTAATTTTTATCTTAACTGCTTAAAATGTAATTACGATATTATAATACTGACAGAAACTTGGTTGAATAGTAGTGTGTTTGATACTGAACTTTTTAATGAAAAATACACAGTATTTAGGAAGGACAGGGAAATCTCAGGAATTAAAAAGAATAAATCCAAAGAGGGTGGTGGTGTGTTGATAGGGGTTTTGAAAAAGTTTATTGTAAGACGTAATTATAAGTGGGAGAGTCAGTGTGAGGAATTATGGATTTCGATGGATGTGTCGCAATTTAGCAACTTTAAGTCGCTCTCTTTTTGTGCGGTGTATTTGCCACCTCCAGTAAACAAAAAGTCACTAGATTATTTTATTAGTCACTTTAACTCAGTTTTGGAAATGACAGATTCTAATGTTGTTGTAGTTGGAGATTTTAACCTCGGCATTATAGACTGGGAACTTGCAAAGACAGCTAATTACTTGGTTCGGGGTCCTAGTCAATTGTTGATTGATTTTTGTAACCTTCATAATTTTAAACAATTTAATACAAATATTAATGTCAACAAAAGAATACTCGATTTAGTTTTGAGCGGCGGCATAGAATGCAATGTTACAAAAGCTTCAGAAATATTAACAAAAGTGGACCCACAGCACCCCCCATTACATATTGTTATTCCTACCAAATCTAAGGACGACTGCTATAGATTAGAGTACAATAATAATCAATCAAGAAGAAATTTTTATAGAGCCAATTATGATGAAATATGTAACTATTTAAGTGAAATTGATTGGGATCGTGAATTTCATGACAAAAAAGATGTAAATGTTCTAGTTGATATATTTTACCACCATGTAAATCAGGCAATATCCAAGTTCGTGCCTTATTCCAAAAATAGAAATAAAAAATATCCAGTCTGGTATAGTACTGCTTTAATAAGAACATTCAAAGAGAGGTACAATATAAGGCGTAGGTTTAAGAAATATGGGAATCCAAGGGATAAACTTACTCTGGACTTACTAAACAATAGATTAGCGAGGCTTACTCGAGAATGTTATAAGGCTTATTGTAATAATGTTGAAGATCTTATTTCTGGGAATCCAAAGTTTTTCTGGTCTGTGATTAAATTAAAAAGGGGTGGAAAAGGTAGTTACCCATCAACCATAGCTAACGATATCCAAACTTCATCTGATGTAACCGAAATTTGTAATATGTTTGCAACTCACTTTGCATCAGTTTATAGTAATCAAAACGGTGATGGTTTCAGTACCATTGCACTCAAAACTATCCCGAGCCCTTCTCATAGTAGTTCCTTCATATTACCTGTGATAGACTGTGAGGAAATTGCTATGAAATAAAAGAATCTTGATGCTTCCAAGGGTCCGGGTCCGGATAATATTCCTCCGCTATTTCTATCCAAGTGTAATAGGGTATTAGCAAAACCTTTACAACTAATTTACAACGTTTCTCTAAGTTCCGGAACATTTCCTGAGATTTGGAAGCAGGCAAAAGTTATCTCAATTCATAAAAGTAACGATATTGGTTTCGTAAAAAACTATAGGCCAATATCAATTTTGTCAATTGCTGCTAAAATTTTTGAATCTATTCTTTGTCCTATTATACAGTCTTATTTTAAGCAATTTTTAAGTGACCATCAGCATGGTTTTGTTAAAGCTAGGTCAACTACAACAAATTTAGTTTTATATACAGAACATCTTATTGAAGCCGTTGATTCCGGCAAGCAAGTGGATGTGTTATACACAGATTTAAGCAAGGCCTTCGATAAAGTGTCACACCATATACTTTTGGAAAAACTTTGTGCTTATGGTTTTTTTGGACCAGCATTGGACTGGGTTTCATCTTATTTAACCAATCGTAAATTTTATGTTGTGGTTAATGGTTTCCAGTCTAATTACGCTCAGATTTCCTCAGGTGTGCCGCAGGGTTCACATTTGGGACCAATATTTTTCAATATATTTATTAATGACCTTCCAAGTTGCTTCCATCACTCCATCCCATTCATGTATGCTGACGATCTTAAGTTTTTAAGAATCGTCGATAGTGCTAACGATGTATTGCTCATGCAGAATGACTTTGATCGTTTTATTGAATGGTGCCAGACCAATAAAATGTCACTAAACCTTTCTAAGTGCTTTCATATGAAGGTCACGAGGAAATTGGAGGTAATCCCATCAGTCTACAAAGCGGAGGGTAGTGAAATAATGGAAGTTAATGAGATCCAGGACCTGAGGGTGATAATTGACTCTAAACTTACCTTTGTACCGCATATCAATAACATTATAACTAAAGCCTTGCGAATGTTGGGGTTCGTTCTAAGAAATAGCAAACTGTTTCAAAGGCACACGACTACGATTCTACTCTATAACTGTTATGTTCGCAACATATTGGAATATTGTGGTATTGTCTGGCGTCCACACTTTGCGACACATGCTCTTAGAATAGAGAGGATACAAAAGCGATGTTTGCGGTGTCTGTCAAGGAGAGCTGGGATGTCATATAGACATTATTCTTATTCAGGGACTCTCAAACGATTCAATATGACGCCATTGAAAATTCGAGGTGATGTGCGTGACCTTACATTTCTTCATGGGTTACTTAGAAATGAAATTGATTGTCCACAGCTACTCCATAAATTTAAATTTAGAATACCGTATAGATATCCCAGATCGACTATAAAACCGTTTTGTCTTCCAAAACACCGAACTATATTTGGAGAAAATTCACCAGTCCCACGGTTAGGTAGGCTTTATAATAGCATCAGTGATGATGATATAGATATAAATTGGCATTCTAAATTAAAATTTAAAAAGCATCTTTTTAATATTTTTTTGCGTCAATAGATATATAGCAGATAGGTTTAAGTTTTAGTGTTTTAAGGTGGATGGCATGCTGCATTTACCTATAAGTGTCTTTGCATTTATTGAATGTATATTTTTTTTCTTTAACTGCTCATGTAAAAATGTACAAGACGTTGGTGAATAAATAAATAAATAAATGAAATGAAATGAGTAAATTGGTTCCTAAAAATAAGCTTTTTAATCTAAATTAGACAAAATAAATATATTTTTAATGCAGGATTCGTCAAAAACATGTCCAACAAAGTATACGTCATATTTGTGAACGAAGCAATAAAAAGGCGAAAGTTTGATTTCTGAACGTATCTTTTGGCGCTAGTGTGGTGCAGTAGTGAACAAGTGTTTTGTGAGTCAGGCGTCATTTGTTTTGTTGGCAAATATATATTAAATTCAATGGTAAGTACATTTCCAATCAGCTTATATTAATCGTACCTTTATTATATATCATTACGGGAACGCGTGTAACTCATTGTTAAATCAAAATGCCAGTTATTTCATATCTAATTCTTAAAAATATTCTTGTTACATTGACGCTAACCTCTAAATATGGCCTCTAAGATGGCGGGCGCCGGAATAAAGCGCGCGAATGTTTGAAAACGTCATTCCAGGAACAGTCATTATGGTAACGTTCCCGAATATGACGGGGCGTTTCCGGAATGACTTTGACGTTCCCGGTATGACGTTATTAATGCTAAATAAATATAAAATTAGTATTTTGTGGGAATTACAGTTTCATTTTTACTTGCAGCAAACATGGAAACAAATGAAAATGGGAAGACCAAAAAAAAATCTAAATAAGCACTTAAAAAGTAAGTTTGCCTTATTGACGCCACAGAGAAAAAGCTAATGTAGAAAAAGATTTTTTTAGATAATATGAACAAAATGAAATTAAACGAGCTAAAGACAGGGAGTACTACCAGAAAAAGAAAGCCGAAAAAAAGGTAAATAAAATATCGGATTTAACTGAACGTGAAAAACGAGCGCTAAGAAAACAATGGAAAGAAGCATCAAAAAAGTATAGAGCCAAGAATAAGATGTTAGCAAAGGCAGTCAGTAATACGCCTCCACCTTCAGATAATGAGTTAGACATGCCATTATTACCATTACCGCCCTCTCGCGATTTAACGCGAAAACAACGTGGAAGAAAAAAAGTAAAAAAAGATCTAACAAAAGCATATCGAAAAATATTAAAGCAAAAAGCTATAATTAGAGAACTGAAACGCAAAAATTATGCACTAAGGAAAAAACTAAATAGAAAGGAACAATTACAGGCGAAGAAGAATACAGTAGACGACAATATGTCTCCTAATAGCAAAGTGAATGACTTAATCAAAGATATACCTGTACCTGTGCCTCCTCAAGTACGCAAGCACCTTTTATTTGGGGAGGTATTATCAACTCAACTGAAGACGAACGCAACATCTTTGCCGAAAAACTCGAAAGAGAAAGAAGTTTTCCAAAAATGTGTCAGTGGCACGGACATTAGGAAATATAAATTGTTGCATATGGCCAAGACATTTATGCCTAAAGAAAAAAATAACAAAACCATTCTTAAATCAGACCAAAAAGTTCGCGAATTAGTTTTGAAGCCGGATGTACGCCAAACGATCAAGGAATTTTTCCAAAAAGACGATGTTAGTAGACTAAAGAATACCGTAGTTAGAATGAAACATAGTTTCAGTTGTCAAATATTAAATTTAAGAATAGTTATGTATAACTAAGTAACATATTATAAAAGCTTAAAAAAATATTTGTTACCAATTTCGTTTTATTTTTGCAATTGTCAATTCTATAATGTTATTAAACTACTATAAGGATTGATTAAATATTATAAAGAATATATATTTGCATTTATTACTTCAGAAAACACCCTTACCAGTTTCAAATTTCTGACTACATCATTCAGTGAACGCCTCAGTCAATCCGGGAACACTAAATCATTTTCGAGAACACCACGTTTTTATGGTTTTTCATTAGTAATTTCAAATATTTTTGAACAGATAATTTTTTACATATAAATAAAATAAAGTTCTTGTTATGATCATAACCAAGTTTACGTTTTAAGTCATTGGTATTCTCTAATATAATAACTATAATGCATGAAATTTGGAACTTATGGTCATTTTGAATTTCATTTAATTTTTTTGGGAAATGGGCTCATATTTCTACAAAATTTTCTTTTGCACTTAGTTTACTGTAATAAGATACTGTAAAAAATAAAAAATAATTAATGGTTTTAAGAAAGCTTTGATTTATAAAAAGAAAAATAATATCGTTCCCGGTATGACGAATTTTACTGAGGAGTTTGCTTAAAATCGCTATAATAAAAAAAATAAAAAAAACTGTGCGCGCTCCTTTTAAATCTTTTAAGATCAATAATGAAGCAATTTCTTTTAGTGTTTAATTTTGCTATTCCTTTTAAAATTTTACGTGCAAATTACCAAAACAGAATTCGCCACCTTCGTGGTTTTGGGCCTTATAACAAAAAAGGTTTTTAAAAATTGATTGTTTGTTCAATTCAATTAGCCGGAGCAACCAGTTCCGGCAAATCTCTAAAACAGCTGAGCTGATTTGTGAAGTGTGATTTTGTGAATTGTGAAGTGATTTGAAAGTGAAAAATAAGCTGATTTATTTGCATAGTCAGCGAAAATCTAAAAGCAAATAAAGAGTATTTCAAATCACGCCGGGCGCAATAATCAATAATTCAACTCGCAAAGTTCCTTACAGACCTATTGATTTTATGTGGCGTCTTTGACGAGCTAACTGATGCATGTAATAGATTCGACGTGTAGGCAACCCTACAGCTTTCCTACCAAATGATTTTATTTGTGTTCGTTTATGTAACTCTGACAGGCTAGTTGATGAGAAACTAATAGGTAGTCGCTAAATAAAAATCTATGTGGGTCAAAGTATTTGTAGAAGCAGCTTGTAGAACAACAAGATATCTGAGATGCAACGTATTGTATTTTCTATAAACCGAGTATGTAGGGTACACATTTTGATACTAAAATGGATCTAATCAATGACGACTAGAGTTGAAATCTTGATAGCACCTGTTAAAACCATTGAGCTGGCCCTTAAATTAACGTTAACGAACGACTGCAGTGAGTGACCACTTGTCTCGTTTGCCAACATCCTGCTTAAAAGTTATTCAATGTCTGCAGAGATATTCTGACTGATCATCTGACTTCATATACAATAGTAGAAGTATATTGTAAATCAATATTGTCTAACTTTGGAGTCCGATATGCCCACCGAGAGATAATTTATTATATTACCCTTATCGTCAAATCTGTTACATAAGAAGAGGATTGAATAAGAAGAGATTAAGAATAAGAAGAATAGAAGAGGACATGGATGTGTTGTTTCCTTGAATGTATATTACCCCGCATTAAATTCTTTAAATCAAATTATAATAATAACAAACGTAGAAGGTAGGTATATTTTAAAATATATTTTTCATAAAACTTATATAATGAGCTACAACGATATTTTAAAACGCTTAGGAAATAATATCTCGATCCAAAACTAAGACTGAATATATAATAAATTCAAAGTCTATAAAGGAAGTATGGACTCATAAGAATTATATTAAAATAGACAATGTTTAGTAATGTAGATTATTATGGAGATATAATATTGTCCTGATACATGTATCTCGTATAATTTAATATAAGATATGGAGAGGGAAAGAAACTAGGTCGCCATCCCAATTCTCTGAGTAACTTACGGTAGTTATACGCATCTACCGGAATGAGAATATAGCCTCTCATCTACTGAAACGAAATAAACAAAACGAGATTTTGTTTATGATCAGAAGTGCGCCAATACGTCGCTAAATACTATTAATAATAAAATACTGACATGATAAATGAAGTAAACAGTAGGTACTAAATGCAAATGCTGGGTATGACTCACATAATAACATGCGTCTAGTGTGTTTACCAGTTTCGCCAAAAAGTGTTTTAGCTTTGAAGTTATATATTTAGTTCTTTACTTCCGCGCCTCTCAAACATTGAAATAAAACTGCTTTAACCGGATTCATTTCTCGTTTAATTTGATTTTAGATCTAATGCTGACGTTTCGACTACTTACTTTGTAGGAGCTGTGCTCACAGGATGACTAAGACAATGGTCGTAAGAACTATCTGAAGTCAGTACTAACCGCCAATATTATAATCAACCATGTTCCTGATTTTTTTCCCACGTTTTTCTTAGGTCGCTTTCTTGTCTGTTTGCTTGTCTGTCGTCTTGTCTGTCCGGTTGGAATCTTGTACCTCAATTTTGAGGCACTTACCGACCACCTAGCGAGTTGAAACTTTCAGGGTAGCTCAGAACCCGATGACAATGCACGCTTAAACAACTTTCAACTTTCTAGGTGCACTTTCAGATCAACTTTCGGCAACTTTCACTTTTGTATGGGGCTTATCCGATTGTTGCGTAATACATGGTTACTTCGTTGAGTTAATAATTAAAAAGAATAAAATAATAATACTAGATTTAAAAATCCCACATTTTTCAGTGACCAAAAAAGAATAAAATAACCCGGCGGGGCCAAGCGAGGGGCCACTCAAAACGTGGGGGCGCATCTTTACAAATACTCTCAACATCTATACATATCATACATCTCATTACATCTCCCTCTCGCTTGGCCCTCGCTTGGCCCCGCCGGGTTATTTTATTATTTTTTGGTCACTGAAAAACGAAAAAGAATTTTAGATTTTTAAATCTAGTATTATTTTAGTATTTGTATAATAAAAGTTAGCGGCTCCTCCGTTAAATTATACGAATAATAGAAAAGGTTAATTGCATTTTTGTTTTATTTTGCAATCACATATTGTTTATTGAATGGTTTTATTTAATCATTACAGTCTATAACTCGGTTTCAATATCTGTGGACTTCGCTGGAATGTCAAGCCCCCTCCCCGTTCTCTTGTCACCTCCCCGCACTTTTGTTTTGTGCACCGTACCTAAGCGCTGAAGCGACATCATCAGGTCCACAGATATTGTAACCGGGTTGTTGGCAATTTCTAAGAATTATTTATATTAAGAAGGATGTAATTTTTGTAAACATAATATCTACTTAACACAAGTCTATCGCGCAAGCTTAAATTGTTAAAGGTTTATATAATTAATAATTCTCTTTACTCCTCCACTTTTCAGCTCCTGGTAAAATGGTGTCCAAGATTTCTAGCTCGCGACCATGAAAACAATATCATAAAAGTTATGATTCCACTTGTGGCTATAAACGCCTACGTCACGCTTTAATTGGTAAATTGATCAAAACAAAACATCGTGTTAAATGAAAGTATCTATAGATACTTATATATATATACTTTCAACATATATGTTGAAAGCGAAGTTTTAATCTACATAATAACTGCTGTATCATCTTGAGTTTTGTTTCTGTAAACATAGATTAATTGTGCCTGTGAATGTTTTATAAGCTTGCAGTACATTGGTGTACTAAATAAAGCAAAATAATAGTATTAAAAAGTGATGGTTTACTTAGGTTGGAATAAACGTTAAAACATCCGTTAAAACAACGGTAATTGAAATCATTTCATTTTTATAACTCCCTGCTTCTATTGATTAATTTTATAGCAAAATTAAGGTAAAAAATAATCCTAAAGATCTTTAAATAAGAAATATTAACATAAAATGAAAAAAAATAATACGGGTCACTTTTTTATTACTATGTTACATGTTAATAAGAATAGGTGACTGAAAAACGTAATGTTTTCACTTCTAGGTTTGCAATTGTTTTTGAAATCTGGTGGCAAATGCATGACAAAAAGTTTTAATAATCGATATCATTGATATTACTTTAAAAAGTACCTACATAATTCAATTCGTTAGCTCATACATAATTTGATGATTTCTGGTTTTCATTTTCGTTATTTGCGTCTTGAAAATACTAAATATCTCTTCTGAATTTACAGGCCAACATCGATCAATTACTGAATAATTAGATACTAAACAATATATATAATTATGGCAACGCGATACGTGTTTATACTTACGAAAACTACTACACTCACAAGAGATCATAAACATTATGCTAAGCTGAAGATTGTTTATATTTTAGGAAAGATATATTGGTTAATTAATTGTTCCAAAAATATCTACATCATAAACATTATCGGTGTAAAGTTTCCTAACAAGATCTGTGATACAAGTTTTAATCTTAAGTATAGGTGTAGGCGTTTATCATAATTTCATAATCCCTTGATTAATTACGTTTTTACTTCGATATTTCGAATTTGTTGAATTAGTGCCGAAGTCGCAGCTTAAGTATGATACAGTAAGTCTTCTTTAAATATATTCTGAAAAATACGTCTACTTGAATTCGTATCTGAACTGCCACTGCTATCTTGGTAGCCCAGTGGTTTTCTAAGGTATTCGCTCGATTAGTAGAAAATGGTTTAAAAACTGCCTCAGATTGCCTATTTCAATGCTAAGTTAAGTTCGCAGTAACTATTTCACACTAAACTACCATCGCAATAACATTCGTCACTTCCTCTATTTTCATTAATAAAAATACGTATGTAAATGTTAGAGCCTTTTTTGCGAAAATAATATGGCACGTAATAAGTTACATAAATTACCTCTTCGTACCGTTGATTCTGTTTGAATCTTTGTCATAGAAAGAGAGATCAGCGCTCTGTCCCAACATTTCAAATTTTCATTTAAAGCGAAGCTCTTGAATAATGTGGCCAAATCACGCACGCGCGTTAAATTGAAGGAAACCTCATTTTGCGATTACGGCAGCTCTTATTACATTTGACGCGAGTACGTGTATAAACAGTTTTATTTCGCCTGCGGCCACTGGGTATATTTGATACTGAAGGTCGTTGGTTTAAAATCAATTTATGTGTACGCGTTATTGCATCGACGTCACCACACATACTTATTTTCTCATTACGTATAATATTGTTATACTTTCACGAATTTAGTAATTATTTAATATAGTAATATTACATTTATATGCTATTATTAACTTTTGCTTTAGTATTTTTCCATGTTAAGTGCATCCTCCATCATTTTAATTTCATATCCACTAAGTATTGGTTATTATTACGGTGTTGCAAATATTAAAACATATTATATTGAACACCTATCTTTATTTGATGAACTTTTTTGATAAAGAATACTTAAATAAGAGTGTTACAAGCGGTCTTATTGATCAGAGCGATTGCTACCAGACTTATACAAGGACGTTTGTTTTAAATTACAGAAATTTACATTCATAATTAATCGCTATTTAAAAATATGAATACATTGTAGAGTAAGGCGTTCCAGTGCATATCTACTGAAGTTCGAGTCAAAAACTACGAATCATAAGTTCTCAGTAATAATTACAATGCCGCATTATCTTTGTCTTTTCTTAAACATCCGAAGATTCGAAAATATTGCGAAGCATGTTTAAGTAATGTAATGTTATTCACATGCTCATTTACGTATATCCTATACATCAAGATATACTATCGTATGTACTTCCGTATTCCATGAACTTTATATGGGAATGTTACCATTTTCAGTTCTCGTAATAGACGCACGGTTTAACCTATAAGTTTGTATGAAACGATTATTGTGAGAAGGTACCCTAGTATGCAGTAAAAGAGGATTAGTGGGACAAAGCATTTATGTGCGTAGATGTTCGTAGGCACACGCGAGGGAAAAGGATTAACATAAAAATCACGCGATTAGGTAGGCCTCCGTCTCTGTTAGCGCGTGCGTGCTTCGATTCCTTACGCACCAGAGCATGATGAGCCAGAACGATGGTTCGTCGTTGTGGGATAAAACATCTGTGTTTCAATCAATATTACCACAAACCTTATAAGCATAATTAAATGTTAATAGTTCTGATTTCCAAGACATTCATATTATAATCTATTTTAAAACGCGGACTTGTCATTTCCTCTCAGTCAATAAGTTAATTATATTAAGAATTATTATGCACACATAATATTCTTACGTTATTCTTGCAGAAATAATCAAGTTACGAGTATTATTGAAAGTTAATACTTTACTATTGTACTTTCGGCGTGTAATACATTATTAATGTTAAGTATTAAGTCAAATAAAAACTACCAAAACAAATACAACACTTTACAAAAACTTCAAAGTTAATCAGTAAATATCCATTTATATCCACAATTTCAGAGGAATATAATTCTAACTAAATTATAAAAACACATATTATAATATTATAACATTTTCTACTAGGCATATTTTAATTAAGGATTAAAAACAGCTTTTATTCTTCCTCTCAGCCGAAAAACGTAATTAGGGTATAACCATAATCTCCACGTTTGTCACGCGGGTGGGAGATCGCAGTAGACCATAACTCAAAGAAACGCTGTGCATGTATGGTGATGACTTCCATTGAAATTAGTCGTCTTTATGACACTCCTATGAGTGAAGGGTTGGTGCTAAACCAATCTGACAAAACTACACAGCGTCTAGTCATAGATCATACTTTTAAAACTCATCAGACTACGTCATATTATAAGTCAATTCACAAATTAATATCGTAATCTGATAGTCTGATAGAAAGTTTCATGGTTGGTTCTAAGTTAATTCACGGAACTATAACTTAAAATATACCTACTGAACTCTCCTACAAACACAATATTTTTTGATATTTTTTTGAAACGGTCATTGTATTAATAAGGCATTTTATGTTTACCTCATAATCCAGCAAAAATCTTCAGTTGATTTATCTTTATGATAATATTTTTTTTCGTTTTATCTCGGTCTTATAATGTGACTTCAGTAAGATTTCTTTTTGACAACGGAATGTCATAAGGTTTTTTTTTATTTACTATTATTTTATGCAAAGTTGAAAGGAGTATTTACATTCGCAGGAAAATAATATTATATTTACTCTGAACTTTGTGGTCCGAAATTAACGCTATCAGATGTAATAAAATCAAAGCGATTCAGTAGGGTTAGTTGTTTGTTGTTGAGATGCGTAATCTGATAAGAAAAAGTACAGAATTGAGTGAACGAAAAAATTTAACACTGTTGTATTCTAACTTGTGAAAATAATAATTTGAAAACTACAAATCAATCCGTTACTATACATTGAAATAGAAATATAATATTAAGCATTTTACTGGTTTTTTTAATTTCATAAAAAAAATACTACAAAAAAAAATTGTATTAGATGGCAAGCGCGTCTAGAACATACATTCCTTTGCTACCCGGGCAAGTAAGCACTTTTTTAATTGAGCTACCGAGAACTTAACACCCGTAGAAATATTCAAGTATTCCTTAAGCTGACGCCAGCTCCATCTATTCATGTTCTAGGTACTATTAACTGTAACAAGTATCGAAGAAACGATTTAGAAGAAACATTTATGTAATAATTATATTATTTCGTTATTAAAGCGTTTGGTAAAATTAAGCAAATAAATTTATAATAATCGAAATATCGACATTTAAAAATTACATGGCATTGCCTTCATTTGGCAAATATTATTTGTAATTTTATAATATTTGACTATTTCGCTTTATAAATATACACACTTAACGACATTACATAATTAATTATTATACTATTTATATGCCAATACCTGATGCTGTATATGTACCATGTACACGTGTGGGTTCGTGCATGACATTTTGTGCAAGCGTTTGTACTGTTTCTTCCCAAATTAATACTTATTATTATTATCTTATCTTAACATAAACGAAAAATTATAGAATAACAATTAAAACAGAAAAATAACATTATTTATACTATATTTTAAAGAAATCAAAGGAAGTTGAAATGTTAATTGTGCATCTTTCAAACACGGTCGTTATTAAGCCTTTAAATTTTCCCACGGTACATGGAGCACCAGTATTAAAAGTTGTAATCTTAAATGTGTGTTTGTCATAATCTATATTTTTTTAGTTATCATGGTTGGAAATATGCTTATTCTATTCCCCCAAAATGTTTAATTCAGTAAGAGCGGAAACAAATATTTTTTATTCATCAGGAATCGATGTTAGTGTCATAAATTCATATATTATTTAAATTTCTCCAGCAAGTTTTATTTTATTTATTTTTTTATCTATTAGTATATAAAGGGTTAACTGCTCGGAAGCAGACAAACTTGAATTTTGGGAAGACCTTCATGCTCACCAAATGACCATACCCAAAACCGAACACACACTTGTATGTGGGGATCTTAATGGGCACGTAGGCGTAGACATGGGCGGTTTCGAAGGGCGGCATGGGGGCTATGGATTCGGAAAATTAAATAGGGAAGGAGAAACAATTTTAGAATTCGCAACATCACATAACTTGGCAGTAGTAAACACTTTTTTCAAAAAGAAGGATGAACACTTAATTACATATAAAAGTGGGAACACTAAAACACAAATAGACTACATACTAGTTGATAAGCGAAACCTAAGACAGATTAAAGATTGTAAGGTTATCCCTGGCGAACCTCTAACGTCGCAGCATCGACTACTCTTAGCAGCTTTGAAACTACGTAGATTTTTAAATATTAAGAAACCTAAAGTTGCAAAAATTAAATGGCATGAGCTTCACTCACAAAAGGGATGCAACCTACGGAACGATATTGCTGACTATTTCGGTAAAAGTGTACCTCAATACGACACCCCCTCGATTGTATGGTCAAACTTTAAAAATTTTTGTCTTAAAACAGCCAAGAAAGTGCTAGGAATCAGCAAAGGAGCCCTTCATAATCTAAAAGAAACTAGCTGGTGGAACAATCGCACCAAAAACAGTGTTGACGAAAAGAAACGCCTATTTAAGACCTGGCAAGAAACTAAGTCTGACGAAGATAAGGAAAAATACAAAGAGGCTAAAAAATTCTCTAAAAGAACTATCGCAATAGAGAAGGAAAGAGCTGTACAAGATCTATATAAGCGCTTGGAAGAGGCAACCGACAACGAAATATACAAAATAGCAAAGCAAAGACATACAAATACTAAAGATTTCATTGCTACAAAATATATAAAGAATAAGGAAGGCACGCTATTAACAACTGATAAAGAAATATGTAGGAGATGGTATGAATACTACAGCAGCCTACTGAATGAGGAATTTCCACGACAACCGGAATCAGAACAACCGAAGACGCAAGGACCAGTTAATGAAGTTTCCGTAGCAGAAGTCAGAAAAGCAATTTCCAAAATGAAAAACCGTAAAGCTACCGGACCAGACGACATTCCAGTAGAGCTTTGGAAGCTCCTTAAACAGGATGGTGAAGTGTGGCTTACTAGTTTGTTCAACAACATCATTACAAGCGAAACCATGCCCGACTCTTGGCGGAAAAGCTCACTAGTACCATTTTACAAAAACAAAGGAGATGTACGTGAGTGTGGAAACTTCAGAGGTATAAAACTCACCTCACATACTCTCAAAATATGGGAGAGGGTTTTAAGCGAGCGTCTTCTAAAGCATATCACGCTGACAGAAAATCAGTTTGGATTTGTGGCTGGTAAAGGAACTACTGATGCAAACCATGCGGTACGTACTATCATCGAAAAAGCCCAAGTTAATAAGCAAAACATATGGATAGTCTTTATCGATCTCGAAAAAGCCTTCGACCGTGTACCAAGGTCCATAATATGGCAGGCACTGAGAGCAAAAAAGGTACCAGAAATGTACATAAGGCTCATTGAAGACATGTATAAAGATATCCAGACTCATGTGCGAAGTGCAGCTGGGCTATCAGACAGCTTTGATATTAGAGTGGGTGTTCATCAAGGAAGCCCCATGAGCCCTTTGATGTTTAATATCGTGATGGATTTTCTTACCGCAAAAATACAAAAACCCAATCCGTGGAACCTTCTATATGCCGACGACGTAGCACTAATATCCGATAACTTTCGGGATGTACAAGAAAATTTGGAGCAATGGAGGGTGGCACTTGAGTCAAATGGGCTGCGCATCAGTAGAACTAAGACAGAATACATGGTCTTTAATTTCGATCCGGATAACGCGGCGGACGCGGACGTCAGGCTAGATGGCACAGCTCTACTTAGAGTGAACACTTTCAAATACTTGGGTTCCGTTATCTCGGCGGATGGATCCATTGAAGCGGATATAGCTCATCGGACAACCTGTGGGTGGAGTAAATGGCGTACTCTTACAGGAGTACTGTGCGATAGCAAAATGCCAATTAGAACAAAAGGCAAGGTCTATAAAACAGCTGTTAGACCAGCTCTCCTGTACGGCAGCGAGGTATGGGCTGCTAAGAAAAGCCATGTACAGAAGCTACACACGACCGAGATGCGAATGCTGCGCTGGGCGGGCGGAGTTACACTTAAAGACAGGGTGCGCAATGAACACATAAGAGGTACCTTTAAAGTTGCACCAATTGCGGAAAAAATCACGGAGTCTAGACTGAGATGGTACGGTCATATACAGCGAAGACCAGATGACCATGTCGTGAAGAAGTGCCTTTCCATGGCTACAAAGCAAAGAGGGAGGGGAAGGCCCCCAACTACGTGGATGACGAATGTCCGCAAGGATATGAAGCAGTTGGGGCTTTCAGATGACGACGCATACCAGCGGAATAAGGCGGTTAACACACTGCACCGCGCCCCGTCGCGTAGCGCGTGGCCGCAGATTTTATTATTGTATGCAAGAATCTCAATTAATATAGAAAACACGCCTATGACAACACACTGCCGACGCGGGAACGCGCGGGTAGGCGCCCCGCGCGCAGATTCTGCGCGGGAGCGCGGGGCGTGAAGGAGTAGGGTCAACTTGTATTGAAAATCTGCGCGGGGAAGCAGATTTCACCGCTAAGTTAGGCAGATCTGCGCCTCTGCGCGGGGGCGCGTTTTCTGTCGCCACGCGCACCGCGGCGGGACGCGTCTCTAGTGTGTGAACCGCCTAAGTGGCGCCTCAGCACCAGGAAAGCCGACCCCGCGTAACGGGAAAAGGCGAGGCCAAAGAAGAAGATCTATTAGTATATAAAAACAAATACCTACCAACAAAATTCTAGTGAACTGGTCAAGTGGTTATTTTAGTTATGAGTTTAGTTTTACTTTTATGACACTGACCTGAGCTTTTGATACCGTAAGTGCTACGCTCTATAGTTTCAACTTGTCCGTGTAATTTTAACCTAGTTATAGACTTGTGACATTACTCAGAGACTAAACTACACGAACTTAATAATTATATTTAAGCTGAAAGGTTTTCAAGCCTTTGGGAGTAAGTTATTCTAAGTGATTACAAAGACAATCCAAGCGATAAGCCAGTAAGTTCAATATTTCTAGACATAATCTATTATTGAGATAACGAATTAGTGTAAGAGAGTTTTGTTTCAGTGACGGAGACGAAACGTATTCGTTCTGAAAGAAGTATAGTATAGTAAGTTAATACAGAGCTAACAACAAAATATTTTGTGTTTATACGTTAGATTATGTTTAATGAGAAAATTTCAAGTCATGCATACCATGAACAATATTGTTGAGAATTTTAACAACCCTATTAATATTATAAATGTGAAGCTTTGTATGTCTGAATGTTTGTTACTTAAACAAGTAAGAACTATAAAAATAAATCCTGATTTCAATAGAGACGAAGGTTGGAGCGTTCCACCTGCTTGGGACCTAATAATTAATAAATAAATACCTAAAAAAACACACATTGCAAGACCTGATGATGTAGTTAGCTCTTTTTGCAAATAATAACAGTAAGATGGAGGTCGGTCCCCCTGCCCGAGTTTCTTTCGCCAGTTCTCGGAAGGGCCTCCCAATTTCCGAACTGGTAGTAGACTCAGTAGTATACAATGTAATCGTAGTGAGAATTTAATAACTAAAAAAAATAAAATAAAAATAATACAATTTGATTTATATAAAATAATTATAATAATTAGGAACATGCCCGATTAAAATATTGTGAAGGTAGTAGAAAATACATGACAAGCATCATCTTAGTCATCCTGTGATCACGGCTCCTGTAAAGGAGTCGAAACGTCAGGATTAAATAAAAAAAAAATATGCGCAAAAATCCGTAAAAAGTGTTTTTATTCTAATGTGTAATGTGCGCGGAAGTGTAAGAACTAAATATATGTTAAACAAACTAAGATCTTTGGAAGAAATTAGTGAGATACATGTCGAAAACTTCTTATTACTTATGAATGTGTTTTTATATCCATTTAGTTGCCGAAAGTGTGAGAATTTTAAATGGAACATGTTTGTTTACATTTTCATCAAATTTAATTGGGTCGGGCTATAGTAATTCAAGTGATTTCAAGTTATTTACAAATTCTTTTGATAAAATGGCTGGATATATAAAATTTTATCATAATTATAATCAGTTTTAAAGATTTTCATTTTTATTTTCCCTTTCCTCCACATAACAATGAACGAACGGTCTAAATTAACATTTATATTCCCAGGGAAAATGCAAAGTTCCTTAGGGAGTAATTCAATACAATTCATTCTTGCGTGTATAACAAACCAGAATTAGTTGTATAAGACCATTTTATACGACTCGTTATGTTGAATGGCTTTTCTCTGTCAAAGAAATAATAAAAACCATTATATAGAAATCGGCTTCAAACAAATTTACTGTAATGTACATAACATACACGTTTTCTAATCAGTTAAAACATGTGGTGATATATGTACTTGGTAGACCAAGATTATAATTGATGGAAGCCAAAATGTTAGGTCAAAGTGGCAACCAAAACATATGAATAGCATTAAAATATTATAATCATTCAACACAGACGAATTAGGACTAGAGTCATCACTACGGGAAAATTTGATTCACTCTAGTACCTTTATTATATTAGTTCCTATATTCCTCTATAAAGTTTATACAACATTTAATCAGTTTTACTTTGAAACGTAGCATAATAAAATTTGTGAAACTATTATATATGAGAACTTTACTGCGTTCAATGATATTATTGATGATTTGATTTTCTCAGTCTAACAAAATGAAAGTTTTTATCATAAAATAAATGCTGAGAGATCCAAAATGAAATTTAAAAAAATGTGTGACTCGTTCTTGAAGTTAGTAAGTATAAATAATATTCAAAATAGTTTTATTTCTGTTTTAACAAAGAAAACAAAAAAAAAACAAGCTGCTTTCCTTTTTACAGATGAATTATTTTCATACTATTATAAAAAAAGCCGAGTCTGTACATAGAACAGTTGAAATAGAGTAATGGAACGTAATTTTTTTTTTGTAATTTTTGTCTGTCTAACCGCTGAACAAATTTCGTTTCGACTTTCACAGTTTAGGTCCAACTTATAACCAAGTTATGTTTTATATCATAAGGCTGGGTGGGTAAAACCAGATATACAGTTTCATCTCCCCATAGTACTAAACCCCATACAAGGTTACTTTCGCTTTCAATTATACCCTCCTGCATATCAATAACATAAGCTGGAACTACCTTCACGCGGGCGCGTCATACTGTAAACTGGCCAAAACTCCAGTGCTCCTTGGGGAAATGCGATAAAGACTTTCTATGACAAACCGAATACCACATGGGTGGTCCGCATGCGGAAGCTGCTATCTAATAAATAAATGACTTATCGTTCGTTAATTATCGCTTAGAAGTATTAAAAGATACCATAACATTCAGTTTAATAATTACAACAACCGCAGTTAAATTTTACGACGTTTGTAATTAAAAACCATATTAACAAACGTATAACATGTTACACGACAGAGCAAAGCATACAAAGAGTAAACAAAACGAGTTTGATTTATTTTGCTGGAAATACGTAACATTTTCTGTTTGAACCTTCATTAGATTTTCATTCTTATTTCCATCGCTATAAGATTTAAAATTGTCGGTAAAGAGGTAAAATATGTAGCACAGATAGAAACCATTTTCTCGGTTCGAGACTGAGAGGTAGGTCGAAGGGGGGGAAGAAAATTGGTTTTATGAAGCGACCAATGTCGGAAACGGAAATAGTGGAGACATCCTTTACGAATAAGCTGCAGGAGAATAATAAACAAGTACCTACACCATGTTTAGAGACCTCATCTTAAGAACATTTTGTATGCTACGGACAATTTAAATTTTTGTACCGGTAAAGTTGTGGTAAAACTCAGTTTCCAAAACTATTTATATCACGAGAAAGGATCAAGTACAATTTTAGTAGTTTCATACTGGGTGCATAAACCACTTCACTTAACCAAGTCCACACAAGATTGCAGTTACTTAGCAAGAAAATTAATTGGAAGATTTTATTTCAATGTATGAATAGAAAAATAGTCTGCAGTTCATCAATAACTTTATTACCATCCATTTCCCAGGTAGAGTAAGGGACTTTTTATCTTTTGTATAGCTAGAGCGTTATATCAAATTTAGTTTCTCTGTGCATGCGTTACGGTTTATTTACGGCATAAGTTGCACCCGTAAAAGAAATAATAAAGCATTTAAAAGCTTAAAAGTTTATTCCATTTAATTTGCGATGACTGAAAGAGTATAATAAAATATTATTTTTACGCGTAGCCTTATACTTGCTTTTTTATTTTGTATTATCGAAAAATTAATATTTACGAATAACTGATACCTTGTTTTTCATTTGTATTAACTGCAGATATATGTAGCCCCAATTTACTTTAGCAATACGGTGATATTTAAGGAAAATAAACAATTGCCGTATCGCTGTTTTGTCGGTTTAGCAGCGAACCGGTTTTGGATTGTTTGTTCAATTTGGACATTCCCAAAGTACCTTCACTTAAAAGAAGGGGAATAAAGCATACCTTTTAAATTGTGGTCTTTTAAAAAGTGATCGCATTATTCGATATCAAAAGAAAAGAAAAAATTAATATCATCTTATTTAGCTCCGTTGTATTTTCATGTCCCGCAGATAGATTGATTTCGTTTTATCTTTACGTGGTTGACAACGCAATTGTCATTCAAAGCATGTTGGTTGATTTATCAGCCCGTATTTGCCCAGCCCACCCTGATCGCACGCGCACCTGTATACAATTTTCCGATTAATAGGTTAAAGTTTTTATAATGTGTAACGCACTTGTTAGGATTACAAATTGAAAAGGGGAAGCTCACACAAATCGGAATCAATTGCGTGAGTATAATATATTATCTTGTTTACTTCGATATGCCTGGATTAACAATTGGGTTAATCAAAGCATATCGGCTCTGTTTAATTAGGTTAAAATTTATAAATAAATAGATAAACACTTACGATATTTTAATGAAAATATATGAATAAATAAATAAATAATAAATATTTCTTACATTCACACCAATGAGCCTAGCCCAAAGTAAGCACAGTAAGGCTTGTGTTATGGATACTAGGGTAACGGATAGACATACATATATGATACACAAATATGTAATATTCATATAAATATATAAAAAACACCCATGACTCAGGTACAAATGCTCGTATTCATCATACAAACATCTGCCCCTTCCGGGATTTGAACCCAGGACCGTCGGTGCGAAAGGCAAGATCGCTACCGTTGCACCAAACGGTCGTCAAAAAATATGAAATATAATGAAATATAATATGAAATATAATATCGAAAAATCATCTTTAATTTTATAGCTGAATATAATTAGAATAGTGAAAAACTAAACACGTATATTATTTGTTAATACTTTTGTTCTTTTTAAACCACAAGTCATTTGTGATTTTTAAACCACATCCCACTTAGTTTAGGATCAAAGCCACATTATAAATAAATATATTTGGTGAGTTCCACATTAACATACACTGCCTTCGATGATCTACATAAAATATATGTTTTATTTATAACTCGATTACCTATTATACTATACTTAAGTGATGTATCCTCGATCGATCCAAGGTTATTTTTCTGTTCGATGCATGTCACTAGTAATCTATTTAAATAATAGCTGTTCGTTTGTTATTCACCGTGAATATCGATGTTAGTGTCGAGTGTATCGTGTATCGATAAATTATAAAGGACGGCATATTCAATGTGCGAAACGTGATCGGTGTAGAGAGAAAAGTATCATGTAACTTTATCTTTGTTAGTATATAAAAAAGCTATAAGTGAAATTATTAATAATTTTGACGTTTCTGATAACTCACACAGATTACACGATACCAAATAACGTATATAAAATAGTATAAAGTTCAGAAACAATCATTATACGGACTATCAGGACTCGGAGCGGGGTATTATGGACTATAAATAAGTTTTTGTAAACAACTTATTATCATGTTAAAATATTGTATTAATGCAAACTGCTCTGCAGTTAACATCCATCTCAGGTTATTTAAATAATTAATATTCTTTATTAGTAATGGTGGTAATTTGAATCAGAAGTAAATTTAAGAGAATTAATTTCATATATTGTAAAAACTGGTACAGAAGAATGTGTATTTAATGTCTTGGCGATTTGAAAAGGAATTTGTATAGTATAGGGACGCGCATTCCAAACCACTACATTCGATTCGATAAACCTCAAATTCTCGATAGAGTACAAAGATTTGTCCCTAGGATGCTACGCGAAGCCATTGAAATCAGGAAATATCCTAATTTCAATAGAGATGAAGGTTGGAGCGTTCCACCTGCTTAGGAACCAATAATCAAAAAATGTATATCTTCGAAGACACACATCGCAAGACCAGTGATATAGTTAGCTCTATTTGCAAATTATAAAAGTAAGATGGAGGTCGGTCCCCCTGCCCGAGTTTCCTTCGCCAGTTCTCGGAAGGGCCTCCCAATTTCCGAACTTGTAGTAGACTTGGTAGTATACAATGTAATCGTAGTGAGAATTTAATAACTAAATAAAATGTAAAATAAAACAATTTGATTTATATAAATTTTCAACAATTGGGAAGGTGCCCGATTTAAATATTGTGAAGGTAGAAGATCATATATGACGACCATTACCTTGGTCATCCTGTGATCTCAACTCCTGTAGATGAGTCGAAACTTCAGGATTAAATATCAAATAAAGTATGCGTGAAATTCCTAAAAAAAAATGTTTTATTCAAAAGGAATTTGTATTAATCGAACTTCATATTTTCCAAGAAAATATTTTAATGTACTTACTGTGAACTTAGGAGCATGTCCTTAGTATTATTATTAATAACTGATTTTAAGTATTAATATGAAACATGTGCCAGATTTAAAGGATATAATAACCTCAATAATAATGGATAACCAGGAATCGAATCAATGACTTTAGGGCTAGAGATAGTCAGTAATTTTTATTTGCATTTTAGTATGTATTGGGTTTTACGTTTCACATCTTATAGACGTACAATTTTTCAAAACGCCTAATCTCATTTATTTCTATTCGTTATTCTTTAGGGGCATACTTTTTGAAGGCTAAAATTGCAGTTACTTATTATAAAAACCAAATTTAGTTACACGCCTTTGCGTTAAAAACATGTAATTTTTCATACAATTTTTATAGATTAATTGAGATTGAGAATTATAGAATAATTGCTTCTAAATGCTGATTTAAATTTATTAAGAAGAGAAAACGCCTACTTTTACACAAAATTACAAGTATGAGCAACAATGCCAATACAGTTTCCTCAATTAATTTATATTCGGGACCATGTCTCTCGATGTTCGGGCTTTTTACGTGAAAAACGGGCTCAATTTAATGAAATAACCTCGATTTCCAGAAAAGTACATACATATGTATTTTATTTAGGAGTCTAAAAGATGTTTTTTTTTCAATCAAGGGTGTGGGATACTCGAATTCGTGCTTCCAGTTTAAAACTCTTAGTTTATTTTTCATAAAAATCTTCAATACTAGAGATGTTTTAACCCCCCCCCCCCCCTTTTTGCTAAAACGCAATATCGAATTAATGTACATTTATTTTTTATCGGAAGGATTACTGTACTTTCTGTTGCCTCTTACTTTCAAAATAACATATTTACATACAATAGCTTTATACATTACTATTTCACGCCCTTAGGAGTACAGTTTACCAAAATCCTTTCTTAGCTAGCGTTTTAATTTAAATTCTTCTATTTCAATTCCCTAGGTTAAGCGGTGCCGATCAATAACTGTCGAGATATGCCTATTTATGAATTGGCTACTCTTCATATTAGTTTTGTAAGACAGTCATGGTAAATATTCAATCCGATCCAGTGGAGGATAATCATAGACCACAATCCTCAATAATCAAATATATCTTCAATTCATCCGTATTTCTAGTAGTCATAGTCAATAGCAATATAGCGTTCTCAGTAAGAAAATTCATTATAAAAATATTTATTTATATAATTACAGCGTTCTCATAGGCTTATGGTATGGCACTGGCTTTGTGATTCATGTACAAGTTAATACAACATGTTACAAAAATAAACTAATAATGAGATCGCGCGCTATGGTTTTCGGTTATTTGTATTCATAATTAGTGTGAATAAAAAGCTTATCAAACGGGTTTTCCTGTTTATAATTAATTTTAAATATTTAGTTCTTACACTTCCGCACACATTAAACATTTGAATAAAACGACTTTTTACGGATTTCGCGCAAATTGTTTTATTTTTAATTTTATTTAGTTATTAATTTCTCACTACGATTACATTATATACCACTGAGTTTACTACAGGTCGGAAATTGGGAGGCCCTTCCGAGAAGAACTGGCGAAAGAAACTCGGGCAGGGGGACCGACCTCTGTCGTACTTTTATTATTTGTAAAATGTGCTCACTATATCACTGGTTTTGTGAAGTGCGTCTTTGGAGATATTCATTTTTTAATCATTTGGATCCCAAGCAGGAGGAACGCTCCAACCTTCATCTCTATTGAAATTAGGATGTTTCCTGATTTCAATAGCCTCGCATAGCATCCTAGGAACAAATCTTTGTTTTCTAGGGAGAATTTGAGGTTTATTGAATCGAATGTTGCTTGCAAACTTCAGACTTATTATCGCGCCTTTGTTTTATATCGGGTACATGTTCTTTAATGCGCGTCCCTATACTTCTCTTTTTTTGCCCGAAGTTTGAGAGACCACAGTCACAATCAATTTTGTAGATACCTGCTGCCTGGAGGGGTATATAACACTTAAGAAGTCGTAAGAATTGGCTAGTTTAAAGTAAGTATTAATGGAAACCCGCTTCGGAAACAGCAAAATTGGAAGCTGTTTTCTCAACTTTTTGATTAAGCTTCTGCAAAATATGACTATAATTCCTAGTATTTGCTCACGAAGCTCACATAAATAAATTTGAAATACACCTCACTATACTATCTGACACATTTTTAATATGATGATATGAAACTTAATAAAACTATGTAATTACGAAGTAGTTCGATAATAGTATTGCTCTTAAATTATATTGGATATGTTGCTACCGATAAGCTATCTACTGATAACATAATACTTTGTCTGTCGAGGCATAAATAAAACATTAAGAACGGATTACTTTTGTACATAAATTATAATCATTTCTTTTCAGTTGATTTTAAACTCTATGAAATGGCCTTAAATTTGAGTATTGATAGGGGCAATTTAGTAAATGTTATCCACTATCAAAGTTTTCATTTAATGTGATCAACTTGACAAGAAGTAGGTTTCCTTTTTACCTCAATTTAGTAATATTTGCACTTCATGTCAACTTAATGTAGGTAGGCACCTATAAAATATTAAATCTTATATTTTGTTAATATATGTGCCTATGCACTACGAGCTTGATATAAAACCCGTAAACTTATGAGTTTATAAGGTTTACCTAGCTGTCAAGAAAGCCATGAGGTAGATTTGTAATATATTAATAATTTAAATTTTAAACAATGTCAGTCTTTTTTTAAGTGAAATTTATTAAAAGAGTAACAGGACAGCAAGCAAAGCTTCCACGTGTTTCAAATTATAAGCCCACGCTACTCTTTCGCTGCGCTACCGTAAAAGAAGAGTAATAATTTTTAATATTATATTCTTAACGGATCTTGACGGACTTAAAAAGGATCATTTGTCGTTTCGTTTGAAGTAAAGTTTATTTGATTTGATTATGCAACTTACTAAGGTTAACATTTGAGATATATTTTTAATTAGTTTTTATTTCTATATGAGTAAGAAGAAATATTTGTTTATACACAAAATTTATTTATAAAGTTTTTGCCAAATTGAGTTTAAACGTATAAAAGAAATACGTATATTTAGACCTTTCGCTTTGTTTAGTTTTTTAAGTATACACTTAAGAATTCATCAAAAATAGAATAGTGAACTTGTCACATACAATATTTTGATTAAAAAATAAAAAAAGATCATTACGAGTTTATAATACGTACTTAGAAAAACTCCTAACTTTTACATCTTCTTAATGAGGGGCCTACTCTTTCCGAAGATACATAATACATTCCTAAAGACAAATTCCAGATCGTTTAACGTTACACATATGTCTTTTTAATGTTGATTTGATTCACTACGTGCATTTTATGTTAATACCGACCTGACCCTTGGCGTCCACTCCACGACAAAAGATTTATCTATGGATTTATCTGCGGATAATTCTACTCCATTCCATGAGTCAAACTCCTAGGGCACAGGTTACTCGAAACTCATTGGTCAATTTGAGCGGTCAGAGATATGGGAAAACTTGTATTCCAAAGGAAAGGTTTGCATTGGGTTGGCTAATGAAGGTCACGCACGCGCATTGGCCAAAGGGCGAATGTGAGTGGTTTTTGTTACGCACACCTGCCGTGGAATAAACTACAAAATAAATGCTACGAAAGGAAAAATATCCAATAATATCCGTAAAATACAATCAATTTAGGTCTCTATAAAGAGTTCTCTAGGAAATAAAAGTGTTTTATAAAACCGATTATGTTGATGATTATTATGCCACATGATTATGCCACAAAGCACACGAACGGACAGACTGTGAACACCTCTTTTTTGGGTAAATTGGTAACGTCAACGCGTAAATCACAAATTGTTATATCGTCGAAAACCGCTCTAACGACTTCAATGAAACTCACAATTAAGGTTTCATGGGGTCAACAACGTAATTCTGGAAAAGCGTACTTTCCATGTTTTCTCTTAGCTCTACCGGTGCCATCTAAGAAACATTTTAGTTTTGTTCTTTAGTATTTTACCCCAGCCAAACTAAATTATTATAAAAACTTATTATAATTCTAAGTTTTCCTTTTGATCGTAAGGAGCAATAAATTTTGCCTGAAAAAAAATTGGTACACAAATAAGTTAATTTTTAGTCATATTTTGCCATCTTTGATTTCATTATTCACTTCGTTAAACAGATTAGTAACGCGTTTATTTTGCGTGTTTGGTTTCATTATGATTTCCCTCAGGGGCCATGTCCATAAGAAACTATTTTTATAGTAATTTGGAATTATTTGTTTTTTTCATAAATCCGTCATCTAATCTAAGTAGTTTACAATCCCTACTAATATTATAAATGTGAATATTAGTTTGTTTATAACGCTTTCATGCAAAAACTACTAAACCGATCATCATGAAACTTCGTACATATATTCTTGGAGGTATTAGAAGTAACATAGGATACTATTTACTGAAAAAAAATGCGGGCGAAGCCGCGGGAAAAAGGTAGTATTGACATAAAATCAATATAGGAATGGACTTAACTATTATAGCGAATGCCACACGCTCTTTTTGGAACGCTACAAATTTTTCACATGTGCAGATGATTAGAAAATTAATGATATGACAGATCTCCGTCCGAAACTTCATGTGCGTCGAACGCTTTTGTCCTCTTGTTTAAAAAATATTGGTCCGTCACCCGTGAATCAATTTATGTGGCGACCTCAAATTACAGATCCATTGTTTCACAGGCCTTTGTTGAGCTTCAAATAGGGCAAATATCCAGATTTTTCGAGATACATTTTTTTATAGGAGGGTAGAAAAAGAAATATAAAAAGCATTTTCAACTTGCGTGAAATGATTGGAGCCAATGTGGAACAAATATTTTTTTGTAGTTTTATTAATGTTTACAATTTGTCATTTGACTAATTTACAAATTTAATTTTTGTTTATTTTTTTATACCTGACGTAACGTAATAGATTTTTATTATCACAAAATAAAATAACAGTGCCGTCTAGGTACGCCCGAAAGAAACGAAGCTTTAAAAAATAAAGCGCAGGAACAAAGCGTTAAAAATAGACTAGAAAAGAGATAGAAAGCCACGCACATTGACATGAGAGAAAGCGAGACAGAAGGCCACACACACACACTGAGGGGGGAAGCAGCTGGCCCCTATATGTATCGTTTAACGTTCAAAAAGTTCTATATATTCTATAAAACTCTTTGGTAACTGTACAAAATTTGACACTCTCGTGTAACGGTAAAATCTGACGCTTAGCACGGACAGATTGGCGGCGCGGTGAGGGCCCGTTCGCTTTACAGTAAAAAATAAGAAAACGCTTAAAAAGAAACAAAAGGAAACAATCAAGAACAAGAAAACATGGGTTGCTCTCTTGTAAATTAGTGGAATTAAATGGAAATTCTAATGTCGGACTTAGATTGGCTATTAAAATGCAAATGTACGTTTATTTTCTTATGCATACATAAAAATTAAAAACAATTGATATATTTTTACTTGATTATATTTTTGTTTGGAAATTATACCGTGTTATACAGTAAAAGCTCTTTATTCGCGGGATATACGTTCCATGAATATGCCGCGAACAGAGAAACCGTAAATACGGAACGGTAATTTATATGGGATTATAGGGGATACGTTCCTAGGTGACAAAAGAAAAAAACAAATATATAAAAAAATCAATTCAATTGAAGTTTTTGACCATATTGATCAATTATTGTCTTCAAGCTTAGACAATGGTTTAGAGAATTGTATATTTTTTCTTGCTTAGCAGTTTTTAAAAGCTTCTTCAATTCAGACTGATATTCAGAAGTGGGATTAGCAATTTGCCTCTTAAAAATAAGACTTCGTTCCATAAACGGATCAATTTTCATAAAGAACTCACAAAGCTCATTTACCATTCTTAACTTTCCTTCCTTCCTTCACTAAGATTTTTCAAATTAAATGTGACGTTTCCAGTGCTTGTTGAAGCCTCTTCTTCAATGGGCTGTGAATTTAACATTTCCTCCAAGACGGTTTAAGTCACATCTTCATCTTGCGATTCAAGCAATTCCTAAATGTCACTTGATTCTATCTGTCCGAACCAATGCACCGGCTATCATTTAATAACAAACTTTAGGTTAAGTTGTAATAAGGTCTACTACTTTTTTTACTTTTTTATTAGTCCATTTGACGGCGTTTACAAAGGATATTGGGTTGGATACCTATTAGAATCCTTTTTATTATTATGTATGTACTGATTAGATCCGCGAATAAAGAAATCTTTCGCCGCGAATATAGGAATTGGGTCGCATTTTTTTAACCCGCGAATGGTGAAAACGCGAATAAAGGAAGCGCGAATAAGGAGCTTCTACTGTATTTAAATTATATAATTGGTCATTATGATGACCGTTTGGGCTAGTAGCAAGTGATCATGATTGTGCAACTTGACGGTTGTGAAATTTTGATTTGGATTCCATAAAAAGCAAATGTTTGAGTGGTGAAAAAAATGTGCTTTATCCCAAAATGCTACTTTGAAGTTCAACAATTGAAACACTTCTTTATATGGAAATTTGATAAACGTCTCGGGGATTTTTATACAAATTTCTTTTTATACTATAAGTACTGCATCTGCTCGGAAAGTTGTTACTTTTGCAAGAAAAGGTCAGAAAGTACGTCTTTATTGTCATTGAAATATTGACATATACAAATAGCGCAGACGGTAAAGTTCTATAAAGATCTTTTGTATGTAAAGGACATGTCTGCAGGTTTTTTTATTATTTTATAAAAAAATACAAAGGTAAAAAAGACCTTATAATAACTTCAAAAATACAAAGGTACAAAAGACCTTATAATAACTTCAAGAAATTCAAAAATCATTATGTTGACTGCTTGTTTTTTTCTGCATGACTTCAATTACGATATTGAAGCTATGCACCTTTCGTTCATATAACAAATACTCAATTATATATCTAGGATAAGTCTCTTAGCGTAAGTTACGATTTTATAATGACGCCGCCATATCTTGATAAAAATAATTGAGAATCTACTTCCTTATGTCTTCAAATAATTACATACGATAAAGTACTTATAATCAGACCTGCCTTCATCTTTAATTAATAGAATTAAGTCCTTTTTTCGTCATCAGTGTAATCAAAAGTATCATTACTCGTGAGAAAGTGTGATTCACGATTTCGGATGCTTTTAAAGTAACTTCATCGGTAATCAGTCACTTTGTCGTCTCGGTGAACAAAATAAGTAATACTATAGTTCATTCCTATTTTTAAGAATGAACCTACGAAATATTTATTCTACACAACTTCCTTCCTTCAATCATGTGAGGCCATAATAACTTCAGTGGTTGTAAATTAGAAGTCACACCAAATTTAAAAGGTATTTTTACAAGAAAAACCTAGTTCTATAATTTTACACTTTTTGTTTTATGTGGTTTATTTTTGGATTTGAGAATTTTCATTTAACTATCGTTTTTGTTTTGCTGTACGACGATCAATAAACCATACAAAATAACAAAAAAAGTAAGAAAATCAAATTTTACAGGAATCTTCTGCACAAATCGGCAATTTCATACGTAAGCACCCAATATTACGCACTCTAGATACGAAATCGAGCTTTAGATTAAATTTTGACACCTGCTTGAAAGGTACACCTAAATGAATTCGTCTCGTGTTCCTTCTCCATTCTTATATGGAATTAATTCTTAGCTTAGTTTGGATCTGAATACTTTGCGTGTGTTGTTTAAATTTAATTATTATATTAATCATATCATAAAAACGTTTTTAAACAGTGCGTAAGATCTATGGATATATTAAAATTTTTGCCCACCAAGTAACTCAAAATTTAAGTTTGAAACATGAACTAGATAATTTCGGAAGTATATAACAAAATAAATAAATCTACACGGTTTAACCCTTTCCTTATATAAAATTTAAGACATCGAAATTAACGTCAAATGTACTTGGAAAGCAACGCTTCACGATTTACATCTTCATTGAGGTTTTGTTTTGCTAGAGCCTTACATTTTACCATCATCAATCTATGTAATATGATCTCCACAATAAGATGATTGTTTTATAATAGCGGCAGAAGGTTTGTTAGTCCTAACGATCTGCGTTAGGCCCCCGTAATGAGTAAAGATCCGTTTACCGAGTGTTGTTGCAATCCCCGACAGTGAGTACTGCTAATAGGTTAATGATGGATAAATTATCATCATCATAAAACTTTTCGTTTTGAGTTGAAGTTTCTTACAAATATATCTCTTTGTCTACAATTGAGAAAAGTTGTTGTAAATTTTCCATTACATATTCTGTTAGTAAATTATAAACGTCTAGACGTTTATATAATTAGAATAATACCTGATTATTCCTGTAGTTTACGTAAAAGCCAGTCATTTAGCCAAGTTGTTGTTTAAGCCATTAAAATAATGCCACAGCATAAGAAACATGAATAAGGTAAACGTGGACTCGTTTCTCTTTATTTTATGATATTTCTAGCAGATAAAAATAGCACACAAGAGTGTCAAATGCATACTAATGAGCTATGCGTAAGCGGGAAATTGTCTAAAAAATGAATGACATCTATAACAAATTTGAAGAGTTATTTGAAATAGCATTAGGAAGTGGCTATCATTCTGTACTTATATTATAAAGTGGTAAAGTTTGTAAGTTTGCATGTAGGGAATAATATTCGAAACTGATCCTCCGATTTTCAAAAACTCTTTACCAATATTCAGGGTAGACTCTCAGAGTAGATAAAAGCTATATATATATGTATAAAAAATTGGGATTCCTACGAAAATTCCAATAACATTATTGAAGTCTAGACTGTAAAAATGTATAAAGTTATTGTAAAAACTTTTTCTACTAATATAATAAGGGCAAAAGTTTGTAAATACTTTTTCATGTAAAAACTACAGACCGGATGTGAATGGAACGTTTCAGTAATATAAAATAATTTAGTTACAATAGGAACTTTACAGATTAACAAAAAGGAAGGGGACGATCAGTCATTTATAGAATAACACATAGGTTAAAATTGGGAAAACGTGAAGTTTAAAAACTATGTACTGTTGTAAATATAACAACAGACGATATGCTTTAAGGTAATTGCTGTTTTGTAAATGTTTTGTAAATTTTGTAAATGGCGTCCACAAGATTATTTGAATTTTTAAAATAAGCTTTCTCAATCTCACACACGCCCATATAATACAGGAGTTAAGTGAGACGTGTTTAATTTCTTCGACAAATTAGCACTCGAAACACGGGGAAAGTACCAATACCAATTTCATGTCAATGTGACAAAATAATCAGATCAATATTCTAAGCTATCATAATCTGAACCGGTTTCTTATGTCGAAATTTATTTTTAAGTAGACCCATTTGTTAATAAGCGATGGTTTATAACTACTGTGAAAAGTTTAGTCTGACAAGTTCAGCTACGATCCAACAACTAGATCCTAGCGAACATAGTTTAGCTTATACTGCTTTGAACACGGCACGTAAAGGAGTCGAAACGTCAGAATGAAATAACAAAAAAAGGAATAAACGCGTCGACGATCTGGTAAAATAGTTTTTATTAAAAGACTAGCGGCCCGTCCCTGCTTCGCACGGGTGGACAAAATTCTTTAAATTTTTTCTAGCATTAAATATAGCCTATGACACACAGCAATAATGTGCCTTTCTATTAGTGAAAGAATTTTTAAAATCAGTTCAGTAGATCCCGAGATTACCCCTTACAATTTAACAAATATACAAACACACAAACTATACTTCTTTATAATATTAGTATAGATTTAAGCAGACTTTCTCAAAAGTGTCCTTCTTGTTAATTGATTCTTTAACTAACATAAACATTAGTTTTACTCAAAGTTCATTTAAGTGCTTAAAAAAAATATTTGATATTAGTACCTCTAGCTTCTGTTTAAAAAGCCTTATGGTAAAGAACCGAGTGTATTATGAAAAAATATTGTCAAAATATAAAAATGTTAGGGAAGACCCCTTGTAGTAGCAAAATGATTAATATTGTCAACATTTACACTTGTTGATTAACGGCGATAAAAGGTATGTTATCATCTGATTTATATGAACAGAGATAATGATCTATTTGGTTAGGCTTATTCAAATGTTTATTTAAGACCTTTTCGGCTGTCACATATTGTTCATCTAACAGTTACATAATCTATGGCCTTTCTATTCTATTATTTTAATATTGAGACTGAATTTACAAGCAAATCCGTCATCTTGTTGGCGAGGAAAAGGTTGTTCCTTCGGGAATTGTGAAAATTATGTTGTTAAATAATAAGCAGAATTGCTACTTATTTGAAGTTGATGATGTATAAAAATAGAATGAAATACTTAGTACGTATTAACTTTTCTTTAAGATTAAGGAAAGGTGGTCGATTTATTTTTATAAATTTCGTGTCATTTGAAACGATAATCACAGATTGATCTTAAAAGTTTCTTAGAATTTCTAAATAGTTATAATAATAATATAGGTAGACAAAAGCCACTATTCATATGGAAATTTCATAATCAAGCATTATAAATTCATCAAGCATAAAAAAAATAAATGCGACAGAAGTCTACGAGTATTGCCTATAATAGAAATCTAGAGTCGTGTGTCGGGAGTAATTTGCAAAACATTGGAACACTGACCATTAATTAATATAATTATTAAAAAATACACATAATTGTTATGTAATGTTTACAGAATAATCATTAATAACGCTTCATTAAATATCTTCCACGGATTTGGTAGTGCTAACTACACATTCGTATGCATTGTACATCTAATTGTTACCAATCTCACAGTTAATCATTTCAAATATGTTACGTCTACATGTTATGACTTTATCGCATACTCCTTAGTTAGGTACTCTATATTCTTTTGTGTTTTAATTAATGAAAAGTTTTATGACAGTCGTAATAAAATAATAAACTACATGAGCTATACTGAAATAACAATCATGCCATAAAGTACGCTTTGTCATTTAAGATAAAACTACAAAAGGTTAATGAGATGCTACAGTTTAATTGACGTGTCTTACATAACAACGTTGCTGCAACGTATTTCGCATGATTAAAGTGACAATCTTACTAAAGAAGGTACTCACGCATCCCGCCTGGTGCGTTCGTCCCAAAACTTCTCCCAAAAAGTGGATCTATTTTTGATGCGGAGCACGCTCGTACTGAGCGTCCTGGGTAGTGTGCCACCACTGCTGCTCACAGACACGCCAGTTGACATGCTATGCTCTGATGCTGAGCTTTTGGTGATGAATCCACCGCCACTTGTTCCACCCAGCCGATCCGATTGCGAACCCGACCGCTGCATATTGCTGATTTATCCACGCAAAAGATACATTGCACCCTCAATTAAGTGGTGTTTGGGATTATGCTTTTACCTTTCAACAACATTTCAATTTATAAGGTATTGTCTAAGGAATAGCGTTTCTAAGTGTACACTCTGTTAAACATAAAAATAATTGATTGCGTTTCGCATGGGAGTACCTGGCAGATACATTTTATTCTGATAACTTTATCGCACTACATTCTCTTATCAATAACACATACGGTTACTGGGACTAGTGTTTTGCAACTCTTAAATAACATTAGAAAATATCACAACAACTCCACGATCGATAACATGGTTTAACATCAAAAACACTTCAAAAACAAATTACATAAATGTTAGGCCTCATCCTTGGCACCAATTCGAGTACAGAATCTGGTCGCGTGCAGTAGCCGGCCGACCAGGCTAACCTGTCGGATCAGTGAACGACCTCGACACTGCCAGTTTACGATTTAGAATATGCGCGCTTATTATAACAACACTCCGCGGGAAGGAGATTTTGTAACGTCACATTGTCGGGGTTTGCCTTTCAGTGTGAGGTTTCGAAGTGTTGCGGTTGTGCCGCGTCGTAGAACATAGGTGGCGTATCGACGGCGAGCCGCGCGGACTATCAATGGAGCTGAGCTGAGAGAGCGAGGTTTGCACGGCGGCGGCGCGGCGTCCCGCTCTCTCACCCAGTCACCCGGCCACCGCACGAGTGGAAGCGACTCCACCCGAGGATAAATTTGGCGCTAATGGAAACCGGCGGTGGGCGCCGGTAATCAATGTTCGACGTGGAAATTGAGGACCAGCAAGCATTATCAATGCCAACTAGAGATTCAATTGCAGCTCAAAACATAAGAGCTTTTATTTTTTTTTGTGATAAGATTATCAGCCTATAGTCATTGGCCGTTTGGGTTTGCGATTTTATTACGAGCCCTCACTACGCTGTGCGTCCGCAACTAAATGGCGGTGTATAACTGGGTTGTCACCTTTCTAGTCACTAATTGCAAAAATTTCAAAACATAATAAAATACCATATCATATGGCTGTATTTTATGGTGAGAAATCACGTAATTCTGTTTATTTAACTTGAGAACAGAACGTTGTGTAAAACATAGCATACAAAATATATAGGTACTGCTATTTTATCGGAGCCGATACTCAAGTTACTTTTATTAAAAAAAGTAAACAGGATTTGTAGAGTTGTAGGACTAAAAAAAATGTTACTTTCTCTTCTATTTACTTATATTTTACTATACAAGTTTTGTTTTTCGAAAGTCATACTCGTATATCGCAAATATAAAAAAAAGCAACTTCTATTTTCGATTGTACCAAAACTTGTGAGTTATATCAAACTAACGTTTGTAAACGTAATGTTTTTGCTTCAAAGGAGTATTTGTCATAAGCTTAGTGACGTAAACATGTAGGTTCATGATTTATAGTTGAATTGATTGTTCTATTTTTATAGCCCTTGTTCTTATAATTAATATAAAAGCATTTTAAAAACTAACGGATCCGTATCTTTTGTTTTTATATTTATTATTATGTTTAATTATAATTAAGGGAGAATGGCGATTTTACAACTTAAGAGGTAATGGTGCTTTACATACGCCTTCCTGAGTAAAATTCTAATCATTCTTGTCAAAGCAACGTTTGAGATTAATTTGTAACAAAATATTTTATGATTTTGTGTTGTTATGTAATTATATAATCCTTTTATATATAATCATAAAGTAAACTAAATATAGTTTTTACACACTTGAGGTTTATAAAGTATGATAAGTTTAAAATGACGTCCATCGAAGAATATGCAATAATTATGATACTCCAGAATTAGAAATAAAAAAATCGCCTTTTCGTTTGAAATTGATCTCAGACAATCATTAATCTATGATAGCTAGTTACTTTTTTAATTGACGTATCTCTTATAAGCTCTGTATTGTGTAATCTCACAATATATTAATGCCATATAAAAATTTAAATTTAATCTTTATTAGTAATTAAAGAATTAAAGCCATAACCAGAAATTTCTCGTCTGATAAACCGTTCTTTAACTTGTCACATAAACTGTAGAGTTATATTATCATTGTCATTTTGAGATTGAGAAATTTTAATTTTGCGGTTGCTTCATGCTGTTTTAAATTAATTATCATAATTATTATATCCATTACTAGTCTCTAACTTTCCTTTATAATTTACCAAGTCACAAAAAATTGAAAAGTTCGCTCTTTGTTAAGTGGAGGCTGCGCAGCGCATTCAATTTTAGATCAGCGATTTTGTTAAATTTTTGATTTTCTTTTGTTGAAGTATATTCTGAATCTTATAAACGCAGAAAGTGTCTATGTTAAATAAGCATTCAAATATTATATTTTTGTGAGCAAAGTATTTAACTGTTATAATTTAACAAAAAAAAAAATCTTTAGAAGCATTAAAATACTTAAGTAAAAATGTAACGTTGGAAAAAGTCGCCTGTCTCAGGTGAGGATCGAACCAACACTTTCCTTTAACACAGCGATAAGAAACGACTGATACGAGAGACAAAAACGGATGACCAAGAGTAATCGTCTACAGGAGCACTGTAAACGAAGACACGACGGAGGAAAGGTTATAAAGTCTTTTATCTTTATCTTTTGATCTACGTCTCAGTCGCGAACTTACGTATTTATAAGCGTACAGGTTGCGACACATAACTCTAGCGCTAAACGAAACGTGGAGGGGAAAGCTGCGCATGGGTACTGTCGCGCACGCAATACAAATTAGTACATAGTTTAATTAGGTACTTAATTATTAATAGCAAAATAATGTTAATTACATTATTTAATGTCATGTCAAATAGTAAGTGAACAAGCGGTGAACTAAATGTGGAGGTTAGCTGCTATTTGGCTACTGTACTGTCACGTACGCAAATATTACTTTAATAAATATTCGATTAGTTAGTTAATGTTCAAGTGTGCAAGAGCTCTGTTCTCAAATTAAAATTCATTTATGTTCTCAACAATAGGTAGGTTGGTATGTAATATAAAAATAATAACATAAAATCAGACATTTATTGTGTTTGTCAGAGACATAAGCCTAACTAAAGTCACTAATTATACTATTTAATTTCATATTTGTCGCCTGAACAACTTCTGGAGTTTGTTTTATTTGGCTTTAATCTACAGTGCTGCTGGATCGAGTAAAATACTCGTAGCTTCGCCAATTTTATTTTGGATTTGTTTCAAGGAATCAATGAAGTCATTAGATTCACTTCTCAAAAAACAATGCACTTCATACAACATTTTCCATTCCTGTCTTCTCAAAACGTTATTTCTTTTCGGCATGTTCATTTTTAAAAACTATTCAAACTTAATAAAACAATCAATTAATTAACAAACACAACAAACAAATCAACAAAACAAACTTAACAAAAAACAACATTAAGAATTAACTATGACAACAAAACTATTTAGAACACGACTGTACACTGGAAGTGCGCGGGGCATCGCATCAGTACGGGGGACGGAGTATGCCAATCGGTGGCGCAACCCACGCCCGATCTTACCCTCAAGACATCTTATTTTTTACTTCTGCGCAATAACGGTCAGCGCTAGAGTTTCGTGCCGCTACTTGTAGCTGCTGGTTTCATCTCAAGCTTGGTATCGTAGAGTGCCATAGAGTTTAATATTAACTGAGAAAATCGAGACAATTGTGGTAAATTGATATGTACATATTTTAGATGACAATATCTGTAAAGTACTTTTTGTGGAATTCAAATCGAAATGAAATAATAACAATCAAAATGGCGTCAGAATCAATTTAGCTATTTATAATACCAATTAACCATTTGTCTCGAATATTGACCTCTCCATTTTAATGAAGATGATTGGTAAAGTAAGTTAATTGGTACAAAAAAGAGATGGAAGTTCGGACGCCTACTCATTATGACAAATTGTTTTGTTTTGGAAGGTTCCTATGCAGAATGAAATTAAATATAATTTTGTAAATATTAAAACAGCGACTAACGATGAACTATAGAATTATGAAATCTAAAATTATGTCACGAAGAATAAAATAAATATACGACATATACGGGTAGGCCTACAAATATTTGATCTTTATTACAGAAAAATTGTGTTCCGTGGAAATGTAGGAATTAAAAGTAAATCGTTAAGATTGGTTCTAAGTATTGGTGAAAGAATGATTAAAATCGGAAAAGTGGTTTCAGAGGTTGATTCCAACAGACAACCTTACAAACTTGTAAACTCTTGAATATAATAAAAAAGATATAAAAAATTGGTAATGGAAATCGTAACTGAGATTTTACGTATTTAGATACGCCATGTTTTCTTTATAACTTTGATCATTCTCATTAATAGCGCAATGGAAGTATAAAATATAATTGGACAAGTAAAGGTAAATTACTTGTCTACATTATTAATTTAATACGTAGACAATAACCGATAGGCCATCAAATTGATTGACGTCATTAAAAATATTATGAATATATAGGTACTATATGTTATTAAACTACGAAGAAGAAAATCTTAATGTTAAGGTAGAGATGTTAAATTGTAGGTAGGCAACCAAGTAGGCGTTTCAAAATGACGTAGAGCTGTAACAGGAAATAGTCCTAGTGCCTATTTACTTAACAAACCTTTAAATAAACTACTTACCCGTGTGTGCTGGTCTTGTTTATTTGAAACTCAGGCATTCTTGCAAAATTACGTAGTGCATAATAAAACTTTCGAGCATACAAGACAATAGTACGCATGCCATCAACTATCAACTACATTATTTAGGAAACTCTAGATCTCTGTCTTTTAGATCCACCACATAAGGTTTGTCCGAATGGGAATTTCGAGTTTGAGTCTGGGAGGGGGCAGATTTTTATCTGAAGAATATGAGCATTTGTGTCTGAGTCATGGGTATTTAATTTAATTTCTACAAATATTAATTATTTATCTTAATATATATGAAAAACGTTTCACGTTGTTTGTCCGCCATGGACTACTAAACTACTTAACCGATTTTGACCAAACTTCGTAACTATCTGTTATTTGATCTAACTTAAAAGATAGGATAGGTTTTATTTTAATTTATAACAGAGCAATGCGTGGTTGGGTCAGCTAGTATTATATATATATCTCTTTCGTTACCCTTGTATTATTAACACAATAAAAATATATCAATTGGCGAATAAATGGTGTCTGTGATTAAGAACATTTAAATTTACAATTTAGTTTCCTTCAAAATCATCAAAGTAATGAATTCCAAATTAATTTAAATGCCTAGACTAACCATGCTTATTATACTATATTTATCTAAATATTACTGTTAATAATGTAACTCGTCTTCGTTGTTTAATCGAAATTCGTGGCTTCGTTAAATCACGTTACACTTTATTCTCAAACGTCTCCGCAGAAATTACCTTGTCTATACCTACGCCTCGTTCTATGCCTACGTATATTATGACTTAATCAGAAGTTTCTAATTGAATGTTGAGATCAAAGCGCCAAAAGTCATTATAGTATTCAAGCGAAACTAAACTAAAACAGTGCTGTAAAACTGTCACTACACAGACTAACTAAATACTGTTTTTCTAAACCTGTAATCTCGACCGACTTTTATAGACGCATATTTACTGATTTTAATAATTTTTCATTCATTAATCAAGTCATTAATTTTGATCAACTTTTTGAATCGATCGAATTTGAATAGATAGAATCTGATAAATATATAGAAATTATTTCTACTTTACTTTTTTCACTGTTCGCCAAAATAACGATTCATCATAACAGTATGAGAAATTTTAATACGTCTGTGTTTAGTTAGTTGCATTTATGTGTTAAAATAGTATTGTATAATATATTTTCGTACTTTGAATAGTTTCGTTTTTTTGTTTATTCTGTTTATTCAAATGTTTGAAATTTGCGATTTTTTATGTGGTCGGGTCGAAAAAGAAAAATTTATTTATTTTTACTAAAGTTTACATTAATATCACTATGGCTAGCAACGAATTGTACACTCGACGAACTAAAAGTGCATTTTATGTCATTCAAAGCAAAACAAAAGCAAGCTGAGGCAGATCAAAAAGCTAGGTGCTTCAAACCGTGCGTATGTTTTGATACGTACGCTCTGTCCAGCTGCGCAGCCTCAGCCTCCTTGAATCTGCAAGCAATTAAATAATAAGGAAAAGAAAGAAAACGAAGACTTTATAGGACACTTATGCCACTCAGCGGGTAGGTCGGCCTTATGCGGGAGCTTTACACCAAGATGTGCTGGATTTGTGTAGTGGCAGACTTTATTGACGTAAAGTGGCGACAGCATGGCATAGAAGCAAATATATTGATAAATCTTTGATATATATAGTTATTTATGTGTTTTATTGTATGGTATATGTGCCAAAATCTAATATTTATAAGTAATAACTTTACACAAATCCTTACAAAAGTATATTATTAGGCAGTTTACTTAGTCATTATATTGTTGTAATGCTTGATTTTGCTTATCTAAAATCAACATTTTATAATCGGTTGCTTTAACTAGAATATAAATAAAATATTTTTCAAAAATATATTTATACATACAATCATAACTATTACCTCAACAAAAAGAGGTTAATAAATATATAAGCTTTGTATTTTTAGTTTCATGCTGTTGCCACAATCATGTATGCTGTTCGTGAGTAAGCGCTACTGTACTGTTAATTTTTCACAACACTTAGTTTTATAAACAGTATTACAATATGGCTTACTTTGTCCCTTCTTCCAAAAGAGTTGTACTGGTCCAAATGTGTGATTGATTGTGAAATGTTGTTTGTTTCAATGTAGCAAGTGATGCTAAATATTTAAAAATTGTATGATTTTGTAACATAATGGTTCTAGGTTCTCTCTTTACTTAAATAATGAAATTGAAGTGAAAGAAATTAATTTTTGACTACGTTCTTTTTATTTTCTGTGAACTGGCCCTAAATCAGCAAATATTTAATAATATTTTCATAAAAGGGATCAAAAGATTTCTACTTCTTCTAGGTCAAAAAGTAAATAGTTGTTTATGTGTTGCTTTTAATAAAATAAAGAAAGAAACAATTATGAATTTTAATATAACATGATAATTAATTAACAGAATTGTCAATTCTTAATCATAACGGAGAATTACGTTTTTCAACATCAATTGAAAAAGATTTTGTTAAAATCCTGAAGATACAGTCAAAGTAGCTTAAAGCTGTCGCTGAAAGTTTGAAGCGATAATTATTTTTTTATATTTAACTCCATCAGAATTTTCCATTAAGAAGTTTTTAATTATAAAAAAATTACGGCATATTCAGAAATTGGAGTAGGGTCTCACCGCAGCGTTGGTTATTCTGGATAAGTATCACTCAAGCTGCCGTTGTTCGCATAGATAAATTTGTACAAGCTTACTTTGTTACACACAAAATTGTATCACGGTTTAGTCGTATGTTTATTTAGGTCACAATAATGAGGTGACTTTTTTATTTACGTGTTATGTCTTAATGTTAGTCATAAACTTAATAAATAAAAATGTATGGAGTTCTAAAACTCAAAAAACTTGATCGATTTGGCCTCTTTTTTGTATTTGTTATCATCAGAACAAATATAGCATGAAAGGAAAGCAAATTCACTGAAAAAGTCGGAAATTTGGATAGTGATTTTTTTAATCTGAATAATGTCAGTTGAAAATTCTGCTGACATATTATCATAATTACAACAAATTCCATATTGAATACTGATATATCTTTATTAGATTTTTAAAAGATATATTTTAATATATTAACAGTGACGACCATGTGTTTGGAGTGTTCAAAACCGCAAAACTCATTTGTTTTGTCAATTAAGATAATAATGGATATTAAAATATTGTGTAACTTTAACTTTCAGTTGACCTATCAATTTATTTAGTCTTTCTTTCATGGAGAAGATTTTAGGAAAAGTATAGCGCTGTAGAATATCAACTTAGTGGATCGTTCTTTTACATATAGTTGGTGGCAAAATACTTGAAAAAGTATATATAGTGTGTAGATGAATTTTAGCAGAATTGTGGGATTCTTCATATCGTAACTCCCTCCAAATTTGCCATTGATATTTTAGCTACCCATCTGGAGTTATACAAGTTTTCTATGAACACTGCTAAGACTTTTGTCTAACCACTTGTATCCACAGTGAACCATGATAAAATTAGCTGTACGTAGGTATTTGAGCATGGTAAATATTTTTAATATCTCAAATTTGGTGTAACTCACCGCTGATGGCGCAGCAGAACATTAACTGATACTGTTCAACCGACCGCCATGAAATGTTGTATTCATTATTTGTAGTATGAGGTACCCGTTGATATTATGAATATTAACACGGGAAATAATTTTTCAGGTACTGACATTTTTCACATGTCACCAGATGGTGCTGCGGTTTATCAAGTTCTGTCATATATTTTGATATAAACACAAGAAAACCAGGTACCACAGCAACGACTACATTTGCCGGGTTTCATTAGTAACTTATGATTAGCTATTAAATTAGTTAAGATTGTTTCTTTAGTTTAGTAATAAAACTAAGAGCAACTTTAACCAACAGTCTTTAACTACGATAAGCGCCAAACATATTTAATGAATAGTTATGTCCATTTCAAATTAAGAAATTAACACTATGAATCATAATTATTAATTGTTGGTGAAAGTCGCTCTTAATAACTGCAATTCAAATAATAATCAAAAAATGGGAACACGATGAGGGTTTTGATTAATTCCTAATTGTTAAACCTGTTTACTAAAATGCGACATAAATAAAAAATGAGACAAGTATTTTGATGATTTTCTACTAAAACAAAGAATTTAAAATAAAATCCTCACTGTGAAAATTTAGTATTTATTTAAAACAATAAATAAATGCTTATTTTTTATGTAACATTTGACTTTTTATATAGATTCTCCTATTTATTTTTCTTTAAAGAAAGATAAAGTAGCAAAACGAGACATTTCTTCGTCATATGTGTAACTTTTTGTAACTTTACAGTAATCGTGACGGCCTTATTTCTGTCCCTAACCCCGGTTACTCTGTAATATTTATCATATATCTATAATTATCATCTAAGTAGATAACTGCTAGAGATAAGACGCGACAACAGCAACTGATTTTTTTGTCAAGTTGTTGTAAATTAATACCGTTTCCAAACCTTTAAATGCCGGACTTTATATTTCAACCCTCTTTTAGCTACTACTCGAAACTAAAATCCCTTACTTAAATAGTATTTCTTTACTCTATGCTCTAACATTGTATGATATTATAGAGCATTATATTGGTGAAATGTGATCCTTGTTAATGAAATAATAGTAAAGTGGCATTGTATGTAATGTCATTAAGTCACAGTGGGATGCTCTGAAGGACTCTCATAGTTGGGCTAAGTACTGCTTATTTACTAAGCTCACTCTTAAAGAAAACAAGTGGGATTAAATCTATACACACATCCAATAATTGAACAGAGAGACCTTTAGTATGGATCGCAATGTGATTTGAACGGGAATGGTAGACAAAAATCCTTGCTTTCTTCATATTGTACTATAATTATCGTCAGATATTTAATTCAGATTTATATTATCTTTCACGCGATTGGGTATTATAGACTGACAATATTTAATATCGTTTTCACACACACGCACACACATGTTTTTAATAACAGGGGGCTAAAAACAAAAAAGTTACTCAACATTTAAAAAGGGTACACAATTAATGTGATGAAACACGAAATAAAAATACTTTAGTCAGATAAAATATAAGGCTTTAATTATGTTATTTTATAATTGTTTTTCTCTTATCGGTCGTAGGAAGAGAGTAATGACACAGATATATTATCAATATCCTGTTGCTACTATATCTATCATAAGAGGTAAAGTTGTTTGGAAAATATATATAGATCGGTTTAAAGTTTTAGTTTTCTGTTCACGTAGGTAAATTAGGTAGCATCGTTTAGTATAACTCGGCTGCAGTTTATAAAGATGATGCAGGTAATACAGCCAACGTAGCAATGACGAAGCATATTATTTTAATTTTTAGTTTAGTTATTTAATGGAAATTTTAAATTATGTATTTCCTCATTAAGATGGAATCAAAATACAAGCTCAACGCAGTATTTATGATGGCTTATAAAGTCACAAGTTCACACATCATTATTTATTTATAAATATAGAAATTAGAGGTTATTATTAGTTGGTTGGTTAATTTAAATTTTGGCGTGATAAATAGTGCTCTGATATAAATAAACGTCGTACAGTTTTACATTAACATGTGATTAATTATTCAAACTTTTCAATCCTTAGAGCAAAAGGATCTATAGAGCTTCTACATTGGTACATTATAAAACCACTTCAATAAGAATAAGTCTGAATGTATGGAAATACCAAGTCTTTGACCTTGTTATCGCAAGATAGAGCCAACGTTCTTTCTTCATGCAATAGAGAGCCAACGAGTTTATTGTCCAAGTTTAGAAATGGATTTAAATTCTACGGATTTTTATAGGGCATTTTACATAGCAGTCCAAGAAACGTGTTCTAACGATAATTATTATTGAAAACTACATTGTATTAATCATTTTAACAAAATGGTTTTTAAAGCTTTAACTTGATTAAGATTGAGAAAGAAACAATGATTTCTTAAATACTGATTTACAAGTTTATTTTCCATTATATTTTTCATTCGTTATATTATTTTTGTTATGCAGAATGACAGTCTTTTGTTCTCATTAACATTACAACCAAATAAAGCGTGAAAGTCTGTGAATGTCAAAATAACTCGTATGTATCTTCCGCATAGTTTGCAGGGCATGTTGGACGTCGACGCCCACTGTAAGGTCAACAACATTAAACTAGCTACGTAAGTACACAAGCCTTTGTATAGGTTTTAAAATCTGCATACGGTTTTACCGTCTAAGTGTTGATTGATGATTTTGAGCGTTAGTTCGTAAGAAATTTTAAAAACTTATTTATAACACTTGAGAGTTTATGTTTTAAATTTATTATAAACTTGGTCGATAGAGTCGCTAAGCATAAAGTTTCGCTAGCACCAAAGGAGCGGAGCGTAATGCCAAAAATAAATCAATAATGTTTGGTTATCTTTAAAATTCCATAACAATGAAAACTTTCAAAAAGCGCGCGCTTTTTGTTTCAATGGGAAATCCCATAAAACCAATATTTTTTAGTCATAACTTTTTATTTTTGCGAATTTCAAAATTCGGGCTCCGTCACGATCCAGTCCTAAACCTGTTGATTCGACTCCACACATAAATGATTAAAATAAAAAAATACTCGGGAAGTTATGGCGTCACAGACATTGCTTCATTGAAGCTGATCCATGGTTCCCTTCAAAGAACTTAAACGATGATATATTTTGACATTACATTCTTTCGACGCTTGATGTGATATCACCTTTGATTTCATTACTGTCACTCGGTGATTTACTTATTCTCGAAAACATGTATATCGCAACTATCATATAATATAGTGATTTAATCAACTGTCACGCAGTAGGTAAGTTTATATTGCGTTACCAAACAATGATAGAGTATTGGGTTGGAATTATATACACAGTAAGGGTGTTAAATTAGTTCAAAACATCTTCAAATTTACAACAATGTTATGTTAGGAAGTTTATGTCGCCGGCTTGTGCTTAAATAGTTCAAATTTTACATTTCTTTTAAAACTTAACATTTGTATTCTTTACGATATAAAAAAAACTGTCCTTCGTGTTACTTCATTACTTTAATACAACTGTTTCGAAGATAACGATCAATCTTCTATTTGAAATCATAATAATTCATTTATAACGTTAAAAGAATTGATTCATTACTAATTAAATCACCTCATTTTATCAGATCCCGGATATGACTACATACTGCATTTTATATCTTATGAAGTTATTTATACATGAGATAAAGTCGAAGCCGTCTCTCAATGTGTATATTAATAATTAAAGAAAAATATATGTATTTTGACTTACATTTGCCACCTGAGGTTATCACCACATCATATTGCTCTCCACAAAATGGACAGCAGCGTTCTCCAAATCATGGCCTGTTACTACAATCTCCAATTGTTCACTCTCTTTACTCCCTTACAAGCGTGGTGATTATAGCAAAACCGTCCCATTTTTGGAAATGGCTTCTGTCCAACTGTGGGCAACTTTCAGTTGAGCTGACGATATGTATTTCAAAGTTTTTTCGTTCGTGACCTCTTTTGATAAATAACAAGAAACAATTTTAGCAAAATCGGTTTATAAGTATAGCTCCAGTCAATATGTAAGTATGTATGACATTTGCTTAATAAATGTGTAGGGATGAATAGCCAAAGAACACTCGGTTAGTTATTATTATTTATGTTGTATTTTATCATAATCGCAAAACATAAACAAAAAAAAAATTGTTAATCATTGTGTTAAATGAAGTATTGGTGGGCTTTAAGTATTTGTGATCTTACCTTTCGCTGGCGATCGAGCTGTTTCTCGACATCGACTTCGGCGACATCTCGAAGTCGGAATCGGAGCGGTAGAGGAATGACTCGCGGCGCTGCGGCATGGCCTGAAGGACCAGCGCGGCGGACGGCGAGCCGCCCTCGAGGGGGGATCGCGCACCGCCCGCATTCCCTCCCGCGCCACCCCCATTTTCCACATCGAAGCTGGAACAAAGAAAATACAAAAAAAAACATTAGTTCTGTACGGGACTACTAACACTAATATCACAAAATTTGTTAATTAATTCCTGAATCTAATGCATTAATATATCAAATGTACCAGTTTACGATACGTTATTTGTCTATGGAATGCATAAATAATAAATAAATTCTGCCGTAGTTTTTCCACGACTTTATTTATCTGTATCTTACACGTAAAAAGTTTTTGATTGTTCTCAAACATAAAATACCATTTACATTGTATTACTTATTCTCTTTATTATTAATAATACCATTTACAAATACATTTAATGTATCTAATCTAAACTAATTGTACGCAATAGTATGCAGTAATTGACACTAACAGGATAAAGTCTGCACGCTGTTAAATTAATTTTGTTTACACTTGTAAACGTATAAATGGATGAAAAAATAAATGGATTTTATATCAAATTCAATATCTTATGGATTTTTCACATATTTATTCTTGTATAAAGTACCTATTGAATTATCAAGGAGTAGCTGACTTGTGACGTCTTTAGCCGTAGAAGGTCTTTATGTTAAAGCATAATTCCGCACAATCTATGCCGTAATAAATTTTATTACAAACGGTGTTTTCACGTGAATGTATGTAATACGATGACAAAGAGGTAGTTTATGCAATTCAAATCACTTGCATATTGTTGAATACTCGTATATAGATGGTTTTTTAGTACGTTTTAGGATATATAACATTTTATATAAAAATGACCTTAATAAATATCTGTGCAGTATATGTTATGTTAAAGTAGTTCTACTTTTCCGTTCTGCGTTCATTGTCTTGCCCCAGTAACGTAGCAATCACGTTAAGCATGTACAAATTTTCGTAGGGTATTTTATTATTGCGAAGTTTAACATGTTACATGTTTTATACAAAAAAATTACATATGAAAGCTCGTATAAGTCCTGCCTTTAATATTCTTCCGACGGTTTGTCTTGGAAAGGCGTTTAAATTTATGAATTTGTGATAGACTCAGTAGGGTTTAATTATCTTTAGTTCCTATTCTTTGTAATGACACTAATGTATAAATCTCTTCAATGTAGTATATTTTTCCTTTACTTTATGGAAATACAAGAAAAGTTTTCTTAAACGTTTTAAACTATGTAATTTAATTCATAATATAGGGGAAAAAAGGCAGCGCTTGCCGAATTTCTTGCGGCTTCTCGGTACAACGTCTCCCGACGGAGTACTTACGAAGCTATTGCGTAGTTGACATTCAATACGCGCATTATGAATGCTCATATTAAATAAAAAACGTTTTATATTTTATTTTTATAATTTATAAAAATAAGTAAATAATGTTTAAAATTGAATATATAATCACTTTAACAAATTTGACAAATTTAACTAAGTATAATCTGATTGTTAACGTACTCGATATAAATTTAGACGTTAGCATTTTTGAGATATACTAAATAGACGTCTTAACGTTAGGATTATACTAATAAAATAGACGCATTAGTTAATCAGCAAAATTACATCGTTACTATTTATTCATGTGCCTTTTATATATTTTTTTATAATTTATATTTAATATTGGAGGATTGATTTTTTTCTTGAAATTATTTGCAATAATATTATGCTGTATAAATTTAATTCACACTTATTAAAATTAACTTAAAGAGTTAGCAGTACATAATATATTTCTAATGAACCTTTAAATTCGTTAATTACCTTTTTGTTATCAAAGCGAGCAAAACTACTTTCCTTGTTTATTAATATAACGTTAGCTGAAATCTCTGCAATTGAAAATAATTATTTAAATAATCATATAATTAATTTGGTAAATCTGTTCATTGTTCAAATTGGAGTTGACCTTGTATTCTTAAAATTTGTTTGAAGTATCTCACCTTAGCATTGAAATTAAGTCCATTTCATAGTACTAAGACCTTAGTTTATTATTTATTCAACATGTTGTATTTAGTAGTATATTATAGTATAAATATTTTCATGTACAATTGTTTGTAGCCATATATATTGTATACAAAAATTATGCCAATCAGATTACCTATGTAGTTTCTGTTAAAAAATTTTGGACACCTAAGAATGAACTTGTCAATGGTTTTACAAGACAAATAACAAAAGAATAAGTAATATAGTTAAAAAAACTAAAAAACACGTTTTAATGATGAAAGAAACTAAAAAGTGGAAAATTTTAGACGTCCGCCGTGTTGGATTTAAGTCACGTGACTATTTTTTTCGTATTCTTGACAGCAAACCCTTTCATTTGATACCCATATCATGGAAGTGCATTTCAAACAGCCAGTGCGCCATCTTGGGGAGGCTGCCATATTTGATTTGTAATGACGTTTCTTAGCTAGTCATGTATTGTCATCAGAACTCAGAGCGTGTGCAAAATTTCATCCTAATCAAAGACCGGAAAGTGGGTCAAATAAAGATTCCAAGATTTTCTTACATAGTTACAAGTGAAGCTAATATAAAAGCTTGTTAAAAAAACTCAAAATATTTGTCTCAGAAATCGTCCCAAGGAGACCATTGATAGTTCGCAGTTTCTATGTGCTACACCATTGGTATGTGCAGTGACGAAACTAAGCGTAAGCGAAACAGCCCCTCGCTCACGGCCTCGCACTCAAAAGGATCCAGCGCGAAGCCCCTTTACTTTGATGGCTTTCTTGTTCATGAGTATAATAAGAAAACTTCGTCAGGAAATTCATTTCACAATCTAAGCCTACGCGTGAGTAAAAAAGTATGTTTTCTTTTAAAAGTAAGATGGAAAATATAAACTGTAATTTATTTGCAGAACAAATACTCTTGGACTAAGTACAGCTAAATATTGCGTCCATTAGTAATCTGAATTTAAAAATAATTTTAAACAATTTCGTTGTGCATTTTGCTGAATCATAATATGATCTTAAGTTTAGATTTTAGATAAAGATGAAAGAAGAAAATAAAGATTTTAGGTTAAGATATTTTGTTCTAAATTTCTATGAGACCATACCTGCCCACACCTATTACCACGTAGGCTGAAAATTGATAGGTTTATAATAGGGGTTAAAGTATGAAATTGCCGTTTTATTGCAATAGGTTCTTTGAATTGACATAGAATCTTCATGGTTTGAGGTTTTCGAATGAAACTTTTTTTAAATGGTTTCTATGATGTTCTTTTTTTAAAAAATGTAAAACATTTGAATATCGACTTTCAATTGTTTTTGTTATTCAATTTAGACAAGAAAGATGGATACTGCGAAAATTCGAGTTATTTTTGAATACGAGTTCCGACGCGGAACTAACGCGGCAGAAACAGCCCGCAATATCAATGCTGCGTTTGGAGAGGGGTCTACTAATGAACGCACCGTGCGATTTTGGTTTAAACGCTTTCGTGATGGAAATTTCGACTTAAAGAACGAGCCACGAGGAAGACCGCCCACACAGGTAAATAACGATGAATTAAGAGAGATAGTGGAAGCCGATCCTAGTCAAAGTACCCAGGAATTAGCGGCATGGTTTAACGTTACCTTACCCACAATATTGACTCACTTGCGTCAAATCAATAAAATAAAAAAATACGAAAAATGGGTGCCTCATGATTTGACTGATCTGCAGAAAGAAACGCGTGTTGAAACTTGTGTTGCCTTGTTGAACCGGTACAGAAATGAAGGAATATTGGATCGAATTGTAACATGTGATGAAAAGTGGATTCTTTATGATAACCGGAAAAGAAAAATGCAATGGCTGACCCCAGGTCAAATGCCACAACAGTGTCCTAAAGCAAAACTTACCAATAAAAAGGTAATGGTAACTGTTTGGTGGTCTCAGCATGGTGTTATTCACTATAGTTTTCTCCGATCTGGTCAAGCAATAACGGCAGATGTCTATTGTGCCGAACTCCGAACCATGTTGACAAAACTAGCAGTAAAACAGCCCCGACTCATGAATCGATCTTCACCATTATTGCTCCACGACAACGCGAGACCTCACACAGCACGAGAAACCATTTTGACCCTTCAGGAACTGCAGTTAGAAACCATTCGTCATCCTCCGTATTCACCAGACCTTGCTCCAACGGACTACCATTTTTTTCGTGATTTGGACAATTATCTACGTGACAAGAAGTTTTCTTCCCAGGAGGCAGTACAAAATGCTTTCACACAGTTTGTGCAGTCTAGATCGTCGGAATTCTATCGCAAAGGCATTAATGACCTTCCCATTAGATGGCAGCAATGTATAGATAATAATGGCAACTATTTTGATTAAATAAATTTGTTAAAAATTTAAAAAATAAACAATATAGATTTTCAGTACAAATCGGCAATTTCATACTTTAACCCCTAATATCATCATCGATAGCCCCTTAATGGGGGCAAACTATCTTTCTTTGAATGAAATACCGTAGTGAGAACGTTTTGATTTTTATTTGACTTTAACGAACAATTGAATTAAAAACATAAAACTTTGAAATTCTTTTTTATATTTTAAGTAAATTCGAAGAATCAAATTATAAAATATATACAAAAAATAATATTTTCTTGCTCTATCTATTTTTAAGGATTATTTATTAAGTAAAATATATTATTATTGAGATTTCAGTTAGTTCCAGTAGGTACGTGAAGTTAATACTAATGAACTGGTAATCAGTAAAATTAGTCACTGAATTGGAGACAGTAATCCATGCTTATGAAAGATATGGCTGATAACGACTGCTCAAGCATGATATGACGTGTCTTCTCGTGTATGTTGCAATCAACACGTCACTGAGTAGGTAAGTAATGGATTCATTACCGCCTTAGCTGTTAAGTATGATTATTATCTTCGCTTACCAAGAATTGTAAGAAGTTTGGGACATGGAAACTCAGTGTCCTTCGTTTTTTCGGTTAAAAATTTGTGGAGAGGTAAAAGTGGATCGTTACCGGTATTCAATGTTTATATTGGAGCGTAGTAAGACAATCTATGTTTTTACTAAGTTCGACGAAAATTTATTGATTGATTTATTTTCTTTTGATTTGTTTGAAGAATACGTATTTACAAAATCAATTTGATCAACGTAATACGTGTAGTGCGTTTAAGTGCTATACCATACTACCACATAAATAAAAATCAAATACAAAAAAACGACAACCATATTTGATACTGCTAAACAAAAGAGTCGCTTAGATTTAGCGAAGACCGTATTTAGATACATAATAGATATGAATTTAAATAAGTATGAATCTCCTAAGGGTTAAAAAAAGTCTTTATCTTAACTCGGTTGGTTATAATATTTTCATGCTTAATGTCCATAATCGGTGAGACTGACAGAGCCCAATAACAATTGTATAATAATTAATAATAATAACAAATAATAATAATAAAAATAAATAATAATAATAATTAATATTAATAATTATAAGGATTTCCTCGTAAAATTTGTGGATACACTGTAACCGTAACCAATGAAAGTAACCAGGTAACTTTAAATAACAATTTTCTATTTAATTCATTTTAATGAGAATTTTTCATGACATCAGATTGATATATATTATTTATTTTTCTTAAAGTTATATTCATGTCCAATGAATGATCAGAATTAATCCAAAAACTGTAAACTTACAAATGAACACTTTTGTCATTGATTATTTTGAAAGTGCAGATTAAATGAGGCATCCAGAAACACAATCGTAAACACTGTTTCCTGTACATGCACTTTGAAAAATACACACAAACCTTTTTTGTTGTCTGTAAGGACAGCGCGAAAAAGACCTCGTTAGTACCAAACGGCCGGGTAAGCGACTCATATCTGACTGACTGAATTCGTGAATAAGTATGATGTACGTGAACTGTATGTTATTGTGTGAACAATGCTTATTATCAACTTTAGGCATTATGTAAACTAATAATTATCGACACTTCAGAAATTACCCGGAAATCACTACATAATTATAACAAACATGACAGCAACGTTACGCTTATTCCATACAAAAATAGAAGGGTGTGAACAGTCTAACAAAGGTTTAATTTTAGCCATCTTATGAATCCTATAAAAATGAATAAGGTGTTTAAATAGTGCAGTTGTTAGCGGGGCCTAAAATTGAGGTGGTTAAGCAACTTTTGCAGGTGCCCATCATCAGTCATTTTTAACTCGAGCTGCATCTGCAGCCATTAGCACCCATTAAAACACCAGAGAAAGTCTGCTTCAAGCATACCATGATAATGATGAAGGTTTTTGAGTATAAAAGTAAAATGGTACTTTTATAAGTTATGAAACTGTTATGAAATTGGTGTATGGATAATAACGGATAATAAACCAATTAGCGATCAAATTGTATGTCAATTTGAATGTGGAACTAAAATATATACCCCATAAGGAACTTCGTTCCAAAAAAATTATTATATTTTTTGGAACGAAGTTCCTTAGGGCGCTGCGGAGGGGTACCCTAGCCGGGAAAAAAAGTTCGTAGCGTTAACCAAAAAGCGTAAGATTTTTATGTATCGTCTATGTGGGAAGGCTATACAGTGTCTAATGTATAGTCTACGTCACAAAGTAGATAATATAGTCTACGTGAAGACTGTTTTAAAATATTTTTATAAATCATTTTAAATAAAATAAAGGTGTTAAGATAATTTTGTAACGTAGTTTCTTTGCTTTTTATCGATAAAGAAATCATAATAAAAATGTATACCCGAATAATTATTTTCTTTATACCTCGAATAGAACTCAAAATTAATATTTTTATAATAAGGAACTTTGTTCCTATCCGGTGTCCCACGACACCACACAACTTTTTTCCTTATTTGTGTTGAGGAACACAAAAAACAATTTTGACTTTAAATAGGTGTTAGGAATGTGAGTATTTTTTGTGTTTACCGTGCCGGGGGTGTAACTTGTATAAAAAATGTAAGTGCTTTCGTGCTTTGGTGCTTGGCTATTTTTATTGGTTGGCACTTCACATTATTTTATTTTTTAGTTGTCAATGTGTTGTTTGTACCTATAGTGTAGCACCTATAAGTTTCATACTACATATTTGATTAAGATTAAAAAGGAATGTTATTGGACAACTAATATAGTAAAAAAAACTATATCTAATAGAGTTTAGCCAACTAATAATTGACTGAGTTAGTATATTAGATACATTACTTCTAAAATGACAATTAATTGAAAACGCAGTAAGGTCTCATAATAATGTTAGTAATTTGATTACATATACTGAAACTGCTCTGTATTGATTGTGGTGTGCGAGATTTTAAAATTTTACTATGCTGCCCTCTATTATAAAACATTGGTACGTTTCGAACAACTGCTTCTTTTGAGCTACGTATTAGTGAAACATACGGCCGCTAGAGGTCTCCATAACGTCTTGATACTACTTCGTAAAACTAACTACGGAAAAACTATTAAATTTATTTTAACATCCCCACAACAAGAAATCAAAATTTTTAATTCTACTTCAAATCACTTCTTTTCTTATAAAAAAGAGTAATCTGTCTTTTACCGTATATTGACGGTTACTATTACGTAGTTTTTATTTACTCTATGACGCTACTTACACGTAATTTTAAATCAATGAACGCTCTGTTGTCATTTTTCGCAAATTATTCTTAATGACTGTGAGTACAACATAAACATTACATTATAAAACTTAAGGATGAGTTGTGATGGTAGTCGTCATTATTGAAAACTACCTATAATATTCATACCTATAGGAATCAAACATGTAGAGAGTATTTCATTCGCTAACTTTATATTTAAATCGATATTTTCTTTCAAACTATGGTGAAACAGACAATAGCAATTACAGTGTTTAATAGCTTACAATACACACTACTCTCAGAGTAGATTAGTATTTAAGTAATACATTACCATGGTTCTTTCATCGTAGTGTATTGCTCCTGTTCTGATTAAAAATAAGAATTAAAATTAAGACTAAAAAATCATAAAGGAAAAACCAAAAAGAAAATCTAATAATAAAAATAAAAATATATCTTATTTTTATCTGATCCGATTCCTCATTCAAATTGCGCAAAATCCTATGGCAAATTGTTGTTAAATCGCGTAGAATTACATAAGTCGATTTACGTCCTGGGAAATACATCAAAAGGTTTGCCGCATGCGGTTCCTCATCCTACGGACGATCTACTTTAAGATTGGGATTTGAATCGATTTTCTAATTAAATTGTGGATATTAGCTGTACTAATAAACGCAGGAATGCTCCTGTGATTTAAACAATGTAAACCCCTCATATCTACCTACTTTATTTCATTATTTTCTATTTCATTTTAATATTTTAGGAAAGGATTCGTTTTCATCACGACTTACTAGTTTTCGACTTGATTTACTTGCTTGTGACACAGTGTTGTTTTTCCATTATTTGCTAAGAGTGTTCACATCATTCAAAGGGTGTTTTGAAACACTATAAGTTTCCATATCTCTCTCCAAGAAAAGCCCCAGGTCTGGATATAGCAATCTTAGAGAAAATATGAATGATGTAGGATTAAATCGTACATTAGTTTCTTGGGATAATCCTGCTTTCTCCTTCTTCCTAAATACTTTATAGTTTTGTTTATTATCGATCAAAATATAAAAAAAGAGATGCGGCATTCTGTACTGCGTAGTGTCCTAACAAAAGCCAGGATTTCAAACCTTTATTTGTTCTAGATACTTATTGAGAAAATGCCGGTTTTTATGTAATAAGGCCCAGATCTTTATTCACTAGGTACTCTTGACCGTAGTTCTGTTAAATCCTAGCTAAAGAACTAATACATTACAAATTTTAGGTAGTTATTTTCAAATCAATCGTATATTGAGATACTTGAGTTGAACGAGCAATACGCGGATAATAGAGGCAAATATTACCTTATTATCTAATTACTAGGTTTCCACCCGAGGCTTCATTCGCTTAGAATTCAGCGTTGATCCAGCAGAATCAACTACGAATCAACGCAAATTAACCAACTGCCACAACGAAATTAATTGATAACAAATATTGATGCGTTGGTTGTCCAGGGAGTAGAATTTTATCTGAAAGATTACATAGTTCGACAAGTAGTGCAGTTTTATCTGTTTATACAGAAAGAGCAATTGTATGTACAATAACGTGTAAAACTGAGAGCTCGGAATAAAGATAATATTATAGATTTTAAAAAGATATCAGAATTTTTCAGACAAAGTGATCAATGATTATAATTCAAATAGTTTTTTTTTATATTTAGCTTTATTCCTAAAATCAAAATATGGGTCATGTAATAATTATTTTAAGCCGCAAGAATGTTTAACTTTTATTATTAAATATATATATATATATATATCTGTTTACTCCGCAATAAACACGATGTACAAACAAATTAACACAACCATAACTATTTCGTTGATGTTATACCCACAAGCATTCTCACGGCTGTGAGTGTAAGTAAATAATTTAACGTTTTACAGTAAAAAAGGGAAATCTTTCGAACTGCTCCGTACTTTTCGTATAACTATATGTTCGTCGATTATGCCACAAAAACAACTGCTGACGATAAAAGCAGTGTAAGAATAGAGTTGTACGTATGTTTCTAGGTCTAGCTAGACAGACTCGGCAGTGAAATACGTAAAATAGTAATTAAAACAGTTTGCCACGTGTAAAAGGAGTTATATAAGCAATGTCAAAAATCAATATTCTTGTGAGAAAAAACTTATTTTAATAGTGAAGTGCTCATCGACTTTAACACACAAACGTTACTCGACTTTGAGGTATTTGACATATTTAGAACGAATTTCATTTTTTATCTACTTTGCACGGTGTTATAAGATTAAACACGATAAGTATATATGTACGTACTAACACCTACGTGAGCAGCAATAATATGGAATAAAGATATTGTGAAATATCTGTCTAAAAAAGTAACACGCAGAATCTAAAGAATAGATAAGCATTTGTTTACAATAGAAACAAATATAAAAGTATTTTTGTACCGCACTTTTAATTTCTAAGATAGTCACGTTCCACATTTGTGGTATTGGCTTTTTAGCCAATGTTTCATTGAGAAATAATTCATTCAACCATCAGTCACGTCATATTACGTGACAGTTAGCCTTTTTTCATATAAAATTCACGTAGTATATCCTTTACAGTACTTGAACGCTAGTGACCGATCTAAACCATTCGCTATGTGTGTAAAGTGGGTGTCGGGGACCGTCAAATCGATCGCAGCGCACGATGCGGCAGAAATGTGAAATAACTCTGGACTGTCATGTGTCAAACTGCAATATTTTCATAGAATTCCATTATAACGTTATTAAGTATTTTTAAGTTAAAATGTAAAAATTCGCGATATGGGTCACGGTACGTGTTGTGTTATTAAATTTGGAAACAGTGGGAAAAAAACAGTTCGTGCAAGTTTTATAAGTTTCCAGTATCAAAATACAATTTCAATAAGTAGACATGTACTTACATTTAATGATGTTTTGTAGGGAGTTTGTCTCAGAGGCGTTTGTCTTATCTTACATGCTGTGCTAATGCTATTTTTTTCTTTTTTTGCATAGTTTGAGGTTGAAAATTTATGTGCTTTCGATTTAAATTTATTAGAATATACACAATCTTTTTAGATATTTTCATTTAGTTTCGCTGAAAAACAATCCGGAAATTGTTATCAAACCATATCTTTATATATATAATTCTTCTGTGAGTGTGTATGTCACTGAACTCCTCCTAAACGGCTGGACCGATTTGAATGAAATTTTTTGTGTGTGTTCAAGGGGATCTGAGAATGGTTTAGATTCACAAATCTAGGTTATTTATCTATACTGCAAAAATAACAGGCAAGTAGTAGGGATTCGTGGGTTCTGGCGCACTTCCCCCCAACCCAGACCCCTCTCCTCCATTCCCTTTGGTATCATCCAAATTCGATCCGACCAGCGTCACCGCCTAAAAAAAAAAAAAAAAAAAAAGGTAAGCACCCCCATTTGGAGCGATTGCGCTGGGTCCCAGCTTCGTATCTCTTACCGTTTCCGAGATACGTTTTTGCTGAACTCATTCCTACTTGATTAACTAATGAACCCCTGTTAATGACACCTCGACGCTAATGACACACTCGACTTAAGGCCTTAATGACATGATTCTAATCACCTTCCCCGATGCTTCTCATTAACATATCGTTCATGGCTAATTGTTTTTTAGCAATGCTATGTACTCTGTACCTAAATAATAAAAATAATTTATCATGGAAATTATTTCCAAATTTGGAATCTGCTCTTCATCGGTCATTCTCGTGATACATTTACTATTATTTCATGCTCCTAAACTTATCAACTACGTATGAAATATTTTTAAAATTATGTTTTATTATTACAAGTAAAAACACCATATTTCTTTGTCTTAAACGTATACTCATTCAATATTGAAATGCTTTATCAACTACCTGTTACCGCAGTCCATGGTCGAGGACAATGAATTTGTACCATTTTTCACCCCATGCATTCAACATCAAAGCAGTACAGATAATGAATTCGAGATCGATGGGTTGAGAATGATGGTTAATTGCACCTTATGCGTGGAGGAAAGAAATAGTGGACGTTTGGTTGCTGGTTACTCACGCCCATCATCGCCGATTCCGATGGAAGCCGCACCAGTCAACCCCCTCTTGCGGGATTGGACCGCAGAGGAAGATGAAGAAATCAACGAAATTGTCGCCAATACCGATACCGACATGTGGAATAGGGAATATCGTATTCTCCAACAACCACTTCTCCAACTTTGTTTTAATAAATACGATGTTTGTAACATATATTAAAGAATTGTAAATTAATTAAAGCATTTTTCTCTTTTACTCATCTTATCTACAGGCTACATATTTGGTCATCACTTTGAAAATACGGGACCTTGTCTACACAATTGCAACAATAAAATCTTGGCGATGCATACTATTATTTCATGCACCTAAACTTATCAACTACGTATGACATTTCTCTTTGCTGTATTTCAACCAAGTTAAACGACATGAAACTTTTTAACTTATGTTTTATTATTACAAGTAGATACTCGTTACCAGGCGAACACCATATTTCTTTGTCTCAAACGTTTACTCATTCAATATCGAAACGCTTTATCAACAATTTGAACTATTTGATTCCGCAATCGTAATGACTCGCCATTAACTTTCACTAATTTTGTTTTCAGAATCTTAATAACCTTGTTCATTATTTTATCAATTATTTGCTTCCAGTATCATGACAAGTTTTGTTTACTTGTATAACTACATTTTATCAATTATTGACAAACACATCTAATGATCTGAACTAGTATAAGAACAATCGCATCGTAGCATTTGCTAACAATGTGCTATCCACTGCCATCGAAAACGTAGACTACTGCTCAAGTCAAGTCACGACAACCGATATGGATGTGAGTATTATTTATTATCTACATACTTTCATTATGCTTGTTTCTGATTTTGTGACTTGTTTGTCTAAACTATCAACCTTCAGTGTATTCCATAATGTTGATGTGTATTCATTGTTGTACTTACTATTCTTTGTATTCATTGTTATAGCTTACATCATGATCAGAGCTAGACAGATCAAGAGGTACCTTATTTTGAACGATTGCATATTTGAATATAAGCCACTGAGTAACATCGTTAAAAAGTATCATGACTAACGATACTATCATAGTGGATGTGCAAGGCTTTAAAAATGAAAAAAATGAATTTATATTAAAAGAATTAGTTATCGGCACAAAAGAGCACAGTCAAATATTTCTAATAAAACCACCATACCCATTCTCTACTCTGACTCTGGAAGAAAAGAAACGTGTCAAGTGGATAGAAAGAAATAGAGGATACCTTTGGAGTGAGGGGCACATTGATTACATAGAATTTAGAAGACTCATTAAGTCCTACTGTGATAAGCGGAGCATCATAGTGAAAGGTAGAGAAAAAGTTGATTGGGTGCGAGAATTATGTGGACACGAAAACGTTTTTGATATAAGTGATAAAGGTATACCTAATTTAGAAACTTTAAGTGAACTCTATTGTAAAGACATATCTACATATAATTGTTTTAACCATACGAAATATTGTGCATTAAGAAATGTTATATGTATTAGAAAATGGATTATAAAAAATAATATATCATTGTATTGACTATTAATAAATAACTGTTTTAATTTATTACCTTTGTTAACATTTACTTGTTTTTATTAATTTCAAGGGTTTTTAAAATAAAGACCAAAATAAATTTAAACATATTTATTACACAAACTTAAAACAGGTCACAAGTAAGTACATCATTTATAATCAAATCAATATAAAAGACTACATATTATTGACATTGTTCAAATTGTAAAGTTAGTAATTTTGAATACAAACTTGAACATTTTTCAAAAATTTGACACAAATCCTGTTTTTCCACTGCCACTAGGCCCAGCCTCTATACAAGTTAATAGATTGTTAAAATTAATCATTGTTACATTAATTGGGCAGTGCATAAGAAAGGAAAGCCGACTACAATTTACAATTATAATAAGAAAGATATAATTAGTAGGCAAATACATACAAAATTACATTGGTAATAAGATCATTTTTGATACACAATTTCTTTATAAATTAATAAAATACATATATTACGAGCGACCCGTCTCGACTTCGCACGGGATGACGAAATACTTTAAATTTTTTCTAGCATTAAATATAGCCTATGTTACTCAGGGAGAATGTAGCTTTCCAACGGTGAAAGTATTTTTCAAATCCGCTTAGTAGTTTTTGAGTTTATTCATTGCAAACATACAAAATACAAAAATACAAATCTTTCCTCTTTATAATATTAGTGTAGATGTAGATAGAAGTCACAAAGATTATTCATAATTATATGTGAAACACTAAAAAACTGAAATAACACAACATTAAAAACATGCATAAAAGACAAATCTTACATATTTTTATTACAGATATTAAAACTACTTACAATAAAAAGAATACTATAAATAAAAAAACACATTGCTAATTAAATCATGCTATTTACTTAAACACAAAAAAAATAACATTTTCTTAAACTATAATGACCCCAAGATGATATACATATCAATGATATACAAGATATATGATATACAAGATGATATATTTGTTACAACAAATTAGGATATTTTTGTGTGAATATCACATGTTTGATTGATCAAAAACGTTGCATATTTGAAATCAAAAAAAAATTTTTTTCAGTAAACAATTCTTATAATCGTCCATAGTATATTTTTTTGTTGTTATTTATTGAAAACTTTAGCCTTAGCCATAACTTTGTAATAACACAACATTAAAAACATGCATAAAACACAAATCTTACATATTTTTATTACAGATATTAAAACTACTTACAATAAAAAGAATACTATAAATAAAAAAAACACATTGCTAATTAAATCATGCTATTTACTTAAACACAAAAAAATTAACATTTTCTTAAACTATATTGACCCCAAGCTAAAGTGTCTGTTGAGTTAGGTAAAAGGCATCGTTTTGTATCCATTATAAGATAAACTAACTTTGGATATTTTTGTGTGAATATCACATGTTTGATTGATCAAAAACGATGCAAATTGGAAATCAAAACATTTTTTTTTTTCAGTAAACAATTCTTATAATCCTAACCTAACCTAACCTAACCTAACCTAATTTAGAAACTAAGTGAACTCTATTGTAAAGACATATCACAAATCTTACATATTTTTATTACAGATATTAAAACTACTTACAATAAAAAGAATACAATAAATAAAAAAACACATTGCTAATTAAATCATGCTACTTACTTAAACACAAAAAATTTAACATTTTCTTAAACTATAATGACCCCAAGATGAATGTAACAAATTAGGATAGTTTTGTGTGAATATCACATGTTTGATTGATCAAAAACGATGCATATTAGAAATCAACCTAACCTAACCTAATTTAGAAACTTTAAGTGAACTCTATTGTAAAGACATATCTACATATAATTGTTTTAACCATACGAAATATTGTGCATTAAGAAATGTTATATGTATTAGAAAATGGATTATAAAAAATAATATATCATTGTATTGACTATTAATAAATAACTGGTCTAATTTATGACCTTTGTTAACATTTACTTGTTTTTATTAATTTCAAGGTTTTTAAAATAAAGATCAAAATAAATTTAAACATATTTATTACACAAACTTAAAACAGGTCACAAGTAAGTACATCATTTATTATCAAATCAATATAAAGGACTACATATAATTGACATTGTTCAAATTGTAAAGTTAGAAATTTTGAATACAAACTTGAACATTTTTCAAAAATTTGACACAAATCCTGTTTTTCCACTGCCACTAGGCCCAGTCTCTATACAAGTTAATAGATTGTTAAAATGAATCATTGTTACGTCTTACTATAAGAACGATTAATTGGGCAGTGCATAAGAAAGGAAAGCTGACTACAATTTACAATTACAATTATAATAAAAAAGATATAATTAGTAGGCAAATACATACAAAATTACATTGGTAATAAGATCATTTCTGATACACGATTTCTTTATACATTAAAAAAATATATATATTACTCCTCGTGCGAAGTCTCGACTTCGCACGGGTGGACAAAATTCTTAAAATTTTTTCTAGCATTAAATATAGCCTATGTTACTTAGGGAGAATGTAGCTTTCCAACGGTGAAAGAATTTTTCAAATCCGCTTAGTAGTTTTTGAGTTTATTCATTGCAAACATACAAAATACAAAAATACAAATCTTTCCTCTTTATAATATTAGTGTAGATGTAGATAGAAGTCACAAAGATTATTCATAATTATATGTGAAACACTAAAAAACTGAAATAACACAACATTAAAAACATGCATAAAAGACAAATCTTACATATTTTTATTACAGATATTAAAACTACTTACAATAAAAAGAATACTATAAATAAAAAAACACATTGCTAATTAAATCATGCTATTTACTTAAACACAAAAAAATTAACATTTTCTTAAACTATAATGACCCCAAGATGATATGTAACAAATTAGGATATTTTTGTGTGAATATCACATGTTTGATTGATCAAAAACGTTGCATATTTGAAATCAAAAAAAAATTTTTTTCAGTAAACAATTCTTATAATCGTCCATAGTATATTTTTTTGTTGTTATTTATTGACAACTTTAGCCTTAGCCATAACTTTGTAATAACACAACATTAAAAACATGCATAAAACACAAATCTTACATATTTTTATTACAGATATTAAAACTACTTACAATAAAAAGAATACTATAAATAAAAAAAACACATTGCTAATTAAATCATGCTATTTACTTAAACACAAAAAAATTAACATTTTCTTAAACTATATTGACCCCAAGCTAAAGTGTCTGTTGAGTTAGGTAAAAGGCATCGTTTTGTATCCATTATAAGATAAACTAACTTTGGATATTTTTGTGTGAATATCACATGTTTGATTGATCAAAAACGATGCATATTGGAAATCAAAACATTTTTTTTTTCAGTAAACAATTCTTATAATCCTAACCTAACCTAACCTAACCTAACCTAATTTAGAAACTTTAAGTGAACTCTATTGTAAAGACATATCACAAATCTTACATATTTTTATTACAGATATTAAAACTACTTACAATAAAAAGAATACAATAAATAAAAAAACACATTGCTAATTAAATCATGCTACTTACTTAAACACAAAAAATTTAACATTTTCTTAAACTATAATGACCCCAAGATGATATGTAACAAATTAGGATATTTTTGTGTGAATATCACATGTTTGATTGATCAAAAACGATGCATATTAGAAATCAACCTAACCTAACCTAACCTAACCTAATTTAGAAACTTTAAGTGAACTCTATTGTAAAGACATATCTACATATAATTGTTTTAACCATACGAAATATTGTGCATTAAGAAATGTTATATGTATTAGAAAATGGATTATCTAACCTAACCTAATTTAGAAACTTTAAGTGAACTCTATTGTAAAGACATATCACAAATCTTACATATTTTTATTACAGATATTAAAACTACTTACAATAAAAAGAATACAATAAATAAAAAAACACATTGCTAATTAAATCATGCTACTTACTTAAACACAAAAAATTTAACATTTTCTTAAACTATAATGACCCCAAGATGATATGTAACAAATTAGGATAGTTTTGTGTGAATATCACATGTTTGATTGATCAAAAACGATGCATATTAGAAATCAACCTAACCTAACCTAATTTAGAAACTTTAAGTGAACTCTATTGTAAAGACATATCTACATATAATTGTTTTAACCATACGAAATATTGTGCATTAAGAAATGTTATATGTATTAGAAAATGGATTATAAAAAATAATATATCATTGTATTGACTATTAATAAATAACTGGTCTAATTTATGACCTTTGTTACCATTTACTTGTTTTTATTAATTTCAAGGTTTTTAAAATAAAGATCAAAATAAATTTAAACATATTTATTACACAAACTTAAAACAGGTCACAAGTAAGTACATCATTTATTATCAAATCAATATAAAGGACTACATATAATTGACATTGTTCAAATTGTAAAGTTAGAAATTTTGAATACAAACTTGAACATTTTTCAAAAATTTGACACAAATCCTGTTTTTCCACTGCCACTAGGCCCAGTCTCTATACAAGTTAATAGATTGTTAAAATGAATCATTGTTACGTCTTACTATAAGAACGATTAATTGGGCAGTGCATAAGAAAGGAAAGCTGACTACAATTTACAATTACAATTATAATAAAAAAGATATAATTAGTAGGCAAATACATACAAAATTACATTGGTAATAAGATCATTTCTGATACACGATTTCTTTATACATTAAAAAAATATATATATTACTCCTCGTGCGAAGTCTCGACTTCGCACGGGTGGACAAAATTCTTAAAATTTTTTCTAGCATTAAATATAGCCTATGTTACTCAGGGAGAATGTAGCTTTCCAACGGTGAAAGAATTTTTCAAATCCGCTTAGTAGTTTTTGAGTTTATTCATTGCAAACATACAAAATACAAAAATACAAATCTTTCCTCTTTATAATATTAGTGTAGATGTAGATAGAAGTCACAAAGATTATTCATAATTATATGTGAAACACTAAAAAACTGAAATAACACAACATTAAAAACATGCATAAAAGACAAATCTTACATATTTTTATTACAGATATTAAAACTACTTACAATAAAAAGAATACTATAAATAAAAAAACACATTGCTAATTAAATCATGCTATTTACTTAAACACAAAAAAATTAACATTTTCTTAAACTATAATGACCCCAAGATGATATGTAACAAATTAGGATATTTTTGTGTGAATATCACATGTTTGATTGATCAAAAACGTTGCATATTTGAAATCAAAAAAAAATTTTTTTCAGTAAACAATTCTTATAATCGTCCATAGTATATTTTTTTGTTGTTATTTATTGACAACTTTAGCCTTAGCCATAACTTTGTAATAACACAACATTAAAAACATGCATAAAACACAAATCTTACATATTTTTATTACAGATATTAAAACTACTTACAATAAAAAGAATACTATAAATAAAAAAAACACATTGCTAATTAAATCATGCTATTTACTTAAACACAAAAAAATTAACATTTTCTTAAACTATATTGACCCCAAGCTAAAGTGTCTGTTGAGTTAGGTAAAAGGCATCGTTTTGTATCCATTATAAGATAAACTAACTTTGGATATTTTTGTGTGAATATCACATGTTTGATTGATCAAAAACGATGCATATTGGAAATCAAAACATTTTTTTTTTTCAGTAAACAATTCTTATAATCCTAACCTAACCTAACCTAACCTAACCTAATTTAGAAACTTTAAGTGAACTCTATTGTAAAGACATATCACAAATCTTACATATTTTTATTACAGATATTAAAACTACTTACAATAAAAAGAATACAATAAATAAAAAAACACATTGCTAATTAAATCATGCTACTTACTTAAACACAAAAAATTTAACATTTTCTTAAACTATAATGACCCCAAGATGATATGTAACAAATTAGGATATTTTTGTGTGAATATCACATGTTTGATTGATCAAAAACGATGCATATTAGAAATCAACCTAACCTAACCTAACCTAACCTAATTTAGAAACTTTAAGTGAACTCTATTGTAAAGACATATCTACATATAATTGTTTTAACCATACGAAATATTGTGCATTAAGAAATGTTATATGTATTAGAAAATGGATTATCTAACCTAACCTAATTTAGAAACTTTAAGTGAACTCTATTGTAAAGACATATCACAAATCTTACATATTTTTATTACAGATATTAAAACTACTTACAATAAAAAGAATACAATAAATAAAAAAACACATTGCTAATTAAATCATGCTACTTACTTAAACACAAAAAATTTAACATTTTCTTAAACTATAATGACCCCAAGATGATATGTAACAAATTAGGATAGTTTTGTGTGAATATCACATGTTTGATTGATCAAAAACGATGCATATTAGAAATCAACCTAACCTAACCTAATTTAGAAACTTTAAGTGAACTCTATTGTAAAGACATATCTACATATAATTGTTTTAACCATACGAAATATTGTGCATTAAGAAATGTTATATGTATTAGAAAATGGATTATAAAAAATAATATATCATTGTATTGACTATTAATAAATAACTGGTCTAATTTATGACCTTTGTTACCATTTACTTGTTTTTATTAATTTCAAGGTTTTTAAAATAAAGATCAAAATAAATTTAAACATATTTATTACACAAACTTAAAACAGGTCGCAAGTAAGTACATCATTTATTATCAAATCAATATAAAGGACTACATATAATTGACATTGTTCAAATTGTAAAGTTAGAAATTTTGAATACAAACTTGAACATTTTTCAAAAATTTGACACAAATCCTGTTTTTCCACTGCCACTAGGCCCAGTCTCTATACAAGTTAATAGATTGTTAAAATGAATCATTGTTACGTCTTACTATAAGAACGATTAATTGGGCAGTGCATAAGAAAGGAAAGCTGACTACAATTTACAATTACAATTATAATAAAAAAGATATAATTAGTAGGCAAATACATACAAAATTACATTGGTAATAAGATCATTTCTGATACACGATTTCTTTATACATTAAAAAAATATATATATTACTCCTCGTGCGAAGTCTCGACTTCGCACGGGTGGACAAAATTCTTAAAATTTTTTCTAGCATTAAATATAGCCTATGTTACTTAGGGAGAATGTAGCTTTCCAACGGTGAAAGAATTTTTGAAATCCGCTTAGTAGTTTTTCATTTTATTCATTGCAACCATACAAAATACAAAAAAAAACAAATCTTTCCTCTTTATAATATTAGTGTAGATGTAGATAGAAGTCAAAAAGATTGTTCATAATTATATGTGAAACACTATAAAACTAAAATAACACAACATTAAAAACATGCATAAAACACAAATCTTACATATTTTTATTACAGATATTAAAACTACTTACAATAAAAAGAATACTATAAATAAAAAAAAACACATTGCTAATTAAATCATGCTATTTACTTAAACACAAAAAAAATAACATTTTCTTAAACTATATTGACCCCAAGCTAAAGTGTCTGTTGAGTTAGGTAAAAGGCATCGTTTTGTATCCATTATAAGATAAACCAACTTTGGATATTTTTGTGTGAATATCACATGTTTGATTGATCAAAAACGATGCATATTGGAAATCAAAACATTTTTTTTTTTCAGTAAACAATTCTTATAATCGTCCATAGTATATTTTTTTGTTGTACATTTATTGACAACTTTAGCCTTAGCCATAACTTTGTTTTCTACATTCATTACATACATTTTTGATCTTAAACCAACAAATTCCCTAAGTTTTTTTTTCCATTATTTTCATCTTTAAAATAACCGATTTTTTTATTTATCTGAGGGAAACCATGTGGATTATCAGCTGAATAATCGGAAGTATCGAAGTATGAATATAAATCTTGTTTTATATCAACATAAAAATCATTAGTAAAAATTTGATACACGAGGCTGTCGGTATCTGTATACAATAATTTTATATTTTCTCTAAATTTAGCTTTCATATAGTTATAGTGAAAGTTATATATTAAAATTTTTGATAAATCTAAAATACTAAAACCTAAAAAATATATATTGGTTTATCATAAATTATGTTGGTTTTTTTAACTGTATAGCTACAAGGTTTTCGCAAAATACAGCTAAACTGTAAAAATCAGGGCGAGCAATAAGGCTTTCCGCACCTTGACTTTTACCTATATATTTCCAATGAGTTAATAATAATTTCAAATTAACACCTTTATCGACATTTACCATTGTTTTACTGAAAACAGAGTTATCCATCAATTTGTAAAGTCTTTTTCAAATTATGATTTTTGCTCTCTCTCTTAATTGTATATTTTGTAACCACGATCCTCGATTGAATTTTAACACTATGAATTTTTATTCGCAACTTTAAACAAAGCAAAAGATTTTGAAAATGAATAACATTTCTTTTATTATTTATATTGGCTATTTTTTACTATTTCCTGGTGTACAAATATTTTCTGGGTAAAGAGGAAGATCGAAATGAAGGTCGTGTAAATTATCGGAATAGTCTAAATCTACTTCTATTATGTTACCTACATCTGATGTTGGTGAAATATCAGAATTCACATTTGTGTAAGTCCATTCAAAACTACCATATGGAAGGTATTGAGACATCGCCCAACCATAAAGATTGTTTGTATCTAGATAAGTTAAAAAGGACACAGGTAGATTGTCGTCAAAATCATCTAAATATTTATTATTAGCTTCCGCATATCTATTACTACACCGAGAAATACCACCTCTTAAACCACACTTTATAAAAGCTATCATTTCAATATCACTCAAAAGTTCAAATTCAATTTGAGTTTGTTTTAACATAGCATCCCAACTAAGCCCGGGTAAAGTGTAATAATGTGCAGGATCTTAGCGATATGTACTAATACAAATATCAAATGAATTAAATTAGAGTAATTACTCTAATTTATATCTCAAAACGGATGTTTTGCTTTTAACAGACATTTTTGAAAATTTTCGCGATATTTGTATTAGTACATATCGTTAAGATCCTGCACATTATTACACTTTACCCGGGCTTAGTTGGGATGCTATGTTAAAACAAACTCAAATTGAATTTGAACTTTTGAGTGATATTGAAATGATAGCTTTTATAAAGTGTGGTTTAAGAGGTGGTATTTCTCGGTGTAGTAATAGATATGCGGAAGCTAATAATAAATATTTAGATGATTTTGACGACAATCTACCTGTGTCCTTTTTAACTTATCTAGATACAAACAATCTTTATGGTTGGGCGATGTCTCAATACCTTCCATATGGTAGTTTTGAATGGACTTACACAAATGTGAATTCTGATATTTCACCAACATCAGATGTAGGTAACATAATAGAAGTAGATTTAGACTATTCCGATAATTTACACGACCTTCATTCCGATCTTCCTCTTTACCCAGAAAATATTTGTACACCAGGAAATAGTAAAAAATAGCCAATATAAATAATAAAAGAAATGTTATTCATTTTCAAAATCTTTTGCTTTGTTTAAAGTTGCGAATAAAAATTCATAGTGTTAAAATTCAATCGAGGATCGTGGTTACAAAATATACAATTAAGAGATAGAGCAAAAATCATAATTTGAAAAAGACTTTACAAATTGATGGATAACTCTGTTTTCAGTAAAACAATGGTAAATGTCGATAAAGGTGTTAATTTGAAATTATTATTAACTCATTGGAAATATATAGGTAAAAGTCAAGGTGCGGAAAGCCTTATTGCTCGCCCTGATTTTTACAGTTTAGCTGTATTTTGCGAAAACCTTGTAGCTATACAGTTAAAAAAACCAACATAATTTATGATAAACCAATATATATTTTTTAGGTTTTAGTATTTTAGATTTATCAAAAATTTTAATATATAACTTTCACTATAACTATATGAAAGCTAAATTTAGAGAAAATATAAAATTATTGTATACAGATACCGACAGCCTCGTGTATCAAATTTTTACTAATGATTTTTATGTTGATATAAAACAAGATTTATATTCATACTTCGATACTTCCGATTATTCAGCTGATAATCCACATGGTTTCCCTCAGATAAATAAAAAAATCGGTTATTTTAAAGATGAAAATAATGGAAAAAAAAACTTAGGGAATTTGTTGGTTTAAGATCAAAAATGTATGTAATGAATGTAGAAAACAAAGTTATGGCTAAGGCTAAAGTTGTCAATAAATGTACAACAAAAAAATATACTATGGACGATTATAAGAATTGTTTACTGAAAAAAAAAAATGTTTTGATTTCCAATATGCATCGTTTTTGATCAATCAAACATGTGATATTCACACAAAAATATCCAAAGTTGGTTTATCTTATAATGGATACAAAACGATGCCTTTTACCTAACTCAACAGACACTTTAGCTTGGGGTCAATATAGTTTAAGAAAATGTTATTTTTTTTGTGTTTAAGTAAATAGCATGATTTAATTAGCAATGTGTTTTTTTTTATTTATAGTATTCTTTTTATTGTAAGTAGTTTTAATATCTGTAATAAAAATATGTAAGATTTGTGTTTTATGCATGTTTTTAATGTTGTGTTATTTTAGTTTTATAGTGTTTCACATATAATTATGAACAATCTTTTTGACTTCTATCTACATCTACACTAATATTATAAAGAGGAAAGATTTGCTTTTTTTTGTATTTTGTATGGTTGCAATGAATAAAATGAAAAACTACTAAGCGGATTTCAAAAATTCTTTCACCGTTGGAAAGCTACATTCTCCCTAAGTAACATAGGCTATATTTAATGCTAGAAAAAATTTTAAGAATTTTGTCCACCCGTGCGAAGTCGAGACTTCGCACGAGGAGTAATATATATATTTTTTTAATGTATAAAGAAATCGTGTATCAGAAATGATCTTATTACCAATGTAATTTTGTATGTATTTGCCTACTAATTATATCTTTTTTATTATAATTGTAATTGTAAATTGTAGTCAGCTTTCCTTTCTTATGCACTGCCCAATTAATCGTTCTTATAGTAAGACGTAACAATGATTCATTTTAACAATCTATTAACTTGTATAGAGACTGGGCCTAGTGGCAGTGGAAAAACAGGATTTGTGTCAAATTTTTGAAAAATGTTCAAGTTTGTATTCAAAATTTCTAACTTTACAATTTGAACAATGTCAATTATATGTAGTCCTTTATATTGATTTGATAATAAATGATGTACTTACTTGTGACCTGTTTTAAGTTTGTGTAATAAATATGTTTAAATTTATTTTGATCTTTATTTTAAAAACCTTGAAATTAATAAAAACAAGTAAATGGTAACAAAGGTCATAAATTAGACCAGTTATTTATTAATAGTCAATACAATGATATATTATTTTTTATAATCCATTTTCTAATACATATAACATTTCTTAATGCACAATATTTCGTATGGTTAAAACAATTATATGTAGATATGTCTTTACAATAGAGTTCACTTAAAGTTTCTAAATTAGGTTAGGTTAGGTTGATTTCTAATATGCATCGTTTTTGATCAATCAAACATGTGATATTCACACAAAACTATCCTAATTTGTTACATATCATCTTGGGGTCATTATAGTTTAAGAAAATGTTAAATTTTTTGTGTTTAAGTAAGTAGCATGATTTAATTAGCAATGTGTTTTTTTATTTATTGTATTCTTTTTATTGTAAGTAGTTTTAATATCTGTAATAAAAATATGTAAGATTTGTGATATGTCTTTACAATAGAGTTCACTTAAAGTTTCTAAATTAGGTTAGGTTAGATAATCCATTTTCTAATACATATAACATTTCTTAATGCACAATATTTCGTATGGTTAAAACAATTATATGTAGATATGTCTTTACAATAGAGTTCACTTAAAGTTTCTAAATTAGGTTAGGTTAGGTTAGGTTAGGTTGATTTCTAATATGCATCGTTTTTGATCAATCAAACATGTGATATTCACACAAAAATATCCTAATTTGTTACATATCATCTTGGGGTCATTATAGTTTAAGAAAATGTTAAATTTTTTGTGTTTAAGTAAGTAGCATGATTTAATTAGCAATGTGTTTTTTTATTTATTGTATTCTTTTTATTGTAAGTAGTTTTAATATCTGTAATAAAAATATGTAAGATTTGTGATATGTCTTTACAATAGAGTTCACTTAAAGTTTCTAAATTAGGTTAGGTTAGATAATCCATTTTCTAATACATATAACATTTCTTAATGCACAATATTTCGTATGGTTAAAACAATTATATGTAGATATGTCTTTACAATAGAGTTCACTTAAAGTTTCTAAATTAGGTTAGGTTAGGTTAGGTTAGGTTGATTTCTAATATGCATCGTTTTTGATCAATCAAACATGTGATATTCACACAAAAATATCCTAATTTGTTACATATCATCTTGGGGTCATTATAGTTTAAGAAAATGTTAAATTTTTTGTGTTTAAGTAAGTAGCATGATTTAATTAGCAATGTGTTTTTTTATTTATTGTATTCTTTTTATTGTAAGTAGTTTTAATATCTGTAATAAAAATATGTAAGATTTGTGATATGTCTTTACAATAGAGTTCACTTAAAGTTTCTAAATTAGGTTAGGTTAGGTTAGGTTAGGATTATAATTTATAAGAATTGTTTACTGAAAAAAAAAAAATGTTTTGATTTCCAATATGCATCGTTTTTGATCAATCAAACATGTGATATTCACACAAAAATATCCAAAGTTAGTTTATCTTATAATGGATACAAAACGATGCCTTTTACCTAACTCAACAGACACTTTAGCTTGGGGTCAATATAGTTTAAGAAAATGTTAATTTTTTTGTGTTTAAGTAAATAGCATGATTTAATTAGCAATGTGTTTTTTTTATTTATAGTATTCTTTTTATTGTAAGTAGTTTTAATATCTGTAATAAAAATATGTAAGATTTGTGTTTTATGCATGTTTTTAATGTTGTGTTATTACAAAGTTATGGCTAAGGCTAAAGTTGTCAATAAATAACAACAAAAAAATATACTATGGACGATTATAAGAATTGTTTACTGAAAAAATTTTTTTTTTGATTTCAAATATGCAACGTTTTTGATCAATCAAACATGTGATATTCACACAAAAATATCCTAATTTGTTACATATCATCTTGGGGTCATTATAGTTTAAGAAAATGTTAATTTTTTTGTGTTTAAGTAAATAGCATGATTTAATTAGCAATGTGTTTTTTTATTTATAGTATTCTTTTTATTGTAAGTAGTTTTAATATCTGTAATAAAAATATGTAAGATTTGTCTTTTATGCATGTTTTTAATGTTGTGTTATTTCAGTTTTTTAGTGTTTCACATATAATTATGAATAATCTTTGTGACTTCTATCTACATCTACACTAATATTATAAAGAGGAAAGATTTGTATTTTTGTATTTTGTATGTTTGCAATGAATAAACTCAAAAACTACTAAGCGGATTTGAAAAATTCTTTCACCGTTGGAAAGCTACATTCTCCCTAAGTAACATAGGCTATATTTAATGCTAGAAAAAATTTTAAGAATTTTGTCCACCCGTGCGAAGTCGAGACTTCGCACGAGGAGTAATATATATATATTTTTAATGTATAAAGAAATCGTGTATCAGAAATGATCTTATTTCCAATGTAATTTTGTATGTATTTGCCTACTAATTATATCTTTTTTATTATAATTGTAATTGTAAATTGTAGTCAGCTTTCCTTTCTTATGCACTGCCCAATTAATCGTTCTTATAGTAAGACGTAACAATGATTCATTTTAACAATCTATTAACTTGTATAGAGACTGGGCCTAGTGGCAGTGGAAAAACAGGATTTGTGTCAAATTTTTGAAAAATGTTCAAGTTTGTATTCAAAATTTCTAACTTTACAATTTGAACAATGTCAATTATATGTAGTCCTTTATATTGATTTGATAATAAATGATGTACTTACTTGTGACCTGTTTTAAGTTTGTGTAATAAATATGTTTAAATTTATTTTGATCTTTATTTTAAAAACCTTGAAATTAATAAAAACAAGTAAATGTTAACAAAGGTCATAAATTAGACCAGTTATTTATTAATAGTCAATACAATGATATATTATTTTTTATAATCCATTTTCTAATACATATAACATTTCTTAATGCACAATATTTCGTATGGTTAAAACAATTATATGTAGATATGTCTTTACAATAGAGTTCACTTAAAGTTTCTAAATTAGGTTAGGTTAGGTTAGGTTAGGTTGATTTCTAATATGCATCGTTTTTGATCAATCAAACATGTGATATTCACACAAAACTATCCTAATTTGTTACATATCATCCTGGGGTCATTATAGTTTAAGAAAATGTTAAATTTTTTGTGTTTAAGTAAGTAGCATGATTTAATTAGCAATGTGTTTTTTTATTTATTGTATTCTTTTTATTGTAAGTAGTTTTAATATCTGTAATAAAAATATGTAAGATTTGTGATATGTCTTTACAATAGAGTTCACTTAAAGTTTCTAAATTAGGTTAGGTTAGGTTAGGTTAGGTTAGGATTATAAGAATTGTTTACTGAAAAAAAAAATGTTTTGATTTCCAATATGCATCGTTTTTGATCAATCAAACATGTGATATTCACACAAAAATATCCAAAGTTAGTTTATCTTATAATGGATACAAAACGATGCCTTTTACCTAACTCAACAGACACTTTAGCTTGGGGTCAATATAGTTTAAGAAAATGTTAATTTTTTTGTGTTTAAGTAAATAGCATGATTTAATTAGCAATGTGTTTTTTTTATTTATAGTATTCTTTTTATTGTAAGTAGTTTTAATATCTGTAATAAAAATATGTAAGATTTGTGTTTTATGCATGTTTTTAATGTTGTGTTATTACAAAGTTATGGCTAAGGCTAAAGTTGTCAATAAATAACAACAAAAAAATATACTATGGACGATTATAAGAATTGTTTACAGAAAAAAATTTTTTTTTGATTTCAAATATGCAACGTTTTTGATCAATCAAACATGTGATATTCACACAAAAATATCCTAATTTGTTACATATCATCTTGGGGTCATTATAGTTTAAGAAAATGTTAATTTTTTTGTGTTTAAGTAAATAGCATGATTTAATTAGCAATGTGTTTTTTTATTTATAGTATTCTTTTTATTGTAAGTAGTTTTAATATCTGTAATAAAAATATGTAAGATTTGTCTTTTATGCATGTTTTTAATGTTGTGTTATTTCAGTTTTTTAGTGTTTCACATATAATTATGAATAATCTTTGTGACTTCTATCTACATCTACACTAATATTATAAAGAGGAAAGATTTGTATTTTTGTATTTTGTATGTTTGCAATGAATAAACTCAAAAACTACTAAGCGGATTTGAAAAATTCTTTCACCGTTGGAAAGCTACATTCTCCCTGAGTAACATAGGCTATATTTAATGCTAGAAAAAATTTAAAGTATTTCGTCATCCCGTGCGAAGTCGAGACGGGTCGCTCGTAATATATGTATTTTATTAATTTATAAAGAAATTGTGTATCAAAAATGATCTTATTACCAATGTAATTTTGTATGTATTTGCCTACTAATTATATCTTTCTTATTATAATTGTAAATTGTAGTCGGCTTTCCTTTCTTATGCACTGCCCAATTAATGTAACAATGATTCATTTTAACAATCTATTAACTTGTATAGAGGCTGGGCCTAGTGGCAGTGGAAAAACAGGATTTGTGTCAAATTTTTGAAAAATGTTCAAGTTTGTATTCAAAATTACTAACTTTACAATTTGAACAATGTCAATAATATGTAGTCTTTTATATTGATTTGATTATAAATGATGTACTTACTTGTGACCTGTTTTAAGTTTGTGTAATAAATATGTTTAAATTTATTTTGGTCTTTATTTTAAAAACCCTTGAAATTAATAAAAACAAGTAAATGTTAACAAAGGTAATAAATTAAAACAGTTATTTATTAATAGTCAATACAATGATATATTATTTTTTATAATCCATTTTCTAATACATATAACATTTCTTAATGCACAATATTTGGTATGGTTAAAACAATTATATGTAGATATGTCTTTACAATAGAGTTCACTTAAAGTTTCTAAATTAGGTATACCTTTATCACTTATATCAAAAACGTTTTCGTGTCCACATAATTCTCGCACCCAATCAACTTTTTCTCTACCTTTCACTATGATGCTCCGCTTATCACAGTAGGACTTAATGAGTCTTCTAAATTCTATGTAATCAATGTGCCCCTCACTCCAAAGGTATCCTCTATTTCTTTCTATCCACTTGACACGTTTCTTTTCTTCTAGAGTCAGAGTAGAGAATGGGTATGGTGGTTTTATTAGAAATATTTGACTGTGCTCTTTTGTGCCGATAACTAATTCTTTTAATATAAATTCATTTTTTTCATTTTTAAAGCCTTGCACATCCACTATGATAGTATCGTTAGTCATGATACTTTTTAACGATGTTACTCAGTGGCTTATATTCAAATATGCAATCGTTCAAAATAAGGTACCTCTTGATCTGTCTAGCTCTGATCATGATGTAAGCTATAACAATGAATACAAAGAATAGTAAGTACAACAATGAATACACATCAACATTATGGAATACACTGAAGGTTGATAGTTTAGACAAACAAGTCACAAAATCAGAAACAAGCATAATGAAAGTATGTAGATAATAAATAATACTCACATCCATATCGGTTGTCGTGACTTGACTTGAGCAGTAGTCTACGTTTTCGATGGCAGTGGATAGCACATTGTTAGCAAATGCTACGATGCGATTGTTCTTATACTAGTTCAGATCATTAGATGTGTTTGTCAATAATTGATAAAATGTAGTTATACAAGTAAACAAAACTTGTCATGATACTGGAAGCAAATAATTGATAAAATAATGAACAAGGTTATTAAGATTCTGAAAACAAAATTAGTGAAAGTTAATGGCGAGTCATTACGATTGCGGAATCAAATAGTTCAAATTGTTGATAAAGCGTTTCGATATTGAATGAGTAAACGTTTGAGACAAAGAAATATGGTGTTCGCCTGGTAACGAGTATCTACTTGTAATAATAAAACATAAGTTAAAAAGTTTCATGTCGTTTAACTTGGTTGAAATACAGCAAAGAGAAATGTCATACGTAGTTGATAAGTTTAGGTGCATGAAATAATAGTATGCATCGCCAAGATTTTATTGTTGCAATTGTGTAGACAAGGTCCCGTATTTTCAAAGTGATGACCAAATATGTAGCCTGTAGATAAGATGAGTAAAAGAGAAAAATGCTTTAATTAATTTACAATTCTTTAATATATGTTACAAACATCGTATTTATTAAAACAAAGTTGGAGAAGTGGTTGTTGGAGAATACGATATTCCCTATTCCACATGTCGGTATCGGTATTGGCGACAATTTCGTTGATTTCTTCATCTTCCTCCGCGGTCCAATTCCGCAAGAGGGGGTTGACTGGTGCGGCTTCCATCGGAATCGGCGATGATGGGCGTGAGTAACCAGCAACCAAACGTCCACTATTTCTTTCCTCCACGCATAAGGTGCAATTAACCATCATTCTCAACCCATCGATCTCGAATTCATTATCTGTACTGCTTTGATGTTGAATGCATGGGGTGAAAAATGGTACAAATTCATTGTCCTCGACCATGGACTGCGGTAACAGGTAGTTGATAAAGCATTTCAATATTGAATGAGTATACGTTTAAGACAAAGAAATATGGTGTTTTTACTTGTAATAATAAAACATAATTTTAAAAATATTTCATACGTAGTTGATAAGTTTAGGAGCATGAAATAATAGTAAATGTATCACGAGAATGACCGATGAAGAGCAGATTCCAAATTTGGAAATAATTTCCATGATAAATTATTTTTATTATTTAGGTACAGAGTACATAGCATTGCTAAAAAACAATTAGCCATGAACGATATGTTAATGAGAAGCATCGGGGAAGGTGATTAGAATCATGTCATTAAGGCCTTAAGTCGAGTGTGTCATTAGCGTCGAGGTGTCATTAACAGGGGTTCATTAGTTAATCAAGTAGGAATGAGTTCAGCAAAAACGTATCTCGGAAACGGTAAGAGATACGAAGCTGGGACCCAGCGCAATCGCTCCAAATGGGGGTGCTTACCTTTTTTTTTTTTTTTTTTTTTAGGCGGTGACGCTGTTCGGATCGAGTTTGGATGATACCAAAGGGAAGGGAGGAGAGGGGTCTGGGTTGGGGGGAAGTGCGCCAGAACCCACGAATCCCTACTACTCAGGCAAGACAACGTCTGTCGGGTCCACTAGTATACCAATAAAGTTGTGGTCACTAGGGGCGCTGTCATCGCGCACACAGCGAATACGAGCGTAACTAAAGCGATGCTCGGTTAGTTAATAGATGAAAATAAAGTATATAATGTTTTTCTCAAAATTATAGATAATAGATAAGATTGACACTTATGTATTTTGTCAAATTCTAATGACGTCGTGTAATTTAGTATGGGTATAGTGTAATAGTGGGCGTGCCGGGGTTTCTGGCGCACACATGTAAATAATGTCACCGACATGTTACTGACACGTCACAAATGTAATTTAGTAGAAGTCCTATAGTTTCAGCTCTACACCTGACTGACGTCACAACCAGCATGTCGCAGATAATGTCGCGTCACCTCGGGTCACTCAAACGTGTTTTGTTGTTAGTACTACTTATACCACGTCATTCATATTGCTAAACTTGATACGTAGCTGATTGGCAACTTGCTTGGTATGAGTGCATTTGTCTTATTTTTTTGTGTGCTGTAAATGTGATTAATTTCTAGGGATGATTCCTTATTCAGGGTTTAAGTTTCTTTTAATAATGGCCAGGTTAGTACCTGCCAGTTGTTCGTCGTCTTGCTGACACTGGGGGTCTCCTCGACGGTCTTCGTGTTGCTCCTCGAGCGCTCCACCGGCGGGGTGCTTCGCTCCACCTATGATACTGCGTGTTAACCACCACCACTGACTAGACCAGACCAGAATTTGAGTACTGATTTAAGTTTTTTTTTAACATATAGGGAATAATACTGACTATAAAACATTTGAATGGCAAAATCATCTATTTGGGTATGTGGGATGTTAAAAACATACTTTGTTGACCTCATGATGAGAATCATACGACAGGAATCAAATGTAGCGTTTTTTATCCTAGAACTATTGATTAAAGGGAAGTAAATCAATTATTTCACGTCATCAATATATAGTTATCTCCATACCTTATCAATATCAATTGATTTCAAATGATCGATCGTAAATAATTTAAAGAATGTTTTATAAATTAAATTGATTTTATTTTGTTACAGTGTCATCTGATTAATATGTATAAAACACAAGAAAAATGAGTCTGGATAGTATGTTATTAAAACGTAACAGTCAAGTCATGTTTCACTTAACATGATGATGTTATTCCTGTCCTGTCTTAAAAATTTTTCGCTAAAACGATCTTCGTCATGGCTTATAAACTTTTAAAAGAAATTAATAAGTAAATATTTGGTCATGCAGTAAGCATTTTTGAACATTGTGTTTACTTATTAAAGAAGAAAAACTGTCACAGAATAGTAAAAACACGAAGAAACAAACGAATATTAGAGCTAGAAAGGAAGTGGTTAAAACGAACACTTGTACCCACTTATCGAATACAACCGACCGAAAATATAATAAAAGTTCTTTGAAGTTGTTCTGGCCCATTGCTCCCTTTAGCTCAGCGCGTACCACTGAGCTTGTGCTTAGTAGCGGGTTCTACTCAAGAAAACCGAGTGAAAAGAATGCCGTGATCATCATTTCTTTACACGTCGATATGTAATCAAATCTTTCAGAAAGTACTCAGTTGTGTGCGCTGCAGCTATCTTTTTGTTTTTATCACGGATCGATAACTGTTGTTTATCTGGAAAATCTTAAGTAAGAGTCATAAAGTTGTTGCTAGATACTATTTTCAATTGTGTTGAAAATGTTTAGGAAAAGGTTTTATTCAGTCATTGGACTAAACATTTAAAAATTATACATATTATCTCAGTGGTTAAAATTGTTGAAATTTTGAATTGATGTTATTATTATTTGGCACTTGTGTTGTATCTAAATATTGAGATGGCTTCCAGCAAATCTTTGAGCGATTGTTGCAAGGTAGCAAGAGTAAACGAAAAAATAAGTTAACTTTAACAATATTATAAATTAATAAACACTGGTACGGTCTAAATGTTATTATAACACATACCTAGAATAATGTTATTACATAAAATATAGGTAAGTATCCCACACAATAAAAAGCATACTCACAATGGAAGAAAATTTAAAGACACTCTATTTACATTGGCAATTTTAAGATAATGTAACATTTTTAAAATAAATGCTCTCTTTTCCTTTGATTCACTGCAACCAAATAACCTCTGAACTTAACATCATTATTTTAAATAAACGGATTCTTTCTGTAAACTATACTATTTCTTTAATAATTAACAAAACTATATCATAAAGTAATTCATAATGAATGATATTTATAACGTTATGTAACAAATTTTTATTAACATTTCATTAGTTTTTATTTGTCAGAATAAACAGTCTTCTTGTTTATGGTAGCAAATCCATGTCCTGGCCACACTAATTTGATTCACCGCCACCATGTTAATACCTGTGTTAATAATTACTTTTCTGTTTGCTGAATGTTTTCCATTTTTAATACGTTGAATAGAGTACACTGTATTCTTCCGTCTTAAAAATTTATTGCTTAGAACTGACCTGAACTGAGTATGCCGAAGGGAATGGCATTGAAAGGACAATCAAGGAATTAGTGGTACGCCTGCGTGATTATTTTGAAGGGAATGTCAAAATGGTGAACCCTTTTTGCCATTGAAAAGTGTGCGTGAGCGTGTTGCAAAAGTATCAGCGTTGGTTCTGTGACAAATATAACTAAAGAAGTCTAAGGAAAAAGCAGTTCCAAAAGAAATACGCCCTCAACGTAAAAAAGGAAAAGGATATCTTTCGTAATAACTAATGTGGACGACTTTGATGCTGACGCAATACGACATCACATATATGACTATTATTTAAGAAATTAATTCTCTACATAAGGGAAGTTAATCATTTTGGCTCGTTATGTGGGCAAGTCTTAGCTGGCAAAAGTATTGAAGAAAAGCAGGATTCGCTTTTAAAAAAGCGGACAAAAGAAAAGTATTGATGGAACGCACAGACATTGGTCTAGCGCGTGTAAATTTTTGAGGGAAGCCAAGCGAGTTGAGAAATAGGGAAACGTAGTATTTACAGATAAAACGTGGCTTAATACCTGAATATACTATATCAAGGGGCTGAATGCATGATACTGCAGCGTCGACCTCGACAGCGCCCATAGGAAAAGGAGAAAAGACTGAACTTGAACTGAACTTGACGGGTACTATGAAAAGATTTATCGAAGAAGCGTTATTGTCTTTTAAATCGGAAAAAACCCAAGAATATCACGAGGAGATGCGTTCAGAAGTATTTGATAGATAGCTTGAAGATTTATTGACCAAGCTGAAGGAACCATCAGTAATTATTATGGATAACGCACCATATTATTCTCGTATAATACATAAAATGGTTTATGATAGCATTAGCAACAGTTAAAGGATAGTAACGACTAAAGATGCACCTTTGGCACTCGGAATAGGTATAAATGTAAAGCCTTGCCCTCCGTCTAAGAAAAATTCGAAAACATATTTCTGCAAATGGCTTTTTTACACACTCAAAATGAATTATATTGCCCTTCCGTAAGTATTAACTACTGCAGTTTCTTAAAAAAAATTATCTCTATGACCACACCATACTCATGGACGATTTCAAGACCGGATACTTTAGGAAACAGTATCGATCCTCGTTACAACTAATAATTATTATGTTTGGCATACATTTCTAAATTCTACTCCATTCGTTCTTGGTTTGATTATTGTCTCATTCCCAGATATCACGGTAGTAAACATGGTTAATTATCGGCCAATGCATTTTGTTATCGTGACCTGATTTACCAGAATCCTTTAGTGTCGCAAGTGAAAATTGCTGATGAGTTAAATTGAATGAATTGAGTTGATAACAAACGTAACGGAATAGGCATAGTGCTTGATAAAGATCTGAAGCAGTTAATCATTAATATTGAGAGAAAAAGCGACAGGCTTATTACAGTTAAGCTGGCATTAGACCACCAACCAGCTATATACATCATCTCAGCATATGCACCTCAAACAGGATGCACTGCTTTAGAAAAGGAAGCTTTTTGGTAAGATTTTGATGAGCTACTGCAAAACACCCCTTGTGAGGAGCTAAAACTTATCGAAGCTGATTTAAATGGACATGTGGGGCATAAAAATACAATTTCAAAAACACCCATGGGGGCTTTGGTTTTGGAAGTGTAAACCAAGAGGGAATAGATATCATGAACTTTGCCACATAACATAACTTTAAAATAATAAATACACAATTTCAAAACAAAGATGAACATTTAGTAACATACAAAAGTGCTAAGTCTTTAACCTAGATCGACTATATTATAGCACAAGACAATATATTTAAATACAGTAAAGTTATACCTGGTAAAGTCAGGAAATCTACCTAAACCTATTAAAACTCATGTTGATAGAACAGAACATATTAAATGGAAAGAACTACACACTGATAAATGGATTATACTACTTGAAAAAATCTAAAAGTATTTGGATGATGATATAGATAAAAACAAAAATCCTGAGGAAAGATGGCAAAATTTCGAAGATCTCTGTCAAAGGGAAGCTAGAACAACACTTGGCCTATGTAGAGGATGACTTCACATAGGTAAAGACCCATCATGGTGGAACAGTGACGTGAAAGAGATAATAAAAGCCAAAAGAAAATCTTTTAAGATCTGACAGAAATCTGACTTGGTAGAAGATCGGATAAGTTGTAAGAACTTTGAAAAACTAACAAAGTAAGCAGTTGCTCAGACCAGAGCTAAATCTAGGGAGAACTTCTGCATACAACTGGGAAATGCACCTAACGAAAACTCCATCTTGAAATTAGCCAAACAGCGCAATATATCAACACAGGATGTGAAGTTCAATAAATATATCAAAGATGAGAAAGGCAAATTACTCACATCAACTGAAGCAATCAATGAGAGGTGGAAAGAGTACTACCACAAACTCCTAAATGAGAAATTTCCTGATGACACCTGCAAAGAGATACCACCGATTCTAGGCCCGTTAAATAGCATTCAGCCCTCTGAAATGAAAGTGTCTATGGCCAAAATGCACTATCATAAAGCTCTGTGGTCTGATAACATACCTGTTGTAATTGGAAACTGCTTAAGGATGGAGCACTGCCTTGGTTAACAAACTTCTTTAATGATATTGCTTTGGAGGGAATAATATCGAAACCTGGTGTGAAAGCTACTTATGCTCTATTTATAAAAACAAAGGTGATATTGCAAACTGTAATAACTAACATCACATACTCTGAAACTTTGGGAGAGAGTCTTAGGCTGTGACACTAAAATGCCGGTAAAAACTTAAGGGAAAATTTATAAGACTGCTGTGAGACCGGCAATGCTTTACGGAGCTGAGTGCTGGGTCGCGCTTATGAAGCATGTACAACAATTACATACAAATCAAATGAAAATTAGTTTAAATTAGTTCTTACACTTCCGCGCACATTACACATTAGAATAAAACACTTTTTTACGGATTTTTGCGCATGTTTTATTTTATATTTAATCCTGACGTTTTGACTCCTTTCCAGGAGCCGTGATCACAGGATGACTAAGATGATGGTTGTCATGGATTTTCTACTACCTTCACAATATTTTATTCGGGCACGTTCCTAATTATTAAATTATTTTATATACAGAAATCAAATTGTTTTATTTTTATTTTTACTTATTATTTAGTTATTAAATTCTCACTACGATTACAGTGTATACTACTGAGTCTACTACCAGGTCGGAAATTGAGAGGCTCTTCCGAGAAGAACTGGCGAAAGAAACTCGGGCAGGGGAACCGACCTCCATCTTACTGTTATTATTTGCAAAAAGAGCTAACTACATCATCAGGTCATGCAATGTGTGTTTGTAGGTATTCATTTATTAATTATTGGGTCCCAAGCAGCTGGAACGCTCCAACCTTCGGCTTTATTGAAATTAGGATGTTTCCTGATTTCAATAGCTTCGCGTAGCATCCTAGGAACAAATCTTTGTTCTCTAGCGAGAATTTGTGGTTTGTCGAAACGTCAGGATTAAATATAAAATAAAACATGCGCAAAAATCTGTAAAAAAGTGTTTTATTCAAATGAAAATGTTACGCTGGGCAGGGGGTGTGACTCGATTGGACAGGGTTCGCAATGAGTATGTAAGAGAATCGTTTAAGGTAACGTCTATAGGGGAAAAACTTAAAGAATCAAGGCTCCTCAAGGAAGGGACGAAAACTACTCCGTTAAAATGTACTGAATATTCCATCTCAGCCACGAGGTAGAGGAAGACCGGTCTCGACATGGTGGTCCATGGTAGAACGTGACATGAAGGCTCTTTACCTTACATCTACGGCAACCCAGGATCATGTATCCTGGCGCAGAAGTACAAGGAGGCCCGACCCCAAATAAAATGGGAACATGGGGAGGACGAAGAAAGAATATACAATTTATTATTAATACCGAAACATTCGAATTAATTATTATAGTGTTACAAATTAGGTACTTTGAATAAAATAGTATATTTTGTTTAGTTACTATAAATCAGCACACCAATAATTTACATATTTGTATTAATGGGTTATTATATTAGCGATATTTCGAGATAAATGAGTATGGATAAGATGCTCTCTGCAGTTGGATTTAAGTGAAAAGCTCAATGAAACATGACAAAATACTTCGAAATCGAGGGTAGGATTGAGAATTTCGTGTAATGTTGAGAAGTCACCAAGGTGCTGTCGCATAAGAAGGGAATCTAAATTACACTGTAATAGTCTGTCATCATATGTTGTCAGATATTTTCGAGGTCTAATTTAAACTCAGGGCTAAAACAAATTTAGCAATTAACGTGACTTTAATTTTCCTAAATGTTAAACAATTGTAAGGCATAAATATATTTAAATAGTAAATAATGAAATAGGTAATGAATTAGTTACAGATGCAATAAAGTTGCTTGCGAATGATCATATTTTAGTTGAAGATTTTGTTAGTTTGTAAATAAGAAAATAGATATATAGTATACTTATTTCAAAATTCTTACTAAATTATACGTGAGTACGCCACAAGTAGTTTAAAAGTGATATAAAATACATAGCCAAATCGCTGGCTGTTAGTAACTCTAATTTCCTGGCACTTAATACATTTCTTTAATAACTCCACGAGAAGGTATGTAAATAAGGAGCTTTTCACTTCTCGGGTATTGCTACATTGTTATGAATAAATGAATCAATTAATTTGTCAGTCTCCGCTTCTTAATGGATACGATGGGAGACAATAACATAAAGTTAATTAATTATAAATATTTTGCATATATCCAGACTCTCGATGACACTAGTGAGGCTCTACCTACTGTATACAAGTGTGGCGCATGTTGTGATTACGATGTTATTGATTTCCACCGAAACGAGATTTATGTCGAGGTAGGTATATCGTGGTAAACTTATTTTGGTATTTATTGCCCGGTAAACACCGAGGCCGGGTGTAGTGACAAGTCAAAACTTCAATTTACAAAGTTAACGTAAATACACTCCAAAAGTGTAAATGCTTTCAATTTATTGCCAAATACTCAGAGCAGTGAAAAATAAAGTGACTATGGTAATTACAACGATAACTTCAATTTAAAAGCCCCTCTGGTCTGAATTCCTTACTTTTATCTCTATTTGTACGTAATAAAGCATAGAAATCATAATAATCTGCTATACATTTCTTTTAGTGTATCTGTATATGTATATATCATACATAATCTACAGATCTTAAGTCAGAATTAAGCATGAAGTAAGGTTAGTATATTCAGCAGGAGGTTTCAATAATTAGGTATTTCTTTTCATTACTTATTACGAGTTAACTGGTCTTTAATGATGATTCCACTGCTGCTTACCTATGTTCTACTACGACAAAACTAATGTAACGTAAAACAAAAAGTATAACTAGTCAAATAGTAATATAGTTTTTGACAAAAATGTAATTAAAATAGTATAATGACTTTAAACTCTTGCTGTAAAATACCTTTTACATGACTTTTCATTGTAGACTTATATATTCATAAATATGGAAAAGGATTGATAGAAATTATCGCGTTTTAAATGCAAAAATCATAAAACAGCGATAATATAATATTTTTGATTATCAACAAATTTGATGATAAAAGTTGTTTTAATTCATATTTGATTCCTTCCCTTATTAGGCTTGTAATCTAATATTGATAGTGATAATACTGGACATGGTTGACCTTGACAGGTATGCCACAAAAAGTTAAGGTTGTTTTTAATGCAGACTATGATTAAGATTTTGTGTCTTTTATATCCTATCATGATGTGACGAGGCATAGACCTCTTCGGATTTTCCCCGCTGCTGGTCTGGCTAGAGCTGGTAGTGGTAGTACTAAGAGATGAAAGGTCGCTCGAAGCCCGTGCTGAGCGTAGGCGAGGCAGCATCGGCGCCTCGTCAGCGTCCGGCGTGACTGCCACCGGCTCGCAAGCCCAGCCCAGCGCTCGTGCCGCAGACCATAACGCGAAAATGAATGTCAACATTGTGCGCCTATCGCGCCACTCGCCGCGCGCGCCCCCTGTCCGCTCTCCATAACACTCGTAACGAACGCATACGCTCAAGTTCACGCACTCATAATCGAAAGTCAATCACGTATCCGCACTGTAAACAGCATGAGAAACACGTGGTTACCTCACTGGTGCGCGGTTCACGCGCTGTCGCGACTTCTACTGTACTGGGCTAGCTCAGACGCCGGCACGCGTTTTGAACGTTGCACTCTCGTTATCATATCTATAGTTAATAAACGACGAGTAGATTTCTTGTTACTCATCGAATCAATTAGGCAGTTCATTGAGGCGGTGAGTGCTCCGACATTTGAAAAGGTTATCTTATATAACACAGTATAAGATCACCGGCAAGAGCGCGTTTAAAAATGCCGCTGGAGAATGATACGCGTGCGTGTTGATAATATTTATGTGAAGCGAGGAATCCGTGACGCGGCACTGTTGACGTTGCGCGGCGCGGGGAACGTGAGCGGTCGACGTCACTCATTGCTTGGCTCACCCGCGCCGCTATGGACCGAAAGGGCACGTTCTATATTTATAAAACGACTTGCGATCACATCACTGTAACAGAATGGTAGTGCGTCATTTGACCGTTTAAGTTCCAAGAGATGTCACTTGTTGCACACGCGAATTTACCGACGATCGCGGGGGGTAACTGGGAGTATAAATCGATGGTGCCGGAGGGTCCTATACAGACTTGCGTATCCAAATGTATGACACGCCGGAAAATCGAGTCAACTTCGTTTCGGACAAAAGCAGCGTCAGGAAGTAACTTGCGGCTGTCCGGCGGCCATGTTGGTGCCGCCATTTTGCAGGGGAGAGGGGCGTGCAGGGGCCGCATGCGTACGCCGGCACGCAACCCTCGTGGAGGAAATGACGCAAGCGCCCTACCGTCGTTCGGAACCGATGCTTATACCCTCATCAGAAGGAACATTTTCTTGTACGGGCCAAAATGCGTTCGATTGTAGGTCACGCGAAAACTGCCAATGTATCCACTGAAGCTTGCTGCAAATCACGGCAAACGATTAGAGTTTAATAGATTCGGGTTAAAGGTGGTTGTAGGGAGAAGTCGCGTTCAATAAGCATTAAAATATTATAAGCGAAATATAAATATCTAGGTACGCGTTTTCGAAGACCATAACATATCAATGAATTGACATATGTAATGGGCACTAAAATAATCGTATAATAACTTTTATTATTCTGCTAATAATTATTCTGTTATTGAAGATAGCCACTGATATAAGTTCCAAGTTTGTTAGCTGATAACTGATAAGAAATGTATAGAGACCGTGGGAGGACTCATACCCAGGATCAGGAGCAGTAGACAAGATTATTACCGTTACACATAATATTAACATAAATGTATACATAAGGTTATTTCATTTTATAAGGTAGAGGATGTGGTCGCGTACTATCAATATGTGGTCGTAATATTGACAAAGGATGCAAATCAACATTAAATATAAGGGTTAATGCACATCTATGGTAAGCAGTAGTAGTATCTATTTATATATCATGAATATTTGTGACATTGGATTTCAGACGATACGCGGTAATATACTTATTCATTCATTCAAGAATATTCTAATGCTGTATTGTGAAAATATATCCACTTGTGGAATGTGGTAGGTGCATAACCTTGCGAATCCAACGTGGTGGTATCAAGTTACGCGACATTAACGTAATTTTTATATTTTTTAAAGGAAGAGAGCAACGAATGTTTTGCAATTTGCATTAGTTTACATCAATTACGGAGTATATCTCCTTCCGTAAGGATGGTTAGTATATTAGAAGTGGGGGTAATAATTGATTGATAATAATAACACCTGTTTGGATTTGAAAAATCACTGTGGTCTGGAAGTGTCCTATAGTTGCCTAGGACTGTAGGGTAATATGGACCTAGATTAGCTTAGCAACTGTTGCTTTACAGCTTGTCTGCCTCCAGCCTTACAGACATTGTTGTCTCACTAAGCCCAACCTTGACGTGTAATGGCGTCTGTCCACCGTATTATTACGCTTGTGACCAGAGATAATTACTGCGGGATTGCATGGAGATGCAATTACCGCACTCTACGAGGATTGTCTATCTATAATGAATGCCTTATACGCGTCCCACGTCACGTTACGTGTATTAATGTAATTAGGACGCGCTGCCAAGAACGCTCAAGGCCGCGGGATAAAAACATTCATGTTTTATGTTACGATGTTACGTTCCGAGTTTAAATTAGAGGATGTAGATTTTATGCGGCCCGAAGTTTTTGTTAGTGATTAGTGGGTGTTATTAATTACTTTGTTTACTAGCTATGTGTTGAGCTCTCAATCATGGGTTTAAGATAAGTTTATAAGTTGATTGTTTTAGCTTTGATTATACATGAATACAGCACAGCTTTAAATTTTATAACCAGCTGTGCTCGGCGTGCCTCTCAATGCTCTTTTTTCTGATTAACCTTTTCTGGCTTTCGTACGACAACTCACCAATATGTAAGTAGTACCAACAATCCATCGACTACTTTACGCGTTTTGCGAGACCAATGTGCAGCAATTAATTTATAGATTTGTGTCTCTCTAAACGTAAGTAGAAATGATTTGACATTCTTTACATCTTCTGTTTGATAAATGACAATAAAACATATTTGGGTACATAAATGTACCTGTTCAGATTAATTTTCGAAGAAAATGGTTTACAAAATGGTTACATATGTTCAACACTATATTTTACAGAATATTTATTTAAAAATATTTTTCCAAGACCAGAGGTTATTTGGGATCTTAATCGTATTATTTTCAAAATGTTTAAAAATTACTTATAATATACTGTAATCCAAATTCATTTTGTAAATATTTTAATACTGAAGTTTACAAATATTTTTATATTATTAAGAACATACATGAATTTTCAAATTCACTATTAATTAAAAAAAAAAGGAAATTCTTCACATTAAATTATTTTTTTTCTAGAATAAAAAAACAAAACCATTAAACTGTAAAGCTTTTTTTAAATTTACTATAAAACAGAGTTAACGTAAGAAATCACCATAGTGTGCGAACAATAGCGTAGACAATGAAGATGAGTTAGAATCTAATCGTATTTCGAGCTGAACTCGATAGTTACTATTACGAAATTATCGGGCTGACGCCAACCTCTGAAGCGTTAGGGAATATTTACCGGGTTTTACCAATTACCGGTGGCTGGTCTATAGCGCAATATTACTAAATTGTAAATTAATTTTGTAGATTACATATAAATATAAATTTAACGTACCTACTGTACATGTAAGAACAAATAAATATTATTATTGTACCCCAAGTGGGTAAGTGTTATCATTCAACCAGAAAAGATTTTTTTTTATTGTATCGCATTATTAGATATGAATTTTAACAGCATCACACTATTAGGTATTATTTGTTAAACGTAAAAGTATGATCACTATATTTTAATACTCCATGAGCACTATATTTTAATAACAGTGACGACAATTAAGATACAAGTAACGTTTACTTGGCATTGTATTCGAGGCTGCATTGCAGGCTTCCGATGAGTACATTTATTACGTTTTTCGAAATATTTACATCTAGCATGTATCAAAAAAAGTATGTTTGAATAGAAACAAAGGCAAGAACTTTTAAATAATTTATTATTTTTTATTTTTTTTATAACTATACTAGTAGGTAATGAAAAAGTCTTTATGTTCTTAACAAGTAAATTTACTCTCAGTAGCTTATTTCGTGGAAATAGAACGTTTTTGAAGTTATACTTATGAAAAAATACTTTGTGCGTTATGAAAAAAATATGAGGGTGAAATTTTAAGATGTGACCCAAAATTATCATGTTGAAGTTGTGACACAAAATTATCATGTTGAAGTTGGCCGCAAAAGGGTCATGGAATAAACCAGCAGGATGAAGTTGGCCGCTAATTTAATATAAATTGTGTGAATTTGTAATTTATTTTTCTTTTATTTGTTATCATTATTTATGCTAAAATAAATGAAGGCTACAGCCAATCCTTTTCAAGCTATACACGTAAATGAAAAATGATAGTTGAAGTTGCTATACAGCATAGAATTAAAATACAATAAGTAAATAAACCAAAGAGCTCTTATTTAATTTTTGCAAAATAAATTAAATAACGTATTTTGTCAAAGTATTTTATATTTTTTTTGTTTATAAAACTGTTTTGATGTTACTTTCGCAAGATAAGTAATGTAAAAATATAGCGTATTTCATTAGATTCTTAGCCTAAGAGTAGTGCAATACTAGATATTTTATAAACATGTGTGCAGATATAATTATACGAATAAGTGTCGTATGACAATTTGTTTGATATATATTGTTTTTTTTTCATAATTAAATTTTCCGAAAGTGGTGTTGCGAGTTCGAGTTCCATCTTACACCTAAGATAAGTTGAAGAGAGTTTATTAGTAAATAATGCTTTGCAACTGTTAGTGTAGCAAAGACAGCGCCTGGGGGAATTTACGCATAAGGTTCACTTTTAATTCACCTGAATTTGACCAGATCTTATTCTAAGCTTGATAGGTTTGCGTAGGGACTTATACATTCTTTCACTTTTAATACTCTAACCTTTTCCCTAACTCCCCCAATTTATTTTAATGAGAGAGTCTGTTGTCGCTTAGAAGAAGAATTGCGTTCTTCTTCTAATATTACTCTTCACTTAAAAGATTACTCTTCCTATTCCTTATCTCTGTGCGCTGTATATTTGTAGGATTCCTTCCCTAAATGTATCCTTTAAAATTTTCAGCGATCAAATAGGAGGTCATTTTTTCCTGTATAATATAGTATGTTTTCGTATATCCGACCGTTGGTGCATCGGTAGCGATCCTGCCTTCCATACCGACGGTCCTGGGTTCGAATCCTGGCAGGGGCAGATGTTTATATGATGAATACGAGCATTTGTACCTGAGTCATGGGTATATATATTTCTATGAATATTACATATCTATGTATCATATATGTATGTCTATCCGTTACCCTAGTATCCATAACACAATCCTTACAGTGCTTACTTTGGGTTAGGCTAGTTGGTGTGAATGTAAGAAATATTTATTTATAATTTATCTTCTTCCATCGTTCAACATATTCTGCGATTCTTATTAAAATAGCCCCCTTTGTAAAGATTTTCTGAAAGAGATTGCCTTATAATAAGGCCGCATGTTCCGTGCTTTCTTCTGTATTCTGTCAGTTTTTTTTGTAAAAATGTAAAATAACTTTATTCCAATGCATTTAAAATAAGTTGTTTTGAATCCTCCATCATTTTTACCTACCACCCATTTAGGACGTCTTTTAACTGACAAAAAGAATGGGCGCAAGAAACTCGTCAGCTTTAATAGAAGTAACAACATTTACAATACAGTCCTTTAATGTGCAATTACGAGTTAAGAATTATAAAAAATACCTTAAAAGAATAATAGCACGAAATAGTCGCAGCTAATCGTATCGGCAAGCCAAAGCTGATGTGGCCATTAAGTGTAATTATCCGCCCTTCGGCATCGCAACGCCGCGCCGCTTGGGATCACTTTTCATCAACTATCCGCCATTTATCGGTAAACGGCAAACACGTTAACGTGCGTTTCCTATTTTGTTAAGAGAGTAAACTCCATTTGAAGTTTGTTTTGTTACTTGGACTTTCAGTTCCGCGATAATGTTCTAGGCTAGAAGAAAAAAGAGGGATTATTATTTAAGATGGCGGAGCACAATGGCGCGGCGGATATCACGTTCAGTCACTTATTACGGAGGCTAAGCAATTTTCGCAAGGACCGGTCATAGAATGAGTGATCTAAAATTCCTTTGGAAGTCACGTTTTTTGTGGTTGCATCTGCATTCGTAAGTACCCACCAAAAGGGAAGAGCTATATCCCTTAGGGACATTAATAGGTTGATGTTAACAATTGAGTCATTATATTGAGGGTTATGGTTCGTGATTAATTATTCGATACTTGAGTGTGCCAGGATTAGCTCCCGTGCATCTTTTTACTGTCTGATAAGCACGACGCCCACCTCTCATCTGCATAAAATGGCTGAAAAGGCCATTGAAAATATCTAGTGGCTAATAATCAAGATAAAAATTTCAGAACTGTGAATGTCAAAAGACCTGTTGTGTAGCTATTCATCTATGGCAGGGAGGTAGCGCTGAAACACGGTTAAGCGACTTCAGAGCTGGCCCGATACAGCGCAACCTTTTGCTGGATCCACTCTTGGAAAACCTAGAGTTTATTGTCAGCTCTTCGTTGACAACGTAGTGCTTGTTTTAGTGGGGAAGACCGCATAGGAGGTACAGGCTCAAGCGAATCCCGCCCTCAGATGTCTTTAGGAGAGTGGTGTCGAGAACAAGCTGAGGTTTCCTGTTAAAAAAATAAAGGGATGGTAGTAATGGAAGTCGATCACTGGTTGAGCGGGCGATTCAAAATTAGTGGACTGGATTGCGGTACGAGAAAACTAATGTCGACAACAAATATGTAAGGAAGATGAAGGGGGAACGATACCTTTACCGCCACATGGTGTGCGATGCTGTAGGTTGCCGGGGTTGCACACGAACACACCGTCACATAAAACTATAATTATTTGTAGGAGATTGCGGATAGGTAGCCTATCCGTTCAATTTAATATTGCGGAACTCGTCGACGGCCAGAGCCGTCGGAGTGGCCATTAGTCGACATTTTTTCTTTCTGCCCGCATGTTGACCACATTGCGGTATGATTTGCCACCGATAGCTCTCGTCTCGCTCCTCCATCAATATATGATACAAGATATGTGCGAAAGGGAAATGGGACAAATGGAGGTGAGTCTAGGAGTATCGACCAAATTAAAAAAAATATACAAATAAATAACGCGGCAGATTTGAATTTTATACTGGCGCAAGCAATCACTTTATCTTAATTATTATGTATTTTACAACTGTTTTTATTTAATTGTGTACTACTCAAAAGTCTTGAAATTATATCTAAATTTTGTGGCAAAGTTTTTATCAACAAACTCACTACATCATTTTATTTCATATTTGGGGTTCAAGTATGAAAATTGCCGTTGAGTACTGTAAAAATTAAACAATATTTTAATCGTAATAGTATTCTCATTGTCTAGTAATTGTACTCTCATTGTCTATCCTTTTCTGCTATATCATTGGAAAGTCATTTATGCCTTTGCAATAGCACTCTGGGAACCTGGACTCAACAAAGTTGTGTGGAGGCATTTTGTACTGCTTCCTGGGGAGAAAATGTTTTTTCATGTAGTGTTCGGTTGAAGCCAAGTACGGAAGATGACTGGTGGTTTCTAAGTGCAGGTCCTATAATGTTAAAATGGTTTTTCTAATAGAATATAATAGTATGTGTGCATATTTGTAAGTCATTTGCGAAGAAGTCGTAGAAACTAAAAAATAAGGTCTGAAAGAATTTGTAAAAATTAAAAAAAAGAGGGAAGGTAATACACCATTCTAAGGAACACCGGCATTGATATCGCTACACTCAGAGAAGAATTCTACAGTGCTGATTTACTGTCATGGCCCTAGCAGCTAACTACGAAACTAATCATTTGCAACTGGACCCATGTTTAAAGAACGCAAAACACCAGGAAATATGTCAAAATCAACGGAGTTAAATGCGATACTAAAATCTAGTAATATTATTACTGTGAAAAATCGAATATCCGCCCCCGGGCATATGCCATCCGTAATCTTAATCAATGCAGTAGAAATACTATGGCTTTTGCGAAAACAAAACTGATAAGGGTTAAGGAGGTAATTTGTATCGATATGATCAGTAGGCTAATGGCGGATCAACTTTTCCAGGATTTTGGAGAGGAAAGGAAGGATAGAAAAAGGTGGAAAGTCTATTAACATGATGGAGATATTTGTTTAGGAAGTTGAATGATATTAGCGTCCTTTTTCAGTAATCAGGAAAAGTAATAATAGTAATAGATATTTTTAGGGTGTGGCGTCTATAAAAAAAATCAGTGCTTATAGCATTTCACTGATAGGATCTTGACATCACAATCTGCAACTTGATGAAGCGCGAGGGGAGCAGAGTCTTAAGTTGACGTTGAAATTTGAAAGATATTACAATGTATTGGATTCTAAACCGTCAAAAGGATTTGTCAATGTGGAACGATTATTCAATTAGTTGAAAACAATATCGTTAGGCATACTGTTTAAACGTGCATTGTCGACACCAAGATATTTATTTAGAAATTCAATACATTAACAGAATCTTTATCTTGAAGCAATGAATGAAGTGTCTTATGGCGTTCCTTACCACCGTATTGCACCGGTTGCCAACTCGGCTACGAAATGACAAAAGATTGCAAGTGTATTTAATCACCAAGTATTTATTTTCAGACCACAATAACATAACCATGTATCAACACAATCACAATAATAATTTCTTGAGCATTTAACTTGTTTGTTAAAGAGCGTGGTATTATTTTGATATTCAAATTTCAATTAAATTCCACTCAAACCTATGTATGGTATATAAACCTATGTATGTATACTTAAAACTGTATATATATAAACCTATATATACAGTTTTAAGTGTGATCTATGTCATAACATAACGGTTGGTTTGAAATATGAGATCAATTGGGTATTTATTTGTTTTACATATTAAATGACAGGCTAAATCACTGTTATTGACTGGCGATACAAATATTTAAAGTTTTGCAATCTCAATTTTATTTATATGATTGCAAAAGTTTTGCCAGACTGATTTTTAGATTGAGAACTTGAAATTGCGTTTGCGAATACGGATCAAAGCCAAATGTCCTTCGGGATTAATAAATTTTTAGCAATGTACTGACTTTCTGGCGTAGTATTTATCTAAAGTATATAGTTGATGGCCTCATAATCTTCAACTATTAGAAAATATTTTGTTTTTTCCTGACACTCCACCTTATACTCTCCTGTACTCTCCTGCTGAAGACACTCATACATACTTTGCAATTTTAAAGTAAATACTTTTTAGATACAGGCAGTTTGTCTTTCGAATGTGCTACTAGTGTATATCAGACAAGTTAAATCCTTGCTGATCTTCAAATATTTGATCAGAAATTATTATTTCACCTTTAAATAATACTCTATAAGTTCGAGAAATTTCTTTTTGAAGCGACTGGTAACAAACATATTCCTTGACAATGTCAAAAAGAAATAAATGAGAATCGTTTACGTCATTAGCAAACAAACTCACAAGTTTCAGTTTCATACTTTCTTTGTACAAGTTTCCAATTGTCCCGGAATCCTGTAAAAAGTATTCAAAGGCGCTCATTTCTTTAAGTTAATATAAATTACAACACTGTAAAATCTGACTGAAACGCTTACGCTTCAAATTATTTATAATACATTTCATATTTAATTTTTTAAAAAGGTTTCATTAAATTAAATGTAGTAAAATAAAAATTACAAGGACAACAAAAACTCTTCGCTATGGGCAATATTATTTCGATTAGATATCTTACACGTTACCCATAGTATGCCAATTGGAAGAGGCGACAGTTTCAAATATTGCTCAGACGTGATGACTTCGGCGTGGAAATTCGATTAAGAATTATATTTTCGAAGTCTTATTAAGGAAGTTTGAATATAAGTTTTATGTATGATTAGAATATTTTTGTCTTAATCTTAGCGTGAAATTTCTTTCCCGCATATAATAGGGCATTTGCAAACGACATGTTTCAGAAAAAATATATTACCAACATCTTACTTGTTAAATTTAATCAATTAATAAATAACTTAAATATATGAATAATCTTAAGTCTGTAAGTCCGTGTGTATACGTGTGAAAGAGTTACCGGGTGTGATGCGTGTGGGAGTCCTCTTGACTGCTGCTTCGCTTCCGTTTGCGTCGGAAGCACCAGTCCTGGCCCATCGCATCACAGCCGGCAGGCCGCGAGCCGCCTCCGCCCAGCCTCCCCTTACTCGGCTGTCGTCGTACCACTTACTTGTAGACACATTACTCAGACAGCTACACTACACGTCGATACGGAATACATAGTGGTTTTATGTAACTTATCGTTGGGCTTGAACTGTCCACGGTTATTTTCTTCTTCCCAACTTTATATTATTTCTTTCGAAATTATGTGTTAATTCTCAATCATATTTCTATACTTCGTAAAGAAAAATTGCATTTAATAGTTGTCGGTATTCGAGGTTCATTCAATAGCATTAATTAACTTATGTTTCTTAAGTATCTAAAGGCAATATTTGGTTTATTTGTAAGTAAATACGCAACGCACTAACAGCAGTTACTTGCACGTCATGGTGCTGTCTTTTAATCTCTCTTTGTTTTCATAAGACCGATACTATCCTTGGTGATGCTTAATATGACAATTCCAACTAGTTAAAATCTAATACATTTTAAAAATTAAAAGCATCTTAACTAAAAAAACTTTTCTATAGTTTGAGTCAGAAACTACTCAATAGCAAGATTATCACAATGCGTTGTGTATAAGCAGTGTCTATTGTTAAGTATATTATTTCAGTTTAGTAAATTTTTATCAATTTAAAAAAATATTTCTTAATAAAAATTGAACTTTATTTCTAGAGCTGTATAGAAAATAATTTCATAGCATTTTTTTGCATGACGACCGTTTGGTGCAATGTTAGTTTTCGAATGTTTCGAGTCTCGGAAGGGGCAGATGCTTCTGTGATAAATACCAGCATTTGTACCTGAGTTATGGGTATTTATATATATAAATATATATATATATATCTATGAATATTATATATTTATGTATCATATACTTATGTATATCCGTTACTCTAGTATCCATAACACAAACTTTATAGTGCTTACTTTGCTAGGTTAATTGGTGTGATTGTAAAAAATATTATTATTATTATGAGAACATCAAAGTGCTATATTCAAAAACCTAAAGTTAATTCACGGTGAAGAAATTCAGCTAATCTTAGAGCCCTAGCACAAGGCGTATTTTGAACGCGCAGCGTTTTATACTCCGTAGATGCCCCGATTTGCGTTTGTATTATTCAAACACGCTTAAAACGCGATACAAATGCGCATAAAACGCGAAACAAATGCACGCGTTTAAGCGCGTACAAAGAAGCGGAGGAGGGGCACGCGCTCACGCCATCTCACCTGTGATCTCACCGTCCGCGCTGCAGTCGCAATAATAACATGCGGAAGGTACGAGCGGCTACAGAGTGTCTGTATCGCTGTATCTGCACGTATACGCGCAGTAGACGCGCGGTTCACGATCGCTCCATGTGCTAAGCTTACAAGTTTGCGTTCGAATCTCGCGTGAAGCGTGTATACGCGCGTCATCTGCGCGTTTAAAATACGCTGTGTACTAGGGGCCTTAGTTCTATCAGGGCGGTTGCTCTTTCAGTTCAACTACCGAGACGTTAGCGGACATGTTTACCTTTTTTAGATTTTTTCAGCTGAATACTGAGTATCAGCATAATCTCTTTGTATTTTAGGTTATTATATTACCCACTACTTAAAACATTGATTACCTATATTTACAGCAAGGAACATTATTTTGATCATTTCATATAAGATTCAGAATAACCTTATTACTGGCCATCATTGCTGTGCAATGTTAATAAAATTTATAGCGGTAGTTAACTTTACTTCTGTTCTTCTAAGTATAAAATAAATAGACCATTTGTGCCAAATGGACAAAAAGATTCACGAAATAAACGATTAACGGAAGAAAACGGTTTTTTAGTTAAGATCTCTTCAAGAAATATAATCTGGGCGTCTTAATGTAACTTGATGAAAATTCGCGGAAAATGGAGGTAAAAGATGCTACAGAATTTGAGATGCAAATATATTCCCTTATCAAGACGTGCGGTTACAAAGTAAGTACCTTTCAACATTAGTGATGCGAAAATATATTTTTTTTTGATAATGGTATACAAAATAATAGTAGATATTGATAAAAAAAATTAAGAAACTTAATTGCTTATCTACTTATGTTCTACATCTTATATACAATTTGAAACCCAATCCATGCAATAATAAAATGGTAATGTTTCTAAGTTGGAATGTAGGAGATAATTTCCAAAACTACTCATCATGTTATGGATATTCAGGGCGTGATAGACTTTATATTATCCCGTTAAAATAAAAGGATTTTTTAGGTAATCTAATTAAAACTAATGTAGGATAAAAATAATCGAGCGATGCATTTTTTTACGAAAGCTGCTCTAATGCTAAGAAATATATAAAAATACCTTCTGTTAAGACGTTGTCGAATTCAAAAACTAAAAAAAATAATGGCCGACGACATTTATTAATATGGCAAATACAAAAAATTATTAATGTAATGATGTGATTGTTTGGTTAATTACTTATTCTTTTAGTTACAAAAAAAACATGAAATGTAAAATTAATAATTGAATTTAATGTGAAATTTCTTCTTTAATTATATAAATATATTATTTTTCTATTACATTATAAGAATGTGAAAAAGGTGAAAATTTGTGGGCATTCTATCACGCAAAAACTACAAAATGTATTTGAATGAATTTATTTAGTTACATGGTAGAGCAACAGTGACTTTACAGGCAAACAAAAAAGATAACAACATGAAAGACGTCAGAATAACACTTAGGTTATATGGGTAAAGCGGTATGTTACCAAGTACTATTCACATGTAATATTTTTGTTAGGAAGTAGATATCTTATTGTAGATGGTACGTTAAGATTAAAATTGAGGCTGAATTAAGGTAACGAAAAACTCAATAACTCCGCTTGACTTAGGAATCAAACCCGTGAGCTGTTGCATGTTAAGTCCACAAGGTCACTGAAGCAGTCGATTATATTTTTATTTAACCATCCTAATACTAAATCTTATAATTTAGGTATTTAAACATTAGATTTTTATATCCAGCATCAGTAAGAGCAATTAGCAATTAAATGGTAGATAATTATACTCTTTCATTAATAACAAAATCGCATAATAACAAAAATATAATAATTACATGGCTGTTCATCCTTTATCTATTGTTCGTTATTTGTAAAAGTATGACATTTGATTTTGTAGGTAGTAGCACCTAGAAAATGAAGACATAGCTCTGGCGTAAGCTTAAGAAATACTTAGATAGTCAGGGTATGTGGATTTCAGTTCTACCTAAAAACTAAGACACGTAATTTTTTTCAATTGTAATAATTTTTTGGACATGCTTAAACCTATTGGATTAAATAATTATTATTTTAAAAACATAGAATTATTCTAAAGAAATTATCGCGGTTCAACATTTTTGAATAAATTAAAAAAGCTGAAACATATCCATTTATTTATATAACTTATAACAAGTGAATAACACTTTAAGTAGCGTACTTCAAATAATCGACTTAATTAAAATAAATATTTTTATCATTTATCAATATATTTATATATGTATGTATGTATAAATATAATATATTTATCGCTATTTAATCAACTTTGTTTATTTTTGATCAAAAGCTTTAATACTCTATTTAACTCGATTTTATAAACTAGAGGACGTTTTATATACATTTTCAGTCCCCGTTCCCCTCTTGTATAATAATTAAAGTTTAGAATTTTATATACAACGTTATATGTTGTTTATCATCTAATTTTTTTCTAGGCATAAGTTACCATTCAAACTTTCATTAAAAAAAAAAATAGTAGGTAAAAATTTCTCAACAAAATATTTTATCCAAGCGAATTATGAGAACAGATGGTAAGATCAACTATTGCCCGAAATATTTTGAATGAAAGAACCCCACCTTGAGTTGCGCAAATGATATCCGTCACCCGGGAACCTCCCGCGACGCATAACCTTGCGCTCCCGCATTAACTTCGCATAAGTACCTACCTAACGAAATGTATTCACATCGCTTCACACTTGCAATTGAAATCGAAGGCGAAATGAAACAGCTGGTTTTGTGAAGGACCCAAAGCCCCGAGAACTTAAAAAATAAAATAATCAGTGCATTACGAATTGAAAAATTAATAAAATTAAAGACAATGTTCGTAAACGTGCAAAACTCTGCTTAGAGAGATATCGTCTACACTCTGAAGTAAAGTGATTGTTTCCAAACTTCATGTAAGTGTATTTTAAATGGATTTTAATCAAGTATTGGGTTGGAGTATAGCAATGTGTGCAGGGCGTTTAGGAGTTATAATTTTTTTCACAAATATATAAAATTCTATTTATTATACCTTTTCTATCCTATCGTGTTAAATGGACAAAAATAACAGCTTTTTACTTATGTTATTTTTTCCTCAGGCTTTGGGTTTAGTGGTAAATGAGTGGTAATAGTTTTAGGCACTTAGAATAATTTTGATAAAAAATAATGAAATGGGTAATTCTTGAATTTATTAATGCTGTAAGATAAAATAGTAAAAAATAAACGCTGTTTACTCTTGTATTTCTTTTCCTCTGGTTACTGTTTGAGCGGTGCAATGTTTAAGACTAAGAATAGTTTGACGAAATATATTGAAAATATCTTTGAATTCTTGCTTTATTGGATAAAATATTTAAAAATAAGTACTTTTTACTTCTGTTTGTTTTTTCCTCCAGCTTCAGGTTTACCACTTAAAATGATTTTGATGAAAAATATGAAATGTGTAAACCTTGAATTTTTTGAAGCTGTTGGATAAAAATAAACTCCATTTACTCCTGTTATTTTTTTCTCTGGCTTTAGTTTTGGAAATCTTTCAAATATTGAATTGTCGTATCATTAAATTTATTGCTTTGTAATACTGATTTACGAATTGCGTATGCGATCCCTGTGTTTTTTTTAGCTTCTGTGGTTAAAAATACCATTTGCTATACTCCAACCAGTAATTGTACACATGTTGATTCAAATTTTTAAATGTGCCTTTTTTGCAAAAGGTATGGTTTACTTATATTTTATAATTTTATATGTTATTCAAAGTGTTATCAATTAATAAAGTTCCAATCAAAGAACAACTCATACTTTCTGCAATTTGGCGGTCCTAAGCCCGTAAAATATGTAGGGAAAATTTGCAACTTATGTAAATCATTCTTATGTATCAATAAAATACGGTAGGGCGGGGTGGGGGTCGTGTAATTATCTGCTACAACACCGTGTGTAGCGTGATTGTGACACGTAGTTTTATTTTGGATAATTTTGTATAGCCTTAACTTAATATTTTAGTACTGGGTGTATTAAGGGAAAAAAAATGTCTGTTTCGTTATTTTTGGAGCGGAGCGAAGCGAAGCTCCCATGGATCAGCTACAATGGCGCAATGTCTGTTACGCCATAACTTTCAGAGTTCTAAACCGATTTTAATATTTTTTGTGTGGAATCGAATCAACAGGTTTAGGACCAGATTGTGACGGAGCCCGAATTTTGAAATTCGGAAAAATTCTCATCGAAACAAAAAAATCATTTTTTAGGTATTACGCTTCGCTCCAATATATGGTGCTAGCGTAGCTTTATGCTTAGCGACTGCATCGCCTAGTATATAAATTTGCACGATGTTTCAAAATTTCCCTGTTTATGTATGTTATATAAAATCAAAGGCCACACACCTAAGTTTCAGGGTTCTTTATAAAAATGGAGTTTTTATACAAAGTTTCAACTTCTTTTTCACCCCATTGTTAGTAGAATTGACTGAAGCGAAGATGCCTACATATATTTATTTTTCACAAAGAGCATGTGAATAGAATATCATTCCTCTCATTTTCAAAATAACAGATTTCCATACAACATTATATACCCTGTTTACCTCCTTACAAACACTTCAAATTTTAGTTATCTATGTTCCGTTGTTAAGGCTTTGTATTGTCTTTCAGACACTCTGTCGACCACTTAGGGCAAAGCCTTTTGTGTACTTAGCATAGACCTGGAAATTTACATAGTTTAAAAATATTTTTTTATTCCAATTAATATTGGGTGTTCCACAATGCATCAAACGGAACATTGGTTCTAATCACTTGAGAATTTAATTACTATGTGAGCTATCAACTATAACAAATATTTATGTGTTTTTATTTAATTACGGTTTGGAAATAGCTTTGACATTTTTGACAAATTTGGATTATAAGGATATCTCAGTATGTCTCATATCCTGGAAAAATCGCTTTTTCTCGTATTTCCAGATACAAAGAAAAGAATTTTACCTTCGCAAAATAACGTTATAAAAAACCATCCTCTCAGTAAGTCTAGATTTTACATCTGTAACGAAGCATGTGAACTTAATTTATCGATAAAAAAATCTGATTTTTTTGGCTTGGCTTTACATCACTATTCTATATATTCGGAACGGTTGATGGTAAGGTTGGTAATATTACACTGCTTTACCACAGATTTCCATTAACTTACAACACCGAGCTACTTATTTGAGAAACAATTAAGCGCCAATCTCACTTAGGATGGAGTTTCGGCCTGCAAATAAGTTCAAATAAGTTTTTAGATTAATTTGTTATCAGGATTTTAATCTGCTACTTTAATGGTTTTGGACGTCACATAACGTTTTATTTTGCTGATGATGTCTTATATATCTTTACCAAAACACAAACTTCTATTCGATTTATTATTTCTACAAACATGAGGCAATGGATTAGTATATATTGCATTATACATATTTATTGTTTATTGCACTATACTATTATCACCAAAATTATATTACAAAATTATGGTTGTCACAGACAGCAGCTGTAATGTAAAGATGTATCTTGTAGCTTTATTGATTTTCTATATAATAATTCTATTCGATAATTCTTGTTATAGATCCTATGAACGACAGTGGGTGTATACTGTATGTTAAGTTAACTCTAAATAATCCTGAAAAGTACTGAAATGTGAATACATGTCTTTTTTGTATCATTTGTATTTCGTTACAGTCGACATAATTAGGTACGCGTTGTAATTTATATGAAAGTAAAAATGTACACTGAAATATTTTTCACTTTTAATTATATTTCTAAAATTATAAAGTAAGTTTCAGTAATTCCCCCAGTTTGACCTTTTCGCTTCGATAACAGGTATATGAAAATATGTCGATCGGGTGGAAAAGGGTTCTAAGCAAATCAGATGTTTCAACTTGCCACCATTCTATTGAAATGTAAATTTTACTGTTATATTAAATCAAACAGATATAAATATACATGCTAACTGGTGGTTTAGATAAATTCCAGTATTATAGAACTCTAAAATTGGTGATTACGATTGTTTTTTATTTATTTAAGGGCTATTTGTAGAGGTGTATATTGTAAAGCTATCAATAGGAATAAGTTCTTGCACTTTCCCCCCGCGCACAAACTCAAAAAAAGCCCTTTATAACCTTTGCGCGTTTGTTATTTTTTTTCATACTAAAACCTGACGTTTCGACTGGTTAAGAGCCGTGATATCAGGATGACTAAGGTAACGGTTATCATACATGTGCTACAATATTTTAATCGGGCACGTTCCCAACTACTCATTTTAATATTTTTTTTATTATTTTGCATTTTACTTAATAATTTTATTATCTCTACGGAAAAAAATATCCGTTTTCGTATATATTTAAATATTTATTAGGTAATCTCGATTACTGGTGCTTCGTCCCAGAGCGCTGTCGCAGCTCTTGAGACACTCTTGCTTCGATTGTTCAGGTTGGGGCATAATTTTGATTAAAATTTTCTCAGACACAGTTTTAACCTAAAGTTACTAAGGTATTTAAGGTTTTACTAAACTTTACCAAACAACGCTTTTTCCTATGCAATAGCCTTATTATTGCAACCAAAACAGCTCTGAATTAACAAAATTGCCACATAAATACATATTCACAGCCAATGTGATAAATAATGCTGTTTAATATATTTTTGTAACATTTCAATTCCGATTTGAGTTCTCATTATCCACACTCACCGGAAATAATTAATAATGTCCTTATTTATTTCTTGGTCCATAATATACATATATACTTAATGATTTTAGCCAAATATTAATAATGTTTTCGTTTAATAAAGGGGGTAACTTATGTGGTCATATTTAGTCAGAATTTTAAGTCTCAGATCTTCGATCTGTGTTCATGTACATGTGGTAAACATTTGGCAATAACATGTATTATATTTTAAATATGGTATTTTTTTTCTTTATTTTTTATTAGATAGCAATTGAAACAAAAATAATTATCTAACATAATAAATGCATTGATGAATTATAAACCTGATAATTTGTATTCGATGGAAATTTAAAACAACCAGTCTATAGTGCTCCTTTTCTCGTACGCAATACTCTACATCAAATATAGTACAGAACAGGTTCAAGAATATTTGGGCGTTTTAAGTCGATAATTGTTTCTGTGCGAAAAATTCATAGCCGTGATTCAAGATGAGCTCAAGCTTGTTAGCTGAAAGCAGACTATTCAATTTGCTTACGCACGCATAAATATATATTAACATAAACATACCCGGTTTAGTCGCGTAATAACCTCAAGGGCAGTGTGGAAGGGAAGAAATTGGCTACAAGTGATAAACGAAAGTCACAATATTTCGAGCAGAAAAATATTCCTGTTTTATTGAGGCTATGAAAGGAAGTTGCGTTTTGGATAAAGAGATAGACGTCAGATAAATAAAAAGGACGATCTTTGATAGCTGTGTAGTTAATTTTTGTTCTTAAGAATACAATAAATAAATAAACAACAAGAAGCCATTTGCGTTATTAGATAACCAGTGTTATAATAATAATTCGTAAAAGAATATGAACGATACTAAAGTTTTGAAGTGCCCGTAAGATCAATTTATAAAGGATTCTTAGATCTTTCAAATACTGCTCTAAGGATTTTGGGAAAGCAAAGAGGTTTATTCAGTAAACTTTATTATGGTTAAATTCTGATCTATGTTTCAACAGAATTCCATCTGTTAGTTTAGGATCTCCTGTAATCTGACGTGAGAAATTATATTGGTTGTTTTTAAGCTTAGCTAATGTTTATACAAGATTATATCGTAAATGATATCTCTTGTATATTAAATTAACCACTCACGTGGCTAACGACAAGCAAGTAAGCTTTTCACCGTGCAACCAGCGAGGTGAATATTTTATGGGACATTTAACACCCAAATACAATGACGTCATTGGGTCAATGACATAAACAACTGTTTAAATTTTATTAGTACGAGTAGTTAATTATAAAGCAAACGTTACAAGAACACTAATAAAATAACGATCATTAACGAACAGGAATAAATATCATTACCTAACAAATTTCTGATCTCTTTTATAATAAGCACTTTTATAGTATTATATAAGTTTAGGCATATAGTCATATCGCGGGCAGAAATTGAAACTAACCCTATCCAAAAACATTTCTATAGGATATGAAGCTTTATTTCCATTACGTTATTAGTCCCTTTTTTAATGACAACAGCAATTAGTGCTTTTAATTCATATATAACCGTCGTATGGGTCTCACTGTACAGTGTTGGTTTGTAAATCGGGGTGTATGAGATACACCTAGTAAAAGAATTGTCATGTAAAACCTCGTGGATTAAGTTATTGAAAGTAAAAGTATAAATTATGTTAATAGCACACGGATGCTTCTACTTTGCTAATTGGTCATTACATTTACCAGTTCTATAAAACTGCAATGGCTATATTATCAAACGTTATCTCGTAAATGTTCTGCGTTGCCAACTGCTAAACAATTGAATAGAACCTCGAGGAGACACTAGCTGTCATTGTTTATGAAGCCGTGAAATACAAAACTACGGGTATACTCATACGTAGATACGATGGTTCCGTCACGTAGTTCAAACATGGAACATTGTTGATACGTCACGATCGCTCCTTAAGTTTATGATGGAGAATCAACATCGGAAGGTCGTGTTTAGATATGGGCGTGATTCGCGCGTGGCTGGGCGCGCGGTCGTCGCGAGAGGCACTGCCGACGGCCGGGGAGTCTCGTGACGTCAGAGCGTACCCCCGCCCCGCGCATGCGTCATGCCAACCCGAGCAGACTCAAAAACTCTCCACGAGAGCCCTCCACCTCGAGACCTCAACTCCGCTTTGGGACTTAATCGATTTTTGAGCTGCAGTTTCGCGGATCGAGCACTCAGGTGTATTTGAGTGCATATAGATAGTATAAGGTTTTGGAGGCGTTGCCTCAAGATTGATGGTAGGCTTTATCGGGGAATACAGTTTATACAATAATTCTATTTGTAATTATAAAGTTAAAGTTATGAATTTAGGTTTTAACGTAACGTTTTTATGTAATAATGATCTACAGTAGATGTTAACATAATTAATTGAATGATTTGATAAAATAATAAATATTTAGAAAACGGTGAAATAAGTACTTTTACAATTACATAATTAAATAATTTTAGTACAAATATTAAGTTCAAAATTAGCTAATCTACTTGATATTCTACGGGCATCCACTCGTTACAAAAAGTTTAAGCTTACCACGAGGAGTTAATGAGAATGTTAACTACATATATGTTTTTTTGTAATGATCTTTTAATAAAACAAATTTGTCATGTTATTTTGTTATTATAACAATTTACTAAATATAAAGCTATAAATAGACAAGATATATTAAAGACGATGTTTAGATGCGAGAAGTTTTATGTGGACATAAACTATGAAGGTATGCTTCCCGGTGTTAATACATCGGGCGGCTATACTTCAGGTACGTTCCGCGAAAATGACAGCTCTGAATGTAGTAATATGCAAGAGTAGCTAGGCAAGTCACTTTAGCGAATATTTTACGTTACAATATTTACTTAGTGTGTTGTACAGATATTTAGAACATACACAATAATTTTTGCTCGTGAATTTTTACTAATCTAGTGGGAGTTACTTCTACTTAACATGATTGTTTGCCATTGAAATTGTTAGATATTATAGTATCAACATCCGACCGTTTGGTGCAATGGTAGCGATCCTGCTTTTCGTACCTAACGGTCGGGTTCGAGGCCCGGAAAGAGCAGATGTTTGTGTGATGAATACGACCCTTTTAAAGGAGTCATGGGTATTTATCTATATTTGGATAAGTTACATATCTATGTATGACATATGTTTGTCTATCCGTCACCCCAGTAGTTATAACACAAGACTTACTGTGCTTAATTTGAAAAATTAGTTTAAATACAATAAATATTATTATTATTATATGAAAATGTCGAGAGGTGTCTGAAATATTCTGATAGTATATATCTATGATGGTATTTGTTAGTATTTATATTGTTATGTTCCTTTATTGAAGCAGTATACTTCTTGACATAAATTAATCGAATGTCATAAAAAGTAATTTAACTCTAAAATAAAAAAAGTCAATACCAGAAAATTTATTCGGAGATTCTGTCACAGGTAAATATTTAACTAAACTACGACAATGGCGGTCTGCTACAAAAGCCTACGGGGCTCTACGCACGTAGCTTTTCGTAACAAAACGCATTCCTTTACGTACCAAAATGGATATAAGTCGGGCCATTTCGTCTCAGTTGTCTTTGATAATAAAATTAATATATTGGATCTGAATGTAAGATAAATTGTGAACCGGCGACGCGTATAGAATATAATAGGCAATACATATTAGCTCAATATACAATAGAATATCATTCTATAAATATGGAGCACAAAGCTACATTTTCCATGTTTTTAATCAGGCTATAGAATAGTGTGATGAAAGTCTTATTTTTTTTTTCAATTTTCTGAGAATATACTTGTTAATATCTAGTTATTGAAATCCTTCTTCAAAAAACCTTGACACTAACTGAAGGGGCAGTCAATGATGAAGCTAGTCCTATTACAAAATATAATATCATAACTAGGCCCACATATGAAAATGTATGTTTACATACATTTAGACATTAGTCGAGTGACGATGTTTCATTCTTATTCAGATTGTTATCTTTCCTTGAACAGTTTCAGGTTTTTTTTCAGTGTCTCTAAGAGAGATATTTTATATAAGTTGGCGAAGTGACAATGTGTGTATGTAATTGGCGCAAGTGTATTAGTATCATCCAAGAAAGTATTAAAACTAACTAAATTGAAAGAAATTGCAACGAAAGTACTACACTAGATTTCTTTTTTCTAATAAAGTTAGTTTTTAGTTTGTCTTTCCATAGTTGGCCCCGTGCTCTTTGACGGATCGTAGAATCTTCCAATTAATGGAAGAAATTACAATGAATTCTGTGGCACAATAACGAAATTGCATACTTAGTCAGTTTGTTGCTTTAAACGGGCCGCAATGACGATGCAAATGCAAAATATCACACAACAAAAGGTAGGTTGAAAATCATAGTAGAAACAGTATACTTCCTTCACTTAGTCTTACGAAATGGGTACTTTCTTTAAGCAAGGTATGCCTGTGATTGTGAAACGCGGTCTTGCGTAATAGCGAAGGTATTTAAGGTTTCGAAATATATATGTACGTCTTAAATATGTTTCTATTTCTACCGCATACTACTAAAAACTAAACTATATACGTAATATAACTATACTTTATAATATTTATAACTGAATAGAAATAAATATAAATATTAATAAATAATAGTAATTAACAGAAAATTTTACGGTCACAAACTAGTTTTCAGTGTATATAAATACTAATCCCATTTATTGTTACTCTATTAATTTATAGTTTTTTTTTCGGATTCGTAATACATAACCATTGAAATTAATTATGATGATAAATTATTAAACACAAACAATAGTAAACAATAGTATAATAAGCGATTATAAAACAAATAAAGTAAATTACCGACTATAACTTAAATATATATACTAGCTAACCCGATCATGCGTTGCTGTGTTATAAATTAAAATAAAACCTATCCTATATTCTAAGTCGAAACAAATCCAGAAAAAATAAAAAAAAACATCGAAATCGGATAAGTAGTTTCGGAGTTCATCGCGGTCAAACACAGTGACAAGGAATTTTTATATATAAAGATAAGTGATAGTAAATTAAATTTAATAACGTAAAGGCATCTGCTACGATGCCTACGAAGCTACGCAAGTAGCCTACGAAATTATCCGGATTCCAGTTCGTAGACAAATTATTGTTAGTTGGGGTGGTTTGATTTTGCTATCTCAATGGCGCGTATTATCTCTATGCCCTTGACAGCAAGGAAATTAAGCTTACTACTTACTCAGCAAGTAACAGCAAGTAAATAGCAAGTAATTTTCTTCATACATTTTTATATTTTGTCTTTCTTCTTTTAGCATGACTTTACGTATAATTACAAAAAAATTAAGAGTATATTTGTTGTGTTACTATTCAGTATCTTATTTTCAATAAGATATATCATTATTATATACTTCTTTTCACTTAATATTAAAATTTATGTTTTTGTATTTAACTTAATTACGATTTTTTTTATTGAAATAAAAATGTTCTTGGGTATTCGCGAGCACTCATTGAAATGAAACACTTTTATAGGACATTTATTTTTACGTTAATATTCGTATTTATATTTAAGATTTAATTAATTAAAGTACTTTTAGAAAAGATTTTTTTATGTCTTTGCTGTAGAATTTCTAGAAACAGGAGTCAATAAACTCTTTAAACGTCGTTCTCGATACTTCATCGAAATCGTATTTTTTTCCTTATTACTTAACTATGGCAAACACGGTGAGTAATGAAAGGAGCCTTATCTGAGCTTTTCAAATTTTAAAATAGAAAGTTTATTGACTGATAAGTGAGGAAACATTGCCAGAAATAATCCTTGGTAATGAAAGCTCTCGTCTGCTTTCTCGCAAAAAAGAGTTTATCCGTTTTGTCATTAGTATTCTCAGTCCCAAGAAACTAGTATGAAAAATACCGGCGTTGGTCCACACACATATATAGCAAATTCTTTAAGACTCTGTTAATATTTTGGACAGCTTATTGCAGAATTTTGAAAACAAGCACAATAAGCGAGTTAAAACTCCTAAGTTTTCAACCATGATATTGTTAGCCGCCTTATGTTGTAGAGTTAATTGCTGTATGAAGGAGAGTTTTTAGGATCCCGATATTATCAAATTCAATTATGGCTCTTCCACATTTTCGTTTTTTTTTAATCATTTTTGGATGGACAATCGGACCTGGCAGACGTTAACCTACCCGCTTCCAGCACCCACTATAGTATCTAACAATGAAAATCACCCAGGGAATACCTGCTATTTTTATATACCTAACCAATAATATTTTGTAAAAAAATAAAAATGTTTTAGACACATCAATGCTTCATTTCAAGGAATACTATATAATACTGCCATTTAAACGGAGTGTATGGAATCACGATAACGATACGTTCCGCATAATATGTTACATGTCTGTCTAACTGACACACCTCATTACTGGCTTCACAAGAGTTCAATATCTTAGTAGCTATGTTTCATACATTTCATTAAATGTCTAAAATTATGATATTAAGAAAGCAAATAAAGAGCGACAAAAAATTAAGTATACAAGATACACCGAATGACATGAAAAAAGTCTTGGAAAACTGCATGGTTGTCATGGTGGAGTATAGATACACTACGTAAGTTAAAGTCGAGTTATAAATATATATATTTATTTAGGATAGGTTTGCTCTTGATCCCAATCAAGCCCGGGGGTCAAGACAGAATCCACGATGGAACGAGCTAGCCCAGAATGTGCCTATATTTGCTTACCGACTTCAAATTAGGATGCAGATGAAAAGTATAACAAACAGCGTTTGCATAGTAGTGTAAACATTTCAAAGCTGTTTAATATGTCATGCTTTTCCTCAAAGCAAACAAACATCATTTATAACTTATATACATCATAATGTAGATGATAGTAACAAGTGAAATTATTTTGTTATCAGCCACACATGTTACCACTTTCAAGTGTACACCAGATGTACACTTACTTTATCAGATCGCCGCAACAGGGCAGGGCAGGTTGCAGGTTGCTTAAGGTGGTTATCTGGCAGGCACCTCATTACTAGTTGACAAAGAGATCGTTATCGCACCAGCGTTGGCAGAAAACAGCCACAATTTAGCTGTTAATACTCGAGTACGACACCTTCATGTGCAGCCCGGGTGGTATTAAATGAGATTAATTACTAGAATAGTAACTGAATAAGAATTGCTTTTATTTAGCATGTATATTAGAGTTAATTATGTTACTTGTTTATTTGTAGCTGACAATTAATACTAGATGTCATGTATAAGTGCTTTATATAGTCAGAATTCCGAAGAATTTAAAGAATGAAGGTTCTGCGGATATAAATCTCAAATAGTGAAAAAAAATTCACTAACGTGATATATATTAATTTCATTTGAAATTTATAATAATTTCCTCAAAATAATAATAAATAAGAATTGTTATAGATCGAGTTATCGATTTGATTTATTGTTATAATTTTTTTTTAAATATGAACAATAGGAAAGCTACGATTTTTTTGTTAAAATTGCAGAACTATCGCTCCACAGAAGCTAGTATTCTAATAAAAGTAGAGTTGCGTTTGTTACAACGACTAAAGATTTTTTTAAAGCTAGACCTTAATTATTGATTGAATGAAACTGTATGTGTGACTTGTTAAGTTACAATGCGCTTCAATTTCGTGTTTAAAGTTTGATAACCTTTGGCTTTTTTTTAATGGGTGGGCCGTAGTGTGCAGATGCCTACGGGCTATGACAATAGGTCTTATCTTTAGGTAAACCAAACACATAAAAACGATAAACTGTTTGTTTTACTTTACTCTTATGATTATTAATTGAGGCTAAAGTCCATTTAAGTTTATTTGCAACTATATAAGTAAAGAATTAACTGCTGGCAAACATAATACGTGCGCTACAGAATCGCCCAAATATATTCAATTGATTCCCATTTCAATTCTTTCTCTTTATTTATTAATCACTATCAATAATTAATCAACTGAATTGGTGAGCGAACTAGAGTAAACTGCATACGTCAACGTCGTACGGCTGTATTCACGTCGAGGTCACTTATACATTCATACGACTTCTGCAAAGGAATATTTAGATACATGCACTGCTTTATTTTGTTTGTGATGCAATGCATTAAAAACATAACCAAGAGTTCCGGAGCATATTTTACATGTCACTAAGCTTTATATACTTATATATAAAAATGGAAACCAACATTTTGGGAGAGAACAATGTCGAAAGTTGGTAAGTATATTCATCTACTTTTCTTTAATTTTTATCAGAAGCTCCACCATTACTAGTAAAAGAAATGCAAATGCAAGAAAGTAATCCAATCAAAGTAAAACAATGAAATACGACAAGCTCAATAAGCAATAGTTGATTTGTTCACTTCGTTTGTGTAATAAAATATAATAGAATAAGCTGTATATCGTTTTGTCAGTAAGTTCTTAAGCTTAAGTGCTATAAGCTATATATATAACCTATATATCTTATAATGTAAACGTATTTCTAATGTTAAAACAAATACATTAATAGACATTCTCTTTGTCTGAATAACCTGTTTTGAGGTTAGGTCGTCGAGATATTTTTAGGTATTTAGTATTTAAGTATAATATAATAGAAGTAGCTTTAAGCAATAAATTAACCGCTTGAAGCGTTGTAACGATTCTCAAAATCGTATAGCTTGTATCGTGACTGTGTGGGGACATTCACTTCAGCCTAATAGTCCCAAGAGCAATATTCGACTGGCCTAGCTTTCTACAAAGATTTATGAGGTCCGATGGGGCACTGAAATCGTATAGCGTAATTTAATATTTACAGTGATTATTGTTTTTTGTTTATAGATATCTAAATGGGTTATTTGATCTAGGGCATCCTTTACATCAGAAATATGTTGTATCAATATTTTTTTCAAATTGTACACAATTGTACAAAACCGGTAAGTTGTAATTAAATTGAAAAAAAAAACGGATTGGAGGATTCTCATTTAGAAGGAACTCGAGACCTGATTTTCCTGTATTGGTTATCTGGTTTGCTAGGAATAGATAACCACCACGACCAAAGTTTACCTCTAAGAACGATTGTCTTTGAACCGGAACAGAAAATAATGAAACAAAACTTCAAAATAAAGTAAAGGGTGCGTACGATAGGTTGCGCAGAAAAAACGTAACGGTGTCATTCAATCAATAAAGTTCACTTTCCATATTTATTTCACACCGGGCGCCTTACCTGTATGAAAATCAATTCTTAAGGAGTAAACTACAAAAAACTGTTTGTTACAAAATCCAGAGCAAAAATACATTTTGCTTTATTTTATGAAAAGATAATTTATTGCAGGCCGTAACTCTAAACAAAATATGGTTTTTCAATTTTGTTTCGTGGGTCAGTATAATTATGATTTATTTTTAATTGTCTTATAACACAAACCGCACTCCTCTGTAAAAGCGAATGTAACGAACATTTTGTGATTTAAAAAAGGCTCATAACAAATTGCATTATGTGCTTAATCTGAAAGGTCATTTTAATAAGATAAAATCTCACGGAACTAATTGAATGACACCCTTACGTTTTGAAAATATCTATCGTTTTATTTATATATGAAGTGAATTAGTAGCATTGTGATTTTATGAAAATGCAAATAATATTAAAATTTTATGGAAAATTCCAAAAACTGAAAACCTAAGATCTCAACTGAAGATTAAATATGTTTTTATTATAAATTGGTATTAGTTTAAACTAGAATAACGGTCAAAAGTGTAAGTAAATATATACTCGTGGTAGGTATATTTTCAAACGTAAAAAAAATATGCTTTCAAAAGTCTATATTATTAGCTTGGATATTGACCCAAACACAATTTACACGAAACTTGCGTAAATTCTGAGTAAAATTATACAAAAAGGTACGTTTCTTGATCCTCAACAGATTTTACTACTACCTACTTCTACAAATTAAACATACAAAAATCTCTACATAATTAAGTTGTTTCAGTAAATTACAGTCCTAAAAATATCAAAAGCAATAAGAGATAGAAGGATTACTAATTCCTGTATTTCATCAACTTAAGCTGATTTCTCCGATTAGCATTATAAAATTGATTTGATGAAACTCAACCGGAGAGCTCCCTGGGAATAGGGTGTGAGGGGAAAGGGGCGAGGTTCTGACGTCACGAGCGTGACGTCAAAAGCAGGGGCGGGGCTCTGCGGCCGACGACCGAAAATCCGGTAGATTCAATGATGAAGAAGCGAAAGTGCACCCTAAAATAAAGAGTTTACGATAAAATACACCCTGCTCCGTTCTATGTTAAATAAAGCTACATCAAGTTTCGTAACAATATAAGTAATGCTTATCTTGACCGAGAAATGTGTATGAAAAGGCATTACCCGCATGCATTTATGCAAACGTTGTTTTTTGTTAAAAATAGCCAAGCTATAGTAAAGCGATTACAAGAAACATTTTAAAATGCTTCTAACATAATTAAAAGGTATAATACCTACGTTGTATTTTCTATGGCCACCTACAGATGTGGATTTTTAGATTATAAATTAATGAATAAATAAAGAAATAATAATATATTATTATTATTTCTATATTTATTATTATTGTAATTCATTTAACAGGGGCCAATTAATTCCCGTTTCTAATTATTATAACTATATGTAATATAAAATTAATACATAAGGGTTATATTAATCTGTAACAAGTTTCGCTTCTTTTTAGTCACCACTTTTCACCATAGCTGGAGGCGAACGAGTTTATTTTTCTTGATGTCGTCTCTTGAGATTACTGTGAATACAGATAAGATCTTTACCTCTCGTCTCCACGGGAAACTTGCCATTAGTGGCATCTGGGATTTAAAAAGGAAAATCTCAATTGACTTTCCTGGTTCCAAAACACAGCTGCAGTGGGGGCGCAAGACCTTAACTTATTGTGGGCAAGGTACATTTCGCGAGGCCCTCTGATGGTGCAAGAAGAAAATAAAAAATAAAAAAATCACTTAAATTTAAACAGTTTTTTATTCATTAAGAGACAAACCTAAATTTTTACTTATACTTCTTGGAACATTAAACAAAAATGAAAACTACGAAAAAAATTAAAGAAACTGAAATTTTCTACTTTAGGTTTTACTGAACCCCTTAGTGATTGGTGCGTAATTTATCTTTGATGTTATATCTGCTTCAATAGAAAAAACTGCCAAAGCTGAAAACCGTTTTTGATCCATAGTCTTTCTTAAATTATTTTTTTATAAGTTAATTTTGAAAATTTGTTTTGTAGTATGAATTACGTAGTGAGAATTTAATAACTAAATCAAATGTAAAAATAAAACAATTTGATTTATATAAAAAAAATTACAATTAGGAAAGTGCCCGATTAAAATATTGTAAAATTTGTAGATAATATATGACAACTATTACCTTAGTCATATAAATAAATAACGCGTAAAATCCGTAAAAAAGTGTTTCATTCAAATATAAACGAATGATCAGAAACGAGAGATGAGATTTTTTAATAAATTAATTTTATAACATAAGAAGTTGATTAGAAATATCGATTACTTCATTCATATTCACTTCGTGCGCCGAAGAGTGGAATATTTTTAAGTTAATAATTAATTCTAATGTATTTCTTAAATAAATACATTAGAATTAATTATTAACTTTGACTAAAACTAAAATTGAAATAGTATAGATTTTCTATACTATTTCAAATTCATTTTCAGTTGTGAGGCGCGAGGCCCTTGGCACCGCGAGGCCGTGGGCGGTGTGGGCCACCGCCTTACTGGGAACGACCTGAGTTTTATTGATCCATTTTTATCTATTATAAACTATTTTTATCAATTTTTCTGAATTAACTATTAGTGTGAGTTGGACGGAGTCTTAACTTTTATTCAATAATAAAACTGGTTATAATGTAATAATGTTTATTTTATTTCTGTAAAACACATAACCCTATTGAATGGCTAAATGCTCGAGACTTCTGGTACACCCAATTTAGTCGTGTCTTCATCGACATAGTAAATCGCGAGATCAAAAATAATAAACTCGTACTTTTTATTCATCGAGCACATACCCCATAGAGTTGTAATATTGGGCTGTCCGCCTCCACACATGATTAGTGATTTGTCACTTATAAATATTGACGTTCGCTGCCACTAAAACAGTACAAAACCAGTATTGGATCTGTGCGCACGTGTCTGCTTTTTACGAAATTTAATTTCAATTAAATAGTTTCATAATGGCGTGCTGTTCTATTCGGTGGTGTGGAAAAAACAGCAAAACATCAAATTATAAAACTGACGGAATAACCTTTCATCGGTAAGTTATAGTTAAAAATTACTTTATATAAAAAATTGTCAGGGCTCAAGTTAAACTGGACAATCAAAGTGAAATGGTTGACGCACGTGTTCGGGTGTCTATGCGTCCCGCTTCCACATAACGCAATTTCCCATTACGCCATTCCTTTCTAGTCTACGCTCTCATCACTAGTGTTGCATTCAAAGGATCAACGGGTGTATCGATAAATAACATTATTGTAGCTTATTACATATTTTATTCAAACATAAAAGTAATTTTGAAATTATAACATTTGCATTAATGTTCTAATTACCGATATATTAGGTATCAAGTGTAGTTGAAATAAACGGTTGAACGGTTTTTATACTTTTTTAAATAAATCGGTTTGTAATAAAGAAATTGTTATTTGTGTAAATTGTTATTTAGTTCATTTTTATAAAAGTTCTATAATGAAAAAAAACTAGCTAAATGTTAAAACGAATTCTATTTTATATTTATAATTAATCTTTTTAATTGTTAATCACTTGAAATTAACATTTAAGTACTTCCTTAAATTATGAATTATTATTATGAAATCGGAATAAAAAACACGGCTAGCGAAATTTGATGAAACCCAAAGTAAGACTTAAAATTTAGTTTTACTTTAAATTATACTATGGTGAATATAGAATTAGAGTTTTGTATTGTTTTTACAGTTATCCTAAGGATCCGAACCTTAAAGAAAAATGGATTGATTCTACAAAAAGAGAAAACTGGTTCCCATCAGAATTTAGTGTTGTTTGCTCCAGGCATTTCACAGAAGACTGTTTTTATACAACGAAAAATCGTCGTCGTTTATTTAAAACCGCTATTCCTACTCGACATTTGCCTCTAGTGGTAAGATTTACATCCGATCCATTCAGTTTAACCTTATCTGTTATTTTTTATTGACTGATACAATTTTGCTCTTTAGAGTAACGCATCAATAACTACTGAACACGCTCCAGAAAATATAAGTCCGATTCCAACATCATCATCCCAATTGGATTCGATGTCGACTACACCAAGGGCAAAAAAACGGAAACCTAAAGATCCTGAAACTCCTTCACAGTTTCATTCACCAACTAAAAAACGTCTTTGCCGACGTATTTGAGATTTAAAAAAGTCGGGTTTTTTTTTTTTTTTTTTTTTTTTTTTTTTTTTTTTTTTTTTTTTTTTTTTTTGCCTGTAAAGTCGGTTTTACGGGCGAAGATTTTACGTGACAACGTCTTTTTCTCGGTAGAATATTTATTGATATGAATATAATTAAATTGCACAATGCGCGCGGCAGACCGATCATAGTTGAGTGGGAGAGAGACGCAAGGCATTCGGCGGGCCTCTCTCTCGTTCGGTGACTCATCGTAACGTTACCGAGCGTTACACTTTTTCATAAGTGACTCCCAGCCGCAACCAATTTATAAGACGTTATCACGTCAAAAGCGAGTAACGCATAAAAAAAAAGTCGGTTTTTTTTTTTTTTTTTTTTTTTTTTTTTTTTTTTTTTTTTTTTTTTTTGCCTGTAAAGTCGGTTTTACGGGCGAAGATTTACGTGACAACGTCTTTTTCTCGGTAGAATATTTATTGATATGAATATAATTAAATTGCACAATGCGCGCGGCAGACCGATCATAGTTGAGTGGGAGAGAGACGCAAGGCATTCGGCGGGCCTCTCTCTCGTTCGGTGACTCATCGTAACGTTACCGAGCGTTACACTTTTTCATAAGTGACTCCCAGCCGCAACCAATTTATAAGACGTTATCACGTCAATAAGACGATCAAGGGACTACGAGACCAAGTGCGTTACTATAAAAAGAGAGTACAATCTTTGAAAATTATAATAAATGAATTAGAAAAGAAATGTTTTATCAACGCAGAAGACGCGGGTATTTTAAAAAACATAGGTGTGCATAATAAAGAAATCGTTAAACGTCAGATTTTGAAAAGTACAACGGGTAAAACTGTAAGGAAGAAATATTCGCCTGAACTGCGAAGTTTCGCTCTTACGTTGAATTTTTATTCAACAAAGGCGTACAAATACGTCAGAAATACATTTAGTACGTGTTTACCGTCCTTACGAACTCTGACAAAATGGTATCAGACGGTAGATGGTAGGCCGGGTTTTACGAAAGAAGCCTTTAATGCATTGAAAAGCAAAGCTGAAGTGTCTAAAGAAGAACTAATATACACTCTCATGTTTGACGAAATGAAAATAAAGAGCAAGATAGAATACGAACCATCTACTCAACGTTCATTCGGATACGTGGATTTCGGCAACCAACTAAAAACTGACTGTAATAATGAATGCACAGAAGCTTTGGTGCTTCTAGTTGTCCCAATTAATGGCAGATTTAAAGTTCCTATTGGTTACTTTTTAGTTGATAAAACCAGTGGAGAACAAAAAGCAAATCTTGTAAATATAGCACTGGAGCTTTGCCATGAAAACAAAATAACAATTAAAGCTTTGACTTTCGACGGTTGTCCGGCAAACCTGGCAATGGCGAAGCATTTAGGATGCAAGTTACAAAAGGACCACCTGAAGACCAACTTCAAACATCCTGTGACGGGTGCTAATGTATTTATTTTTTTAGATCCTGTTCATATGCTGAAATTGCTCAGAAATACTTTTGAACAGTATCGAGAGTTTGAAGATGAAACCGGTAACACCATACGCTGGGATTACGTTAAATTATTGCAAGAGCTCCAAGAAAAGGAGAAATTTCATTTAGCTAATAAGTTACGCCCTGAACACATACATTTTAAAACAAATATTATGAAAGTTAAATTAGCGAGCCAGTTGTTTAGCCGCAGCGTAGCTACTGCACTAAATTTCTGTGAGAAGCAGTTAAAATTAACGGACTTTAAAAATGTTAGTGCGACATCCAGAATGATCCAACTCATTAATGATTTATTTGACATTTTGGATTCCAGAGTTCACGGGTACGGCTTTAAACGAGCTTTAAATTTAGATAACCACAAAGAAATCTTGGAAAAATTAGAGGAGTGTAAAAAGTTTTTGCTGACCGCCACCGCAAAAATAAAAATAAGAAACACTATTAAACGAGTCAAATTAATAGATTCACCGAGGTTTACTGGATTTCTTGGTTTCTGTGTGGCAATAGAAAGCACGAAAGATATATTTAAAGATTTAATTTATAATACAGCTTGTCCCATAAAATACTTACCTGTGCATAAAATTTCGCAAGATCATATAGAACTGTTTTTTGCTAGCATAAGATCACACGGTGGTTCAAATGATAACCCTACTCCTCGTTTATTCGAGGCTATTTACAAGAAATGCTTAGTTCACACAGAATTGCTACAAACGTCCACTGGTAACTGCGTACCCTTAGAAAAAATCTCAATTCTTAATTGCTCGTCAGCAATTGCAAGAATAAATTTGACAACAACTCCCAGACTAACTGAAGAGGCCATTAATGATAATGATGAAACTCAAAAAGAATTTGATATCGGAATAGAATCTGTAGAGCTTTCGCAATTTGCGGAAAATGTTATAGAATATATAGCAGGATATGTCTCAAGCTCACTGATTAAGCGCTTAAAATGTTGCACATGCATAGAAGCATTGGTTTCCCTATCAGAAAATAAGAGAAGCCTTATTTATTATAGAGATAAGGGTGGCTTAATACACCCTTCGGCGAATGTGCAAAAAATTTGTCGACGTTCTGAGAAATTTTTAAAACAATATTTTATTGAGAGTGAAAATAAACGGAAATGTACAAGCGATCTTTTGGTCCACCAGACACTCGGCAGTTTCTTAGAAGAACGATTATTTCCAGAATATCAGCACCACCAATATTACGCAGACGAAACAAACCATATTATTGATTTAGCAAAATGTGTTTCCAAAAAATATATAGATACAAGATTAGCTTTTCTTAGCAATAGAAAGACATATGATGAAAAACAAGCAGTCAGAAGAATTTATACGAAGCTAATTCATTTCAAAAATCAGTAAACAAATGAATGGTTAATTGATTATTTTCATCTTTACTTTTAACACAACTAAATAAATCTAATTTGATAATTGGTTTGGTTCTAGTTGAGGTGCAGTTCAGCGGTTAATATCTTCTTATTTGATTACTAGCAGCATTGATAAGCATTTATTTGCATAAGAGAACACGTTTGTATTATTCACTATTGCTATAATTACTGATGTATTAACTATCGATATCGATGAACCTAAGATACTTGGACACTACCACATCTCTAGAGTGGTAGTTGTCATTAGGATAGCCAATCGGAGCGCAGTGTAAGTAGCGGCAATTTAGCGGAATTGTTTTCAAACAAAATAATTGACATTTCTGCTCTATTGGGGTATGTGCTCGATGTTTTTATTTAACCATTTTATTAATATTTCAGACAAAATGCGGTATAGCTGAATACCAGCGTTTATTCAAATACTGACTCATGCTGAATTTGTTTTCTCTTGGCACAGTTGTAAGAAAATCTCTGGTAGTTTCTAGATAGATACTGCTTCAGATTTTATCTTTTTGTTATTTCCCTCTTTTTTCGTTTTATGTACCTAATTATTTTACGTATTTGGCTTTTGCGTCCTTCATCTGTTTCAACCAAATAAATCCATTTTACTCATCTCATCAATCAAACTTTTCAATATGTACAAGGCAATTTAAAAGTCTGTATTGGAATAATAATCAAGTCAAAGTCCTAGTCGTATCGTAATCATAAGAACAATTCCTTATTTGGAAGCATTGCATTAAATCTAATTGAAATAAGAGTTAGAGATTAGATTTGTATATATTTAAAATGTTTTAAATGGTGTATTGTTGTTATTTTGTAATGTTTAAATATTTTGCTGCAATAACACATTATTATAAGGTATTATTTAGGTTTGAGTTATTTAAGTTACACTATAACGCTTTGATTCACACTGTAACATATATGTATAAAATTTAAAAATCACGAAAAAGATATATATGTCGATTATTATATAACACGATGCGGATAACGATGAAAAGTAATTATGATTTTTTCTGGTTTTGCTTTAAAACTTGGAAAAACTCACTGAGCAGATGTAGCGCCATCTATTTCTCGTAGTAGAAATCATCCATGTAGCGCTGTAGAGATAAAAGCACAGCCACTGAACAAGCCGCCCCCACAGTTTTTGTTAGTTCAGAATTTCCCGTTTTTCATAGATGGCGTTGACGGCGTTCTTTTGTAGAGAACTTTCATAACGCATAGCAAGCTATTGACATAAAGTTTTATCATTTTATTTTTGACAAATTACTTATACACTCTTAGATTATATAGTTATGAAAAACTATAAGTTTCATATAATTCTAAAGATTTTTGTCTATAAATATATGTTACAGAAATAAAAAAGGTATAAAAGATACGTAAGTAAACAAATCTAAGCAAATCTTACTTAAGAGTTCATCTTACAGATATTACAAATTATCAATAATTTAACATTCGGTTTATAAATAGTTTGGCTTATTTTGTCAGGGTAAATGTAGCTAAATATTAGCGTTATGGAGTCGACGTCTACTTTAGTTATCGAGATAGCTCTTTTTTCTTAATACGGAAAGTCACGCAGGTTGTATAAAATCTCTGGTTTGGTTGCCTGCTGGGTAATTTGACTTACAAGTGCTAACATGAAATAATCACGACATCACAAAAATATCCGATGGCGATGTAAGCATAAAAGTTATGCATACATCGCATCGGTGGAATGGCCACTCTGTTTATCTCATAAGATTGATCCAAATCCTAGGCTTTCAAATATAATACAAATGTAGGGCTGTTTTTTGGTAAGCACATAACTGAAGACATTTATATGGAAAAAATTAAAAGTATTTTTTATTAACTTAATGCTATAACATAATTTAAACAATACGTCAGCTAGTTTATATAAAAAACTACGATCAACTCTAAAACCAAATTATTGATTGTGGCTTTAAGACTTTCGTGAGGTACCGGATGGGTGGCTAAATAATTTCCTATCTAGAAAGGAATCAATGCGATCATCAAAAAGCATGTTAATTTTTGGTTACGGCTTTCATTTAAAGGCCGGAAAAAACTGGAATAAAGTTCTTAAAATAAAATTGATGCATTTAAAAGAACCCTTTTAACATTATTGTTATAACAAAATGAAAGGATAATTGAGAACAAAAGGTCTGCTATTCATTTCAGCGCCGGGTAAATGTTTTTACAGAGAATACTAAATAAATACAATTTTTAATGTCTTCTATTTTACGGGAAATAATTCATAATGATTTTTCTATAAGAATGACCTTAATTCTTTGAATACCAGTGTACTCTGCTAGTAATTTGTCCTTATTGAACCCAATAGTGTTTCCAAAATTAGAACTTAACTCTGTCTTCTCTTCTGTGGTCAATATTGTTAGTGACCTTCAAATCAAAGTTTTTTTAATACACCCTAGAATTTAAGCACAATTAATCAGACAACAGTAGCATGTGATTTTTACGCCAATGTGAACATTATGATATTCTAGCAGTCAATGAGATAGTTCTAAAATTATATTTTTTACTGTTCTACATAGTTTTTCAATATCCTAACTATTATTATAAATACGAATTTGATTTTGTTTGTTAAATTTTCACCTTTCAAGTAAGTAAATGCCTCTTAATCTCAATCAATATATATAGATAATCAATATAAGGTAATTCGATAACAAAAATGAGACTAGCGGCCCGTCCCAGCTTCGCACGGGTTGACAAAATTCTTTAAATTTTCTAGAAATATAGCCTATGTTACTCAGCGTGAATTTAACTTTCCAATGGTGAAAGAATTTTTGAAATCGGCTTAGTAGTTTTTGAGTTTATTCATTGCAAACATACAAAAATATAAATTCTTTTTATAATAAATCCTCTTTATAATATTAATGTAGATGTAGATATACTAATAATTGTAATTACAATAAAGGCAGAGCTCTGGCTGAGCGGTTAGTGATATTTCCATGCGGCATTGCTTAAAATACTGACTACTTCTGTCAATCACCAAATGGACAATACCATTAAAAATGTTTCCGCCATTTTAGAACTTACTGCACGCACATACCTATCTATATTAAGGAAATAACGGCATGGGTCGAGTTTAACTCATAAAATTTACTAATATATTATTAACTAGCTTTCCGCCCGCGGCTTCGCCCGCGTGAAATTCGGTTATATTGCGGTATAAAGCACAACGATAAGAAAACTTCTCATTCCCACGGAAAAATCTAAGATCTTTTTTTTTTTTTTTAAGAAATGCGATGTAACGCTGGATACAATTAGTTTATCATAAATAGCGTAATCTATCATTCCACTTCTTATGTATTTTAGAAAACACATCGTTACCATGTTTTAAAAAACACCCAGCGCCATCTATCGCATACCTCAAGAACTAAATAACGTAACTAATACTTATACCAATTAGTAATTCGTTGACTTTAGTGATTTCAGGATAAGTAGATGTAAAAAAAACAATTTAGACAATAAAACAAATTGTACGTCATCCCTCGAGAATTCCTCATTTTCGAGGATTCATTTTCGTATCATTTAGCTTCAAAATTTACATGTTCATATTCGTTTGCAACATATAAGTAGATGTAAAAAAAACAGTTTAGACGATAAAACAAATTGTACGTCATCCCTCGGGAATTCCTCATTTTTGGGGATTCATTATCGTATCATTTAGCTTCTAAATTTACATGTTTATATTCGTTTGCAATATTTTACCTTGTTTTAAACGACACACAGCGCCATCTACAATCCGTCCATCAAGCAAACAATATTTTTGTTTTTCCTCGGGAATATCAATTTTTTCCAGAATAAAAAGTACCCTATTATTTAATCCGGACTTTTATATTTACGTCTGCAAAATTTCAAAGCAATCGGTTCAGTAGTTACGGCGTGAAAGCGGAACAAACAAACAAACAAACAAACAAACAAACAAACAAACAAACAAACTCACTTTCCGATTTATAATATTAGTAAGGATTATGAAGAAAGTTTAGGTACACGAATAATTTGAAATGTTTTTATTCATTTAAAATATTTTTTCTATACATGAAATAAATTATGTTAGTGTCTTTAAGAATTTAACCGTTCAAGAGAAAGAGCCAAGCCTTGGGGAAGTTGTATGAATATAGTATTCGTATTTTGATGGAAAACTATCAACTTTCAACGGCCGGCTGCCCTAACTCATAATGACGGGGTCATTAAGCAACCGCTACGACTGACGTCTGTGCTAGTGGTTTCAAATCTCACAAATGTTTGTGTTATGATAATTTACACAATTATTTAAAATTGGTAGCAATAAGCTACTGTAGCTGAATCATGATTATAAATATTTATTTCTGAATTTTATCCGCTCTATACTACTTAGTTTGATTCTAATATGAGTTGTCCGGAATTTATTTACTAATTTTTCTGATATTTTTTATGGTTTTTTCTTTTAAAATGTGCAATAGAAATTCCGTCATTGTCCCGCGGAACAATAACTTAACAATTTTCAATAACGTTTGAGTAATATATTTTTCTTATTTATCATTTTTAGGGTTCCGTACTCAAAGGGGACCTTACTAAGACTCCGCTGTCTGTCCGTCCATCCGTCCATCCGTCTGTCTGTCCGTCTATCACTAGGCTATATCTCATGAACCGTGATAGTAACACAATTGAAATCACAGGTGATGTGTTTCTGTTGCCGCTATAACAACAAATACTAAAAATCAGAATAAAATAAATATTTAAGGGAGCTCCTATACAACAAACGTGATTATTTTGCTCGTTTTTACTCGATATTGGTAACCGCAACAGGCATACGCTTGATATATTCACAGAATATTGAGTTACATTATACACTTTAAAAATAAATAATTAAATTAAAATAAAATTAATATGTATGGGGAGTGAATCATACAACAAACGTGCTTTTTAGCTTCGCACTTGTCTGGTTTTCAAAATACTAAATGTTAATGTTTCGCTTGAACTTTTCCAGAACTTAATATATAATTCAGGTTTAATGGGACTTTTAATAATATTTTATAGCATGTATTGATGTCGTTTAATCTCCTGTGTTTAATCGAAATTAGATGAAACTTACTCTTCTCGACATACAAAGTTTCTCTAAGATAGGTTCACTCAAACCTTTTATATTGATCAACCCGTTTTTGTTACCGTCTGTCGGGTTTACAGGAGCTGCAGATAAAAAAGCCCGATAAGATATTTAATATAACGTTATCGACTTTCAAAATAATTGTGTTATTATTGTTTGATGGGAATCCAGTTATTTAGAAATGAGTAAATGGATATGAGTATATTATTATTATTAGTACTAAAATTATTGTTATTATTATAACTAAAAGTTTATGTTTTAGTTTTTTTGAGTATGAATATAATAAAAGACCAGATATTTTACGTATAGCTACTGCAGGCTAATGAAAGAATACATAAAGTTTCTTGTTATAAAAGCAATATTGGACTAGCACAAGTTCTAATTTGCACAAGTTAACGTTTATGTGAATGTTAAGATAGCAAAATGGCATACCATGCAAATGACTTGCATAAACGTAGCGCAAGACGACAATGCTATAGAACTTTATATCCACACTAACCTACTTTTACGTAAACTATTTGGTAATGCAAAGGGCTATTGTAAAGTATATAGTATTTTTAAACGGTTTTATTTAGCTCACCCCGTTTGTTTTATTTATTCTTGGGCCAAATTTAGTAATTCAAATTTCACCCTCTTCCCGTCAACCGATTAATCTGAAATTTTGTATACACTTTGGGTTTTGGTGACAATACAATTATGTTTATTCATTATCATTATACATTCAAGATGGCCGCCGCTACAAAATGGCGGATAACGTAGGTTTTATCAATCCCATCAATATGGGTATCAAATGAAAGGGCTCAACAAAAAAAATAAATAAAATAGATACAGTCGTGGGAATTATAAACATATGCATAGACTAGACTAAAATAAAACCGTGGGGCACGTCAATTGTCTACAATAAAAACAAAATTAAAACAAACATTTTAATCAACGATTGTAGACAATTGACGTGCCCCATGGCTTTATTTTAGTCTAGTCTATGCATATGTTTATAATTCCCACGACTGTATCTATTTTATTTATTTTTTTGGTTTTTAGTACATTTATCTTAAACATTGCAATGTATGTTTAACATAAAACCGTTTAACTTAAAAAGTTTTTTTACCTATTTTTATTGCATAAAAGTTTGTAATATAGACGAGCAAAAGGATGGAAAGAGACTCTTTAATTAAAGACTTTCATGGTGCAGGGCCTGTATACCGGTTTTCTTGGTGAGGCCGAATACTTTAATATAGAAAACGTCCATATAGAAAACCGAACGTTTCTTCATTGGCTAGGATCTGGTAGTTATGGTTTGGTATGGTTTTGATAACGACGCGTCGTTGTTTCTGACTTCTATAACATAAGTGCTTTAGCTACTCAGCTTAAGTTCAGAATAATGTATTTGAAATTGTATAATATTTATTAATTATTCATTTATTTAATCAATTCACATTTTAAGGATTATCGTAATTTAAGCACATTCTCTATGCTTAGCAATAAGAATAATAAATATGATAAAAAGTTTACTTCGTTGTATAACGAAAACTGTAACTTAATGGTCAAATTACGAGTAAAAACTTGACATGTTATATATATGTCGCAGCCAACTGGTTAAAATAGCCGTTCAATCAAACAGCTAGCCCTTTGACTGAACAATGGCATTCAACCACACGCCTAGTTTTTGAATTGAATATTTGAGTCACTCAAAACGTCCAACACTACAGCTGATTCAAAAGCCGCCGTCTAATTGCGATTGATTGAGATGCTCTTTCATTCCTGGAGGAAAAGTGGGAACGATCCTTTGTTACGGTTACAATATAATAAATCCAGAAATATGTTACACAAAGTTTTAGAAAAGAAAAAGAATTCTTATTACATGAATCTAATAAAAAATAACTACAAAGACTCAAGAAAGGTTTATCAAATACTTAATCACATGATAGGTCGTGTTACTCGCTCCATTGATGAAGTAATACTCGGAGCATTTGATGCTCAGGGTCACAATGTTAAAACTATAGCTCAAAATTTCTCGCTACAGTTTCAAAAGGCTGTGCATGATATTATTCCAAAATACTCAAGTCCAATGAATGTTGATATCTATGACGAAGCAAATAACTCCAGTATATTCTTTCAAAGAGCCACAGACAATAGAATTTATAATATCTTGAAACGCTTAAACTCAAGAAAGGCTCCAGGGGCTGATAATATCAGAGTTTCTTATCTAAAGACTATAGGAAAATATATATCTACTGCACTAGCTAACTTAATAAATTGTAGTATAAAAACCGGCTTATATCCTGATCAACTTAAGCATGGTCATGTGAGGCCAGTTCATAAAAAGGGAAAATTTAGTGACTACTCTAATTATCGCCCAATAACATTGCTTTCTTCAGTGGACAAGATAGTGGAAAAATATATTTGTGAACAAATCCACAACTTTTATAAGAAACATAAAGTTATTTATAGAAACCAATACGGATTTCAAAGAGGGAAAAGTGCTGATGTACTTTTATCGTGTTTTACTGACAAAGTGAACGAACATCTTAACCATAAACGACAGGTATTTGCGTTGTTCATAGACTTCTCGCGAGCTTTTGATACACTCAATCATGAGCTGTTGATAAGGAAGCTGGATCATTGCGGAGTCAGGGGGCCTCTTTTAACATGGTTTAAAGACTATATTAGCAACCGAACACTGGCAGTTAAAATTAACAATCAGCTAAGTGACTCTGTCAAAGTGACACACGGTACAGCTCAAGGATCCGTATTGGGTCCTCTCCACTTTCTGACCTATGTTAATGATATGAGCTCTTGCATTAAAAACTGTATGTGTTTCCAGTTTGCTGACGACACCTGCCTCATATCGGCAGATAGGGATCCAAAAAAGGCTCTGTGTCAGTTACAATGCGACTTTGACGCCATAACCAAGTGGTGCCACGATTCTGGATTAGTTATAAACCCAAAAAAACAAAATTACTCCACATCGTATCGCCCTATATCCGACCAGCGCCTATTCAGAATCTGATGGCCCATAATTATTCCTGTCTCCATTCATCCAGTGACAGCATCTGCAACTGCCCTCAGATAGAAAATGTAAATTCTCATACATATCTTGGCTTAAAAATCGATAAAAAGTTGAATTGGGGCCTTCATATTGCTCATGTCTGCAATAAACTTAGACAATTTCTAGCAAATATGACTATTTTAAGGACTCGAATACCCTTTAAAGTAAAATTAATGTTATATAACGCACTTGCTGGTTCATACATACGTTATGGTTTAAGTAGCTACGGACGAACTTACAAAACATACACAAATCTAATTTATAATCTCCAATTACGAATAATAAAAACTATTGTAAGTAAAAACATAAAAAAACAACATTCTTCGGATGAAATTAAATTATTTCAACTATGTGAAATATCACCTATCGAATTTCAATTTCAGAAAAACATCTTAAATGAAAACTTTTTCAATAAAAATTTAAAAAAATTGAATCACCCTATATTTACTCGTGGGAGCGCTCGAAACAAAATGCTTACAACAAAGGCGAATAATGTCTACGGCGAAAGAACTACCGCTTACCTCGTACCGCTTGATAAATCAACTACCCGCAGATCTTGTTGATGGTTTGACTCAATCGAATTTAAGGTACGAATTGAATAAGTACTTTTTCAAGACCTTTTTATGCACTTAATTTGCTTCTTGTAAAAGAGTTTATCAACTTGATTTCTTTTTTCTAGTGTATTTATTTTATCTTAACGCTTGCTTTAAACAGCGTTGCTATAAACCTTTGTGGATTTCTATACGCTGTTTTTTGAACAATACAATGTAATTTATTTTTAATACGTTAAATAATAAATGAAAAAAAAAATTGAATTAGTTTAGCGCTCACCACCGTGGCGCTAGGTGCGTTTTGTTTTCAATATGGCGTCAACTAGCCGGTGTTTGTGATTGTTTCATGATATTTTTCGGAAAGAAAGTAGTAAATATACGTTACTAGTATTATTAAAGAGACAGAAATTATGGGGGCACTTACGAGTGATACGAGTGAAGTTGTTTAGGTTAGGTTAAACTTTAAAAAAAAGGTTAGGTTAAACTTAATCCAAGAATAATCTCCCCAGAAATTAAAAAACAGTTTTCCTATTCTCTCAAATTACATACTAAACTAATGGTCACCTTAGTTAATTTGCCATTTAACTAGTTGGCTAAGCGTCGTGTAGCTGTAGCGTTGAACGTTGCAGTCAACAAGTCGGCTAAACGACGTAAAGCCGTGTGATTGAATGGCGTTGTTCAGTCAAAGGGCTAGCTGTTTGATTAAACGGCTATTTTAATCAGTTGGCTGCGACATATACATTACGTATATTACGTCTGTTGAAAACGTGAAAAAAGCTCTTAAATAAAACTCTTCTTCTTCAAGGCAGACGTATAATCAAACAGAAACAAAATACAACCATAAAAATCATAGAAAAATAGAGTTGTCAAAAAGATCATAAATAATATAAAAAAGGTCGATTAAGCGTAGTCAACATGGTCGCCCCCGTGTGGCAACACCAAAATAAGGGAGTGACTACGCTATGTCAACAAAACCAACTTCCGCGTTGGCCTACGTAAAGTACCCGATTCAGTGGCAACTTCGGCAACACGCACTATGCCATCACGGCCTGGGAATATCGTAACCACCCGCCCACGAGGCCAGACTCCTCGAGGTAAATTGCCATCTGCAACTAATACTAAATCCCCGATTTTAACTGTGCGTGTCCCCGAAGTTGCCCCGGAAGGTCGAGGCCTCAAATCCGGTAGGTACTCCTTCACCCAGCGCGACCAGAAATGGTCCGCCAAACGTAGCCCTTTCTTCCACTTAACTCGGCGTACCATATCCGCGTCATCCGTTGCCGTTAGAACGTTGTAGGGAGACGACGTACCCAATATAAAATGCGAGGGGGTGATGGCTTCATCCACCTCGGGATCCACAGACACGTGCGTGAGGGGCCGGGAGTTGACAATGGCCTCAGCTTCCATAAGGAGCGTGTTGAATATTTCTTCACACGGAGAACGCTCCCTCCACGTGACAAAAAGAGCCGTCTTAATACTTCGCACGAGTCGCTCCCAACATCCGCCCATGAATGGAGCTGAAGGGGGAATAAACTTCCACTTTCTTCGCCTATTACATACAAACTCTGCTACCGGCGCGCCATACAATAATTTAAATTCTCGACTGGCCCCCACAAACGCCGTCCCATTGTCTGAAAATATTGTAGTTGGTGTTCCACGGCGGGCGATGAACCGGCGAATGCACATAATCGCCGAATCAGTGCTAAGGCTGGCTGCCACCTCCAAATGGACGGCGCGCACCGTGAGGCAGGTAAATAACGCCACATTCCGCTTCTCTGTTCGCCGTCCTATGGAGACTTGGAGAGGTCCAAAATAATCTAAGCCTACGTGAGTAAACGGCCTCTCGTGGTGGGCCAGCCGTTCGGATGGTAAATCGCCAGTTAAAGGTGTGGTTGGTGAGGCCTTCCGAATTTTACACTGACTGCAATCATTGGCCACTCTCTTCACTGCCGGTCGCAAACCAATGATGTGATATTTTTGGCGCAACTCGTTCACGACGGTCTCGTTGTTGGAATGGGCCATGAGCTGGTGAACGGAAGCAATGACCAGTCGCACGATCACGTGTTTTCCGTCGAGCACGATTGGGTTAGTAGCGGTGGATACGTTCTCAACTGTAGAAATCCTCCCGGAAAGTCGTAGCGTGTAATCCTCGCTAATAAACAACGCTAAACGCCTTAAGCGACTAGTTTTGGATAACATCTGGCCGCGCTGGGTAAGGATGTACTCATCCCCGAAGGAATCCAACTGAGAACGAAGGAGGAGTTGTCGCTCGGCCTCCATTAAATGACGTGAAGTTAAAGATGTATCTGTATCAACGCTTTGACGCGAGGATGCCAGAAGGGCTTTAAACCGCTCCGCGCATAGCACAACTCGAGCAGTAGCCCGTAGCAAACGAAGCCACTGACTGAAACGAGTGGCGTCCGCAACCACCGGTGAAGGCAGTGTTCGCGAAACAATTGCCCCTACCGCCTCCAAATCAGGGACCATGGCGCTTCGTTTAAGCTCCTCGAGTATTGGGGGCGGTTGAGTGGATGGTTCCTGTGGCCAGTCGACTAAGGGTAATGACAGAAATGATGCCCCAGAAACCATCGAGAGGAAATTTGGAATTGGTGATCGACGCGCGTAGCGTCGTCCGCTACATTCAAGCCTGACGGAACGTACCGCCAACACGAAATGTCAGTTAACTCTGTAATCTCGCCTACCCGGTGAGCAACAAATGGCTTGAATGAGCGGGCGTCGCTCCGCAGCCATCGTAGAACCGTCATACTATCTGACCAAAAAAATAATTTTGAAGGTTGTCGCCTGTGAGCTTCGACAATATACTGGGCAAAACGTGCGGCCACGAGCGCTGCCTGAAGCTCCAAGCGAGGTATTGAAACTGGCTTTAATGGTGTTAGCCGTGCTTTTCCACCAATGAGACTGAGCATCACCTTCCCATTGGCGCACACAAACCTAAAATACGCTACACAAGCATAAGCAACCTCGCTTGCGTCGGCAAAAACGTGAAGCTCAATCTCATGAGCGACATTATGAGACAAATAATGCCTGGGGATCGAACACATAAATAAAGCTGAAAGTTCTTTGTACCAAAGAATCCACTTATTAACCAAAGAGAAAGGCAGCTGTTGGTCCCAGTGTAAACCAAGTTTCCAGGTCTGTTGAAATAATACACGTCCGCGAATTATAACTGGAGTAAGCAGACCCAGTGGATCATATACACTCATTAGAAACGAAAGAACAGATCGCTTTGTTAAAATTGGAGGCAAATCACCTAAATTGCCCCTTGAAAAACACAGAGTGTCATCCCTGATGTTCCAGTTCACGCCAAGTATTCGAACAGCCACTGAGGACATGTTTGTAAGGCGCAACTCTGGCGAAATAGATGCAAGCGCCGGCTCAGAGTTTGACACCCAGTCGCGCATCTGTAAAGAAGCTTGCGATAAAACATGAACTATGTCACGCGCCAGGTTTGCTGCTTCATCCGGTGTATCAACGCTACCTAAGTAGTCGTCCATATAAGTATCATTTATAATGGCAGCAGCGGCCGCCGGATGCGAATGACTGAATTCCTGAGCATTACGGTTTTTCAAATAAAGAGCCGTAAATGGACTTGACGTGGCACCGAAAATCATGGATGACATCCTGTACTCGCGAATCGGCTCGGAGGGGTCGTTGCGCCACAAAAACCTCTGCGCATCCCGATCTTCTACCCGAATTTTCGTCTGCGGGAACATTTCCCGAATGTCAGCGTTGAGAGCTATTCGACCCTCTCTAAAACGCATTAGCAAAGCCAACAAAGGTTGTAGAAGATCAGGCCCGGAGAGCAACATAGAATTTAAGCTCACATCGTGAACCTGCGCGGCGGCGTCATATACCACCCTTAACTTCAATTTCTGGGGGTGAACTACACCGAAGTGCGGCAAATACCAGGCTACGGCTCCGCTAGGGAACGGAGGACACAATTCGGCGTAATCTTTACTTATAGTACCTTGAACGATACTCTTGTAAGATGCGGCATACGCAGGGTCACGTCCAAACTTATTCTCTAGGCTACGAAACCGAGACAGGGCTAAAGGACGACTGTCGGGAACCTTGCCGATATTAGCCCGCCAAACCAAACCCGTTTCGAACCTACCCGATGGGAGACGTCGCGTTGTCTCATCTAAAATCTGTTGCGCCCGTTTATCGCTATCTGACATATACTGCTTCTTTACTATGCCGATAGAATCAATGCGAAAATATTCTTTCAGTTGAACGTCAAGTGATTCATGTTCAGAAGCAGTAACGTCACGGCAATGGTTAACGAAACAATTCCGCGAAAAACTTGACTTAACTTTGCCAAACAAAACCCACCCGAGGGAGGTCAAAGTAGCCACTGGTTGGGTGCGAGTACCGCGACGTACCTCTTGAGGTAATAAAAGGTGCCAATTATCTACGCCAATCAAAAGTGATGGTTTAGCGTCGTCATAGCTCAGAAGCTCGGCAATGTCGGAGATGTAATCTAAAGCCTGAATATCGTGAAGTCTGACGGACTGTGGTGCGATATCCAAGCTGGGAACAGCGCGAACATTTTTGAGCTCAAAGAGCTCGGAGCAGTGACGACCTTTAATTTTAAAACTAACGCGATCTACTTTCATTGTTTTGGTCATCCCCCCTATGCCCTCAATGGTCATAAGGCCACTTTGTCCTTCAGCGCCAATACTTTTGGTGAGAGACGAGTCCATTAACGTAGCGGTGGAGCCGTCATCTAACAATGCGAAAGCATCAACAGCACCTTTTGGGCCAAAGACAGTCACCGCAATCATCTTGAGGAAAGGGCGGGAAGATGAACAAGTGCTACTATGAGCTACAGTTTCTGAAGCAGTGTTATGAGAAATAGCAGGGCCCTCAGGCGCTGATAGTACACAAGAAACTGTGGCGCATTCGGAAGAATCTCTATGAAGAATGGAATGATGTGTGAATTTCTTCGTACACGCATTGTACTTGCATGAAAATCTTTTACAACGAGCATATGCATGACCTCCCTTTCGTAGGCATTTATGGCAAACCTTCATTGATTGTACCCATTCCCATCGTTTATCAATTGGAAGAATTTGGAATTGTTTACACCCTAGAACGACATGTCCAGACTTTTCGCAAAATAAACAATCCTCCTTGAATGACTTCGGGTTGTCGTTTGCCACAGATGCCGCCGAAAAAGAAGTTTCGTTTTGACAAACAAGATGAACATTTTGACGCTTGTCAACGGTACCATGAGTGACATGCAACAACGGTTTTGATGGTTCCATGTACTCGTATCTTGCGCGAAGATTTGCTTCGCTCACTAAAAATTTAGACAAAAGTTCTAATCTGTAATTATAAATGCTTTCGTTTCTGCATGCAAAATCCGCCCAACGAGTTCGTAAGAGCAGCGTTAGCTTTCCGACAATCTCGTTGCATAGCTCCGGAGAAGCTAAATACTCCGGCCGATCCAAAAGCCGCACCACCTCTACACAATTGCGTACTTTGCATGCAAAATTATTTAAGTCTTTCGAGCTCTCGTGGTTGGGTAACCTAGATAAACTACGAATCAAGGAGAGCTCCGTCAAAATAATCCGCTCTGGGCGGGCAAACGACTCCTCGAGAGCTCGAATGACTTCGACCGGGTCACGGGCGACCGCAATGAGAACGCTGACACATTCGCGCGCGGCCCCACGTAAAGCAGCGCTAATTCTAGCTAGATTTTCGGAAGCAGAATACGACGGGCTCGAGGCGTCATAAAGCCTTTTAAAAATGAGCCAGTCGGTAGGATATCCGCTGAATATAGGTAACGAAATTGTATGGCTACCACCTACCTTTTTATTTGATGCTCCGGCAGCTACCTCGGCGATGGCAGAAGCCAATTTTAGCATATTTTGTGAAGTATAAAACTCGTTATTATTTTTATTGATGATACAATTTTGTTGTTGAGTGCCTAATGTGGAGTATAAATGTGTAGGAGCCCTGTTGATCTGTGCATTGCACTGCCCTGAAGGAGGATGACAGGGGGGGACCAACGGGCATGAGGCTACAGCCACTCTGCATGAGCAGTCATGGGGAGCTGGAACGCTGGTAGGTGCTTGCGGCATGGCAGTCGACGCGGAAACCACGGGGCCCTCAAAAAGCGCAGTGTGCGCTAGGGCCTCCGTAGGCAAACCCCCGAAAGGCGCCACATGGGCCAGGGGTTCCGCGGGCGGGTCCTCAGAAAGCGCATCATGCGCAGAGGGCCCGGATTGCGAGCTGCCATGAGCTTCAACCCACGCTTGAGTGCGGCTACCATGGCTGCGTGAACGCTGAGAAGCGGTACGGCTTTCGGAATTTAACCTAGCAAGCTGGGCGAGGCGATCCGCCTCAGCGGCGGCGCGCTCCGCTACGGCCACGCGGGCAGCGGCGGCAAGCTCAGCTTCGGCCACGCGAGCAGCCACGGCAGCTAGCTCCCGCTCCGCTGTAGCTGTGCGCTCGGCATGCGCTGCCTCGATTTGAAGCCGTACCGAAGAAGAAGACGAAATCTTTGAATGAGACTCACCACTAGAATTCTTGATTTTGTTATCTTTCTGGGCCTCCCGAGCTTTTGTAGAGCGTGTAAGCATGTTTAGTTTATACTTCTGACACCACTTTGTTGAAAACGTGAAAAAAGCTCTTAAATAAAACTCTTCTTCTTCAAGGCAGACGTATAATCAAACAGAAACAAAATACAACCATAAAAATCATAGAAAAATAGAGTTGTCAAAAAGATCATAAATAATATAAAAAAGGTCGATTAAGCGTAGTCAACAACGTCTTTCATAAAATTGCTTTTACATATTTTATTGAACAACTTGACTGTTATACATTACTTTAATCCCAAGTAAAATAAGTAAAACAAAATTATATCTCTAGATAAACACGACCCCACCTGGAGTCTCAGAGGGCGTTCCACAACCGGCGAGTAAGTCATCCGACCAAAAAGTTCATCAAAATACCTTTTATGAATTTCACGGTCACTGGTATTAGTATTATTAAAAACGGTATTTTACTGTGTTTTCGTCACAGGAGAACGTTTATCTAATGTCTGATTCCAGTTTTAATCAATACAAAATAAAATGCATGAACCAATATAGCGGTTATTTAATGTTATAGTTCTTATCAAGTTATAGGGAAGAAAAATTTTAATGTATAACAACAACTAAAGCTCGTTATTTCTTGGATTTTATGTGATCTGAAGACGGTTTCTCTATTTGTAGAGAACAACGTCTGTAGGATTAGCGAGTAATTTATGTTTTAACCTTTTTCATTATTTTTTGCAATTTGACGAGAGTTCATCAATAAGTATAGGTATTGTTTTTAACTTTCATGGTCACTAACATTATAGTAATATAAGTTATTTACGGAATTGTTACTATGTACCTTGTTTTTAGCGAGTTTCCGATATTTCGGCACTGTTGCAAGCGGTATGATCACGGACCAACTCGCTAAAAACAAGGTACATGATACATTCCCGTAAATAACTTATCATCAATAAGTATTATAAAATTAATATTACATATTTTTCCCAGTTAAATATTAATAGGAAAGTTATTTATAATAACGAAATTGATGCCAAACAATATTTTATATTTGATTTGTATCGTTGGAATAAACAAGTAATGCAATAATATTTTTATTTTTATTAATAATTCCGGTAAACGCAAATGTTCTCTTTGCCTTCCGTCAAAAATTCGCTACTATGAGATCGCTATTTTTGACTTTGGGCAATTAAAGGGAATTCGTGGTTCCAAAGTAACGATCATCTGCAACTGACGCTGTTGAGTTGAAAATTTATATATTATGTTTCAAAGTTGAACGTTCTACAGTTAATTACTCAAGCAATCCCGAGGAGAAAAATCATTACGCGAATGAGGCTCAATTCTTATTCTTATAACTTATTCCTTTGTGTTTTTTGAAGAATCCATTTGAAACTGTGTTGCGTACGTTTTGAACGGTCTAACTCTGTGAGAAGTTGAAAAGTTAAGCTGTAAAACAAAAGTTCTATTCTTTTTAAATGATATTGAAATCGTAATCACAACAATAACATGTAAAATGAAACAAAAATGAAAACACATTTGTAGAACTGACAGAATTCATAGTCTTGTATATTACTTTACCTGCTATGAATTTCTAAACACCTTAGGTTTGTAGATATTACGTTAAAAGAAGTCAAAGCGTGATGTATCATAATATTTGTGCAAATAAGTATAAATACTACCAAAAACGGTAGCGTAATAACCAAAAGCTTACTGAAAAATTATATGGATTTTCTGTCGGAGTTCTATAAGTAAAGTAGGCAAAGATAAGATATAAACGATCCTGTATCCTCGCCCTCTAATGATCGATAGTTGTACCTAAGTTGGTTACAGTAGGGATTTTATCTCATTATGTAAAAGAATATCAAGAATATTTTTTTGTACGTAAAATAAATAAAACAAGCAATACACTCGCAAATCTCGAGCTTACCCTGTGGCTATTTACTTATAAACATTAAATGAGCGTAAACACTGAATGTCGGCTGAGATAATATTAATGATACTTATAATTTTAAATAAATCACGTTTGATCGTTAAAATAATAAGTAAGTAAATTAAAACTAAGACAAATCTATTTGCTTCCCTGATATTAATAGGGGATTCAAAAATATCTAATATGGTATTGTTTTCATGTTTCTTAATACCCCACAATTGCTGCTGTATGATTATTATATATTGAAAAACTAACAGAGAAATTAAATTTTGATTATAACGCATAGATTATATCTCTACATTTAAAGCAACGAGAGCGTTATACTGGTGATGACGTGTTGTTGATTATTGTTGTCTCATATGCCTAGACTATATGTTGAACTAAAATATACTCCGTTATAAAAAGAGGTATATAAATCAATATAAATTTTATATTGATATTATGTTTTAAAAAAAATCTTAAAAAATTATGTATACATGATATTCCTTTTCTTAACATTACTTAACATTTGTTTAGGCAGAAGCCCATATGCTGAGTGCGATTTGCCACGGAGCGACTCGTGTGATATATATAAATTACGTGTCACGTTGTTTGTCCGCAATGGACTCCTAAACTACTTAACCGATTTTAATCAAACTTTGTAACTATCTGTTATTTGATCTAACTTAAAAGATAGGATAGGTTTTATTTTAATTTATAACACAGCAACGCGTGGCCGGGTCAGCTAGTCATTTATATACCGTGTCATTTATAAATCATGTCGTGCGGTGCCTGGATGCTGCCGAATGACCTACTTATTAAAACTTATATAATTATTTGATGGTTTGAAATGTTTATTTATTTGTTAGACGAGTTCACAATGTAGAAATTATGACTTGACTAACTGGAAATACTATGATTTAGAATAGTATGATAAACAACGTAAAATGTATCGCAATGTGTTTGGTAGTATATCGAGGTTAATGGTGAAGCTCACTTTTGTGTTAATAAATCCAGTTAGAAAAATTCTACGATATAGATTAGGGAATTATAAAATACTAGTAACTCTATTGTCGATTTATTTGAAAGCGGGAAAGTTGTAACTAGTCTGGCCATAAATACTGTTACATAAAACTTATGCTTTTTTCAATTTATAATTATTTTAAATGTGGAACGCGTTTATTATTTTAAAAACTTTTTTCGATTTTGCGCCAGTCAACATTTTTTTTGGTGTTCATTATCAAATAACAATATGGAATGGGGTGTCAAAGAAAATAGGATTGCAGTGATCGCCTTGCACAAAGTGGGTATGGAGTCATTGGACATATTCCAGACATTTCAAAAGCTTGGGGTCAGCCGTATGTTCGTTATATCGTACTATCAAAAGATACAACACAACACGAAGACCATAAAAAATCGGGGCTGCCGCGTGCTGTAAGACCTACAAAGGCTATTTATGCTGTTAAAGTTAGAAGTCGTTATAAACCCATTAGGAAGCAAAAAATCTTATCGAAATGAACATTCCCGCTAGGACTCCGTTGTGTAATATGAAAGAAGCTCGGTGCTTATCGTCGATATAGGTACAGGACATGCCCTAAATCAATCATTACAATTAAAGAGAGTGGATCGATCAAAATGCCTTCTGTCACGATACGCAGGTGAAAGGCACAAAAATATCCTCTTTAACGATGAAAAGCACTACAATAATCAAAATGATAAAGTGTACGCTCACAATTCTAAGAAAGCTGCTCAAGGTACAACGTGGTCATCATCCTGCGTCAGTAATGGTTTGGTGGGGCGTGTCAAGGCGTCACAAAGCTACATTTTTGTGAAAAAGGAGTGAAAACTTTAGTCAAAGTGTATCAAGAGACAACCTCTCAGCAATACACTTTTGAAAAATGTACCGTGAACTTTCCAGCAGGGCTCTGCACCTGGTCACATGTCATGAACTACTCAAGCCCTGCTTGAAACCAACGTTCCGGAGTTTATAACAACTGAAGACTGGCCCTCATCTAGCCCAGACCTCAACGCTTATGGATACTATTAGAGGACGCGGTCTGCTCTAAACGACACGGCGACATCGGGTCTCTTAAAAAAATCTCTGGAGCAAGCAGTGGCGAAATTCCCATGGAAATAGTACGTAAATATATAGATTCGTGACCAGACAGATTAAAGGCCAGTATAAAGCCGAAGGTGGCCATTTCGAATAGAATATTTTTTTATTTTTTGCTGAGACTTTGATAAATATGTACGTATAAGTTTTAGTAATATTACATTACTTCATAAAATATTTGCACTTTTATTTGTAATAGATCTTATGGCCGGACTAGGTATATAAAAATATTGTAGTTTATCATAAATAGTATTATATTTCATTAAATTACAAAATAAGTAATGCGGGTTACCATCCTTTCTTGGTTGCTATTCCTACCTGTCACACCAAGCGCTTCTCAACATCTTTCATAATGTGCACAGCAAAGGAGTGGAACTCCCTCCCTGCGTCTATATTTCAGAGTACTTATAACCCGTTCGTTTTCAAGGCTTTCTGGGCCTTCTGGGTTAGCTCGTTCCATCGTGGATTTTGGCTTGGTCAAGTCCAGAGAGGGATCAAGAGCGAACCTATTCTAAATAAAAAAAATATATTTCTTGTTGTTATCTCTAGCTTCAAGACAGAGTGCCGCTTACCCTTAGCAGGTTCAAACTTTATATTTCATGTTATTATACAAAAGACTATTTCCCTTTGAGAAACGTTGGATGAATGGATGGATCACCTATCCGTGATATTCAACAAAGTGGTAATAATTGAACAATTACTTCATTTGTTTCATGTGTTTAATCACATGTGCTTCACTTCATTGCCTAATAGGCTACGTTGGTTTTGCGTAACATAAAGCAACACGCAACTCATTTGTCACAAGTATAAATTTTAAATGTAGCTTTAGCGTCAGGTAAATCTACCTCAAAATATAAAATTTCTTTAAACGTTTCTCAATTTAAAGTTTATCTTAGGAATTCATTTTGAATTAAAAATACTTTAAATTTTATATTGAATGTTTGCACAGTTTTTAAAACATCGCAAGAGATAGAGATTACTTGTTCTTATTACGAAAAGGCATCAATAAAATCTTATAGTTTATTAAATTAAAAAGTGAAAAATATTGGCAAACTTAAAAGTATTCAAATTCTGTCAAATATAAATATCAAAATTAATTGAATATTATGACATAATGAAAACGTTTTTGCTTTCACTTTGTATAGGTACTACAAAATGATAAGTCGATTACGTATAGCAAATTTTTCAAGAGACAACTTTTAATACTCCAATGGCAGCAATAAATCTTCAAAGAAATGCTTAATCTGTAAATGTCACTGCATTAACGGGATAATGTTCTCGTGTTATAATTCTGACCTCATTCCAAATTCTATAATTACGTTTATATGCTCTTATAATTTCAAAATCTGAAATTAAGTTCTTGGAAGGCTCATTTGAAATCGACCTTATTAAATTTAAGGTTGTGATATTCACAGTTGATTTACTGTTATTTAGTCTGTAATAATTTAAATTTAGAATTATTGAGCTCATTAGCATAACTGAATAAAGGCTGATCGAAAATAATTCAAACTTTTGTGTTCCAATAACAGTCTTGCCAACTGAAGGCAGCGAGTCTTTACAGGAATTTGAAGGCTATATTATAGTGCATTTGTAATTATCTTGTATTCCATGCAAACAACCTACGAACTTGCATCTAAGGTTTGATAATAGCGTCTTTTATTTTGGTTTTTGCCAATTGTCCTAGCACAAGATCCCAAAAATCTGTAAAAAAGAGTCTTTAAGAACATTCCAACTATAAAAATGCTTGTTTAAAAATAGAAGACGTTATGTACAGTTATACGTATAACTTACTCTGTGGCTATTTACTTACAAACATTAAATAGCTTTGATTGTTAAAATAATAAGTAAGTAATTAAAACTGAGACAGCTCTATTTGCTTCCCTGGTATTAATAGGGGATTAAAAAATATCTAATATGGTATTGTTTTCATGTTTCTTAATATCCCACAACTTGCTGTTGCGTAAGCATAAAATTGAAAAACTAACAGAAAAAAAATCTATTTTTATTATAACGCATGGATTTTATTTTTACATTTAAAGCAACGAGAGTGAGTAGCTTTGTCAGTTTTGACACAATATGCTCGAGATCGTTTCACTGGTCATGACGTGTTGTTGATCGTTTTGTCTAGCTGTTAAACAAAAATATAGTCCTTTTAAAAAGAGATTTATAAATATTTATAATATATATAAAATAAACCACTTTAAGCGGACTTAAGACATAAAAATAAATGCAACGTTTATGCGGAAAAATGGGTTTTATTAAATGCCCGTTAAACGCAAAAGTGTAAGAACTTGATATCACATTAGATATAATACAAATTAAGGTACAATCGTTTCTGTAATATAGTCTGTAGGACGGGCGGGGGTAATAAATGCGCTCACGTTACGGAATTGCCTCACCTGCTCTCGATAAGACCGTCTGTTTAAATTGTGCACATATTTAATTTCACTAAACCCACGAGTGGTATAATTTGATAAAGACGAAGGGTAGTTTCTCTTGTTTATAGAATGGCTTAATTTATGAGGTGAATAACTTCTATTACTACAAACGAATAAACTAACAATAGGTAACCACATTATATACAGTTTGCTTGTTTAGTATTTTCTGTAAATTGATATATATATATATACGTTAGTAGTTAACAAAAGTCGTTTACATCTATATCTGTTCCATTAAAATAATACAAAAAACGTTACTCTGCATCTCTATTATATTATACAAGCACTACAATACATATTCTTTTGTTTCATATAACATTTTTGGCATCATATTAAAAGGCAAAATTTGATATAAGTTGTTAGCAAGTAATTAATAAAAATAAATGGAAGTAAAAAAAATTTAAAAAACCACGTTTCCATAAGCGGAATAAAAAGAAAAAAATAATTTTGTGGCAGTTGCCGCACGTTATAAGCTTAATTTGTGTCACCTTATTTGTAATCTTTATACTATGTTACCTATATTCTACTTATAGTATATTAACTTAGTTAATAAATGGAAGTACTATCAATCGGTCGTCTCTCTATTATTTAATGTTCCCGCGAAGGTCCCAACAATTTTTTTCCCAGAATGATAAAAGTTTCAAAGATATACATATGTTCAAGAACTATGATCTAATATGACTAAAAACGTGAGGTGGGCGGTTTTCAGGCTTAACTAATTTTATTCACTCATTTTCTAAAAGAAATTTCTATCAGAATTCTGGGAAAAAAAATATTTTCTTCTCATTCGTCCGCTTATAAAAATGTGGTTTTTATATAAAAATCTTTTAATCTTCTTTTTTTTTAACGTTAATCCAGGATTAATCCGAAGATTTATTTAATATCTTTAAGGATTATATAGGTGATATAATTAATTTGTTGTGGCTTATCCAACTATTCAGTTTATGTTGGTGATGACTGAATGATGAACTGTCATCTATGAGCTACATGTGGTAAAATTTTGACCTCTTTAGTAGCATCAGAAGTGGTCTAATTTTGAGTTATAAGATTAGAAAATTTTGCGGACAGACAGAAGGACAGACCCAAACGAAAGCAAGTTAATAAAAACGTGGTAATAATAAAAAAATATCCAATCTTACCCAAACATCAATATATATATATCTATTTTATTTTAACTAGCATTTCAAAATATATCCCCATATGATGTATCCTATGAATACTTACGACAACATAAGAGGAACTCGCACGTTGCCAACTCTGACCCTACTCATTATTTATTCTGGCAAGTTAGCCACAAGAAAATAACTCTACACTAATTATATAGTTCTACGTAAGAATTTTTCTTGTATTTTACAAATTTTATTTTAAAAATTTGTTAAACATATTATTAATATCACAGTTAACCCCTAGTAGTAATGTTTTAATTTAATTTTTTACATTCACAATGCAATATTTCTATAAGATATAAAATACGTGTGTAATCCTACCTGAGGGCTCGGAGGCGTAGTTGTTTTTTACACACGTATTTTATACCCTAGTAGTAAGTTAAATGCTTGTGTTGGGACGAGTGGACACATGTCCGTAATATATTACAAGGATCGAACTCGATTCGCTTCTGTTACAGCTGACATCTAAGCCGACGGGCTGTGGTCTAAATCATCGGATTTTAAACAAATAATGTATACACAGTGTGTCAAACTAAAGAACAATACTCTTAAAAATACAAATAGTTACAGTCAACGACAGGTCAAGGTACAAATAATGTACAACTTTAAAAATGCAAATATAAGGTTGGGTTCAATATCATTTGAGGTGGTTGAACGCTAACATTGTTGTTTTTAAAGATTTCAGTACGTGAGCGTAGTGGTAAGCTCGTTTACTTATTCGTTTATAACCCTCTTCGCTGTAGTTAACTTATCAAAACCATTTGAACCTTCGAATGAATGAATTTGAATTTGAACCATTTGAACCTTAATAACTGTAACTGCATTTAAAATGTTGAAAATTATGAGGGTACAATTTTTTTAGGATGATCGGTTGGTGCAACGGTAATGATCCAGTTTATGACATTAATGGTAGGACCATGCCATAGGTAAAAAATTTATTTCTGGATGATGTGTTTATATCATTCTATAACCAATCATATATTTGTGTGATGAGAATAAGGATTGCTTTGAGAGTCATGGTTATTTATGCACTTATTCATATTTTATTATTTATATTATTCATTTATATTATATTTACTGAGGAGCTCCATAGCACAGCAGTTAGTTCGAATATATTTGCAGAAGTTAAGTAACTTTTAGATTACTAGTCATCACATGGGTAATAAAAATCAAATATGATGTTTAAATTATGTAACATTAATTTTATTATAATTAATGATTTACTCCGTGCTTCGGAATGCACGTAAGGTCTTTGGTTCAAGTTGCATTAATAGTTCCTTTATAATCACACTGAACCCACGTAGTGAGTTATGTCACTACGGTGTTTTCACCAATAAGAAAGCTATATATAACATCTCTGCATTACTTTGGATCCAAATAATTGGTGTTAATAAAAATACTGGATAAAATTTCCCATTTAATTCACGAAACCATGATTTGCCTCCACAACTGCAGGTTAATTATATCAACCAACTGTTAAAACATTGACATCCAAGTTTGTGATGTAACTGTTTTTAAGGCATTTATTTCATTCTTAGTGTCTGCGATGGATGATTTATAGTCATTATTTCATTTACTTTAGATAATATCAAGGTTCAATTTATTTCACTTACTTTAGTTATATCAAGATTCAATTTAATTAATAATATAAACAAGGTTAGAACTCCCATAATCACATAAACAAACACAACTTTCCAACAAAATTAGTAATGAGAAAAATGTTTTCCGAATATATTTACCTTTTCGCCTTGTTTTTTCGATACCATAAAAATATTTATTCATTAAGAAACATATTTATTTAGGTCTATAAATATTTGTTATATCACCATATTTTATTTATAGGAGAATATACATTAGGGATGGGATTCTTCATGACGCTTTAATAGAAACTAGTTTAGTTTTTTTTATATTTATTTAAGTCACACAATAAAGAAACTTCCTTGATAACTTGAGTAGTCAAGGCGGCAACAGTGGTCATAGCGGCAACAGTGGCGCACTGGTCGTTGTATCTAAAGTATTATAGGTATCTTTTTCTATCTCTCACTCTTCGGAAGGTCTCCTGATAGATACTGGTCACAACCAGTTTCCCTGGGTCAACCATGTAACAAACCCGTGTTTAAGTGTTTTCTTTGTTTTGACGAAAGAAAAAGTGAATTTTCAGGTGAGATATACTTGGTATTTTTTCACAAACCTTTTGTTTCACCAATGGACTTATATTTTTGCTAAGTAACAAACTTCATTGAGGTCATTTTGGCGTATACTGCACCTCGATTTACGTAAAACCATCTCACGTGGAATGAGTTAAATCCAAAATGGCAGTTTTGTACACAGTGGCTCAAATCATTTGAGTTCACAGTGGTTCAGGATCCACTGTGTATTACTGGTACTGGATAATAACTACCCAGACATTAGTTTAGCAAAAATCAAGACGTAATATTTTTTCTTAATTTTCCCTTTTAGGATGACTTGACCATCAAGGCCCCGTAAAATAGGGAAACACATAGCTGACATGAAAAAAAGCAAAATTATATTTCTTATGTGCGAATGAAAAGTCACTTTGAGACTGAAGTAGTCAAAAAGTTACCTGATTATTCATTTTAAGGATAAAAAATCATTTTGTTTGATAGTTTATGCAAGATATAGAAAAAGTTTTCTGTTGATGATTAACTAAGTCAAAAAAAATAAGATAATTTAGTAAATTTTAAATGTGTAAGACTGAACAGTCACTTTGAAGTGAAGTAGTAAAAAAAAACTCTTTTTCTATGTAAAACTTATTGTTTGATTAAAACAAAAAATAAAGATCAATAAAAAGCAAAAAAAAAACTTTTTTATTTGAGTTATATTATAGATGATCCACTGTGAACTTGCCTGATTCACTGTAAACTGAGGGCCGATTCACTGTATCCCACCCCCAGTACACAGTGGCTCAAATGAGATTTTTTTTTAAATACTGTTTATTTTCTAAAATATTACCTTGTTTAACTAAATCGATTGGAATAATCAATATACAGTAGTTACGCTATAATACTAACCCTTTTACATCCAACACTCACCCACATCAAGTTACATCACTGGAAAAAAAAAGTGACCCACTGTTGCCGCCTTGACCCTACTATAACTATGACCGCATTTAATTTTATTATAACGCGTTTGTACACTTAAAATCTACAAAAAGTTACCTTTTTATAAGAGACTTTGGGAATTATTCCGTCGAAAACGATTGAAGATCACCAACTTACCTGAAAAAAGAAAAGAAAAATTAAATCCAGTTTTTGAATGGACAAAACATATATTTTATTCTATTTAAAAATATCACTTTGTATTTTTGACGTGACAACGTCTTATAAATTGGTTTGCCGGGTGACACTTCAAGAAACTGCGTTACGCTCCGCTCACGTTATGCGCTTACAATGAGAGCGAGTGAGAGGCACGCGTCCCTTCCACTCGGGCATGGTTAGCCCGCCTAAGAGCGAGAGAGACAGACATAAAAAGTGGAAGGGACGCGTGCCTATAAATTAATTATTATAATTCTTTGTATAAATAAATGTTTTAAATTGTTACTATTATTTCATCCTTCTTCCTACTATACGAATGAATATTCACATTAAAATTATTTTACCACTCAAAGTCGTTGTCACGTAAAACTTTCGCCCGTATACCGACTTTACAGGCAACCAACCAGTTTTTTTAATAAGTTAGGAGTATATGCACGCAGGATTTTAAATGATATTGATTTTACTAAAATACTGCCTTCAGACAGGTGTTGAGCAACATATCCGGAAACATTACATAAGAGCGTATGACTTTGCAAGCTGACACGCAACATGATGCGACTAGTAAACATTTCCAGATATGAGAGCTAAACAAAAAATTGGTGTTGATCGACTATAAATTGGGTAAGTGCTTAGTGGATACGAAGTGTGAAGGGTTTATAACAGTTCTACGTGCTTAGGTAATATTGATTTTAGTAGCCTCTAGGTTCCAGCAATCCAGCTATAACACCCTTCAAACACAACCTCAACAAGTATTTTTAAAGACACTCCGCTTCATGATATATTTTAATTCAGGTGCAAATTTTCTTTCTAGATCAAAATATGTGTGCCTTTTTTATATCAAATAAGTAGTAACTAGTTTAAACAGCTGATTTCCACAAAATAGGTTTTATATTTTCTTTTTGACTGCGATAAATTATTTATATTTTAATATATAATATTCAACAGACGGAACATAAAATTAGGCTATCGATAAAGAAGTAGACTCCATCTTTACTAAATACTCTAATATTAGGTAAATATTGATATCTTTCGCATGTAAGGCAGTAAGTTGTTTTGCTTTTATGGAATGTTTTAATAAAGGTATAAGGAGGGAAGTGGAATTTATTTAACGTTAGCAAACATCAATTTGCTCACGTAGTCCTACGTAATAAGCTTCTCTTCTGGACAAAGTTTTGCTTGTGATGCTAACTAAAGTACATATGTGCTATGTGTTCTATAACATTTGTCTTGGTTATGATGCGTAAATATTACAACGTCTTTGCAATATATATGGATATTTCATCAAATTGTTAACTTGACTCGTTTTTATATGAATTTTATATCTTTGTTGGTTTGACGTGATAACGACGTATAAATTGATGAACGCCGGCTGCATTCACACGCACGCACGCATGACTCATTGTCTCGTTCCGTCATTGTCACGTTCCGCCTAAGCCGAGCGTGCAAGAGAGAGCGTGAAACAAGCAATGGGGAGGCACGATCGGCCTGAGCATTCGGCTTGTGACGTATCTATCTCTCTTACATTCCATCGGCCGATGACTCCGAGTAGAAGGGAGACAACGGCAGCACACAATCTACACGTGAACTGTTTTGTCAACTGTTTATAAAGTGAAGTAAAACGTTAATGCAGTTAAATCCATTGTTTATTACAATAACAATTGCGGCAAAGAAGGCATTTTAATCGTTTGATTAGCGATATAATATCATGTATTTGTTCTTTGATTATCAAAAAAAGAAGCAACAGTCGGCGAGTGCATTAATAATAGACAACCAATTTTTTGTAAGCCATTTTAAATATGGTTATATTGTTCTTTCTCCATGTTTAAAGCTTCATAGAACTCTACTTAAAAATATCCCATATAATGAGAACATTAATTACTTATATTTGAATCGAATATAAAAAAAATGAATAAAACCCTATTTATAAAACTGGCGCCTATCCCATAAAACTACAGATAATAAATCAGATTTATTTTAAATGCTTTAATAAAAAAAACATCAAGTTTATATTAAGAATTTGATTACACCGGGTTGTTTGGAAAATAGAATTAAACGAACATAACAAGGCACCCCGAATTCCTAAGAAACTACTTTAATTGAATTCAGCAAAGCAATCTTGGAGTTGAAAGCGATAAAAATCCCAGCAGAAGTGGAAAAGCCCCAAATAGCTCTTCTTGACAAAAATATCCCTCCAATCCGTCAAGAAATTAGATTTCTTACATCATTTTTTGAATATGAAGTTTTTGAAGACGTAGTTGAAATTTTGTTATAAATTGTCACATGCTACGACCAACGCATTAGGGTAGAAATGTGGAAATGTACTGACATAATACTACGCAATAATTATTTTGAGAAGTACATCAGTATTTAGCTTTACAAATATACCAAACCTCGGCCCTTTTTCCTTCATAAGTTTTGTTTTTTTCATTATTATTTAAACAGAAAGTTACGCTTTTTTAGTTTGTACCTAGCGTTCTATGATTCATATATAATTTTAAAATTAACTACTACTTACAAGTTTCAAATGTTTGTAATAAATTCTCATTTAGTCGGTTGTTTAGCGGTTTAAAAGTTTAGCGGTTGGTTCAGTTTGTAAAACAACACAAATAATTAACCTACGTTTTTAGCTTACCCGAGGCGAAGTTTATAATACTGTTGTCGTACCTATGATTTTACGTTTGAAAGAAAATAATTATGGTCACAAAACCTTTGTTGAATCTTAATTCAGGAGATAAAATCTTATACAAAAGTGAAACTCATTTCGATGTGAATTATAAAAAGATATAAATCCTTTAAATAAATCCTTCAATTTTGTAGGGCTACCTGCCCAAAGAAATTGAAAATTTGGCACAATAAGGGGTACTGATGTAATTTAATATTTTAGGGTAGGTATTAATTATTTTACATGCAGTTCCTTAAGTAATAATTTATTTAATTTTGAAATAACATATAATACAACTTATTATGCTGTCTAATTGAGCCTGTAATCAAAAAGTTGTAAACATTAAATACTATACTTATAAATCCTGATATTGACTAAGTGCAATTATAGTTGCACGTGGATAATAGCTAAGTCTTGATACTGTTTAGCAAAACCATGGCTAAATATTTAAATTGCTAACCCCAACTAGTAAATTTTAGGAGCTAAATGGGATTGTTAAGCTTTGATAACAGTATTAAGCATATGAATTGGCGGTTAAATAAACAATGTATGAACTTAATAACTATTAAAATGTAATAGTGGTATCAAGTTGAATCCTTTTGTACCTGTAAAGTAATGTAATGGACAAATATAAATTAAGTCCGGACACATCACAAAAGTAATTAAAAATTAAATTCTGCTAACTAATTGTCGACTGGCTTGGCCGCGCGGGAGTGATCTTACCCTAGAAGATAAATGGTCCCGGGTTTGAGATAAAGAAAATATAAAAAACACGCTTTTATGGTAAACCGAACTAAAAAGTAAAAAATAAATTTAATGTAGCAATTAAGTAATTAACGAGAAAATTAATGTCATTGTAAGAAAAGCGTGGGCTGCACGATGTCGATTGTTTGCATTTTTTTATTACCAAGATACCTTACTGTATTTATTTTATTCTTTGCATTCTTAATGCCATATTTCTATAAGATATAAATACGCCTGTAAAAAACAACCACGCCTCCGAGCCCTCAGGTGGAATTTTCTTGTTTTTTGGCGTATTTTATATCTTATAAAAACATACCTTACTATTTTAATTTAGAAATTCAGAGTTAGTGTAATAAGAATGACGTATAAAGCACCCCACGCTTTTCTTAGAATATTAATTTTCTTGTTAATTACTTAATTGTTATATTGAAATTTATTTTGACTATTTTCGGTTCGGTTTACCATAAAAGCGTGTTTTTTCAGTTTTTTAGTAATAATTTATTTTAATTTTTTGGTTCGGTCGGTTTTAAATTTTATTCCGAAATTTCTCCTATAAAATAAAAAAATCTTATTTTTTTAATTATTATATTGTCATCGGGCTCTGATAAGTGTGCAAAATCTTAAAATAATCTGACGTTTTGTAGTGGTTAGAAGATTCCGATACTAACAAACATACAATTTTACAAACAAACATAAGGGGTGTACTATATAAAAATGTATTAAAAATAAATAAATCAAACTCCCTAAAGGATCTTCACATCTAGCGGTATGGAGATCATCCAACGCTGCATTTTCGATACTTAGCCGCCACTCAAGGACTTTTACCTCAACACCCGTCAGTTCCTCTATCAACCTGCCCTATCCATAGTCACTTAAGGTTTGCAACAATCTTATTGTTCTTGTCTCTTTAGTAGTATTTTTATAAAATGACTTTAGTTCTTGGATTAGTGATAGTCCAGTTAGTATACTGGAGTGACTAAAGCATGCCCCTATAATCATTAAAAACTAACTAAAGAGACAGATTATACCCTTAAGTCTTTTGTCTAATATGATTTCTGCTCATCATTTTAAAATGAACCCTTATCTGATTGAAATCTGGTACATTGTCGTAAAAGCATCATCATTATAACTTGTCGACCAATCTTTCATATTAGAAAATTTAAGAAATTATTTTTTTCTTATATGGAGATGCAAGATGGACATGAAACGACGAGATAAATTCCTATACCAATACTTCATTGACGGAATGTGACTGATTCACTGGATAACTTTGCTTGTGAAAATATTTCTTTGATTAATATATTAAGTTTCACAGAATACTATACGGAACACAATACAAGATTAGGTTCTAAATAGACTTTGCCGCAGTCAGCCGTTTTAATGTAAGAAAAAAAAAAACAAAATTACAAAATTTGTATTCAAACACTAAGTACCTATTTAATTAATCATGTTGAGGAAGCAGCAGGAAAATCGTTTGTTTTTAATAGTAAAAAAGAATGAGGTTAATTCTAATAAGCTGCTTACTCACTCCGGTAATTAGAATATGGAGGACCTAACTTTAAAATACAGGGTTCTAATTTCGGCCGCGAATTTGTTCGTGTGGTTTTCGAATTGATCAAAGACCATGCGAAAAAGTTGCGGTCGGAAAATAGTTTACCTTTATCCATAAAGTCTGCATTTGGAAATATTTGAGATTCTATATTTTCGCTTGAGAATGTCTATCGGGTTGAAAAGTATCATCCATTATCAGCTGTACTTTATTTTCAGATAATAAGTTTCCTTTTTTTCAATATAAATAATAAATTTTTCTCTTTTTTGTTATTGTTAAAAATATGTCTTACATTCACACCAATTAGCCTAGCCCAAAGTAAGCATTGTAATGCTTGTGTGATGTATACTAGGATAACGGTTATTTTTTACATATATACATATGTATACCCATGAATCAGGTACAAATGTTCCTATTCCTTACATAAACTGCCTCAGGATCCATCAGGACTGCCAGTGTTAAATTCAGGATCGCAACCGTTGCACCAAACAGGGCAATTGTATAACAAACATCTATATAACATTCAATCATATAAACTTTCGTGTCAATAATATAAGTAGGATAGAAAATACTGACAAGGACTTTAACGATTGAATAATTATTACTATTTAAGTGGCAAAAAATTCAAATGAACAGTTAAGAAAACAACAAAGCGTATAAAGTAATTAAGTCTTTCGCATAACATTACTTAAGTATTCTGGCTCCATTTTGTTAATTACAATTGAGCATATTCGGAATCAGTTTTATTAAAAATATAAAGTAACTAGATGGCGCTGTAGCGCGTAGAAACATGCTATCGTATTGTACACACACAACAAACACACACACAAACAAAGTATTGTAATATATTTTATATATAGTTTATTTTAAATATAAATTATAATAAAATATAAGATGAAAAGGCTCTTTCTTTACAATGTTTACGCAACTAAACAACATTGTAGTACAAAACATTAAATGTTGCCATTCATTACAATAATATTAATTATTGGAAATTTATTTGGTATTGACTCAGTTTTTGATCATTATCATAACGTCGTTCCGCATCTATCGCACATTTAAATCAAACCGCTTTACTGGATTAACAACGTGTTTACTCTTGTTTTTAAACCTTAAGGGTGACTAAGGCAACCTGTAATTACGGCTAATGTAAAGGAGTTGAAACATCATGATTAAATATTTAAAAAAAAACAAGAATAAACGATTCGTGAATTTGGTGAATGTGTAAACACTGTCATGTTCACTCTTGGTCAAACGCAGTTTGCAGATTTAAATGTTGCTAACTGTGCTATTTATAATATCGTGAATTGACGATTTGCTGGTGTTCAAGTTTACTTTTTTATTTTTTCTTTTCGTAGATTACTTCTGGTAAATATAACTTATGTAATATTCAAGTAAAATACCATTTACAGGCAGAGTTATATTTTTAGACCACAAGAAAAGCTTTTGCTGGTTTACTTTTAAAGCTTTCATCTACCGCAGTTTTCTTTCATTTAAAGCAAGGCCTACGTCAAACACGACATATGTCAACAACCCTCGCGGAATGAGGGCGAATTACCATCAGCTACAGTTTGTTTATTCAGTATGAGACGTGTCTTTAGTTGGCGATGATATTGTTGTATTTCATATTATGCTACCAAGAATACTTACTAATGATATTATATCTAATTTAGCTAATAAGGTAAAATAATCAAAAATATAAATGCAAGAGCAATATAAATAAATAATTGTTAGTGTTATGTTACATAGTATTACTGTACTGGTCTTTAGTAGAATGATAAAGTAGGTATAATTAGAATGACGTTCTCTTCTTATTCCATTAAATAAAACTAATTGGCGTCTTTTCTAATACTCCTTGTGATTCACAGTCCCCTTCTTATCTCGCCTGTAATAACAGTGAAACAAAATAAGAATAGTGGGTAGTATATATTATTTATTCGCAAGCAGTGTTGGCATTGACGGGAATCCAAAGGTATTTGAAACAAATGACATTCCTCGTTTATTGGTATTTTATCTTGACACATAGATTACATTTTTCATTAAATGTTTTAGGTCGATCCTAAAAGTGTATTCCTTTTATTAAATCTGTAAACTTTGTGTTTATCCAATATTGAAATTGGACTTTTTACCGTAACATTGACAATGGTATTATTACGTCGGATGAACATTTTTACGGAAATCTCGATCTCAACAATCCGCCACGTAGGTCTATGCAATGGAGTTTATTGTTTCGCTGGTCATATCTTATTCAGATCTGACAGCTTTGAGAAGTGAGCCGTCTTGTAGCTTTATACTCCCTGCCCTTAGTTATTGCCTAAAACAAGTACTTCTATTATATTTAAACTGCAAATAATAAGTAGTAGCTGCTTAACCCATACTGTATATAAGATTCAACCAATGAGTTATTATACAGTATCGTTTTAATTTTAAACAGAATTCGATCTTTGATAATCATGATATTTGCAAGGAATTGTCGGATTTTATTGCTTTGCTATGTATGTGATCTGCTGCCATCAGACAGGTATCATCTGATAACTGGTAAAATGTAATTTTATACAGTTTTCCAGGTCATTCACGTGAGAAAAGTGAAGAGGGCCGAGTACTGAACCTTGAGCTGTACCCTCCGTGACAGTTTTTCCTCACTACCTATAGGTACTCGTTGTATATCTCCACAGTGAACTTATGTTTATGTAGATAAATTTCGCACCTCTTTAAAAGTGGGCTCCCTTATGCCGCAGTTGTCTAACTTGTTAATTAACGTTTTGTGAGACAATGTGTCAAAAGCCCGTGAAAAAATTATAAATAAGAAAAGTACATGTTTTCTATCGTTGAGATGAAAGATATGTCTTGGAACTTATCTCTCATCTCAACGATAGAAAACATGTACTTTTAAGAAACTTGGACAAGAGTTCGTTAGTCCCCTTGCCAGTTTGGAATCCAAAATGATTTTTACAAATTATCTCATGCTTTCTGTAGAAAACGTACACTTTATCACCCACACATTTCCCATTTATCTTATCCACAGATGAAAGTAAAGTTATAGGTCGATAGTTCAGCTAATCACTTTTTGAACCCTTTTGGTGCACTGGTCTTACACAGGCAATTTTGAATTTGTCAGGGTGTTCAGTTGTTATGCTACGATTAATCAGATTGGCAATAGCGGTTGATATGTCTTTACCTACCCCCTTTATATCGGATATTTTAATATCGTCTAAACTCGGTGATCCGTTTGATTTCGATTGTTTTGAAATTTTATTGACTTTATCATTCGAAATTAAAAAAAATGCATTGCTTTTTTTACTATATTCATTAAGATATTACAGTGTAATGTTACTGTTCGGTATGATGCCTTTAACTGCATTATAATTACTGTATGCGAAATTCTCAACAATATCGTTTGATGTAGTCATCAAACGATATTGTTGAGAATTTCGCAGTGATAGTTCACTGTGTATCAAAAGCTTTCTTAGTATCTTATTAATAAGTGCATTATTATCTTAGCTCTGGGTCGTAAGGATTATTTTTCCACGACCTTAATAATCTTTCACGCTTTTCACAAAGACGATTAACATTGTTGTTAATCTATGGTATTAAAGTTCTTTGATTAGGTCATTTAATTTTATTTTCATTAGTTTCAGTCTTATTAACATTTAAAAACGCATTGTAAATAAAACCATAAATTTCGCTTGCGAACTTCATTTCGTTTGTACCTGACCATTTAACTTCTAAATACTTGATAAGGTATATCGCGATTGACCAATTGTTTTTAATACTTTGTGTACGATTCGACGCCGAATCGTCAGTGCAGATAAAGTGCTCGGTGATCAGCCAGTACGACATCTAACGCGGCCGAGTATGGTTGAGATGTAGGAAAAGGTACGAATATGTTATCTATACAAGTTGTGGTGTTATTTTTTTCGATGCTAGTGTAATCAGTTATTCCACATGACAATCCACGCTCGCTGAGGAAATTAAAGGACAAGTTTTTTTCGGATGATATGGTCTTAAGGTCGATAATTATTGAAAGAAGATACCGATACCGACTGAGAATTCACTTGTGAGCTGAGTCGATTTTTTCTATTATTTTTACTTAATATGGGTTTTTACGTACAACAATATTCCACCACCGCGTTTGTTATTACGCAATTGTATGTGCATGTTATAGCCAGGTAGGTATATTTTAAAGATGAACTATCTATTTTCAGATACTCGTCTCTGTTATAGGAATAATATCCAATTAACAAATATATATAATTTCGGGAAACTTAAAACGGGAACTATAAATAGTTTCGGGAAATTATAGATTATTAATCGTATATTTATATGTAAACAAGCTTTAGTAAAATGGCTGTTTAATGAGTATATTTTGAAAGAAATCATAAGTTGAATGACAATTAAAAATTCAATTACCAGAGTACTAGTATCCATCAATGCTGTTACGATAGGTACTTAGTTAAAAGTAAAAAAACATGTTAGTAAGAACTTTTAATTAGATTTTAAAATATTATCAATGTCAGTAAGAGATCGAACGTAAAATATTTTGCTGTCGCTATTTTTTCTTAAATATACTTTACACAAAATTAATCGATGAGACTTATTTAATTGGGCTTTAGCATTATACAATAGTGACTTCACATATTTGGTTAGTGCTTCCCTAATATAGATACGATCTTCGGCCCTTTCCTTGGAGACATCAGACATAGAGATTTCTTGTTTATTTAAAGTCTGCTCCATTTCGCCTATCTGTTCACTTAAGACTTCGAGTGAACTCTCTAAACCGTGAATATCCCCTCTAAATATCTGTTCTCAGCTGATGTCTTGTACGAGTTTATGTGTGTCAAGAGTTTGTAAAGTTATGGGGTACTCCCTTTAGAATCGTCGTCGTTCTTGAGGCAACTCCACTCTACACCAGGAGAGTTTCGCAGTGTGTATAGTTGCTTTTAGGATAGCTTAGTGCAGATAGTAACAGCATGCATTATTTATTGCATCTACTGCACTCCATTTTAGTTACATTTTTATTACAAAAAATGTAAATGGGGTGGGTAAATTTACTATTTCTTAATAACGTCAACGCAGCACGCAACCTTTCACTACAGTGTATCAATGCAGACTTTCAAGAGAGATCGTTACTGTTTTAACGATAAACAAAAAATATATCACAAAAAATGTATAATTTGTTTATCTTATAGAGTAGAGATATAAAAATAAAGGTACACGGTTTTTATAAAATGGCGTTAATTTTTTTGTAAAAATTTAAAACCATTAGTAATTAAAATTCAAACAACCTTATCTTTTCATAAATACGTTGTTTTCATGGTCTTGTTCTCTTGAATATTAAATATACCTTCTATATTTATTATTAGAAAAACATTCATCGTATATACGAGTGACCAATTACTCACCGGTCTTTATATGTTGCATGAAACTTGTTTTTCATTTTACTTGAGTTCAAGGATTAGGCTGGTTTAAACGGATTTGCTATGAAGAGAACCAAGTTCCTCATCGTCTTTTACATGTTTCGTAGGGCATTGTTCCATAATAAAATTGATAGTAGTATTGTTTGTGAGCTCGGCTTGCGTATAATTGGCTGGCTTACTAAATAGCAAGGTAAAACAGGCTTTATTAATTAAAAAAAAAAAACGATGTTATAGTTTTCCTCTTAATAGATAAACCAGCTCTCCTAACGGATAGAATATCAGGATTGTGACAATAATAGCAAGCTGATCTTATAAAAATAGTAAATTTCATCGATACCTTTAATATTATTGGAAGTATGAAAATTAGAGGCTTTGTTTTTTATATAGTTAAAATGGGGATAATGGTGTTGGTGGTACAATAAGTAACACTAATTTTAATCATTTTAATTTGTAATAAGTATTGTACTATTGTTAATTATCCTAAATAAAATAAAAAGTAAAATAAAATTTCAAGTTGAAACAAAAATTAAAAAGCATATGCACAACATTTCAATATAATTAAAATGAATACATACAGGTTTATTGATTGTTTAAGTTTCACCGATAGATTTCTCAATAGCCGACTAAAACGTAAATGTAATAAAACTGTTTTGTGAGGGTAAATAGCAAGAATCTTGTATAAAGGTATACAATACAGGTTTGCTTAAAGGTTTGTTTAAACATTTAACTAAGGTTTTCTATTTTACAATGAGAACGTAGTAGTGAATTGTTTAATGTATTTATAGGATGTTTTGTGGTTAAATTATCGCTTGCAGTACTGTGTTTAGTTTTGTGGGGTTTTTTAAAAGTCCGGCTAGAAATTTATTTTAACTTGCAAATGTTGAAAATAGATAGGCATGTTTAAGCGGCGTTATACATGCTAAGTTTTGCATAACATAATAAATCTACACTTTTCAGTCCGTAAATCAAAAATCAAATTCACGACTGTTTGGTACAACGGTAGCGATCCTGCCTTTCGCATTTCGCATAAATACAAGCATTTGTGCCTCATACAGTATTTGTATATATTTCTATAAATATTAAATATCTATGTATCATATATATCCGTTACTATAGTATCCTTCACACAAGCCTTACAGTGCCTACTTTGGGCTAGGCTAATTGGTAAGTAATATTAGTGAGTAATATTATTATTATTGAGATATAATTGATCGCTTAAACATTTTATAGGGAAGTAAATATATGTTTTTTGAGTTATAAATTTAACTTGACATTTGGTAGTTTTGTTCCCTCCGTACAATAATCGATAAAGACCGATAGGAAAATAGGTAGATACACCGAGTTCAATGAAGGGCTTGCTTGCATATTACCTGCATATATAATGACCGAGCAAACGTATTGACCGGAGCTAGTACAGTGCTGTTCATGAATATTTTATTTAACCACTGAAGTAAGGGAGCAAAAATTTCTGATATGAGAAAGGGTCTATAAAATGTTAGTACTCTAAAGTCAACGTACTTGTTCTATTAATTTCAAGTTAATATTGTATATGGAGAGGGGTTTTTCTATAATTAATTTAATGATTATGTATTATTGGTTTTTGCATTTTTAATTTATTTAATAGCAACTAGTTTAATTTAGCACGTTAAATACTAAATTATAAAATTATTAAAAAAATAAATCTGAGATAAAACACACTACCAGAATTGTATAATAATGAGAATTAGCCTTAAATAATATCGATCTCACGACATATTTCAATTTTAATATACTATATATACTATATCATCGATGTATCACAGTCGTGGTGAAAAGCTGACAAGTTGGTTTCTTTTTAGTGTTCATAAAATGTGATTACAACCACTAATCCGAACTGGTTCCTCAAAGGTTTATGACCCAGTACTCTAACGATGTTTTTATCCTTAATAGAGACCTGAATCCCAGCCGTGTAGGCATTAAAAAGATATGTGTTAGATATCTAAATTGACTTTACATATTTTTAGAAACATGATTTTGTAGAACATTTTACTTAAATAGGTTGTTAACTTGTTGTTAAAATAAGAGCTAGATCAAAGGTAATAAAGACGAACACATTGATTTACAAATAGAAAAGCGTTAAATAAAATCTCGAGTCAATAAAAAGGATACTGAGAGTTTTTTTTCTGATGTTAGTTAAGCATGTTCCACATTTTACAAATTAGTTACACATACAAATGAGCAAGAATATATCAAATTCTCGAAAGATGAAAGAGGGAGATGTTAAAAACTATACATATTTTTATTTAAGGCACCGAATATGCGTCCAGATATTTAAATGTCAATGCCATGTGATATAAAAACAAGAATATAAGCCAAACAGTTCCAATTATTTGAAAGATCAGTCATATGGAAGTAGCGCAAGTGAATTCATATCAGAGTAAGTGAAATACGAAAATAAGGCAATATAGGTTTCAAGGAATCATTCATCTACAGGAGCAAATCGATTTTTCTTCTATAACGTCCGGAGCGAGACTACCGAATCATGCCTAAGTTTTCTATTTTATATTTTATCAAGACAACACAACTGAAATTTTAATAGTAGACCAAAATATGCAATTTTCGATTACTATAAACATTGTTGGTATTATGCAACTTCAAGTTCTATTATAACTAATTGAATCACCCTTTAACGACGATAAATTGTTTCGCACCTAAATAAACATTTATTTTTCAAAGTCAGCTAATTTAATAGCATCACTAGTCTTTATATAAAAATATACAATGATTTCTGAAAAGCTTAAATTTTGTTTGTCTTTAATGGAGTTTATACATCACATAAAAGTTGCTGAAAGCATTAAAAACAGCCCATTCGTATGGATTTACTAAATCGAAGTAGCCGGGAACTATATATTAAACTACACGTATATTATTCAATTGTATGAATAATTTAATAAGTATTTTTTATAGAAGAGCTCAATGTCGCTAGTGGTCAGCGCGTTCGGCCCAAGATTGCGGAGATTAAGCATGGCACATTAAGACGGGAACACCCAGCGGTATCTGCAGTCTTGAGTATCCACTGCACTGCACCTAGTACTGGGTGGTGATGGTGGTTTACGGCCCATTCTCTTCGACGTTGTTATCCATAAGAATGGCCTGTGCATACTTATGCACAGTTGTTCCCTCTATGAAACAATGTTCCCTCTACTGGGGAACATTAAACATTAATTAACCCTCTACTGCTGATCAAACATGTCTTTCAATCGTTTCATTCAAAACTTACTGGTTGACTGATAGGTCTCTGTGCAATAAAGAGTATACTTACAAATAGGTATTTGTAATCGGTGGGAGTGCTTTGAAAATACATAGTTCAAACAGATATGAAACGAGTTAACACACGCGACTTTATTATAGTAAGCGTACCATTTTTCAGGTTAACGGTGACAGAAAGTATTTATGGGAATGTTAGCACAGGAAAAATTGTGAGAAAACAATGTAATGTTCGATCTTTTATTAGAAGCTATATTAGCTATATTAGAAGCTTAACTAGAATGAGAGCATAGTGTCAGTCCCGCATAGTTGAAATATTACGACATCGCTGTTTTGTTTCGATTAATATCAATCGTTTTAGAGCACCTGAGCACACATTTTTGTGAATTTAATTTCATGTACTTTTATAGAATACTACGAATATTTAACTCTTTTACTTGAAGACAAGTTTAATTAAAGATATAATAAATGAAATTAAATTAAATTTAAAAATAACCATAACCGGTCACTTTAAAAATAACAATAACGTGCAAAAATTGGTCATCATTATATTATATTTTCCAAATTATATGATGAAAACTCAATATAATTAAAAATGCTGAGGAAATACAATCACGGACGCTAAAGTTATCGGAAATTGGAATAAAATATTGTGCACTTTGTAATATAAGTATAATAATTTCAATAAAACAGTGTCTACACAATGAGTCATCCTCTAGTAGCACACAAAACATCTGGTAGTAACTATATGCCACCTTTCAATCTATTTTTGTCGTACTAGATTGTTCGAGTATAGTGAATTAGTTGGAATATAAGAGATATAAGAAAAGTTAATGCCCTGATTTCTTGATAAACTTTGTTTTGTCGGGATCATATTTTATTTAAGGAAAATATTGACAAATTTCTGTGATAAATCATTCTCGAAGCTAATCAATTTAAAACCTTATATTTTAATGTTTCTTTTGTTTGGGTTAAAAATATTGAATAAAACTATATAACATAAGTTAAGCAACTACTTAGTTATTTATTTCCCTTCAATGCAAAGGAGTAAAATTCAAATATAAAGGCGACATTGATAAACAATGATCAGAAGACGACTAAGTTCAAGTTGTTTTAACATAATGATTCTGCAATCATGGTTCATGTAAAGGTTTCAATCATCTGGAATAAATATGAAAAACAAAAATAAATTTGTCGAAATAAATGTAAAAGTGGTTTTAAATAAAGTGCGGTAGGCACAGATGACAAAGACGAAAATAAGCAAAAAGTAAATGGCATTGAAAAACACCGATACTAAGAAAAGTAATTTTCCTGCTTCTCTTTGTTCACTTGGAAGCTCGTTATTTAAGTACCAACCAAAATTGTAGCACAGACGGTAGCGATTTAATCGCAATTTTGAAAAATGTTTGCGGCAATCAGGCACATCAAACTTTGGTTATAAAAAGCCGTTCGCCGCAGTTACTTCGTAGTGCAATTCGTATACTACGTCCAAATGAAAGAGTCAAATTGTAATACAGCATGCCTAAATTTCTAATTTGTCTGTTTTTTATATCACAATCGATTGCTAGAAGATATAAGTTGTGGATTCTCAATTCTAAATGTCACATGTGTGTATAGTTATGTTCTTATATATAGAGGGCCCAAATTCGCAGAAATGTCCTCTCAGGATTCCAAAGCTTGGTCACAACTGGTTCTAAACAATTTAATGGTATTTATCTCTGACTAAAAATTAATTATGCCACAAAAGTGTGTTATATAGTAATCGTTGATAATAGAATTCGCTCATTAAGACTCTGACCAATAAGTTATTAAGGTTTAAGTGATTTGAAGTTTGATTTCAGTTATTGTAGATTTAATGCGTTCGACGAGTCTTTCTTCATGTTTCAAACTATCAGAACATGATTTTTTAGTTTCTTAGCTATTGTACTACTGTAAATTGTGAGACTTTACCTAAACATTTTACAATTATACATACCTTTTACAATATATTAATAACAATGAGTGGACACGAAGTTTAAAGACTAAATAAAAATTAAAATATTGAATTCTCTTTCATTAAGCTTTTCAAGGTTGTAATTTTTTGCTACTCCACATTGATCGTATCTCTTTCGATACTCTATGAGTTAGAATATCTTTTGTGACAACAACATCAAGATAAAAAAGAAACATGTCAACAATATCTGATAAAATACTGACTAAATTGATATGTAATCAATGTGTGTGTTCCGTATATCGAAACTGTGATATCAAAAGTTGTGTGTAAACGATAACGAATATCGTTAAAATTAATAATTTGTATATTTATGGTCATGTAACAGTCAAGATAATGTAATCGGTAGAAAATTGGTAGTCCTGTTGTTTTGGAAAGTAGATGATATATCAGCAAATTTATCTTATTTAAGTTGCATATTTATAAATCCGGGTGTAAAATTGTAAGTTATGATAAACAACTTGGCAATGAAATTAATATTTAGATACTTATTAATAATAATAATTATCTTGTACCTACTATGGAGATTAATGACTGACGGACATATTACATTATATAAATAAATATATAAAAATATTGACAGAAGAACTAAATCTTACAAGACAAACACTGATCAGAATTCAAACATCGAGACTTTTGGCATGTTGGCAGCATTGTTATATATTTCATACAATACTAGAAATACCTGGAAACAAATTCTATACAGACTTTTATCACATTTGCGTCAATAAAATTTTACTCGTCACAGCTCGTTTAGTGACTGTAATGTATAAAATTAAAATAATATTAGAGCCAATTGTGATCTAGAATTTTTGTTACTTAGGGACTAAAGTTGATACAATTGTCATTTTTTTTATCATTGCACAAAAATTTGCAAGTCCGCAAGTCTAATATTCGTTATTAAAATGTAACGTTTGCCAGTTGAGTCAACCAGAGTTGCTACGTTTGCGTCTTACTACCTTCTGCAAAGCAGTTGCCTCGGAGTTGCCTTCAGAATTATAGCCTTGTGGAACTATTAACAAGGCTAAAACTATCACGTGTTAGTCTAATATTCTTGACTTATTGGTGTGGTACGGTTACATATGTTTATGAATAATAAAAAAAGATGTCTTAAATCTTTGCGCATTTTTTTATCAAAAAATGTTTAATAACTAGATCAGAATGTGTTTTCTACAGAATAATCTGATTAATTTAATAAAAACCTTGCATTTTTAGGTACCTGTCTCACTTTAGGGCCCATAATTTGTTTCATTCAAAATTTATATTGTTCCGTCAATGAGAAACAACAGAAGTGTCTTGTACATATAAGTCAGAACAGGAAAGAAAAAACCAAACGTAGAAAGTCAAAACTATAGATGAAATACGACTCGGCACACATTTTATTTTTACGCTTGACCACCGATTGGTAAGAAAGTCTCGTTACGAGTTGCTTTGTTCTTGTATTTTTAGTCATGAGTAATGATGTCAGATATTCGGTAAATGAACTGTATTTTTGGAGTCTCCTAATAATTGGATAGAAGAAAGATCGATCGATTGGACACTGTCCAGTTTTCAAGCAACGAGAGTGTATTCCAGAGTCATTATACCAAAAGCTCAATAATCAATCACGTTCTGAATTATTTTACGTTTGTCTTTCAAAAATTTTTTTTCTGCGAGACTATTCTGAATAAGCAATTGATGTGCGCTACTGTTGAAACGTATAATAAATATTTTCACACACTTTCATTTACACTGTAGGATCAATGCAGTAGGACCAATGCAAGAGAGAGAATGACGTTCATCCCAACAGTCATACAATTAGGTTTTTGGCCAATTTGTAATTACTTTCAAAATGTAGTCGCAACTGTCAATGTTCTCCTTTTTGGAATTATATCACTATGGAGAATAACGAAATAATACGTAATATCCTATTTTGACTGCTAAGGTATCTAAAAAACGTGAAATATTAAGTAAAAAAAAAAAAAATACAAATTTAATTACCACATTTGATAGAGACTTTCTAATCCATTAGTTCTATCTTTATTTCATAAAAAGTGATATGTTAACTCTTGTGACCAAGAACTTTTGGTTCCAAAGCAGTTATAATGTATTAGAAAACTTTTGCTTGCGTTTCGGTCGTGTAGAAATTCTTATTGTTATCCCTCGAATAATGTTGTTTCTCTATAGAACCTTTTGAACACCCAATTAATCCCCATAGTATTAATTTTTTGAAATGTAGCCATCTTAGATTTTAAAATTAATGTTGGTTTTTGTAACCAACATCGCAGATAACCTCAATAATGAACTTATATAGTCATTTAATAGTCTCATTTGACTGAGTTTGATTTGGTTGACTCGTTAAATAGGGTCTTATCTTTTTATCATACAACATAAGATAATATAAAACCAGCAAAGGTTCAAGTTCAATAAAATCATATTCTTTAAAAAGACAAAAAGCTTTGGACGACACTTGAGGATATAACAATAAAATATTAAAAGATCGACACTACTCCATCAGATTACCTCATTTTTCCTATAGGCTACGTCGGCCAATAAAAAAAGACTACTTAGAAAAAAAAACCCGGGGCATAAAGTATTTATACTCGAAGAATATAAACCTGGCTGTTGTGAAATCTTACGCATGACGCACGATTCTTTGTAATCGTTTGTGTTGGCAAAAACGCAAATACAATTAATTCAGTTTGAAAAATAATTTACTTATTTTCCAGCTTTTGCTGTATAAAAACACCATAAAAATGGTACATAGCCGTATTAAAAAATGAAAGTAACATTACAGTGAGTATATTTATATGTCATGTAACTATCAAAGTAAAACGCTCACTATGCCTATAGCTCTAAAGACTGGTAAGAACGATAGCCAGAAAAGCGAAACAAAAACTACCGCTTAAGTAATCCTTATGGATCAAACTATTTTAGAGACATCAACAAGATTATCCTCATTTTACTCTTGAGCAATCTTCCTAACATTCTCGAACTAAATAAATTGCAAAGTTGTTTATTTTCCTTTTATGTTAACAGGACCAATACTACATTATTTTGAATTTACCGTCTAGTTTGTGATGACACGAGAAGATAAGAAATAAATTTATGTAAAATAAATGAAAAGAGCACCTTTCGAAAAATACGTCCGAACCATCCGAGTCGCTTCGTGGTAATATTAATTTGGGAAGAACCATTCCCTTTTTCCGCCGACCTCTTATGCCTGATGGAGTTGGCCACTGCAGTTCAGTTATTGCCATGGGGCTGTGTGGGCTGAGAATAGTCAACCTACGCTCTGGAGGGGGGAGACTGAGCTGTTGTAATGCTCGCCTTTCAGTACTCGCAAATAAACCCCGCCGCTTTTCGGCATTTCCCATATCCTCTCCCGACAGAGCTCGCCGAGCTGGTGCACCTCGAGTCTCCCTCACGTCCCGCTCGCTCGCAGTCAAAAACGAACTCCTGTGCGTTCGAACTGACGTGCATGAGCTAGCTGGTCGTGCTGGAGACGTTTCTTTACTTGGACGGAGACTTTCCATAGATCTGGCGGTTTCAACTCGAGCTGCAGCCAAATACTGTCCACTAGTGACTGTTGTATGAGCTACCTCGCACTCTTCCTGGCTGGAGCTCGACGTACCGCTTCGGGAAAATGTGCTAGTTTTTGATACAAAACTTCTGTCACTATATTGAGCTGCTGAATTACTTGAACAGGTGTTCGCTTCATTGGATTCAGAGGAGGCTTGTTGACGGACGGTGCCCTCCTCTAATGACGAATGAACAATACGTGCATTAAGCGAGCTAAAGGTAGCGAGGTTTGGTCTACGATTTTTTCTTTCGTCGTCTTCTTCCTCCATTTTTAACTAATTTTAATCTAATACACTTAGAGATGCACCACACTAATCAATACACCATTAAATAATTTTCGATTAAATTTATTGCATTATCATAAAATTTAGCTTAAAATATCATTAAATAAGGAACACTGGACACAGTCTTTATCACTCTTTGAGACCACCACACGATTTTCGTGAAGAACACCTGAAACAAGAAATATTGATTAATAACAATTCATTAATACAAAATTGGACGCAGTTCTTTTTGTCATTGATTGATTACAAAAAAGGCCCGTTCTTCTTATTAGAAGGGCTGATTAATTAAGTTTTCTGTATCTCGAACAATAGCCTTATATTTCTTATATTTGTTTGTGAATCTGATTCATTGGAGTGGTGCAATGTAAATTAATATTAAATAATTCAAAATATACTTTGTAATAAGTGGTTCTTTACATTATTCATTCGCTGCCTTTGAATCAATTGCCAGTTGTCCCGCTTCATTAGCACACTCCGTGAGCGCCTTCATTTGTTCTGCATTTAAACCTGTAGCCTTAACTCGAACGTCTGCACTCTTAGAATGTTCTTTACTTTCGCTGCTTGATTCAACTCTCTTTGTAGTTGCATTTCCATGTTCATCAATGAACGTTTCTTCCTCAAACTCTTCCTCATAACTCTCCTGATATTGTTCACGGAACTCCTGCCTGGCTTGAATTGTTACTTTTTCTGTAGTTTGCTTTTGTTGGATTACCTCATCCATAGTTTTCTTTACCAACTGTTGACCAGCCTCAAGAGTCTTGTTTTCGGACATTTTGTTGGTTGTTTATGTATGCGATTTCTAGAAATCCATGAAAATTTAAAAATTAGTTTTACGTTATAAAATCTCTTAAAAAATCAACGTGGAGTATTTTTTCACTAAGACTAGCGTTTGTTGGTTTCTACTGAGAATAAAAATAATTGTACCTACTGAGTCAGCAGACATAGTGCATTTATGATTCAGTGATCTTAGTTTTTGATAGGAATGAATAGTTGGCTTCACGCCAAGCAAAATGTTTGGTCCACATTTAAATTTACGTTGTAAAAGCATCTTCGAGTCACGGCATTTCTATAGCGTTTAAAATAAGCACGAATAGTGGAAAGTGAACGCTCTTATGTTGGAAATGCAACGAATATTTTTAGGTAGAAGTTTTAACGGAATACCCTAACATCGTTAAAAGCTATGTCTGATGTATATCGTTCTATTTTCCAGATTTGAAGAGAAATTGTGAGTAACGAGTGTTTTTTTCTAAATCAATAAGTTGTAAGTTGACGTTTATTGTTTTAATTTTATAATGATAAAATTTTATAACTCATACATTAGAATCATTAATATTCTTTGAGATTATAAAGAGTAAACAGCAGTTTGACGTTGTTATCACGTTGAATCTCGTGTTTTTAATTAATTTTATATAAAGGTATCACAAAGGCCTTGGATAAAAAGAACCTGAAATTAATTTCACTTCTAGAGTGCCTGAAGCAATTTTGTCGAGACAATAAGTTACAGTGGTTACTGAAAGTATTTGAAGTACTTGGTGTCTCTGTCGATTTAAGGAGTTTATATTATTATATAATTGGAATATTAATTCTTACGTGAAGGAGATATAGATAGAATAAAAACCAAATAATAATTAAATTTTGTGATACTCTTGCCATGGTTTCAAACGAGACTAGAGACGCGTTACAATAAATCCTGTTTATTATGAATTATCAAATATAAAAAAAAATACAAAGAGCTTACAACGTCTGATTTCTTATTGACTTAGGCCATCCGAATAAAAAAATTCTAGAACTAAAACTCGGACACATTTGAATATCTCACCAAAGAACTAAGTTAAATAATGTTTAAAAACACGCAAAATGTTAAATTATAGGTAACATAAGATGGATAAATACCTTAAATTTGGACGTTAGGTCAAAATCTCTCGAAAAATCAACACACTATTTAATTGAATTTAGTATTTTTTTCAGGATGTGTCTCCGTTAGCAAGCTTACGCGTGGACTGAGCCGAGAAGGCGCTTCTCGCTTTGTTTAGTCCGTCGAGCTTTGCGTGGGCGCATGTACGGACCGAAGACGTATCTGTGAATTCCCTATGACTCGACTAGATTTATTCGACATCAACTACATCTGTCTTGGCAAATTAACTAGCTTTGTTAATAAATTTGGATGGACCGAGCAATTAATGGGTAGTAAATAATATGAAGACAAAAATAACACATTGCTATAAGCTAATCAATGAAAATTTTGTAATAAATAAAGTATAAAACTATCTAATAATCGTGATAATAATAAGGTTATTCATACACAGTACAATAATTTGAAATTGTGTATCATTCAGGCGACTAGTCGGTCTTATTCATGGAAGTAAATTTGCCAAAGCCAACTGAAAATAACCGTATGCGTCAGTAGATTGAGAATCATGCAGTGATGACGATGCGGAGATGTAGGGGGCGATAAACATTTTACGATATGAATAATGATTGGCAAAGCTCCCTCTGTATAAGGATGGTAACACACGTGAGAAACCAATGCCAAGTTTCAAAATAGATTTAATTGATTAATTGATTAAAAAAAACACTAAGGAATTTATTCACATTTGCATTATCTGTGAAATCGATTTTGCAGTATAGGCAACGAGATTTTTAAATAACTTTATTAAAAAGAATTCAATGAAGTAAGTAATAAATCAGGCGATGTTGGTTTAACGCTTAAACAAATGGTTTTTAATGTAAAACCACATTATTCAACTATCTACTATTAACTATACCAATACAATTTATTTTATTTAAGTACTATTGAGATTTGGAATATATATAATTTATTCTGCTTTCTCTGATATTTTTCGTGACATCTATTCACAATGGGAATACATCACTTTGTACGCTATTTTCATTTCTCATAACACTACTCGCAGTTCTTTATAAAGGATATCTCTTTAATTTTCGTTATATCGCATAAAAATCAATTAGTTTTTATGAACAAAGTCAACCTATACTACTTACTGCTCTTTTTCTAATAAAATAAAGCATTGAAAAAGGCAAAATAGAAATAAAAATTATAAAATTCAACTTATCTTTTTTATATTTTGTATATTTCATCAAAATAGTGTTAGACCGTTATGGATTTCCTATAATTGAACTTTACTAAAGTAACAATACATTGAATATAAGATTTACATGTTTAATAGTTCTTGTTTGTAATAATTATTAATTGCATTTTTCTCGTGTGCTTGTTTCCTTGCATGCGTAATTAAATGCGAAAGATTCAACAACAATAGATCTCACATATTGTTAGTAAACCATTTGGTTCGTGTTAGGTTAGAACAGTGACTATTAACGCGTGTAGGCTTGCAGTGTATTAATTAAAGTTATATTTAATAAATTAATGAAATAAATCTATGATACAAATACGATGAACACACAATGAACAGGGTATATTAGGTAAGCAAAGGTTTTTATTATTATTACACGAATGTACTGTTCGTTAAAAGTTACTGTGATTAATTTATTTTTGTTTCGACAAAAGTTTTTATCGATAAAATAAAATAATTTGATAGACCATTACTCTGGTTCAGTTTCAAAGAACGTTTTTGTATGAAACTTTATTCGATTGTATAAAATGCTAATAAGTGTCTATTACAATAAAAAAATATTTTTTGTTAAATAATAAGTAAAATATAAAATAAAAAGCCTTTGTTACTTCCCACCAATTAATTATTTACATTGTTTTTCTTTTTAGGTTTAGAAATTAAGTTTATATAATGATATTTAAACACTCTTAACTTCAGGCAGGAGGCAAAATTGTGAAATAATATTCGATATTAATAAAATCAATGTTTTAAAGATTTTAAGTATAAGTACTATGTTTAATTAAATGTACCAGGTAATAAAACATTTTTACAAGACATGAAAATGGTTTGCTAGTTATGGCATCTTATGCTGTTTGCAAGAAGATATGGGTGAAAAGTTACATGTAGGTGTTTATTAAAACTCTTTATGTTTACAAAGCTAAAAACAAAAGTATAAAAATAATGTAAATTAATTCCAGAAAATATAAATTTATAAATAGATATATGCGTGCCTTCGGTTCGTTCACTGCAAAGGTATGCACCACACGGTCTGAAGCAGATTATATTTGAGTAACAAAGATATTTTCGATCTTTATTCACAGCAATGTCAAACATGACTCACAGTTTTCGTTTTATGTTTATTTGTTATGAGATACAAGATAAAGCGTGGTTATTTTTGCTTACTAGCAAAAAACCGAAAGAATTCTCTCATAAAACAATAATTGATTTTAACCATTTACAATCAGAATAAATTTGTTTGCTTAAAACCGTCTTATAGGTTGTTAAACATACATCTCAGTCTCAACAGTATACCTTAACAGGCATGTAATATTAATATAAATTAAATTTGTAATAAATGTATTTCATAATACGTAAAAATTTCTATTATTAATCTAGTGCTCCACGTAATAAATTCTAAGTCATAGCTGGCATTACTATCAAGCAGGAGTAACGTTTCAGTGCGATGTTTTGCACCCCCAGTTTTAGTGCATTTCGAACTGAAATGATATGTAACCATTATTGAATAAACACAAGAGAATAAACGCCCGTAAGGCTTCTATAAACATTGTTTCATTTCAACGAGTGAACTACAGGAAATTGTAAGAACTAAATATGAATTTCAAATCGTTGGACACAGATAAAGACTTCAGTAACGTAGCGTTCCATTGATAAAATTTCAAATTCAGGCAGGCGGTAAGCACTTTTCTATTGTATTTTACTGGAAATATATTACTTTCCGGTAGCAAAATATTTCTGCAAAATAGTCCACGCGTTATTTATTTTGTAATTAAAACATTCTGTAGTTGAAATGGCTTTTATTAATAGATTTAAATTAACTAGCTTAGGAAGCTTTTAACTATTATACTGATATTGGCTCGATTTCATAGATTTTTAGAAATGCTTATACCCAATTAAAAGTTCGATTCGATTCCTAAAGTAATCCCATTATATCTCTGGTGACACTAACTCACTTATTACTTACGTATTGCTTGAACTTGTACATCAATAAAATAAATCATGCATTAAAATTCAGTTATTAACTTGATTGAGATATATTATTTATCTGCCTTTATTTGAAGCCAGTAAAAAAAATCAGCTAATATAATGTTTTTTCACATTTGATTTATATGAAAACATATCGTTTGATTTTTCTTTCTTTCGATACTAAGGCGATCATGTTTAATGCTATTACTCTTTCAAAATACATTATGTGTCTATACACAAATAAAAATAACGATAAAAATGAAGTAGGTATGTCGCTTGAAAATTTTGTCGATGCAACGATAAATAAAAGAAAAATAGCAAAGTTGCTTCAGTTTAGCGACAGATTTTTTTTATTATAATTCTACCTTTTCTCTTTACGTCAATTCTATATCCTTACTTCACTGAACATAAAGTTTATTTAATTTTGAGAACCTTATGTATCATGTTTATCTGGAATGATAGGTATTTAATTAAGTATACTGAAAAAGGGATGTGCCTAGTGTTTAATAAGAGCCCGCATAAAAATCGCTGTTAGTGACCACCGCTGCTACGCAACAATCGCTTCTACTGTGCTGAACGTGTGACAGGTCATTAATGCCAACGGATTGCGTTAAATAAGGCCAGTTAATTTACTGCGTACAGAATGTAATACAGCAGTTTGATTACATATAAAATTCGTTGAGGCCTAAGTTGAGAACTACATGAGTTTTCTTATTAGAAGTTATATTCTATAATAATAAGCAAAAGTAGCCGATTTAATGTTATTCCAGTAGTAAGTAAATTGTCAAGAGAGTGCTTTTGCGATGTACAACTGGAAATTTGATATTCTACTCATAACCTAACCACATCAAAGCTGTTATGATTATTATATAAAATTATATAATTTTATATAGACTCTTTAAGGTTAAATTAACCGAAGTAAACCAACCTTTTTTCTAAAAAATAAAAGAGCAAAACATATCACAGATTTTACTCAAACGAAACATGAAACATCGGATGCTCGACGTTAATGGCAAAAATTGCCGCGGGATTTTTTATCCTACCGTGCCTAAGCGGCTTCAATTTCAAACGTTAGTTAAACGTTGAATTTTATCTCTCTAAGGATATAAAGGTACCAACTATTGATTTAATTTATTTCGTATTCATCGACTGTAATCATACGAACTACTATTATTCAATCAAGTGCAGCGTATGATGACGAAGTAGTTAGTGCCCCTAACCTAGGGGTACAGATGTCTATGGTTAGCGGATGGGTGACCAAAATATTCCTCTGCATTTGCAGGCACGTTAAGCCTTTCGTCCTGGTTGCATCTGCATTCGTTAGCCATTCGAAACATTCATGATTTAATTTAAAAAGATGAAACTATCTCATAACCCTTCACAGGCACTCTTTTTTTCTCTTTTTGTCCTCTTTCTTTCCTAACGACCTGTCGCTCTTTCTGATTAAATTCTTTCACTCTTTTTTGAAATGAAAGTCGCGTCCATTTCGCGCGTCCTAGGCGAGAGGTATCCTTGGCCTCGACCCTTGGATGTGATACGTATAACAACGAACCCTACATAAAAATTTTAAACTTAAAATTTAATCAGTTACACCAACCTAATAAATAATATATAAAAAAACCCTTCACAGGCTCGCTAAATTCTTATAATAATGATAAAATAATAAATTTCAAACAACTTACATAATTAATTTAGTCCTAAGCTAATCAGAGCTTGTACTATGGGTACTAAATAACGTATAGAATAAATATATAAGTTTGTAGACGACCATGACTGATAGATAATCTTTGAAACACAAATAAAGACCGCGAAAGTTTGGTGCAACGGTAGCGATCCTGCCTTTGGTACCGACGGTCTTGGGTTCGAATCCCGGAAGGGGCAGATATGTGTATGATGAATACGAGCATTAGTACCTGAGTCATGGGTGTTTATATATATTTCTATGAATAGTACATATCTATGTATCATATATGTATGTCTATGCGTTACCCTAGTATCCATAAAACAAGACTTACAGTGCTTACTTTGGGCTAGGGTAAATGGTGTGAATGTAAGAAATATTTATTTATTATTTACTAAGATAGATCACTTAGACAAAGTCACCTAATTTCACAGCAAAGCAAAATATAATTTATGAAATAAATTACTTTAATTAATAATGAATCTTAGACAAATCTTTCCAGCAGTAATAGAGAAAGATTGTAGCAATTTCAAATTCTGAAATATTGCGATCAAAATTAGTACGCCTTATTCTATGCATTCATTATACTGACATTTTGTCTGCTAACCTTTATTTTATTTCTTCTGGAGTAAGTGAATACTTACTTGGTATAAAAATAATCTTAGTCTGGCCATAAATACTGTTACACTTAAAAATAAAAAAAATATTACATTTGAATTTCGAATCTGTCATTTTTATACGGTTGTTCATTGTGTTTTCTCATTTTGGCGCCAATACATTTTATAATATTTTGCGATATTAAAATGGAGTGGGGTGATAAAGAGAACCGAATCGCTGTGATTGCATTACACTAAGTAGGTATGGAGCCAAATGCAATTTTTAAAACTCTCCATACCCTTGGTATTAGTAAAACGTTTGTGTACCGGGCTATTAGTAGGTACAATGAGACTTCCTCTGTTTGTGATAGAAAAAGATCTGGCCGTCCACGTAGTGTTCGTACGAAAAAGGTGGTCAAAGCAGTAAGGGATAGAATTCGAAGAAATCCTGTCCGAAAGCAAAAGATTTTATCTCGGAAAATGAAGATAGCACCTAGAACCATGTCACGTATTTTAAAAGATGACTTAGGACTTGCAGCCTATAAGAGACGCACTGGTCACTTCTTAACTGATAATTTAAAGAAGAATAGGGTGGTAAAATCGAAACAACTACTGAAGCGGTACGCAAAGGGAGGTCACAGAAAAATTTTGTTTACGGATGAGAAATTTTTTACAATAGAGCAACATTTTAACAAACAAAATGACCGTATTTATGCTCAAAGCTCTAAGGAAGCTTCCCAATTAGTCGACAGAGTGCAACATTATCCGAGTTCAGTGATGGTTTGGTGGGGTGTTAGCTATGAAGGAGTGACTGAGCCATATTTTTGTGAAAAAGGTATCAAAACATCGGCACAAGTATATCAAGATACCATTCTTGAGAAGGTAGTTAAGCCCCTTAACATCACCATGTTCAATAACCAAGTATGGTCCTTCCAGCAAGACTCGGCGCCGGGTCATAAAGCTCGTTCCACGCAGTCTTGGTTAGACGCGAACGTTTCGGACTTCATCAGAGCTGAAGACTGGCCGTCGTCTAGTCCCGATCTTAATCCACTAGACTATGATTTATGGTCAATTTTAGAGAGTACAGCTTGCTCTAAACGCCATGATAATTTGGAGTGCCTAAAACAGTCTATACGATTGGCAGTGAAGAATTTTCCCATGGAAAGAGTGCGTGCTTCTATTGATAACTGGCCTCAACGTTTAAAGGACTGTATTGCAGCCAATGGAGACCACTTCGAATAAGCTTTATATATATTTCATTGTTTTATATTTATGTACTAAACTAATATAGTGTAAAAGTAATAAATGTTTTAAGCAGTTAAAAAAAAATGTTTTTTCTATCTTACAATATTTATGGCAAGACTAGGTATACAATATAAATAAAATAGCTAACTTATGGAATAATAAAAAGGAAAGACTACGATCGTTTCTTCGTAAATATTCACATAATTCAGTTAACAAGACGACTGCGTGGTTGGGAGGTCGTAGAAAAGTTTTCTCATATCATTTCTATTAGAATATAGTTATATTCGCTCGCACACAATTTTATTGTTCCTTAATCAATCATACGTGTCCAATATCTACTATTATTAATAGGTAGTGATAGGTAGCAAATGACATTTATAGGTATGGGAGCGATTTATTAATAATACGACAGAGACGACTACGTGAGCCAGACGGGGTCTATTAAAATAGACGTAACTTTCTACTCACTTCCTTGAAGGAAATCCTATCCTAAACGAAAGACGTCATAACACTTATATAATGGTGATGTTTAGTTGATTTCTGTTGTTATTTTAAGTAATAAGATATTAGCTAGGAATACAATTCTAAGGATTAAAGACGAAAAGTTTATTAAATATAGTATAAAAGGACTGATTAATAAACAAAAAGTTCAGCAACTGGATTGGTTCTGACGCAAGTTTTCATGATTTTAATTAATTTTGATAATTTGAAGCGAAAAATGAATTGGGTTTAAAAAGAATGTGTGATGATAGGTCGCCGCAGTATGTTGAAAGGATTTTTTTAATACGATGTACTGAAATTGCGAATTGAATATTACAATACCGCAGGGTCCGTTTAAAATGGATTTCTGAACATAGAAATTGAGCAGATGAAGAGTCGCATTTTGTGAGTTTTGAGACGAATCTCGATTTGTTATTTGGTCAGATATTAGACGTACACGATATCGGAGGGCCACTAGATTCCAAGATCATTTAAAATCCCTAGAGGAAGTCTGTATATACAACACCTTTATTCCTAAATATTTTTGTTGTATGTATAAGCTACCTGATTCGTTTAAGCTCAGACATACTGGTACAGAGAAAATCGATAGCGCTGTTGTAAGCGAGCTTAGCTTGGAGTCGCGGAAGTTAACCAACATTCGCACAAGGCAGTCATCTGATGGGTAACGAAAAATTAACTCCATACGGGTTAATGTCCCCTCTCCTGACTGTGTTTTAATTAAAGGAAAAATCATTAATAGGATGCTGTTGTTACTGATCAATAATAAAAGTTGATTACTTTTACTTATAATTACGTACTTATCTTGTGAGTTGTTTTGAGTTGGGAATGAGACGATACTCAAGTAAGTGGAAGAATATAAGATAAATAACGTTTCCGTCAAAGACAAAAATGAAACAAAATACATCAAACCCTAAGGCAAATGCGTATCACTTACATGAGGATTGTTATCGCAAAATCACTCTTTGGGGGAATTTAAAGCCACAGTTTGCGAGCTACGTCTATTTATACCGTGACCTTTTATGTTGAGCCATTAAGCAGAATTATGGAGCGCAGTGCAACGTGGCAACTGTATTGCACGCGAGGGCTTCCGTCCCTCCGGTCTGATAATAATCACACCAGGGCAATAGTTCCAATTTTGCAAGGTCTTTCCAAAATTGCAAGGCTGTATAAAACTATGCGGAAGATTTTAACGTGATTTACACAATATTTTAATTTTACTACCAATTATTTGTATTTTGTTAATAATCCTCTTCCTTTAGAGAAATTTCAACAACGAGGCAGATGCGAGGAATTATTATGTATAACTATTGATTTAGAGGAACATGTTGTACCGTAACTTCAGAGTGTCGACTAGAAGAATTAAGTTAATGGCACGCGTTTAACGGTTCGATAGATTTAGTTGTTTCTAAATCTTAATATATTTTTCAGACGTCTTAAATTATATTTCGTATATAGTCGCAGCTTGGCAAACTCAAAGATTTTCAAATGAATAAAATTCGTTATCATAAGACTGAAAAAAATGATATTTAGCGACACGTTCATTAGCTAATGAAGACTGTTTATGACATTTTTTAATTCAGTTAGAAGCAAAACAACTCTATAATCTTATAAATGTGGGTTTTCAGAAGGGTGGCCTACTAATTTCGGTTAAATGCCGTGATGAAACATTTACCAGAGCTTAAGATGGAAGCCGTTAACACTCATTAATCCGCAATAGGCCTTGATGGTGGCAGATTTTAGTCAAGCACGATAGACCCGCTTGACTAAAATCTGCCACCATTTCAATCAATGTTGAAATTAAACGGACATTCATGGCCAATGGTACACATCGTAGATGGCCTGATTTATTATCAAGTAAGAATATAGAGAAATCTTCTTATTTATAATTATTGTTATGATTGATGGCTGAAAATGATTCTATTACAGAAAATATTTAAGTATTAAATATTACCTGTTAATGTTATTTTTTCGGAAGCAATCAATGTAACCAATATTTAACGGTTGTAAATAAGTTTGAAGGCAAAACAAGAAAACCATTTATTATATTTAGTATTACCTAAGTAAATAAGAGTCAAATTAGTGACAAATTGTGTATCCAATTTTTATTTTAGGCTACTAAATAATCCAGTTGCAATTTATCACTAGCAAAACATTTACTAAAGTGTCTTAAAACGAAAATTAGTGTTCTTGAAAGTAAAAATTATGGTGCGTATCTTGATTAAGTTCACGCAAAGCGGTATTTAGCACTATCTGTTTGGTGAATTCGATAAAAAGGAAAGCTATCTTTGCACGAAACCTAATATAAGGCAAAAATAAAATCATTTGTGTGGTCGGGTCAAGGCTGTAAAAATCATGATGAAAATATGGTTTGAACAAACACAATATTGAATAATGTTATTTATAAATAAGTTTTATTTATTAAGCTAATTCAATTTTTTAATAAGTTTATGTGATAATAATGTCTGATAAGATCAAAAAATGTATATTTATATAGTGTGATAAATTACGAGCTATAGCTTCAAAACTCACATTGTTAAGATATATGCTTTCTTGTGTTACTCTAATAATTGCATTTTTAGCATTATAGTATATACAGTATTTTTTGATATGGTAAAAGTAGTTAGGATACAAATTTTAAAACAAATTGACTTAGTATTTATAAATTGTAACTGAAATTACATCTAATCCTTCCAAAAAAGACCCAAAACCACTTCTCCGTCAGTTAGACTAATGCTTAAATTTTATTGACGAAAGGTGGTCGTCGAACTTCTCTAACAATTGCCCGATCATCGCGGGCATTAGTGACTCGATATTAACTTTTTTTTTTATTTAATAAAAGGAGATCAGTAGAATCAAGGTACGCAGCGGCGGAAACGCGTTAAAATGATTGGGTGATGGTTTCTTGAATTTCCTTAACATTCTGGAACAAAAATGTGAGAAAAGCTCGAAAAAATATTTCTTTTCTCACATCATAAAAAAAAAATTGTTGATGAGGGTTTCAAATGCATAGTGTTATGAGCTCGTAACTAACTTAAACTATTATATGATTTAAACGTAATATATATACTACCTCTTATTTTTAACAATCTGTCTCATAATTTATAAGTGCTATAAAGTGTAGAAACAACTTTTCATATTTTGAAACTAAGCAGCTTTTACAGTTTAATATTATAAGCTCCTGCCATACGTACGTACGCAGCGGGGCAAAGAAAACTTAACTTGCCAATCCAAAGTGTGTTACAAAGTAGGTGGTAAAACACAATTGACATGCAATCTACTCGCTTGGAAAATCTTTTTAGATTCGTTTTTAATGTTAAACTGAGAATCCCTCACGATATATCTATCGTTAGGGATTCATGCTTCAATGAATTTCGTAAGATTGGTTATTGGAACTAATTTGAATCAATGCTACAATTAACATTTACAAGTGACATTGGGAGCATAGAAACAACAAGAACAAAAATGTATCTACTTGCAAGTCAAAAATAAATAACGCTACTGTAAAAGTGTTAGCTAAAGTGACAGTATGCGGGACATATAGCAAGAAGAACCAATAGCAGTCGGGGTGAAAAGGCAACCACGAACCGGACGACGTTCCGTCGCTAGGCAATCACGAGCTGGACCGACGATTTGGTCAAGGTCACGGGAAGGCGTCCGATGTGGGCAATGCGTTTTGGAGATCCTTGAGAAAGGCCTCTGATTAGCAGCAGTCGTTGTAAGTCTGATATGGTAATAATGATAAATGCGATTTTAAATAACAAATTACTGTTTGAAATTTTTAAATAACAAACAAAGCTGAATGGTGTAGCTAAAATGCTTCGCATGAATCTAGAAAGTTTATTCGAAAACTGATCTTATGGTAAAATCAGTTTCGATTTTCGATGCTTTTAGAGGGCAAACGCTTGCATATTGATCGTTTGTATCGATAAATCTGAATTCAAGGCAAATTGTAGCGTGCGAACATGATTCCATGTTTGTGAGGTTACGAAAAAACTTTCGTTATGGCGCTATAAGCTGTAAAGAATTTCTTCTCTATAATTTTAGGCAATGGTGCTATTAGGCAGTATAACTTTGCACGCACCTTATTTTGTTTAGATGAATATTAGTTTACTGATTTGAAAATCTGTTATTTGGAGGTATGCTAAAGAATAAACATACTTTAAAATTTAATGGCAGAGATGGAGAATTAACCTTATTTATTCTATTTTATATATTACTAGCTGACCCGGCCATGCGTAGCTGTGGCTCAGTTATTATAATTTGCATATTTTTTTAGTCACGAATAAAATAAAACCTATACTATGTCCTAAGTTGAAATAAATCCAGCAAAATGAAAAAAATAATCAAAATCGGTCGAGAAGTTTCGGAGTTCATTGCGGTCACACACTGTGACACGTGATTTTTATAATATAGGTATCATCGGTTGATATTTTTTTCTGATCGAAATAAAATTAAAGAATATATTGGCATTGTATTTTTCTTCTATCTACCTTTATAAAGGTTTATTCATAAATTTGACAGAGGTAGCGTTGTCAGTTTGTTTTTTTTTGTTTTATTGTATCTTTAAACATGTGGAGATTGGGATGTGTCTCTACTTTAGGATAGAGGCCGAAAACTTGGAACAACTCACGTTATGCCGATAACTCGCCCATTGTGAGCTGAATAATGGCGCTTTGGAGATCGCAATGAAATACCATAATGAGAAAAACGCTGCTGCACATTGGTTGCACGCTGGTAACACCTTTAATATCCTTAGTCGCCTTTTACGTACAAGGAGTTGGTACTATTTTACTATGCCTGACTTTTGACATACTTTGGGTTACAAATATAAGAATACTATTATTACATTTAGATTTCTATCACATTTTAAGTAGATCTAGGTTGACACGTGCCAACCTACATCAATACATATTCAAACATATTATTAATTATCTACATCACTAGATCAATACAATACAATAATTGTAAATTATTTTTGTTGGAATAACATCATTCAGACTTTGAAATTGTTTTTTATTATTTATCTTTATTGTTTTCTCACACAAATAAAATAAATACAATTAATAATTTACCTAAAAACTGCACATAAGGAAATCTGTGCGAGAGACTAGCATCCGTACTAGGAGACCTGTATTACAGATTGCCAGCCTCTCAACCTCCGAATACCAGGCGGTTAGTAACAAGTATATACATAATGTTGAGCTACATGTGTGAATACAGTATATAAGTTCCCGTGTGTGTGTGTATATATATGTGTGTGTGTGTGTATGTGTGTGAATTTAAGTGACCACTGTTAGTAGCATTTTAGTTACGTCATAATCTAGCGTTTTGAGCCAGGCAATTGTGGTTCTTTTGCATTCAAATTTGGACAGTGAGTATATGTTAATTTGCTTATTTGTTTTATTATATAAGTAGCCACCTATATATCTAAAGTATCTCTGAGCAAATGACGTAATTCCCTGTAATTTAGGGAAACATACTTTGTGATTGCATCATTCATTTAAATTTAGTAAGCAATTGTATTAAACGGTACTGAAGATAAATAATTGACAAACAGTTAAGATATCGGTTAAGGTATAAAGATCTCTAGTGGGGTAGAGAAATGATTTGGAATAATTTACATTTAGAACTGTTCGCCGTGCCCTTTTAACTTTGAGAAGACCGGTCCTACTTGCGCCTGCCCACACCGTGATACAGTAGTTTAGAATAAGCTAACAAAATGATTGATAAATAAGTTTTATGATAGTTTTTCGGCTGTGTGACGCAGTTTCTTAGAGATAAAGATTAACTTGCGTACTCTAGACGATAAAAACTGTCAGTGGTGATTAATCACCAAGGCTAAGGGTGTTGCCAATCATTATTACAAGATTTTTAATGTTAACAGTAGTAGTCATTTTATCACAGAGATATGGATAATCACGAGGAGTGCAACGGTGGAATAGCAGACTAAACTGTTCATTTGATGAGTCCTTTTTTATGGAAAATGGCATTGACTTTTTTAATTTTAGCGTTAAAGTGTTATTTCGGAGCCAGCTGGTAACCAGATAAAAAACCATTTGCGCAAAATTAAAAGCCTCCTCCCAATTTTTGCTATAGAATAAAAGCACAGCATTATCTCCAAAAGTTACGATTTTGCCTTTTAAAACCTGGAGATCACAAAACTCGTAAATGTACGTAGGAACAGTGTAGGACCTAGTATGCTACCCTGCGAAACGACATACAGTATCGGCAAGTCATCACTAGTTAGATAGATATCTACAATCACTCTCTGGTATCTGTTACTTAAACAAACAAATAAAAAAGTTGTATCGAAGTTGAATAAAAGCATTAATAATTTAATACGAATTTCTATTTTGTCCAAAATTGACCAACTAAGAAGTATTGGCATTACGTTTCAGAGTTTGGATAAACGGATTCTATGAAATGAAATATGAACGTAAATAATTGAAAATGAAACGTAACATTTCTTTCATAAACTTAAAGTATATTTAATATCATTTAAACAAAAGAAAAATGTTGAATTATTAAAGATGGTATAATAGTCTTGGAAAACCATGTTGACTAATATATTTGACATGTGTAAAATTTAGGTACTAACAAATCTAAAAAATAAATAAAAACGGAGCGGTGGTCCCATCCCACAGGACTCATATCTCAAACACTTTGTGACTTGTTTGGTGAATCAAAGATTTTTAAAGTAATTTTTCCTTGATTTTTTCGGCTAACAATGGCTGATATTAATTTGTGAGAAAATATTTTTATTATACACTTTTCTGTATCACAATGCAATAAAATACATTAGAAAGCAATAATGGGATTATCTCTTAAAGAAATATCTAATCTAACTAATAAAGTATTTGAAAGAAAGAAAAAAAGGAAGACAAACATTTTTTTGAAACTCAAACATAAAACAACAAAAGATATATATAATTAAAAAGACAACTTAAGAAAAAGGAAAAAGATGCATATAAAATAGGAAAAAAATACAAATATGGTGTGTCAGAGGCCAAAAAGGACCCTGTCTCAGCATAATTATTTACCTACAGTTACAGAACATCAAAGTAAATAAAAAATAGGAAAATTGTTAATACGCTATTATTTTTTAGCAAGAGCAAAATGGTGACGGTTGAGACACGGATACTGCGTGGATGTATTTGATAAGGTGCCACACCATGTAAATGAACCGTCATAGAAATTTAAAAAGTTGCTTAATCTTTATGCTCCTTAACAAAAAGGACAAAGAACAAAAAGGCGTGAAGCCTTTATGCTAAAAATTATACTGCTAATAAATATTTTGAAAAGTAATTTTTTTTTATTAATTTTTTACAAGCGTCAAGGAAATTTCTCTTAATTTAAAAAATCGGTAGTACATTAAAGGCAGCCCTTAGAGAGTTTCTTGCGGCTTCTTCTCGGTACAAGGTCTCCCGTCGTAGGACTTACGAAGTCATGGCATAGTTGATGATTTTTAATAAATACATTGTATATGCTCATATTGTATAAGAAGAATTTTATCTTATCTTTATCTTTATTAAAAGCTGTGTATAAAAAAGCCAAAAAAAATGGTGGTAATTACGTTCAATAACAAAGTCGCGTCAGAATTGTTTACGATGTATTTCTCAATCTTTTACTTTAAATGACTGTAGGTAACATATTTTAAATCATTAAATCATTGCATGCGTTGCGTTACTATGCGGTATATATGGTATGCGCATAAATTATTGATTCGATGCTTCTGTTGGTACGCTGATATAGGCCTGTCAACCTGTCAACATGTTCTTTACGTGATTTCGTACTCAAATTATACCAATCTGAAATGGTTCAAAGCGTGGCTTAAAGCGTGAAGTGTTAGTGTTATAACCGTTTAATTAAACCGTAACTTGTTAAGCTATAATAATAAAACACATGAAACATTATAGTGGAATAAGTGGTAATAGAGGTCTTTTTTCAAAAACATTATCAAAACTACACAGTTTTGGCAGAAAACACAGAAGAATATGCATGTATATTAAAGGTCAGAGTCTTGATAAGATAAGGCCGGATAACATTTTGATTGATGCTCCGCATAATAGGTAAAGGAAGTTTCCCCTTGGCGATAGTCAAATTGATTCATGTCCGTTTCTAGAACCTGTAATTTGGCCAACGATAGTAGGTAACTCGGTGCCCTTTGCATTTCAGTTGAGTTCAAGCTCGTGATTAATCACTCCGAGTACCAATAAATCTAATAAATACGTTGCCTAAGCGGAAACTAGCTCCGAGGTCTTTCGGGAGTCTGAAAATTAGTTACTGAAATAATAATATTGATAAATGAATAAAAAGCCAATAATAAGAAGTAATTTTATTAATTGTATGTTTGTAAGATGAATATATTAACTTATTTACTATACTTTTAATATTTTTACTGCTGATTTAGAATAAGTAGATCAGATGAAACATTTTCCTCAACAAAAAAGTAATACAACAAAGTACAAGCAAATAAAAGTGTTGATAACATTATGTAAAGCAATATTAGAATACTAAAGTTTTGTCTATCATAATATTTTTGTAATAGTTGCTATTAGGCAGATTACGTGTAATCGTTACAGTGACTGCCGAAATACTACAAAAAGGTCTGCATGAAACTTATAAAAATATAAATAAAACCGGCATTATCCGCTTAACTTGTTGAATAAATGTATCACAAAGTAAAATGTTATGTTTTGTAATACAACGACTTCCATCCACGAGTAATGTTTCAAAAATCAACCCAACGGAGATTTGTTCACGTAATGTTTATATGCGAATCTCCAGTAAAGTGAAATCAGGTAATTAATTGCCAATTCGCAAAGTGTTCACCAAGGACTTGTCGAATTCGATTCTATTCGATTAATTTAACTGCGTCGTCGGTGCTGCGCCTAAATGAAAACTAATGACCTTATTATTAAACATTTCTTGAACTTAACATAAAATACTATTATAATAACAAAAAATACTATTATAATAACAAAAATGCTATTTATCAGAAGTAATATTAATGTTGATGATTATTAGCTTCTAATTATATTTAAATTTTGTTTACAGTGTTTAGGTTTGGGTATCTGAATATTTCTTGAATACTTAACTAATTTCTAAATTTGATATTAAGTTTAATGTGTCAACGTAAAAAAAAGGAAGCGTTGCACATCACAAAACAAACTTTACACCAGAGCCGACAACCTTTTGAGATTTCGGAAAACAAATCATATTATTTTATTATTAAAGCTACAAATATCCTATTTTCAGAACAACATTCTGTTATAAAGTTATCAATTATTTTAAATAAAATAATATTTATATAAGTATATTATATAGTATAGTATATTCGACGACCGTTTGGTGCAACGGTAGCGATCCTGCCTTTCGCACCGACGGTCCTGGGTTCGAATCCCGGAAGGGGCATATAATTATATGATAAATACGAGCATTTGTACCTGAGTCATGGGTGTTTATATAAGTATATTTTTATGAATATTAACAGCATCTTATAGTGACGCATATCAATATTAAAAATCTTTATTGTTTTATATAAATATATTGACTCGGCCATCGCATGAAAACACGTGTAAATTAAATTATTTAGTGCGAAGAAGATTTTTAATATTGATATGCGTCACTATAAGATGCTGTTAATTATTACGTAACAACTTAATGCTTCGAGTACGGAGATTCCAGACACAATTGCTTTTCAATTGGTATGGACCACGATCGTGGTCTTAGGGACTGGACGTATTAAGACAGAAATTCGCTTAAGTAGGGACTGAATAAATTAATAACCGACTTGGTATTACATGGATCTCACAACTTTTTACCGTAGAACAACTGAGTTGCGAGACTTGGTTTTTTTGACAAGTATTGTTTTTGATGGGATTACATATCTATGTATCATATATGTATGGCTATCCGTTACCCTAGTATCCATAACACAAGCCTTACAGTGCTTACTTTGGGTTAGGCTAATTGGTGTGAATGAAAGAAATATATATTCATTTATTATTTATATTATATAGAACAGTATATAATATTATATTTATATTAGGTATATAAACACTAATAACTTTTTTTTCATACTGTAAATGGTACATTTCGTCATAATATATAGTAGACTAATAAAGAGGCATTTGCTATTGGACAAAGAGCAATAAAAAATTAAAATGAAAGTACTTGGGTAGATTGATCGTTTTAACTGAATCGTTTGATAATACAAAGCATTACTCGGAATCATAACAAATAAAAGCTTTCTAGAAACAATTTAACTTGTCTAAAGAATAAGGCAAGACAACAAGACAGAAAAGTTGAGACGAGGTTTTTTTGCTAGTAAAAAAGTTATTTAGATATAAAAATGTAGCACTTATGTAGCACGGAGCTCGATGGGGCAGTGGTTAGCGCGATAAGCCTTAGAGTGTGCAAATCAAGAAAAATCGTAGGGGCTGGTCATTGGTCAGGTGACCAAAAATTAAAATTTAATGCTCTTTTGTGCATTGGAAAGCAGAATAAGCCGTTGCCGTAGCAACAGCTCTAGCTGTATCTACAGTCGGTAGCACTCGTCAATGGAATTAGGCTCTCGTGGTGAATTATAATTAATTATCTCTACGGTGTTCTCATTCACAGGGATGCATTAATTTAAAGCCTGATTTATCTCTTAACAAAGGAAATTGAATTTCTGCTTATAATATATTGATTAAATCCTCAATTCGAAATCATATCAATTATAATAATTATAGACCCACTTAGCAAAATTTAACCTTCGTTAAATTAGTCTAAATTAAAATTACGATAATATGACTTTTCACAAATAAATAAAATGTAACGTAAATGTGGAAATCCATTGCTGTACAAAAAATATTAATCGTAGAAATCTGTGACTCAGCGCATTCGACGCATTTTTTTTTGCTGTATCCTACTATATAGTAAAAGAAAAATGTCATTCGTATGTGTAACAGTACCTACGTCTAATTTATTTTACCAATAAATTATTTATGATGTTCTATTACCCATTCATTTATTTGTGAAAATAAAGAAAGCAATTAAGCTAATAGGCGAATAAAAATGAAATTAATTCAAAAACATCTATAAAACTTTTATCTTTCAAAGTGCTTATATTAAATGGGAGGTTTTATTTGATTCTCCGCTTCTTGTCGTGGCGTATATTTTTTAATAACGTAATATCACAACATGCTCGATGAGCAAAATTGAGCCGTTCGCAGAGAGCATTTATCGACATTTCAAGCTAAAAATTTCGTTATATCGTGTTAGAGCTGGGCGGGAGGTATCATGTTTTTATATCATGACAATATTGAAAGAGTTTTTTGATTTCATGCGTTAAAGATATTAGCCTCTCACGAAATGAATATTGCGCGGAAATTAATAGTGAAACATAAATAAATATAGAAAAGAAATAATCTTTACTACCTACTATCTGTAAAACAATATTTTTAACATATAAATCGTTAGATTTTACATTACCGACGAACTATCAACAGACTTTCAAAGCATATTATAGCTATAGTTAAAATATCAACTAATGAAATGGTAGCTTCACACTAAAAGCTTAATGGGAATTTGGACATATATCGGTTGCCGAAAAATAAGAATTCCGGAGGTAGAGTGTCAATACGACTACCGGCATTACCCCGACGTAAGATTTTCGATTTTATATTTTTTATTTTATGTGTTTTTTATATGTAGTTTATAAACGTTAATTATGCATTAGATTATTGATCACAGAGACATACTTATTTTTTTTTCTAAGCTAATTTAATAGCATAAATAAATACCCTGTATAAACTACTAACGTTGAGTTATGTCTCAACATAAATTACTTACACAAGTTCATTAAGTTTTTTTAATACATAAACTTTAAGAAATAAACTTCAATATATTGAAAAAAAAGCCCGCCGAGAAGGCCAAAAATTTTTAGGTCAGTGTGTCTGTTATCATTTCTGGTAAATTAAAAAAAAATACTTGTATTAAGTAATATCAACATATGTATGGCAGTAATTCAAATTTACATATCTTCAACTAAACTTTTTTTAAAAATTATGTCCTGTAATAAATAAACTATAAAGTTGTATTTATGTAATATAGTTGTATTATAATCATCCTAAAGCTTCCAGAGATAAAATCCTTGTTTATTCTCATATTCATAGAGATTCAACTTGCTGTTAAGACCACTATCCAGTGGTCGTAACAGTGTAATGTATTTACTGTCAATTCATCGAAGGCGATTGTTCTTGATTGCATTTAATCAATCTGAGTCGAAGACAATATTGGCTCGGATATATTTTTTTTTTGCTTATCATAAATAGCAATGAGTATTATTTTGTAACAAGAGTTAAAAATTGAGCCTTGTATGCATTAATGAAATATACGGTATGTTGCAAAGAAAGTAGTGAAAAAGAACAAATCTTTATAATTATTAAATGAATAGCATAGGCATGTAAACGGAAACTGTACCGGCTCATCCATTTACAGTTGACCGACATCATTCATTAGTGACATCTCGCGGCACGTTCACGGGAATACCTTGCAAGTTGAACAAAGTTGAGGGAATAGTATGCGCATATTGCGCATTTACACGCACCATCGGATGTTGTCAGACGAGAATTGATAATACGAGACAGGATATATTTTTCTCTTGCAAGGGCTCTTTCTATTTTTACTTTTGTGGTAGATATTTTATAAAAACACCTTAAATACTTCGAATTTTCGTTCGTGTTCGGAAGGTGGTTTAATATAATAAATATATTTTTATATTTAACTAGTGGCCCGTCCCGGCTTCGCACGGGTGGACAAAATTCTTTGAATTTTTTGTATTATTAAATATTTTTCCGTTAGCGCCATCTAGCGTCCGGTAGACGAACGACTTGCGGTTAACGCGTTGCTAGGGTAATGTTATTGATACAATGGAAAAAGAACCGGAAAAAGAGCGAACAAACAAACACACAAACCGCTGTGATCTTATATTATAGATTTAAACACCTACGTGCCATTTGCAAAACAAAATTAAACCACTTTAAAGTAATAAATTTGAAAGTTTATTATTGTTTTTATTATTTATCCTGATGTTTCGAATACTTTACGGGTGTTCTGTCTACGATAATGGTATTCACAAGTATGCTATCTTTTAACATTTTGATCTGTCATGTTACTATTTTTTTATTCACAATTGGAAACCCTCTGAAGCGGGTTTCAATCAATACTTACCTTAAAGTAGCCATGATGAGTAACTATTCTGAAAACCTGTCTAATGTAACATGTCCCGATTAGATTGGACGTTCTTAAAGACTATCCGAGATGTCCGGATATTAATTTGAGCCGATAATTACATCCTCTTATTAAGCGAGACTCAAGAAAGACACCGAATTTTCTTGATTCTCGATGTGTGTAACAATGAACCAGGATGTGTGATAGATAAATGCTAGCACATTCTAAGCACATTCTTCTATTCTAATCATACAATGAGCCAAAATATCTGATCTTAATGAATTAGCCGAAAGTTGGCGTGTGTTAACGTGCCTATTGAAGCTCAAAGAAGCTCGAGATTAACATAATTTGACACCTATCTCGGTCTCATTGGATACTTAACCTCAATATCCAAACGCGTAAGTCCTCAGCAGTTGCCTTTCACGATTCACAGTCTGTATTAAACTATACTATCCTCTACATTCTCAGAAATAACTGAATCTTGGTATAAGATTCAAACACTCTTTTTTTCTTTTAACATTTCGTATAGCTTTTGCTTAAGAGCAGGTGTCTGCATAAGTTGTACACAATCGTCAGTTTAGTAAATACAATATGAAGTAAAATAAGATATGATAAATTCAATCATTTTGCATAATCAGTGGCATAAATACAACGAAGATATTGGATTTCTGTGTTCATATTTTAATGTGGTAAAATTATAGGCCTACCTATCTATCTAATCTATATAAGGCATTATTTTATACACACCATCCAATTTTTTTCTAGGTATAACATATCATTCAAACATTTCATATTTGAAAAAAAAAATTGCAACAACAAAATATTTTGCAGTTCAACAACCACCCGAAATGTTTTGAATAAAACAGCGTCCTAGCGAGTTGCGCAATGAAATCTGTAACCCGGGGACCTACCAAGGCGCAAAACCTTGTGTTCACGCATTTACGTCGCACAATTACCTACCTAACGAAATGTGTTCACACTTGCAATTGAAATCGAGGGCGAAATTAAACGTCGGGCTTATGTGAAGGAGGCCCAAAGCCTTGAGAACTTAAAAATAATAATAATTCGTGCATTTGACGAAGTGATGAAGTGAAAAAAAAAGTAATAAAATTAAACACATTGTTCATAAACGTGCAAGACTGTTTAGGGAGAATTTGCCTACACTTTGAAGTAAAGTGATTGTTTTCAAACTTCATGTAAGTGTATTTTGTTTGGATTTATAATTAATTATATTGGGTTGCAGTAAAGCTATGTGTGTGCAGGGCGACTAAGACTTGTGAAATTTTTCACATAAATATAAAACTCTATTAATTGTACATTTTTTTATCCTATCGTGTAAAACGGACAAAATAACAGTTTTTTACTCTTCGCTTTTCCCTCCAGTTTCGGTTTTAATGAGTGATAATAGGCTTTGGTACTTAGAATAATTCTGCTGAAAAATATGAAATGTGTATCTAAACCTTGAATTTATTGATGCTGTTGGATAAAGTGGTTAAAATGAATGTTTTGTACTTCTGTTATTTTTTCTCCGACTTTAATTTTAGATATTTTTCAAATATTGAAATGTCGTACCGTTGAATTTATTGCTTTGTTATACTGTTATACCTATTTCCGAATTGCCTATGCGATCCCGATACTTTTTAGATTCTGTGATTAAAAACAGCCTTTGCTTTACTCCAACCAATTATTGTACATAAATTGATGCAATTTTTTTAAATTTATTTATCTTTTATCAAAAGTGTTATCGATTAATAACGTTATCAAATAACAGAAAAATACCTTCTTCAAAATGACGTTCCTAATCTTTTTTCGTTCAAATTTGCAACTTATGAAAATCATTACGGAAATACGGTCGTGCAATCATCTGCTACAACACCGTGCGTAGCGTGAGCGCAAAGCAGATCTACAAACGTTTAGATTTAGGTGAGCTGATGCGTGGACCGGTTCGTAGGACCAGCTCACATATGTGAATCGTGATCTGATCTGCGGCTCACAGTTTTTTGTTGAGTTACCCATGTCTACCTTTCATACAAGATCATCGCGTAAAGGTATTTTTAACATGGTAATTTTTCAGGATATCTTCTATTCGGTCCCTGAAAGTTTCCCTTGGTCTACATTTACCGACTTGCCGATTTATTATACAAGCGAGTTTCTAATAAAAGTATTATAATTTGTGCAGATTATTTACCTAGAATATGAAGATAAAGATATTGATATGATTATGCTACACAGCTTATGAAACAGAGAAAAAAATTAACAGGTGTGTTATCATTATAAGAGCGGTTATCCAGACACCTGAGACAAATCAAACTTTATCTTATTAAATTATTAAAAAAGCAAAAGATAACACATCATTTAATCGTATCAAAGGATTATTAAAATAACTATGGCAAAAAAAACGAAAAATACACTAACTTGTTAAAAAAGTTGCGTTACTAGTCAACACTAAATTAAAATAATAAAATTGTTACTGATTGAGGTGAACCTATAGGTTGCGTTGAGAAATCATTTATGAATTAATAGTAGGATTTTTTTTCTGAATAGTTTGTTTTATAATAGGGCTCTTATATCCTTTATGCGGCGCCACGTTGAATTCACTGTCACGTTATATAGTATAATCATCGGGAAATCAGGGCGTTCATACGATAACTCATTTGCGACAATCAGACACATATATAGCCTGTCAACTTTATTCCATCCCGTGGCTATACCGTAGTCGGGTAAAAATACAATAAATATCAAAATTACTTTAGTCAGTAAACGAAAAAACTAAGCGACAACAGAAGCAACATCGTCTTTCCGTCATTACCAAATTATTTTTGAATTAGATCATACCTGGCAAATGTAATGAACGGTTTTGTAGTTTTTGAAGATCTTATTGGACATCTTTTAATGAAATCTCAGTTCTAATGTTTACTCTGAGCTGAACAGTCCAATAAAAATATATTCTAAAATAAGAGACATAGTCTGTAAAAAACTGTTTAATACACATGAAAAGTCTTATCATAAAATAAGATAAGACTTTTCATGTGTATAAAAAATTAGTAGCAATCTTACTTTCCTTCGTTTACAAGGTATATGCTTAATTTCGTTAGGCGTTTTTTTACATACAGTTTGTTCATATATATTGAATAAGTTTAATGAACAAAATGAATAAATAGAACCACTTTTACACGTCGTGTTTATTCTTGTTCTTTTATATTTAATCCTGACGTTTCGACTCTTAGGATGACATCCTTACATCCTGATGTCATCCTAAATATGCGATAGTGTAAAAACTAAATATGAAAAAAAAACTTACGACATGGCATATATCGAGGCCTGAAATTCCATCAAAAAGTTGTATACCGTAGTCCCCGCAAGTAGTCCCAAAAGAGAACAAACCAATGCTATCAAAGCAGATTTTTTATTCCCACCGATTATCCAAATTAGAACAATTGGAGATAACATATACAATTGCATATCCACTGCAAGATACCACGTGTGACCGAGACACTGAAAAATAAATTAAAATTATTTTTGTAGGTATTTGAACCTTAAATTCAATATGTAATATTTGATGAAAAGTATAAACTTTTGACTTATGTTTTCGAATAATAACCTAATATTATTAAAGAACATGGTTTCTAAACTTCAGATCGAAATAAAATTTACTTTTGATTAACCTGAGCAGGAGTATTAGTCTTCAGAAACTAAGCTTAAATTATTATATAATATAAAGCATCCGGGTAAATAAATTTACCAAATATCCGTATAAAGCTATATTATGAACGTATAGTAATGTAGTCCACCAGTATTGTCGGCAGTCTTCGGTACTTTTTGCAACTACTCCCCAGTAAGGGCCATCTGATATGTGGTTTTGAAAAGATGCTTGAAGCAATATTCCTGTAGCCAGCACAGGAAACATGCGAAGAAGATGATTTAGATAGAAAAAATGAAGTTTCTTCAAAAAAGCCACAAAATTGCACCTCAAGCTTAGTTTAAATTAATAATAGGTCTTTACCTATGAAATTGCCGTTCTGCCGTGTTATTTCAAATCATAATATATATATTTTGGGGTGATAATAATAATTTCCAATTAATTTTATTTTAAAAACATGGAATAGGTAGTTTTCTTTGGATAATTTTGTATAGCCTTAACTTAATATTTTAGTAGTGGGTGAATTTCAATAGTGTTAATAAAATGACCCGGTACATATAAATATCTTTGTCAATTGTTTGACCGCGATGAACTTCGAAACTACTCAACCAATTTTGATGTTTTTTTTGCTGCATTTGTTTCGACGTAGGACACAGGATACGTTTCATATTATTTTAGACCATAGCAACGCGTGGCCGGATCAGCTAGTATATATATAAAAATTCCCTGTCACAGTGTTTGACCGCGATGAACTCCGAAACTACTCAACTGATTTTGTTAATTTTTTTCACATTTTGCAAGATTTGTTTCGATTTCGGACACAAGATAGCTTTCATTTTTAATTTAAGACACAGCAACACGTGGTCGGGTCAGCTAGTATAAAATAGATTAAATTCTGACTACTTAATGAGATGGGTAATTATGTAATCATGATTTTATTACTATATTTCTTTTCATAAAAGTCGTAAAATTATTGTCAATAGTCTGACTTATAAAATTAAGACACAGCCAAAATATAATTTACAAATAACTGGCATGCTAAAATGAATGTAGATAGAGCCAGGCAAGGGATCAGTATGAATAATACATGACATTCGGAATGTAGCTTTGACTTTTCCTCGTGGAAAAACATTTTTCCTGTTAAAAGCAAAACAAAAACACATTAGGGTTCTTATAATAACTTAAATACGCTGATCAATTGAAAGGTTCAAATAAGGATGAATGTGGTATTCAATCATGAAAATAAGGAGATAAAAGATGTTGAGCTTTATATGAATTCGCATTTGTCATGTTGAGTATTTTTCCTATATAATACTTAGATATAAACTGTCACTGTTACTTCTAGAAGCTTTCAAACAATATATAAAAACAAGTACATTGTCAATAGATAATGAGATAAAATTAAATACTAAAAGTTATAATATAATAACACTCTTAGAATCCTAATTCTAGTGATATAGGACAAATCTTTGCAGCTTTTCAATTAAGCGAAATATCTATCCGTAAAAACTGAAATGTCTAATCACCGAGTGCTGTTCGGTGCTGGATATTGAACGGTCTGGCAACTCCTTAAAATGCTTAAACTGGGGGCAAGACAAGTGTGGAGTGTTTGGTTCTGCAGGCATTTATGAAGGCGGTGCATGTTGCGTATTTTGCGGATATTACAGTTTCCTAATAATGACTTGGAATTGAGACTCATATAAAACGTACAAACGTATGAATTGCGTGATTGCACAAATTGTAATAAACATTTATTCACTGATTCTCATTACAAAGCTTATAGACAATAGAGCTTCCCCAACCCTCTCGTTCATATTTTTGCTATCCGGGTGAGTACTTTCAAATTATCTAACAAAAAATATAATTATTGCATAACTGTTTCTTCTTTATTGATTGTTCGATACCTGTGAAATTATTACACTTCGTATTACAGGTCAGACAATGAAGAGACGGCACTGACATCAGTTTAAGAAATACTTGATGGGTCTCTCAAGGTCTCGGTAGCTAAGTTGGAAGAGCCCGGATAGCAAACGATGTGGGTTCGATTCCCACATGACACCTGAGGCAAGTTGAAAGATGAAAACTTTCGTAATTATTATACATAATAATCTAAAATCTAAGATCACAGTGGTTTGTGTGTTTGTCTGTCCGCTCTTTTTCCCGCTCTTTTTCGATTGTACCAATAACGTTACCATAGCAACGCGTTAACCGCAAGTAGTTCGTCTACCGGAAGCTGGATGGCGCTAACAGAAAAATATTTCAGAATAGAAATAAATTAAAGAATTTTGTCCACCCGTGCGAAGCCGGGACGGGCCGCTAGTAATATAAATAATAGCGTAATAATTTTCTTAAAAAAAATATTTGCAAATAGATGCTTAAATAACAAAATAATATTACAAAATATTAATCTTTAACTTGTTAACTTTCATGTAGAATATTATTCATTTGGTACTTAATTCAATATTTGTTTCGTATTTGTTGGCACACTTCAGATATGGCTCCTACTTTTTACAATGATAAAAGCAATTTAGTTAAGTATTTCGAATTTATTCATTTACGTGAATCCTCAAATCTGCAGAACTTAATGCCTAATGTATTTACGAAGCAGAATAATAATCATTAACAGTTTGTAAAACAGCAGGACAGAGCTTTCCCTCCTAGGGCGGTATCATAATAAAATATAATATAATTATCTCATAGAGCGGCATAATAAAAGCAGGTATCGCGTATCCAATTTGAAACCAATTTTCCGTATTGGTAAGCCCTGAATTTTGGTTTCAAATCTTGTATTACTTCACTTACGTAGATTACGCAATATTGTTTAAACGTAGTGGATTGTGTCTATTGATACATCCGAGCTACTGTACTGGCTTTGACACTATCGCATAATGTTTGTGTAGTCTTTGGTAACAAGACTTATATTTTGAAACTCAAAAAATCGTTAATTAAGACTAGCTGACCCGGTAACGCGTTGCTATGGTAACGTTAATTGATACAATGGAAAAAGAGCGGACAGACAAACACACAAACAACAAATTTGTGATTTTAGATTATAAACTAGCTGACCCGGTAACGCGTTGCTATGGTAACGCGTTACTATAGTAACGCGTATACAATAAAAAAGAGCGGACAGACAAACACACAAACAGCAAATTCATGTTCTTAGATTATAAACTAGCGGCCCTTCCGCACGGGTGGACAAATTTTTTTGTGTTATTAAATATTTTTCCGTTAGCGCCATCTAGCGTCCGGTAGATGAACTACTTGCGGTTAACCCATTGCTATGGTAACGTTATTGATACAATGGAAAAATAGCGGGAAAAAGAGCGGACAGACAAACACACAAACCACTGTATTCTTAGATTATAGACTAGCGGCCCGTCCCGACTTCGAACGGGTGGAAAAAATTCTTAATTTTTTTTTATTTTAAATATTTTTCCGTTGGCGCCATCTAGCGTCCGGCAGACGCTTTACTTGCGATTAACTCGTTGCTATGGTAACGCATATACAATGGAAAAAGACCGGGAAAAAGAGCAGACAGAAAAACACACAAACTTATAGATTAAGTAAGTAGAATTTTGTAATATAATGTTATATTGTTTTAAATTTTCATGGTCACTAAGTGATTAAAACGGGATTATTAATATATTTTTGTTCGTGTAAATAGTGAATTTACAGGCAGTGGTACCGGTATCGAGTGTAATAAAAGCCTAAAGACGTAAGGTAAACAGATATTGCTACTAATAACATTCACCCGTAAAAAACTTGAATTCTTCCGAAATGTCGAAGCCTCAAACATTAAAAACATAGTAATTGTTCCGTTTTAATAAATACTAAAATTATAATAACTCCATACGACTACGACTTTGAAAAACTGTTCGTTTTGACATATTTTTTGATGCCTGAATTTTTTTTGCAAGAATTGGTACAACCTGTATATAAATATAGTCACGTTAATGTTAAAACTGTTACAAGCTTAAAAAGAGAATAAAGAACCATTCGCTGAGCCTGATGAAAATTTCAATATCTATTTGGAATTGCAAATTGTTTTCAAAAAGTCCTCGTGGCTACGTTTGAGTGCGATAAAAATCTGGCCAGTGAACAAATGTACCAACTCACGGCTATTTTTGGTTGGATATTCATTTCTATTACGTTGCAGAAAGATATTTTTATTTTATTCTTTATTCTGCAATAGGTGATACCAGTTATATTACAGAACGTGAACTAAACTTAAATGGTAAAAAGTAAACTGACTTATTATCCTTTTTTCAAATAAAAGTGACAGTATGAATTTTAGTCCAGGTTCATAGTAATGTACTAAAGTAGGCCTGAAACACATAAAAAATCTATTGAAACAGTAATTGGACCATTAAAAATTTACTTAAAATAATATTTCATATGAATAAAAATAATATTATTATAATAGTAACAAAAATCACTGAAATATGAAGTTTTGACGTAATATAGGAAAGAAAATTTTACTTCGATTCTAAACTCACACCGATGTCTCTTTGGTGAGTTTTATTATTCCAACAATACTCTAAAGAGAATAAATCGCGCAGAATACCGGAAAGCTGAGTGTATGTTGTCAAATATGCAAAAGTTACTGTCGCGTTTGAGTGAAGATTTTAAATTGAGACCTTACTTTTAGAATATTAATGTCTGTCGTACAAATATTAAACCAAATGCGTTAATTATGTTTGCACATTTAAAAACTGATGATTCGGGTTGATACTTAAAATATTGAAATCATATATCGCAATCTGTAACGATTTCGATACTACCTCCACTGGCAATACGTATTTATAAAATACAATAATAGAACCCTATGATAGACTACTCAATTTCAAACGATTGTCTAAAATATTGATCATTAATATCATTCCATATTTCATAAAGATTAACTTTAATATGTTTTTGCTTTTATTTATTTTATATAACATTTTACCATTAGTGAATAAACACACCCAAATTCCATAATATTTAGAAATAATCATACACTTTGTCCTATATGTTAAATAGCAAAGAGAATTAAAGCCTACTCTTCATAAATGACAAAATGTCAGTGTAATATTTTATCTGTTTTAAAAGTGTTGTAAAAAAAGTTAAATCCTAAAAGAAAATTCTTATCCCTGAAATTTATAGCTGACTTGATTATTGGAAGATCGAATCCAAAGGTTCACTTACGTAAGATATACTTATGTATCAAGTTTATTGGTTCTCTTTTTACACAAATCGCTGAATAATCTGGGACTGCCGAAATACAATCGCATGTCATTTTAAATAATGGAATCGGTGCTAGCTTGGGGCTTTTAACATTTGTCAAATACTATATAGGGTACAGTGTATATAAGCTTTATTATACTGCTTTACAAGATGGTGAAAGGGTTAACTTGTGAATGTACAGTGTTTGCAAATACAAGTTGTAATAAATTTCTTTTAAATTCCTTTTTAACTTCTTTATTTAATTAAACCTGCGAGTAATTATTTTTCAAACATACCACATTTACTGGCTGATAAGTTATCATAGCTAAATTGATTTTTTTGCCGTCTTCATAAAGTCGAGTATAATAAAACAAAACATAAATTTTAAAAAATAAATATTTTTTATATCTTTACAAAAATGAGTCATTTATAAAGATTTTTTATATCTTTACAAAAATGAGTCGTTAATATGGACAAAATCATAAGATTTTCTCTCTTAAAATATAGTCAAATAGCTGATAATCAGCTATCAGCAATTATTTCTTTGTAAGCAGTATGTGTAAGAATATACTTAATGATGTAACCTTGTGCTTCTTAAGGTAAAAACGTCACATAGTTTGCTCTCTACAATTAAATTCATATTCCAACAATTATTTATTAGTTTTGTATAAATTTAATTTATTTTATTTATTTAGGATGGGTTTGCTTTTGATCCCAATCAAGCCCGGGGGCCCAGACAGAATCCACGATGAAACGAGCTAATCTAGAAGGTAATGTAATGGCGATATCAAATCAACAGTTTAACAAGAATGTAAATATGTATTTGCATTTATTTACGTAAAGGTATATTGAAAATTATTTTTTTACCTCACACGCTCGGAATAGTTTAGTTTGTCATTCAATTTCTTCGTGGAAAATTGCCTAGAACCGCTAGCGTTGAAAAGTATTTTAAAACTAGAACCTTTCAATTCAAAGAAAAACACACATGGTACGCTCCGAATCGTCATTATAGCCTTCATAAGTTACATTTTATTCTTATTTAAATTAATACTATAATACAACGTTTTGGTTTTATTAAATTATTTAAGTTCCTTGAATCATAAAAACAACAGGAATAAATAATATTTAGAATATAATATTTATTATTAGATTTTTTTTTATGTATGCTGTCCCACCGCACCTAATAAAGAACTATGAAAGTTATTATGGTATTCTTAGTCAAAACACATTGAATAGAAACTAATTTAAAAAAATGACCATCATTATAATTTTAATTTAAATAAACCAACTTATTTAAGCTGTTTTTCTTGCACCTAAAAATTTCTAGCTATAGTGAGATGAAAAATTATGTGTTTAGCTCGGCAGAAAAGTTTTTAGCATCTCGTACCTTGGAAACCCTCGCTACACTTAGGATTCTATCTTTGAACCGCTTGCTCAGGTAGAGGTCACTCGCAGCCAAATCTCAACTTTGCAGCCTTGCATAACAAATTACTATTTTCGAGGCTGAATGAGATGATAAGATAACGCTATATTTTTAAATAAAGTAATAACAGTGTACAAAATCAAAATCAAAATCAAAGTTACTTTATTTCATAGGCCCTTGCGGGCACTTAATATCGTCAATTTTACAAAAATTAAGGAAATATTCTACTTAAATCAAGATAACCCGTGCGCTAGCGGCAAGTACATTCGCGGAGTTGATGCCGCGCATGTAATCGCCACGAGCGACCCGATTCCGAACGCAGGGCTAACATGAGAAGAATCGGGCAAGAAACTCATGTGCCAAAACTCTTATAAAATCGCCAAATGTCTTAAAAATTGTGTATATTACAAAACGATTCAGAGAACACACCAATTCATTTCTTGCAAAGTAAATGTTTTAAAAATCAGACATTTGTGTTGAAATATTTTGTAATTAACAGTACCGTAACTACTTTCAGTTGTAAGAACAATTCCAAACTCGTTCGGCTCTGGTTACGCATCATTGACTGTACACATTGTAAGACATGTAAAAACGACAGTCACGATTTGTGAAGGTTTTCGAATATATTATGCATGCCTTTCGAGAGAATACTAACTCTTGATATTCTAACTGAAAACTTCAAATTTTGAGCTCTATTTGAATGTAAATGTATAGTACTTACATTAAATTGTAAGCGTTAGTTAACCCGTAGTGATAAGCGTTATTTCTTCACATCTTGAGTAATTAGCTACCACCTTATGCGTCGCTACTAGGATTTAGTGCTCTACTCCATAAGAGTTATCATTGTTTTACGTTGCTTCTACATTTTCACTAAACTAAGGAAAGTCCGGAATAGGCAGAAATATATGATCGAAGGGAATAGGGAATAGATAAAATATTTTTTTGATTCGATGTGTAAAAATATGCTGAGTAAGCAATTATCTAAAATACAGCAGTACGAATGACCTTACCGTCTCGTCAAAGAAATTATATCCGACATATTTATCACAGGTCACGACGCATAATCGAATGCTTATCGCGGTCAAGGTCGTGGTATTTTGACTAACAATCAGTAGAGATTTATGCCAAGGGTTAAATGTTAAAGAACAGTATCGAATAAACCCTAAACAAATTAAATACTTAAGAAATACAATAGTTAATATTCTTTAAGGATAATATGAAGTTTTTAAATATTACACTATTAAAAGTTAATCAAGAACATTGGGTACTAGAGAATGGTTATTAAAAACGATGCAAAAATAACAAATGACATCTGTTTCAGATATGATTGGAACAGGTGATCACAGAAGTATGGATAAAACAAACGTCGTATGACTCAAACGAATATTTACATACGAAGTATGAAATACAATGATTATATTAACGTATTTAACGTCTGCTACTAGAAATGTTTTATATAAATATTATCTTGAATCTGGTAGGAGACAGGTAGATTTTCTCTTTGCCAAAACCACTCAGCAATTAAAATCATCCAGGGTGTTAAAATATGAGCTGTACATCTAACTTCGTTTTTAATGAACTCCTTATCTTATAATTTAGAAATAGCCAAAAAAATCTTTTTCACAGCATATCTGGGTCATATCACACAGTTCCGTTAATATATGTAGGAGTCCAACGTTAGGTATGAGTTATGTATGTTCACCGAGACCTTCCACCAGGATTAAATTTTTGGTTTTTGAAAAAAAACTTGCAGTATTCACGGTCTCGTCTTGATAATAATAACACTTTTTTTTATGTTTATGTATATGATCGTTTGATGTGCAGAATAAAATTAGATCTCTAATTCCTTATTGATTTGTTATCTTGTATACGTATGAATAACATTTGATACAATGCATTCTTGCGTACTAAGCTGGCAAATATTCAAGCTCACTCTATGGTATTAGTATACAGACTCTGTGGATTTATCATAGGGTAAAGGCACCAGTGGTCAGCCTCATAACGACTTTTTGAAGTTTGAACAGTTGCCATTTCTACAGCATATGTCGGATAATGAAATCTTCAACATGATTGTATTTATTGTTTATTATAGTTTTAAACAATATATATGTCAAAAACAATAATTTTCCTTATAAAATATATAATTACGTTTAAACAAAAAATGGCACTTTGTCCCAGTGGACAGCCTCTAAAAACCAGTAAACAGCCTCGATGAATCCAGTGCTCAGCCCTTGTAAGTATGTAATAGTTGTAAAATGTATATTGATAATCATTGATTATAAATATGAATTTTGTAACTATTTCAGGTAAAACTTAAGTATTGCTTATAGATTCTCATACAAATAACTACATTCGTCCCTAAAAATACTATTTAAATAAGATCGTGGCTGAGTACTGGATCTTCAACACCCAGTGATCAGCCGCATGAAAAAATAATTTAAAATGTGGCTGATCACTGGGTTTTTCGACCATTAGGAAATGTTTGTCGTACTAAATTTGGAAATTTATATTTATCGGTTCCAATGGTCGTCTTGTAATTTCAAAAATAATCGAAAAACTCGGTTATCAGCCCCGGGGCTGTCCATTGGATCTCTTGTAAAAAAGTAATATCCAATGGTCAGCCCCCTCAATTTATACGTAAAAAAGCGATATTTTTATTAAAATTTAATATAATTTAATACATGAACTAATTTATAAAGCTACCATGTAGAAACCACAATCACATTTCATAATAAAATAGGTTCTTTCTTAACTGTTAAGAGAACACTGCGTGTAGTAAAAAATATGGCGGACTTGACACTATTGCTCTTGTCGTTGGACAGCACCGATATGAACGAGTTTATTTCTACCCCCTGATCCCCTGCCGCTCCTGTCGCGTGACACATTAACCAATGAGGAATGAGAGCGTCTATTTAAGTGTAAATGATTTGTTTATTCTGATTATAGCAATATTTATGGCAAATATACGATGTAAAAGGCTGAGCACTGGTGCCTGGCTGGCCACTGGTGCCTGGCTGGCCACTGGTGCCGTTACCCTATACCTACTAAGATGATAATGGGGCGTATAAATTTCTAACTGTGATTATAACTTATATACACCCCTGTGAACTCCTATTATGATGTTGTAGGTAAATTTTGCAGCTTATGGGGTACCATCAGATTGTTTAATTTATATATACGATTTTTTCTTACCGACCCATGAATTTTATACGTCTGTAGCTGTTATATTTGGAGAATATAATTACATAATCACACAAAGCCAGTTTGATGAACAAAAGTGACGAAATTTCAACAACTATTTGTTTAAACGACCGTGAGTTCATCTGATAAAAGTAATGAAACGCATCGAAAAAATCATTTTATTGTATCTTTGTTTTTTGTTCCCAGTAAGAATCATAAAATATTTCTTACACGAATATTAATATACAAGAAACAGGAATAATACATACATAAAATAATAAAGATATATTTCAAATGTGTATCTGCAATGAAACGGCTTTAGCAACACACTTCAAATAAAGTAAGTACACAGAAATATATTTGATAGGCTACTTAAAAGCTACTTAACTGGGAGCAAACATTTTTTGAAATTACAAGGGGCCAAAACAACACAAAAAAGACTTTTAACTCATCTTGCCTTTACAACAAATGCGGTAACGATTTCTAATTTATATTACGATCTACTAAAAGTCACTTATCAGGAATATATTTTGTACGTCGCCGAGACAACACTGTTATAGAAGGTAATTAGAAGGTTTGAAATACAACATGTTTGTTTGGTGATTTCAGTACGCCTTCTTAAGAAACCGTTCCACTTGTCTAATCTTTGCAAATTTATAAGACTTTATTTCGCCTGGTATGGATAAAAGAGCCCAGGAGGATGTAATTTATACTGTTTACAGTAAATGCTTCGATCGTATTGACCATACTTTGCTCAATAAAAAGCTGATGTTTGATTTGCTTAGGTGGGTTATTATTTTATATAGATAACCACACTGAGGCCTTGGCACTGTGTGGTTACATATCAACCGTGGGTGCCATCCCGTCTGGTGTACCATAGGGTTCCATTTTGGGACCGCTGCTTTTTAATATATTTGTTTCAGAAGTCTTACTCTGTTTCCTGAACCTGAGATATTATTATTTGCTGACGATATGAAACTATTAAAAACTATATATAATGTTGGTGACGTTAACGATCTAAAGGCTAATCTTCTTCGCTTTAAGACATAGTGTGCTTACAAAAAACTAGACCTTAATGTTTTATAATATTTTCTCATATCCTAATCACTCTGCCACTGCACTAGCCTATAGGCTATAGCCTATAGCAAAGTTAGATGTAAGACTATTATTCATGTTATTATGACAATAAACTCTTTTTAGACAAACACATAGATTGTATCGTGAAAAAGGCATCTCAGGTCATGGGTTTTCTATTGAGCCAAGGACATAAATAAAAAAAATACTTTAAATCTTGTATTGCGCATATACGAGAACAAGAACATACTTAGAACATGCATCCCAAATTTGGAACCCTTAATATGAAAGTTTTAAAACAGGAAAAGAAGACATACAAAAGCAAGCAAGCAAGAATAGAAAATTAATTGATGATAAATTAATATATAATAATTAGCACATCGAACTATTTGATGCAATATGATGGACTAGTTTAAAAATAAGATCTCATATGTGACCATATTCTGGCGAATAAATGATTTGAATTGATAAGGATAATGTCTGCAGAAAAAAGTTTAAAATATAGTATAAAATTATAAGTAACATTTTGATTAATTTCAAACTTTGAAATTCTATTTCGGAACCAAACGATCAATCCATTTAAAAAAAAAAACAACAAGTGTTAATAAATATTAAGCACAATTGCTATTTTTTCTCACCTATTTATAATGTAGTTATGAGGTGAAAACAATGACGACAGAAAGATAACGCTAAAATTGGAAATATAAATTTGTAAATTCATTCAAACATGAAAATGTAAAAGTACTGAATAGGTATATCCAAGTTGAATATTGTTTATTTACTTTTAGTTGAAATTTAAATATAGAATTTTACATGATACAAAGCGATCACAATTTTTCTTAACGCCTGTGAATTATAGTTCATTTGTTGTTGTACAATCAATTAATCGCTTAAAATAATGTGCGTTTTTATGATATCAAAAAAAAAGTGAAATTTCACTTTCACCTTAAAACCATGTCACCTGATTTGCTGCCAGGGTCTTAATCACCAAGGTTTTTATTCCTTTCATCAAGCTTAACCAGAACGTTAACCTTACATACTGCCTAGGAACTAAGTCACAGCAGTAGATTTAAACAACTTTGCTGGTATTCTGCAATTCAAAATACGATCGAAGGAATATCAACTCGATAAATTTATTGTAATATTTAAAAAAAAGGCCTTCATATTTACCATATTTTATTACCACATTTACCTACTTAAGTTTCCCTATTTTGTAGAAAAATTAAACTTGCCTCAGAAGGCAGACGGGATTTGAGCTCACAATCCGGGCGAATGCTTTTCCATTTGAGGTGCCGAGACTTTGACGGACCCTTTCAATTTTTCCAAGTACTTTTTAAGCTGGCTAAGATAAAGCGCGGGTAATTTAGCGTTATTTTCTGAATTCAAAAATATCAGCTCATACTTAAATAATTTAGAATATTAAAACTACACTATTTAAGTCAAATCATGAAGTAGTTCCAAGGTAATATTGTTGCTAGATGTTGGTAGAACAAACACATGAACTTATTACCTGCATTCATAATAGATTTAAGCTTTTACAAAGAGAATTAGATTGGTGAATTACACTTTGTCTCGTAATCTATATAATTATCTATATTCCTATGTTATTATATAACAACATACATGTATATAAAGACTGTGTAATATCGTTATAATTCTGGATGGTAATAAATAAGAGACCTTTTCTAACAAAACTTTGTCTATATCTCAAAATATCCACTCAGTAATAAAGAATTTATTCCTGAAATGTACGAGAATTTAGTGTCGGTCTCGTTTTAGCAGTTGTTTAAGGCCTCTAAACGAAAGAAAAGAGATATTTTTTTATCTTATTTGAAAACGCCTTTACATAAAATATACAGAGGGAAAGCAGTTGTTGCTAATACATTAATTATGAAACAGTATACACCTTACTTGACTTTTACCTTTGTTCCTTGTGTTAAGCGATTCACAACGCATAATTCCATCAGCATTGATTAGTAGTTATTTTTAAATAATAAACCTCTATTTATCTTTATATTAAATATAAAAATTAAAAAAACTTTTATTTTTAATAAGCTATTTCTTGGAGCTTTGTGGATAATTCTGATAAACATTATGTAAATTTCACCTCGTGTTATATTGTAAGCAATTTGTTTAGTGTATTAAAAAAACCGTTGTGTATACTTATTTTCGCACGTAAGAAGTTATACTTCTTTATCGTTACCAAACAAAGATAACTAAAAATTTCCTCCCGTGTGCTTTGTATGTGAAAAGAAAGATAAATTTTATAAATTATATAGTGATCAGTAAGAAGCATCAAAAGATTAACAGACTTTCTATATATTTGTGTACAGAATCAAGTCATATATCAAAAACCATTAAAATAAACAGTTTAACCAATAGTAAAGTAAAAATAATAATAATTTATATTATAAACAAATAAGAATACATACCGACAGTCAACCTCAAATCAATAAACGCACTTAAATAAGTTTATAAAATAAAAACTTCTTTTAAATAAAATTGTTATATTGTTTTTATATAATATAAAATTGCTATTATAATTTTATATAAATTATAATAACTATTTTATACACACACACACACACATATTCATAATTAGTGCAACTTCATCCTGCTGGTTTATTCTATGTCGCTTTTGCGGTCAACTTCAACATGATAATTTTGTGTCTCTGTTAAAATTTCACTCTCTTTTTTTTTAATAACGCGCCTGACGAAGTATAACTTAAAAATCTCCTTATTGTTCGTCGTGTCATCCAAAACCGAAAAAAGAAAAAATTTATTGATTCCTTTTAATTAAAAAATATCTAAATAAGTGAAAATCTTAATTCCTGTTTTACAAATTTAAGAAACACGAGATATCGCAGTTCGTCACTTACCTTCGCTTTTAAAAACCCTTAGGGAACGTAGTAGCAAATATAGTATGAGATTCTAATAACTCTAAACTTTATTTAGGAGAAACGTGTAATATCAACCTAATAAGGTATATTAATTTAATTCTGTAACAAAATCTTTACTAATAAATGTTATTTATTTATAACAGAAACATGGGTTCATTTATTGGAAAATAGCCTTCAGTTCAACTTATATTAATATCAATATATATTTTTATTTTTGGATACACACTAACTTTTGCTGCTATTTACTTTTTCAATTTAAAGATAGCATCACAAACTTTTATATAGATGTAAAAGTAATCATTTTCTCTGAAAATCTCTTTTTGAAGAATTAAGGCAAAGTTCATTATCATATAGAAAGCTGAGGAAAGTAGGTTTTATTGTATTTTGATAGGTAAAATTACATTTTCTTCTACAACAGGGGTATAAGAATAATAAGCGGGGTAAACAGCTGAGTATATGCATCGATACAATAAAATCAAATTAAGTGCAATTTATCTCTCGTAAACTATCATCGATAAATTACCTATAAATGGTTTATGAGTTGTTTCATTCATACAGAAATTGTTATAGCGCATCAATTATTTTAAGCGGATCTTCATTTGTTATATTTCCATAATAAAAGCGTTCAATTGCTAGATTTTAAGAGCACAAATTCATGCGCATTTTTCCTGTTTATGATAAACTTTTCACTATAAACTTTGTATGTTTGGTTATATAACAACGGATTTACTAACACCCTAGCTAAACAACCTGAAGGACTTACAGTATTACTTTTTTAACCAAATATTTTTTACTATAAAAATCACCTTGTCTTAGGGAGTCAATCCGGATTAGAACTTATGGCCTTTATCAGCTCTGGGTTTTAGTCCTGCGTGACATCTAAGATATGTTGAATTTCTTGTGCAAAAATTCTTTGGGTATTTAAGTTAATTTTTATGTTAGAGCTCCATAGTTGAGTTTAACAACCAAATTATACAATTATTAGGTTAGTTTTCTATGGAAGAAAAATCACTCATTTCAATTTTCACAAATCTATATTATACTATATTTGCACTATGTAATCTGTATCCGACATTCTGTTTGATGTAGCTGTGTATCTTCATTAGACTTAATATACTATACTAATAAGGTTCCATAATAGCATTACAGTTGTTATTGTTTGATTAAACGAAACAATGATTTTGTATTAGAAAACAAGATTTGGACAAACTCAGAGCTGTATATGATGTGGTAAATCTGTTACTTATTTCAGACAACAAACAAGGTTCGTTTTTGTATACAATTTTAAATTTGCATCATAAAACACCCCGGAATCATTCATTCGTAAATAAAGAAGATAATCTCTGGACGACACGAACGAATAAATTTTGAACCTATTACATTGACTACTTCGCCATAGCGTCGTCAAAAAACATTTCCTTAACATATCAAAGTGCTATAACTGAAATAATTCCTGCTGTAAAGATGTTTCAGGTTAGGGTGAATTAAAAGGGAAGTATTATTTCGTTGAATGATTGTTTAATCCGTGGAATATTAAAGATTGTTTTGATACGACACGCTTATATTTTTTATATTTACTCCAAATACCCAGTACATTTTTATGTCTATTTTTAAACAAATATTCACAACGCTGTTAGAATAAGAATGAGATTTGGTGTGGTTTTACCAATATTGTTATGTAAAAGTGAATAAGGCTGTTTTTAAGACATCTCAAATTGCTTTGCGATATGTACTCGTACTTGAAAGAGGGTAAATGTATAAGAAAAATAACAACATCAGTGGAAATATGCTGCGCAGTATTGCTTCATTGTTAAAAAAATATGTATTGCTATTATATCCTAATAATTACTACAGAAAAGTCTTCTGGTAACAAGAGTTTTCCGTAATTGCTGTAAATTGAAAAAGGAAAATACATGCATTTTACTGTAATGTTAAAAATACCTTATCTTATTCCATACAAAATCACAGGTCTCATTTGTTTTGTAGTAGAAATTGGAGGTGCGTCTTGTTAAAATTTATTACAAATACACCATGAAAATAATTATAACTGAATTTAAACCACACATCTTTGTAAAAAAATGGTTTATTTGTTAAAATAGTTTTAGCGTTTTAATTAAACGCAAAAAAAACAGTAATTTTTCTCTTACTTTTCTTTTCTTTCTTTTGTTTAATTTAATAACTCTTGGGTTATAAAATTGAGATAAATTTGTTATTAGCATATAATTTCACAAAATTGTAACTTCACCTACAGAACGACTCTTTGCTGTTTTACTATAAACTTAGGTTTTGAAAGTTGTCTTCACATTTAGATTATAAACAAAACCGTATAAGTCTCCATCCAATAACACTTATTCGTTACATATGAACTCTATTAGATTGGAGCATCTATGATAATAGGTATATGTTATATATTCCATGTTTGTTACCTTGTGAGTTTTCGGTGAATCGTGATCAGAAGAGTTGTTGGAACAATTTAAGCACTCAACATTACCTTGTCTCTGTAGTTTAACAAACTAAATGCTTTTTTCGTCCATCATAATAAGGTATCATACTTCCATCTCTATATTTCAATTCTTTGATGAGTGCACGATCATAATATTCATTAATGTACTTCTTTCTGCTTCAGTAGATGAACTCTTGTATAGGTACTCATTATTTATATTTTTTTCGATTTATTGTCATAACGGATTGTTTGATCTTGATAGCACCGGATTTAAGATCATCTCAAGGTAAGTCTCGCGATAAGAGACTCGTTATCTTAAATGATGACGAATATGTAATACGTTGATATCCTGATTAATAACATTCATTAACATTCAGCGAACATTATATTATTTATTTTTACCGCTTGTTATTTAAGCTTGTAGAAATACTGTTAAGAAATAGATGTTTTGTTCTATTAGCTGGATATTAATTGGAAGTACAACTTTTAGCACAACTTTCTGTGTTTTCAAGTTATTCTCTTGAGGTTGAAGCAGAACATTTAATTTGAGGTAACCAGATTCATTAACAAGGTCTTAATACAACATGGCAAAATTCTCGCTAATGAGGTACAGTGTAAGCTAAATGTGAAATATGTTATTGTGTTAGCAAAATTGAGCCGTATACTCATCGTAGACAATATTACATCCATGGCAAGATGTCATTAGAAAAACATCTGTTCACACTACGAAAATAATCGTTGAAAACACTTAAAATTTTTGTTTCCACTCCACATTAGTTTCACGTTTAAGGTGGAATTTCGTTGTTCGAGATACAGGGTTAGTTTTGATATTGAGGGTTGATTTAGTTAGGGTTGCGTTTACCTGAGAGTGAGACGCTAGGTGCGCGGGCGCGGACGCGTGAGCGGCGGCGGGCGGTCGAGCCGCGGGGCGCGTGTGACCGCGCGTGCCAACCGACTGTAACTGCCGCCGCTGCCGCCGATGCCGCAAGCCGCATCCGCGCTTGAGCTGCGCTTATCGGCCGGGCTACAACGCATGGACACCCCGACATCCACGTGAAAACGGAGAGTAATAATGACCTAATTTTAATAGAAGAACCAACTAAGGCTGTATATGATATTTTAAAGTATAATGTAATAATTTTTCATAGGGATTTTAGTTTGTATCTGTATTTGCCTTTTAGGTAAACTCCTAATTGTATTTAATTAAGTCGGGCTTATTATGAAGTAACAATAAACTTTTAAATTTCCTAATTCACCATGCTTAATAATAACAACACGAAATTCAGATGTTTTCCTTACATTCGCTATTTTCCTTTGTTATTCCATTACTTTAAAACCTTAAAGGTTTTTCTGAGACGCGTCGTTAAGCTCTTTTCAATTGTTTGTCGTTTTGAAAGTAATACAACAGATTAACCTCTAAAGTGAAATATTGAATACGTGATCTGAATTAAAAATATTCATTCAAATTCCAATTTGTTACAGTCATATAATTTTAAATAAATTGTCGTGGTCCATTTAAATTCGATAATGAAAAATCTTAAATATTTTTAGTAAATATGTCGCAATAAACCTATGTTGTCGTTTAATTCGAAACAATGTCAGTGTTATTACAAAAGATTTGAGTACATATATGACTAACTAACTAAATAACCTAACTGAATTAATTCAATTTAGTTAGTTGAATGATTTATGACTAAAAATGATTTAAAAAAAATTAAGGTCAATTGAATTAGATTATAGAAAGTAGTATCTGTAACTTCAGAATCAAATACAAAATTACGCATACAAAAATGACACGCCATGTCACGTGGTGTGTGAGATAATCACGATATGCTTCCGGTAAAGTAACATAGAAGAGCATTATATGAATTAAGGATGGTCACAATATAGCCGCTAATTGGTTGGTATGTAGTTTAAAATATTAATAGATATACTTTCAAGACTAAAGTTTAAAGTTGAGTTTAAGTTTATAAAATAGTCATTTTTCTTGCTGCGTGTGCGTGTCAATAGAAACTGTTAGTAAAGTGCATATATTAAGTTTTCATTATAGAAAACATAAGTATTTTACTTTTCAAAGTAAAGTGATATGGAAACATCTTTTTGCAAATATTCGAATATTCTTTTCGGCTTGGAAAAGGTATCCCCTTGCCCTTTTAAGGCAATCGTTATTAATTCTGATTTTGCTTATTAGAGACGCTTCTGAATAGGTAGATTGCCAGCGGAAGAGATTGTATTTTATTAGGATCCCTTCAAGATGGCTGTACTTTATAAATATAACATACATTAATAAAAAATGCCTAAACGAGAAAAGATAATAGGAAATAATTTATTTTTCAATATTTGCTTTCTGAGGTACAGAGCAGCCAGTAATAATACTATTTCAAATTCATGAATTCCTTCTAGGAGCATGCCCTTGCGGGAACACCAGAGTGTGCGTTAAATAATTTATTCAATATTACTTGCTAATAATTTGTAACCTAGTTATCAAAGGAACTAAGTTAGTAGATAGCTATTGATCTAAAATGGATAGAATTACTGGGCTTGCTTTATATGAATAATCGACGAAATTTATCATCATTTTTTAAATAAAACACTTTTTTACGTGTTTTTTTTATTATTATTTTTATTTTATATTCAATCCTGACGTTTCGACTTCTTTACAGGAGCCGTGATCACAGGATGATGATGTGATCAAGGCTCCTATGATACATTCACAAGATTTTGTAAAGTTAATGGTCTTTGGCTCAAATACTATCAATCCAAATATTAAAATATTTTTTTCTATTTGTTAGACATAATTTTTATTGATACAAATGTCATGAACCATGAAAGCTAAGTTTTTGGGGATCCAAGTTTACTCGCATCCGTGGGATTTAGCCCTCGATGTCCCACACGTGGCCCCTGGATGGTACTTAAGGAGTAAACCCCTTTCAGGTGGTAGGCTTCAGCCGCGGCGTGTTACCACCCACTAGACAAAGGCAACACTTGTTCCTGTGCCGAAGTCTGGTGAAGCCATATTGGAGGACGGGTCAGAACAGTTGTGCTGGTTGCAACGGTTGGTTTTTTGGGATGCGTAGGGGCAATACGCCGGATATCCAAATTAGGAGAGCAGCGGGTTTCTCGAGTTTATCGACGAGTACTTTAGACTGGAATCTTTCAAAGACGACCAGGTATGTTATCTTAATTTTAATTTTTATTCTATACTTTCAAAATCAGGTAAATCTAGAAACAACTGAACGGTTTTTTTAAACTGCTGTACTAATATGAAATAATGAAATAGTTACAGGATAAATACTGGGCTTAATAAATTTAAGTGAAAGTTTACCTAGAATTGGCAACTCAAGAGCGCGTACCTGACTATGAATAAAACTTTTAAAATTATGGTAAAAAAGGCTTAGTATACATTAAGAAATACTTATGAAAATTGTATCTGTTCATGTTGTTTATAAAGTAAAGCTAGGAACAATTCTTATTCCGATAACAATATTTTTTCTCGTCACTGTCATACTTTTTATTAATATGATATTTTTTATCAGGTGACAAATTATTTAAAAATATTTTATATACAGATGAGTCTAAGTTTGACAAAGATGGCATAACCAACTACCACAATGCATTGTGGTAGTTGAAAGCTTTGCCCAATAGTGATGGGGAAGCAAAGGTGGTCGGAAGCCCGATACTGAAGCGGCTTAAGGGATCCCAAAGAAGGATATCATTTAATGTGTGGATGGGAATCATTAATAATCATCTGATTATATGTCATTTCCTGCTCAGTAATTTGAATAAGGAATATTACGAAGGTTTTTTAAGAAATATTTTATTTATTAGAAGAAATATCATTGGCAACTTTGCCTGAAATGATGTCCAGCACATTACAGACGCCAAATTAGAAATTGGGAAGTTGAATTTTCCCCAACAACTGTATCGGCAGAGGAGAACCCATAAGCAGCAAGAAGCCCAGATGTGACCCCCCATGGATTATTACGTATGGGGCATATGAAAACTTTAGTATACTAAGAAAACCAGCCCGTTGCAAATATAGAAGAGTTATAAAGAAAAATAATTTTAGCAGCTGACCAAATAAAATTAAACTTAGCTTACAAGTTATTAAATCAGAATTAAGGAAAAGGATGAAGATTTGTGTCAGTAACCAAGGTAGTCATTTTGAAAATGGGTTATTTATATTTCTATTTTTCTACCTGCTTCATTGTTTGCCTAATATCTTTGGCATTAAGCCAGCTACGTTAAAGTTGTATACCTCATTAGAAAGCTTAAGATATGTAGATGTTTTTTTTTTATAAAATGCACAACAAATGTCATACTGAATTTTTGAGTTAAGGAGCAAATTTGTTTGTAAAACTAGTATTTTCTCATTGTTTTTTAATTTTAGGGGCACTGAGTCGAAATAACGCCATTATGTTTAATTGAATGATTTGAATATGTAGTTAGACTTTTCATATGAGACAATATGGAAAAAGAATCAGTATCTTTAGAGATTTTTCATTGTTTCCAATATTTTAGGTTACCACCCAGGATTTTTCCAAAAAACACTATATATTTTTTTTAATTATGGTTTATTTTTGCATATGAATGTCCATATACAAAAATGTTGCAAATGTAATCCCTTACAAGATTATTCTCTAATTCCAAATCACCCTGTATACCATCTGTAAAAATTCGATGCTGAATTGAACCACTTACTTTTTGAATAGTCAGCTAGTTATCACCTGTACTAATAAAGGTCAACGTGGTTAACCAAAATGAAGTTGAAGTCCCCAAACTACTATGCATAGAACGGCATTAGTTAACAGATAAAGACACTAAGAGACCCCAAAGAGTAAAGCCACGGAGAAAAAGAACGAAGATGATCAGTCTTTGGCTTCATTATAATATATTACTTCCAGTATTTCAAAAAGTATAGATTGTTAATTGTAATATAGAATTTGAAGTTACAAAAAAGCGATTACTTGGAAAATGGAACGTGGAGTTAATATCCTTCTTCGGCTATGTACTGAAATATTCGTAAGTTTCTAATTAGACATATGACATGCCAAAGATTCATTATAGCAAGACAAAGGAATCTCGAATCATACAGCCAATACACAAAGGTACAACTCGACAAATTAACTATGTGTTAATGCAGTCAAAACTATATAACGATGTATAGAGTTTAGGGGTTGACAAAAAATTACGTCACAGTTTCAAAAACTGTTAAATGTCCTAATTTCGGGTAGGTACTCATAGTACAGAGTCTGACGATTTGAGACATTCTTAGTAACCGACTGAATATATTATCTTTACGTTTAGAATAATAATGCAAGCGATTTAAATAAAAATCCATGTAGTATTCATGGTCTAGTTCTTTTGTGCATAAATTATGACTATTATTTCATTTAGCCGACTGTTTTCGATGCTGACTTAATTTGTCAAAGCTATTGTGTGTTTCAGCCGTCATTCAATCGACTATATATTTTCAAAATATCCATACGACCTTTACAGGAATTGTGTTTGAAAAGGTGTAACACGTAGTTTAGAAGAATGAACCAAGGTTTTTTGCGAATAATAAACAGATAGTAAGTAGTTTTAAAACAAGACAAAATATCATTATTGCTATCGTTTAAAGAAACGAAGAATTTAAAGACGTAGTAGCTCTGTTAGTTAACTATTGAAACAGTTAAGCAAACTTCATTATAATGCGTTTGTTGGACGGGTGACCATTTATTGTTTATCTTTTTTTTTTAATTCTCGATGGATTCGCTCTTGATCCCAATATAGCCAGGGGGCCTAGATAGGATCCACGATGGAACGAGCTTACCTTGTTCTTATATTTTTTGTGTCAGTTATCAATATTTTTTGGCGTTATCTTGACTAAGTTAAGGCTTACATCAATTATTTACTTACCGATCATTAGTATACCACTGGTAAAGATAAGTGGTGGTAATTGCTGAAGTTAACATACCCTAAATTGCAAAAGACATTTTTTGAAGTTATACTTCTTTAGACGCGTTATGAAAAAATGATAAGAGTGAAATTTTAAGATGCGCGCGCATCACTGTAACACAAAAGTCACTGTAACACAAAAGTAACAGGTTGTAGTTGCCCGCAAAAGCGACATTTTTGGACACACATCTTCTTTCGTGGTTTTTTGAAGTAATTCACATGAAAATAAAGGTTTCTCAAAGATGAAATTAAAAAAGTAAGTTTTATACTAAAAGGCTTTAAAAGGATAGTTTAATAAATAAATAAGTTCAATCTGTTAAATATTTATAACTATCACCGTTATTTTACTAATTGGTTAGCCGACAAAGACGCAGGACCGACATTATCTAAAAGTATTAATCTGCGAACAGATTTCTCCCTTCAGAGTTTGTTTAACGAATTAGAAACAGACGGGTTCTCCCGTAATTTTGCCTCACTACCAGTGATTTATCTAAGTCCAAGTTCTTTATTCCCTGCTGTCAGTATTATTTTGCTAGATTTTCCTTTATTATTATTATTAAGCTGAATATGTAAGAAAGCTACCTACTTTATTAATAAAACGAATTCAAAATCGTATTAACCTTAGGCTTCTTCACGAATAAATCGATCCAATGAAAACCCTTATTAAAAAATAAATATTTATTCCTTTATCTCAGAGATGAGAATATTACAGGAACAAAATAACTTTTTAATGTTATAATACATGTAAATCGAGTTTGAAATTAACTTTGATTAAAGAGATATATTTTTTTAATAATAAAAATTGTAATAAAATTTGGCTTTATGCCTTAATGCTTGCAAATCTGTTAATGTTAACCCAGGCCGCTGAAACAATAGTCTTCTTAACAGAAAAATATTATTTATAGAAGTTAACATATCATTTTTTTAGACTAATGTTGTAGTGAACGGAGTGCTAAATATACCTATTAAACACTCTATGTTCTCTTTGATTTGAAATTAATAAAAAAAACATTTTTTGTAGGTACTGTAGTTTAATTTTAATAATTATATTATTATAATTAAATACAGTTCACGTAATATATATAAAGATATATATTAATAATCAATTACTACAAATTGCTTTTGTATGTTACGTAAATTATTCACATATACTATGTACACATCGTTGTAAATATTTCGACATGCTTTGTCTTTATAAATAACCAAACCTTCCGAAAACTTATAAAAAAGGTAAAGCATCGTAAGAGTATTTCCTTATTAACTCCCTAATTGGACTTCGTGAGAATTATTTTGTTTTGCCGAGACTCACCTATGTTATTAGTTATTTTTGTATAACAAGATCAACAAACAAGTGAAATGATGGTAAGCAATAATAATTGTAATCTGAAACATTGTTTGAAACTTATTAAGCAAAAGCAGCATTGCTATACAGTTTTCAAAATGTTAAGATAATTAATTCGAAGAGTTCCTGAAATACAAAAGCGCTACAATATAGATGTTAACAGCGTCCATAAATTAATATTTGTTAAATTAGGTTTCAAAACTAATGAAAAAATAATACTTTACACTCAATAATTTTGTTCATGGTTTTCAAAGGATTCCTAATCCGATCATTACTAATTAATAGAGAGTTTTAAGGAGGGCTCTACATTAAAAGAAATTAAAAATCAAAAACGTATTGTATTTTTTTATGTTGAATCTTGGATCCAGTACTTGTATCTTATCTTTAAGGCTACTGTAAAATGTTTTTTTTTACAAGATGGTTTTGGCAATTCCTACGTTATCTGGAAAATGGTAGATAACTAAATAAATAATAATAAATAAATATTTCCTACAATCACACCAATTAACCTAGTTCAAAGTAAGCACTTTAAGGCTTGTGTTATGGATACTAGGGTAACGGATAGACATACATATATCATACATAAATAAGTAATGTTCACAGAAATATATATAAACATCCATGACTCAGGTACAAATGCTCGTATTCATCATACAAACATCTGACCCTTCCGGGATTCGAACCTTTTGCACCAAACGGTCGATATCTTATCTCCTACAATTAATAGATATGTATATTTTGAAAGCTATTATCCAACTGCAAAAGAACTTGTATTTTTTTATGAAAAACTGTATAGTAGCAGCCCTAGACCAAGATGGTGTATTGATCATAATTATTACAAAGGATTATCAAATCAGTTCATAACTGAATAGTCCGTCCACATCTAGGGTTGTCACTTTGCCATTTTATTAGGTTTATCGGCCATGTGGTGGTTTTTAGGCTTTATAATAATTTTCTTGAGTTTTTCTATGACTTTTTATAAATATAATTTTATTATATGATAAATTATTTTCATATAAAAAATACTAGCAATGTTGACTGCTCATAAGTTATTCTCGGACGGGAACAAATTTATGGCAGGTTATTCCCGCCTATGAATAACTTGTAAGGCAAGTCGCTTTTTTCTAGTATTTTTTCTAATAAAATAATTTCATGGATTATACTCATGGTACACTATTTACCATATTCAGGATGACCTGATGTACCCTGTAAATTTAAGATTAACCATGCAATGTAACATTGCATATTTATCTATAAAGTTAATAAAAATATTAAAAAATAGTTAATAATAGACTAAAATTAATGGACGATTAATAGACTTAATTTAATAATTTCAAAAGTGTTTATTATGATATAAGGGAAAAATATCACCTTTTTCCAGGAACACATTTTCTGAGTTACCCGCTTCCCGCTTTGCCAATTATATGAAAGGGTTTTATGAATTAAAAGTAGTTTAGAGAGCTACGTAATATTTTTTTCTAAAACAATTTTTGTTCATATTTTAAATAAATAAAAGGTTTTATTAATGAATTTCGTCTACACGCTTAGTTTAAATTTAAATACTGCGTGTTATATTTTACATAACTTTAAAACTTACTATAAGCAATTTTTTAAATATTCATAAAAGATAAATATTTATATTAAATTATTAATTTATTATTTTTATCTGAAAATGCGTTTGTATTTGTAATCTTTGATTTACTTTTAATTTAATTTCATGTAACAATGCATTGTAACATAGAAAATCTACTCGATATATTCGAATGGCATTGTGAAAAATGATAATATAATCTTGAATTCGATCTTTGTAGAAAAAACTTTTACGACCACCCTAAAAGATTGATGGGCTGTTTTGACAAAACGTCAGCCACATGAATAGAAACTTGTGCGATAAGAAAAGACTTTTTTTGGAGCTTTACACTAAGATATTTTTTCAAATTTTCGCACTGACAAAAATGGAACAAAAAGTAGCATTTTCAGGCCTAAGTCTGTCTTTAATTGTGCATACGTAATTACCCCGTTAATGACAAGGTTTAAATTTAGAACTTATGACAATAATAATAAAAAATGCAGGTTTTGGGAATAACATTCGAACTTCTCATTTTATATTTGAATAATCCTGAAAACAGAAGGCGTAATTCATTAGTGACGATACTGTAACTCTAGTTACTTTTGAGTTTGTAGCCTATATTATCTTAAATAATATCACACATGTAGCAACTAGTTTAAAATGTGTTTGAGTAACATCACTGATTAGTTGCATTGAAACCGTTTTGCAATTATCACGTGAAATTTTGCGAGTTTAAGTAAAATGGATAAATTCTTATTCATAATGGTAACAATAAATTAGCAGCCACTAAAATAAGATGAGTGATATTTCGATCAATGTAAGAATTTATGTACCCATATCGGTTTTTCATTTTATTTCTTTCTTTCTCGCAAATTTCAAAACGTGATGATAAAATACTCACCAATCCAACTCGACACTTATTATTTTTTTGTTTATTCTTAACATAAGTATATTTAATTTATTACATAAATTTACATCACTTTAACTACAAATTTCTTTTCTTCCAGTGCCTACCTATTTCCCGCGCTGTCTTTAATAATTTATAGGTTAAATTAATCGGAATTATTTAAGTTTGTATATATTTCTTTTATGAAAAATTAAATACTAAATAAACAAAAAGAGGAATGCATCGGTACGTAGGTACGTACATACATACACGGTACGTATGTAATAAATTGTAAGTACCAATATGTAAGTACATACAATTTATTCGAGTTCATGTATCAAATTATCAGGGTTGAATCGTAATTTGACACCTCCTTGATGTGATCCTAGCTCAAAACGTTTTGGTGAAAATAGTTTAACAATACCGATAAGATCTAACTGAAAATTAGAAATAAAAAAGTTGATTGTTCCAAATTCCAACTACCCTAACAAAACAGCCGCACTAAACGATTTCAGTCTAATCAACTTCAAATTTACTTTGTCAATGGTTTTTAAATTTTATAGAAATTTATACATAGGGATAGTATAATAATATTGTCATTGGTATTTTTGGTATTACTAGCTTAGTTGATTTACCCATTTTATAGTTAAATTCTATTGATTTCCTGACAATTCTTGTCTTTTTCGTTAAAATGACTGTAAATAAAAGTATAAACTCCATATAAACAGCTTGTATGAAAAATTGCAATTTACATGTATGTTTAAATTAAATATTAAACCTTACGGGTATATATATGTAAACAGCTGTTATACAAATAAACTTTTCTTCCCATTTCTTATAAAAAGACAAATTGATAACGTTGATATTTCATTAAATAATATAGTCCAGCCATACTGAAGTTAAGTGACATACATAGTTAAATAATGCCCTACTACAAGAAATCAAAAGCCAAGAATTCAGTTTTAGTTATATTGTGTTTATTAGAATCTTTTCAAAATATCTTTTTCTCGCTTTTGCATATATCTTATTATTATCATACATCTGTATATTTATCTATTACGATGCCTTCACCCATTATTGTAAAAGAAGCAGGGGTTTTATTAAAAACGTTGTAGACTGTTTATGAAACGTATGCTCTATGAAGTTTGTACGTAAATTTCACCCCTCCATTAACGTTTTAAGTATCTGGAGTTTCCTAGATCCGATTTGAAGTGCAATGAATTCAAATGACTGTAAACCAACAACTTTAGCTTTACTTACCTTTGTGCGTGGTCACTTAAGTTAACGCTTTTAAACAAAACAGTACAAAAGGACACTCTTACTTACAGCATTGCGATTACTGTTTGCATTAGAGGAAACCATCATAGCAAACCCTTAGTAGTAGATAAAGCCTGCCGTGATAGTTGAATGGTTAGGTGTCTGATGAAGGGTGTGAAAAAGAAAGAGGCCTAGAATTTACGTTTTGCTAAAAGGGATACTATACGATAAAGCAACCTAAAACCAGTTTTTAGTTTTTTATCCGACTGCAAGAATGTAAATAATTTAATGACCGAAGTCAAGCCTGCTATAGGTATAAGATATATTGCATAACTAAATCCATTGTATTTTTGGGTGAGATAGGATATTGAGAGGAATAATTATAAAAAAATCTTAATAACTCTTTGAATTCTTAAGACCTCATAGCAATAACTTTTTATTATTCTTATGCAGATTAACCTGTGTAAGTAAATGACGATTCAGCGCTTTGCTTCTTACAATTTTACGACATTAAAGGGATGTCAAGAAAATCCCTAACTTACCTTCGTAGAGCTCACTTATTTCTTCTCAGTGAAATAATTAAGAAGACTCGTCGGAGATTTATGGCAGCTAGACTGGTACTTACCTGGAAAGGAAAAAAGGGATTTATTACTTTTTTCATATTTTTGAATTAGCAAAAGAGTTATTTAAAAGGATAAAGGTTTTGAATTAAAAACCAAAGAAACAAAAAGATTTATAATTAAAGGTGCCAATATAATTATCATGAATTTGTTTTAAGCGTATAATTACTTAATTCAATATTTTTGTGGTAAGCCGGCTAATCAAATGCTTTAATTCATATAGGAAGGTGCCAAACCGTGTAACTGAAATACAATGATATGCAACACGTTTCACCGGTCTTTTTTAAAAATTCTATTCATTAATGTATAATACTTAGTGGAATAATAATTTTATTTCAATACAACTATATAATACTTAGCTTATAGCTTCATTTAGTCTATTAGCTTAGGGATCTGTTGTGGAGTCATTTAATTAATGTAAGTACCGGTATTTGTTAAGGTGTATAGTCACCAACTAATATTTGTATACACATATAATCTCCATGTTTGGCAGGTAGCTTGGAGACGGCAGTAAAATCCATAAATTGAAAACGTTTCTACACATTTTAAGACTACCGGAGGCGTACAGTGTTTACCTCATGTATCGTGTGTCTTAAACTTATCCAGAACAATATCCGAGATAAGCCATTTTGTTTATATTACCTATACTATATACTTGAGTATTATAGAGTTAAAAGCTTTCCGGGCGTAGATTATCGCTTGATCTTATTTAGGACTCTCAGCTTTTTGGCTGTAGTTTTAGCATTGGACAGAATTGTGGTGCCTAAGTTCAGGTCTGAAGACATATCCATGCGAAGAAGCTCAAGACTGTTGGTTACAGGTAAAATTGCACCCCGGAAAGAAGAAGTCAGCTTGAAGGTACTCTATTTTGCGTGAGTTTTGGAGGCGTTGAAACTATCTCTCTCCGCACTGGAAACGTAGCTTAACTTCAAGTTCGTTCTATGGCCTCTCTTATCATCATCACGTTGTCACCGCTAGCTTTTGTATTAGGCAGATATCTCTTCACCACAGTACTGTTGTCTGCGCTTTATAAATAGCTCTTTATTTTTATTAAGCGCTTTATAAATGTTTATAAAGCGCTTTTTTTAAAGTGCTTTTGCAATAAATTTATATTAAATATTTTAAAAAGGTAATACTGGAACCGTTTATTGTACCTTGGATGGCAATAAATGGAAGACTTTTGTATAGAAAAAAAAACCAAACAGATCTACAAAACACAGTTCAATAATAGTCGTTATCTACACTTTAAGGTTCGATATACTCCTGTGATTATTTGTGCAAATAAAATGTTAAAAACATCTGTCAAAACTACTAATGACATCTATTTTTTCCTTCTCAATAAGTTATGATAAACTTAACTAGTTAGTAGTACAATTGTAGGAATAAAAATTTTTGTTTTCATCATCATCATATAAGCTGGAAGATGTTCTTTGCTGGACGGAAGCGTCCCTAAACATGGGAGCTTTGGCCAAAATCTTGGCAGATCGCAAGTAAGAGACCATAACTCGGAAAACGGGGCGACACCGCTATTATTTGTGCTCGAAAGGAAGTGTATGGTGAACACCTAAAGTATCACTAGTCGCTTTTTACAACACCCCTAAAAGTAGCACCTAGGCGTAATAATGTAATGTTAGTTAAACTAAATAGGTGCTTATATTCAACCGGATACCAGGCGGTATGCCGTCTGTTCACAGGGTTTGCCTTGTGAACATCATATGTCTATTACTGTTCCTATTATCAGGGCGTAAGGGGCCATGACGTGTTAAATTTTAAGTCAGCTATTCGATGTCCCGTCCTTGCGCAAGTGATTTATCCTTTGTCGATAAGCCGAGCGCGCTAACCAATACGCCATCGAGCTCGTCGCTTTCTTTAAAGAGCTTAAAGAGCTTTTTAAATAAAGACACTACACACTTTCACAGAGTTTGCGACTGTATTTATTTGATCTTATGATCTTGACCCTGTGGTATTCAACTATTCGTTTCATATTCAAAATACCAAATTTACTGATAAAAGCAACTGTGGGTATATTATGAAGCATAAATTTCTGTTTATAAAGGATTACATATTGAATGTTATGTTCTACCGAAAAGGGTTGCTTTTGCCCATTGGACGCTCTTTGTGTGGAAATTGAATAAAGAGCATGCCCCGACGGATCGTAGATTCTATTGAAATAATTAATTAATGCTTAGGTACTTTAAAGTCTCGATTGACTCGAAATTTGCTCTACTTTATTAATTTAATTAAAATTAAGTTTACCCATAAAACATATTAGTACACAAACTTTTTATAAAATTACAGATGTATGATAGGGTCATGTATAACGGTGTACAATGTTTTTTTTTATCGTGTTTAGGTAGGCGCTTAACTGCTAGCTCGCCTGATGGTAAGCGACGACGATGCGGTCTAGGATGTGTCGCGCTTGCCTAGAAGACTCCTATTGACTCGTGACTTGAAGACCCCTAAATTGTATGTATCAGAAAACACAGACTCAAGCAAAGAATTCCACTTTTAGCGGTACGAAAATTGGAATCAAAACGCTTAGTGCGGCTCTTTGGTATTTCAACGATATAACGGTGGCGCCTATTTGAAAGTCGATGAAAAATGAGAACGGCGGAAGAAGGCTGTTCAATTCTGTTGTACACTCTACAAGGCGTATCCTTTAAAAACGGATAGGCTGGTAAGTAGCTATACTTTCCCTTAAACACTTCCTTTAACTACAAATAAGTCACAATTACTAGAACCATGTATCCATTAGACAAGATTCAATCTTAAATACATTTTTTAACGAGAGATGAAAATAATTAATAATTAAACGTTATATAATAAAATTTGCAGCTAAAATTTTATTATATAACGTTGTTTTATTATATAAAGTTATTTAGCTCTTCTTCAAAATGACACGGTGTATATTTTAGCTCTTTGGTTGTGTACAAATTATTTGGCTATGACTGTACTAAGATTTTACGTTTTTAAATGTCCTTAAATATATTAAAGATTGTCATTCAGGAGCCCCTTTAAGAAGGGTCGTCTTTAATGTATTGATGTTCATGGGTATATTAGGATAATGGGGGCTATATGACTTTGACAAACGACTATTTTGTTTAAAAGAGGTATAAAGAATAGATATACAAGAATCTAGAGTTATGCGACTGTTAATTTTACTTCTTAACTAAATGTACGGCTGCTTAGAAGGTAAAAATTGTAATGTAAAAGCTTATCCTAAAATTATAATAACAACAAAAGGGAGAAAAACTGAAATATAATAATTGAAAGAAATTTTCCAATAAAGCAAACAAAAATAAAGTAAAACAAAATTACAGTAGATTAGGCATCTGGTGCCCAGCAGCGTTGAATAGCACCAACCCTTCAATTTATCGTTTAACCTTATTCACTTTATGGTGTTATAAAAGACTAATGAAGGTCATACCAGTTAGGTGGTAACCTTGTGATTACCTTAGTCATCATGTGATCACGGCTCCTGTAAAGGAGTCGAAACGTCAGGATTAAATATAAAATAAAATAAAATATGCGCAAAGTCCGTAAAAAAGGGTTTTATTCAAAATTGTGATTTTATTTATTAAAATGTGCTAATATTCTCTGTAATTCAAAAGGTCAACGATCGTTTTGTTTATCGCATCTATATCTCACTTTGGCCAATTTTCCACATTCACAAAGTCCATAAAGTCATAGGTATACAATAAAAACATAGACAAGAATTTGTAGTAGTTATAGTAAAAATATTGGTGAAATATTGCATGAATTCAGATGATTTTTTTTTAAACCAGTGATGTTATTATTGTAACTGTAACTAAGTAACTGATATAAGAGTAGAGCATATTCTCAGAGTTTCGCGCTTAACCCTTGCAAAAGCTTATTATAAGCAAGTAAATATTCTAGTCAGTAATTATCGTTCGTGTTTCACAACATTAATAAAGTTACCGTAAATGAATATTGGTTAACAATTAGTGATCTGACATAAACCCTTTAACCCAGTAAGAAAGAGGGACTTGCGTATAAGTATTTCAAAATAAACTGCACTGCAATAAACAAGTGTAGAAAGTAACTAGGTATCATGGTTTTATTAATCAAGAATAAGTAAAAATTTATTAATACCGAAAACAATAGTCAAACTTAGGAAACATCAACGAGCAAGATAGGTGACCGACGCTTATACATCAAAATAACTTTAAGATATGAAATACGCTTGTAAAAAGCAACTACGCCTCCGAGCCCTTAGGCGGAGGGTTCGGAGGCGTACTTGTTTTTTACACGGGTATTTCATATCTTATAAAAATATTGCATTGTGAATGCAAAAAAATAAATCAAATAAAAAATCAAATAAAAACAAATAAAAAAATGTGTCATCAAAATTTACATTAGATTGTTAGCACTTTATTCATCGGTTTTCGAAATACCCAACAATGATAACACTGCACAATAAAAAAGTAACTTTTTTCTGTTGAAAAAGTTTTGTCCAGTGATGTTGACTAATTTGATTCAAAACATATCCTCATTTAATTAATAACAGATTTTGTTTACGAGTTATAGCTTTTACTGAAAAATCGCTGTATTACGGTTTAAATTTGCGAATAATTAATAAAATATTAAGTATTTTTTTATACAATTATATGATATGGCATCGTCAAGAAGAGTTTGTACGAATAATTTAAATCATATTTGTTACACGTTCGGAAAGTATATGTTCAAAGAAAACCGTTTAAATGTAACAGCGTTTGTAATTGAGGCTTACAAAAATTACTTTAGTCACCCGTGGAAAATCAAAGATAAGCCTTGGATTCCACAAAAGGTATACAAAACGTGTGTGGAGTTTCTACGTTTGTGGACATATAAGAAAAGATCTGGAATGAACCACAATGACTGTAATTTTTTTATAGTGAATATAATCGGCATTAATCGAAAAAATCGAGGCAAATGGGAATATCCTTGTAACCGATCGGATGTAACATAGAAGTGTTTTGAGCTCTAAAATGTCACCTGAACCCCAAACAGATGCTTTACAAGATAAACCTTTCTTTAAAAAGAAAAAGAAAGGCATGTTGGAAACTGAAAGTAGTGATAGTAGTATAATGTAATATGTATGATAAACTGATAAGTTTAAGTATATATCTCTATTGTATCCGCATTTAAGTTTCTTTTTCCCAAAGGTTGACTGGGAGAGAATGCAATTATCATTAAGTCCGCCTTTTGTACCATTTTATATTTATGGTCAATAAAGATTTTTAAATAAAATAAATAAATAAATAGTGACTTTGATTGCAATCTGGAAACACTAAAACCGTTCAACCAAAATGCTTTAAATGGCTTTATCAGAGATCTGAGATTGTCGAAGTCTGCTTCAGAAATTTTGCCTTCTATGCTAAAAGAAAGACACTTAGTAACAAAGGAAACTAAAATTTCTTATTACCGCAAAAGAAAACAAAATCTCCTAAAATATTTTGCTGAAGACGATGACTTCGTATTTTGTAAAGATGTACCTGGTTTAATGGTTGCAATGGGATTACAAAACTACATTTCAAGTGAGTGTCGTTTATTTATAGATTCGTCAAAACGGAGTTTAAAATAATTGCTCTAATAACAATGGGAATAAATTGGGGTCGTTGCCCCCACATCTACAAAAGTACCCTCTATCTAATCTCTGAATTTAACTGCAGCAATTTTTTTTAAATTTAATATATAAATAAAATGCGATATTCTTCGCATACAGTGTTTTTTTAATAATAATACCAATGCGTATTTTTTTTCAAATTAGAGCTGATACCTACAGAAATTTTAGACACAGATTTGTAAACGTCATCAAAAATTGGTCTTATTTCACACAACATAACCTAATCATCAGAGATGCTGTTGTGCAATGTAATTTATTTAAAATATATATAAATTTCCTGGATACACACGCATAAAATTTCTGTATATATCCCATATCCTTTCCTATCCAATTTAGAATGCATTATTAATAACATCCTTGCCTTTACTTAATTTAATCTTAGAAGATTTCAACTGCCACTATCGCTAATGGGATTTTGCAGAAACGGATTATCTTAGTGAAGGTATTTTATATAATAAAATAATATTTAAATGTTTGCTTACTAATATAAGTGCTGTTACTCGGCGTATCCAACCTAACCAAGATGATAGTACAGTGGATATTTCCCTCTGTATTCCCAAATCTGCTTTTCTCTTCTTTGGCATTACTCTGGTCTCCTTATGGCCGTGGTCAACTTTCGTTTTAATGAACCTACTTCTATTAACCACAAATCTTCTTCAAAACATAAATACAAGAGAGGAAAAGTAAAAACGGTGAAAAATATAAAATTTCAATGAATTAAAAAAATGTCCTCACCTAGTTTCAAATGATAACAGTAGTTAACATCGTGCAAAACTATTTACTGTTTTTTTTTAAATAGTACTAATTTAACTAAAATAATATACTCTGAACTTTTCTGTGGAGAGTTACGACAACTTAACAAAACCGAAAGACGGAACCACTAAGTCATTTTAAATAAGAAATGAGAGTTGGGAAAACTTCTTTACCACCTTCTCTCCAAATACACACACTAGTCTGGTATCAAATGATTTAAATCTACTTTTAATAAATGATTTTATAAACATAACCTAGCACTCAAGTTAATGCTTTTGCAAACAAATAAGCTTTCTTATGGGTACCACGATTCACTTCTTTATGAAGAATTGATTTTTCCCCCACAGTTAGTCATCTATTTTGAAATTGAATACCCCTATCATCATCATCATCCATTTCCGCGTAAAAGTAGGTATTCTCTCTTCTTCTTGAGGTTATCACGAAGCATAGCATTCCTAATCATGTGAGAACGATACGAAGGCAACGATAAAGCTAACAGCTACTTGCCAAAGAAGTTGTTACATGTGGCGACTTAGTCTAGTATGAATACTATAGTCAATATCTATTATATTATCGCTTCCAAAATATATTTGCAGAATTCATGGCAAGAACTTTGGGATACTATCCAGCTTAGTAAAGGAAAATTGTGTGCTCAAGTACAAAAATGAATACGACCCAAACCATGAATTTTTAAAATGAATTAAGGTCAAAGTAAGACCTCTGTGTTAGCACGGTTGAGGCAAGGTCATATATGTTTCTCATCACACCTAACCAAAATTGGTGTTTTAGATACTTAACTTACTAGGTAAGTTCGGTTCGGACGAGCATTAGTCTGTATTTAGTTAGTCTGTATTTTAAACCATATTTTTTGTTCTTGTTTTCGTTTTTCTAGAACCACCTATTTAGAAAATCTCATCGCCCTTTTAGTACCTTTAAATACAATATACTATAATAATACTTTAAAACAAATATCATCATTTTCCTCTATTTTAATATTCAAGACATATTAATGTATATCCTGGTTCCTTTACGATAACAATATAAAACTATAATATATCATCATATCTGTTCAATCTATTTTATTGTATTTATTTCTGAAAGCATATTATCTACATTTAATTTTACTGATGATTTTTGTTATTTCGTTCTTTTTTCTTCTTTTAATTTAATTTTAAGAATGTTTGAAACCATTCGTCAATGCATAGCCATTAAAAAGAAAATACAATTTTAGTAGATACTTTTACAAGAATCGCTGCCAGTTAAAGCTTAGGTTATTGAGGAATTTGACTAAATTTATAGTAATTACAATTAAGTTAAATAATTTATATTGTTTTAAGTATGTAACTCAAATTTAAATTAATGTCATAAGTACCAATTTATATCTATATTTATTGTGGTCTTTATTAAATTATTGATTTGGATCAATGGCACAATGAATTTAGTATTTAAACCAAATTGTGAAGTTTTTTTATCAAAATCAATGATATCAATAAAAACACATGTGTCATAGCTACTTAACTTGGGTCCAGAGCAATGTATGCGATGTTGTCTAATATTTATTTTTATTTAATCATATATTTTATAATATAATTCATAACCTTGCATGAATCCTTTTACACTGAGTATTTGTTTAACTTCAAAATGTAACTAATTTTACATCGTAACTATGTGTTGTTTTAAATAACTACAGTTCTTTCGCTCTGGTTGAATAAAACACGGCATATAAACCAGTAAATTAAAATTTATTGTAAACAGAAGTGGTTGTGGCGAAACAAACTCATTTGCGGTGCTTAAACTGTACAAAATTAAGTACAACATTAACTTCGTTAATGTTAGCCTCGTAACTTTGTTGACAGTCAGAACAGCTCGGGAGAACTGTTCTGTTTGTAACATCAAGTGGAATATGCTCTGATACAAAATAACATTACCTTGAGCGTGCTTTGATATTTTTACTTAAACTTCTAGAAGATAAATCTTGTATTGACAATGGTTTCCTAATTCTAAAAACCTTACGTGTATAATCTGTTTTGGGGTGGTTGGGATTTGCTTCCTAATGGTCCACCCCGAGCAACGGCATCACGGACCAACTCGGCCCGTGGTGACGGCTGATAATCGAGGCGGCGGTGGTAGGCTCCGCAAGGAGCCGCCTGCCGGGAAACCATCGCCAAGCAACTTTGCTGCGTTCCGTCGGAGGGCGGAAGTGCCAGTGCCAATGGGGGTGGCTAATAAGTCTGTTACGCTGCTTAGGACAGGTCTTAGTATCTAGGCAATGCTGTATCAGGTAGCTCATTTTGAAGGGTAGCGGGATCCTTAGCACGGTTTTAGCCGTTGGCCGACCGCAGTTAATAGGGCCGCATTTAAGATATCAAGGATAGAAACATGAGTTATCTACTCTTTATTTTTTAGAAGATTACATCTTTACGTTAAAGAGTTCTTTACGTGAAAGGTGCTTAAAATAATATTTGTGATTGGCGTTTTGGGACTAATAAATTTCTTAAGTCAATAATGTCAAAGAAAAAAAATTGTAAAGAAGGCGATGAATGCAACCGTCCAATAATCATCCGTGATCTAATAATTTCATGCGATAAGTTCAAACGTAAAAGTGACTTATAATTATCAAATTTTGCAAGTGAATACAATGGTAACGTGAAATATTATTTAGAATCATACAATATAATTTTTCTTATTTCAAAGAAGGAAATGTTTAGATGTAAGCCTCAGTGCATACTTCCATATAACAAATACTCGCATTTCTCTCATTTTATTATGCATAATATTCGATCTCTCTTAAACATTTAGTTTATGAATAGCGTCACATCAACCTACCACAAACTGTCAAATTTTCTCAACTGATATTGAATCATATGTGTTATAAATTGAATGAAGAAATGTGACAGTTATGTGTTTATTGATGTGCTGTTGTCTGTACCGCGGGGCTATGTAGCGAGTACACAATACACGCATCATTATACCCTTTCTACATATTTGTTTCCTAAGGTATAAATGTAGTTTATTCTACAAGCTGTATATCCGATTAATACATTTCCTACGGTTTTAAATAAACAAAGTGAGCTTAATGTGTGAACAAAAGATAAACAAAAATAAAAGATTTTATGAAGGCTGCAATAGTTTCTGTTTTCAAAATGCAGAATATTAGAGCATAATTTAAAACAGAAGCAAAATTAAATTGGTTTCTTTATTGCATGAAATTTAAAATGTATAAAATACATAAGCTCTGTAGCGCAAATCTTATTTTGATACTTGGTTAGATAGCAACAAAGACTATTCACTTTTTTCACAACTCTCCGAATTGGTTTGATAAATTCAAGCAAGCTCAAGACTTCCTTTTTCTATGTTAAGTTTGACTACACAAAAGGGTTCCAAAAGTAAAAAGAGTATTGATTCATAACAAGTTTACAATTCATTAACTTGTTTTATATCCTTATATTTTTCTGCTCATGAAGTTTGTAGCTATAAAACTATAAGTAATATCTGTAAATAGTTTAATACTAGCTGACCCAGAACGCGTTGCTATGGTAACGTTAATTGATACAATGGAAAAAGAGCGGACAGACAAACACACAAACAACAAATTTGTGTTCTTAGATTATAGACTAGATGACCCAGAACGCGTTGCTATGGTAACGTTAATTGATACAATGGAAAAAGAGCGGACAGACAAACACACAAACAACAAATTTATGTTTTTAGAGTATATATTTAGTACATAATAATGAATAAGTGGACACGATTTTTAGGGGTTTATTTAAAATAGTTTAACAAACAATTTATAATTATTATTTTCGTTTTTCGTACAATTTATTACGCACACAGTAAACTATTTTGATTTTCATAAATATGAAACTATTGAAATGTTTTTGCACTCAGGTAATTTGAATTATAACGTACTATAATTTAATGTATTCTGCTGTGTCCTAAGATACTCATGTATTATTAAAAAACTTATTGAAACGAAGCATTTGGTAACAACAATGGTTAAAATATAAGAGTTAGTACCTACTTGAACATAATTTTGAACTTTATAAAAGACCATGAAGACCAAAGGCTCTGATCATGTAGAATTGTAGAACCTATTTATATTTTCAATAACAATTATGACTTAGTTAAACTTGCCATTTGGATTGAAAAATACTTTTAATTAAAATATAGAAAAAAAGACAGTTATTTTTTGTAACTGTTGCAAATGTTGCTGTTGTTATTATTTAAAAAAAGAAGTGGAAACAAAAAGAATTGACTTAGCAGTAAAATGTTGAGAATTTTTAATCATACCAGAACATGCAAAGAGAATTAGTAAACAGCTACCGCTTCGCTTGTGAAGTGGCATTAGCTTAGAACAAGTATGCAACACGACACTGCGTCCCCGTCTATATCCGTGAGGGCAGCCTGCCAACTACCCAGACGGCTTATCAGTTGTCACTTGAGGAACTACTGGCATGACGCACTCTGGCACGACAGGTATGCCGACGACTGGGACAAATATTTGCGACACGAATGTAGGTAAAGATGTCCGTGTTTAATTTATAAAACGTCGGATGAAAACAGAAGTTTTACGTTTTTTTATTGTTACCTACCTCTAAGTGGAATTTATTGTATGTGTTCAAGCCCTCAACTCAATATCCCTGGTAAACAGGCTTTTTCTATTTCTTATAAAAACACTGTATAGAATGAAATAGTTCTCGTAGCAGGTCCATAGGTTCAGATCAGTGCTTCACAGATCAATAAAAGATCAATTTTTTTATGTTACACATCTGAAGTTGTTGTATGATACTGAGCTTGACAGGTTTTTGGTATAGCCCGTTTTGTAAAATTTTTCTTATAAAATCTTGTGTGTGACATATTTACAATGGAAGTGTATAATAGTCGATTCTAGCATGTCGGGTTATTATATTCTAATGTTTAGTTTGGCGAGTTCATATTGGCGCAGCTTCTTTCGCAATATCGGTAAATGTAGAAGATCATATTGTATATATGTATGTATTATGGAATTATGGAAAATTATCGGTAATGGGTCCAAACATGGGCTTGTCCATGGATGAGTTGGTTAAACAATAGAATTCGTGTACACACCAAAACATTGCACCAGTACTAGTAGAACTGTGAAGATGTGCAGGAGAGCGAAGCTATCACTGCCACGAGACCCAAACTCCGCTTGGTTTAAGGAACCATTACTGGTTACGGTGATTTTAATAAACATTTTTAAATCTAAACAAGTGACTTCATGATTACTTGGCATCTCTCAAGAATGCGCAAGACTCAGCTTTCATTGAAAAACGTAGTACTTAATTTACAAACACGATTTGAAGCTTAAGCTTTCGATTTTAGAGTGATATAAATCGTGATTATTATCTTCCAAGGCTAGAACGGCTCCTAGATTAACATTGGTTCGTAGACGGATAATTCAAAGATAGAAATTTGTCTGCTAAATGGCTCCACATTAGAAAAAAAAGGTAATTTTGTGAAATGCGCTCAACAAATACATACTGATAAAATTAATTTCAAGAGGATATCCAACGTCTTTTGGCAGGACCACTCAGATACCATATCCACTGAGTATTGTTTGTATTAATAATTATGAACTTTGAGAAGTTAAATAGGAAATAAGTAATTACCAAAAATAGGACTCAGTAAAGTTTTTTCATATATTTTATTAATATTAGAATGGCATTCCATAGTATTTCTGAAAATCTAAAAATATTCCTTCACAAAATAGGGAGCCAATAAATACGTTAGTACTTTAGTATTAAAAGTTAGTGGCTTAATAGAAAAAAAATCTTGACCTTCGTGTCTATACTATCCCAACAAAAACATTCTGTAAAAACTAGCCAAGTCTCGATGGAGCTGCTTGTTTATCTCTAAAAAGTAATGAAATCTAGACAAAGTCGTGCCAAGCCCAAGGTGCCTTACTGCGATTTCTTTATTATTATAGTTAATGTTGTGTGACTTGGCCGTTGAAAATTCTTTATACGTTATATCTGTTGTAAATCCCTATGTGTGTTAAGCGAGACAATAGCCCATACTGGTATTGATAATTGGACGCTAGTGTCTCATTTCAGGCTGTTGTTGATTGTGCAACACATGCATTCAGCAATGACAATGCTGACTTCTGCTCTCTTCTTTTTGGAGCGTTATACCCACTTACGAATAAAGAATTTTCAACGGCCAAGTCACACAACATTAACTATAATAATAAAGAAATCGCAGTAAGGCACCTTGGGCTTGGCACGACTTTGTCTAGATTTCATTACTTTTTAGAGATAAACAAGCAGCTCCATCGAGACTTGGCTAGTTTTTACAGAATGTTTTTGTTGGGATTTCACTTCTTTTTGTAGAAACGTGGGCATATTGATTTATTTATTAGATTTTCTTATTTGACACATTTTTTTTTATTTTTAGGACTAGTTTTTTTAATTATTACAAATCTTTTCTTTATTTCCGGTTCTGATTCTTGTACAGTAGCAACAGTTTTTCGTATTGCCCATTCGCGTTCATTATTTATTCATTTAGACAGTTTAGATGGTTTAATTTCTGAAAGATCGGCGCGGTATTTACGACTTCGACTATTTCTTCTCGTAAACTTGTAAGTATAAGCATAAAAGCAAGTCTAGTCTTATTCAGACCCTTATCCAGAGTTTTCCTCTAATTTTATTTATATGCATAAAATATGTATTAAAAGCAGAAGGGGAGGCATTCGCCCAGCAGTGGGACGCTTTAGAGTAGATTGAAAATTAGAAGATGTGTCCCACTACGCTGGATTTTTGCAATGACAGTCGATTTTTGTATGTACCAATAGTAGAAAGGGGCATTACCATATCTCTAATACAGCTGAGACCAGACGAGAGTTCTTCATCGGATACTTCAGACCTTCGATTTTTGTCATCAAATGAAGCGGCCCACCAAGTTGAATACTTTTTGTAAAGGCGGTATGTCGATCTCTAATAGTTTGGTTGGGCTCTTGTGTTTTCTAATCAGGGTCACCAGGTACTCCAGATATTCGATTATCCTAGTTTTTATAGTTTTCCCTTTATGTGGCCATTAAACCCTAACTCTGTACCAAATTTCAGCTCTCTGAGTCTATGGGAAGTACTAGTTCTATTTTGATGATCATAAGTGAGTGTCGTAAATGCGAAACTTTGCTTTCGCTTAACTTCGGAACTAAATGACCTACAGACTTGAAATTTTGGATTTTAAGCATGTGATTATAGCTTACTGGATGACGAAAATTTCTGCGTTCTAGTCTTATCTAGAGGTTCTCAAATAGGGGCCTGAAAATGCGGCGAAATGGTTCGAGTAAAGGATGGTACGGCAGTGTTTGCTTCGCGCTCGACTTGGCGGGGGCACTACCGTGCCCCCCGATTAGATAAGATAAAAAGTATTTTTTTCAATATGAGCATTTACAATGCGTGTAATACCATTTCGTCGTAAGTCATACGTCGCGTAACCTTGTACCGAGAAGAAACCACAAGAAACTCGGCAATGGCTGTTCTTTTCTCCCTTTATATGTTACATTACATAGTTACACAAAATAAAGTTTTTTTTTGTACTGTGAAGACGTATAAGAAAAAATTACTATTACAATTTATAGTAAATTATATAGTACTCATAGGACTTTATACAGTACTCACATAACAATAAATGAGGAATCACGGCCATTAACTCCAAGCCTTCTAGTAATTAATGTAACATAATATTCACCGATGTTAAAAGAAGTTTTAACTTTGTTATATATATTAAACAACATGTTTAAAATTTTCAAACGTAGTTCAATTGACAATGTGTACAATTTTATTAAAAAGTAATACATCTATCCAAAAACATTTAGCTTTTTATCGCAATAAACTGACGTGGCTTCCAATTTGCTAGCATCCTGATCTTAAGGTCGAAGCTTTACTCTGTTATTAAGAATCCGTGAGCGCTTAGTTATTTGAAATGCAAATTTTCATATTCGGATGCTTCTTACAATAGTAATCTCTGCTTAGATAGCAGAACGACTCTTGCCATTCCTTTTAACGACACTGGTTTAATGTCTAAATATTTGAAATTTGAGGTAGTCAGACTTTAAACGCAGGGAGTGCGTCTATTTTGAAAAAGCTCCCAATAAATTTTAACCGATTTGTTCATAGCATCTTTTTGGCCTCTCCCTTTGTTTATATGTTTTATAGTTCATTGGTTATATATTTTATTATTTATTAATAATAGTATTCATTAGAAATATTTCTATTTTTTTGTTTTATATATTCGATGTCGATGTCCGATTTCCTGACAGAACGGTCGATCAGAGAAGTTATCGATGGCTGCTCCACTGACTCAGTGGCTATTGATGCCGGAGTTACTCAGGGGTCTGTTCTCTCTGCGACACTTTTCCTGCTGCACATCAATGACCTGTTGATACCAAGAATTGTTGGGTATGCAGTCGATAGTGCTGTCGTAGAGAGATACCTGCCTAATTCAAAAGCCAGCGGTGATGACGTGATATTGATGAGAGAGGCCATGGTTGAGCGAACGAATCAGAGGTTGAGCCACGTTTCCCAGTGGGGTGACAGTAACCTCGTCCATTTCAATGCCTCCCAAACGCAAGCGTGTATTTTCACTGCAAAAAGGGGTTTCTTCAACCTCACTCCTACTTTCCGAGGTACATCTGTACCTGTGACCGACAGCCTCGAGCTTCTTGGCATGGGATTGTCGTCATATCTCAACTTCGGCGCCAACATCGAGTCCAAGGCTCAAACTGTAGCTAAAAAGCTGGTCCTAAATAAGGTCAATCGATATTACACGCCGGGACAGCTTTCAACTCTCTATAAAGCTCAAGTCAGAACTTGCATGGAATATTGCAGCCACCTCTGGGATGGCTCAGCAAAATACCAACTTGCTTGCTGCACTGGACACGATCAGCGCAGAGCTGAAAGACTCATTAGTGACAGCAAATTGCTCAAGAGCAAGCTTCACACCTTAGCTCACAGCCGCAAACTTGTTTGTCTGTTGGTCTTCTACAGATTGTATTTTGGATAATGTGCTCAGAAGCTACACGCTCATACCGCCATCACCTTTCTACCATCGGACATCCAGACGCACTGCGGGCTACCACCCTTTGTTGGTCGCTATTCCTACCTGTTGCATCAAGCGCTTCTCGACTTCTTTTAGAATGTGCACAGCAAAGGAGATGAACTCCCTCCCTGCGTCTGTATTTCCGAGTACTTAAAACTCATGTTTTTAACGCCAGGGTGAACCTTCTGGGTTAGCTCGTTCCATCGTGGATTCTATCTTTGCCCCTGGGTTCGATTGGGATCAAGAGCGAACCCATTCTGAATAAAAAAAAATCATGTGTTTGTGTCATATTTAAAAAGTATATATCTGTTTTTTGTTGTTGAGTTGCATTCGGTTGCTTATAACGATTAAAAATAATAATTACGTACCACCTTTTCCTTTCCTTTACTCAGCTATTTAATTTACTGATGGAGAATGCCTAATGGCTTGAGCTTCTCTTTTTGTACATTTTTGTGTGAAATTAAATACACCTTGTTTTTAAAACCTGAAACTTAGGACAGCAAGTTATTTTTGGTTCTTGTATTTATTATGAGAACATCGCGTTTTCATAAATGTATCATAGTAGTTTTAGTTTAGCAGCTTATTATTATTACAATATTTATTATAATTATCTTAAAAAGTTCTCTTTACGAATCTCTGAATTTGCCTAGACCAAAGTAAGCACTATATGGCTTGTGTTATGGATACTAGGGTAACGGATAGACATAAGTATATATATATATATATACTCTAGCTCAGGTATAAATGCTCGTATAATGCTTGTAGATCTACCTACAAGTTTGTATATCTGCCCCTTCCGGGGCTCGAACTCAGGACCGTCGCACTGTGGAATACTTGGGTATGTTTCGGATCATAAATCTATAACTTCGTCGGATTAAATTTTGCACTTATATAAAGTAATATATAACGATTTATATATGTAATGTTTGGTAAATTATTATTTTTTTTCCGAAACTTGTTTTTCCTCCAAAAGTGCTGATAGTGCCGCAGTTGTTTTTCCGCCTTCTATATAGGACATTATTCATTCACGTTGAGTACACTTAAAAGTAGACATTTTGAAGAATTAAATAGCCGTACTGTACGAAAACACCACTGAAGTAGTAATGGCGACATATTTTTTCACAGCCCTTTTTATACTGTTTCAGAATGTGTGAATTATTTCAGATATCTATTTTGTCATCATAAATGACACTAAAATAATGAAAACTTAACAATATAAAATAATAAGTTGAAAAACCTAATCACAAAGTAAGCGAAGTCAAGCTATGAAACCGCAATTGATAGTAATATCCTTTCCCAGGCTAGTGATTGATTTTTTCATATATCTTCGCAAATAGCAAAATGTAGCAGCTGATTTTTTAAAGCTTCGACGAAGTTAAGAAAAACTTTTTTTTCTTCTATTTGTTTTATATATATTTTTATTATTTTTATATTCGAATTAAAAACCAATCACTTCTTTCTAATCTCCGATAGATGAGCTTTTCATAAATATATAATCTTGCTGTTGAAGTTTCAAAACTATTTCACTTTGTAAATCTTTAATGAAGAACTCAATATTTTCCAGATTCATAAAAGTTTAACTATAAATTAAGCTTCAGAATATTAAACTTCGACTTTCCAACTATTACATCCTTACTAATATTATAAATCGAAAAGTGAGTTTGTTTGTTTGTTTGTTTGTTTGTTTGTTCCGCTTTCACGCCGTAACTACTGAACCGATTGCTTTGAAATTTTGCAGACGTAAAGATAAAAGTCCGGATTAAATAATAGGGTACTTTTTATTCTGGAAAAATTGATATTCCCAAGGAAAAACAAAAATATTGTTTGCTTGATGGATGGATTGTAGATGGCGCTGTGTGTCGTTTAAAACAAGGTAAAATATTGCCAACGAATATAAACATGTAAATTTAGAAGCTAAACGATACGATAATGAATCCCCGAAAATGAGGAATTCCCGAGGGATGACGTACAGTTTGTTTTATCGTCTAAACTGAGTTTTTTACATCTATTTATATGTTGCAAACGAATATGAACATGTAAATTTTGAAGCTTAATGATTCACTAAATTACTCATTACTCGGATTTCGATTATTCCAACAGACCTCCCATTTCAATATAAAAGACTACAATTTCCTATAAGGGTTTCATTTGCAGTGACCATTAATAAAGCACAAGGCCAAACTCTAAGGGTTGCTGGAGTACACTTGGAAAAACATTGTTTTTCGCATGGTCAGCTCTATGTAGCGTGTTCCCGGGTTTCCAGTGCCCAAAATCTGCATGTTTTTGCTCCACAAGGGAAAACATATAATATAGTGAACCATTCAGTTTTGGTTTAACAACTAATTCTATCCAGCGTTACATCGCGCTTCTTTGATTTTTCCGTGGGATTGAGAAGTTTTCTTATAGTTGTGCTTTATACCGCAATATAACCGAATTCCACGCGGGCGAAGCTGCGGGCGAAAAGCTAGTTACTTTCATAAAGTAGCCGATTTCAATGAGTTGTAAAATTGAATTTTATTATGCATTTGTTCTACCATATTCAATAGTGCATCGGTGCGAAAGACAGAATCGCTACCATTGCACCAAATTAATCATGCATGCCGTTTCAATATCTGGAAGAGGAATTAAATCTGTGTTATTGAGTTATTAATAGCAAACCATTGCACGACATTAGAGAGAAGGCAGAGATGGTTTACATCACCTAAACACCTAAACAGACGATAATTACAGGTCATTAATATTAACACTTTGTAAACAGGCATTTTCTCGCCAAATCGCTCCGGTCGCAAATTAATTGTATTGATATGTAGACGCATAGGGTACCGTTCACAATAGAAAATGCGTAGTCCGTCACCCGTTTAGCGCCCTTGATTACAAGTTTTCTGCACTCCACCGCTTAGCGAAACAAACCGAGTTAACTCGTTTCCCGCGCATTGGTATAAAAAGCGACATGACGAGTTGACTCGGGACCCGCAAACACTGTGTTAATAGTAACTAGTACTCACCAAGACTTAGTTTTGCCAATTACTACTTTTTATCCTCTTGAATAGAGATGACGGTTTGAGATCGAAAGGTGGTTTAAGTTTTGATCTTTTTAATGCATTTTCCTGGCGATCACAATGAAACTCCTTTGAAAGGCCACGAGATATACCGATGGCACCCCGTTTACCCGTTTACCGTTTCCCGTTAACCCAAGCATCAAAGATGTATCTGAGAAGAACAATCCTGGCATCAGTTGTGGATTTTCCTCTTGTAAAGCCAAGTTGTCGTTCATTAAATATTTTGATAATACAGAAATAGGCCAAAAACTAACCATTCTTATTTTTTTTTGCTTATTGCGGTTAGTATGCATATTTTTCTTATATCATAAGGGTCGCTTTCATTTTTTACTTAAAAATATGGATAATTTTACCATACTTCATTAGATTTGGGAAAATTCGAAAATTGGAAATAAAAGCAAGTTGTGGCGAAACAAAAGTAATTATTGATTAGACGATGGTAGTTGACATGCACCAAATATCTTTAGTTTCCTTTATATTTAAAGAATTTATTTTTTTACTATCATATCACTACTAATGCATAAACTCAATATAAGAATTTTTGTACTTAGACAACAATTATCTGTTTATTTATTTATCTGTTTATTTAATACTCAGTCTATTACCAGGTTTATAACAAGATCTTCTGATTACATTAGTTGCTTTTTAAGAGATACTACGTTAATATAAATTGATTTAAATAAATTTTATGTAATATAGGTACTTAATTTACTTAATCTTATGTTACCATTCCACATACAAAGAGACATCTGTACTTATTTTATCGAGTTAAGGCAACACATTCTAGAACACATAGGCTCGCCCTTCAATAGTAGTAGTATACATTATAAGTTTATCTGTAAGGTAGTGGAACTAATCACAATCATTATGTATCATTAAAATACTTAGCTGCCGCAACAATACAAAGATTGTATTGTAAAATGTTTTTGCCTTTTAAATAATATTGGAGAAACTGGATAACTGAAATCGTTAAAAGCTACTATTTAAATCTTTTAATTAAAGTATCAAGTTTCCCTTAGAGACTTGAGTCGGGTGTCCCAAAGGATAGCAGTGTACAGAATGACATTTATGTATAAATTTTTGTAAAGGCTATTTTTCTTTTTATTAAAGAGAAAATTATTTCATTTTTATTCAGTAGTGACTGTATTGTATACATAAAAATGCTATCATATAAAATATCGATTATTTAATAAAAGGTCAGTGTTGTATTCAAGGATGAAATAAACTTTTTTACTTCACAGAAGTTTACATTTCATATCAAACTAATAAATTCATATAGACATAGGAAAGTAACAAGACAAAAACTGTTAAAAAATTAACAAGTATTTACTGAGCCACCAACTGGAAAACTCATTTGTGTAATCCTTAATATACTGCTATCCTGTATTTACTCTGATTTCAGGCTTCTACTAATTGCCAATTACCTCGGTCCAGAAGTAGCCTCTAGATAATATTCAGGTGCGGTCTTTTGAAATTTCTAAATGGCGCTTTTGCGAATACATTTTGAATCTGTTCGAGTAAAATCTTGATAGAGAATGAATATTTTATTTAATAAGGCGTCGCTGAAGATTTCAAATAAATTATGGATCAAACCATATTCATATATGCGAATATGAATAGCATGCCTAGTTAGTTCATGAATAATTTCTTTTGTTATCCTCATACAATAAAGATAACTCATTAGATAAATTATCTCACTGTTTTAAAATGACAGAATATTTCTTTTTTATGAGTCGATTGGTGCGATCATCTATAAGATGATCGAACCTACCTGGAAACATTTTTAGTTTGGTCAGGTTAGTTTTATAGCAAAATGAGATTTTTTTACTATTGGTTGTTAATTATTTAACTACTCATTGAAACTGCATGAAATCCTAAGAAATGAAACATAGTTTCAAGAGTATGATAAAGAATAAACACATGCAATATGATTTATATTTATTTCGTTGAGGCACCAAAACCAAAAAGGCGAGATCTTTGCTGGGCAATTTCCTTTTATTAAAATTACTTAAAATGCTTTCAATTCTTTTAAATACAGGCCCTTAACCACGGAGATCGAAACACACAAAACATTTACATCTTTGACTCCCAATCTATAGCTATTGTTTAATAGGATGAAATTGGAATTCCCGATTTCGGTTTCCATCATTGATTCCAACTTGAGAAAGAAGTTACAAAGCGCTTTACGGAGAGTATTTGACATAGTCTGTTTTAAACTTTTCATATAAAAATACTTCAGTTAGGCCGTCTAGCACGTATAAGCCAAACAATAGTTTGTCCTCATTATTATCCCTGTGGTAAGTTAATAAAAAATGGATAATATTTTTTTTTTAAAAGAGTGCTTTATTAGACTTACATGATGAGATCTAATTGATATCAGAAAAATAAAACTTATGAAGTGGAAGTTATTAGTTAGGCTAAACTAAGCTAAGATATAACTTAGCATGTAGTCTGGACATGTAATGTTAACTCATATATAGCTTCGTATGTATATCGGACAAATCTGAATTGTATTTCGTGGAATTATCTATATCAATTACGTTTGTCGCTATAACTTGCTCCCATGTAATGGCTTGGTACGCGGTAAAGGGTTAATAACTTGATATAAAAATATATGTATATATGTAATATATGCCTTGCATTAATAATTCATTGATAAACTCTACATATTTCTACATTGTTGTAGGGATCATTACATTTTTAAGTGGTTAGCTTTAGTTAGCAGATTTTCTACCAGGCAACCTTTCGGGAGAACCATATTCACAACTGAGACAGAATATAAAACAAAAGGTATACATGTTACATAAAGATGTAATTGTACAATAAAAATTAATAAACAAACTCCTTACAAACAAATTTGAAATAAATGCCAAAACAAAAAAAACTGTTATTTTAACGATGCTTAATCTTTAGGTCTAAATTAAGGATTTTGTCAATTTATGTTAGTTAGTAATAAAGCTCCGAAAAAACTAAGGATATTTTATATTTAAGAAAAATTTAAAAGTTAAAAACAAGAGTTTTTGCTACATATACAATTGCTACCATTTAACAATATTCAGTCAGCCCGCACTTTGGATTTATTATCCATTCTTTCTGCGTTGTTTTCATGGGTCTCCAGTACCTAGTAAGAGCATTATTAATGATGATGATGATGATGTCTTCCTTTTACATCTACTTTAATGATGTATTTTGTTTTTAATCTACACAATAAGACGTCAATATAATAATATACCTACATACAACAACACGTCAAATGTCCATATTGGCCTAACCAACGAAATTTAAGCTGAAAATCGAAAATTAAAAGAGACGTGTGTTCTATTCGTTTTATTTTGAGTTGATGCCAAATTTTTATTTAATAGGAATCTAAACCTGGTCAGTATATTAAATAAAGTTGTCACAGAACTTACGACCTGATTACAATATAATATTATTATATACATATATCACTCTATCAATTATATTAATAAAAACATAATATTATATAAATGTCCACGTTATTTGATTAGACTGTAATTTATTAAACGAATATTTGTTATTTTTTTATTGAAGTCAGTAGTTATCTTTAACCAAAGCGGTATTAGTAAAAACATTCGAAATCATTTTAGGCAAACGAACGGTCTATATATTTTTGCTTATAAATTATTCAGAAGTCAATTTGTGAGGTAAAAATATTTTCTATGATCAATTTGCTTACCGTACCTCTGAACTTTAAAAACCCAATAATAATTTTTAGTTATTTTTAGGTAAGTTTGTTCTATTTATGAGATTTCCATTTAAGTCTACTCTCTATTTGATTGTTGAATTTAGAAGTAAACGTAGGTGAAGGTTTTTGTATAGTTTAGTTATAAAAGTAGTTCTTAATTGTAATTTAGACGTAGGGTGTGTCCTTCTGGTGTCTTATTATTTACCTAGCCAAAATATACATTGAATTCAGAAGTTTAATATATTACCAATCGAAATTATCCAAAACGATGTAATGATATTTTAAAACTTTTGAAATGGGTAACAACTAAAAGTTCCTAATCAGCGCCATCTGTGTTAGTCAAGCTGACTCACCTAGTTTCAGAGCCAACGACCGTCCATCCCCGCCGGCGGCGTACCGCTCGCATTTCAGCAGTTACGATGCGGTCTCTACCGCGGCGGTGCCGCGATATTGACACTTGGGCGGTGGCGCCCTCTTCTCCTTCAGCTATTGGCAACATCACTAAAGCTGGTGTTTCGTATAAATTTTGAGTGATACCTTTATTAATACAAAGATGTCGCTTTTTGAAAAGAGGAATTACATTTTTTAAAGAAATTATTTCCCAATTTATAATAACTCTTTAAAGCTGCGTATTTCTAGATTGTTTGATTTATTTTACTTATAGTTATATATAATCATTACTTTAATAATGATTAGTTTAATAAATAAAAGTAAAAAGTAGCAAAATAGAGGCTTTAGTTTATTTAATTAAATAATAATAAATACGAATTAACTTTTAATTTACATAAGTAGATTTAGGAAAGGATTACCAGGTATGTTTAAAATTTTAATCTTAAACTATTGTTACTGTCAGAAAATACCGTAAAATTATCTTTTAGTTATATTTCAATTTTCATTAAAATTTCGAAAAGTAATTAATTAATAAATGACTGAATTAATAAATGTATGAAACGCAAACTGGAAATCGGTTTGAACAATATATATTTGTATGAAATAAAGCTGGAAACTAAAGATGATGAAAGCTTATTTTGATTCTCATCTTTGTTTTATACTTTAGGAGATAATAATAACAAATAAGGGTACCAATTCCCAAATGGTATTACGTTTGTGCGGAATGGAAAACCCTTTTTCAGAAATCACCCTGAAACTGTGTTAAGAAAGTTTGGTACGTAAAAGACCAAAACAAACGCTTGCAGAGATATTTCAAATACTAAAAAGATATGAGTCATCTAATTTATTTGAATAATTAGCTTAGCCACGAGGTTTCGCATGCGTAGATTTTTAATTTAAGCATTTTGACCATTTTTCCCTTGCTTTCTAGCAAAAGTAATTAAATTTCGTCACCTATGTATTGTAAAGCTTATATAAATGTAATAACCGAATAACGTTCAATGTTGGACGGACCCCTCTCCCAGGACGGGTAATTTTAGCTTTATCTCCGAGCTTGGCAGGTGGCTTGGAGATTGCAATAAAAGACCATAAAAATTACGAAAACGCTGTCTATTTTGTGGGCTACGGAAGGTGAGTGATGAATGCCTTTTAATATCATTACAATATAGTTTTTCAATATCACGTTTTCTTTAATATTCCCGCTTTCCCAACAAAGCCTATGTGTGATTCAGTCTATTGTCTATCTGCGAGGACTGTGAAGAGCTAAAGATGAATGGCTGTGCATTGTTAGCTTACATATTGATGGTCTGTTGGTCTTTCCTATAACTGAATAAATATTATTTTAAGTTTCATTCAATCTGCTATGTAGTTTTAAAGTAACAAAAATCCAAACATTCTCCCAAACGCACAAATTTTATCTTTATAACAGTAGGAAGAGTATCTGTTAAAATAAACATTTGCAATTATGTCACTCTCCTCAAAGAGATAATTTTATGAAAAAAAATCATAATCTTTCACAGTGAACTTTTTTAAATAGGGACGAAAATTTGGTTTTTTATGTCGTTTGATTTTTGTGACCAAAAATATAAAAATTACATCATTGCTAGATTACACCGACCGACAATGTGACTAAGCAACGACCCGCCAAAACCAAAGCATATTTTAATTGGCTTCTTTTAAAGTATTCATATCCTCATATTCTCAGTATTCTCGTCTAGAAAGACTTAGACTGAAACGAAAGCTGGCAACAACAATAGCAAAATTAGAAATGGTTAATTCTGGACCCCAGAATATGTCTATAAAAATTTACAACGCACTTCATCATTAAACTTCACTTCACTTCACTATTAAAGAAGAAAGTAATAGGAAATGATTTAAAATTAATCTTAAAAAGGTATTTTATAAAGTAATGTTACAACTAACTGCAGGAGTTTTTTTAGTGACAAGGAAAACAAAGCAAAATTATCCTCACTAAGTAATTTTTACGATCGAAGATATGTATGTATGTATGAAAATTATGTATATATGTGTATTTAATTAATTAATAAATTTATGTAATCTTTTTTTTTGTAATGTTAAATAATGTTAATTTTTATTTTGTACAGTTTTTTTTATAACTTTTGTAAATTCGTCATGTCATGGTACTGGTTATTTTATGTACAGTACCTGAAAATACCACATGTTGCAACGAATAAATAAATGAAATGAATAATGATCTCAGCATCTAAATTACTTGTCTACACAATGTTAAGTAAAAGGCAGTTTTTTCGTGCATAAAATACTCAGTGGAATGCAAATGCATTTTAATAAGAATTTAAAGTATTTAAATGTCGGTTACTATGCAGGCAGGCTATATTTTTCATCGACTTTTATAGGAAAATAGTTTTAAAATTTAAAATATTAAAAAAAATTGTTTATATGAAACATAATTTCCATATAAATTTAATCCCTCTATTTGAAATGCTTAGGGATGGTTTTCCTGAAAATGTTGGAATATTTGTTGCTTATTTGAAGTAACATTTCAAAATCCATGTTTCCGAGTCTAAAGCTCGTAAGAAACTGTTCTTTCATACAATTCTTATAAGTACTCTGTTCAGCTTCGTCGAGCTCAAATTTCCTGAAATCCTTTTGCCAAATTTCGGGCAAGAATATCACAAAATAAATGTGTGCGGAAACATTTTGTTTAATAAATATATAGATTTTTAAATTATCCTTATTTTGTAAATGAAATGTCCGCTTTCAGTAATTTAAGTAATTTATAGATACTTAAATAGTCTTAAATACGAAGTGATTTATTTGGATAAGATGTAATACCATGGTAAGAATATTCTGGTCTAGTTTTTGTTCACTTTTAATACATAAAAAAGTAGTTATAGTAGCATATGTTTCATAAGTGGACTTATTATGGTCTGTGTTTATTATGGCATCGAGAATCTTTTTGAAGAAATCAATATGTTCTCTAAAACTGTAGTACATTAGTTTATTTTAGCATCAATAGTTTTATTAGCACACGCGAAGTTAGGAATTTTATGGGTAATTTTATTACGCGTTGGGTCACATTATCGGAATTTTGGACGAATCCCTAATTTTTTAAAACAAAATATTGCCTCCCTGAAGGTCTCTTTTAAATATAAGTAAAATATTTTTCGTAATTGGATGAATTGTTTCGAAATTCACCTGTGACATCTATGCTTATAAACATTATCTCCTTTTAATATTAAAAGGTAAAAAGTCAGATTACAGATACCTGCTTCTAAACTAACTGAAATACAAAATTTCATTTTTAAATTCGGCCATGTAGTTGTTGCAAGGGCAAAACTGGAGATAGCAGCAATTATTTCATAACTTTAATGATTTCTTTTGTGTTTTTAATTTCAATAAAAAAAACATTAAGGCCTTTGACAAATTCAAATACGCACGAATTTACAAATATGCATTTTATAAAAAGATAATTTTGATATGTTACTTGATACATAGCGTTCGAGATGTGTTCTAATAAAAGCGACAGTCTTCGACTATATACATTTAAATCAAAAGCATATAAAGAGAGAGAGATAAAGTCGTGAGATTATTTCAAATTCTTATCGATAAAATTAAAATCTTTATTTTTGTAGCTAACCTAAAACGAAATCTTACCTTTAAAGGTTAGAAGAAATTTATCAACACGCAATCTACCGTTTATTTTTTAACAGAGCTTTATAATACTGTTTATAAATGTTACCTATATTAAGAATCACTACATGTTATTTTGTAATAAAATGTAGTTTTTTTCATGTCATATTTACTACATACGCTCCACAGTTTGTCTACTTTTCTAGGAGAAACAATCTAAAATATCTCCAAAACGGGCATTTTCTCTCTGAACAATATTTTATACAGCAAACGTCTAGATTTCTAGTGCGCAGAAGGCTCTGTAACTTAATCGGGTGAGCATTGGACCGGACACCAAAAGGGTGCCAGGTTAAATTAAACGGCTATTTCATCTTAATCGACGTTAAACTTTTGTAAAAATGTTTATTCCGAATGCTAGGGTATGCCTCTTATTCATTAAGCAACGCTGGCCTACAGCGTAAAAAAAGTAAAAAGTACTAGAACATTTCGACGAATCAGAAATCCAACGGTTGAGGGTTTGAGTCCCATCTGAAAATACTATGTGAGCAGAGTAGGTTTTTTCTAGTATTCTTCGATAAAAAAATTAAACGATTTTTGTCACTATTGTATTATAGTTTAGTCAGTTAAGTATATATTTATTTCGAGAACCACTTATAAATCTTAAGCTTCAGATTTTTTCCGTCAAATTTTTTTTGCGTCTACCAACTTTTAGGAAAAATTCTATTTATTTTTACAGTAACCACCACTTCGTCCAAACTTTTTGCAGACAGATTTCGTCGGATGTTTACCTTAAACATTGAATTTGTTGAGAGCTAGAAACATTTGGATATTGAATTTTTCTAAGAAATTCTTTGTTCCATAGAACTGTCATAACGTTTGAATTTAAATAGCAACTTCGAGAATTATTTATGATATCGTACTTTGAACTCCGATTTGTTTTATGAATGTTCTTTCAAAAGCTATAGGTACTAATTCAAGCTAAATGGGCAAAACTTCTCCTCTTTTCTTCGTCTTTGTTTGAGACGCAAGGCACGATTTCTCTAATAACTTATCCGTGAGATTATTGAAACCATCTTTGTTTTGACATTATATTGTAAATATGCCTATGTATAGTATACATACGGTAAATCACGTGCGAAGTTATCGTGGATAGGATGTATCAAATGTTTAGTATCTAGTAATTAAACAAAGACAAAGTTTAATTTAAGTAATTATCTCTTTTACTTAAGTTGTGTTGCTTGTGTTTTGGTGTTGGTAGCAATCTTGACTTTCGCACTAACTATCTATCATATAAGTTTGTCTATCCGTTAGCCCAGTAGTCATAACACAAGCCTTACAGTGCTTTCATTGGGCTAGGCTAATTGGTGTGAATTTAAGAAATATTATTATTATGTATTTGTTAGTATCACAATCGATTTTAATAACTATAATTGTAACTGTACAAAAGAATTGGGGAAAAAGTGGAAAATGTATAAAAAAGCATAAGCGCATATTCCATATGAATATTGTAACGAGGAAATGTTTCCAAGTTACAATTTAGGAGGTAAACTTTGATACTATTATCCTATATCATAAATAAACCGATAAACACACACGCACACACATATATATGTGAGTGTGAATGATTGTGCGTGCGTGCGTGCGTGCGTGTGTGTGTGTGTGTGTGTGTGTGTGGCCACAAGCCAAAGGTAAAAAAATCATCATTGGTGATAGGTACCAGAGTTTTAAAGAATATATTTATATTAGTGATTAGTATGAAAACAAAAATATCCACTTTAGGTTATAACTAGTTGCATGAATTAATTAATAAAACCATATTTGTGAATTTTCTTTTTTTCTATGGTAGAATCCTAAAGGACTATTGTCGTAGTTTAATTATTTCGAATTTTTCTCTATTAAATTTTCGGTACTATTTAACTTAATAGTAGGTACCATATTTACAAAACTTGATTTAAAACAGACACTCGTTCAAACTCTCATATGCTATTTCATCCCCTGTATGTATAAACGATATGCTCAACCCGGACAAAGTTGGTAATAGTCACTAGTTAAATATAAAAGCAATAAAATTGCAAATGTCATAATTTCATTTATACAGTTTGTTATACATATGTATTTTACTTATTCATACCTTACATCGTCTTGTGACATTAATACGAATGTTTAACATCAGTCTACAAATCTGGTAATCATCATCACCCGCCCCTTTTTATGAATGATATCTGTAAATAAGTTGTACCTTTCAATCGGCCGATTTAAAAATATATCGGTACTTGCTTTAATATGATATGTGCTGTATTTATCAAAGGCAAGACCTACATATATGTAACATAACAGTATTGGCTGAACTTTACGCTCAAACACTATTTAATGTTATTATAACTTTCACGATGCAGCTACACATAATTACATTATCAACGTCAAGTGGATAAAAGCGAAGTTACTATCCGTTAAAGCTAGCTGGCAAAAATAGTGCCGTGTTTACATGGTCGAATATCATGTAGTTTGCCCTAACTACAACAAAATCCCTACAATTAAATTTGAATTCTTCAATTGTCAAACATGTTTTTTCTATAATTATGTTGTTTGACAACATAAACGCAAACAGAGACGCAATAATAAATTATTTAGTTCTTACACTTCCGCGCACATTACACATTAGAATAAAACACTTTTTACGGATTTTGCACATATTTTATTTTATATTTAATCCTGACGTTTCGACTCCTTTACAGGAGTCGTGATCACAGGATGACTAAGATAATGGTTGTCATGGTTTCTTCTACTACCTTCACAATATTTTAATCGGGCACGTTGCTAATTGTTAAAATTATTTTATATCAATCAAATTGCTATTTTTACATTTTATTAAAATAAAATATTCAATAAAATATGCGCAAAATCTGTAAAAAAGTGTGCTTTGAATCTGTCTGCTACGAATCTATGGATTTATGCACTGTTTCCATGGGAAATTTCGCCACTGCTTGCTCCAGAGATTTATTAAGAGACTCGATGTCTTCGTGTCCTTTAGAGCAAGCAACACTGACCATAATTTGTAGTCTAAAGAGTTAAGATCTGGGAAAGGAACGTCAATCGGAACGTTGGTTTCAAGCCAGGCTTGAGTAGTTCGAGCCTTGTGACCAGGTGCAGAGTCCTGCTGGAAAGTGCAAGGCGCATTTTTAAAAAAGTATTGCTGAGAGGCTCACAACACAATCCAAAACTGTCTCTTGATACACTTTGGCTGAAGTTTTTATTCTTTTTCACAAAAATTTAGCTATGTGATGCCTTCATAAGACACGCCCCATCAAACCATTACTGACGCAGGATGATGACCACGTTGTCCGTTTCCAACCACATGAGCAGTTTCTTTAGAACTGTGAGCATACACTTCATCATTTTGCTTATTGTAGTGCTCTTCAATTGTGAAAGTTTGGCGGCTTCATGTGCTATACAGGATGACCCTGTTTTCGAGTTACAACGGATATACAAAATCGGTTTATTTTTACTACTAGCTTACGAAATGGGCGCTCTCTGTTCAGAAACAAAAACAACACCTAGCCTTACATGCTGTCAGCGCTGGTCGAGCTTTCAGTGTTAAGCCCATTAAAAGGACAATTAACTAAACTACATTTGTCTCATTCAAAGTCAGCCTATAGTTTGCGCGCGGACATCGAAGTTGCATTCCAATATTAAAGCATTCCTACTCGCTACTCATGAATCCTAGAAAATATATTAATTAATGATAGGAAGAGTTATGTATGGTGAAAAAAAAAGAAGAAACGTTTCTGAATTGAAAAAAGTGAGTTAGTTTAGAGATGCATAAACAACCCGGGGAGGCAAATGAATGTAAGGTTATTACGGCTGCAACGCCAAAATGGCAACTGATACTTGCACCGGTGAGATGACTAATATAAAGGCGTATTCGAGCTCAACACCCAATTGGTACATTTGGTACGTGTTTTTTAAAGTAATCGAAACCAAAAATGTATAAAACCACACACCTCACCAAAGAGTTTTTGAATAAAATTAATCATTGTAACAAATAATTCATTTAATAAAAATGAAAAAAACTATTTATAATGGATTTTACATTAATATAAATAAATTACAGAGCTTATTTTTAGTATTTCAGTTTATACATTCAAGGCAAGTTGTTTTTCGTAGTTCCTTCTTGGAATGTCAAGACTAATCTTGTGTATTAATTTAGTTGTAGGTATTGTTTTATTACCTTTTAGTAAACGCATTGAAAATCTGCCAGTATCATTGACATTTTACTGTAACTGAAACTAATGAAGAATTAGATTCAACTAATATTGTAGATATCTTATTGCGGTTTCGGTTTATGGCAATGTCTATTTTAATAATAATAATAATTTATTGAAACAAAACAATAACATTACAAAACATCAATAATACACATAATGAGAAGGTTTGCAATGTCTACAAATCAGGACTCCAACTCCCAAACTAGGACGTATGCTGTATCTTGGGAGTAAGGGATTCCTCCAATACATAATAATATTCTCAAAAGAGTAATTAATGAGCCTGGTTAGAACGTATTGTTTAGTTAGATTGGTTTTGTGTATGTATTTATGAATATGAGAGTGTATGTAAGTGAGTGTGTGTGTATGTGTATGTGTTACTGTGTGTGTGTGTATGTGTTACTGTGTGTGCGCGCGGGCGCGTTTGTGTTTGTGTGTATGTGAGATGGTGAGTATAAAATTAGTATTTAACTAATGAAAACTGTGTTTGCGTTACTTAAGTAGACTTTTTATTTGTGGGCAAATAAGGGCACCTTGACGCCGAATGCGATTAAGGTTGCGTCAATACTATTTTTACAATTAAGTCAATCTTAATGTCTTGACTTTTATATTTGAATGATATAAAAGTTTCTCTCATGTACAATGATGACGAAAAAATAGAACTCATCAAACAACAAATAAGAACAGAATTTTGTACCTACACTAACCTAAATTCAAATGCTTATGAGGTATTTCTGTATGATTTTTCTATTCGGAGACTTACAATTTACAAACTGCAAAATTGATATAAAAACAGCGTAAAATATAAAAAACATAGCGCAAGGAAGAAACGATTTGAAATTATAAGAAATATTATACTCATGGCTGGAATTTTTGTTCAGCGGACTGTTCTGGATACAACCGGTAAACTTTTCGTCCGCAAAAATGATTTTCTCGTTAGTGAGAAAAACTTCAGCACTCAAAACGTTGGAAGAACAGCCGCTTGCAACTTTTGATGCTATAGATATATAAATTTCATGTCAATTGAACATGAAAAAGATTTTTAAACTTGTTTAATCCTATCAATGGAAATATTATAAACAATATTATACCAGAATACATATGAAATAACGATACACGGCAATGTGATGTAATACAATTTTAGTTCGCCACTGACGCGATGACAATATTTACTAGAGAATGAGTAATTCTGGGAGATTACCTATTTATATGTTGTATTAATTGCTTGATATGTAAGTTAAACAGTTTCAAAATCTAGTTTTTATTCATCATGATAGAGGGTTGTCACGTGAAATTTAATATTACAACATCATTTTACATATAAAATAGTTACGGTAGAAAGTGTGCTGTTTAAAACCCTAATAAAATAAAAAAATATATTTGCATAAAATATTGTTATATTGAGGTATATCACTAATCTATGAGGTATATCATTTACTATGGCCGTTTTATTTCGTCCGTATCTCATGTGAAATTCCAGATACTATAATCAAATTGCCCTTTTTATCTCTTCAGACAACCGAGAAATCCCATCTCAGTACTCTATAACGTCGTTTAGTGGCCGTTCTCTAAAGTTTCTTGTAATCATACTTTACTATTTCAATAAATTTATTTCAATTATTATAAATAGTAATAGAATTACATTTGTCGTATGTTGTCTGGCAGAAAAGAATAGTGACAATTTTTCACACTTAAAAGTGTCTTATTAGTGTCGTATAGAGTGTAATCTTTAAATAAGTGAAGTTGATGTCTTATTTTATTAAATCTCTATTTTCATAAGATAATGATAGTGTTTCATGTCAAATTGACTTTTTTTGAATTGATTACCACTTCTTCTCCTAAAATCAGATGTGGAATTAAGAACCTGCTCAGACAAATCAGCCCACCCGTAAGTTTTTTTTATTGAAAATAAATTTATTTTAGGTAGATCGCATTCTTACATTTTCATATTTGTTTTACACGTGTATTTTTGTTTTTGTATTAGATGAGTATGTTCAGATCAACTTCATGCAGCCGTCAACGGCGAGGCTCTCGGAGTGTCTCGGACGATCGATATACTCGTAGATCGAAAAACGTCGTTATCATAATTCACGTAGTTAGACTCGTGTTAGTAGCTCAGGTGGCCTAGTGGTTAAGCAGTTGGACTTGAAATCCAATCCAAATATACCAACGCAGGTTCTAAACCTGCTTGAAGTTAATAGGAGCAGACAAGACGAGCGCGTTAACCGGCGATGGCAGATACCGCGCCAATTTAAAATTAATTACTGTGTATTCGTAATCGAGTTTTCTTAGTCAACAGGAAAACTCGACCCGGGCATGCACGGTTCCTATAAGGTGACAGAGGTGTTGCCTAGTATGCAGTACAGGCCGTGACTCAACACATGGTGACGTGGCAGGGCAAGTGTAATTTTTTTTAGTTTTTAGCATGTTTGATCAGTATGCGATTCAGTTATGCCTCTACTCCATCATGTTTGCTGAGCATGTGATTCAGTGATGCCTCTGCTCCATGGTATTTGTCGGGTATGGGATTTAGTGATGTCTCTACCCTGGCGTGTTTGATGAGTATGCGATTTAGTGATGCCTCTACTCCATCATCTTTGTTGAGTATGCGATTCAGTGATGCCACTGCTCCATGGTATTTGTCGGGTATGCGATTCAGTGATACCTCTACCCTAGCATGTTTGATGATTATGCGATTCAGTGATGCCTCTGTTCCATGGTATTTATCGGGTATGCGATTCGCTGACGTCTTTACCTTGGCGTGTTTGATGAGTATGCGATTCAGTGATGCCTCTACTGTATTGTATTTGCTGAGCATGCGATTTAGTAATGCCTCTGCTCCATAGTATTTGTCGGGTATGCGATTCAGTGATGCCTCTATCCTGCCATGTTAGACGAGTACGCGATTCAGAGATGCCTCTGCTCTATTCTCAGATGTTGCCTTAAATATGAGAATTCTTACTTGTGAAGCATAAGTGCCATACAGCCACCGACGCTTTACATGGGACATGAGGAAAATGAAGATTCATCCGTAGCCACTAACGTTCGGTTAATGTGAATGTGTAATCTTTAAATTTGTGAAGTTGATGTTTTAGGTTATTTTGTTAAATCTCTATTTTCAAAAGATAATGACAGTAGTAGAAGAAAAATATTGTCTTTTTTAAATTTATTTCCAATTCTGCTGTTAAAATATATAACAGTAATGATACTGGAGTTAATCACCATACACTTCCCATTGACCACAAAATGAGCAGCATTAAAAAGCAGCATAGGTGGTTCGTATCATTTATCTACTGCAATTTTCAACCCACCTGCCAATGGAGATTATGGCAATACCATTCCAATTTTGAGGCACATTTCCATCTACCAATAGGTATTTTTTGTTTGAGACGCTAAAGCCATTTATGTATGAATATAAAACGAAAAGCAAACATATAATTAAATACTTGATAATACTGAAGCTTTTATTTTTAAACAATATAACTACAAAAAATAAAAATACAGCGAATATACCTTCGCTTTTATGTACAAAAGCGATACAAAGGGCTTACAATTGCTAATTGGTTGTTTTATAGGAAAAAAACAAGGATAGCCATTAAGGTCGTTGTTCTTAGCAAAAGTAATTAGTCTTCTATTAAATAAAAATTTGATGAAAATAATCATTATGAAAGCTAGTTATCGCAAAAAAAGTAAAATTATAACTGGACGTCAAAGTCATTCAGACAAGTCCTTTAGATGAACAGGAAAGCAATACCATAGTAATCAGTCTAATGGCTCGCAACGACTCTTCTGTACAAACTACATATACTTGCTTGGACAAGAGTTTGAAATTATTCTTGTTGTTGGGTAGTTTCAGTAACAGGTTGGTCGTAAGTTGTAATACTTAAATGCGGTAACCGAATAATCTCATTAAAGATAATTGAAGTAATCCTTTTTATTAGTTAACTTTTCGTTTATTTTTTTTTAAGTATGTTTTTATCTTTGTAAGTAAAAGATTTGTTAATCAAATGATAAACACATCATTTGATTATGAAACTACGAGGAGGTTAGGATTTGAAGTTTATAATTGGAGTATATAACTAAAAGTAAGTAATAGAATTATGAAGACAAGTTTGTTACAAATATTATAAAAAATATATTTGGTTACTTGGTTACTTGATGTGAAAAATTAAAACGATACCGTTCTGTAAAGATATTTGAACTGTTTTTGATAATTTTTTTCTTTGTTATATCTTATTTGTAACTCAAGTGATTATATCCTTGCACGCCTTCTATAAATTTGAAACAAAAAAATCTAGCTGCCTTTATTTTGCTACTTATTACCTTAGTCCTTTGTGTAAATTTAGTCAATTTTTAAATAAAAAAATGTCGTATCAAATAATAAAATATTATTCATGAAAATGTAAGTCGTCAAATTACTATAGAGTTCGTGGTTAGTTATCACTCTAACCAAACCTTTAATTTTGCAGCATTAAATCCTCAAAGTAGTTCAACACTGACACAACAAGCACATGTAAATCACGGTCACAAATAGTTTAACGAGAATTTATTGCATAGACATTATATCTAGGCACTGTCATCCAGGTCACTGTCCACTTATAAAACTTAGACCATACTCGACAACAGATTGACACCAAAACAAAGACCTTTTTGAAAACTACATCTTGATTTTCTTGTCACGTTTTTCAGTCTATTGACGTTTATATCGGCTGAAGCGTGCTGAATACTGCGCTTGATTCCGGGCGTTTAAAACGTCAACTAAAGATAATGCTAAGGACACACAGCGTTACTTCGCCACGGCTTTCTAACAATATGTTTCATGAAGTATAGCAGATGATAACTCACTGTCCACCAAGACTTATGACTCAACGTTCAGACAAAATCCCGGTTTCACCTATTTAAATACCGCATAAATTTCCTTTTTCATATTTTATTTTACATAAGCAATTTCAGCTGTTATTTATGTATTTTTTACAAACAAATGCGTTGAATGATTTGCGGGATATGCTTAAAAGAAAGAGCAATGTAATTTTTTTATTTTGAATTGGTTCTATATTTAAAAAATAAACCTTACTTTCGAACCTGTACATTTATGTTTATACCACTGTTAGTAACTTAGACGCAAGCAGGGTGAATCCTCCATCTGTTACGAAAATAACTCTTTCAATCGATTTGTTATATTACTAATCATCTAAATAATATAAAAAATATAACATTATACGACGAATGTACCTATGCTCTCAAGAGATTACTTTTAGCTCAACATGCATTCGAGTCCTGCCTAACACATAAGACAAGTTGATTTTTCCAGTAAAAATTGTTTTAGACCTCCTGTTTATTTTTCTTAAATAACGGCAGATTATTATTTATTGAATAACAGTAATAAGAATCTGTTAGGCAGTTTCAGTCTATTCCATATAGAAAAATTATAATGCCAATTGAAAAAGTTTATATGAAAAATTCTTTTTTTTAACCATAAAACTCCATAAAGTTACATTTATTATGTGATCGAGTAACGACTCAATATATCAAATTTAGTCCGCACAAAATTTTAATGTAAATCTCATGTGTAATCTACTCTTTCTTCTATTTTTATTTTTCTAAGAAAAATATTGTTATCTTTTCACTATTTAGAAAGAATTAGCAAGCAAAGAACAAATCGTTATGGTTTCTACAAATAGGTCATCAGCAAAATTAGAATAAAATCTTCAGTGACTGGAAAAATAAATAAAAGAAATAAAGTGGAAATATTATGTGTGTCGTTACTAAATGCTTTTTTTAGCATAAACAAAATTATAGCCGACAGCTGTATATTTGCTTCCATTATACAAAAACATAAGCTGTACAATGAATGAAAAAAAGTGGATGAAGTATTTTTTGATAGGTAAAAAAATTTTTAATTTAAAAAAAACTAAAAAAAGCAACCGATTTCTGCTTTCACAGAACTCAGTAGCCTCAAAAAAAAGTTTTCAATGTTTGTAAGACCAGCGTTAAATTACAACCAAATAGTTCGCCCTAGTATCAATTATGTCACATATATTTACTTTGAAAAATTAAGCCTTACTTGAACTTCGATTTGCAATGGTAACTTAAGTCATCATAGTACCTAAATCAAAGTACACAAGTATCTAAGAGGGCTATGACCAAGATTAAAATAGAATTTTACCATAAAGTACATTGTTACTAATATGTTACCGATAAAAATATGATAATAAGTATTTTAATAGTACAGTAAAGAAATGTAAATAATAATGAATAAATAAATACTACGTAATAATAAAAAGAAAATTTTGATTTTTGAATTAAGATGCCAGAAATTCATCCAACTTTTAAATAGCGTAAATTCTTACTCTCCCATCATTTCCTTTATTTTGTTGAGAAAGTCCAAACGTTAGTGATGAAATCTCAATAAGTATCTGTTCGTATATTTATAACTTTTAATTCTAATTGCATACTAATAAATAGATTAGTTATTCAATGAAATAGGAGTGTTTTATTTATGATTAAATACATCTTGTATGATTGACTTTAAATTAGCTCTTCTACGGTGTATGATCATGAATAAATTAAGGGGGTAGAACACGTAGTGGGGAGATTAAAAGGCTGAAGGTATTTTTTTAATAATGAGATTATATTACCCATTAAAATAAAAACAAAATAATAAAAATTTCAGCTAAAGTCCATGAATAATATTACAGTTAAAAATATACGTTTACAATATTTTGCTTGTTAAAAGCTGTTCGTGTTTTATTTGATGTATTAATAATCAAGTTTAGGATAGTACACACTCATACAAACCTTACGGAAGCAATTAAATTCATACATTTTTATCTCACGTGGCATGTGCGCGGTATAAGTTATTATTGCCACCAATATAATAAGCCGGTAGTGTCTCCAACAGAGAGTGTTTACGTACCATGCGTTGTCCCAAAATAGACGTGGCAAAGATTCAAATATGTCGCCATCTCCTAAGCTTCATCTCTTAGCATTTCTGTAGCAATAAGTAAATATTTATAAATTACATAACGGTTTACCTGAGTATTATCACAATCCTATTATTTACACTGTTTATTTACAAAACTTTTTAGTTTTTCAATAAGTTTACTTACCTTTACTTCAATACTGTTTGGCACATGTTAATATGAATCCTGCCAAGAAAATATTGAATTTTCAAATTCTCCATTTATTTGCATTTCAACAAAGTTGGATGTGTTGACTTATGTGACTAATGGTGATAAAAAATAAAATATTTTGTGAGACTGAATAATTATACAAGAATTAAGGACTGTTTATATGTAATTTAATTTTGACAAAAATTGTATATTGCGCAAGTCCACATTACCATTGTTTGATATTGTTTCGAAACTAATGAACAACTTTTATTTTTGCACTCACTTTTTAATAAAATTTAATTAAAAACCTATTATGTTTTTAAGGTAGAAATGTAAAATGCGTAATAACGAATATAATGTTTATAGTGGATATCGGAATATCGTGCACCATTACTCATTCCACAGGTAGTTAAGTAATAACAGTGAATGCACGGAAGGCAACCGGTAACTTGTATTATTTTAGCTTATGTTAAACTCAAGCCACACTCCGCGCTATGACTGGTCATTCCCCATGTCCAAGTCCAAGCAACCGTACTTAAAAAAAATCGTGTTACAAAACACTGATTTTATAGCACGAGGGCGGGTCAATAAGTTCGTGACTTTTTAAATTTTCCGCCTCCTAATTGAAATAGCAACACTGCTCCTGTCAACAGGCAACTGTCAGTTGACTCCTATCAAAATTTGAACAAGCTGCGTCATTTAATTTATGTTTGGCAGCCGTTGACAGCAGACTACCGCGCGTTTTGAGAAATAAATGAAAAAAACTGAATTTCGTGTTCTCTTTAACAATTATTTTTTGCTGAAAAAAATCATCACTCAAACCAAGGCTAAGCTTATTAATATAATGGGGACTCTGCACCATCCATTTCCATGGTAAAGAAGCAGTTTACTGAAGTTCGATGTTGCCGTACAAGCACGGAAGATGCAGAACGTTCTGAACGCCCAGGTGCGGTGTCTACATCCGAAACATTTGAAAAAATTCACGATATGGATTTAGCCGATCGAAGATTGAAAGTGAGAGAGATAGTGAAAGCCATAGGCATCTCACATGGCTCAGTAGTTTCAATTTTAAATGATGACTTTGGTATGAGTATAGTATTTGGTATACCACAAACAAACAACCGAATGTTTGGCTTTTTTTATCCGAAATATGGACGAGATTTTGCACCGGAGACGAAACAGCAGTCAAAACAGTCAGTGGGGTAAATCGGAGCCGAAGAAGGCAACGGTGGGTTTGTCAGCCAATAAAGTCATGGCAACCGCATTTTGGGATGCATGCGATATAATCTACATTTACTTCCTGTAAAAGGGGAAAACAAACAATGGCGAATATTACATCAACTTACTGGGTCGATTCAACGAGGAATTAAAAAAAAAACGACCGCTGTTGGCCAAGAAAAAAAATCTTTTCCACACAGGACAATGCAAGGGTGCACACATGTGCAGTTTCCATGGCAAAAATCCATGAATTGGGCTACGAATTGCTCACTCATCCGCGCTATTCTGCAGATTTAGCCCCGAGTGACTATTTATTGTTCCCAATCTCACAAACAAATGCCCTATTTTGATGACTTCGACAAATCATACTTTTCGGGAGGGATAAAAATTTGGAGAAACGTTGGACTGGGTATATAGAGCTCAAAGGAGACTATGTTGAAAAATGAAATAACTTTTTATCTAAAAACATATGTTTCATTACAAATAAACACGAAATTACTGACCCGCCCTCGTATGTAATGTAAGATTTCTGAAAATGATCAGAAAAAATATCTAGTCAGTCTAGACTGCATAATTTTAATACATTCTAAATCTGACAATGACATTACATAACATATAAAATTTAACTTATGTTACCAAAAATACAACAGAAGATGTTAGTAATTCTCCCAAGAATTTGAAAAAAACGAACACACACAAAAAATAAGTTTTAGTGATAGCTTGAAAATTTTATAGCATTACCACGAGATGCACAGAAACGTAATAGGTATAAAATAATAACATAATAATAATTCTTACATTCACACCAATCAGCCTAGCTCAAAGGTAGCACTGTAAAGCTTGTGTGATGCATAGTAGGGTAAGGAATAGACATACATATATGATACATAGAAATGTAAATTAGAAATATATATAAGAACTATTCACCACACAAACATTTGCCCCTTCCGGGACTCGAACCCAGGACCATCGGTGCGAGAGGCAGAATAGCTACCGTTGCACCAAACAGTTGTCAACAAATATTACTAAGAAAAATCAATTAAACACGCCTACATACTGAAAGAGTTCAGTTCCGCCCACCTGAAGTATGTGCTAAAACAAAAGATTGCATTGATTAATTTCAATTGTCAAAATTTAAGAATATAAGTGCAAACTGTCAGATAAAGAGTTTATATATGGTTGTATGACTTTATATAAGTTAAAATATTTGTCTTGTTTTAAAATTCGACGCAAAAAACATTTCAAAAGTACAGTGACAAAAAAAATAAAAAAACAAATCGTTCTAGCAGTCTTTACCTTTGTACTTATTACAATTAATTTACTTGTAACTCTTAGAGACGCCCGAGGCATTTTTATTACATCGCCGTTGTGCAAAGGACTAAAGGAAGGAAAACGAATAACACGGCTCATCTTGCTTTGGCTCACTCTATCTTATCCTACTAATTTTAGCCCGGCGGGAAACTAAATAAAAGGGAATGGACAGGTTTCGCAAGTCTCCTTAAAACTTAAACAGAATTCCTTTTGCAGCGCTCCGATAAAAGGACGAAGTTTAAATTACTTGACAGTTGAAAAACTACTGTTACATTAATACAATTTATCACTTTTACTTTGAAAATGTCATTATTCTCAGAATATTTTAATGTCTGTTTTACATATAATCATATCTGTCATCATTGGAAAAGTAAACTTACAGATGTATTGGATAATTTGTAATAGAGTTTAAACTTCATATGATGCCACTTGTGTGACATTGTATGTAGCTTCTACAATCAACGTAATTATATTCAAAATTGTGAAATATTGCGTATTATTCAACGCACCATGTTGCAAATAAATATATTTGGTTTGTTATTATTAGATTTGTACTAGTTCTTCGCGTAATGAGGTTATTTTCATTATTTATATTTATGGCGGCCGTAGACTATATTGGCTGAGATATCAGCTTTGATCGAAGCAGAGCGAATTCGAACCTTACCGATGTAAGATGGACGTCGATCTTCTCCCTGACATAAATTAAGCTTACCACAAGAAATTTACTAAAATATTCATAGTGCGTTTGATATTACCAATTCTTATTAACTGCATGTTGCACTAGTTTAATGTTGAAAATTATTTGATGAAATTATTAAATTTGATTCTTAAATCACTGTTACTTATTATTTATATTCTGCTAATAAAAAATTATACAATTTTAATTAGAGCTACTATAGCATTGAATGTTGAGTTTATACATAAGTTAGTAATAAATAGTAATGTACCTGTAAACAGGTTTTAATTTCAGTTTTATTTGACTTAGCATTTTAAATAAAATGCATTAAAAATAGCCACACTCTCATATTAAATATTGGGATAAGCCTGTAATCTTATAAACATAAGAACTTATACTCAGACATACTCCTTTTTGATGCAATTGTGATGAAATAAGTGGGCATATTATTTATTTATTTTATGTTAATTCAAAATACTAAAATTATTAAATTTATATCTTTTGTAATTTCATTCAATGCCGACACTACAGAATTTTGTCATAATGTTCCATTTTCAGTTTAAAATTAAATTACATTTTTTATTTTTTTATGTCTTTTAACTGTGCAGGTGATTATAAACTTTGTGAGTATTTTATGCGCTTAACATAGACATTACTACCAGTATGTGGGTTGAAAACTAAGTATAAACTTTTTATTTTTAATGGCTAATTTGAGTATTTCAGTTCTTATAACTCTTTCTACACATGACATTTTTAAGAAAATATTGTACAAGTAAAATTAAGAGCCAAGGGTTAAGACAACACTTTAAAATATACGTTCAATAAATATTCTAAATTTAATCCCGAAAAATCAAAATTACTATTATTACTTATGTATTTTATTTGTAGTGATTTTAGATTTAAGATATATATCGTAAACTAATATTATATAAGATGGATGATTGTTATGATAAATAAAATTATATCAATAGTTATTGTATTAGACACAATATTAGTGCATTGTTATTGAAATATTTAATCTATACATATAAATACAATTGGAGTGCCTATTTGTAATATTGAAACAGCCGTTTTTTACTACATGCATATGAATATATATACGGTACATACACCAAAATATCATTTTTACAATTTTTGTCTGTCTGTTTGTTCCAGCTAATCTCTGAAATGGCTGGACCGAATTTGACGGGACTTTTATTGGCTGGTAGCTGATGTAATAAGAAGTAACTTAGGCTATTTTTATTTTACAAAAAATAAAAATAGCCTAAGTTAATTAAATAGAATCAAAAAATAACGATGATAAGATAGACCCGTACGATGACTGTATATAATTTGTTTGTTTTTATCTTTCGGTCTATATTTATTTATTTTGTCTATTATAATAGGTGTCTATTCAAATAATAATTTAAAGATAACCCCAGGGGAAAACCAACATCACCAGGGGAAAAAAGAGCTCGTCAATTAAAAAGAATAAGAAAGACTCTACATTTCTAAGAGCGAGTCGCTTTATAAAGCATTGATCTTGAATAACTTCAGCCTTTTGTCTTTCAAATCTATGCGCTACCGGGAAAAATGAGGAATCATTGTTAAAAATTCGAACTACCGACAGTGATATTATATGTTACATAATTTGCTGTATAATCTAATCTACCTGTAATTTGTAATAAAATATATGTTTCAAAGTACATATTACCGAAATGAAAATTTTATGATCACACTTTTAATTTTTACAAAACCTTAAAGGCCTCAGTATTTATTAACAAATATGAAACCTACCTATCTGAAAGCACAAAAAATTAGCCATATGCGTAAATAAAAAATATATTATTTAGTTGTACATACTAATCTTTCAACATTTGTGGTGAACTACAAATTCCATTTATTCTCACAATCTCTGCATAGGTCAGGATTTCAAAGGTAGGTAACGTAGATATTGCAGAGCTAGTTCCCGGTATAAATCTTACACCACTATGTAATAAGGAAACTGAACAATCTTACTGCTACACTAACTGTACATAACTTGTTGATTTTACTTTAGTAAATATTCTGGCTCTCTGTTTTAAGTACGACTAACTATTGTACATTTTGGTGTCATAACTAACAATTTTTTCAATGAAATGATAACCTTTTTTATATTGAATCCATTTCCACGAGTATATTGAAAATAAGTGAAAGGGTGGGTAATGCTCATGTAACATAGCTAAACATAGAACCATAGAGGGTTTCGTGGGAAACTAATAGAATACAAACTATTTTACGTCAAGGCTTAAAAATAATGTGAATATTTCACCTTTTTCGAAGAGAACCAAATGCCCATTGCCGTTTTATAACAAAACTAGCGGCTCGTCCCGGCTTCGCACGGGTGGACAAAATTCTTTAAATTTTTTCTAGCATTCAATATAGCCTATGACACTCAGCAATAATGTACCTTTCTATTGTTGAAAGAATTTTTAAAATCGGTTCAGTAGATCCCGAGATTACCCCTTACAATTTAACAAATATACAAACACACAAACTTTACTTCTTTATAATATTAGTATAGATTATGGTGTTTTAAAACTGAATGAAATTTAATCGTTATACAGGCTGTCCCAAAAATACGGTCAAGCGAAAGTCCAGATCATCACTAAGGCTATCCGAATCACCGTCATGTACGTTCCGTTATTTTTAGTATTTTTTTTTATTTGACAAACCTTGATTGACAAGAGATCGTTGATCACAGATACATCAATTATTAAGATATATATATTTTTTTATAAATTAGGTGAATAACGTATTTTGCATAAACAAACGTTATTCTGATTAATTTGAATACATATTGAGCGATGTAGGTGAATGAATCTTCATCTATAAAGATGAAGAAGAGTATTGATTTCTTTAACATCATCTTTCACAAATCTGTAATACTTAATTTATTTTACTCTTAAACGCCACAATAAGTATACCAAGAATGTTGGTAAGTCACTGGTATTTCAATATAAAATGCCTTTGTTCGTGATTTCTTGGAGATAAAACGCGATGCAGCGATAGCGGAACATAGCCTGTAATTGGCATCAAATAGCTATTTCCCATTTTCCAGATTGATTCATTTCCTTCTGATCATGTCGACTTAAATCGGTCTATTTTATGCCTACCTTCCCTACCGCTATTAACTCTACAACGTTGTGTCGAAAGTTTGGTTATCGTTTTAATTCATCAAACTAAAGGAATCCACTTAACCATTGTGCTGAAATTAATTATGTAATTGTACATTTTTGTCCATTGATATCTTAAAAAAGGAAACTAGTTGAAATGGAATCTCATGGAAATATTTGTTACATATTTAAAAATTACGCTCATTAAATACAAAACAGACATACGTGAAAAATATCTAATTCATTTTGTTGCAAAAACACACGTTTCCTACAAAACAAGCTAACAAAAAATTGTTTAGCTTGTTTTGTAAGATTTTTTTTATTAACATCTATCTATATTTGTGTTTTATGATATATATATATATATATATATATATTCTTATTGAATGATTTTGTAAAATGTTCAAATTTAGTATAACAAATGTCTCAAATTTGGGAAATACCTGTAGTATTAGAGCAAACCACTAGAAACTTCTTTATTGTTAAGAAAGATTATTATGGAAAGTTAAAGTGGTGGAAGACAGAGATCTTTGCACAATAGTGGAGGTTAGTTAGGATGAACGCTCACTCGGCAGCCCTTTGTTATGTTAATGATCGGGGCTGTCCACTTTTATTCTGCTCATGAATATTAAACAATTGTCTTGGAGCTCACTGCTGAAAATACCACAATTATGACCACGACCAACTGTTTGGTCATACTACATATAAGTCAGTACATCACGTTTATTTTTTATACAATAGATCTTTTAATGATAATGTTTGATTGTTTTCTCGAAGTAGGTAAATCTATTCACACTACGTTCCAAAATAAGGTACAAATATCGTTTTGGAATGATCAGGAAGATTATTTGCTTTGATTATAATATGACAATTCCATTTAGTATCTAATATCGATTTTACTTCAGATATAAAGTGCCTGTGTGGTTGAAAGTAGTGGAGTAGCCATTTAATTTAAACTCTTGTTTTGAGCGCCGTATTTGAAAGGCTAGTAGTACTAATATTAGTTTTAATTCAATACGATGAAAATACAGACCAGGTTGAGATAAAGTTCTCCTGAGTATGAAAGTTAATATTTCATACTCAGGAGTAGTTAGTTTTATAATATTAATTATAAAACTAAATCATCGTTATCATTACAACAAGAAAACTAAAGATACGAAGAAAAAAATCACTTTTATTTATTAGTGATATACCAAGATATGTATCAATTATTTTATTCTTACTGCCCTAGTCATGACTAATTAAATATCAGTCAATAATCAAATTAAGTGCTTTTTATTTATTGATTCTCGAAACTTTCTCAAGAATCCTCGGCAAAGGGAAAATTGACTATTATTAATTCGAAAGTTGGAATGTTTGACACTCAACCATGTCGTTAGGGCTCAACAAGATTTAATTTAAACTTTATAGAATCAAATCCTATTAAATTCTTTTTTTATATTTTTTAAAACAAAGTAATACCTTCTTATTTTCTTTAATTTTCTTTTGGACAGTTTTTGGAGTTTACCTACTCCTTAAGAATTTATTTTCATATAAGGCGCCAAGAAGGAAAAAAGGTTCTTCCGAGCTGACAAACACACTTTCTTATTTATGATACAATATTTATTTAATCATTATTTGTACTCACCCACATATCCACGAGTGTCTTCGTCTCGGTATGGATGCTAACGTGAGCGCAAATGGGGGCAGCGCAGCCGGCGTGTCCTCCTGATCATCCTGCGCTGGCGCACCACTGACGCGCAACTCCGGAACTCGCAGTTGATGCCGACTCATACTTCACAACACTTTCATAATAGATTCCTCAACTTAGTATTACATCCTCATTGTCCGAAACTTTGCTATGCATTCGATAGCGTTAACGCAAATAATCTTTGTGTCGAAAATATGTTTGTGTGTATGTTTATTTTGTTTAAAGCTTGTACCATTCGGTTTATCTGAAATTATTAATGATGGCGTTAATGATGTTCAAATTGCATCTGAAATTTGTAAGTCATGTGTCGTTAAAATGCATGTTATTAATTTATCAACCGTGCGTGTATGCTACTTGATAATTATATCAAAACTATAAATTGCCTCAGTTTTGAATATAACATCAAAACAGAATTTAAAAGACACAATCTTAGGTACAACGGATCGCAAAATTTTACCCGTTTCATTTTATATATCTATTTATAAATCTATACTTTACGTATTTGACCTTTATTACCACAACGTCGGCCTCTAACGATGAAAGACGTGATTAAGAAACCCTATCATGACATCCGTTTATCCTCGTATCAACGCGTAGGTATTAAATATCTAAACTCTTAGGGATAGGCCACGTCCATAAGTATTGGCAGGATTTGGATTTGGTCCTTTATACTTTGAACAATCCTTATCTGCAGTCATCTGTATAGATAGATACCGGCTGGCTTATTAAGAATGTAAATAACTTTTTCGTGCTGTGTTTAGCATATTAGAAGTTCACTTACACTTCACACTTAAGAATGTCTAAAAAACCGAAAAATGGTAATTACCATATATCTCAGTAGACCACAAGATGGAAGTAGCGTTTATAAAACTATGTTTTCCTTCATTTTTGGAGGAAGCCTACAGCAGTGATTGTCTTTTGACTGCAATAATGACGTATCTCTCATTCGATTTCAATTACAATTGAATATTTTTCTTGTTTTACTAAAATAATTCTAATTTTAGGATATTGGAGGCTTATCTTTTACAAGGCATATTTTCTCTCTTTATAAAACCTAACAAAACCTCACAACCTTGACATTATCGAAATATGTTCAGATTTTTCGACCATCTTTGTATTCACTAAACACTTAATACGGACGAAAACTAACAGAAAGAACCAATCGTATCAACTATTTTAATATAAAATTGCACTTTAATAAATAATAAATTATTGATAGATTTAATAAATTTCAGTCAGACGTTATAACGAATGAAAAAATAATAAGTCATCACTAAAAAATATCATATTGATACCAGACTACGTCTGACCGAATTATTGGAACATCTGTTGGCTACGTGCCTAATACTTCTAGCCCTGTGCTCAAGGCTGAGCATTCCGTTATACTGTCCCATAAAAGAAAATTACACTATAAATTAAGCAAGAGCGATTTGGGGTGCAAATACTACAGTCGTGGTTTTGTACACGAGTGTGGTTATTCTGGTTTGAGCTGGAGTAAATTTGTAAATAACTTTTTTACGCATTCAAGAGCAATTTGTAGTATATATTTTCTGGATAATATTTAGTAGCTCTGGTTAATGCCATTATCCTTGTTTTTAAGCATTCGTTAGATAAATGGTGTGTGCTAATGAATTTACCCTAATTACTTTCACTGAAATTAACTCGGTCAATAAACTCCTCTGTATTTCTATCACGAGACGGGATTGCGAAAAAACAGAACCCCTAAACGTAACCCTCATTTGGTAGCTGATCGTAAATTTAGACTGGTCTTCTACTAAATTTTGCAAATGCGTAAAGTTACAGAGAATGCGAATCGAATCCGCCTCGCCATTAGAAGTGACGTTATGTTTAATTAGGGATATAGATGCCACATTATAAAAGAAACCATAATTACACTAAATAAAGTATGTAAATAGGTATGTATTAAAGACATTTTATCAATTTTCAAATTTATATGGAAAGTGTGCAATAAAATTCCATCTTAGGGTACTATTTCACAGCATTAAATTGTTTTCTTGAGTGACAAATATAACACAGGGAGTAAGGGAGAAAAATAACTTTTGTACCATCTTATATTACCGACTGTAACTTTATTTTTTGATATAGCTACATATTAAACTTTACAGTAAAATCAAGTTATTTAATATTTATTTTAAACATCTATTAATATTCTTATCTTTGTTCGCATCACATAGTTAAATTTATATCATATGATAAAACTTTTTTATATTAAGGGAAATTAAAATTATTAAAATTAAGGGAAATTCATTTATTTAAAGAATTCATGCCGTGATCACGGCTCCTGTAAAGGAGTTCAAACGTCAGGATTAAATGTAAAATAAATTTTGCGCAAAATCCGTAAAAAAGTTGTTTTGTTCAATTGACTAATGTGCGCGGAAGTGTAAGAACAAAATATCCAAATATGTAATAAAAAAACAACAATTCACCCCCGTAGCTAAGCAGACTTTTCTTTTAGTATACTTCGTAGCAAGTCCCATCAATTTTATGAGCATTCAACTAGAATCTTGCTGCTCGATTTACGTTCATCGATATAAAATGGATAAGATCACGTTTTTGCAAAAAAATCACGTCATGATGAATGAACGTCACTGGAATATTGACGTGACAACGTCTTATAAATTGGTTTGCCGGGTGACACTTCAAGAAACTGCGTTACGCTCCGCTCACGTTATGCGCTTACAATGAGAGCGATCGCTCTCTCAAAATCGCTTCGGTGTAGCCCTATCATGTCTATTGAGAGGTTTTGAAAGCTATTCACACATAAATAGAATTTGGTTGTCATACAGAAGTCGGAGGAAAAAAGCGCTATTAGAATACAAAAATAAATCATATTATTACAACACAAGTTTTAGATTATTGTTTTTAAATGATGACAAGAAAGGAAATTCAAAATTTACTGGAAGCTTAAGATATACCTTACAATTTTCTATGACAAAATAAGGCAAAACATAGCTTCAAAATCCAAAATTAAATATTTATACATAAACCTGTGCACAACATTTGTACTTATTTTGCTCAAATGCTTTTTACTGTTAATGAAATTTTTATCGGCAATTTTAGGCGCCCTAAAGTTAAATGATCAAAATAAAAGTACCGAAATGGAATCGAAACCATTCGGGCTGTTTACAATCGGATAACGGTTTGTTTTTAAATACATTTTTATAGGTCAACAATGTAATAATTTAGGCACATTTTTTCTGCAAACAACTGCGTAGCGTCTGTTCATTCTACATTTTGTTTAAATATCACTAAGTGCTAATCAAACTTAATTAATCCGATATATTTGATATATTTGAGTTCTTAAACTTAAGATTATGAAAATTGAAAGTTGATTAAGTATAAATTAGATATGAACTTCTCATAATTTCATTAGTATCTATTCCTTGAGGTAACCTTTAGGAGGGTACGAGCGTTATTGACCTTAACATTCCCACTTGTGTTTAGGAATAGTTGTTTGTATATATAAGACGGGTAGGGCTCGGTGCGATTAATCGCGGATCGCGACCTTAGCGTGAGTTAACGCCTGACGGGCGCGTAGCATGCACGTCACAGATGCTACTTGCTATTTCAATAAAGTAGGCGCCATTTATTTGTACTTTCAACTTGATAAGGACACGCTCCAAAACGTTAATGAATATATTTTAATTTATAAAGTACTTATGACTAAAATTAAGGATCTGATTTTTTGTCTGAATAAAGCTCTATTAATATTGTATAAAAAGTAGATAAGTTACCCGATAAAGTGTGGTAAGGTAAACTTATTACTCCAGAAATATAAACCGCACTAGCGGATCCGACAGACATTATTTCACCCGGTTCCAGGGCCCCCTGCCGAGTCCAATTGTAAATCTAAACAATCCAAGGACCCAATCTAGCACACGAAAGAAATTCGTCCATTCAAGCTGATTAGATTAGGACATTCAATGACATACACACGTACAAAAGAGTTATATATAAAGAAGATATAATTCACATAATCGAGAGATAAATATATTGAAAGATTCATAATAATCTATTACGTTTTTACAGTTAGCACAATCCGTGATCAAATTCGTATCATATTTTAAGATGCAGTATAGATTTCATTTATATATCTATATTAAAAAATGAACCAAATATTTTGTACCCCTTATAGTTCATATAAAAAAGGACTCTAGATCGCAGATATTTTTATATTCTTACTTTGCAATAGAAACAGATCAAATTAATCGGAAATCTTTTATAAATATAACAAACACTAAAGCTTCTATGACATATACACATATAAACCTCTATAATTTTTTTGTTTATGGTTAAATTCTATAAAATTTGTAGTTAAACTTAGAAGATATTGATATACTGAATGCCAGATATAATCATTTATTGCCATAGTAGTAATTTTTCTACGACAAGATTGCATTCACTTCACGCTTCTTTTTCACTTCATAAGGGTATAGTAATGCACCGGGCTAAAGTCAAAATAAATATTGTAAATAATTGTCTTATTTAAAATGAATAAAAAGGCAATCAGCGCTATGGTTAGATCAGTAGCTAAAATTTCGATGCAGTTACTGGAGTGTAGTTTTTATGACTTCAACCTTTAATTGATACATTTCTGTTGCCACTTACAATACCAAGAAAGCAAGTACAAGGTCACTATCGGAAACCTGATAAATTAATAGGTCATTCGTGGCGTTTAACAGCTGTACTTATAAATATCGCTTGACATTAGACGGGCTTCCTCAGATAACAATAAGCAATAACACTATAGCTGCTCCAAGCTGTGCGAACACACACTAGAATAAGTATTTCCTACCTTAATTCTTATCTTTAAAAATCAAGTTTACATCCACAACTCTTAAAGCATATACTATATTTTTTCTTTTTGACGTATATCATAGATATCATGTTATGACGAGTACGCTTAATCGATTAGGTACTGTTAGTTGGAATGTTAGTAGTGTAAAATTAAAAAATGGCCTTTGTCCGCTTTGCGTACTGACTGTGCCTACCTCAATCACAATTTGTTTGCTCATTTAAGTATGTGTACGTTAACTGGCTTATAATTAGTAAAGATTAGATTTATAGCAGCAGACCAGTTTGAAATTTAATAGTGGAAATGTCGAAACTTACCTACGTATTGCTACAAACAATTATTTTATAGATATAATCAAGCCATAAAATGATTATTTAGCCGTAACAGCTTTCGTCTTTATTTTAAATTTATATTTCTTTAGTAATATTTGAACTTTAATATCATAACATTCTGTAAATACTTTTCATATTGAACTATTGATTGCCAAAATAAGTTCCTTTTAATCAATACATACAAGTTCCAGTACCTAGAGACTAAGATTCACTAGAAACAAATTAATTTCGACAGGGGCTATTATCTAGCCCCTGTCGAAATTAATTTCGACTTGGTTGGTAACACTTGGTTGTTTTTTTTTAATTTGGTAACCTAAAACAACATTGCCTAATAGGTACCAAAGTCTTTTAAGTATTTATTAAGTAGTCGTGCCATTTACAAAAATCTGTATCGGTATAATAATAAATCTAAGGCAAAACAGGAATTTTGTAAAAAATCTCTACTACTTTGGCTCAATATCAATCATCGACCAATATAGGGAGTTGTCTTAACTGCCTACAAGATTATTTCATATCCGACTACTGATTATAACGTTGATAGCTTTAGATATTTTTATACACATACATTTGCACATGCTATCTGGTAATTTGTTTACAAATTACTTATAATCTTATCAGAAGTGAGTGTAACATAAAATTGGTATCTGATTAAATTGATAATAGCTACTATCTCGGTAGCTTGTATTATTTTATGCATATACACAGATAAATAAAAACTACTACAATTCAAATCAACATTCCGTATTTTTGAAACTAATATAAAGTGTTATACGACCAGAAAACTGTTTCTTTCGGCAATTTATTTTAATTCTGATTACCAAGAAAGGGGATATTTGTTAAAATTTATCCCGTAAAGGGGTTAATAAATCAAACTTTAAATAAAGCGATTAATTACTTAACCGTTACTTTTAATTCTAGTTCTATCAAACGGTGCCGAAGTCCCTCGGAAAGTTGTATAAACCACGTCTGGGAAATTAATAGTTACAAGTTTATTAAAGATCTAATGATTCGTTTTTGAGCTTTTATCGTGTCGATTAAAAACTCAACAATTAATCAATTATAACAAATAATTACATGAGTACTCGAAATACACAGCGTCTCTTACATTGATGGGAAGAATTTGCTTCTTATGGATTAAAAATACTGTTGGTTCATCATATGATGTTGTGATTGTAAAGGTTTTATATAGGGTTTTATAAAAAATTGCACATTTACATCTGTAATTTTGTAAAACCAAACTTACACCGTGTAGATCTATTATTTTATCTGTAAGAATTGTTTTATACACTTTATACTGGTCGTTATAACTCACGTAATCAACGTATGTATATACGTTTAAACCAGGAAGCACGAAACGCTGTAACGAAAATAGTTACAGCGCTCAGCTTTTTGTACAAAAAGCCAATTGCGTTTCATTTTTGTAACGGAATTTATACGCAATTTTTCAATATTAACCAAACATTAGTTAATATTGAAAAATTGCGAATACTGTTTGGTACAAAAAACAATTTCCTTAAAAGTATCTCAGTGTTTAATAAGGGAGAATATTCGTCTAGGCCAAATAAATTGCGGGCACGTAAAGGTAATTAGTTAATTTAGATAGATCTAGGGATATCAGCGAGTGGCGGTAGTGAAATTGGGTTAGTGAGCAAATTTATCACAACATTTAGTTGACAACTGGTGCGTGAGAGATAGCCATGAAATGGTATTTAGCGTAAATTGACAAGTATAGTAACGAACCAATATGCGCTATTGCAACTATTTTTACGACTATATTATCTTGCTTGATATTTGTTTAAGCGAATAAATGTTTAAAGGAGAAAAACCTAGGATAATTGCTTAAAAAAAACTTAGTCATGATTAAATTGAGCAAGCCTAGCTGCCGAATCTGCTGTGTAAGTGATTGCGATACTTCGGCGGCCTGGCTTGACAGCAGACAGGCTTCCGATTGGCACCTGTCGTGTGATATTTATTTCATACACACATAGAATAATGATAACACGACATACACAAATAACCTCGCTGAAACATGCTTAGGAATATTGGGCGAATTGAATATTTTCGTTTTTAATATCAAAAGTTACTGCTTCTGGCCCGGCCTGAAATGAAATTAAACAACAATTTTATATTATAATAAAATGCGTCAGTATTGCAAAAAAACTTAAGAGTATTTATAAAATTCGTATTTATCAGGTGCATCACCGATAACGTGGAATATATATAGGAGACCAAGGCCACAATTAACAATAATCGCATTTTTAGTCGTACCTTCGAAATGATTAAATATTTAGACATAATTCAGAATTTATGATGCTGTAACTATTTAGGTATCATGTTTATAGCATAAATCGAAGGTGAAATAAATGATGTCTTAAACAGATTTATTTTTCGCAACAAAGTCGTTTGTTAATTTTTAATCAGTGTATATATTTTATTCTATTCAATTCATGATTATGTATTTTCTTCAGTACCTACTTGCAGAACGGCCACTATAAAAGTGATTTCAAGAAAAACTGTTAATAGCCTTACCATAGATTTCTATACTTATAAGTTAATGTAATAATATGCTATTAGTTTTTTAAATAAAAAAGTGGTGTGGCGAAACAAACCTATCCTGAATGGGTTATAATACCGAATGTGAAAGGTAACGGGGTGAAAAGTTCCAGGCAAGAACTGACAAGAATTTAAAAAATATATTTAAAATAGTTGACTAATATATGACACTATATGTAAACTTTATTAGTGCGGGATTAAGTATACACAATTATAATCACATTTTATTTTAAAATAAAGAGTTGGAAACAATTTAAAGTAAAGCGCATTATTAATAACCATTGTGAAAAGTTAAATCCATTTTTAAGGGTTCCGTACCTCGAAAAGAAATCTTATAGGATCACTTTCATGTCCTTCCGTCCGGCCGTCTGTCTGTCTGTTAAGACCCTCTTTCTCGGTAACGCGTGGCGGTATCAAGCTGGAATTTAAATCAAATACTCAGGTCTACTGTCTCTTGGAGCTATGAAAAAATCAAACTTCTAAGCGAACACAATCAAAAGATACAGTCGTTTATGCCGCAAATTTGCGACACTCGCAAGGGAATCAAACCTACAGGGTACGTCCCGTGAACTCAGAATCTTGAATTTTGGTACGAAATAACGTCATATAGCACAGATAAAGGAATAATTGCGAAAACATATTTCTAATCATTGACTTTTACTTATATACATACAGGTATGTACGGAACCCTCGGTGTGCAAGTCTGAGTATTTTTTAACTTACTAGGCATATAAAACAGAAAACCGCAAACCAAAATCAGAAGGAGAGGTCTACAAATGAAAATGGCCAGCTGCAACTGCTCATGTATAGATTGAAATCGAGACTTCGCCTCGCTTATTCTGACCAATCTGATACACAGATACACGATCAGTACGTACTTGCACTGCACTGTATATTGTGGAACCAGCTATTAACCTAGCTTATTACGAAGTGTACACGAGTATTTATTTACTACGTATTATTGCATAGTTGAAAAGACGTAACGAAATGTGATTTCAAATGTATACTACACGCGGTTAGTCTTACTTTCTTACATTCCGGCTTCAGACAAGTATTAGGTAGGTCCCACCTTTTTTTGTAGAAAAATATAAATTTTAAATGTCATAATCGCTGCTTGAGAACAGTCCCCTTAATTTGTGATCTCAAAACTTTCCCTTTTAAATTAGTGCTGATTTCGCAATATTGTTACCATACTTACTTTACACAAGGTAACAAAACGACTATAAATAAGAATGGCATAGACTCGCAATAAGAAACAATTTAGCGTTGCCTGTTTTATTACAAAGGCCTCGTGATGATCCCGCCATCAAAGTGGCGAACCCATGGATGACGTCAACTTTCCCGCGGCGACACCTCCTCATTTAATTTTATGACGTCTGGGGACAAATCTGTACCCGTCACGTACATGTATAAAGCCGTATCGGTTGTAAAAAATTATGTGTATAAGTATGTCGAAGTACAGTCGTTGAATTCAGCAGAATCTACTCCGTTGTTTCGCGCTATGACATCGTGTCATGATTTCAGCGTCCTAAACCAATATATCAGTCAACGTTGAACGTATGACGGTTTGCCAAGAATATTGAATCTGTAAATGATTTATGTTAATAAAAAGTCTGTAAATAACAATAAAAATATTTACTGCCACAAATTTGTTCTCAACCTGGCTTTTGGATAAGTTTTACGAAAAGTTGGGTACCTAATATAATGGTCGAAATTGAGAAATACATGTGATTCATACTTATAAAACCATTTATTCAAACGCTTAGTTTTTTATTCGCATAAATTATAACTAACAAATTAAATGACAAAGGGGGATGCCCACGCTCCATAGTATCTTTGGCTCAGGATGGACAGCAAAAATTTGAATAATAATTGGATGTTTGAAAATCTTAAGTGTGTCAGATTTCTAAATAAAATATTAAAAATAATGCTATTGTTTTAAACTTTCTACTTACTATACTGAGAGACATAGTTAGAATTTCTCTAGGTTCTATGCTCGAGGTGGTGTGTAATTTATAACGAGAAACATGTTCTCATTATATTTTATATAATTGTAGTCATTGGGGTATATTAAAAAAGTTTCTTTTCTTAAACGTTAAGTATCTATATTTAATTCATTTTCATATCTGAAAAATATGTCATCTGAAAACGGTGCAGAAGGTTATATATTCGACTCATACCTAGCCCAACCAATATTCAAAAGTACTGACATGCAGCAGTGAACTTTGACTCCAGAACCAAAGTTGTAAAACAAAGCTAAAGTTGTCGGTGAAGATCAGAATCAAATCCATATAGGAAAGCCAAGTCGTAGTTTAAGAAATCGAAATTGCAATCAAAATACATCAGCTAGATCGTAAGCAATAAGTGAAGTGACATAACAACTGACAATTATTTAGAATTATTGACAAACAAGTGTTGCCATGAAAGGAAATCAAAAATATAAAAACATGAAATGGATTAATAGATTTGTTTATACTTACATTGTTTTATAGAAAAATATCTTATCTTCATTTTCTATTTATTGGTTTATGAACAACGTTGTTTATGCAAAATCTTGATATATTTATTCGGTTGAATGTATTTTCGTCACAATCTATTCGTATCGATATTTAATGTAAACTTATTTCTAAAATGTAATTCACGTGCCACATAACTTATGATGATTTATAAACAAAAATCCTTTTAACTATCGGAATATAGTTTATTCCAGTGGCGCCTGTTTAAATATATATTCAATTTATAATTTTGAATGACAAAATTAATGTACAAAATAGTTTTCTTGTTTAATGATGTCCACGGTGGGCCCAGAATGGGTATTCCCCTTTGTTAAGAGGAATAGCAGTATTAATACAATTCTTCCATGCAAAAACTTGACTTGGAGAGATAATATTACAATAACTAAGGATGAATTAGAAGTCTCACCACTAAAATTAAGATAGAAATCATTTTTTTTATTTAAAATATTACTAAAAGCCCTGTGTGAAACATTGATTATAATGATAATTAATTTACTATAAAAATGCTATCTGAATCATTACATTTCAATTAGATTTTGTTTACATTTGGCATTTATTGATTATAGATCTTTTGGTTATAAATGATGTACGTGCAAAAAATAGTCCGATCACTGAGCGATATTTAAGAAGAAATAGGTACAGTAAAAACAGATGTAAGCATAATGACGGTATAAATCTTGCGCTATCAGAAGCTTTATCATATGACGGAATATGTGCATTAATAGATTTGTTATACTGACGGACAGTAAGAGTGCTTTGCAACATATTACTCGGTGTGCTTCTAGAACAAGCAGTGGTACACCACAAGCATATTCTGTACTGCAAAAAATCTATAGACTATCTAAAGAAGGCCAGGTAGTGAGGTTTTAATGGATTACTTCCCTCATGGGCCTAATAGGAAACGGGAGAGAGATGGGAAGGAGATGGTAATAAAATATATGTTAGAGATCACTGCACTGTACCTGTAACCGACAGCCTCGAGCTTCTTGGCATGGAGTTGTTTTCAGGCCTCAACTTTGGCGCAAACATCGAGTTTAAGGCTCAAACTGCAGCTAAAATGCTGGGCGTCCTAAATAAGTCAAGCGTAATTTCACGCCGAGTCAACTTTTAACTCTCTATCAAGCTCAAGTCCGATCTTGCATGGAATATTGCAGCTATCTATGGGACGGCTCAGCAAAACTTGCTGCATTGGACACGATTCAGCATAGAGCTGAGAGGCTCATTAGTGACAGCAAATTAGTGAAGAGAAAGCTTTATACCTTATCTCACCGCCCCAGAGTTGTCTGTCTGTCTGTCGGTCTTCTACAGATTGTTTTTTTGAAGAGTTGAACACACTCTCCGTGTGCCTTGGAGAGTGTGCTCAGGAGCTGCATATGCTCATACCACCATCACTCCTCTTCCATCGGACGTCCAAACGCACTGCGAGCTACCATTCTTACTTGGTTGCTATTCCTACCTGTCGCACCAAGCGCTTCTCCACTTCTTTTATGATGCGCACAGCAAAGGAGTGGAACTCTCTCTCTGTGTCTGTATTTCCGAGTACTTATAACCCATCTGTTTTTAAAGCCAAGGTAAATAGGCAACTTCTGGGTCAGCTCGTTCTATCGTGGAATCTGTCTTAGTCCCCGGGCTTGATTGGGATCAAAAACGAATCCATTCAAAATAAAAAAAACTAAAAAAAGTTTAAGAAAATTTCAATAGCAGATGAAAAGAATATTTTGATTTACGCTCACGAGAAAAAGGAATATGGTACGGATCGCTACAATGTGAACCCCTTCGTGTCCAGTGGTTTATAGGGGTTAATTAAATAGAAAATTTCTGGAAATAGCTCTAATTCTCGATCTGGGTACATTCCGCTAACCAAATTTGCTTTCCTTATGAAGAATTCAGGGTCGACAAATTGTAATACCTGTGGAGTAATCGAAGACTTCCACCATTTGCTAGTGGAGTGTGCTCAGAACTAAAGTATCAGACGATTATTGTTGGCAGAATTAAACAATGTTCATAAAGATGAAGCCAGACTACTTTATAAATAGATTAGATTGTAGAACTTTAAGATAGTTAACGTAGGCATATAAGGTTATGATAGGGCTGACATAACCTTAATGTGTTAAAAGTATCTAAATAAAAAAAGAAAAAACAATTATCTTGATAGGACTGTTAATAAATTAAATGGTATAAATAGATATATATATATTAAAAGTTACTTATGAAATCCTGAAGATATACTGGATAGATATACCGGGTTCAGCCTATAATATACTGTGTTATTTTATTACCTACACTTTTATATTTTTTATAAAACTGAGGCAGCAAAAACATTAACTACTTCTTTCTTAATTAAGACTCGTCTTTTAACTATGTAATGAGTCCATTGTGTTGGGCTCGGCATTTGTAACGTCATCACGCTTTTAACTGCTGCACAGTAACTCGGACTAACATTAGCACACCCAAAATTACAATAAGACACATATTTTATTAGCTAATAACATCTGGACTATAAAATGCCTTCGTTTTTATTTTAAGAAATGTTGTATTATAATACAATACAATACAATACAAAACACTTTATTGATAACACCACATTGAAATAATAAGATAACAAGAGAAAACTTAAAATAGTGTTACAATGGGCGGTCTTATCGCTCAGAGCGATCTCTTCCAGACAACCTTTGGATGGATAGGACTGGAAGGAAGCGTAAGAGGCGGCGGTGTAAACGATAAATATATATTCACATATACATACATACGTATACATACATACATATACACACATACACATAAATACATAGCATACAAACACATATACCTAAATTAAAAATACATACATACGTATATAATACACATACATAACGTCTAGTTAGTAGGATACATCATCCATACGTTGCTCGCCTAAATTGACAGAAAATATTCCCTTACGAGATTCTTAAAGACGCCAATGGATTGTGCACGCCTTATAGAAACCGGGAGGGAGTTCCAAAGACGAGCTGCTTGAACAGTAAAGGAAGAGTCATAGAACGTGGAACTATGTGCGGGAATATAAAGGCCAAGATTATCTGATGACCTCAAGGAAAACGTGTTTGATGTATGAAGAAACTTAAAACGTTCTTTAAGATAGTGAGGGGCTGAAGGATTAAATAGTATGTTGTAGAGCAGAGTAAGTATGTGAGTATTCCGGCGAAGACGAATGGGAAGCCATTTGAGCTGAGAACGAAACTGAGATATGTGATCATATTTGCGTAGGCCAAATATGAATCGAACACAAAAATTTTGAAGACGCTCAAGCTTATTAAGCTGTTCCTCCGTGATGTCAAGATAGCAGACGTCGGCATAGTCTAGAATAGGGAGCAACAGAGATTGCGTTAGTGCAATTTTGGTGGAAGTGGGTAAAAAATTACGCAGTCTTCTCAGCGCAGCTGCTGAAGCATATAATTTACGACTGACGGCCTCTAACTGAGGTCGCCAACTCAAATTATTATCAAAAATTAATCCCAAGTTTTTCACTGACGAGCTAAAAGGAATATCGGTGCCAGCAAAGTTTATATTTGGCAGCAATTGCCAGTCCACTCTAGCAATCATCCTGGAACTTCCCACGATAATTGCGGTACTTTTGTTGGGATTAACATCGAGGCCATAGGATTTGCTCCACTCTGCAATTCGACAGAGATCATTGTTTATAGCACGGACTGCATTATGCAATTCAGTGACAGGAGCCTGACAGTAAATTTGAAGGTCGTCTGCATACAGGTGATAGGAAGAAGATAAATTATTTGAGATAGAGTTGATAAAAATAGCAAAGAGAAGTGGAGAAAGGACACCGCCCTGCGGAACACCAGCAGTCGTGGGACTCCAGGAAGAGATACTCTCCTCCAGACGAACCCGCTGCTTGCGTCCGCTAAGATAACTGTGGAACCATTCAGTTGCCAATGGAGATATGTTAAGAGAGCGCAGTAATGCCAAAAGAATATCAAAATTGACAGTATTAAAAGCATTACTAAAGTCCAATAGTGTTAAAACCGTGACATGACCAGCTTCCATTCCAGAACGAATGTCGTCTGTAATTTTAAGCAAAGTAGTCGTAGTGCTGCGTCCTGAACGGAAGCCGGATTGAAAAGGATTGAAAAGAGAATGACGGGCTAGGAAACAATTCAATTGATTGAGGACAAGACGTTCAAAAACTTTGGATAGAAAGGGAAGGATAGAAATGGGTCGAAAATCAGAGAATAACTGAGGAGTGGGTTTTTTAGGCAGTGGAATCACCTGAGCGTACTTCCAACCTTCTGGGAAGACAGCTTGTGATACAGAGCTATTAAACATAAAGGTCAGAATAGGAAGGATGATATCAAGGATAGGAATCAACATGTTGCGACTAATGCCATCGTCACCGACCGCGTTGGAAGAGATTGATAGCATGCTCCTCTTAACATCACATTCCGAAAACTGAGTAAAAAGAAAAGGAGAATAGTCTGGAATTGGTAAAGAAGAAAGATAATTCAAAGTAAGATTCTTATCCGAATCAGTGAGGCTGGAAGAGGCACAGAAATGTGTATTAAGTGAATCGATGTTAAGGTTTTTAGGAATAGAGTGCAGATGTGATTTTCCAATTCCAATTGACCTAAGGAAACTCCAGACCTTTGTCGGGTCTTTGTCTGCGACAGAAACATGAATGTGGCGGCGTAAGGCATCCCTACACACCGTGTTGCAGCGATTACGAGCCTTGGTATACTTATTTTTATTAATATCGTTTGGACAACGTTTATATTTATTTTTTGCAACAGCTTTTTTGTGCATTAATGCCCTGATATCATTTGTAATCCAGGGAGCCGGGAGATGCTTCAACTTTATGGATCTATAAGGTGCATGCTTGTCATAAAGTTTAGTTATGAGAGTATTGAAAGCAGCAACCTGTTCATTGACAGTTTCAGCGTTTATCACCAACGACCAATCAATGCTCTGAGCATCAGTGATAAAGGCTTCCTGATTTATGCTACCAAAGCTGCGCTGAAGAATGACTTTTGGTTTAGCTTTAGGAGGACGAATTTTGTAAGATAAAATACAAGGTCATGATAAGAAAAGGAATCGGCCGGACATTGACCATATTTTATAACATGTTGAGGAGCCGAAACTATTAATAAATCTAGAAGTGAGGGGGTAGCATTTGGGAAATGATGGGTGGCATTGAGTGAAAGAATATGCAAATTACTAGATCCGACGATGGATTTAAAAGTATAATAATTGTAACAGTAGTTTGTTTTGTAGTTTTTACCCAGCTGCACCAGAAGGAGAGTTTATGTTTTTCGAGAGTATGTATGTATAATTGTTTGGCACGCTCTGCGGCCTGAACGGCTCGATGGATTTTAGCTTGAGAGGTGTCGTTAGATTCTTATTAATTTTGAAAGTGACACTGGTTATAAATTTTGAATCAGAACACAAAATAAGCTGGGAGTACCTCCACGCGGTGAAAGCGGTAACAGTTTGACTGGCTAAAACTCCCATTATTAAATATCATTGCCTTCGGGCTTATGTTGTTGTTATTGTGTCTTACTTGATATCCACGACATTGATATTTGGCATGGTAGCAGGCATAAAGCATATCTATTTGTATTGACAAATAATTTATACGAAAGTATTACGCCATCGTACTGAAATAGGCAAGTTACATTGAAAAAGCAATCTCCTTATAAATGTGGGAAACGCTAAAAAAAGTAAAATATAAAACGGTAATTTGAAAAACTAAAAACCCGACTGCATTTCTATGTAATTTGGAAATGAAAAAGCCCTAAAACAAGAAGGTTGTCATACCCGATTGCATTTAACTTAATGAAATGGTCAAAGTTACACCGAATCGCGATCGGGTTTTCAGTTTTTCAAATTACCGTTTTTTATTTTTTTAAATGTTTTTCGCGTTTATTTTTTTTAATAGGTATCATACACACACTTATAAAATGCATATAAGTGTAAACGATTTAAAGTTACTTAATTATTTTTGTATGTTTTTCGTTCCTTTACTTTAGATACTTTTGTCTATGAAGTACGGATAGTTCGAATTTTGGGTCATATTTATAATGATAGAGCAACTCTTTAACTACAATTTAAGGTATTAGGCACACATGCATCTCCACAGAGTTTTAAAAAAAGCATTCATGAGATGGCTTTCCCGTTCCCACCGTGCGACGTGCAAGTCTCAATCCTGCTTGAGGTTAATATTATCATTATAAAATTCGATATTTTTGAAAACAAATTAAAATTTTCGAAGTTTTTTAATTTATTAAGTCAATAAACGAGAAGTAACCTAAGGGTTATTACATAGATAAAATACTTAACAACGTCACGTTATAAAATATTCATCAATATACATTACCAATGTTAGAATGCGAATAAGTAAAATTCAAGATTTTTTAAAGTGTTTGGTAATATTAATATTGACTAACAATAATGTTACGAAATGATTCTCAAACGCGTCAGTTCATTTAATGAGTCGCAACACGCGATTCTGAATAATTATGCTACGTCATACAAGAAGAAAAAGTTGAACCATTAAACAAGGAAATGATATTTTAACATCAACTGGACGGAGATTAAGGTATCTTTTTATTACCTTGTAAATATTCTACTCAATTTAGTTAAAGGGCAAAAGAGGTTGCTTATTGAATTGTCTTTGCATACTTCAACAGTTCTTATCGTTATTTTTATTTAAAGAAACAACGTTTTTAATTTGTCTCAAATAACTGAATCAATTTAAGCAATTATAGCCACTGTATGCAAGAAGAGACTATAAACAAACAAGCTTACAATTTAACGTTAATGATTCTTTTTTAATAATCTAGATGTCCAAGAAATAATCTAAAGACTCATAGAGAGAACTATACTTACAAAATACGACGACATAATAAAGCTATTTATATATCTTACACTTTACACAATTTATTATTGCCCAAAGTAAGCAATGTATGAATACCTAAGGTAAAAAATAGACATACACGCATAATACGCACTATTCATAGAAATATAACAAGATATGGGTGTAATATTTAAGTTATGGGTGACATAAGCACTAACTTATATTCCTCGCACAAACACTGATATTCTCAAGGCGCGGACCCGGGTAAGTTTGGCTTTAAAGGTAGTCTTATTCCCGTTCAACCAAGCCAGTCGTCAAAACATAAATATGCTGATTGAAATTGTGTATATTTGGCATTGAATATCACATTTAATATCTATATGACAAATATAGATAGAATTAGAATATATAAAAAGCATAAAATAACGTCTGCAAGATCATCGAATCGTTAATTAATTAAATTAATCGTTAGGTATTTTTAAATAAATGTGTTGATAAAATCTCAGAAGTTCCTATGATTTTCTCATAACAATAGTAACAATTGTATTTATAAAACGAGTCATTGAACATTTTATTTATTACTCATAGGTATTTTATTTAGATTTTGTTTTGAAACTTAAAGAATTCTTCTGATCACGGTTATTAAATATTATGAAAACAATTCAAGTACGCGAAAGAAATTGTCTTATTCTACAAACATATCGTGGATAAAAAGGTCTTCCTGAGAATAAAAGGACACGAAATGTTTTCTTCAAGAAAATATTGCCCCCAGTAATATTATACACTAGATAAAGAAATTTTATTGTAAATAAAAGGATCTCATGTTTTCATATTTAACATTTGCAAAACATATAAAACATTACATTATAATATTCAGTAACCATTCCATTTTGTGTAATATTACGACTTAAATGAGAATAAAACGCTTTTAATTTTACTCTTTTAGTGTAAAATCTAATATTTGATGTATAGTTTTGACTCAATAGATAATCGCTCTGTTATTCCCGCCATAAATTTGTTTGATATTAATCATTAATTGTAATTTTTACTTTTATGATTTTGTACTTTTATATTTTAAAAGACTGTAAGGCCTTCAAAAATACCTACGTCTAAAAATTTTTATTTTCAAATACATGTATGTCATATATTCTTTAATATTATGTATATAAATACTATAGCTCCTATGTATGTTGCCTTTCATAAAAATATTATGCCGTTATTATAACTGATGGCCGTATAAACAAGAAAAATAAATGGTTTTAAATCAGAGCAAATGAAATCCGAATGAATTAAATTAAATAAATTTTAAATTAACAAACTTATTTTTAAATTTTAAGAATGCAACTTATTTTATTATAAAAATGTACTTAACAACAATAACACAGTAATAAATTACATGATATCTCACATTCTTAAAAGGTGTTCTTTAAACATATCATATTCATATGTTTAATACAAAATAGAAATAAACAAATTTATCATTATCACTTACTATCGGAATGTTGCTATATATATATTTATAAATTATTTCTCTATTGTTATAGGCAACATAATTGATCCCGAACAAGTGTTCAACATTTGTTACGTTCACACTTAGCCTGGTTCAAAGTTAGGATACTAGGTAACGAATAGACATACATAAATGATACATAGATATAAAATATTCATAGAAATAAACACAAACACCCATGACTTGGGTATAATTGCTCGTATTCATCACAAAAACATCTGCCCCTTCCGGAATTCGAACCCAGGACCGTCGCGTCGGTGCAAAAGGCAAGATTGCTATCGTTGCACCAAACAGTCGTCAGAAGTTTTAAAGTAGGAATTCAAAATTCATATTTTTTATCAATAAAACAAATTTCAAAAAGTCGTGACATGTTTAAGGACATTTTTTCAATCAAACAAATTTATAAAATGTCCTTGCAAAGAGCGTTAAATTCTAAGCTGCCACAAAGTGAATATTTATTTGGGATTATACTGAATCAGTGTTTTCCAAATGGCCCCATTCCATGAACGAGTTTCAATTGTCCGCATTTTTAAGCAATTTGCTTTGTCGCAATTTTAACATTGTATAACGAGTATTGAATTTATATTTTTGAAGGCGACATTAAACATAAATGATAAAGTTAGTTACTATGATTACTTTACAGACGAAAAAACAGAAACATCCCGGTCTTTGTTATATTTATTACTCAAATTCAACGATAATGATGATTAAAAGAGAAGCGATACTAAAAATTATGCAGAACAAAGTAATTTTATCAAATTATTTCACAATTTTAATTTTATACTTAAGTAATTTTTAGTTTATTATCTCATTTTTCTAATGCGATTTTTTTCTAATTTCTCATTCTAACTAACATCATTCCGCTAGTTCACTAATAAATTTAGTTCGCGTGTTTTATTAGCTCAATATATACTAACGAATACATTTCATTTCTAATATCATATTTTTGCAAAATAATAAGTATATATTAAAATAATTTATGAATGTATTCTCCTTCATAATTATCAGATTGAGGATTTTTTTTAGCTAAACCTTGCTCGAGTTCAGCTATTATGCTCTATACTTTAGCCTCTAAGTATAGGTTAAGTTAGCTAAATAATAAAATTTGGTAAGTAGTTTATAGGGCTCGATGGAACTGGCATGTTTTAAAAAAAAATATATAAAAGTTCCTTAAAATAAAGATAAAAAAAGTTTGAGGATTTACAATCCCAAGTTCTTATCAATATAATTTCAATTTGTTATTTTTACTTCGAGTATCTCATTTAAGCTAAATGGTAAAAATCATACAATGATAAAAATATACATGTTTACATTTATTACTTGTCACGGGAACCCATTAGCCATTCGTTCAATTTTTCAGAAACGAGCAAGCAATCCGATTTGATACTAGAAATGAGCTGGTAATTAAATTAAATCAGAGATACAATTTTAATAGAACTGAACGATAGAAGCAATGATTTTTCGTCAATAAACTACTCAACCCAAGGAAGCAGGTTAAATTGGAATAGTCATATTTGACAACAGACGGACAAACAGATGAAAGTAATATAAAAATCCTATGTTCGCCGATGACATTGACTTTTATATTAATTATTCAGATGTAGCCGACCTTCCATATATTTATTTATATATATATATATATATATATATATAAATATATGGAAGGTCGATCGAAGGTCGGATGGAAGCTATATATATATATATATATATATATATATATTAAGTGTTAAAGCTGAATTGAAGTGATGTAGGTATGTGACTTAGCATAAAGCGACACTTCTTGGTGGCTGAAATTTCACAATGTCGCTCCACAAAAAAGGCTCGAGGAAAAAAAGTTGTGAAAGTTAAAGCAATAAGCTGTCTGGCAGGGTGCGATATACAGCTTCAGTTGCGCAACATGTGTCCAGCTCTTTGCCTGAAACTACCAACTTATAAACTATATAGAAAATATATCAGCGTATCAGCGTAAAATATAAAGTATAATATATGTTATTGTATGACGACCTTTGCACTGCCTTTCGCAGTTGTAAATTACATATTTATGTATCATATATGTATGTCTATCCGTTGCCGTATTATCCATAACACAAACTTTACAGTGCTTACTTTGGGGTAAGCTAACATTGTGAATGTAAGAAATATTATGATTAATATTGTAAGCCTACTTCTATGTACAGCCAACCAATTTGATTGCTAAGGCTATAAAAGGCTATAGAAGCGCATCGTCTTAACTGCGGGAAAATTAACACGTTGAAATTGGTTGACTTTATTTAATACCAAAATTGTTAAAAATACCTCAACCAACAAGCATTCTTGTATTTCACTTTTTATTTCCAAAGTGGTGTGAAAGTTTAACGTATGAATATATGAGTTCCAGAAACATGCTTATGTGTGGAACTATTCATAAATGAGTTACATAAAGTTAAAAAATAAAAAAGTACCAAATTTTATGGCCACCATTACTTAAGATTTAGCAGATTCTAAAAGAGGATATCCTTTCTATTTTACATCAAAAGATATATCTAAGTCATAGATATCCATCTGCTTTTTAAAAATGACTATAATAATAATAAAAGACCATTCCTGATAATCTCAAAATAGTTTTTTCACCAGAAATTTCTAATCATGGTAAGCATATTTGAATATCAAAACAAAAGAATACGAACCTTATTCAAAACAAAGAAAAAAAAAGTAGCGTTTTCTTATTTAAAGTAAAAAATAATATTAAAAGCCTATGGTAAGATTTATTATTATAAAAGTCATTTTTTACCTAGATTAAATGTCCTTTTGATTAGATTTTTATATATGTTCGAGGTGAGAGTAAATTATTGGAACCTACGAATGATATAGAAGATGTATTATAAATTAAAGAATTAATCTTGATAGGCTATAAGGGATACTACGTTTTTTATTTATTTAGCAAGGTAAACAAACACAATCATAAAGTCCACTACTACGAAAGCTAATTCCTTTCAAAAAAGTTATGCACAAAATACTTTTATGTACCAAGCGTTCATGTTAGAATTTAATTATTTAATTTTTAAATTAGAATTTTAAATAAGAGTTTTTGTTATTAAAAGTCATCTTCAGTATGTTTTAATTCCCCATACATGGACAGCCTTCAATTTTTTACATCCAATTGTAATACTATGTTGTTTTTTTCTACAGTTCAAATTTCGTAATCGCCGCGTCATGTCTAGTGCTTATCTGACCAATAATATCAAATTGATTCTCAAAGAATCGTGGCCTCAGCAAAATTATGGAAATAAAACAGGGCAAAGGACAGGACACAGATTTATTTTTGTTCAATGTATAAATTGAGAGTTTTGTTTAATGTATAAGTGTTTAGTGATAAAGTCCATGAAAATTGTATTTCTAAATAAGAAATATTTTTAGTTGCCGAATACGACGCCTAGTAATATTTCAAACAGATGATCTTTTTGTACACCTTTATATAAATTAAGGAGTCTCTGGACAATAAGTGTAAGTAATGGTTCTAGTACTTTGAGACTATTTTACTATTTTAATAGATCTTTTAGTATTCTAGTAAAGCTTTAATGAATTATTTAGGGTAAACATTGAATTTTAAGGTTACAGTTTGTCTCAAAAGGTCAACTCGTGCCCTTTTTGCAAAACTGCTTTAGGCATTGTGGCTGACTACGTCCAATCATGGTTATGATAAAAGTCACGTATGCTATTTTAACTTCCCCAAAATTAATTATTGGACCATACCGTAATTTGGTAAGGTAAGGTAATACGTTCCATGTTTGCATTATATACTGCCTTACCAAGTTTACAAATATCTTTCTAGATAGCATTCAAAGTTTATAAAGTCTTCCAGTATTCAATACCAGGGTGCAAATAAAAATCTTTTCATTTTTAAATTTGAATTATGTTTCGCCATGAAATAAAGGAACAATTGTGCAGGGTATTGTTCTGTTTTTTATGTGTTCAAAAGTTTTGAAGTTCAAGAGTTGCCCTTCTTTACGACAGTAAAAGGCGCAACAGAAATGAAAACAAATATGTCTCTGGTTTAATGAAATTCGCTTCACGGGTCGTAAAGTTCAAAATATGCCAGCTTTACGCTTTTAAGCTTCGTTCGACAATGCTGGCGCATATTACCTAATGATACGTTTAAAATATGAACTTGCGATAAAATTTCTAGTTTATGTTGTGGTATTTTCTTTCTATTTATTTTAACCAGAGAGTAAGTTATTAATCATATCAAAACAATATAAATGCCTTTTTTGTCATTACTTTTAAAAGAACTTTTTGCAAATCGTTCCCGCGTCTTGTTGATTTTTTGTGAAAATCTTAGCTGTATATGAGAAAAAACGAATGAAAAAAACGAAGAATCATTAGTGCCATGTTTACATTCCACAAAAAAAATATTACGCCGCTGTTTATACCGTCGCTTTTGCAACATCATTGACCTTTTTTCTTAAGTTCCTTATTATCATTATAAAGTATATGATTTTTTTATACACGTGGAAATGTATATCACAGAACTTTTCAGAAACTTTTATTTACTCTTCCTGACCTTTATTTATGTATTTATTTATTGTGTATACATTTTAATTGATGCTTGGATGGTTAAGTTTCATAATTAAACTCGGTAGGTGGCGCTGCGATTGAGCAGAAATATTTCTATCGGGTCTACACAAGGCTTGAACACCATTTCTGTACGTATACTTCTGTTTTATAGCTCTTGATAATCTGTATCCTTTTTTTTTATTCCATTAAAAAAACGAAGAAGTGACCAGATTATTATTAATATTAACTTGATACATCTGCAAGTTCCTGACAAATAAAAATTCAGCATAAATATGCAGGCAAAAAGGAATCTTTTTAATTTAGCAATTCTCATTAATATGTAGTCATAAAATTTAAAAAGTCTTAACGCGAAGTTTTACTCGTAGTGGCTACTTTAAAAATGTCAGAGTGATGGCATTAAATATTGTACCTAACATTATAAGAGAGAGAAGGCATTTTATAGACTGTTACGAAAACTATCCCACTTGTAACACTCTATAATCATCACAGATTTGCTATAAAGATTAGGTGTTCTAAATATTTTTTTTTAAATTAATATGCTGGCATCTGAAGTGTAAGTATTATAACAACGGAAAATCTATTAATTTTACAAATATTCTTAGAAAAATTTGAATCATTTACTTAGCTCACATTCATTTTATAAATAAAATTCACAACAAGGATTAAACCGTATCTAATAGGTATGTATATACAGGAGCCGGTTCAGTCACGCATCGGTAACAACGATAAGCCACTGAGTTAAATTACTAACAACGCTAGTAATCTTTACTATTCATCGACCTGAACCTGAACCAACAAAAAATACAAAATAATATAAAACATTCCAGAACCAGACTTCATTATTTACATATAGATTATATTATACAAAACTCTAGCCACGAGACGGTTTGTTACAACTGTAGAGAAGCTTTTCTAGGTTCGTGTCCCGCAAGGAGCAGATTTTTGTATGATAAATACGAGCATTTGTACTTGATTCATAAGTATTTATATTTATATACATATATAATATTACATATTTATAATATACGTATGTCTATCTGTTACCATACATATACAAGCCTTACAGTGCTTACTTTGGGCTAGGCAAATTGGTGTGAACGTAATATTAATGGCATGTTTATTACATTACTGGTAAAAATATTAATTGAATGTAGGTATATATTTGTAGATATGAGAAGTTGAAAGCAAGATACGTAAAACAATAATCCTAATGAATTTTAAAAAAATCTAATTGCCTCCTTTGAAAAAATCAAATAATATAATAATTTATAATATTATTATACAAACGACCCACCTCTGTTTCGCATAGGCGTACAGTGTGCCTACGTAATGGAGGTCAAATAAGTATTGAGGAGGTAGAATGTCTTTATATACAGTGTTTAAATCTGTAGCTATAGACAGCACAATCAGATTTTGTTTAGATGCGAATTACCTACATCTAAGTTGTACTGTGACGGGTGCAGTCGGGAGAAATAAAAGCACTCAAGGTCACTTGTTTTTGTATTTAAGGAATTAAGGCACAAAATAGTGCCTTAAAGAAACTTATAGACTTATAAACAGGAACTGGTTGTACAGAATGCATATACAGGAAAACTTGTGAATTATGCTTATGAGCTTATTATACTTGTGAGCTTATTATTAACTGCTCAGCACTATAAATATATTTAAATGATTGTTATCGGTGAGTCAACCGCTCTACGCGCTGACTCTGGTAAGAATAAACTTCGAGAACAAAACAAATAAAAAGAGACAAGACAGTAAATTTAAAAAAGGAAACCAAGAGAAAAGAAAATATGAGAAATGGCCAGAGAAGAGCGCAATGAAAGCAACGAGTCGCCAATATAGCTATGGCGCCTCGTTACAGTACATGTGAAAAACACTCAACTCGAGTGAATAATAATTTAGTTTCTGTGATATTACCTAATTTATATGATATTAGTAATAAGATTATAATGGAATGTATATACGTTTTAATTTGGATGAGCATAATTACTGTATTGTTTAATATAGCTTCATACATAACCTATTAATTTTAGTAATATATAAACGAGAGAAATGATAACTGTATGTTATCCTTAGCAACAGGCATATACCATCGCGAATTTTTCTGTAGACCTTTTTAGTTATACAATTGCGTTGTACATTATTCTGGATTATCTCGTAAGGTTGAGTAGGCGCAGCGTGCGTGAGCAATGTAAACGCTCAGAAATATGTTTTTACGACACCATTACAAGTCTTTCATTTTATCTGTTTTTCTCTTCTATCATTTGCACGTAACATACACATAAATATTCGGAATTCTCTAAATAATATAAAAATCCGTTGCATTCTTAAGAAGAATTTCGCGATAAAACATACAGACGAAAACAGCAGCATAGCTTTATATTTTTTATCGAGGTCATAGATTATTACATAGGTATATAATACTGTGTAAAAATGTTAATGAGCGCATGCAATTAAAAAATGCTTTAAGTAAAAAAGCGCACATGTTTTTTTTGTTTACAAACATTCTTTATCAAACTTATAGTATTATTATGATTCATTATCTTGGTGAAACGCACACACAAATAAAGGCACTATCGCAAATATCACATTTATCTTGTGTACATAAAACACGATAACGCTCGCATTTGTGTATCGTGGAGTGATTATTTACTAAAATGCATTGGTTATCGCATAGTAGACAGGTCTCGGAATACTTTTTTTTCTGACTAACGTCTGATAAATATAATGTGAAGTAATATAAACAGCTACGTCGGCAGAACGTATATAACATACATTTTAACTTACAAACAATAGGCACTTTTAAATATCAACAAAACTGGCTGTGTGTATTGTTTCTTGGTTTCATTAGGAATTGGGATTCAATATAAAACCACATAATTAAAACGTAAATTGAAATAACTGACATACGTTTAGAATGTTTAACCCAAATGAATAATGCCAGCGAAAAGTAGGTATCATATCCTTTCTTATTATGAAGAGAGTGTCTCTGATGATAATACTTTGTGAGACATATCAACATTCGAACTCAGTTAAAACAGCTTCGCTTGAATATAGGAAAATATTAGAAATAATCTATATTTATAAAAAATCCTGTCACAGGGTTTGAACGCGATGAACTCCGAAACTACTTAAACGATTTTGATGATTTTTTTCATTTTGCTGGATTTCTTGTGACAGGACATATGATAGATTTTATTTAAATTTATAACACAGAAACACGTAGCTGACTCGGCTAGTATACTTTATTTAAATAAAGCGTGAATATTTTTAGAAATAAGCAACAAGAGGCTACCAACATTTCAGTATTTTTGCAAATCGGTATAATAACTGACTAACAAACTTACGCTTCTGTCTTATCTATCTATTTAAAATGAAAAGATATTCAAACTCGAGAACTTGTGATAAAGAAGAGCCAACTTTGGAAAACATCGCATATGTCAGATAGCCCTAAAGGTATTTTAATTTTTTTTCTCTATGTTTAAAATAATTATTTTACTTTTAGGAAATGTTATGAAATTGTATAAATTATAAAGAAAAAAATTTAGAGTGCAACATAAAACCCACGCTTAAAGTGTTTGCTAGGAACAAATAGTTTTGTTCTTATGAAACAGACTTTGTAAAGTATAAAACGCATTCACAGATATCTATTTACTTAAGTCTATTTTAAAGACCTTTAAACTAATCACAATAATGTTTCTTATATGCGATTGTTTCTCAATACGTTGTTTTCAAAGTGTCGAACCTGACTTTGAGGGTACGAACGCAGCAGTTTTCGATTTGTTTACAAACACTGAGGTAATAAGCAGTCGATGACGTCACTCCGCTTGGCAGTGTAACATGTTCGACAAACGTCGTTGTAATCATTTACAAATACCAAGAAAGGCGCGGTTAGTTTAAAAAAAGGTGAAAGTGCCCGTTCCTACCTATTCTCAAATATCTCCTTATTTATTCATTGATATTCGCGTAATATTCTATTATCGATATCCAATCTATACTCTAATAACATTTGATTACCAGTTAATGAGCTAGATATTCTTGAGTCATTTATTTAACTTATTCAAACAATACACCGTTATGTAGTGAGTGACTACCGGTTGATATGCTTAGTTTAATGCCCCCAGTAAGGTCATTAACATAACACTATTAAACCGTATTTTATTGCACAGGAAAAAAAATAAACATATATTGGCAACACGAGAATCGAAAAAAGATACATACGTTCATAGGAAATGTATCGAGTAAAGTCAAATAGGAACGTGAAAGTCTGTTCCAGATGTAATTTAGTATCAAGTCAAATCAGTTAGTTAAATGAATAGGCGTTAATTTACAGCATATACAAAATTGGCCTGCTACCGAAACAAAATAAATAATATAAACCTAACATGCTTATGTATGCTTGCTTTCTAGTGTTTTTTCTAGTATATGAATGTACTATAAAGAATATTCTATTCCTATTTCTAAGCTCATTTCAACATTTAATTTGCTGAAATATGTTTAATGAAATCTGCTCATAAATAAGGTTTAGATCGAAAGAAACCTAATTTATTATTTGATTCAATACGAATGAAATGAGAAAATTCTAAATATGTGCCTATATTGACACCAAATTTTTGTGTAAGCTTATTGAATAAGATGGAGAAAAATTTAATAAAAGATCGTGAATCTTTTGTTAGAGATGGGAAAGGGGCGGATTCTCGATGCGGTTTTCCATCTCTTTTTGAGTACAATAATTAATGAGAAATAAGGTTGTGTAAGTTTTCCAATATGATTAAAAAAAGGAAGGAAAAATTATCTCAAAAATTGGGTTTACATTGAAATAGGTTTCAACTCTGACCTTTTCTGTTAAGTTAATGTAATGTTAATGTTGCCTGTAAGTGTGGAGCCTGTAACCGTTTTAAAATACTTTTTACACGACATTTATATTTATAATTTGACAGAGACAGAGATACAGTGACATGACATAAGATCTAAAAGTGCTTTAAAAAATTAACACAGTAGAAAATATTTGAATCTAATAATCTTATTAAAATTAAATTTATGATATGCTTGCCTCAAGAAAAATATTTTCTATATGATTTATACTTTACTTATGGCATACAAAGAAAAAACTTTAAATCCTCAAAAAACTATCAAAAACCATTTGAAATCAGAAGTTCATTTTCTCGAATAAACTTTGACAAAACTGTAATATATAACAGTATATCATACCAATATAAAAATGTATGTCAGCTTGTCTGAGTTGAAAGGCATTTATGGCGAATAATCAAAAGTTATTGCCTTTCTTTTTCTGCTATTACCAAACATTTGCAGAACTGACAAATTTATGTGCTCAAAAACTTGTAATCTAATTATTGACGGATATAAAATGTTTATTGCTTTTTCATCAATAAATAAAATTGCTTAAGAGTTTCGTCGTATTTGTAATTAACGTTCAAAGAAAAGTTTTATTATATAATAATTATTAAGGTTGTAATTATTAATAATAGTTTTCAAATAATAAGTGAAATTTTGTAACTGAATCAAAGAAAAACAACTTTTTTATTTATTTCAGTTAGAGCTCATAAAGAGCTCCACTAGTTTGAGGCAATAAAAATTATGAAGTTAATGATCGCAATTTTTAACACGTTTTTTCCTCTGGGTGTTGGCGTCTACAAAACAGAGACAGTAATATTGTTTATATATCATAGTTTTATTGTGAAAATGATAATAAAACGCATCAGCATCAACAGATGCCTTTAGACCAAATGTTTTATTACATTTTTTTTTTAATTTATAAATAACTAAAAACTGTTTTAAACGAATTGATAAATTCAAACATGTGACAGTGACATAGACATAAGACGGACAGTAATATAACACAAGAAAAGTGAGTTTTAAGTGTATGCCATTATATTAAACTTACAACTTAAACAGTGAAAAGGGCCGCTGAATGTGCAGAAAATCAAACTAAGTGGATGTGCGTTTAGTTGGGTATCCTGTGGATAAAGAAAACCCAGGACAACTCCGTATTTAATAAGCAGTAACAATCACTATGAAACGGTTGTTACTAAATCTGTCTAAATGGTCCATAGACCATATCCACAATATGGACACTAGTCTTTTGACACATAATTCACTTTATCTACTACTAATATTCTCCAATTTGATTACACAGCAAATATTTTAGTCTAAATTAAAGTAAGACTTGATACTAGGTACATACATTATTTAACTCAAGATATCGGCAACACAATTTGATTTGGCCACGGAAACGTGACTGTGATCTCGTGAATAACAAAACGATTCAATTGGGATACACATAGAATTTATTTGTCTACAGTTGTCATTGTTCTATTCATTGTTTCGTGTTATTTGATAGAATAAACAAACGACGCCGTCGTTAAAATGAGAGCATGTTTGCAGGCTTAACATTTGTTACAACATAATTGAGCTTTTTCCACTTGATTTCCCTCTTATCTCAACTGTAAGTCGTAATCCTTTTTTGCTTAAGCTTGTAAATAGAAAATATACCATTTTGAGAAACAAAATGGTATATTTGTAATTTACAAGCTTTGATCATTAAATGGATTAAATTAAATTACTGTTGCCGTCCATCGCATTTAAAATAATATTCCAAATGCTACGAATATCGTCAGTATTTTCATATCTCAAACATTATTGCATTTTATTATTTAATAAAATGGATTGCCTAATTTTGATATAATAATATTTTTTAGAAATCGCCCGAGAGTTCGAAAGTTTTATTTTGTAACTACCTTCTTAATTAACTTTAACATTAATAATAGTATTATTATAAATTATGCATATTTTTAATGTATGGGAATAAAGTTTATATGTAAGAGATTTTCTAAACTAGTAACATTACATGCATAAATAAAGAATATTCTTATAAATTAATTTATAAATGTTAAAATTAAGCAAGTCAATTGATGTAATGACTATTCTCCTAATTAATACTTCATTATAGGTGGCCTTTGACACCGAATTATATTATTATGTTGAATATGCTACCTGGAAGTTATTTTAGCACTGCTGTAAACAACTCCAAGATTTATTTACATTTAATTACAATTTGTACAATATATTAGCTAGTTTAAATAAAGCTGCAGTGGTAAAGAAACAAGACATGTATTGTATAGAAGGAACACGACCAGAAAATTTTGAAAGTTCTGGAGTGTTGAGTTGTTTTTTTGCTTTACGCATTAAGAATTACCTTTGACAAGTTGAAAGAAACGGTATTGTCTACAGATATCTTATTGCTATTACCTGCCTCAACCAGTTAAGGTCATATTTGTGTAATATACTAACATCTATACACAGGGTGGAAGTTAAAAGCCGTCGTTAGATGAAAATTGTATTTCTCGACACTTGCCTCATTTTTACGAATACAAGTATTTTTTTCCATAGTTAAACCTAAAAACTCCACTACATCCCTTGAATCACCTTAATTTCATTGGACTGTCGTACAACTGGTCATCGTCTGGTGACGAGTATCTTGACAATGCAGTGACACCTGGTGAGGTCATGGGAACCCTTGCAGACACCGCGGCCCCACCGGTCCATAGTTACACCTACCATAATTATTGGAGGTCGAAAAAAGGATGTTTTTTCGTAGAAATCGATTCAAAAGATCACTTATAGCCATAGTAATTAAGTTGGCAGATATAATCTATGTATTTTTACATCCTAACAGCACTCTGGCAATTCCCACCGACGAAGTTGTAAAGCATTGTAACTGAATTACAATTATTGAATTTGGTCCTTATTAAAATACATGTACATACACTAGATGATGTAACAAGATGCACTGTAGATTATTTATTTATTGTGATAATTTCTTTATAATTCTCATATTGGTTGGGTATGATTCGAACTTTAGGCTTTAACTTTCTACCACAGTTTTAAATTTTCATCCTGTATATATGTTTTTCATCTTAGAATGAATACAAAATAACCCTGAATATGAAACAAGTGTGAAGAAAAAATATAGCTTTATGAATTAAAGATCGAAAACGGACGGCGATATAAATTCATATCGTCGTCGCCATTCGTCACGTGAAAATTTATTCGGACTGGCTGAACTCGGCAAATCTTCAATTGATGTATTGACGGCAATTCTGTAAAATCCTTGCTGAAATTGTTTGCTGTACTAATGGAATTTTTTAACTTTTATGAAACGTTTTCTTTCAAACTTTAACATCAGTCGTTTGATAAGGTTCACGTTTTGGTTTGGTTGGAGGTTTTTCGTCTTAAAAACTAAGTCATCATATTTATGACAAAAAAATACTCTTTTTTTATATATGTGAGCTTACACTTGATACAAATCAATATATAACTTTTTTATCACGATTAAAAAGTAGCACAATTATTAAGAGGTATCGTGAGATAACCAAAACAGATAGCAGACTACAGGGGGCCTACTGTCATCTCTTAGCGCAGTATTGTTTTAATATTACCATACAATTTCGTACTATGACCTTCTTAAAGTAAGCTTATTTTAATATTGTTTCCGTTAGAAGTTTTGTGACGTCATTGCTAAATCGTTCACTCAATTCGTACTACGACGTGTCTTTTGACAGTTAGCAATATTGTTTTTGTGTCAATTTTAGCAATCTTAAAAAAGTTACTATTTCACGACGGAAACAAAACTATTTTGAATTATTTGATTCAAATATTGGTTTTTTGATCATAAAAGGTAAGTAGGATGTTTGTGTATTTATTAATCTTCATAACGAAAGCAAATTCTGTATATTATTTGATGTCGAAGTGATAAACAATGATAATTTTTAGATGGCTGACGAATATGAAATGTTTGAGTTCTTGGAAGGCGATAACGCGGAAGCCAACGCAAATAGAAGGCAGCGTCGAAGAAATTCGCCAGGAAAGCGACCCTTTCGAATTAGCCGAAGCAGTTTGTGAAGCGTTATCGGCTTACTAAAGAATTGGCAACTAACCTCATCCAGGAGTTAAAACCTCACCCTGAAGTCACCCGTAAAGTCAACTGATTTATCTGTAGAAACCAAGGTATTATACATACTCAATAATAACATTAATTGAAGAAGCTTTTCATGTTCATTAATAAATTTAATAAATGTCACTATTTATTTACTTCACTCTTTTATAAATTTATTTATCTGTCTAGAATGTTTTGGTCAGTAGTAAAATATGCAAATATATTTACACTTAGCACCAATGCCCTATAAATTGTTAATAGACTACTAAAATATAACAGAAACATATTATTTGTTTTAGGTTTGTGATGCCAACATGCAGATATTAAGTGTAGATGCAAGTTATGGTGGTGCATCCCATGACTCATTTATATGGTCTAATCACCCATTAAGAGCTCACTTGGAAAGTCTAAGTAATACGGAGAATACTTGGTTCCTTGGTAAGTAAGTATTAGTTTTTAAATTATGGAGTATTACATCAAAACTAATGTAATAAATAAAAAAATAATAAGGGCACAAATTAAATTAAAACTAAATGCTGTGAATTTGGTAAAGAGTTATTATAATTATAAATAATCTGTCTTTTTTATAATTAACAAAGTCATGTTTATTAATGTGAATCACCTTTAATATTTATTTATGTATATTTCTGTTTTTTCATTACAGGTGACTCTGGGTATCCATTAAGAAAGACGATGATGACACCCATATTAAATGCAGCTCCCAATACTCCAGATGCACACTAACTCAGTGATGATATTGGTGAACAGTTACATAGCAATTATAGGGCTCTGCAAGATGGGTTAGCTATGCGGAATTCCCTCATTCACCAGCTCTGGGAAAGGCGTCACTTGCGATCCTGAAAAGTGTAAATGATAATTAAAAATTTTGTTTGTATTAATTTATTAATAAAATTAATTACCTATAGGATTCCTATGTACCATTACATAATGATATTTAAATTTATATATAGTTTTAAGTAAAAGTGTATTTAAATAATTCATTTGTTGTTTATTGAGTGACACAAGTTATTGTATTATTAAATAGCCATTTACATGTACTATTTTGTTATTTTCATGATTTTATAATAATTTCAATTTAGCCAGTGTACATATACATATATTGTTTGTATGGTGTAAAATATAACATTAAGTTAATTACTTATTTTTTAGCTTTTATTATTATATAGGTTTTCTATTTAGTATTAAGTAGATAATATGTGTTAAGCGTAATATGTAGTTTTAAGTAAAAGTGTATTTTATAGAAGAATAAACTTTTGTTTGTTTACAGAGTGAATTGCAATAATGTATAAGTAAATAGTGGTTTACATGTATTATTATTTCCATGTTTTTATAATAATTTTGATTAAGTCAGTATATGTATGTAATATTTTCTATTTTATTTTTTGAACTGAACAAGGAATAAAATTATTTGGACAGAGTTGTTATAGATTATTACAAATAATAATATTAAAAACTGTACCTTTCAAGTTTTTGTAGCACATCTCGGATATCTTGGGTATTTTGGGCGATCCTTTCAAGAGCTACACTACTTCTAAGAGAAGCCTCAGCTCGCATTTGAGATGACTGCACGAGAGCACGTCTTGCAGCCTGCTGCGTCATTGGTGGCTCTCGTCGTCGTCGTCGACGCCTCGGGGACGATGTTGCAACTGCTGCTGCTGCAGCTGAAGGGGCTGGCGTGGACAATCGGTGGGGATTGGGGGATGGAGTACGAGTTATGTTGTGGGGTGGCTGTGGGTTAGCAGCAAGTGGAGACATGGGAAAAAGAATAGGTATTGGAGAATCCTGCACCTCCGAAACTGCAGCAGCATTCAGTTGCAGCAATATTGATTCTGAAGCAGGTGAATCCTGCACCTCAATCTCTTTAGATACAGATTCAGTACCTCCTGTCTGAAAAAAATGATAAATTAATATGAATTAAATTTATTGATTTCTTACATATTGTTCTTTTTTATTTTACCTGTGGGAATGGTTCCACCCGTATTCCTGGTAAGCCCTGCCCAAAAGTTTCTCTAAGTACAGCTAGAAACTTTGTCTCAATTTCAGTCAAAGGCTGTTCTGTGGAAGGTCCTCCTCCAGTACGGTTGTAAGAACCTTTTAAAGCAGCCACTCTTTTTTTTAATTTTGCTTTTAGATCCACCCAGTACTAAAAAATGTATTAGAAATATGAATTATATATACATTGTTACTTTAATTAATTTAGCCAAAATAATTATAAATATGCATGTGAAAAATTTTATAAGGTACAATTTTAACAAAATATGTTAGAAAACTTTATATAAGCTTGATATTTATCATTAATCCATTTGTTTAATTATAAACAGTTTTGTCGATTCAATCTATTTACATCAAATCCATTTTAGAGTAAGATTTGCTAACGACTGTACTTAAGTTAAAAGTATGAATTATGCAACTTACTTTGGACCATCCTCTCCAGTCTTTGTGAACTCCATCACCCATGGCGTTGAGTATTTCTGTCACTTCACACCACTTTCTCTGGGAGTAGGTCTTTGCTTGCAACGACCTATTGTAGGCCGAAGCGATGTCTTTATTGATATTTAAAAATTCCCACAATATTTCTAATTGCCGAACTGACACCCGACGAGATTTATTACTAAAAGAACAAAATAATTAATTTCAAGCATTGCACCTCTAAAGCTTCTTAACAAAAAGGTAATGTTCACTTACTTCATGTTCGACATTTTTATTAATATGCAATTTACTATCAATTTTAAACCCACCGCGCTCACACAATTCTGTCACTGGTATGAAAAAACAAAACGTTCTGAAGCCGAAACTTACATGTAGCTTAACATAGACGTATATTTGTCGCATTCTTGGGCACTGTTTATGTTAACAACATAAATTTCAAGTGGCAAAGTAGAAAGAGTTCTTTGTTTGGACCCTAATCAATGATTATAAGTGGCACCAAATATGATTACTTACTTTTGTTGCACTGAGCTAAAATATGTTTCAGAACATATCAAATAAACTGCGATGATACCTAGCAGGGAATAGACAACGTTACGAAATCATTCGTTCGTTAGCAGGAATAAAACAATATTGTTTCACGAAGGTCATAGTACGAATTTGAGTAATGTTATTATAAGCTTAAAACAAAACGTTCTTAAAACATGATGTTTTACTAAAAGTTGATAGTAGGCCACCTGGGCTGTTACAAATTGCTTACCGCATTTACTATGTGATACGTGACCAAAGCTACTTACAGTAGAAAAAATTAGGGTATATAGGTATGTAACAAAAAAGTTTAGGGGATTGGGAGGTAGGAATATAGTAATGAAAAAAATTGTTTGTTGCTATGTCTGTGTATTTGAAACCGAATCAAACCAAAACTACTCAATTGAATTCATGAGATTGAAAATATATTCATAGTCCGTATCTTATGGTTACATTTAATCTTTATCTTGAAATTCAATCTACTCTATCAAGAGTTACCCCATTTAAAATGAGAACAAAGTAACATTTCTAAAATCATATTTAGTCTATGTACTAACTAGACTATTTCTTATAAAAATCAATATGTTCGTATTGATTTTTTTAAATATATAATTTTGAGTAATATGACAAATTGATGATATTAGTTTAATCGCGCTTTTACTATTTAATTTCAAAGAGCTTGAGTTGAAAGTATATCCAATACGTTCAACCGTTCACTTCCAATTATTTTACTGTGATCTTTGCTAATCGTACGGGGCTCGTGAGTCTCCCCGACTAAGACGTATAAAGTGCATTCGAATAAAATACCTTGAAGGAGTTACAACTACAACGGGGCTGAAAAAGAAACCTGGTTTTAAAACCTGATCGCGTAAATACGCACCATCGCTAATAAACTGTCCTTGGTCGTGGTAAAATTTATTTGGTTGGCTATTGATTGATTGCAATTTTATTTCAAATCTTAAAGTCTAACACTATTTTATTTTCACGTTAAAAAATGATTCAGGAAAATTTCACATTTGGGGCTGTCCATTAATCACGTGAGGCTCAAAAGTAGGGGAGGGGTCCATAAAAATCACGAAATATCACAAGGGGGGAGGGGGGTGTAGTAATATATCACGTGTATTTATTTTTTCGTTAAACGCGTACAAAACGAAAGCGGCTCTCTAATTCTGTACAATAAAAAAAGCTAAGGAGCATGTGAATTCTTGTCACAAGCATCTGAATCCAAGCAATAATACTCTAGAGATGCACAATGTTCGTCCTTCCCGCATCCTCACGCGACGATCAAATGGTAGATCGATAGAGATTCTCTGTGTAGTGCGCGAAAATGATGATGCCGAATGGCTAGATGAAATCGATGTTGGTCTGAGGATAATGTACATTAAATTATGTTCATGTTTTAGTACAAAAAAGTTTTTCGCATTTTTTTCATTATTTTTATGTCAGTCAAAAATAACCTGCAACCTTTCTGTCTACCTCTAAACGTTATTATTGCACTCTTTAATTTATGTCTTGTAGTCTTTAATAATGTAGTCTTAAATGAAACGATACTTATAACTGTATTTTATAATATTTAATAAAAATTAAGATTCTTTGTAGATACTAAACAATACACGTGATATATGGGGGGGGGGGGTTTGTCTTAAACCTTACCATGTATCACCAAGAGGGAGGGGGGGGTTAAAAATGCCAAAGAAACATCTCGTGATTAATGGATGACCCCTTTTATGGTAGCCAGCCCCCGGCTGGGGTATATTAATTAATCAGTGGTGGTATTGCTAAATTTGCAATGGGGATGACAAGTCGATATGATAAAAACTGTCTGATTTTATTCTTACCATAGAATGCTGCTCATACCATTACGTTACGTTTCTATCTTAAGCTGTTTCAGGGATTAATGAATATTTAGTTAGTATAATCACGGGGGTTACCATCGTTTCAGCCGAAAGACGTCTAGTACTGAACATAAGCTACCCGCAAATAATTGCCATAATATCCACGTTTAGTGCGTGCCGGATATCGCAGTAAAGGTTCAGAATTCCGAAACGGCTGTTCCGCATTTTTTATCTATGGTCGATTATTACCACCAGTATCATTAGATGATTACGACAACCTTATGTGAAGAGGCAGTCCTCTTCACATATTACCTTAGTTTAGTTAATTTTAACTTTTGTACTTAACTGGGTATCGACGAAAGCTACCGCGATCCCGAGACCGGGCTAACTTGCCTAAATATAGCACTTTCGCCTGTAAAACAACCCACCAGCAACATTATTGTGTACGTCTCGGATGGTTCAACAACTAATATCATTATCAAATAAGCATATGACAAAAAGCAAGCTAATTGACAACATCCTCAAACAACGCTTTTCTCTAGAAAAATTACTAAGTTTTCTCGACGCAATGTTATTTTTCGACATCCACGCGAACTAAATAAATAAACTAGTCGAAATAAATCTATATAGAGTTTTAGTTTGTTTTTTTAATATTTGAAATACATTTTTCTACAGCTCTTTTCTCTTCTGATCTATTTTTATAATATAATTAGGCGATGCAGTCGCTAAGCATAAAGCTACGCTAGCACCATATTATATTGGAGCGGAGTGTAATACCTAAAAAAAGAAAAAAAGATATTTTTTTTGTTTTGATTGGAATTTTTGCGAACTTCAAAATTCGGGCTCTAAACCCGTTGATCCGATTCCACACAAAAAATATTAAAATCGGTTAAGAACTCGGGAAGTTATGGCGTAACAGACATTGCGCCATTGAAGCTGATCCATGGGAGCTTCGCTTCGCTCCGCTCCAATAAACTCAAATCCAAAACATTAATGTGTTTCATCAAAATTCAAATAAACGGAGGAATATTAGCATTTCGCAAACTAATTCAAGACAATGATATATTTTGTGTTTTAACTTGAAGATAATTTTACATTCAAATGTTTATTTATAATTGTAACGGACAACCAGCTTGCATAATAATCTGATTATAACGATATTTTGGTTTAATTAGTTTAGTTAATCGCAGATTATCTGAACATGCTTTTTACCCTTAAATACGCGCAAAAATGTGCATTAAATCAACTCGAAATAGCTCCTTAATAAGATGTTTACTTACTATACGTGTAACAAACTAAATTACTATTCATCGCCCCAGATAATTTAATGGCTTTTGATGTTGCAGTGATCCATTACTTGAAAATCTTTGGGTGAGCAAAGCAATATAACATCCAACACAGAAATGATTCCGTTTTTTTATGAAACATTTTCACGCTGTCGTCGTAATTCTCAGGAAAAACCTCTGTATTGTACAAAAAGATTGCCCAATATATATGCCATTTATTGTAATCGTTATATTCCGTTATATTGAAACATTTCCAAAAAACATGACGTCGTTCAAGACAAAAGAAGTAGAAAACATGAATTTTTCACAACAAAGGTTTTCAGTATGTCATGAATAGTATTAGTCTATTTTTTTTAATTTACATTTCATATTTACAATGACGCACCGACATCAGAAATTTATTTTGCAAATAAGTTGAAAAATTATACACTTTTGAACACATAAAACGGAGTACTATTTTTGAAATTATAATGCTTATTTATGTAGTATTAAGTATACTTCCTAAAGACAAAAAGGTTACTTAAGAACGCAGCAATATTTGTGAACTAATATATATCTTAATAAGTAACGTCAAACTAAGACCAAGATAATTCAAAGTTTTAAAAACACTAGAAACACTAGCACATAATCAACAGCCTCACAGGCAAAATTACTAATTACATCGTAGAAATACTTTTGAAAATTTTTACACTCAACCCTGTCTCATTAGTAAATAATTTTGCCGCTGAATTTGAAAATGAACACTAGATATATTTGCAACTTTTGCGATAAATCACTGCTAGACAAGAAGTCATATCAGACGATCCCTGATAGACTTATCACATTGCAATGCGCTTGCGAAAAAACTATTGCGGGTATTATTCATAGATTAAATGAAAAAATACCTTGTTACAAAGGCATTCGGGGAAGACATTAACATTTTTTCTAAACACATGATACCAGTATTAACGCACCTTATCAAAAGATGTATTGAAATTTCAATATACCCTGACCTTCTTAATTGGTATAAGAAGACCTATTTATAAAAAAAGGCAAAAACGACGAATTACAATCCTGTCCTGCTGAGGAACATTAAAAAGATTTTGAGGAGATCAATTAAAAAATTATTTATAGCTAAATAACATTTTTACAAAATCAGTACGGATTTCAAAAAACTTCTCATCTCCTCTCTGACGCAAATTCTCTGACAAAGTAAATGCATATCTCAATAATAAAATGTATATTTTGGCCCCTTCATTGATTTTAGTAAGGCATTCGATATGCTTAATTATGACACGCTTTATGATAACCTATTCCAAAATCGAGTGCAATGTCCACTACTGAAAATACTGGATAATTATCATTATAATAGGTACACGACTGTCAAAATCAAGAATCAATTTAGTACAAAAACCTTGATCACCACAGGTACGGCCCAAGGCTCCAATATTGGTCCAACTGACTACCTCCTTTACGTCAATGACATGAGCAACATGATGGAATCGGGGTCTGTATACTAATTTGCGGATAACACGTGTCTTTAATGGCCTGTAAAAATGTTTTAAAAGCACAAAACTTGTTCCAACAAAATTTTACAAACGTGTGCATGTGGGCGCATGATAACGACTTAGTCATAAATGTTCAAAAGACTAAATTAGTACATATACACTCATCAGACAACTTAATATAAAATGTTTGTTTTCTAAATTCTTAACATTACAATATCAAAATGACCATATAAAATAAGTTTAAATGACAATCTTTATTTCCAACTTATAACATAACAGAGCTTTAAACATTTAAACACAAAATGGAGTGAGTTTATCCGAAGGATTGTTCATTACATTTACAAAGAAGTATTCAAAGCAATAAAAAAAAACTGTAGATATTTTTAAAGTATATTATTATTTATAATTTTTATATATTTTATGCATTTTCAATGCGATCTTATAAGATAAATGCGATCTTATAAGGTGAATCCGCCTGAGATTCACTTGTGATCCGAGTCGATTTTTTCTAGTATTTTTCTATTATTATAATTTATCTTATATTATTATTACAATATTAAATTTCGTACTGTTACTTTTCTTTAAGGATATTATGTTATCTGAAGTAATATACGTACTTTATTTATGATTGACTATATTAATTGAATTTATAATAAAATCATAAACATGAAACGATTTTTGTTATATTCGATGGGTTCAACTCCTGATTTGCATAGTTGTTCTAATACCTTGTCATAATTTTGGAAGAGATATTGTCTGACTGTTTATCAGTTATGCTCATGATCATGGAATTGCGGTAAAACTCATAACTTGTCTTATTTATTTGCGATATGTCAAATATAAATGTCTGGCAGTCACGAAACTGATGTCAGGAAGATTATTAGAAAACTTAATAATTATAAGAAAAAGTTACTAATAGTATTTAAAAAAAACAGCTGCAAGACGAGCGGGAGTTTTAAAATAAAATTTGTGTACTCTAAGGTCCCTGAGCAGTAAATAAAGTATAGATTCCTTTGTTCTCTTACGTTGATTATTTTTGGTTGATTTACTTGAAAGATATAAAATAGTGAATCGGTGTACAAAAGGGTTCAAAATTTTACAATTTTAATTTAAATCAACCAAGATTTTGAGTTCCCGCGCCTTGTAATAAAATATAAGGTAGTTGTGAACGTATATTGTGCCGATATCTTTCTACGCTGTAGACTATATTTCAGCGAAGGAGCCTTCTGGTCTTTGAATTCCACTCGAATGATTAAGTTATTATTTGAATGCAATATTAGACAAACGAAAATTTAAATAAAGAAACAAAAATCACTCTTAAAAAATCTTTCTGTGCTTGGGGTGATTTTGGGCCCAAGATAATGGTCGTACTGGCTCATTTTATTTTTGTACTAATTGTATTTTGTTATAAATTATAGATAACTATTTTTTTGTGTACTATTAACCTAGGTGTACAATTAAAATATTTTTCATATAATTTCTATATATATGATGATACAGACAGTTAATAATAATTATAGTATGGCCACATCCACACACCACTTTTCTGTGGCAATAGGCTTTATTACTAAATATACTCTCCTGGTTAACACGTGGCTGTAAAACTAAAGTATTAATTGTATGAAAGTAATAGTTTAATTCCATAAAGTGATAATTCGTAAACCATAAAAATCTAATCATTCAATGCCAACTCCAAAAGGCTAATCTTGGTCTATAGATCCCTAAGTATATTACAGGCTTTTTTTTGTTATCATGTAGGTACTGTATGAAAATTAAAAAAGTTTTATGAAATGTTTTAACTTTAATGTTCAACCATATTCACCAAACAAAGCTACTTTTCCGTAAACTAAAAACTGTACTTCATTAATAAAAAAAAGATTTAGTAGCAAAGTCATATTTACGTCATCTCATCAGCAATGTTTAAGGTCAATCATAATTCACCTTCATTTCATTAAATTCGATGTGAACGAGATTTATAGGCTAATGTCACAACTAAACTCATATCTGTAAAAGGCAATATCCAAAGAATCTATATGTGTAACAATATTTCTTGCTATATTTTTAGAAAACACATACTTTACCATTTTCCAAAAGTTCCCGAAGGCTAATTTTATCATCTTTACATATTCATATTTTGAATTCAACTTTTAGTTAATCCCACAAAACTGCTGCGCCTGCAAAAAGTTGTATCTTCGCTCAGCAATTTCGCTTTCATGAGGTTCAAGTGGAGATTATCATGGCCGTATATCTTGAAACTTGGTCTTGCGGATTACTTATCTCGATGAAGATACCCAAACTTGTCAAGAGTAATCGAACATACCTCAATAGCTACGTCAATTGACTGCATTGTCCATGCTATTCAATTTTAACTATATCTATTTAATACAAAAATTGACCAAATTAAGGCGATCGTATTCCATCGGTCGAGATTTCAACTATAACCCAAACGGACAGAGTTGTGCATAGTACCTACAAGTTCTGCTTAGTTTATGACTAAATAATTATCTTGAATTGTCTGAAATTTAGTTAGTTATTATTATCTTTATTTCTAGTATCCGAACCACGTTAGGCATTACTGCAATTTAATATATCGTGAAGGTATAAACAGACCAAAAAGATAAGTTTGAATTATCATTAGACAGTTTTATCAATCGCATTATACTTATGAGATATCTAAGTTTATTATTAGTATGTTTAGTGTACTATTTATAAAGAAGTTGTGGGAAATACTCGTTAAAAACTGTCAACAGTCATTTACTCTATAGAAACAAAATGAAGACATTTTTAATATGTGTTTAATTATAGTGTGCATAAAATTATAGACTATCATACAACTTTTAATTAAGGATAATGATAAAATATTCCTATTTATTAACAACATTTAACGTTTTTATTTTTGATTTACATAACATTGTATTAGGAACATAAACTATTTTAAAACTTTAACTCGGTGCTAATCGATGCAGGTTTATATGCGGAAACTCCATTAAAGTGGCAGCAGCAAAATGATTCCATCAAGCAATGGACTAACATATCCTTGATGGAGGAATCCTCAAAGATTAATTATAAAATATGTTCTAAATTATCTTCCGTTACGCGTTTTAAGGACAACAACCGTGTAAGCATATCCTATTTTATGATGAATAAATTATTCGTGAATAGAGGGCTTAATTTATCCATTATTCTTATCTAAGGAAATTATTTGAGAATTTTAATATTTTTGTGTCTTTACGATATAACCATTACCAACTAAATGCTGAACCAAAACGAAGAAGCTTTTTGACAATAACTTGTCCTAAATGCAAATATAGCATAGATTGTAGTATAAACTTTAACCTATTCCGTATGACTTTGAAAAGGGTCCTTTGTTACCTTCTTAAAATACAATTAGGCTGATTCAGATTTATAGCAATGGAATGGCTTCACAAAAGTCTAGAAGTTGCATCCTTCGTTTTATTAATCTAAGAAAATAAATTCAACTTAATACATCCCATAAATATCTTTGAAGCCGGCAATAAATTTGAAAAAGACATTACGCAACACTGTTAACACGGCCTAGCTGTGGGTGAGGAAAAGATGTGTCCCTCTTCACAATTTTGTGTCATGATGTCTGCTGAGTATCGAGTGGAAGGGATAAATAGCCAATATTTAGCTATGCGTTTGACGTTTTGGAAGTGATCGACAGCTAGCAGATCTACGCTTCGGCCATACGAATTCCCCATTATTCTTGTCAATAGCAATTTAGTACTGACGACTTTCCAATACGTTACGGCAAAAACCGCCTAGTTTTATTTCGCCTCGTAAAATTTGTAGGACGTTAATAAAACCTTGAACAGACCAGAGTATAGCAAGTTACTAACACTTTTATTATTGTTTTTACATTAAAAGAAATTTCGATGAAACTTAGTACAATATTACATCTTCTTTTCTAACCACTTTGAGAAATAACACGACCTCCTCTGGAACAATTTTTGCCATCAAGGGAAAAGCTAGATATTTTTTCTTCCTTTAGGACGGGTATGTCAACTCATTTTAAAACGTTAAATTATTTTAAGTGATATTTAACCCTATGTGAATATGATTTGACATTTTCTGTAGATTAATGTGTATCTGACCACCGTCTCACACAACGTGATACAAAATATCTAAGGTGAAACATGTTTATTTAAAAAACGCTTATTTATTGAATAAATAATTATTTGCATACGAATAAACTTTATTATTTTGTTTTTCGGCATAAAAAGCAACATTCTTTACACATCATAAAAGCTTGTAATAAATAACAGATACTATTAAAGATTGTGCTATTTTATTATTAATAAAAAATCAATCCATTCACTGGTAATTAATTTTACCTATTCAAAAATTTTCTTGACATGAAGGTTTATTTGAACATAAGCTTGACATCTTCTATGTATTTATGTTAACACCACAAACCGACCCGACAAAACAAACCCTACAAGTTTAGGGAAAAAAATTCAAGTTGTACATTTCTAAAATTTATATCTTTAAGAGATGTAATTACCAGTTGTGTTTTTATTTATAAATGCTATCCGGACGGTTGTAGGTACCATCATTATCCACAGATGTTACTTACTAAGCTAAGTATCATTTCATACAGTAATAAAATATTTCGAAAGCCTATGAACAATTAAAGATACTTTTTGTCCAACACCAAGTAACGAAATGAAAATAAGAAAAAAATATAAAGAAATGATCTCAGTATTTTATTAAATCATGTTTAGAAATATTAATAAGTGTTTGAGATTTATTACAATTTGTAAAACAGAAATATCTGTTATTCATGTCAATTCGTCAATTCGGAACGTTATTGCTGAAGGCAAATAAAGTTTATACACAGCATCTTTATAAATAGTTTCTTGTAAATTAACGAGCAATAATACCATAAACACCATAGAACCATGTCACACTAAATCGGCCGAAAGCAAAGAGACAACAGTACTATGGTGTATATACACATCTTATTGCTCGTGAGACTCGTGTCTGTAACTCTTATGGTGCATTCGAAACCAAAGCAATTGTATGACGAAGCGCTTTCTGAAGCCCAGTATGAACATGAGTCAGTGTATCATTCATACCAGCTGACAATAGCAAAGTAAAAAATCAGCGCCCCCGAAGCGCGTATATTGTGGCAGAGTAAGATAATGAGACACTAGTCAGCATAACCTAACAGGCTCAACGGTTAGCATATTGGGTGTCAGCGTGAAGAATAAAAATTCTCTTAAAGAAGGATATTCTAGCGCTGCCACTCTGCCAAACAGTACGAGTTTAAAAGTACGAGTATTAAACAAAAGTTTAATTTAAAAAAAGGTAGTTTTGATAACCCCGTGACACACTATAGTGAGTACGGTATACTGTACATAACCACGATAATAAGAAAATTCTTCAAAAAGTATGTAAGTATTATCAATTTTTTCTATGTATTGAATAATTTTTGTGCGTTTAACTGAATGAATATCGGATACGTTGATAAGATATAAGAGTCAATTACGTGTTTAGAGTTAAATAAAACTGACGTTTTGAGTCCTTTACAGAAACCGTTAGGATAAATTAAAAAAAAAAGATTAAATGAGCGTTTAATCTGATTTATGTAAGAATTAAACACAGTCAAACACATGACCGGCCTTCTACCCGCGACTGCTTCCGCTTGGTTTCCCAGAGATCAATCGGACCTACACTACGTTTATTTCAAAGTTTCAAATTAAGTCTTTCCCTTATCTCAATGATAACTGATATTCCAATACTAAAGAGAAAATATTGCAAACAGACGGATTCAAATATATAAGTATTCATTACTGATTTTATTAATAAATCATTAACATAAAAAGAAGCTTGAGAACTGTAATAATGCTTTTGGTTCTTATATTTAGCGTTAGAAAAATATGACACAAAGAAAACTTTTCCTGCGTCACGATTTCTTACTTGTTAGGACAAATGTCATGTTTATTTAAGAGTAATTTATATACGAACTCTAATACATTTTTCATGGGCCAATTTTTATTGTGCTTTCCAAGGATAACCAACACGAATATCGTTATCAACGATAAAAGACTACTTGTATTTTATTATTATATAAAACAACATTTTATATTACGATAAACTTTATGCTGTTGCTGTTGCTGTTTTAGCGCCAATTTACAACATTGTTATCCTGCCATTTTATTTTTTTTACATTTTGTACACACAACAGCATATCAAGGTAGCTCCCGTCCGTGTGTTGAACTCTATAAAAAACAAAAATCCGGGAGCTCTTAAAATATTTATACTTAATACAAAAGCAATAGCTCTAAAGTCAATGGTTATTTAGATACATAAACGATTAAAAAAATGGTATATGTTCCTAACATTGTGTTAAGACGATTTTGGTGCCGGTTATGCAATGATGTTTTTTTGCAACTCTCCCGTAAACACCTACCTGTCAATAAGATAGCGTAATGATTGTGTACCTATTAGTCAGCCTTATTTATTGTAAACTCATCCGATTTATTAACAATGATCCGAAATTAATGGGCGAACATGTGTTAACATGTACGTATCTACCGTTGAAATCCAGATTTCCTATATTTAAAAATTATAAAATTAATAATAAGATTCAGATTTCGGGATTTTTTCACAAATAAACATAATATTATTGATTATTATACATATAACTTTAGTTATAAATTAGACTTGATTTTAATATGCTTAAATTTAAACATATGTGTCAGGCGTATTTTATATCTTATAGAAAAAAATAAATATGTGATCATACGTGATCAATGTCATCAAAATTAACCTTTTATATATAATCAACTAAATATTTCATTCAGACCAATAATGAAGTGTATGATAAAACACAACTACGAGTATAATACTGTGTCTACTCATTTTTAGTTTTAATTAGCTGAACAGGAAGAAAAAGGTAATTTTATATGATTGATTTTGACTTTTTTCTATTACGCATAAATAACAACTACTCGGTTCATATTGGTAAATTACTTCCTAGTTCTTGAACTCATATTACGTTTTCTTCACTTACTTGAATAATAAGTATTATAAAAAATAATTTATTATTAAAGGCTGAAAGTCTCTGTTTGTAATAAATAACACACCAATTTATATTTTCCATGAAATAATAACGTAGTTTAATCAGATTTAAAAAATTATCATCATAAGTACTATTTCAGTAATAATATATTTTTGTGTATTTACACAGAAAATTACACATGCATATATTGTACTGACGACGAGGAAAATTAAAATAAAATGGATAACAGTGGTCAATTAAGATTTCACTCAATGAAGTGCATTAAACATTACTTATGATTATATTTATTGTCAAGTAAGGTAAGTATTCCTAAACAAACCTGACAAGAATCATGGAACTGTTATTTAAATAAGCAATCATACCGTTTTAATATAAACAATACCGCGATAACGCAGGTTAGTTTATACTGAATATGTATTACATTTAAGTAGTTTTCTTGGCAGTGATCCCATTCAAACCATCTGCTTAGTCCCTTATGTCCTGTTGCCAACAAAGTTAATTTCAAATTTGACTTATGTAAAAAATGCAAGACAAGTAACAAATTAATTTATTAATTGTATTATTATTACAATACCTGTGTAAAAATAGCTAAACATGTCTAAGTTATTTTTAAAGTCTTTTATCTTCGTGTCTTATTGTAAGTCATATATCTTATCATAGCTTTGTATCTTACCAAGGTCATCGAATTCGTAAGCAAAAACCGGATTGAAGACACATTCGATGTCTTTGTGTATAATCACCAGACAAATGGTGAACGTAACACAAACGCATCGATGCATTTACTTGCTATTTCCTGTTTAACACGCCGAAGAGTAACAAACTGCGACAATTTAACTCGTGGTTATAATTAAACACACACGCACACATACACAAATTACGTTTAAATTAAACAACGTTGCGTCAAGGTTATGCATTTTAACGACACACTTTTTTTTGGAAACTTACTGATAAACTTCACTACAATTTGATGCCGTGCACTATAGTGCTATTTGGCGGTATACGTTGTTCGGTTATCGAATGTTGTAGGTAGATGACATTTCGTAGGCATCGCGCTGCTACGGTACGGTGGGAAACAGCCGCAGCAGGCGCGCTCACTCGCGGCTTAGAGAGGACTGTAGGAGGCGGTGCGTGCGAATCGCTCGTGCGCTCGCTCGAGTCGACGCGAACAACGGTTAGAGCGACCAGCCGCCAGTTCTAGAGAAATAGACCTAGCGAAACAGTAACATTAGACTAGGAGATAAAGCCAATAAGCGTGCGAATGTATCGAATAACTTAAACGACTTTGTAATTATAATGAAGAATAATTTTGACGACCTGTTGGTGTAACGGTAAAGAGCTTGTCTTCTGTACCAACGGTACTAGGTTAGAGTCCTAGTAGGGCCATATATTTGTTCCATGTTAGAATCATGATTAATAAATGCCAATTAGTTATTTATTAAAAATTAGACGACACTCATATTTATTCTTTACTGTGATACAATAAATTATAACATTTTTGTAGATATAACTTCGCAGACGGGCGAGATTCGCAGCAACTAAATATGACATTTAAGCACGTTTTGAATATCCTAATGTCGTCGTTACCACATTATACATTATTTTTACAAACGTTACAAAATACTGCCACCGCATTGATGGTGGCACGTATCGCTAGGTAGGTCATGGCATAGTAAATATTATGTTGTCTTAAAAAAAATTGCAACGTTACTTTGAAGAAAATAAGAGGATCAATATAATATAATTTAAAAAAAATGCTTATATAAACTGTATTAAAATATTTATCAAGATTTTTAAATGATGTATTGCATGTAGTTTCTATAGTTTTATGGCTTATACTTAAACAAAGTGAGCAAACTGTAGAAACGTTTGAACGAATTCTTGTTTAATTTATTGTTATTATTATATTATTTTATACCAATCTATAACAGCTTTCTATAGAGATACCTAAAAGTGAAAACAAAGTAGTAGTAGTAGTTGCTTGGTAATGATATCAGGACATAATTATTACGTTGAAACTGCTTTGTACAGTTTGAATTTTGATATCGATTTCGAATTCCACTGAAGACTGCCCAAAGTGCGACAAAAAACCTCGTAACAATGGTTTTGTCTCAAATCCCGTCTTTGATGCCGCACTAACGTCATGATCTATTGTTTTTCTCGTTGATTACCAAAGCTTGTAAAACTCGAAGATTTACTGTTGGAGTGAAGTACCTAAAGGCAGCATAGGGAAAAAATATTAATATATTTCATAAAATAATAACAGGCCAGACATAAATTTAAGATAAATATGAACCAAAACCTAGAATTCCTAATAAAAATACAGAGCAAATGAATCGTACTAATCCATAGAGTTTTGTATTGGATAAAGAAAAAAAAAGGAACCCACATGGTATTATTTTGTGCACAAAGTGACTCTCTCCGTTTTGTTTTTAACAAAATTTCGGTTGACTAGTATAATTAATACTGTTTTATTACATTTTTCAATTGAATTATATTATTGTTATTGTTTTACTAGTTACAAAATACTTCGATCTTTTCGCTATCTATAAAAATATACAATGTAATCAAAAATATATAATATGAATGTATAGTCACGTATTTTACCGCTCGCAAATATCTTAATCAATACTTGCTCTACACGTTTTAATATAAATATTTCTCGTGTTAGAATCACGTGTTAAGTCATGGTTCACAAGTAAAGGAAAACTATAGAAAATTTGTATTAACAGACATCATCTAGTAAAAACGATTCCAAATTTACACTAACAGTCAAGCAGTATACACACTTATATCTACTCAATGATGGCCTTATTTTCTGTATATCGTACCTTATTTTGATATATCTTAAATTAGCTATCTGTGTGTTCTTTTCAGTACAAGGCTCTCATCGTGAATTCCGATGGCGTAGCTTTTCACATTCACTAATACGATGCGGTATTTCTAATCTGGTACAGGTAATTATCCGACATTTTTTATGATTCTATTTTCATACCATTTTAATTTATTTTTCGCTTAAATTATGATAAGTATCAACAAATCTTCTCTTTTCCCTTAGTTAATCGTAGAATTAGTTACATATATTGCTCTTATACAGAAACTTATTATTGTTTTTCAGAATCTGCCTTAATTGCGTAACATTTTTGCGATGGCTAACCCTAACGGTTTCTAGTAATCGATAACAAGAACACCAAACTTTACAGACGGATCCAATATTATGTAGGCCTGTTTTAATCTTCATACATTTTAGTTGAAGAGTTTACCCGTAATCAATCATGAGACTGGTTTCACAGACAGTAGTTAACACGAACAAATGTTGCGTAATTTTCCACAACGTAACCCTGGCTTAGAAGTGGGGAGCGCACCGACCTGGATCATCCCCCGCCCGTTAATAACGTAGCACTTCTCCGGTGGCCGAACGCAAACCGATTACTATACGTTTTCTTCGGTGACACTTGCCCTTGGATGTTAATGGTTTGCCTAGTTAAGTTGACAATATTGCAAACAAAATTGGAGTAGTCGTTATACCGTGTCGTTCAGTTTTTATCGACCTCAAAAGATGTTTGGACGGATTTAAGTGTAGACTAACATAAATGATGATTAAATAACATACCACAATTGAATACAATAGCAAACTGGACTATACAATATTAAGCCACTTATCTCAAAATTTTATCTTTAAACACTATCGAACTGGAAAATTACCTGTCATAAAAGAAATGACAACGAAAAGGCAAAGTTTTTATTTTCTCCCTAATTTTATAAGGATATAAACAAGAGCTTTGTGTATTTAATTTTTTTATTTTTGCTTGTAAAAAATATTATCTGTGACAGATTATAAGAGACTACGCAAAACAAGGCATCTCTATCAACTGATGTAGTTTAATTCGGATATTAAAATCAATGTGGAGTTGTATGTACGCGTGCATACTACGGTAATTTGGCAAAGGCCAATTTCTAAGTTTGATAGAATTTCACCGTTTACTAGATGAATCCATTTTAACTAATATACATCATATGACCTGCCAAATACAATATCAGTATGATGCTATTCCATAAGTGCACACTTCTGATTGTTTGGTGGGCCCATTCGACAAAAACACTTTGAATTTTACACCGTGTGCATGCTATAGTAAAGTAACTACAATACAAAAAGTATTTTGTGTTACAAAACTTAAAATAAAAACAAATAATAACAGATAAAGACCGAAAAAACATGAATAAACTAACTTAAAATGTATCACGTACAATTTCATTAGTATACTATCAATCTTTTAACGCTGTAATATGATTAATATCGGTCAAAGTCGGCCTATATGGCTTAAGTCTATGGTCTGAGGGAGTTCTTGATGGAATGGAATGGAAAATTTATCACAGCAATGAAGGAGGTAAGAGAGTGATATATCACATATACGAAACCACTAATGTAAGTAACTGAGAAACGAGGTGAAACTATAAAAAGATAAATCATTTTACTACTTTTTATAATTATGAAAATGTGAAGCAGCTCTACATGAAATTTACCTTCAGTCAGCTACAGTCGGAGAAAATAGATAGTAAGTTATATAAAACAGCTTTACAAGCAGATTCACTAATAAAATCACTATTTGCCCGCATTCTGTCCGCGCTGTATGCGTGTATGTATCATGTAAATTTAATAATTTAATTTTTGCTGTCGCATTGCAAGCTTGTAAACAGAGTTTGTTCATGCGTTGTGATATGGCACGATTGCTGTGTCTAGCCAAGCATACATTTGTAGAAGTACTTACATATTTACTCAAGGCGTCGGCGGAGCGCATCGCCACAAAAACTAACACACATCAGAGCGTTAAAGGCAACGTATAGTTAACTTAATTACAGTCCACATTATAGGACTACAAAGTCGGTTGAAAATAAAAACATGGTATTATTTTCTTTCTTTAAGGGGACTTTATGGTCTAGAACTTTGAAAAAACTATTTTATATGAAACTGAAGAAAAAGAATGGTATGAGAAGACTGAGGGTATACTGCATAGTGCTGGACTTGCAGATTAATGTAAGTACATGTTTAAATCTAATTTTTTTGAGGAAATACCTATTTGAAATTTTAAAATCTTTTATCTCGCATCTTTTTCTGTTTTATGTTGATCAATTAAAAAACACTACTCGACCGAATTACCTCAAATTAAATTTTGTTATTAAGTACACTGGCTTGTTATTTCCAATTTTGTAAAATTTAAAAATATTAAAACATACTTGTGAAATTGAAAAAAAAAATTGAAAAGCAGTTAAATTCTCACCCAAGAAAAATAAATATATAGAAATTAAGTGAGGCATTTGTTATGACCACAAAAACAAAGGAAATTTTGCGAGGTTTTTATACCAGAAGACTTACTAAAAATGATTCTGTGTTAATAAAAAATCTACAGAAAATAGGAACCACACATATATAAGGTAGCTTTTCTAAGTTTAACGCAGAAGTCCTAAAAGCAAGTTCCAGATTCGACTGATGGAAACCAAAAGTCAATAGAATTTCATTCCGTAGAAGGTGATGTCAATATGATGAAGGTATAAAATAACTTATACGAGTACCATAATATACAGTGTCTTTTGTATATTTAAAATTAAAAAAAAAAACATAACACACCACCGATATCGCTCTGGTCAAGCTTCACGCCCAACCTCGCAGCCAGACGTGCACGACGCTCTGCAGGACACCGGTTCCTGAAGCCCCTGTCTTCTGGAACCTGGCCAGATCGTCCAATAAGGCTTCACGGTCCTGGTCGTCGAGCTCAGACCTGAGTTCGGATATGGTGTGCTCCAGCGTCGACACCAGCCTAGTCTCGCTTCCCGTTTCTCTTAGTTCAAGGGAGTTTAGCCGAAAGCCCATAGAGTCGAATCTCAGGTCCGTGCCATCGAGTCTAGGATCCAAGTCATCCGGCCGATTCGCAATAGTTGACATTAACTACCGTCACAGCGCCATCTCGCCGCGAAATTCACGCATCTCCACCATATACTTCGTCAACAGATGTCTGAACTCAATCACCTCGTCCACGCTAGAAGTCATCGCATTCTGCCCAGTGGCGACGACAGAGAGATCCTTATCTGAGAGAGGTACGTATATAGCCGCAGCCGCCGAAGGCACATCGGTCACCGGAGGATCACAGATGCCTTTGACTAGCGTCAGGGTATTATCGCCTTTCTTCGCTCCCTGCTTACAATTTCAATAGGCCCAATCTCACCTTATTTGAGCCTTTTCAGATATAGCAAGGCAGGCTCGATAATATTTCGATGGACACAAACTAGAGGCAGCACCACCTGTCGACGACAAAAACTTTCCACAAGAACCGCACTGAAACATTGCTGAGGGTTCTTATAGTTGTACACACTAATTATGCATTAACTAGGTTTGATGTTGCAGCCCTGCACGTAGTTGTAATATATGTCAACGGGGGGTGCATGACAGCAGAGTCGAAGCGACTAACTGATAGCAACCGCGTGATGACGCCACTCACCAATAGATGTTACTTGCTGTTTTAAAAACCGACCTAACAAATGTTAATCTACACGGTAGCACAGTGGAGAAAGGTCGTTAGATTTTCTATCACTTGATTACCTCACGAAATTAAATTATAAAATAGTCAGCTGATGTTAATATGCAGATATCTTGCAAAACACAGACACCTATTACTTCACTTTCACTTGCACAGTTTCAACAGAACGTACTAAATCGAATCAAAGCAACGCAATGTTAAATGTGAAAAGTAAAAAATAAACAGCATAAAATAATTGCACGGTATAGTGATGATATGACAATCAAGACGTCACTCCCCTCTTATTGATAGCAAAGGCGAAACTTCCGATGAAACTATCTAGAATTTTTGACACTAATCCACGGTATCAATCATAAGAATAAAATCTGTCTAATGTACACTGCATCTTGAAATTAAGAAAGACCGTGAACCTTCAGATTTTTTTTTTGTCTAATGTATATTGCCTCTTAAGTTGAGGAAAGACCGTGAACCTTCATATATTTATGGAAAGGGATATCTTGTACGGTTTATTTTTTCCAGCTTCCGCATATTTTTTTTTGTATAACTGAAAATGATATTTTAATTTTCATATATTTTTTGCAATATAGTCCGTGGCGTGCCCTGCCACTGTGTGCTTAAGAAACACGGTATTACATGGAATCAGGGTGATCTTAAATCTATATAATAACTTAATTCATCAACATTCTTGAAACTCTCACAATATTCTTACATTAGTATAAAACGAGAATATTACCATATTTTTCAAGGCTCCATTTTGTCGGGGCAGTTGCAAGCACCATTTTTGCGGGTAGATGTTATGAGCACACCTATCGGTTATAGTACGACCGTCTATAAATTCTGAATTCACCCGAAATTGTTCAAGACACACGACGCTCACAGTCGTCAATCTATGATCGTGAAATAGCACTTATCTGTGTTATGTTATTTTAACAAAAACGGACTACTGGATTCCTGAAACTTAAATTGGAACCCGTCTTACGATAAAGCTTTAGGTCCAGACACTTGGGTTGATACACAACCCGTATTTTACCATTTCTAAAGGTGATATGTAAATATTTAAAAAAAGCACCCAAAAAAACTACCTTCACTCCTTTTAAAAAGTTACCACCGAAAGTCGATCACCGAAATATAGTTTTACTTTGAATAAACTAGGTGTTTATAAAATCGACGGCAGTTGTCATATTACAAATTCAGCAAAAGCGAACAGTAGTGTGCCGAGTGAAGGAGCACAAACAAGCGGTCAAAAATAAAGATACGCAAAAGTCGACCATCGCTGAATATTAAATACACTCGGGTTCAAATCACTTGATCGATTTTCATGACCCTTATTATCATGACAACACTATGTACCAAGAATGATAAGGGAACTGATTTAAATCATTAAATAAAAAAATCAATAATGAAGACGGCTTTAAATTGTGGAGCGTCTGGAATCCAGTAGTCAGTTTGTTTTAAAACAACACAACACAAAAAGTGACGTTTCGCGACTTGATACTGTGAGCATCGTTTGTCGTGGATAGTTTCGAGCGATAGGGAGTTTACAGACAGTAATACCGGTATCAAGTGTAATAAAAGACTGCTAAAGAGAGTAGTAACATATACCCGTAAAAACTTCAGTTCTTTAGCGACGATGGCGCCTGAAAAGACGTCAAAATATCGAAGCCTCAATAATAAAAAGCATATAACATAATAAAAAATAAGACACTATTTGATATAATCAGGTGTTACTTGGTGGAAGTCCATTTCGAGTAAAATAAAAATGTGTAGCTTACTTCCGCAAAATTCAGCACCGCCTGCCTGCCCGTAAATAAATGCAGAAACCGCAGGCACCGGCACTATTAAGCACGTCGGCAAACAACTAACTATTAAGCTTAGTGCTCGGTATTGCACGATCTATCAGCTCCTGATGATGCTCCGTGTATGGGCGAAACACGTGTAGAGTAGTTGGTAAAGGTGCCGGTGTCTGCGGTTTCTGCATTTATATGCGGGCAGGCAGGCGGTGCACACTGCTGAATGTTGCGGAAGTAAGTTACATACTCGTAAATATTTTGTTTTACTAATGATAATAATAGTTTTTTCTCTACCTCAAATTAAATGAATTGTGGTTGAATATCGAGCTCTGAGCGAACATTAGTAATAATAAAACGTGCACGAAACTGTAAATTAATTTATAATTTGATTGTTTGAGCACGCAATATTGAGCCAGTTTATCGTTTTATACTTTATTGCTTTAAAGCTTGAGCACGCTGGATTTGTTCCGACTTAGGACATATGATAGCTTTAATTTTAATTTATGATAGAGTTACGCGTGGCCAGGTCACCTAGTAATGATAGAAATTTCAATAATAAGTATAGATTAGTAAGTTGCTATTAAATCTTAATATATATAAATTTCGTGTCACGTTGTTTGTCCGCGATGGACTCCTAAACTACTGAACCGATTTTGATCAAACTTAATAACTATCTGTTATATGATCTAACTTAAAAGATAGGATAGGTTTTATTTTAATTTATAACACAGCAACTCGTGGCTGGGTCAGCTAGTAAGCTATAAAATGTATCTAGCCTCAGTGTATGTGGTAATATTTTCTTATTATTTCACGGAGTTTATGTGTTTGTTATCTTTAAGTTTATAACAGTTGGTTTTGATCAAACAAAAGGTATTTGATTTGTATGTGCTTACCATAACTAACTACTAGTTTTAAGTACTTCCGTTAGTGTTGTAAAAGACCCCTCAGACACTTACCTGAAGTAAGTACGTCAGTAACTTTACTCAGTAACATAACACTTTATGTTATTGAATATATTATAAACGTTAGACCATATAGTTTGACTTACAAATATATATTTAATTGTAGTATAAACATCTAAATTCCTAAATAGAGTTTTTACTCTATTAGATATATTTATTAGGTATTTTTATCTAATAAACATTTACGTTACAAAAATCTGTAGTGATTTGTTAAAAGCTCTATAAAATTATTTAGAATTCATTTATTCGACTCGTTGAATTTTGAGTTCCGGTCAAAACGCTTGGTAAACTCAATGTCTTATTTTTAATAGATGCTAACGTTTCCTGAAAATAGTTTCAGTAAACACAAATCTGACAAATAGTTCGACGCAAGGTGACTGGTAGGAAGTTGTCGGAACGTGGATATTGGCACCGTCTCAAACGGTATAACATTTCTTCAATAGTTAGTTGCATCTTGGCAAATGATTCGAAGAACCATTGATGCGTGAGGATAACTTGAAAAAATAAGAATTTATTTAATTGATCAATTTTGACTACCTATTAGGCCGCACGGGACAGACCTGAGCGAAGTCAAACTGTCCCAGGTTCGGTTTGGATATGGGTTGCTATTTCTGTGATGAATACGATGTTTCATCTGAGTATGACGAGTTTAATTATATTTCTTATTTATATTCCTATTATTAAACTTATTTATGGTTGTCAATATACAAGGTGACAGCTTTAGTATCCATAAAGCAAGCCTCACGGTCCATACTTTGGGCTAAGCAAACAGTTAATGTGAATGTAAGAAAAAATATTAAATACTATTCATATTATTCACAAACATGCAAAAATTGTTGGAGTTCATAAAATTTAAATTTAACTTGTCTACTTGTGTGACTCTAAACGTCGATAGTTGAATCGATTTAATGAAACTCGATGTATAATGTCGAGTTAAACCGTTTTAAACTTTTAACCAATTGGTTTCTGCCCCCGTCTTCGTTCGCCTGTAATGAGGTTATATCGCGCTTACCTGAATTTCCGAAGGAACTTATGGTTCTTCCCAGGGGTAAAGAAGCCTGTGCCTATTGTGAGAGTTTAAGCAAACTTTATTTATAATTTGATTAAAATTGAATAGTTTGTAGTGTGATCTAATTGTGTGTGTCCGACAGAATAGAATAACTTGAATCCATCATACTCAACAATCATTATACCTCCCGTAGACCACTAAATGGTGCCTGTTTTCTTAATTGTAAACAATATTGACCTTAGTATAAAAAGTTAATATTCAAATTGTAATAGGCCATCGTGGTCTAGTTATGATGTCGACCTGCAATTAAATTGTTGGAAGTAGAAAATTAAGACGCGTATATCTGGAGGACAGTAACTGGAACATTAAGAGAAATAAATTGGTAATGTGCTTATATAGTTGAAGATCAAAAATTAATATATTAACTTAATTATTGCTAGAAACAAAATTTGCTAGTAATCATTTCTTTGGATATAAAAAACTAGCAATTAAATGCTTAAATTAAATAATGAAAAATTCTTTTCAATAAGTATAGAAGTTATAATTGTAAGCATACCTTTAACAAAACATGATTATATTGATTAAGTAGTCGATAATCTAGTCATCGGGAAACCCTGAAATATTAGAATTGTCACAAAAAGAAACTTACGTTTTTACCTTCGCTCCATCGTCGCTAAGTTGTGTACTTACCTAAAACAAAACAAAAATTAATTAGTGTTTTATTATAATTGTTATTTGGTCACTAAAATAGGAATTAAAAATTTTAAGAATCAGCACACCAAAATTCCCTAGGCGTAAACATAATTACCGGTAAAAACTGATACGTTTTTGTATACAGAGTAAAGGCCACTAAAAAATTGAGATATTAGAATTAGGTTTGTCTTTACGCCAAATCAATTAAGAAAAAAGTAATGATACTTTGGGTTTGTGTGGTTGTAGTATCCTCTTTAATTTTAAATAGTATAAATAATTCAACAGGGAACAAAACAATACGATGTCATTTCATTTTAATTTATTAGCATCCATACTGAAATAGAAGTGTTCCTAAATTAAAAGCACGTAGTAGGCGTGCAACTGTTCGTACTGCTCTTTGTAAGCGTTACATCAAACTGCTGACTGCTCATAATACAACAACCAACACCAGTCAAATCACACTTGCAAATTATCAGTGAACGTGAATTAAGCACTAATAGCGTTCAGAATCGCCAACACCAGTTTGGCCAAGGAGGTCGTGAAAAGTACCACTAAATCCACAACAATATGATGACAAAACAGATTACAAAAGTCAAGATAATAACAAAGTGGAGTTAAGAACAAAGACTTTTCGTTGACGAAACTTTGGTCATGAATCACACAAATCACTCACGTGACCGTGGATGAAGAAAGCTTGGATGATCGAAAAGACAAATCGTAAAGCAGTTCTTTCTCTTTGTTAAAGTAAGACGACAAATTATGATAATGATAGTAAATTATTTGAGCTAGAACACCTTTGACCGGGACTCTACGATTGCAAATTTGAATAAAACGGCAGATATCGGCTGAGTATTTGTCAATATTAACCCATGAGAAGGCGCGCCCTTAAAAGTTACACAACTAGGCACACGTAGAAAAAACGCTTACTGTCCTTCAAATGACTTTTTTGGTGAAAAAAAAGGAATTATATTACAACTTTTAGCACAATAATAAATTAAAGGTCTTATTTTAATGAAATAAAATGTTTTATTACTATTAAATAATAAAAGTGAAAACTATGCAAACAATTTTTTTTATAAATTTTGGCTTCAACTTTTGGCTAATGTAAACAAAAAAACTAAAAATTAATAACAAATATTATAATATTTTATTCTCCCATGAAATCTTGAGATATGAGTCTCTCATAAAATATATGGCTCACAAATGCTCGGTCCAAAGTATTTAACTGCACAACGTCCATGCTTTTTTGGAACGCCTCTTTTTCCTCCTGGAAATATATTGGGATAGTTCGCAATTATGGATTGTGAATCGAACCTTCAAGATCTATTGACTCTCTTTCTTCAGAATCGGGCTCATCTAGCCAAGCACAAAGTTGAGAGATTTGTCGGTCATCCATCTTTGTATGCTGAACATATTAAAACAATAAATTCACCGAGTTAGTTGATATTTATACATAAAAAATAAGAATAAATAATTAATAATTTTTATTTATAAAAAATTCATGAGTAGGCGCACGATGAGCAAAATGCCGCTCTTCACGATGTAGCTCTGCGTGAGTCGCGTCAGGAGGGAGGAGGTGAAAAGTTAGGAAGGTATTGGGAAGCTTGTAGTGACAGAGCGTCCCTAAAATAGAAATTAACTGCAACAAATTTTTGCGTGAACAACATTTTGTTCATCATCATAGCGCGCCTTCTCACGGGTTAATATCGAGCTGAACGAGTGAGCATCACTCTCCGAGAGTACAAAATCTCATGTTAAGAGTGGCTGGCCCACTCACCTGAATTAAACCCGCTTAAACACGCATGGAACGTTCTTAAGTGAGATATTTGGAATAACCAGAGTCTCCCATCCTACGCTGTCAGAGATCAGAGAAGCAGTTATTCAGGAATGAGGCAGCCTACCACAAGAATTACCGGGTGACTAGGTCTTCACCTTACCCAGGAAAATCTTCACGTGTTTTCAAGAACATTTAATTTCTAAAAAATATTTTTGTAAATAAATCTAGATTTATTTCAGTTAAATCACAAATTTTCTATCAATCATGGTTTCATAAGTTTTTTTGGCTTAATTCTATTAAAAATGCAAAACAATTTTGATTATTTTTGCGGCTCAAATGGTAAGTAATTTCAAAAGGTAACATTTTAAACTAGCTTTTTTATAGTTTTTATCATAAACATGATATACCCTAAGTTTTCAAAGTGAACGCAAACTCCTTTTGATGATTGTATGTATCAAAAGAGAACGGGAAGTAAAATTATTCCGGCTTGAAATATGATAGGCAATGTACCCTGACCCGGGTGCGGCAGCTGATCTTCCTATCGATCGCGAATGACGTAACCACGTAATTGTCACTCACGCGTATCGCAGTAATAAAAGTGACAAATCGGATTTCATTTTCAGAATGTGTTAAAGATTTCTAATATTACGCACGTAAAGCGTTAAAAATAGAATAAGTTATAAGCAGGCTTAAGATGATAAGTTATACTTGCTGAACTTTAAACTTTTGTTAAGGCGAATAGGAAAAGGATTGGGTAAGATATGTACCTAAGACCAGAACTGTCAGAAGAGGGGGTCTTTAGTAAACTGAGGCCGCTCGAACTCATCCTGCGGTATCAGTTGACCTATTGAATGTTTTGAAGCGGGCAACTGATCCCATGCATATATTTTCTAATTCCTATAGTCACGAATAAAAGTGCTTGACATTAGATTTCTTTAGTTTTATTTTTTGATTTTGAATTGACACAACTAATGTAACTGTGATAAATTATTATAACAGAAAAATACTAGAAAAAGTCAACTCGGGTTGCAAGTGAATTCTCAGACGGAAAGCGAACCCGAAATCGAAATCCGGTTTAATGCTCTCCCAATTAAGCTACCGATCTATTATTACGTTAATAACTATAACGTTAATATCAACCAAAGGTGATTTTCATATTAGTTAGTTTTAATTTGTTTTAGACGAGATAACGTCTTATAAATCGATGAACACCGGCTGCGTGCTCGAAAAAGTGTAACGTTCCGCCTGAGCCAACGTGCAAATGAGAGCGCGGAACAAGCGATAGGAGAGGCACGTTCGGCTTAAGCGTTCGACTTGTGGCGCATCTATCTCTCTTCCACTTCATGAAGTGAAAAGGTAATGTGGTTTCCATTGTTCATTACAACAACTTAATGTTTATTTATCAAAAAAAAATGAAAATAGTAAAAAAATATGAAAACAATAAAACAATGATAATTCAGTGATAATAATTCAATTTAATTCATAAAACTATGCAATTTTTTTAGTATTATTTAATTAAACGAATGTGATTTGAACTACCTTTACATAGTTTTAAGCCTACTAGAATAAATCAATGGTGATTTCTATTGTTTATTTTTACATTCTTATTTACGTACCTAAATCATAATCAAGATTTTTTTCAAACTATTGAATAACTAGCTTTTGCCCGCGGCTTCGCTCGCGTTAAATTCGGGGTAGCACTGTTCCCCTTTCCTGAACACAGAAGAGAACTCGGAACAGAATTTTACACGTTATTTATTTTATTTCAACACTGCCATCTGTTATTATTTTTTGAACTAAACAATTAAACCTATCGTGAACATAATATACAATAAACATATCAGCGCCATCTATCGGAATCCATGAGTTACACTTATTTATGTTTATAATGTTTATTTTCTCAAAAGCTGATTGATTTATGGTAAGATATAATGTTTTTAACATTGTTTTATTTAATTCGTTTTAATTAAATTATTTTATTATTCGTTTGTATTAAAGAACCTGTTCTAATTTTGCGGAGTCTCACACACATTTCCATCCCCTATTTTAGGGTTTTAGCTTCCTGCCTTGAAAACTGCGAAAGGTCTCATATAAAATTTCACCCCCTCTTTTAAGAGGTTGGGTGTAGATTTAAAAAAAAAATGATGGGCGATTTTTTCGGTAGTCATAAATAGTCATCATACCAATTTTTAGCTTTCTACCTTGAAAATTGCGGAATGCTCCATACAAACTTCCGACCCCCATTTTTGGGAAGTGGGGGGTTAGAAAGGGGCAAAAAGTAGCCTATGTTACTCTCCATCTCTTCGATTATCTTCACTTAAAAATCACGTCAATTCGTCGCTCCGTTTTGCCGTGAAAGAAAGACAAACAGACAGACACACTTTCCCATTTATAATATTAGTATGAATAACTAACTAACAACTAAATGATTGTATTAGGAGTTAATTCACGTCAATCCGAAACGGTTAGGTTAAACTTTGAAGCTGTTTCTGTTTAGTAATCAAACAACTGTGGTTTTTTAATATATCTTTATTATCAAGTCATTGCATGTCATTTTTTCCCCAATGATTTTTGTTTACATGTGTACATGTATTTCAAATAACACAATACACTATATCTTTTTTTTGAAGTGGGATGAGTTGACTAAGCAAAAATAATAATATTAAATGACTTGTCAACTCATCTTGCGGGATTAGTTTGGAGCGGGATCAGTTTACTAAAGACCCAGAAGAGGGTTCAACTTCAAATAAACCGAGTCCGTGTACAACTTTTCTGTAGATTACTCGTTTCATGTGTCTTTGTGAAAATAATTAAATATGTATGTTTATGTTTTTTTTATTTTATGTTCTACATTTAGAATAGCATATTTCTATAAGATTTATCTTTAGAATCCTACCTGAGGGCTTGGAGATAGCTCCAAACAACTATAGAGTTGTTTTTATAGGCGTATTTTAAATCTTATGTTACATTTTATTAGACGATGTCTCAAACCATTGTGATATGAGAATCAGAAATAACGACTGTACCACATTACCCAGACCCGAATCAATATAGAAAAAACCGTTTGCTAGATTGGCGTGACCCTTGATGAACTCGGGATTTTGTAGTCACCATGTAAACCAATTTGTTTAGTTTTAATGTACTTTGTTTGGTCTTTATGTGTCCTCTCATCCGATTTTGTGAAACTTTACGGAGTTGCTCTACATAAACCAGCAAAAGTTAATTTTCTACTATCTAACTTATTACGAATAGTTTGGCGTCGTTAGAACGCTCTCACATTCTTGCTACTGGGAACAAATATTTTAAATCGGCCATTCTCATACAAAGAATGTCACTGAGCGCGAACAATAGTGAAATGGACAGAAAAAGGTTCAATCATTCATCTCCATTCTAATACATTGTGTGTGAAAATACCCCATCGTACATATCGCGCCGTCTAAGAAACAAGAATAATAAATATTATAAGAAAGATGAGACCTATCTTCTTACCAGACATAAAAAATATAATGCAAGGAAATAGTGGAGAAAATAACTTTGGCTGTTTTCGTGTGCTTTCTTGTCAATACTATGTTAACATGGCAAGTTTATTTGTTAATATTAGAAAGGTGGGTAAATGTAACAATTCTTTAATTCTCTTCTATCTTCCGACATATGATAATGTTTAATCTAAATGCATACTGTTAAATATTCATAAGAACTAATTGGCGAAATTATCAATATTCGATATGCAAAATAAATAGTTGTTATGTCGCTGTTGAATGGTTAAACTGACGAAAATCAGTAACTAATTATAACTGTACCAAAGACTTGACACCAATAGCAGAAATGTATTTTTAATGGTAACAATGTTTACGCCAGATCGCTTATGCAGATGCTGCCAGATACCAGTGATGAGTTTTATGGATTTTGGATGGATTGTACTCATTTTCATAATTTCGTTTTGATAATAATAATTACTGAACAATTGCTAGCATAGCTTACAGGACATAACAAACAAAAAATGCTGTAAAATATATTATGGTTTAAGAAAACCTAATAAAAAAGTATGTTTATGTTTACTTATGTAAACATAAGCTTAACTTAACATACTCCATAAGTTTACTTATGGAGAATTGCACGGATTATAATATAATTCGACTATAAGTGAGTTTATGGTTTTCAGAGCGGGCGGTAGATGAAATCCAATTACCATATCACCTTCTGTACAACTGTAAAGAGCAATATCTAAATATCTTGGAAAAATTATTACTGCCGACCAAATTAATGACTAAGATATTGAAATTGCTGTGCCGCAGATTATTAACTTGTGTTGCTTTAGGTAAGTGGAATTTTTTCTTTTGAAGGCATGCTGCCAAGTATTCTACCCTGGTGTTGCAGAGAAATTGACTATGAAACAATCATAGTGCCTACTCGTAATCAATCATGAAATAGGCACTATGGATGGTATTGATGCCAAAAGTTACATAAATAATATCGATACTACCCAATTTTATCGTGAGAATAGGTCGATACTATTTATACTATTGACAGTATGGGTCATTGGGGGACTCGAGCAGTCTATGGGTAAATTACAATCGAAAATTATGTCATGATCTCCGTGTCGAATACAACAATGTTTTAAGAGAGCTGTTGCGTCCTGTTTCTGTAATGCACCGGGGATGTTTGCTACTGCGTGAACTGATGAACGAACGGTATCTTTACTAGATAGGTTGCGGGATAGTAACAACACCATTCTAAAGACGATAGCTGATAAGATGGAATGATTGGTGATGAACTTTTGGATAAGTCTCATAATAAAACAATAAAAATAATAATCTGTTCGGTATGAAATCAAATTACCAACATAGTAATATTAAGTAATATTACCTTACTTTATACTGACCATTCTATGCATTATATATGATATTGGTTTTTGAGAATATGTCAGAATTAATGATTATTTATTTATTTAAACGAAGATAACATTAAAATTTAATATAGTGTGACGCCTGATTGTATCTAACATTAATAATAGTTAACCTTTTTATGTGCGTATAACTGTAGCGCTGTATGCATAAAAATATCTTAATTATCCCATTTACATGATTTATTACAACAATATCAATCCAAATGGCAATAACATTTTTTTTTACAAACAAAACATATTCATGCTATTCGTATTGATTTATTGTATTGAACCTACATAAATCATGCACTTAGTTACAAAACAGAGATTAATGATCGGTAACTCCCTCTAGCCTCTAGCGTATTATATTTCTTGTGTAGCTTATCTATAATGATTTAAATTTCATTTACCTTTATATTTATAAGAAGTGTTTCTATGCAAGCTACTTACAGCCTATATAACTAAAAAAAATCATAACTACTATATTGAAAAGGAGGATATTGATTTTTCTCTGCTTAAATAAATACAATATGAAAAAGGTTTAAATCACTTGAATATGTTTTTAGCCTTAAATGGCATTACATTGGCATGGTGTTAAATTTTTTTTTTTCTCAAGCAGGTTTTTATAGAAAACACCTTTAACTTCATTTTATGGCGCGAATGCCTGGATGCTAGTATTTAAGTGCCTCATAACAATTTTTAAACTATCTTTATAGTACTATCTCGTTCGCTTGACCTTTCAAAATGCTTGTATTGTTAAATTTATTTTTTAACCATTTAATTGATAATAATTCTTATCTACAATCACACCATAGTGCGAAGCCCAAAGTAAGCACTGTTATTTATAATCGGTATATACAAATTTAGTATTAATAGAAATATATCATCAAACAAAGGTTTGCTCCTTCCGAGATTTGAACCTAGGACAGTAAGTACGAAAGGCAAAACCACTACATTTGCGCCGAATGGTCGTCAATTTTTTTATAATATAAGTAGATAACAACATATTTATATGATTTTTTCTGGTAATATTTTCTTCAGATTTTGTTATAAACATTAAGCATCCCAAAAATGGTTGGCAAAGTAATAAAGGCGAGCAAAATTATTGCATTACTTGAAGAGAATCGCAACCAAAACTTCGTGGCTCAGAGGCTAAACTGAAATTGAATCGTTCGACGGTAAAAAGGACCTGCTTCTGAAAGAAAACCGTTAAAACCACGGGATAATCGTTGTTTGATTAGCCAAGCGTTGAAACATAGCAAATCTTCGTATGTGGAGTTCAGGAATATCCTCGTAGAAGTAAGAAATGTGCAAATTAATCTATAAACGGTCAAGAGGAGGCCGCTTGCTATCAATATATGTATGCTGTTACCGCCTAGCTGTGGCCCTAAATTACTCAGTGAGTCTCCAGGTTTAGCTTCACTAAATAGCTTGTTTTATCGAAATCACACCTTAAGGTTGGGATTATGTATATTTTGGACCGTAATAAATTTATAAGATCCTACGGAGTTAGTCCTCATCGATAATGGCCCACCTATCAATGCACAACAGAAATTCATATTCCTGATACACCCTTTGTATTGCGACTCTTGGCTACGGAAGATTTATAATTAATTTAACATATATTAAATTAGTTACATAACATAATCTCAAAATTATTCCATCATGTTGGAAGTAAAAAAAAAAACACGACCAAAATTATCTGAATTATATTTGAAATAAACATTTCTCTTATGTACCACGTCCCATGCGATTACGCTTCACATAGAAAAAATTGTTTAAGCAATTTTTTGTATCGTAAATGGATAATGGATACTTATTGCTGAATATCTGTACATTTCCAAACTCGTCTTATTTAAAAAAATATATATACAAAATAATAAATAATAGCAATTCAAATAACAAATAAATATTATCTTAATACTAATAATAAATATATTAAATCTACTAAATTCTCAAAAACTGAAGTGCAGATACTTACATCCCTACCGAAAGTAAATTTATCAATCCTTAATAAAAGATTTCCAGCAGTTAAAATTGCTAAAAACAATTAAAAAAGTTTGGTGTTGGCCGGTGCAGCATGAATATACGCTTAACACTATATCAATCAAACAAAACAGCCGAAGTTTCTCATTTAACATAAAAAATATATTGTGTCCGGGTTGATTGGCCATTGGCTGTCCTATTAGTGGCTGGCAGGTACCAGTCCTTTCAAAAAAGATTTTGGATTGAACGCTGACTCTTTCAACTTCAATCATGATTGTTTTAATTTCTTCACCCGTAGCTTGCGAACATTAGGATCTTTAAGAGATTAATGTTCATCAGAAATAATTTCGCTCTGATTTAAAGTATATGTGTGCCATAAGGTTTCTTTAGTATACCTATATATATTTCCTAAGAACTACTACTAAATATTTCATTGTCTGTGCCCTGCAAATATTCGTTTCCTAACTATAAACATTATTTTCCAGAGCTATAAATATTGAAATAACGTTATTACTATTTTAATGCCGATTTTTATGATGGAATTTGTACATTAAAAGCTTGAAAACTCAGCGTGCGAACTTCGCTTATACCCTTTCGTATAAAATAGCCATTGCCATAAGCTTACGCATTTGGATTGTACGGATAAAGCAAAGCGGTGGCATTACGATAAAAACGGATCTGCATCATATAAAAATATGAGGGTGCTATCATCATATCGTATTCAGGAATCGCCAACAAAATTTAGATATCGTTATGTTGAAAAAATTACTTTTTCGTAACATAACAAAGGACAATTCCGATTTGTGATCGGAAATGTGCAAGAATGAAATTATTCCTAATTCGATTTAAAAATAAAAATAAAAAACAACGGGTTGCACTCCGGGAGTGCAACAGAAATGATAATATGAACATTAACGTTATGCATTTTTGATATTTTGGAATAGTTAGGGAACAATTTCGCATGAATTGCTTTATTTATTATCAGTATAAAAGTACTATTATTTATTTGGTAAATACAATATTATATAATAATCATTTATTTCGCTATCGTACACAAACATGACAACTAACACATAGCTGGCGGTCTATTCTCCCTCCGTCTTACGAATTTTCGATCAGGTCACGTGTCCTGACGCAAGTTTAACATTTTTTACCCATCCCAAAAAGTGCACGACTCCGGTAAAGAAGTCTACACTTCAATAAAAATTTTAACGTAAAAAAGTTATCTAAAAGCATCACGGCTCCTGTAAAGAAGTCAGACACATGGTTAAATATAAATTAGAAGCTAAAAACCGTGAACAGTTGTGTTGAACAGTCTTGTGTTAATTGAGTGCTGGAAACTTAGAAGGAAATATGAGAACTAATAACATGCAATGTTTTGTTAAAAACAATAAATAATAGCAATTTCCTCTTTCCTTTTGCAAGTTAAAGCTACATATATGGGTATTTAGTACACACATCTGATTTTTATAAACTTAGCTTTGTTTAATGTATACACTGATAAGAAGACTCCAGTTTCTGCCTACCCCACCTGCAGGACGGGCGTGAGCAGTATTTAACAAGACTTTGAAGTATGTAGGTACCTATGGAAAAAGATTATATTGCACGATGCATAATTATTAGTTTTATAATGCATGAAAAATATCTTATTAGGATAGGTAACTTCATAAATATGAATCTCTAAACCAGTCATAAAAAGAATACGTTAATATTCACAATATTTTTTTATTCGATTCCTTTACATGATTACTTCGAGAAAGGAGCGAAAGCATGAGCAAAATACAAATTCAACTATTATAAAATATGTATTGAAACGTTAGATTATGTTTTAAGAAAAGTTCGTTTTCTCCAATACAAACCTACGAATTAATTATCTAGAAGGTTTTAGCTGTTTATATTTGTTTATATCGTCTCTGTAAACTGGAGCCTGCCAAAATAAATAATCAGATATACGTCCGAGTTACTTGGTTAATCTTTCTCAGTATTTCTAATATCTGATCAGTCCTCTGATTCTGTAACGTTTAATTATTAAATCTTGAGCCTAGTTTGGTAGTAAATTCAGAAGTTTTCGATTACTTAGTATAATAAAAAAATCTTAATAAAATAATAACAATAATGTTTATTAGACACATCACATCACACCATATAACCAAAGTAAGCATTTAGCTTAAAACTTAAAGGCTTCTATTATAGATAAATGTATAATACACTAGGGACCCGCCCCGGCTTCGCACAGGTTATAGAGCTGTAGAGCATAATTATTATGCCGACATGTTTAGTCTGTCGTAGGTAGGATCGCATCAGCTTGAAGCGACGTATATGTGGATTAGATCTAAGCGTAATATAATGTATATACTACCTGAAATATTGACATTATATTAAATTTAAATCTTATTGTATTTTTTTTCAAAAGTGTGCCTGCTGTGCCATAGTAAAGGATCTTACTTGCTAATAGTAAATATATTGGAGATGTTTTACCCGTGCCTCCAAGACCATGTAAAAGTCATTTTTTATTAATGACTATTACATGATGAAAACATTATGTAATAAAGATTTTTTGTTCTGGATTCAAGGGACAATCAATTTGAATCTAACATTTATCTAAAGACAATAAACATAAAACAAAATTTCGACCTTAAAATTTTACTCTAAAATATGAAAACCAACGCAATTGTAACTTTCAACAACACCCAAAAAGAAAAGGAATACTTTCCAGGCGCATTTATATTCGCTCCAAAAGTATGTTTATTACAGGTGTATCTTGTGATTGCCATACACTTGGCGGAGTCCTAAGCCTTTAAAAGGAGGTTCGGCTTGAGAATAAACTGATTGTGTGGGATTTTGAGCTATATGTACGCGCGCGTTATCGCTCGGCGCGGGGTGATCGCATCAAGCAAGTTCAGTCGTCGGTATGAAAAACGCGCTTGAATTTTTTTTGCACGCGTTATGTTTTTCTAATTCTCCTAAGTTATTCATTTAATTAAAAGATAGATTATGTGCCATCACGGACTTTTTTGTAGATCTATAAAAGAGGAATATCATACCATTCATTGTTTTGTTATATATCAAATGGATTAGGCAGCTTTTACGATGAAAGCTACTAGGCGGCTTGATTTTTTTCGAATCTTTAAACAATGATCGTTATATTTGAACTAATTATCACAAACCCTTCACAAATTATATACCTAAACTATCATCATGAATCACTTGGCGAAAATCCCTATGAAAATCCGTTCCGTATTGTTTGAGGTCATTGCAAACAGAAAGAGATACACGCAGCAGAGGACTGTGTTTCATAATTTATAGTAATATATTAACAAAGAAGTCAGAATAATATATCCATGACTCAGAAAAATAATGCTCTTAATCAACACACCTAAATCTACCACTTTCGGGATTTAAAACTTGGACCGTTTCGAAGGTAGGTTCCCTCCGCTCAGCCAAGCCATTGTTTAAACATGAATGTCTCGTAAGACGTGAGATGAAGCACTAATTGTCCGGATATAAATTATTCACTTAATTCAAGAAGCGAAATAATGTCACCGTAGGTTATCGGTAATTCATCCAAGGCCCTAGAGAAAAGATAATTTGGTGGTTTGACTGTTGTCGCTCGTTGAAAGCTTCATTGGAGTTATTTATTTACAAGCTTTTGTTAAATACCACGATTTAAGTCTTTTACCTTATTTTAGCAATAAGTATAATTGGTTTCTCTCGATTTTGATTATCATATTTTTTAATTCTTATCTTCGACATAATTATAACAAGTTGCGTCCTTCTAAGCCCTACGAATTATATCACAGAAAAACTGCAATAACATTTTGTTAATAACTTGATGTATACGTCTTGTATGTATATATGTGTGTCTTTTAACTATTTGTCCCTATCACCCTTGCAATGTGCATATTAGTCTGGTTGATTATACCTATCAATGCGACTGATAGTTTCAAAATTCAAGTATAATGTAATTTTCTTTATAATCAATACAATTGAAAATAGTATTGAGATCGCTTAGAGAATTAACGTCACGACAATGTTCAAATGATGATTTACAGTTACCAAGGTTAAACATCACTTTGTCTTTGTATAGGAATCTATAGAATATGACTAAGCAACAGATTTTCCAAGCGCAGCTAGTAGACAACATTTATAAAAAAAATAATTTTAGTGGACAAAAGCAACCAGTTATTTTAGTCAGTAAGTCAAATAGCAAAATGGAAAATGTCTTGGCGTTATTTTACGTATCGTTTTTATGCCCTGCAAAAAGGTTTTAAAATGTTATTTCATTTACTTTACCAGCTGCTCGTTATATTTGGTTAGGCAAACACTAATGTAAACGTCAATATAATGAATGCCCCGTCAAATTTAGCACAAGCTTAGTTAAACGACAGCCATTTACCATTTCTATTATTTAACTGACTGAACCTGATTTCAAAATATTTAAATTTTAAAATATTCATAGCTAGCTCAATTCTCTGCTCATTGTCACATTAGCAACTAAATACATTTTACATGAATTACCCTTGCAATTTTCTAGAAAAAAATAATTTAGTATCAAGCTAGTTATAAAAACATGGTTGCTAATTATTTTTTATTGTTAGTTACTTATTGTACTTATAATTTTTATAAAATTCGTTTATATCAAAATCACCATTTAATATACAACGTTCTATAAAAATATTGAAAGATAAGTTTGTTGACATAAATATATATTTAAATCATAAAAATTACTTGTTAACTATTGAAAACAGAGCGCGAACAAAATAATTTACCATTTTTAAGAAATAGTAACAAATAGAATCTGATTTTACAAGAATGCGCATTTTTCCTTACTAGGTCTAGTTCCATCGGAAAAGTGCAAGTAACGAGAGCAATTTGGTGGAGCCGTCGCAGACGGCTGTGGCTTCACGATTTAATTGCTTTGGCCCTCTTCCACGTCTCGTGAAGTGATAGACTTTTTTAGAAAAACCTTAGTATTTCTGAAGAAGATATAAATTTAAGCCATTGCAACAATTTTATAATCATTATATACTCCAATATCTAATCCATACACCAAATACTTTTAATTAATAGGAATCGGTCATATGTATTATTGCAATTATTTACAACATGCATAACCGTGTCGATTAAAAGCTAAGAGACTGAATTATGGTTTAGTCACAATAACTTTATACTTTCTTCTTTTTACGACGGTTTCTGAACTAAAATCAATAGCAAAAGAAAAAGCGAAACACTTACAATACATTATGTAATAATCAGTGACGGTATTTGTATATTATATCTATCTAAATGTATGTCTAGAATTAGGTTCTAACTGGTACAAAGGGTCTCCATTGACAGAACGTGCATGTTTCTTTTTCATATCTAGAGGGCTTCAGAAATTAGAATACAAATATTTTCAACCCAATGAACATTAACATTTGTAAAACCTATTACGGAATTTTCGCGAATATCATAACCGACATGCCGCGCCGAAAATAGCCGTGATAAAAGATTCTCAGGGACTTACAGCTCCAGTTTAAGTGCTACTCTTATAAAACATTAATATTTGGTTATATAGGTTGCCTAATTACTATCATTGAAGATTGATGATCTTACCGCCGGTTTCTATATTCAAAAAACTATCCGTTCTTGTTACGCATAGTAGTATATTATACGAAGCGTAAGCTAAAACCGTTCCTATAAAAAACGTCTCGTAGCGCAACTTACCGTTGGCTTGCTACTAACGGATGGGAGGGCTACTAGTAAGAGGTGGTTAGCATATTGTACGGAGATGACAGTTTATGCCGTTCCTATAAATATTTTAACCGTCAGTACGCTGTCAATATTACTATTCGTAATGTCATTCGGTTACCTGCCAATTTCAGTCGGTTAAAATGTATATTTCACCGTTTACGCTCTGCCTGCAAGAAATATGAAGAAATAACGAGTTGAGATAGTGTGTATATATTATATCGGAAAACAGTGAAACAGATTTAGAAGAAGATAAAGTGTCTAAAGAAAGAGCGAATTATACAGCGACACCGGATTCGTACAAATTTCAAGTGAAATTTTGACTCGATAAAGAATCTGTTGAACAGTAACTACTTGAAATTTGTTCACACTTAGGAGTAACAGGAGCTAGGTTAGTATTTTGGATGCCTTTGTTTACTCTCAATATAACCTTAAGACATAACCTTCATAACATAACTGCCAAAACCCTATGATCATGAATTTATTGATGAACTTGCAGGAATCATGGGGTATATCCACTACATCCGCTATTATTGACATTAAGGTTTTATGTTTTAAGAACAATGCTCATATCAGTAGTGGACTTTGTGGGATTGATCTCAGAATATTTTAATAAGTGAGTATTGCTTATACTCGTAATCATTGAATAATGAATCATAATCCAATTATGTACGAGCATATATGTACTATCCTGAATTCTTTGATATAGCCTTCTTTGTTTTCTGTAACAGAAATATACCTGAATGAAGATTTGTCAATTCAAAATTATTGCAATATTTTAAGCGGTAGACACGTTGGTAAAGTTTGTTAGATATACGAGTAGATCAAATAGGTAATATCTGATACTCACCGGCGTAATTTCTTTTTTGCAAAAGATGTAAGTAAAACACTATTGGAAACGGTATTATACTTCCCACTATAAAATTTGTAATAATTGTTAGAGAATAACAGTTATAGATGAAGAACCTGGGTTTTTATTTTGGAAAAAATGATGGATGTCAATCTAATAAAACCACAAACAAACGTCTGTTTGGTAAGAAAAAGGTTAAATAACACGCGGATTGTAAAACTATAATAATATTATTACCATTGTAATTATTAACACAATAAATCTAAATTATATGAATCTAATTTATTATGTTTTAAATTTTGTGCAATTTTGAAATTAAATTTTGCGTATAACTAAACGCACATCTGTGAGGGCTCGGTATTTGAACGATCTACGGACGCTCGTTGACAGCAGGCATAGAAAGTGAATTGTGAAACGGTATCTACGACTCGTAGTCGGTAATAGAAAAACGGATAGTAACTTTTATACCATAACTATCAGTTGAATATAGGAACCGGCGGTTAGTCATCCTGTGATCACGGCTCCTGTAAAGGAGTCGAAACGTCAGGATTAAATATAAAATAAAATAAAACATGCGCAAAAATCCGTAAAAAAGTGTTTTATTCTGATGTGTAATGTGCGCGGAAGTGTAAGAACTAAATATATCATGTCATTTTCAACTTTACGGTAAGATTTTATTTTAATGTGATTTCGTCTATCGTGTTATGTAAAACTGGAGCTTCAGGAGATCAATGACGTAGTAGTCAAGTAGTCAGCACGTTTGGTCATGATTGCGATGGTTAAGCAACTTTCGCACGGTTTTGTCATCAAATTGTTGACCGAAAAAATGTATGAGGTACACCGAACTCCTTCGATCTTTGATAGGAACGATAATTCCGGTAGTGATAGGCTAGTAGTTATGTGGTAACACTGAATTTATGTAGCATTCATAAGTCTTTACTCAGAACAATTACTGAAATCAACGCTTGTTGGGTCCGTTAGTAAGGAATAAAAATGAACATAAGCAATATGAAATAGAACACGTAGTTTAGTATCATATTTACTTTTTTAAATAGATAAAGTGATTCAAGAGGATTTTTTATATGTATAATACATGCATCGCACCCGTGCGAAGCCGGGGCGGGTCGCTAGTTATTATTAAAGCAATGATGCTTCATCGTTTCAATAACTTTAAGTGCGGCGCTATTAAACTGTGGACCAATCGTTTGTGTTTGATTTGCAATATGTGATGTCAGGCTTATGATATTAATTTTCCTAATGGAAGTATACAATAGACCTACATAAAAAAATCACTTTCCCAAGAGTAACTAAAATAATCCAAAACTCTTATTTACTTTGTTCAGAATCAAAAAAAGAGTCGATTATAAAATCTTTTCTTTTGTTTGATTTGAAGTTTCCTTTTCTTCGCCGCTTTCACTGAAAATTTTCCGTGTCTCAGGATACTAAGGGAAAATCGGAATTATTCACAATCGCTGTTTACATTGATTAACTAAGATTTGAATAATGACGTTTTATTAGGTCTTAAAAGGTGATTTTTTTATCTTCGTATTTCTTGTAATGTCGGAAAGATTTTTTAATAAAAATTCAATCTATTGCAAAAATATTGAGATGAACTTTTGGGAATTTTATACTGATATCAATCTCTTAAGTAAAAATACATCCATTTATATTTCATAATGTATGTAATTATCACAAATCCAAACATTTTCCATAATACTTTATGGAAATGATAAATTATTTCTAGATACCGTTCCATATATTATTAAATAATGTCTGAAGTTTTGATTTGTTCCAATTACACGTAGCCTACCTGATGGAATAAATTACAAGTCATTGGCGATTCATTTACAATAGTTATCCATCAGGGCTTATCTGGTGAATGGAAGGAACCTAATCGCCAACGTGGACTAATGTTTGCTTTGCGCGTCACGAAATGGTGGTAATTAGTCGATTTAGAAGAAAATGGTTAAACTATACCGGGTTCTTACTTTTGTCTCCGTGTCATAAAATTATTTATTTAACTAGCTGACCCGGTAATGCGTTGCTATGGTAAAGTTATTTATACAATGGAAAAAGAGTGGGAAAAAGAGCAGACAGACAAACACACAAACAACAAATTCGTGTTCTTAGATTATAGACTAGCTGACCCGGTAACACGTTGCTATGGTAACGTTAATTGGTACAATGGAAAAAGAGTGGACAGACAAACACACAAAGAACAAATTTGTGTTCTTAGATTATAGATTACACGGGCTTTATTAAATATCGAATTTTATATAAGAGAACACTATTCCATTATTTTTAATATTCCACAAATTCTCAATTAACTTAATAAAAAAATTACCGTTTCAAACAATCGCATTAAGTTTAAAAAAAATATATCAAACTTGCTTTAGTCAGCAGTCCATCGAATTCATTTTTATAATTTATCGATAAACTGTTTTTCGAAAACTGGATAATAGTTTTACTTACCCTTGAGTTTGCATTAGGTTTATTTAGGCTGGGGACAGCCAGACTATACTCGATTGAGGACGTTGTCGAGCACGGTCGACAGAAGCGTGTTTCTTTTAATACTTTCAAAATGTATCTTATTCAATCCATAAAACTATAATATGTTCGCATTTTAAGTACGATATTGTCTTCAGATATCGTACGATTTTTTATACTTCATGTTTAGATTGTTGTTAAAATTCTAGACGTAAAAAATAACAACGTCAATACATCTTTTGAGCTGATCTAACACACTTGTCCAATTGTTATTCTACTAGTGTAACGGTATCAATTTAGCGACAGCTGACGAATATAAAGCAATATTGATTTCGAAAATCTGGCCTTGTGTTTGAAGCTAATCTTTTATCTTACAAAAGGGCGTGGGTTTTTCTCCTAAATCTTAATGTATATTTAGGTTTAGGAATAAAAGTACTTGAAGTAAGTATTTTATTAATACTCAAAGTAGTATTTCTTTCTAAATCTATAATTTGAAATTTAGTCAAATTTGGTTAAAATTGAAATACTGAATATGCTAAGATCTCTAATTTATTTAGCATAAATTAATTCACATTTTCTTAGCTAAAAATCTGGTTATTTTGGCAAAATATATAAATTATGACAAAACGTCTCAAAGAATAAATAGACTCGATGTTGTCACATTTCATGTAATAAATGTTAGAATACTTAAAATAAATTGTATAATCTTCCATTTTGTAAAATTTTCTTTAAACACACAAGGCTATCACTATTTGTGATTTTCAGATTACTCATTTAAATAAGTACCTCTAAATTTAATTTTTCGTAGTGAGTTCGAATTAATTTTATGACCTAGACATAAATATAAACATCATATAATATTAATTTAGGTAAAGCAATTAAACTAAAAACGCTTATTCACCCTACTTACAAATATGCCTTAATTATCATAAAGTAATAATAAAAACAGATATAAAATAATTATTCCCAATTATAAGCTTATGATTCTACTTAATAATAAACTAATTTGCATCCATCACCTGTGACGATTGAGGAATAAAACTGGTGGAAAAATGCTGAAGTAGTATTTTGAACTTACTGGAAAAATGTTTTACCGAAAATATATATTAAAATGTTTTAATTTTGGTCAGCACTGTGTTTATCTGCAACCTACTACCACCTATTGCATCTTGTTGTACAATAGTCACATGAGGCACATGAAGTACTATTCAGACTGCATATGTATATGTGCTGCCGACTGAAAATCGGGTTTGATTTATATAAAGTGTAAATCGTAAAACTGATTCAACTGTCGAGTAGTAAAATGATTTTATAGAGCAAAGCATTGCAGAAATCCACGCGGGACTAACGCGGTTTGGTGGGCGTTAATAACTTCACTAGATAGCACAAATGTTTAATTCATGGTAATAACCTTAAATTTCTTTTATTAGCTACTCTCTTGCATCATTTCTGAATAATTACCACGTGAGTCACATGTTTACATGCATTACATTTACATGTTTACATTACATGAAAGTAAAGCGGAAAATAAGGTAGTATGTTTTTATATTTCAAATTAAAATAGCGTTTTATTGTATTTTCTAGTAATTTATTACTAGAAAATACAGCAACGATATTTTGATATAGAGACTATTATAAAAATAATTAAAAGAAAACAGAAACTACTACAACCTAGTATTAACCTACAACCTTACGGTTTCCTACGATCCAAGATCCACGTTACAGGTTCCTATATAACATTCAAAGCTTCAAATGTTGTTCCTCAACAAAACTTGCTTGGACGTAATAGTTGAAAGCTGCAATAAACTAACAATTTCCGTTTAAAGCAATATCCTGCTTCTTATACAAATTGCTACATATTAGATGTGCTCTACTTAACAAAATACATCAGACTTCAGGAGGAATGTCCTTTACAGTGTACACGTATAGATGAGCGGGCGGCTATCGACCGACCGTTACGTAATGGTTGCACAATCGTGGATAATGATGTGCCGAGTTAGCTACTTTTGGTATTCCAGTATCTCTGTACTTGTGAAAAACAGTGTATTGGAATTCGACTCGTTAAACTAAGACCCGACTTGTATTCTAATATCAATTAGTTGACTCCATACGCACCGCCCCCTTCTAGAGGGACGGTTACTTCCCACTTTTTATGACCAACTTGCCAGTTGCTTATGACCGCTCCTGGATGCACGCTTATCACAGATAGGATTTAATCAGTAAGACTCTAACATCCGGTTGTAAGGGGTCCATGACGATTCAACGCTTGTCGTTGTAGTCAAAACATGTCGTTCCAGGAACTAAGTTTAAGGAAATCACTTTTTCAATTTTTTTGGGACATTGAAGTTGTAGGACTTTCGTTTTTATTCTTGTTAGGTATAGGTAGGTATAGCATTAAAGGCTATCGGTAAACATCGTTATATCTACAAATAAATGACTTATATGTAATAATAATTGACTAATATTAATTATCCCGTAAATTAGCTATTTAGTTAACGAATTCTACGAATGTAATAAAGCTTTTATGAGACTCTTTCCCAAATAAATGATTTATTATTATCATTAGATATCTTTTACAGATTCTCAATATATAGTACAGTAAAAAAGTGCTTAAAATCTGTTATCGGCTATTGTTATAGCCTTATTCAATGTTTTGAATACTTATACCGAATAATATAAGCCTGCACGTATGTACCGGTTCTTCGAATCACCACTCGAGTAAATTTGATCCGGTACATCTCTAAATGTGGATGAGCTTTTGCAAAGCGTGCTCCAAAGCTACATTTCCATCGTACTGTAACGAGCACTCTACTGTAATAATATTATTAGAGCGTTGTCAATAACATGACAATAATTGAAGAATTGACTAGACCATTGGGATTCTAAAGTTTATTTAACTTTGCAATGTTACATAACGAAAGCAACAGTTTATAGCATCCAGCTGTTAATTGCGGCTAATTGCTTGCAAAAACTAGATTTTTATCCATTGATTCGAATGAATACTGAGTGAAATAACCAGCTTTATCACGCAGATATTGTCAATGAAGTGAAAACAGAACAAATGTTTAAATAAATAAATAAATAAATGCTTTCTACATTCACACCAATTAGCCTAGCCCAAAGTAAGCACTGTAAGGCTTGTGTTATGGGTACTAGGGTAACGGATAGACATTCATATATGATATATAGATATGTAATATTCATAGAAATATATACTAACACCCATGACTCAGGTACAAATGCTCGTATTCATCATAAAAACATCTGCCCCTACCGGGATTCGAACCCAGGACGCTACCGTTGCACCGTCATAAATATAAAAGGATTACAGTTTCACATCATTTTTCATTTATATAGAAAATAAAAGAAGGTAAAATAAAACTGAAAAAATAAAGTCATCCCTGAATATTTATATCAATAATCATGTTAATTATTTACTTAAGTTGACTTTTTGATAACATCAACTTTGGAGAGGAGAACCTCACAAAAGATTATTCTCTTTCTATATGTTATCTTACAATTAAGAAAATTCTTTTTTGTAACATTACAATATTACTAGTTTTAATTTGAGTACTTTAACAAAGATATGTAATCTTTTATTTTCTCTTTTTTTAATAAGATACATATGAATAAATATAAAAAATGAGACAACATAACATACGTTGTTCTGAATCCTTTTTAGTAGCTATGGCACTCATATTCTGGAAATCAGAAACATCGACGGTAGAAACTTCAATAATGTAAAATTTTGTAGAAATATAATATTCATAGATTGTTATTAATTTACTAACACATAAATGTTATTTTACCATATATTGCAGGAAGGTAAGGCAATGATTGGCAGCCGTGTGGTATTCCTCAGAGCAGAATAGCACTTACTCTTCACATATGAGACGGTCGTAAAAGGCGACTAATGATAATGGAGATAATAGTTATTATATTATTCCAAAAGGCCACAAAACGGTAAGCAGTTCCTTTTGAATTATAATCTTTTACTGCAATCTTAAACACGCCTGCTAAGCATGGAAGTTTTGAGGGAGGCTATTGTCCTGCAGTGGACGTCCTTCGGTTGAGATAATGATGATGAAAGTAATATGAATATAATGGATAGAACAAACTCGTTATTTTACTAATTAGCTCGATACTTACGCAGACTTTCATTTACATTTTAGCATAGTAGTTATCAAACAGTACAACGGTACATAGATTTTTATACACTTAAATGTATTTTTTTAACTACATTTTACCTGAAAATGTAGTAAAATTCCACTTTGTCATTACAAATGAAACTCAAAGAAAACTTTCTGAATTTATCACAATATTTTATCAAATTTTACGCATTTTTTCTATACATGTTTTCGTATTTTTATATAAGGAGGTTTATATTTTGTATTTATTCGGATATGTTAGTAAATATATTCCTAATTTTGTGTGTATTTATGTACACACACACACAGTGCAAAGAAGCAATCAAGATTACATCTGTTTTACTTGACTATTTGTTTGCACTGTGTGAGGTTTCATTAATACGACCAACTACACATAATCTAGGTTGACTGTAATCTCTAATAGAGATGTTATAAGACCACATTTGCAACCATTTTATGTGTCTGTTATTTGTAAACTTATATGCAAAAAAGAATACATAAAATCCACTCTTCATGCCCACTATACTTTGTCCAATGTAGGATGATACTTTTGACAGGTGTCACTTCCTTATTGCTACGTACTAAGGTTGCGTTTGTTTCCTTATGTTTGGCTTGTCATTGCAATAGCAACTTTATACCCTCTATATAGGTGACAACTGTCAAAAGTATCATCCTACATTGGACAAAGTATAAGTTTTGATAAATCTACTTATCTACCATTTTAACATTTCTCTTTTCTCAAAAAAGATTTTACTTTTGTAATACGGTTTCGTATTTATCATGTCAAAAAAAAATCTGTTTTCCTCTCTTTTTCTTATTTACTAAAGGAGGTTTATACAGCCTTTGCCTAAAACTGGTTTGAAATAAATATTTTTTATGAACACAAAGTTGCCATTGTAGTCGAAGCAGCTTATTTACATTTTTAAAATAAATCTTAGAGCAATATACTTACTAGACGAAACGAAGATAAAGTTGTTCCTACATTTGAGTTAAAGTCCTTGATCCCTAAGCCATACAGATATTTAAATATTTACGATGAAATATGTTCAAAGGGAAGCGCTACATAAACAGAAAATCGTCATAAATTGAGTTTATGATATGGAAACGTTTTTTTAATATCGGGATCATGTCTATATAAATCTGTAGTTAGGAACTTCAAAAACATTCACAAAGCTTTCAAGCTGTTTTGATATAAAGTTTTGCTGTGTGTTTAGTCACCTATTTTCCCAGAAGATCATTGATTTTTTACAAAACATTAACTTACCTCGCGTAAGTAATATACATGTAACACAATGTACATTTTTGTCTCTTATAAAGAGAAACGCTGTTAAATATGTACCAATTTATTATGTTACTAAAATGGTCTGTCTGAATTTTGTTTTTATTAGAAAAATGTATAAATATAAAACCCAACTACTAGAAAAACTAAAAAAAATAAAATAAATACCAAAACCAGACTGATAAGTTAGACAATCATAAATAATGATATTAAATTTCTTCTGAATTTTATTTCCAGTAAAACCTTTATCTCCAAACTTAAAACCAGTATATATGTGTGTGACTATATATATATGAAGTGTAATAATAGATACTTTTCTTCATTTGAAATCGGTATATTTTGTTAAAAAAATTAAAATAGGGAATCTTTCTAAATATTTTCAATCTCGGCATTTCGGATTTCCTGTGTCGTACATAACCTCGACCTATCGAGCAATTCAGACGCATCTAACCTTACCTCTTTTGCCAAAATCAGACCAGCAGTTTTTGAGCTACGATTGATCATCTATACAAACATATGTACATATATAAATAAATAAACTGTCCACTTTATTACTCTTCATTGGTTTTGTCGTAGTCGGGTAATAGCGAGCTCTTCGGATTAATAGAAAAAACATTTTTAATCTCCTGAGAATACATAGTGAATGCATAATTAAAACCTAAAAGTCGTCTTTACTGATCAAGAGTAATGTCTACGCAAAGGCCTTCATATGTCTTCTTTTTGATCTCAATACGGCTAATCATTATATCAACCAGAGATATACAATGGGGTACACCTAAAGCAGCATATCTATTATAATTTTTTTTTTTTTTTTTTTATTTTATTTTTTTTTTTTTTTTTTTTTATAAATAATATTTATTTCCTACTGTCTAAATGAAAATGAAAACAAATCATAGAAATCATTTTCTCCTTTTTTCTGTGAAACTGCCTCTTAATTCAATATTCCATTCCGTATTATTAATCGTACCTTTGCTTTTTAACAACCTTAACCGTAACCTTAGGTTTCGATTATCTATTTATCGCTCATAAATCCTTTTGAACTTTGAGCCTCATTTAATAAAAAAAATATACCCAGGAGTATAAAGAGCACAAGCATAATCTAATTTATCAGTAGCTTTGATAGACCGTACCGTTAATAAGCACGGGGTTATTTAATCAACAGCATACAAAATTACTAAAATTTTCTTAATTGAAATTGAACTCTATGTTTTACTGTACACATTTTCGTATTGACTGTGTCCTAATTGTTACAAAACCCGCTGGAATTCAATATTAATCAATATATTTAAAGTAATATATACAAATTATAATCCAGTTACCTCTTGCTTAACGGTTGCCCTCGGCAATACAGTAACGCGTGTCTGCTTACCTGCATTTGCTTAATGATAAGTCATTTAGGCTAAACCCTCCATCAATATTTTGTTATTAACTGAAGGCCAAAGCTCTTCATTACATATAATGCTTCGTGTTTTCCATATAAGACCAACGACCTCACTTAAACGATCCACATGTAATGTACTGCTTTGTATACAAAAAGATCGAAACATTTATTTCCATACCAACGATTATCAAATTGTTGTAATTTATCATTGTATTAATAATGAGCTGAGATGGAATTTGCATATTATTCAGTTCCATTCAACAGGAGCCATTTCTCATCTTCCGTAAAGAAAAATTAGTTTAGACTTTAGGATTATATCGAATCGTATTTTCCAGTGTTAAGTAATTCATTGACCCGGGAAAATATAGGTTTTATGAATTCTTATTTAAATATTAAACCTAAGACTGTTATGTATGGTTTATATTTATGTCACGCAGAATGCATCTTTATAATGTTCATCAACTATTGACCCAATCCATGAATAGTAAATATTGCATTTCATCATCGTCAGCCTATTAATGTCCCCAAAGCTGGAGGACAGGATTTGCTATGAATAGAAAAATTAAATTCACTGAATTGCATATTCTGCCATTAAAATAGTGAGTCTTCGGAACTGGGATGCGGTTTTATTATTTATTAAGATAGTTACTAGAAAAATTATAATTAAAATATTCTATTTAGTTTTATTTATAACGATTGTCTAATGATTTTTTAAAATTAAAATGAACTATTGCTTTCTTAAATTTGCAGTATATAGACTATAGCCTGAAATAAGGCGGGCCAGGCGGGCCCAAAGCAGCAGGATGTGTACATACTGTTACTTTATATATTTTTGGCATTGACGGAAATTAAAATTATACTCGTATATTTTGGTCAACAATCTGACCATCTTGCTTATCTTGTTGCTCAACCTGAAGGTTGAGTTGGCCTATAGTTGTTCACAACTATACGCCGAATAGGCTAACCTTTACCTCGAAATCAATCTTTTGTTTTTATAATTACACAATTTTATTTTTAATGTAAATACGAATACGAATTTTGTATAAACAAATGAATAATATTGAATGTTCACACCTAAATTCATAACTCACCTAGTTCTGTTGTTAAGATCTGAGTTTATATTAGAAACTAAACAACGTGGATATACAGCAGAGAATGAAATTAATTTCAAGATAAATTCTTTACAATTCCACTGTCATAAGTCTGAGAAGTTAATTTGTCAAGTTTTCTAGAGTAGGTACGTTAAGAAATGCCAAAATGAAATTTGTAGGTTATTTGAAGGAAAACTTACTGCTTCGTAATATTCCTTTAAGGTAATTTAACTTTATGGACACTTAATCATTGTATAATATTATTTTCTAAAGATAGTTTTACTTATCTGTCAGATGTCTTACCTGAAAAAAAAATTTTTTTTTCATTATTTCAAGTTGTTACATTTCCAACGAGTTAACCTTATGGATATTTGTATAAAACTATTAAAATATTACATTTATTATTAGTCATGATAAAATTAGTAAGCATATTCTTCTAACTTAATACTACAGAGGGTAATGCAATGAATTCAGCAACAATTTAATTACAGTTGACTTATCCTGGAATTTATTAGCTTTCAAGATTTTTCGTTCCCAATTCTCGAGTGCGTCTTTGCAATTTTCTACTGTGGGAAGCCTAAAGTGATATGAAGCGTGAATCTTACTCCGCAACGTATGTACAGAGTAATATATGTCGCCGCTACACTGTAAAAAGGTTTCTCAATGGTGCATTAACACTGGTTGCCCTATATTTTCACGGTGGTTAGGAGGCAACAAATTGTGTAAAGGTAAAATAACAACTTTTAATTTTAAAATAGTTATTGAATAAACAACGAAAGTTATTATCAAATAATTTATTAAAAAATCTATACTTTTTATGCAATCTTTATACGAAAACCCACAATTCCCATTACAATTGTTTTATAGGACCTGGAAAATGGATGGTAATGGTGTTATCAAATTAAAACTTTACCATTTCTTTAAGCCGTTTTCATAGTATTTCTCCATAACTCCTGTAATGTAACATTTTTCTGTAATTAATTTCGACTTTATATATCATACTTTCAAAGTATTATTAACTATAAACAAAATTCAGTTATTTTAATTAAAATTGGATACATAAATATGAAAGTCAATTCCATTAAAATACTTTTAGCAATTTTACTTAATTTGAAGTAGGTATACTATATTGTACACAACTACTCGTAACATACTACGGTTCGGTTCGTAAAGCTTTTCACACCCAGTATAAGAGACAGATCTATTCTATGCTGCAAGCAATCTTTTGCGTCATTTACAACGACGCGCTATATTTGCAGTCGAGATAACTGTGGAAACATTTATTTTGAACTTTATTACAGTTATAACTTAACAGATTAACAAAAAAAAATGACGGGCAGATATTTATAGGACAAATATAGACAGTACAAAATAAATATTCACACGTACAGTCATTTAAAACTTATCTGTTAATTAATTATACTAAAATTCTAAAGTAATCGTTACGAGTTATTTTAATATATTATGAAAAAAATCTAGCTATACAAGTTAGGATTATCCAATGTGTAGTAAGTTTTGAAAAGATCAAAGTTCAAATTAAAACTAGTAAATACAGATTATTAAAATAATTTTACCACTTTGCAGATACATATAAGCGGATTGGACCTGAGGGAGGGTCTTTTAGGAAGCTCTGGGAAATTCTTTGATAATAGTTTAGAGCAATCAACAGCATTTTTTGTAGGATAAAACTACATCCATGAATTCCAGATGCTTCTCTAGAGAGACAAAAATGAATATTTTTGGAGTGATATTCATACATTAAAAATATTTTCAGAGTAAAACATTTGCGAAATATATTTTTTGTGAAAAAAATAAAGTGATATATTTGTAAAATGATTTTTTTTACAATGATTAGTTTTTGTAATCATTTTGTTTAAATGATGGTTTGTCATAGGTGTAAACTGCTCTTTGATAAATGTTAACCGAGTTTAAGAGGTAAGATACCATTCCTGTATTATAATATGTAAATGAATTATAGAATATTTTCTGAATATTGAAAAGTTTGCGCTTGAAAAACATAAAGCAAGCAACATTTAATCAGACTTACAAATAGTTATATTTCAGTTATTTTTGAACAATCCAAAATATATATAAGATTGTTTGTTTTCATATTTTCATCAGCGTAGCGGCATCTAGTGGCACTCGCTGAAATCAAAATAGTAGCCTGTCTTCTTGCTACGAGACTACGAAGAAAAATCGCACCCACTGCGACATTGAAAGTTAATTTTCCTCGAAACCTGTTGCCTTGCGTTTCCTTGCGTAAGACATAGATGGCGCTGCCTTGTCAAATTAAAATACTCGAGAATAATTTTTTGAAGATTGAATATGTGAGAAAGAAAACTTGAGAAGAATTTAACTGTTGTTAACATATTTGTTACCAAATAAATTTATAGATTTTTTTATATAGGCTTACTCACGCTTTTGCAAATGCGTATATAGGTATCAAGTCATTAAGAAAGTTTTACGAAAAAAATAGTATGAAACCCTGGCTAATTATAATTATTAAAACAAATATTGAGAAATAAACGAACGATAGTTCGAAATTTGATATTCCTTGTAATTTTTTGAGAGCTAAATAAAATGTTCGTGTCTTAGTGAAGTGTCTTACTGCTTTGAGAACATTAACTTTCAGTGAATTTTTAGGATTCATGTGGCCTAAAACCGGATGAGGTGTTTCATCGGCTTTAAAGGGCATTAATATATAAAGGCCCTTTTAAAGCAATTACCTACCGTTCGCATAACGAATTCAAATGCGGTCGTCTAACTTTGAGGGATGAAGAAATTAGTGGTCGTCTTTCGACGACGTGAGACGGATAGGTTGACACTGAGTGCTGCATAACCTCACCGAAGCTCCGAAGCAGGTCCGTATAGAATAGTAATATATGATTAATAAATATTAGCAGGCTTGTATGGATAGGAAAAATTTTGATCGCTAATTTCTTCACTTCCACAAGGTATCTGGTATCTTTTCAATTACGAAATTAAAGCAAACACCGAATAGTATACTACGGAATTCCTGCTAGACGTTCTCTATGAAATGAGTTAGAAACTACCGAAAACCGGCCTTCGCAGGGTAATGCTTCACCATAACAACACGCCCGGCTGTGCACTCAGAGCTAAAAAATTACTAGACACAACACCGGTCAAAGTCTTGGGTCACCTTTCTTACAGCGCAGACCTGGTACCGTGTGACTTCTTCCTTAAAATAAAAAGAATAACTGAAAAGGATACAGTTTTAACCCCCAGAAGTTGTGCTAACAGCGTTGGAGAAGGTCTTAAAAATTGTCTGAGACGGACTGAAAATATTATTTCAGTTGCATTAAACTTTGTAAAGAAGTCGAGAGTTCTTTGAAAACATTAAATAAAAATATTTTTTTCCATATAAGTTTTTCAGTTTTTTGAAACTCTCTTAGTGTCCCACGTATTTCAGATAATAGGAGTTTGAAATAATAAATAAGTCATTTGAATCCTAACTCAAAAACCGGTCTAATTTTGGCAAAACTTCGAGTTTTGAAGACTATCTTCAATGCGTCCAAAATTAGGCTTATAGAACAAAATTTTCAAAAAACAAGAATTTCAAATTAAGCTTCGAATTTAAGTCGTATTTTGTTTTAAAAAGTCATGAGCTCTCACTGTCGATTCGAGCTCACAAATAAAGCGAGTCATCATTTGGGAAAAGGACGCCATAAATCGAATACTTTACAACACTATTTGAAACAATCATACATTGTAAAGGCTATCCATACGGTAAGCTTATACTGTAGTAATGTATCTAGTCATTCTAGATACTATATATAACTTTTGTTCACGATAAGTTACCTTGATAAGTTTTGTTCACGACTAAGAAATAATTTCAGTATTTAGCTACAGCATAAAACTTGATAAATAAAAAATCCGTCTCAGGGATCAAATTCCGATCCCACGTCTTTCTAGCTAACATGAATAAGCCTAAAATTGAGCTCTTTTACATATTAAGAACGCTCCAATATATACATTTGACAAAGCGTTATTTCCCCGTTCCAGACTCAAAAACACAAATATACGAGTCTCGTTATTTTGTATACCTATCCCACAATAATATTAAAATACATAACGGCTCTATGCCAAATATTTTTATTTCAGTATTTTATGACAGCGGGTATTAATATTAGCTACTAAATCTACTATTATACATGCGTCCGGATTACGTAGGTTAAATAAATGTCTTTGGTTGTGCGTCAATATTTTTCGATTTATGTTACTATTTTTCGAAGTGGTAACCCAGTTATCACATATATACTTTACTTAAATCTAATTTTATTGAAATTGGCTCTTACTTTCTACATAATATTATGCGTATCTACTGCCAATATGATCTTTAGTTCGTATAATAATAAATATTGAGTTACAACCATATTTTTTAACTTTTTTAACCATCAAAACAAAGTTATTTGAAATTTACCGATATTGATGTGTTGACACTTTGTAATTTTTTTAATATTCAGCATTCTTCTTTATTCCCCTTTGCCATGCGTGTCTAGATAAGGGCCGATGAAACAAATAAAAATGAGTAATGAAGGAAGGCATATCACTAAGTTACAGCAGACATATAAAATATTAGCAATTAAAATAAAAGTTTTTGTCTGATCGGGAGATGCTTAAAAATAACATAATGCTAAGATGTTCTTTATTATGTACAGGTAGTTAATTGTTTTACATAAACTGTTAATAAATTGCTTAGAATATTATAAACAAAATCCGTGCGTACCAAAATAGAAACATGAAATGAAAAAGAGAGAAAGAGTTTTATAACAGGGTATAACTTTTAAAAATATGATGTAAGGCATCTTGATTTATTTTGCCAACAATATCCGTAATAAAATTTATTATGTACCTAGCCACCCAATATTTCTTATACAAATAACACACTTTAAAAACAGTTGTAACTAATAACCATTCAATTTATTACATTGTTGAACTTTATCTGAAAAGGAGTTCTAAGTTAGTCGCAGAAAAATATTATTTTCTGTAATTTGGTCACAGCCTAAGATAAATAGAATCTTCTTAATCGTAAACTCTAAACTATCAGATATTTTTAAAACCTATTTAAAAGGTATGTTATGTACTGTTATATAAAAAAATATAAGATGATAAGCAAAATTAAGTTAAAAATCAATTACTGATTTTCTTGTATAAACGTAATATGCCTACTGAGTTTTCTACAAGATTTCAGATAAACTTAGTGCAAACTTTCAAGGTAGGAACATAAAATACGTATAACTCATGGCCCACGACAGCTTCCATAATAAATTGGTTCGAGCCTGAATCGAAGTTTGACATTCGCTTTCCATCAAAGTTTTCACACGGGAGCCCATTTTACTTGTGTCGCGTATATATTATTATACCCCGATAAGTTGAATAGAACATACTGGCAGGCATAATGATTGATTTAGAGGCATATATTTATGAAGTTTCGTTGTCGTATCCATTCTATTACTTATGCAAAATAACTAGCATAACAAATAATTCCTCTTTATAAATGGATAGGCTTATCCTTATTTAACAACTTAAAATAAATCAGTTTTTTTATTCGATATAGGAAGTTAATACCATGCAATTTGTTTATCAATATTGTTTTGTACCACACATCCATTATTGACAATACTTTACTAATCATAAAGTATAAATGAAATCAAAGCATGCTTACTTACTGACTCACATCTGTCATTATTTATAAGTAAGAAACATAGAATTTATAAGTCCCCAATGTACTGTTTTACTAATACCAACGTTAAGCTTTGGTGTGTCTTTAACATGCATTCAAGCGGATTGATCATTAACTTCGTAGTAGGTATCGTATTCAGTGTTTGTGACGTCATCCTCTTCACCGCGTATAGATAGACGGAATTAGACTTGTGTACGGTTAAATGAGTAAGGATTGTCGTAAACGACTGTGACATTTTACGTCTTTGTTAACAACTAGCTGACCCGGTAACGCGTTGCTATGGTAACGTAAATTGATACAATGGAAAAAGTGCGGGGAAAAGAGCGGACAGACAAACACACAAACAAAAAATGTGTGTTCTTAGAGGGCAGTTTTTTGCATTATGTAAAGTCAAGCACTTCAGAAAACTTTATTTCTAAACTTTTGGCAATGTTATTATGAAGTCATAAATTGATTCTTTAAAAAATAACTGGTTATAATATCATAACCAGTTATTTTTTTATTTTTTAATCTTGGTTGAAGGGTTGAGGTCTGGGCTAGATGAGGGCCAATCTTCAGCTCTTATAAAGTACGGAACTTTGGTTTCAAGCTAGGCTTTGGTAGTTTGTGCCTCGTGACCAGATGCAGAGTCCTGCTGAAAAGGCCGCGTTACATTTTAAAAAACACGATCCAAGACTGTCTCTTTATAAACTTTGGCTGAATTTTCACTCCTTTTTCACAAAAATGTAGCTTTTTGACAATTTGATAAGACATGCCCAAACCATCACTGACGCAGGATGGTGACCACGTTATAACTTTCCGACCACTTGAGCAACTTCGAACTGTGAGCGTACACTTTATCATTTTGCTTATTGTAGTGCACTTTAATCATGAAAATATTTTCATAGGTATAGAGGATATTTCTGTGCCTTTCAACTGCGTATCATGATAGAAGGCATTTTTATCGATGCACTCTCTTTAATTGTAAAGACTGTTTTAGTGGAGTTTTATAATACGCGACAGAGTCCTAGCGGGGATTTTCATTTCTCGCGATAAGATTTTTTGCTTCTGAAGTGTCTGGAAAATGACCGGCGGCTCTAAACCCACTTTTTGTAAGGCGATAAATGCAAGCCTATTTTCTTTAACGCCCTATTCCATATTGTAATTTGATAATAAACACGAAAAATATGTGAAATGGCGCGAAATAGAAAGAAGTTTTTAAAATATTAAACGCATTCCACATTCAAAATAATTAAAAAGTTGAAAAAAAGGAAAAGGTTTTATGTAACAGTATTTATGGCCACACTAGGTATAGCTGGATGTGATGTCGGCCAAGCCAAAAACATTTTTTTTTCGAGGTCAAAAACTAATTAAAATAATATATATATTTATCTAAACTGAAAACCAATACTTATGAAAAAACTTAAACTTAGAGAGAAAAGTCGTAGCGTTGGAAGAAATATGTATCGTTATAACATAACGCTATTTATTACTGGTTTAATCATACAGCTATTAGCATTTGTTTATTTTAACACTAATTTATTACTGATACTTGGAGTATGACATGCTCTCCTAAAACATCTCTTGGGTTGTGGTATGTGGTGTGGGTCGTTACATTTCCTAACATATGGTTGAGCGAAGCGATGGTTGCATCATGCGACATGCTCGTGAACGGGTACTGCCTAAACCTACATCTTTATGTTGCTTTCTTAAATTTGTCGTTTATTCTCTGTATATTATTGTAATGTTTAAGTATACTTATTAAGAATAGGTCCTTGTAGATTTTGCTGTTATCAACAATGTAATGAAACCATAACGCTACAATTATTGTGATAACAAAATAATATTTTTTTTTGTGGATTACGTATGGTGACGATAATTAAGTTTAGGAAATTAATATATTGTAAATGTCCTTACTTCTGTTAAAGATGACTAGTTTCTTGCGTCCATTCTTCTTGTCAGATAAAAGCCGTCCTAAATGGGTAGTAGGTCAAAATATTGGACTTTTCCAAAGGACTTATTTTAAGCGTATTTTAATAAAGTTATTTTCATTTTATTATTTTCAGTGGTTATAAATACAATTTTGGCAAATTATTGCTAGTTTACTGACATTTATCAAAGATGGATTAATTCAAGATTATATAAACGATCGCATAATGACCAGGCTATGTGAAACTTATACGAAGTTCGGGCATGTGGCATACGTGACTTGACTGTAGCGGTCGCAAGGATTACAAGTAATTTAGTATGGGCAAACATGATGGAGTCTCCTACACATGAAATTACTGTGGATCTCATTTTTAAATTTTCATTGCAGTAAAATGAAAATATTGTCGGTAAGATATAAATCTAATTCCAAAAGGCAAAGTAACAGTATGTATAGATTTATTTGTTTAAAGTTTTGCTATTAAACCGGCACTAAAGATTATTAGTTAGGTTGTTAGTAGGATTATTATTATTAGTTTCTCTTTTCTCTCTTTTCCCTTTTCCAATAAAACCTCAAACAAGTTACCAGACACTGCAATACATACAATACCATCTTGTTATATACAAGTATGTGACGACAAATTACTTCGGACTCATAAACAAACAGTTTTAGTTAAATCTCATTTATAACTTAAAAGTTTCGTATTGTGTTTACTACAACATAAATATTCGTCTTACGAAACGATACATGAATTGAAAACATTAAAATAATTTCGTATTAAGCACAATTGCATAATTAGTAAAACTGAAAGTTGGTAATCAGAAAATTATTACCTAAGTTGAATCAGAAAGTGATTATTACCGATCACCTTATATGATACAATATTTTTGATATTCATACACTACAAAATTTTTGGAAAACAAATTAGAGTCACAACTATATTTTCTTTTTGTATTGTAAAATTTTGTTATTTCAAGTTTGCCAGAGGTTTAAAATTATAGAACACTAGCGGCCCGTCCCGGCTTCGCACGGGTGGACAAAATGCTTTAAATTTTTTCTAGCATTAAATATAGCCTATGACACTCAGCAATAATGTGCCTTTCTATTGGTGAAAGAATATTTAAAATCGGTTCAGTAGATCCCGAGATTACCCCTTACAATTTAACAAATATACAAACACACAAACTTTACTTCTTTATAATATTAGTATAGATTATACAAATGATGTTACTACGTTATTTTTAATGTTATTTCTATTTTTTTTATTGGACTATAGAATTTCGTCTGAGAGAACCTTTTACAGCAATAAAACTGGCAATTGTGTTTATCCGGGATATACTCTTTTAAAGTTCAATTTTTTTAGCTCTTCGTTTTGCAGCAAGAAACAAACAATAAACAAATATTACTTATTTGCATATTTATATTTTTAGTTTATGCAGTATAAGTAACACGAAAACAGCAAGTTTTAGAAAATTAATCTTCGTAAAAACTCAAATCTCTTTTGATTTCCAACATATATACTGATACAAAGATCTTATTTCAGTTAAGAAAATATTTAGTCGCCTGGGTGAATACAGTGGACATAATATAACAATATTAGCATTTGTTAATTTTGAACTGATTCATAGTAGTTGGTAATTGGAGTATTAAAATATATTTTCTGGTGACGTGTGAGGTGGATTATTATATCCCTGAATTATGGTTCAGTGAAGCGATGGCTCGTTCTTGGGTCATACTTGTGAATGGGCGTTGCTTAAAAAGTGGGTCTGCCTGGGTACTTATTAACTAATTATATATTATTAACACGAGGGCCTGCCTAAAATCGCTACAGAAAAGCACCGTAATTAACCAACAATAAAGTACGCCCCGTACAGTTAAAGTTGACTAATGGAAGTATCTTATTTTCAGAACCCATGTAAATTTCAATAACCTGCTAATTATTTGGAAATCATTATTAGAACTAAAGTAATTATAGGTATATATAAAGGGTAGGTATACAGGTTTAAATATACCTGAAGTATTTTATATTGGATGAATCCGTTCGAATATTCGGTTATAGTGTAATTTTTTTAATCCATAGAGAAACTTTTCCGTTTGACAGACCGTCACTCACTAACCAATTTTTTTTCACAGTTGAACTAATTTATTTTCTGAACCATTTAACCTCAACAACATTAACAAAAAACCAAAGAGCGCAATATAGAAAATAACGTCAATTTTATTACGCCATCTTTTGAGCACATAAACTCAAACTCTTCGTTCCGGACATACAGAAATATTTACAGACACGTTTTTAACATTTGGCCTGGAAAATAATTATGTATTATTTATCACTTTACTCAGAAAACGGATTTTTTTTATATTTGATGAAATAACATAATTAATTTATTATACTTTAGCTTACACCACGTATTACAGTTTCAAAATGTAAGGTTCTTGTAATATTCTCTTGGAATTCAAAAAAGTCCCTAATTTTTTCAAATACATAGATATTGATTTCAAATACAGAGGCAAAGATACCCATTATTAACAAGATTCGTGATGGATATGAAATCAATAATTATTAGCATTGTACTATTTTTTACATGCATTTCAACTGCTTTGACAAAGTAGCGGAGTGCCAGTTAAGTGATTATCTCTACAACCATATATATTTAAATCCTACATCATTCAGTTTAGCAGCCTTACAATGAATGATTTATGTGATACCCTTAAGATATCACATAAATCATTAATTGTGAGAGCTTAAGAGCAAAGAGCAAATGAATGCTATATTATCATGTTAGTTTATTAAAACATTTTACACTTTTAATTTCGCTGAAAAACCATCGACGGTTCTAATAATTTTGAGTAAATAAATCATCAGAAAGTCAACGCTGGTGCTAATAACCACTCTATTCCTTGTAAAGTAACCTCAAGTATACCACAAGGGTCAGATCTCAGTTCGTAATTGATCTTGGTTTTCAGATTTAAGACTACTAAGTCTTGAGATACAGTACCATACAAATAAATATCCAAAAACGATTCAAAATTTTGTAAATAATGAGAGTCAAATGTATTTAAAGCCACCTTAATATAATTTGATATCTTTCACAACGATCAAGTATGAAATTCAATATTCCTATTATTTTTTTGGGTTTAAAACACGTTGGCTTGATAAATAAATGGGGTCTTATTTTGGATAGATATAGACAGGATACTCTCTTTCGATATGATACAATGCTTGGTAACTTGCAATGTGCTAGGAGAATTCATATAAAACCGTATAAATTCATCGGATTCCCAATATTATTGTAATAATCACTTTTTGGCTTCATATAAAATTATTCACATGTGTGGCAGTTCATATCGATAAGGGTTAATATGTACACAAACGTTCTTAGCCTACACATAAGGTGGCCAATCGTCGTTGAAATGAGAATCTTATGAGCTGTCTGAATTCGAACGTAAACAATTGCTCCACTGACAACCAACGTCCCTTTAGTGTACCATCGGCAAAGAAGACTGTCGAACTTCTAAGTATTTTCGAACCTCTATTTAAAGACAACTTTCGTGGAAGAAATCGAATGATGCTTGAAGAACTCCGCCAGTATAACAAAAAAGTCAATTGGTTTTGCTTTTTTCAAGTTGGGGTTACACAGATGTGTTATGATAAATAACCTGAAAATATTGTGGTCAGGCTTTGAATCGTTGGTTTTTAGAACGTGTTATTTAAAAAAATGTAAATAGGTACCTGCCAATATTAAGAATGACCAGATGAATGGGTGCATAAGTCTGAAAATTATGAAACGACTTAAAGATATATTAAATTGGTTAGTGTCAGTGTCAAACAAAAAATATAAGTTGTCATTGTCTTGATATTTTTTATTGTCTATAACACTGACACCAACAAAGAGTTCAAGTTCATTAATGCGATCTGAAATATGGAATATAGTCAGTTATAATAATGTAATACAGGAATAATAATACAATAAAGTCATAATCGTTAAGAAACAATAGTAGTTCATGTCTATACAGCAAATCTCCAGTAGCATTAGCACATTTCAAATGCGAGCTAATCACTGTGATCTTAAAAGTTTCTCTATTTTTAGTACTTAGTCATCACCTTATTTGCTTAACCTATTAAGTTAATAAAAAAATAGAATGCTTGAGTTTAGTAAATGTTACTTCTGTGTTATTGAAACATATGTTATCTACAATTTCAAAGTTTAGTACATGGAGGTTAGAGAGAAGGAGAACGATCGCTGTAGAAAATAGTGTCCCAGAAATATGGACAAAATAAGTGAGGCGCTGCGATCACTAAGTTGTCTCAATAAAAGCGGGCTGTTGTCTTGTACATTATTCAACTAACTTCATCTACTTGTACTCATAAACAGCTAACTTCGCAGATACTACTTACCGACGGCAGCGCGTATAGTGGCTGAAAAAGAACTATAAACTCTACAAATCAGGGACAGGCGGGCTAATGCTTTAGCACGTAGCGATCGTTCTCCTTCTTTCTAACCTCCATGGTTTAGTATCACCCTACCGAAAGCGTTTCGTTTTGCCAATTAAAGCGATTTGAAAAAAAACTTTTTATTCCGGTCTTTAAAAATTATGCATTTATAACAGTAAATTGTAGAAATTTTACGTAATTTATGTTTTATATTTCCGATAGTGAACGAATTTCCCTTATATTTTACATAAGGCAAATTTTTGCGGATCTTCTTTATAACTTCTCTTCATCCCTAAGTTAAAAAACTATCATACATATCACGATCTTGGCTCTGATTTCAACTTGTTTCACCAAATTATAATATTCTCAACTATTTGTTAACATAATAACTTAAACTAATTAATCGCTAATTTATGTCATTTACTACTCAAAGTTATTCTAATAAGCAACTAAGTGTGAGTATATTATGATAAGTGTAATTTTGTGCATTGGTTATTGAGGTAATTGGATCGCAGTGAATGTTGTTAGAAACTTTTTTAGTCGATAAATAATGGCCCTCTGAGAATGTTAAAAATCGGTAATAAAACAGAGTGCTTACTGCAGCAGTCGTGCGTGTTATTTGCGTCGCTCGTTCCTTTTTTTAACGGTGGTGACAGAACTTTACTGTTATACTTTTCTTATTATTTATTGTCCAATGTAAAGAACTATTATGTATATATGCGTGCGTCCCGCACTGCATTCCCCACGCGTTATAATTACTTATATATGTTTTCCAATTAAACATCATGCTTAATACAGTCGTGCATGTTAATTGAATCCCCTATTTCCGTATAACAGATAATGAAATCTTTAGATTACTAGTATTGACTACTTACTAATTGAAGTAATTATAGATTTCCACAAATAAATTTGATATTTCTATAACATTCAAGTTTAAAGTAAAGTATAGCAATACCCTGCCCTTTCATTTTCGCATCAATTATACACGTTTATTTCAATAGTTTTCTTTCATAATGACATTAGAGACGCTTTTACCTCAAAGAAAATAGTTGTTAAAAGTATTTTTTTAAGTAAACATATGTAAAATTCAATTCCTTTCTAGAAGATTTTTCGCCAATCTAGATTAGATTGAGGTTTTGTATAATTGTGATCGGCAGTAGTTTGATATATCAAAATATAAGTTATTTTGTGGGTATTTAATACCTTGTTTTTTTAAAGACAGAGAAAAAATTCTCCCTTGCACTGATTCTGTGGTAAATAAAGACATTAAAAGTTTTTAATTATTTAAACAATTTTGTTGAAGTCCACTTCCCTGAACCGCTCACTGTTGTTCATGTCGAAGAGGCGATATGTAAAAATCAAACCCAGCTATCGGCTACACATTAGGCGGCATCTCTTACTCATGGTAAAGTAAAGTAAGCCTCGGGCAAGTTCTACGAATCATTTATTAATTGAAAACTGAGATTGAGACTTATCAAGATCTCGGTTTTTTAAATCCTTCCTAGTGGAAATAATCTTTTATAAAAATTATAAAAGAAAAATATAAATTCTCAATTAAATTTAAAATACTACGATAACATGATCCTTTCATTCGCTTCGCATGGAAACTATAGAAAGGATTCGTTACAATTAACGAATCCTAAGCTCTTTTTGTCATATATAAGTATTACACTTTGATGTAGTTTTTATTTCGAGAACTTTATCTTTGGTGGTAACGAAAGTTTTCATCGTATTTTCGCTCAACCTTTTTGCCTACTGGCATCTCAACTTGTAATTGGCATATTGACAGCGGCAATGTTAACACGCCATTCCTTTGACGATGTATGCAGGCCTAACAGTTTTTCAATTGTTAACAACACCATTGATAGGTACATTACTTGGAGTGGAGTATGATCTGTCGCGTTTCGTTTCCAGAGTAACAAATTGAATTGTAATGTTTAATGCGTAAACGTAATGCCATCACGTATAATTGCCATATCATAAACAATGCCTGTCAAGTAATATCAGCATTAGGATCTTAGTACTTACTCATGAATACATATTTTTATTTGACAAGCATATTATTAAAACTCTCAGAGCGCACGGTTTTTATCTAAATGATTAAAAAAGATGAAAACCTTTAAAGTCATGCACTGTGCTATTATTCGGAGTAGCTCGAGTATGCTTCTCAGATTTGGATCCCCGCTTACGATTTTTATATTAACATCCTTAAAAAAATCAAAGAATGTTCACTGGGACTACGAGAAACGCTGTTACGACTGCATACTCATAGCTTTTGTTTCGAAGAAAAATTACTGATGTTTGCATTCTTCTGAATATAGCACACAGTGAGATCGATGGTCCGGAACTCTTTAAATCAAATTCACTGAAAAGGTCCAACACCAAATCTTCGCTGGCGAAGATCTCTCGAGATATATTTTGCTTTGAATATCTTTATACGTACTGATCAATGTATGATCTGTTTTGAGGCTCAAAAAAGTATGTCAAGAACACAATGTTAACTGATGCTTGTTTTCCTAGAAAACCGTAACAATATATTATATGATTTCTTTGTAGATTTACTGAGTAAGTTAAGTTGTCAATTAAATAGTTAGCTTTTCACTGTTTTATCCTGTAACTAGCTCATACTAGTTATATTGTAAATATTGCCGTTAACTTCCCAAATAAAACAAAAGAAAAATACATAATTGTTTTCCCATTACGCGTAAAATTTATTTCATTACCGGCACAAGGTTAAACTATTCCTAAATCTAGTACCCAATAAAAAAATCTTGTTTTAATAAAAGCTATAGCATCTTTGGAGCCACTCAATGTTTAAGCTTCCTACTGTGACCAACTCAACCATCAATTTGAAGACTTTCATCCGGCCGCATCGTTAAAGATTAAGTACTTCTCAGGAGAATGCCAATTAACTAATTACTCTTCTTATACCTACAGGAAAAGCTTAATTTCATTGTGTAAGTTTTTTATTTACGAGTTATTATATATACTTGACGAGATATTTTGCAAACAAAGAGAAATTGAATAAATTACAGTTATGAAAATATAATGTAATATAATTATCCATCATAAGATCTTCGTGTTGAATAGCTAGCTAACTGGATCACCAATTATGAAGCCCAGGTTTGATTAATTTCCGCTGGCTAACTCTAATGCATAAGGAATAAAATGTGCAGGTCTCTTTGTCTGCTACATTTGACATTAACAGTAGAGTCTATGTGCTAAAAATTCAGCTTAAGATATCTCATTGAACCATGAGAACGGGCGAAGGCTACATTCAAAGCGGCTAGTTTAAGCATTTCTTGATGAAACGCTCTAAAATTTACGTTATCAATATAACATCAAATGAATCTGTGGAATACAGTAAGCTTTATACTATTAAGTGTAAATAAAAACTTTTTTTAAAAGCTAACAATATTTAAAATTCAAATCAAAAATCTAAATGTGTTATCGTTGCCTCTTTATTGGGAATCCTTATCTTAAAATCTTGAAGCTAATTTGAATAACCTGCTAACCAGGTCACTAAAGAGGACTAAATATACATACTTTAAGTTAAATATATCTAAATAATGATTTTTTAAACATGTCCGACTTGTGTTATGTTGTTGAGGTCACACAATACCCCAAAAACTAAAGAACTTATTCAAAGTTCAATTTTCCGAGCAATTGATTCATAGATGACATTAGTGTAAGGATTTATGTATTTGAACATTACATATTATAATTAATGTTCAGATTATATATTTGTTTATTCTGATTTCCGTTCATTATCCAGAATAAACATTTTAAACGAAAATAAGTATCAAATACGTTTTTAAATAATGATAGAAAGAATATAGTTGAGATGCAGTCTAATTGGCCTTGTTCGTAGAAATTATGAACAAATTATAATTTGTTGCTAATTAGTTGCGGCATAACAAACTTTTGACGGTAGTTTCAACCAAACTTCCAATTAGGTGTGAATAAAAAGTTTTGTACTTATGAAATATCTCAAACACTATAACTTAAAGTCATTAGATACTATGTAATACTCGGGAATTTACATAAAGGTAATTTCCAAGTAAAAGTAGACCTAAAGATCTACAAATATGATTTCATTGCTTTTCCAGTGGATCTTCTAAACAATAACGAATTATTATTGTATAGAATATTGACTTAAGTACCTAATATCATTACTATGATCCATCATAACCCTATATGATATATGAGTGACCAAAAATGTATTATCATGAGCCTCTCAGCATTTCGGACGGCACTTTGCACCCACCAATGCGTAAGAGGCCCGCGAGGTAAACTTCTTTAATCAGATGTTGAATAAAAGGTTTTCTTCATTATGAAAACAGAATTGTTATTTTAAACTTTTATGGTCTCTTACATTAGTATTTATAATAACGGAATTTTTTTATTGAGGCTCTGATAGTTCGGCTCGGTTGCTTGCTCATCGTTACGGAAGAACTGAGGATTTTTGTAAGTGAATGTTATGGGCAGACGTCTACTATTCGTAAAATCATTATTCACACAAATATGTCCACGGTGTCAAATTACAAAACGGCACTTTTTGTGGTTTGTCGTTTTTACAATAACGGGCTACTGGATTCCAGACACATGACAATTTAAACCCGTCTTCACGGAAGGATTAAATGTTCAGCGATAGCCGTACGTATCGTTGTTTTTAACCGCTTTAATCTGCTCCTTTTGGCCGGTGTATGAACTACCACAACTATTAGTTCACACATAAAACACATACCGAAGCCTCAAAATAAAAAACGTAAAAAATCCTCGTATGATTAATATTAAAACAAAGTTGGTCACTTTTCTAGGTGGTGTGCAAGCATCTTTATTTGACAACCATTTACAATTTTCAGTAGAGAGTGTAAGATGGGACAACTTCCCACAACTAACTTTCTTTCAATTATAATTTGTTACGTCAGTATAGCGACTTAGTAAAATTAAATTTGTCATCTATTCTTTACGGCCATGACAAGCTGTCATAAGAAGATGACAAAGTATATTGTTCATTCGCCTGGCAAATATCCACAGAACAAATAACTTTACCCATATCACATATTTTGTAAGTAACTACAAGACAAAAGCCGGGCAACATAATATCTGGTTGATGTAACTTTGAACTTATTGTCCATCATTATAAAAAATTCAAACGCTTAATGAATCTATTTTAGTTATATTTGTCTTTTTGCGTAAAACTCAAATCATAATTCGAATGAAGTTGGCAAAACATTTTTGACCTAAAATATATTGATTTTTTATATCATTTATTGAAAGGCTTTGTCTCGGATGATTGACTGACTGACTGACAGAAAACGCACAGCCTAAACCGCTGGACCTAAATTTGGTGGATGTATTTTCCAGAAGAGAGCGCGCAAAAGCGCTTTTGCGCGCTGAGCACGAGATGAAAGATTTTGGAAAATTCTACCTCTAAGGGGTAGAAAAAGGGGACAGTTGTTGTATGGAAATCAGTTAGTTTCAAAGTACCGGGCATGTAATTTTAATATACATGGTCTTGGTAAAAATAAAATATTCAGGGGTCTTTTTAAAAATTATCAAAGGCGTTTGAAATGTATGAACACCACAACACTTTTTAATTTAGAAGAGACTAAGTTTAGCTAAGGATATTATTATAAATCTGACACGTTTAAAGTCCTGATGAACGTTTGAGAAATTACACCCCTTATAGAAAAAGTTTTAAGAAAAGAGAGAAAGGAAGATAGTATACAAAGTCAGCAATTTTTAAAATGGAAAGAGAAATATTAAACCGAGTATTTAAAGCTATTGATCTTATATGAAATACTACGTCGATGCACTTGCTAAGCACAAAGCTTCGCTAGCACCATATATTGGAGCGGAGCGTAATATTAAAAAAAATCAATAATGTTTAGTAAATTTTGAAAAGCCAATGTTTTTTGGTCACAAGTTCATAATAGGTTTGGGAAAAAAATTTCTTCCCATTTTAAATGAAAATTCAAGCCACTTTATATCATCGTTAATTTACATTTAATTACAGTATATGTGTGCCATTTTGTTCGTAGACTTTCTGCCATCTTGTAGGTAAAGACATGATCCCGTTGCTGTAGAAATTTTGGGACTTCTGATCACAAAAACGCAACAAGTTATTGAGGGAGTCCTGTCTTGATGTTAACCTAACACTACCTAAAGAATTCTGAGAAAGAGACCGAAACAAACAGAAATCTGAAGGTGCAAGGCCAGGGCTATAAGGCGGATACATTAACACCTCCCAGCCAAACTCTCTTAATTTTTGCGTGTATGTGGTCTAACGTTATCGTAAAAGACCACACCCTTTCTATTAATCGCTTTCTCTTAACTTCTTGCTTTAATCTCATCAGTTGTTGGCAGTAGAGATCCGAATCGACGGTTCTGTCCGGCGGTAAAAGCTCATAATGAACAATGCCCTTCAATGCAATGAACTGACGCAGCTTTTGCTACAGTCTGTAAAACCGGACCGACCTTTGTCCACGACCTTGTTCGCATTTTCTTGTAATGCGTGATCCACTTTTCATCACCAGTTATCAATCTCTTCAAAAACGGTTCGCTTTCATTACGTGTCAACAACGAATCGCAAATGAGTACACCGTTCATTAGGATTCTTTCAGTGAGCTCGTTTGGCACCCAAATATCGAGCTTTTTTATGTACCCAGCTTTTTTCAAATGGGTCAAAACTGTTTTGGTCAATTCCCAGTTCTTCAGCTATGTCGTAACTGCTGATATGCCGATCTTGCTCCACTTTTTCAAAAATAGCGTCCATTTTATCCGTAACAGGGCGACTAGAGCGAGGTGCATATTTGACATCAAAATTCCCGGATTGAAAACGCTTAAATCAACTTTATGCTACTCTTACTGACACAGTCAAAGGTTGCGTTGCATTTTTTCCTTTTATGTACCTAATAAAATTTTAAAATGTATCTAATTTCTTCATTCGATTCCCTCATTTTGACAGAAAAAATAAACAAATGAAAAATAGTGGGAAACAAAATTTTCCTGATTTGATTCTTTTTTTGAAATGTTTAATTTGTATTAGACGTTGTTATTCTGGACCTGTTCAAAAGTTCTGCCAGAAAATACTAGAATATCTATGGCTATGTTAGTATGATATTTTATGGATAACAGACCTATCGGTGTGACTAGTATGTAAGTACTATTGACGTTAGTTACGGAGTGCCATACTATCGATACTCAGATCCTCCATGCAAACTTGGGCCAAGGGTGTAAAAAATAAAAGAAGTGTATTTTAATAAAACCACTTTTACCGAATTAATTGCACATTTATATTAAATCCTGACGTTTTATATTCTAATCGGGCAAGTTTCTAGCTGTTAAATGTATACAAATAATATTATTTTATTTTGCATTTTATTTAAATGTTATATTATATCTGTGATTACGGTAAACTACTGAGTCTATCACCAGTTGGAACGCTCTTCCCAGCAGGACTGACGTAAGAAACTCGGACGAGGGACCGACATTTATCTTAGGCGGTTAACACACTGCACCGCGCCCCGTCGCGTAGCGCGTGGCCGCAGATTTTATTATTGTATGCAAGAATCTCATTTAATATAGAAAACACGCCTATGACAACACACTGCCGACGCGGGAACGCGCGGGTAGGCGCCCCGCGCGCAGAATCTGCGCGGGAGCGCGGGGCGTGAAGAAGTAGGGTCAACTTGTATTGAAAATCTGCGCGGGGAAGCAGATTTCACCGCTAAGTTAGGCAGATCTGCGCCTCTGCGCGGGGGCGCGTTTTCTGTCGCTACGCGCACCGCGGCGGGACGCGTCTCTAGTGTGTGAACCGCCTTACTTTTATTATTTCCCCGGAAAAGTAGGAAGAAATATAAGATAAAAAAGTAGTGTAATTTGAATTGTAGTGGTTAAGGGCTTCAAAGGAGTTTAACACTATGTATAAAAACTCCTTTGTTTTTTTTAATGGGATAAACGTATATTCTTTTTTGTTTGCAAAGTATATTATTTTAATTAACCACGTTTTTCTGAGTATGAAGCCTTTTCAAGACACAGGATCCTGGACTAAAAACAAAATTTATTTATTTATTTTGTTTCAGCGTTTTAAACAATTCTAATCACAATGGTGATAAAAAAGTTTTGAAAGTTTGGGTGTAAATCCAACTGTCTCAAGTGAGAAATAAGCAATTAAGGAACGTGAATTAAAAAAACGCCACCTGCCTAGTGATCGAAATATGCGACTGCTGACCCTTAGATCACAGATTCGATTTCCGGATCAGGCAGTGTTATTGAGTTACCTGTCCTTTAATTCTGGGGTTTTTTTATCTATATACTTTATCTACAACAATTATTGGTAAATAATACATGTATACCTACTTCCAAACTCCACTCATACAAAGTCGCGGGCTTAACTTTGTTTAAAATAAAACATACGTTTTCATATCTTAAGATTTTTTTCAGTACAAAATCAACTTGTCTAAGGCTTCAGTACTCCGTACTCCTTACGTCTCGCTATCCGCGTGATTGCTCTTCCATTGACCCACAGAGACCTTGACGGACCTGTTGAATTCTTTCAAGTCCTTCTTAACCCTTAATTCGACGTTGCGCAGTATACTTCCCGTTGAATGAAAAAAAATCTCCGTCTAAAACTAGTCCATATATCTAGAGTTCTGGGTGCTGTAATTGTAACAGGAAATTGAAATAGGTAGATTTTTTTATATATTTTTACGAGGGTTCCCTACAAGCTAAGAACCAAAATTAGTAACAAATTCAAAAAAATAATCCGTCGAATTAAGGGTTAAGCTGTGTATCGGCTCAATTTCTGGAGTAAGTTGAACTTTTTTAGCAAAAATTGTTCTAGAAATAAGTATCTACTAGTTAAATAGTTATTTAATAGAAAATAATAAAACATATATTAAATGCGGTGTAAAAGCTTAACTTTTATGTATAATATGAGTCACATCAAAAGGGAAATACTTATGTAATAATATATTACAATGATGGCTTGTTGAAGAGTTGTAGAAAAGATATAGTAAATATCAAATTTATTTTTCATATCTGTAATTAAGTTTAATTAAGTTATTTGTCATTGTGTACTTAATACGTATTAATATTTCTACTATTGAAAATTGGGACAACTTTTAGTATGAAGTTCACCATAGCAATACGATATGGCTTGGAGAGTAATTGTTGGTTTAACTTTTACAGAGGTTCCAGACAATAAGAAGTTTAAAACAATATCATACATTAAAATGGTATATAAAAAAGGTTTACTTAAAATGTATAGCATTTGTATAGAAAATATAGTTGATAAAATATTTCAGTAACAAATAGCAAGTCAAAATCATTCGGTTAAACATAATAAATGAAATGAATACAAAAGTCGAGAACACTCGACAGTAATAAAATTTTATTTTCTTTGCTAAGAACTAGAAGATAAAGTAACTTGTTCCGTTTTATTTTTCGCAATAAGAATCAACTTACCTCGGAATTCAACTTTTAAAATTTCATGCTTTGAAGAATTAATATTCGTACTTATCAACATTCTTAAAATTCTTTGTTCTTTAATAAGCAGTAGAAAAATGATTGAATAATAGGCATTATTCATTCATTGCTTGGAACAATATATTTATTATTTGACTATTTCGTTTTGCTCTTTGCCTTCATCTTACCAGCTAATAAATGCACTTTACAAAAATACTATCTAACCCGGTCACTCGTTGCTCTGTCATAAATTAAAACGAAACCCATTCTATATCCTAAGTTGGAACAAATCTGGCAAAATTTAAAAAATTACATTAAAATCGGTTCAGTAGTTTCTGAGTTCATCGCGGTCAAACACTGCGATAGGGATTTTTTATATACGAGTATATAGATAAATTTGCGTTTTTGAAATCGAAATGATGTAGGAATTTACCTCGCCCTAGCTAGCACTTTTTTAGTAAATACTTGGGAAAATAGATTAGAAATACACTGCCGCAGGGTGAACAGCGAAGTTAGGTGGGACTCTTCCCCACCCCTTTACCCTATGAAGGGTTGGCGCCATATCTACTAAAAACTTAAGTATACACCCTCACACGCTGCCATCTAATCTCGTTGGAGCTTTCGCAACTTCAGACCGGTGATCGACGCGACAGCCCCCTAACCGGGTGCATTTGGACATAGCTACAGACGGAAACGGCGTCAAAATTACAAGCACCAACACCCCTTTTCTTTGCAATAACACAAGTTGCCTGTATAACTTCGACAAAACAAATTCTGAAATTCTGAAGAATTTAATTCAATAATTCCCTACGTTGGGCGGGGGAGAGTTGAAGTTGATTAAGCCATGAAATGCTCTACTTAAGCTTTTACCTACTTTACCATCTATCCCGACTGGTAAAGTAGTAACCTTTCTCACACAACTTGCCTGTATATTTTCGAAAAACAGCCCCCTATGCAGAGGCTGCGTAGAGGCAGAGGAAACTCCACAGCATGTACTCATGGAATGTACAAGTGTGGCAGAACAACGGGTACAATTACAATCTCCGGCTCTCTCGCTGAAGCCTGAAAAGGCTGCTAGCATTCTGGGATGGATTGGATTGGCTAGTTAGGAGTACACGCACACAATGGCCCAATCATGAGGGTAAGTGCGGATAAAGCCCCGTCAAACTAACTCCCTACGTTAGACCGTGCACACTTTTTTGCGAAATAATTACGATAATATTGTTTAATTTATCAAAACTTAAATTATTTATAAATATATATAATATAAAATTAAATAAACTATTATGAAAGCATTTCATTATGCACCAGAAGGTATAATCATTTTATTTAATTACAATCAAGACATGGTACTTAAACATTTTTGCGTTAACAACTGCAGAAGTCAGAGACTGTGTTACAATTATTAGCGCCAACCTAGCGGACAAGCAACATGATTATAAAGACACTGAAGTGCGTACCTAAAAACTAAGTTAAGTAGACAACATTAGAAGTTATGTAATTATGTGTGTGTGTGTGTGTGTGCATGTCTGTGTGTGTGTAGGTGTGTATGTGTGTGTGTGTGTGTTGTGTGTGCGTGATGATTTGATTTAAACTTAACGTTATTACACCAGGGATTCCACAGTATCATAATCAAACACAAAAAGCCATTCAGTTAAAATTGCCTTACATTTATACTTTGAAAAAGAGTAAATATTCAGCTCTTTGTTTTCTTTATTATATAAGGTTGAAGAAACATAGACATAGTGATGTTTTATCAATATTATTCTTTTACAAGTCTCACAGACTTTATGTTTCCTCCTATTGTTTACTAAGAAGGATCATGGGGGAAATTTACATGTTTACGTAAGATAACTTGTTTGATATAAAGTTTACAGACAGAAAGAACTTCCCAAAAAGAGTAAATTAACTGTTAAGTCTAATGGGCTTAAAAGCTATAACCTTCAAGACAAGCTCGCTGCGCCCTTTTAAGATTTAACATCTGAGTCTTACCGGCTTAACCCCAAATAGTGATAGATTGCTTCAGAGCAAAGTATGTATATCGTGGCTGGATCAACAGATCCTTACTACCCTACTGAAAACAAAGATGAGGTTTCTGATTCGCACTGTCAATGACCGTACATTTTCCGTCCATTGCATCAATCTATCAACTATAACACCCAGATACCTTAACAGTGTGTGCTTGAAATGAGACAAGGGCAAGCATTGCTAAACGCAGCATATCCCCTAGTAATGCCCTAAATTATTTTAAAAGAAAAATATACTGGAAAAAATCCACTCGCCTTACAAGTGAATTCTCAATTCCCGCCTGAGAATTCACTTATAAGCCAAGTCGATGTTTTCCAGTATTGTTTTCTATTAAAATGATTTATCTTACAAGATAGCATTGAAAAAATGCAAAAAAAAAAACTAAATGGCTGTTTCATCTTAATGATTGGTTGATGAGACAACGCTGGCCTACAGCTTAAAATGAGAAAGATACTAGAAAATTTCGATGGGTGTTCACAAGGCTCGGTAGCTCAATTGGGAAAACATTCGAACGGACTTCCAAAGGTTGCGGGTTCGTTTCCTACCTGAGAATTCACATGTGAGCTGAGTTGACTTTTTCCAATATTTTTGTATTAAAATAATTTATATTATAAGATAGCATTGAAAAAATGCAAAAAAAAAAATACAACCCTAGTAATGCCTAGTAATGAATTATGTGCAGTAAAAATAAATAAACAGAAAATTACTTGAAAGCCATCATCTGCCTGCTCTTAAAGCCGACTCAGCAAAATACCTAACCTTGTCCCAGGTTCTTCCGTGAGTTAAAATTGCTGTATCATCGGCATACGTGATGATTTTGCAGTTTAGCAAACTCAACCGACACAGATCATTGATGTAAATCAAAAATAAGGTCAGACCAAGTACACTGCCTTGTGGTATACCATATTCGATCGGTTCTTCATTGTTAGTGTACTTAGCAATCCGAACACACTGCTTTCGCTTACTTAAACACTCCTGAACAAACCGAGGATGACACCTCTAACTCCCATCTGTAAGAGTTTTGCTAAATCTATAATCTCAGATCACAGTGGTTTGTGTGTTTGTCTGTCCGCTCTTTTTCCCCGCTCCATTTCCATTGTATACGCGTTATCATAGTGCCTAAGTATAACGTTCAAGAAGGCTAAGAACGGTTAGCTATATGTGTAGTCATAGAACCGAAACTTTAGCGCGATTCATTTCGGTACAGCGACATCTATAACTGATACACAACAACGCGTGGCCGGGTCAGCTAGTCTATAATCTAAGATCACAAATTTGTTGTTTGTCTGTCCGCTCTTTTTCCCGCTCTTTTTCCATTGTATCAATTACGTTACCATAGCAACGCGTTAACCGCAAGTAGTTCATCTACCGGACGCTAGATGGCGCTAATGGAAAAATATTTAATTTTTAGATAGACTAGCGAACGGGCCGTCTATCTAAAAAACACAAAGTGAATTTAATTTATTATTCAGATTATCCACTACTGTACTAGTTAGTTCCAATACAGACTGAAATGATAGATTTTTTCCATAAATAAAGCCAAATTGATTTGGAACCACTATCTCGCCTGATGGCAAGCGACGATGCGATCTAGGAAGATACCTATTCTCTCGTTACTTAAAGACCCCTAAATTGAATTTATCAGGCAACACAGAGAAATGTTTCCACAGAGCTGACAAAATGGAAGTTGGCCTGTAATTGGTAATACTGCATATATCTCCACTCTTAAAAACAGAATGAACAATTGCTTTCTTAAACACAGTAGGGAAAACACTAAACGAGATAAATAGGTTGTACAAATGGAATTAGAAAATGTCTTTCTTTTTTCTGCCCGCTCAAGAATTAAGTTATTGTATATTGCTGTTCTTTGTCATTAACTTCAAGTTGTAATGAGTAGTATTTTAGCTTACACTATTGTAAACTTTTGTGGTCGTATTGAGCCTGATAAAGTGTTTATTAACTGATACGTATTTGTTTAATCTGTATTTGATAAACATTGTATTATTTTATGTCAATAAAGAAATTTCGCAAACAAAATGTTGAAATCGATGAAACTGCGCGGAGAGTTTTCTAGACAGTTATTTTTTGGTATCTGAAGCCAAGTCTTTATCAACACTAGCAAAAATGTATTTACTGTTGATACAGAAGTAATCGGATCCTTATATCTCGATATTAGATCGTCACAGATGGAAGTAGAATTAGTTTGCTTAAGATAAGTAATATTCTTAATGAGATTCCACACTCTTTTCGGATCTGTTTTATGTTTATTGAATTCTGAGCACTTATACTCCTTTTTTTTTATTGGTTATTACAAAAAGCTTTATATCTTTTGTAAGAAATATTTATAATAAAATTATTTGGATATTTTTTCGATTTGCGATTTAACTTATCTTTATGTCAGATATATCGAAGCAATCTTGAAGTACTTCACGGCTTGAGAATGCGATTTCTGCTAGAAATATGTACGTGTACGTGTATGGGCTACGGTTGCAGTAGGAAGTTTATGTACAAGAATATTGGCCGCATTTTCAGTGCTATCATTGCTTAGTAGTCCGAAAAATCTAACTTTGCAATATCTTTTACACAGGCAGGAATATTGAGACGTTTCAGTGTTCTATTTTTAGTAGAGTTAACAACCATCGACTCAGTTTCAGGGCTAAAAACCAGAAACAGGAATCCAAGACCAAAGTTACAGATTTATGATGGGTTTTTAGTATAAAATGATCAATCAACTCTGATTGAGATGCTAGCAAATTAAGATAAGAGTTACTATTTTTATAATTATATTCACCAACTACCTGACCCAGCCACGCGTTGATGTGGCACAGTAATTTTATTTTTCTAAAATAAAATATTTTTCTAAAATAAAAGAAGCCTAAGTTACTCCTTATTACATCAGCTACCTGCCAATGAAAGTCCCGTCAAAATCGGTCTAGCCATTTCAGAGATTAGCCGGAACAAACAGACAGACAGACAAAAATTGTAAAAAATGTTATTTTGATGTATGTACCGAATATATATTCATATGCATGTAGTAAAAAACGTTTTTTTTAATAGAAAATAGGCATGCGCTTGAACACTATCTTGCCTGATGGTAAGCATCGATGCGATCTAGGATGTGACGCGCTTGCCTAGAAGATACCTATTCACTCGTGACTTGAAGACCCCTAAATTGTATTTGTCAGGAAACACAGACTCAGGCAAAGAGTTCCACTCCTTAGCGGGTCGTATTATAAAATTGAAACCAAAACGCTTAGTGCGACTCTTTGGTATATCCACCATATAATGGTGTCACCAATTTGTAAGTCTGGTTGTCCGATGAAAAAATGGGGACGGCGGAACAAGGTTGTGCAATTCAGCTGCACACTCTCCGAAATATATTCTATAAAATACGGATGGGATTGCTACCTTCCGTCTATGCTCAAGGCTTTTGAGCTTTTTCAGAAAAGATCTTCATTGCCGATGAGCCTCTTGGCCCTCCTCTCGATGGACTCAAGCGTCTGGAGCTGGTGTCGGGCGGAACCGTCCCAACGATGAGAACAATACTCCATTTCAATATTACAAACAGACACTCCAATTTTATTTATATGTATAGATTATGTTAATATTACGGTCACCAAATAAAGCATTAGTTCTTAAAGGACGCAAAGATAGCAGAAGAGTATCTATGCTAGTTAGGACATTATAAATTTTTCTGATAGATGGAGAACGATACACAGTAACAATGATGGTATCGCTAGAAAGTTTTACGGTCCAACAAGTTGCATCTTCTACAACTTGCTCTTAGACTTTAGAAACTATTTCATCTTTGATATACACAACTTATCGATCATTTTGATTAGAATGAATAGAGTTATAAGTACAGCATTCAGGAATTTATGGCGGATAGGGACATTTGTTTAGCCAAAATTCGGCTAGAACAATCGTATCAAGATCCAGTCGGATTCTACCCAACAGTAAGACTAAAATATCAAAATAGTTGAGCAACCATATATTCGCTTGAAATTTTTTCTTTGTTACCCAATCTGAAGCGATTTCAAGTGTGATGATATACGACTCACCGACCAAAACATTTTCCATTTCCGAAGATATATCTAAGTTATTCAACATTTATTACATACAATGTAAGTACAATTTAAGGCACGAACCCGGGTATGTCATGCATATTATATGCAAGCTAATGCCTAATAAAATTAAAAAACATATTTATAATTGATGGCAATAGCAAATAGCTTTTTATTTCATCAAAAAGGAGTAAACAGATACGAAAGCCAATGAAAAAATCGTAAAAATCGAGTTTAGTTCATTACTTGTATATATTAGCATAATAGAGCGGCTTATGAGCTTATGTGTGAATGTGCGTGATTGTTCTGAGTGTGTAGTGAAAATGTGTGGATAAATTGGATAATTGGATTTGATTGTATATTAGTAAAAAAGTATAAAGAGTGATTTACAAACATAAATGTGTCGGAAGGACATAGCTTTTACTTTAATAATTAGTATAACATTTTTTTAAATAACATGAGGAGAAATATTATAACTAAATTCAAAATTGGAATAAATGATAACAAAGATAAGACTCGTAAGATATAGTCATTCTCATATTTCCAATTTTCTCTGATCTTTCTCTCTTATGAATATCTTGCCATTACTAGTCCAACAATACTTATATTCTTTGCTGTTCGCAAAAACACGAGCAAGTTAAAATAGGCGCTTCATTTTTACCGTTAGATTCTCACAGATGTAAATCGGTTTGGAAGGCCCATCTATATTTACATGTACAGTATTTAGTAAAGAGTCCTTAGTGATTATGCTAACGAAGTTGAGGATGATGGTTTTACTGTCCGTATTTCTCGAGTTAATACGGAAAATATCCTTGATGTCCTTCGTGTGCGTGTCAGAATTTACAGCCCTTCCAATCTCACTAACTAACTTAATTAGGATTTCTTTGGCTTACTGACTAGCATATTTTTTATTTCTAAGCAGTTTAAGCCCATCCTTCTTTCAAAGTTTGCTAATTTAAGTTCAAGAGACTGAATGTGTTCTTCTTGTACTGACTTTTCCTTCTTCAAACCGTTAAACTGAATCATAAGTGAATCAAATATGACCGACAAAAATTCCAAAGCTGATGTTATCTCAGAGTGTTGCCCTTTAATTTCCTCTATCGCCGTATGTAGTTTTTCCATCTTTTCATTCTTTTGCAACTATAAGTCAGAAAACAGTCCTCTACTTTGAGACATAAAACTATTTAATTGAATTTCCGAAATGCTAGACCTTTTACGTTTATGGCGTTGCGAAACACTGGCAAGTTCATGATTGTTTGATAAGTTTGCAGTTCATATTCGGATGAGTTTTATTGGATAATAAATTCTTCAGTCAATTCATGCTATATAAAAGCGTGCGTGCCTATTTGTTCCACTGCGCGGCCCTCGCCGCCAACGCCAGACAGGGATACTGCACGAGCAGCGGCGGAACCCACCATGGGGTAAGTGTTGGGGAGCCTCGTAGTGACACAGTGGCGCGTCCAATACAAATTAAGATTAACTCAAAATAAACTGGTTAGTCGCGATGTTTTGGTACAAAAATGATTACCGTTCAGCATAACTTGACCCCTCTCACTGTTTACAGCTCACGAGTTGATAGTATTTATATGTGGGAGCCAAAGAAAAAACATTTTGACCAAGTGTACAGATGCGGCTCCGGCGTAGGTATGAACTCCCAATATTGTGTTCTTGATTTATTGAAACGTGTCTGATCGCTGCAGATGTCCGGAGGGAAGGGATAAAAGGTAAAAATAAAGGATGTGCCGTTCTACATCTATTAGAATATTACTCCCTTAATGGTATCCTCTGATAACGAAACCGAAAACAACAACAATGCCCAAATCATTATGGCAACAGACTAAGGTACTATGAGGGTAGCAAGCTAAGCGGATTTAAACATTAACTTAATGGACAACCAATATGTGCTCTCACAGGTATTGTAGTCTTAATCCAAGGTATTTGGACCTCTAGACTAGAGCGAAGATTTGGTATCTTTTGTACTAATTAAATCTGGTTGACCAAATACCAAATAAAAATTAAAGTATTAAAATATTCATAATGTGGTCCTTAAGAAACTTAACGATCATCACAAGGTTAGTTTTAATTTATCAATAAAAAATATAAATAACATACAGCCTTATTTCATTCTTCCATTCTTAAGTTAAGCATAAGCTGTTCAAAAGCTCCATTGAAATAGGATAGAAAAGTTATCCATTCACCCGATCTGGAACCAAGACCGCGGCTGACAGCGATTAGAAAACCGGCTAGCACTCAACTTATTTAGTTTGCCTTTATTCCACATAGTACTGCAATAAATAATAAATGGAGAGGGCATATGTAAGCCGAGTTTCAAACATGGGTTCTCGAATAATCAGGAAAATAGTTTCCATAAAAAATCAGTTATCTACGAATCCTCATACGTTCGGGAATATTCCCAAAAGGGATTTAGCCGAAAATATTTCTTGTCAAATGTTATATGGTGAGTCAATATGTTTCTATTATGACTTTCAAATTCATGAAAAAACATGCTTTGCAAACAAAATTCGAGTTATTTTTTATATATTTTTTTTCATTTTTCAATGCTATCTTATAAGATAAATTATTTTAATAGAAAAATACAAAATAAAATTTCAAGTTACTTTAAAACATGAAAATCATTTTTTTTCAATTAATGAATAAGAGTTGTATGAAATAATATACTTTTATTATTTTATTTACTTCTGGACTACGAACATAGCAGTAAAAGCTTTGCGAAGTAAAAAAATGTTTAAATATAGGTAGAACACTAAAGTCCGAAATACGAAAAAACATGGTATAACCCCATTTATCTTCTCATTTTGATTATTATCCGAAGCTTTGCTCAATCAACCAATATATTTATTCTTACTTTTAATATAAAAATATCCTTTACTTCACTCAAAAACATAATAGAGATAATAATTGAACTATCTTCAACGATAAAAATAGTGCTAATAAATATAATCTGCCTCGAAAGAACCTGACTTAGAAAACACGTAGGCAGGAGTTAATTACTTTGCGTTAACGTAGCAACTCGGAAACAATTTTATTATTTTACGGACCCTCATCAAGAGAAAATGAAGAGTTGCGTCATTTTGTAATCCGTTCGCTTTAAGTGATAAGTGATTAATAACAAATTTTAATTAACTACTCTTCTTTTGTTCTAACCAGATACTTAAATTCGAATAACAATAATATAAATAAGTTAACTACTTCATTCATCATCATCAGCCTGCTAGAGCTCCTAATACGTGGACTGTTGGGCATAGGCCCTATCTTTGGATGTAAATATCGTAGTCAGAATAGATAATAACCAAACAATAATATTTTTTTGGAGTTTACTCCTTAAGAATTGATTTTCATATAATAGCCAAGCCCTAATAGCTCCCGCTATGCAAAAAATATGATGAGTCAAATTTAGTGGTCAAATGACAGCATTACGTTTTTGTTCGCAACCTATCGTGCGCACCTTTCGCTTTTATTTAAAAGTTTTGGTATATTATTAACTGTGCCTGTTCAAAGACAATCGTTCATAAACCTTTTAGTGCCAAGGAGCGCGGTCGCGCTGCTCTCACTAGTCGTTAAAAACGGTTCACTCATGGCGCGCGCGCAGGTGAAGGCTGTGTTACCGTGTTCGTATTTTTATTAATGATATTGCATTCCGACTATCTTCGATCGCATATTTTTATATAAACATCTTTCATATAACTCTTGTTCATATAAATTATCTATAAAAAGGTACTTTTTACTTGCATTTTTAGCATATATTGGTAAAATATGTATGGCACTAAAAGGGTTAAGAAGTAAACTCCGGTCGAGCGTCGGAGCTGAAGCACCCATTTTTAGTACATAATCCAAAGACTAACCCTTGCGAAAGTTGCTTACTTTCCATAATTCTACGCAGCACTCAATAACCACTCGACATTTAATTAACTTACTAGAAAACTAAGAAATCAATTTTGGGACTAAACGGATTCCAAAACGGAGACACTCCTGGCAGGTTTGTTATTATTACAAATTCTTAAACTCTTTTTCTTCTTTCTCTGAATTTTTTTAACAATTTTTTGAAATGTATTTTTTTTTTAAATGTATTCGAAATCATTCTTGAGTATACATATAGAGCTATCGTATAACACATAGGAGCGAAACACATTAAAGAGATCAATAATGTAGCAGTAAAGGTTAAGTATTAATGCTAAAACCAATCATCAGGTAGGTAATCAAAATATATTTATGTCTTGAATTCTTCCGTGCATCGGAAGGCAGGTTAAGCTATTGATCCCGTCTGCGTTAGCCGTAATTAATATCCACCGGCATCCGGTATTGGACTCGCGTAATGGGGTAAAGCCCGTTTTACCTTTAAAGAGTAGGTATTTCTATTTATTGATATAAATTATGAAAAAGATAGAATTTTTGGTTCGCCAGTACCCCAGTAGTTAATTCATACTGTTACGTGCTACCAAGATTTAATATCTTACACACTGTATAATATCTTCCGAACAAAGTTTCTAAACAAGTCTCCTAATTAACTCCAATTGTCCAATAAACTCGCCGAAGTTGTGAGTGATTAACTGTTAAATTGTGACATAAAATATCCCAATCACGTGCGTAAGCCACGGCCACGGAAATCTCTCAAGTTGCTTCTTAAATGACTCTTTAATTTGCTCCAAAGATTTCTTCCAAATCGCTTCGTTCGTTGTCAAATCAGAACTACTTACTACGCGAACGCGCTCTGCTTTAAATATGTGTGGATGTGTGGATGTGATGTGCTAAGACCACGCTATTGCGAACATTCCAGAATCACAGTAGTGAGTCAAATTAATCTCGAACAACGTTCGCGAGCCGTCTCCCTCAATGAGCGTACGCGGCACCGCGCACGCTCTCTATCTCTTCCTTCTTAGCCCACTACTATCATTTTATACTCACGTTTCTCTAGAACACTTCGTTGATATGAGTTGATATATATATATATATATTTGTATTGAACATTAATAACGCAAAACTAACAACATTCTGTAGCAAATTTTAGTCAAGTCTCATTTCCTGTAATCAAATTAATCGTTAAACCAAAAGATATCTATAATGTGATAATCACTAGGTACTATTAGTTATGACATCATCGTCCACTATTATACATAATTATTGTCACTTGATAAATTACTTCATTACGTTCTTGTACCGTACCTACCGTACCATACACAGTATGAAAATGCCAGAAACATTATAAAAAATCTTAGTAATCTCCTTTCTGTACACTAGACATTGATTGCACGTGGCTACAATTTAAAAGTATAAACTTGAAATTTGCATTACTTATTTTAATTTACTCTTTTACAACTTCAGTTATGCAAACGAAGGAAAGTGCCTAATGTTTTCGACAAGGTGAATAATGTTCTACGGGATTTACGAACGAAGAACGAAATATAATGGGCCGCGCAATTACGGTATTTACATAATTATTTTCATTTGACTACATTTTCCAACCCGAGAATGATGTGAAGCCTAAGCCTTCTGTATGTCTTCTGTGCTACTATTAACACATAACAAATGTACCACGAGCAACGCAGTAAGTATTAATTTATTTATACCTTAATCGCTATTCTATTGTTTCGAAAATACTAATTTAAACATTTACCGTTGACACGTCTGGAGATGAGTTAATTAGATTATACACCACTAAGCCTTGTCTTCCGTCATATTTCTTTTATCAACCTTACCCAGATTTCCAATTGGAATTACCATACCGTGATTATAAGCTCGGATAGTTGGTAAATGTACTTGATGTACACTACAAAAACTGTTTTGCCCATTGATAAAGTCGACTCACTACAAAGTGTTTGTGCAGCAAATGGAATAACCCTGACAACCTCAGCTACGCATGAAACAAGGATCATGCGTTATTAGCGACTTTACTACAAAACTGGACATAACATATATTTAATCCATGATTTTAATATTCTTGTTAAATAACTGTTTACCAATAGTTAGTATATATGGACGACTGTCTTTAATATTCATAGAAAAACTCCTTGCAAAATTTGACATTATTTCCCGACCCTAGTGAAATCAGATAATCGTACTGCAATGTAGTATTATTATTTTGTTTAAATTGTAAACTTCCATGTTCTCATGGAAATGTTTCCATTGTTGGGTAACGACCTGAGTGAAAACTGAATAATGTGTAATCGGTATTTATCGGAAATTTGATATCACAATTTTGGAGCCAGTTAGTATACTGGTTAAGGTGTTTTCAATGAGTTCTAAAATTGAGTAATCCTGTTGTATCTCGTTTATTCATAAATATTCATAAAGCAATCAAAATGGTCGGGCCAAATTCTGTATCTAAGAAAGAATTAAATGTTTATTTTAAATGGTTAATAGAATCATTTTATTAAGTTATTCCGATTATTCATGAATGAGAAGTCAAAACACAGAACTACTGCTACTAAACTACTGTAACTACTTTGTACCGTATGGTGTCAGGCAGAATACAATAGAACTAACCATTCACACTCAAGGTGTCGTATAAAGCGACTAGTAATATTGGATCATATACCTACCATGGGCTACAAAATGAGGGCTAGCGTTTTCCGAATTATGGTCTCCTACTGCGAACTTTATCCCCCTTATCAAGCATAGAAACTATGACAAAATACCCCATCTTGGATAAGATTTCCATCAAGCAATGGGCGCTTTTCACTGATATGTTTGTATAAGCTTTGTGAACTTCGCCCATATTCGCCTACAAAACAAGTATAAAGTGACAAGACTTAATTTCTTTCGCACGGGAAAAATTGAAGACTAACAAAAACGAAAAATCTAGGCGTACAAAGCTGCGTGGATTCGCTACTTAAAAATAACAATACAGAAGTAACGTTAGTCTCCTATTTCAAACGTAAGTTTCCTTACTATTCTAAATAAATTATTTTAATTAGAAAACCGATTCCTTATTTCTTTTATGTTGTAACGCATCTATCACCTTATAAACAGGTATCACAAACAAAAAAATAAAATATACGCCATAGCGCATTGAACCAAATATGTAAGTACTAGTAGTATGAAATTAGATAGTGTTAGAAAAGTGTATGTTATCTCTTTGTATTAAAAGAGGCTATAGTATATTTGCAAGAAATTAACCAACTATGATAATTGGTTGTCCGTTTGTCTGTTTGTCTGTCTATCTGTATGTCCTTCTATAAGTCAAGAACGGGTTGACCGATTGCGACAAAATTTGGTATATACAGGGAGCGGCAAAATGATCTGACGGTTTTCACTGCCGCGCTGTCGACCGAGCGAGTGGTGGGGGGTGGTGGGGGTAGGGGCGTTCCAGAGACTACGTGCGGACATTGTTAGTAGCCATGGAGCGGTGGACGGCTGAGCATCGTGCGTTCGTTGTGGAAGCATTTTTTAAAAGTGGCGAATCCTCTGTTTCTGTTCAGCGGCAGTTTCGGAGACATTTCAATGTGAGGCCTAGAGGCAAAGTCCCGACTAGAAACACCATTTTGCTTTGGGTGGGTAACTTCAGAGCTACCGGTTCAGCTTTGATGGAAAGGAAAAGTTCAGCGCAAGATTGGAAGAATGCATGGCCCAAGATGGATATAATTTGAAAGACGTCATCTTCAAATCTTAAATGGACCAAATCAACATTTTTGTTGTTATTTTTATAAATGTTCATAAATACCAATCTGTAATATGCAATAAAACATTTTGTATCACTTAAAACGGTTGAGTTATTTACATTTTAAAACCGTCAGATCTTTTTGCCGCTCCCTGTATTAAGAACATGTGATTGCACAAATAATAGGCTATATATCACATCGGTAAAAATATTATAGTCCTAACTAATATTATAAATACGAATGTGAGTTTGTTTGTTACACTTTTACGCCTTCACTACCATCATGAAATTTTGCATACACTTTGCCAGGTGTGCAGAAAAGTACATAGGATACCTTATATCTAGAAAAACGTACTTTTCCCGAGGGATAGAAATATAATTTTTAATCAGTAATTACGAAGCGAGCGAGGCCGCAGTTAAAAGCAAGTATTTCTATAAGATCTAAAAAACGCCTGTTAAAAAAAACAACCACATCTCAGAGCCCTCAGTAAAGATTATATTTCTACTTTACCTATTTCCTTAACGCAAGTCTTTCGGTGCTTAGAAAAGGCTGGTCTAATTCTTGTGAATATAAATAATAATATTATTCAGTATTATTTTAAGCATGAAATAATCCGACTATTAAAAAAGGAGTTGAAAAACTCAATTAAAGCGGAGATTTGCACCCACATCTCCTGGTAATCCGTAACAGACGCAGACGCTGCCCGCTAAAACAGCAAGTATTTTATTCATTTTAGGGAAGTAAAATATGGTGTCTCATTTTTTTGAACTTTTAAGATCACAGCAACGGAATATCTTTTTAAACATAAAATCGACTTTCTAAATTATTTCAATATTTTGGATTTCACCATTGAATTTTTAAATACCAAAAAATGATTTATACGTTAGATTTTTTTTTTCTACTACGTTTTATAACATTACGTCCTGTCTTGATGTAATGTCAAGACGTACCTGTAAACAAAGTAAGCACTGTAACGCTTGTGTTATGTATGGATACTTAGGGTAACGGATAGACATACATACATCATATAAAGATAAGTAATATTTATAGAAATATTTATTAATACTCAATGGCTCAGGTACATATGCTCGAATTCATCAAAGAAACACCTGCCCCTTCCGGAAGTCGTACTCGAGACCGTCTGTATTCTAAAATAGTGTCCCTACCGCTCAGTTAAACCGATCGTCAAATGTGATACGTTTACAAAAATAGATGTTTAGTTCAATCAATTAAGCGTTGCAAATGGAATGGCCCTGGAAAGCAAATTACTTTTGTCGCTGTCTATCTTTAAAATTAAAGCTAAAGTAATTTAAACGTTAAGCGACAAGGCCCTCGTTCTCTTCTATCAGAACTGTTCGTGTTTTATCATAACTTCTAAGGGCTTTAACTTAAATATGCTACGACACTTTAATTTATGTGAAATATAAAAAATATTACTTATAAATGTTTTATTATTTGCATTGATTGATTTGCTAGTGAAAAGTAAATGCTGTGTATTTCTGAATTTCGTAACAATGTACACTTCGTAAGTATCTTACGTAAAAAAAGTGAGTAAGAAAATATGTTACGACAAGTAATTTGATTTCAAATACTTGCCATCTACGAAACTTGGCTAAGATTAGTTTTTATTATATTTGATGTTACTCGTTTAACATCCAATTTAAATATATTACATATACACATGTTGAAATATCACATCAATCACGATCATAATTCATAGACATTTTATGAAGCAAAATAGATAATTAATGTTTATTTATCGAAACCACAAAAAATGCTTTCATGTTAAGCCTTAAAGCATTAACTTTTATAATTTTATAATACACGGACATTTCATCAAACAAAATCAGTTATGTTTATTTATGTGAACGAAACGCAATCATTCACGTAGCTCACAAAACGTTAGAATATAGAACTTTTTCTTATATTAAAAAGTAACGTTTCTAATGACAGTGATTTTATTGAGCAAGTTTGTTAGTAGACTTATTAAAGTTCGTCGTAAAGGAGGTTGCACCACTTGAGTAAATCGGTATTATTCAGCACGGTGGGTGTTATGGGTCATTTTGTAGCACGATGATGCTGATTTGATGCACTGTCAAATGCATTAAAGCATGAAGTACTGTGAATCGCGATATGGTTTTATGTCGCAGTGTGAAATATAAGGTTCTCATCAACTTGTATGAATATTTTCAGAAAAGTTTTTTCTCATCATGTCGCTTAGTTTAAAAATTAAAACTAACCAACATGATAATTATTTTCTTGTACGTGTGTTGTTCAATTTGTGTGTTTTATTAGTCGTTATTTATGTACATATACTTGAGGGAAATAATGAGATAAACAAGAAGGATTAAAATTTCAGCGAAACAAATAAAGGAAAGTATTTAAATCTCTTTTTAATAATAATCAATTTTAACTTAATTCGTTTCCCGAAATACTATAAAACTATCGTTTGGTTTCCAAATTGAACTAAATTTAACAAACTGAACTAAATTATATAAAACAAGAGTTATGTGCTTTAAATTTGTGGGAAAATCGATATCGTGATGGGTGAGGTTCTATCTTTTATATGAATACTCTTTATGAAGTTGATTTGTATAATCTATCTGTTCCTTATCCTCGGAATGCTACTTAAGTAGCGTTTGTTCATATTATATGCTGCAAATAAAAGAATAAAGTTTGTTAAATCTAATTTTTTTTCCCCTTAATATCAAGAATAATTGCATCTGGATTACATTGCATTGAATAGGTCTGATGCTAGTTACTATAGCGCATGTTTTGTTAAATTGTGCCACCGCGTAATAATTAAGCTTACTTTAATCCACAATTCTACTCACAATAAAAGACAGCGGGCGAATTATCCTTATCTGCACTTCTGCCTGACAATGTATATGCTAAATTTTATGATGATCGGATAAGGCATGAAAGTATATATAATCAAACTAACTTTTCGTTTATAAAATTAGAATTTAGGATTCAAAAACACCATGAAACGAAGCGGTGAATGTTATGAATTATATCCCGACTGCTCATTTCTAAAACTTGCGTAAGTATAGTGCTTCTGCTGTATAAACGAAACTATTACGAGTAAAATACCTTAAAATCAATGTAATCTACATTGATAGTATGCGTGATATTTATAACTTATGAGTAACAAGTTGGGTATAAAAATATACGCACTGATGTTGCCAATCTGTCATTAGTTTTGAACTATTGATAATGTATACTAGTTTCTATTAATATCAATACAAGCGATTGTACTGCAATTGTATGTCTCAATAGATAGCTTTGCTTGCCGTCCTAATTACATGTATAACACCGGTACAAAATATTCCATCAAAAAATCTGTTATAAATATTCCAAACAGGATTACATTTACAATTTTCTCTTAAATTTCACAGCTTAACAGTCTTACAGAGATAAAAACTTTATCGATAGCGCCCGTTTTAATAGGACTCCGAAGTTTAAACACAAATACAAATTGAACTGAATTTATTCTGCTTACATGGTAAATTAAAAACAAATAGCTGTGTTATTAAATATATTCTTTTACTTACTCAGTTTTAGAGCAAAACTTGGTATATTTCACTGGTAGTATACAATTCGGCGCTCCGATAAGCCAGATCAAGTAAATAGTGATGTTTTAATCTCAGTGAACTATCAGTAATCGTGTGTTTATCCTTCATCACGTGGTGATTTTCAGTGTAATATTTGTATATTTATAAATATTGTGTTTAACCCCTTAATTAAGGCTAAAACCAAAACTATTACAGTTAGCCAATAATCATTACGGAACCTTATTCATTATAGCAACCATTTAAAAAAAACGGTTTTGAAGTTAAAGATAACGTCTTCTTATTTACAAAGCAGTCACTTACTTGAGTTTTATGTATGTGAATTATTTATTTAACACAACGAAAATAAGTTTAATTACGTCATACTATTTTATAAATCTGACACGAGCACTTAAAAAAACTGACGTTAAACATATTTCGTAAGCATACAACAAAAATGACAATCGCGCATATTTTTTAACTTTTGGTGGTTCTTGAACGTAATGACCCTGATGTAATCGTTTGCAACTTTTAGCAAGCGTGAGACGGTAAAGATTTTTGTGTGAGTGATTTTGAGTTTTAAAATAAAGATCAAATAAATATGTTTGGTTTCAATGAAGCAACATTAGATGTCTATTTGATAAGAATAACATTTTTATACAATGCGTCACGATTTCTAAAAGTAAATTTGAAAACTTCTGTTTTTGTCCTTTTTTATAGTTCTCAAAAAATTTTGCAACACAATAAAAAGGGACTTTTTAACGTAGTAGAATAATATATAGAATTCTGGTTCATTTCATTTTATTGTTATATCAGACCGAAATGCTATGGCCGGCTTCCTCAACTATTAAGAACTGGCTATTTCAAGTCAGGAGGCAGCGTCTAAGTACTCTGATATACGAAAGTTGTTATCGTATTTGAGTTAGCATTTTAAATTCAGATTTTATTTTCATAGCACATTAATTAAAAGTATACAAATTAACTCAAACGCCAATTTACAGAAATTAATATGTACTTTCTTTGTATGCTTTTTTATGAATTTAATCCAGAACCACTGTCTTGTTACTATAAGCAAGAGAAAATTGCATTGAAAAGTTTATGCGACAACAAAAATAAAGTTTTCAAACATAATCAGAGATGAGCAGTTAACCGAATACTATTATTTGTCTGTTCTGTTAAACAAGGTAATTTGCTAAATTGTAAGACAAGGAACCCCTTAATATGAATAAAATGCGTGACAGTCGGAATATTGCGTAAAAGCCCATTATACTGTCATGACTAACTCTACTGTCAGTACCACACCGTCCTTCGAGAATTATCTAGTTTGATTCTATTTTGCTATATATAGCAGTGGTCAATTTTATTTCATTGTATAGGTATAAGAAAGAACACCAATTGTGGAAAAATCTATGTATATACTACGACATCTACCACCTTCCCAAGGTTACATCTGAACTTTTCTGCTCAGGCGGTGACATGTGCTGAGATGTGACCTTTTCGGCATAAAAATAATTGTTTATTTATAATGTAATGTAATATTTTGTGCTGAATAAACGCTTTCTATTCTATTCTATTCTAAATTTTGTGATGAAATTATTATTTTCACTAATACACAAACAATCAAACTAAGAAAATGATGACTAGTGACCAGTGATTGCTAGTGATACATTTTTATTAAAAAAAAACTGTACCTTTTGAACTTTATTTTAAGTAACAGCATTTGAGTTTCCAACAACCAAGATACCTACATAAAACTATTGGCACAGTGTTACTAGTTTCGAAACGCTTTCCATAACTATCACTTGATATTGTTAATTTAATGAGGCAATAAGAATTAGAACTTTTTTAAAGTCTTTTACATATTCGTAGCCGACGTTAAATCGATAAGTGCCTACACAATATCTGCACTAACATGGCGTTAAACTGTAGTATACCTATAGTTACAAAAAAAGGAACTGTATTATTGCATTCAACCATAATCGATTTTCAATAAACTTGATATCTAGAGATGGGCACTTACGCGGTAAAAATCATAATTTGCTTTTCATTAGTCTGTATGAAATCCAGATAATATCCAGTAAATAAGGATAATTATTTAAGTGTTATTAAAAACCATTTTTTTATTTTTGGGGCTCTATCATTTCGGCACTGTTACATTCGCCATCGAAGAATTGAATTATTTTGCCGATGGATGTTATGGGCAGACGTATCGGTCTTACCTCTATCAAAATCTTTTTTACAGTAGGTACCTTCAACATCATGTTTGTTTTCCGTCACTGTTACAAAAGATATCATAGAAGTACCTTTTATATGACATTGTCTCGATAGGTGCAGCCGTTATACGTCTGCTCATAACATCTATTCGCAAAAGACTTCAGTTCTTCCGTGACGATGGCACCTGCAACTGCGTCGAATATCGGAGCTTCAAAAAAAACATGTTAATAATCTCAATTCAATTAATACCATAATAAGTGACCATGATGGTTAAAAACAATATAAAGATAATTATTATTACCTGTGACTTTGTGCTTGTGGATTTCGGAAAATAAGATTATGTCGCACAGATCTGCTTATTTTCCTAGTGACAAGTATGAAGAGAAGTTTCAGAATGAATTTACCAATAAATTGCTCTTCGACAAGTTTTTCTTTCTAAACGAAATTAATAAAACTATATGTAGTGTACACAAAAAGATTGTTAGGGTTGTTCACACACGATAGAGCTGCATAGTGTTGGCCACGAGAAAAGCAACCATTACTAAGGACCAACCTCGCAAAAAAAGTTTGGTCTGAGCTTTATTAATAGTCGAGGCATAACATAGGCTAACAGAAAATTGTACGCGTTTGGAAATGAAAGAAAAGTTATTAGTGGGATTCAAGGGGGGGAAGAAAGTTATTAAGAATGAGGGGAATTCTCGGAATAGAAACTAAATCACCGGTGTCGCGACCGTGCAATATTTCGGCTTCGATGATATTTTACTGGAGATCAGTAATTTAAAGCTGAGTGTCATAACAAAGCTTGAGAGGTTTTGAATTCCTGAGAAGAAATATTGGTACTTGTAAAACCATTATGCAGGCTAGAAGTTCGTGTTTTTTTTTTAATATTTGTAATATTTTCTTTTTGCATTTACTTTTTATTCGTTTTATTTATTTTATTGGAATTCTAGCTTTATATTCCTCAATTTTATTGATTTCTTTTAAAATTTTAAATAGAGAAAATGTAAGGGCCGTGTGGTATTAAAGTACAAAAGCTCCGGTCCCTTCACACTTTAAAGTTTCATAAAAGGTAACTAATGATAATGGAAGTAATCACTATATACCTCTCATAGACCATAAAATGGGCAGCACCGTTTTACGAGTTATGGTTTTTTAATGGATCTACAACTCGCCTGCTAATTTTGGGTGAGGTTTCCGTCCAATGATAAAATTATGGATTTAATTTAAGTTTTATTCGCATTTCATTTTTTATGGTTTGCATGTTACGGTTAGTTACAAATATAAGAGCAACTGCAACTGCTTTTGCTTAGATGTAACAAAAAAAAGTGTATACCTAATATCAACCATCTTTTTTATGTAATATAACCTGATTCTGATTTTTATGAAATGATTAGTGTGTGATTGAGGGACCTCTGGATTGCTAAGATTCAGAACTGTAGATAGTGAGGACGCTGGAATAGAGCAGAACAACGTCTGCTAGGTCAGATATCATAATCGTAATCCTAAGAAACAAATTAGAAAAATAATAATAAAAAAATCTATATTGTTAAGGCGATCACATCTTCAGCATCAGCAAGGATTGTAAGGGTGTTTTTGGGAATCTAATATACTATCGGGTAGTGCATGGCGTTTTTTTCTTTCTTAATCATATTTAATTCGTGTATTTTTTGTACTTGGCCTAAAAACATGTAACAGTATTTTTAAATGAATCGCTTTGGTTTGGAAGATGCGGGGCTGCGGGACTGATATGTTTCGTTGGCATGGCTAGAAACCTGCTTGGTTTTCAATGTCTGTAGGACCCCCGTACACGGAAGAAATAAAATCCAATTATGAACTTTCGGAACAATAGAATATTGTCCACCAAAATAACTTTGAAATCTGCTTTAATGGAAAATATTCTGTCTCTGTAATACATGCGATGTACAGACACGAATCTTTAATTTATATACAAGTAAAGATTATGTTTCTTTAAGATTACGGGCTGTTTTTATTAATACCAAGTATCTAGATAAAATAAGGTTTCTCAAACATAAGAAAATAATTAATAGTAAGATAGTTTTATTTAAATAATATATAAAGCAAATCTTGTATTCAATTTAGTTAGTGCACCTTTCTTATTGGTATCAAAGACATAAAAACTTCCGAAAAAGCATATGCAAAGTGATTTATAAAATATTTGACTACGTTTTGTCTATTATTATAAAGCCCTCGCCAGGTTTGCTTTGAAAATATGTAACTCCCATTACAGCTAAGGTTATAATTTTAAGAGTTTAAAGCTAATTAAAAGAGTTATGTTACTTGTGTTACTATTATATTGCGCGGAATTCCAAACTATAGTCTGTTCACTACAGTTGTTAACATGTCGCGTTGCTATCTTTTGTCTGATTAGCTGACAAATTTTCGTGGGAAATAAGATACGCGACTGGGATACATTCCATCTGTGTATACCCGAATTTCTGCAGGAAGTTTATTGAATTCTGTTGTGTATTACTTTTCGAGCGTATTTTAGGCTATTTTTTCATCTTTAAGTCATAATTTTATATTTTCATTTTGGATTTTATGATTTCAATATTCGATTTCTCTTTATACTTACCGTAAATTATTCTTTACAACTTAACATCGGAAAATGATTTTAAACTAAAAAAAATGCAAGTTGAAATCGCGCAGAGAGGATTCCGTATAATTATAGATCTACCATGATCTTGATTCTAACCAAAAAAACCAACTTAACTTTGTCGTTGAGATATATATTTCAACTGCAAATGCAACTTTGCAGTCACAAAAAATATTTTGATATTAAGACAAACTCAGTTTTTAGAATTTTTCCTTGATTTGTGCTATCAGAACTTGCTTGATGCCAAAATTCATGAATCTATGTAGGTAAACAGTAACTATAGGTTTTTTCCCCTTGCAAGTGTCAAAATTTGAGGCAGAAAAGAAATCTTTGATAGCGTTGCCTTAGAAGCTTGGTTCTTTACACCAGTAAGGAACTGTAGATTTTAGTATTGATAGACGGACAGACAAATGGACAACGAAATTATTCTATGAGGGAACCGTTTTTGGTACTTAGTATGGAACCCTAAAAATGGTATTTTCATTTCCTTCATACTTGAATTACTGCAAAATTACTATCTTTAGTGGGATACTCTTTACTTTCTGGCATTAACATCATATATGTCCCATTAAATATTTACAGACACAAATTTAATGTGAGATAAAAAAAATGATTGCCTGAAAGGTTTTTTATTATAAGTTGATTACTCCCTGTCGTCTTTTTAATTAAACAAATGCAAACAAGTTTTGAAAGTTCACACGTTCGCTTAACCATTTTAGGCCAATTTCCATTCTTCCATTCCTATTTAAAATTCTCGAATCAACATTTCTTTTCAGAAACACCTATGTCAGAATTAATCTGGTTTTCGACCAGGCCATAGCACGAGTACAGCATTATTAAGTCACTGAGGACATCGTTAGGGCATAAAGACGTCACGAGTGACACTCTTAGTTCTTATTGATTTCTCTAATGCTTTGAATGATGTTGGTCATGATATTCTCCTTGCAATTCTCTCTCACTTGCAAACCTCTTCTTTTTAACTGAATTCGTTTTCATCTTATCTTCGGAGTAGCAGGCAAGCTGTTCGTACTAAGGACAAAGGCGACATTCTTTCTCCTCTTCTCTTTTCATTGTTTATAAAGTTAATCTCTCCTATTCTTCTGAGTTCTCACCGCCTGTACGCAGATGATTCACATATCTATACGCAGACCAAGATAAGCGAACGAGATGACGCAATAAATAATATGAATGATGACCTGCAAGCGAATATTCACCTGGTCAAGTAAGTTTGGCATCTGCGTAAACCCTTGCAAGTGCTAAGCAATAGTAATGGGTAGTTTTCACGCCCTGTCATGGCTTGAATTAAATTCCATTACTCCCCTGTCTTACAACGGCACTGTAATAAAATTTTAATCACACGTTTTAAAATTGGGCCGTTGCATCGATAGTACGCTAAGTTGGCGGCCCTGGGTTGACTGCATTAGTTGCAAAATCATTGGCATCCTAAAGTTTTTCTATCCTCTTAAGCATTTATTTTCAATCCCAACAAAGAGTCTATTAGTAGAATCGATTATCTTTCCCATCCTTGATTGCTGATGTGTTTTACAGATATTAGTCAAAAAGTTCTTAAGAAATTGGATTGCTTACTTAACAATTGCATTTGCTTTATTTTTAACCCCCATTAATATAACCACATCACTTTTTATCGCAATATATAAAGATCGCTCACAATTCGCCAGTCTTGGGATCTTAGGATCCTCTCGACGCTCTACTCCATTTTTAATGATCCGTGTCCGCCTGGATATTTGAAATGTAAATTTCAATACCTGGGTGCTTCCCATAGTCGTTCAATATTCGATCTGGATACATCTTCGCTCAGACAGCAGACTGATTCTCGCCATTTGTTCTCACCACACTGGTTTCATGTCTAACTCTTTTACTCTTCGGGCAGTATGACTCTGGAACGCACTTTTTTCACATATTCAAAAAGCTCCCAATAAATTAACTTTTATGCGATTGGTTCGTAGCTTCTTTTTGAACTCTCCCCCTGTATCCTAACCTCATAACTAGCATTTTTTTCAACTAGTGTTTAAGAATTCATTATTATATCATTTTTGTTAATATTTAATGTGTAATTGTATTTATACATATGTATGTATATATAGGTAGTTGTATTTATACAATATTATGTTCTATTTGTAAAAGTATATTATCTGTTTCGTAGTATTACTCACAATAAATCAAATTGAACAATAATGTACCGCCTTTTACTGTTTCTGTACTCAGCTCTCTGGTTGACTGGTAGAGAATGCCTAAAAGCATTAAGTCCGCCATTTGTATTGTTTTGTGCAAAAAAATAAAAAATAAAAAAATATACTGGCAAACTAAAGAATTTTATTAAAGTTTATAAAATGTAACTTCAAATATACCTACGTCGTCAGGAAAGGCGAACACTCAAGGCAACAAACGCAAGTTCGTTAACGTACTCAGTTTGAGTATGGTGTAAAATTATACATTTAATAAAAAGGTTTTTAACCTAATAGCCACACTTTGTGTCCCTTGTTCGGCAGATTTACGATGTACTAAACCACAAGAGTCTTCTACACTCGGCGTCAAAAAAATCGCACCTCTAAGAAAATCACGTTCAAATGGCATTAACTCTGGATATGCACATGCAGTCGTATTAATTATAATTTTATTTAAAAGGTTACTTAATTAACTTAATAAAAAAACATTATTTTTCATTATCAAATAAAACCTAAAGCAACAAATAAAGGGTCACAAAAATTCTAAGGAAATTTTGCTGCTCGGGAGAGTCGCGAGTTGCGCTAACTTTGTGGGTATAAAGAGGTCAACACGGGTTCAATGTGGGTCATTCGCTATTAAACCGTTGAAGGGGACACACGCACTGATTTTACTGAAGAAAGAACATCTGGAAAATGGACACTACAGCTGATGAGGCCGCTCAAGTGGTTGCACTACTGCAAGCAGGGGTGCGGCAGTGTGATGTCGCCCGGCAACTGAATCTGAGCCGTTTTTCGGTTCGTAGAGTCTACCAGCGCTTTTTAGAGACCGGTGGCTATATCCGGCGACATGGGTCCGGTAGACGTCGCTGCACTTCGGAAAGAGACGACCGGTTCGTTGTGTCGTACTCTTTGAGAAATCGCTTCTCAAACGCTGTTCAGCTGCAACAGGAGCTCCAGGCAGTTCGCAGACGCACCGTGAGTGTATCCACGGTTAGAAGAAGACTGAAGGAGAAGAACATAGCAGCCCGCAGAGCTGCTACAGGTCCAAAATTGACTGCAGCGCACCGACGAGCCCGCTTGCAGTTTGCTCGCGACCACGTCGATTGGACCATTGAGCAGTGGGGAGCTGTTCTCTTCTCAGACGAGACACGAGTGTGTCTTTTCTGCAACGACCGACGAAGAAGAGTATACCGGAGGCAGGGTGAACGTTTCGCTCAAGCCTGCATCCAGGAGACGGTGGAATATGGAGGCGGATCCTGCATGTTCTGGGGCGGTATGTCGGCTGCCGGCAAAACCGACCTGGTCTGCGTCTCCCGGACCGGAGGTGCTCGCGGACAAGGGTCGCTGACTGCGCGCCGCTATATCACAGAGATCCTGGATGTGCATGTGGTCCCTTTTGCCGAATCTTTTGGCGAGGGGTTCACATTAATGCACGACAACGCTCGCGCACACACTGCAGCCATCGTGAACGACTTCCTGCGGAGGTCCCAAATTCCTGTGATGCAGTGGCCAGCGAGAAGTCCTGATCTGAATCCGATAGAGCACCTCTGGGACCATCTTAAACGTAAGGTTCGATCTCGGGATCCGGCTCCTTCGACTCTAGAGGAACTCCAAACCGCGGTGATTGAAGAATGGGGTCTTATCCCTCAAGAAGAGCTCCTGAAGTTGGTGAGGTCTATGAGGGACCGTATGGAAGCCGTCATCAGGGCAAGGGGGGGTAACACTAGATTTTGAGTTAATTTTAAGACACTTTTTGTACATTTTTTTTGTAAATTATCGATTATTAATTAGGACTTAATTAAGATTTTTTATTATTTTTCAAATTTTTATGCTTTTTGTATAATTTTAATTAAAAAAAAGATTGCACTTAATTGTTGTTTGATGCTCCTTTTTGTTACCTTTCTAATGATACCTAACACTATCCTCTATATAAGGTTTAGGAATTTTTGAATAAGATTTTTATAAGGTGCGATTTTTTTGACGCCGAGTTTATAAGCCGGCTTTTTGTCTACACAGGGGTTTCGTAAGGATACATTATTATGTGCAGCGCTAATATTATGCTTCAAAGTCCGTAATAACCCGTATGTCCCTGACTAAATTTCTGCTTTTACGATTGAATCATATACTACTCTTAATAGGCGCAGATATACAATTTCAAGAACGATAAGATATAGTTGTTTTTTTTATTTTATTTTTTTACCGTAAATAGGTAAGCTCTTGACCACTATCTCGCCTGATGGTAAGCGACGATGCGATCTAGGATGTGACTCGCCTGCCTAGAAGATACCTATTTATTCGTGACTTAAAGACACCTAAGTGGAATTTATCAGACAAAGAATTCCACTCTTTAGCGGTACCGATAACAAAGTTGGAACCAAAACGCATAGTGCGACTCTTTGGACTTAAGCATATAACGGTGGCGCCCATTTTATAAGTCTGGTTGTCCGATGAAAAATGGGGACGGCGGAACAAGGCTGTGCAATTCTACTGCGTGTTCTCCGAAATGTGTACTATAAAAACAGATAAACCTGCTACCTTCCGTCTATGCTGAGGCTTTTGAGGTTATTATAAAAAAGATTGTCATTGCCGATGAGCGCCTGGAGCTGGTATTGGGCGGAACCGTCCCAATGATGAGAACAGTACTCCATACACGATCGAACTTGCTCTTGGTAAAGATTGAGCAACTGTTCCGGCGTGTTTTTGTCACTCCTAATCATATATTACTAAACCACAAGGCAACTTTTTATCCTGGTTATATTATTTGTACCAGCTAATCGAAATTCACAACTGTTGGCAGCCTGTCATGTCTTTATCTGGCAAGTAAGAAATGCTTTTTAATCAGTTACTTTAAGGTCACCAGCTTTTCTAGCCGTTCTTATCGAGCATAATTTAGAATAAAAATATTGCAGCTGAACTGTCTCAAAGGGAAATAGTTGATCCTTTGTTTTTTAGTAGGTAGATGTATCTTAAACTGGGCAAGCTTATTATATACTATTTCAATAAATATATATACTATATATTTATTGAAATAGTATATATAAATATATATAATACTCTCTATAAAACTGTACAAGTATCCTACCATTTAGGAATGGCCTACTTCAAAAACTAAGGAGACAATTAATTTGCGGCTAATAAAATAATTAAGTAAAACATCAGCAAGAATTTTGTTAAGATTTTGTACGGCACAGCCATCAAAATGTAATATAATAAAAATGTTTTTCGAAAGATAACACTGCCCATCAAATTTAATTTTTATAAAAAAATTCCAAGAATATTATTTTTACGTTTGACGTATTATGGTGTGATTATTTCAAAAATCACACTAGTATTTGCGTAGCAGCTCTAGTTTTCGCGATTTTTTTTATTCTACCCGCATTTAAGATGACGGTGCATTATTCGTCAATTTTAAACGGGTACATTAAAAAAGTCACAATTAAAACAATGGCTACGAAGGGAAGACGTTATTTAAACGATCCAAATTGTTTTTGTGTTATTTGTGGCTTATATACCTTCGCAAATTATCGTAAATCGATCACGACCTTCGTTGAATCTGCGTATTTTAACTACTTTGGAGTGATTATTTGCAATCTGCAGAAGCCATGGGTGTGTAAATACGAATCTAATGACACCTTTCAAGCTAAAATCCATCGAGCCGTTCAGGCCGCAGAGCGTGCCAAACAATTATATATACAGACTTTCGAAAAACATAACACTTCCTCTGGCGGGTGTGGTAAAACTGACTTTCATTCTTATTAATATTAAACTCGTAGTAGCTCCGGTATTAATGAGTGTTATTTCGAATTTTTGATTGAAAAGTTTGTTACTTAAACTTAACTTTGCAAATCTCCTTTACTCATAATGTGACGGTGTTTTAAGAATAGAATCTAAGAATTCATCAAATATCACAAGTTGTACCGTAACATCATCAGGCGACCTTAAATTCCTAGATTAATGTTTTTTTTCTTGAGAGAAATCAAGCCATATTGGCTTTTTTGCCCATAATTAAACTGTAAAAAACTTGTTTAATTTTTTTTTATTTAGGATTTGTTCGCTCTTGATCCCAATCAAGCCCGTCGGCCAAGACAGGATCCACGATGGAACCCAAAAGGTACCTATTCACCCTGGCTTATAAGTTCATATTCTTAAAATGGACAGGTTATAAGTCCTCGGAAAGACAGACGCAGCAAGAGAGTTCCACTCCTTTGCTTTGTGCATTATGACGGATATTGAGAAGCGATTGGTGCGACAGGTAGGAATAGCAACCAAGAAAGGAGATGACGCTATGAGCAAATGCAGCTCTCGAGCACACTCCTTAAAGTACAGTCTGCAGTCTGTAGTCTGTACAGTCTGTCTGACTGACAGACAGCAAGGCTTTGTGGCGATGAGCTAAGGTGTGAAACTTTCTCTTCACAAATTTGCTGTCATCGATGAGCCTCTCAGCTATGTGCTGAATCGTGTCCAGTGCAGCAAGTTGGTAATTTGCTGAGCCGTCCTAAAGATGGCTGCAATATTTCATGCAAGATCGGACTTGAGATGCCTTTAGATAGTTGCAAGCCTGTGTGTCAATCTAAAACATTTTACCGTTGCCGTGTTTGTACATATATGAAGTTTGTACATATTATTGTATTTATGAACATGAATATGCATTCATCTTTTCAAAAAGAAATGTGATAATTTTAAGTCGGCTATTTTGCACAAATTTAAGAAGTTCACAATTTCTAACTCGAAAGGTGTTAACTATACTGTGAATTCATTCCTTAGCGATAAATTTTAGATATGTAATTATTTTTATTTAATAACATTGTATTGTATTGACTTTTAGACTTATTTAATGTCTATGTTTTAACTTTATTATGATGAAATTTGAAATTTTAGTGTAATTTTTTTTTGACTTATTGCTATTTTTTTTATACTTTGTATTATTAAAAATATTGTTAACATTTTTTTCAATATTTGCACACTATTTGCATATGGTAGACATGTTACGGATCATTTTATGCTTAAGACCTTTGTTATACCACATGTTTTTGCAAATACACAATTTGATTGATTGATTGAGCTTTATAGAGATTTTAAAGCTGTCCCGGCGTGAAATATCGCTTGACTTTATTTAGGACGGCCAGCTTTTTAGCTGCAATTTGAGCCTTGGACTCGATGTTGGCACCGAAGTTGAGGTCTGAAGACAACTCTATCCCAAGAAGCTCGAGGCTGTCGGTCACAGGTACAGATGTACCTCGAAAAGTAGGAGTGATGTGGATGGAATTCCTTTTTGCTGTGAAAAGAAACGCTTTTCGGCACTCTATATCCTTTTTTGTCGTTTGTCTTCTTTAGTAAGTGACAAGCACTATCACAACGTGACGGAGCAGAAGAAATTACATTGCCATACAATATATACACGGTAACATTGTTTCCCACGTAAAGAAGAATGCCCATCTGCTTGTCTCTTGTACATCGAACAGTAAGTTTTTAACTCTCACAAAACGCTCTAAAATACTTTGCTTTAACTTCGATGGCCAATAAGACATGAAAAAATGGGTTTTGACCGTGTTAGCGTGCTTTGACGGATTTTTTCACTATTATTCTAGCGTTTTGCTTTTAATTTTCTTCCTTTTCACATGCATGACATGCATGCATCTCAAGACGATCTTGCATACACGTCATTTATAACTTGCATTATGAAAAATAATGGGATTCGCCAATCAACTGCCAGCACGTAGTTAGCACGTCAGTCGCATGCATCGACAAAATAAATGATCATGCATGCATAACAACACATTAAGCATAGCATGCTGCAGTACCATCTAGGGATCACAGATTCACCATACATTATAATGTCGGATTTTATACATTAAACGTTAAAAGATGGCATTCAAATGAAAGCATTAAAATACTTACATCCCGCTCACACCCGACCGTTTCATAGACAGATAAAACTCCAATGTATATAAAAACACATAAATGAAGGGGAACAATATTCGTTTGGTGAAATTTGTACAGTTTCTTTAATTTTACCCGGTGAGCTACAGAAAAACAGTTTTTATAAATTTGAAACTACGCTTAGGAACCTAAAAAATATGGTAAAAATCAGGATGTTATAAAATCATTAAAAGAGATAACAGAGTCCATACTGCGATGGGCGTTCTCCTTTTACGTTGTGAATCCATGGAATAATAAAATCTTTAAATTATTATTCTGTATTCAAGAAATACATACCTACTCTTTAATGTTTATATTAATTAGGAGAGCCTGTTATAAGGAATCAACGCAAAAGCGTGTGAAATTGGAAAAGAGAATCGGAAACAAAATTAAAATTACTGCGTTCGAAGGGAAGCAAAATCGCTGTTATTTATTGTCGAGTATGTTGGGTGTTGTAATAGGAAAGTTGTTTTACAAATTCATTAAATAAAATTCTTGTTCAGTTCACCCACGATCGTATCGCATCGTATTTATGTGATGTGCTCCATTTTTCGCGAAAATAAGTGCAATATTATCAGTTTTACGAATCTTTTTTATGTTTTTTTTCCTATCTTTACCATACATTTGTAACTGATGAAAATCTGAATTCAAATTATTTGGGTGATTTCTATACACTTGTGTGTGCAGATCACATACACACAGACACACAAATATTGTTGAGCCGGCTTCTCTAATCTCTTTTTTCTATATATCCAATTATTTCAAACAAGCAGTTCTTGTGTATAAAATTTCCCCTATCTCAGAAGCTGTTCTAACGATGTATTTATTTATATTTAAGCATTAATTTACTTTATATTAAGATTAAGCCTATAATAACAACAACTGATCATACTTACCTATTTTATCCTACCTGAGGGCTCGGATGTGTGGTTGTTTTTATAGGCGTATTTTAACTCTTTACATAATGCTTTGCGTTTGAAGCTTGCTCATATTGACATCTTGTATATATTTTTAAACTTTGACAGACCTATTGAATATTTTCTAATATATCTTGAGTAATGGTGTAAACGCTGTATATTTCCATACTAGTTACTTATGTATTAAAATGAATCACATTTTTAAAGCAATTTTTCATAAAATAAAAAATCACTTTCCCTGATAGCGACAGTTTACGGATTCAATCCTATCCGACACTTGGGACTAATATTTTTTTCTAGTTAAATTGCTATAAATTTAACATGTGTTTGCGTTACATAATATTAAAAATTGTGTGTACGAAGTTCAGGGAAAATTTCTGTACTAGTTTATTAAAAGTTCGGTAAAGAAAATTGTATTAGTATTATTCTGATGACCTAGCGATTATCATAGAGTGAAATTGTAACTTAGCGTGCTATAATATTGTAGTAAGCCAGATAAAGTTCCGTATGGTAAGATAAGTTATCTGCGTGATTAATTATTGAAAATGGAAGTCATTAATGTAATCCAAGAAGCAGAAATCTGAAAATTTGGTACATGAGGTAAATAAATAGTATTATAGTTAGGTACGGTTTTGGTCGGATTAATGCAGAAAAACTATCTTTTCTTTTTCTTAAAAGCTCCAAAACTAACACAGTTTTTCGACGAAACCGACTTCCTAATGAGTCGGAAAAACAGTTGTTTCAAACATTCAGGTCTGGCAAGAACAACATCACATCAATCAACCACAAATTCTTAATTGATTTATATGTTAAATATTTGTGTAACATACTTAAGTATAGTACATAAACTATAGTACATATTATGAACATAGTTATATTTTTTTACAATCATCATCGTGTGGATTTCTCTTCCGTCGGAAGAATGGGCTGCACTCCATCCATGCGGTTCCATATTGGTGGGTGCTAACGACCCACTGCAGTCAGTTAATGCCTTTATTCCTTTCTCAAGCAAGGAAAAGTTTAAAATCTTGCATTTTTGGTCACCCACTTAAAGACCCACCCTTAGGAAATTTGCTTAATATCCGCAAACTGTTTCAAGCCTTATAAAACTTGCCTTTTATTTTATTTATTCTTATAAGACTAGGCAGTTCCATGTTCTTTTTTTAATAGTGGGTGGCCTGTTGATCAGGTGTGTACTAAACAGGCATTGTTTTAGCGATTTGTGTTTTAAGGGAACAGTAAATCTAAGGCCAAAGACCTACCGAATAAGCGTATTTAAGTAGCGTTTTCTTAAAATAATATTTGTCAAAATTTAATATTACATAAAATATAGGTACCAAGTGGAAGTCCTTTTAGCATATTTTGGTTTGATGTTTTATTTTAATCGTATATACATTAATCCATACTAATATTACAAATGCGAAAACAAAGAGTTGATTGGATTTCGATAAAATTTGGAATGGAGGTTGCTCGATCCCCAAGCTTATTAGGCTTTTTACTCGCCGGAAGAATCACATGTTCCCTCGGAAATGCGTACGACCCTAATTTCACGCGAACGTAGTTGCGGGCAACCGCTAGTTATTATATGAAAATGTATTTAAATATCTGACTTATAAATCTTGAACAATGTACATATAAAGGTAGCGAAATTCAAAATACTTCATCCTTTACAACTTTCAAACTCAGAGTTAACTATGTATTATTATTAATGAAATAAATGTAATAGACAGGCTGATTTTTTATGTTATTAACGTATAAGTAATAATTATTACTTCTCGTGATTTGAAGGCAAATTTTTTTACTATAATTTGTAATTCAAATAAACCTGTATTGTGATTTGAAAAAATCTTTACCTAATGAATTTAAACCTAATAAACTAACTAATTTAAACAGTAATTTTAAAATAAAAATTAGTATGTATATAAATGTTGCTCTTTAGAACTATTTACTTGTAAAATATGTAACGGGTGTTTCTTCGTGCTTTGATCATATTGATCGAAGTCTTCGTGATCTAGAAACAAACAACGTTCATAATTTCACACATAGAATGGTAGAAAGAGGGACATTGTTTATAATGATTCGATTGTCGGACCGATTGTGCGGGTGATTCAAAATTAGTGGACAGTATTGCGGTATGAGAAAATTAATGTCGACAAGAAATATGTGAGGAAGATGAAGGGGGCACGATGCGTGCCTATCGTGCAAATAATGCGCACACATGTTTTGTATGCCATACTCACTGCAGTGTGTATTATTTTTATTTTGATGAATTTAACATTTCTTAATACATCCTTTTCTATAAAAACTTTAACTGTGCCAATTGCCACTCCTCTATTTGTACTCTTTTCTCAAAACGAGATACAAATACAATTTTTACTGTTTGATCTTCAAATTATGTTCAACTACTATTTGTAGTATAATTGTATTAATCAAACTATCGCCATTATTGCCAGATTAACGCATAAAGAATTCCCCGTGAAATAACGTAGTAACACAAATAAACTAAAGCAATATGATCTTCCCGAAAAGCCCATAGAGCAGTAACAACACTATCTGTCTTACGAATGGCTCGTATTCATCAGGTGCTCACTCAACCACGGCGCGCTAATAGAAAACATATAATGTATCAAGACCCTTTTGATGGCAAAACGTTTCCTACAGCTTATTTACAATTATTGCTATATCAAATTGTATCTTAGCTCTATTAAGAAAGAGGTCCACCCCAATCCTAATAGAATTAAGAACCAACAATGATCATCTGTATTAATGGTTAAGTAAATAAAATTGTCACTATTGAATCTCACTATCATCATCTTAGCCAAAAGATTTCCACTGCTAGAAGGAAACCTCCCACAATAATGGGGCGTATCCATAGTTATATTCTCTACGCTTTGAAGGCGAGTTAAAGGACGCAGTAAAGGAATATACAAAATTGAAAAACGTGTATGTAGATTATTCAGTATTATTAGTCATCTTTAAGATACCTTTAATGTGAAAGGTTGTTGCTAATCTAATGTGCCAGAAACCACATAAACAAACAGCCACAGCCTGTTCATTCTAAGTGAATATAAACTGCTTTTTAATTTTGAATTTAAATAAAGAAATTGTTTCGTAACTGTCGTTAGAAATGATTGTTAAAATCAGGGGATAACAAAATAAGAAAATCCATTTTTATTGGACAAAAAAGACAAAAGAAAATAATTGCACTCAAGAAATACCTAACAGCTTAGAATATATTTCTAAATTTTATAAAGAATATTAAATAAACGTGAGAGAAGTCTTATAAAATATGAACTCAGTATCAGCTATTCTGGAGTTGACCTATGATGCAAATAAGGACCAATTTCTCTGTTGCGTCGGGTTATAGCAAATGTATGGAATTTTCTCACATCGGTATTTAAATAAAACAGAAAGGGTTTCTCGGCATCTAGAAAATGTGGTTTATCGGCCGCAAGCACGTCATTAACTATTGGGAACGGGTTATATCAAACACAACTGGCATACCAGACTTGCGCATCTTGAAACTAACTATTAGATAAATAATATTGTACAGTATTTACTTCACATTCAGTTAAACATTTAACAGGGAGATTTATCAAGCAATTCTTAAAAGATGAAGCAAGAAAATTGTTTTACATACCGAGTCTAAAAAAAATAAGAGCTATTAAATTTTATTTTAGTTTAGCGTTGAGCGTGGATTGGAATTCTTTTAATAAATAAATAAAAAAAATAAAAACTTACAGTTTTTATATAATGGAGATTCCAAGACTGGGTCTGGCTCTGAAATGAGACTGCCAAGTATTAATTGATCAAGCCAAACCATCCAAACAAATAGACACCAATAAATAATGGTTATGATGTTTCAAAAGACCGTCCACTGCAAGACGGATAATTTTTTTTACCGCATAAAACGTTGAATGCATCTTAGTAAGTTAATGAAGTTTAGTCGTATAAGATGTGGTGACGCTCGATTTTATAAAGTCTTCTGCATGCTTTCTCACATCTTGCTTTTTCTACATGAAAAATAAATAATCCTTGAAAAACAATAAAAATCGATACAATGATTAAATCAAAATATTAAATTCAATTAATTTTATCACACATAATAATGCCCGCATTCTACGAGCGTTTTTTACGAGTATATGTTGAAAATATAAAATAATACTTCATTAAAACTGCTGTCTTATTTTTGTTTTTAGCGGTTATGTTTCATAAATTCATCAGTAATACATACTACCGATTTTACACAACAGAAATGTATCCATCAGTTTCAATTTAGAATTCGCATATTTTTTATTTGGCAAAATTAAACAAAACAAAGGTAAACTCAATTTTATTTTTTTCTGTTATTTGACAACACTGTTAACGAGTGGTTATTTATTCAGCCATTGTCGTGAAGATTAGTATGCATAAAGGCTTACATTTTTTTCACACGATGATATATTTTATATCCGTAAATATATTTAGCTTTTTATCATTTTGTTGAACATTGTATCTTTTCACAAGATAATACACACTGCTGCATGTACTCGTGCATGTGGTCGGCGGTTGTGGTAAACATTGAATTTGTTGGTTACGTGGTGTTGTGCGACAAACTTAATTACTTGTGTTAATTTATTGGAGCTCCGTACTGATGTGGCAGACTAAATTCACTTATGAGATGCCGTATTCGGTACTGGTTCGTCAGTGAGTTTGTATTTAATACAAAACGACAAGTTGAGTAAAGCTGGAATATGAAGCCGACATCGTTCCAAGTGGAAAATTCCACCAAATTTCAAATTCAAATTCTTCTGTAGTTGTAATAGTTTCTTTCTATTGTTCCTGTCTAATAAACAAATTCAATTTTATAGGAATAATTGCTTAATTTTTACATTTATTATACAAAATACCATCTTTCTGTAGATAACGTTTCAATATTTACGTTATGCTTTTTGAAAACCTGTTTAAATGTATTCATAGAAACGTACAGTAAATCACTTCTTATCATGCCAGTTCATTAATTTTATTATAGTTATGAATTAGGTGTTGAAAGTCTAGCACCTCTGAAATAGTTGGCCGATGTCCATAGGAAACGGTACCTTGTCAACGTCGACCGGCTGAATCACGAAAATATTTAGGAAAACAAGTACCATTAATAATTTAGGTTGTCATAAAATCTGTATTTTGTATATTTCTAGCTAGCCATAATCAGGATGAAAGTTATTATTTATCTATACTCACATTATAAACTTTTGTAACTCCGCAACTAATTATCCGATTTAAACAACCTGTCATCAATATTTAGAATTATCTCAGGGTGATAATTTTCAACATATTATACCGTTATATAAAATGGTTTTCTGCTTGAACTATTTTATAACTAAAATCAAAGTAAAATGGTCGAAAAATGCTAAAAAATATTTATATTATATCTATAGAGAAGCTGTAAAATACAAAAATGCTATAAAAAAAGTTTGCAACTAGGAAACATGAAGATAAAAAGTTTATATTCAATATGAGCTACTACAATGCCTTTATTGAAAGTCAAATATATATGTCAAGGTTAATCCCTAAAATTTATAAAATATAACTAAAAGAAATATTTAAATTTAATTTATCACAGATATATTTAAGTAACCTTAAATGCTTATAAATTTAAATTTGCTGGTCATCTAGGAATTCTTTTAGTTTTTACATATATAACATTGTTTGGTCAAATAATTTAGAAACTGCGAGCGGATTTTTCTAAAATAGGTTACGTTAGAATAGTCTCGAGGCGTAGTCGCGTGGTATGAGCGAGGGCAAGTTTGTAAAGATGGTTTTATTTGGATCTTTCTGACTATTGGACGCATAAACTAAAAAACAGATTTTAATAAAACTTTTTAGTTATGTTTATTTAATTACTTAGAAGACCAATAACAATAACTAAATAGATTAACAAAAAAATAATGACGCTTAGTCATTAACAGATGCTCGGGACCCTCGCAGATAACCATTAGATTAACACAAAGGCTATAGGGGAGGAAACAGGAAAAGTTGGGGAAGCGTAATATAAAAATTTACTGTCGTTAAGATATCACAGATGACGCTTTTACTTTTTCTAATACTGTTTTCCAAAACGTGTTAACGCGCTGAATTGTGCATACGTCATGGTGTCGGTAATAGAATATAATAGCACTAACTTTCCATACTTCAGGGTGATTTCACCACATACCTACTTCTCGTAGACTGCAAAATCGGCAGCAGCATTTTCCATATTACAGTATTTTGCTGCTATCTCCAGCGCGCTTACCAAACATGGAGATTATAACAAAACTCCCCATTTTAGTGACTCCTATCTTGCATAGATGACTTTAACTGATATGATGACTGTTTTTTGTTTCAACCATATTTCGCCTTCAGCACAAGAGCTAAGTGAAAAGATAAACTTATGAACAGAGTTATAAAAACTAAAAATATAAGCGTTAAAGGCGCGTGGACAAGCAGGTCAAAATAATAAAATAGAAGAAACGTTGTTCTCATATTCTAAAAGTCATTTTCACCATTTAAAGTCATCTAGTTTAAAAGATTTATCACCTTTTTTTTTGTTTTTAACAAAAGAAGTGCCACTCGTGTATTTTTCCTTTCGACACGTTTCACTGGCGAGAGAAAAAGCAATATACGCCACAGCACACATGAACTGAATATGTAGTTACGTAATTTATATCAATTTAAAATGATCCAGAGGTATTAGTCTCTCAGTCACGGGATACATACGGCACACGAAATATTAAACCTGAAAATATAATGTTGGCAATCATTGCGTAAACAGTTATGAGTTATGTACTAAGCTTTGCATTAGAATAGGCATTATTTTAAAACTCCTTCATCATCGTGAAGGTGCAGCGAGATATGTTTGATCAAAGTTGTTTAGAAAACACAGTACAATTTTATTGTTACAGAAATATAGTGTTATCCCCTTTGCATTATTCAAAAGAGGTTATAGCATATTTGCAACAAATTAATCTCATATAATAGATCAGGGTCGATAATTGTTGAGACCAAAAAAATTATAGTAGGATGTAACCCATCGGAAAAGGCAGAGAATATAACAAAAATTAAGGAAAAATAATTCACGTGCGATCATAGGTCGGTAAGGGGGAGAGGATGAGCTTTTAAGGGGAAATAACGGTCTATCTTGATTTCCTGCAAAACTACAAGGCCAACGAAAAAAAAGTTAAATGGCAAAGTTGTAGGTAATAAAAAGATCTACAACTTTTGTATTTACACTTTTTTCACATAACCTCAAAATTTATGTAAAGAATTCAAATAACTAAGTTTTTGGTTTTTTATTTTTATCTTTTGCAAAAAAAGATTTTTTTTTTTTCACTAAATTTGGTAAAACCTTTCTTTTTATGTTCCAAATACACAGTAATTTTTTTGATTAAAATATTTATTTTTTCATCTCATTTTGACTTAATATCGAAAATTCATCCTAATTTCAATCGAAAATTCTCACGTCAAAATATCTACTTTTTTGAAAAAGTTTGTGCTTTTTGTTCGTTGAAATCTCTAGTTTCTGATGGTATAAAAATATATACATCACTTTGGTAAATGTACTCAGAAAATGCAAATAATGAAAAAACTCGATTTTTTTATAATTATGTATAATTTTGAGCTTTTTATTAACCCAGATATGCCTGAAACTATTTTTATCTTAGATCTTTGGAAAAATATAAAAAAAAATTTTCACTTGCAGAAAAGCTGGAAAATTGGTGACCCATATATGGGTCGGTCGGCATAAGCACTGCGTTTAAGTAAACGCTTAAGTAATAAATAGAAATTGACATAAAACGCTTAAAATTGAAACAATTGTGTTTTCTAACTTTCTATTAGTTTATTTATTATAACGGGTATTGATAATATGTATAAATATTACTGTGTAATATTTTAAAACACGTTTTTGGGATGTAAATGTATGTCACATTCTACTCAAATGTGGCTAGTTTTTGATATATTTTATATTTAAGATCATTACTAACATAAGATCCCCAATGTGGTCGAGACCGTATGAATCTCCAAGCTGCTTTTTGTTATAGGATAAGACCCGCGTTTTGTGAGAAACCTTTCTAAAAAGGCTCTTGTGACTGACCTGCTAAAACCGAGATGATCAAAATCTCCACCGTCACTACGGAATATTGCCACATAATATGTTATGCCATTTCAATGCTATTACAGAATAGAGGAAACTAACATTTTTTGCCTGTGATAGAAGTTCGATATAGACCTATATTCAGATCGGAAAGATCGACGCCTCCTATGTTTATATTATATATTTTGACAATTTGAGAAAAATGCTTCGTTTTTTATAGTGAAAAGTGCGTTGTTTGTTCTTGAAAAATACCTTTGAGTTAACCTAATAGAGGCCTCATTTTAGTAAATTTATCATTTTGAATCAGTCCCGCCACAGTCAGATATGTTTTCCCAAAACATACAACGGGTTTGTATAGAAACATATCCACTATAAAGAAATATTTCAACGAAACATTTTTCAGTTTAATTATGGTTACATTACATTTTTTTAAACATTTAGATTCGTATAATCCCCTATAAAGTTTATTACCATGCCATTGAATAATTGATTAAAGTAATTTATAACGTATTTAGTTTTTTGGTCTTTCCAGAGGTTGGAAACCAGAAAACTAGTATTATTTGTGTTTATTCCTCCAATAGTAGGCCTTACGTAGAATAAAGGCGAAGAACTAACTTTTAAAGATATAGATGTCATTGGCTTATGAAAAAGATTTCTTTTGTTAACTGGTCAAAGGAATGTTATCATCTTCACTTTCCTTATCAGATATAGACCAAATAGCACACAAAGCCTCTGCAATGCACGTAGAATAGTACTAGGTAGATTATGTATAGTAATAGCACCCGCTTCCTCAGAATCTCTATTTGCGTTACAAAGTGGTTCAAATGTAATTCATTATGGAGCTAGAAAATTATTAACATCTAATTCACTTAATATTTTGAAAATATTCTGAAATAACAAACTACAACTATATTCATTTAAAAGTTAAAAGTACTATATTTGTGCCGACGGACCCATCTATGGGTCCATGGAATGCACAGCTGAATAAAAGGGTAAAAATAAACATAATTTTTATTTTCTTTACAATATGAATATTACCAAAGTAATATACTTTCTAGTTTCACTACTGTTTTTTTTAAATAATAACGGTAAATAAATATAAACTTACTTTTTTGAGGATATGTTTTACAATTTTCGATTCACAATTTTTCCGCCGCAAATAACAACTAGTAATATTTTGATTTACTATGTTACTTGTCATTATAAATAACAAGTACCTCTTAAATTTTCTAAAAATATGTGTATTTTGTTTTTAACGTATCAAAAAAAGACGGTAGATTTTTTAAATTCTTAATACCCATACATGGGTCGGTAGGTTTAAGTGGGTTAAAATTTACACTTTTATTACTCGAAAAACATAAGATTTCATGTAACATTGATATACAAAAAAATTACAAATCCACAAAACATCGAAATTGCAAAAAGCATTCGAAAATAGTTGTTCTAAATATAAAAAAAGGATTTAAAGGGGATTTCATCAAAAATGTGACAACTGCAATTTTTTTTCAGTAATAAGGTTAATTAATAAAATTCTTAGTATTTTCATATGCTGTGCGACCGCCTTTTCTTTCAGTTCTTTTGTCATAAAAAGCAGACTTACAAGCAGTGCGATAATGCGCTTTTACTGCGACTAAATCAGGCACATTTCTCAAACGAACTAAAATGTTAGTTATTGAAATCATTTAATGTGTTATTATTTTGAATATACTGTAATATATTATCTCTTGTATCGTTACTTGGACACATGAATTTTTTTTTTTAATATTTCTATTGCTATTGCTGTCTCATCATTATATTGACTTTGACAAGTTCGATGAAAAAAATCTGATGTCAAAGTCTCAAATTTTTTGTATTTATTGTCTATTCTTTTCTTGCTAGTTTTAGTATTGTCGATTCAAAGCTGCTTTTTTGTTTTATACACTTGCTTATCATCTGTATTATTGCAAATTATACAAACAGATTCATCCATACTGATAATCTGAAAAGACAAAATCAAATTAATAAAGCCTTTACAGTTTTATCATGAATATAACTAAATTTGTTTGTGCAAAATAAACGAAATCTTGTACTAAAACATCATTCGATTTTATTTTTTTACGACAAACAAGAAAGGTACAGATTTAAATACAGGTAGTATTTACCTTGCTATGAAGATTCCAAGAAGTTCTTTAAAGTAAATGAGTCACAATTCTCTTCAAGTAACTCTACCAGCAACGTGTTTTTTTTTACCAACGATGTTTTTCACTGCTCTGTATCTCGAATATAGGCAAACGGTTTTTACAGCTGCTTCGAAATAACAGGTAGTAAGGCCCAGACCTTCATAGCCCATTCCCCACTTCTCTATGAAATACCTTTTAACGGGCTAAAATTATCCGAAGTCACTCAGGTATATAAAGCAATCTTAAAATAGCAATAAATAGGTATCTATGCATATAATTTAAAAAAGATTCTACAACTTTCTGAAAATATTGTAGATGTCTTATTAAATATAACCTTTATTAACTTATTTGGTTGTTAATCTAATGATAATGATCTCACAAAAATAAATACGATACGCGTAATTAATAGAATCTTCAGGCATTCATGTTTTGCTCATACCATACTAAGTTACAGCGCTTTACCCATACTATAATACATTTAAAAATAACAAGTTTGGCCTTCCTAATACAATTTAGTTCATCGCTGATACGGTATAAAGATATTGACATGATCTATTAGTTCAGTTCCTGTTTATGGCAAATATAACAATATTGATGAACAAAGTGAAACTCGTGAGTCGCCACAATATTCTAATGTGACTTTACAAGTCGTATCCTCCAATAATAATAACAAGAACTTTAGTTCTTAGTTTAACAGTAAATTATTTTCAACAAGGCCTACAACGTCAAATTAATAACGCTGATTCCATATAAAGCGGATAATGCTTTCAATCCAATGAATTCAGTTGGATCGAGGATTGGTACTTGCGTTGTTTTTTTGTATATAGGAAATTAAGCTTTTTAATACTAAATTTAAATACTATAGGAAATTAAGCTTTTAAACCGTCAAAGTCAGTAAGTTACTGTCTATTGTAAGAACTATATCAGTATTTTTTGGCGTGATAACGTCTTATAAATCGATGTACGCCGGCTGCACGCACGAAGAAGCATGATTCATTGTCACGTTCCATCATTGTCACTTTCCGCCTGAGCCGAGCGTGCAAGCGAGAACGTGGAACAAGTGATAGAGAGGCACGATCAACCTAAGCGTTCGGCTTGTGACGCATTTATCTCTCTTCCACTCCATCGGCCGATGCGTCCGAGAAGAAGAGTGGCAGCGGCAGCACATACGTAAACTGTTTTGTCAAATATTTATAAGTGAAATGAAAAGTTAATGTGGTTTCCATTGTTTATTACAACAACAATTGCTGTAAAAGGGTTATTATTTCTTGCATTTTAAGAATTTCATTAGAGATATTATCTCATATGTAGTGCAGTAATAATAGGTTATGTTACAATTTTGACTAAAAAAATATTATGAATCATATAAAGGATTGTATAAAGAGTCAAATGCGGAGGATCTTAACTATAATAAATGTTTATAAGTTGTAAGTAAATATTATAGCACATTGTTACTTGTAATTAATCTGCATAATTTAAGTAAAAAAAATAATAATTAAGAATGCAAATAAATGTTAATTTATCGAAAAAAATGTAACTTTCAATAAACTCCTTCTTTTGATTATAAAAATAAAATAAAAATATAATGATAATTCAGTGAAAAAAAATTAATTCAATTCAATTCATAAAAGTATGCAATTTTTTATCGTGTTTTGTTATGATGATCACGTAAAATTATCGGTCGTAAACCGAATTTGCAGACAACAATTTTTTTTCAGAATACGAAGGATTTTTTTCCATAGTTCTAATTTATTTAATCAATCCTGAAAGTTAATCGATGCGTGTTTAAATGCCAAAGTATTAGTTAGCAGTACCTATAAAATTGAAAGTCATATTAGAATATAAAAAGTTGTAGTACAAACAAGCTTATTTCTTATTTAATATTATCAAATAATCTAATTTATTCTCAAACAATTTTATGTTATTTATTGCACTGAATACCTTAGTTCAAGTAAAATACTTTATGTAACTGGATTGAGCGGAACTAAATCATACCAACAAAAAAATTTAGATACATGTAATAAAACAAAGGCAGCAATCTGTTTAACGACATTCCATTGTGTTTATAATGATCATCGTCACAGACTTATAATTAGATTGAATTTCTTTTATGGCTCTCGACGGAATATGCAATCATGTTACTGTAAGTAATTGCAATCACGCAAATCATAATAATGTCTATGTTATTTTTACCATGGTTTGTTACAATGTTGGCGTTGATTAGTTACTGAAAAATAAGCTTTAATACCCATGGAAGTATTGTACTTTACATATTTTCTAGATCGATGTTAATGAAATATATAAATCAATACCAAGAATGATGCTTTTATATTATAACGACCTTAATGGGTATGCATCTTCTTCCTCGGCACTTCATTTACTGTGAACGAATGAGGCACAGATTTGTTTTATTCATTTATATATTTTTAAGTGATCACGAATTTTATTAGGTTTTCTTTGTTATTTGCTTATGTTATCAAAAATAAAAATCTTATCCGCTATAAGACATTATAAATTATTTTAAGAATACCATACCTTCCTCTTATTTTCCTTTTTGAGTCAATAACACTGTCAAAGAAGGTGAAACCCTATCGATACCGACACATTACAACAATAACAGGTTTTTATGGTATGTGACATACGAGTACATATTATAACAATAACAGTTACTTGTTATTGTACATCGATATCGGTAAGGTAGGGAAAACCCCATTGTTTTCAAATATTGTATTATTGCTTATATTTTTCGGCGAATTGATTTCGGCGAATCAAGGGTGTGCCCGTAGTGAGTCTGGATGTCCAATAGAAAAAAGTAGATGGCGAAAAAAGTTTTTAAAATTAAATTAAAGAAGATTTGAAAGATTTAAAATAATAAACGCGTTCCAATTTCAAAATAATTAAAAAGTTAAAAAAGAAAAGGTTTTATGTAACAGTATTTATGGCCAGACTAATAACACATGATACACATCTATGTATAATATCACGTGACATTACATAGATATGTAAAATTAGATATGTAAAATTATATATAAAAAAAACCCAGGACTGAGATACAAATGCGTACGTATTCATCACACCAATATCTACCTCTTTTAGAAGTCAAACCCAAGTATTGTTATATTTACCACAAACTGAAGCTGATCTAATAAATATTACCAATATCTGTTATTCTGTATCAGCGATGAACTCAATTGTGTTAGGTGGGCCAATCTCGTTATCATCAAAAGGTAAAGCTCTGTAATTCAGTATGGCAAAAAATATTATTTTTTATTGTGAAAGGTCTTGACCGCTAGCACGCCTAATGGTAAACGAAAATGCGATCTAGGAGGCGAAACGCCTGCCTAGAAGATACCTATTCACTTGTGTCTTGAAGACCACTAAATTGTATTTATAAGGAAACACAAACTCTGGCAAAGAACTCTACTCTTTAACGGTACGTATTACAAAATTCGAACCAGAGCGCTTAGTGCCACTGTTTGGTTTATCAACGATATAATGGTGGCCCCTATTTGTAAATCTGGTTGTCCGATGAAAAAATGGGGACGGTGGAACAAGACTGTGCAATTCTGCTCCACACTCTCTGAAATGTATCCCATTTAAAACGGATAGACTAGCTACCTTCCGTCTACGTTTAAGTCTTGTCACTTATTATTCAAAATATCGTCAGCCGATGCCTTGCCGATGAGTTTCTTGGCCCTCCTCTCAATAGTCAAAATTGAGAGTTGGTGCCGAGAAGCACAAGATAGTCAGTGATCGGAACGAATACACCTTGGAAAGTAGGTGTAAAGTCAAAAAGATTCCCTTCGGCGGAGAAAAGAGACGCCTGGGTCTTTGTTGGATTAAACCTTATCATGTTGGCATTGCCCCTTTCGGAGACTGCCTGCAGAGATAGGTTCATGCGGCTGAACATCGCTTCAATATGGATCTGTTCTGCACTGGCTCGTGCATCAGACACATAGATCTCTACAACCATGCTGTCATCTGCGTACCCTAAATTACCGGGTATAAGCAGTTTATTAAAATGAAACAGAAAAAGTGTTGAAGAGAGTACGCCGGCATTGATAGCCAAATGATCAGATCATCTACCATCAATGACAACCAGGATTGACCTATCTCACAAGAAGTCCGATATCCAGATACAGTAGAACAAACAAATCTGTGGGAAGTCCATATGACGGAAACTTGCTAATAAGGCTTTCATGCCACACCCTGTCAAAAGCCTGTGCGATATCAAGAGAGACGGCAAGCGCAACACCATACCTCTCGATGACTTCGACTTGACTGGTGTGTGATAGAAAAACTCCAGTAGACCGTTTTCGGTGAAACCCAAATGGTCGGTCACTAAGGAGGTCATTTTCTTCTTGTTACGACAGGAGCCAATGGTTCAGTACAATTTCCATTATCTTTTAGAGAATGGACGTGGCCGAGATGGGCCTGTAATAAGCAGGGTAGGCACGGACCCTTTCAGGTAGTCAGTTGCCAGTTGACCAGCTTCAACAACTTAGGTACTTGTTCTTTAGCCAAAGACAAGCGATATTGGCGTGTTAATATCGGAGCTAACTCAGGAGCGCAAGTCCTAAGAACTATGACTGGTATACTGGCTTTATTGACGTCCTGTACCATGTCACGTCAGCCCATGTTGTTCTCGCAATGAAACATAAAGTAAAGAAAAGTCTTTGCTTTATGTTTCTACAGCCAAAAAAAACAAAAACCAAAATTACATTAAAAACAACATTAATGTAATTAAAAATACTTCATAAGTTTATGTGATTTTTTATAATTTTTTTACTGAATTTTCCCCCATAACTAGCTGACCCGGCTACGAGTTGCTGTGTCCTTAAAATGAAACTTATCCTATGCCCTAAGTCGGAACAAAGCCAGCAAAATGAAAAAAAAACAACAAAATAGGTTGAGTACTTTCGAAGTTCATCGCGGTCAAATACAGTGACACGTAATTATTAATATATAAAGAAAAGGCTGAGAGTTTGTTAGTACTCTTTTACGCAAACATATCACAAAATGGATTTGAACGAAACTTTGGGATTATATGAATTTTTTGTTTCAATTTTTCCTGGAAGCCTAACAGCTTTAACTTAACAAATTAAGAAAGAACATACCGATATAAAGTCTGATCTGAAGCTCACATATAAACATTAGACATTAATAACAGGTATGGGAAAAACGAAATGGTGAAAAACTATGGAAAAAAAGTTATGTTCAATAGGCCAGTAGATATTCCTGTTAAGTATATTATAGAGTTTTCTAAAACGTCTCAACAAGATTACTTGAACTTTTATATTGCTTACCTATAGTTGTCTTTGCAAGTCAAACCCCAACTTCCTTATAACGGATACCGCTATCATTATAATGACGAAATTTTAATATGCAATAACAAACGAAGCGAAAAAACTCGTATTTCTACAACTCTTTGATAACCCATGAATATTACGACATCAAAAATAATACTAGCTAAGCTATGGTAATAAAGTATAACACCACTTCAATCTCCCCCACCCTAGACCACGGATCAGAACCGCGAAATCAATTTGGTATTCATTGAATACAATAAAGGATTGCAGGGTGAGATAGAATTAAGCCAAGTGTCCGTAGGCTTATAACGGACTTAGAACTTAACAAAATATGTAACCGCATTAGATTACCAACGTGATCGCCATCTTTTACAAAGAAGAAGATGTTTACATTCTAGAGCTATGGAGAAATCCAGTTCAGGTAGAACTAACCACAAGATAAAAACTATATGAGATTGAATCTCTATCTTCATTGAGCAAGGTGAATTTTTGTTATGAAAAACTACGTTAGTTAAATCTTTTAATTTTTATCGATAGGTCTATGCTTCCCACTGATGTCAACAAGTGCAGGTACAGGCAGGTTATTCGATAGGTACCTATCTTGATACTTAAATAAACTTTTATGTAATGTAAAGGTATCTTACTAATATTAGTTCGATACTAAAGGTATCGTATATGTAAAATGTTCATCATACCCTCTATATCCCTTTTGTCCTTTCTTCCCCTATGTATAAAGTAACTATCGCCATACATATTCCCAATCACTATTTTTATCGTCCAATAAATTGGTAGTATTGGAAAAATATTCTGAATCTTAAGCATTCTTACAAAATTTACTTTGAGTTTAAAGTAGCATACTTTAGGAGCACAGATAGTAAGTTGTTCCTTTTGATAACGTGTGTTAAATGATCACTCCGACGTGATGTTAACAGTATTTACGTTATCCGGTTTCAGTATTGATTTCTTATGGAGCAAAACTTGATGGAAATGGTCACATGCATACCTCAATAAAATGCGCTATCGCCATGATATGCATGTAACATGCAAAAATGCAATCCAAAATATATAAGACAATCCAACATTTGTTCTTTGTAGCTTTTTATTACTCATTTCGTTGACCGATATCGAAAAGATCGATGTAAGGTTAAAGACCTTCCTCAATACAAGAAAGGCATCAACTTTAAAAGGGGTAAAGAAATAATGTCATTATCAAATATTTCAATCAATTTAGCAATTTCGAAAAGTCAATGAAACATAGTGTGCCGTTTCATTATTTCTCTATATGTTTTCAAAAGTTTGAATTTTCGACCATAAAATTAACATTTATATAAGAATTAAAGTACCTAATATAACAAGTATTGTATAAGCAACAGCCGTTGGTATTTGGAAATTTATCAAACTCAATTCATGCCAAACCCCGACTAAGACAGTTATGAACAACTTTCATTTGCTGGAGCGGAATCAAAGTTACAGCGCAACGGGATTGTAAATCTGTCTGTCCACTGTCAAATGGTTTTATCGGTTTTACTCAAGCAATAAGGTTAGCCCTAAGTGATTTAAGCAGAGGTAATTCTAAACAAGCTTGATTTGGGTTATTCCTGCTTATAATTTATTGCTATTGTTCGTTAATTTTTTATGATACACAAATAATTAAAATATGATAAATTTTACCTTCTTTCCATACAAGATATTGTTTACCTAATAAACCCACGACTATGTTTAAAAATTTTAAATTAATGTATAATGCTTACGGTTTGACTAAAATCGGTACATACTTTTTCACGTAGGACAGTCAATAGCAAGTCATCCTATTAGAAATATATTTTTTTCCACTTATAAACCCATGTATAGTTTCTAATGTTATTTTTATGGTTTCTCATGCGTTAAATGCAATCTCTGTGCTTAAACAAATGGCTTAGTTATAGTTTTTATAACAATACTTTATAATTCATCAATAATGTGACTCTCATTAAATCTGATGATGGTGCGTCACGGGTGATGGTTTTGTTTTAATAGTTTTTAAAAATTATCACTTAATCTGCTATCATTCCATGACCAGCTTATCGTAGAATTCCGAAATTAAAATATCTCAGTTCCACATTCTGTAAGTTATCTAACTGTGAACGTGTATCGCTCCACTTTTAGCTCTAGAATACCTTATATTGTGCAATTTTGTTTCCTTAACCACTTTTTATAATACACATGAGAAGAGACGTCACAGCGGTATTATTACGTTAACCAAACAGCAACTTACCAAAGTTTTATTGCTTTCCATCGCCTTTTGTGAGACTTTTCTTTTTTGCGACACAAACTTACGACAATTGATTTTTTATATATAAGAATTAAAATAGTATTGTCACGTAGTTCATTAACAATATAATGCACAAAGTAGTTAAAGCTCTTCAACACATTACTATTTACAGTGTTTATTAAAAAAATCCGAGTTCAGCTCCAGGGAAATCTTAGCTAGAAACTTTTTAGTCGATTATTTTTTTAATATTCAACAATTTTATTTATAAAGAAGGCAGAGCGACTTGCAAACAAGCTGGGACCTTTTAAATTATTCCAAAAACTTGGCTGATATTGGTAATCTGAGACCTTAGTAATAAAATATTATAAAGTCTTTACAACGAACACTGATTCATGTTATTTGTTATTAAGAATTTATTACATTTCTATTTTTTTCATACACAACAAGACGTCGTAGAAAATGAACACACTCAACATTTAAACCACACGAAACGAAGATATATAAAGCAAGATTTATGAAAAACAACAATTATAGCATTGTAATAGAATGAACTTTGGGAGATTCAATTTTATTGGACTTATAACTTCTGGTCTTGGTTTTTCTTTCTCCAGTTTTCGTATTTAGCATGTTTTGTTTCAAATTAATTATAAAGGAGCTTATGAATAAAAAATATAACATAATGTTACATTTTCGCCCAAAATGCCCGATCTCCTTTGTATTAATGTATTAAATAAACAAAAATCTTTTATTTCTTAACACACACCAAATAAGTACACATTATTAATGTTATAAATTTAGCATAGTTATAAATATGCCTAGAAATAACGCATCTAAATTTAGGTATTGATCGCTAGTACCTGTGGTGAAGGTATTACAGGTAACCAGGTCCCCCTCTTCAGAAACAGTCCAAACAGGTATATTACACATAATTATTTCTATTTAATCCTATCGTTTTGAAACGGAATGGGTAATCACCTTGTTAATCCGATACAACTCGAATAATCAGATTTAAATAAAAGAAAATAAATTAATTTTCGATTTATTGCTCGATCTTGTTAGACGTTACATTAAATTAAGATCTAGTAAATAGCTATGTCAATACAATATTTTGTGGCATCAACAATAGCATTAATTTACAGTTGATATAAAATATTGTTGTCTTTAAACTTTTCCAATAGCAACTGGCACCTAACTCATAGTAGGCAACGATTTTAAGCCCCATTATATTTACCCTCCCTGCAGTACCGCACCAACGCTGTATAGTAGCATCTCTCTTTGCATCTCGAAAAATCAATACTTACAGTGAATGTCGACAATGAAGCTAAGCAGCCTACAACTTCCCCCTGGGTGCGGGACAAACAACTTGATGCACTTATGAAAGATGAGAAGATATGAAATTTCAATCAGTGCCCAACCATTTAATGCAGTACTAGACTTTATAGCAATCGGTAATCTTTTTTCAAATACTTAAGAACTTACATCATGCAACTGGCATAAAATCACACAACATAAGAATAAACTATACCGTGAAAATGTTCCGGTCGCTCAATACGACTGCACTCCAATACATCTATAACTCTTATATCCAATTCCTTTGAAATAGTGCCACAAACATTCTGCATCTTCGTGCTAGGGAAGAGACGTGTATTTCATTAAAATGTAAGTATCTTGGAAAAGAACGAAATGATAATAATGAGAAGCGACCGACGCTGTCTTCATGAAAAGAATATCATTTGCTTTGAGGACAAGATTTTTGGGGACAGTAGCTATTCAAACCATTACTATTTCTGCAAAGCCGAAATAATGCGTAAATAACTAAGTATTACGTGCCTTATTTAGGGTCGTCACAGCAGACATAGTATTTTTGTTTGCTACCTTTACCACTTTAAACTTCACACTATTTTCTACAGTAATTCAATCACTTTTCAGAAGCGACTGAATGCTACACGCGAAAACAGAGGAAACAAATCTCAATGCGGTCATAAATCCTATAGGTACTGAAATTAATGTCACAATTAAATATTCCTTATGGAAAATACCTTATTGAATACTTGCACAACCAAAACACTATACCGTAATCGAAGCTATTATATATTGTCTACATAATCACGTCCCATAGAGTGACCATAGAGAAGTGTCGCAATATTAACTTATGTTTTTTTTAATTGTCAGAAATGCAAAACATAATGTATTAAAAATATTATGTGTTAAATTATGAAACAACTGTCAGGGAAATAATGTTTTAAAAAAACATCGTTTCCCTAACAGCGGTATGGAGTGATAGGTTTACATAGATTTTAAATTTCTCGAATTCCCCGTGTAACCCAATTGTTATTGATGTTTGATGTTTATCGGCAAGGACCTATAAATCTGGCTGTCCGTTGTTATCTTTTTTGTTAATCCTTCAAATTGTAGCTGATAACTTCCATGAAATTAAAATAATTAATTTATATTACCGTTATCAGGAAGACAATCGCCATTATTTTTTAAAGTCAAACTTAAGGTATTTTGCGTTTAAAATAAAATAAAAAAAAGTTAATAATAATGTTACAGAAGGTATTTTTAAATATAAAGAAACACCTGGACACGGTCGGTGTAAGTGTACTTAGAAAGTTTGAAGTTTGAAGTTTGACGTTTGAAGACTCAGAAAGACAAAGAACTGCTACCGAAATCATATAACTGGGCAGCAAATCATGGTGATGAATAATTGGAGCTGGAACGCCTTTGATTAAATACCGGTGCTCCATGACAACAAATTTGTACAAAACCGTTATTATCGACAAATGTCAGACCATTTAGAACACCGATTACGGACAATAATGGATACCGGAAATTACGGAAATGGATTCCAGTAATTATTTCCTTATTTTTTTATTAAATAAAATGAATAAGTGGTTTGTGTTTAATAAATAAATATACATTCAAATTATATATCAGAAGCCGTATACATAAATACAAAGCATTGTCAAAAATTAGTGTCTATTAAAAAATTTCAAATACAAATGTGAATGTCGCGAAAAAAAAATAATTACACGAAGATAAAGCACACATTTTCAAACTACCCGCAATTTTCAAAATGACCTCTACGTCAAATAAAACATTGTACTATGACTGGGGGATACGTCTATTGTAATAGAGAATAAAAAAATAAGACCTATTATTATACTGCTGTCAATCAAGCAATTTATGCTTTGTATAGAAGTTGTTTTATGAGGTGACTCTTGATCTCTCGTGAATAAAAGGTTTTTGCGGAAAAAAAACCTGGACTTCAAGTATTAAGTACTCGATACTTGAAAAAACCTTAAAAATAGTATATTATAATAAGCAACGATATATTCGCTTATTGATTGACTGACTGTCAGCTGAATTCGCTGGTTGGTAAAATTTTGCACAAATATCCTTTTAAAGACATGCGAGAAAATTAAGAATGAATTTTTAGCAACTCATTACTTAAAGAAAGAAAGGGATTGCCTTGTGAAGTCAAGTTATATGTAACAACTACTACTTATATAGCCTTGAGGTTGAAAAGAAAGCTCACTCTTTCATTCTCACAGAACTATTGTATCTAATTTGAAATGAATTAATTAATTAAGAATAATAACGGAGATACACAATACAATGATAAACATAATACGCATGTCATATACAAAAGTAATAGATTATTATATTTTTTAAACATGTATAATCTGAGAGCATTACATAGATTTTTTAAAACTTCAAACATCATTATTGGAGCGGAGCGAACGAAGTGAGCGAAGCTCCCATGGATCAGCTTCAATGACGCAATGTCTGTTACGCCATAACTTCCCGAGTTCCTAACCGATTTTAATATTTTTTGTGTGAAATCGAATCAGCAGGTTTAGGACCTGATGGTGACGGAGCCCGAATTTTGAAATTCGCATCGCAACAAAAAAAAAATTTCTTTTTTTTAGGTATTACGCTCCGCTCCAATATATGGTGCAAGCGTAGCTTTATGCTTAGCGATTGCATCGCCTAGTATTTTCTAATGAAACTTAACAAAATAAGTATTAAGGCTTCTGATGTTAGCTTGTATGATATATATGTATTTATCTATTTAATTACACAGAGAAGCTCTCAACTCATGAACAAATAAATTTTTACTCCCTAATTTTTCTCATTCCAAAGAATTCTGATATCTAAGTGAACAAAGTCGCGGGCAAAATCAGCATGTATATAAAGCTTTATTGAACTAATATATTTTAAACCTTGTTTTTAATAATATACAGTGACATGAAAATTCCGAATAATATATTGAAACAAATAAAACTTCATCAGTTTTTCATGTTATATCCACAAACTTACGACCATGGAACTTATATGTACTACTTACGACATAGAATACAATTTACACATTTTGGCAGAGAAATATTTATGTTCAAGATTTTTATCGCTGTTGTTTGTATTTAGTTGTAGAGTATTTTGAAATAATATATTTAAAGAAATATATATTTGTTCCATGCCAAAGAGTCACTGCCATTTTTTTAAACTTACGCATAGTTCTAGTAGTAAAACAAAAATATGTAGCGTACTTCCGCAAAATTCAAGCAGTGTGCACCGCCCGCCCGCCTGCAAATAAATACAGAAACCGCAGACAGCGGCACCGGTTGTTGTTTAATGGTAGGTTCTACTAACAAAGGGAGGGGTTGGCTACGGGTTCTCCTTCATCACCTTTAATGGCAGAGATCTTCACGAACTAAAATAAGTATATTGTAACAATAATACCCTTTGTTTTTATCGTTATGTAGTTGATATACTCATACGCAGGACCGGTACTAGACAAGAACTAGAACTTTTTATTTTTTTTATAGAAAATAAGCATGCGCTTGAACACTATCTCGCCTAATGGTAAGCGACGATGCAATCTAGGATGTGACGCGCTTGCCTAGAAGATACCTATTCACTCGTGATTTGAAGATTCCTAAATTTTTTTGGCAGAAAACACAGACTCACGCAAAAAGTTCCACTCCTTAGCGGTACGTATCACAAAACTAAATCACTTAGTGAGACTCTTTGGTATATCTATCATAAAATGATGTCACCTATTTGTAAGTCTGTTTGTCCGATAAAAAAGGGGACGGCGAAACAAGGTTGTGTAATTCTGCTGCACACTCTGTAAGTATCCTATAAAATAAGGATAGGCTTACTATCTGCCGTCTATACTCAAGGTTTTTGAGCTTTTTATAAAAAAGATCGTCATTGCCGATGAGCATTTTGGCTCTCCTCTCAATGGACTAAAGCGTCTGGAGCTGGTATCGGGCGGAACCGTCCCAAAGATAAGAACAATATTCCATACACGATAGAACTTGTGCTTGCTGAAGGATGAGCAACTGTTCCGTTGTGAAGTATTTTCTCACCATCGCCAGAATGCCAAGTTTTTTTGAAGCTACTTGAGCCTTGCTCTCGATAAAAGGGCAAAATTGAGAGTTGGTGACAAAGACACACCAAGAAGGTCAAGATAGTCAGTGATCGGTACGGACACACCTCGGAAAGTAGGAGTCAAGTCGAAAGGACTCCTTTTAGCGGAGAAAAGACACGCCTAGGTCTTTGACGGATTGAACCTTTCTAGACTGGCATCGCCCCATTCGGAGACAGCCTGCAGAGATAGGTTCATGCGGCTGACCATCGCCTCTCTATGACGCTGGATCTATTCAGCACTGGCTCGTGCATCAGACATATCGCCTAGGTCTTTGACGGATTGAACCTTATTAGACTGGCATCGATCCATTCGGAGACAGCCTGCAGAGATAGGTTCATGCGGCTGACCATCGCCTCTCTATGACGCTGGATCTCTTCACTACTGGCTCGTGCATCAGACGTATAGGTCGCTGCAACAGTGTTGTCATATGCGTACCCCAATATACCTGGCAAAAGCAAGTCATTTATATGTAGCAGAAAAGTGTTGCAGAGAATACGGAACCCTGAGGGACGCCGGCATTGATAGCCAAATGGTCTAACGAGATACCGTCGATAACAACTTGTATTGACCAATCTCTCAGGAAGTCCGATAACCAGACACACAAACCAGTGGAAAGACCATATGACGGAAGCTCGCCAATAAAGCCCTTCATAGCACACCCTATCAAAAGCCTTCGAGATATCAAGAGAGACAGCAATCGCCTCACCATGCCTCTCGATAGCTTTGCTCCATTTGTAGACCGGTTCCGGCGAAACCCATATTGCCGGTCACTAAGGATGTCAATTTCTTTTAGATACGACAGGAGCTTGTGGTTCAGTACTCCTTTTATTATCTTGCAGAGAATGGACGTAACCGAGATGGGCCTGTAATTGACAGAATCAGTACGACTGCCCTTTTTAGGCACAGGTTGCACATTGGCCAGCTTCCAGGACTTTGCCACCTGTCCTTAAGCCATAGATAAACGATATAGGCATGTCAATACCGGAACTATCTCAGGAGCGCAAATCCTAAATACTATGACTGGTATACCATCCGGACCACTGGCTTTATTCACGTCCAGTTCACGCAATGCTTTTCTGACTTCGATTTGTCTTATACGAATTTCAAACATAAAAGTTCTACATCTTTACAAAGGTACAGCATAGCCAGAACCCAAACGAGAACTTTAGGCAAATAAATCGGCATTTTCCTTGGCCTTGTGTGCCAATGATCGGTCAGCTTTTAGCAAGGGAGGCACTGAGGTACGCCAGAAGTTACCCTCGTTCGACTTAGTCAGTGAACGAAACGCTTTACTACCCGAAGAATAAGAAGCAAACTTTTTCCCAATGCGGCCTATGTGATCAAAGCGAGTTGTCTTTACAACCTTTTTGCAGGACTTGGCGGCTTTGTTAAAGGCTATGCGGGATCGAGCTTCAACCCAGGCCAAATATGCCTTGTGTTTTGACGCCACCGCATCACGACATTTGGCATTATACCACAGGCGAGCTTTGCAGGCAAGTGGTACCTCAGAGAAGAGGATAAAGTACTCCATACCCTGACAAAGCACATTTGTCAGAGCATCCGCTCAAGCTGAGGGGTCCTGCAAACCTGCTGCCAAGGATAAGATGCAAAAAAGCAACGCATCTCATCCCAATCTGTTGATTTATAACCCCAAATCCGACGGGAGCCTTTTGGGCTTGGGTCGGGCGGACAATACACCGACACTGATTCCACCACACAATGCGCAGAACTGCCAAGGGGTGGCGTAACCGACACCGAGTAATCAGTCGACCGACCTGTCAGTGTCTGGCACTCTAGTGGCTTCCTGGACCAGCTGGGTGGGGTCAAGCGTCAAGCCTAGCTTTTGTGTTTCTCGACCAGTTGGTTGGTTTTCCTGTAGAGGAACAGCCAGACCGCGTGGAATGCATTGAAATTACCAAGAACCACTAGTTGAGCGGACGGGTACTGCTGTAGAGCCATGTCTGCCTTCTCAATAAGTAGGTTGATAAGCCTGGTAGTCTCCGCGTCTACACTATGCGAGTGGTAGACACAAGTATAGAGAATTTTCTCTAAACCTGTATCCACCAGAACCCAAATGATAGAAAGAGTGGGGTCTTCAAGATTACAGAGACGCAAATAACTAATGTCATCGCGTGCATATATGCAAACACCCGCATGAGCCGTAAAACAATGATCAAGGACATAACGCGGGTAAGACAGGTACACTGCGTCAGTTGGAAATTTTATCTGCGTCTCCGTGAGAAAGCGCAGGTGCGGTTTTCTAGTCTCGAGATGGTGATGGCAGGGGTCGAGATAAGAGTTCAAACCTCTTATATTAGAAACGTGCACTCGTAAAAGAGAGTACGTGCGACTGCTGTTTAACCGATTTCCTGTTACTAAATTTCATTGTGTCGTCAAGGAAGGTAACGAAGGATGGAGATGCTGATTGCGAGCCAAATGAGAAGAGTAAGGGCCTCACATCACGGGATAGACAAACTGGAGACCGCGGGGACGCCCAAGCCCCCCCAAGGGTATCCATTGGGTCGTCGTCAGGGCGCCAACCGGCACGATGGCGAATCCCTAGGATTTTTCAGCAGCCTTCTGTGAGTGGCTAGCTCATTACTCGGTCTACCCCCAACTATCTGCGGTCAGCCAGCGAAAGAACCGTGCCTCGGATCCCGTTGCTCTCCAAATCTGAATATCCGATCCATTGACCTTACACATCTTAAGAAATCGTCCGTTTCAACCAGCACAACTCTACTGACCCGAACCCGATATGGTTTCAACAGATTTCAGCACTGGTACACGATCGGTTAGTACCGCTTGACAATGCTGTCTTTGTCTGGTAGCTAGTAACAAGCCGCGACAGAAGCCTACCACCTGAAAGGGGTTTACTCTTAGAACCACCCAGGGGCCACGTGTGGGACATCGAGGGTTAAATCCCACGGATGCGAGTAAACTTCGACCCCTAAATATTAAATATTGTAGACCTACAATATTTAAACAAGTTACACCTTATAATTAAATTCAAACTAAAGTTAAAGTAAATAATTCTATAAAAAGTAAATAAATTGCTTAGATTTGACTATTGCACGGGAACCTTGCTGCCATATTTTTCAAGTATGTGAAAAACATACACATACCGATGTAGTTATATCTGTGACTTCCTGTCACGCTTGTCAACACAAACAAGCTGCTTTTCATTCTTATATAAATAGATTAATGATGGTACTGTGGTGACCTCCTTGCATCTGACACCGCATTCCACCTCTTTACGTATATTTGCTTTATGGCAAGGAATGTCACCCTTTTAAAATATAGAATATTCCTTAAGGCTAGAGAACATAGGAGAATCACCAGTAGTGTCTGAGAGTGTAATCGGAGTTGTATTATATGAATAAAATAATAAATGATAAAGTGAAATAAGCCGTTTGAATTAACAAGATAAAGATCCCGGACCGCGCGTAGGGCGCTACATGGTGGAGGCGCCGGGTATCAGTATATATGCGTATAAAGTATTTAATACGGCGTATATCTAACGTATATAAAGTATGCAGTATAGCGTATAGCGTTTATACTATACTAGCTTTCCGCCCGCGGCTTCGCCCGCGTGGAATTCGGTTATATTGCGGTATAAAGCACAACTATAAGAAAACTTCTCATTCCCACGGAAAAATCTAAGAAGCGCGATGTAACGCTGGATACAATATTAGTTGTTAAACCAAAACTGAATGGTACACTATATTATATGTTTTCCCTTGTGGAGAAAAAACATGCAGATTTTGGGCACTGGAACCCGGGAATACGCTACATAGAGCTGACCATGCGAAAAACAATGTTTTTCCAAGTGTACTCCAGCAACCCTTAGAGTTGGCCTTGTGCTTTATTAATGGTCATTGCAAATGAAACCCTTATAGGAAATTGTAGTCTTTTAAATTGAAATGGGAGGTCTGTTGGAATATTCGGAATCCGAGGAATGAGTCATTTAGTGAATCATTTAGCTTCAAAATTTACATGTTCATATTCGTTTGCAACATATAAGTAGATGTAAAAAAACAGTTTAGAGGATAAAACAAATTGTACGTCATCCCTCGGGAATTCCTCATTTTCGGGGATTCATTATCGTATCATTTAGCTTCTAAATTTACATGTTTATATTCGTTTGCAATATTTTACCTTGTTTTAAACGACACACAGCGCCATCTACAATCCATCCAGCAAGCAAACAATATTTTTGTTTTTCCTCGGGAATATCAATTTTTTCCAGGATAAAAAGTACCCTATTATTTAATCCGGACTTTTATCTTTACGTCTGCAAAATTTCAAAGCAATCGGTTCAGTAGTTACGGCGTGAACGGAACAAACAAACAAACAAACAAACAAACAAACTCACTTTCCGATTTATAATATTAAGTAAGGATTGAACGGCGTACTTTGAAGAAAAGAAGCAAAGAAGTCATCATGGAGCGATTCGATGGACTATCTGGTGATGTGCACGATTTTTTTAATCAATTTGATGTTGTAGCTGCGGTGAATAAATACGACGCGGAGGCGAAGAAGCTTGTTTTGGGGGCTTATTTGGAGGGTCCAGCGTTTTTGTTTTATAAATCGACGTTGTCAGAAACAATTACGTATTCAGATTTACAAAAGAAAATCAGTGATGAGTTTGCTCCAACTTCGAACCCGATCGCCAATTTTTTTGCACGTATACAGGGTCACGAGGAAGATGCGTTAACATTCTTTTATTCTTTAGAGAGCCTCGCATCGAAAGCTGGATCTGCGATTGATGAAGTGTGTTTCATCCAACATTTTATAAAAAATTGTAAATTTCATTTAAAAGAAAAATTAGCCCCACAGTTATATGCAACGAAGGCCGACCTAAAAAAGGTGTTGAAACAGTTAAAAGATATGTATAGTCATGGTATTGCTGACTCCACTACACAGGGGAAACTCTCGTGGAACGTGAGGCCTGGTGGTTACGCGGCCACTGTACCACCAGCTATGCATATGCAAGGGGGAGCAGGCGACGACAGGTTTCAAGTACAGCCAAATGGACGTACTGTCGGACCTACTGGGACTGTGTCAAATCCTCCTCACCCTCAACCAAATTACTCCCAGACCCGTTACAATTTTAGACCCAGACCACAATCTACGAAGGGAAATGCAGCCGGGGACCATACAAACGCACGTGTCTGGACGCACGCACCCAAACGAGCGGAGGCGGTTGATGTAATTCGAGGGACTGATCAATCGCCATCACAGCAAGAAGAAACCCCTCAAAAACGTGAGTTCGTTCCATTTATACGTGTAATGTGTCGGGATAAAAATATTTGTTCTTTGATTGATACGGGCGCATCAGTCTCGGTTATATCAAAGTCCGTGGCGGATATGTTCGGAGAAATAATTGACGCCGGTGTTCTGAATCTGAAGGCAATCAATGGTGTGAACTTGAATGTTCTAGGTAAAATAAGATCGCATATTATAATAGAAAATGTCTTATTTGTTCATAGTTTTTATGTTGTAAATAATATAAGTCAAGACATGATCTTGGGACAAGATTTCTTGTATCAAAATGATGTATTGTTAAATTTTACGAATGGTCAAGTGCAGATAAATAATGTGGTTTGTAAATTTATGTTAAAGTCGGAGGTTTTGAGAATTGAAAACACCATTGAGGTCGTACAGTCAGCGACGAAAATTTTGTCGCAAAGCGATTATTTGTATTTTTGTAATTTAGTGCCGGAAAATGATAAATGTACATTTGAATCATCTGTCGCAGACAATGGAACAGAATTCAATGTATTTAAAGGCTTACCTCTTAATGAGCGCGATGAATTGAATAATTTAGTTATGAATTATCGGTCAGGTTTTGCATTTGATAAAAATGAGCTTGGCAAATGTAATTTAATGGAAGTAAAAATAGACACTATTAATGAAGTTCCGATTCATAGGTCACCATATAGAGTGTCCAGTGAACAATATAAAATAATTTCTGAACAATTAGAAGAAATTAGAATAGTTAAAAGGCGCCCTCAATGTCCAGACAAGAATAAGGTAACAGTAAAGGTGCCATGGCACAAATTGCCTCAAACAGTAGGTTTGGTAGAGAGATTTAATCAAACTTTACTCAATATGCTGTCTAAATATACATATATTGGACAACGTGATTGGTGTTCACAATTAGCAATGGTGACATTTGCATATAATTGTGCGAAGCAAGCTTCGACAAAATATTCCCCATATTTTCTTGTCTTTGCTAGGGAACCAGTAATGGCTTCTGATGTGAACTTAAACCACAATATGCAGACATTAAATTTAGTACAAAGACAATATAGGCATGGAATTTGTATAGATAAAGTGAGACATAATTTATATAAAGCGCGTTTAAAACAAAAAACATATATATGATTTAAAGGCATGTCCCGTGATTTATAATCGTGGAGAATTAGTGTTATTACATTGTCCGAAAAGAGTTACTGGAGTAAGCAATAAATTAAGTTGCCAATACAAAGGTCCTTATAAAATTGTGCGATGCTTTGATAATAACAATTATATGATAAAAAAGCTGAGTACTTCTCAAAAACTATTAGTTCATGTGAATAGATTAAAACTGTTTAGATTAAGATAAGTATATTTTAAAATATACATTGAATGGACCATTCGTAAAATTAAAATTAATAGAAGTTAGGATTAGATTTAAATTAGAATTAGATGTTATAAAGAAAAGTTTTGTTTTGTAATATATATGTTATTATGATTACTTATATGAATTTTCTCACTTAGTCTATAAAAGGAAAACAATGTTTTGCTCAGTTATTTTAATTAATGGTTAATCTCTCAATAAGATTTGATAATCTTGATAATGTTGGGAATTCCTGTTGTTGTAAACTTGTATTATAGTTGTAATTGTTCTGTATTGATGCTTTATAACTTGTTCCATGGTTCCTGAGATGCTGATTACTCATTCAACTAAGACTGGAGGTGATCACTGAAGAGAGTAGACAAATGGACCATTCATACTAGCACAAATCATCATGAACACTGAAAAAAGAAAAACGTTTTAGCTAGGGTCTTTGTTATGAAAGTAAATGTTATTATAATATGATAGGAGATAGGAGATAGGCTTGTGAGTTGGTCATTTCGTAGGAAAACTATGTAGTGGTACCAGGTCCAATTATCCCATAAGGAATGGATGTCAGATTTTGGTGTCTGACAGGTATCATGCTGGTTTAGTTGGGAAGAATATAGGTGGGTTTGGTGAGGTAGGCATAATTTAAATGATAACTTGATGGTAAAGTTTTAAATATTTCGCAGTGTTACTGTCAGTTTTCTTTGTGGAATTTAAAGGCTCTCGTGTCCATAACATGCATTATAACACAAACAAATAATGTAAGTTTTTATTTGTGCATATAAAGTATGAATGGTATCGTACGTTTTAATTCTACGTAATGAAAACAATTACGTACTTGTCTTCTCTGAGGTGATCCGCTCATCAAGCAATTTGTTACTTGTTGAGTTCACTTTTCTATTTTTGGGGCTTCTCACAAAGATTTTAATATAATTTTCAATATAGTTTTGTAATGACTTGTGTCAGATTTGACAAATCTTAGACCACAGACTAATTAGAGAACAAATAAAATGTTTTTAATTTTGTGGCCAGTAAATGAAAAGGAGTTAGGTATTATATAGCCCGAGTCTTAAATGATGAATTTTAAATATAATGTTAAAGGGCATATAATAATTCGCAAATATATACATGACGTGTATTTTCTTTTTATCTGGGTTTTTGAAAGTATAGGGTTTTTTCAACCATAATCTTTTTCATGGATCAGGTTGTAAGAGCCAGTCTAGTAGCAAAGACCGTCATGTCAATTGTTAAAGTTTCCCAGATAGGCAGGTAGTTAAGAAGTAGAATGTTTAGTGAACTTCTGGTGATTTGGAAAAATATTTATCTGTTAGATAAATTATTTTTTTTAACGGTACGGGGGGAATGTGGTGACCTCCTTGCATCTGACACCGCATTCCACCTCTTTACGTATATTTGCTTTATGGCAAGGAATGTCACCCTTTTAAAATATAGAATATTCCTTAAGGCTAGAGAACATAGGAGAATCACCAGTAGTGTCTGAGAGTGTAATCGGAGTTGTATTATATGAATAAAATAATAAATGATAAAGTGAAATAAGCCGTTTGAATTAACAAGATAAAGATCCCGGAGCGCGCGTAGGGCGCTACAGTACCTACAAACAAAGGAAGCTTATAAAAAAGAATTAAATACAATTTATAATATTGCCGTTGCAAATGGTTATGATCGACAGATGACAGATAATATGTTTAGAAAAAAAATTAACAAACAGTGCCACGTGAAGGAGTTATTCGTAATTATCAATCAGGTATGATTTATGTAGAAAAATATCCGTGGCTTTGTTTATTTAGGAGAATTATCCGTAGCTTTTCGTACTACTTATACCGTTCGAAGTGCTATTTGCAGCGGTAAAGAAAAAAAGGAGGCAGGAAGTCGGGTGTATATAAGTTAACATGTTACATGTTTTGATACACGTTATAAAGAACATATTTCAGCTAATAGGAATGCTCGACCGGAGCGATCTTATTTCACGGAACATTTATTAGATACCGGTCACCGATTGTCCGATAGACATTCCTATGAGGTTTTTCATACTTGTAAAGATTTACGACTAAACATGTTGAAACATTTATAAATTATACATAACGTTGATGGCGCCATACTTAATGAACAGGTTAATCTTTTTTTCTCCCCTCTTCTGAGTATTAATACTAGTAATAATAATAATTTATAAAATATTCAATATTAATTTTTATATCAACATAACAATACAATACTTTAATAATATTAGCTTTTTCAACAACATTCCTCAAATGTTATAACAGCTCCTGATGATGCTCCGAGTGGGGGCGAAACACGTGTAGAGTAGTTGGTGAAGGTACCAGTGTCTGCGGTTTATGCATTTATTTGCGGGCGGGCGGTGCACACTGCTTGAATTTTGCGGAAGTAAGCTACATATTTTTTTTATATGGACTTCCACCAAGTAACGCCTGATTCTATCAAATGCATATCACTAGCTAAAAATCAAACATGCAAAATTCGAAAACATTCTATGTTACAGATATTTCTTTATGAATTTCTATTAGCGATCATAATGTTGTTGTTGTAATAAATTAAAGCTTAAAAAAATATTAAGACGAAACCAAAGGTTGCGTCGTTGCGTACCAACCCATGTAGTGGGTTGATGGTGCAGATATTTGTAAATTACGGTAACTGTTTCTCATCGTATAGTCCGCATGCTTTATATTTATTTCTAGCGGCCGCTGGCGACTTCGTCCACGTGGAAAATTGCAACATTACTTTATTTTTTTTTTAATAAAACATTTTTTTCTAAAACAAAAGTAGCCTAAGTTACTCCTTATTACATCAGCTACCTTAATTAATAAAAGTCCCGTCAAAATCGGTCCAGCCATTTCAGAGATTGGCCGGAACATACAGTAAGACAGACAGACAAAAATTGTAAAAAATGTTATTTTGGTGTATGTATCGTATATATATATATATATGCATGTAGTAAAAAATGGTTATTTCAATATTACAAACAGACACTCCAATGTTACTTATATGTATAGATTTAACTTAGTGGAATTTCATCAATTCGAAATTCATCATCAATACATCAATATATACAAACCAATACACATTAAAAAGTAATTTTTGTCAAGGACAATAATTATTTATAACAGTAAACGTTAATCAATGACAATGTTAACTTAATTTTACAGCCCTATTGAGAATTTTTATATCACTTTCAGTAATACGAACCCTGAAGCGGTTGACGCACCCCCAAGACATGTTTTATCTTTACAACCATACCCTGTTGTTATAAACCTTTTCTGAAATGATCCGCTGTCAAATGGCACTTTCTGAATTAATGAAAATGTCATTTCGGTTTGGATATTACAAAAGACATTTATTAGATAAATAGAACTCCAGCTTTTGTTCTCTTAATCAATTTAAATTATATTATGGGTAATTGATATAACGCCAGATCTGGCTTTAATTTGTTTAGGAATTTAAATTTAAAAGATTTTTGTAAATGCTATGTTAATACTATTAACAGAGCGTTAAAGCGTAAGAGCTGAATAAAATTAAATAGGTTTTTGTGAATGTGATTCTACCTAAGACAACTTTGCGCTCGCTAATTATTGAAGAATTAGTAAACTAAAATATTTTTCTAAATAATTTAAATGAAAATACTTATTTATTCACTTATTAAAATGTAAATTTATAGTGAATGTATATGAATATGTTTAAATTAACTAATTTTGAATTACAAAATACTGTATTATTTTACTTTTCGCACAATGCCATATTTCTATATGATTTCAAGCACCCGTGTAAAAAATAACCGCATTTCCGAGCCCTCAGGTAGGATCCGAAACCACGACGTTTCGATATCCGGGCGAGTGCTCTAACCACTGAGCTACCGAAACCTACCTGTAGGCCCAGAGATGTGGTTATTTTTTACAGGTATATTTATTAGTTTCATAAAAACTTTTTAAATGATTTGATAATAAACATTGTAGGGCATTTCATATTTTAGATTAATAGATAATTCTACTTTTTTAATATTTTTACCCTAAAAAGATCATTTATAATAATAGGGGTTAAAGTATGAAATTGCCGTTTTATTGCAATAGGTTCTTTGAATTGACATAGAATCTTCATGGTTTGAGGTTTTCGAATGAAACTTTTTTTAAATGGTTTCTATGATGTTCTTTTTTTAAAAAATGTAAAACATTTGAATATCGACTTTCAATTGTTTTTGTTATTCAATTTAGACAAGAAAGATGGATACTGCGAAAATTCGAGTTATTTTTGAATACGAGTTCCGACGCGGAACTAACGCGGCAGAAACAGCCCGCAATATCAATGCTGCGTTTGGAGAGGGGTCTACTAATGAACGCACCGTGCGATTTTGGTTTAAACGCTTTCGTGATGGAAATTTCGACTTAAAGAACGAGCCACGAGGAAGACCGCCCACACAGGTAAATAACGATGAATTAAGAGAGATAGTGGAAGCCGATCCTAGTCAAAGTACCCAGGAATTAGCGGCATGGTTTAACGTTACCTTACCCACAATATTGACTCACTTGCGTCAAATCAATAAAATAAAAAAATACGAAAAATGGGTGCCTCATGATTTGACTGATCTGCAGAAAGAAACGCGTGTTGAAACTTGTGTTGCCTTGTTGAACCGGTACAGAAATGAAGGAATATTGGATCGAATTGTAACATGTGATGAAAAGTGGATTCTTTATGATAACCGGAAAAGAAAAATGCAATGGCTGACCCCAGGTCAAATGCCACAACAGTGTCCTAAAGCAAAACTTACCAATAAAAAGGTAATGGTAACTGTTTGGTGGTCTCAGCATGGTGTTATTCACTATAGTTTTCTCCGATCTGGTCAAGCAATAACGGCAGATGTCTATTGTGCCGAACTCCGAACCATGTTGACAAAACTAGCAGTAAAACAGCCCCGACTCATGAATCGATCTTCACCATTATTGCTCCACGACAACGCGAGACCTCACACAGCACGAGAAACCATTTTGACCCTTCAGGAACTGCAGTTAGAAACCATTCGTCATCCTCCGTATTCACCAGACCTTGCTCCAACGGACTACCATTTTTTTCGTGATTTGGACAATTATCTACGTGACAAGAAGTTTTCTTCCCAGGAGGCAGTACAAAATGCTTTCACACAGTTTGTGCAGTCTAGATCGTCGGAATTCTATCGCAAAGGCATTAATGACCTTCCCATTAGATGGCAGCAATGTATAGATAATAATGGCAACTATTTTGATTAAATAAATTTGTTAAAAATTTAAAAAATAAACAATATAGATTTTCAGTACAAATCGGCAATTTCATACTTTAACCCCTAATAATAATAAAAAAGTCCCACATGTATTCGTTCCCAACTTTATTACTTTGACGCTGTCTCGCTCATTGTAATCTCCGTTGTTGTGTGCGTTTGCCATGTATTTAGCGATGCTCCTTGCTCCGTATCCAAGCATACTTACCTGATGTAAGCAGTTCGTAATGGTTGGAGTCCTTATTTAATTATTATTTAAATATAGTCATAAACCTTTAGTAAGAAATTAGAACAAAGGGAATAGCGGAATCTATGTCGGAAGTCACAATTAAGCTAATAAATCATAATAAGCAACGACGGACTATTGTTTATAGCCGTGCAAAATTATGGCAGATGGCATTTTTATTGTCATTCTTCTTTAATATTACAATGAACAACAATATATCTTAAAGTTTTTTACCTATCTAAAGGAAGTTTAAGTTTCCTTCAAGTACTTACTTGTCAATACCATATAGTCCAAAAAATATTGGTAGGTAAACAAAATTCGCATACAGTTTAAAATCGGAACACCATTAGAAATGAAATGTAAAAAGTCTCCATCGATTCCACACTTGCAAAAAAAATATTCAAGCTCAAAGTTCGCAAATATGTCTTTATTGCGAGTTTTAGCCAAACGGTTTATCATAAAAAGTTTTATCATAAAAATAGGTTAGACAAAAATGTAGATCATGCAAATATCTATAACAATTGTCTAGAAAAAGTTGTGTTTTTATAATATACATAAGTACGTCGAGTACATACAACACTGAAGCTGTAATATAAATAAAAATCTTTTTTATCGCTCTGTATAACTTATACATACAAAATAGTACATTTATTATATCAACTCGAGAGAAATTTACTCCCTCATCTTCTACGCTAGTGTAACCTTGAGTAACATCTGTCTCCTTTTGAATTGTCCGCATGACAAGAGTCGTATATCTGCTTTATCTATATTTTTAAATGTTATTGAATTAAACAGGATCAGAATAGAATGTTGAATAGGCCTACCAGGGAAACCACGTTATAAAAAACGCGCAAAGTACACTATCTCCTGAGTGACGTGGAAACGTGTGCATATAATAAGAATACAATTTTAAAACCATTATATCTCAGAAACGGTGACGTTTAGAGGAAAAGTATAAAAACAATTTTTATAGAGCATGATTAACAATTTTTCTCTGATCTATTTTTATGATAAAAATTACCATTTGGCTAAAAAACGGAAAAAATCCCATATTTGCGAAGTTAAACCTTGATTTTTTTGCAAACATTTCATTTATAATGATATTCCGAACAATCTTTATTCTATTCATTTTTTTTATTTTTTGCATACACACTGCCATCTGTATAAGAAATAAAATATGCACGTAAAAAACAACCACGCATCCGAGCCAATGTTCATTTGATTGAATTTTTGCACTTTGACATATCTACTTTGACCGGACCAAACGTCAAGTTCACACGATTCCTCACATCAATATAAAATTCTTCATTACAAATGAGGGAGAGCCTCAATGAGAACTACATTAACAAGGCAAACATACTCCGCCCCAACAAAGAGGGCGAAATATGTATTATTTTATTATCTATTATAACGGTACATCAGTTCTTGGTTAACAAAACTCTGCCATCCCATTAGGCGTTAGTGTCATATTTACCTATATATGTAAACGTGAAAGGTTATATCGATGCGCACCATTGAGTGACGCCGAAATCTATCACCCCTACCCGTCAACGATCGATCATTACGAAAGTATATTATGGGGACTATGTAGTGTATGTACATACAAAAAACTTCAAAACTCCATTAGTAGTATATTACCGAAGTGTTTTTTTTATTCAGGTCTATTAATACCTTCGACATTTTAATAAAGAAAAATAATTGTAATGCCAAAGGATAATATGACCTCCATTGTTATACTCGCAAATTGGATTACTAATCGTAGTCGAGGCTTAAAAAATATTTTTTTTTGCTTTTATTGTTTGGGTTGGAACTTGGACTTACCAAAATAAAGTTCTTGTAAAATAAAACTCAAGAGCGTTAATGAAGATTAATACATTAGGTAAGGAGGCGGAAGCGCTTAATATGCAGCCTTGTGCGTTCGCCGGATGTCCTCAAAATGGGGTGTTGACCGGTGGGATAAAGACAGAAGGTAACGCTCTAAGAGACATATTTAGAAACTGCCTGGCTAATCAATTACCATAACAGCCATTGAGATTAATTTCAATACATATAAAAAAAAATTTACCGGCCTGATGTTGCTGTTAACAGATGACATTTCCAATTGACAAGCATAAGTCGGTTGAGTTAAACAAATCCTGAAGAATCAGCAATGTGCCAGTTTTATATTTTTGACAATAGCAAATCAATTAATTTCTCAAACAAACATCATATTATTTGTCAGGTACCAATAACAGCGGGTCATTTATTTTTTTGACGTTGGTTAACGCAACTGTACGGTATGGTGCTCCAAAGCTCTAAGGCTCTTATCCTGTTTGACGCATATATATGATCAGCTTTGGGTTGCTTTAGTAATGGATTATCTACTTGATTTCGAATGTCATGTGCTCGATATTGATTACCTCGAAGCCATTAACTCGAACGTCCATTATGCCGAAATTCCATATCATCGAGATATCCTAGTCCACTAAATAGCTACTGAATCGAGAAAGGTTATGTTTAACTTGATTTGTTTAGAAATGTGGCCCATCGAAATTGTGATACATATACAATGCAATAGTGTTTCAGTGAAACTATAGAATATAATGCTAGAGAATATTGGTAGTACAGACGCTGGAGCTAATGGCTTTGGGGAATAAGACGTCGGTCACATGACCTTTGAAATTAAGCAGTCAACTCATACTAATGAGTTATTTTTTTTTTGTTACTAAACAACAAATTATTTCTAGGTAATTATTTAGTATTCTCTATTTGGTACCCATAAAATCTGTATAGCTAAATTCAAAATAATTGATGTGAATCCTCCTGGAATTATTTATTGATAATATACGCGGGGAGGTCAAAAATTTCAAGGAATTCCCCTTAACCCTAATACATTTCTCAGATCGTTCAAATATTTTTTTAATACCATCATAAAAAAAATATTTGTCCTTAGCATCAAAAAAGGGCGAAATTGCCGACTTCACCTCTTCATCGTCGTCAAATTTCTTACCACGCGGCTCTTATTTCATTTTTGGAAATAAATAAAAATCACTGGGAGCCAGGTCTGGACTATAAGGATGGTGGTGGAGTTATTTGAAGCGCACCGGTGAATAGCAGACATCGTAACACAGGTGCATTGTCATGAAAAAGGAGCACGCCTTTGGTCAATTTTCCTCATCTTTTTTCTTTAATGGCCTCCTTTAACTGCTCTAATATTGAAGCGTAGAATTGTCCTGTTATATTAACACCGCGTTCTTTATAGTCGATTAGTAAACCGATTAGTAAGTCGATCAGTACCTTCTGTATCCCAAAATATAGTCGCCATGATCTTACCGGCCGATTATGGGACTCGGTACTTCTTGGGCGGCGCGGTGCTATTTATGTCACTGCATCGACTCTTGCTTAGACTCAGGTTCATAGCGGTGAACCCAGGTTTCATCAAAGAGCATGCCACTTATAAACCATGGTTTTATTAGGGGCAGGTAAACCGAAAAATTGTCTAAGCAGGTTTTCCTTGTTTGGTGAGGAATTTAATAACGACGGGATATTCAATTTCCTCCATACTTGTTGGTTTCTTCCCGATTAAATTGTTTGCACGTTGATAACTCAGAGGTTAATGACCCGATTAGGTTCGAATTTGAACTATGGTGAGATGCTCAATTAGTATATATCTAGATACAGGAACCTTCCCTCACCATGCCCTCCATTCCATGAACTTTTTGACCTCCCCTCGTAATAATAAACAGTTCATATTATTCACTATTATTCTCTCTAAATTAATACTTCTGGTTGTAGTAAAATACACATTAAAATTTTACAGTACAAAATCAGTCTTAAAATAAAAGATATTCTACAGCTAAATAGTATCTTAATTATTCGTTTTTTTGTATTGTATTGTATCTGAAACATTTATTTATCTTTCGTCCATCTGTCTCACATTTTTTTTTATAAGATTCGCAAAGGCTCAAAAATACGAACCAGCGAAATGCACAACTAAAATGGCCCTACAACATCTGTATAGGATCATTTTATCATATTTTAGATCATTTTTTAGCTATCGGCTATTTATCGTATTGCCAACCCCCGCACGCGAATGAAAGCAACATGCGAACTTTTTTTTATTCGCATAAAATATAAATAAAAACTAAAAATAATCTTTTTACAACGTTCATTCAAAAATACATTAAAATCTTATGTTTTAAAGAGTTTATATTTTAATTGTTGAAGAAAAGGCTGTTAGATCTTTAACATTTATGAAAAATTAATCTTAATTGTACACACAGGTATACACTAAAGATTGTATAAAAACAAGTAGACGTACAAATGGCAGCTTTATCACTATAAGCGATGTTTGCAAGGCAACCAGGTTTAGATAAAAAGAAATATAAAAATTTGATAAAGTAGTAGACGGTGTACAGCTAAATGTAAGCTAAAGAAACACACACATGAAAGTAAACAAACTGCTTATACATTTTAATAAATATACTGCATACAAAATACAGATTAATAACTAGACTGGCTATAAATACTGTTACATAAAACCTTTTCTTTTTTCAACTTTTTAATTATTTTGAATTTGTAGCTCGTTTATTATTTTAAAAACTTCTTTCGATTTCGTGCCATTTTACACATATTTTCCTGTGTATTATAAAAATACAAAATGGAATGGAGTGTCAAAGAAAATAGAATTGAAGCGATCGCCTTGCACAAAATAGATATGGAGCCGCGGTCATATTCCAGACACTTCAAAGCTTGGTATCAGCTGTATGTTCGTATATCGTACTATCAACATATACAACAACACTGTCGAAGACCATACAAGATCGTGGCGGCCGCATGCTGTTAGAACTACAAAGGCTGCTAATGCTGTTAAAGCCAGAATTCGTCGAAAACCCCATTGGGAAACAAAAAAGTCCTGAAGTTCGGTGCTTGTCGTCGATATACAGGACATGCCCTCAATCAATCTTTACAATTAAAGAGAGTGGATCGGTGAAAGGTACAGAAATATCCTCTTTACCGATGATAAAATTTTCACGACTGAAGAGTACAATAAGCAAAATGATAAAGCTGCTCAAGTGATCGGAAAGGTATCAAGAGTATCAAGCGTGAAACCTCTCAGCAATACACTTTTTAAAAATGTACCGTGGACTTTCTAGCAGGGCTCTGCACCGGTCACAAGGCACGAACTACCCAAGCATGGCTTGAAACCAACGTTCCAGACTTTATAAGAGCTGAAGACTGGCCCCCATCTAGCCCAGGCCTCAATACTTTAGACTACAATTTATGGTCAGTTTTAGAGAACATGGCCTGCTCTAAACGAACGGTGACATCGAGTCTCTTAATAAATCCCTAGAGCAAGCAGTGGCGAAATTTCCCATGGAAACAGTGCGTAGATCCATAGATTCGTGGCCAGACAGATTAAAGGCCTGTATACGGCAAAGGTGGCCATTTCGAATTGAATTTTATTTTTGTTTTTTGTTAAGATTTTAATAAACATGTACATATAAGATTTACTACTTTGCGTTAGTCAGTCCATGCTCAGATGCAAAGGCTTGAGCAGGCGTTTGCTACATATTCTCACAGAACTGCTAGGAATACGATAGAAAATGCTGTTGGTTAACTCGCAATAGTAGAAAACATTATGAATCATTTTATTCAAGATCCTAGCATAACTTGCTAACCTAACAAAGCTTTCACTGTTTTACTGGTTTTTAGAGTTTGTCAAAATTATCTGTTTAGTGATTCGCTTTATGAACGTTTTGTTAGCCGGCATCTTAATCTTAAAACATTATTTGATATTTTCTCTGCACCTATCCTAATGAGAATTTCAGATCGTTGTAGTGTAACTACGATCTTACTAGTCTCCTCAGTTAATTTTTACAACATTTATTTGCTTAGAACATTCAATAAAGTTATGTAATGGACTAATATATCCTGATCTCAATGGCCTTGAGTAGCATTCTAGAAACAAATCCCTCTTATTTCAAGGATCCTTGGATGAGAGATTTGTCTTTAACACCCTCAAGAACTTTACCCATATCAAGATGGAATAATCATAGGCTATAATACACCTTGGCTTGATGCATGACAACGCTCATCTACCTACGGTGTGAATCGTAACAGTGGTAACAAGAAAATGATGTTGCGGCTCTACATTGGCCTGGTCAGGCCCTGGATTTAAATTAAACATACATAGGACATGTTTTAGCGAAGATTATCACGAAATTCCCGGATAATATGAAGACCGTAGTTGATCTTTTTAAGCACTCTCCGTATCCGGAACCATATCCCAAAGTGTGCAATTTAATTTTAATCCACGCTGCCTTTATAAATTATTAATTTTGATTACCTAAATCGTAACTCCACTGTCCTAAGTTTGTATTTTTTTATTTTGACTACTAATTTAATTATTATTCATAAACCAACGTAATATTGAGATTTCTTTGATTTACTTAATTTGTTATCTAAAAATGAAAAGAAAAAACTTATTTCTTTTTACAGTGGAATTAGGACGTATTTGAGATAAGTTCGTATTATAACAACATATATCTTTAAAAGATTTATATCCATATCTCTAGACTACATAATAGCAATTAATTTTAATTAATTGGGAATATTCCTTTAAAAACACAATCGTTCAGTTCGTGTGTATGTGAATTTCTTTTCTAGTACGGATGACAAACTTTTTTCATGTCATCCGTACTAGAAGATATTACGAAAAATATTTTTTACGAGGAATCGGCACTAAGTCGTCGATATACCGGAATGCGACTAACTTGTTGTAATATAAAATTTTGATAAAAAAAACAGTCATAATACATACATACATAAAAAGTTACCTCATAATCCAAAGCTATGCAGAGCACACGTAGTTCCTAAGAGTTGTTATAGATGGGACAACTTTATTTTCAATGTAAAAAGTTTGTATAAATTATTCACTCGGGCAAATCTTTACGCTAGTAATATATAAGTCAACTAGCTGACCCAGCCACGCGTTGTTGTGTTATAAACTATAATAAAACCTATCCTATCTTTTAAGTTAGATCAAATAACAGATAGTTACGAAGTTTGATCAAAATCGGTTAAGTAGTTTAGGAGTCCAACGCGGACAAACAACGTGACACGTAATTTATACATATTAAGATGGGCTCAAGGGTTTTTCAATGTAGACTTTTTTAATCTTGATACCCTTAAACTTTTTATTGAAAATATTTGTAAGTCCTTTTACTGCCCTCTAGCGGGTATCATGACCAACAAGTCGCTCAAAATTCGGTTGGAGTGGTAAAGTTCCAAGAACTGACAGATTAATTTTATTCTGTTTTAGCCTGCTCTTTTATGAAGCATTCATAGCCTGTCGTTTGTTTTCATGCTTTTGTTTTAAACTTAATTAATAAATAAAAGATAGATTATATTTTAAATCAATTGTTTGTATTATGTTTCATAATCAGGAAAGAAAAAATAGTAAAATATCTTTTAATCGGGTAAAAGTGACAGTGTTTTTTTAGTTCTTACACTTCCGCGCACATTACACATCCGTGATCACGGCTCCTGTAAAGGAGTCGAAACATCAGGATTAAATATAAAATAAAATAAAACATGCGCAAAAATCCGTAAAAAAGTGTTTTATTCTGAAGTGTTTTTTTTATAAATCGGTTTCAACAGGGTTAATAAAATTAATGCTACTTAAATAAGTACAAACTAATAAATAATAATTGATGCGAGTGGAAAAACATTAATATCATAAAATATATAGCGTTCCTAATGTGTGTTTAAACAGCGAAATTACAAAATTTCTAATACCTTATTTCAGTAATATTAAAAATTTTATTACGAATCTATCAATTGAGATAAATAAACTGTAAAATATACTGAAAAATATTTTTCTGATTTTAATATTAAGAAAATATAGGTCTATATTGCGATGCCAAATGCATTTAAGAATATTGAACGTTTAAATTACGTGGAAGAAACATCGATGTGGTTATCAAACTCGTAAACTGCTTTTACAGCCATCTGTATATTAACTACTATTGGTTGAACCATTTTGTCGTACTGAAGTTATGAGTTCCCTCAATTACTTGTAAACAGCATATTGCGAGATATTGCGAATAATGGGTCAGCGGACCGTTATTATATGTTAAGCATAATTGATGTTCATTTTATTAGGTATGACGGAACTTAATTGCATGTTTCTTCATCACTGCCAGCACTTGATTTTCGCTACAACTGAATAGTTTAAGTTTTGCGAATATCGTTTTCAATTTTTAAAGTAGTTAAGAAGAAGTACTAAAAGTTGGGCCCTAAATGTCAATTAAATTTTAAGCATCTAAGAGAAGAAATATTGTAATAATATTATAAAAATATATATTTAAAAAGGTTAACTTCCGGACCATTTTCCGCTGTTTGTCAAGTGATTTTCTTTTTCTAAGCTATAAATGAGGTTTAACTTTACCAGTAAAAATTTAAAATAAATTTTAGCCTTTACTATCCAATTAAATGAAAATGGTTGAATATAGACCTCTGGGCAACAACTAGTATTTATAAAACATTAGTTATGTCTTCACATATGCAGAATGTTTCCTTCTTCATACAAGAGAGTAATTTAACACAATTCCAGAGTATAAAACTCACCGGACATTCGCAAGGGTGTGTCGGCGACTTTTAAGGTACCGGCCATGGTACTTCTGCAGCTCGCCAATGCTGCCCTGCTCCGCCTGCATCCTGCCGAGCGGCGCTGGCGCGGCTTCCTCGCCGGCCGCGGGCGCCGCCTGTCCCGATCCACGCTTACGGGCTTTATTCGATTTCCTCGCTGCCGCCGATATACATATTTTTACCGAAGAAGGACTACCAATACTATATTTCTTCCCCGAGCTCCGAGACGACGTGAAAGCTGTATCCGTACTACTTCTAGTGCTCTTATAAGATGGTGTGATCGTTGCGTCCGTTGCGTCTTCTAAAGGCCAATCGGAATCGTCTTCTTCCTCTATCCCAGGAAGGGGGGATTGTTGACCGATCGGTCGGGGCGAGCTTATTACAGGCTCCGGGGCGACTGTAAACAAGCAATGAAGCTAGTGAACAAACATTCGTGGTTTGGTGAGATCGAAATCTATTATACTGTACAAAGTTTAATAAAAAGGTAATATAGATGAAAATGTGCAGTAGAACTTATTTATACGAACAACTTATTGTATGAAAATAAAGATAAAGCAGTTTTCCTCACTTACGTTTTTCATTCATACTACTTCGTACAGAACAAGCGCTTTTTCGAAGTGATAACCTAGAGTTCTGGGTGAAATTTTGGATTTCATATTAAAATTATTATAATGTTTCGATGTTGAATTACAAAAACCTAAAGTTGAATTCTTCAATAGCTGATGCAAAATTTATGGTAGCGAAAAAGTCATAAAATTTGGCTCCAAATCCATTTAAGTAAAATAATTTATTCGAAACACGTAGAAACCGACTTGTCTAAGATTTTAACGACTATTAGCCACCTACCTAACAGAGGGTGTGAGTGGAATCCCAATGATATTTAAATTACCATCCTAACATTCGCTCTTAATCGATATCTACGTATAAGTAATGAGGTTTCATTTAAAATCAATTCCACTTATACTGGATTCATTACCACCAAATGATCGATATTATCTTGTGTTAGTGTCGTTATCGTTAATTTTAATTAATTGGCTATTTTATTCTTATATATGATTACATTTGTTTTTGGTATAACCTAGTTTTTGCCCATGACCGTGTAACTTCAGGATTTATTCGGGAATACCATCTGATACTAAATCCAAATCCGTTCTAGCGTGATTGAGTTATAAATAAACATTCATACTTAAGTATATTTTGATTTAACGTCATCTTATTTTAAATAAAGCTAAATTATTATAATAGAAAAATACTAGAAAAAATCGACTCGGGTCACAAGTGAATCTCAGGCGTGAATCTCCCGCCTGAGATTCACTTGTGACCCGAGTCGATTTTTTCTAGTATTTTTCTATTATAATAATTTATCTTATAAGATCGCATTGAAAATGCATAAAATATATAAAAATTATAAATTTAAATAAAGCTCTTTTTTATTAAGGGTTAATACTGTTCTTGAAAACTATGTACATTGGCAAATTATATCGGTAATATAAAAATCAACACCTCCTATGGTTACATTAGACGTTATATTATGCAATAAAATCAATAAAATTTAAACGCCCACTGTATTCTCCTTTGTTTCGTATATAGGTTAACGCTTGACCGCTATCTCTCCTGATGGTAAGCGCCAGCCTAGAAGATCCCTATTCACTCGTGACTTAAAGACCCCTTAATTGTATGTTTCAGGAAACACAGACTCAGGCAAAGAACTCCACTCTTTAGCGGTTCGGTTTACAAAATGGGAACTAAAACGCTTTGTGCGACTCTTCGTTATATTAACCATATAACGGTGGCGTCTTATTTGTAAGTCTGGTTGTCTGATAAAAAATGGGGACGACGGAACAAGGCTGTGCAGTTCTGCTGCACACTCTCCAATATGTATCTTATAAAATACGGATAGGCTAACTACCTTCCGTATATGTTCAAGGCTTTTCAGCTTATAATTAAAAAGATCGTCACTGCCGATGAGTTTCTTGGCCCCCCTCATAATGGACTCACCCATCTGGAGTTGATATTGGGCGGAACCGTCCCTAAGATGAGAACATATACTGTTCTCATCTTAGGGACGGTTCCATACACGATATGGTATGGTATACTGTTCTCATATAAATATTGAGTAACTGTGCCGACGTGAATTATTCTCACCTTCGCCAGAATGCCAAGTTTTATTGATGCTAATTGAGCCTTACTCTCAATGAAGGAGCCAAAATTGTGACAATGATATGCCGAGAAGTTAAAGATGGTCTGTGATCGGCACGGATACATCTCGGAAAGTAGGAGTCAAGTCGAAAGGACTCCTTTTAGCGGAGAAAAGACACGCCTTGATCTTTGTTGGATTGAACCTTACAGGATTGGTATCGCCCCATTCGGAGACAGCTTGCAGAGATAGATTCATGCAGCTGACCATCGCGTCCCTATGATGCTGGACCTGTTCAATACTGGCTCGTGCATCAGACATATAGCTCTCTACAACTGTTCTGTCATCTGCGTACCCCAAAATATTCCGGGCATAAGCGTAATTCATATGAGCCAGAAAAAGTGTTGCAAAAAGTACGGTATCCAGAGGGACGCCGGCATTGATAGGTAGCCAATATCTTATTTTAATATCTTTGCAAGAATTATGACAATTCAATAAAACTTATTGAAGACTATTTATCCTGACTTTCATTATAGTTATTCAATATTTTTTACCACATTACTTTCTAGCGGTAAACACGTAATGCATAATCAATTTTTCAAGATAACGTCAATCACAGCCCATCACAGAAAAAACTATTTCAATTCTTTATTATTAATTTATTGTATTTTTTCTTTTCCCTACAATAAGGCTATTGAGAAACAAGCGTGGCTAACAAAAGTCACGCGAAAACATCTTAGACAGAGGCTTGTTTAATTACGTGCCAAAGGAACAAGTAAAACGGTAAACAATAAACAAAACTTTCGACGTAATTATCTTCAAAGTATCCAGGTTGCTTACTCCGATCCGAATTAATAATCATAAAACATTAATATTCGTACCCAAAATATATTATCTATACAATGTAGCTTTATTCATTCATCAGTCGAAGGCTATCAGTATAAGTCATGGCTCAATCATTATTTATGGAACTACATTTAATTCAAATTGCGGCCGCCAATAGCCGCTTGGTTTAACGGCAGCGATTCTACCGTGCTACCTACCAACCTTCTGCGCAAAAGGGTTCCAGGGTTAGAAACTTGGTAAGTGCGTATGTTTGTGTAATGAGCACATGTATTTGTTCCCGAAACATGGTGGTTCGTATACTTTTTATGTATTCATACCTTATTTAGCACACATAGTACAATATCTGTTTCATAATAATTGTTTTAAATTATTATTCTATAACAATACATTAAATCTAGGATATGATAAATTTCGACTTTACTGTCAAAGTTTAAGCTCTTGTTGCCAAAAGTTTTAGAATTGAAGCCTCATTTTTTAATACAGATTAAAACAAAAAAATATATATTTTTTGTTTACTTTATCAGTTGCCTCTCCAACCCCAGCATCTGTTAATAGTAATAAATATAACAAATACCTAATTAATAAATTCTGATTAATAAATACTAATTAATTATATTAAGAGCGGCTGGCTGTTAAAATTACAATAATAATATTGTCATCACTTATAGCTTAAAACAAAATAAAAAATCTAAATTTATCGAATTCAACTCTACTAAATACATCAAGCCTATAAGGTTTATTAGCGTATTTACTGTTAAATACATCATATAACAAAATCTTTCCGATAATAATTTAACAACTCTACAGAATAATAAGTGAGATTTAACGAAATTTTGTAGACGTTACTGTTCCAAAACGGGTATGTGGTACCTTTGTTAAAGAATTCTGGCAACAATGTAAGTGCTTCCGAAGAAAAGGCAGATTTAATTCATTCAGCTACAAGTACAATCCGACATAATAGAAATTTGAAATGAATCACTTTTTACTCTTTTACTGACGAAGTTGTTCGTATCATGATGATATATTCTTAGAACTAGATAAACTTAGAATTTTGTTTGATTAATCTTTATTACTATGTTCTATATTAGTACCATTAGCTTTAAACGTATACTACACATTGTTTATAGTATTTTAATGTAGTACACTAAATATAGTAATTATTAATTAACCAAAGACTGAAATTTCCATTCAATTCAACATTCAAGCTACCAAATATAATGTTTACTTTTTATTGACTTTTTTGTTATTTAAACATACAACAATTAGCTGCTAGAGTTTTATATTTAGATATAAAAAAGAGAAGATAAAAAGAAAAGATTATATTTTAATTTTTAGTTTTTATATAACTACGATAGATATTTTTATTGTTTTTATGCATCTTGTCAACAAATTGGCAGCCTATGGAAATGTTGTATTACAAGTTTTGTCATATTCTGGAAGCTGAGCAGACGGGTTAGTAATTGCAGTAGAACACCATTTTTAGAGAAAAGCTGCTGCCAAAATGTTGTCTACGAAAGTTGCATGATGTTTATCACCAGTATTAATAGTCGCTTTCTACGGCTCCATTAAGTGTGAAGGATTCATGCTGTTCTACTCTGCCTGACACCACATTATATAGTTAAAAATAACTAGTTACGCGACGGATATATCACCACAGGACGAGGTAGATCCATATCTGACAATTGTAATTATAGAACTTCCACGTAAAGTGTATTATAACCAAACTAAAATAAAGACTATTTTGTCGTGGCTAAATCACATGAAAAAGATACCGACCTTTTCAGTGTGTGTCCTGTCGGTGAACCGTGCCATTATAAGGCGTGTACTTTGCGCGATAGAATTTTTAGACAACATGGAGTCTATCTGATGAGAAATTAGAGGTTGATTAGAGGTTGTCTATACATTATTGACAAAATGTGTATGAGTTCAACATCTTTTTCGCTTTCATATACAGACCCAGAAACTTGTCAAACATCTTGTCGACAATCCTACTAATCTCGATCCTATCGACGTAGTCGTTAGTACATACAGAAGTTACATAATATAAAAATAGATCATGAATATATTAAATAATATCATAAAAAAACCCTAATCCATCATTTTATTTTAATCTATTTATACTCTTTATCTATACTACTAAATAAATCTGAAGGCTTTGTCTGTACATTTTTTTTAATTTTACTATAAATATTCTTTTTATGACACACTAAACATTTTTTTTAAAGACCAGTTGTGTACGAATATGTATTTATTACAGCTTTTGTAAAGATCCGTTCATAAAAGAAAAGCTATGGCGTAGGTTTGACGTTCAATACACGCATTGTAGATGGTCATATTGAATAAAAATAATTTTAACATTATCTTATATTATTGCCTACGTTATTTTCATTAAAACTCAAACTATATCGATAATATCAATATTAATATTGTTTAATAATGGTGATTATTAAACAATAATAACCCTGGTAATTTTCAACTTGACGCCCCATCTAGCGTGTGATTGCAGTTACAGTATGCTTAAAGCAGTGCTACTAATAGCATAACTATAACGCCATCTTGTACTCAAAAGCGGTATTAGAATAAAGAAGTAAGCTGTTATTTATTATGGATCATAGGTAAAATATGACATTATTCATTTTGTTATATATTATGTTTTAACGTTTTCAACTTTTCTATCCAATCGGAATATTATCGCGATTTAAAGATGTGTAAGTAGGTTAGGCTGGTTTCCTTGAAAGAACACGTCTGGCGATTTCTATTTTTTTTTTACTGTTCTGTGGGTAAAAACTGATTAAAGTCTTAACTGATGTTATAAAAACGAAAGTGAGTTGTTTGTTTCACTTTCACGCTTTAACTACTCAATTATAATGAAATTTTGCATACACTTTGCCAAGGGCAAAGAAAAGTACATAGGGTACGTATTATCAAGAAAAAAAATTCCCGAGGAATAGAAACAACTTGTAATCGGTAGTCTGCATTAACGCGGGTGAAGCCGCCGTTAAAGCTAGTCAACTCTAAACATATACTATAAGTTTATGCAATAATGTTTGTTAATTGATATTTGAGTACTATTCTGATACATCTAAGTACCAATCCTACTCGATATCAAAACCCATCAATCATAAATATAAGAGAAAAGAACACTTTAAAAACAATACAACCAAAAAGTTTCATTGTGCTCAATTAATAATACAGAAGCCAAATAAAAATTGCCATTGACTATACAATGGGAACAAATTGTTCAAGTATTCGAATTCAATTGTGATTGATACTTATATTTACAGGATGAGATCTGGGCATTACTTTTGAAAGACTAAATTATACTGACTAATACCATCAAATTGTTAGCTCCTAACTAACTAGGGTTAATCTATTTTTAAGACCTAATAAAATCAAAACAATATTTACCTAAATATAAGACTACTCAAATGAAGCTTAATATAATTATGCATATTGAACTTGATTTGCCTAATTCAAGACTTCATTTTAACCAAATTATTTTGTAATCCGCTCAATGTGAACAGAATAAAAATGATTGCGGGTTTTGTACTATCGTGTATAGAGGTCTCATTTTTTGCCAAATTTTAAGGCTTACTTGACATTAAGTCTTAACTCAATCAAATTGTGTACGATTTTAATTTATTTCTTACAACATAAAGTATTTTTAAACGTTATTTTTTACAGTTAATTAAGATAATAAATCATAAACTATTTAATACATTATCATATTTCAGAAGAAAAATGATTTTAAAGTTGAAAAATTTGGTTATGAGTAATCAAATGTAATTTTGCATTAGGTTCTAAGACTGTTATACAATGTTATACATGTAATAGTAGTCTGGATAAGGCAGAATTAGTTTTTATTTTCAAGCTTTTGTATAAATGCAATAGCGTCTATTCATTAAATTCTTTCTAAACAAATAGTTAACCGAGCACGTGAGATATTATTATATATACTTATTATTTTTTCAATCCACAATATATTTATTTACAATACTTCGTAGTGAACACTAGCTACATACCGACGACGTGTCCCACCTTAATAAAATAATCAGCTGCCAGCAGTGAGCCAAATTTTATAATGTAATGGGGCCTGACGTCTGAGTGTAAGTTTTAAAATATGCAAATGTTACTATCGCATTAGACTCAATATTTGTGTGAGAGACTTAATCAATCAATCAATTTTATTTTCAGATATTTCAATCCATATTTGTTAGTAACAATTCATCATCTTATATCTTATCTAATACTACGATAATAAGTTCTGAACTCAAAATATTAACTCAAACGCTATACTAACATTTTGATATTTAAAAATATGTAGCAGTGATACATAACATCTCTCAAACACGAAGTTATAAGATCGACACTTCGCACAGATGGCGCTAGCTCCAATAAAGTGCATTAGTATTGCAACTTATAACGCACTATAAAAGTTACTTAGGCATATCTACAATAAATACCTGCAGAGTTCGACTAACATTGACCGGATGGCGGTCCCTGGTAACTGATCACCTAGCCTGGTGTAAAATTTTTCCCTTTGATTTTCCTTAAAGTTGTTTCCTAAAAACGTACCCTCAACTGTCAGTCCAAAATGAAGAAGAAATGGAATATGTTAACTAGGTCAATTTGCTTACATTTCTCCTTTGCTTTAAACACAAGCTAATGGTTATTTCTCATTATAATAGGAAATAATCGCTAAAGTTTTTGTTTAGTTCTTCCGTTATCGGGCATAGGCATAGTAAGCATGCTTTGAGACCAATTTCATAATAACGCTCAAATAATTAGGTATCAGAAAAATACTAATAATAAAATTATTTTTATTTTCTATTTATCATATTGGTCTTTAAGAACTCATAAGAACTATACAAGAAAAATCACTAATTAAAGCCAAACATCAGAATCTCTGAGCTCCAATATGTTGTAGCATATGAGAATTCCAATACTGAGTGGTCCAATATCGTAATATTGGCTCAGTAAAATAATCTATTTCAGTGCTGAAAGCAAGCTTTTACCATTCGAACCATAACCAACACTATTTTATATTTAGATTATATTGTCAAAGTACGTCTGTTTCACAAATGATAAGAAATATGCTAATTAACTACTTCGCTTTTAAAGAGCTTTTCCAGCATTCTGCGCATTCAGTAATCCGTCTGAACTACCATTTTTGTCTACTGCGTTGTTTTTTAATCTGTTGCATAAGGCAGAACGATTTTTTTTTTTTATTTCAATACTAGCAAGTTAACTGAACAAATCAGATGAAAAGATAAGACTAATACTATCTTGATTAAAATGTGAAATTGCTGCATAGATTTTAAAGGATAATTAATTCTTACAGTTTACTTTTTAAGGTTTAATATACCAAAACTTTACAGGAGTCTGGCAAATACAGTTCTAAATCTCATGGACAACCAACAAATTATTATTCTTTGGAAATAAATTATTAGTTACACACCTAATAAACATAAGTGTGAAATAATTATCGCTGGTCAGATTTTTTAATTCGTTAACAACACACCAACACAATTTAATTTTTTATTCGTATTCTTTTGGGAAAAACTGAAGCTTTTGGAGTATTTGAGAGTACAGTGAAGGGTGCAAATGGTATGGAATAAAACTATGGCTTTGGTATGTAAATTTATTTCTCCCGGAGGTGCCTTTTAGGCGTTGTTAGATACACACATTTCTGATATGCCTCATTTTATATTTTTGAATAATTTATCTATACTAATATTATAAAGAAGTAAAGTTTGTGTGTTTGTATATTTGTTAAATTGTAAGGGGTAATCTCGGGATCTACTGAACCGATTTTAAAAATTCTTTCACCAATAGAAAGGCACATTATTGCTGAGTGTCATAGGCTATATTGAATGCTAGAAAAAATTTAAAGAATTTTGTCCACCCGTGCGAAGCCGGGACGGGCCGCTAGTATATAAATACAGCTATTTAGACTTTCTTGTTCATAATGACAATAAAATAAAATTAACGGGTTTGAAGGGGTTCAGAATGGTAATTAGGCACCTTTTTCTCCCAATGTTTTGGTGAGAGTAACAGAAAGCTTTTGCAACGCATAATTTATTTTAAGTCACTTGGCATAGAAATCAAATGGCATATATTATTGTTATACATCGCAGACTGGCCATACTGAAATCAACAAGTTTCCATGATCGCTTTTCAAACATGAATAAATGGGAAAGAGCAGTTAATTTTAATCGAACATTTTCAAAATGGCACTCGTCATAAAATTTTGCCTGTTATTGTTATTTTAACTTTTGATTAAAATGAATTATATTTTGTGTGTATTTATCGCAATATTTTAGTCATAGGTGTGTAGTAGGAACTAAATTTATGATAATTACTCTGTAAATTTGTGTTAAAAGTCGTATATATAATTGTACCTCTATGATGGCGTATTGTTATGAAATAAATTTTATAATGTTCGTGTTATTTCTTTCGATTCTCATCATTTATAATATAATTATAGGACAGCTCTGGCAAGAGCGTCACAACGAAGAAGAGTACAAACATGGAAACTCCTTTTTTATATATTGAACAGTATTCTGTTCAGCAATCGAGGTTAGGTAAAAGGTGGCCCTAACCTATCAGATGAGACGTCAGCTTTAACCCGAACGGATTAAGTTCGAACCTCGTCGAAGAACTACGCACGTAGACTCGTAACACAAGCGACACACACAATGTGCTAAGATATGCTAACTATTGTGTGTAGCACATTGTAAATATTCTTTACAAATAAATGTAATTTAGGCCTACTAAAGGTTATAAGATATAGAACAGTACGTACGTAATGACATTTTGAAACATGATTTCTCGAAAATAATTATATTTTCATCTTAAGATTCATTACTTTTTTCTTTAATAAACTTTAATTAATAACAAACCACGCAAATATAATAAATAGCACTAGGTTTCAGTGGAAATATTGCTTGAAAAAGCTATGAATTTTGTTAAGTACTTCGATCTTCGTCTCTATTGAAAACCAACATGATTGTTCTCCAGCGCATCAATCAAATCATTCAAAGTTTGTAATACGCTCAATTCTTTCAAATTATTTATGAGTCTTTGGAACTTTTTACTTGTTGCTTATTTGAATAATATGATTGATAACTTATTTACAAAATTTTGGTTGTTTCAGTGGCGATAACCATATTCAAATAAACGTTTTTTTAAATATCAAAAACCAAATAATTTAATATTATCTATGAAGCAAACTTGTTTTTTCTAGTATTGTTATTACGTACTGTTTCTCAGCTTTCAAACAATTCTGTAAAATTACGTTTACAATTTTTTTTCATCAATGACAGTGTTGAAAGATCAACGTATTGTGACATGTTAATCTTTTAAAACTTTTAAACAATACTATTTCAACTTATGTACTAGAACAGAGCACCAAGTTACCCATTATTTTGCCATCTCAAAATAAACTTTTCATGAACTTCCAATGAAGTCATACTTTAAAAGGAAAACTATTTGGTGAACTATGTTTTCTTGAGAGGTTATTTTGATTACCCAATAATTTCTACCGTGTGCTAATATAGATAGTATATATACAGATGTAAAGGTTTTCACGCCGTCGTAAATACACAGAAATGTGGACTACAGTGTTTTGTTTCACTATTCGGCGTTGAAAAAGTCAAGGTCACAACAGAGCCACAAACAAACCTAAAAATACATATCTCTAATATTTATCACAGTTAACCGGAAACTATTTTGAATGATTATTATGACTGCCGCCCACGCGATTATCAACGTTAACATTTTTAAAGTGCTTCTTAACTTTAACCATGAAATACGCTTATACGACTTATATCTTGTTAAGAACAAGTAAGCGATGATGAATAAAATAATTATCTAGATCTTATATTATTCATCACCGTTTATTGAATTTCTAGATTCTCTCGCTTTCTTATCAAAAATTATTTAGAAATTATGCGGACATTGAGATGATGATATGTCGGAATTTAATCTTAAAAACTAAAATTCTTAATTACTAACACAACTCATTTAATATAATTGTAAGTCAGTATTGCAATAGGTAGTCGTATCTATCACAACGATGTTTATCACATGACTTTTGTGTGAGATAAAATACATCGAAACATAAAAACACAAATGAATAAGTGAATTTATGAACATATTACCTTCATGTAAATATTTATCAAAATATCACTTTTTAGTACAGTTTACACGATAAACTAAAATTTACCAATAGCCTTTAAAATAAAATTTATTCCATTATTGGAAGTTATAAATAAGATTCGCTGCCAATTTACGGCAAAATATCGAAATACGCATATAATGACAATTTTAATTTCTAAAGCGGATTTAGCGCTCTGTCAATGTAAAAAGAATGTAGGTACACTCTTCTTTTGTTATAATAGAAAAATACTAGAAAAACTCGACTCGGGTCACAAGTGAATTCTCAGGCGGGAATCGAACCCGCAACCTTTGGAAATCCGGTCCAATGCTCTCCCAATTGAGCTACCGAGCCTTGCGAACACTCGCCGAAACTTTCTAGTACCTTCCTGATTTTACGCTGTAGGCCAGCGTTGTTTCATCAGTGAGAGGAACATCCTCTCGTATTCGAAAGAAACATTTTTACAAATGTTTGGTCAATCGATTAAGATGAAACAGCCATGTTAGATTTATAATTTTTATATTTTATGCATTTTCAATGCGATCTTATAAGATAAATTATTATAATAGAAAAATACTAGAAAAACTCGACTCGGGTCACAAGTGAATTCTCAGGCGGGAATCGAACCCGCAACCTTTGGAAATCCGGTCCAATGCTCTCCCAATTGAGCTACCGAGCCTTGCGAACACTCGCCGAAACTTTCTAGTACCTTCCTGATTTTACGCTGTAGGCCAGCGTTGTTTCATCAGTGAGAGGAACATCCTCTCGTATTCGAAAGAAACATTTTTACAAATGTTTGGTCAATCGATTAAGATGAAACAGCCATGTTAGATTTATAATGTTCGCAAGGCTCGGTAGCTCAATTGGGAGAGCATTGGACCGGATTTCCAAAGGTTGCGGGTTCGATTCCCGCCTGAGAATTCACTTGTGACCCGAGTCGAGTTTTTCTAGTATTTTTCTATTATAATAATTTATCTTATAAGATCGCATTGAAAATGCATAAAATATAAAAATTATAAATCTAACATGGCTGTTTCATCTTAATCGATTGACCAAACATTTGTAAAAATGTTTCTTTCGAATACGAGAGGATGTTCCTCTCACTGATGAAACAACGCTGGCCTACAGCGTAAAATCAGAAAGGTACTAGAAAGTTTCGGCGAGTGTTCGCAAGGCTCGGTAGCTCAATTGGGAGAGCATTGGACCGGATTTCCAAAGGTTGCGGGTTCGATTCCCGCCTGAGAATTCACTTGTGACCCGAGTCGAGTTTTTCTAGTATTTTTCTATTATAATAATTTATCTTATAAGATCGCATTGAAAATGCATAAAATATAAAAATTATAAATCTAACATGGCTGTTTCATCTTAATCGATTGACCAAACATTTGTAAAAATGTTTCTTTCGAATACGAGAGGATGTTCCTCTCACTGATGAAACAACGCTGGCCTACAGCGTAAAATCAGGAAGGTACTAGAAAGTTTCGGCGAGTGTTCGCAAGGCTCGGTAGTTCAATTAGGAGAGCATTGGACCGGATTTCCAAAGGTTGCGGGTTCGATTCCCGCCTGAGAATTCACTTGTGACCCGAGTCGAGTTTTTCTAGTATTTTTCTATTATAATAATTTATCTTATAAGATCGCATTGAAAATGCATAAAATATAAAAATTATAAATCTAACATGGCTGTTTCATCTTAATCGATTGACCAAACATTTGTAAAAATGTTTCTTTCGAATACAAGAGGATGTTCCTCTCACTGATGAAACAACGCTGGCCTACAGCGTAAAATCAGGAAGGTACTAGAAAGTTTCGGCGAGTGTTCGCAAGGCTCGGTAGCTCAATTGGGAGAGCATTGGACCGGATTTCCAAAGGTTGCGGGTTCGATTCCCGCCTGAGAATTCACTTGTGACCCGAGTCGAGTTTTTCTAGTATTTTTCTATTATAATAATTTATCTTATAAGATCGCATTGAAAATGCATAAAATATAAAAATTATAAAACTCTTCTTTTGGTTTGCTTAAGCTGCTTTTCTATAATGTTTTATTGGTGTCTTTCTTTCTATCGACAACGACAACATTTTAATCTCACTATAGAAATAATAATATATTTTTGTTAATCACAGCTTTCATATCGTTTATGAAATTAAGTCTTTATTTAGCTTTTTAATCATGACCTTTTTAACACGAGACCTTAAGAAGTATTTTTAATAAATTAAAAGACTATGGGCAAAATCATCCAATCCCAACGGTGAGTAAATGGATATCCATTATAAGAAATATATTTTATATTTTCTTATCTTTTTGCATTCATTTGAGTAAACACAGAGAGTGACATTGCTTAAAGTAATTTTAAAAAAATCTTCTAGATAATATAGCAGTGGCAAGATTTATTATATGCAAACGGTGCACAGAATAACTAAACAGTTTAACAATAAATGTAACAGTTGCATGATATTATCTCCTCAGCATAAAGTTGGCCTATAATTATTAGTGGTACATAATAATGTCATCTAAATTTAGTGCTGATCGATGAAATTCATCCAGCCTGGCTTGTCCCAAATAACATATTATGGACCTAACATAGGCTTTCTCAGTTTTTTATAAATATAACTAAACACGACGTTCGCGGTTGGTACCATTGCGGTACCGTTTCTTTCGCCGTCTGCTTTCAAATGGCACAGGTTTATCACTGTTGGATAAGACCAAAATGAATCAAAATCCTTTATTACTTTGGAAAAGAGAACTGCAAACGTATACATGGCTCACTACATTTCTCTTATGCCCACGTGACATGCGATATCCAGTTTTTTTTTGTGTACCACTAGCAAGCCAATCTTCCTTAATTACAGTATCACTTTATCCCTAACAGAGGTCCAGAGCGAATTGTACCATTGATATTAAAATTTCCAGACCAAGAACAGTTAAACAAAGTTTGTGCCAATCTTACTGATTTATTTTATTAATAATTTATAGTAAAGCGCAATAGCAATTATATGTGAGCGATGATGACCTTCAAAGGGCAAATGAACCGTGATATTAAAGCCCTTGCGGACGAACCCATCAGATGGGGAGCTGCACGTAGTAAAATATTGCGAACAGACGCTTTAAATTTTTCATAAAGTCATTTTCAAAGTAATAGCTTTTTGTCATCTTAACCCAAAAAATCTATGGTTTTACGTTTAAGTTCCGCATGCTTACCTACATATAATTACGTTTATAATCGCTAAAGATAATAAGTAATCAATAACATATTTTAATGATACAAGTATAGCTAGATATAATATATACACTACCGTCCAAAAGTTTGGAAACACCCTATTTTCATTAGATAAAAAAAATTACCGCAAATAAATCTTTAAATATACACGTTCTTGTTAAAGTTCATTTATTTTTACAATCGTGCTTATAACAATAATGAAGAAAACTACTTATTTCTTATCAGTTATTCCGTACTTTGACAAAAGACCGGCACACGTGTTTTATGACCACAAAAGTTGCTGCACTGCCAATTGTTAATTTCTTAGAATTGGTAGATACAAACATTGTTTTTGTTTTGAATAGAGATCAGTTTTTTAAAATAAGTATATAATTCCATTAAGTATCTAGTTTAGAGTTCAGTGTACTTTGTGAGGTTCATGTGATAGTAACATCAGTCGATAACTGCATAAAATAGCAAAAAGGAAACAGATTTCTCTTGAAGAGCGAAGTGTTATTTGTACTTTGAACAAAGAAGGATATTCTATACGCCAAATCGCAAAAAAGGTTGGAGTTTCATGTAAAGGTGTACATTATACTCTTACACGAAAGCGAGCTACGGGAGAAAATCGAGACAGGAAGAGATCTGGACGTCCCAAATCCACAACAAAGCAGGAAGATCAGTTTATTAAAGTGTTATCGAAACGAGATCGAAGTTTAACTGAGCCACAAATTGCTGCTACTTTAAATAAAACACGAGAAAAGCCAGTTTCAATCACAACTGTAAAGAGACGTTTACTGTCTGCTGGCTTAAGAGGATGCGTTGCAACCAAAAAACCAAGACTAACTATTACCCATAAGAAAAATAGACTAGAGTGGGCTAACGCACATAAAAACTGGACGGAAGAAGACTGGAAAAAAGTCCTTTGGACGGATGAGTCTAAGTTTCAAATTTTTGGATCTAATAGACGTGTTTTTGTGCGCCGATCAAAAGACGAACGGGCTTTAGAAGCGTGTACTGTGCAGTCCGTTAAGCATGGTGGTGGTAGTGTAATGGTTTGGGGTGCTTTGGTAACAATAAGCCCGGTCATTTGATTAAAATTGACGGAAAACTGAATAAAGAAGGCTATCTGAAAATACTGCAAGAAAATGCAATTTCTTCTGGAATGAATCTGATTGGCCGAAATTTCGTTTTTCAGCAAGATAACGACCCAAAGCATTCATCAAAATTATGTCAGGAGTTCTTACAGTAAAAACAAAACGAAAAATTTTTGCAAGTTATGAAATGGCCATCACAATCGCCAGATCTCTCGCCTATAGAATTAGTATGGGATGAGCTTGATAGAAGAGTTAAAAGTCAGTGTCCATCGAGCTCAGCACAGTTGTGGCAACATTTACAAAATGAATGGAAATCACTGGACCCCGAATACTTCGCAAAATTAATCAAAAGAATGAATATATATGAATGAATAAAATTTGAGAAGAAATAATTAAAAACAAGGGTGGTCATTTTGATGAGGCCAAAATTTAATGAAAATTACATTATTTTTGCACTTAATTGTACTGAATATTTCTTACTTAATGTTAATCTAACGTTTGATTAAGATTTCATAGTAATAAATCATGACTTATGTGTTTTATTGTTGTTTTTATTTCAATGACCATGGTGTTTCCAAACTTTTGGACGGTAGTGTATATATATATATAATTTCTATTTAAATTTGCTGTTTTACCTAAATAAATTTGTGTCAAATTAAAAATCCAAGAAATTTTTGTTCCGTTCGTCTCTTAAGTTTGTCAGGTAAGAAATTCTATTTGCTGAATGAATAAAGTTTATTTAGAATATGAATTTTCAACCCAACCAACGAGCAGTAATTAAAATTGTTATCTGTTCTACAATCAAATCCAAACAAAATAACACTTTTTTACGGATTTTTGCGCATGTTTTATTGTATTTTATATTTAATCCTGATCACAGGATGACTGTCATCCTGTGATCACGGCTCCTGTAAAGGAGTCGAAACGTCAGGATTAAATATAAAATACAATAAAACATGCGCAAAAATCCGTAAAAAAGTGTTTTATTCTTATGTGTAATGTGCGCGGAAGTGTAAGAACTAAATACAAACAAAATAATTTGACACGTACATTTTTTAAAGTCTTATAAGTGATTTTAATAAAAGTTTTTCTATTCACAAATACTAACAGAAACTTTTCTTATCAATTACGTCAAATATAGTCCAATAAAACTAATTCATAAAAATAATCTTGCGCTTACTCATATTTTGGGAAACGCACTTTTCCCACAGATAAAGATAAAGGCATATATTTTTCCCCACCATGTAAGCAATCTTGAAACTAAATTTCATCAAAATTGATTTAACTATTTCAACATGAAAAATATGTAGACAAAGAGGCAAACGGAGTTACTTTCGTATTTGTAATATCAACATAAATATAAAAGGTTAATCTCTACATTTAACACATCAAACGTTGTGCCATACTGACACTCTCTAAAGATCATGCATTTGACAAAATAAATTTTCAAGTGCAGCAAATTATCGTTGGCAATAATTATGGATGATTTAAAAGAACTTGTTTAACGTGCATTTATATAAAGTTTAGTTTCATTTTATTTTTATTTCGCACACATTAAGCACCCGAACAACAGGCGCCGCCTCTATAGCATCTGAATTGGTGATGTGTTGACATTACTGAGTTGATGTATGCCTAAATATATGAAAGCTGACACAATACAACACACTCGTGGGGAGGCGACATCGAGTGGGTGCGAGGTTTATATAATACGACTAGCGGCCTGTCCTGGCTTCGCACGGGTGGACAAAATTCTTTAAATTTTTCTAGCATTCAATATAGCCTATGACACTCAGCAATAATGTTCCTTTCTATTGGTGAAAGAATTTTTAAAATCGGTTCAGTAGATCCCGAGATTACCCCTTACAATTTAACAAATATACAAACACACAAACTTTACTTCTTTATAATATTAGTATAGATAAGAGCAAAAATTTACGCGCGTAGAGTAAATAAATAATATAGTAATATAAGTTATTTGCGGGATTGCTACCATGTACCTTGTTATTGAGTTTCCGATATTTCGGCACTGTTGCAAGTGCCATGATCACGGAGCGACTGTTATTGAGTTTCCGATATTTCGGCACTGTTGCAAGTGCCATGATCACGGAGCGACGAAACTCAATAACAAGGTACATGGTAGCAATCCCGCAAATAACTTATATTACTATAATGTTAGTGACCATGAAAGTTTAAAACAAATAAATAATACTTTTTAAAAAAGGTAATCTGTAGCTCGATGGTGCAGTTGAAAGCGCGCTCGCCCTACGATTGTAGAGCTTAAGCAACTTTCACCAGGGTCGGCCATGAGATGGGTAACAACAATATATTATCTTGAGTTCATCCGTGTCTTGGAAAGCTCGTTAAGCCGTTGGTTCCAGCTGCACTCACAGGCGGTAAGACCCAATCCACCCTTGGGACCCACCGTGGGTTATTATATTACCCATATTTCCTACAGTTCTTTCATCTATAGAGAAAGCCTATTTCCCAACAGTGGAGTCATGATTAAATTGATGTAATAGATTAATAAATGAATTGAAAGGTGATGTTTTAACTCACATGGTAGTATGTTTTATTATCTTTACTAGTATTATATCAGTACTGGATTCGATTCCCGGCCGCATCGAGAGTAAACTTTTGAGTAATGAATCAGGTCTGAATAGCAGTTATACTGTCGTTTTTTCGGATTTTGATAGATACACATGTTCTAATTAATAGCAATTTGTTATGTAATGTGGTCTAGTATTTAGAGTTCATAACCATATTATATGTTGTGGTATTTAGAACGACCGGTCTATACAATACGATTAGATAGTCTGCCCACGTGTCAAAGGTCCTGAGTGCAAATACTGATAGGGACACACCCGTTTTCATATAGAGGATAAATTCATTTGTATGTGATTTTTTGTTGTTGTTCTTTACTTTTTATACCTTTTTATGTATTGAATACATACAAAATATCATTAGTATTCATAATAAAAGCTATGCATAGGTTAAAAATATAAATATTTTCATCGCAATCCAATATTCCGTACCCTTTTTTGGACAAACAAAAAATACTGCTTCAAATGTCTGAAAACTGTCATTAACTTGGGCATCGTATAAATAGTTTTTCACATATAACTAGATAAAATAGATAGGCTTTGTGTTGCAATCAGAGACAGATACTTCAATTTTATTTATTGCTAGACTTAAAAATCCGCACAAATGAGTACTTAACATCCAGTTTGTTCGCCAAACAAAGCAATGATACACCGAAGTCACTGCACTAGGATTTGATCCTATGTTAATGCTTTTGGCTAAATTGCCTGATATTTAAATCCTCTTAGAAAGAAATTGATTTTATTATCTTCTAAAAATCTTACAAAGTAAATTAAACTTTCAGTGCTAACCCTTTTAACAGGCGATTAAATATAACTGTAGCAAATTATGTAATAACAGTAAGTGACTTTTTAAATTAAAGCCAAGATAAAATAAAGTGTAAAAGGAAGAAATATAATTAATATCTAAAATTATTTTCAACGAAAATTGTTACTTATCGTTGAATTTAATCGAATTTTAGAGAACTGTTAACAGCATCACATGTCACATTAGTTTAACTCAATTGTCACAGAGGACAAAATATCTTAAACGCCACAATTTTACTAAAACAATGACATATCTAAAATCAGTAATGACATGAGTCGCACCCTTTTATTTATTAACCATTCAAAAAAGAGCTTGAAGATAGTATAGTAAGTACGATATTATTGATCCATTTCGTATTGTTCTAGCTATCATTGTCACTCATTAACAGTAAATAGAACATCTGTAGCTAACATATTGCTGAATAGCTTTAAGCGCTGTATTGGTGGCCAGCGATCGATCCAGCCAGTATTTGTATGGCGGATTCCGCCATTGCCACCCCGTACCGAGCGTCGACGTAAACAGGCGAAGATGTTTTACAGGTGGTTATACAGCGTTCGCTGAGATCGCGGACGTTTTTACAAATAGTGTTGCCAGATAGTATGAAGTTTACAGGACATTTAATGCCGACGACGATTAATCTTTGCCATTATTCTTTTTAGATACATGTCACGGCTTAAATCGTCGCATAGATATTTCTTTATTTTTGTCTCAAATGTTTGGGTGGATATTATTATAGACAACAATGAAATTTTCAATGAAAGAAAAGAAGAGTTCAAGTTAATAATTTGAGAATAAATGAAAATCTAGCCTAGTTATAAGGTTTTCTATTTCAAATATGAATCCAAAAGCGTAGTCACGTGGTTTTACAATATATTAGTACATGCACGTGCCAATTTTACATCTGAAACTATTGCTAGAATTTCTAGCTGTTGAGTCATATCATTACGCTAGCGTAGAATTAGTTGTAAAATAATAAAGAAATGCAAGACCAATGAGAAATACAAATGTAAACATATAGTATGTGTGTGACGTCAAAGCTACGCTATAGAAACTTAAACAACATTTACAAAGTAATAACGCCTTCTGAGTATATACCGCAGTCTCCCAAGTCTCTAAGCACATAGATTACATATTGTATTATATATATATATATATCTATAGCTGAGCTACTAAGCTACAGATATATAATATTTTCTGACTGATTTACGATAACGAAGTTTACGATATCTTAAATTTTAAGCTATCATTGTAGCGTATGAATACACGATTCTCTAGGCCTGATATAATCCTATGTTAGAGTTTTATCTTATATTTGAAAAAATCTATCCCTTCCATCTTTCTCACGGGAAAAGTACAACCTTGCAACAAGAAATTCCATAAATATTCAAAACCATATTACCACTGGTAGCCAAGATTAATAAAGAGTATTGTCAACCTAAGCTTTCTAGTGCAGGGTTTTCACTAGCAGTCATTAAAAATAGCTTATATATCGATATATATGAGCTAATTTTAACGACTGCTAGTCTAATTATTGTACTTCTATACCGATGTGTACAAGTATAATTAAAACTCCGTATTTATGATACCCTGCAACGGATGTTACACCTATTTTAAATAGCATTCTTTTTCTCGGGTCATTAATTTAAACCTTTCATTATGGAAAACCTAAACATAAATAAAAAAAAATATTTTTAAAACGTTATTCAATGATAAAAAATAAGTAAAAAAATAAATTCAGAAATTGTAAGCTAATTGCCTAATACCGTGGAATCATTCGGGCTTACTTATTACCGGAATATAATACTGTAACATATTTATAATTGTTTTCCAGCAATTTTCTCTTTTCTTCCAATTGATTCATATTGTTCATATGTTTTATTATAGTTTTTGTTGCTTAAATTCTGATTGAATTCTGACTGTAATTTGGAAATAAGTAATATTTGGTACTCCTGCAATACTCCGTTATTCACAAATACTTATGTAGCGATTAAAATCGACAGCTACATATTCATAGTTTCATTTAAAATATCCGTAGGGTTATCGACAACCCTATATTTTAAAAACGGTTTCTGATTTCATAAAATTAAAAATGTCAAGAACTTTAATAAAGAAATATCAACCATATATTTATCAGACTTAAATGTTATAGAATCGTCCTGTTCACTTATTATTTTGCCATAGCTTCAAGTAATATCATTGATTTAAATTTTCTTCTTCTTCAGTATGTATGTTCTGTATAATATTATGCGTTCGATACAAAAGAGAAACTATGAAATTGCGATCGTTGGTATCCTCTTTTTTTACATACAATGTAAACACTATACGTATTGCATATATTCTATGCAACTGTATACATATTTAGAAATAAAGAATAAGTTTCTTATTTACGAACTGAATTCTTTATATAAAACTAAAAGAAAGTCATCCAATTGAAATTACAGGCGTAACACACGTAAACTAACTGTTGCGTCGTTACATTAAACGCCGAGGTAGGTGTCCTTGCTTTAATAGTTAATGACAGCCAGCCTTTGCCTCATATGGAACAAAGCCGATCGATTACTTCGTAATCAAAACAATAAAATACCCTCTTGAAAAGCAATTATTTAAATATTTATACAAGACAAATAACTAAGATTTTATTAAATTTAATTTTATAACTACGAATATGTTTTTGAATTTCTTATACTCTGATAGTAAAGAGATTGTATGTTTTGTTTCACTATATGTTCATTTGGGGCGGAAAAAACATTACCAAATGAAAAAAAAAATGAAAATGCTGTTCTTACACACTATTCGTAAAAGTCCCAGAACCTCGTCTTTCTAATATATTTTGAAATGGCTTTTATAAATGATAAATCTCCCGCCACATTTTTCTGTTTTTTATTTATATCAGGTCTAGTTTAGGTTTAATTTATATGAAAAAAGCATGTTACTTTTTAATATTATTTAGTAGTTTTTATTCTAGCATATTAGTTTATCAAGCGCTAGAGGTGTGGTAAGTTGATTGAATGAGATAGCTGACATCGTAAGATATTTTGCCTTTATATCGGTAACCTAACAACGCGTGAACCAATTTTGACAGTGAATTACATTTACGACTCCTCTTAGAATTTCTACTAGTTTAAGGAAACTATTAAGTTGAATTTTCTTTTATGATCAATATTATTTTCATGAAAGAAGACCAGCGAAAATCAACCTTATATTTTACATAATCGTTTACCATCGGAAATATAAAAAGTAATTATTTTAAATTCTTACAATTTACTTACACAAACCCATGAATTTTTAAATACCGAAATAAAAAGATCATTTCTTTTCAAGCAGCAAATAATTGGCAGAACGTGACGGTTTCGGTAGTATAAAAATTAAACGTTGAAACTCAAGCTTTCGAGATTCGTTTCAATAACACAAAAGTAATATTTACTGAAGCCGAGTATTTTAATTTTTTAATTACTTAATAGGTTAAACAAATAAGGTGTTATTTTAAGTACTAACAATAAAATAAATCTTGACAATCTTTTATGATCACACAATATCACAATGTGATTAACCCGCATTTAAAATGTTCTAATGAAAATCTAAAAAATATAATGCTACTAGCGACTTACGCGTCTCCTTTGCTTTCTTAACGATTATAACGTTATTCATTATTATTACTAGGTATTAATGAATATACTTAATTATTATCACTGATAATACTCCATATTTCAAATCGGGTAAATGAGTTCAAAGTCTCAGTTGTTGTCAGTATCACAGACAATAAAAATATCACTTCAATGAAGAGTAGTAGTAATTTTTGTATAACACTAATAAATGCAACCGAATTCGTCATAAAAACAGTATTATTTCTTCCCGTAACTCTCTAAGTAAATATAGTCCGTCTTTGTTAATGAGAAGATTTTTATTTTCCTAATTAACTTAATATATCTTTATGTCGCTTTGAAATGTTTGGACCTATGTACCTATTAAAATATCTTTTTGTCATTGTTAACCAGCAGGTATCTATTTACATTTTCTTTTAAATAACTGCTTTTAACAACCAACGATTCAAATCCTAACCTCGATATTTTGAGGTAATTTATATCTCTGTAACCCCAACATTAAAAAAGTCAAATCAATTAAATTTTACGTTAGTCTAGCGGAATTCTTAAAGTAAAATTCATAAATGTACTCTTTAAATTAAGCTCTGAAAATACATAAAAGTTCGCCAGTCTTCTTTATTATAATTTTTTCATAATTTCATAAGTTTTTAACTTCAGATTAATTGAAATAAATCTGCAAAAAAAATCGGTATTTTTTGTAATTTTATAATCATCATATCAGCCGTACGATGCCCACTGCTGGACATAGGGGAGGCCTAATTTTATAATAATTAAACTTATTTACCGTGTCACAAAAGAACATACAAAAAGGTATTCAACGTAAATTGGCAAAAATTTTATTAAAAACTCTTGCGAAATTTCTTAATAATAAACGTAGCATCTTCCCTGCCAGGTAGCGGCATAACGTTTTCTGGTATTTTCATTCCATCAAAGAGCTCACTGTGAGATTTTTATATTACCGAGCAACGATATTTATATAGCGCACAATAATCTAATTTGAGCGTGTGCGAGTACACTGAAAATCCTATTATCAATCCGTAATGCTATAAATTGCATTATCTTTCTGCCAAATATATGAAATATTCGATATATATAATGTATATGTCCATCAACACAGATACATTTGCAATATATATTCACTCTTCCTGTAGGTATACGAAAATAATTCGGAGAAATACGAGAATCGGAGACAAATTCGCAAGATGTTTTATTACTAATTTAACTACGTCAAGACTGAACCCGGTTGCTCGTAATTCATGAATAAAACTAAGTCAATAGCTTTTTTACAGTCGGTCAGTTTATAGTCTCATCCTAGTATATTATTCTTGTCTGAATAAATTTAAATTTGTATTACAAGTTTTTCTTATTGACATCAATACAAATTCAAAGATTCGTAGAAGAATTATATTCGTTGGAATCATGTAATCCACAGAAAATCTTTATGTGTAATAATGTTTGTGTCAAAGCTTAAAAATAAATCTATTTTCATAACAACACTTACTCATAAGCATATAAATAGGTACTCATCCTATCGAATCATAAACTTTGCATCAACTCATGGAAGTAAATCTTCGAACCGTGTTAGTTTTAAATATAGATTACAACATAATGTCTATCCCTAGCTATAGTTCATTATAAATGATTATTACATTTATAATTAACTAGCGGATAAAATAGGGAAGGCAACTCAATTTGAAATAAAGTAAGCAAAACTAATATAATAAATGTTCGTATTAAAACAACAACATGTTCATATCCACTACTTATACGAATGCCAGTATTATTCGAAAGCTTATATCTCATTATGTCCATGTATAAAGCTAATTGGTAATATAATAGTTCTGATACATTTTCGAGCTAGGTATATTCATATTGCCTTTTTTTCTAAAGGCTGCCTTTATTTTAATGAATATTTTACGTTAATTATAGACTTTAATAAGTTCAAGTTTCATAGTGTGGAACAATTAATTAATTATTAAAAAATGTTTACTTGTATGACAACGGTCGAAGTTGTCAACAGGAGATTTTTTTTACTTTATATTATAAAAGACCTTTTAAAAATATATACGAGTATATAATCAAGCATCCATTTCGAATCCAACTGCCCATGCATATATGAAGAAATTGTATAGTTCTAGTACACTTACCGAGACTATGGCGAGAAAGCTCGGGGCTGCCCTCTCTTAGAGTATGGTCGGCGTCGTCGACGGGCGTCGCCGCGCGCGCCCCGCACCAGGGCACGCAGCAACGGAACACCCCGCCTCCGACCACCTTGTCGCCGTACGGGCCCCTCTTACAAACTCGCCCACAACGTAAACCTTGCCACTACAAAACCAATTTCCCAATGTCACACACCCCCACCCGCTGGCCAAACTTTTCACCGGGCGCAACACTTTTATCTAGCAACGACTTCTTTTCACCTTTGTATTTTTCACTGCACGTAGTGACACTGACAAACACCATTCGTGAACTTCACTGCACTTTAAACGTCGGTATCTTATAAATCAGTTATGTGATAACAAGAGTAGGTAATAATAAAGTTGTAAGTCAGTCTTTAAGTTAGTTAACTTAGAAGAGTAAATAAGTATCGATATGTCAGTCAGATAGGCTTTTGTGGCCTTTAAAATTTATTAGAAAAGTGGCATCTAGATAACAAACAGAGGTAAGGAAGAAAAAAGAAGTAAAAAATTATTTCGACCTATGCATAGGTCTCTACTTTTTGTTCTGTCTGTAAAGCCAAACAACGAGCACCATTTTTAAAACACTTGTATTTTTTTGTTCCTTTTTAAAGTACTTTACCCCATATTCATTCCTGTAATTTAGGAGCATCTAAGGCTTATTTTTTTTAATAAATTTGTTCTCAATAAATTGCGATGAGATTTACTTCGTTCATACTATCGAGCCACTCAAATTCCAATATGACAGACGTTTGTTACATTTAGTGAAATTAGTTGGCATCAACAAGTAGAACCGAGTCTTATTAATTAAATTTGCGTGCGGATCAATGCATATTATTTCATAAGAAGTGACATGATGAAAGTATTTCTTGGCTCGCAGCCAACTAAACAGAAGCTCAAAGATTATCACCTCGAGAGATACTCGTTATCGATGACAACGAAATGAAATATGCAAATCTCTACATTACATTAAGAAAAACTTTTAGAATAACAGTAAATATTTTTTTAAATATCTCATAGAAATTAACAACTCCTAAATTTAAGATATATCTTATTCACTTAATAAATTAATATATAATATGTTTTTATTTATGTTTCTTTGTAACGCGATACAGAAAATTATCCTTAGCCCTCAGAGAACTTTATTCAGTGACAATATTTCTTTAATATTATTTTCTCCTCATAGCACTTTCCAGAAAGTAGGGTGTGACAGATAAATCCACTTTGATTCTAGTAAGTTATTTCACTGTGATACAAATATAGTATATTCCTATATGCAATTTGAGCCGTGGTGGAATTTTGCAATTATATGGTTATTGTAATTTCATAATTGACGCATTGAGAACATCGAAATAATAGCGTAGGCGGAACTCACTCCCATATCTTCTAACTATCGCGAGAATCGTTAGGAGAATGAGTCACAGAGACCTTGATAAACCCGTTGAACTTTTCCAAGCTTGTCTGAAGTTAAATAGCAACCCTCTCTTTTCATGTTTTTGGTAACTATAGCAACATTACAATACACATTTTATTTTTCTCTCAATTAAAACAGCCGACTTATATTTATTTTAATTTAAATTACCTTAAAATTTAGATCTATACTAAGATGTAATGCTTACACATATATTGCTAAATAGGTTGATTAACACCAAAGGCAATTCTATGTGTTATCAAGTCGTTCAAACAATAAGCTTTATTGAACTCAAACTTATTATATCCCGCTTTAAGACAAGATAACTGTACCTAGTCAACATCAGTCACTTTAACTATATCTAGAACAGAATCGATATAAAATATGCAATAAAATGGCACTTTTGTTTACAAATTAAACTTTGAATATTACAGCAATGGATAAAAAGTAATATAGTGTAGTTATTTTTATTTTCTAACACCTTCTTGTTAAAATCGTTATCCTAATATAAATCAATATTTGAACGGATTAATAACAATATAAAATACTTTGCAATTTAATAAAAAATAAATATTCTTTGTGCTCCACTGAATTCTATTAGATGTGATATTAGTTTATTATTTCAATTATAATCGAGTTTTTACCTTCACATCAATTTTTTTTCTTTTAAGCATAGGTATTATTTATAATCTGCTATTTAATCTAGTGTCTAATTTTGACTTTGACATAGATTAAAATAATAATACAAAACTTTTTACTGCTTCATTTTTTTTTGTAATTAATCAATGAAACGGTTGAGATGTCAAGTTTGAACCAACTGGACCTAGTTCGAACTGGCCAATGTACTCGGAATCCGTAATAATTTTATATTAATATTTCTTTAATTAAACTGCTGCGTCTACCGACAAAGCGTCCATTAGGAGACCCTTGCTAAAACTACTAGCTAAGAAACTCGGATAGGGCATCAATCTACACCTTACATTTATTTACATAAACTATCATTATTTTCTATTTATCGTTCCACGGCAGTCTTTAAGGTGTTTCTATGGTCTTGAACAGACTGACGCCATACATAAACAGACCTGAGTGATAGTTATTAATGATTCTGAAATAATATGTTTGCACAAGCTATGACACCTCAGGAGAACTAACTGTCGTCACGATATAGTGAAAACGCCCCTTTATACTAGTAGGTCGCGTTTGTGTACATGTGCAATCTCTAAATTTAAGATTATCTACGCCAGTCAACAAAGATTACCTAGTTTGTTTTGCAACGTTGAGTTACAGGCACTGCTTACAAAAAATCATACACATATAGTCAAATATTAATAAATCGTTCAAAAATATTAATGGATTCTTGTACATTTTAGGTAAATGTAGGTTTTTATACTATTACGTGAATTCCGCAAATTAATGTTATACGTACATCAAAAATAACAAATGTTTTTGCATGAAAGCATGAAATAGATCAAACTTATAAGGATTGTTGAATAGCTGTTACTAGAATTTGTAGACAACTTTTAATAAAATCATTACAATTGTTTGTTTAAAATTTTGAGCAATGAAATTTATTTTAGCGGCGGTAGTAAAAAGAGTGCCGCAATAACTGCATTTATACGTTTCAAATCTATCAATTTGATTCATGACGCGCCGGTCAGGGTCGGTAGAGTTATTGTGGCTCACGTCATACTCTACATACACTGTATCTATGGCACGATTACACTGGCCGTGTCAAACGATTTCCTAGCCAGAAATATACAGTCCATTGATTGAACGTCACGTTTTCGTTTAATCAGTATGGTCACCATTGACGCGAATTATCGCGTTATTTATCATATCAATTATGATATTATGCTGCGTAAGGAATACCTTGTGTCGATCGGCACAATCAATTACATCTAGTTGAACAGTCGGTACGTCCAATTGAACTCACTTTTGTGCCATGAACGTCACCCAGCCTATTTAACATAGGGCTGCCCTGTGCATAAAAATTGCAATGTAAATTCTTTAATAATGTCAAAAAGTATCCATTTATATTTTTTTGTATACATTTAATTATATATTCAACAAACTAAGTCATTAGTTTTAAAACCAATATATGCAGTAGGACATAATTAATGAAAATAACTTATCATTTTATATTTTTAAAACAGTATGATATATATTTGTACTCAGCTTTTTAATGACTTCTCAAAAATAAAGTTATAAAGATCTCATCTCTTTCATTTCTATTACTCCACTATTATATATTTCCCAAGTATGGTACAGTACAACAAATGTACTTAAAGATGATGCTTTTTTTGTATTTGTAATTTTTTTACGTCTTCTGTAACGTATTCTAAAAATTCTGAATGGAATTATAAAAAAACTTTCGTATTTTTTCTTTACAGTCATTTCAAAGTTTAATTTTTGTCTGATACTAAAAAACATAATTTGCTATTTTTTTCGCTTTTTTTAAAATCTATTATTTTATCTCTATTATTAATTTGTCTAACACCGTTTTCTTATTATGTTGTAGTACTTTCGTCTCCAGTTATCTTTATTCAATGTTATATGGATCATAGTTCAAGACTTTCTTTTGAAAGAGAGATTACTTATCATTTAGTATAAGCGGTTTCTTATCAATGATATTATACTTCAGATTATAAAAATCACAAAGTATGAAATTATCTCGAACATTATTTAGAATTTTGATGAAAATTAAGAACCAATTTTATAATTATGCTATGTACAATGTTATCATTACACATTATTAAAACACTACTTAATTTAAGATTTACTGTTAAGATTAGATGCACCTAAAATGTAAAACATATTTGGATGGAATATCTTGGGATATTTTCAGCTATATACATTACTACTTTCTGATTTGCTCAACATAATATTGATAACTGTTTTTCAAAATAAAGATTAGTGTGGACTTAGGAGATGTAGTTTTACAAAATACGTTCAACTACTAAGCTTTTTTTAAAATGAAAGTAGCTCATGTAAACATTCATATAAACAGCCCCCTAATTTGATTTGTGTTGTGGCTATAAAAACAAATAAGAAGCAATAAATTCTATAAATCTACCACATAAACCCTTCAATGCGAAAGGATAAACTATTTTTTCGGAGAATACGGCAAAGGTCATCACCATTACGAACTGTAAACATTCAACAAGTTGCCCATGAATCAATGACAAATATTTAAGGTAGGTTATACTGTATTTGTAGTAATCAAACAGCTTAATTGAAATTGATTTTAAGATGTTTACAACGTTAGGCTCTTAATATTTGCTAAAATAATAAAAATATTATCCTGACTTTTTTATCGTTACTTTATAAAACCTTGACACTTTTACAAAAATAATTATACCCATTAGACACGTAACACTGCGTAACTCGCTAATGCATGTTTTTTACCGCGTGATTTTAGATTAAACTGTTATCTGTAATGTCGTAACTCGTAACAATGATCGCGTCGCGTGAAATGATATAATACCCTACAGCGCAAATCTAAGCCGTGTAGAGTGACCCGATAGTAAGCGTAAATCTCACGCATTGTAGTTTCCTATATAGAAATTTGTGTGTATTTAAAACAGAATGAGTACACAAAACAATGTCCCAACGGCACTATGCACAACGGGGCCGAGAGTGGCGCGTTCCGAGGGGAGCGTGAGGCGCAGTCCTAGGCTATCGGTGATCACGGTAGTTGAGCTGGTGCTCAGCAATGCATTTCACACGTCTCCCACATGTCACGCGTGCAGCGAGCGCGAGGCAGCGCGGCGACGGAGCGGCCCCGAGCGTCGCGACGGCCGGCAGACCGCGACTGGAGCGTCGCTGCGCGTCGCAGCCTAGGGCGCCGAGCGAGCAGGACGACCATACTCACTCGCCGCCCGCCCGTCCTGCGATTCTAGCTCTTGAACCATCCCTACTGATTTCTATTTACCTTGTCCACCCTATGTCCCTTATGATATTGCAAGATTGCAAAAGGGTTTTCACCCCGCGAGCGTCCGTTTCCGAGTTATGTAGACGTTAGAGATAGAGATGCTGCGTAGCCTCCTTTATTCTATGGTCGTTTCTATGTTATGTCACTATTGAGCGTGCTTCAGCCTTTTTGTTTGACCGTGAACATGTTTAGTTTGAGCTATATAACCATTCTGTCTGTTCCTAATAGGTACTTGACTTCAGCCAGCTTCTTTTAAGTGTTTTTAGCAGTTTTTTAACATCAACATTTTTCTTTTGGGCACTAAACTTGTTCAAGAGATTCAAGATTTATGTCAGGTGAGCTGAGCAGGCGCCAAACTCAGATCTCGCCCACCTTAATGAATGTAATCAACACTACCACTTTTTCATTTTGTAAAATTATTTGTTACCTAAGTTGCTGCAACTGCTTTGATCGCCTTTACAAGTTATTATATTTATTGTTATTGAAGCAATAAACTGCCAAATTATAAATATTACAAGAATAATTTTAACTTGTCTCAGGTATCAGTCAGGACTCGAACCCACATGCCCTCGCTATCCGGACGAATGCTCCTCCAACTGAGCTATCGAGACCTTGACAGACCCGTCAGACCCTTTACAAGTATTCTGAAAGTAGCAATACAAGACGAACTAGAAAAAAATCGGTGGCCGCGACCACTAGTCATGGCATCTGAATCGGCTTGTTATAAGACGCGGGTTTCTACTCTGCTTCATGATAACTTTTCAATACATTTTTTTAATAACCTTAAACATAAAAACTACTGTTTATTGAAAAACATGATAACATTTTTTTTCTAAAGATAAGATAAATCTCTTTCAACGAATATTCATGATATTACAACATGTTCGTATATTGAGAAAGGTACGCAATAGGTAATAAGAGTGGTGGACGCACTTGGTCCGTTAGCTCGTAAACATCTGTGGATTCACCTTGACATTTCGACTGACATTTCGACTGGGGGTTCTTTGGGAGCCCTTGAAGGTTCGCACTAGCAAATGTGTATAAACTTATGTCGCGACTATATTAATGTGATGGTAGTATTGATAGAACGTATTGTATACTTCCGAGTTCTGTTATTTCACCCAATTAACTTTCATTATAATCCTATAAAAGCCACAAAAAATATCGTTTAATACAACAAAGAATACTTAATGTGCGAGCGAATGAGCGCCAGCAATTAATACATTATGATACCCTAATAACAACTCTGACCGCTGAGTGCCATTCGCTACCTGGAAATATGTTTTTCATTATGATAATGAATAAAAAATAAATGGTTAATCTTTCAGGAATATATTAATAAAAAAAGAACATTATTATTGAAAAGTACAGTGGAAAAGAAATAAAATAGAAGAACATGCATTTCACTTATGTATTTAAAGTGAAATTGGGCACGTTACGGTTGGTATTTTAACAGATTTGTAACAACATGACAGCTCTTGCAGCTTACATTTGTATCTAGTATACTAAGCCTAATGCTTTTGCCTGACCTACACTCAAGTTGCACTCAGCGATGTCTTCTGTTTAACCAACTAAATGATCTTAGCTCGGTTGAAACTCGGAACAACTCTTCGGCATAGTCGTCATGACTTTTCAGCTCATAAGATACTTTATGCAATAACGCTTAAAATATTGCTTAAATTTAAGTATTATTCCTTAATAATGTCTTCTATAGCTTTTAAATACACGAGTAAACACAGGCTGAACAAGACATTATTAGGGACTTAAGCAGAGATTTACAATGATACATATGCATTTATTTCAAAACTATTACTAATACAATAATCGCCTCTACTTTCCTTTATTTTTAAAATTTAACGATATATGCCCTTTAATTAAACAGAACAAATAAAAATTGTCAATACCAAATTTGACATTTTCAATTACTTTCGAATCGATAAGTCGAATGAAAATTTTAACATGATCACTTCGAACTATATCTGTATAAAAACGAATTGCATTAAAAATAATAAATCAATATGGTTATTACAATATGTGTAACTGAACAGTTACAGTAATTTCAAACAAAAAATCTTTCTGAATTCGGAAAAAATCTGAATTAAATTATATTATTCGATGTCGAATTTAGTACTAACAGAGAAATAACGCATTCCTCCCAATTGCAGTGACAATTATAGATATTCTTCTGATCAAGAAGGTGAAGCACATTATTACTAAGAGAGCTTGAATAAACATATTGCATGAAACGAATATGTGACATCTTCAACCCAAGATATGTAGTTTAGTAGATCAAATGAAGTAAACGTGGAATTTAGCAGATTGATTGCATAAAAGATAATAGTTTATGGCGCTACTTTTAAAATTCGGTTTGACTCACATTTATGATAATGATACTCGCCGAAATTTTCTAGTAGGTACCTTTCTGATTTAACGCTGTAGGCCAGCGTTGAGCTGATGAAACAACGCTGGCCTACAGCGTAAAATTAAAAAGGTACTAGAAAATTAGACGAGTGTTTACAAGGCTCGGTAGCTCAATTGGGAGAGCTTTGGACCGGATTTCCCAGTTCGATTCCCGCCTGAGAATTCACTTGTGATCCGAGTCGATTTTTTCGAGTATTTTTCTATTATAATAATTTATCTTATAAGATAGCATTGAATGCATAAAATATATAAAAATCACATTAATGAGTCATACAGAACTTTATATGTAAAAATAGGCACTTTTATGCATTGTCTTCTTTAGGAAAGGTAAATTGGAATTGTTCAATAAACATTGGAGAAGACATAAAGGTGATTACAAGCATAAAGGTGGCAGATATTTACATTGTTAAAGTGAAATCGCTTAATGGGATCTAAATGAAAAACAAAAATAAATTGGACTGAGTGGTAGAAACTAGACGTCAGTATTTTGTTCAAGTAATTCTTATTTGTTTTAGGCTACTTTTAGCTGTCATTGTGTATAAATAAATAACCAACAGTGTTTAAAAATAACCAATAACCAACGAAACGAAAAACTTGAGAAAGTACTGCGTAAAACTGTTCGTGTTGGATTTCGGCACATATCGACCGTCAACTTGCCGCCAAATTCATCACTATTTATAAACGATCGATCGGGCATCTGCTCCTAAATTCGGCCAAGAGCGCACGTTTGAGTAGGCGCGGTCACTGAGAAAACTCTAAGTGTAAATAACTTCCAAAATAACTAATCTGTGTAGTCCCATCCAATCTAAAAAAAAATATAACCAACGTTATTTTATCACTAAATATAACAAAAAGTAGGTTTAGTAGATGAAGTAGTACCCTATCAATAAAAATATAATGACATATAGCAAGTTTTTTGTATCTTTTGTAATGTAATGGCAAATTGCGTTAGACATGCGATATTTAATAGATGGGAAGTTCTTATTTATATTCACATAATCGTACCTTAATCGTTACCATTATTATTTATTTTCTATTACTTTTTTATGACATTTTTTAAATTATGTGTTCTGTTTAGTATAATGATTACACATATAGTCGAAATCAGTTCCATGATAAGATAAGACAAACCGAAGATTTATATTCGAAAATTGTGAGTTTCATAATTTTATAAATATAAGTCACCAGTTTAAAAAATCTGTCATAATAATGACAGCATTTAATTCATTGTGCTCCGAGACATGTTATTATGTATTATAATATTAATATTCTTATATTTCAACTAACAAAAATAATAATTTACATATTGAAAAGTATGGACCACAACCTCATACATGATTTTTAGTTATAATCGTATTTTTCAATCATTAGTAAATTTTGAAGTCAGCTACTAGCGACTTTTGCGTTTTTAGTAGTTCTTGAAAATACTTCCAACTTTTACTTCCACAATCCTATTCTTATCAAATTATTTATACAAGGAATAAAAAATAAAACCAAGCATCATTGAACATTACCTATTATCACGAAGTTTTTTTTCGTTTGACCATACCTTAATTTTCATAATAAGAAAAGATCAAAAAATCATTTTTTAAATTTTTTTGTTAAATCACACTTATGGTGACACTTGTTCGGTTAAAATAATAATTAATTAATACATACACTGCTATCATTCAACGTGCGGCTGTTGCTAGTTACGGTGCATTGCGTGGCATACATAATTCATTATTTTTAATTCATACAAAACAAAATTCTATTCTATTAATTATATTTGTTATCTTGTACAGTACGCAAATGATGTGGCTTCATTAAGGGTTTTTACTCGTACAATATTTTAAATAAAAATACGTCTTATGTAGTATGTACAGTAGTTACTCGTCATAATTGAAAAAGGGCTTTTTAACACTAACACAGAGTAAAGAAATACTTCATAATTGGAGCGGAGCGAAGCGAAGCTCCCATGGATCAGCTTCAGTGGCGCAATGTCTGTTACGCCATAACTTCCAGAGTTCTTAACCGATTTAAATATTTTTTGTGTGGAATCGACTCAACAGGTTTAGGACCAGATTGTGACGGAGCCCGAATTTTGAAATTCGCAAAAATTCCCACCGAAACAAAAAAATATATTTCCGGTATTTCGTTCCGCTCCAATATATGGTGCTAGCGTAGCTTTATGCTTAGCGACTGCATCACCTAGTATTAAGAAGAAATAGTTCGAGTATACCTTTTTACTCATCTAAGTAAACCTTAGAAGTTGTTCGGCTCTACTGTCTGTTAGATATCTTTATTTATTTTATTATATATACGATACGAATAATATCTACTACTGACGCGATCTCAATCAAATAATAGTTTTTACTCACCAACCTCACACCATAGACGAAACAGGACAAAATATTAAAAAAAAAACTGGTTGGTTGCCTGTAAAGTCGGTATACGGGCGAAAGTTTTACGTGACAACGACTTTGAGTGGTAAAATAATTTTAATGTGAATATTCATTCGTATAGTAGGAAGAAGGATGAAATAATAGTAACAATTTAAAACATTTTATTATACAAAGAATTATATTTAAAACATTAATTTATAGGCACGCGTCCCTTCCACTTTTTATGTCTGTCTCTCTCGCTCTTAGGCGGGCTAACCATGCCCGAGTGGAAGGGACGCGTGCCTCTCACTCGCTCTCATTGTAAGCGCATAACGTGAGCGGAGCGTAACGCAGTTTCTTGAAGTGTCACCCGGCAAACCAATTTATAAGACGTTGTCACGTCAAAAACATTCTCACTTTACGCATGGAGAAGGCAATCTGTTATTACTTTGTTATTATTTGTTATGAATTACAGAAAATGTTTGTGGGTCGTTCTCCTTTTTTACCGACAATGGTCTGTCCTTCGTCTTATTATAGCATCTCGTTGGAGTATTGATATTTACGGTTTTTTAATTCGGTTCGAATAAACATCTATATTTTTCTTATCTATTAATATTGTGTAATTTTTCATTTTCTCCAACCAACATATTTTTTCGTTTGTTTTCCGTAGAATGCCGTGACAGAGTGGTAAACTGAAATGTGGTCTCCACAGAAAAAGGCCACTCTGTCACATGGTTTTTTTTTAAAACCAACATTAAAAAAGAATTATTATTTGCCGCAAAGGAAACTTTAATTAGTCCTAATGACAACACAGATGCAATTTCTTTTAAATTCCACACAGAAACCACAATTATGAATAGTTCAAAAACCAAAAAAACAGAAAAACGTCGTTTCACTGTCGGTAAAAAAGAAGAACGACCCACAAACATTTTCTGAACTAAGCCGCAGGTAAACAGGCACATAGATGATGCAATATAGTCAGGCAATGAGTGATTATTGATTTCATAATTTTTAAAATTTCCCTTTACCATATTCCTATTGGTGTCTAAATTCTCATACATTTTTTGTTCTTAAAGTGCGAGAAACATTACCTGTTTTTAAGAACAATGCCAGATCTTATTTTAAAGTATATGCTTATTGTTATTTCCTTGATATGAGCCTTTTTATGCAACAGAAGATGCCCTGTGCGAGCTTGTTGCTCTACGTTATGTTTCTCTTATAATTAATAATTGTTTAAATGTAGAACGCAAAATGAGTTCATGGTCAGTAAAAGTAGATTTATCTATAAAAAAGTGTATATTTAGGTATGAATTCCGTTATGTACTACAGATATAAATCAATAAAATAATACCACATTTCCAACACTAGCAAAGTGACAGATAATATTAATCTTGGGCCTGGACTTGAACTACGTTATTGTACCAAGGAGAATTTTGGTATTGCTTAAATCAAAAGATATACAATAAATCTGGCACAATCCATATAAAAAACAGCACATGGAAATTGACATATAACTAAATCAAAAACGATGTTTTGAAAGATTTAATTCTTTGTCTTCTTCTTCTTTGTCTTATAATAGTATAAAAGGCTTATAGATATATATGCCAATATATTTTCTTCTGGAACATTTCAGTAATTAAGGCTTTTAAGTCTACTACTACTATTACTAAAAATATTGCCTTTACAATATTTTTTTTGCTTACAACACTGTCACATTTTGAAAAGGGTTTGTCTTTTTTCCAGATATCAAAACAAATTATACGTTGTTTGATAGCCTCTTTTTTCATAGGCTTTTAAGAAATAACCCAAGTCTAAATAAATTTTAATAATCACATTTTATGCTACTATTTTTGCTTAGTTTCTTATATTATAGAAAAAAGTAGCATCAACAACGAAGACAACAAGCAACATGTATTAATTGAATATCTAAGAAAGTTTTATATTAGTTCTGAAACAATTATTAGTTTTAGTTTTATTTTACTGTTAAGTACGGCCAGGTAGTGGAGCAATCCTTACTAATATTATAAATGCGAAAGTAACTCCGTCTGTGACGCAATCATGTCAATCATAAACTACTTAACCAATTTAAATAAAATTTGGTACAGAGATAGTCTGAGAAAGGACATAGACTTTTTAATGCAATAAGGGGCTGCTCTTACATAGTTGAAATAGAGAATGAGAGGTTGTACGGATTTTTTTAAAATTGTTTATAAATACAGACAAATTATTATCAATACATTCATAGCATTAAGATTCATATAAGTAAAATAGACAATAATCCGCAAATAGTGTACACAACCTGATTAAAATGAAATTTGAGATGCTCTGTTACTTTAACAAAAACATACACACGTAAAGCGGTATGTTAAGAGCAACAAGTTCTAGGAGAAGAGGGCAGTTGGTCTATGAAGAGATCCGATATTCACTTTTTGTAGGGTGCAAAATCAGCGTCGAAAATATCAGCATCTTTGTTACTACGCGCTCATTGTAGTGGCGAGACATTCTGACTAGAGGACTATAATAAGATGCGTTTTTTATGTGTTTGCATTGCGAAAGTGTTGGGGTATCGTGATTTGTGTCTGATGTTAATATATAATGATGCAAGAAGATCCGGTGCGTCGATGGATGATGGAGTACCCTATGCAAACATAGAAGGTCGTATCACTTACGTCAGGCTTCCAAAGAAATCACCCCAAATTTGGACAATCTTGCATCGTAGCTCCCAAGAGATCGACCGAGGCCACATCTGTATGAAAGTTGTTTCCAAAAACGCCTTTGAACCCTTTTCAAACTATCAATATAGACTTTGTAATAGGGTGACCAAACAGGACAGTAGTATACCATAGTGGATCTCGCTCAATTGATAAAAGGAACAATGTGCTTTGTGGTCTCTTTAATTTTTTTTTTGTGGTTCTGCTGGTGATAATTATCAAAAATTAACAGTGATAATTTATGGAAAGTTACAATCTCAAATTTTATCTGAACGCCAATTCAATGGTTTCACATACTAGGTCGACGCTTTTACTAAGCATAAAGCTTCGCTAGGACCATATATTGGAGCGGAGAGTATTACTAAAAAAAAATCAATAATATTAAGTAAATTTTTAAATTCCATAAAAATGAAAACTTTAAAAAAGCGTGCTCTTTTTATTTCAATTAGAAATCCCACAGAGATAACAAATAGTAGCGGGCCAAGTTGTGATCCCTGGGAAACCCCTGAGAAAACGGATATGGGTGAGAAGGAATAACCCTTGATTGTAACAAGTTGTGACTCAACAAATACCCGAGAATCCCATAGTCTGCGAGTTTTGAGAGATAACAAATGGTGGTTAACATTGTCAAAGGCTTTGCTAAAGTTCAATTATACAGCATTTACTTGACCTCCAGATGCAAAAACCCTGCACAGGCAGTTTTTATACTCCAGCAAATTGCTGAGCATGGACTTTTTCTTCACAAAACCATGTTGGTTTTTGGATATAAATTTTATAAAATAGATATGGATATACGAGTGATTCAAAGAGCTTTGCTAATCACGAGAGGATGCTGATTGGACGATAATTGGTGCACAAATTTCTGTCTCCAGCTTTGAATACGGTACAATGTAGGCATCCTTCCAACGAGTAGTAAAAGTGCCGGAAGCTATTATTTTATATTATAGCAAGTGGCCTAGAAAGTTCTTTCGCGCAAACTTTAATGAATTTAGGGGGTATTTCATGAGTACCAGAACCTTTGGGCACATTTAGCTTCTTAATTTTCAGCCAAATATCATGATCACTAAAATGAAGAATGTGTTCACTAAGGTGAAAGTGTTTGTTCACTTATCTTACGAGATAACCTAAAAACGGAGCCAAAATACGTAATTAAGTCATTTTTAAAGTTAGAAGCTTGAAAGTTATTTCTAGGCCTTTATAAAATAATTAAATAAACATTTTTTTTTTAAATACGACAATCAAAGTTTGTAAAAATTTGGAGCAAAAATAGAAGATGAAACATTTTGTGTGATGATGTCGGCAAAAAGCTAACGATCCAGAGAGTAAAAATATAGAACAAATACAGAGAATTACGAAGTCATTACAAAATGTGAAACTGAAATTAACGCAAATAAGAAACTTGCCAAGCGCCGCGCGCCATACACTGTGAGCGCTGCGCCGCCGCGGCGTCGGACAAACGTCTGTGCGAGACGTATGCGAATGTTATTATTTTTCCCCTACAAATTTATTACAATTGAAGTTGATCACAGGATCTTTTGTTTTACTTAATTAATGCTTTTCGTGAATGAAAAAATCCATTAGCTAATTAAATATTGTTTTCATAATTTTTGTTCAATATTAAATCAGATGAGAGTTGCTTACGAAATTAAAAATTTTTTAGATTACTTTGGTTTTGAAATCACATGATACACAGTAGCAAGTTTAGATACATTATTTACTACTGTACATGTCACGTGATTTCAAAACCAGGTTCAACTTATATGCCGGGAACTGCTATATTGTACTGCCATTAACGGTACTATTTGTTTTTGGCTATGGAAAGTTTGTGTCATGGACTGACATAACAAATATAGAACATAAAAATATAGCTATTAATGACACTCAACGGTATAATAAAGGTAGCGTAGGTAGGATTTAAATATATAAGGGTAGACATAGGATATTTTAAGTATCGGTAAAAGATTTATGTAAATCACAAAAGGGATCCGGAGATTAGGACCTATACCTATCCAAACTTACAAACATCATCTGTTTATGATGTTTGTGTAAATGCCATATACTCGTAAATACTTTTTGAAGTTCAGTGACGTAATGGTTTTCGCATTCGGCCATTCGGCCTTCTATTTTTTGTATAGTAGATTAGTTTACCCACGTTGCTTCGCAGACGTAGATTTTAGATTTAGACATCTTTGCCATTCGTAAAATTCGATATTTTGTGGTCTACAGGTGTAGAAATAAATGTAAAACAAAAATCACAAACGATTATGATATTTTTTATTATACTCGAAAATCGTATATAAAAATCGTTTGAAGAAACAAAACAGAAATTTAATGAAATTGTTCATAAAAAAAATTAGAAAAAATCAACTCGTGTCAACGTGGGGGTGCATCATTACAAATACTCTCAACATCTATGCATATCATACATCTCCTAACATACACTACTACATAAGTAACATGCGCCCCCACGTTTTGAGTGGCCCCTCGCTTGGCCCCGCCGGGTTTTTTTATTATTTTTTGGTCACTGAAAAACGTGGGATATTAGATTTTTAAATCTAGTATTATTATTTTATTCTTTTTAATTATTAACTCAATGAAGTAACCATGTATTACGCAACAATCGGATAAGCCCCATACAAAAGTGAAAGTTGCCAAAAGTTGTCCTGAAAGTCCACCTAGAAAGTTGAAAGTTGTTTTAGCGTGCATTGTCATCGGGTTCTGAGCTACCCTGAAAGTTTCAACTCGCTAGGTGGTCGAGCAGTGCCTCAAAATTGAGGAACAAGATTCCAACCGGACAGACAAGACGACAGACAAGCAAACAGACAAGAAAGCGACCTAAGAAAAACGTGGGAAAAACTAAGACAAAAAGTAAAACTGCACATAACATCCACTTGCAGAAAACTTCTGTAATTCCGTGACCATGACTCATACAACTGCATCGAAATATCGGAGCGTTAAAAATATATTAATAATACCGTCATAATGAATACTAATGTAAGGGACTATATTTTTTTATTTTTTTTTATAGAAAATAGGCATGCGCTTGACCACTATCTCGCCTGATGGTAAGCGTCGATGCGATCTAGGATGTGACGCGCTTGCCTAGAAGATACCTATTCACTCGTGACTTGAAGACCCCTAAATGACCCCTATTAATGACCCCTATAAAAGCTTAAGACAATTTTTTTATTTTCTAAGCTCAACAAAAAAAATCAACTGATCTCAATTATTTTACGTTATTTTTCATGGCCATTACCCAAGCAATTTTAAACTATTCCCGGTAGATATTTGATGTAAAATTTAAACCACCACTTTATTACATATTTCAATCATATTAATATAGAACTATGTATTTAGTGACTTTAGACATACCAAGATGGTATTATAATGGGATTAATATTAGGTAGTATTTCCAATGATTCGAGTATACATATATAGCTATATATCAATTTAATGTTAATTTGTCCTTTCTCAGATTGTGGATTGGCTTTGTTGTCTTGGCTTTAGCATTACTGTGAATTTCTGAAAAGCCTGGTATAAAGTTCCAGAACGTGAGATGATCTTTGTATAAATTATCAAGCAAGATATCATTATAATTTTCTCTCTCATCGCACGTAGCTTTTTATAACATATTGATACTTAAAACAATTTGTTACGCAAGATCAGTCGACAGATAAAAAATATACTTTAATACATTTAAATAAAACAACTTTTTGTCGGGCACGTATTTTATATTTAATCTTAACGTTTCGACTCTTTCCCAGGAACCGTGATCATAGGATGACTAAGGCAATGGTTGTCGTACATATGCTATTTCCTTCACAATTTAATATTCGGGCACGTTCCTTACTGTTAATCTTTATACAAATCAAAATTGTTTAATTTTGCATTTTATTAAGTTATTTTAATGTATCTACGATTATTGTAAACTACTGAGTCTACCACCAGTTCGGAAATCGGGATGCCCTTCCCAGAAGATCTGACGAAAGAAACTCGGACAGGGGCAGCGCCCTTCATGTTACTTTTATTATTTGCAAGAGCCAACTACATCACTAGGTCTTGCGTCGTGTTTGTCTTCGGAGATGTTCATTTATTACCTAAGCAGGTGGAACGTTTAAACTTTCACCTCTATTAAAATCAGGATGTATCTAAAATATAAAATATGCGGCAGTATTCTAAAAAGTTGTTTTATACTTGATAACGTGTTTATTTGTTACTTTTGGCATATAAAAATCTCATGTTAACATTTATTATGAATGAGATCCGTGACTCAGGAGCATGCTTTCTATACTAACATGTAACCGCTATTTCGTATTTCAGATATTTTCGGACCTTGGCGGTATTTTTATATGTAAACAATGCTAAAAATATAACGAGCAGAAAAACTTTCTTGGCATATATTATAATCGTTTTGTCAGAATGTTATTGAGCTTTTACAATTAGTTTATTATATTAAAATTTAATGGACAGATATTTTTTATTAATATTTTTATTAGCTTCTATGATAAGTTCGCTCCTTTGAATTAAAAATTACATCTCTTTAATATATTTTTTCTAAATATTACAGAAGTATGAATGTAAACAATGTGAAATTGAAAGTTTTAGAAGGTATAAGGGTCCGGAGCTATACATTTGCCAATAGTTGAAGCACATTACTAGGCGCATAACTCCTGTAAGCTAATAATAACTTTATTAATTGATACTGAATAAACATTTGTCTTCATATTCGTTTCGCAAAGATAATTCGTTGGTATTTTGCAACTTTTAAATTATTCAGTTCCTATTTTTATCTCCTTTTGTTATACTTGTCTATAGTTAGTTCCAGTAAAACACACACTAAGAAAATAAAATAAAAAAAAGTTGTCAGAAAAACAAAGGTTTTAGAAATTATCAAAACATGTAGGCAATTTCATACCTGACTATAATAAATATAGTTTTTGATTTTCTTAAAGTAGTAGTTATGCTAAACAAATACTTTGATCGGGATTAAAAAGGCCAAACACAACAAGATGTCTAACTTGACATCGTAATAATGGAATTTCACAAAGCGCGTTTTTCTCAAACGAGTCCTAAAAGAACGTTTCAGTTTCAATTCTATTTAATTTCTTAATTTTATTTGCATTTTAGGAAGCTTTGGAAAGCGGCTGCGATTTTTGTGAGCTGACAAAAAATGTCATTTACCGAGCTGAAATACATAATTATAATTCCTATTTCCAGTTTACTTATTTCGTTTCCATCCTTAATGCTAGTCAGTTAAAAGTTATCCTTGGAAGATACAAAACAACTTATTTTTAAGTGCATTAAATAAAGTTATTTTTATTTTCATTTTAATTAAGATCTCATTTGTGTTATTTTATGGTAAGTCGTGTTCTAGTAATAATTTCTTCACATAAAAATAATAACAAAAATATAATAATTCCATATTTATAAACGAATAAGACATCGTTTTTTGTCAATATAACATATAAAAAATTACTCATTTTTTTATTATGCTCCCGACATAGAAGTAACTCCAATTGAATCCATTTTTTCGCTACGAGCCCCAACTATAGTAAATCTCTTTCCTTGTTTTAACTTAGTATTTTTTTTCATTATCAATTATATTGAGTATATCAATATGCTGACTGACTAAGCGCGGTTCTGCCAACAGAATTCACCACACCTGAAAAAAATGTAATCGGCATCTTCCGATCGCGAAAAGATACAATTCTCAGTCAAACGTATGTGTTTTTCTCGATTTTACCCTTTTCTAAAAACTTTGCACATATTCACAAAGGTGTCGCAAAAAATATTAAAACTTAAAAAGCGCTGCTGCCCATTTGCCTGTCTACTGGAGGTATATGGTGATTATCTACAGTATCATCATCACCTTTTTACGAGACCTTTAAGTGGGAAGAGTAAGTGCTAATCTACTCTGCCAGACACTACTACCACAGAACGTAAGATTAGGCAAACAAGATGTCAAGTTAATAGCATTAACATACAAAGTTATCAATTATAAAAAAATATTTATGCTATAATAACATAGCATCGATTCAGGCTTGAGTAACCCCGTAAACGAATATGCCCGTAACGGGCATTTCGATTTCACACTAGTGCCATAACAATACAAATACAGACAACTTAATGCTATTGGCTATTGTCAGTTGATACTTCCTTGACCACTTTACACATTAATTAATTAGTAATCTATTGATTTTGGCGATACATTGGTCGCCAAATGTTTTACATCAAATGTAGTATGAATAAGGTAGAACAACAAAAACAATATTTTGAGACTAAAGTTCAATTGCTTTTATTAAAAGAAGAGTATCCTTCTGTACAGAAGGCGATAAATATGAAAATCCTTAGTGACTGTGAAAGTCTTTTAAAATATTGGTGTGTACGCCGACTTTTCAAAGTCTTACGAAGATACAAAATTAAAATAAATATTAGTTTAAAAATTCATAAAAACTCAAACGCTAAAATAACGAAACTATTTAAATAAAAAGTGTATTGACGTCCCGTTTTAAACCGAAAATATAATTATAATGAAAATGATAAAACACTCTTTCGCCAAAATGGGTTCATTTGGAGTTTGATTTTTTATTAATAATAGTGCAGTCATTGAAGCCTTATTGCTCCGAATTTTTTTACTGTGAACCGAATTGCATACAATTTTGGAATTAGGTTCATCTTACCCTTAACTTCAAAAGTGAAAATGATTTGAACTCCGCAACCACCCTGGGGGTGGTTGCCACCCCTTCTCGGGGGTGAATTATTTTCTTTGCAAAATAACCTCGGATATCGATAAAAGGCCTAATTTTAAGCAAAGAATCATCTATAAAGTTTTTCAAATAATCCAATAGTTTTCGAGTTATTGGCAATTGAAAATTCGCAATTTTTTCACGTTTTTCATCGGTTTTTTGCAAATATCTCCAAAACTATACGTTTTATCGAAATTTTTATAAAAACTAAATTGTAGCAAGTAAAACAATGAACAGTTTGGTTTTTTATAAAGTATTCTAAGTGCAATATTAAGCTAGATATTAAAGATCAAAACCGTTTTTTATTTTGTCTGAAATTTAATCGATGTGGTCAATGCCATCTAGCGGCGAGCAGATGCATTTTATGCATTCTTATACAAAAGGGTTTTGTAGTGCTTGAAATAAGCTTAAAAATGAGCACTATTAAAAGTCTTTTGCACGTAAAATAAGTGAGCTGTATTGCAAATAAGGGGAGCATCTAATGTTTTTTCTTATAAATCAATGGGTTTCATAAGTGCCATTTCCACCAAAATTAAAATAAATCGCATTCCGCCTGGAATTAACTTTATTATGAAGAGTTTGATAGATAGTATCAGTTTGGCTGCTTTAGGACACATATTTTTCAAAAAAGTCACGATTAAAGAAAAAAACAAAATTTCAAATTTTTAAAAAACCCACTTTTTTTTCGTAATATCTCAAAAATGACGACGGATACGTATAAAAGTGTACGAATTAAAAATTTAGGTATTTTTCTGACAAACAATTTGGTTTTTTTGTTTTTTCTGTCAAACAAAAATTGACGGAGATATGATTGTTTAAAGAGCGCGTGGCAGCGCAATCACAGCCTCTCGTAAGCCCTTCAACCCTTCACCGTTTTAGAAAAAGGTTTTTTACTATATATTGCAATGAAGGATGTTGTAGCTCTCTTAATTACCTTTACAATGGTTTTTTATAAATTGTGATAGCATGAAAATTGAAGGAGTTGTAGTCCAAAAACTGATCATATTTTTTCTACTTAGTAACTGAAAATTTCGGAGTGTGAATATTTGGAGCAATGTAATGTACGCAGTATAATAGAGACCCACAACTATTGTAATGTGTATATATATACATAATATGGCTCATATATTTTGGAAACGTAGGCATGAATACATACCAACGTTCTTATATGTATATATAACACATTTGAGTGAAGGGGCCAACGAAAAAGCCATGTGATCAGCTGTGCGTGCAACGTTTATTCGTTATAATGTGACCAGTATATTTCCGTCTGCAACTGCTGAAAATGATTTTTTGCAACTGCAAAAAAGGATGTGGAGCGTCTTGCGGATGCAGAAAATGTGGTCTGTTTTGTAATAGTACCTGTGGAAAGTGCAGTGGAGATAACTGCCAAAATAGCCCTCCAATTCAGCCAGGAGATGTTGAATGTGACAGCGACTCCGACATTGAGTCATGAATAATAATATTATATTTTAATAATAATAGTACAATTTTATATAATTTGTAAATATTTTAGTCAATAAATGGCAATTTTTTACTCTAAATTAAATTATTTTTAAATATGTAATCATATATATTTACTGTTTTAATTTAGGGGTAGTTTTAAAGGTAGAAAAGCTTAAGAATATGATAATCATTTTCGAGAGTGTGGAATAATATTTAAATCCTTTTCATTTTATCAAAAAAAAAAGTTTAACAATTTTTTATCAAGGGGTAGTTTTCAAGGGTTGAAAGGGGGTTAAAATTTGATAATAATTATAGAGAATATAAAATATTACTTACTCTATACTTACATCTTTTTATGTCATACCAAAGTATTTTTTTGTGATTTTTTCAATATAGGGGTTGTTTGCAAGGTTTGTAAGATTTTTAAGGTGTTGAAAATGATTTTAATATGAGATAATTATGTTAGAAAATACTTTACAATTTCACCACTTACTATTAGACATGTTTTCTAGCGATAAAATGGATCAATGTCAATTTTTCCATTAAGGGGTTGTTTAGACCCCTTAAAAGTAATAGGCGGAGCTCAGATCATTTTCACTTTTGAAGTTAAGGGTAAGACGAGCATAATTCCAAAATTCGATGCAAATCGGTTCACAGTAAAAAAATTCAGAGGTAAGGCCCTGTTTTTCGCTTCAATGACTGCACTATAATACGGAAGGGATTTACGACACGTACTGTTTTAACAGTGCCAAACTTAGTGTGTTCTCAAAGCTAACATTCGACTTGGAATGTCACTGAAAAGATTTTTGTAGCATTTTTAGTATGTTTTTCTCATTCATGCTGTATACTCAAGGCCCAAAGAAATAACTGTCGCTTCAATCATGGATAAAGAAAGATGGATAACTCGGATAACCAATAGATGAACGTTACGATACTAAAATAATAAATATTTTTAGAAAAAACATGAATCTTGTCAGATATAAATTCAAAGATAAGGTCACTACCGCTTGACTAAGCCGGTCGACAGAAGTGTAAATACGCTTTTAGTGTGATTTACCTGAATTAAAGGGAAATTTTTTACTTCACCATTATGTTAGCTTTAACCCAAGCAATCCTCGCCGATTTACGTGTAGTGTTATTTTCAACTAAACATACTAATTAGGGATAAAGATAATAAAGTGGTTTATAAATTTACTTGATACACAATAACTTTTATATATAAAAATTTACAACTTACTTGCTAAGTTTAATCACAAATAGAAAAAATACTATTGAATAACATTGTAGAATAAAATAAATTAAAAAGGTCACTGTATGTCCATTTCGGTATTGGTAATACTCGGGGGTAATAAATAAAGAGAAATTAGTAAGGGCGTTCTTGGTCCAGGATATCTCTGGGTTATCCAACAGCTCTTGGGCTTGACGCTTGGACTCGTACTTACCAACAGTAAGTTTAACGGATCTAAGGCCCACCCGGGGAAAGATCTTTTTATTTTCTCGCGTTAGTTGTGGGCAGCCTGGATGCTAAAATCAAGGTCTGAATACCTCAGGGCCTGTATTAAATTCACTTCGGGTTTGAAAATAAAGTATAAATGTTTTTGGAGTGATCGATTCTCCAAATCAATAAGTAACTATTTTACTTTGTGTCCGACCAGTACTATTGCTGTATGAACTTTCAAGTTCGAGCAGTCAATAATGACGAAATGTATTTCTTGATTTCACAGTATTAACAAAAACTTCGCAAATAAAATCAACGATCTCTTAATGATATCACTTTTTCGAAATTTTATTCACCCATTTTCAGGGAAAATTCCCTATTTAGACTGTAAAAAAATGTTAAAAGTAAGAAATACAATATAAAGTAAAATTCAATTATGCACAAACATTATATAGGGACGAAAACAACTACAATGCTATAATAAAATAAATAAAAAAAATCTGACTTAAAAGAAACTCATATGTTGAAAATTCTCAAAATTCCACTTTGATAAGTGAGTACAACTTTTCCCCTTATTCCAACTTCAAAAGCTCACCTGCTTACCTTTGATAAGCGGAAAAATACCCAACTCAACAAGTGTCGCAGTCTAAGACTTTCGTTTCTACTTTACATAAAAAATAGTAATGGAACTAAGGTGAAACTTCTTTACCACACCCGAGAGATTTTCTCAACTTACATCTTTTTAATAATATTTTATTTCAGCAAGCGCTTTAAAAAAATAAACGACAAAGTTTTCTCTTCGCTTAAAAACCAATCAATAAAACATGAAATCAATTAAGGTCATTGGTTTCACATCGCTATATCTGTCTGTCATACATTATCACCATGTCTTAATATGTCATCACTATTATATACTTTCATGTACCGCAGAACTGATGCCTATTCAAACAAGACTAAACGTGTTTTGTCGCGTTCCGAATTTATTTCCTTATGTAATCAACAATTTCACCAAAATTGCGTCTTCCATCTATTAAAATCTATGAAGCTGAATTTCGACCACTTCTTGTACTCGTATCATTATGAACTTATACACGGAGGATATATATGTATTTCGATGACTTAAAATAGTGAAGAAGTTCGAACGTGTGAGTTGAAGCCCTGAAATCTTACTTAAAAACCTATAGCGTTTTGGCACATTTGTAGAAAAAAACTTGGTACGACAAGGTCCTAATGATGGACCTGGCAGGTGGCCAATATTACTTTTTTCTTTTTAGTGCAATTTAGTACAGATGAAAGTGTATTTTTTTTTTTTATTTAATTAGGAAAACCAACAACTGATCAAAGAGATTACATACAAACAATAACATCAGTAGATTCTTTTAGTAGTTGAACAGTCAACAACGTTATCCACAAATATTCACATGAAGTTAACCTTTAACATACAATTTTAAAAACATTTAGTTCTGTTTTCAGTACATTCCTATTTAATTCTTATTTAATTAAGAATACGCAAGATTTTTCTTTTAAATACATTTGAGGACCTATTATACATGATATCTAGATAGTAAGATAGTTCGTTATATGCATGCATATTTTAGTTTTCTTAACAATTATTGGATTCAAACAATACAAACAATAAAACTAAATAATAATGATATCGGGAACGAAGAAAATCGATTTATAATTATATACAAACTTCATAATTCCTAACAAATGGTAGCAGACGTTGTTCATGTTCTGAGAAATTGAGAGACTTCAAGAAGTTTCTGAATTTAATGGAACTAAAAGTGCTTACTGAAGGCTATGAGGAGGAGGGCAGAAAGCTACATTTATCAATATGACAAAGAGTAACCTTAGCCTAAAACCACCCTATTTATTACTTTCCCAGGAATTGTACATTGGGGAGGCCGTTTGTTTATTGAACTACAATACTACTTCAGGACCAAACATTTTTTTGATTTTTATGCCGTTCTCTGTTAAATGAAAGTAATCTTTTAATACCATTATTCTCTTCAGTCAGAAAGGTAGTATAAATAGAAAGACGATGATGTCCTATTAAGAAATCAGTACTGTGCACATATTACGAGGTACCTAACATATCTAATTGATACGTAGCTTTAAGTTTTTTTTAATTGTAAATAGGTAAGCGCTTCACTGCTATCTCGCCTGATGGTAAGCGATGATGCGATCTAGGATGTGACGCACTTGCCTAGAAGATACCTATTTACTCGCGACTTGAAGACACTTTAATTTCATTTATCAGGAAACAAGCTCAGGCATGATATTTGAATTTTTTCTTTTTTTTATGAATCGGAAGGTTGTTTTTAGTTTAAATCATATAATGAATTAATTCAAAACCCTAGGTTCTTTCAATAAATTTGAATCTCCATTTGGATATATTTCCAAAATGTAATATCAATAATATAGTAATTTGTATCTACAAATTTAGATGTAATTAATTGTATCCAACTTTCAATGATCAAGTTTGATACAATTTGGGTAAATTTTAACAAACTTTGGTTTAAACTTGAAGATCGAGTTCAGGAGTGTTATAATTAGGGCAGCATTTAAACCGACGGGAGACTCGGTCTCATCGGTCAATAGTTTTTAGTGCCACCAGTTTTTTTTATAACATAGGGAATATTACACTGGTTAAACGTTTATATTGTCAGCTAGTTCCTACACAAATATAGCCATTAACTGATAAGAACATACGTATTATTATTTTTCTAAGAATTCATTCAAAACGGGTCAAAAGCTCGTAAAAACAAAGGGGATTTCTTTTAAATTTAATTTTTCTTTCATTATAAACTTTCAAGTTTGCAACATCTCTTCTTATTCTAAATAGGATTTGAATATTAACGTGACTATATGTTATTTTAGTTATCCTCTTTATTTATTACGTTCAATTTATTACCAGATTGCAACATTATTAGATAGTAAACTTAATTCTTGACTTCGGGATTTATGCATGATAAGTGTTTAAAATATATCTTTATATACAAACAAGGTGATAACAATTGCAGCATTAATTATTCGCAGGAAACCACATACTCGTACCTACAAATGCTCTATTTAATGAATTGTCAGTTTATTTCACAGTCATTTATATTAAATTTATTTCACAAATAACTGATTCTTACAAAGACTAACCATTTTATCTAAATCCTTACTTCCTTACTAATATTATAAATCTGAAAGTGAGTTTGTTTGTTTGTTTGTTTGTTTGTTCCGCTTTCACGCCGTAACTACTGAACCGATTGCTTTGAAATTTTGCAGACGTAAAGATAAAAGTCCGGAATAAATAATAGGGTACTTTTTATCCTGGAAAAAATTGGTATTCCCGAAGAAAAACAAAAATATTGTTTGCTTGATGGATGGATTGTAGATGGCGCTATGTGTCGTTTAAAACAACGTAAAATATTGCAAACGAATATAAACATGTAAATTTAGAAGCTAAATAATACGATAATGAATCCCCGAAAATGAGGAATTCCCGAGGGATGACGTACCATTTTTATTTTATCGTCTAAACTGTTTTTTTTACATCTACTTATATGTTGCAAACGAATATGAACATGTAAATTTTGAAGCTAAATGATACGAAAATGAATCCTCGAAAATGAGGAATTCTCGAGGGATGACGTACAACTTTTTTTTATCGTCTAAATTGATTTTTTTTTACATCTACTTATCCTGAAATCAATAAGGTCAACGAATTACTAATTGGTATAAAATACGTTATTTAGTTCTTGAGGTATGCGATAGATGGCGCTGGGTGTTTTTTAAAACATGTTAACGATGTGTTTTTAAAATACATAAGAAGTGGAATGATAGCTTATGCTATTTAGTTCTTGAGGTATGCGATAGATGGCGCTGGGTGTTTTTTAAAACATGGTAACGATGTGTTTTTTAAAATACGTAAGAAGTGGAATGATAGCTTACGCTATTTAGTTCTAGAGGTATGCGAAAGATGGCGCTGGGTGTTTTTTAAAACGTGGTAACGAATTGTTTTTTTAAGATACGTAAGAAGTGGAATGAATTATATGAATTTTGTATCCAGCGTTACATCGCGCTTCTTAGATGTTTCCGTGGGAATGAGAAGTTTTCTCATAGTTGTGCTTTATACCGCAATATAACCGAATTCCACGCGGGCGAAGCCGCGGGCGGAAAGCTAGTATATATATATATATTACAATCACCAATCAAAACACACTATAAATAGAAAAAGGCCCCAAGACATCCCCATCCCGTAAAACACCGCTAGAATATTAAAAATAATACCACGAAAACTAATGGCATTGCCTCGGCGAGACTATGTTTTGTGCTAGATAGTGACCGGCTCTGAGGTCTCGAGTTGAATTGAGTAAAATTAACATTTTTTTGTGAAATCTCGAAAAAATGTATTTACACCTGAACCCCACGTTAATAAGGATTCTATCCTAAATGGTGCAAATATAAAATTTGCACTTCGAACACTGCACCAGCACTGTTCGAAGCGCTCTGGACGTGAAATGGAATAAGTGTATCGGTATAAGTAGCGTGCCATACAAGATCCCCACAGACTCTACAAGGTACTAAGGACATCCCGTCTTGTTTTTTGTCGTTGTCGCCTGTATGACCAGTAGGTTCTATATAGAATGACCGGCTCTCTGGCGGTAAGAAGAGCCCAACGAATGGAATCATTCGAATCACGATACCAAAAGATTCGCCTTGAGCTGCCCAAGCACATGATGTTTAAGATTGTCAACATTCACGCCACAAAAACTGTAATGGAAAACGACGATACGATCTCTTGCAACTCTAAAATACACAATTGATCTAAATACGAAAGTTATTACAGCTGTAATAGCGTAGGAGGTTTCCTGCTGTCCTTTTTTAACCAAGAAAAACAACAGACCACCATAGTGAAGCAAAAAGGCGTTGAAAGAAAAGAAACAAGCATGTTGTTCAATAAAGCTAAATCGACCGACTGCTGAGATCAACACTTTAAATTTCATACTATCTATTAGCTAATGAATACGAGAAGCAAAAAGACTTTCATTTCGAAAGTTTTATAAGGAAGTCACTAAGGTTCTTTGAGGAGCTTTGAATCCATAGGGTCTTAGTAAGTTGCCTACAGATCAACTGGGACTTTTAAAGAAATCTGATGGAATTTTTACTGAAATAGCGGAAGAGACATTAAAGCTCCTAACATCAACACATCACACACTTACCTGGATCAGATGCTAGATAGCACTTACTAACGAGGACTAAAGAAGAGCAGCGAGAAACTTTAAACCAATCAAGGCTACATGAGCAAAAGACTCTCTAAACAGCTGAGAAGGATGGTATCTTCCCCGCACTCTTAGAGTATTTAAATATTTTAGTCCCAATTCTGGTTAAAATCTAAGGGCGAAAACTTAATAGAAAAAATTAGATTTTTAGAAAGATATTAAAACACTATACAAAAATTTTACAGTAAATCACAACTGCGTAGATCGGAACGCTATCAGTGGGGCGTTGACGGGCCGGCCTGACATAAATATACAGTGACAGTGGTCACGCCGATTGACGTTTTGTTGTTAGATTTATTATTAAGAATCAAAAATATATTTGAGAAATGTGGATGTTTATAGTACTCGGCCATAACCTTGACATTAGCTTTAATTATTATTTTCTATTTTTCATTGCAATTAATTTACCATTAACATTTAAGTAAGAAAAATATTTCTGTGGTCATTTTTGATATGATTATGTACCTATTAATCTGGGGGCACGGCAGTGCCCCCGCCAAGTCAAGCAAAAAAGCGGCACGGACGTACCATCCTTTTCTCGAAGCAATTCAGGCCATTTTCGAACCCCTGTAACTTCGTTGTGGATAAAACTAGAAGACTGAATTTTCAGTAACCATGCAGGCATTGTAAAGACACGGTATATTTCAAATTTCATTCATTTTGAACTAGTAGTTTAAGAATTATAACGGGTCAAATTTCGTAATTTTGTCACTCACTGACTCACCGATCATCAAAATTCTAAGACACTTCTAGCAGACCTAGAAGCTTCAAATTTGGAATATAAATAGCGTTTGGTGTATGAATCAAGGAAAAACTAAAAAAACCTACAAAAATAAGAAAAGTTCATAACTCAGAGAGAGGGCTTTAAGAAAATTCGTTGCTGGTAGATATACATACATATATACAATAAGTAGAAGGTACCGAAAAGGAAAAAAGTAGACTGTCTACAGAATACAAAAAGCAATGAGATCCCATCAAAAACAATACTTGTCAAAAAAACCAAGTCTCGCAACTCAGTTGTTCTACGGTAAAAAGTTGTGAGATCCATGTAATACCAAGTCGGTTATTAATTTATTCAGTCCATACTTAAGCTAATTTCTGTCTTAATACGTCTAGTCCCTAAGACCGCGATCGTGGTTTATAACAATTGAAAATCAATTGTGTCTGGAATCTCCGTACTCGAAGCATTAAGTTGTTACGTAATAATTAACAGTATTTTATAGTGACGCATATCAATATTAAAAATCTTTATTGTTTTATATAAATATATTGACTCGGCCATCGCATGAAAACACGTGTAAATTAAATTATTTAGTACAAGTATTGTTTTTGATGGGATTATTTATTCTGAACAATAATAGATAGCATAAATATTTATTTAAAGTACATTGCTACTCTTAGCTACATTTACATATGTTTATTGAATAACTATAAAGATCTTGTAATAAAACTATACTTATTTATACTTTTTTATTCCATTACTTCGTTTTCTACATCTTATGGGTCTTACGCGATTGTAATAAAATAAGCCCTTTGAAACAGAATCCAGTAGGTAAGCACAGGTTGTCGGGAATCCAAGAATTAACAGTAGCCAAATCACCAAAGTGTCAGTCCAAGTTAATACAGCTAGTTCATTAGAATAAGTGAATCCAGAAAGAATAGCCGATTTAAAATGAAATAAACACCATGAACAAATAGCACTCCCAGCGACAGCAAAATATCGAAAAGTGATTACATACTATACGGAATGTATAAATAAATAAAAGGCTTTATTTTTGATGTGACGCTTGTGACAGTCAGTCTGATTTTAACAAGTTTTTCACGACTCTGGAACACGGTATTGTAGTAAAGTCCGTAGACTGATAAAATAACTAAACGCTTAGAATGACTCGCAATAGCAAGAAATATCTATTTTTGCTCTGATCCTACTATATTTATGTTGCTGATAAACTTTTATACATTTTATATTTAAGATTGAAAATGTTTACATAATTTTAAGCTATAAAACGCTTCAAAACCAAAAAAAATGTGCTTGCCAGCTAAAAAAAAAACATTTGTTGCAAGTAATATATATTTTTGAATGTTTCTATTTTGTTGTACAAATCTATTTGAAAATCAATAAGTATGTTTTTAGGAATCTACAAATTTTTTGCTATTTTTTTGGTATCTTTGAATATTAGGTACATGTTAAGCCTTAGTTGTATGGAAGAAAGAAAGGCTCCTTTAAAGATAATAATAATTTGTAATGAACTTACACATAACGTATTGCCAAGAAAGTGACAATTTCATCTGATAAACATTTGCATAATAAAAATAAAGCAAATTTTGATGAACTATTATAAATCTCAAAAATATCTTATTACATACTCAATTTATCCATTCGTCCAGGATCATCCAAGGCCTGTTTTTTACTACTCGTAGTACATTCCTGCTGATTAACCAAAAAGTCTCTGGCGGAAAAGTTATTGGTTTAAAAACTGAAAATACTATATGCCAAGTTTTGAAATCCGTAAATGGTAAAAATTAATCTTTAAAACTAAAAAGTCAAAAATTAAATAAACTTAACATTTAAAAATGGTTTACGACTTTTAATTCCCGAAAATAAATTATTATTAAATAGTTCGGTACTCTTTGTTTTAGAAAGGTTTAGTTTAATAATGAAAATTATGTATAATAATTAAAAATATATGTCAAAATACTAACAATACATAAAGTTATTAATCATGTCACAGCCTCATTCCGTACGGGGGCTGCTTCTGATTTACGGTGATGTTGTACGACACCCATCCCGAAATTATCTTTCTGACGCGATGATACTCACGTAGAAATTTATGAACGCTTCCTGATCCAATCTGCAATATATGCTAAATTTCTTTTCACCTCATTCCCCTTCTTTTTTTAAATTAAAATATTGACTGCTAGCACATTATCATCTGTAACAATCTTTGAAAGACGACCACTCCTTGCTTCATACCTCTCGGATGAATTCGTTGTGCCAGTGATAGATGGTTGCTTAAAAAAAGACCTTAGCATTAGAAGAAGCATTAGAAGCATTTATGACTATAAATGCTGTTTGAAGTCGATCATAAAACTCGTCCTGTTTTAAGCCACATTTGAAATTATAAAAAAATGTTTCCGACACAGATCCATAATTCAATGTGACGCCTAAATCTCAAAAAGGTGTAGAGAAATTCTAAATTCGAGCTATGATATTTTACTTGTATTTATACTTTATATACAAGTAAAATATTATATAAAAGTAAAGTATTTTATAAGAGAACTGACTGGAATGTGTAAGCCAAGAACCTGTGCCATTGAAGATAAAGACGGGCGTCTACTCACAGATGTGGCTCAAGTGTTGGAGCGCTGGAAAAACTATTGCACGGAGTTATACAATACTAATGAGTCTACTAACACTAATGTTACATGGGCGACAGAAGAACCTAATATCCTCCCAGCAGAAATTGAGAATGATATCAAAAGTCTTAAATTCAAGAAATCACCGGGTAAGGATGGTATTACAGCCGATATCTTAAAAAACTTAGGTCAGAGAGGGACAAAGGCTATGACTGATATTGTAATACCATCTGGAGTACTGGGAGATGGCCAAAAGACTGGACAGAATCGGTGTTTATACCTCTACATAAAAAAGGCTCTTCAAAAGACTGTAGCAACTACAGGACTATATCATTAATATCTCATGCGAGTAAGATCCTCCTCCATGTAATTAATAGACGTCTTAACTTCTTCCTAAGCCGCAGATACCCGAAGAGCAGGCAGGCTTCGTTAAGGGCAGAGGAACGCGGGAGCAAATACTTAACGTTCGCCAAATCATCGAAAAGAGCAGAGAATTTAATAGCCCCGTGGTCTTATGCTTCATAGACTACACTAAAGCCTTTGACTGCGTGCAATGGGACAAACTGTGGAACGTGCTACTCAAAATGGGAGTTCCTGATCACCTCATTGCTTTAATCGAGAGTCTCTACACTGGGAACCGTTCTTTCATCAAAATAGGCACTGAATACTCCAATATGTTTCAAACTAAGAAAGGAGTGAGACAAGGTTGCATTTTGTCCCCTGCACTGTTTAACATATATGGAGAGTACATTATTCGGAAGACCATTGAAAATTGGGAGAAAGGCTTCCCAATAGGTGGAAAAAGACTATCAAATCTCCGATATGCCGACGACACCATTCTTCTGGCAACATCCATGGAAGACATGAACGAGCTGTTCCGGAGACTCGAGGTAGAAAGTGGCAACATTGGTCTCGCGGTGAACAGAGCTAAAACCAAAGTTATGATAGTGGATCGAGCTGGAAAGCTAACTAATGCCACTTGCAACATTCCTGGCATTAGCATCGTCGACCACTATATCTACCTGGGCTCCCAAATCTGCAACGACGGCAGCTGTGTCACCGAGATAAAAAGGCGAATCGGGATGGCAAAGGATGCTATGACCCGTTTAAATAACATCTGGAAGAAAAGAGAAATTAGTATCAAAACCAAGATCCGATTGATACTAGCTCTAGTATTCCCTATCTTCCTGTATGGAGTGGAAACGTGGACAATACTGGCCCGAGAAAGGCAAAGGATTGATGCATTCGAAATGTGGTGCTGGAGACATATGCTGAGAATACCATGGACTGCGAAACGCACCAATGCATCGATCCTGAACCAGCTCCAAATAAAAACTCGCTTGTCCACCACGTGCCAACAACGCATTCTTTCGTATTTCGGCCACACAATGCGCAGAGGCGACGAAAACCTAGAAAAACTGATCGTGGTTGGGAACACTGACGGCAAAAGATCGCGCGGTCGTTCACCAACTAGATGGACCGATCAAGTAAAAGACTCGTCGACCTCTAAATTCTACTCTGTTGTAAGAGACGCGCTGGACAGAAACCGGTGGAGGAAGATCATCCACTCCAGATGCAACCCTGAAGCTGATCCTCAGACATAAGGGACCGACTCCAGAGAGAGAGATACTTTATATATATTTTATATTATCGATCATTTCGAGTTTAAGGAATATTATTTGTTTTGATATCGTAAATACAACACTTTCAGAAGCATATAAATCACTCAGACTATGCTGCTTTGGAGCTGAAACGATGAAACTAACCATTAACTAAATTGAATAATTAAGACGTAAACACCTAAATAACTTCGCCTTAATCGCAAAATCAAAGAAGTTCTCAGAAATAATAATAAAGCAGTTAACACGATCTTATAATTAATTTTATTAAATACGCATCACAACACAAACGATCTTTATGAACGAAAGTCATTAGTACTAATGAGCTTCTAGAGAAGACTCTTCTGTAGAAGACTACAAAAGAATTCGTACTCTGCTTAACCAAAACGTTTATGCCTCAGAACACATTTCGGAGCTTTTAAGGGGTTCGAAGCGAGTCATTTAAATCTTAACTTTATTGTATACTACTTCTTTCATACAAAGTAATTCTAAAAAGTAATGAATTTGCAACACGATTTGTGTTGTTCCACCATAAAATCATATTAAAAAGTTAATTTAAAGTTGTTTTTGGTAAACATCTAAAAGAATTCACAACCCCACTTAGAAAAAGGATATTGCTATCCATCATTGTATTATCAAAATTACCATCCTGATTTAAGGTATAAAAACCTGATGAAAATTATCGTATGTACCAACTAAAATTTGTGATTTTTATATAGAGTTAATTCTCTTTCAGTCTATGCTGCAGAGAATCTGATGATTTTTTTGTGTTTAATTGGAGTTCTTTAATTTATTTAATTTACATTTATTCCAATACTTAAAGTTGCGCAACATTTAACAACACACCGCGCTGTCCGTTACTAACTATTTTATTACTAACATTAGAATTGTCAATATTTTTAAGTTAAAAAAAGAATTTTTCCACCGGATGAAAAATGTCCATAATAATGCTTTTAGCTTTATAGCTTTTTTATCTGATACAAACGGTCAGTGAATCACCTCAGTTACCTTTTATATCACGTACATATGCTGTATGTTTGACAATTCAAAAAACTTCAAGTATTGGTGCAATTTCTTTAAACTATCAAAACTCATCTGTAAAATGACAGAATTCCCTTGACCACCTTCCAGCTCAATCATCAAATCAGCTCCATATCATAATAAGATTACATTGTTATCTGATTTACATATGCTTTCAAAACTATAAAGCAATTACATATAGGTTGTCATTTATTCCCTCTATGTTATTGCAATATTCAGGGATACTTACTTTAAGTAATTACAGATACTTGTTGACTTTTTTGTAATCAACGAAATAATGATATCATAACACTATTAGTATGGTCAAAACAAAATAATTTTGATTTTTGTTTTGTGGATTATGTATGGTGACGACGTATTGTATTGTAAATGTCGTTACTTCGGTTAAAGCTGACGAGTTTCATGCGCCCATTCTTCTTGTCCTTGTCTTGTCAAGACGTCCAGAATGGATGGTAGGTAAAAATGGACGATTCAAAACAACTTATTTTTAAGTGCATTTGAATAAAGTTATTTTCATTTTCATTTGCATAGCTCAATTTTGAACTGAGAAGTGGGTCAAATCTATATGTATGAAAACCGGGACAGATGAAACTATATAAGTTTTATAAAATATATAAATTTTTAATACCTATACATTTATCTTTTGGTTAAAAAATGTGTTGTTATTATATTATAAGGAAATACTGCCAAGATAGCTATATGACGTCGTATATATAATTTTAATATTTTAAAATTTGATCTGTATTTTTTTTTTACATGGATGACATGAGTTTTTGTATATAAATTTATAGCGGTAATAATTCTACCAATAGTCATTAAAGTAAAAATCTTCCATTATTGAAATAACAGTATCAGATGTGTGCTGTATATGTCGCAAGCAATTTGTACGATTCCGCGTTTTACAAACGGCTTTGTCCGTTCAAAAACGCTCGCTGTTTTAAAATATGCCAAAGGCAAATTGGCGACTCGTTCAATAGTAAAAATTTGGACATTGATTGTTATAGTAGGGTGACCATCATAAAATACAAGGTAGACAAATCAGACTTTATTTTATTAATCAGGTACCTACCTCTTCGAATAGGACTAACCTACTTACTCTCCCTAACCTAACCTAACCGTTGGACTCTCAGGGCTGTCTTTTCAGAATAAGATAGTCCCCGTCGCCAATACCCATCACATCATACTTTTATACCAATAATATTCCACAGGAGTCCTCCGAGCCCCAGATTCCATGGACACCTTAGCGTTTTTTTTACGTGCCGGATAACCGCAAAAACTTTATCATTTGTCCACGGCTTTTTTACTGCTTATATTCGTAAGTAGTCAAATTTTCTTAATTCACTATAATAAATGTTTTTAAAAACAATACTTTTTTGTGAAAAGTCCTTCGAACACGTAGAATTTGCACTGTTTTCTATATTTTTCTTTGTCACAAAACCACTACTCGACGCCATTTCTCTTGTTTTGATTAGCAGCGCCACGCTTGGTAAGAAAAAGAACTAAATACTTCAATTTGCCGCGGCCATTGAATTAACTATCAAATGTTGTGGTACATTATAAAGTGACACGGCAATTTACATTTTGTATGCGGTATATTTTAAAACAGCGAGCGTTTTTGAACGGACGACGCTGTTTGTAAAACGCCTAATCATACAAATTGCCTGCGACATATATTTATACCTAACTTAGTTTTGTATCACTCTGACAAAATATATTGAATTCACTATAATTGTGCACATTAATGCTCAATCTTTTATTATTTGTTTTATGTTTTTTATTTTCTTTCATCAAATGAAGATATCAAAGTGGCTCGATGTAACCACTGAAACACATAATATAAGCAAAAGATCAGTTGTACCTACGGTACTGTCTGTAGTTTCCTCGGTAAAATGTTGCTTTCGTACATTTTATATTATTTAAGATGATTAAGATCACGAGTCTCTAATAAAAAGTAGTCCATGAGTTGTTAATAAATAAAATAGTTATATGTGAAACTAGTTTAATAACTTATACGATTAAAACTAATGCATAACAAGCATTATAGTGATTTTATCCGAAGGATAAAAAAAATCCTCCACTTCCAGCAGATTCAACAACGTGTTGTTTATAAGCTAAACAACTAATAGAATGATGAAGAGTAGCAGGATCAGCAAAAAGTGCAAATATAAACATGGCGCGTAAAGGTGAAGCGATGTGTGATGCAAAGGAAACCTGAAACACACTCGCAAAACTATTACGCCGGTTGTCATAAATACAAGTTCCAACATAGAAAAGCATGGAAGTCCAGCTTGATAGAGGTTTTCCCCTTTCACTAATTCAATGATGAATATAATTAAATAGAAACTGTGCACACAGAGTCTGCACAACCCCTTATCATAACCCTAAATCAACAATCCAGCATAGGCCGAGTTTTACATTTGTAGCTGTTTAAACATAAATGGTTAAACAGCAATCCTGCAGAAAGATCTTTAACTGCATTAAAGTTTTATTTTTGCATCATACATAATTTTATTTTAATATCCCTTTTTTTAATACAGACAAAATATTAATGAAACTGTAACTATAGTTTAAGTACTATAAACACAATGAACTCTTTGTTTGTTCTTTAGCCCTGTGGTGTCTGAAGAGACAAGACAAGAAAGAGACAATGACCTCTGTTGTTACTATCCTTTGCGGTTCATTTTTCGGTTGTGAGTGCACAAACCTGTGTGTTTTATATTTCCATGGTTTTACATAAATTGATTTCTTTCAATATAAATAAAAACTAATAGAATTAATGTTCAAAGTAACATAGGCAGAGCTTTTACTTTAATTACAAACTGTGCTAAACTACTGCTAAAATCGATTACGTCATGATAGCTATGACGAACATATAGCTTATGATGAATATTCCACTCTCAAAAACATTGATTATTGTACGGATGGATTATTAGATGAAGTATTAGACTTAAGAGATGTTTATATTCATATTATAACAAACATGGGAGTTTGATTATTTTGTTTTCTCAAAAATTTCAATTTAGCCTTTTCTGTTTCTTTTGGCGAGAACTTTCAGACATTAAAAGATCGTATATTATTAGGTCAACTCATTAAATGGTTTCATTTAATAACCTCCACTTTGGCTTGGACATCGTATATATTAAAATAAATGAAGAAAAAAAAAAAGAAAAAAAAAAGAAGAAAAAAAAACTCAAATGAGAGTCATTCGAGCCCCAGGCCCAGCGCTAAAGAACTTTATCTCAGAACTTTCGTAAAAATGGGTAAAGTAAATCTAAAAAGTCTGCATATCTAAAATTAGTGGCTAACACATTATAATTGATTAAAGGCACATTTTTTTTTTAATTAATTAAGGATATAAAACTACGTTACTGAACCTATCTTTTAATACCAGTTAAAAGGATGCAATTAACGTTTAAAAACACTTTTGAAAAAAAATCATTCTGCACCATGCGATGATTCACTACCTTGTCGTGGTCTCATTCGCACTCATCTAAAAGGAGCGGGAACACTGTGAGAGCCGCCAACACTATCCCCCTCGTAGGATGTCGCCGAGATGAACCAAAAGCAACCAGATCCACGGCGTGCGCCCGCTACTGTAGTTGCCGTGGATGTGGTTAATGTCCCTGGATTGAGGCGCTCTGCTAATACTTCGCGAAAGTGTATGTTTAACAATTGCAATAGAACGCAACTGCAACACGTCCCTTACATTATAAAGGTGCATTTTCTTAGTTATTTCCACTTTTATATCCCCTGTCTTATTTGCCATCAGCATATTTCTGGCAATATAAGAAATCAGCTAACTGGATTTAATGGAGAAAGAATCAATGATATATTAAATATGTACAGAACAGCTTTGGAACGGAGAATTTTTATAGACTTCGAAAGTATCCATGAATTATCGGAATATTACATACATTTTTGGACTGCTCTTTATCGGGAAAACTTCATGATATTGTTTAACCAAGTCCTGAGTCTCCATCAACAGTCGGATACATCGCGCTGAGATTTGGCTATTTATTTAAGTAAATTAAGAACATCTAGGTACATTCTAGATGTGACGGCTACATATTCATCGTTCTCGCAGATATAATGGAACAGATTCTACAAAATCATAACGCATCTCTTTAATAAGGAGCATTACATTATTTCATTGAGGAAGTTGATATACTTATTTTCGACAGGGGCTTCCGAGATTCAATACCGTTGTTGGAGTCGTATGGCTACGTATCGTACATGCCTCCATCAAAACACCGAAACGAAAGTCAATTAAGTACAGATATGTGCAAATAAATGAAGGCTCATAATACTGGTGAGATGGATTGTAGAAACAATTAATGACCGCTTCAAACACGTTTTTAAATTACTTAGGAACAGAGTTTTTAATCGCCATGTACCTCATGTGTTCAAAGATTTTAAAATCGCTGCCGCGCTAATTAATAGTTTCCAGGAGCCGTACACAGACAGCCCATACATTAATGCTTTTAGAGACATAATAAACTCAAACATGAACCAAACAAATCTTTTAGCTGAGCATGTGGATCAAAATAACTTCAACAGACAAAGGGCAATTATTTTTGTATAGTCAGGTGTTTATTTTTATTATATTTGATAATTACCAATTTGTAAATATATAAAAAACAAAAGTAAAATATATGTGTAGTCGCTAATTTCGGATATGCGGATTTTTAGATTAATTTTATCTAATTAGGAAATTTATGAGATACATTTCTTTAGCGATGGGCCTGGGATTACTTTCTATGGGCCATAACCTCTCTCTTTATAGCGTTTATGGAATTCTTACACTTTCGCGTTATCATTAATTGAAATGAAAGAAGTTTTAAGTGATGACACCGTGTCACATGCTATCCTGTAAACATCCTGTGGGGATGTATGCTCGTACCCAGATAGCCCCCTCGTTTGTAAGAGGGCAGTATAGCCGCCCGTTAGAGGTGCACAGTGGTGATGGATCTAGAACCCCTGCAGAATGGGTACACCCCAGTGGTTCTGATTCTTGGTTATACCTCTGTTTACGTATGTGTCCGTGCGCAATCGCAGTGAAAATCCAAGATCTACCCGCCGTCAAAAATAAAAGTATTTTCACTGGATTAAAAAAGGCCAACCTGTAAACAAATAAAGTTATGAATGATCCTCTTGAAAAGGAAACGAAACACTAGAGTTTTACAGCAAACAAGGAAATAAACACAATAAGCCATCAATTAAAAATGTTTCACTTTGGCTTTTGAAATTAAAATTAACATGTCAATTATTTATTGGTACAGATACATCTCCCAATTGGAATAAAGCCCTTAATTAACGTTGTTTGAAGCTTATTTATACTCCAACTCGTCTTTCTCAATATTGTGCACTGAAATATCGACCTACATTAGTCAGTTCTAACACTATACAATGTAATATCTAGATGTGTATCTGGATACAATAAAGCGAAGAATAACGAAAGATTGTTCGTATTTTTGCTGTCAGGGGATAAAAGAAATGCCGATACGAACAAAAGTATAGTAGATACACAAAAACGACTCGGTTTAAGGTAGCGAGCGTTTCAGGCTCTCATTATTCTCTGCAATACCTGAATGTGTATAAAGAATAACCGAAAACCATATTATTAATTTGTATAGTGGCATAACTTAATAATCACTATAATACTTTTTTCGTCATGGTAAATGTACAAATATTCATATATAAATTAAGTAAATAATTGTTGGCTTAATTCCACATTTTAACGCTCACGTATAGGCGCGTTATTATGTATGTACGCAATATTATAAATATAGCATTCTTTAAAAATTCAAATATCATTGATAGACATGACGTCACTAAAAATCACAGAAAAGACGTTGAGAGTAAAAAATGCCACGAACATTCATTACCATTTTACAGACATCAAGACTGTAACTATATAAAAACATACCTATTTAAATTTAATTAATGATTAATCCAATGCTGATGCGTTTGATAATGCATAGTCGTTGGGTCTCAAAACCGGCATAATCCTCTTGACCTATATAAATTCGGTCGTCTAACTACGTGTTTGTGATTTATGAAAATTTTCACATGATTTGTATTTCCTAACCATTATTATTATTTTAAATATACCTCAGTATATTAAATTTCAATGTATACCTGTAACTTAAATACTGTATTAAGCAAAATATTTGTATCTTTCACAATAAAGAAAGTCTACAACTTTTATCAAAAAAGGAGAATAAGAGCACCTTATGAGTGATACACTAGATTTGCGTACAACTGAATTACTCAGAAACCATGTTTATCGCATTTTTTTTTTTTATTTTAGTTAATTTAAGCTGCCTGTTAACATAAGCAATCATTTATACTGCTCTTAACTACTCTTCAAACGTGGGTACGAAATGTAGTGATTACATACTCTATGATGGGTACTCTTAAAAAACTTATTGACTCTACTCGCGATTGTAAACAAATTAATTATACAATATTTAAAATAATATTTTATAATATCATTTCAAAAGTTTTGACAAACAAAACTTATAAAATGATAATTCAAACTTTCACTTATAAAAAATAAACATTGGTTATAATAAATAGGATAAAAAAATCATCTCACCCCTACCAATATCAAACTTACTTATATTTCTGCTACACAATTGTACACACCGAAATGGTTTCTCCTGTCATCACCGATAAAATTTTACCTGAAACAAGAGAATTACAAATTGGATTAGGTTCTTTAGCTGTAGCGACTGCTCTCTCAAAGGAGGGATTATAAGAATTTAGTAGGATCTTATCCTTAAGAGAAATGCTATAAGTAGTTTCTCAATTTTATAAAATATTAATATAAGATTACATTCGAAATCTGATTTCGTCGAACCGCATCCGCGTCAGACAATCCAGTTTTATAAAATTTTTCCCGTGAGTAAAACTTACCGACCTGAGATATCATTACCTAATCTAAATTAAAATTTATCCTCTCACAAGAATAGATACCTAATTACAACTTACAGCACTATTTGAGTTTATCCGTATAAGAAAAAAGGCAGTGTCTATATCTATCTTAGTCAATTATTAATTTTGAAAAAAAAATACAATTCTATCTCGAGTATTTTAGCACCATAAAATAATACTTTTGTAAAATTAAACTCTCATGCCTCCATGACAGGATGATTTTTCGAAAACATTATTTTCAATAAGGCTCGTAGAAATTCGACTCCTATGAAAGTGATAAAAATAAGAAAGAGTTATCATATTAATACGAGTTGAAATAACGGGTATCGTGAGTAGTTCAGAGGGAAAGATTCTATATTAACAGTCAGAGGTGACACAAACGAAGTAAGGCGTGTATCTTATTGATAATCTAATACATATATACACTTGCCACATATTTCAAGAAGAAGAACTGGGCAATGTTTTCCTGGAAAACCTTTCATCGAAACAAAAACTAATAAATATCCATACAATCTCATTTAAATTTTAACAAACCTTAGGAAAGCTTTAACAAAAACAAATAAAGCAAAAAAGTAATAACTCTGAAGCTCGCACCTCCCACCAGTAAATTTCATGGAAGACATTAAATTCGCCGGTGGATTTCACTTTACAGATAAATCAAAAGATAATTGACGTTTCTTTCTTTGGAGACAATAAAATGTCTCCCAACTCCCAAAAGTAAGAAAGTCCCGAACAAACAGTGTTTTTTTTTTAAATTTCCGTGTAAGTTTTATTATGACACTCCAAATAATAATAACAATGACTTTATCTACTCTGATACTATAATACAAAGATTCTAAAACTGAAAACAAAATGCTTATGACAAACATTACGTACAGGCCAAAAATAATAAAAAAAAAAGTTTAATTACGATACAGGTCTTGTATGGACACCTGTATCATAATATAACTTTTTAATCATAACGATACACCTATACAACCTCCAGCTGGACCAAGGAGGTTGAACCTCTACTTTAAAAAGGTTTCAATGAACGAGTCCGCGACGACGCAACACGCATTCACAATCGATGTTTGCACCTTGGCGCCAACATTTGACATTTAAAAAATCTTTTCAATATTTAAACAAAGTTTGGTTTTGTTTGCAACATTGTTTTACGTAATATAGTATGAGAGTAGATAAAGTAGTGTATGACACTGTACATAACTTGGTCTTATAACACTCGTGTGATACTATAAAAAAACTCGCCTACGGCTCGTTTTTTTAAAACACACTCATGTTATAAGAACCCTTATTATGCAACAGTATCATAAACTACTATTAGATATCCAAGAAAAAATTAAAATATTTGACTTCTTGATATTTGAACGATTCAATGGGTCAATCAAAGTCTCAATGGTTCAATTGGCAGAATTGTCGCCCGAATAGCGACAGAATATGGATTCGAGTATCGCCAGATTACTGAAAAAAAATCCAGTAAACAATTCTTAACATATAAGATTTAACATCGCTATTTTCATAATTTTTTGTGTATCTCATGTTTCGAATATGTTTTTGAAATAGAAATGATACAAACAATGTCGTTATATATTACTAAACAGTATCTTGAATATTTTTATTGCAAACAAACAATAACGCAGACTACAAGGTATTTTCAGCCAATCAGATATGAGATCAATCAGATAAATGAATACTAAAGAAAGAAATGAAATGGGGAATATACAGGTGTAATTAAAAATTTAGTATACTCTTAGTTAAAACTTTATCTTATACAAAACAGTTAATAGTAATATAATTTTTACATATTTTATGCATTTTTTATCTTTTAAGATAAATTATTATAATAGAAAAATACTATAAAAAATCGACTCGGGTCACAAGTGAATTTTCAGGCGGCTCATTTTTTAGAAAGGTATATCAGTTTCCAAACCCAGAAATTTAAATTTTAAAGCGGGCCTAACAAATATGTTGGTTCAAAATATGATTTGAGGAAAAAAGGGCGGGCAGTAAGGGACAGAAATTGAATTTATGCCGTTGCCGCAACAATGTTCCCAATACATCAGTCATTAGTGTCTGGACAACTTACTTCCCTTGCGTACATAATTCATTACCATTTTATAAATAAAAATCTTCTATCAAAGAAAATTAACACAATGACTTTCGCATGCATTGGCTTTCGAATTACCTACCAAGTATATACAGACCATATATTTCATTAAACCTTAAGTAGTCAGTAGCTAAAAATAAATTTGTTATTGATATTCTCCTAGCATTGTTCAGGTCTCTGCCAATTCCTATCCTAGCTGTTTTAAATAGTGAATGCGATTTTTTAATATGATTGGATATGATAGATGCTATGGAAAAACTTGAGCGTCTTCCGAATTTTTTAGCGCGCAGATAATTAGCGCCTACAAACCCATAGCATAGCATTACATTTTTATTTAAAGCTCATATATCAATATACAGACAATCTATTTTTACTCCTCATGTAGCGATCAAATGCTCTCAGTGAATCATTACTTTTCAGGATGAAATAAAATACCATTCACGGTAACTTGTTTCATAATTTAGTTAACATGAATTTTAATCTATTGGTTTTCACCCTTCTACGCCTCTGGCATATTGAAATAAAGCCACTTTAACCGGATCACTGCGTTTAATCTGTTTTTTTTTTAGTTTAATCCTCACGTTTCGACTGCTTTACAAAACCTATGCCGCAGTTCCAGCTTACAGGATCAGAAATGTGCTACTTACTACTCTTCAATATTTCATTGGAGTCAGAGAACATGTTGCCGACATAAAACATGGGTGCGTAACAAGTGCGCAAGCATACTTTTGAAAAGACCAACCACTACTTTTATATATAAAAAGATTTTATTATATGGCTATCCTAGTCTTTCTTTAATGCTTAATTTTATATTTCAACGGGATTTCAATATTCTCAATATTTTACATTTTTCATTATTTTGTTCTTGTCATTTTTAATTATTTATCAACATTAATTAATTTGACTATCATATAACATGATATTTGACCTGAATTTTGATTGTATCAATAAATTTTTATTTAATCCAATAATGTTTATTTTGTTTTTAATCCTCATTGTCACTGTAAAGTTAATTTTATACCGTAACTTTAATTTTATATTGTTTAATATGGTTACTCATCTGTTTATGCTTGCTATGTACACTGATTAATTCACTGTTACATCTAGTACTTATTTAATATATTATCATTTTAAGTAATACAATACATTTATATTATTTCAATCGATTGACGACCGTTTGGTGCAACGGTAGTGATCCTGCCTTTCGCACCGACGGTCCCGGGTTCAAATCCCGGAAGGGGCAAATGCTTGTTTGATGAATACGAGCATTTGTACCTTAGTCATGGGTGTTTTTATTATATATTTCTATGAATATTACATATCTATGTATTATATATGTATGTCTATCCGTTAACCTAGTATCCATAACACAAGCCTTACAGTGCTTACTTTGGGCTAGGCTAATTGGTGTGAATGTAAGAGATATTTATTTATTTTTTATTTTTTTTATTTATCCGGTTACAGTTGTAACCTGCTAAACAAATCACATATTCTTGCAAGTGAACAGAGGTATGCTACAGCTGTGCTTTGTTACGAGAGGCTATGATATAAGTAAAAAATCTAATTTCAATAATGACGGTTGGAGCGTTCCACCTGCTTGTAATATCTCATAACTAAAAAATAATATCTTAAACAAAAACACACACTGCAAGATGTAATAGGCTTGTTTTATAAATAATAAATAAAAGACGGAGGTCGGTCCCCTTGTCCAACTTTGTTTTGCCAGTTATACTCGGAAGGGCTTTCCAATTTTCGAGCTAATGGTACGCTCAGTAGTTTTCTGTGGGACTGATATAATAAAATAACTAAATAAATTTGATAGAAAAGGAAAATGGTTTTGTATTATTTAAATAATTTAAGTAGTTAAGAACACGCACGTTCAAAATATTAGAGAGTAGCACACTTGTGACAACTATTACCCTAATCATCTTGTCAGCATGGCTCTTGTAAAGAAATCGAAATATCAGTATTAAATACAAAAACAAAATTAATTCGGAGTTAACCAGCTAGAAGTTGTTTTTAGTTAATATATTTATTTAAGTACTATATCACATTATCTATAATGCATACTTCGTGTCGTCAAAAGTAGTAACAAGTGTGACATGGCAGTAAAGTTTCTGATATTGACAGTACCATTTCAATGACAAATCTATTATGGTGATGATAAATACGGATAATATATGTATATGTTTTAATTATTATTGTTTTTAATTATTTAATTAAACATTTTGTTAGTAATTTGGGATCTCTTAATCAGAATAGCAATCAACTAGATCGATATAAATATTTTATATAAAAGTCTAAAACTATTTATTGGTTTATTGAAATTGACTTATTAACTAATCGAGAAACACGAGATTATGTAAATAAACGCATAATAATCAAAAGGTTTATTTAATTTTGATTTCAAACTAATGGCATTGCTGGAAACATAGCTTCCAATTATGTAAAGCACGATCTACTCTTATTAGGTTAGTACGCTTGGAATAAATCCTTAGCAAATATAAAACCACTCTCAGTGCCAGTGTCAAAGCTCAGCATGCATTTAATTTTCCAAGACACATATTTTAACTCCAAAGAGTATTAAAATGTATTTTATCATCGCATCAGCTTGATGCGATATGTGGATTAAATCTAAGTGTAATTATAATGTCTGTACTGCTTGAATTATTAACATTATATTATATTTAAATCTTATTGTATTATATTATATTAAATATAATAGAAATGTTTTACCCTTGCCTCCAAGACTATCTAAAAAACATTTTTTTTTCCTTGATTACTATAACATGATGACAACATTATATTTTTTTTTTTGTTCGGGATTCAAGCGTCATTCAAATTGAATATCTCAATTATCTAAAGACAACAAACATAAAACAAAAATTCGATTTTAATTTTTTTCTCTAAATTATCAAAACCAACGCAATCGAAACCTTTACTCCAAATTAATATACTCCAATTTACTCCAAGAGTCTGATTACCTATGCGCGCCTTTTTGTGTTTTTACGCCCCTTGGACACCCTCTGGACAAGGAAAATCCTCATGGATACCTCACAGCCGGCTATGCGGTTTTCAGACTCACTATACATCACCTGCGGTTGGCTTGTACCCGGAAAGAGTAATAAACCGTCATCCGTTATGACCGCCCCTCTAGAGAGGGACGGCGCGTGTGCTACTGACCTAGACGAGGTCTCAGCGCATAAGAAACGTCGACCAGCGCCTACAAGGGATGTCAGTCGGAATGGAGAAATGTCTGGTCGGCTGACTCCCAGGAGGGGGGTTAGTCGACAAAGAAGAGGGCTCATGCTGACCTGAAGAGTCGGGGATAGTGCGTTTGTTGGCGGAGTCCTGAGCCTCTAAGAGGAGGTTCGGGTTGAGAGAAAGCTGATAGAGTGAACTAGGTGCGAGGGTGATCGCATCAAGTAAGTCCCGTCGTCAGTATAAGAAACGCTCTTGAAATTCTAACACGCGCGTTTTATTATTTGCGACATCTCCTAAGACATTTATTTAAATTACAAAAAAAAATCTTTTATAATAATATTTAACTTTTCCATAACATGTAAATGTTGTTGCAAATCACAATATTTATAATGGGATTTTACATAATAAAAAATATATAAAGAGACGTATGTACAAAGGAAAACTTAAACAAGGGTTCTAAATAGTAATAAAACGCATTCCCTGACATTTGTAAATGCAGCCTATGCAGCTTAACGTGCCTTCCAAATCACGAAGTAGACTAATAGCCAAAATAATGGTCTCCAATTCGATAATTCGTCCTTGAGTAAGTTGCTTAACATTTACAATCGTAGGCCAAGCGCACTAAACAACGTCATACTGAGAGTAACTTCTCAAATATCAAAACGTCATTATCGCGTAAGACCTAAGATTTTAAGTTAGGACCTACTTTTCATAGTAATATGGTTTTTACTATGAAACAAAAATATTAGCGAACACTTATTTTATTATCATCAAAATAATTACTTAATAAGACCGTTCTCTTACTAGTCCGTCATGTTCAGACAAACGCACAAATAAGGACTATTCATTTAGTCACTATATATCAGTAAGAATCCTCGAACAGTAAAACGTAATCAATCCAAAAAGAAATACCGGTAGACAGGTAATTAGGGTGATTTCAGCAAATAACTTAAATTGGGATCTATTTAATGTAAAATGATATAGCGTGCTGCTAATGAGTTGCCAGGGTGAAATTTACCTCGAGGGCCTTGATTACTTCAACTGACTTTTCCTGTTTTATTTTATTCGGCGGTGCTAAAATTTTGGCTTTTCGGCATGTTAAAATATATTCCGTCACAGCCTAATTTCTGGGTATTTCACCAAATTTTCGAATTGTACTTTCTGTATGGAAATGAAATATGTTGTTAAAACTTATTCGTCTGCAATAGGTTATATAATTTTATACACGGCACTGCTCTTCTTTTTGCGGTATCGTACTTTTGCCAGCATTTGCCACTTGATCTAATTTATTTATTTGAAAGAGACATTTAACATACTAGATTTGCATGCCGATACGTCCCTTCGGACCTTTATTGAAATAAATTGCGCGACAACTGGTGATGACGTAGCGCAATCCATTCCTGATCCTAAATGTTCTTGACATTTAAAACGAGTATATTGGGTTCTTTTTCCTTCAACAAACCACTTTTAAATTGAATAATTCAAGTATGTTGTTAATTTTGCAAAATAAATTAAATGTAATAAAAAAAATAGCAATCATCAGACGGTAAACAATAAATATAAGATCTTTCCCTCCTAAAACAATAATACACCTTTACTTTGTCGGTCATTAAAATCCGGGTGAGACTATATAGGTAAGTAAATAAAGCAAAAAAAAAACAGTAGATTCGACAGGACATTATATAGTTGATGTGTTAAAAGTAAAATACTTAGTAATTGGAATCTATGAATGCAAATACGTATTATAATAATACTAATGCTATAGCTGTGCCCGCTACTTAGTCCGCGTGAAATAGTGACGACAGCATTTTTAATTTTTTAGGCTAATTATTTTGCAAATAAAAGATACGTACATTAAAATAACCTATTTTAGGTTTTCCAGGCATATTTATTGCAATAAAAAGAAGGTAACTAAACAGAAGATTTAATCTTCTACCTAACGTACGCGAATTAAATGTTAACCTCTTGATCAAATTAACAAAACACCTATATTTATAATTTTTATATATTTTATGCATTTTCAATGCGATCTTATAAGATAAATTATTATAATAGAAAAATACTAGAAAAAATCGACTCGGGTCACAAGTGAATCTCAGGCGGGAATCGAACCATGTTAGATTTATAATTTATATAAAAATTATAAATCTAACATGGCTGTTTCATCTTAATCGATTGACCAAACATTTGTAAAAATGTTTCTTTCGAATACGAGAGCATGTTCCTCTCATTGATGAAACAACGCTGGCCTACAGCGTAAAATCAGGAATGTACTAGAAAATTTCGACGAGTGTTCGCAAGGCCCGGTAGCTCAATTGGGAGAGCATTGGACCGGATTTCCAATGGTTGCGGGTTCGATTCCCGCCTGAGATTCACTTGTGACCCGAGTCGATTTTTTCTAGTATTTTTCTATTATAATAATTTATCTTATAAAACACCTATAGCTTTGTTTTATTTTTGACCGTAAAAACAAAATATTCGCATACGTCTCGTACAGACGTCTGTCCGACGCAGCGACGGCGCAGCGCTCATTGTGTATGGCGCACGGCGCTTGGCAAGTTTCTAGTCGTATTCGTTACATTTTTTGTACGCATATGCGAGATTTTGCACATGCGGAATGAATTATATAACGCATGCGTTTAACCGATTTTATTCAATGCGCATGTGCAAAATCCCGCACATGCGCACAAAAAACTGTAACGAACGCGACTTCTTACATGCGCTAATTTCAGTTTCACATTTTGACGTGACAACGTCTTATAAATTGGTTTGCCGGGTGACACTTCAAGAAACTGCGTTACGCTCCGCTCACGTTATGCGCTTACAATGAGAGCGAGTGAGAGGCACGCGTCCCTTCCACTCGGGCATGGTTAGCCCGCCTAAGAGCGAGAGAGACAGACATAAAAAGTGGAAGGGACGCGTGCCTATAAATTAATGTTTTAAATATAATTCTTTGTATAAATAAATGTTTTAAATTGTTACTATTATTTCATCCTTCTTCCTACTATACGAATGAATATTCACATTAAAATTATTTTACCACTCAAAGTCGTTGTCACGTAAACTTTCGCCCGTATACCGACTTTACAGGCAACCAACACAATCGATCTATTCCGTTCTAATACCAAAAACTAATACCAATGGTATTTGTTTATTATCGTAATTGATATTCTTTTCCGAACGAATACCAAATTTTAAATATTTCAATGAAGTACTTAATCTATTCCCAACGAATACCAAAACATAACTTTTGGTACAGTCACAGAAACAGTTTAATTTGCTTTTTAATATTATGATCGTAATTACGCAAGATCGTTACGGCTAGTAGTAGTTATGGCTAGTGGTTATTTAAGTAATACGAAGTACCTTTATTATTGTAATAGCTGTAAGTTTTCCTAAGAAATAAAGATAAAAGTAAAATAAGTAATGCAATCATAAATCTTAACAAATTCACTTCATTTCGGTATTTTTACTTACGACCAACTAAATGAATTACTTTTCAAAATTTTTTTACCTGCACAAAAAGGTGAGTTTGCCTATTGTTTTCAAATTCGAAGCAACCAATCACAGTCAAGCGCCGCCGTGCAAACAAAGCGCTAGAATGTTTTATTGTTTTTGTGGAATAAACTTTAAGGCAATGAAATAAGGTCCGTTTACCTTAGACTCATTTTGTGCGTGCACAAATTGTTATTATTTATTTATATTAACTGGCTCTGAGGGATATGATCCTTAGTAGGTACTTTCCTGTGCAGTGGTACGCGCGCAGTGATATGTATTAAGTGAGTATTTATTTGTAATTTTTCGATGGTTTCATTTATTTAATTTGTTTTGTTTGTAAAATATTGTTTGATTTATATAGTATATATTGCCTAATTTTAAAAAGATAATAATTAGAGGCAACTAGTGTGAAAATTCTGAGTATAAATCCACATTTAAGTTAACTCTAAGTTAGTTAGTTAAGTATGTATTTTTTTTAGAAATGTCTGATGAGGCTGGTAATCTGCCTTCCACATCTTCGGAAAACACAGGAGAATTGAGTTTTATAAAAAGAAATGGTGGCTCGGTGCTGTTAAGAGCCGGTTACCAATATACTAAAAAAAGAGAAAATAAAAATGGATGGAGCCATTGGAGATGCGTGAAGATTAAGGAGTGCAGTGGATCATTGCAATTAAAGGTGTGTAACCATAAACCATATAATTAAATTATTGTTAGATCAGTCATACAGTATTTTAATAAGAATATTATTTTGGTCCCTGCAGGATGGCCATATTTCCAATGAGAGAAATCATAGCTGCGAGCCCGATGAAGTTAATAACATAATGTTAAAAAAGCTCAATGACTTTCGAGAAACAGTCGTAAAGTCTGATTTCACCCCAATACCAAGACTTTACAATAAATTCAAATCGCAGTTCTGTAATAGTGAAATGAATTTGGTGAAAAATATCCCATTGTTTAGTAATTTTAAAACAAAATTATATGAAGCAAGAAACAGGGAAGCTGGTGTGTCTAAAATAAAGTGCAAGTCAGTCGATGAAGTGGAAATTCCTTTACAATTTCAAAATTTTGTATTTTATGATCATAGAGATGGGTCTAACAACCGATTAATAATTTTATCTACTCCCAATCAACTGGCGCAAATTCATAAACTTAAAATATTTCAGTGTGACGGAACGTTCGATTGCTGCCCTGCGCCATTTGTACAGCTTTATACCATACACGGAGATCTTGGAAGTGACGAAGATCATACTCGCATAATTCCTCTGATTTATGTGTTACTAAACAATAAAAAAGAAGAAACCTACAAAACCTTATTTGAAATTTTAAAACAAAAAATTCCTGAATGGGATCCTTCAAAATTTTTGACAGATTTTGAACAAGCCGCAATGAACGCCATTTCGACTGTCTTTCCATCAGTTGTGCTAAAGGGGTGTTATTTTCACTATTCCAAAAATGTATGGAAGAAAGCAAAACAATTAAATCTAACAAAAAATTCTATCACCCGGAGACATGTAAGACTTTCATCTTTACTGCCTTTACTTCCACGACAATTTATATCTGAAGGCTGGTGCTACATTATGGAAGACACCACTGATACAGAAGCAATTAAACATTTTAATAATTACATGGTGTCACAATGGCTAGAAGATGAGAGTTTTGTAGACATTTGGTGTGTTCATGGTGAACGTCATCGAACCACAAATGCCACAGAATCTTGGCATTTAAAACTAAACACGACTGTGCCGAAAAACGCAAATTTATATCAGCTTCTGATAGCACTGAAAGAGGACGCAGACTTACAAATAGTGGTTGCTACTCAGATCGAGGAAAATGCACCACCTGTGAAGCGATGTGCAGCAGAAACTGTAATAAAAAATCAGTGGATCAAATATGTAACTGACCAACTGGTTGACCAAAAAATTACCGTTGGTCACTGCCTGGAAAAATTAAAAATTAGTTATTAGTTGCCGAAAAATTTTAAATTAAGATTGTTACCAAAAATTTGATAATTTTACAAAGTAAAAAATATAGATATACCTATATTAATAATAAATATATATAAATATAAAAATAAGATAAGTATATATTTGTTATACTTATAAAAAGTAGATTTTCTGATCTATTTATAATAGGACTCTAAGTTAAGATTAGTTATTATGATTGTCATGCCAAAAATTATATAATTTTTACTAAAGTTTAAAAGTAGCTTATTTTTTGTTATATTCAGTGTTTTTTGTTATTTTGTAATAATTAGACTCTAGTAATGATTGTCATGCCAAAAATTTGATTATTTATTATTCGTAAAAAAGTTGATGTTTTTGTAGTATTTTTGTAGTAGTTGATGTTTAGTAGACCGTCTGATATTTTATAATCGTTTTGATATTTGATAATTTTTTGTAAATAAGTACATACTTTAAATAATATTAATCGTTGATCGTTTGTGATATTCTTTAATTGTTACATTTTGAAGACTAAAATGAATAACTGTGATTTGTTGATAAAGCTTCATTTTTAGGTATATAGGCATTTATGCAATTACATAGGTCAGACTGTTATTATAATAATTAACCATAAGTTTTCCTCCTACACTTAGATTTGTTTAATAAGACTGATTCTGATTAAATAAACCCTACTTAAAATCACATTTAAAAGCATTTTTATTTCTGACTGTATCTCATTCTATTTAACTTATTTTGGGATTCGTTTATGAGTGGTATTCGTCCGGAATAGAAAATTATTTACGATAATAAACAAATACCATTGGTATTAGTTTTTGGTATTAGAACGGAATTGTTCACACAATCTAAGTTGAGATAAGATAAGAATTCTAGTAATGTAACCTATGAAAAAACAAATGTACATGATATTGAGTTTTAAAATGAACCCTAATACTGAAAAAAATCCTTACATAAGTTGGTTTTCTATACTCGTAGCAATGAGCACAACATAATTTCTAAAACCATTACGGAAATTAAGTCCTTTAACCCTGTGTCCACAAACTAGGTCAGAGCCCCCTGTGGGAATGAGGCGTAATGACTAAATGTGTTGAAGCCTCGGGGAGTATTTTAAAATGATTACACTGCGTTTTCTACGTTTTGATTATTGGATGGCTACATTCACATATGTTTGTATGTAATTTGAATACAATGAATTTAAATGTGTGTAATATATTCTTCGACAATACATCTGTAGTAGACTGTAACTACATGCAAGGTTCTTTTGTAAACTCACACGTATTATTTCCGTTAATTATACAAATTAAAATACTAGCTTAGTATGTTTTGCATGTATAAAAACATAAACATAGTTATAAAAAAGCAACTTTAGGCTCGTTTTTAACCGATTTCAAACAAGAAGGTTTCTCAATTCGACCGTATATACATATATTTTTTTTATGTTTGCTCGCGGGTAACTTCGTCGTTGACGAATCGATTTTGATGATTCTTTTTTTGTTGGAAAGAATATATTTCGAAGGTGGTCCCATGATAAGGAAATCAGGGTTTGATGATGGCAGACAAGAGAAATCGAGGGGAACTATCAAAAATCGTAGGGGCGACTAGTGCGTTTTTCTCTTCATTAATAATAAGTATTTTTATTGTATTTATTAAGGCACTACAATTCAATAAAGGTCTGGAGTAGATGATGATGATGATGATGATGGAGTCGAGAGACAGTCGAGGGAACTCCTCAACGACCCACAGCAGCTACCTTGGGCTTGAACTTGATTAATATTTCCGTCTCAAGTAACCATCGTCCCCTCATTCGAGAAGCATCCTTGCTCGGTCTACCCATCACTTAAAATCGTAAAATATAATAATTTTTAACAAAAAACAAAACAGCTTCAAAAAGTAAACTAAAAAGCAAAAATAAATTTACTCCGCTCAAAGTAATATGAGTTTTCATTTAATTAAATAGAAATTATTAAATAATTATTTTATAATTTTGAAGTCGGTGCCAAGTAAATGCTACAGCAACCTTAGTACAATATTGAATTACTAAGTACACACAATATTATTAAATCATCATCATCATCATATCAGCCGTACGACGCCCACTGCTGGACATAGGCCTCCCCCAAGGATCTCCACAACGATCGGTCCTGTGCTGCGCGCATCCAGCGTTTTCCCGCGACCTTGACCAGGTACAATATTGAATTACTAAGTACACACAATATTATTAAATCATCATCATCATCATATCAGCCGTACGACGCCCACTGCTGGACATAGGCCTCCCCCAAGGATCTCCACAACGATCGGCCCTGTGCTGCGCGCATCCAGCGTTTTCCCGCGACCTTGACCAGATCGTCGGTCCACCTCGTAGCGGGCCTACCCACTGAGCGTCGTCCAGCACGCGGTCGCCATTGGAGAACCTTTCCGCCCCAACGGCCATCAGTTCTCCTTGCTATGTGTCCTGCCCATTGCCACTTCAGCTTCGCAATTCTTTGAGCTATGTCGGCGGTTTTTGTTCTCCTACGGATCTCCTCATTTTTGATTCGATCGCGTAGGGAAACACCAAGCATAGTTCTCTCTTGAGCCTTCTTACAAGACCCATAGTGAACGACCACGTTTCACTGCCATAAGTCATCACTGGCAACACACACTGGTTAAAGACTTTCGTCTTAAGGCACTGAGGTATTTTGGACGCGAAAATGTATCGCAGCTTCCCGAACGCTGCCCACCCGAGTTGGATTCGACGAGAGATCTCTTTCTCGATGTTGGACTTACCTAACTGTATTGTATGTCCTAGGTAAACATTGTGGTCAACAACTTCGAGTGTAAAGTTCCCAACATTTACTGGAGCGGGTGTAACATGGGCGTTGGACATAATTTTCGTCTTGTCCATGTTCATCTTAAGACCCACTCGTTGGGATGCGTTACTGAGATCTTCAAGCATGGTGCTCAGGTCTTCCAAGGTCTCAGCTATTAGGACCACATCATCGGCAAACCGAAGATGCGTGTGGTACTGGCCGTTGATGTTGATGCCAAGTCCATTCCAGTCCAGAAGCTTAAAAATATCCTCCAACGCAGCAGTGAACAGTTCCGGAGAGATAACGTCTCCCTGTCTCACTCCTCGCTGTAGTTGGATAGGATTAGAGCTCTGGCTCTGTACTCGGACCGACATAGTGGCGTTTTGGTACAGGCACCTTAACACTTCGATATACCTGTAGTCCACTTGGCACCTCTGGAGAGACTGCAGCACCGCCCAAGTCTCGATCGAATCAAAGGCCTTCTCATCATCATCTTCTCATATTATTAAATATATCAAAGCATTTACAAAACAGTAACAGTATTAGAAAGATATATGAATCAGTACCTACTAACTATCAAAGTAACTTTTTAAATATTATGTACCTAAGTAATGGCTTACAAACTACTAGTAAAATTGATAACAGTTATTGTTTTACTTGGCACCGACTTCAAAACTATAAAATAATTATTTAATCATTTATATTTAATTAAGTGAAAATACCTATTACTTTGTGCGAAGTAAATTTATTTTTTGCTTTTAGTTTACTTTTTGAAGTCGGTTTTTTTGTTATTACCAGTTACGGCACGATTTGTTTTTGCAACTCATTGATAGCCGGCTGTCCGAATGTGAATCCAATGGCGACGACATAGAAATGGTACCGCAGTCATTACTTGTATATCCACGTAAGAATAACGAAAGATTTTTGTGGTTTATGCATGGTCAGTCGTCGCAGTATAGTCATAGTACATACACATTTTATAGTCTCGAAGCGTCGCATAAAAAAATTGTGACAACAGCGGGAATGGATGAAATAGCCAGTTTATGATGTTATGAATATATATTCAGGAATGCGTATATTTTTAAAAGTGCAAACCTAACAGACTGACTATCCGAATGTTATTTTTTTAAATATGCAAACAGTACTATCGAGATAATATTATTAGCACAATTGATCTTAATACTAGGACAAGAACTTCTTAATTGAGAACCCACCCTCCATAGCCTTAGTACTAAGGACAAAGAAAAAAAATTACGAATAAAAAAACCAGATCACCTAATCTGCTACCAAAAAACAACCAGTTTTCTATCTATTTTTCAAGCCAGTATCGGTGTCGGTAGATTTAAGTTAAATTAATAATCGTTTTGCTTCACTTTGTCATAAAGGCGGTTTTATAACATAAATTGAGAAATTAGTATACTGGTTATAAAGAAATCGACAAAAGTTTTGCTTTAGTGCTTCACGAGAGCTGAAGAGAAAAGACGACGAAATCAATCCTATTGATCGCAGTGGATTAAAACACTTTCCTTATTATCTGAATACCAAAAGCGATTAACTGCTAACAGAGTAACTGAACTGTACTTCGGATGCAGTGACTGTTTAATTTTACGTATGGTACGTTACGTCGTGAGAAATATTGATGATATTTCCGCCTGAAAATTCACTTGTGAACCGAGTCGATTTTTTTCTAGTATTTTTTATTAAATAACTAGCGGCCGCCCGCGACTTCGTCCGCGTGGAATATTGCAACATTATTTTTCTAAAATAAAAGTAGCCAAAGTTACTCCTTATTACATCAGCTACCTGCCAAAAAAAGTCCCGTCAAAATGCGTCCAGCCATTTCAGAGATTAGCCGGAACAAACAGACAGACAGACAGACAAAAATTTTAAAAAATGTTATTTTGGTGTATGTACCGTATATATATTCATATGCATGTAGTAAAAACCGGTAATGTCAATATTACAAACAGACACTCCAATTTTATTTATATGTATAGATTTATCTTATTTAATGATATTGTTTTAGTGCGAAAATCTCACTTCAGATTTTCACTTCTATATATCACTTTATCTTGTGATGTGGTAATGGCTAATTTAAAACACCTGTGAAAGCTGTGAAGCCCAGACTTACGAGTACATGTATAGGCTGTAACCTTTTCACAGCAGTAGTGGGTATATAACACGTTCAGAACTCATTTTGTACATTTAAACTTTCAATACGCTTCGGAACATATCACAAAAGGGTAGCTTTTAGAAATTGTGATAAAACTTTATATTGAAACCGATTTTATGTGAGTAAATAAGTGGTTATATGTCTCTAACACAGATCTCGAGGCTGTATCTAAAAGTAGCTGAACAGCCTCCCTCAACAAATACCCTGGGCAATACTTTCTATTTGCCCGCACGTGTACATCAATACTTCGCAAGATTGACTTTTTAGTGAAGGAACTGAAATCTTTGGCAATGAATACGAAGTTATTCATCTCTTAGCTGACCCTTTTTCAATACACGTAACATCTTTATATCAAGGGCACCAAGGTGGATTCCAGATACCGATGTTTACAATAAAAATCCATTTTTCATACAAGGATTATTTTGATTTATAAAAGCAAAACAGCAGCCAGCACATAGGGTCATGGAATGTGATTTAATTATTTTCTTTCAATATACACTAGAATTAATGTAAAAAAAAAATCTGATGCTTGAATCCATCACACATTTTCTTAGATAACTAAACAAAGAAAAACCCCACGAATTCATACACTACTTATAATTTTTGAATGCATGATGTATGTCTATCTATCTGCGTAACGCATATATTCTTTTGCGTGTCCATAACAATAAGGTTTCCATAAAATTACCGATCGCTAGAAATTATTGCAAAGTCAACGTGATAGTAGGCGTTATGCTACCAAATATTTACTTGATGTCACATTCCCAACTAAGACCACCCAGTTATATAATAATACAGTTGGTATTTTATGTAAGGTTAAACAAGAGGTTTAATAAGAGAATATACTTCTCCAGATAATTGTATGCATGATGTTCTTTGTCTATTTCTTATGATTTTCCGGTGCCGATTATATGTATACTCACCTTATTTAATAAAATTAGTCACGGAGTTGAGGGGTAGGTTAACCACACTATAATCCTAAAGAAATTACATTCAAATGTAGTGGTTTTGAGTAATTAATGTAAATTACTAGGTACAATTTTGTTATTTGTTCTCTAACCTCATCTGAGGCGCAAGACTAATTAAAGTTGTTTACGTAACTGCTAAAGTCGATTCAATGTTACCAAAACAACATACCTTACACAAAACAGTCTAAATAGACACTACAAAATACATAAACTTGCTAGAAACTGATAACTATTTAAATGAAAGGGTTTTTCTGTTACTTAAATTATATCAGACAAAACCATCAAAATGCGTTGCTCCACAATAAAGTGTCACAATCACCTAAACTGGATACAATATAGAATATTTGTTTCCAACATCGTAAACCTAAAATCTAATCCCGAACTTCTCATAGTTAGCATGAAATTGGCATGCCAGTGGCTCAACCATACGCATCGTCAAAAAGAATATGTCAAATATAATTACTCACTATTTGTACAAAAAATCAGCTTCACGTTTTCAATATATTGTTTCGTCACTCATGATCAATTTAACCATTCGCGAATCAATCAATAAATTTTGAAAATGAAATATATAAATTGCTTAATTAATAAATTTGACTGAAACGAAAGGATAATTTACTTTTCTAAGTTTAAGGATGACTGAATAGATTTCTCAAACATAAAATGATTATACTTACGCTGTAACTTAATCATTTTATTCGACAGATAGCTATTTTAAGATTTCTTCAATTAATTGCATTATTAAGGTGTGATAGTTTAATATTAACACATTATGAAACATTGAGATAACAATTACTTTGAGTATTTTCATATCTTAATGGTTGAGGCACTTTCTGTACTAGTGTACTTATTTTACAAAGTTTTAGCAGTAATTGAATGAATAATAATAAATAAATAATATTTCCTACATTCACACCAATTAACCTAGCCTAAAGTTAGCACTTTTACGGCTTGTGTTATGGATACTAAGGTAACGGATAGACATACATATATCATACATAAATAAGTAATATTCATAGAAATATATACAAACATCCATGACTCAGGTACAAATACTCGTATTCATCATACAAAAATCTGCCCCTTCCGGGATTCGAACCCAGGACCGTCGATGCGAAAGGCAGGATCGCTACCGTCGCACCAAACAGTCGTCAAAAAAGTCATTAATACTGGTTTTCCTGCCTCCCGCTCGAATCTATGTATACATATGTATAAAAGCAAAAAGTTACTCACTCATCACGAAATCTCAGAAACTACAAGTTCTAGGGTTCTTTGCATGGGAGTTTCTTTTAGGACGTAGATACTCATTAAGACGGGATTTTGTGAAATTCAACCCCTAAGGAAGTAAATCGGTTAGTTAGTTAGTTAGGGGGCAAAGTTTGTATGAAACTTCTTTAGTTTTCATAGTAGGGTTTCCAAATTATTGAAAAAAAGTAAGTATTTAAAGAAATTAAAATGTCAAACCAACTTCGAAAAAGGGAATCAATACGCATGCAAATTTTTTAAATGTTTTTTTTGGGCATAACTCCGTCATATATAGACGTAGTTACAAAATTCTTTTTTGTTTGAAAAGCGGTTATTCCAAAATGGTCCTATTTAAATTGTATTTAGATTTGGTGATAATATATAGGTAAGTCTCGGTTACAGGCCACGGAACTCTTCAAAAAATGACAGCAAAGCAACAGTGATTGCTTCTTACGCAATCACATAACATAACATCATGTCCGTTCGAAAGAGGTACAAAGATCAGTATTGCGGTCGGTGTAAGGTCTGGCGCCGAGGAGTTAAAAGAAACACATATTGATGGTACTAAGATTAGATATTTAAAAATTGATATTCAATCTTATTAGAGTATATATAGGGTAACATAGTTAATATATACATACATATTACATACATATATATACATATTTATACTTCTACACCACACCGGATTTTTGTAAAAACTTATACAAATTTTTTGCAAAATCTTTATTATCTATCATTATCACAAAAGGGTTAAAGCCCCCCCTTTTTTAGTAAAAGTTTAATGATAGTTAGTCTGGTTAGTCAGATCGGAGACCAGTTTTAAACAAAAAACTACACTAAAAGGCGAAAGTTTAGATGATGATATCATAGAAATATGTTTTGATGAGATTCGGCATATATGTGACGGGTGCAGTCGGGAGAAATAAAAGCACTCAAGGTCACTTGTTTTTGTATTTAAGGAATTAAGGCACAACTGAAACAATTATATAAAAAAGGTAAATTACACTGAATACAAAAACAATTTCACATTTATCACTAAAATATATTATAAAAGGTAGGGCTACTTACAATAGTGACTTAAAGAAACTTATAGACTTATAAACAGGAACTGGTGGTACAGAATACATATACAGGAAGACTTGTGAGTTATGCTTATGAGCTTATTATACTTGTGAGCTTATTATTAACTGCTCAGCACTATATATATATTTAAATGATTGTTATCGGTGAGTCAACCGCTCTACGCGCTGACTCTGGTAAGAATGAACTTCGAGAACAAAACAAATAAAAAGAGACAGACAGTAAATTTAAAATAGGAAACCAAGAGAAAATAAAATATGAAAAATGGCCAGGGAAGAGCGCAATGAAAGCAACGAGTCGCCAATATAGCTATGGCGCCTCGTTACAATAGGTAGATTATACTGATACAATGTACGATTGCCGTAAGATCGGGTGGAAAATTTTCTCATATAGGCTCACATCTGAATTTTCACACGAACGAAGTTGCGGCTAACAGCTAGTACATCATATTTTTACCTAAAATAAAGGTTACGTTAGTATAATCATTACATGTAACAATTCAGTAATCCTTCGTTTGCACTTTTAACGGTTAAAGTTACTTCTTAACAAAGCCCCGGGTTCGATTCCCGGCTGGGTCGATGTAGAAAACGAACTGTTCTATATAGTTTCTGGGTATTCTGAATCTCATAACACTAGTGTAACTTGTGTTAATAATAATGTATGTCATGTCATTTAATGTTTATTTATTAATCAAAGCGTATATTTAGTTTGATATGCTGTCTACTGTACAATTACATAGGTATGCCTGTAAGACCAATATGAAGTTAAACACAATGCCCATTTCAGATACAAAGGCAGCACCAATTCGTGTGTATTATTCATGTACAATTGTCTCATAAATACCTCTATAACAGAACGGAATTTTCAATGACCAGATTTGCGAATTGCTAAGCTCGTTCTGAATGTAACAAAAGCTAGAACAAACAGTCCATGTTAAGTGGGGTAGTTATAAAATAAAGATTCTATACTATTATACCATGTGCCAAAATGATTAGCTAACTACACACTACTCACAAAATAAAATTTCGATATCGAGTTAGCAATTTCATCAACGAAATAGGCATCGATGTGTAAACAGCGTTTAATCATATTTATGATTCTCCCCTGTCGTGGGCAAATTTATTTTTATATAACCTCGTTTCGTATACTTATCCATATTCCATCATAATTCTATTATCATCGAGAGTTTGCCTATCCCTCTTCAAATATTTATTTTATTGTCTAAATGTAAAAAATGTCTTCTTTATGGATAATTCAATTCAATACATAGTATTGTATCCGTTATTAGTATCCATATAATACAAGTTTAAAATTTAAAAAACGCCTTTTTTATCCATTTGATTCGATTCTATACCTACAGAAATAAAAAATAATATATATTTTTAAGATTGTTTTAATAGTATTATCCAATAGAATGAAGCCTGTTTTAATATCCTATGATCTTGAGTTGAGATATAAATCTTTAGCAAAAAGCACTTTCAATATCCCCCAAATTTTAAAACTTCCCAGGCAATATTCCATTATGTCTTTTAACCTTATTCAGACTTCAGACTTTCAGACGGTTCAGGTCGAAGTGACGCACGAAAACATTTTACATGAGAGTTTTGTTATGTAATATAAGCTTGTTGATAGCAAAAAAAAAATAAAACATACTCCATTTTTAAACCCTACGAATATCACCTACCATCAGGCAGAAGGTGTATGCTCAGTTATCTTTAAAATGTTCAAAATAATAAAATTGGATTACAAATTTAAACGATTTATGCTTAAAAATAGAATCTCAAATTAGTATAGTACTTGTGTAGTAAAAGATGTAGAGTTCATCAATCGAAATACATTCTGTTCCACTCAGTTAAGGAACCATAGAAAAAACCGAAGAAAACAAAGCTTAAAACAGACATTAAGAGGGAAGAAAGATAAATGAATTACCTTATGGAGAAGAAGAGAAGAAAAATCATAAAGAGAGCTTTTATCACAAAATTATTTTCAGTTCTAGATCATGATGTTATAACTTCAAGTCCAGTGAAAAAACGGGCACACGTGATATATATCAATAAATGCGGCACGAATATCGTAATCATTGTATAAAATTCTCTTTTTTCGCAATTGAATCTTCAACACAAAATGGCCCCTTGATAATTTTGTGTTACATGTTGACAGCTCTGTCAATTATAAATTAGAAAACTGCGCAAAGTTTTAGTATGTTAAATACTCTTCTTATCTTAAGGAAACTTATTTAAATACAAAAGTCATAACATTTTAAACGAAGTAATGTGCAATAATTTCGATGTCATAGTTTTGAATGAAACGTGGTTAAATGGTGGTGTAAGGAGTGAAGAGCTATTTGATGAAAGGTATATAATATATAGAAGAGATCGTGAAAACACTGGATTTCATGGAGATAAAGAGGGAGGAGGTGTTCTAGTCGCTGTTTTAAAATCAATCAAGTCAGCCCGTAGATTTGAATGGGAAAGTAAATGCGAAGACCTTTGGGTGGTTCTAGATTTTAAAGTAGGAAACTCTGTACATCAAGTAGCTCTTTGCAGTGTATACATACCACCTCCTGTTAAAAGGCTAATATTGGAACAATTTGTGGGCAAATGTAGAAACGTAATACTTGATAATTCCGAAATTGATGTCTGCCTCATGGGTGATTTCAACTTAGGTATAATAAATTGGAATTTGGTTAATGATCCAGACAGTGGCTATGTTGCACCGAGCCCCGGTCAAGCACTAATAGACATGATTTATTTTCACAAACTTAATCAACTGAATACAACTAGAAATAAATGTAATCGTATATTAGATTTGATACTTACTAACCTCTCACTACCACAATGTATAGTGGAAGCATCTCTTGAAACCTTGAGTGTCATAGATCCCCTACACCCCCCTCTTCAAATTACAATGTCCCTTAATTCTGACGCCTCACTACATTATAACATTAATGCAAACATCTATAACTTTAGAAAAGCTGATTATACTTGAATCCGTAGCTGCTTGACCGAAATAGACTGGGATAAGATATTTCATAAATGCATAGACGTGAATGAAATTACTGTTCTGTTTTACAATATCCTCAATAGCCTGATAAAACAACACGTACCCAACAAAAAATTATGCAATAATTATTCACCGCCTTGGTTTAATGCTTCCTTAAAAAGGATGTTACAAGAAAAGGAAAAAATTAGAAAGCGGTTCAAGAAATATAAAAATCCACTGGATGAAATAGAGCTACGTCTACTTAATAAACGCTGCAGTGCATTAGCAAACTCCTCCTTTAAGCAATATCTTGAGAAGACTGAATTATTAAAACAAATCCAAAAATGTTCTGGTCCTTTATTAAAAATAAAAAAGTGGGAAGAGCAGTTATCCACATACGATGACGGACGGGAGCAGGATATCATCAAATGGTAAGGAAGTCTGTGAATTGTTTGCATCGTGTTTTGGGAAAGTTTATGCCCGCTCTAATAATAGGAATATACCCGAGCTAAACGGTAACCACTGGGAACCAATCAACAACCACAGCCTCGAACTGACAGCACCATTTTTCAATATGGATCAGATATTGAAACGATTAAAGTCCTTGGACCCCAACAAAGGGGCAGGACCGGATGGTGTTCCCCCTGGATTTATCATAGCGTGTGCCAATGAGCTAGTAAGGCCTCTTCTCTTAATATATCATAAATCACTTCAGTCAGGCATATTTCCTGATGTTTGGAAAGTAGCTAAAGTGGTACCGATTCACAAGTCTGAAAGCGTGAAAGATGTTAAAAATTACAGACCAATCTCAATATTGTCAATTCTAAGTAAGGTATTTGAATCCCTTCTCCGTCCGATTATACAGAACCATTTGAGTCTCTACATAACCGACTGTCAGCATGGATTCGCTAAGGCTAAATCAACCTGCACTAATTTAACTCTTTTTATGGAAACTTTAGTGGAGGCTCTTGATGAAGGTAGGGAGGTTGACGTTGTATATACTGACTTCAGTAAGGCGTTTGACAGAGTGCCTCACAATATACTAATGTCAAAGTTGAAAGCATATGGTTTTTGTGGTTCTCTGTTGACGTGGCTGGAGTCATATTTACATAACCGTAGCTTTTACGTTGTTGTCAATGGGTTTAATAGTACCCCATATATAATATCGTCGGGCGTACCGCAGGGATCACATTTGGGTCCAATCCTATTCAACGCCTTCATTAATGACATCCCTAACTGTTTTTTACATACCATGCCATTTATGTATGCTGATGATTTAAAATTGGTGGGGATTATTGAAACACCGGAAGATGTAGAAAAAATTCAAGAGGATATTGATCGTATGGTGGAATGGTGTAATGAAAACCTTATGGAATTGAACATTGCAAAATGCCACCACATGAAATTTAGTAGAAAAGTTATCTCCCGGATTAGTAGTTATCAAATTAATGGTGTTCCAGTGAAGAAAACTGAGAAAATTAAAGATCTAGGGGTGATATTTGACAAAAAATTAACCTTTGTCCCGCATATCGAGAGTATTGTCAAAAGATCATACAAGATGTTAGGCTTCGTTATGCGAAATATCAAGGTCTTCAAGAATAATGAAGTTAAGATCCAACTATACAACAGTCTCGTGCGGAGCCAAATAGAATACTGTAGCACTGTATGGAGACCTCACTACGCGACACACTCATTAAGATTGGAGCGGCTGCAAAAAAGATTTCTGTCAAATTTAGCATATAGGAATGGAATCTACAAAAAAATTCGGTCCTATGAAAAGAGGTTACGGTTTTTTAAAATAATTTCCTTAGAGAATCGGAGAGATCTGATAGATTTATCATTTTTATTTAAAATTTTCAGAAATAAAATTTCATGCTCTTCATTATTAGAAAAGTTTAAACTTCGTGCCCCTTTGAGAATTCCTCGAACTCCCATTACCCCACTTTGCCCTCTCCGCCGCAGGTCAGTCTTAGGTTCAAATTCTCCTATACCAAGGCTTTGTAAACTGCTCAATGGCTATTGTGATCTAATTGACTTCCACACCGATTCGTTCGCTAAACTTAAGTCAATCCTAAGCCGAACATGGCTTGGCACATGATGCGTAGCACTACTGGATCATGAATCATGGAGCTTTTATGATTTTTTTTTTAATTAAATTCACTTTTAACATGCATGTGGTGTTCACCTTAAAAGGTTGTTACATTTAGTAATGTAAGTAAGTAGTTCATAAGTTTTCTCAATGTAAAGTTAATGTAAGCAAGCACTGGTGAACCCTAAATAAATAAATAAATAAACATTTTTACTATAAAATAAAAGTTGAGATAACAGGCAGTTTACAAATGAAACCTAACCTGTGTCAATTCTCCAATAGTAACTAGACAGAATGATTTCCATTAAGTATACATTTCTTATCTGCTACCACATATCTTTCATCCGAAAGACTGAATCTATTTAACGTATTCCCTACTTATCAGAGTACATCTTTTCCAGTTATCAATCACTTGAAGCATCGTATCATAAAGATCCACTAGCGCGTCTATACCTCAAACCTAGCCAGTAAACTGGCCAAGCTGAATTAGGTAGTTTTCTTTTATAAAATAGTAACTAACAGGCTCCTGTCGTATCTAGAAGAAAATGACCTCCTTAGTGACCGGCAATATGGGTTTCGCAGGAACCGGTCTGCCGGAGATCTTCTAGCATACGCCACTTACAAATGGAGCGAAGCCATCGAGAGGCATGGTGAGGCGCTTGCCGTCTCTCTTGATATCTCGAAGGCTTTTGATAGGGTGTGGCATGAGGGCCTTATTAGCAAGCTTCCGTCATATGGTCTTCCCACTGGTTTGTGTGTCTGGATATCGGACTTCCTGAGGGATCGGTCAATACGAGTTGTCATTGACGGTAGCTCGTCTGACCATTTGGCTATCAATGCCGGCGTCCCTCAGGGTTCCGTTCTCTCTGCAACTCTTTTTCTGCTGCATATAAATGACCTGCTTTTGCCCGGTATTTTGGGGTACGCAGATGACAGCACTGTTGTAGAGACCTATATGTCTGATGCACGAGCCAGTGCTGAACAGATCCAGTGTCATAGAGAGGCGATGGTTAGCCGTATGAACCTATCTCTGCAGGCTGTCTCTGAATGGGGCGATGCCAATCTAGTGGGGTTCAATCCGTCAAAGACCCAGGCGTGTCTTTTCTCCGCTAAAAGGAGTCCTTTCAACTTGACTCCTACTTTCCGAGGTGTATCCTTGCCGATCACTGACCATCTTGAGCTTCTCGGTATGTCTTTGTCACCGACGCTCAATTTTGGCTCTTTCATTGAGAGCAAGGCTCAAGTGGCTTCAAAAAAACTTGGCATTCTGGCGAAGGTGAGAAAATACTTCACACCGGAACAGTTGCTCACCCTTTACCAAGCACAAGTTCGATCGTGTATGGAGTATTGTTCTCATCTTTGGGACGGTTCCGCCCGATACCAGCTCCAGACGCTTGAGTCCATCGAGAGGAGGGCCAAGAGGCTCATCGGCAATGAAGATCTTTTCTGTAAAAAGCTCAAAAGCCTTGAGCATAGGCGGAAAGTTGCAAGCCTATCAGTATTTTATAGGATACATTTCGGAGAGTGTGCAGCTGAATTGCACAACCTTGTTCCGCCATCCCCATTTTTTCATCGGACAACCAGACTAACAAATTGGCGACACCGTTATATGGTGGATACACCAAAGAGTCGCACTAAGCGTTTTGGTTTCAATTTTATGATGCGTACCGCTAAGGAGTGGAACTCTTTGCCTGAGTCTGTGTTTCCTGACAAATACAATTTGGGGGTCTTCAAGTCACGAGTAAATAGGTATCTTCTAGGCAGGCGCGTCACATCCTAGATCGCATCGACGCTTACCATCAGGCGAGAGAGTGGTCAAGCGCATGCCTATTTTCTATAAAAAAAAAAAAAAAAAAAAAAAAGCTTATATTATTTCCTGTATAAGAATTGCAGCCCCATGTAGGATGACTAAAGAAAAAATTGGCTACCGTAGGGAAATCTTTGTTTCAGAGAGCTCGTGGAAACCGTGACGAACAATATCTGACAGCTGAATTTCAGCATGTCACGCGAATAACAACAAGACAAGTTGCTAGTACCTACTACGACAAAGTCACAGAAGCCGCACCAAACCAGCCACAGTAGAACGTCAACCTGCTGTCCTTCTCTACAAGAAGGGGGTCACTGACAACTTACCTTAAACCAACCAGGAAGATTAATCAAATCTTACGACTTGTCAAGTGTAATATACCCCTCCAGGCAGCAGGTGTCTACAAAATTGATTGTGACTGTGTTCTCTCATATACCGGGCAAACAAAGAGTATTATACGACGCGTTAACGAACATGTAGCCGACATAAAACGAAGCTGCGATAATGGAATGAAATCCATGCTTTGGAAGGGCACAACCACTACATACGATTTGATAAATTAATCTCGCTAGAGAACAAAAATTTGTTCCTAGAATGCTACGTGAGGCTACTGAAATCAGGAAACATCCTAATTTAATATAGACGAAGGTTCCAGCGTTCCACCTGCTTGGGAGCCCATAGTTAAAAAAATAATATTTCCAAAGACACACTGCAAGATCTCGTGAGGTAGTTAACTCTTTTGCAAATAATATAAGTTAGATGAATGTCGGTCCCCTGTCCGAGTTCCTTTCGCCAGTTCTTCTGGAACGGGCCTCCCAATTTCCGAACAACAGACTCAGTAGTTTACAGTAATCGTATTGATAATTAAAGAACTAAATAAAATGGAAAATAAAACAATTTTGATTTGTATAAATTTTAACAGGAACGTGCCCGAATAAAATATTGTGAACATGTATGACGACCATTGCCTTATGTCATCCTGTGCTTACGACTCTTACAAAGGAGTCGAAACGTCAGGATTAAATATAAAGTGTGCGAAATAATCCGTGGAAAGTTGTTTTATTTAAATTTAGAGATTATTTCATGATTTTTACAGGAACTTACTGAGTATTCGTCTGATCTATATCAGCTTTTTAATCATCACCCGTTACCATAGCACTATACGTACGAAGGATTACCTTACACCAAATAAGTTAAGTGTAAAATTACCAAATGCCTAAGAGTAGTTAAAATATTTTTATAAAAGTTATAAAAAAATGAATCAAAATATTTACAGTAGTCAATATTTTGATTATCTTTGGCAGCCGCGAACCGGATGACATTCCCCACAAGATGGATCGACATTCTGGTCAAGATCGCGATAAATCATTGGAAGTAGGCAGTGAGGAACCGATCCTTATGGTGATGCTTGGGGGGAGGCCTATGCCTAGCAGCTATGATTATGATGATTCAAAACCATTTAGGTTTTCTCATTTTAAACATGTTTTTTCTATTTTATAAGAATGTTATTGAAGTTATACTTCTTTTGCCGCGTTTGGAAAAAATGATGTGATGATTTTATACTATGCGCGTGTACACCAACACCTAATTATCTCAAGTTTTCGTGAAAACTGATACGAAGGTGGATTGAAAAGTTCGCGGCCTAACACATAAATACTTAAACTATTTTAATGTAACTGACCTCATTCGATTAGTTTACTCTCTGGTTGTCAAATAGTAAAATTCTATCGCAATAGCATTAACTGTATTTAAATTAGACTGAATTTGTGAGCCTTTGTGAAGCGTTTTTAAAGAATGGAGAAAATTGAGCAACGTGCGGTCATCAAATACCTGTTTAAAAAAAAACTAACTCCAAAAAAGATTCACGAAGATATGTCAACAACATTGGGGGAATCTGCTCCGTCGTATACGACTGTGAAAAAGTGGGTTGCTGAATTTAAACGCGGACGATTGAGTATTGAAGATGACCCTCGCCCTGATATTGACAGATCGGAGATTGACCATCAGGGAGATTGCAGACACTATTGGCATCTCGTATGAACGAACACAAAACATCATAGTCAATGAACTTGGATTTTCTAAGGTTTCTGCGCGGTGGGTATCCAGATTGCTTTAAGTTGAACAAAAACGAATACGCCTCACGATTTCTGGCGATTGTTTGGAAATGTTAGAGATTTATCCACAAGATTTTTTGGCCAGATTTGTAACAATGGATGAAACTTGGGTACACCACTACACCCCAGAGTCAAAACAGCAATCCAAGCAGTGGAAAAAACCTGATGAACCGACTGCAAAAAAAGCCAAAACAATTTTGTCAGCTGGCAAGGTGATGGCGTCAGTTTTTTGGGATGCTAAGGGTGTCATCATAGGGGACTACCTTGCAAAAGGTGAAACTATAAACTCGGCTTATTACTGCACCCTCTTACGTCGCTTGCGTGAAACAATCAAAGGGAAAAGGCCAGGATTACTCAGCAAGAAAGTGTTGTTCCATCAGGATAATGCACGCGTTCACACGTCTGTTGAATCTATGGCTCAAATTCGTGACTGTGGCTTTGAATTACTGCACCATCCCGCCTATTCCCCTGATTTGGCACCTTCACACTTTCATTTATTCCCAAACCTAAAAAAACACCTTGGAGGTCAAAAATATTCATCAAATGAGGAAAGAAAAGGAAAGGAAAGGCCTTGAAGAAACTTTTTTTATGACCGGCATACAGGCGTTGGAAACCAGATGGAAGAAGTGCATAGAGTTAAGTGGAGATTACGTGGAAAAATAAAATTACTTTTGCTTATATTTTATATTGTTTTCTTGCTGAGGCCGCGAACTTTTCAATCCACCCTCGTACCAATATTCAAGGTAGTTATTCAAATATTTATGTATCTATCTATAACATCTGTTTTATATCAGTGAAAATATAAACTATTGTAAGCCGATCTCAGAAGGGAATCAAATTCAAACAATTTAATTAATTTTAAAACATGGTTTATTATCAATTCACTTATTAAGTCATGAATAATTCAACACCATTACTGATCTTGATCGTTACTTCAAGGATGCTCGTTCTGCGCTGCCTGAATAGGCGCGCGAATCACAAATGTCACGAATGAGAGCCAACTGACATGACTGGCGTTTAACAACGACATAGATTATAGAATGTTCCACTGAACCTCAGAACAATAAGAATCGAACACGTTATAGAAAAAAGTATTAAAGATGGAATTTCATAAGTTTCCTTACACTATATTCATACGTTAATAAACATGTGTGCGTGTGTGGTTTAAATTATATATGGTGGTTAACAATAATGTATGTAATATTATAATAACAATGTTATATTACATAATAATATTACAAATTTTTTATATAAAAATCGTGACAAAAGCAAATCGGTTATTTTTTTACTTTTTAAATCCGTTTATTGATTTGAGGTTAACTGTCGGTATGTATTTTTTATTTGATAATACATAGTATAAATTCTGTTCTTTTCACAAATAAAGAGTACTGGCGCACAGGAGGAAAATTTTAGTTATATTTGTTTAGTTACGCTAAAAAAGTATTAAATTCTTACGTGCGTACACACACGTTTTTTTATATTATGTATTGCTTAGATCTAATATTGTAGTTTCTGATTTTTTTTCTTTTTACTAAAATTAAAATTTGCTCTAAAATCTAAGAACCTCGATAGCTTAACGTAGGTAACGGAATCTATCTGACGTTTTTGTAAATTTCAACTTTAGGTAAAATTATTGCTGTATACAAAAAATAATAGTGGATTACAGATTTACCGTTTTCCGCCTTATCTGTATCGCATAAAACTATGGTTGACTTCCTTTTCTAACAATTCAATTATCCGGAATCTGAAAGTATTTGGTTGTCCTTAGTAGCATATGGGACATTGAATTCCCATTATACGCAATCAGAATCTGTTTAATACAATTACATCATATAAGTTACTATAAGACCAATTCTACTAAAAGTTAATATAAGAGACACAATTTATTTATTTATAATACCTCAAAGAATAATATCGATAAACATAGGCAAGCTTAGACTTGTATAATATCATAATTAATGTATAGCGCGTTGTAAAAAAATCTATTAAATACTGCAGTATAGTAGCATCTGATAAAATATTTAGTGCGTCGCCCACAATTATGAAATTATGTATAACGTTGACACTATCAAGTGTTGTGTAAAGAGATAAAAATTGTTTAAAATTCATATTATTAGTAACTATTGTTATCATTTATTAGATTTCATTACAATGTGTGTTTAGTCCCCTTTATACTATATATTCATTTACATAGTAGTTAATCACAAAATTAGTAATGTAAAATGATACAAACGAATTATTGTTTACGTCTTTTAGCTACTATACACAAACTCAAGAGGTTTAAATAGTACTACTTTGTAAATTATGAACAAATAAAAAAAATGTTCTTCGATTTTTGTTTTTTTCATTTGAGCGTCGCGGATGGCTTGGCAATTTTTAAATGTTCTTCATTTTAAATATCAATATTGAAGGATGAAATACTCAGTTTCCAGTAAGTCCGGGACCGTCACGTCCGTCTTTTATTCAAACAGAGTTTTTGATATTCACATCGTGATTAAAAATATTAGGGATTTGATTTTCATTTGCAAGTATATATTTGAAATAACTTACACTTATAAGGAAGTATTCCGTTTTTATTTTAAGGATCATTAATGACTTTTAACACTAACAGGCCACTTGAAAAGTTTTGCAAAAAAGGTTTTATAAAGAGGCCTGACCGATCATAATTGTTTTAATAATTTTGATCATTCACAATTATAAGAACCATCGTTTGAATACCGCGAGCAACCAGCCACCTAAAACTGACTCCATGTGTTACTGTTTCATCACGACAACGCGTATTAAAATTCCCTGTCGCACTTTTTGACCGCGATGAATCCCTTTATCAATTGTTTTGACGTGACAACGACTTACAAATTGGTTTGCCGGGTGACACTTCAAGAAACTGCGTTACGCTCCGCTCACGTTATGCGCTTACAATGAGAGCGAGTGAGAGGCACGCGTCCCTTCCACTCGGGCATGGTTAGCCCGCCTAAGAGCGAGAGAGACAGACATAAAAAGTGGAAGGGACGCGTGCCTATAAATTAATGTTTTAAATATAATTCTTTGTATAAATAAATGTTTTAAATTGTTACTATTATTTCATCCTTCTTCCTACTATACGAATGAATATTCACATTAAAATTATTTTACCACTCAAAGTCGTTGTCACGTAAAACTTTCGCCCGTATACCGACTTTACAGGCAACCAACCAGTTTTTATGTTTGTTGGATTCCACTAACGGCCAACTTCATTTATATATTCCTGAATCTATTTAAAATTAACGACTTATTTTCATTTACCGAGTATTATCCAAAGCCCAGCATTAACTGAGTTTGGCCGGCAAACATCCTTATTGTTAAACCTAATGAAAAAGTAGTGTTAGTTTTGAATATTGTCCTTTAGTAAACTACCTGTTTTTCAATGACTTCGAAATATTATGTAAAAAACTTTAGGGTACATAATATAACACTATATTCGAACAAATTGTATCAGGATATTACAAAACATAAAGTGAGTAATGGCGAAATGCTTTACACATTTGACAAATTATTGTATAGGTTAAGCAACTTTTGCAAGGCCTGTGTACAAATGGGTGGCTAAAAGTTATCCATACTATCCATATTATCCCGACATTCTCCGCACTTCGGATTGTTTTTGTATCGGTTAATTGGAAATTCGTCCCGGCTTCGTCTGCAGCCGATAGCACCAACCAGTTCGCACTACTGGGTTATGGTCTTCTCTCCATACTGTATTTTCATTTATACGGAAGGCTAAGGGAACCCTAAAAGACTGATGCCAATGAAATTGAGAGTCAGCAACTGCTTAAACGTAGACAGATAAGTAAAGAAAACTTATACAGTTGCAATATCTGTCTTATGTTTATAATAAAACGTAGGTTTACTTTTGATTGTCACTTATTTCAGTGAGAGAGTAATTGTTAGAGTAGTATAGAAAAAACTTTTAAAAATTTTGATCGATTTATAATTGAAGTCATCATGACGACGTGCTCGTGACCTCCTAGTTTTGCAAATGTGTTTTGACAGTCGGGATCTTTTTAACCGAGCTAGTCTCATTTTTAATTGCTATTCCAAGTCGGACATATGTAAATTCTTATCCTCGATTAATGGTCATGGATAGTCTACCTATATATTCAGAACATACGTTGAATATTTTGAACATCACTAATTTTATTTTAACAATTTCGAAATGTTTCCGTTACTGATGAAAAAAAAAGTTATTGTTATCACGGTTTTTCAATTAATTGATATCGCAGTCAAAGCAAAGCAAATGTCTAACCTTACTTTATAATATTGTTGGCACGACTACTTGAGCTGCGATATTACACGCCTTGTTCATTTTGAGCTGAACATTATTTCACTACTGTTAAATGTGTGAAGCTTTTGGGTGTACATGGTATCATTACGACGTTTTGCTTTAAAAACAACACTTGACCACTTGCTATGCCATTGTCCATGACTCTTAAGCTCACAAAAATTATTTTATACCAGAATATTCTTCTTTGCAAACTTTTTTTGTTTACATTCGGAGCCATTTTTTACCTCAGTGAGACCCGAAACACATATAGTTTATAAGATAGTATTAAAAAAATGAAAAATATATAAAATTATAAACCATATACTTTATTTTAACTAATTAATTTTGAATATTGCATCGGTGAAACGCTTTTTACTGGTTATTGTAAATGTACTATTTTTTTATATTTTCCGATATAGTAATCGCTTATCATTTCCATTAACTTCATTTACATTAAGGAAATAATGTGATAATTTTGGAAAATAAAAGGTTTTCTAAATAAATGACGGTAGACACGCAAAGAAAGAAACACATTACTAAACCTAAGGAATGTATAAAAGTTAAATATTGTAGAAATATATGTAGTTAATATGTATGTATTTGATATTTTTATTAATCTATATTATTTAATGTTTTTACAAATTGTCAGAAAAGAGAAATTTGATATAGCTGTTTCTAGTTAAAATCACAAACAAAACGCAAAGAAAAACTATATGCAGTAGTAATTTCCACTCAGTAACTTTTTATTTCTTTAATTGTCATGTCTATAGCGTAATTTAAATGTCATGTCAAAAGCATGTCATCATCATTTAGTTAAAAAAATGTTTAATTTATTTAAAATACAATTATCGCAACAAATTTTATAGTAGGTACTGTAGGTATACATAACAATTCGCCGCGATGTGGTTGCTTTCTGTATTCTTTGCTGTTGTTCTGCGTGAAACCATCTAATTAAGTGCTTCCTTCCGTTATGTTTTAACCATAATCGCTTCCGAAAACCTACCATAATACCATTAAAACTCAAGTCATCGGCTGATCGAAACCCGAGTTTAAGTCCAAACATCGTGGCTACAAGATACTCAAAGGGACCCCCTGTCGGATCTATCCGTTAGATTCTGTAAATATATTGTATGCTATTCTAAAATCTGGCACATAAACATTATATGTAGAGCAACACACTCTTTTTTTATCGCGTGTTATTTTGATTGGTTGATCTTGGACGACTAAGTTCTTATATATAACCCATGAGTTATAAATATAAACTCACATATTGCAGACTAACTATTTAGTGCAATGCAACAGATATTAAGCAGACGTGGTGGTAAGTACAGAATAAACTGGCACATTTTTCTCTATTCAGATTGTTCTAGAACTTGCATTTAGCAACGAAAAGTTTAACCTTTACTTACAAACTTCAAAGTTTTCATCAGCATCAAAAAGTGCTTTGAATTAAAAAAGTATAAAAAAAATTGAGTTTTTATGAATAAAATTACTATGTATACGTGTATATTATACCAATTAAAAATTAATAAATTCGTTATTTTACTTCCATTGTCTTCGTCCTCGTTTTCCTTCTTGAAACTGCTTTAAACTAGTTGTTTAGTGCTTCGTCACGTCCATAGGTAGCTATCAAAGATAAGTTTTTATTTATTTAGTGGCCTTATACTATTTATTGAAGAATCTTTCCTCCAATCTAACGATGAAAGCTTTAATGGCTGGGTTGAAAGTGGCAATAGAAATGTCATTAAAAGGTCTCACTTTACTTTTAGTAGAGAATTTATTTTTCCTTGCTATGATTCAATGCCCATTCATCGTCTAATGAGAGCCATATTGGAGGAAATGTCGTCAGAGATATTAGAACTTACGGATGAAAAGGTCAGTTATCTTTTCATTTTTTTTAATAAGAAGTTGATTTTTTCAACGGTTTAATTTAGCTCGCCGTGTTTGGGTCAAATTTGGGTCTTAAAGCTTTTTTTCCCCTTTTCCTGTTGCCCGAATGATTTAAAATTTGGTACACACTTTTAGTTCTGATGAAAATTATGTATGCTTAGCAAATTGTAAATCCAAGATGATCGTCACGATAAAATGGCGGATTAATTTTTTTTCAATTCCCTCAATATGTATATCAATTGAGGCTTTACAAATAGAAACAGCTCATAGAGGATCATAAATTTTAGTTATTAAAATTAGCAAAATACTAAAAACTTGGAAATAAAAGAGGTGAATACATATTTTTATGTAAACTGTTTTATGTAAAAGAAAGATAATAATGATATAAAAAAGTACTTAGCGCTAAAAATATTTAGGAAAGTCCTAGGCACTAGTCAATACACCACTCTCCTCAACAATCTAATGTAATTAAATTCCTATGCAATTAAAATAAATGAAATTTCTTTTAAAAGTTAAATAAATGTGCACCGACATTTTCTGTTTCTGTACTCAGTTCTCCGGTTGACTGGTAGATAATGCTTAAAGGCATCATGCTCAAAGGCAGGTTACGCTTCGCCCAACGATTCCATTTTAGCGTCTGATCAAAATCCTAGATTAATGTTAAATTGTTGACAATTAGGTCGTGTATCTGGGACACATGTGTGCTAGGCAGCGTTCGGGAAACTTCACTACATCTTCTCATCCTAAATACCGCAGTATCTCAATTCTTATTTTTTAAAGTCTTTGAACAGAGTGTGTTGCCATCGATGACGTAGGGAACGGTGACGTGGTCCCTTACTATCGGCCTCATAAGAAGGCTCAAGGTCACCCAAATTGCAATGGAGCGCGCTATGCTTGGAGTTTCCCAACGTTATCGAACCAGAAACGAGGGGATCCGTAGGAGAACCAAAGTCCCGCAGAATTGACAAACTTAAGTGGCAGAGGGCGGGGTACATAGCTCGTAGAACTGATGATAGCCGTTGGGGTTTCTACCCCAGTTCTCGAGTGGCGACTACGTACCGGAAAACGCAGTATAGGCAGGCCTCCCACTCGGTGGACCGACGATCTGGTGAAGGTCGTGAGAAGCACCTGGATGCGGATTACACCTACAGAAGAGTAGGTGTAATGAAGGGTGCCTAGGACCAAACTTATTATTTTTTTCCTTTTTACATTACCGTGATCATGATTATCTTTCTGGTCAATAAAACCGTTCAAGTTAAACCTTTTTTTACCTATTTTTTATGTTTTAATATTGATTCAAAATATGTAGCTTACTTCCGCAAAAACAAGCAAAATGCAAAACCACAGACACACCTTGAATCTTCACCACCTACTTTACACGTGTTTTGCCCCCACACGGAGTATCATCACAAACTTTTAGACCGCGAAATCGAACACTAAAGTGCTCGATATTGTTTTAATGTGGAGTTCCGTCAAATAACGCCTGATTGTATCAAATTTTTAATATTAAGTTTGTTAATATATTATTCAATCAATCAATATCGGATTCAATGTAAGTTTACGATAGTTTAACAATTTTTGCGTGGTTCGCTAATCGGATGAGTGACCAAAGATATACTATCTCGTGCTCGCCCCTGCTTCGCAATGCACGTGAAGCAGTTGCTCCTGACTGTTACGCACTCGTCAGCACGCACTTCTCCACACTTGGTCTACATGCTACATTAAGGCCTTTATGTTGGCTTCTGTCGTCACAGGTCTATATACGTTTACATACATAGAGATTATCTGTGTCCCAACAAACTGAACATTATTTATTAGGTTATAATATTGTTCTTTTAAAGGTAAATAGATTTAAATTTAAATGAAATCTCCTAAAGGATTTCGTCACTTTTGCAAAACGTTACAATCAACAAAAACAAGTTTAATTACGTGTCTGTATTCTCACTCACTTTTGAATATCAAAATATCGTTACTTGAATATTTTAAGAATATTCAATTAGCTCCTGAGTCACCCTACGCCGTTCTTCTTCCACCCCTTATTTTAAATCGAATCAGTACTTTATCTGTCGCGAATGCTTCCAGACAGTACGCGAGTCAATCGATATCGCAATGGTTTCTTGAGTGAATGATGCCAAAGCAATAACTTTACAAAGTATAGCCCAGTCGCTAGAACCAAATCGTTTTCATAGTCACAGTCATGAACCGATAAAAGTTTACGTTCATGTATCCAAATAAACTATTTTGAGGTTTATATTATGTCTGAACCTATTTTTTCAATAGATACACTTTTATACGCATTACTTCTGTAAGGAAATAATAACTCCAGTGGGTATAATTACTTCCTCCTTGCATTTAAGCGGTTTTCGAAATCAGGCTATTTTTCAAAGTATTTTTATAAAGAGTACAATTATTCAAAACATAAATCGAATTATTTAAAAAATAAAAAACCCAATAAAATTACTACACTTGGTATTGCAAAGTGGATTCTTTAATACTATGTAACTTTTTAAAGACACATGTTTTCTTTATATTTTCTTTTGGTGTTCGTCACTTGATAACTGATAAAACATTCTAAATTTTTTGCCAAATGAACTGCAGTTGCTTAAATATTTTAAAAAAAGATTGGTAGAAAAATGCTTTTCAGAAAATATACTTACAAATCTATAATTTCATAAAAGCAATTATATAAAGACTAATAACTGTCAAGGTTCCATGATATAATGCCGTGTTATGAATTAAAATGTCGCGCCGATACCTAATTATGTTCGTTTCGTGCAATTCCTGTCCATGGATTAAATTTTTATAAAATGTTCCTCAAACTAATGTTACGTGAACTTGCTTTACTATGCTTAGTTGTCATCAAATGATGATGATTTTATTATATATTACTGTAAAGAATATACTACATATATTTTATTTAGCATTCTATTTCATAATTATCCATTTAACATTTTAGAAAACATTGTTTTAATTATAGCAATATTTTCTATTTTATATTTATGTATGTCACTGTCAATAGAATATATCTAGAATTGACGTGACCTTAACTAAACCAGAATAATTTAAACTAAACCAGAAATCAAACCCTCACCAACTTGCCTTTCAGCCTTAAAAAGAGACATTCATCTTAATTATTCATGGCGAGTATCGATCCTACATCCTGCCATCTGCTCGCGCTCTACGCTACCATACAATATATCTAAGAACATGCGTTCAAAGCAGAACTTGACGTTAATTACTTTCGATGTTTCATAACTGAAAAATATTGGGTAAGAAAGACGACCGAGCACTCAAAATTGTAGTAAGATGTAAAAATTTGAGAATTACTCATTGAAGACAATACAATACAAACCTTTTTATTACTCAATACCAAATTGAAGAAATAAAATCTTACAAAAGAGTGTCACAAAAGGCGATATCGGTGAAAAGGACAACGTGGCATTGCAAAGAAAATAGAATAAAGAAATAAATACACAAATACACTAAATAAATAAAGACACATTTAAATATTATACTATACATAGAAATGTAAAAAATCGGACAATTTACACTTATAATAAAAGAAAAATAACTAGAATGCTTAAATAACTATAACACATGTGTTCTATCCAAAGCCATGATTTTGTCCTAAATAAAACCCTGTCTAAGAAATAAACGATTGTGTTCATCACACAACCACATGCTCCTACCAGGATTAGAACCCGTGATCGCTGGTGCAGAAGACAAAATCCGTAGCCATGCTCCAACCGGTCGTCTAAAAATTACATACACAAAATCCATCTTTAAGCATCAATTATGAAGCTCGACAGATATTAATCCTTTATTTCATTATTGTTCCTATTGTAGGATAAACGTACCCAAAACACGAACAGAGAAACAGCTGCAGAGTTTATTCCTCCTTCGCGTACAAGAATAAAGTGACCGCATTGACAGCAAGACAGATCTTTTATAGAATCAAATGGTGGGGTAAGAAGGCCCCATTTTGACAAACATTCAATCACAGCACACGACTAATCACAGCAATCGACTAATTAAGCCTTATCGTTTTGTGACTTTTAAACACTATGACACACAACACACTGAATATTTCCACAATTTAAATAAATGTTTGCTTAATTTAATAAAACAAATGTTTTAATAATTTTAGTCTGCCTTCTGCATTCAAAATTTTGTTATTTAAGAATAACAATCATCAAACGACTCCGCGTATAACTTACACTATGTAGTGTTGTTACTATGTGAGGCATTGATTAGGTATGAACTCTTGCGATAAATGATACTTATTCGTAAGGCACCTGTTGTTCCAGAGAATTGACAGATCATTTTTGACGTGACAACGTCTTAAATTAGGTTGCGGCTGGGAGTCACTTATGAAAAAGTGTAACGCTCGGTAACGTTACGATGAGTCACCGAACGAGAGAGAGGCCCGCCGAATGCCTTGCGTCTCTCTCCCACTCAACTATATATGCGCTTACAATGAGAGCGAGTGAGAGGCACGCGTCCCTTCCACTCGGGCATGATTAGCCCGCCTAAGAGCGAGAGAGACAGACATAAAAAGTGGAAGGGACGCGTGCCTATAAATTAATGTTTTAAATATAATTCTTTGTATAAATAAATGTTTTAAATTGTTACTATTATTTCATCCTTCTTCCTACTATACGAATGAATATTCACATTAAAATTATTTTACCACTCAAAGTCGTTGTCACGTAAAACTTTCGCCCGTATACCGACTTTACAGGCAACCAACCAGTTTTTTCTTAAAATTTATAATAGTACTTTTGGTGAAAGTTATCTTCAGACGATAACAAAACCATTTGTCTATATTAAAAAGAATGTTCGTGATATAATGACAAAAGTCACAAAATTAACATTAAAAAAAGCTATACCAATAAAATTAATTAAAATATGCAATGCAATTGTTTATGTTGGAACTTATACCAAATTTCACATGTGGTAATCGACATATGATAAACATTAAATAATTATATAAGGGGTTTTACTTAAGAGATGAAAATTAATTTAAATACCCTCTTCCTAAGATAACCTTAAGGAGCTAATTCAGTAACAGCCATTAAAAGAAAGAATCCCTTAAGTGATACCTTTCAATTAGTCATTCTCCATCCCCCAAAGACAAATGTTGTTTCTCGAGTATCCTACGATTATTGTGATGACACACCTCCTTACCATCAATCTATGTCATAGCCCCGATCTTGTGAACAAACGAGCAGATTGACTATGTATTGTCATTTCTTAAAATCCATTTCAGAATTTACGGTTATCAATTTATATTATTTATTCATGAGTTATTAAAAGCGAGAGAATATATGATTTTTTTGTGTCCTATCGAGTAATATCTAATTTTTTCAACCCTACTAGGATCCTTTCAAAAATGTATCGTATACCACAAATGCGGGCCAAACTTACTGTCACTGCATGCTGCTTATAGTGTTTCCAAAAGTAGTCGAGAAAAAAATTACTTTCATCTTTAGGTATTTATAGAACGTGATTATTGATATGTATAACACGCCATGTTACGCACTTGGCAACAAAACTTTATTTTATAGTCATAATTTGAGTATCAAGTAATGACATTACAATCGTGATTTCACAAATTAGAATAAAAGTTATTTATTAACTATTCTGTATCCTGCTTATAAATCCATTTCCTTGCTCTTAATCTATATAGTAACACACAGACAAAACCTCCGAACCTAGGGATTTTTAATTGGGAGGGTTTACTTACAAAAGGATGAAAACTCGAATTCTAGTAATGAGATATGAGATAAAATGTAGTATGATACTGTTATTTACAATGTTAATTATATAAAACTCGATCCCATTTTTAAAGTAAATTTTAAAGTAATGTTACATTAGTAACAGCGTTTTAAATAATTCTAACCTTAAGGGGAGTAAAAAGAAGTTGGAACTCGAAATAAAAACTCTATTGTTTTGAAAATAGATGCGTGAAACAAGGTATCGAGGCCTTTCTCTAAAGAGAGGAAATATTGAAACTAGTAACTTTTAAAGTAAAAGCATGAAATTCCATACAGCGTTCTATACAGCTACAGCGTTTTAAAAAATAATATCTTAAGGGTAAATTTTTCAAATTGCTTAATAGGGGATTAACATATTATGGGGATAGTTCACCACTTATGAAGTGAGAAGCGAGTATATAAACTTCAATAAGAACACACGTATTTTATCGTTTCTGAAACTGTAATATTTGCAGTTTAACTTGTGTAAAATAATGCCTTAAATATTTTTTTAATAAAGTCAGTTTTTTAAGCACGAAGCATGAAGTTGTGTACCTACAGTACACAGGCTCCTGAATATAAGTAAATTAATATGTTTCCAGTGTTTGAGAAAACTCTATTCTCGAAATGGTTAAAATGGGGTTGATTGATTGTATGAAAAATAGAAAGTTTTAATAGTGAGAAACATCAATACGTTAATGTATTTAATACGTTTGAAGACGCTACAACAAACACCGACTGCCTCGGGGTGGCTTAGTGATCCAAGTATGCGACCGCGAACTCGTGGGTTATTAGGTATTCGAGTGCTTAAAATATATGTTTCATCGTTATATACTCCGAGCTATCAATAATAATACTATTGATAGCTCGGATAATAGCTTACCATAACCTTAACAATCCCTACTAATAATATTATAAATGTGAATGTAAGTTTGTTTGTTATGATTGCACGCAAAAACTACTGACACCGATCATCATGAAACTTCGTACATATATTCTTGGAGGTATTGGAAGTAACATAGGATACTTTTTATTGAAAAAAAAAGTTTGCGAGCAAAGCCGCGGGTAAAAGCTAAAAGTTTTACTTACATAATTTTCACGATAAGTATTAGACTTACGTCATCACACTTTAGTGATTTATAGTTATTCATATTTTTAGAATATAAACATATAATCAGTAGCGTTGCCCAAAAACTTGTTGTAACATAATTCTATTTACTAAAATGTGCTTGAAATAAGGTGCTTTTCCTCATACGCGAGGCTCGTCTCCAAATTGAGCATGACCGTTACATTGAATTTCCAGTCTTGCTTTTACAGCTCCAGTAATATATGAAATACTTTTTAAATATTATTCGGTTAAAATAGAACATATTTATTTAGTTCTTACACTTCCGCGCACATTACACATCAGAATAAAACACTTTTTTACGGATTTTTGCGCATGTTTTATTTTATTTTATATTTAATCCTGACGTTTCGACTCCTTTACATCATCATCATCATCATCATCTTAGTCATCCTGTGATCACGGCTCCTGTAAAGGAGTCGAAACGTTGCGGCTGGGAGTCACTTATGAAAAAGTGTAACGCTCGGTAACGTTACGATGAGTCACCGAACGAGAGAGAGGCCCGCCGAATGCCTTGCGTCTCTCTCCCACTCAACTATATATGCGCTTACAATGAGAGCGAGTGAGAGGCACGCGTCCCTTCCACTCGGGCATGGTTAGCCCGCCTAAGAGCGAGAGAGACAGACATAAAAAGTGGAAGGGACGCGTGCCTATAAATTAATGTTTTAAATATAATTCTTTGTATAAATAAATGTTTTAAATTGTTACTATTATTTCATCCTTCTTCCTACTATACGAATGAATATTCACATTAAAATTATTTTACCACTCAAAGTCGTTGTCACGTAAAACTTTCGCCCGTATACCGACTTTACAGGCAACCAACCAGTTTTTTCTTAAAATTTATAATAGTACTTTTGGTGAAAGTTATCTTCAGACGATAACAAAACCATTTGTCTATATTAAAAAGAATGTTCGTGATATAATGACAAAAGTCACAAAATTAACATTAAAAAAAGCTATACCAATAAAATTAATTAAAATATGCAATGCAATTGTTTATGTTGGAACTTATACCAAATTTCACATGTGGTAATCGACATATGATAAACATTAACTAATTATATAAGGGGTTTTACTTAAGAGATGAAAATTAATTTAAATACCCTCTTCCTAAGATAACCTTAAGGAGCTAATTCAGTAACAGCCATTAAAAGAAAGAATCCCTTAAGTGATACCTTTCAATTAGTCATTCTCCATCCCCCAAAGACAAATGTTGTTTCTCGAGTATCCTACGATTATTGTGATGACACACCTCCTTACCATCAATCTATGTCATAGCCCCGATCTTGTGAACAAACGAGCAGATTGACTATGTATTGTCATTTCTTAAAATCCATTTCAGAATTTACGGTTATCAATTTATATTATTTATTCATGAGTTATTAAAAGCGAGAGAATATATGATTTTTTTGTGTCCTATCGAGTAATATCTAATTTTTTCAACCCTACTAGGATCCTTTCAAAAATGTATCGTATACCACAAATGCGGGCCAAACTTACTGTCACTGCATGCTGCTTATAGTGTTTCCAAAAGTAGTCGAGAAAAAAATTACTTTCATCTTTAGGTATTTATAGAACGTGATTATTGATATGTATAACACGCCATGTTACGCACTTGGCAACAAAACTTTATTTTATAGTCATAATTTGAGTATCAAGTAATGACATTACAATCGTGATTTCACAAATTAGAATAAAAGTTATTTATTAACTATTCTGTATCCTGCTTATAAATCCATTTCCTTGCTCTTAATCTATATAGTAACACACAGACAAAACCTCCGAACCTAGGGATTTTTAATTGGGAGGGTTTACTTACAAAAGGATGAAAACTCGAATTCTAGTAATGAGATATGAGATAAAATGTAGTATGATACTGTTATTTACAATGTTAATTATATAAAACTCGATCCCATTTTTAAAGTAAATTTTAAAGTAATGTTACATTAGTAACAGCGTTTTAAATAATTCTAACCTTAAGGGGAGTAAAAAGAAGTTGGAACTCGAAATAAAAACTCTATTGTTTTGAAAATAGATGCGTGAAACAAGGTATCGAGGCCTTTCTCTAAAGAGAGGAAATATTGAAACTAGTAACTTTTAAAGTAAAAGCATGAAATTCCATACAGCGTTCTATACAGCTACAGCGTTTTAAAAAATAATATCTTAAGGGTAAATTTTTCAAATTGCTTAATAGGGGATTAACATATTATGGGGATAGTTCACCACTTATGAAGTGAGAAGCGAGTATATAAACTTCAATAAGAACACACGTATTTTATCGTTTCTGAAACTGTAATATTTGCAGTTTAACTTGTGTAAAATAATGCCTTAAATATTTTTTTAATAAAGTCAGTTTTTTAAGCACGAAGCATGAAGTTGTGTACCTACAGTACACAGGCTCCTGAATATAAGTAAATTAATATGTTTCCAGTGTTTGAGAAAACTCTATTCTCGAAATGGTTAAAATGGGGTTGATTGATTGTATGAAAAATAGAAAGTTTTAATAGTGAGAAACATCAATACGTTAATGTATTTAATACGTTTGAAGACGCTACAACAAACACCGACTGCCTCGGGGTGGCTTAGTGATCCAAGTATGCGACCGCGAACTCGTGGGTTATTAGGTATTCGAGTGCTTAAAATATATGTTTCATCGTTATATACTCCGAGCTATCAATAATAATACTATTGATAGCTCGGATAATAGCTTACCATAACCTTAACAATCCCTACTAATAATATTATAAATGTGAATGTAAGTTTGTTTGTTATGATTGCACGCAAAAACTACTGACACCGATCATCATGAAACTTCGTACATATATTCTTGGAGGTATTGGAAGTAACATAGGATACTTTTTATTGAAAAAAAAAGTTTGCGAGCAAAGCCGCGGGTAAAAGCTAAAAGTTTTACTTACATAATTTTCACGATAAGTATTAGACTTACGTCATCACACTTTAGTGATTTATAGTTATTCATATTTTTAGAATATAAACATATAATCAGTAGCGTTGCCCAAAAACTTGTTGTAACATAATTCTATTTACTAAAATGTGCTTGAAATAAGGTGCTTTTCCTCATACGCGAGGCTCGTCTCCAAATTGAGCATGACCGTTACATTGAATTTCCAGTCTTGCTTTTACAGCTCCAGTAATATATGAAATACTTTTTAAATATTATTCGGTTAAAATAGAACATATTTATTTAGTTCTTACACTTCCGCGCACATTACACATCAGAATAAAACACTTTTTTACGGATTTTTGCGCATGTTTTATTTTATTTTATATTTAATCCTGACGTTTCGACTCCTTTACATCATCATCATCATCATCATCTTAGTCATCCTGTGATCACGGCTCCTGTAAAGGAGTCGAAACGTCAGGATTAAATATAAAATAAAATAAAACATGCGCAAAAATCCGTAAAAAAGTGTTTTAGAACATATTTTTTGTAATTCAAGTTTCTGTATTATTAATGCTTAGTGTACATGTATTGGATATTAGCTGACCCGGGCCACGCGTTCCTGTGTTATTAATTAAAACTAAACCTATCATATATCCAAAGTCGGAGCGAATCAAGCAAAAAAGAAATAAAATATCAAAATCGGTTGACTAGTTTCGGAGTTCATCACGGTCAAACATTGTGACAGTGAATTTTAATACAATATACTAGCTTTTACCCACGGCTTCGCCCGCATTTTTTTTTTCAATAAAAAGTATCCTATGTTACTTCTAATACCTCAAAGAATATATGTAAGAAGTTTTATGATGATCGGTTTAATAGTGTTTGCGTGAAAGCGCAACAAACAAACTTACATTCACATTTATAATATTAGTAGGGATAATTATATTGACTAGTGAATGTATAAAAACGTAACAGTAACTATTCAATACCCTTTGAAATTTTACGTCACGTAATACTACATATAATTCCAATGAACATTGAATTGATCTTGTTGAAGCCGGTTCACTTCATCCAACTCAATTGAATGCTAGATAGATAAAAAATATTTTTGATAGGTTCATGGCACCCAATCATGATCCATACAAAGAATGAACAATAAAAGAGAACTAGAAAACATCAAATTTTTGTGCTCACACGACCGACATGTTTGCCGATTATCGGGCACCACCCTCGTTAGTTGCCATGTAAAAAAGATAAAAGGGTCATGCGTCAGTGAAAGGATGTTTATGGAGTCAGTCTGTTGAAAACTGGCCCGTCGCGGCCGGAGGGTAGAATTTTATTCTCCTAAAATAGTACGTATGTCAGTAACTTTAATTTTATTTAATATTATTTTTATGTTCTACATAAATAAAAGGTTGACCAAGCATACGCGAAAACCACTCGATTATACGACACGATAATCATATTTATACAACAACTACTAGCTAGGCCGGAAGTAGTAGTTGATATCTCCAACCTTTAAATACAAAGGCATCGTTCACTGCCAAACTATTAATATATTTTTTATCGTTAAAAAACATAATTAGTGTTTTGAGTATAATAATTAAAAACTGAGTGACTGAACTTTAAAAGATTTCCTCTACGACGCCTCAGAATCAAGCATCTAGAAAAAACATGTAGAGTAAATGCATTAAAATTTGTAATTTTAAAATTCAAATGCTGAAAGGGCAAGGTATGTACAATACTAGGTGATGTGTTTGTACCATGTTATTTCACATACATGCATAATCAATGTTATACGCCACTACACTTCAACCGTATCTACATGTTGCCCCTTCAAACAATCAAAGTATACGAACATTGAAACATCTGGCTGTGACTACGTAAATAGATCAGTATGTTAGTTTAATACAGGTATGTATCAAAGTTCACGATGGCAATGAAAATACTGACAGATTTTCTAGCTGCTCAAAAGCCAAGTATTGAATTCTGTTATATATTAACGACGGGTGGAATATCAAGTGGTTATGACCGCGCACAGTGTTTTATGGAACCAAAAAAATTTACACCTTCGGGATTTTACATAAATAGATTATGTATACCCTAAAAAAGGCATGACTTCAATTCCCAGAAGCCTAACTCAAATACTTTTTGAGAAAAAAAAATCATGAACTTATCGTGACCTTTGACCTATGAAATCTAAAATATTGTTTTAGAAAATGAATATTAAGAATATTATTTTTAAATAAATTCGTGTCAATCGGACATAATCGGGCGCATATAAACGCGTTTCTCAAGCTTTAAAAAATACATTGGTTTGGGAGCAATATTCTTTTTTGGATTTCGTATTTTATTTTCTCCCTAAAAACAAAAAAGTGGAACCTAGAACGTAGATAGAAATAAGCGTACAGATGTGTTCTATTACACATAAATAAGCCAAGTTCCACTATTGCTGCGTTTAGAAGATATTCATTTTTATTTTTTTTTTATGCAAGGATTGTCACCGAACTTGACCTCGAACGAAAATTTTTGAAATATTTATTTGTGTATTGTTTTTGAACGAGTTTATAATAATGTAGATTTTAGGAACTTGCTAGAGTACCACCAACATTTTTTTAGGCTCCAAGCTTTATAAGCAAACAAAAGAACGTTTATGGTGATTCCCAGTCAAGGCAGAAGTCACTATGATGAACATCGCTTTTCGTTTTCGGGTCTGGGTATCAACTGTTAATTGTTTGTTTTGTGTGTGTTTCAGAGACCCAATTAGACACAAGTTCATGCCTGCTTACTCTACGGTTTATTTTATTACAATAATAGGTACCTGTTCATTGATTTCTGCCCATGACTTTGTACTTTGCTTTTATTTTCAAATTCAAACATATTTATTCGGTAGAATACAACAAAAAATAAACTATGTTGTTTGAAATAATTAAACACACATCCTATACTTTAAACGACCAATTCTTGCATGAAACTATATAAATATATTGGTATGTAAATGTATTGCTTTATCGGAAACGGGTCTAACGATTGTGATGATATTTTGGATTTAGAAATTCATTCACATTTAAAATTGATCTAGGTAAGTGTACCTGCCGGCACCTTTTTTATGCGGCACCTCTACTTTAACTTACATACAAATAAATCATCTTCGTTTAATAATTCCAGGTTGCTTTCATTTGCGACGTTCGAAAAATCTTCATTTTCAGCATCTTCCTCTGCTTCGAATAACGGCAATCGATCTGCATCAATTGCTTGTAAGAGCTCGCAAACAGCTGAAGGCAAGGGAAATCGCTTAGAATGAAAGCAACATGCAAGAATTGCTCGTTTAAAGTATAGAATGTGTATATGTGTGTCAAATTATTACAAACAACATATTTATATATTTATTTTTACGACTGATTAGCGTGTAAGGTACAAAATAAAATATGTGGTCGAACATACATAAAGTATTCCTACGTATATGTAAGTATATTTTATTCATCTATAAGTGTTGTTAATTTATTCAATTGATTGACGGTATTAATTAACCAACAAAAAATTAAACATTTTTATTTAACACGTAGTTGAACTTTAGGACAACCCTAGATCATGAATGTTGACCTTTATCTTAATTCTATTATAACTTCTAAAAACCGCAAAAGTGGGACTTGATTTTTTTATGAGTGATAGAACTTGGCTTATGGAACCTTTCTATACTAAATACAGGTTCCACTTTTGCCGATTTTTGGAGAAAAAAAATAAAATCAAAATTTAAAAAAAAATTGATTTCTCAGAAAGTAGGACACTTATAAATAAAATATAATAACGAAATTATGCCTTCAAAAATTTTTTATCAAGTGGCAAATATCTTATGGACAGAAACGGAACCGTCTTTTGGGGAAATTAAATTGTTCATTTTTTCATGTGCCAATTTTAAAAACTTTACTGCTTCATATATTTTTATTACTGTAAATAGTGATCTGGGAATTGAAGCCTTGCCTTTATTAGGGTATAAATAATCGATTTATGCAAAAACCTTAAGGTGTAATTTTTTTTGGTTCCATAAAACACTGTGCCGCGTAAACATAGAAAAAATATGATAATTCACTCATTTTGGAACAATAATGTGTGCAATTTATCTTACAGCTACCCTCCGACCAATTAGTCTAGCCGTAAGTAAGCACTAAAAAATTTTTGTTATAGATACTAAAATAACGGATAGAAACCAGATATTACAAATAAATATTGTTCATTTGAATAAATAAAAATAATCATAAGAAGTAATTTTTTTTAAAAATTGCCAAAAAATTTAAACATTTAGCAGTAAAATCAATAACCGTAAAATGTAAATGACCTTTTTTCAACAGAAATATGTTGATTGAATTCACTTCAAGTGGGATTAGAACCCTCGTCTCGTGGAGGAACCCACTGAGACTTCAATGATCAAATGTTTACGGCACCTGTCCCGAATAGCCAGAAAGACGGTTGTAAATCCCATCTTAAGTAAAAAAGATTCAACTATTTACTTCTTTGTTACAATAAAACTAAAATATAAAACTAATATTTTCAGTAATTTTTTCAAGTTACATAGGCGATAACTGGACAACGTTTTTATAAGTAAATAATTCAAGATTTTTTCAATCAATTACGCTTAAGAACGATGTAGAAATATACAGTTCGCTTTATGAAAATTCGTCCACAATTACTATCTACGACTGATAGTCTAATACAAACAAGCACTTTCAAGCAATTAGCGAACAAGAGTTTAACTATTTTATGATATCCATCTCTCAAACTAATAAAATATCTTTCAATGCAATACCTTTAATGGTAAGCTGGTAAAATTCATTAAGTGCGTTCTAGAATTTTCAGTTGACTGAAAAAGCTCGCTTTGTTTCACACACTTAGATTTTTGCATGACAATGCCGCTGCTGAATAAAAGCGTGATTTATATTAGCATTTCTTGGTTTACATAAGCAAAATATATCTTATCTTACATGAATAATATCCATAAGCCTTATCGTTTGTAGTACATACCTGAACGGCAAGTGAAACGATCCTTTTAAAAACAGCTTTTTCGACAGCTCGAAACTGGATCAAAACACTAATGACTGAGCTTCTAATTGGATGTGATACCAACTGGGAAAGCACTGACATTATTGAAAGAGGAGAATTTTTACATGACTTTATCCAAACCACCTGTTTTCAGATAGTCAATAGTATTTGTGTGTAACTAAACCAGGCGAGAAGTTCTTGATTTAACATTCGCTACTTACAATCTATCAGGGATGATTAACGCATGACATGTCAATGATGAACCATTTATATCTGATCATCGACTAATTAAGTTCACATATTTGTTTAACATCAAACATGTACGGAACCGTCACATTAGGAGATGCAAAGGCTATAGATTGAATTAGTCCATATTAAAATTTCAAGACAGGCTTCAGGATATCTTTTTTCACGAGTGGAAAATGAATCACGCAAAAATTGTTGCTGTATTAAAAAAAACACTTTCCTAGGTTTGTACTGGTGAGCAACTATTTACATGTCTCCCACAACTGCTTCTCTAAGCTAATTCGAATCAAACCCATAATAACAAAGCTTAGCCAAAAGCAGCTCAATATTGATGATGTCAAAGACACTTGAAAAGTCTAATAACATTAAAAAGATACCTTCTCCTTCATCTTTACTTGAGGATATCGTCCAACAGTGAAGGTGTTGAGGAACATCAAAACTTTTTGTTTTAAAATCCATCACGTCCCTTTTAATGTTTTTCCATAAGTCTCGGGGATTGTTCAAGTGCTGATTACTACTTTAATTAAAATATATAGCTCTTTCACTACACATCGCTGTGACAACAACAGCCTTCAGTTCCTTATGATATTTGTTATGTATGTCACTTTTGGCTTTTCTACTTCTAGCATGAGCATAGATTTTATTCTAATAAAAAATTCTTTAAATATAATAGTATAAATTTATAATCACTTCAGAACCAAAGATAGCTACGCACTAACTAGTAAAATATATCATGCATATGTCTTCAATAAAGAAATCAATTGAAATTAAATCGAGTTGAGTCAAGTCGAGTTAAAATGAATTGTCTTATATTGCCATAAATTGAAGTTAAATAAAAAATACTTTATGAACTCATTTTGTTCATACGCGTATACACATAATATTACACATTTAAATAAACACTTATTACTTAATACCTTCCCTCACAATAGTATGAAAAGTAAGAACTGGAAACATTGTGTGGTGGCATCGGTGTAGGTGTATTTTCCGCCCGACCTAAGTCCATAAGGCTCCCGGCGGATTTGACAGTAACAAATCAGCAGATTGGAATGAGACGCGTTGCTTTCTTGCATTTTATACTTGGTGGCAGGTCTGCTTTTCTTCTAGCGACCCTTCAGCTTGCGCGGATGCTGTGCTTCGTTAGGGTATGAAGTACTGTACCATTTAGTGATGTACCACTGGCCGGCAAAGCTTGCCTTTGTTATAATGCCAAATGTCGTGATGCAGTGGTATCTTAACATAAGGCATATTTAGCCTGGGCTGAAGCTCGACCTCGCAGAGCTTGTAATACGTGCGAAAAGAAGAGTTATTAAAAGAACTCGCTTCGACCACATAAGTCAAATAGGGAAAAAGCTTGCGTCTTACCCTTCTGATAAAATATTTTGGTCCCTGGTTAAGTCAGTTGAGGGTAACTTCTGCCGTTCCTCAGTGTCTCCATTGCAGAAACCAGTTGGCATACACCGCAATGGAAAAGGGTGATTTATTTGCCAGAGTATTTGCTAAATATTTCTTATATTTTCGTAAGTGGTTATCTTCTTTAAACAAGTTTTATATTCTACACTTTATTTACATATTTGTGAAAACAAAGCCTTGTCGGAAGCAAAAAGAAGAAACGGCAATACAGTGCACAATATATATATATATATATATATTTAATATATTAAATATGGATTCATAGAAAATTCGACAAATCAATCTTTGCCTTTGTGTCTTCTTTGTTAAAAAACATTTTCAAACGAAGCGATGAAGATTCAAAAATGTAGCCTATTTTCAAGATCTAGAAAAGAGGCATAATGCTCAGCCAATTGTATCGAAACTTTTTTCGGTGGCTGCTAAGCAAGACGATGACGGACTTCAAGTTTCATACAATATCTCTTTGTTAATTGCTCAAACAGGTTAACCACACACCAACACAGAAACGTTAATTTTGCCGGCAATAAAAAAAGCTATAACTACTGTGCTCCATAAACCGGCGGCAGATATAATTCAAAAAATTCCTTTGAGCAATTGAACTGTGCAAAGACGAATTGATGAAATAGATGAAAACATTGAAGAGTCTTCTTAAGACTAGTCAATTCTCAATTCGGTTGGATGAGTCCCCTTTACCAATTAATGAAGCATTGTTGCTGCCTTACGTGAGGTTTATTAAAGATGAAAAAATATGTCAAGAACTATTATTTGCTAGAAATTTACAGACAGACACAAAAGAAGAAACCGTATTTAAAATACTGGAAATTTTTTATGATGAAAAAGGAATTCCCTTGAAGAATATTATATCAGCTGCTACAGATGGTGCTCAAGCTGTGACGGGGTGTCAAAAAGTTTGCTTGCTGCATACTGCGTTATACATCGACAACGTTTAGTTGCTAGAAATTTAGATGAACGACTGTTTCAATCGTTCACCTAAACTCTGATCCGAAACAACTTTCTGAGTGACAGATTTTTTAAATAACTTTGTGTTGCTAATAAGTAAATTACTAAGAAAGAGCTATAATAAGATGAGAATATCTTTTTGTGTTTAATTTTTATTATGACTCTACTATTTTAAATAAATATTTTGTGCTTTGCCCTTTCTTAAAATGTACAACACATATAGGTATAGTCCTGAATAAAATTTCTCCAAATTTCTTATTTGAAATTTCCAAAAGAAACAATTTTTTTTAAGTCTGAACTCATTTGACTAATTTGTTTACAAATTAAAAATTATTGAAATGTAATTTTATGTTTATTAAGAATTACAAAAAATCAATCCGGGAAAACCTACTTTAGCAAAAACCATCTTTGTGACGGCGTTGTATCGCAATCGCATCGTCGCTTACCATCATGCGAGATAGCGGTCAAGCACCTTCCTATACAAGATAAAAATAAATACTCATTTATTCTTGCTTTTTCCGATGTTTTGACTTGATTAACTTATTACTACTAACACTACCTTAGGCGAGGTGGATCCAAACAAAGGTCCCAAATTCAAAAGTTCAAATACACTCTTCATTATTGCTTAAATTTAAAGTCAAAGAAAAGAAAAATATGATTCGTCGTATAATAATACTCATTTACTATGTCATGTAACTGACATCAAACACGAAGTTTGTGTTAAATTATATAGCAGTTAATTAATTTCAGTACCCTATGCGTCGTCTTGCCAGTAACTAACTCAGGGTAATTTATCTAATAATTCCATGAATCTTAAAACATAACTGCTTTCGACTCCATTACATAATGGCTGTAGTCCTAAATTTACCGTAACATATATAATCTAAATTTAAGACCCTTTGGTTTTGGCTGCTTCTTCGCTAATTAGCGCCAATCTGTACCTGGTCCATAGGAGTATAATTGTCATTCTTGCTAAGGTGCTTTCAGCCTAAGAATTAGAGGCGTTAATAAATTAATGATGGTTTAATTTTGTTTTTAATCAACATTACATGCCCAATTCTTTGTAATTTATATTATAACAATAAATAATTACTAGTAACTTATTATAAAAAACATCAAAAATATTAACAACTCACTTCTTAATATAAAATAGGTTTATGTTATAAAGATTCCATAGAAATAAGTAATCCCAGAGTTAATTTTAGACTGACTTTAAGCTGGGGCGGTCATTTTGGTTTAATTAACACGGGCTAAAATTGGCGGTTTTGGCCTCTTCGGCAGACCTGTCCAAACGTTATTTATGATGATCACAGAAAATTTATTATTTTGCCTTCAGATTAATAGAAGAACATAAGCAAGAATAGTCACGAGAAATAAATAATAAGCAATTTAAGGGCGAGTTAAGTATCATGATTAATTTCATATTCAAGGGTTTTTAAAAATAGATTTTTTACTGACATATATTTAAATTAAATTGAAAATGGCGGTTATAAAAATATATGAAACACTTTTGCACGTAAATATGATTGTTAATTTTATTTACGACTTACGTTCTGAAATAAATATATTATTTTAAGACCTATTTGTACAACATGAAACAATTAAGCTTATAAGTATGATATGAGGTATATTCATTCGATATTGGGGTTCGAAGAATTTAAACTTGGCAAACACAAAAAAAAAATAACAGGAAAAAATTCGCAGCAAGCAGTAGAACAATGATGTACACCATATACATAGCGCTAAGAACCAATCAGAAGATTTATAGGGAAATTCAATACGACCAATTTATGTGGGCCGACACTTGCAAAACACGACTTTGACCGCAGCATTTTTGTGTGAGTCCTAATTGGCGGGTGCCATTTTTTTGTGAGAAAAGGCCCGTATTAGCATAAGACAGAAGCAATATAGGCTGCGGGGCTCGGCGGGAGCCCCTGCGCCGCGGCGCCGCCCGTATCGACCGTCCGTAGCCGCCTGTTGAATGCCGACATCCCCTTACCCCGCCCCGATCCCCACACTTTTCACGTGCTTAAAATAGAAGCGTGCAATGTCGATATTTCAAACATTAGCCCGACTGAAGACACTAAATGTAATATTCCTCCTCAGTTGCGTGACGTTTGTTTGCTATCATTCCTTTATTTATTTACTTGCACCTTTGATATCGTTCATTCGGATAAAACGCGAGTATGGTTATTATTGTAAACACGATTCCTGACCCATATTAATATTAAGCGTGGTTAGAATATGTACCATGGAAGTTTTTCCTCTTAATAAACATCAATTTTCATCTTAATACAAATTTATTTCACTAAGCGGATGGATAAATGCACTAGTTATACATTTAATAGTCTTTTCATGGATAAATACGGATACTCTCTTGCAGAAAATTAAGGCTACAAGTTTAAAGACAGGCATATCAAAACAATTATTATGAAAGGTAGATATAAACGTCAGTACTCTCACTAAGCTAATCTTCATAAAAGTCATGTTTCATTCATTTTTGCAAGTCTCATGAAATTTGAAACAAGATTAAAGCCAGATTGTAATCCGTCGAGGAGATATTGGCTCGTGAATGCTACAATCGCCTTGCCATCCCTTTGTTATATATCACCACTCACAGCGGAGAGTTTTTTCCATTGAATCGATAAGCCTTTTATTTATTCAATGATAGTGTTCATTGAATGATTGTTAATTCAATCTGTTTCTTTATAATTTGAGAGAACTGATAATAATGACGGACACTTAGAAACTTACTAATTGGTCACAAGTATTGGGTTGGGGAATAAGTTCGTTCGGTTTTTTCAAAGAGCTTTCTTTCAACAAAAAGCAATAATTATAACAATAAATTGATCAATAATGTATTCGCCGTTACTGTTTACAACCTCCTCCCACCTCTCGACTAATTTGTTGATGCCGTTCCGCCAAAAATCGTCCGGTCTGGTGTCGAAGAAGTTGTTGAGCCAGTTTTTGAGGTCCTCTTCGCCGTCGAAGATAACACCCCTCATTTGATTCGACAATGAATGGAAAAGGAGATAGTCTGTTGGCGCAAGGTTCGGAAAGTACGGTGGATGCTGAAGAACCTCCCATTCGAGCTTTTGGAGTGCAGTTTTGACGACTTGTGCAACATGGGGTCTGGCGTTGTCGTGGAGCAAGATGACTTGGCCTTGTCGGTCAGGTCTTTTCAGTCGCATAGCCTCATTTACACGGCGTAGAGCTCCTTGTTGACTGTTGCGTTCCGTTCAAGCATTTCCCCGTGTATCGCCTTGAGGTGCAGGAGCACCTCAAGGCATGAGGACATCGTCTTCTGCAGGTCGTGCACTGCGAGGCATGTCTGCGAGATCAAAGTCGCCATTTTTGAACTTCGCAAATCATTTCTGTGCTGCGCGCTCACCTATGACACCTTCTCCATACACGTTGCATATGTCACGAGCGGCTTCAGCTGCTTTTTGACCCCGATGAAAAAGCGAAGAAACGTAGATGTCGAAAATGCTGATTTTTGTCACCTGGGTATTCCATTTCGAAGCCTAGAAAATAGGAAAAACTAAAAATATTCGAAAATCAAATAACACAGTTCTGTAGAGCAGAAAAGGCACTGTCTAATGAATACAAACACTTTGCTCAACAACAAACAAATACTTGAAATAATCCTCTTTGAAAAGAACCGAACGAACTTATTCCCCAACCTAATAAATCTGTCACATATAACCAATTTCGCTCGAATTCGCATAAAAAATACGCCCCTCAAAGCTAACAATCTAATATGTTGACTTTTTCTTATTAGTTATTTGTTAAAATAAAAGTAACCTGCCTGGCTGTAAACCCGTAGCCATACTAAAAACATCATCAATACCAAGATAAAGTCATACGAGCCTATACCTGTGCCAAATAGAGCTATGTTTTTTTTATTTTTTTTTATTTTACAACATCTTAATAATAACTGCAAGAGTTAATAAATATATGTGCCTTTGGATATACAAATATCTACCTCTACCAAGATATATATAATCTTACCTTAAGTAAAGGAAAGTTGAGTTTTGCCGACCATGAGCTAAAAATCGCCTGGGCAAGCCATTTAAAAACGACCGAGAATATGGAGATAAATGTTCACCTGCATATAATTCAAAAGAAAGTAGTTAAATGATTCATATGGACGTACAAAACGTGAGGTCAACATAACTGATTTAAAGCATTATATTCTCAAAATTATAAGATAAGATAAGATATGATATATTTATTTGCTTAATATTTTCAGAATATTTACAGTAATATTTTCAGCAATAGTACAAATCTGCTACCCCCAGGTGTTTGAGAAAATACATCGAAAAACACTTTCGCGATTATTACGAAATGTCCAAAGTTTCGTTAGATGATTTATCTTATTGCCGGTATAGACGCGCAGAACAAACTTCAAGGACTATGTAGCAACAAGTGAACAGAAAGCTACTTAATTTTACCACATTGCAAAGCAAAATGCAAACTTTGGCGTTGATAACAAAACAAAAAAATGTACAACAATTTCTAACAATTCTTGATTATTCGAATATCTGCTCTTAACTTAATAAAAAAAATTGGAATTCCACTCTACACGACAAAAACAAGGCTTACCGAAACGCAGCTAAAACGTTACGACAGCAAACTCGATTTTATTGGTTTTGGCATTGAATTTGAAGAAAATGGCTTCTTAAAGTAACATCTTGGTCGTAAACTATCAACATAGGGAGAAACCAAATCAAACAAACATTGGGTGGGGTTGTTATTCTAAAGGCAAAGAGTTCTAATTTCCACGATAAACGTAATGGCAGAAGTTTTTCGTTATTGGCAGCTTAAAATGTCTTACAAAATTTAATAAAAACGAAATAAGTTATTTGAAATGATGATTAAGGAAGAAGGAAACTTGTAATGTATACTAATATGTACCTTTATAGTCTCCGATTTTCATTCATAACATTCGTAAAATTGTATATTTTATCATTCCATTTTGCATCGTCATTTGTAAACGTTTTAATCTCTGTAAATATATATATACAATAATATTTTACTTAATAATTTCTTCATTTCTGAAAAGAAACACTGAATTTTCATATAGAGCTTCGCAACCACTCAAAACTTCTATTCAGAATGCTACACACTTACCGGCATTGCTTGTTATTTCAACCTGTCTTTTTGTTTAATCTATTTCGTTATTATTTTTCCATTTTATTACTAAAAATGTATTAATTTAATTTATTGACATATAAGTTTTTCTCCGTTGCCATGGCTACCCATGACACGATCTTTCATTTATGGTATTCAACCTTCAAAGAAAACCAGATTTTATTCTTTTTATGTCTTCTCGAAGACATTCTGAATTTAAATAGCTCTGGACCTATAAAAGCCTGAGCTGACCTGCCAAGTGATTCAGTTCTTCGGCAAAAGTTACCACGGTAACATCAATAGCTCGCTACCGAGCTCTTCAACGTTCGATATATCTACCTATGAGTTTTTAACTTTCTATTTATTTTGTTATTCAACAATAATATTTAACTAGTATTTAACCACTTGTCAGTCCACTACCGCGCGCCCACTCCTCTCAACATTCCCAATTCTGCGTGAAATGTAAAGGAATGTCGGACTCTTAGTAAAAATGCCATTTTCCGACTAAATAATAAAGCTAGGACCAAACAAAAAATACTATAGTAAAGCTGATTCAATAATGAATCCACGACAGAATATTTTGATATCTGTAACTCAAAAATTTGTCGTGATCAAACAAACAAAACGGAAATTTGAATATGGTAGCAATTGCTACCAGGGACTGACCAGGGGTGTTGGCTATCGGTAGCAATTACTGCCGCGGACTGACTTTTATATCTAAAGAAATTGTTACTAGAAAAATGTTCAAATTGTCTCAGCTGTCAGGTGGAACACGAACCGATCTCCTCTTCCTGATCCTTAACAGATCCATTGAGTCATTCCAAGTATTTCTGACGACCGTTTGGTCCAACGGTAGCGATCCTGCCTTTCGCACCGACGGTCCTGGGTTCAAATCCCGGAAGGGGCAGATGTTTGTGTGATGAATACGAGCATTTGTACCTGAGTCATGGGTGTTTATATATATTTCTATGAATATTACATATCTATGTATCATATATGTATGTATATCCGTTACCCTAGTATCCATAACAGAAGCCTTATAGTGCTTACTTTGGGCTAGGCTAATTGGTGTGAATAAATATTTATTATATATATATATATATATATATATATATATATATATATCTTAATATTATTATTTGATCTAACTTAAAAGATAGGACAGATTTCATTTTAATTTATAACACAGCAACGCGTGGCCGGGGCAGCTAATATATATATATATTGTATTGACTTAAATGTTGGGACATACTTATCTGCCTATACGATACGCAAGTCGGAAGTTGCCAAGTTTGTAAATTGTGTTCAGTTCACAAGCTTTTGCTTGTGAACAACTTTTGTGTGAAACTTAAGCGCTTTATATAAGAAGTTAATTCTCACATTTCACCTATTTATTATGATACTCTCATCGGATTCGGTCCATTTTTTATTTGGATGATCTAATAGAAATGCAAGATAATTGCTAAAAAAATTAAGAAACTTATAAGAAACATGAATAACTCCGTGTAGTTGAAATATTCGGTAGTGCTGTTTTCTCTAATTTATCAATAACTAAAACGTCTTTGTCAGATGGTGTTACCCATCTATCTGTATTTCAAATGCAACATAATAATTAAATAATGCATCGATTTTTTTCGAATTAAATTTTCTCCAACACATCCAACAACAACATCCCAAAAACGGAATAACGGTTTATGGTTTTGAATATTATAGCAAAGTTTATTTAAATTCAACCACAATATTAATTGAAAAGGGTTTATTTTAAGTCTAAACAAACCGATGGCATTACTTACATGAAATTTACATCGTAAATAAGTTTCAACGCTCGTAAAACGAAGGCAATTCAGCAATTTGCTAGCAAAAATATTGAAGCGTAGGTAACGGTGATATTAAAATTAATGACCTCGAAAATCGCTCGTTTTTAGTTAAACAGCTTAAAACACTTTTTTAGCTCATTAACATTACAATCACCATTTAATTTTCACCATGGATTCATGACATTTCACAATTTACGAAAAATAGAACTAAAAAAGGGTCAATTATGTCCGTGTACTATTTCTGTAATGCAACATCAACCTGACCCGTGTGGAATATATTAAATTTCGCGTTCGCATTTATTAACTTTTTCGCAAAAAATGACAACTTTCATGTTTAAAGTACGGTCACAGCCAGCTGTACACTCCTAAAATGATCTCTATTACAGTTTGCATAAGAGAGATCCAAACTTCAATGTCGGCAAAAGTCACTGATTTCCGGTAATATCAACTATAAATTTAGCTTTATTAGCTAAGCCATCTGAGCTATACTAAAGTATAGTTCAGATGGCTTAGCGTATGTGATAACTATTCATGTCGTAAAACATTGAGCTACAAATATTTAGTGCTCAAAAACTTCTGTTATTATAATCAGCCAAGTTCAAGCAGTACCAAATAAATTACTCTGTAAGTAAGCATTGGTGACGACGCTGTTGATGCGGTCGACGAGAAAGTGCACTTACGACAGTTGACGTCTTCAATATTGCGTATGTCCACGAAACACCATACGAAACACCATATGAGAAGACCATAACCAAATTATTGCTTTGCCCTAGGATATGCACTCTTTTCTGCTGAGCTCTATGTCCTTAATAAATATAAAAACCACAACAAATCAGTTAAACATCTTCGATATCATTTAAAAAGTTATCGCAGCTCCTAATTTAACCGCTAAATAACAAACAATAGTAAAACAGAGACAATATTTATATACATATGGTGAAGCAAGACTCTGTCAGCTATTGATATTTAATATTAAATAGCTTCAATTTCCAATAAATACTATTTACTTTAAGATAATATTAGGATACAAATTAACTTTAAAACTTATGATGAAATTAGAAATTGGCGTAAAGGACATAGCTAGTCAAGAAATACGATGAAGTATCATAAAACATCACAGTCTGTCATTAAGTAAATCTGTCATTCAAAAGTATTAAGTTAAGCACTGCAAATTAAACGCCTCGTAATTCTACCTACATAACGAACCATAAATTATATTAAAAATGCATCATCACGACATCCGTTACTTGTAATCAAGAAACAAAGTGGGTGAAAACTGCTGAATATAAATGTAGTGGCCGAAGATTAATGGATGTACGGAACCCTGTGATGTCAGCAATAACCGCTTCAGTGTCGGATTCCTTTGAATTAATAATGGCTTCCATCATGAAACCTGATAGGTGAAAACACTAAGGTTCAAGCGAGAGGCGTGTCAAAAGTAAGATTGCCTATACAAAAAAGGCATAGAACTATAACAAATCATAAGCTGGAAAGTGTCAAAAAACTGTACAGTAATCTCCTGAAATTTTACAATAAAAACGAGTTTCGCCCAAACGAGGTAACTATAAAAAATCAATAAAAATCAACCCAGAATTACGTTTTAGTAATATGGTTTTAAGTTATTAAAATCAGAATCAACAATTATACCACAACATCCAGAGGCGATTCAATATAACAAATTTCATTTTCTCCATTAGGGTTCAAATTAAAAGAATCTAACCCGCACTGGGCCCGCGTGATGAGTTATAGCTCATTTCCCCAACTGTATTTCAATTTATAGACTCCCATTTAGGTTACCTATAGGCCGATGATAATGATAATGGAAAGCCTACTACATACACTATTTCTTAAAAAAGGAAAGTACTTTTATTAAATCCTATAATGCAGTAGCAGGTAAATATTGTAAAATTTTTAAACACCAATATAACGATAATTTGGTGACATTGCCATTCTTTAGCACATGTTACTAACATTAGTGTTCAACGTATTTCATAACGAATAACATACAGCACAGGAGTTACTAAGGACCGATACCTAGAATATTATTGCCTTACTCTATGCTAGAAGTAAATTTCTATAATATTCATAATAAAAATACTAGGCAATCCCTTCTTACAAACTATTCAGTTTTAAGACATGTCTTTCCTTCATAAAACTTTTAATCATTTAGAGCGCTCTTCGATTTTTCGACTCTTCTACCCAGATACCGAAAACAGAATCTTGGTAATTATTACATTTGACAAAGGAACAAAATTTATAAGCGCCGTATTAGACATATTTTCCTGGAAACTAGCGACATCTGTACACTTGGCGAGATATTTTATAGGTGCAAAAGTGAGCAGGTGTCTTTCCAAACGCCATCTATCGCCATTTTCCGTAACTACAGTTTTTCATAGTATGCTCCAGGAAAATCTCACTAGATAGGAAATTTACATATATTCTCCAGATGGCGCTCCATAAAAAGAGATAATTAAATTTAAGTAACAGCTTTTGGTGTCGTTACAATTGCGACGCATCACAGTGATATGATAACAATATCTGGGTATATTTTAATTATATCATAAAAGTATTTTCTTAATCTTTACTTATGGTTTCTACAAAAATAAAGTTATATGATAAATTTGATCCATTTTAAATTTACTCAGTTAATGGTTTGCCAACCTTATAACCACTACCACCCACCTACGTTATAGAAGCTACCTAGTTTCTCTCCTCTAATTTACCTTTGTTTGAAACAATAGTAGACACCATGCACCTTTGGCTATTGAACGATAGTAATTTTCAACAATTTTCGACCTAAAAATATGTGTAGTCAATATTCCATCCATTAATACCCAATATACCAATCCCGATTCAGTTATCAATTTTTAGACAAGAGCGCTGCTACATTTATAATCAGATTTTTTTTTCTGTACACATTTAAAATGAATGCATTCGAATTTTACAATACAAATACATTGTAAAACCTTTTTAAAGGACGAACGAATAGCTATTAGGCATTTGATGACCCTTTTTTTCAACCTACATTCATCACTGTCATGTTGTTAAATTCTCATCAAAATGTATATATCATTACAACATATCTACGCAGCAGGGAATTTTATACAAGACGACTACCATCTAACAGGCTATGTAATTTATACTAACTTATTAACGACCAGTTAAAAATACTTCTATTTATCTTTTATATAACCATAATTTTAGGGATTAAAATGCTGCAGATATGTATAATATACCTATATGAGAAGTATTCCGATTTTTTTTATTTTTGATTAGATAGAATATTGAATAGAATAAGATGCTTTATTAATTTTCTTTCTTCGTGCAATCTATGTAATGTCGTTCCTCTCGATATTGCGTATTATACTCGATAATGGGCACGCTTTAAAACAATTGCTAGTTGGATTTGTTTTTATATTATATCAAAATTCTGCAGTTGCATATCCTAGTCATCGCTTATACATTATTATATTTGTGTATATGTTAGTTATATACATATATATGTATGTTTTATAATAGTTTTTTTTTTATATATTTTATATATTTGTGTTTTAATTTACACAGCAGATGTAAGTTAAGTAAATAGAGGTACAAAACCAATTCTTACTCTTAGTTCCTCCCCTGATGATGTTTTGATCCTTAAAGACGACACCAAAAAATCTTAAATTATTGTCTCATTTTGGATCGATCTTTACAAAATGTGGCGCAGTCATATAGTTACATAGGTAATTAAATATGCTAATTCATGTATATATATACTCACAATATGTATACGTTTAAAAATTATCATTTAATTTTTTATGATTTTTATGACACTCGAGATTTTAAAAGTCTACTAAGTCATTAACAAGATAAAAATGCAAAAAATTCTTGATACAATTTAATACAATATTATTTAAATAAGTAATACCTCTACTTTAATATTTATTGCTGTTTCTGTACTTACTTCAGTGTAAGCCCCTTATCGTATATAGATTTTCGGGATACTGCCTCACATTCCACTTCATTGAAAAGCTCGTTCCAGTCATAGTCGACGTCTCAAGATAATATTGTTATATTGGATTTGAAAAAAGAACTAATAAAAACCATAAATCTCATACAATATATTTTTGAGTTTGAACAGTAAAAAAAAAATACCTACAGTCAATAGCACGAACGTCATCTTATTAAAAATTATCAAGTTTCTCCGTCTGATTCTTATTGTAAAGTCTCAGCACATAGAGCTAAATATCAATTAAAAACATTTTTTGCTTCTAGTAGCTTGAGGTGCTGTTTACAAGGCAACCAAATTATTTAATTATGTATTGCGTATTTACCTTGGTCATACCTATTATGAGAAAGAAATACAAAAAGAAAGGCAAAGCTGATTTCTCATAGTCAAAAGGACCTTAGTAAGTTCCAAACAGCTGACATGATGCTATATTGTCTTTTGTACTTGTGTCTATGATAGTTAAGTCAGGAAAATAGTCCAATTTTTACTTCTAAAGGTATAACTAATATCTAAATTAAAAATAGATTGCCATATTATAGTTTAACAACAATTAGTAAATTGAAATCAATTACTACAAAGATTCAGTTTGTATATTCTTCACATTTCTTTGTTAAGGGAGAAACAATAGAAAGCAGAGAAGTCTTACATGTAGTTAATTCCATATATAGTACCTAAAAGAACTTACTCTAAGGATAATTGGTCTTTTCATCATCATCTCAGCTGAAATGCTTCCACTGCTGAACGGATCAGCAGTGGACGCATTTTATGCTGGGACCAAGAATATCCTCCATTCTTGTAATTTTACTCTTGGTGAGACTATAATTCAGAAAACAGTTAGTGTTCTACAGAAGGTGTAAGTTATTTGTCTCCAGTGTCACTGTTTTTTATGATTTTAATTAACTAAAAGCAAGGGTAATGCGACGAAGTTTGGAACGACTTTAAATTAATATTTGCTTATGAATAGCTCCGTTTCAAAAGGCATTATAGCCCTTCTCTGACACCATAACTTCGGCCAGTATTTAAAAATCAATAATACTATTACAAATCGTTTTCTTGTTAATTTTTAAACTCATTGTCAGTAAAAATATTACAATATCATTTTTCAAATAAAAATCAGTGCTCACAAGTGATTGTCACTAGGACTATTTTGTCTCTGGGTCAACGCAGATGTATAAAGGTGCGCGCACAAAGCGACGAAACAACTAGGTGACATTACATATATTTCTATAGACTGACGAATGGTGGCACGAGGCACGGTAAAAAAGTCACCCATCCGCGCAGGCTCATATGCTAGATAAAACCTCGAAAACCTCGCCCTCGACTCGCCCCATAGTAACCCGTGGAAAAAGATTTTTCCTATCCAGAACTAAATTGGTCACAAAACTAATTGTGTAAAAACGGTATCCTTTTAAAGTTCTCGCTTTTTAAACCTATTTAAAGCTGCTTAGAATTAGATATTAATACAGAGTTAACATAGCTCAGTGGACAAGTAAAAACCACTTTAAAAATAAAAGTCATTTATTAACTTGACACTCAAAGAAACACTACTTGTTTTTTGAAGTAATTTGACATTATTAATAAAAATTAACACGATAAAAATATTTTTGATAAAACAAAACTAAATTATATAAACTCTTCCAAAAAAAAGGCTGGCAAAGTCCTCAGTGACCATAGGGCACCTAACTAATAACAGGTTCAAAATATGCTTACAGTTTCCGTATAAAAGAAGCAAACAGATGAAAAGAATTACTGATATTATATATAATTTTGAATCAGCACAGGTATAGATCCAAATAATTTTTTATTTATTAGATGAAAACATTGACTAAATGCCGAAGTAAGTTATCCGACAGAGATCATTATTAGAGTCCATTTTGCAGCTTTCGGGTCATCGCTTCTGAGAACAGTATAATTGTATCATTTTAATTGTTTTCACCCAAAGTTAACCTAAATTTAAACGTGTAAAGTTCCCATTCCTATTTATTTTAATTGTAATTATAATGGACTTTGCCCAAAAAGTTTAGATAATTTTTGGTGTGCCCCGATTTTATGTTGAGTCGTTCTCATTTACAATTGAATGCTTGTTTGCTAGTCCATATCTATCTACCTATCCGCTAGTCCCAGCTAAATAAATGGATAATAACTGAAATATCTCAAAAAGTCAAATTCAATAGAAGGGGAGCTTTTAATTCATACGTCATAATTAATGATATTAAAGCTTCATTTAACATTCATTTTCAAAATGAATAATTAATTAACTAAACACACTATCTCTCGCGTTATCGTTGTTGTAAAAATCATGACATTAAATCCCACCGACCTCACCAACCAGAAAACTTATTTAACTGCAACGAGCTAAATAATTTCCGAAATCCATATTTTAATTATGTTCGAAGTTTGTCGAAAAATTTTAACATCTCTTTGTAGTCGTATAGTTGCACATTATATATTTTTTACTAAGCAACTACAATCTATTGAAGGATATGTATGATTTCATGTTATATTTAAATAAAAACCATAATTTATTAAACCACAAATGAATTTGATTTTATAATTTTCTCATCTGATTTCCTTTTATTTTTTCATTTTTATTCTTAAGATTTTTAATTGTTTTTACGTTTTCCTTATTGATTGTTTTTATTTTATTTTCATGCCACATCAAGAAATCGTTTAATGTAAAGCCTCTCATTTAAATTACAAAGTACTATTCTACCAACAATTGAATCCGTAGGATTTAGAATTTTGCCCCTGAGACCTTTTTGTAAACTAAAGAGTACCTATCCCATGTGGTGAGGTATGTGTCAGGTAGAGTATGATTTTTTTTTTTTAATTTTTTTTAAATTTCTTATTTATTAAAGATCGGGTAAACTGTTTCATAGTTTTATACCAATGTTTTTCAAATTGGGGCTATTGTTATTGTAAACGTTATTGCATCCTAGTGTCAGGGCTAGAGATACCTATTACCTAGGAGCAAGAACTGAGAGAAAAAGTAATCAGAAAGAAAGAGTGACAGAATGACAGAAAAGAAAGAGAACGAATAAAGGAAAGAATAAAAAGGAATGTTGCTTCATTTGAAGCCTGAATTCGTTGTATACTAAGATTTCTAAAGTTTTGTACGATTATAATGTAATGTTATAAAGATTTTAGTTTTAATGTTATCCATTTATTTAGTATATTTGATTTTAGTTTAAATTTTATTGTTATTCATTTATTTTAGTATATTTGCTTCTGAGTTTACAATATTTAATTATTTGGAGTTTACTGTTTTTCATGAGCGTTGGTGTTAAAATTTTATTTTATTGTTATTATGAGATGTGTGTTTTACCACAGCAGTTATTGGGGTTGGTTGTTGTCATAGCCATAATCAACTTTTGCATCGATACGGCGCTGCATAGCCCTAACTCTGGGGCACATGTTTGAAAATACTGAGTGTTTGGTGTCTTGCAGGGTTTTAAATCTGTTGTTGTGGGTTTCGCAATTGATACATATAGGAGCTTCATTTTTTAAAGGGCAGGTTTCGTCGGTGTGTGAATTGTTACCACAGTGTCCGCAGCGCCGTTCACTCTTGCAGTGGGTCAGTGTATGCCCAAAACCCTGGCAGCCGCGGCACTGTTTAAAAGGGGAGAAGTTGTCTACATGGACTCTCTGGAAGTCAATTTTTATGCGGACCAGACCAATCAGTAACCTCCAAACAGGTGGTGAAACAGAGAGGACCGCGTTATATAGGCTAGGGTTTCTGTTTCTTCTGGTGAATCGAAGGCTTATATCAGACTCAGTGAAGTTTCCTAGTTCGGTATTGTGTTGGAGTATGTTAGAAACCAGTTCTTCTTTATTGGTGTCGGAAGTGATGCCCTTGACTATCACCATTGGTTTTAGTTTTCTTTCTTCTACCGCTGCCACCCCAAGAGAAGAGGGGGCGTTGTTAATCCTATTAAGGGCGTCCCTCATGTCGGAGATGGTGTCAAATTCGACTTTTGTTTTGCCTCTAGATAGGTTAACGACTTTGGCAGCGGTGTACTGAGTCTCTTTATGATCGATTATTTGCTTGAGAGCCTTTACTGTTTGCTCGCGGGGGGCCCCCTCAGCGTTACTGGTAACAATTAGTGCCGGTCGTGGGGGGTCCGGTGTGCGGCGTTGTAAAGGTCTTTTTCGGGTAGCGACCATCTGTGCGTAAGAAGGACTCGGTGTTGTCGTTGTAACATTGTGAGGGCGCGATTGATTCACCCTTCCTAATTCTGTCCTGACTGTCTGTTGGACAATTTGCTTGATGTCGTCGGAGGTAATGGTGGGATTACAGCACCGGTGCTGTGCCGGAGGTTGTTGTTTGTCGGGTTGATTAAAGTTGGTATTAAAGTTTTTGAAAGCCTCGATTACAGTGTCCAGGCCTTTCAATACGCAGTCTATTGCTTCTGTCCTATTTTCGCGCGTAACACTGTTAGCGCTTAGTAAGACAGTTGGGACTTTGGAAAGAGAGGTGTATATGTCGAGCAATGTGTCTTTAAGAGGGTTGTTCTGCCAGTCCGGATACATCACCTCCAAAGCCGGGGCTGAGCTATTAGAAGCCGCTTTGCTTTTGGATTTTTTGTTTTTTTTGGGTTGGGATGCAGGTTTGCTTTGAATGCCTGACGGAGCTGTTTGTAAGGTTTGTGGGTGTGATGATGGGTTTTCAAATGTTATTGAGTCTTCGTATACTGAGGGCTCTTGTGGGGATGCAATCCGTGGAGTCTGGTATGATATGGAATCATCATAGTGCAGGGGTTCATGAAATGAGTTGGAAGGGTTGATAATTTCGTCGAAATCATCGGACTCTGGGTCGCCAATATAATCAAGCATGGCTCTATCATTAGCGCTAAGCGATTGGGGATCCATACTTGACACGATTTGAAATTATATAATGAAAGAGAAATATTAAATTTAAATATTAATTTTACAAATTTTAAAGAAATTAAATTATTCAAACTAATTTATCTTAAAAACTATAATATTTACAACAAAGATGTACTGAACTAATACCTATATTTAAAAGCTTAAAAACTAACTAAAACGATAAATATGAAGGTTGGTAAACTCGTATATGCGGAGTTTTATATGATTTTAAATTTTGAATTTTTAAGTAAAAAACAACAAAAGTACGATGATCGATAAAAAAATTATTTACAAGTGGAATAAATTGGTGCAAAGTTATATTGTAATACTAAAAGAGAGCTACTCAAAGAATTAAACAAAATGAAAATATCTATTATGGATGTCAGAATATAAGGTTTTCTATTTTGGTTGAAATTTGGTGTGTTTAGGTTGATATTTAGGACTTATTTTCTCCGAAATTAAACAAAATCGGAAAAATAGTTACTAAGATAAAAGTTGGGTTTTAATAAGCTCTTTAAAATAAAACTATAAATTTGAAGTTTAATTGGGTAGAGCATGATTATACATAATAAGTATGTTCTATGTAAGTGCCGATTAGAAAACAAGCTTCATCCATACTATTTTATAATCTTAGAAGTTTATACTTATGTTTTCTAAAAATATGTATTTTAAAAAAATATATCTCAATTTACTTTCAGCACACGTTTAGGAAACTTGAACATGCAAACATTAATTTTGCAATCAAACCCTATTGCCAAGCAAAGTGTCAAGATGAGGGATTACCTACATACATCTCTGCTATGACACTTATTTATGCGGGAAAGAATGCTTGCCTACCAAGTCACCGTGAATCTGACTGTTGTATAAATTATCAACACTACCATGGGAACTAGAACTTTGTGAGAATTCGATTAGTGATAAAATAAAAGTAGTACACATCACTTCTAACTTAAGCAATTTCACTGATGTATTCCACAAAAGAACTAAAGTATAACGTTGATTTTATGTTGGCCTTGAAACAACCACAAGCCAACAATTTGAAACAGCGAAGAAAACTGAGGCCCGCATTACCTCAGTGAACTAAAATAGAATACCGCAATCGCATTGTTGTCTTTGAAATTCACGACTTAATATTGATTTTACTATTTATGATATTCACACGTATAAGTATATTCTCATTTTGTTTGTGCTAAAATAATAATAAGCTTAAATAGTAACCGTAATTTATGGATTCCAAAATATCTTATTGTGTTCGCGAATTTATACGATAGAAGAAAGAGTAATCATTTTAGTCACCTTGTGGAACGGCCTTCATACGGGATACACTATAATTTACGCAAACTGAATTAGTCACACTGTTTGTTCAATTTGCAAAATAATATATACCACTGTCTATTTTAATGCCAATATGAATTTCTTAGAGCGTCGATTTCTAGTTCCTTTACACCTAATAACTATAAATACTAGACCATTCGTTGACCCTTTTAAACTCTAATTAAACCGGCGTCTCAAAATAATTAATGTAAGATATTTCAAGATTAAGATAGTAAATTATAGCCATTGTCTGTACGGAATTGATGTTTCTGGGTTCGACATTATTAACGATGAATTGTTAATTTCACTGTTAATTATCTTTAATTCTTATTGTAAATAACATGACGTTTCAAAACAATATTTTATTACAATTCGCTATTCAAATTTTCGCTATATTTTGTGAGAAAGTTCAAGACGCCTTATAACTCTCCGATAACATATTTAAAAATAAGTAGCGATTAGTAAAATAAAACTATGTAGCTTACTTCCGCAAAACTCAAGCAGTGTGCACCGCCCGCCCGCCCGCAAATAAATTAAGGAACCGCAGACACCGGCACCTTCACCAACTACTCTACACGTGCAATAACTAGCACTAAGTGATATGGAGTGATACGAACTTAGTGCTCGTTATTGCACAATCTAACAGGTCCTGATGATGCTCCGTGTGGGGGCGAAACACGTGTAGACTAGTTGGTGAAGGTACCGGTGTCTGCGGTTCCTGCATTTATTTGCGGGCGGACGGTGCACACTGCTTGAGTTTTGCGGAAGTAAGCTACATATTTTTATTTTACTAATGGATATGGACTTCGTCCAAGTAACGCCTGATTTTATCAAATAATAAATAGCGAAGCAACCAAATCGGTAGGTTCAAAAAATTTTTTGTTACCTAGTATTAATACGCAACAATTAACACTCAATCATTTCTTCCGTGACGATGGAGCACGCAACTGCGCCGAAATATCGGAGCCTTAAAAATAAAAATATTATTATAATACCGTTTCAAATAATATTAGTTAGTTAATGACAGTCAAAGTTTAAAACAATATATATTTGCTTAATAATTTTATTGCATTTAGTAACGACACAAATTATTATAATTTTTACATTTACTTTCGATGCATATGAAAATGAGACATAGGACTAAATAGTTCTAAAGATTCTTGGTGTGGGATTAGCTCTTAATAATTATATCATTATTATTATCAAAAATAACAACGCGCTTTACGTATCTTGCATGTATATTATAAAGAAAAACATCGAACATTATTAAATTTACCAATAGATTTAGCACTCTTTATATCTTTTAAATGTATATAAATTTAATTTCATAGATTTTTTATCATTATAAAAAACTTATTAGCTTTGCTTGACGACATATCACATTTTTCTAATATATTACATAGTAACAAATCTGAGCCTTTTTCATTAAATACCAAAGTTGAAACCTAAAAGACGCTTACAAAATATTATATGTCATATTTTGATGTCAATACATTAAATTATGATTTTAAAAGCGAATATGGTTAATAACAATAAGCTCAAAACCTTGCGAAATAAACAAGCGGTTGTTTAAAATTCTTATCTGTTCTGAAGTAATCTTTCGTGTCTGGAGGCTGAAACCAGATTTCAACAATCCATATACATGTTTAATTTCCATTACTGGATAAAAACGAATCAGTTTGACACATTTTACTTCACATTAAAAATTTGACGATAACACACCCGACCTGAAAACAACTGATTACGTGTAACTTAATTATGGAGCGTCGACGGGAAAAAAGGCATTCCTATTATAAGAAAAAAATGTCGTTGAGTGTCGATTTAAAAAATGTAGTAGAATCGTATTATGTACAACTAATACTCGATACAATACACACAATCAATATATCAGCATTACTTTAGGAAATAAACGTTAATATTTGATACTTTACACCTATACGTAAATAAATAATTTAGAAGAAGGGTCAGGCTTATCCATTTTAATTATGTAAAATCAATCGATGTAAAATTACATGTTTTACGTATACTGTTCATACTTTTGTTAGTTCCTTTGCTTCAACTATAACTATCAACAATTCAGTAGCAAAATAAAATACCCCAGCAGTTCTCGCCTAAAACACAGAATAACATATCGCAGACACAATGAAAAACATATAAAAGGGACTTTATTGTTATTTCACTTGATATTAACCAACATACTTTTTATTTATAAAGTTAATTGATCTGATTAATGCTCACAGCACACATTTTGGGAAGCTACGTTACAAGTGTTTGTCTGAGGCCAATATAGAGTATGTAATCACTATGGAGGCCAATTACCGTCACTGTTAGTGTGTAAATTGAGGTCAAGAGTGTCGTTTTTATTTTAATACTTTTAGCTCGAACTAAAGCCAAATAATGTTAACTGATAGAACAAAACTAAATATAGCTATATTCATTTGAGTTTCACATAGTTTTTACGGTCAAAGTATATTATGATCGTAGATTCATAGAAACTCACATCTTTTTGTATAGATATTTAAATGAACGTGTAGCTATTTATAAATTGGAGAACCTATCAGAGAGAAAGTTAAGCAGCTATAAGCTTCAACTTTACGTTTTGGGACCGGGATTGTGCGAAATACGACCTCCACAATTCAAGATCAAATGTATTTTTGCTAATAGATTCGAGTAAAATGACATTTCACATTACCTCGATCCATATTTAAAATATTAATCCTGTGAAGTAGAGTTTTTAAAGAAGAATAAAATTAGTGATAAATTCGTTTTATTCTAAGCAATTTTACGATGTTTTAGTGTACCAAATTAACATCTAAAAAAAAAACACACCTCATTGTAATTAAGGCATAGGAGTTGATAGTATGGAATGTAAAATAAATAAAATATAAGCTTCTTTGCAAGAAATTTCAAATAGGACAAAATAAATATAGTTTTCAAGAAAAATAGAATACAAAGTTGCTGCAAAGAAATTATATGAATATCCCTGAGAAATTCCTAAGAAAATGTTTTAGAATATACGATCGCTTCGCGATAAGGGACGAAATAGTTCACTATTTCCAATTTATATGAACTATTTTATATGATAAAATATTCTTTAGCATATATTTGCTGAAATCAGTTTCCCTGAAATAACAAGAATTTCCAATATAACTTCACAATTATTACACAATGACTGTACAACTCCGATCAACAGCACAATATGGAAAGTAACACAAAAGACAGCAATCGGTAAACATTGATCAATTTGGGTTACGAATCTCCACAGTTCGGCTTGATTAAACGATGTAAAGGGTTCGTTTAGACTATAAAAACATGCAACAATTGGTTCGTTCACTGTATTGAAAAGGGAACTGAAACGGTAAAAGATATGTGTTATTTTGGTTACTAAATATTATCCCTAAGGCCATAATACCTATGGACGAAAAGCCTAATTTGAAAATACATAATGGTCTTTCCACCTAAACGTTGTTTGACCTATGTTTACACATGCCTTAGTTTAAATAACCTAATGGACGAGGTACCTCATGGTCGATTAACCTAATAGAAAGTTAATCTAATGGACGATGAAAATTGGCTGTGACAGACGAATGTAACAGAAATAAGCATTCATTGATTACCTACATTATATCTTTTATTTCTACCGTTTGGTGCAACATAACAAAGTTTTATCTAATTTGGTATTATATATCCCATCAAAAACAATACTTGTCAAAAAAACCAAGTCTCGCAACTCAGTTTTTCTACGGTAAAAAATTGTGAGATCCATGTAATACCAAGTCGGTTATTAATTTATTCAGTCCCTACTTAAGCGAATTTCCGTCTTAATACGTCCAGTCTGTCCAGTGGTCTTAGGGTCTTAGGGACTGGACGTATTAAGACAGAAATTCGCTTACGTAGGGACTGAATAAATTAATAACCGACTTGGTATTACATGGATCTCACAATTTTTTACCGTAGAAAAACTGAGTTGCGAGACTTGGTTTTTTTGACAAGTATTGTTTTTGATGGGATCTCATTGCTTTTTGTATTTTTTTTAGTTTTTCCTTGATTCATACACCAAACACTATTTATATTCCAAATTTGAAGCTTCTAGGTCTGCTAGAAGTGTCTTAGAATTTTGATGATCGGTGAGTCAGTGAGTGACAAAATTAAGAAATTTGACCCGTTATAATTCTTAAACTACTAGTTCAAATTTGATGAAATTTGAAATATACCGTGTCTTTACAATGCTTGCATGGTTACTGAAAATTAAGTGTTCTAGTTTTATCCACAGCGAAGTTACAGGGGGTCGAAAATGGCCTGAATTGCTTCGAGAAAAGGATGGTACGTCCGTGCCGCTTTTTTGCTCGACTTGGCGGGGGCACTACCGTGCCCCCAGATGTTGTTTAAATAATAATACCTTAATATTCCAGTCATCCTGGCTCAAAAATGGAAATATTTCACTTTTTTTTCCCGGTAACGGGTTTTTCACTATACTTATGTATTTTTCGCCGCTGATTACGATGGTGAGGTCCAAATCTGTCCAAAACCTGTGCTAAAAAAGTTATGGACATTTTTGGACACAAAACTAGCGAAAAATGAGTTTTTGGGAAATAACTCGAAAAATAAGCATTTATCGAAAATAAACCCAATAGAAAAAAATTGTTTTAATACAATTTCCCATCGCTATTTCCCATCAATAACAATTAATTTCAGGTACTGGGCCCAGAGATATGGCCAACTTCGTACGTTTTTGGCGGTTTTGGAAAATTACGTTTATCTGGCACATTTTTTTTTCTTTCAAGGCACACTATCAGCCAAAGAGTAGTGTTTTATACGTTCTTTGGTCTCGCTATTGATTTTATTGATTGATTGAACCTCACTTCTCACGCCAAATTCGCCCATTTACAAAAATCCGTAAAATGACGATTTTGAGCAAAAAAACTGGTTGGTTGCCTGTAAAGTCGGTATACGGGCGGAAGTTTTACGTGACAACGACTTTGAGTGGTAAAATAATTTTAATGTGAATATTCATTCGTATAGTAGGAAGAAGGATGAAATAATAGTAACAATTTAAAACATTTATTTATACAAAGAATTATATTTAAAACATTAATTTATAGGCACGCGTCCCTTCCACTTTTTATGTCTGTCTCTCTCGCTCTTAGGCGGGCTAACCATGCCCGAGTGGAAGGGACGCGTGCCTCTCACTCGCTCTCATTGTAAGCGCATAACGTGAGCGGAGCGTAACGCAGTTTCTTGAAGTGTCACCCGGCAAACCAATTTATAAGACGTTGTCACGTCAAAAATTAAGCTATCCAAAAATTCAATATTCTGTCCATTGGTTTTGATGCTTACCACCTACAATCCAAAATTGGATCATTTTGGACCGCTAGAAAATTTTGAAGACACATTTTTAAATTTTGGGCCCAATCCAAATTAGGTAATTTTTGAGGTTAGGAAAGTCTGAGTGGACCCAAATTGCACATATCATTAAAATGCTCAAAAATAAAGGATTTTACCAAAGGATATTTTTTTATCTGTGCAGGCATTACAACAAAACTCGAAAAATGTGTTTTGGGCCCTACAGGGTCCATTTTGGCCCTTATCGAGACAAACCCTTCGCGACATGGAAGATGACCCTTTTAAATAGCTGGGATTGAACCTTCAAACTCCCATAGATCTTTTGGCCAAAATTATCGACTAATTACCAAAAAATATTTTCCGCGATTTCTCACTTATTTTTCCATTGTACACAAAAGGTTTTATTTTACCACGTTTTTCTTATCTCACTTTTCTTATTTGTTTGTCTATCCGGGCAAAATCTTGCAACTTAAATTTGAGGCACTTTCCGATAAGCTAGAAAGCTGAAACTTTCAGGATAGTTCAGAACCCGATGACAATGCACTCTAAAGCAACTTTCAACTTTCCAGATGCACTTTCAGGTCCACTTTCGGCAACTTTCACTTTTGTATGGGGCTTATCCGATTGTTGCGTAACACATGGTTACTTCGTTATTTAATAATTAAAAAGAATAAAATAATTATACTAGATTTAAAAAATCTAAAAATCCCACGTTTTTCAATGTCCTAAAAAGAATAAAATAACCCTGCGGGGCAAAGCGAGGGGCCACTCAAAACGTGGGGACGCATCTTTACAAAAAAAAAAAAAAATATTCGGCATCAATGCATGTCATTCATCTCTTTAAAATCTCCTCTTAGTAATATGCGCCCCCACGTTTTGAGTGGCCCCTCGCTTTGCCCCGCAGGGTTATTTTATTCTTTTTAGGACATTGAAAAACGTGGGATTTTTAGATTTTTTAAATCTAGTATAATTATTTAGTTTCAAATTGGGCCTAAAATTATTATATATCAATCAGGAATTGAAAAAATTAAAAAATCAAGCAGTAAAAAATTCCTTTAAAAAAAATACGTGTATTCTGAATACCGTTGTGTCAATTATGTGTCCAATTTGAAGGTGTCGACGATAATTCTGGTAAAAGTGCGGAAAAAAAAATCATGTAATATGCCAGGATGACTGGCCTTTATGTTGAATAAGCAAATACAATAAACAAAAGAAAAACATGCGTTAGGTCTTATGAAATTAGGATTTTTTTACGTAACTGTTATAGCATATATATAATAAATAACTTGATTCCATGAAACCTTTTAACGAACAAAAGTATTTGAGAAATATATATCAGGCTCACTTACTGCGATTTTATTCACTAAAATCGGTAAAAACCTCGGTTGCCTATATCAGATAGCGTCTGTACCGGTTTGCCAGGAGATTGAATCCCGAATTTTAATGATAAAATTGATCACTTTGACGTATACACAGTTAATTTAATAAATACTATAGAAACAGCTAGCACTATATCTTTCTTTTTATAATTTAAATAATCTTAAGTTTACGATTTCAACTCGTTTATCTCAATTCATGAAATTTAATATGAAAAATATATGATTGAAGCAATCTTCCTAATCATTTTAATTTATCACAATTAACATCATTTATTTTATACTAATCGCTTCTTAGCAACACTTACTTAGAAACAGATCTTTGCTTACATTTCATTGTTAAATTTTGAGAGAAAATTACGGCTATCTTTTGTTTTAATGATTGTTGACTGGAATTTCTCGTTTGTCTTTCATTAATCAGTCTTTCACTGTGCTAATTGTAGACCACAGGTAAAAATAAAAGTTGTGAACCAGCAGGGTAACAGTACCACTTTTTTACGAATAATATAGAGCAAAATTGCTTAACCCTCGCGAGAAACGATAGCAGTTGAAAAATAGAAGAATATTACATTTTACGGGTACAAATATATCCTACGATAATCCCAATGGCAAACTATAGGAACTGTCGCCTTTGAAGTAGCTTCGAATAATAAATAATCCAAAAAGATAATTAAAATACAAAAGTATCGAGTGGGTAACTGGATAAACACCACGAATGGATGACATTTCTTATTCTGTGCGAAAGTTATCACTGATATTTATATTTCTGTAAAGAGATCAGATAGGCAGATTATGATAATGATTTCTAAGATTGCATTTGGCACTGTCACCAGCCTTCAAATAACACGGAGTTGAATTTGATTTGCAGTGTAGCATAAATTAAATATTATTGGATAAAGGGATTAGTACTCAAACTAAACTTTATAACCCATTTATTGTGGAATTGTTCTTCTCCAGTTTAATTCGGATGGCTAGGCCGCGTCATGCCGAATTGTAAATTATGATAACATTCTTAACATTCTTTGATTTCCAATTAGCTCTATACCTTGTCATAACGCTAATATGTTAACCTGCTTTCAATAAATGACTATTGTTATATTTTTATTACTTTATTTATTAAAGCAATTAACTGTTACATCTAAAGAAATTATTATAAGAAGAAATTCATCTGCCTCAGGCGTCAGGCGGGAATTTTGACATTACAATTTTATCTTTATTATTTAATTAAAGTGTTGTAGTCTCATTTAAATAATAAAATACAAAAACAAATTATTTAACTGGTGTCAGTTTGCACATATCTTTAAAATGTTTGGGGAATAAATACTTATGATAGGAAATCGCCACGTTAATAAAAATAAATTACAGCGATTACTATTATGTTAGTTATTGTAATAATTTACACTTTCCTCCTGTGTATGCTGACTTAATTTATTGGATATACTAGGCGATGCAGACGCTAAGCATGAAGCTACGCTGGCACCATATATTCAAGCGGCGCGTAATACCTAAAAACAGAAAAAAAAAATTGTCTCGATGGGAATTTTTGCGAATTTCGAAATTCGGGATCCGTCACAATCTGGGCCTAAACCTGTTGATTCGATTCCACACAAAAAATATTAAAATCGGTTAACAACTCAGAAAGTTATGGCGTAACAGACATTGCACCATTGAAGCTGATCCATGGGAACTTCGCTCGCTCCGCTCCAATAAGATAAAATACTGTGTTTATTTAAATCGGTATAAAAATTGTTCATAAGATCTAGAAAGCTCAATTGGAAGCGCTCTCTAGACAGAGCACGGAGAGCGAAAGATTTTAGGTCCCGCCTGACCTTTGACACAAGGTGATTGTTTTCTATTAAAAATTCTTTAGAAAATTATGATGTTCTTTCCATACCATACCAATACCATGTCTATGATAGATATGGTATTGATATAGTATGCAAAGTAAAAAAAAAAGTAGTGAAACGTTATTCGGCTGTCTTATTTCAAAGTGAATAATAGGGGTACAAATATATGAAATTGCCATTTTGACGTACTGGCCACTTTGAATTAAATTATATTTGCATGGTGTGATATTTCAAGATAAAACATTTTCACAAGATAAAGACAACAGTCTAAATTTAAAAAATATGACAATCGGTTATTTACTTATCGCTTTTACATTCGACTTTAAACGTAAAGATGAATACATCAAAAATTAGAGTGATTTTTGATGTATTCATACCATATCTATCATAGACATGGTATTGGTATGGTATGGAAAGAACATCATAATTTTCTAAAGAATTTTTAATAGAAAACAATCACCTTGTGTCAAAGGTCAGGCGGGACCTAAAATCTTTCGCTCTCCGTGCTCTGTCTAGAGAGCGCTTCCAATTGAGCTTTCTAGATCTTATGAACAATTTTTATACCGATTTAAATAAACACAGTATTTTATCTTATTGGAGCGGAGCGAGCGAAGTTCCCATGGATCAGCTTCAATGGTGCAATGTCTGTTACGCCATAACTTTCTGAGTTCTTAACCGATTTTAATATTTTTTGTGTGGAATCGAATCAACAGGTTTAGGCCCAGATTGTGACGGATCCCGAATTTCGAAATTCGCAAAAATTCCCATCGAGACAATTTTTTTTTTCTTTTTTTAGGTATTACGCGCCGCTTGAATATATGGTGCCAGCGTAGCTTCATGCTTAGCGTCTGCATCGCCTAGTATATCCAATAAATTAAGTGAGCATACACAGGAGGAAAGTGTAAATTATTACAATAACTAACATAATAGTAATCGCTGTAATTTATTTTTATTAACGTGGCGATTTCCTATCATAAGTATTTATTCCCCAAACATTTTAAAGATATGTGCAAACTGACACCAGTTAAATAATTTGTTTTTGTATTTTATTATTTAAATGAGACTACAACACTTTAATTAAATAATAAAGATAAAATTGTAATGTCAAAATTCCCGCCTGACGCCTGAGGCAGATGAATTTCTTCTTATAATAATTTCTTTAGATGTAACAGTTAATTGCTTTAATAAATAAAGTAATAAAAATATAACAATAGTCATTTATTGAAAGCAGGTTAACATATTAGCGTTATGACAAGGTATAGAGCTAATTGGAAATCAAAGAATGTTAAGAATGTTATCATAATTTACAATTCGGCATGACGCGGCCTAGCCATCCGAATTAAACTGGAGAAGAACAATTCCACAATAAATGGGTTATAAAGTTTAGTTTGAGTACTAATCCCTTTATCCAATAATATTTAATTTATGCTACACTGCAAATCAAATTCAACTCCGTGTTATTTGAAGGCTGGTGACAGTGCCAAATGCAATCTTAGAAATCATTATCATAATCTGCCTATCTGATCACTTTACAGAAATATAAATATCAGTGATAACTTTCGCACAGAATAAGAAATGTCATCCATTCGTGGTGTTTATCCAGTTACCCACTCGATACTTTTGTATTTTAATTATCTTTTTGGATTATTTATTATTCGAAGCTACTTCAAAGGCGACAGTTCCTATAGTTTGCCATTGGGATTATCGTAGGATATATTTGTACCCGTAAAATGTAATATTCTTCTATTTTTCAACTGCTATCGTTTCTCGCGAGGGTTAAGCAATTTTGCTCTATATTATTCGTAAAAAAGTGGTACTTTCTGAGCCCTGCAAAACAGTATTACTTTAACTAATGGCCTGTGAACTAGCCTTGCTGACTTTTGTCGACTGACTTCCTTTTGAATTTAATTAAAGTCTCAAGAAGGGATACAGATATTTAGCTGTATGCATGATATGCATATCCTCAATCCTCAAGGGATATGGTTTTTTGTTGATCAAATTTTCAGTATGTTTTGTTAGTTTTCTAGTGTGATTTATAAAGCAGCATTAAATACCTTCTACACGGAACATCCCATTTTACTGACGTTATTACTATATGTCCAAATATGATTAAAAAGATATTCACTGTTACCCTGCTGGTTCACAACTTTTATTTTTACCTGTGGTCTACAATTAGCACAGTGAAAGACTGATTAATGAAAGACAAACGAGAAATTCCAGTCAACAATCATTAAAACAAAAGATAGCCGTAATTTTCTCTCAAAATTTAACAATGAAATGTAAGCAAAGATCTGTTTCTAAGTAAGTGTTGCTAAGAAGCGATTAGTATAAAATAAATGATGTTAATTGTGATAAATTAAAATGATTAGGAAGATTGCTTCAATCATATATTTTTCATATTAAATTTCATGAATTGAGATAAACGAGTTGAAATCGTAAACTTAAGATTATTTAAATTATAAAAAGAAAGATATAGTGCTAGCTGTTTCTATAGTATTTATTAAATTAACTGTGTATACGTCAAAGTGATCAATTTTATCATTAAAATTCGGGATTCAATCTCCTGGCAAACCGGTACAGACGCTATCTGATATAGGCAACCGAGGGTTTTACCGATTTTAGTGAATAAAATCGCAGTAAGTGAGCCTGATATATATTTCTCAAATACTTTTGTTCGTTAAAAGGTTTCATGGAATCAAGTTATTTATTATATATATGCTATATATATGTTATTTACTTATCGCTTTTACATTCGACTTTAAACGTAAAGATGAATACATCAAAAATTAGAGTGATTTTTGAATACGAATTCCGACGTGGAACTTATGCAGCAAAACAGCTCTAAATACCAATGCTGTGTTTCAAGAAGACTATTGTTCGCACCATGCGTGTTTGGTTTAAACGCTTCCTTATTGAAAACTGGTTTAAAGAATGTACAACTAGGAAGACTTGCGACTAAGGTAAATAACAACAAATAAAGCGATGGTGAAAGTCGATCCGTGTCCAGCAATCAAGGAATTAGCGGCATGGTTTGAAGTAAGCGTACTTACAATATTGACCCATTTGCAACAAAGCAATAAAACGAAAAAACTTGAAAAATATTTGCCTCGTGATTTGACTTAGGCGCAAAAAAGTATTACATATTATTATTATTATGATCCATAGCCAGAAGCCGAATCACGACATTCGCAGCTAGCTAACCAGCAGTGTTCAAATGTTTTAGAAGCTCTGGGCGAAAATTACCCAGCAGTTCCCTTGCTTGGGATTGTAGTTATGTGAAATTGTTTTAATATTTATTGTTAATATTTAAATATATTCGAATCAAATGGAAAATATAAAAATAAATCCTGAAATAAATATCATGTGTTAGATCATATGTTGTTCTACACCATATTCTCATATCATGTCCTATTTTTTGCTTTTATACTGAGACAGGGTCCTTTTTGGCCTCAGACACACCATATTTGTATTTCTTTTTTTTAAAGTTGTAACTCTTTTTAAGTATATACATATGTCGTTGTTGTGTGTTTGAGTCCCAAATAAATGTTTTTCTTTCTTTTTTTTCCAAAAAAAGGCTAAGGTGAAAATCACTCTTTTGTTTATTGCTCTCAGCACTTACACAAATTCCATGGTGTATATACTCGTAAAATACCTGCTTATTTTATACTACGATGACTTACTGCGTCAATTTGGAAAAGTTATACAAATAGAATGGATTAAGTTGGAACAAAACAAAGTATGGCTCCTAATCTTCGATTCGACCCGACCCTAACAATGTAACACGATTTCATTCACAACACTTAATGGCGTCTTTATATGTTTCCCAAGCACTTCCACAGCCATCTGCGCTCAACATAAATAAAGGTACCGCTCTGAAATCTGAATTCCAAATGTATCAGTCCTTTTCTTAACTCCAAGTGCTTCGGAAAACGAAATATTTTGCATTAAAACCTACATGAAAGTTTATAAAGGAGATTCTTAGAATTGCAACTACCAAGGCAATAAGGACTTCAGTTGATACGTCAGATTAAATCCAAACGAACGGAGTTCGATCCTCGCTGATGTACTCGGTACACAAGCAATTAATTCAATGCGATTGACAGGAATATTATTAATCTGTTATTGATATTTTTTACAGAATATTAAGCTTCGTGATTGTTATTATTGTTTAAAAAATTCGTTCCGTTTTTCTACCTATATATCAGTCAATACTCGTAATTATGTTTTGTGCACGACTTTAGCCAAGAAAGTTTTTCTGCGAACAATCAAAAGTTTTGATAGCTGCAGAAACAGTTACAAAGGTATTTCATTAGAGATCATTTTCTTTGAGATACGATCACTAAATTAAATAAGTCTGGACATCAAAGGTAAAAATCAGTAAACACAACATTTCCCAATAATAATTAGACGTTATACAAAATTAGCTTTATTATTAAGTTTCACGTAAGAAATAGAAATAATCAAATGCAAGGCATTTTAAATATTATATGCTTATGAAGATCCTACACAAGAAGATACAAAAAAAAAACGGGTTGCACTCCGGGAGTGCCGGCAGAAGTGAAAACATGAACATTAATGATTGTGCATTTTTGATATTTTGGAATGGTGAGGGAATAATTTCGCACGAATTGCTTTAATTATAATTATAAAAGTACTATCATTTATGTGGTAAAATGCAATTTTCATTTATTGCGCTATCGAACACAAACATGACAACAAGCACACTCGCACAAGCGCCCTGCGCCGTCTTACGAATTTTCGTTTTACCCATTCCAAAAAAAGTACACAGCGCCGCTAAAGAAGTTTTCACTTCAATAAAATAAAAATCCACTTCAGTACAGTTCTTACATCTAAAACGACAAGAACTTAATGTCTTCTTTTCATAAATACATGTTGTATATAAATTATACAATCTATACTATGTACTATGTATCACTGGTTTAGTTATTCAAACAAATGCCGTAAAAATTTAAAAGTAAGACTTTATTTAATTCGCATTTCATTAATATTTACTCCGGAGAAAATCGTCTGTGTTAAATCATTGAGAAGAGCTTAAATGTGAATTAGCCATTTGAAATGGAATAAACACCTCTCACTTGATATGCTTTTGACATTTTAATTAAGGAGTACCACATGTTTCTGATGATATTCAACACTAGTTGCGTAGGCTTAAATAATAATCATAGGTATTTCTATATTTCGTGAAATAATTTTGAAGCAACTCAAAACATGTACATGTCATAAATACCTAATATGACCGAAATTAAAGCATTTTTATTACTTAATTCCATAATCATAAACGTGAAATCAAGGTAAATGAGTGTATCAAACAATCATTTGCGGAAAATTTTGAGAGGTCTGATGAGAGAATTTCTAGAGGTCTCCAGGCCTCGTTAAGTATGCAATAACATTAGTCATCTAACGGCAAGAAAAGTCTGGTTATTGTGCCAAATGTTGATTGATTGGTTTCTACGTTAAAGCTTTAATATTCCATTATGACGTATGTCTATGAGTAACCCAAGCATCTAGTTTAACGGAAATGTATTTGCTAACTCCAGATATTAACCATACAAATTTACAGAAAGCTAAAGTCTTATCTATTTACTCATGATCAATGATATTTTTACGTTAGCACCATGTGTTTTTCTCCAGAAGATCTTTTTTATTAATCCTATCGATATCAAAAGGCGTTCCTAATACTTCGATTATTGATCGAATATAGTAATAACAAAATTTATTCCGAATATTTGAGTTGTAGCAGAAATATTTAAACAAACGGAGTACGTTTAAATTATTCAGTACTTCAAAGAGTAGAACGAATTAAGGTAACAAAAGAACAACAATTTGTAATCAATTTACAATTTATATTGATTATTATTATATTATAGATTAATTTCTATGTTACTGATATGCGGTAAATTAATTATTGAAAATTAAAACATAAGGTAATGAACCGCTCTCATGGTCGTTATTAACAATTATTCTGGAGCAAACACATTGGCTATACACCTACTACCTAATGTATAGCTGCTATTAAGTTAAATTCATCTACAATGAGCGGTTTAATGTAACAACGATTTATGCTGATAACCGTATGATAGCGCGCCGGGCCACGAACATCTCCGATGTTTACCTTGCCTCAATTCTCTCCAAGAAGCGTAATAATAATGCTGACAATGAAATATAATAATTTCGCAATATTATTCGAAGATGAGGATTTCAATTACATTCAGATGAATATGCCAGTATTGTAAATTTATTACAATATTTCAATTATTTAGAGATGTCTTATCTTTTGATAGATTCTGGTTTATATAAAAGTAATAATCTAATAATAATAAAATTTCTAACATTCACACCAATTACCAAAGCCCAAGGTAAGCACTTTAGGGCTTGTGTTATGCATACTACGAGTATATGGGTAACGGATATACATACATATTTCATATATGAATAAGTAATGTTTATTGAAATATATTTAAATACCCATGACTTAGGTACAAACGCTCGTATTCATCACACAAACACATGCCCCTTCCGGGACTCAAAACCAGGACCGTTGGAGCTAAAGGCAGGATCGCTACCGTTGCACCAAACAGTCGTCAATAGGTATGATTGAAGAATGTAAAGATTACAAATAAAATGTCTTTTTTTTCAAGATTGGTCTGATTTAACTAGAAAATAATCGTGTCAGTTAATGTGGAAGACTACATATTTTTTTAAACAGTATAAAAGGAAAAAACCGAAAGATTATGCTAAATATCATGAAATGAAAATATTTCATTACGTTCTAGCACCTTGCTAAGCCCATAAGTGACGTAGATTAAGTTAATTACATAAACACAGTTATCCGCTAAACTCGTCTCAAATTGCTGTCACGAGTAATTTGGGGTCTCCGGTGGTTTACAATTCGATTATTCGAACAGCGATGGGGCTTTTTCACTAAAGTCTAGTATTTAGTAACAACGAGATACGTTATTGCTTGAGTAATGCTTTTGACAGGCTAGCCTTTTGGTTGCGAATATTTAAGGTTTTTGTTGGTAATCTTTATAGATCGCGTTTATTTGCTATGAAACTAAAATATAATGTGGCATATAGACGTACATTCGCATTAGGTATATGACAGCCAAATATTACAGAACAAAATTAAATTGCTTGTATACAACAAGCATTGTTTTTTTATTTGGCGACCGTTTGGTGAAAAGATAGCGATCCTGTCTGTCGCACCGACGGTCCTGGTTTCGACTCCCGGAAGAGACAGATGTTTATGTGATGAATACGAGCATTTGTACCTGAGTCATGGGTATTTTATATATATTTCTATAAATATTATATATCTACGTATTATATATGTATGTTTATTTGTTACTCTAGTATCCATAACACAAGCCCAGTTCTTACTGTAGGCTAGGTTAATTGGTGTAAGTGTAAGAAATAATTATATATTATATATAACTTCACAACAGAGAACTGCTTTGCTTTGATTTCACAGTTTGTCCAGCTCACTTATACTTACTAAGGAAATAAAAAGCGCTTCAAAAGCTATTGGGGTGATTAACATAAATTTTATGATAATATCATAAATTTTATGATCATCTGTTTGAAAATTTAATTCGCAACATTTTTTATAAATTTATTAAAAGAAAGGCTTTTCAGTGTTGCGTTCAATACTAAGCTTTCGAGGTTTTATAGGAGTCGTCACAGAATATCATCCTGTTCAATTTTTTTTTTGCAAAGTTACTGTATTACCTTTATATAGTTCTTCTGTACTTTTGTCAATAAAATTTCTAAGCAACTGAACTGATTTTGATTCACATCTGACAAGACGTGTGGCTGGTCCAATAATTTGATATTATCGAACCATATCATATAATATTTACGGTTAATTTACAGGAAAATACAAATTCCATGTGCAGAGGTATAATTAATACCTATGCATAATTAAGCTTTAGGTCAGCTTGAAGGTCGCAAAGTGGTATACTGGTAGAATACAGTTCTCGTATTTAGTTTATGTTCTAACCTAACTAAAATTTACGGGCCGGGTAGCAGATCATCAATTAACCTACTTCCAAGTATTTCTGTCAAGGATAACGAAGAAAAACCTGATACAAAAATCAAAATAAATTCGAGTTCAGCGACAACAAATAACGGAAACTAATAAAGAACATTTATAGAAAAAAATTACAGTCAATGATTTTATGCGATTCTATTTTTAAATGTTATACCATAACAAAAAGTAAATAAAAGGTACAAAACAAACTAACCTTAAAATAATAATAGAGGTACACTACAAGGAAGATATAAAAATATTGCAAATCATTGCTCTTAAGTGAAGTGCCCAGAAGACTGAAAGCGTTATTTCACGGAAGAACAAGTGATGTTGGCACATGTAACTACGTCGATATATCGGTGCCGAGAATAAAACAATAAATGATCAAGGATTTAATTAAAAGTAATGTTAGTGACGATGATAGTTTAAATTTATTTTCGTTTTTTTTAAACTTATTTTGTCAAGTAGCAATACTACACGCAATGAACCCCATTTTTCATTGCATGTAGTATTGTTTATTTTATTCTATTACGTTAGCTGCGAGCGTGTAAAATACCTAAGTCATTAGTGTGCTTTATCATCCTTATTACTAACTTGTCTTAATTACATTAAAATTAAATAAAATTTCTTCACAGTAGCAAAAAAATATTACATCTTCTTTAGTTGTCAATTTTAATATTAAATATTGAATGAAATACGAATCTCAATTATGTAATATAAAGAAATAAAAATTTATGTTTTATTACTAAGATTATAAGTAGAACAAAAAATTAATGCTAGTTTTATAATTTAAGAGCGGAACCTGTATTTTATCATGTTTAAAGTAATGTTTTAATCATTTGTTATCTATTTTTCAAATACACACACTAACATACTGTCTAGATAGCCTGCTGGTTGTAATATGTGTTATAAATAAATTTGTTTTAAATATTTTATCCAATATTTCATATGAAGAAAAAGAAATTTGAGAACAAATAGTTCTCAAATTTTATTTAAAACCCGTTGTTCTTTGATGAAGAGGTTTATGTGATTTTAGAAAGCCAATGTATAAAAGAGAAGTTAAGGTTGGAATCATGATAATTTCAACAATCCAACATATATTAACATATATGTTGGATTGTTGAAATTATCATGCTAACGCTCCTCCTTTTTACAGCGTTGCTTATATACATACATTTACTTAATAAGCGTTTCACTTAAATGGATTACTAGACTTAAAGAAATATGGTTGCCCATCAAATTAAATTCGTTTTACGACTCATTTGGCGGTGTCCAATATCGTACTATCCAATTAACTAGTCGAGTACATAAGCAGATGCTTACGGCATAAACCTTTATTAAAAGGTAACCTTAATAAATACTTCGTGTATTTGGATAAATTATGTGTCAAGTAATATCAAATTATCTGCATATTCTCCTCGATTTTTGAAGGATTATAAACTTATAAAGAGTTATCAATATTCACACATCCTAATCTCTGTGAGCTATCTCAGCTGAGTAGCGATGAATAAAAGCTATTAACGATATTTCTAAAATGAATATTCAGTTTGAATATAGATTAAGAAGGCTATTACGCTTTTTTTCTTCTACTACACTACTAAGGTTGAAGAAACCTAATGGATTTATTCTATAAAATTTTGTTTTAAGATTTTCTGAGTAAGGACAAGACCTTTTAGTATAAACTTTTGTGTGTTTTGCTCGTTTTTTTATCCAAGATATAAAGCAAAATAAATAAAGAAAAAAATATACTTTATAAATTGTAAATTTTTAAAACATTTATTCCGCGAAACCAAGAATAAGCTTCCTATTAAATAACTGTATAATTTCATTTAAAACTTACTATATGTCGAGAATTTCATGTTTATTGAATAAACTGACTGCAGTTTAGTTATTACTCTTACTATTACCTACATAGAGTTATGCTTTTAATGGCATGTAGTAAATAGCATAAGTTGGGATCTAATTAAAATTTAAAAAATAAATAACCCTTAAAAAATTGTAAGTTATAATATTTCGGCCTTCTAATTGTAAGTAAGTTTAAAGCCACTTCTATGATGAATAAAAGTATAAAGAAACTAAAATTTCACTATGGGAAAATAACAAAAAAAACTAAAACCGGTCTGCGGCAAAGAGAAACGAAAAAAAACAAACAAGTTAAGTTTCAATGCATAAAACAACTTAAATAAAATCTTTTCTTAATAATATGAAATCATAGGGGTGACGTTTTGTTTTAAAATAACTTTTTATTGCCAGTAACACATTTATGTTATAAAAACTGAACACTACAAACTTCTATCGATATCTTAATTGCCAAAATCAGTGAAGTGGTTTTTGAGCTACATGTTGTGTCGCTACACAACGCTTTTTGTGAGATTATTAACTTCGTTACCCTTCCTTGACTCTTCTAAGTCGAGTAAAAATGAAAATAAAAAGTAGGTATCTACTTGTAAAGTTAGTTCCGACGACTTAGGTAATCCAAGTCGTCGGATCAAACTTTACAAAGTAAATTATATCAAAAAGTAATTTCAAATTAAAGGAAAGCTTTGACTTTTTACCCTCTATTATACGGCTTTAGTTACCAAAAAAAACAGTGAAATATTTATGTTTGAATGACGTAAATCCGTGCTAGATTTATCTTAAATCTTTATTATAAGTGTGGCATGAACTAAAAGTAAAAATTCTTTTAAAATACAAGATTTTATTTACATGCGTTAAAAAGAAAAAAACTTTTACTTTAAACCTTTTACTATCAAGTTATAAGGTCATTACACAAATTATATGATATAAAAGCTTGTCGCAACAGGGCCTCCCTTTCACTTCCGGACTGATCATCAGAGGGGTAACAGTTCCCCTTTAATTCAGGATTCGGTCGGAATATCTGCGCCGCCTCTCCGTCCGTCTTCTCCTTTGAAGGACGTCTTTCTCGGCCTCTTGCCTTACCCTCTCTTCTATCTTTTCTGCAGGATTACGTCCTCGCAGAAAGCAACCCCCACCTCCCATGACCTGTCGGTTGTCAGCATGGCTGCGCTGCGAAGAGCACACCGGACACACCTTAAGGGTTTGCTGAGCAGTGTCCTTAATAGCACCGCACTCGTAGCACGACGGGGTCGGTTCCCTACCGATCCGGTGCAGGTACTTACCGAAGCATCCATGCCCGGTAAGCACCTGGGCCAGCCTATAGGTCACCGACCCGAACTTCCTAGAACACCATTCATTGAAAATGGAGCTGACTGCCTTCAAGGTTTTTACCCCCGTATTTATATATATATAGTCGTAAATTGAAGATTCAAATGATTCTGTATTCATTGAAGATCACGGCCACCAATATGATAGTGCACACGAGGATGTAGACTATTAAACAATTTAATAATTTCACAAACATACATTTTGTATCTTTTAATTAATAAAATAATATTTTTCTTAAATTGTATATATTCAACTTCTATTTCTTTTTTTTTCTTTTTTTTATTGCAGAAAGTTGGCAAACAAGCAAACTGTCCACCTGATGGTAAGTGGTAACAGTCACCTAAAATACATGTGGCTCTTGTGAAATTCGCAGCAAAACTGCAACCCCCACAAGAACCACAGTATACGTTGCCAACTTGTGACACAAGATGTAAAGTCACTGTAACCAGTAATTTCACTGCCATATCTTACCCTTCAAACCGGAACACAGCAATGCAAGCACTGCTCCTTTGCGGCAGAAATAGGTAAGACGGAGGTACCTAAGCAGACGACCCTGGTACAGAGTCTCCCTCCAGTTTTACTCTCCAATAAGCGCTCTCACTCTAACCCGCAGGTTTACATATTACTGTCTTACTTGCACTCACACGTTTTTCGCTCTGGCAGACTGTTGATGATGGAATTTCGTTCTGGCATTGTATATTATTAATTGTTTATTTATTTTATTTATTCTGTTAAAATTTGAAGACTGATGAAATGACAAAAATGGATTTTTATTTTATAAACAATTATAGCGTTCTGGCAACAATTAGGTGAGATGTAAATGCTCTGGCAAAAATCCCATGAAGACAAAATACTGTCGAAAGTAATTTCCTAAAATTGTATGACTGATACTTTAACTAAAATAAAACTTATTTCTTACCCTCCTTCAAATTTTAGGGTAGTCTATCCCGGCCACACTGGGCTGCCAGAAGTGGCTTTTCATTTTTAGTAGGTATGGGGGATTAACTGTAGAAAATTTCGTGACTGTTGAAATGACCACCTAAAATTGGTCACTGGCTCTCCCTCTAAATGTGAAATACAGTCAGACGTGTGCCAATGAAAATACGCAACTGTATCCTTGGTCTTTTTCAGTATCATCACATTCTGTCATATGTTATGATATTTTTTAATAATGCAAATAACTATTGTATAAAATTTTGCGAATGTTTTCAAGTATGTGTTCATCTCGATGACGAAGTCATTTATCGTGTACCTGACAGGCGCATTAATTTTGATTCATTCATAAACATTTCAATACAACACCATTCCCCTTTTTTAAAATAATGACTGTGAAAAAAAATATTCATTTAGCTTAAAATGAAGTAGTCAACTATAAAGTGGCTATAATCACCAAAGAATGATGTGAAGCAAAATAAAATAACAGATTTAACTTAAACTTAAACCAACACATCCTCTAAAAGTTTCACAAAACGGGCTCTGCTTAATTTACCTGCGGTACGACTGTGGTGCTACAGGCCAGCTTCTGCGCGAACGCAACACGAGTGCAATGCGTGGCGTTGAGCCGTGCATATTGACTCCCATTTGCGGTGCAGAAGTGCGTTTGCGACTCCACCCACGGCGCCCGCTGTTGGCGCCCCATAGGTGCGCCGTTCCATGCTCTGTTAACATCAATTGAAAACGTGATCATCTTTCATATATCATCACTGTGTTATTATTAATGAACAATGTAACTTTGAGAAAGAATTGCCTGTCTCAAGCTTGATACTAACCTAACCACATTCATTCATATAGTTTAAAAATGTATTGTCAAGGCAGGCAAGAACTAAAGCTTTTTTTCGAAATTTAAAATAATTAAATTTGATAACAATGCCTTAATATCTGGGAAAAATATAACAGTTAATTTTGCTAACTGGTTCATAATTTTTGAAATGTTCTTCACCACACATAAAACCTTGTATTATTTTCGAGTTGGTTCATACGCTTTAAATTTAATATTGGCACTGTAATTAAGAAAATATTTTGTGATGTTGTTTTCATTCGGTCATTTCAATTCCTTATTTGGGTCGGTAAGGATGAGCCTCATTTTAATAGGGTCAGTCAGCAACATAATATTATATGACGCCCTAATGATATAAGTGTCAGTAGCCACATACCGCTAACCTTTAAATAGACTAGGTATATAGTTTTGGCATATTTCATATCACCTCTATTCATAGCGTTGCGAAAATACCAAAATCAGTAACATTAGTAATAATGCCTAATTTAAGAAGGTACATTTAACATCTGTGGGGTCCTGGAACCCATCGAGTATACAAAGACCTTAAGAAAAAACTTTAGAGAGGTCAAGTGATAGGTTTGTACCTTGCCAAAGAGAATAGGCTTGGCGATAAAACGAGGTAACAGTATCAGTCTTCTGAGCACATTACCTACGAGCAAATATTTAGGGCATTTTTTTTTTAGTTTAGTGCCTAGAGTAATATGGAATTAATGGAGTTTATGGAATTTAGTTGTAAATATTTAAAAAGGATAATACTTTATAATTCTACATTTCAGTTATTGATCAATAGAAATAACATATTTCTCATCGATACTTGCTCTGATACTTACAATATAATACAAACGTGTTATTGATTACACCACTTTTGGTGTTATCTTTATATAAGGACGGAGTATTAAGGGAAAGTAAGACGTAGGCAGTGTCGTTACTGAAAAAAAAACAATTTGTATGAGTCGGATAGGACTTGAACATTCCATGTTGTAGGTAATTACCTAAAAACATGAAGAGTTCTTTGTGAGAAAAGCTTTAAAAATACATGGAAATATTCGACGGGACTTTCAAGGCCTCGACAGCTAATGGAGCTTTCGAGACCGTAACAGTAAAAGTAGTCGAACGGAAAGCGAAAGGATGTAGGTTCGTATACCGCCTTACTCCTTAATTAATTATTTTCTATAGATTAGAAATTTCATTCGCACAGAAGTACAATCATAAGTTTGATAAAACCTATAACTTTAAAATATTGCTTCAAAAATCTCTTTTAACGGCAAAGCGAATTCATCAAACAACGAAAAGCTTGTTTCTTTTTTTCCCAAAAAGCAGTGTACGTTGATCAATCGTGTTTGTATTGATCTCGCGGAATCATCTCGTACTTCCACACAAATTTTTTTTTTTACAGTTTATTCCAGCTTATTTTACTATCATGCATCCTAGATACGAATTTTAACTTTGAGTAAAAATTTGGTCCTGTATCAAAACCGTGTACCGATAATGTGAGAAATTCTAATAGAAAATATGTAAAGCAATACATTATGTCATCTAACTTTGCCCCTCCAATGTATTCATCCATAGGGAAAGCCTGTGTTACAGCAGTGAGGGCATTAATAGGCTGATGATGTAACTTCGTGCCCTAGAGTAGGTAACTAAAATATTAACTTTAAGGTAAACGGTTAGGTGTGTGAGTTATTCATAATTAAATGATTGTGATAAAACTAGTTTTGTAAATAATAAAAAGTGGTGAATATTTAATTATCTTCATACTTTTAATAAACTTCATATTTTACGGTCATGTAATGACTACGTTACTGTTGCGATAATGGTACGACTTATGTTAATTAATGAAGGTAATCACCTTCCGTAGATAAAAAAATGAGCAGCAGCGTTTTTCAAATTATGATCCTTAATTGCAATCTCCAATTTTCCTGCGCAGCGTGGATATTATGGCAGAAACTCAAATTTTTGGAGTACGCTTCCACATAGCAGTTAATGTCTTTTGGCTGAAATTGTAATACTCTTGCGTACACTCACTGAAATGAAACAACTTTTTAAAAATACGCGCTTCTTAACATGTTTTTATAGAATCATGACATTTTTATTCTTTATCTGGAACTCTTAGAAGCTTAAGATAAATCAGGATCAAAAACAAATTGGTAACTCATTTATGGTCGAAATATTTGTATATTGATCTGCTTTCCAATGTCGCGTTTGTAAAGCACTATAAAAAAAAGAAATCAGTGAATCTGATTTTATAACTGTTCACGAAACTCTTAATGTAAGCGGTCGCAATTTTGAGGTAATAAACCTTTTGACGGATTTTGCGCATAATTTATTTTATATTTAATACTGACGTTTCGACTTCTTTACAAGATTCGTAACCACAGAATGACTCAGGAAATAGTCCTCATATATTTTCTACTACCTTCGCATATTTTAATCGGGCACGATCCTTTTTGTTAATTTTTTTTTTGGGTTTCCTTTAATACTTTCTTTAACCCAGCCAAGAAGATTAACGAATTCTTGCGACCTGTTAAGTGTAATACGAGTATACCCCTCTAGGCAACAGGTATCTACTAAATTGATTGTGACTGTAGTCTTTCAAACAATGAGAAATGTAGGGACGCGCATTAAATAACATGTAGCTGACATAAAACATAAGCGCGATAATAGATCTGCAGTGTGTGAGCATGCTTTAGAAGGGCCAAACCACTACACTTGATTCTATAAACCTCAAATTCTCGCTAGAGAATAAAGATTTGTTCCTAGGATGCTATGCGAGGCTATGGAAATCAGAAAACATCCTAATTTAGATCCTAATCCTAATAGGGATGAAGGTTGGAGTGTTCCACCTGCTTGGGACCCAAAAAACCAAGAATAATATGTCCAAAAACACACATTGCAGGACTAATGAAATAGTTAGCTCTTTTTTCAAATAATAAAACTAAGATGGAGGTCGGTCCATTTGACCGAGTTTCTTTCGCCAGTTCTTCTCGGAAGGGCCTTCCAATTTCCGAACTGGTAGTAGACTCAGTAGTATAGCATGTAATCGTTAGTCAGAATTTAATAACTATATGAAATACAAAATAAAAAATTTGATTTATATAAAATTTGAATAATTAGGAACGTGCCCGATTAACATATGTGAAGGTAAAATAAAAAAATGTAAAATAAGTTATGCTCAAAATTCGTAAAAAAGTTGTTTCATTCAAATGTGTAATGTGCGCGATAGTGTAAGAACTGAATATATTTGTGGTTATTAGAACTAATTGACCGATTAAAAGTATTGAATAAAAGGTATATAAAACATTTTAATATAAAAATATCATGTCAATCTATAAACTAAATATCAAGTTTTACGGATACAAACATATGGATGCTAAGTTTTTATATACAAAGATCGATGTCAGTGTGGATCAGACAGCTGTAAACTTTATGCACGATCAATTAGCTATTAAGAATATATAAAATACGTAAATAAACTACTGAAATGCGCTGGTCTTAACACTGAAATAATCTTGATAATAGCCTAGAAAATTACTGTATTCTTAAAATATTTTTAAAATATATATTTATTTATTACATTTTTTTATTGTTTGCGATATTCCCTGCGACAGTTCCAAACGCGTGCGTTGCAGGATTAAGTATTGACAATGTTTGGAACGAGTGTCGTGATCTTTATAAAAAATAAAAAGACTTGAAGTATTTTATTCAAAGTATTTGCTAGCTGCTAAAAATGTATTTGAACATTCTCAAAATCAATGCCATTAATACGCATAAACATTTGTAAAGCAGGAATATCAAATTTTGAATTTTCCTTTAGGAATACGCTCCGGTGCATTGAAAACACCGAAGAACTTGGAAATAATTAATTTTTGTTTTAAATTGATATGCAAACAATTTGACTTCTGTTTCCCGATGTTTACAAATCATCAAATTTAATAGTTACCATCCTAGGCTCTGACGTATCGACGAAACTATATTTTTTTGTTTATTTAAATTCAATAACTTAACACTCAGGGCATAACAGACAATTAATCATAAAGACAAGTCTGTGAGTACACTGATTAATGATCACTTTAACATCAATTACAAATGTTCATTGTGAAAGCTAATTTTGATAATAAAAACAAAATTTTGGGTATTATTGTGATCTAGGAAATAACAGTATTCATCGCTACGTCCGTACTGCTACCTTTAACTACATATATTAATTTAACGAGATAACACCTCTACAGAAAAGGAACGCCAACTTTTTTTAGTACCAAATTTGTGCAAGGCTTTAAATGGTGTTTAAAAACTAAACTATCCTTAATAATGACTTAATAGGTTGACTTACCTGCAAATATATACAATGATGTGAGTTCATAAAAATAAAATGTGTTTATTTGATAGGAGCATTTACAATTTGCTTATAAAAACCCAATAACTATGCCATGACTTTGTAAATCAAACTAAGGTTGTATATTATACCTATATTTATGGTTAATGTAAAAATCTACCTATATCAAATCATCAAAATACAGATTGCCATTGTGTTTAATGTTAAAAAATAATATAAAATGTAGCTTTATTAAATTTTATGATTGATATTTTTATCGCACATACACTGGAAAATACCAATAATACAAGTTTTACATTGGAGAACATTAAATAAACTTTTTATTTTATTTATTTTACACTTTTAATATATGATATACAAGCATTAGGCCACCAATTATTGAAAAGTGAGTAGTAGTCAAAGATGGGGATGCTTGCCAAAAAACTACTTGTTGACTCGATTCTTAAAGGGGCCTTCAAAGAATACTTCGACAGTCAACATATTTCTCCCTTTTTTTCTTTGCCTAGGAGAAATTCTTCCTGACCAATGTGTCATATCAGTTACATCGAAATCCGTGGAATAGACTCAGCGTGGCAATGTTGAAACCTAACGAATAAATAGAGCTGTCATTTGAATAGTATAATTTATGAGACACGAACATCGTATAGATAAATGCAATAAAGTAGAAGTAGAATGGTGTCGAGACGAAATTTAATATACTACCGTCTCTAAGAGTATAAGCAAAAAAACTACACCTTGCGAAATAAGCTCAAATAAATACGCTACGGATAAAAGTAATAACTTTAACCTGAGTACAGTACTTTATTTTAATAAACATATCAATGTCACAGTGCTTAACGTGTGCAGATGGCTATTGCGGAGTTAAGTAACCTTTGCAAGGGACATTAATTGAATGGTTGACCAAAACATTTTTACTGTCTCTGGCTGTTTGTACTTTGAAAAGCACGTTAAACAGATGATTCCGGCTGCATAATTTGCCTTTAGCACTCTCTAACTCCTACTGAACCCGTATTGTGGGTTATAGCTATGGTTAAATTAAATTCGCCCTACGATAAATGAAATTTAAATGGCAAAATGTTTATCATTTCCTTTATTTCTTTTCAAAATAAAAAAAACTCTTAAACAAAGCGATAATTGAACCTACCTCTAACAAACTTTGAAGTTTTATAACGATGAGATCTAATTCCAACAACTGTTTCTCTCATGAGTAATTTAACTGTTTTTCGTCCAAAATTTGGGCGTACAGCTTCAAGCGTGTCGACATCACGCACTTCTACGCTACTTACAATAAAAATGTTAAAACAACAAACTGAATTTTGAAATATGCTCCAGGTTATTTTGCCTAGCCACTTGAAACCCTACAAAGCGTCCAAAAACGAGGGAATGTAACGACGTGGAAGATGTGGGTCAACATAATAATGATAACCAGCTCGTGGCCTGTTCACAGTTTATTGATCTTCGTTCCAAGCTTTTCATCGCCTTTTTGCATGCAAATTAGCTTACGCTATAGCGAAAAAGACGAAGCATAAAGCTACACGATCAATCCATTTAAATTTCACCTTTTGATAAATCCGCTCTAACAGGATTCAAAGAAAGATATAACAAAACGTTTTGGATAACGTGACTCTATTATTCCTACGTTGCCCAGCAACAGACAATTAATTTATTGCTTGTTCAGATTGTGATATCAAAAATTATTTGAACGCGCGTCTCGATTTTACTGAATGAATCATTAATCACAATTAACGGCCCATATAATTTTGCAGACAGAAATGGAATACGGTATAAGGAAAACGAATTAAGGCGGAGCCCATCGTATTGAGACGTCAATTTTGAAGCAAACTGACCTTGTATTCGTATCTCACAGAAGTGCTACGGACGTGGGCACTCTCGTAACACAAGCATTTATTACAAGTTAATAAGAAATTCTCAATATTGTGTTTGATCATTGTTAATATTCTTTAAAAATACGGGTCTCATGTTGTCCTTTTATATATTTAAAATAAATTGTCACTTTCATGTCACATGTAAAGAAAATGCATAGAAATATTTGTTAGAAGCAATGTAAGCACACATTTATATAAATAAATATATCAAAAGACAACATCACACACATTCTTCTGAGCCCAAGTAAAGTACACTCGCGAGCAACCAAATCGACTCAAGCCCTCATTCTGCTTACAAAATTTGTTTTTACGTAAAGTATACAAGGTATTTATAAAAAAAGACTGTCATTAGAAAGCTCAATATACAAGCTTTCATAAAACACTAATATTGTTTTTTTTTTTAAATCTAACGCATTCATTTTTACATCAATAGCACTATGAGTCGTTTTGCTCATTACGCTATCCGCGACTTGCGCTAACTGCCACCCCTATAAAAGCTCTCGCAACCGGCACACCTTATCAGTCGCTTATCACAAGTTGACATGTACACATCTCCGAGAATTGCAATCATTTTTTCCACGTTACCATGGATACCACACCTGAAGAAGCCGCTCAAGTTGTTGCCTTGTTGGAACAAGGACTTAGCCAGCGAGTAGTCGCTGCCCAGCTTCGCTTGAGCCAGTCTGCTGTGTCCCGGGTCTACAGACGATTTCGAGAGACCGGTGCCTTCAATCGAAGACCAAGAACCAGCCGCCACCGGTGTACTTCTGACAGAGACGACCGTTTCATTGTCTCAACATCGCTGCGCAATCGGCATCTGACGAGTGTTGATGTTCAACAAGAACTCAGGCACGTTCGTGGTGTAGCTGTAAGCGAGTGGACAATAAGAAGACGACTGAGAGCAGCCAATCTCACTCCAAAAAGGGCTGCGACGGGGCCCAAATTGACTGCAGCCCACCGACAAGCGCGTCTTCAGTTTGCTCGAGAGCATGTCAATTGGACCATTGCCCAATGGCAGTCGGTTCTCTTTACTGACGAGTGCAGAATGTGTCTGCATGGCAACGACAGAAGAGGCCGAGTCTACAGGCGTCCGGGCGAACGATTTGCCCAATGCTGTTTCGCTGAAACAGTAGCATATGGCGGTGGTTCCTGTATGATGTGGGCCGGCATCTCTTTAGAGGGAAAGACGGAGCTCGTTTTCGTGCCTGGTGGAGGCCGAGGAGGCGGGCTTACAGCTGATCGGTACATCACCGATATTCTCCTGGAACACGTTGTTCCCTATGAAGGATTTGTCGGCGAGGACTTCGTCTTAATGCACGACAATGCTCGTTGTCATACAGCGCGCATTACCCAGCAGTATTGATTTATTAAATTGTTATGTATTTTCTTAATCAATTTTCTTTTATTTCTAAAATACCCAACCACAACATCTTCTCACAAATTCCTGTTTTTCCTGTATTTATGTTTAGATATCATTAATTACAAAGATAATGAACGGATATTGATAATGGTGATATCTTATTAAAGCTGCAGTTTGGAGCTTTCAGATGATATATAGTTTTTAAAAATATCTCCTATAACTTTCTTGAAAACAGAGTCTATACTCAGAGTTAGGGCTTGAGTCGATTTGGTTGCTCGCGAGTGTAGCTAAAGCATCTATGCTATAAAATTCATAAATAATCACGGTACCACAACACGTCCTCTTCTACATTGACCCGGCCGGGGATCGAACCCACGACCTCGGAGTATGTTCCTAAGCCGGTATGCAAGCCACTCGAACACGGAAGTCGTCAAATTAATATTACCTACAAATTAATAAAGTCAGCCGAAAAATGTTCATTACTGGACGGAGGCTACACCTCTTATGCCACATTTATCTAATATTTTTAAAACCTGATTATGGGACACAAAATCAAATGCCCTTGACATATCAAAAAAATGACCCATAGTAAAATTATTATCATAGTAATATAAGTTATATACGGGATTGTTAGCTCCATGATCATGGCGCTTGCAACAGTGCCGAAATATCGGAAACTCACCAAAAACAGGGTACATTGTAATAATCTCGTATATAACTAATATTACTATAATGTTAGTGATCATGAAATTTTAACACAATATAAAATTATGATCATTTAGAGATGTTCATGAGAAGTAGATTAAAATAGCATCTGTGGTGGATTTTTTTTATTGGAAGCCATATTGATTACTCTTTAATACATGATATTTATTAAAAAATGTTTCAAGTTTATCATGCATGAATTTTTTCGTATACTTTTGAAAGAACAGACACCAGCGTGATAAGTCTATAATTATTATCTAAAATTGTCTTATCGTCTTTTTTATGCAAAGGTTTAATTAATGAAACTTTAAGACAATCACGGAAATTACCCGTGATTAATGATAGATTTATTAAATATGCCACTATGGCATTGATTATAATACTAAATGATTTTAAAACCTTATTATTGTCGTATCCTTCGGAATTTGTATTTGTTTAAGATTCAATAACCGTTTTCACATAATATTCGCCAACTGAGCTAAGATAAATGGAATTACAATTCCATTTATCTTGTTTTAGCATTGTTTATTGTATATTTTCATACTAGCTTTCCGCCCGCGGCTTCGCCCGCGTGGAATTCGGTTATATTGCGGTATAAAGCACAACTATAAGAAAACTTCTCATTCCCACGGAAAAATCTAAGAAGCGCGATGTAACGCTGGGTACAAAATTCATATAATTCATTCCACTTCTTACGTATCTTAAAAAAACACTTCGTTACCACGTTTTAAAAAACACCCAGCGCCATCTTTCGCATACCTCTAGAACTAAATAGCATTAGCTATCATTCCACTTCATAGGTATTTTAAAAAACACATCGTTACCATGTTTTAAAAAAACACCCAGCGCCATCTATCGCATACCTCAAGAACTAAATAACGTAAATGATACTTATACCAATTAGTAATTCGTTGACTTTAGTGATTTCAGGATAAGTAGATGTAAAAAAAACAATTTAGACGATAAAACAAATTGTACGTCATCCCTCGAGCATTCCTCATTTTCGAGGATTCATTTTCGTATCATTTAGCTTCGAAATTTACATGTTCATATTCGTTTGCAACATATAAGTAGATGTAAAAAAAAAACAGTTTAGACGATAAAACAAATTGTACGTCATCCCTCGGGAATTCCTCATTTTCGGGGATTCATTATCGTGTCATTTAGCTTCTAAATTTACATTTTTATATTCGTTTGCAATATTTTACCTTGTTTTAAACGACACACAGCGCCATCTACAATCCATCCATCAAGCAAACAATATTTTTATTTTCCTCGGGAACATCAATTTTTTCCAGGATAAAAAGTTCCCTATTATTTAATCCGGACTTTTGTCTTTACGTCTGCAAAATTTCAAAGCAATCGGTTTGGTAGTTACGGCGTGAAAGCGGAACAAACAAACAAACTCACTTTCCGATTTATAATATTAGTAAGGAAGTAAGGATTGGAATGAATCCATATAATTATTACATCGTAGTTTACTGACAATTTTATCCTGTATTATTCATCCATATCGCCCTACATGTATTTTTACTATTTAATACTAATAAATCATTATTATTTGTTTCATTTTTAGCTTTTCATACACATTTTTAGAAATTTGTAATATCTCAAATATTAATTTGTAGCTGTTTTATTTCTTCTTTTGATCAATGCAAGATAAACCTCTGGTGGGGACAGTTATGTGTTGTGTTAAATTGTAGTTTCTAAAATATCTTGAAGGTGTCTGGTTACATAACTGTAAGTAATGTGTTTATGTTAATATCACCAAGTATAAATATTCTTTGTTTTGGATATTTATGTTAATATTTGTTCAACAGCTGTTCAAATTTCTCTAGAAAGAATTCATAATGCCTTTTCTTTGTAGCAGTTGAAGACCGGTAAACACAAACAATAATACTGTTGTGAAGAGGAATTGTTATGGAGCAGCATTTAAAATGAAAATTATTGGGTGATGTCATTACAAAAGTTTACTGTCTTAGAGGATATGCCTTTTATTTTTAACTAGTATAATATACAGGTATAGTTCCCGGCATTTAAGTTGAACATGATTTTGAAATCACGTGACATGCGCAGTAGTGAATAATGTACCTAAACTTGCTACCGCGCATGTCACGTGATTTCAAAATCATGTTCAACTTAAATGCCGGGGATTATACCACCCCTATTTTTATTTCTGGAGTTATGTGCTGCGAGTTCATAATTAATGTTAATTATATTAATGTTTTTTCCTTAACCACCTTTCACAAAAGATTCCAAGTAACAAAGAACATAAGGATATAAGTCACTTTTTAGACCCGAACGCGTTACCTCAATGAGCTCTTTTTTGGTCAGAAGGCCTTGAATATTTAAAACACAAATGTTTTTAAATTATTTAGTTAAGAAGCGAGAAAGCTGTGTTTCTTGCTCTGCAGATGTATAAAAACTTTTTTGTTTTGTACTGGGCGGAAATATTATGGTATTGTACATTTAATAATTAATTTTGAGAGATTTTCGGCATTTACTAAGTTTTTATTTAATTCACAACTATTTTTATTTTTTTTAATTATTCATAAGTTTTTAATAGTGTATTAAATAATCCTGCTCGTATTTGAAATAATCTTGTGCTAATTTCAAACTTTTATTATTCAAATTATCGTTTGTTATTTTTCATATTGTTGTTAAACTATTAGTGTGTATATAATAATGACATATTCATGAGAATAATCGTAATTACTCACAATTTTTTTTTTCCATTTGTTAGTACCGAAATTAAAACTATTTTATCTAGAAGTTAAGTACTTTCTAAAGTAATTGTTTAGTATTGATTTGATTTTTATATATAAAAATTCTACTCAAAAATTAGGTTCAATATTTTGTGATTAAAGAAAGCCATGCTTAAACAATATTTCTTGGAAAAGTAATGTTACATAGATGACATATCTGTCATATTCTATGACAAGACGTTACAAGGGTAGGAAACACTGTGTCTGTTGATTTTGTTTTATCTGTGGTTTGTCGACTCTTGTGGTAACTCCGATCGAAAAAAAAATCGATATTACTGATGGTGAATTTCAAATTGAAAGTGTAAGAGATCCACGTGATAAAAATCTATACTGTATGTGTATTTGTACTGTAAATTCTGTCTATATCTTTCTTATCAAAATTTTTATTTTTTAAATTTTAAATCAACCCTTACATGTAATCGAAGAAGCATTTCACCTAATCAGGACGATATCTATCACCATTTTATAGTTTTAGTCCTTATATATATATATATATAATGCTTATTATGTTATTATAGTTAGTGCTTATAAATAAAAATATGGAAAATGGTTGAGTTACACCAGTCTATTCGTATATCCATACAACTTTTTCTTCTAAGAAAAAGTAAAAAGAGCCTCTTTTATCCCCTCATTTGGTCAATTGTCACTAAATATATAAAAAAGTAATAAGTCACTTTTATTTTAATATACTTTGAAATAATATACCCTGACATAACGAGGAGTTATAAAATATTAGATATTGTCAAATGTAAAGAGACCAAAGTGACCATCTTATAGTATAGTAATTCACTTTAATAAAGTATTTGATTACACTAATGCTTCAGACGATAATGCAGACAGTTTTATTAACTTATATCAGAAAATTTAAAAATCACTCTATGATTATTTTTTAGCTAACTGCAGACAAAAGTAAGCCTTGAGATATTTTTTTTGTACAAAAACGATTTAAAATAGTTAATTAAAGAGCTATAACTTACCGGCCCTTGAACACCTCCTGATAACTTCCTTAAATGATAATGGTGAATTGTAAACTAAGTCTTTGTAGCTATGGTTTTGTAAAATTTCAAAATTATAATTTTGTAGTTAAAACCCTGTTTATAATGTTCCTATAGAAGTTAGGAATAATGAGAGAAATAATTTGTTTATCCTTCTTTTACTAAATTAAAACGCTAATTTGCCAGACCATCTTGCAAAGCTAAAACGCTTTTTGCTGTGACAGTCTGGTGAATACACCAACCACAGTATACCAACGAATGTACAATATTATATCAATATCATGACGATCTGTGGTGTTTTTATACAGTTATCGTTATATCTTATCGATCACAATTATAATAAGGATTAATATTATGTAAATCAAATATGGCAAATCAATGCAGCAAGCAAATTCTTATAGTTATGCTTATATTATTAAAGCCAGTATCTAAAATGTCTAAGAGTTGCCTTTATATTGAGCTGTTTTCAGATAAGGTTTAAAATCAATTTATTATTCCCGACTTATAAGTAGGTCTTAACATCACATGCTTTTTTAAACTTAATAAGAGCATTAAAATGGTAATAGTTATTTCGTAAAACGCTAAACTTTTATGTGGTTCTGAAAATACATAGGCCTCTGCCTTCTTCTGGAGAATAGCAAGACAGTGGTAAGATTATTTAGTAGGTTTTTAAAGGATAGATATCTCTCCGTACGTATAATATCCACAAGAATGCAATAATAACTCTGGATACGGTAATAACCATTCATTCGAAATTTGTACCCTACAATAAGTCGTCAATAATTAAGTAATGATCACGTATTTAACTCACGCAAATGGAGTCCAGGATGTGGTCCCTGCTCCGAGCATGCCCGCCGCCCACGCCCACTCATAAGCACTTCTCGTCGTGTGCGCTCATAAGACATCTCGCGCTCTCCGCCTGTGTCTTCCTCTGTGGAACATTCGCCACCGCCCTCCTCTCTCCCTTCCTCAACAACACATGCAGACATCACTATCTTTGCGCACACAAACAAAATAAAATTTCCACTTAACAGCTTAATCCCGCACAAAAACTATTAATGGAAACTACCACCCTCTTTTGTTTTCGCACCGTAAATATTTATGTCGATTCACTACATGCACCAATAGGTTTGGACACCTCACTTATTAAGTTTACACAGGTCTCAAACGCGAGATCGTTTTTGTTTCAATAGTATTGGCACTATTTCGGAATGTTCTACGATTATCCACAATGAATGTCAATCTGAAACAAAAATATGTTATAATGAGTATAAATCGATCAACCCTGTAATTATTTTTTACCAACGATATTTTGCCTTATTAAAAGATACTTCTTATCTAACATAACACTTTATCAATGATTTTACAATAAACTATCTATGGAATACAGTTATATTGTCTTACTAATAAATTAATTGTATAATTATCTAATATTTAAATTTTCACTTGAATGACATGTATAAAATACTGGAAAATCCATTCCTTATAAACGGATTATTATTCGTACAGGGTGTGAAGTGTAGCGTAGCTACCTATACAACTAAATGAAAGTGACACAAGAGAACTGACAGGATCATCCCAATTTACTTTTAGTGATATATTTTTACGCTCCGCGTGAGACCAATCAGCTAATTTACTGCTTTAGTTCAATAATCCTCGAGTCCAATATACAATGTAATATCCAATGTAATATAGCAATCTCATTAAACAAGAACTAAACGTACCCACATAATGCTGAACACATACTTATATACTGTTAAGTTTTAGTTATCACATACGTTTAATTCAAATCTTTTTACTATTTTTTGGCCTTACATTTCACAATACTTTTAAATACGGAGAAAGTCTATGACTTTTTGAAGTTCAAAATCTAATGAATAATGAAATTAAAATATTAACAAACTACATAACATTGTTGTACCTTTGAACAAAAAATAAAAAGAGAAAATTGTAAAAAACTTTAAACCAAACTGTATTCTGTACAGACAACACAACACAATGTGTTGTACGAACAACGGCGGGTTAAACTACAACAAACTATCACATTTTTTCAATCGATATGAGACTTTAACCGTTGGATTATAAGCTAAAAATCGGTTGGAGAAGTTTGTCAATTTTATATAGGTTGATGTGCTGTTGCTGAACATATTTGAAAAAACGGAACGCAAATTGAAAGGCCCCAAATAGAGCCCTTCTCACAAGAATTACATCTCGGAGTGGCGGGTGCAAGAAAGGAGAAAGGGTACATATCTCTTTACGGGTGCTAATACATTTACTTCCCTAGTAGGACCAGACATAGATCTTAAATAAAATAATCTAAACTTCTATCACTATACTAGGTAATGTAGTACATATGAACTCAAAAGATTATAATCAAGCCTTTCGAAATATTTGTATTTTGAGGCAAATTGAATTTACATGCCCAATCGGCAATACAGAAACGACATAATTATCACTTAGCCCCTTTAGGACCTAAGTTTATCCAGAGTCCCTCTCTGACTTGTACGATTGATGAGAAAAAAGGGCGGTATAACCTGTTATTTCACGCTGCCAGTTTTTCTCTTGTCTTCCTTTCAATAATGAACATTTCCTTAATAACTGCTTTCATAGTGTTAAAAGATTCTCATAGAATTATTCCACTGATCACCGTCTTAACTTCAGATTATTATGATAAATAACGATAATTATTTTTCATGATGATATTCAAGTGTTCGAACTTGTATTGGCAAATTGCTTTTAAATGCTCAAATATTTTTCCTGTAATCTTCGCTCCCGCCGTTCAAATCTTTAGAAATCAAGAGGTCTCATATTATTTACGTTTGTTACATAGAAAGTATTTTAACGTAAACCGGAATACAGATTGAGTCAGTACATACAAACTTTTTTCACCAAAAAATGATATAACTTTCTTCTGTGTAAGTATTGTTACAACCCATAACTTAGTTCATACCATTGCCACTATTATTCGGATCTGCCTCCGTTTCCAACCCCGCGGGTTTATGTCACAGATTATTCAATTGGGATAGCAAAATGTGATGCTAATGCGATTTGATTTTCAGATGGACGTAAATGGAAAGAACTGTGAAATACAACGGACCCTTTTGTAATATTCCTGATTGTTATACAAGTAGCTGTCATTTTATAGACCGAACTACAAATAGAAGCAGAAAAATTCATACAAATATTTGCCTCTTAGTATATAGGGTCGATGGACCCTAGATACTAAGAGGCAAACATTATTTATACCTTTAGATGTCTTTAGATCTTTAGATGTAAAGATATAAAAATCTTTGTACCTTTAGATGAATGAATGATTGACAAACTGACTGAACTGAACTTAAATCACTTACTAACAACTGAAAATATTTTTTTGATATCAACTTAATATGAATTGATTGGTGGATATTTTAGTGATTACCCAGCGGAATCAAGCATAATAACTCTGATATTTGTATAGTTAATTAATCAAAGTTTTCCAAGTAATGTCGACGTTTGATCATTTAAGCGTAGTTACGACTCGGAGTTCGTCATATTTTGACTCGCTAATTTGAAAGCATCAGTAAAAACTTCAATGATATTAATCTACTATAATGGCACGAAGCGCATGGCGACTTTAAGATTATACATTATTATTACACTGGATTCTAAAAGTTTTCACTATATGTAGCCATTTTTTGTAATTGTTTTTATTTACTTATTCTGTGACAATGATAACTTAAAATTTTATATTTAATTTATTAAATAATTAAGAAAACAATACAGTATACAATCAAATAACAAATTAGATTCTTACACTACTTATAAGCTCAATTACAAGCCAGAAATTTCGCCAAAACTTAAAAATTATTAAAATTTCCATCTTTTCATTAATTAATTTCACCAAGTCTACCTTTTGTTATAAATCTACAGAATTATGTTTTGGCGATAGACCATTAAACGATCTTTTATTTTTTATACTACCACGTTTCTACCAAACTGAACAGAAGAAGCAAGGTTGTAACAATTTTCGCTTAATCAAAACAATGCGGATTTACGATAAAAGTAAAATAGATAAATAAGCGGTACATCACTAAAAATAAAATATTTAAAATAATATTTATATCATTCACACCAATAAGCCTAGCCCAAAGCATGTATATAATGCTTGTGTTATGGATACTAACCCTTGGCATGTCTGTCAGACCCACACCAACGCAGGATCTGACATAGTTCATTCAAATTTGAATTGCGTGCTTCACCGTACTCAATAGCTGACTGTTAAGAAACGCGGTACATGCTCCGCCCGCTTTCTCAGTACCGCAGCGAACTAGTGAGGTACTCGTAGAAAGACGGGCTTAGAGCTTGCGCGGGTCCCACAGACCCCACCAGGCATACGGTGTGACTTTATTACGTAAGTAGTTCTCTTTTTTGTTATGGTAATTGATATTTTACACTTTGCAGGTACAACATGGATAAACGGTAGGTAGGCAAGTACACAATCACATGAAAATTGACCTGGCTACTGGCACAAAGCCGAAGCCCGAAATTATAAATTTCTATCGTACTAAGACTGGCGTAGATAATATCAATAAGCTCATAAGATCTTATGATGTATCACGAATCTTAAGGGATGGCCGCTGTCAGTCTTTTTTGAATGCTCAACAATGCTGGAATAAATGCCAAGCAAACTATCCTACAAGAAACCTTCACTGATATTCATTATCAAAACAATGATATAATTAAAGCTATGGAAAAATCCATAGCTTTAGCATAAAAATGCCTACGACGTATAAAGACTTAAAGAATAAATTTGAAAAAAATGAAGCCTTAAAAAATATACTTGCCTTGGTTATATACAGACGTTAGAAATGAAGATAGAAAACCTGGAAAAACTACAAAAGTAGGCCAGTATTGAAATAAGGAAAATCCCGATAGCGAAAAAGGAACTAAAAGAAGATCTTGTGAACTTGGTTCAAAAAGTAGGTGAATTAACTATATCTTTCGATATTTAGTTCTTACATTTTATCATTATTCATTTGCGCCTCACACCTCCGCGCACATCACACATTTGAATAAAAAACTTTTTACGGACTTTGCGCATATTTGCGCGCAGCCGTGATCACAGAATGACTAAGATAATGGTTGTCATGTATTTTCTAGTACCTTCACAATATATCTTAGTCATCCTGTGATCACGGGTCCTGTAAAGAAATCGAAACGTTAGGATTAAATATAAAATAAAGTAAAATATGCGCAAAATCTGTAAAAAAAACTGTATTATTCATATAACTTTCGATATGGAATTCAAATTTAACACTACAAGGGGAGAAAAGAGACCTATTATAGTAGATTTTATTTCTGTATTTTTAAAAGGAAAATCACTAGTATCAGTAAAAACACATAACAGACTAAATAAAGATAACAAAAACAAATTGGGGAGCACATACAAAACTTGACTGGCATTAGAAAACTAATACCCATATTACTAAAACTAAGAAACTCGGCAGATCGTAATACATTACTATGTCTACTGTGGATTAGCCCATAGCTTACTCCAGTATTGCATTGTTGCGTGGGGTGAAGCAGCTGCTCCTATGCTACCTTTGGAAGGAGCCCATAAGGCTATTTCAAGGCAAGAGAATTTGTTTTACTCAACCTTACTGTCTTACTTAAGGTGCAAACAGAGAATTCGCTAGTGGTTATTCGATTTAGATTATAAGGAAACGAAAAACATCTTCTCAAAACACAAAATTTACAAATTTAGAAATACTGTGCGTTTTTTTACTCTTAAAGAGTAAAATACACTTGCACATACAACAAGTAACACATACACACACACTCTTATTTCTTTCTTTGTTTTTAAATTGATGTTATTATTGTGAGCACTGACAACTGCTACACAATTTTACTAGTACTGCCGTCACCGTAAAATATGTTTGTATAATTAGATGAGGATTTTTGTAATTTCGTAAATAAATTATTTATTTATCTATTATAGTTTCCTTGGCGGGAGTCCCATAACGTGACGTCATAGCAAACGGATTGAGAAATAGGAAGCAACAATTATGGCGATGGAGGGCGCGGTCACTCACTCAGTGATGGATATTGCATAGTCTAACAACTCCTGATAATGCTACGTGTGGGAGCGAAACACATGAGTTGTTGAATGTGCAAGGTGTGTTCCTGCTTTGTTGTCTGCGGGTATCTTTATTTACAGGCGGGTAGGCGGTGCGTCTTGCCTATTTTGCCAAGATATTTTATTTATTCTGGTATGTCTTTGTCTTAAATAATCATTTGTATAGATTTATATAGAAACCAATTCTTACTTCTGCCTTTATTGCTTTCCATGAAGTACCCTTATATTATCTCCTCAACTAGTAAAATATAACAAAGGAAATAAAACAGATTATATTGTTTGTGCATAGATCAATAAAAGCAATAAGCTTTTTTGCAAAATCGTTATTTTTTTACCTTTTAATTTTTAGCTAGATTTGCTCACTTTCTCCATTACAGTTAAGTTAGATTTTTAAAAGCATAAACTACGCGTTCTACAATTTTCGCCAAATCGCGTATATTTCTAATTAATACTTGGCTACTTACGTATCCTGCTTTATAACAGGAATCTATTTGAAATGGATTTGACTTTTAAAAGTCTTCAGAAAATCTTATCCCAAAATCCTAAATACATTGGTCGGCGTTGTGGTCGACTCTGCTCAGACTACGGTAAACCGCCAATAGTAGTAAATTAGCGTCTATCAGCATGAAATTGTATCACCTTACAACTTCTTGTATAATAACAATCTTTAAGGCAATAAGTAGCTTCTACAGGAAGAAACTCTTTTCAAGCACCGTCAACACTAAAACTAAATAATGGATGTCTTATATAAAGTGATGTTATGATCACCATTTCTCAGCAAAGTCATTACTCATTACATATCTAAACCGACATCAAGAAAGCATGTTTGTAATAAATTCCTTAAAAATATATTATTATTTTATTATCTTATAACATAGTGTGGAATTGCAACAATACTAATCAGTGAGTTTACGAGAAATGCGATTCTTCGGTGATCCCACTAGTGGGAGAAATCACGGTACGGGATATTAACGGGACCACAATTCTTGTTAATCTATAATCTAAGATCACAGTGGTTTATGTGTTTGTCTGTCCGCTCTTTTTCCATTGTATATGCGTTACCATAGCAACGCGTTAACCGCAAGTATTTCGTCTACCGGACGCCAGATGGCGCTAACGGAAAAATCTTTATTAATAGAAAAAAATTTAAAGAATTTTGTCCACCCGTGCGAAGCCGGAACGGGCCGCTAGTTTACCTAAATAAAATAAGTAAAATCGGTTTGTCTGGACATCTATATGCGGTCGATACTTATTTGTTTTACTTCGGTAAGTAGCTGCACGATTACTAAATGAGGCTCAAATAAATAGAAATAATAAAAGTTTTTTAAAAACCACGTTTTTATAAGCGGACTAAAAAGATAAAAGAAATTCCCAGAATTGTGATGGAAAATTCTTTTACGGGAATGATAAAATTTCAAAGATATATGTTCAAGTACTTTGATGTAATATGACTAAAAAGGTGGGGCGGGCGGTTTTCAGGCTTAACTAATTTACCTAATTCACTAATTTTCTAACTCGTTATTTGTAAATACTAAACAACTCAGCCAAACGCCTGAAAACGAATTCACCAAGCGAATTTGAATTAGTTGAGCCTGAAAACCGCCCGCACTACATTTTTAGTCATATTACTTCATAGTACTTGAACATACATTTACGTGGTAAATAAAAAACCCTAATATCTTAATAGAATGGTTGAAATACAATCTCCTAACCATCAATACTGCAAAAACATTTTCATGATTTTAGCTGCAAAAAATAAACAAATACCAGATTTTACTTCTCTTATTTGGACCGTTCACACTGACCACATAATCAAAATTAATATACTTGCTTGCTGCCTTATGTAATATAATTAACTGCATGCCCAACCAAATACGTTCTATCGTACACAATTCATTGGTTAAGTCGCATCTCGATTACTTTATTGAAGTGTGGGGGTCTGCGGCCGAAACAAAACTGAAATAATAAAATTATTGCACTGTCTTTTTTTTAATGGCTACTAAAGAATTATACAAAAAACAAAACTATTATTAAGAAAATTAGTAATAGCTCTGTCCGGTCCAATATACAATTACACATAAAATAAAATAGACACAATTTAAGAAATAAACATAAACTACAATTAACTAAAATACAAACAAATTTAATTAGTGTGTTCAATACTACAATAAATCACCTAACAAAATAGAAAAAAACTGTTATCACATTAATATATTTAAATCCAAACTCAGGGAACACGTGCGAACATTGTAACGATCAATATCAGTTAAAAGAAATTTTCATTGTTTTTTCAAAGTTTTGTTTGATACCTACGCGCCAGAGGCACGATGTTAGTATAAAGGTAATTTAAATATTTTTAAATTTAATTTAAATAGTTTGTATCTCATTGTAAATGAACATTATGTTTGTTATAAGAATGTCCGTAAACCTAAATGAAAGTTTAATGCGCAATGCTTGAAGAGGCGGTCATATTTAATTTAGTTTAATGTACTGTATGTATTTTAAAGAATCAGTCACTTAAAAACAAAATATGTAGCTTACTTTCGCAAAAAACAGTAGCACTATGTATCATAGTGTTCAATATTGCACGGTCTAACCGTTCCTAATGATGTTCCGTGTGGGGCGACGTTCCGTGCAAGGTGTTTTGGTGCCTGCGGTATTTATTAGCGTGCGGGCAAGGGGTGCAATTTGCTTGTTTTTTTGCGGAAGCAAGCTACATATTTTTGTTTAATTAATTAGTGTTATGTTAATAACTTTATGTTTTTCTACTTCTCAAGCCCTTTCAGTTAATACCCATATCAAGAGGTTTGAAAAAAAATTTATCCGCCATCTTGAAGCGGCGACCATATTGAAGTTATGATAATATTGAGTATTAGTTATTATATTGACACCTAGAGCTAAATATGTATGGATAATTTCAGCTCAATCAGATACCAAGAAGTGGTATTTCTTACATTCACACCAATTAGCCTAGCCCAAAGTAAGCACTGTGAGGTTTGTGTTTAGGATACTAGGGTTACGGATAGACATACATATATGATGCATAGATATGTAATATTTATAGAAATATATATAAACACCCATGACTTAGGTACAAATGTAGTTTAGACAAGTTTACATTAATTTTGACTGCTTTACTGTTATATATTTTTTCTTATTATTATTATTGATTTATGTTTTTTTGGTATTTTTAAAATTGTTTATTTTATTTCATGACATCGGTTATAATTTTTTTTTGTATAAGAATTTCGACATTTTTCTTTACATATTTAAGTTACTTAAAAATTTGTATGCCTGTTAATGGCCAGACATAGCGATACGATATAATTTGCACCATCTGCATAACAATTACCTGTGTCTACAAATAAATGATTTGTTTGATTGATTGATTGAAAAATGCTCGTATTCATCACACAAACAATTGACCCTTCCGGGAGTCGAATCCAGGCCCATTGCACGGAGGGACACGCTCCATACAAGGGCGGTCATAAATAGTTAAAGTCCTGTTACTATCAATACATTGTATTATTTTAGTGACTTATAGTTGTAAAAGTGTTTTAGGAACATTAAAATGAAAGAAGTACATGTATTTACGGAATAAAACACGTTTACTTCAGTAAAAAACAAATATAAAAAATAACATACTTTTACCTAAATTTATCATGAACAAACACTTAAAAATTGGAATGTAAAACATATATTTTAAATAAAATAAGAGTCAAAACATTGATAACATTATTTAATTATAATAAAATAATAGAAATAAATAAATTAAAATTAATTAAATAAAAAAAAAACAAAACAACTAACAAAATACAAATAAATTATTCTTATTCTAACAATATTAAACATGTAACAATTCTAATACACTTTGTGACAGAGTATTTTTCTTTTTAGGGGGAAGTTTCCGAAGACTTGTAATATAAGGATCTGAATGTAATAATAGTCGTTGTATTAAATCTTGATTGGTAACTTCACGTGACATTTTTCGAGTGTGACTTCGTCTATAAATTTTGATATACTTATTTGTCGCTTCAGCAGCTTCTTCGGAAAGTTCTCCTATAGATAACAATGCATAACTTATAATATCTGATCCATGTACGAGCACCTTGTGGACAGAAGCAGGAAGACTATACCACGGATATTCCTCGACCAGGCTGTATGCTGTTTGTAATGCATAGTCTTTAAACTTGCATTCATTAATTTTATGTCCAGAAGATAACGTTTGTAATATTACACAACAACGATCTATGAGATCCTTATTCAAACCTGTAATTTCAGCAGATACAGCTGATTCCAAAAAAAACTTCCTGACCGTGTTTCCGTCGTTAGACGTCCCGCTTCCACCAATACGCGGCTTGTCAACTATTAAACCTAATCGTTCCCTAAACTGGGACTGTACATATTGTTTTTTATTTGATAACAATTGTTTATCACTATCTAGCCTAACTTGCCATTTTTTTATGTCTAATCTATATGAAAGATGAATAAAATATTCGAAGAAACGTATCCAAGAATGTAGTGGTGATAATCCAAATTGGTATCTACTCTCTATTACAGGTTTTTGTAAACATTCGTCTATTTTATTCATCTCTTTAGGGGTAGCATTACATATATAACATCTACTTGTAGATGTTTCACTTAAAGCACTACAAATTTTACCATCTACCATTGAAAGCTGCAACTTATGAGAAACGACCAATTCACGATTGTCGATCTGAATAAAAGTAGGTTGCAAACTTTCAATTTTATCCTTAAAATAAGCTTCCTCTTGCAAAGACACTGCTGTGCTTTCTTTCAAAAATTGAAATCGAATAGGACGGCAGTACCTAGTGGAAGAGGGTCGAGGATTTTTCCATAAAATTTTACAATTATCTTCAGCTAATTTTACAATAATTTGAAGGGGTACATAAGATGTTACAAACAAACTACTATCTTCTAAAGTTGAATCTGAAAAAAATTGTTTGTATTCACTATGTCCAGTGCTGCCATCGAATCCCCATTTCCCAAGTAAAGAGATATTAGACAAACAATCATCAGGAATCTGATCTAAGACCTCTTTTTGAGATTCAAGGATTTGAGAAGCTGTGTGATCAAAAAGACTTTGTAATTCAACTTCAGCTGAAGACTCGGAAACAGTTATATTAGAAGGGTAACATCTCTGTTTCGCTTTAGTAATTTGTTGGTAACATGGTAATACATTAGGAGAAATATTACTATTAACAAAGTTTTTAATTAATAAATACTGATGTTTTGTCAACTGAGCATCAGTCACAAGTGACAAGACATCATCAGTGCTAACTCTAGATATACACGAATCGAATGAACAGTCTGAAACATCAAGCAATGCACTCACAGTAGAATCATCAGACTTTGACAAATTAGCTACTCTCCGACGTTTAGTCCTTTTACTACATTGCGTAAAAGGTTTTCGAGGACGACCACGTGAATGACACGGCGACGTTTCAGACGGAGTACATTGCTTATTGTTTTTCACAAGTTGAATTTTTTCAATAACATTAAACCAATCGGAATTCTTATATAAAAGCTTGGTTTTATCCCTATTACATTTTTTCCAGAATCGAGCAATAGCTTTACATAAATTATTAACAATGTTCTCTAAATAATGAATATCAATGTTCTCAGCATCGTTCAGAGTAGTCAACAAACTTTGTAGGACTTGACGACACTTTTCCGAGTCATTATCGGTATTGACAGTTAGCCATATTTCAAGAATATGCATTCTTGAAAACGAGCATATATATAAATTACCTAAAACAAAAAAAAAACGGTTAAAATTCAGTCACAAAACCTACACAAAGCACTAAGACTAAATAAACTAATTTCGTAGCAAATGCTACGAGATAATCTGGCAACCGTAGCACCCTTGTCATCAGTAGCAATGACATACTAAAGAAAATATATACTAAGATACAATTAAAATAAAAATATTAATTATTACATACCCTGTTCTTGGATATCCATTTCAGAAAAAACACACACAGCACTCACAGGTCCCGCAATGACAACAAATGACGTCACGCTTTTTAATGACTCACTGATAACAGTATTTACGATTGGCGATGCGCTCTCTTTGAATGCACAATAGATAATGAAGGCGCACTCTAATTACTGACCTATTTATAGTTTCAGAAGGTACCGCAACTATCCAATGTAACGACAAGGAATAAAATGTAAAACTAGAAAGCAGGTTTTTAAGATTTATGACCTATGGATGTCCCACAGTGCATTGGTGCGAAAGGCAGGATCGCTACCGTTGCACCAAACAGTGCAAGATAATTAAAAACTTGTTAAAATTGAGTAATGATGAAGCTCGATGACGCAGTGGTTAGCGTGTTAGGCTTAAGATTACGCGAAACAACTTTTTTCGTCTTTCGAAAGGCACGTTGAGACGTTGATTACGGGCGTCATTAGCATCCATCAACCAACATAGGTCCACATGTTGGGTTATTGCCCATTCTTCCTATGATATTTTTATCCTAAGAAAGAGCTGTGCCCATAAGCAGTGAGCACATTAACCTGGTAATTAAAAATGAAATTATATTAAACTAATTTTAGACCGAAAGTTTTGTAACGAGTATAAAAACGTAAGGGCAACTAGCTGTGACATCTGTAACATTTAAAATCCAAATCTCAAATTCAAATGTTGTAACTTTTTTTATAAATAGGTAGGTGCTTGACCTCTATCTCGCCTGATTGTAAGCGACGATGCGATCTAGGATGTGACAGGCTTGCCTAGAAGATACCTATTCACTCGTGACTTGAAAACCCCTAAATTATATTTGTCAAACTACATCAACTATTTCGAATCATCATCAACAAATGACTATTTAATGCGAGCCACAGTTTTTTTAACAAAGTATTTACTATTAAATAATTGTCCGAAAAAAAACATAGGATAAACTTAAGGATTTTTCAAGAATTTACTATGTAGTTACATGATAGAATGTAAAACAATTGGTAGTTTAAAATCCTAACTTAAAAAAATTATATAACAAAAGTGATATTGTACATTTTTATGGGAGATATTATATGCAGATAACCTGCTAAATTTAGGTTTTTATTTGAAGTTCTACAATATATAAAATTCATGTTTATCCCTTAACTTGATCGTTGATTAGCGTTTGACAACATTCCGCGCCGCTACCCCGCCAGTCGCCCTCAGGCACTTGACAACGTCGGGTCTGTATCAAATTTTCTCTCCCCATCCTTACGTTGGTATTTTCTATAACTTATTATATTTTGCTCATATTATCTGACATAGATATGTTTACATTACATAAACGTCAATAAAATTAGTCATGGTTTGAATTCTAAAATATTTTATACTGAAGAAACGAACGGCGCAGTTTGAAAGCTCGAGCGGCCCTCAATCCTCACCTCAGAAATTATTTGTTCGCTTCAAAATACCTCGCCTTAATATTAGTAAATTCGTAACCGTACAACAAAGGTCTACTCTGAAAACAAACAGAAGCATTTTTTTTGTTTTTAAAGTTGTTTTTAAATGACATACGTATGTAAACACCAACACGACGAATTTTGCCATTAGAAGCAATACCATTTCCACAGTTTCCGTGTTCCGTTTAGTATGAGTTCAAGAGTTATTTATACTATCGTAACAGCAATGGGATCACGTGTACTCAAAAAAACATTACCGTCACTAGAGAATGGATTAAATTAATGACTTGAATACGAGCTACTATAAAACTCGCCAGTCATTTGCTAGGCGGGAATTCAGTTGCTTAATACCTGCCCGACTTTTCAGTAACAAATGGAACGTAAGTAGAATACAAATCCACTCATCTAGCTTTTGAATTTTGAGTAACAACTTGACTATTTTAATTTCTAACGTATTTTAAATTATCACGTTGAAAATAATACCATAAGTAACAAAGATACAGTTTTACCCGCTGCTGCATAAATTTGCTAAACAAATTCTGGGATTTCACAACATTATTGATCTTGACAGCCGGTTTGGCAAACAAGAGCGACTCTACCTTCCAAGCCAAACGCTTTCGGGTTTGATTCCTGAAGAAACAGATGTTTGTGTGATGAATACGAGCATTTGTACCAGAGTCGTAGTTATATATGATTTACACATATAATACGAAATTAAAATTATAAAAAAGTAAATATACATAAAAATATTGATACATTTTCCATAACCATATAGGACACTAACACAACAATATAAATATATACTCTAAGAATACAAATTTGTTGTTTGTGTGTTTGTCTGTCCGCTCTTTTTCTATTGTATACACGTTACCATAGTAATCATAGTACCATAGTAATCATAAAAAATACATTTCATAAAGTCTACTGACGATTTTTAAATTAATAATAATAATTTATATTAATAAAATAGAATGTAGATATAAATTTATTAAAAATATTGGTTTATATAAAACTGAAATAAAAAATGTTCTTATACAACACACGTAAAGTAGATTTAAATATACTACGCTCGGAGGCGTAATTGTTTTTTACACGCGTATTTTATGTCTTATAGAAATATTGGACTGTGAATGCAAAAAATTTAATAAAAACATAATTATAGCTGGTTCCATCTAAATCGATTGTTTAATATTTGTAAAAATATTTCTTTCGATGTTGAAGGTGGTTAGCGTTCAACATTGGTGTAACGATACTAGCTCATAGTAGAAGTTGAAATACGTTTGTAAATTTCGACGCGTTGCCAGCGACTCGGTAGCTCAGCGGTCATAGCACTCGCCCGGATAGCGAAAGGTCGTGGGGTAGTATCCCACCTGAGGGCTCGGAGGTGTAGTTGTTTTTTACACTCGTATCTTATATCTTATAGAAATATTACATTGTGAATGCAAAAAGTTTAATAAAAACATTTTCAAAACAAAACACATTCTCATCATAAACAAACATAATTATGTTTGTTTATGATGAGAATATAAATGCAATCACTGCGTAGACGGCAATTAAAACTTCACATGTAAGACAATACCAAAGGGTAAGCAATTAAATTGATAAGTACGAGACATGTTGGCAAACTTTATTCGGTGAGCAAATATGCTAACATAGAAAAATCACTTCATTTTTTTTATAATAATAAATCTCATTTATTGAATTCCTTTTGTTATTTCTATCTTTAATTTAAAGGAACTCTGTATGGTTCCAATTGGAGCATTGGACCGGATTTCCAAAGGTTGCGGGTTTGATTCCCGCCTGAGAATTCACTTGTGACCCGAGTCGATTTTTTCTAGTATTTTTCTATTATAATAATTTAGAATACATAGTTACTAAGTGTTTGAGTAAAAGTCAAAATAATAAATTTACTATTGTAATTAAAAGCAAGTTGTAGGTAATACTACATACAATATCGAATGTAATACTTTACAAGTGGCTAACAATAGATAAAGAAGAAAAAACTATGAAATCTTTATATGTGTTTTTGTTATTTAAACATATAATTGCTAGATTTTTATATCTAAAAAATTTACTACTAAGAAAAAAATAATTTTAATCGTTAATGAACTGCTTCCAAACGGGGGAAAGTTGTTTATTTTTTCTAGTAATAATTTCGTTAGATATAAAAATGTTGAAGTTAAGAACTTAAATAACAAAAATATGAAATATTATTAGCAGATCAACAACAAAGACTTTATATTACTTTAACAATTCGGACAAACAAGCATATTTGGACCTTTCAAATGCAAGCTTGTAGGGTATTCAGGTCGTAGCAGCTAGTAGATCCGTAGCTAAACCGTAACAGTGACACCAATCACATTAACCTTTAAGGTGTGAACCAAAGCGGAGCAGCGGACTGTAGCTGGAGCATAAAATACCCCTCTCAACAATAACAGAGACAGAAAGTTGAAGTTCTACGGAAATATCTATATTCTCCTTCAATCATTATCTTAACGGAGTTAACCACTTCTCTGAACTCTTTATAAGCGATTTTTTAGTGCGCCAAGTAGTAAATATATTTAACGTTTAGGTGTATGTCGAAAATTTATTACTTGCAATATAAGTAAGTGGATTTTTCCGCAAAATACATTTTGTCGACTATAAGCTCACTTAAATTTCATTATTTCTTCACAGTTTTTTCTCATATCCTGTCTGTCATGACGGAAAATAGTCGTTGCTTTTAACCTACACTCAATTTAAGTCATGAATATTAAAAACATCAAAGGTAACTAGATTGCTAATATTAGTTTTGTTGATATATTACCGACTCGTGAAAAGTAATTGGGAATTAACGCAGAGATGGTCAGGGTTTTTTTAAACAATATTATTATATTTTTTATTGGTAACACCATAAAACAAAAGGGATATAAAATCAAATAATTGATTTATAAGCTTATGTATAACAAAGGACGGTATTAACGTTAATACATAGTTAAGCTATGTTAGCTTATAAGGTAAATAACATAATTATAATTCATTCACCTTATAAGCTTTATTAACAATGTTATTAAAACATACGTTTAGCCTACTTCTAACTAACTTTGCTGTTAGTTTCTATGACAAACGGAGCGCGGTTATTATTCCGCTTCAAGAAGACTCAACTTCTGTAATAATAACTCTGCGTGAGACTTTCCTGTTGAGTGTTGAGCTGCTCTGGAATGACATCATGGATGTTAACTATCTATAAAATACTTGTACGCCTAATAAATATTGCAGTTAAATAGTTCAACCTAGCGGTTCAGACATATTTTCACTGATTGATTCGTAATTTCAATAACAAAATATTATCTTTAACGCAATCTGGGATAAAATTAGTTGCCACGGTTTAAAAATACAAGGATTTTGATTAGTATGGATAAATATTAAGATGAAATATATCATATAAGTATCATTAAATAAATCAAGAACTATTCTGATAAGACATTAGGAACTTTAAAAACCTATTTATAGTAATTTCTTTACGTTATTGTAAAGACAAAAGCACGTCATTCTTTTTTACTACATACCATAAACTGTATTTTTGGCCAATTGATATTGAAGTCGTGGCAGTGAATTTGAAAATCGAATGGGAAAAAATACAGTTTTGTATAGAATGATGTTTTGTTGACTGTACTAAATAACCCGCAATTTGTTATCTTAATATAGTCCGTAACAATAAAATACCGAACAAAGTATAACGAGACTGCTATCACGGTTTCAACATTTGAGAGCAACAAACTTTTCTGCGTCCGTAACGGGTATTGACCCGAATAATGATATTGATAAAGTTAATTTTTCTCGTTATTATATTTCTTTACAGAATCTGAAAATGTTTAATGGGATTATATTTTCTCCGATCCACATTAAACATAGCAATTTTCGTTGATGTAACTTAACTTGTAACTTTTTCCTTTCATCTTTGGGGAATATTGGTTTTAATAACATCTACTACTACAAAAATAGAAAGATACAGTATTCAGCAATATATAGCAATACACAACAAACTTCGTTGAGGTACGCAACTACGCAAGGATTAATTATATAGCAATGTAAGCAAAAGAAAACTTTTTAAGAATTTCAATAGCAGACCTCAACTATTAAAAAAGTTATAAAAGCTGCCTCATTGAATCGAAAAGATTTCACGTAAGATAAGCTATGACGAATTGATGACTATTTTCAATTAAATGAATGGTATCTGTCATTTTAGGCAAGCTGCGTATAGTAAATGTATTATGATCATAATTATTTATTTATTTATATATATATATAATACCTTTGTTCGTATATTTTAACATACTAACTTTCGCTTACATCACACTGTCTTACGATTCCTAACAGCCCTATTTATCCAAAAAATGACTGGCAGAGGTGTTTTTAGTAACACTATTTTAAGTTTATTTTTGTTCTGTTATTTCCTCTTGTTATGTGGAGTTATCAATAAAGTGTTTTGTGTTCTATTATATCTACTATCTAAGTAGCTACCTTTTAATGAAAAATCTTTACTTTACCAAAGCCATTTAAATAAGAAATAAAAATTTATCTTGATGACCTTTAATACAATGAAATGAAAATACTATTCACTAATTCTTAGCTCTATGGTAAAGAAATACCACGTAATAATAATACCTACAATACCGATGAATATAAACAGAATTGTCGACGATGACATAGGTTCAGAGTATACATGTCTCACTATCATATCGTTTACATATTACTTGAGGGACCTCCTTAGCTGATCTCACACATTATCGGAAGTCATTTTTTCGAATCCCCTAGTAAAAAATAAAACTCATTTTGTTTTGAACATTCATAGTTACTAACATTGATTAAATAGAAAACAGGATTTGGATCATTTATTTTGTTATTCTTGAGACTCCGATATTTCGGTGCGCCATTGTAAAGAAGTTAAAATATTTTCTGTGACGGTTCAAGTTCAGTCAACACTCATACTTTTTACAACGTGAGGAATTGGTCACGTTTGCCACTTGATAAGTTTTTTGCGTAGTTCGGTCAAAACTTGTTTTGTATAAGTTTTGACCGAACTAGAACCTATTTATCTACTACTAGTTCATCAATTGTATATGTTTATTTTTTAGTGATTAAAAAAATTTAAAGATTGAATCATAAAAAAATATAAAAATATCGTTAATATCATTTTTTATATTGAACGGGTTCACTCCTGACCCTATCAAGCCAGGGGCCCAAGACAGGACCCACGATGGAACGAGCTAACCCAGAAGGTGCCTATTCACCCTGGCTTTAAAAACGGACGGGTTATAAGTACTCGGAAATACATATGCATACAATGCAGACGCATTATAAATGATGTTGAGAAGCGCCTGGTGCGACAGGTAGGAATAGCAACCAAGAAAGGGTGGTATTCCGCAGTGCATCTGGGTGTCCGATGGAAAATGGAGACGGCAGTATGAGCATATGCAGCTCCTGAGCACACTCTCCAAAAAACAGTCTGTAGAAGACCGACAGACCGATAATTTTGAGGCAGTGAGCTAAGATATGAAGCTTGCTCTTCATCAATTTGCTGTCACCAATGAGCCTCTCAGCTCTGCGCTTAATCGTATCCAGAGCAGCAAGTTGATATTTTGCTGAGCCATCCCAGAGGTGTCTGCAATATTCCATGCAAAATCGGACTTGAGCTTTATATATAACTAGCTGTGAATACTCGCTTCACTGGGTTATTTTTAATCTTATAGTTATTCGTCATAAGGTCTAAACCCAGGTGACATGGTACAAATTCGACTGTTAGACATTCTCTAGCTATTCGTAACTTCCTCTCTAATGTTCTTCTAGATATTTTGTATTTAGTTGCTAAACGTTCATCTGGTTCACCAGTCCTTATTTTAGTTAAATAAATGCCTAAAATTGTGGCAGGGCGTTCTGATCTGGCACCAAGCGACGGTGTTTCTTGTAAAATATTGTGGAAATAATTTTTTGTTACTCCAGTCCAGAAATGCAGTACGTCATTGTCAATCCCTTCAATATTTTCGAAATCTAATTGACTGTTCTGTTCCAAGCCCCATTTATATAGATTTATAATATCATTTACATGCTCACTATTAAATTCATGAATTACCCTCTGAGCAATCAATTTTCCCAATCATTTCGTCTAATATGCTGATTACAAACTCGGGCAAGTTGCAGTATATAAAAATTATTATTGTATAATAAATAGAAATAGACACCTTCTTGCTGTATTGGCCGCACGTGTATATCCTTGAAGATTAAATTTAGGATCTCCTTGCTCTCGCTGGTCTTGTACTTGTTGGGGAGGCTGATCTTGCTCTTGGTGGTGAGGCTGGTTATGTACTTGTTGGGGAGGCTGGTCTTGTATCTGTTCAACTCTTCTGAGTTGATTTTGTAAAACATGATCTAACCTTTGCCAGGCATATAGGTCCTGAGCCATTAAAAGGAATCTGAAATAATAAAAAACTATAGTTAAGTATGGTATCAACAATGGCCAACGGTAAACTGTTTAAATAACAGATATTGTCAATCTATTATAGATATCTGGTAATGATCATCTATTTACTGTTTGAATAATTAATAACATCCACACTATAAATTGAGCATAAAATGTTTAAAACATGATAACTTACCTCACGTGGTATTATTTCTTGCAATAATAATGCTATGTGATTCCGATGTCCTTCCAGAAACTGTTCTGTGAGGATATAGTTTCGACGAAGTAACACAGATCGGTTGCACAAAACACAGTTATTTTGTCTTTCCATGTCAACGACATCCGAATCAAGAAGCACATCCAAGTCTTCGATAGCAAAACAATAACATAAAAACACACTAAGGGCACCGATCGCAACGACAAATGACGAGGGACTGCGGGGTAGTCGGGGTATGCCGGCCGGACTCACATTGCGAGAGCGCAAGTAGTTCTTGGCTAACGTGTGAAAGAGATAGCACAAACTCGCTGCCAACTCACCACGCAGATATCGCAGGGCAGTACTAGAACATTTTTTAAAACAATTATAATCTCTTTCAATTCATTAGTTATTTTTTATTCCCAGTAATCTACAATTACATAATTAAACAAAACGAAACGATACGATAACAAATTTATAATTGGAAACTAATTTGGTTTATGGCCGCAATATTAAAAAAACCGGGTTGGATTCTGCCCAATGACTTTTATTTCAGTTATTTTCTTTTTAACCGACGAGCGGTATCTCAGTTCGTAAATATAATTATATTTCTCTTAAGTGTGTATAATGTATCTTCGTCTACAACTTGTGACTTTTTGTTGGTTTTACAGACTTTACACAATCATCACATTTCCGAAATGACTATCATGAAAGTTTATGATTGAGAAGTTCTATTCCGTACATGGTTGCGCTAGTATTAAATTCAAATCTGTCACGTTACTTATTTATATGTTTTTGTAATTTTTATTAGTTTGGTCGACACTCCTAGCCTCATCTCCATTTACTCCATTTCCCTTTCGCACATACTTTGCCTCGCATATGGAAGAGCAAGACGACCGCTTCATCTATTGGTGGCAAATCACACCGCAATGTGGCGAACATGCAGGCAAAAATAAAGACTGATGGCTGCTCGCGCGTGCACCTAGTTTTGCAATTTTACATTGAACTAGTGGCCTATAAGCAAACCCCTACAACAAACTATAGTTTTATGTGACGGTGCCTTCGTGTGCGTAACAATAAGGAACAGTAAGCAGACGGCGTGAATCAATTAAATATAAAGAAATCAAACATTACTACTAATAATTACTACTAATTGTTACTAACTACTAAGATTATTCTCAAGTAACATTACTCCATAATCAGTTACAAATATTTGGAACTTATAATTCTTATAAAGTCATTAACAACTTGTCTTTTAGGTCGCTCCTCACTCGAAGTATATAAACTAAGTGTCCCCTAACCCAATTAATATTAGTGTACTGAAATAAAAGTACTTAAAACTTAAATGTAAATAAAGTGCCAATTCGACGAGTTAAAGGATATATCGGTTTTACTCATAATATTTTATAGATGAGAACATTATAACAAGCTGACAATTTTTTCCTTTAAAAGATTGGAAATAACAATGTTTATATTACGGCCAGATACTGGGTAAAAGCTAATAAGTTTAATCAATTTGGTCGGTTGATGAATCTGCTGGTTTTAATTGCAAGAGATTAAAGGAATAGCAAGTTTTATCTTGAGATACTGATAATATTAAGAAAGTTTAATCATTATTTTTATACTCTTTGTTCCACAAATAGGCGCGTAATGTAACGAATATCTTATTTCCGTCAGGGTTCCGTAGTCTCTACAACACTTTTCTGATTCATATTAATGACCTGCTTATGCCCGGTATTTTGGGGTACACACGGCTATATATCTGATGTACGAGTGACTGATAGGAAAGCGATGCTCAGCTGCATAAACCTATCTCTGCAGGCAGTCTCCGAATGGGGCGATGCCAATCAGGTAAGGTACAATCCAACAAACACCCAGGCATGTCTTTTTTCCGCTAAAAGGAGTCCTTTGACTTGACTCCTACTTTCCGAGGTGTATCCGAGCCGATCACTGACCATTTCGAGCTTCTCGGCATGTCATTGTCACCAACTCTCAATTTTGGCTCATTCATTGAGAGTAAAGCTTCATTAGCATCAAAAAAACTTGGCATTCTGGCGAAGGTACTTCATGCCAGAACAGTTGCTCAATTCGTTCGTGTATGGAGTACTGTTCTCATCTTTGGGACGGTTCCCCCAATATCAAATCCAGCCGCTCGAGTCCATTGAGAGGAGGGCCAAGAAACTCATCGGCAATGACGATTTTTTGAATAATAGGCTGTAAGGTCTTGAACATAGACGGAAGGTAGCTAGCCTATCCATTTTTATATGGTACATTTGGGAGAGTGAGCAGCAGAATTGCACAGCTTTGTTGCGTCGTCCCCATTTTATCAACGGACAACCAGATTTACAAATATGCGCTATCGTTATTTGGTTGATATGCCAAAAAGTCTCACTAAGTGTTTTGGTTCCAATTTTGTAATCTGTACCGCCAAAGAATGGAGCTCTTTGCCTGAGCCTGTGTTTCCTGATAAATATAATTTAGGGGTCTTCAAGTCACGAGATCACATCGTCGCTTACCATCAGGCAAGATAGTGGCCAAGCGCTTTCCTATTCACGTTTAAAAAAAAATAAGATATTCTAAAATATTTAATTCAAATGAACCTCCAGAAGAACCTTGGTACAAAACATTCGTATTATTTAAATTTTAATCTCAACTGAGCAGAAATATAAAATAAGGCACTTGATTTAATGAGCTTTACTGAAGTATTTGGTGATCCGATATTATTTATATGAGGCTGGCAAAAAGACTAAAAGTAACACATTAATAAAATATTAAACATTTCCATTGTTATTTTGTGAACTGATTGGTCTTGTGGATCCTTTTTGGAAAAAAATAAAGAAATTCTAGTAACACTTTATTAATACTGACTAAATAGTGATGTATGAAAAGGCTGATGACAGTTTAAGAACCTAGAGATGTATGTCGGGATTGCGGTTAATGGAAATCTGTGATCTCTGCACAGTGCATATGTATAAAGTAATGGAAACAACTAATTAAAGTACCTTTTTGCAGTTAAGAATATCATGTTGATTAGATCGTCTTGTTCTTATTGTACTTTTAATTTGTTCATATTTATTTAATCGTCAGATTTTATATTCAAATTATTTACGTATTGGGTTTCGTTTTTTACGACAATTTGTTCTCAGTTTGTAGGAAGTAAATATTATGTAGTGAAAATACTCAAATAATTGAGACACATAGTGTAGAGTCAGTGCTTTATGCTGGTTGCTTCATCCACTTCTAGAGGAATGTCATAACTACACATCATATGTCGATCTCACAGTACCTTTTAACAAATGTCATTAACTTTTCAGGTTTCAGGACGATCTGAGTGAAAACGTTTAAAACATCTTTGTGTAACTCTTGCCGATATTGGATAATCAAGAACAGGCACGATTATTTTTTGCAGCTATTGTCATATTTTTGCTCTTTTTTAAAGTAAAACTTAAATGCACAGCCCAATATTAAGGAAATAACTGATACTCATTTTATACTGTAGCTCAAAAAGAAAAAAAACCCTTATAAGATATACACTTCGTTTTTCGTCTGGTACTACATTTCTCTGAGACTTTAATGTAATTTTACATTGTGTATACATTACTCTCTGTTTCGTTCCTTTGAGTTAATATTTGTATGATAGACTTTGATATTATAGAAATAAGATCTCAATTCCTTATCTTAACTTAAACGCGATAATAACTCTTTTTAAGTTTAATCCTGAAGTTTCGACGTTTTCACAGGAGTCATAATCTCAGTACGTACTGACGTAATGAAAACTTTAGTATTCAGCACAAATGTCTCGACAATGACTGCTCACTAGTTCTCGCTTCAAGGCCAGCTGTGGGCAATAAAACGATCTGCATCCAAGTTTCTAGGAAGTCGTTGGATTTTTTTTCATAAATGGTGATGTTTACCAGCTCGGTAGATACCAGTGAACTAAACATTAAAACTTTATAGGTACATACTCGTTCGGAAACGCAGCCCCATCTAGTGTGCAGCCTGGTAAATGGTTATCGATCAATACACACCGAACAAGCAATCAGCGACGCCCACCAACGCGATTTTTTAGAGCACCAATCATGAGTGCGCCTTTGTACACTTTCGCGCTACCATTAGGAAAATTAGTCGAACCTTCGAAGAGTCTAATACTTAACAATACTTAATACGAAAAGTCTTACTCCTCGACCGATTACTTAATTACAGGAAAACTAAGTGGGTATTTTCTTTTGCTAATTGTTATAGATTACCTCAAACTAAAAAATAAACAATAGCAAAAACTATTTCGAAACGATCTCTTAGTTATGCGTTTCTTTTACAGAAATTATGCCAACGACACGTTGTGAGGGAGCTCAACTTATGATTGTTCCGTTATATTTTTCGACGAAATACTTTAAAACACTGCTCGCACAAACGGACATTGTTCATAGCTTTTTGTTAATTTAAAAATTAAGTTCTTTGTTTAAACTTTATTTGTTTTATCCACTTTTAACACATGTTTATAAATAAAGTGATTAATTCATGTTATCTTATGTGTAAGACGATTAGGATTATCCTTTTATAGATCGTTTCGACATCTCGTATATGTGTAATTTGTCGGTGAAAACAAAGGTTCTGTATAAACTTGCATATAGATTGTTGGCTCGTTTAGGAGATTTTTGAATGCCAGTACAGTTTCGAAAACATGGAAGCATCGACAAATTGTATAAATGAAAATAGAAGTCTAATTGAAGGACTCTTATCTTATCGTCTTTTGTCTCAAATATTAACATACATTGCGATTCTTTAACTGCTAATCTAAGTTTATGAAAAATAATGAACATGAGAGAGATTTTTCTTTTACCTGTGCTCTGAGATCTGGGTGTGATGGATCTGATGTCTGGAGTGAAAATATACATATGATTGTCGATGTATAGGATAATAGCGACCGTTTCTTTTACTGCATCTATTAAATAAAAAGCAGTTGCTTGTTTTTTACAGTTCCAAGAGAGTATTATATGCATAATTTTAGCTTTTAATTTATATATAACATACAAAAAGGGTAGACATATTAAACGACATCGAAAGTATTCTGTAAGGGTTATTTTGTCATTTAATGCGTCTTAATGCGGGACCTACACTCGTTTTCTAAAAAACAATTATTTTTATTCAGTTTAAAATTTGGTTATACACGAAACTTATTGTTTCCCTTTTGATATATTAGAATCCTTAAAACTGGTATAATACTTGTTCAGACGATCTAAAAGTTTTTTTTTACTTTATACATAAACTAGGAACCGAAATTGTTCTAACTCATATTGATATATGACATTCTGGCGAAAATCAATCTTTAACAAAAAAATCAAAACGTTACGCTTAAGTTACTCTTTATGCTCCCTCCAATAGACGTGCGTCGATTCGTGATAATGCCCACTCCATTGATTTTGAAGTTTAAATGGATTGACGTGTTATGTATTGATGTGTAATGTATGTATTATGTTTTATAATTTAAGCATTAAACTGCTTCATTTTTGTTTTAAAATACAATATTAAAGAATTTTAAACCGTAGTACAATTACTGTAATAACACAGTTCAAACCCGGTAAACTGAGTGTATTAGAATCGTCTACAAAATACAAGTGCAAAATGCTTGTTTTTTCCTTCACATTAGCCTACTAGAGTAACATTACCAGTAGTTTTGTTACGTTTAGCTAGAAAATTCGCTCAATTACTCAATCTTTGTTAATGCTTTTATAATTTACAAAAGTTGTATTCAAAATAAAATTTGCAATCGACCATATAAGGTTTAACTTTGGATCACAAGTTCAACCTACGATTGCGCATACAACACTTACGTTTAGAATAATATATTTGGGAAGGTTTAAAGCTGTTATCGATCTTTTGTCCGTTCTATTACTTTTTGCTTTAATTCGAAGGCCATAATCTGAAGGCCGCCAACAAAATCGAAACTATAACGTGTGTGTACATTAGTTACGTCTTATATATATATATATATATACAACCAATTACAATATTTATAATTATTTAAAGTATATCGTGATAATTCCGTATATCGTGAAATACCACTGCTTGCGAATTTTATCCCAAAACAAAATGGATCTGCCAAATCTATTTAGAGCAATAGAAATGTGGCGCGTATTTTACAAATTCGTTGTTTACTTTAATTCTCACTTCGCGCAATACAAGTCCATTCATACAGTATTTAACAGCAGCAGAGCTACTAATTAATGAAAGGAAAAAACTAATCAGATTTGCAATTAGTAACCAAGAGAAGTCATTCAATTTAGAATCCATAAATAGCATAAATTACAAACTATATGACCTCTTTGACTTCAGCGTTCACATAAACTTGTGAACGCTGAAGTCAAAGAGCCAAGACAAATAAACATTAATGAAGACATACATTCGCTCGCTGGTTCCATCATCGCTAATAGAGAGTAGCTAGTGAATATATAGACGTGGAAGCTTCATACACTGAGGTAAATTGCATTGACACTGATAGCGGACCACACCCGTATTCGAGCCTAACAGCTGACCCATATTGCCCTGAGAAAATGTGGTAGGTTAGTATCGCTGGACGGAAATCGTGGAAACGGTCCTATTATCTTTTTTTGTATTGGCAGCAAATTTGTTTCCATTGTTGAACACAAAAAAGCGTAAAGAAAAATACAGCCGAAGCTAAATAAGCCGTAATAGCACGCCTTTTTAAGAAGTAGTATTAAAATAGAGATCGCCGAGAAATTATATTATCATAAACAATCAAAAATGTTCAAAAGATAAACCATCTTTTATCCTTGTTATAGTTGTTGACTGCATGTAGTCTTTTAACGTATATAATTTTTATTACACTGAATGTTTATCAAACCTGTTTTATGATTGTTTATGTTACACTTTTTTATTAATGCCTTTCTAGTTGAATGTCTGCAAGTTTTAATGCATATCCTTGTTTGTATCTACATTAAATGAAAATCTTTAGCTGAAAAAAATAATAAGACACAAAATTTAACTCAACTTTATTTTAAAGTAAATTGCTTTGATGACTTTATTAGTGTAGACGATGTTTAAAAGAAACGACACTTAAAAAAAGTTAAAAGAATATAATGGCCATTTTATGTTGCAAAAATTGAACATTTAAATTAAACCTTAATTTTTTATGTGCAATCCTTACGTTTCGAAGGATCGTAGGATAACTAAGTTAAGGGTATGGTAACAGTGGTGTTGGGATGTAGGAACTAAATAAAATTGAACATTTTTACTTCACCTGTTAATTTTAATTGAACATTATTCAACAAAGTTACCTGAATAAATCAGTTCTTATCACATTTGAATTTGGGTTTGACTATGGTAGGAAGTGATTTTTTACACAAGCAAATGCACCGGCAAATGCAAATATATTCATAGTCATCTTTATAAATAAATATTTTCATTCTTGCACTGCTCGTTATCGTCAAATTCCCCTAACCTCTTATGAACTCGTTTTTGTATCCTTGGTGTGCAAATTCCAATTTGTGGCATACTTTCCTAGAAATCAGAATGTATTTAGACATTTTTTGCCAAAAGTGGAGAACGTATTTCATTTCAATTTATTATTTTGTATCGCAGTTAAGTAAACTAAGTAGATATTTTTTAAAGTTGAGCACTTCACACCTGCATTCACTTAATAAATCAGATCAGTCTAAGTCGTGACAGATAGTGTGGCGTACTGTCGTGTTTAAGAAAGAAAGTTTATTGTTTAAAACGGAGCTCCTATAAGGTTCAGTGACAGATAACCTTACTGAGTTAATAGCACTTGTTAAGTACATTTCTAAACAACTATTAAAATACACATTTAACTCACTTTGTTTTGGTTTCAATAAAATAAAACTGAAAACAGTCTTATGTAAGAAAATATATATTTTTCATTTATTATCGTTAAATAATGCAGCCTTATAGAAATTATTAAAGCTTTGGCCATTCTTGATATCAATCATATTATTTGACAATATTTTTGGCAGTCCTTATAAATTTTGAAATCTTTTTTAAAACTTAACATAATTTTGAAATGGAATAAGATTACTTTAATTCGTCAAAGTTAGTTAAAAGTACGATAAATTATTCAGCAAATTTGCTTTTATTTTTAAATATTTACACATCATTCATTACTAAAATAATAAAAATAAAGTCCAGATGTTTGAAGAATCGGAATGACCAATTAATCAAAAATAACAAATATCTATTTCTAATTGTTATATGATTTTATTTTAACCTTACGATTCATATAACCCACTTGATTTTCTTGCCTACTATGACAATGCGGATTGAATACTTAATTTTAATTAAAATTGACATAAATGCCAGCTTTAATAACATTTCAATGCTTCCACTCCTTTTCACAATGTTTACAAAGTAATCAAAACTAAATAATTAATAATATGAAATGTCATTGAAGTTTGACAAAATTTCCTTTCAGTAACAATTCACGGTTTAAATTGTACGAATTTATCACTTCAAGTTTTGTCTGCTAAACTTCAAGCTTTATTTATATAATAATATACTTAGCTATTCTGTGAACTGAAACTTCAGAGTATCTCGACAATACTTTCCAAATTGCTTCTCAAGTTTCCTAAGCAGTAAGTAAATCTTATGTATCCGCAAGTAAATTGTGCGGGACCTCTGGATGTTTAGTGAACACATAATTATATTAAATTTTGCAGAAAATGCTTTTTGTATTGTGATTTACCAAAACTGACATTATTTATTTCTAATCCTTAAATTTTGACTGAATGAAAGTGAGTAGTGCTTAGATAATGGACAAATTGTTTGTTTGTGTTTTAATCATTTCACTAAAAATAAAAATTTACCAAGCACTCACTTACTATACTCAATACAGTCATTTAAATCTTAAAGCATAGTATTAATATAATAATCTATTGAATAATTTTATTGAATTGATTAAATATACGATCAAATTTGCTATAGCGAGGTTAAATTATTAAATGAGGAAAAAATAGTGAGTTTTTTCTACAATGGCTTCACCATCTCTCTGTCACTTCTGACAAAAAATAAGAATTCACTAAAAAAACAATTCATTACTTTAAGCTAACAAAAAATCAAACAAGCACAAAATTTTTAACTGTTACAACAAAGTTAGAAACGAAAGGAAATTTTAGAAAAAAAAATATAAGAAGTAAAGTTAGGTGTTGTGTTCATACACAGCAAGTAAAACAAACTAAACATTAAATTGTTCGCTTGCTTGACTGTAGGAGAATATTAAGAAAAACTTTTAAAACTAATTCAGTTTTTGGTTAGATTTTCCCAAAAAGAAAAAATACGATATTGCTTGCTTGCGTATTTATTGGTATGATTAATTAAGAATTTCCTATTGGGGATTATAATTTACATCGCGACACTTCATCACGCGTCACGATTTCACACGTGATGTCATAATCTTAGGGAAAGTATTAACAAGTAAAAATTGTATAAATAACAGTTACAGGTTTCTTTTAAATCATTTTTTTTTACTGTAAAATTGTAATAAAAAGTAAAATATTTCATCAATAACTTAAAACAACTGGGCTGAAAGAATTTCGCCTTGACAATACTAAGAGATGAAATAATAAGTATTCGTTTGCAAATGATAATCGTTGTGAAAGATCGCTTCCTTAATATCCTTATTCCCAATGGCTGAAGAAATAATTTACCCGTCCGAAATTTAGGGACTTTGATTGAAGATTCCTTAATCAAAGCAATTCGGTTCTAACACTATTGACAGTGTGCCTCTAATAGTTTGCCCAAAACAAACAAGCAAGAAATATTTTGGAAACAAGATTTAGTTTCTGTTAAATAAATGTTGGGTGTTCATTAACCTAAATAACAAAACTGACCACGTCACTTAATTAATCAAGAATTTAGCTCTGAGGCAATTATAATCTTGGTAAGGTTCATTATAAATGTGCCACAATTTTTTTAATAAAATACTTGTTTATCCTGATGTTTTGACTCTCTTCAAGAGAAGTATAAACAGAATGATTTATCCTGTGGTTATATTTGACTAAACTAAATCTTTCATAAAACTAGTTATCCTGTGAAAATATAAGAAGTACATGTGCCAAACCTCATAAATAATCCATTTGCGTTACCAACAATGGTTTTGATCGGCAATTAACGGTATCTCGCATTTTACGATCAGAACCCACGCAAAACTCTTGGAAGTCGTAATGAAGCAGATGATTATGTTTCCACATAGCGATTAACCAGTTATTTATAGATGAAATTTTTGTGAAGGTAAATTATAAAAAGTTTTTATTTATATTTACCTACCACGTTAGGACATATTACAAGGGTCAATGGATTATCGATTGTGGAAGGTTGCGTGAGTCGTTGTGTCACGAATGAAGGCAGTGCTGTATACCGTACCTACTCGTATATAGAAAAACCCTCGACAAGCACCCTCAATCCAATAGTGCATCATACGTTCTACGCATCTCGAAATTTCCTGATCAAACGTCCTAAGAACGGTTTGAGACAAAATCTTTAGCAATATGTAAATAAAATTTACTTTATACTGGATTAGATCCCGCATATCCTGTCAAGCCATGCTAAAAGGTCATCTAATTTTTTGTACTAAAAAAAATATAAAAGAAATCTATCAACTTATTCTTTATATAACACTAAAGTAAAGAACACAATAAAATCATCTAACGGATCTCCACTTGTCTATAGGTATATTAAAAATATCAAAGCGTTTTTACCATCAACCTATTGATAATAATCGCTAAATGGTTATAAAGATCTCTAATAAGTTAGATATCTGTTCTTGCCTAGATACAGAGACTAATATATACCAAGTCATTTTATAAACACCATTTTTTTTTCTAGGCATTAGATATCCCTTCATTTTTGAAAAAAATATGTAGGTAAAATTTTAGCAATAAAATATTATACCCAAGCGAATTTTTACAACAGCTGGTTACTGGTCAAAATAAAGGTCGCTCGAAAGGCGGCCGAAATGTTTTGAATGAAACAGCGGAGTGGGGTTCGCGGATAGTTGATGCTGAGGTTCGTTTCTGGCGTGGTGAGAAAAAAGCGCACAAGTCAATTTTTTTTCAAAATTGAGTTGTATACATATTCGGGATCAGGAGAAAAGACCTATTTGCCTAATTTTTTGTAGAATTTCAGCCACGACATAAACATAGATACCATAAGCTAGAGGGTCACAACTGAGGTATTGTTTATACTGTCGTACTGAAAAAGGGCACATCTGACTAATATTATGTTCAAAGTTCACAAATGTGTAGATATGGCATTTTTCGTTTATTTATTTAATTAGCGTGCATTAAATATTATAGGCATTTGTACCAAATGTGCCTTTTCATTAATTTATTTTATTATCATGTTGATGTATTTCATTGATATATTTAAAAAATAAACATAAGAAAGTCCGAGCTATGTACCAACCAGCACAGTGGTGTACTTTGGTTTAGTTTTGCACTGTCTTTGCTACTAGTGTTTAGCGAATTTTAAGTATTAGAGTTTTTTTTCTAAATAAGATAATGTTACTTTTTAAGATGTCTCATGTTAGTTTTGACTACCGGCTACTGGCATTTCTAACGCACGCAGTGTGTAAATTACATATGTCATAATAATCATGATTTACAATCATAACATAACCTAATGTTGTTTCTGTGAATGCCTTAAAAATAGTTGTGTGATTTGTGTCGAATGTAAAAGGAATACCATCTCGATTCTGCGTGTAGTGTACTTTGTGTAAATTATTAACAACCTAGATAAGAAATGCAAATTTTGTGATTTTTTGTGATAACTTAATAAGTAAGTACATACTTCCAACTTTAAGTATTTAAAATAATTAGTATCCAATCACATTTGTAAAAAGGCAATGAACTTTTAAACGCCAGAAGGTAATAATTTGTAATATCAGTAAAGCTTATTAGCTTTGTAGGTACGCTATCGATTTTTGTGTACATAAAACCCTATTGACAAGTGAGAGCCATCAGAGGTGATAGAAAGTTATCTTACCATAAACTAGGTTCTTTTTGCTGAATGTGAGTGTATCAGCTACAAAGACCTTACACCAAATTCACCAGACTCTTCAGTGTTTACTATACAGTATAATAAATTAGATATTGTCAACTATCTCTTTAATTTCCACGCCAGTGTCATTGAATGTAGTACTTAGAGTTTTGATGGTTTGTTTCTTTGCTTATGTAAGAGTTACGAAGATATTATCCAAGTATCATGGAACTTACCTACAGTCGAACTATTAGGTACTTGGGTAATCCGTTCTAACTATCAGCGTAAAGATAGTTATTCAAGGAAGTAGCAATTCAGAATATAACTTTTTTTAAGTGTTGTAATAAAAGGAGCGCACGCTGCGCTCGCCGCGGTGCGGTTCGTTGTACCGCGAGGATCAGCTGTGCACGATTATGCATACTTTTAATTGAAGATAGTTTGATTGATTTTTATAGTTAATAGGTAAGCCAAAAAAGGATTACATTTCAGAAATGACAATAAAAGTTACAAAATAAAGGTATGGTTAGAAAAAAACGAAAAAAAATATTTCTTTTATTTCAAAAAAATCCTTGTTAAGCATATTCTTTACACTTGACCCAACCACTCCACGAAGTCCTGGAAGGTAATTTGCTTCCATCTTATATATATAGTCATCCAACATTCAACAAAGACAAGGCAAAGTTTATTTTACGCAAAATGATTTTCGTTATATATTTGGTCTTGAAATTAGAAGAAAACCTCATTGTCTTTTGAAAATAGAGCTATGAGATAAAGTTAATTAAAAGTCTCAAACGTTGCCCCCAAAAGTACCTTGGAATTATCGTCAACAAAAAGGTCGGCGAAAGAATACATAAAAAGCACAAAATCTCTAATTTCATTAATTACTCACGGGCGCTCAGAGCACAATATAATATGTATTTTCAAGGGAAATGGGGTTATAACATAATTTACTTTAATTTTCGTCAACCTGTTATGTTAAGGGTTAATATAAATGCTAATGTCGCGTAGCTCATCGTGAATCTGCCCTCTTACAAGGGCCACTGAACATTTCTTGTGTCATTGCGTTTAACTTAGACGTACATACGATACGAACTTATAGTTCCAATTGAGATAATGTGGAGCAAATATTGTGCATCACAAAATCCTAGCAATGTAGATAATAACCTTTGTAGATTTCTGTTGTTATCATTTCACTATCTTAACTACACTCATTTGCAAAAATAACGGGCGGTTTTGATTTTCATTCATCTTTAAAAAGATACATTACAAAAAAGGTTTCAAACGTTTGTACACGTTACTGGCCGGTTTTAAAAATGCCGTGGTGTTTAAAAAAGTACGTTCTAAATTCAAATTTTCATTTGATGCTCATTTTTACAGAAAACCCCTTTTTATCCTACATTTTTGGCGCGAAGTTCCAGAAGTTAACATCGACTTTTATAACTTTTATTCAATTTTCATCGATTAATTTCATATCCTTGACTGTCAAAGCTTTATTTATTGCTGTTTGGCTGTATCAAAAATGGTAGATAAAGTGGTAAAAGCTACCAAAATTATCGCGCTGCTTGAAGAGGGTTTCAGCCAATGCTTCGTGGCTAGGAGGCTAAATGTTAGTCGCTCGACGGTCCAAAGGACCTGGCAGCGATATCAGGAGACTGGTTCCGCTGAGAGAAGGCCTGTTTCTGGAGAAAACCATGTACCCAACCACTGGATGATCGTTTTCTTGTGAGTCGCGCATTGAGAAATCGCGGATCCTCAAATGTGGATCTTAAGAACAACCTCCAAGAAATAAGAACTGTGCATATTAGTCTATGGACGGTCAGGAAGAGGCTTCTCGCTGCCAATATACGCAGTCACCGCCCGGCCCACGGCCCAAAATTACTCCGTGAGCACCGAGTTCGCAGGCTTAGGTTCGCTAGAAAATGTGAATCATGGACTCAAGAAGATTGGAATAGGGTTTTGTTCTCTGATGAAGTCAGGATATCTCTGTTCGGTGAAGATCGACGTCGGCGAGTGCTAAGAAGACAAGGAGAACGCTTTGCAGAGGCATGTTTCGAAGAAATCAAACCTTATGGTGGGGGCTCTGTTATGTTTTGGGCAGGAATAAATTCAATGGATCGTACAGAGTTAGTCTTCATTGAAAACGGCTCACTGACTGGGCATCGATACATAACGGAAGTTCTAATTCCTCATGCACAACCCGCATTATCCGCTCTAGGTGAAGACTCGATTTTTATGGACAACAATGCTCGCGCCCACCGATCTCGCGATGTTAAAGTGTATGTGCAAGAGGTCGGCATTCGTCGTTTGGATTGGCCAGCTCGAAGTCCCGACCTCAATCCCATAGAGCATGTCTGGGACGTTCTGAAACGGCGTGTGAGATCAGTACAACCGGCTCCGCAGACCATCAGAGAGCTTAAGAATGTGATTACTGCGGAGTAGGAACGTATTCCGCAAGCAAGTATCCGGGATATACTCGCTAGCATGTCCAGACGAATTCAAGCTGTGATTTTAGCTAGAGGGGGTCACACTCGATACTGAACATTTATCTGCTTTTACTTTATTAAAGAAAAACAAACAAAAAAACTTTTTTATTTTTACTTCATGAGCATATGCACTACTAGCGATAATACACTACTAGTGAGGTTTAGCATTATTTCCCATAAATTGTATCAAAATTTTATAAAATACCGATGAAAACGATTATTTTCTTATTAATTTACCAAATTGTGAGGATAAAACTACTTATAATTATCAAACAAAGCAATATTAACATTTAATATGGTTCATTGCTTAGGTGCCCGTTTTTATTGCAAATGAGTTTATTATGATTTATAATTTTGCTCAACAATTGTAATGACAAAAATACATTTGACGGCCGCTTGGTACAACGGTAGCGATCCTACCTTCTGTGCCAAAGGACCCGAATTCGGATTATGGTATGTTTGGGCGATGAATACAAGCATTGGTTCTTGAGTCACTGTCAATATAATAATTTTTATTGATACAATATACAGTAATTGATATTTTATCTTTAATGAACACCCTCTACAGCACTGTGTGTTCACAACTTCACAAGTTTGTAATTCAAAGAGTTAGGGGCTGTTAATTACTTTCATACACTTGGAACTACAGTATCCCAACGAAAATATTTGTAATAGCAATACAGACTATTTGAAATAGCTTCATTTCCCAGAGATGCCGTATTATACATAGTAGCATTGATATGAAATGTTACCAAATATTCTTAAGCCGGAATTACATTATTGTGTCGGGGTGTGTCGTGGCGCGTTGTGTTGTGGCGGCGACCGTTTACATTTATGAGGCGTGTCGTGGACCGCTCTGGCGCAATTTTCATTCAGTCATCCAGTAGTCTTTCGTGTGTTTGGGTCAGTAAAATGTTTTCTTCGAGCTCTGACAGTGATTTTGATAAAGATCTTTCATGTCTTTTTCTTATGCAATCAGTTCAAAAGGAAAGAAGAAAGAGAAGGTTTTGTGTACATCCAGTAAACAGATTAAGAAGCAGTAGAGGAGAATTTCATTGTCTCGTTAAAGAATTAGAGAGTGATGAAGAACGATTTCAACTTTATTTCAGAGTTACTAATACACAATTTGCAGACATCCATTCTATGATTGATAAAGATATTAAAAAAGAAGACACTACATTTCGTCGTCGTCACTTCGTAAATATATTCTTGGAGGTATTAGAAGTAACATAAGATACTTTATAGTGAAAAAAAAAACATAAAAATGCGGGCGAAGCCGCGGGTAAAAGCTAGTATGAATATAAATAAACAAGCCACATACTATTAAGATTACCATAAAGTAAACATGCTCTCGGCTAGATCAGAGACAACGCCACGACAGATAGCCGAGCGTACTATTCTCGTGTGTTGTGTCGCGACATATCCCCTCCACCGTTGTGTCTCCGATCTAAATCGCCAGATCGTTAACGCGCCAGAGAGCGTCACGACATAGCACACGAGAATAATATAATTCTACACATACAAAATTGATAGTTCAGATACGCGCCAGATGCTACCAGAAGGCGCCACGACACACCCCGACACAATAATGTAATTCCGGCTTTACTCTTATTCTATATCTATATGCAACAAGATAGTATATTAAGTGGTGACTAGTCCCGACAGTCATACCACGCAAAACCCCAGACACAAGTTTGTTACCGTAGGTATACTTACTATTACATGATCGGAACTTTACTGATTTGACTACTAAAATATTACTATAAGATCAAAAATGTTTTCTGCCTGACACCTGAGACAAGATTAACTCTTCCTTTTTTTTCAACTCCTTAAAAAAATACTGTTTTCTTAAAAAGCATTTTTTATTAATTAAAATAATACCTATTCCAAGCTACAATAAACATCATTATAGTAAGGTAGCTATTTCTAGTTTATTACAGCCCATAGTAAAATAACGTTATAAACATCAATAATTTAAAGTATAGAAGTAAGAAATATTAGGAGTAATCGGACAGCCATCCAAACAAATCTTTTTATGCTTAAAATCATTTATTCTCAAAGCGGTCCAGTTGGACCCTCAGGGATCCACAGGAGACTCGACAAGTATCTACGTTGGCGTGACAAAAAATGAGGGTTTACAATTCGTAAGCGGGGTCCACGAAAACTAGTTTCGATAGTGAAGAACCAAAATGTAGGCTTGACTTCAACTATTAATGTAGGCGGATAATATTTTAAGAAGCCCAGCGATTGTTACTAGTGTTGAACCTTGCAAAGCGACCCTTGTTCAGACGTGCTAAAGGACGAAATACGACTTGTTGTGTGTATGTTTGCAATCCTGCATGGACTTGTATAATTCTTCACCAATATAAATACGAATGCCAAGGATAGACTTTACTCATTTGTTTCCGAAATTTCGAAAAGTAAAGTGAATCGATGTAAGTGTTTGCCAGTGTCTGAAAAAGAAAGTACTTACCTGCTTTTATGTTAAACATACTTTTATTTTATTTGTTATTTATTTATTTTACCATTAACCATTACCATTTACGTAAGTAAAGAAAAAAGGAAAGTTTACATAAAATACTAGGTACAACAACTGAGGCTTATTTCTACAAGAAATCTCGTCAAACTGCTCGGGTGATATCGTGGGCTTATAACCCATCTTAAAGAAAATTATAACAGAGTTAACTGCAATTCACTGTGTCCTACATCGACAACATCTATTAACGAAAAATTTTAATGATAGATTGTACCAATCGCTTTAATTTGTGATTAATGCAGTTAACAAAATAAGAAGCAATGCATTGAAAACGCGTTTATTTGCACATTTGCGCGATGAAAATGATGAAGACTTCCAACGATTGCTCTTACATAACGAAGTTCACTGGTTGTCAAAAGGTGCTCAAATGTTTATCAAGATTAAACTCACTTTTTGGATTAGATTTAGAGTTTCTGGAGAGTAAAGATCCAGCTTTAAATGAAAACCCGATCAATTTGAAAAAAATAAAATTATTTTAACTTACAAGGGGCAGCCTCAATTTAATAAAAACAAAGGGAGTAATTTCTGCTTTCCTTGGAAAATTTAAATATATTAGTCAGTGTCAATTTTTCCAGTATTCAAACTTGCTATGGTAAAATGTCTTAATGAGGACATTCAGACATACTTTTAACATTTAATTGACCTGCATGATGAATATAAAATCAGATTTGAAGATATTCTGACGATGGATATACCATCGTGGATTATAAATCTATTTGATGAAACGGAAGTGGAGAATGTGATTGTTTTACAAGAGGAGCTACTCGAGCTTAGCACTAATGAGCAACTAAAGCTCAAATTTATCAAATATATATATATAAAGGTATCAAAAATTTTGATTGCGGGCAGAAATTCGTAAAATATCATAGAATATGAAGAATTGCGAGAAAGCTTTTGATAGCGTTTCCCTCGTTATATCTTGTCGAAAAAAGTTTAAGTGTCGTTATTAAACTTTTGACAAAAAAAGAAGGAGATTGAATATCCCAGAACGGGATGATTTGCAGTTATTTCTAACAAAAGAAACCAAATACTGATAATTTGCTGTCAATACAACAATTACATCCCTCCCATTTATGACTATTCTGTGATTATTATTGTAGAAGTGACATTACGATATTAATGTTAAATTGTAATTTTATACGTCTGTTATATAATATGAGATATAAAATAGATAGAATGTTATATAATAACAATAATAAAGAATAGTGTAAAAATTACACATTTTACTAAATACCAAAAGAAAACATACCGTTTTTCTTTTTATTTTTCTTACTCCGAATGCGGAGTTTTCTAAATAAATGAGACTTGATTGGTTTTTGTGCTGTAAGTCGATGTCAAAGAAAATAAAGTTAAATGCAATCACTTTTTTGATTGGCTAACTTTACTTTGTTGACATCCACTCACAGTACAATCAATTAATTAATTAACCAATCAATTATCACTTCTGTATAAAAACTGTTTATCCGTGGTTGAAACTCAGCCGCAACGCAAAATTTCCATAGTTAGATCTAATCTTCACAAATTTTTCAAGTTTTCGAATATCTGTTTGGGCATTCGAAACGTACCTGCAGTGGATCCTACGGAACCAGCAAAATTTTAAAACTGGTCTATGAGATAAAAAAGTTTGGGAACCTCTGGAATTAATTATTTGTTTTAATATACACGTTATCATTTCTATAGTCAGTCTTTTTTTATTGTTTCGTCAATTGTGCCTGTGTGTGTATTACAGCGTTCGCCATTCAAATTACATTTACTTGTAATAACAAAATAATTTTCAGTGGTATAAATGCAAAAATATAAATCACTGTCATATTCTGGACTCCGTAGAAATTTATAGCGCTGTCTATTGAAATTACTAAGGCTATTGAGGCAAAACGATACAATGAAATCTGCCCATGCAATCAACCAAACGAACTCATTGTACCTTCTCCCACACTGCCTCCATTTACGTTCGATGCATTGAATACAAAATGCTCTACATCAAAGAATAGAAAATTACAATTACTTCACAGAAAATTTTATATTTTCAAGGCCATTGTGTGATTTTTATTCGAATAAATGAACTTTAATAGATTACTCAGCATTTGTCGGAGTTGCCTATTTTGTTACAGGAATTGGTTTAGTTTTTAATTTTTGCCTTCTGAAATACATGCATTGTAGAAAATACTTCACCATTTCTATTAATTTTACTAGGTCGATGCAGTCGCTAAGCATAAAGTTTTGCTAAATAAAAAAAATAAAAAGATATAAATAAAGAAAATCAATAATATTTAGTAAATTTTAAAATTCCATGAGAATGAAAATTTTCAAAAAGCACGCGCTCTTTGTTTCAACGGGAAATGTTTTTTAGAGCCAATGTTTTTTAGTCTTTAACTACTAACTTTTTTGTTTTTGCGAATTTCAAAATTCGGGCTCCGTCACGATCTAGTCTTAAACCTGTTGGTTCGAATTATTTCAAAATATACGAAAATCGGCTAAGAACTCATAGAGTTATGGCGTTAGTTATGACATTTCGTCATCTCTCCAATCATCACAATTAGCTATTTAATCAATTATTGTAAAGAGAGAAAGAGTGGGCATTTTTTCCTTCTAATTGTCCTGGCCAAATTTCCATTTTTTGTAGTTTTATGACTTTACAGGCCTCTAGTGAAAATAGCAAGAAGTAATGACAGGAAAAAGTATTTATATAATTAGTTTTTCAATACCTTTCGGACTATTTGAAAAATGTATAAAAAAATTATAAATTTTATTAATACTTTGCTATATTATTAATTCCTTAAAATTGCTGGAAAGCGTATCTGTCATAGAATCAGTCTTTTACGACTGATTTCTGTTCATTTCTATTTAAACTCATCCCTTTCCTATTATTAGCTCTTAAGCCTTAATTTTAGCACCACTGCTAGGGGCAATTAGCTTATCTAAGTAGTATAGGTAAATTAGTTGCGAATGTGTGTCAAGCAACATTACAATGCTTTTAGACTTTTAGGTAGATACGCCACAAATGGTATAAAGTTTTACGCTCACCCTTATAGAAGAGTTGCTAACCACCGTATTTAACCAGGACATGTCCTGAGTTTTGGGATGCTCTGGAGTGTCCTGGATAGTTTTTAAGTAGCACCCGCGGTTATTATAGCATCCTTGTGACCAGAAGTGTTAAAGGATATGGTTGACGTTAGTTTTTATTTAAGAATTATAAAATAATAATATTAAGAATATTAATATAAGGAAAAAAATATTGTCATAGCAATATTTACATAGATACTAAAGTTACCCATAAAATACCGAGTAAAGTGTTCTTTGTATTGTAATTCAATACTTAAGTATATCACTTATGTTTTCATAATATTTCTTGTAACAAATTTCACTTAAAGATACTTTCATTAAGTTAATGAAACCCCGTTTTCATTTAATGTTATTGTATTACTGTTCTTATACGGAGTCCTGTTTTTAAACCAAAATGTCCTGGTATTTCAACCTCAACCTTTCACTGGCAATCCTCTCTTATGTTATATGTGGATATATTACTAAATACATTATTTTTTTATAATCAAGAATCCATAACTTCCACCCAAGAGGGACCCCAACAATAACGACTAAGCTTTACTTTCATAATCTGGCTCATTCATAACTTTTCGAGTAGGGTGGTTAGATCCTACAACCAAGTTTTAGATCAGCAGATGTAGGTATAGGCAGAATCTGTAGGTAACATCGTCACTTAAACCATAAAAAAAATTTAAAAAGACTTCTAATAATGTCTATGGTATGCCTCTAAATGCCGCAAGCTTTGTTGACAAATCCTACAAAAGCCTACTAATTTAAAAGAAGGCTGCGCCCTTCACTAGTTTGTTATTGCTTACTACTAATTCAAACTTTTATAATTAAGTATAATGATTATCAGATTTAAAGATACCGAAAGCATCCTATAACCTACAATTAATTTTTCTACGAGTAAAATTAATTAATTAAAAAAATGTCATCCTCGCTGGGATCCCAACGTTTTCGAGTAGCCCTTGAAAATTAGAATGATAGTTTCGGGTTAACAGGCTTCGATTGTATTACCTGCTCTGTGACGAAGGACGCGAAGTTTAGAATTCAATTTAATCATGATGCGGTAAAAACACCTCCTCAACAACGGAACATTGATTATGTCTGAGTCAGAGATTTATTTTAATTTTGCCGGGTTATGTCGGGGACGTTATAAATTTTTTACACACATTGAAAATTTATAACTACTAAATAGTTAACAATGTAGTCATGTGACGAAGTGATACTAGACTGATGATAAATTATGCGCGGGCAAACTATTAAGTTTATACTGACCCAACATAACTTTTCAATAATCATAAAAAATTTACACTAATACATTCACCAATCTCCTTACGTGTCGAGTATTAGAACCATTTATTGAAACATTACGAAGACTTTACTCCTTCATTGATATTATTGTCTCTCTAGCGCTTTTGATAGTGTAACTACGTAGTTAAGTAAAATTTAATATTGTCTTTTTATTATTACAGTTAAAATTTATTTCATTTATAGTTAAACCGTTTGTTTTTTAAGAGTACATTCAACTTGTTTAATACTTTGTAAATTATGTGTCAACATAGAGTTACAATCTAGGTCATAACTGTTTATTATAGAAATATATATTTCTTATCGTTATCTGTTTGGTTGTCCCTATGATAAACATATACATGCGATATGATTGTTATGTGCAGTTAATATTCTACCCCTTTTCGATATTTCGAAAATACATTTTGTTCACACAATTTAAGGTTTAAATAATCCTGAATTATATCATGAGAAAAAAAAATCAGTTATCCAACCAAATGTGAAGATTAACATGTTCGTTATTATATTTCTTTGTTAAAGAAAGATATAAGATATGCTACATAAATTATCATGAACCTTAGTAACGCCTTCGGCAAAATGTCTACACTGGAAACCATTTACTATAATTATAGTTTCTGCGATGATAGTAGAAGCGAAATGTTTCAGTTTCCGATAAAATATTAAGGCATTAAACAAATATATCACATATAATTGTTGCCGAATTTTCTCATCTTTTAAAAGGGGATAAAATAAAGACCCCTATTCATTTCATAAAAAAATATCAATCAATAGCAATTTTATTTTCATGATAAAAAAGAAAACTCACAAAAGAATAAAAGGCGAAAATTGGCTCTTTTTATACAATCCTGAAGAGATTCATCAAAATACTCAAGTCCTACTTAATACTAAGGATTTTCCATTTTTTACACAAATCGTTTGATAAACATTGAACGTCTGGCAGGAATTTTGAATTGAGATAGAATTTCTTCTCAATATAACTAATTTAAAAATGACTAGTTATTGTAATGTTAAATAATTTTAAAGAAAAATATCAATAAGGATTACTGATCTGAGTTAATTACTAATTACTGAGTTATTTTGTCCCTGCCACATATTCTACACCTTACATAGAAAAACCGTAGCTAACACATTCTTTAAATTTCATAAGACAGATAACACGTGTTCAACGTGTTTCTCATTTTCTTTCTTTCCTTTTATTTCTATAACTATGTAAGGAGCACATTATTATCTGAAAAATGCAAAAAAAAATCTAATAGGATATAGTTCAATTGTCTATTTTAAGACTGAATTATTGAAAGAATATTTTTTCAAGGAATCTTGGAGAATATTTTTAGATGCGGAATAGTAATAGTGTGTATATGTATAGTATATGAGTGACTTCTAGTATATTTCGTTACAAATTTATGAAGAATTCTACTAGATTATTAGATTATTTTAATTATAGCGTAGAATTTAGTCTTCCAGATAGATTAGTCTATAACAAAGCCGTAATTGAACTGTTCTGGTAGCGCAATTAAAACTAAACTTACTATAGCGTTACATACATAAGATTCAATTCTTTAAAAAAATATATATTTTAGTTTAATTGCACTAAAATATATTATTATTATTTATTTAATATTGCAATGTCATGTTTTGTGGCTCTAAATGCACAAATAGTGAAAAGTGAAAGTGAAGCGCTCTCCTTATTTTGAATTATTATATATAAAAAAATATTTATTGAAAATAAACCTTTTTTCAAGGAAACTCGAAAAACGAACCACTTATTGCAAGAAAGGAAATCTAAAATTTCTTCTCTAAAAAGATAAAAAACATTATCTCAATTTTGTGAAGTATCAGTGATATTTCGCTTCGTCGATTCATAGTACTCGAAATTAAACAGCGTTATGGCTATAAGAATAAAACGTTTTAGTAGAGATATCGTTAAGAGCCATTTATCTACAGCTTAATTTATAATAACGCTCTTGGCGTATAATTTATTTAATTAAGGCTCTTGTTAAGGAGTATCGAGTACTAAGAAACACTTGGTATAGTTATCTATAAAATCAACAATGACTACCTATTTGTAAAAGAAAATCCCCTTTGACAGACTAATTAGCCTCAATAGAGATTTTTTAAGAATCAAATAAGACGAAATTCCTTATTCAAACTTGAAAGTCATACTTGGAACCTATGTTCCTGGGATTTATTTAATTATAAAATGTGATCACTCACCGGGAAACGTATCTTTTAAGCAAGACAATTATCACAATAAAATAAACCCTCCGTTCTGCAAGAACCTAAAACCTCAAAAACATATCATATTGCCATAAATATACCCTTTTTTACCCTTGCCATTTGCCATTAGTAATATTAGTTATAGCTAAAAGTTATGAATACCATTTCAAGCGCTCGATAATAGATTAAAGAGCTAGTAAGTGTTTTTCTTTCTTAAATATTGGCGTTCTTACTGAGCAAAACTTAATTTCTTGAGTCAGTGAAGAAACCACTTTTCTCAGGTTTTAGGTAGTTACCTACGCCGTCTGATTTCATTGCGCACTTATTGTGAAGGGACAATGTTAAAGTTAGCCTAAAAACCAACACAAATTTGGCTTATATGATAATTCTTAGCATTTTTATTGCAACAGATATCAGCATTTAGATTCTGACGGACACTTTAAGTTAAGTAAGCGTTATTAAAAAGGAGTTATTTATAATATGTACAAACAAACCCAATAATATAATGCATGCATGGTTGAACGAAATATTTAGAGCCAAACGCTCCAAAAATCATATAATCATACTAGAAACAATATATGATATATACAAGGTCATTTTATAAACACCATCCAAATTTATATATTATATTCTTTGAAGAAAATAACGAAACAAGATTTTTTTCTTTTAATATCACTCAGTACTAAAATATTAAGTTAAGCCTACACAAAGTTATCCGAGGAAAACTACCGATTGCTGTCACAGTCACGCTACGCACGGTGTTGTAGCAGATGATTACACGACCCCCGCCCCGCCCTCCCGTATTTCATTGTACATTACAATGATTTTCATAAGTTGCAAATTTAAACGAAAAAAAATAGGAACGTCAAATTGAAGAAGAGATAAGTTGATTTGTTCTTTGATTATAACAATATTAATCGATAACACTTTTAATAAATAAAAAATGAACATAAAAGTAATCCACACCTTAGGCACTTACGTCGCATTTTTTTAAATTTAATCAACTTATGTAGAATAATTGGTTGGAGTAAAGCAAAGGGTGTTTATTAACCACAGAATCTAAAAAAACACAGGGATCGCAAAGGCAATTCGAAAATCGCAAAAACAAATGCAGTGCCAAAACCTTAGTACCTACCTACCTAAGTTATTTTTGTCTATTTTACACGATAGGATAAAGAAATGTATAATTAATAGTTCTATATTTTTGTGAAAAATTTCACAAGTCTTAGCCGCCCTGCACACATTTTGCTTTACTCCAACAAAATAATTAATTAAAAATCCAAAAAAAATACACTTACATGAAGTTTGAAAACAATCACTTTACCTTAAAGTGTAGGTAATTTCTCTCTAAACAGTCTTGCACGTTTATGAACATTGTCTTTTATTGTATTACTTGTTTTTTCACTTTGTCACTTCGTTAAATGCACGGATTATATTTATATTAAGTTCTCGAGGCTTTGGGCCTTCTTCACATAAACCCGTCGTTCAATTTCGCCCTCGATTTCAATTGCAAGTGTGAACACATTTCGTTAGGTAGATAATTATGCGACGTAAATGCGTGAACGCAACATTGTACATCGCGGAAAGCCCGCGGCTGACTGATTTCATTGCGCCGATGTAGTTACAACTTGCGCGCGCAGCTCGGTGAGGCGCTTCGGGCGGTCGGTCGTTCAACTGTAAGTACCTATTTTGCCGGTAACCAACTGTTGTAATAATTCGCTCGGACAAAATTTTTTTTTGCGGAAATTTTACCTACCAATTTTTTTTCATAAATGAAGTGTTTGAATGATATCTAATGCCTAGAAAAAATTTGGATGGTGTTTATAAAATAACCTTGTATAGCTTAGCTGGATTGACATAAGATTCCTTTGCCTCTCCAGAATGAGGAGAATATTAGTTATCTATGGTGGTGGTACAATTAAAAATTACTGCTATAACTGTATTGTTGGGCGCAGAACTATAGATTGCTACGCCCATGTAATGACTATTAATTTGGTTTCTAAGTTGGACTAGATACCAAGAAAATGTCAAACCTTCAGATCAATTCTAATGTGGTATTTTAGTACAAAATATACATGAAAATAATTAATAGTTTCCTGATATTTAAGTTTCCAGAAGTGTCCGTCAATAACCTTGCTAACCATTTACTTGCAATTTCGAAAATAATTATTCATAATTGTTGATTCTTAGGCTAACAGGCACAGAAGATTTTCCTTTGTACCATTCAACCAAAAAAATTTCTATGAGAAAGATTTTTTTTTTTCTAATTAACTTACTTTATTCCTTCACTTTATCAGTTCTTATCTTTTCAAAGGGAATACAAGTATACCGAAAGACACATCCCACTATCACACTATGCCGTAGTATTTGCAATCTGATTTGGATACAGTAGATATACTTATTTCTATTTTATTTTAATTAGAGGACCTACCAACACCGTTTCTTATATAAATAATGGAATGAAAACTTTGTATGGGCAAAGCTATTGATAGGTTTTTATATATAAACAGGAATAAATAAATAAAATCATTTCAGTTGCTTTTCCACAAGTATCATTGCATCAACTTTGTTAAAAACAAGTACATTCAAACAATTGAGTTTTCAGCACTTCAACCTGTAGTGAATTTTACAATATTATGGAAAATACACTTTTTACAGTAAAAGTTACTACATTAACTCTTAATTTTACAAAGTTAGTACGTAAAACAACAATATTACAGTAAAATTAAATGTTCTGCTTTGATACTTGAATATCAATTAAAGTTCAAAATTCTCTACGCCCGCGACAGTAAGTAGCACAAACATCACAAGCAACATTCCAACTTATGACACAGGGATATAACAGGGATAAATTGATGCTTAAATTAAACCTTATTTTCTATTGTTTACATTTAAGCTTATTAATATATGTGTCATGGTTACAATGTTTTCTTTTACTGTGTTTGTTGTGATGCTTTGATTTTAAGTCTTCGATAAGTTTACAATAAATGTGCACATATTCATTTTACGCACGGTCAAATATACGCATGATATATCCTAAAAACACACAAAAACCATATTAAGGTAAGATACAAACAAAGAAGTTTGGCAATCACGCTCGATACAGGATTGTATATGGGAGCCGAGAGTGCCATTTTTATAACATTCTTGCTGAGTAAATATTAATGTACCTACTTACATTGATGAGTTAATTCTACTTTTATTTTTATCGTTTAAACATTTAGCTACATTAGTTAGCACAACTAGAAAAAAAAAATCTGATGTGTGTGATGGCATTACTTGTTATTATTTTTATTACAGTAAAAGTAAAGGCAGTGCACAGTTCTAAATTCTTTGAAAACCTTTTAATAAAATTAGCAGTAATTAACCTAAGTAAGTAACCTATGTACCTTTTCGATATTACTACGTGAATAATGGACAGTTTTTATGAACCATATTTATCTTCTCAGAGCTTTGTTTACCATCCAAGCTGGTAATCTGGTTATGTAAAAAGTAACTCCTAATTTTACCGGTTTCTCTGTCGCACCCACCATCTTATTCATTGTAGGTACCTGAAACATTCTTCCCCAGAGATATGCATTAAACGAACTGAAGGTAATTTTGTAAGCTACCTCACGGTTATTTATTTGACTATTCGCGCCTACAGTTAAAAGAATGTGAGTCATATATTTTTCAGTACCTCTAAGTTACTTATATATCTTGTATATAGGTTCAAACAGAACGTTAACCTTTCGCAATGGAAATAATTTCTCTTTCCTTTATTTCGTGGAGAAATTGAATTAGTTTCACCACTTGACTTTTAATGTCCTTTTTATAAAATCTCATCTCTTGCTGCTATTATTTGTTGCCAAGAACCATAATATTTTACTGTCAATTTAGATATTAAAAGAGATATCCAATTCTTTTTTCCGTCAAGTATTTATTTAATTCAGATTTTATGTTTAACTTGCTATTAATTCTTCGGGCTCCTTATGTTCCGACTGTTAATACATGACTTTTACGAATTTCAATTCATCAGATCCCGGATATTTTATTGATATGAAAAGCTCAAAAATTTCAATGCCGAAATAAAATCCTGTCGTCAGTAATGATTCTTCATCGCGTAACCCTATATCATTCTTCATTTAATTTGGGAAAGTTGTGGAGTATTACAAATAATTATTGATTTGATGATGGTAGTTACCATGCCTTAAATATCGTCAGCTTTCTTAATAATTAAAGAACTCGATAAAAATATCTAGTTAATTAAGTCACTACTAATCTGTCTAAAATTAAATGTACAATTGCACTTTTTAACGTTTGATTGCAGTAAGGCAACAGTACGGTTAGGATATGAGCTAAGGTTCGGTAGGTATCCTCGAAATTCCGGAACGTGTTAGCGACATCAGACTTTATAATTTTATACCTACTTCTAATGTTTACATTTAGCTTTGCACATTTCTTGATAATATTCCAAGTAGCTAGTATTATTTTCAGATACAGAAATGCCAATAGAAATATACTTAGCTTTATCTAAAGAGCAAACTTATCTGAAAGTCTTTGAGTGGTTTTTAACATACTTAACAAAATGTGTCTGAAGTTTCTGGCCATATAATTCGTACAATTTATTTCTATTTTTATCAATGTCAAGAGTAGCCCAATCACTAAATTTATTTTTTTACATGTTATATTTAATAGCTTTTCATTTAAATGTTTTCTTAAATTCCTTTTGAATGATGTGATTAAGTTTGTGTTCAGTAGTACAAGACATGTTACATGGTTTTTTTTATCATATTTACATATAGCCCTACAACTGATGTTGCGCTAAGGAGAAACATTAAAGTGTTCAAGAGGCTAATTGACCGCTACGATGAGGGTAAAGAAACGTGTTTTTTTTTCTTTACTAATTTATCGAGTTTCACACATGACAGTCCAATTGTTGTTTTAATAGAGAGCGCTACAATTTCTTATAAATCTATAATCTAAGATCACAAATTTGTTGTTTGTCTGTCCGCACTTTTTTCCGCTCTTTTTCCATTGTATCAATAACGTTACCATAGCAACGCGTTAACCACAAGTAGTTCGTCTACCGGACGCTAGATGGAACTAACTGAAAAATATTTAATAATAGAAAAAATTTAAAGAATTTTGTACACCGTGCGAAGCCAGGACGGGCCGCTAGTTAACTAAAATTTAAAGAAAATTTTCGGTCAGCCGACTTTCTAGTTAATAAATTTACAACGAAATGAGCAACTATTTCATGATTTTCGAGCCTTGGCTGAGTAGTATCTGTCGACACTGTCGACATTCATATCCATAAGCCATTATGAATACAAACCATAAAATTAAAAACGACAATCATATCTATTAAAAATAACGTCATTCTAAATTTTTGACAGAAATGGCTTTTTATATTTTGGTAAGCAAAAGTGACATAATTAGACTTTTCTTTTGTTATCGCAGGGCTGGAGAGTTTCCCTGTTGTCTTTTGTCTTAATTTAAATTAAACAAATTAAAAGATTTAAATTAAATAACTTATTAAGGGTTTTTTGCGCATATTTTATATTTAATTCTGAATTTTCGACTCCTTTATAGGAGCCGTGATCACAGAATGACTAAGACAGTGGTCGTGATATATTTTCTACAACCTTCACAATGTTTTAATCGGGCACTTTCCTAACGGGTAATATTTATGAAAATTGTTGATGAAAATTGTTTCTATTTCGAATTTTATTTAGCAATTAAATTTCCACTACCAATCAACGGTGTACACTACTTACTTTTAAATTACGTCACATGTTAAAGGGGGGGAGGATATCACCGGAATGTAACATTGTGTGACAAGGGGCAGGAGGGGTCAAAAGCTTTGTGACGTGACATGATATAATGTATATGTGATCTACATTTGTACATAAAAATAAGAAAATAATAAAAATAACTGTTTCTTTTTCATTATTTTTAAATACATGCATAAAATTTAAAAATTTATGACGTCATATGAGGGGGTGAGTGACCTAAAAATGTGACAACCTGTGACAAGGATGGGGAGAGGGGTTATGAGGTGGTAAAATTCGTGTGACGTAATTTATGGATGGCCCCTAATGTGCGCGGAAGTGTAAGAACTAAATAAATTAATCGATATATTGGTACTTAGAACAAATATCAAATACATTTATTTCTGCTCAATAGAAACAGGAATAGTAGCCAAATTCTTGGCTTTATAAAGTAAAATTATAGCGAAGAAGCTTTTGTATTTTCAAATAAAGTGAACGATTATATTTATATTTGTCATGCACAAATTATTAAAAAAAATATTTTGTCAATAACATCCACCTTTTATTTGCTGCGGTAAAGACTTATACGATAAGTAAATACCATATTGATACGAATACGGCGTTGCAATTTAAATGACAGTGCTAATTCTAATCCAGATATTAATTTTGGTAAAAGAATTTCTGATTACGTTTTGTCATCAACAACGGAGTTCATTGTTATGTGGAAGCCTTTTGAGGAATAAGAAGCGGAGCTTAGCCAGTAGCAAAATTAATGGAAAATACTATAAGAGCTTGTGGTCACACAACAGAGAAGAAGTCAACAATGGCCTAGTAATCATTGAGCAAGTGAAGGTATTGACGCCCTATCTAGGGTTTGAATAACCATATTAACGCCTGCTTTGGGGGATAGCCAGCAAAGCAGGCCAGCAACAGATAATCGCCCCGCTTTAGCGCAAACAAGAAAAACAGCCTATACCAGTTGTAAATCTGACAGCATTGCCATGCTCAGCTCCAATTTTCTAATTCTTAAGATAATATATACTCAAAGGAGACATGGAATTACTGGTAGGAAAGAACAGCACAACGGTGAAGATTTTACCTTATGATATTCCTAAATCCCAGCAAAAAGCAAAAGCGGACAACAAAAAGGGAAAGCTACAAGTAAATTGGTAAAAAGGTAGCTGAAGTCCAGAAGTTAGTGGCAGTCCTAATAGCTATTTCCAAGAATGCGATTGACAAATGGTTACGTTTGCCTAAGCTATTGTAAGGCCGCCACAAGTGGTGGACGTAAAAATTTGAGAAACACTGCTTTATTTAATTAAAAAATTAGCGACTGGGGCTCGGAGGTTTTAAAAACAGATTTGGATAAGGTGACTGATAACAAGAGACCGGTGATGACAGTTAATCACTAATTCGCCGGATTAGATGATTTCATGCAGGCTCCCAACATCATGGCAGCTATAGAGCAAAAAGTAAATAATTTACTCCTCTGAAAAAATAAAAGAGGGGACAATTAGATTGGGAGTTGTCTTGATTAAATACCCAGTGCCCTGGCTGAAGGAAATCCTTCCTGGGTGAAGGAAGAAATAGTATACAATTAGATTTTAGCAGCGAACTCCTAAAGAGACGAAATCCTGACCTCCTAAAACACACTTACGTGAGGGGGCGACACATTCGAAATGACTCGTAAGATGACTCTTGTGGAGGAGTGGAGGGTATATACAATCAAGCTGCTGCAACCACAGAGAGTGGTAGTCGCCAGTATGATATGGCGATACCATTATACCTCGTAGATAGGGACCTATGCTATAACATGTATGTCTCCCTGGGGGCTAAAAGCTCAAACCCTTTCGGAGGCATGCTGCTTACGTAGGGAGGTGAGACGTCGAGGAAATCGTCAAGATTTTGAAGAAATGGCTGTGATGAGCCGGCACTTAGAAAAAACCTTAAAGGGAAGTGGAAGGATAAGCTAGGAACCTTTCAAGCAGCTCTAAGCTCAGTTGAGGCGTATGCCTTAACCCCTGTTAAGAGAGCTGCGGGCGCAGCAGTATGGGGCCCACAAGTTCCGCCTAACGCAGAAACACATGTATGTTTTGGTAAATACCTACATCGTATAAGGTAGGAAGAGACTCTAGCGTGTCGTCACGGGGGCGCTCCGAAATATACCGTAAAGTTCACCCTGCAGGTTTGCCTGGCTTGGGAGACGCAGTGCCGCTATCTGGTGTCAATTCTGGGCTCGAATCTTTCGCTGGCCAGTATAGCTAGCACTATGCACAAAAACGACGAGAAGTGGGAGGGAATAGTCTCCTTCTGTGATTATGTCATCTTTTAGAAGATATCGAAATTATTATAGTCATATCATAAGCTATTTAGATAATTTTTAACTACCAAACGTAACAGAACCCAATTTGCTTATTAGCGGTAATAATGAAATTTTTATTGAGATGCCATGTCACTTGGTAATTATTCCTGATAACCGCCCTTTCATAAGCTGAACATTAGCTTAATGAATAAAAAATGGCGTCATCAAATAATCATTTGACAAACTTTTTAAATTACATTTGATGGGTATCTATCTACGATACATAAAGTTGTATCCAAATTCTTCATAAATATGTATCAAATACTAAAGGGTTTATGTTAAATAATTGGAGTAGCCATGGAATCACAACAACAACGTTGCAGTGAATCAAACCCAGGACCTTTACGAAGTGTCACGTTCATATAATAATAATAAGTTACTTTTCTCTTCACAAAATATAAAACAACATAAGAAGGTAGCAACGTTACCATTCCGTACTAACAGTAGTAAATTTGCAGACATGCATTCCATATATACCATTTGCTGTTATTGCTTTGATTTTGTAATGGAATCGACACCAAAAAATCCCGTCAAATTTTAGAATTCGATTAAAATTTTCCCTGCGCTTCTCGATCGCTTCACTTTGGTAGGCGTTGGTTCAGTTTGAAACTGCCAAACTATTTACTGGCAATTTTTATATTAATCGTATTGATAAATCCAGGATTCGTCGCCTGGCATAATGTCGTAAACGTGCAGAGACGAACCTTCTTTAAATTTATTTAACATATCGTAGCACATTACACACGGCATTTCCACGGGCCTACTTCAGAGTTTCAGTGAGGTTATGCGGCACCCAGTTCCACTTACTTATCCTTCTTACAAGAAGATACTTTTGTAGTCTTTTGTAGGCTTCCTACTCTAATCTGCAATATAGGCTGAATCTCATCGTACGTAATTCGCCTGTTACTTGAATTATTTTCCACTGCTAACACCGAAGAAAATATTTTCTGTAACAACCATCTACTCCTTTTTTCATCCCCCAAAGTAAGACTACCGCGCTTGAATTGGTTATGCCAACGGTAGTACTTGCTTTAGAAAGGCCCTAAGTCTGTAAACGCCATTTGATGGTGTTGATTTCATCCAGTTCTAGGCCACATTTGAAATCATAAAAAAAGAAAATGATCTCAACGCAGATCTAATTTTCAGTGAAACACGATAATTCAAGTTAGTTCTCCAAACTATCATCGCCCCGCATGTCTAAACTATCATTGTAGTTTAGACATTTACTTGTAAAAGTATATTTTTAATAATTATAACCGACCAAGGCTTCATATATAAAACTTTATGTCCAACATAAAAGTATTATGTCCAAGCAATATTCATAAGTATTGTAGTAAAACTTATATTTTTGCAGAGGAGATATGTAAGATCATATCTTACATATGTATTTACATGCAATCCGTAACAATATTATATCTATATTATATTGCGTGTTGCTAGTATATTTTGTTTATAAAAACTTATATATTTTGGCGCCCAGAAACTTATATGATAGTTTTGCGAAACTGTTTTTTAGAATGCTTATTTATATAGGCTATAATATATTTATACATTATATATATTCTACTGATAATCTACGTAGTTTGAGCAGAAATGCGATGAAATCTTCGCGTGTTTTAGTCCTATAATAGAATAGTTGGGCAAACTAATCGATAAAGACATTAGTACCTTTACAATTGCTTTTGGGCTCTCTCTTTGCCTATTCAAAAATCAAAGACATATTGCCTATTATACATATGGTTCTGGTTTACCTGCGTGTCAGCAATTTTGTAATCTTACTCCAATTAGATGATGCTTACATATCTTGCGAAAAGTTATTATTTTCAATTGTGCCTAAAATAGCTAATCCGTTTCTTGATCTTCTTATAGGCTTCGCTTTTGGTATATGTTTTCTGATTTTTTTTTACTCTTTTCAAGACTTTAATTTATTTATGTTTAATAACGATTTACAAAATACACAAAATAATGTTAACAACTACATTAACCAAAGACTGTGTCGTAGTTGTTAGCGCCCAACTCGAACCTATAGATACAATTTACAACAATTAAACACCAAATAAAAATAAATTGACTGAATCTAAAAAAATACAATCTTTCTTATAAATGTTAGGGAATGTGTCTGTATGTGTGTGTTAGTGAATGTGATTGTGTCTGTTATGTAAAATATCATTCGTTTAGTTTTCATTTGTTAAATTAGAAACTCAAAATCTTCGTATTTTAGGCTAACTAGCCACGCATACAAAACTTTCTTACACTCGTGTAGAGGTAAACTGTAAAAATGCTATTTATAGTTGATTTTATAACATAGGATTGAGCTTAAATACAAATAATGTCTATTGGCCAGCCAAGTACAACATTTCTCGACTTTGAAGATTCTATTTGATAACCTAGTATAGTATTTGATTTTATAGTATTTCATAACTCAGGATCGCAATTACAAGATCAGTGTTTTTCGTAGGATAATAAATAAAACGAAAAGCTTACGCACGGAAAAAATCTCCCATAGCTCATAATGTTGTGTGGTTAGATACCAGATGGGTTTGAATGCCATAATTTTCAGCACCGCTCGCTTATGCCGTTCCAGCGGGGTGAGATTGGTCATTGCCAAGGAGCCCCAAACAAAGATACAATAATTAAGTATTTACTGAGCTAAAGTAATGTAGGCTATCGTCAATGTACTATCAGCACTACCTCGCAGTTTCTGAAAAACAAAAATCAGTTTTCTGATACGAGAAGATACCGATTGGACATGCTCATGCCAGGACACAACACTGTCGACAACAACACCCAAATATGTCTCATGATTTAAACGTTGGATTTGACGTTGAACGTTGAATATATGGTTCTACATTTCTTTATTACTGAAAAAATACTGTAAATCCGAGAGCTAAAGCCACATAAAAATCGTATAAATGCCATCAGGCTGTACGTTACAGCAAAAAGTCGAAAAAAATCGTACTAACCAAATGATAAATATGTCTAAAATAAAAAGCCTACGCTCATAAAAACATACGAAATTATTCATGGTTAGTCATTCAGCCTCACTGTGGTATGTTTTGAGACGAAAGTATGAAAACTAGTGAAAACAAGAAATTTATTCATACATATATACACCTCGTAGTCAAAAAGCACCTCAAAAACTGCATTTCTAACGATTGGTTTGTAATCTCCTTTAGGATTCTCCGACTGTCCACTGAATCCGTCTTTTAAAGTATATCTAGTTTAGTGTATGTATATATTTAAGTAGTTTATTACTATTTTATTTTATATATTTAAATCTATGTTTATATAAAAGAGAAAGTTAGCTCACTCATCACGAAATCTCAGAAACTACAAGTGCTAGGAGTCTCATATTTTGCATGGGAGTTCACTTTAGGACGTAGGTGCTCACTAAGACAGGATTTTGCGAAATTCAACCCCTAAGAGGGTAAAACGGGGTGCCAAAGATTTGTATAAAACTTCTATAGTTTTCATAGAAGGGGTTTCCAAATTAATAGAAAGGATGTTTATTTTTTATGTTTGTTCGGGCATAACTCCGTCATATGTAGGCGGATTATTCTTTTTTTGTTTGAAAGACAATTATTCCGATTTAATGATCCCATTTAAATTTCATTTAGATCTGATGACAGGCAACGGAACTCTAAAAAAATTACAGCAAATCAACTACAATGGGGACCAGTCACGTTTTATGTTATGAATGCAGTTCTATAGACATTGAGAAACTAAAACATAAAGTGCAAAAATTTTTGTTCTACGACCAAAATTGACAAAGTTATGAGCAAAATACCGAACGAGGTTCACAGACCGCGCGAACGCATGCGATGACGTCACAATGACCCAGCGCACGCCGCCGAACCACTGCGCGGTTTTATTCTGTTTGCGATATTCGTCCAACAGGGAGCGTAACGTCACCAGTTTATTAAATACTTCATTTGACAGGAATGTACCTACGTTCTTTGGACACGTAATTTTGAGCTATGAATAAACGAAATCGCTTTGTTAAGTCCTAGTATTGTTTCTAGGTAGGTAGGTAGGTACTACTTTCTTAAATCCGGTTTATTTATTATAATCTTAGTACCTACTATATTTACAGCAAGTTTCGTGGTGATAGCAGCAAGAAAACTTACTTCTCCATACAAACTTCACTCGTGGTCTTCCTAGTCCCTTGGGGTCAAGGCGTGATTATTGTACAAAATTATGTTTAAGAGGCAGAAGGACACTCGAATGCAAAAAGTTTTATTTAAATACGTCTAACTGTTTTCACATGGAAAGCGTACAACAGACAGACAGACAAGAAATTCAATGACAATGTTTTTGGTTTCTATTGCGTGTATGGAGCCCTCCTAACGCGATTATTCAAAAAAATATTCAATGTACAGAATTCACTTTGGCTACAGTTTAATTACATGTATAGATAGATATATATTTATTCCCTAAGGCGGGAATATTCCCCTATGTTCCGGGGAACTTCAATTTTATTGTAGTTAAACCTTAGTAAGACCCTGGTTTTTACCCGAGGAAGGGTTATTAGAAACTTCACTACTTACACTTTTTATCATTAATTTACTCATTGAGATATACATAATACAACCCTGTATTTTTTTTAACATTCGTAAACAAGTTGTAACAAAGTTCCTACCCACTTGTTTACCACACGAGTAATGATGATAAAAGTTGGTATACAATTGTTGTGTTGTATACAAGGTAATGGTTGGTAGGGAGGTATTTACATAAAAATCATTTTGGCACGAAAGCGGAATTTTGTCATCCCTCTTCATGACAGTACACCATTTTTTGCGTACTTTTGAGTCCTTTGGCACATTGAAAAACAGTTTTTCAGGTGTACTAATTGAAGTATTAGTACATTTCGGTATTAAACAGTACTTATAATCCGGCATATTTTCACTTAAAAACTGCAAAACCACAACGTCACCCGCGCAGATCGAGGGAATCTTAATAAATGAATTGCGGAGAGTGTGCGCGCGGGCGGAATGGTAATCGTGACGTCACATAAGTTATTCGGCCGCCCCGCGGTCAGCTTGTACAAAATGTGTAATATCTTCGCAACCAATGGACCGACTTCAATGATTTAAAAAGTATCGTACCTAAACGAGTTAAAGGAACAGCATTATATAGATAATATATGCATTTTCCGACTTGATACGGGGACCCATTGTTGCTATCGTATAAATATGCATTGTTTACGCAATCACATAAAATAATATCATGCCTGTACCTTCGCAAGAGGTACAAAGATCAGTAATGAAGTCTTTTTTTTTAATAGGAATTCTTTTTATCCCACGCTTATCATCGTTTTCTATAAAACGATCGATTGAATTATACAAAAACCCCCATACAAAATCTTTATTATCTATCCTAATCACAAAAGGGTTAAAGGCCTACCTTTTGTAAAAGTCAGATCGGAGACTGGTTTCAGACAAAAAGCTACACATAAAGGCGAAAGTTTAAATGTATGATATTACAAAAGTATAGTTTTAATGGGATTCGGCATATAGGTAGATTATACTGATACCATGTAGGATTGCCGTAAGATCGAGTAGGCAATTTTCATATAGGAAATTCTACATGTGAAAGAATTTTTTCAAAGTGGTCCAGTAGTTTTGGAGCCTATTTAATACTAATAAAGAATCAAAGTTTTCATGCTTTTTTGAAAAGATTTTAGAGGCTATGTTTATCAGGGATAATGTAGAATTCTAAATGTCAAAGACTTTTTCAAATCGCTCCAGTAGTTTCAGAGCCTATTCAATGCTAACAAACAAACAATTAAATCTTTTCACTTTATAATATTATATTAGTATAGATATAGTTTGCAATCTAAGAAGGTTGATCTGTAGTCGAAATAAAAATATATAAATTGCAAATATCATCAACACAAAACAAGTTATAATAATTATATGGCCTAAATTTCCTTTCTCATTTTTAAGAAAATTTTACAAAGGTCAAATAGATTAAAATTTATGAATAATGTCAATGGTAAAAACTTTCGTTTCAAGTAATCATGGCGTCCATTTTGGAAATTGAAAAGTTTTTGTACAGTCGATTTGGTGAAACAGAAGTTTATAACATATAATTTTAATTCAATACTATATATCAAATAAAGAATGAAATACAATTAGACAAATACGCAGTAATAGTTAAACAACGAAGCGAACATAACTTAAAACTACACAATATAGAAGAAAAATTTAACTAATTAGTTATAAAACTTGCACCCATGATTTGTATGTTTATAATCACAATAATAATAATTCCTACTAGCACACCAATTGGCCAAGCGCAAAGTAAGCATTGTAAGGCTTGCATTATGGATATTAGGGTTACGGTTAGACATACATATATAACACATATATATGTAATATTCAAAGAAACATATATAAATAACGATGACTCAGGTACAAATGCTCGTATTCATGACACAAACAGCTGCCTCTTCCGGGACTCGATCCCAGGACCGTCGGTGGGAAAGGCGGGATCACTGCCGATGCACCAAATGGTCATCGTTTGAGACATTCTTGGACAGAGTAAAAAACAAATCCAATTAGCCATCTATACTTAACTAACTTAATCTATAAAAATTGTTTGACATTTCTTTATTTCTTTGAGTTAATTATTTAAATATCGCAAAACTCACACAGAAATAAGCATTTCTTTTTTAAGCAAGTGTTTGTAAACATGTTTCGCCTGTTTCATTTAGTGACTTTTTTTTATAAAATATATATACCTACACGGAAGAAGTAAGACTTTTAAAGACAATTTTAAAACAAACAACTTTGCACATGTTTCATCCAGAGCAGTATCATAGATAGCTTTTATACTTTTTTGTGCAACAATTGCTTTATTCATATTGGTACTATTTCCCCAAATAATAAAGTCGTATCGTGGAATGGACTCCACACAGCCAAAGTATGCTGAAAGGGCTGTACTTTTTGAATACCGCTGTTGACTTGGTTCTTCAGCTAGATCGCGCAAATTTTGATCGCCGATTATATAAATATTGTGATTTTAATTTACTTTTCCTGTCACATCCGTCATCACAGGTGACCTCTAAATATTGGTTGAATGGGTCGTAGCCGACTCCTGATACAACGAGATTGTACCAACCAAAGTGTACTCGTAATTTGTACGTTTTTGTGCAGATGACGTTTTACATATTTCCTGTTGCCTACTGGTTTCGTTATCGCTTTGTACGAAATCCAAAATTGTTCTTTTGTGATAATTCATCTTTTGGCTGAATTAAAAAATTATATTTATTTTTCACTTGTTTTTATTTTTTTTCAGATTCATATTCATATGTTCTATTAGGGTGCTCTCAATTTCAGTCTATGCTATTAATATTTTTATCTAAACTCTTAGTTTTTTTTTTCAAATAACTAATATCTTGTCTGTGTTTATTTTCTTAGATCTGGACAGCTGCTGTAAATGTAATGCTTTGCCAAATCGATCTAATATTTGCATATTAGTCATCTAACAGAGATTCAAAAGAATTTGACCTAGCGATATTTATTATAATAGAAAAATGCTAGAAAAGATCGACTCGGGTCACAAGTGAATTGTCAAGCGGGAATCGAGCCCGCAACCTTTGGAAATCCTATTATAATTAGTTGTATATTTTCTATATTTTTTTTTTATATCATGTTTCTTTCGAATACGAGAGGATGTTCCTCTCATTAATGAAACAACGCTGGCCTACATCGTAAAATCAGAAAGGTACTAGAAAATTGCGACGAGTGTTCACAGGGCTCGGTAGCTCAATTGGGAGAGCATTGGACCGAATTTCCAAAGGTTGCGGGTTCGATTCCCGTCTGAGAATTCACTTGTGACCCGAGTCGATTTTTTCTAGTATTTTTCTACTATAATAATTTATCTTATAAGATCGCGTTGAAATATGCATAAATTATAAAACTGGCGATATTTATTTTTAAGATTTCATATTTTTTATTTTAGGCAAGCATTGATTGCATTTCCCTTTATTTTTATTATCTAGATATGATATGATCGAGTAATTAATTTAATCCTAAATTAGTGAAAAATAATTATACTAGATTTAAAAAATCTAAAAATCCCACGTTTTTAAATGTCCTAAAAAGAATAAAATAACCCTGCGGGGCAAAGCGAGGGGCCACTCAAAACGTGGGGGCGCATATTACTAAGAGGAGATTTTAAAGAGATGAATGACATGCATTGATGCCGATTATTGTAAAGATGCGCCCCCACGTTTTGAGTGGCCCCTCGCTTTGCCCCGCAGGGTTATTTTATTCTTTTTAGGACATTGAAAAACGTGGGATTTTTAGATTTTTTAAATCTAGTATAATTATTTTATTCTTTTTAATTATTAACTCAACGAAGTAACCATGTGTTACGCAACAATCGGATAAGCCCCATACAAAAGTGAAAGTTGCCGAAAGTGGACCTGAAAGTGCATCTGGAAAGTTGAAAGTTGCTTTAGAGTGCATTGTCATCGGGTTCTGAACTATCCTGAAAGTTTCAGCTTTCTAGCTTATCGGAAAGTGCCTCAAATTTAAGTTGCAAGATTTTGCCCGGACAGACAAACAAATAAGAAAAGTGAGATAAGAAAAACGTGGTAATGATATCCTCCTTTCAAAAGTGTATAAATACGTGGCTTATTTTTTGCGGAGTCGTTAAAAAGGGTTATCTAAAAACGGGAAACGCTTTGACGAGGATACTTTTATCTACATAATTTTAGCAGAAACGCAATATACTTAATTATAATATACTAGACAGGAAAACCGTTGATGCTTTCTTTTTAAATTTGATTATATTACGCCACTGCGCAATCTTTTGTTGTAGTGACAACAAAAGATTACGCTGTTGCGTAATATATGGTGAAGATGTAATACTTCATATTGAATAGCTAATTCGTAACTTGGAGAAAATACCAACAAAGTCGGCAAGGGCTGATGTTGTTTCTTCGTTTAATGATGTTCCACAAGCAGCTTAATACCTAAACATTTCTTACAGTTGGGTTATCTAAATTTAATGCTGCTGTGAGATATTATTTGTTAGATTTCAGTAACATACCATGATCTCTTTCTTAAAGTTAAAAAGGGCAGTATTCAAATCTCAATTAAAAATTACTTTTGGGATTTTTACTTGTTTTGATGTTTGTTAATCAATCGTGCAAAAACGGCTGAACAAAAAATTAAAATTTGACACCCAGATAGTTTGTAACTAAGATAAAAAAAATAGATTTATCAAAGTATGGCAGGCTTTTGTTAATCTTTGGAAACAGTTTTACTTCTTCTTATTCATAAAGGACTGTTTCCTTTTAGTAATATTTGCTACCTCCAGTCCTTCCCTCCAGGTGCGGTTAATAAATTCCACCTTGTATACTAAACCACATAATTTGTTATTATAATGACAAGTAACAGTATCTTCTCTGGTACAGTGTTATCTTTAGACTACTGACGACAATATTTAACTCCTAAACCGTACACAAGATTTTATCGAATAGATCAACGACAGTAGAAAATATAATCAAACTTAAAAATTGTTCACACGAAGTCTGACAAAAAATTCTTCGAGAAATATTCTATTCCCTCTACCGCTCGAAGTTGTCACCGAGAAGACCACGTCGCGAAAGTTCCACACAGTTGCACTTTTTTTAACGTTGTATCGTTGTAAATTATAATGCGATATGTTATCTAGTTTCAAAATATTTGTTGAAACACAGGCGGTTGTAAAAGTTTAAATCTTATAAGAGTCAAGTCAGGAAACATCCAAGTTGTTGAATATTAAAATCTCAAACAGTTCTAGTGACAGAGTATTTAAGTCTCTAAATATCTAAGCCCCATAATATTTAACTCTTTGAGTGGATGTGTGATGATTGTAATATATTTTTGAATACTCCTTTACAGGAGTCGAAACGTCAGGATTAAATATAAAATAAATATGCGCAAAATCCGTAAAAAATGTGTAATGTGCCCGCAAGTGTAAGAACTAAATATGTAATTTTTTAGTTTATTTGCAATGCTAGGATAGTCTTCGTGATTGTCAGTGGGGTGTAAAGGGCAATTCTGCCTAAATACAAGTATATAACTTGAATATTATGTGAAAGCAAAGTTTATTAATGGACAATTTGCAAAATAGCTTTATATAAACAGGATGAAATTCGGGTTTATGTTTAATATGAAACAACTACTAAAAATAAAAATTAAATCTGAACTAAAGAGATATCTCTAATGAAAAATGGTTCTATAGTTTTAATAATGAAATGATCACGGCTTGTTCATTTGATACAAATATTCGTAAGTAGTATATTTGAAATTTTGATAATTATGAACAAGTAATCAATATACTATATATATTAATTACTTGTTCAATCTGAGGCAATTTTCGACGATGTCCTTTGCTATTAATATAGCCTGAAACCTCAGAAAGGACATAAGCTACACTTTATTACGGAAAATATTTCCTTTCCGTGATATTGGGATCCGCGTGTCTAGTTATTACGTTATAGTATAGTTGCCTTTCTATATTTACGTAATTCAGTTTATGTTTATAATGCTAACTTGTTTTTATATTGGTATAAACGTCCAAGAGGAAACACCCATCAAGGAAACAATTTTTATTAAGAAACCATCTCTTAAGTCCGAAAAATCTTTTACCTATTTTTAAATTAAGAAAGTATTGAATTTTGTATGTAGCACATTATTATATTTAGTTAATAGTACTTATTGTCCCAAAATAATTAAATAATTTGCGTATATGATAATTTTGATTTGTAATGAGTTAATTTCAAGTCGATTTATTTACAATTATGAATGAATTTTCTGCTGAAATTAATCTAATAGTAGAAAGAGAAAAGATAAAAGATATTTTTAAAAGGAAACCATGTCTATTCCGCAATATATAGATAAATAATCATTCTACATCACGTGTCCGGAAAAAAATTCAAAGTCACAAAGTCTAATGAAAAATTTAGCTCAGTTATTTTTACATGTTAATTTGTACATTCACTTCCATTATTATATTAAATAATTTGTGTTAATAAATATCCTATATACAAAAACTATATAATTCGGTGCAATTATTTTTAAAATTAATGTTTTGATCCAAATATAAGGTAAATATACAATTTAAATTTCATTACGTACTTTTTACTTTTTTTCCTGTTTCTTCGAAAATTATGAACTCGTTAATTTTTTTTTCATAAAACCATTTTGTTTCGATTGTAACATGTTTATAAAAAATAAATTCCTGCTTTATTATTATAACTCTCGGTGATGTTTTGGCACTTGAATATTCTGCAACTTGTAAGATTTAGTTATTTTGCAACTTGAATGTTTCGTAACTTGGATCTTGTGAGACCTGAACTTTTTACATCCCCTCGATATTTTGAAGCTTAAATGTAATGTGACTAACAGATCGTATTGTTTGTACGTCGGTCTCGTATACGGTGAACGTGAAAACAAAGAATAGTCGCCGTCTGAACCTAGCCTTACCAGAACATTTTAAGATTGTTGATTCCAATATGCTTTAACTCTGGTCTCTGATATCCGTTGCAAAAGGAAAGTATTACTCATTTCACAAATACCATAACAACATGTTGAGATAAGATAAAAAATTGAATGCTTTTCATGCAATATAAGCATTTTCATTGCATTTATTGAAAGTCAACTATAAGTAAGCATCGTAAGTCCTATGACGGGAGACCTTATATCGAGAAGAAGCCGCAAGAAACACGGCAAGGGATGTGTTACTGGCTTTTTTTTAGTGTTGCCCAAATTCAGTCTTGGTCTTGCAGTCTTGGTCTTGTTCTTGCGTTTTTGCAAGACCAAGACCAAGAACAAGACCGCGTATTTTTAGCAAGACCAAGACCAAGACTGACCGTGCAAGACTTGAGCAAGAACAAGACTAAGCCTGCAAGACTCTTGCGTCTTGCAGCTAGGACTTAGCGCTATTTCACGGAGTAGTTAGGTGTAACAGTTCGGTGTATAGGTACGCTTAGGAATTCTATGAGACGCAAAAAACTGTATCAAAGAATATGAAAAACTGGATCTATGCGCATTACGACTAATACCATAAACATACCTACATAGCGAATAAAAAAATATCCATTAAAATCAAACTGAGTGCATGCATAGTTATGTTTTAACCATCGGCACTTTGATAATGCGGCATCAAAGGTTTTGTACTTACTTCTCAAAGAAATTTGCTGCTTTTCGGAAGCACATGGTTATAATACACGCGCCGGCGGCTTCTTTTGAAATCATATACAACAATCGTTGCCGCCGCGCCGAAATCACAACATTTGACACTATTTGATTGCCGCCACAGGGCGTAGGCGTAGGTATACTCATGCAAAATAATTTCGAATTTTAAGAGTACCTACAGGTGTTCCAAAGAATAAATAAGTTTCAGAGTGCTTATAATGAAAATGAATACATTATACTGATCACGCAAGTAGTATTATGATTAGAATAAAATGGTAAGGATAGGTAGTAGATGTCATAATAATTTATTCTAGTAAGTATATATTATAATATTGATTATATGGTTTTAAACTAATTACTTAGGTACTATTATTGTACATTTAGTCATTATATTTCTTAAGTTTTTACAAGAAAAAATAGCAAAAAAGTGTTCAAATATCACCCGTTTGATAAATATTGTAGCCACTTTTAAATATACTTGAAACGTGTAAAAAAATTCTACATAATTAATAAAATAATATAAAAAGCGTAGGTACTTACCTACTAATAAAATAAAAAGCCTGCGATTTATTATTAGTAAATAATCACGGCAGCCGAGAGTGTGTCTCCACTTTTGAATACATAAATCATAACCAGATCACTAGAGCCACTTCAAAAAAGAAATTTGTAATTCCTAGGGTTCAAAATTATTTTGGTGACAGAACTTTACAGAAGCGTATACCATATCTTCTTAATTCGTTGCCCGAAACTATTAGATGTGAAACGGATAAAAATAAATTTAAAAAAATATTAAAAGATTATCTGATGACTACTATTTAACACAACAATTGTATGTTTTTATTTATTTTTTTGCATTCACAATGCAATATTTCTATAAGATATAAAATACGTGTGTAAAAAACAACCACGCCTCCGAGCCCATCTGAGGGCTCGGAGGCGTGGTTGTTTTTTACACACGTATTTTATATCTTACAACAATTGTATCTTATTATTATCACCGCTAAATTTTCCTTCAGTTTGTTGTAATTCAGTCTAAATCCAATTATTGTGCACTTAACTTTACCTGATACAGTTATAGTTGTATTATATACCTACATAATTATAATTATAAGCTAAGAGACTAAAGATCCCTCAGTCAAACCGACAAGTCGGTTTTGTGGGACTAAATTGTATCTTTGTATTTTTTTTTCTTGTATATGAAATAAATAAATAAAAAAAAATAAATAAAAAAAAAAAAAAAGTATTTACAAGCAGTGCCCGCGACTTCGCCCACGAAGAATAGTAACTTTGGAGGTATAGTGACGTTCAGGATTTATTTATTTATTTTAAAACTTCTGTCATCAAACATACAAACAAACTCTTCAGCTTTATAATATTAGTATAGATTAGTATAGATGTACGCCAAAACATTCACTTATATGTAAAGAATAGTGATTGGCACTAATTCTTTACATATATTTTATTCACGCGTCGCGTCTGTACAAGTAGGTAATAATCTGTGTTTGTACGCCGCACGCGGCATCGTTTGATTTGCGGCGGCATCCTTTTAATAGAGCCGGCACGTGGCGAGGCGGCGCGGTAGAAAGCAAGGAAACGTACTATAAACAAAGGAATTATTTTAATTCCAGTCATTTCCAATTGAGCTGTGCTTCGAGTCTAACTTAATAATTGTTTTTACTAATTCTTGTTGTTTTCTAAAAACGTATCACGTGTACAATTTAATATGAGTGACGAAGATTCAAATTATTCTAGTCCGAGTAACGAGAGTTTGAGTCACAGATCTAAAAGACCCAAAAGCAAATTTGAGGAGTTTTTCGAAATAATTCATGCATCCCAAACTGCCTTGTGTAAATTGTGCCAACATAAAAAGACTGAAATAAAAATGAAAAACAGAAACACTTCAGGCTTAAGGAAACATCTAATATCTTTCCACAAAAAGGAATCACAAATATTTCTTCCTGTTAAACCAAAATTAAGTGGAGATATCACAAGCTTTTTAGTAACCGCTGGAAGAAGTGGACAGGTAAGAATATATTTTTTTTATATGAAAACTCCAGGAACTCAAAAAAGTCTTTTTTGAACAAATGACTTTAAACTGACTTCGGAATATTTTATAGATATTGATAAAATAGTAATACATAGGTACATATTTCGCGTCATTTTTAACAATGGTCGAAATTGTCGCTACGGGAATTTTAACTCCGCGTAGCTGTTCATGCGATACTTTCAAAAACGCCATTAACTTACGTAAGTATTTTTGAGTTAGTGGTGTTTTCATCTAGGGGTGCGACATATTAAGTATGTAATTATCGTCTTAAATATTTTTATAAACACCTATATTTTCATTTGTTTTCATAATCGGCCAGTAACAACTAAGTACTTTATTTTGGTAAATTACAGTACAGTGCAACCTTAATATAACAAATGTCAATTTAACGATTTTCTCGATTTAACAACAACAAACCTCCTCCTCCTAAACGCTCAAACCTAGTATGTTTTAAATAATAACACAAGATTTATTGTTTTATTTCAGTCGGAAAACAGCAGTGACAACATCACGACAGCTACAGTTGATTGGGTAGTGAAAAAATATCTTCCCTTCTCATTTTTCGATGACGAAGCTACACAAGTATATTTTCGACGTATTTGCCCTAATATGGAGTTTCCTAAAAGGTCTACACTTAGAAGGAAAGTCAAAGAGCGATTTGAAGAGCTCCAATTTAATCTCAAGGAACGACTTCAACAATTATCATCTAAAATGTCATTTACCATTGATGGGTGGACGTCAATTGCTGGTAGGAGTTACTACGGGGTTACTATGCATTATATAGACAACGAATGGAAGTATCGATCTGTAGTTCTTGATTTTATACCATCACGCGGTCGACATACTGGGGAAGATATTGCAACGATTTTCCATGAATGTTTATTGGAATATGGCATAATTGATAAAATACAAGGTATCACGGTCGACAACGCAACTGCAAATACCAAATTTATGTATGAACTGGGCAAACAGTTGCCACACTTTGATTCAGACAATCAACATTTCCGGTGCTTTGCTCACATTTTAAACCTTGGTGTACAAGATTTATTAGAGACCTTAGCATTACACTGTGAGTCTGACACTAACGCGCAAGATCAGCAGTATGAAGACTATGCAGACGAAACTGAGGAAGATGAAGAATATGCACCAAATATTGCTGACTCGCGTACATCTGTAACAAAGTTACGCAGTATTTCCAGTAAAATAAAAAGAAGTGAGATAGTGAAGAAGAAGTTTCAGTCTGCTTGTGAAGCAGCTGGCGTGCCATCAAATCTAAATGCCATTCTTGACTGTCCAACAAGATGGAATTCCACACATGATATGATTGGATTTGGTTTAAAAGTGAGAGCGGGCATTAACATATTGTGCAGTTCTGTCACCGAATTGAATGATTTTCAAATCACAGCTAGTGAATGGCAGGTACTCGAAAAATTACATAAATTTCTAATAAACTTTAAACTTTTAAGTACAAAACTTGGTGGAGACAAATATGTTACATTACCGCTAGTCATTGTATCATTCAATCTCTTGCTAGATAAAATTGAATCCATGGTAAAACAGTTAGATGAGAAACCTAATCGATCTGAAGTGGATGAAAGGCTCATTCTAGCTTTCCAAGCAGCTCGAGACAAAATGCTTAAACATTATAAGAAGAGCAACTGGATTTATTGTACTTCTTTAATTTTAGACCCAAGGCATAAGGCTCAGACTTTTGACCTGACAATGTGGGGGAAGCAACTTAAAACAGAAAGTCTGCGCAAGTTCAATGAACTTTATGAAGAATATAAAAGTCTACACTCACTGAACAAATCTCTGGAATTGCCAAGAAAAGAAAATAAAGTATGTGATGAAGATGAAGACATTATAGACTTTGATAAACTCTATGAATGTCCCTCGACGTCATCTGGATCTTGTCTTCAAGGCTTAGTGATAGACGAGTTGGAGGAGTACCTGAGAAAACCAAGAACTGCCAGCTCGGAAGACATTTTAGATTGGTGGAGGACGCATGAGACAGAGTATCCGACTTTATCGAAGATGGCCCGTGATTTTCTCTCAATACCTGCAACTTCAGTACCTGCTGAGAGATTATTTTCTAAAGCATCATTAGTAATTAGAAAACATAGAAATAGGTTAAGTGATGAGTCAGCCAGATGGTTACTTTGTATTAATTCTTGGTCAAAAGAATTGATATAAAGTAACATAACCTAATGATAAAGCTGTTGTGTACTGTTATGTTTGATTTGTGTTGTATTTTATTTTTGATTGAAATAAATGATAAATCATAAAACTCTTTTATTAAATTTCATGCAAGTTGAGGGTTCAATCTCTTTCTAGACAGACATTGTTATTTAAAATACAGTCAAGTTATTGTAATTAATTTGTTTTTTTACATGTTTTAGCAAATGTAAGCTTATAAATCATAAATGTTTATTAAGAAACAGTTACTTCCATGGAAAACGACATATAGGTCAGTTGATTTTTCGACTTTCTTATCAAATCTTCAGTTATTTATTAATCTGATTGATCTTTACTATGGCTATGTTAATTCAAGCTCACAATGTTCCAATTCTAATACGTTTTTCTAAGATTTAAAGTAAACTTTAATAAATAGCAATAGACTAATAGGTAATTGCAAGACTTGCAAGACTCTTGCTGCAAGACCAAGACCAAGACCAAGACTGCAAGCGCAAGACCAAGACCAAGACCAAGACCAGGTGTATTGGCGCAAGACCAAGACCAAGACTGGCTAAGTCTCGTCTTGTTCTTGCATTTGGGCAACACTACTTTTTTTTATTTAAGGTAACTTTTGTAGCTCTTGTAAAAATGCATTTGATAAATCTGGGGGCACGGCAGTGCCTCCGCCAAGTCAAGCAAAAAAACGGCACGGACGTACCATCCTTTTCTCAAAGCAATTCAGGCCATTTTCGACCCCCTGTAACTTCGTTGTGGATAAAACTAGAAGACTGAATTTTCAGTAACCATGCAGGCATTGTAAAGACACGGTATATTTCAAATTTCATTCAATTTGAACTAGTAGTTTAAGAATTATAACCGGTCAAATTTCTTAATTTTGTCACTCACTGACTCACCGATCATCAAAATTCTAAGACACTTCTAGCAGACCTAGAAGCTTCAAATTTGGAATATAAATAGTGTTTGGTGTATGAATCAAGGAAAAACTAAAAAAAACCTACAAAAATAAGAAAAGTTCATAAGTCAGAGAGAGGGCTTTAAGAAAATTCGTTGCTGGTAGATATACATACATATATAGAATAAGTAGAAGGTACCGAAAAGGAAAAAAGTAGACTGTCTACAAAATACAAAAAGCAATGAGATCCCATCAAAAACAATACTTGTCAAAAAAACCAAGTCTCGCAACTCAGTTGTTCTACGGTAAAAAGTTGTAAGATCCATGTAATACCAAGTCGGTTATTAATTTATTCAGTCCCTACTTAAGCGAATTTCTGTCTCAATACGTCCAGTCCTTAAGACCACGATCGTGGTACATAACAATTGAAAATCAATTGTGTCTGGAATCTCCGTACTCGAAGCATTAAGTTGTTACGTAATAATTAACAGCATCTTATAGTGACGCATATCAATATTAAAAATCTTTATTGTTTTATATAAATATATTGACTAGGCCATCGCATGAAAACACGTGTAAATTAAATTATTTAGTGCGATGGCCTAGTCGCACATCCTCGAAGAATCTCTTGATCTGTAATATTACTCGGATGTATAGCGCGCACTGCTCTTTTTTGAAGAATAAATATATTATTAATATTAGCTGCTGGCCCCCACAGCAATTGTCCGTAGGATATTACACTCTGAAAGTAACTAAACTTAACCATTCTTGCTGTTACAACATCAGATATGAGCGTTATTTTCTTAGCAGCGTACGAGGCGGAACTAAGTCTTTTTGACAAGGCATCAATATGGGGAACCGACTGTAATCTAGCGTCTAAGGTGATACCCAAGAATGTTGTGGATTCCACGAATTCTACCGCTTCGCCTTTCATGTATTGACGTATTCACCTGTCTTACATTTGGTAGAGAGTACTTTATAAATTTTGTTTTACTCGAGTTAAGCTTTAGATTACTACTAGTAAACCAGTGTACTACCTTAGTCAGAGGGTCGTTTACATCGTCAGAGCACATATTACTTCAATGAGTTTTAAAAACGAAAGAAGTATCATCATTAGCAAATCATACTGCTGCTGCTCACAAAAGTTCTTTGTAAAATACCTATCTAAAGTCTATGTTATCTAAAGTAAAATAATAATATTTAAATGACATAGAAATCAAATCTAGCGTGCAAGCTTATAAAAACGTAAATATTTTTGTTAAGTTCAATATAATAAATATAATACTTAATTTTTTTTTTAAATAAACCACTAGTCTTATTAATTATTTAATGTATATAACAAAAAAAGAAATTACACAATATTAAAAAAACATGCACAGCTTGTACAAGTATTATACTTCGTTTATATTTTTTACATAACAAAAGGACAATGCCGATTTGTGACCGGAAATGTACAAGAATGAAATTACTACTAATACAATTTAAAAATAAAAATACAATTTTTAACGTATATAACTTATCTAAAAGCAGATTACGAATCTTAAAACCAATAAAAAGTTGTTTTTTCTAAGCACTTCCTTGTAATATTGCTTTACTGCGCCATAGCTTTGGATATCAGCATTTTGGCCGTCCTTTATTTTTGATCAATACATTTACATACTTAAATAAACATTAAAATAAATATATGTGAAATATATACATATATTAATAGCCTAAATATGTTACTTTTCCCTTTTATAAGGAAATAATATATTATCATTTCACCGTTTGAGACCAAAAGCGCTATGAGCCAAACGACATTGTTTAGTAAAAAAGCAGTGACGTATGGTTAGCGTCATTGAAAGTATTTTATACTATTGTATAATTGTACTATTTTTTGTCTATTTGTAGCTAGTATAGCTCACTAACAGTGTGTTTAAACTTACAGTATGTGGAAATATCATATCAAAAATATCTCAAGAACATGAATTCTCTTCTGGCCGAATGGTTAACATTTCAGGTAAATTATCAACGGTTTAGTTACAGATGTTTGCATACACACACACACACACACACACACACTATTTAGATATAAATATTAAATATATTTCTGTATGTCCTCAAAAATAAAATGTTTTTTATACATTGTAAACAGATATAGGATTTGGTTTGCGGTGCCTATCATGATTCCATTGAAAGATTCATTGCAACCAACTCAAGAGAAAAGACAATATGGGCATGCCAGTGTTTTGCTTGGTTGTGGAAGGTCTGTTGGTTGTGCTAGAAGACATTAGAAAGCAGTCCACGAACATCAGTTGCTTCATACTGGCATCATCGCAGAAATGTAAGTGCCTATAAGTGCCACTATAATTTTTACTTAATCTGCTAATATTATTGTCATAGTTTCTTAAACAGTTGCCATGTGTGAAGTGTTGCATCTGGCCAGAAATCCCCAAATGTTATTGACCTGTTTCCTATTTAGTTGTTTATTGACATCTTTCTATGAATGTTCACATATGTAAAATTGTCATTTAATTCATCATATATGGAATGTGATTATTAAAAGAAAACAAAATATTGCCACAACTTTAAATAAAGCACTTTCATTATTTTACAGGTGAGACCGGCCAACTTTCTTTGTCATGCTTGCTTTGTGAGAGCTAATAGAGAAATAGCATGAATATAACTGATTGCAATATTGTGATGGTAGTGGAACATATATCACAACCATTGCCTTAATCATCCTGTCTCATGGCTCCTCTAAAGAAGTATAAACATCACGGCTCCTGATAAGAAGTCAAAACGTCTTGATTAAATATAAATTATGCGCTAAAAACTAAAAAGTTGTTTTATTTACCGCAGGTGTTTTATTTTAATAACTGCCTTATTTGATTATATCCAGTGTGTTGAACCATTTATTCCTAATTGAATATTGGAAACTTTACAACATATAAGAGTTATATACACACACACACACTAATAACATGCACTGTTTTATTAAAAACAATGAATAATATTAATTTGATCTTTCCTTTTGCAATTCAAAGCTAAGTTTATAAAAATCTACATAGGTATGTAGTTCACACATCTGACTTTTATAAACTTAGTTTAATGTAAAAACAAGTATGTTTTTGCATTGATAAAAATACTCCAGTCTCTGCCTACCCCATCTACAGGACGGGCGTGAGCTGTATGTATGCATGTAACAAGATTCAAGTATGTATCTACGGGAAACCATTACATTGCACGATGAATAATTATTAGTTTTATAATGGATAAAAAACTAGGATAGGTATCTTCATAAATATAAATCTCAAAACCAGTCATGAGTCATGAAGAGAATACGTTTATAGTCACAATATTGTTTTATTCGATTCCTTTACATGGTAAGCATGAGAAAAGAGCGAAATAATATGTAAAATACTAATTCAGATACTATTAAATAGGTATTAAAATGTTATGTTATGTTTTCAGAAAAAATAGTTTTTTTAAGTAACAACCAATTCTTAATCTAGAAGACTTTGCTACGTATATTTGTTTGTATCGTCTCTGTACATTTCCGGTCACAAGTCCATACAAAAATCGGCATTTTTCTTTTTTCTATTATTAAATATTTTTCCGTTAGCGCCATCTAGCGTCCGTTAGACGAATTACTTGCGGTTAATATGGTAACAAACACAAAGTATTGTCATAATATAACAAGGATAGGATTGAATACTGGTAACTTAACAACATATAAGAGTACTATATATAGAAAGAAATATGAGAAGTAATAACATGCAATGTTTTATTAAAAACAATAAATACTAGTAATTTCCTCTTTCCTTTTGCAATTTAAAGCTAAGTATATAAAAATCATATGTGTACTGCATACCTATGTTTGGACGGGACGTGCGTGAGCTTTATGTATGTACGTATGTAACAAGACATTCAAGTTACCTATGGTAACCTATTATATTGCACCATGAATAATTATTACTTTTATAATGCATGAAAAATATCTTAGTTGGATAGGTTTCTTCATATATATAAACCTCTAAATAAGTCATAAAAAGAATACGTTAATGGTCACAATATTATTTTATTCGATTCCTTTACATGATTAGTATGAGAAAAAAGCGAAAAAAAGGCAAAATACTAATTCAAGTATTGTAAAACACGTATTGAAATGTAAGGTAATGTTTTCAGAAAAGTTCGTTTTTCTCCAATACAAATCTGAAAATCAAAGTGAACCCAACGAATTCATAATCTGGAAGGCTTTAGCTGCTTATACTTGTTTGTTTCATCTGTGTACATTTTCGGTCACACGTCCATACAAAAATCGGCATTGTCCTTTGTGTACAAAAATTATAAAAAAAAATGTGGTTACTTTTTACACGGCCCACTTTGACTTCACATCATATGAATGGCCTTTAAACTGCAAAATCAAGACAATCAAGCGAATATAAAAAAACAATATTACTGAAAATGTTTGATTGATGTTTTAACAACTAACCACAAACGATAAAGAACTTTCAGAAATTAATAATGACTAAGAAAAGCCTTTGTAGGCCACGTGCGATGTGACACACGAGGGACGATGAAATACCGGCCATTATTGTTCCTGGCGAAATTAATTTCATATATGGCGGGCCGCTATTCCTGATTTACGGAGCCTTATTATTATTCACAGGATGTAGTTTTATGCAACATCTGCTATTTTCGTGTACTTAGGTACATATAAGTTATATATCTTCACTTCGACACCAGACGTGTTGATTCCATTACAAAAGAAATGCCTGCCAGAAGTTTTCACAATCAAATAGCGAAATTTACTGCCTTTTTTCTCACTCTCGCGTTTTACAATCGCTCTTCCTTATTAGGTAAAATACGTCGTGGAAATATAAATGTTTCACCGTATATTATGTACTTTGTTATTTTTAATAGTTTTAAGTAGAAGGATCTAAAGTCGTAAAGGTCTATATCAGTATTAGCGACAGTATTGTCTTTACAAAATTTACAGATTTAACAATGATATTAAAATTAGAATTTGATGCTTATATGTATGTTACTATCGCTCCGGAGATTTATACTCGAAATTATATACACTGGGACATCTTTAAGAAATAATGCAATGCACGTCCCTAAGAAACATTTGTGTTTAACTACTTAGACATACTTAGCATTAAACTAAGTACTATTTCTCTATTCTAGTATTTAACATTTTTGTTATAGTGTCATTATGGAGACAAAAATTATTAAAAATGTACATACCTCAAAAGTACATGTACCTTAAATATAGCCTTTATCTACCTAGAATAATGTACTTTTTATGGTGAAATATTTATAAATAATGTGCATAAATAAAAATACAAAATCCGCTTTTACTCTTTAAGATAATATTATAACATGTCATTATATCGCTGTTAAATATTCAAAGACTATTAATTTATTTATGAACATTTTACCACGTTTTTCTTATCTCACTTTTCTTATTTGTTTGTCTGTCCGGGCAAAATCTTGCAACTTAAATTTGAGGCACTTTCCGATAAGCTAGAAAGCTGAAACTTTCATGATAGTTCAGAACCCGATGACAATGCACTCTAAAGCAACTTTCAACTTTCCAGATGCACTTTCAGGTCCACTTTCGGCAACTTTCACTTTTGTATGGGGCTTATCCGATTGTTGCGTAACACATGGTTACTTCGTTGAGTAATTAATTAAAAAGAATAAAATAATTATACTAGATTTAAAAAATCTAAAAATCCCACGTTTTTCAATGTCCTAAAAAGAATAAAATAACCCTGCGGGGCAAAGCGAGGGGCCACTCAAAACGTGGGGGCGCATCTTTACAATAATCGGCATCAATGCATGTCATTCATCTCTTTAAAATCTCCTCTTAGTAATATGCGCCCCCACGTTTTGAGTGGCCCCTCGCTTTGCCCCGCAGGGTTATTTTATTCTTTTTAGGACATTGAAAAACGTGGGATTTTTAGATTTTTTAAATCTAGTATAATTACTTTATGAATAATGTTACAAAAAGAAACAAGGTTTTTGTAGAAACAATTTTAAATATATCGCATCTTCAGATAAACAAGAAAACAAGGGTATAACTATAATAACTTGTTGTTATTATTATGATTATAATAGTTGTTTTTTCTTTGAAGTAATATCTTTGTTCTTGAAATAACTCCAATGCTTTTGTATAAAACACTGTTTTCATTGCGTTTACTTATACATCACAAATTTTTCGAACTTTCGACAAAGTTAACAAAGGAAGGAGGAAGTGAAGGAGCGAATGCGAAAAGCTTTTCTTTCTAGAAAATTACTACTTATCTGTTTTCTGATATAAAATAACTGTATATTACAACGTTTTTTTATTAAATTGCGAGCTATGAAGGCGGAAAAGGTTAAATATAAAAGTTCGGTCAATGTTTCGCGTAGGTAGTAATAAAATTAATTTAATACGGAGGGGCATGAAATCTGCGTTCCTAATTTACTGCTTTCACCAGCTCCTTTCACTACTGTGTGTGATTTACAGCCTAAGCATAACGCTTTACAAAAATCGCCCATTTCTCTTTGAGACTAGAAAGATAAATCTTCGACATTCTTAATCGACATTCTTAGCATCAAAAAATTGCAACAATTAACCACTTACTAGTTCTGTCATTTTTGCTTTTTACGAACCTGACGGACATACCCACTAAAACTCCCACTGTACTCCACTTCACCGATTGGCCTTGTGGAACCCTTTTTAGGATTCACCACTACGGCCCGGTTGTTGGTCTACTCCGGACCCCTTCACGGATCGGTGACGCTTAAGTACAGTCAGGCATAACCACAGACTAGTGGGGTGAGTGCAATGCCACCAACGGATACGACGGCGACCCACTATCCTCTCCTATCTGAAATGGATTTGGTCCTGGACCTCCTCCACTGCATCCCTGCCTCTTCTCACCCCTTTCTTACTGTAGAAGAAGGTTGGAAAAGGCCGATGATACCCAAACCTAACTCTACTAACATTCCAGAAAATCTTTACCATGGAAAACTACTTTATACATAAATTTTTTGAAAAGCTGAATTTACTTATTATAATTGTTATTAATTTTCTAAGTAACTGCTTAACTCAAAATTACAAACTGGTAGGTTGTTATAAAGCATATCTTAGCTAAGTACGGCATTAGTCAACTGAACATACAAAATTATCTTTCCAAAGTCACAATTAAACAAGAGGTTAATTGCACTATCAAATATAAGAGCTATTTTTATGATTTCTATAGATGGTTATATTTTTTTAGTTTAATTTTAACTTTTAGATATGATATCACAAAGAAAATAAATAAAGTCATTTTTAACCAGTCAAAGTTGAAAGAGCTATTGAATAATAAAAGTTTTCGTCTTAATATTAAGTGGGAGAAAATGGAAATTTTAATATTAAGTAGAGCCCTAATATGTTGCTTTGAACTTTCATGAACACTGATATTATTGTTATGCGTAAAATCACTATTATTGGCAAAGTACATTAGCGTTAGAACTTGCCATTTGTGTGTTGAACAAATTAACTCAGGATAAGCTTGCACTTGCTCGAAATTTGATAAATTTGGAGTTTATAAACAAATTTTTACTACTAGGCATATAAAAAGATCGTATCAAGTTTAACATTTAATTCAACTTCCACATAAAGTTATACAAAACGTAAAGCCTTTGTGGAAGTTGTTTCCGCACTTTTATATACCCGTTCCCGTTTAATAAACAAAAAGATGAGGTGAAGAAGTTTACAGCTAAAGTATTGTGTAAAGAAACAAATCAGCATGTTAGACACAGCGACACATGAAAGTGCACTTAACATAAATTTACGATAAGTAAATTTTCTCCAAACGTATTCAGTTCATCATGCTCAAATATTCAATTATGTGTGTTCAATTTTGTTTAAAACAGCCTTAACATCAGAGCGCCTACAGAGCTTTATAGCAGTTTCGTTAGCAGTCGATTGACTGAAGATGTTGAGATTCCCTAGATCCCGTAGATATAATTAAAATATACCAACAAGTAATATATTTCATAAACATGTGAAACATAACAACGTGGAATCGCTATTTCAAAGATATCTGATTTGGTTGCCATTCAATTCAACAAGTTTCAAATACTTCGAAAAATTTCGATAAATCTTAGGGTAATAAGTTTACACTAAAGTTTTTTGTTAAAAGTAAATATATGTGACTAACTTAACCTACACAGATAGCGATAACAACAAAAGGCACATTGTTTTATATGACTTTGAGACTTATTTTTAAAACTATTATTAACATAAAATTATCTTAGTATTATAGTAGTAGTTATTAGTAGAAGTTAATCATTTTTTACATGTTAAATTAACATTTGTTAATAAAAAATAAATAAAAGGCGTGTCTCTCAAACGTCAAGGAATAAATAATATACGTGAAATATCACAGGCGTCCTTTCATCATCCATTTCGCAATTCAGATATTTGCAATACACTCTCAAATAGCAATATTGTAAATAACAGCCCAAAGGAAAACAAATATCGAATCGTCAATAATTGAAATATATTAATTATATATAAAATTTGAAGCGTCTATCAATTGAAAATGGAAAAGGGATAAATCTACTTTAAATCTCTGGAAAATATAATATTTGCGCTAAGTTATTGGTGACATAGGTTCCGATAGTGTGGACTTTATAATAGGTAAAGGCTGATGGGATGGTTAAATAATAATGCAGAAGTTTTCTTTCTTTCAGGTTGCTTGAGAGTAAGGCTTGAGGTGAGAAGCGAAGGCATCTTGTTTGATCGCTGGCTCTGCTGGATCGGAAGATAATTTGCCTATTGTATTTTATGTGTCATTGTTGTTATTCGCAGATGACCTCACCAACGATACCGGGTTTTGAGACAGTAAGAGTAAAATGGACCTCAAGCCAAGAGTGGCGAGCTACCGTAGTGGTTTTCTAGATGGACGGCATCTCCCAAATTGAGTTTCCGAACCAGTATAGATTCTTCACGATTCCCGTAAAAAGTGTTAATAATATCCTTAACAAATAATCATAGAATGATTAAGAAAATAACAAGAATGTCATGGAGAACATTTATTAAAACATTTAGCAACATAATGTGGAACTATCAAAAATAACTTATTAGTATATTTTAAATTACTAAGCAATAAAGCAAGGTATTTAATAATTTAATTTTTGGTTCGATAATAAAAAAACATATTGTATATACAAACACACTAGCGGTACACATATTACATATAGGTAAACTTACATATGTCTTCCTAACAGCTACTGAATAATTTTTGTACTTAGTTTAGGTCCGTTCGGTGCGGCTGAGTGAGGCTGAGTACGCTGAGTAAATGAGCAGAGTACGGCCCTAGTACAGTCTTTTCTAGGTGGTGACAAACAAGTGACGTCACATGGGACGATTTTCTCTAAAGTAATTAATTTGGCTCTATTTAACATTTTTTTAAATTGATTATGTTTTAATTATTTAAAAATAGATGTAAAGGAAGTTAACTAGGATATTAAGCTTTTAATTGTAAAAATAACTTAATCGGAACAAATAACAAGGTTATTTATACAAAACACATTGATAAAATTGGAGATATGTAGAAACAAAATTAAGATTACTCAAAGATTCGTTTTAACTTTGGTAAATTAAATAATTCTTATTGAAAACAATTTGTCATTTCCATACAAGAAAATTTCACAAACTATTAAGTGAAAGATTCTTTTCTTTAAGTCAAACAAGAAAACATATGTAAAATACCTAACTATCATACTTAATATTTAATAAGTCTAACAAGTGCGTATGTGGTGAGTGACTGGCCTGGGTCTGTCCTTTGTGGGAGGAATTGGAGGGGTATTAGCCCGGGCGATAGGGTCATTGGGGGCGTAAAGGACACGCTGAGGACGTTGAAAGCGAAGCTGTCGCTCAGTGGTAACCCTCCATACAACGCCGTCTAAAACATGGTTTTTGCGGAAGTAAGGGAGAACTTACTTCCGCAAAAATTGTTTCTTTGTGATTCTTTAGCTTACTAAACAAAATTAGATTTCTATAATATTTTATTTTTAATTTGTAAACAAATTAGTGAAATGAGTCGCCAAAATTTAAACTTAAAAAATATTGTTTCTGTTGAAATAATGGTAGAGACATTTCAAATGAGTAATTTGGAGAAATTTTATTCAGAACTATATATGTGTTATACATTTTTTGGAAAGAGCAAAGCATAAAATATTCATTAAATATAGAAGAGTAATAAATCAAATGGATTTTTCAAATTTAGCGTTGTCGGCCGCTGTCTTCTTACATTTATTAAAATTTTTGGTTATTCTAAATAACGAAAACCTATAAATTTGCTTTTTTTCATAAGACAGATAAATATGTCGAGAGGAAAAAATGTTTTTGGTCACAATTCTATTATTTTTTATTGTATTCTCAAAATGATCACAAATACAAACTCATGTTTATTGCTTAGTTTAATCACTAATTAATAAAAAACATAACAATAAATAATAATTATTAAATCAATGATTGCATATTCCATGATAGTTTCAATGACCTGATTTGTGGGTTATTGATAAGTATTGATTTTATCTAAACCACATAAAATATCAATACCACATTCTCACAAGAATTTGTAAATACATTGCACACTGCACTTCAACTCAAATCATATATATTAAAGTTGAAATTGAGAACCTAACATAAAGCAACTTTTTAATATTCAGTTTAGTTTATTAATTTCTATCTAAAAACTTATCACAATGAGTAGTTCCTACTCGTAGGGTGTTGTACAATTTTCTTATAAACTCAGGTACGAACTCTACGGAACTAAAAAAAAATTTAGATGGATAAATTTGCATTCTCATTAGAAAGAGCTGATATAGTTGTGGCAAGTATATAGAAAAAAATACTCTCTAAATTTAACGATCGCTGGGAAAAGGCCAAAAGAATAGTAAATCGATTGCCGATCCATTTCCATAAAGTTTGTCAAAGAAACACCAGAAACAACTAGAGAGACCGTTGATTATCAATAGACAAATTAACTATCTCCATCACTGATAAGGAGAGATGATATGGTAGTTGTAGCCCAACATAAATTGTTTTTCACAATGATTGATGAAAAAGTTGCAGAAGTACTTACCGATATATCATCTAGTTCTGTGTGTACTATATGTGGAGCAAAACCTAGAGAGATGAATGATTTAATCAAAGTGTCAGAGAAACCCGAAAACGAAGATGCCTTTCAATATAGTCTCTCTACTCTTCATGCTTGGATAATAATATTTCGTTTAAGAAGTGGTCAGCCGCAACCTCGGAAAATAAAATAAGCAAAGAAAAGAAGAAAAAGTATGTTCAAAAAAGATTCTGCAATGAACTTGGCCTCCACATTGACAAACCGCGACACGGAATTGGTAACAGTAATGATGGCACTCCTGCGCCAAGGTTCTTTTCAAATTATCAGTGTTCCTCCGTTATACTGGAGTTGATGAAGAATTGATAAAACGGTTATGTTATACTACAAACTATGTCCTCTGGATTGGTAATTAACGCTACCGAATTTGGGCACTTTGCAATGGATACTATATGACAAACATTACCAAATATACCATACCATACCCAAATATATGACAAACATTATAACTGTTACTGCATGCCATCCTCGCTTCATAAAGTTCTCATTCATGGTGAAAGTGTAATCAGGCATTTTGCAATATTACCAAAAAGACAACTATCCGAAGATGCCCAAGAAGCATAAAACAAAAAATTATAAGCGATACCGATTATACCATTCTAGGAAATGTTCTCGGACAGCAACAAATAAAGATGTACTACATTCATTGTTATTTATAGCAGATCCATATATTAGGTCTTTACCTATGAAATAACCGTTTTTCATGAAATAAATGAAGCGTATTTTTTTCTGTATTTTTTATTTCTATTAATCAAAGTAATCACACATGCAATAAATGCATCTTTGCCAACTCATTGGTAGCTTATTGATACCCTTCTTCAAGAAATCAGCTGGAAGGGTAAGATCTTAAAGACTGTTGGAAATGCCGTCTGAGCCGAGGACGCTATGGGGGCGAAGATCTTTGATTTAGTATTGCACCTCATCTACAGTGTACGGTTCGAGAATGGTGGTGGGTGGGTTTGCGGCAAGTCTTTTGACTTAATCATTGACTAATTTAACATGATCGGGAGAGACGGGAGAATTTGTCTTTGTTTGAGCCCTATATTCATACACTGACATGGTCAAGAGAAGGGTTAACTCATCCCCTTTAACAGTTTTTTTTACACACATAAATTGAATCTTACTTAAATCTAGGTCTTACAATCAAGGTTACCTACTCTATCTAGTACATACTACATATGCATCGTGCGGAAAGCGGAGGACGAGTGGCGGCGATTTTACAGCGGGTCCTATTTTATACTTGCTCGTTATGTTCTATTATAATCATACGAAGGCTTTCTCTAAATAGATAAGAATAATTGTAGTACACGTGCCATTGACCATTCTAACAATATTGTTGAGAAAAACAAGTCAAAATTTAAGGAAAGTTGATAAAAGACTTTATCGCATGAAACGAAATAGAATATGGAAAAAATGGCGGCGTAGCGATGCTACCTGCAATGCTGCCATGACCTCTTGATATGGCGATATAACTTCCAATATTGAAGAGAAACACCACTATAGAACGCGTATATCGGTGTCACATTTTGAGAATCGAACTTTCATCGAGCTAACAGAAGAAAGAAGAAAAATTAATTTAAACATATTTTAATTTCAATTACTCGTGTTTCTCAACTATCTGGAAGACGAAGCAAAATAAATCTATAATGTCAAATTATAATATATCATAATTTTAAAACAACAATAAATAATATAAAATCTTATAAAAAAATAAACACCGCTACATTATTCTGAAACCAAATTAAGTAGCTACAGCACTTGTTTTTTGAAAATAAATGCAGAAACAATGAAGCAAATACAACACCCATACCCGAACCAATATAGAAAAGTTCGTTTTCTTCTTTGACCCGACCGGGAATTGAATTGGAGACCTCAGAGTAGCGTCACCATGGTTGACTGGCTTTTATACTGGTTATACACACCACTCGACTGTGGAGATTGTCAGATATGTTAGTTTTATATAATTGTATTATTTATCTCAATACAATTTCACTTGTTGATAGTTTAGCTCAGTATTAATTTTGATAAATTTATTCTTCTTCTTAACTCTGACCCTCAACGATATAAATTTCGAATTAATTTTCAACAATCGTTTCATATCCAAATTACATTGAGGTTATTTTCTACACAAAAGAATTTTCTTTTATGATTCAATCAAAGGAGCGCGAGAGATCTAAAAGATGATTATTTATTATGATTAAAGGACTCCATTGTATGGTGATGATACTTCTGAAACGTTTTATATTAACATAAATAACCGTAATAAAATCGTTATAAAAAATAGAGCTAAATTGTTAAACAATTCTTATTGATTACCTTTTATTCATAATCATCCTTATTAGATTCGTATTATGTTAGTTTACTTTTATCCGCGCTTTTATTTTATCTGTCTTCGAAATCATTGAAGGCCTTCCTGCGAAAATAATATATCAAAAGAACTTTTAGGGTAATTTCATAATAAATTCTTAGTTACTTATTTTGTTAAAAATAAAAAAAATAACTTTTCATACAACCAGAAAACTCATTAAAGAGTGTTTAATTAGGTCTAACGAACGCACCGGAAAATATAGTTAAATTAAAAAAAGGAGTAATACTCAATACCGATTAACCTTGGTAGCGGCAATATTAAAATAAATGAAAATAAATTGTGGACAACACATAATAATTATATAGTCCCAAACTCAGCAATGCTTGTACGATATATACTAAATAACGGTAATATACAGAAATTGGTAGTTATAATGAGTAGATAAGACAATTAGGCAATTAACATACTACACCGCGCTCCGTCGTGTAGGGCGGCGCCCCAGATTTTAAAATTGTATGCATGTTTTTCGCAATTTGTAAATAAAACACGAATCGCACCACACACTGACAAGGCGTCAAATTCTCGGGCACATAGAGTGTCGGGAATGTAACATAGTGAGCTACATACTACCGCGCGGATTTTATGCTCTAGTATCATTCAACTTTTTCATTTCTTTAAGTTAGAATGTACAAAAACCAAATTGATTATTAACTACAGCATTTTAAAATATAAAAAGTGAAATAAATATTGGGCGCGGAGCTTTCGTACTCTGCTTCCCAAAATCGTCGTCATCTTCCCGTCATATTTAAATCTAGGCTGTTAATGTTAATTCATTCTTTTACTGAGCGTGTCAGTATCATGCCAGACTATGGAAATTACTACGAGGACGGCTTGAACACAGGGAAACAGTGTTCCTAACTCTAGCTTTCTGTCCTCTTATAGTAACATTTTTTTGCCAATTACGCAACGTCAACATCAGTACCTTCATTGCTACCCTTCCAAACTGCCTCACTTCCACCAAAGATCTTCGAACCCATCACTTCTACTAACGAATTTTTACGAAGTTTGAAAGATTTCTCGTAAAGGTTTTTTGCAAGTTTCTTCCTTCCATTTTTTTATGAAGAAATGTAAGGAAAGTTTAATGAAGTAAGGGTTAGAATTTTTTCAGCAATAAAAGGCGCCTTAATTATACCAAAGTCACCAACAACAAAGTCTTTTGAAATATACAGCGTTCTTAATTATGTGACCAGCAAATAACAATATTATATAAGCTGAGATACGTACTACGTTTAGTAGTTATATATTTCGCATTTACATTTACATTGTTTGCAAGAAAACTCGTTCCTTATTTAACGTTTTTGTTTATATAGCCACAACTGTATTATTTTGAGAATAAAATGTCGTGGTGTGCAAAGACTCAAAAACATATAACAGTAAGTACCAAGCGATACATGTCTGCAATTTCTCAAAGTAAAGCTTTAAACGGGATTGATCTCTAATTATCAGATTGTCTAAAATAAATACGGTAAAGTCGTAATCAACTCTCTTGCAATTGCGTAAACCTTGAATGTATATCTTTAGTCATCATAATATCGTTTTCTTGATATAATGTGTTTCCATTATATATGAAACCGTATTTTTTATTGTACAGAAATAATATTTATTTTATTTATTAAAAAAAAAAAATTGGCAATAAATATAAAATGTAGTACAAAATAAGTACAAAGGGCTGACTTAATGCTAATTCGTTGTGTCCTAGTGAACCTTTGGAAAAAAAGAAACTTAAAAGCGGATATAATAGAGATATATACGTAAACTTATCAATTTAACATACTGTTATATACAATACGTATAGAACTGTATCAAACTACATATATGAACCAAATATATATATACATTAAATAAATTACAATAATGTGATTATTCGATTTTACTATTACTATTAGCCTTAGCTTTGAGTGTGAAAGAATTAAACATAAAACCAGAACGGTAGAGAGGAATAGACAGAGCAAGAGAATCAGCAGAGCGAAGTTGGCGCTTATGAGAATCACACAAATATGGAAATTTGCATTTCAAATATTCTGGGGAGTGGAGATTTTTGACTATGGAGTGTAGTGAACAAAGTATGCTTGAGTGCCTGCTCTGACGAACGGGTAGCCAATAGAGTTGCGATCGGTAAGCAGAAATATGATCATATTTGAGCAGGCAGAAAATAAAACGGATAGAATTATTAATGGCGGACGGATAAGGCGATCCAATTTATTAAGAAGCTCTTCATTCAAGTTAGGATAACACACAACAGCATAATCAATGAGTGGCAAATGAGGGATATAACTAGTGCAGTCTTAGTTTTAATGGAAAGGAAATTTCTGAAAAGGTTTTAGAAACTCAAAGAAGCTGTAACTGAACGGCTCACCTAAGCGACTTGAGTACTTCAGCTAAGGGAACAGTCGATATGTAAGCTGAGATTTTTGACACTGAAGTTGACAGGGATAGCCTGACATTTAGCCGGATTGACCGACACAGAAGTCTACTGGCCACTTACTGATGCTATCAAGATCTGCATTTAAGAGTAAGATAGCGGAATTTACTTCCTCGGCACTTGATTGATCATAAAACTGTAGATCGCCAGCGTACAAATGGTAAGAGCAGCCAAGCAACAAGGTAAGGAGATTGAAAGAGAGAGTGTGTTTATTCTCGTTACGTAATAATATCGCTATTAATAATATTAATTATTTTAAATTTAATTAAATCGTAATTTAGAAACAATAACTTTTATCATACCGATATTGAGAGAACACATTACTGGCTAACTAAATGATATATACCTATTTTAACAAATAATGCAAAATTTTATAAAAGTAGTTGTACTATACACACGGAAAGATAAAATATCTTAGTTTTATGTAAGAATTATAACAGGTCGTAAAACTCTGTTATTGGCCAAGCGTTATTTATAAGCTATAATTTAGGCTAAATTTTAAGGAAAAGCTAGTTAAGTTCTTAATAAATAAATAAAGACCTTCGTTGTTTTCGTATTTTGACACTTAATGACATTTTAGTCGGTCTGCATAGGGGGACTATGTACTGTAATCCTTCCATACTTTGTAAAGTTAAAATTGTTTAAAGTAACTCTAAAATATAAAAATGAAATATTTATAAACGTATAGTAAATTACACCCATTACTGCATACTTTTACGCAAAACTAACCAGATTGTTCTTTTCGTTTTGCAATTGACAAACAACAGTTAGATAAGTAACATAGTTTAGATAAGTAATCAGCTAGTAAAAATAAGGCACAGGGTTTCAGCACATCCTAATACATTAATGCTCAGATTATAAATTGTTTTATAATCTGAGCATTAATGATTCTCAGACTTACAATTTGAAAAACAATATTACAGATTCTGACATTAAATCTATTCATTTGTTCGATAATTAAATTATGTTTTAATAGTTATTCATTTTTTTCGTTATCTGAAGTGTTTTTAAGATGTGAAACTTATTTTTCCTATGTATTGTGTCTATTTTTTATTTTCTTATTTCCAAATTCAACCACTTATATGCAATAACTAGTACATTAAATTTACTTTTGACTTTTACGAATCAGCAGATTAGAAACAAAATAAGATTAAGGGAACACTGCAACTTAAAGTATGAATGTATGTATACAAAACAAACAGAATTACTTTAAATAAGCATTATAAAGACATCATTTTTAATTTTAGACAGTAATCAATAGGTATTTTATATTATATTATGCAAATAGAGCTAATATTAAAGACTGCTTGAATGATATCTTACTCATATAAAAATATCAATAGGTTGAAATTTATTGTTATATGCCCTATGCAAACAAGACATAACAGCGTTATAGGCATAGTCGTAACGATGCTTAAGCACATTGAATAAAAGTGTCTGTCTAGAACAGAGATTATCAAACTCATTTCTTTTACCGCCCCCTTTGAAAACATTTTTTTTAGCGCCCCCTATTTTTATACACTCCGAAAACTGAAAAACCACAATTTCATTACTTTAATTAATTTAGTTATAGTGTGCTATATTAGTCGGTGCTGGTGTTTAAACTTACATTCTAAACTAGAAATTTTTACCAGTGAGTTTACAAATATGACGGTCGAAATGCTATCAAAAATCGTTGGACGATCGACCACAACCTAAGGTACAATTGCGGAATTGACTTTTGTAGCCAAAATTGTTGGTAGCCATTTTTTAATTTGACTTTTATTTCCTCGTTCGTTGTCAGTTCTATAAGTTCTTTTTCCAGTTGGGGAGATATTGCTATGTTGACATTTGAAAAAGGATCTAACACCCAGTGTGGTATTTCCAATTTCAAAATGTCCTGGAATCTTTCAATGAAGTCACTGTGAAGATTTTCCAAATATTGGCAGTAGACAAGCAAGTCGTCATTGTTGCAGGATACTGATAAATTGGGAAAATTATAGAACTCATATCTGCCGATATTTTTCCTGTGTAAGAGCAGCTTGGCTACAAAAGCAGCAAGGACATTTTTTATTTTATTAAGTTCAAGTCATCGCCTTGGAGTTGGAGATTCATATCATTAAGCAATTAATTAATAAATTAATAAAGGTCCGTCAGGTATTCGATATCATTATTTTGACGTGGTGAGGTTGTCGCGCAATTCTGTGTCTTTGTTTTCCAAGAACTGTATGACAGTGTCCAATAGATTGTAAAATCGAGTCAGGCAATTTCCTTTTCATAACCAGCGCACTTTTGTGTGAAGGATCAATCTGTTGAAATCTTTATCATTAGCAACACAAACTCATTAAATAATCTGTCATTTAAGAGTTGTTTCGGACTTTATTGACTGCTCTGATGACATTTTGCAATGATTGAAACAGTTGTTTACTTAAATTAACTAAAAGTTGTCGATGTATAACGCAATCAACAGCAAGCACATCTGGAATTTTATTTTTCAAGTACGCTATGAAGCCTTTTGGATACCTCGTCATAGCTAGTGCACGATCTGTCGCAGCTGATATAAGGTAAGATATTCTTCAAGGGAATTCCCTTTTTCATCATAAAACTATTCCAGTATTTTAAATACGGTTTCTCCTTTAGTGTCTGTCTCTAAATTTCTAGCAAATAATAGTTCTTGCATATTTTTTCATCTTTAATAAACCTCACGTGGAACAATGCTTAATTAGTTGCTAAAGTGGACTCATCTAAATGAATTGAAAATTTACTAGTCTTCAGATGATTGCACAATGACTCTTCAACGTTTTCAGCCATTTCATCAATTCGTCTTTGCACAGAAATTGCTTAAAGAAATTTTTCGAATTATAACTGCCGCTTGTTGTCCATAAACGCACAGTAGTAATAGCTTCTTTTATTGCCAGCAAAATTAACAATGGTGTGAGGTTTCCTTGTTTGAGCAATTAACAAAGTGATATTGTTTGAAGCTCGAAGTCCATCATCGTCTTGCTTAGCAGCCACCAAAAAAAGTTTCGATACACTTGGCTGATCATTATGCAACTTTCCAGATCTTGAAAAAAAGGCTACATTTTTGTCCTTCTTGTTCGGATGCATTTTATTCAAATGATCTTGAAGTCAATAAGGCTTCATCGCTTCGTTTGAAAATGTTTTTGAACAAAGAAGGCGCAAAGGCAAAGATAGATTTGTCGAATTTTCTACCAAGTTAGGACAAGTATCGATGAACCACCCGATTGCTACCGGATTGAACCAATAGCTTTATTTAACAGAAACTTGTTACAATTTAATTGTGTACGGCGTGCCGGGAATCCTACGAAATCTATGTTAAATATTTTAAGTTTTTATACCATCATACAGCGTAGATATAAAAACTAATAATTCGATATTTAATAGTAGGTAGGTTTTAATTATAGTGAAATTTAAAATATAAATTTAATGAAATTAGAAATTAACCATTGCCCTCCCTACACCACGCCATTCTGGGCCCCTTAACGGGACCCTCTAGGTATCCAACCCCCACAAGGGGGCGTTATCGCCCACTTTGAGAAAGACTGGTCTAGAACGATGTTCAGGTCTGAAGAAAGTGATACCTGAGAGAAGGCTGAGAGCGTCTCAGTTATGACATAGTATATCATAAAGTAAGCACTTGAAATAACTCGCAGGGGGCCTAAGGGCTAAAAGAGTATAGTGGCAGCAGTCCAGTCGTAGTCACTGCGGCGTCGGAATGTCTTCAAGTTAAGACGATTAGCAAACCGCTTCTGCACTCGCTCTATTTTATTAATGTGTGTTTTATATTGCGGACACCAAACTACGGATATATGCCAAATAAATGATCTCAGTGGTCGAGCGGCTCGCATACCGGTTTTTATGGTACCGCCACTCCGAGGTCCTGGTTTGAATATTTGTTGTTTCTGAATTAAATATCACAAGTGCTTTAGCTACGTAACTTGAGTTCCGAACAATGTTGATGTTGTCTCATATTTATATTTAAGAAAAACTACTTCAAGACTACCAACAGTTGCAAACATCAATATGTTTTATTAAAAAACTAGTGAATGTGTTCAGAAAATATCATTTTTAAATCCAATATTACTCCTTAGTCCTTAACACTACATGTCTGTAATAAAAGTGTTATTGTTTATAACAAAGTATTCATATAATCTAGGTATTCAAATCACTTAATGAATTATCAGTCTGATTGTGAAATAACCTTCAAGATTTTTTTTATCGTGAAGTTGCTTTCAATGCTGAAAACACAAATAGTTGTAAGCATAATAAAACGAAGGATAGAGACGCGATCCTTGTGAAACACTTGAATAATATGTACAAAACCCGACTCGAAACTCATCAAAATACAGTTTGTGAGTAGTTCAAAGGGTAAGATGTTATCTATCTCAGTAAATCACCACGAATCCCAAGTGCTAAAAGCTTGTCTAACAGGATAACAACTAGACACAGTCGAACGAGTTTTTGAAATCCGTGAGTGCGCATCAGGCTATCCACCGTTCTTAATGCCGCACAAAATAAGAGAATTCAGTCAAATTCAATATTGTAGTTTTCGCATCAAGAAACATGCTAATGTCGCGAAAATCCATTTATTATTAAGAAACAAATACTTTTGTTTACCATTTTCTGAATCAATATGTTTAAAAAAAAATGATATATTTTTATAACGCTATTAAAAGACACATCAATTTTTTTTAAACAAAAATTTCATATTCAGAAAAATAACACCTAAGGTAACCTTTTTTTACATACTGGAACGATAAAATCCTTTGTCATTCTAATAGGATTATAACAAAGGACAAACACCTAACTGTGATGGAAGGTTAAACATCAAGGCAATGGGTAGAGCTACCAGTACTAATGGGGGCACCCAGGTTCTTTACAACATCAATGTTTCGAAACTTTCGCTCAATGTCATTTTTATTCACTCTTTTGACACAATATCAATGACACTATAAGCTTCTTCACTGTTAAATGTTTCTATAGTAGTTATAGTATTTCTATTAAAGAACATGTTTTGAAGAAACTCAAATTCACTAATGCCATCCTCTGACTAGTTGCCTCGCTTTGATTTAACATTAGCTATTTTTTATTTCTATTTTTTACGTAAATATTATTATTATTATATTATTACGTAAGTATTAAGGTTATTTATGCTTTCGTCTGTTCAGACACCAATTAAAAAAAATCATAACCTAACACTAAGTACAATAAAAAACCGTTCAGCGACAAAATACTGCGCACATAATGAAACGACATAATATTTTTGTAATTTATCAACATACGAATGACATCCGTTGAAACTCTGCTTAGTATTACTAAATAAATAGGTAACTGACCTGATTTATCCCGAATTTATAAGTGTTTCATTATAGTCAGAAGCGTCTTATATGAGGAATAAAAAGAAAGAATACAATATCAAGAATTTTTTTTATAAACTGATTATAACAGAAAGCAATAAGCATATATTATCGTACTCGTTCACAGTTACATAGCTATTTTTATTACTCGCTTTAAGTAGTTTAATATATTGTTGTTGGGTTACTTTGTTATTTCTACCAATACTTCTCAAAGTCAACGCAGTCATAAAGGAGCAAACAATTGATACGTGACATTCAGTGTTTTTTTCTGCTTATGAAATGGATCCGAATGCGAATACGGGATGTAGATATGTAATTAATTAAATCGGCTAATGCTTATGTCTTTGAAATAGCGATATATGACGATTTTGATACAATAGGAAGTTGCATAAGGAAGTACTAAATTTGGTTTTGCAAATGAATAATTCTAATATACAAATCGCTTTTAAATAGACGGAAAAGTCGAAAGACGGATGACTGTTTATCGTACGGCTCCCCCAAAATGGCGGCTTTGCCATTATCTTCACGCTTGACGGGCAAATTGAAAATCGAAGTAAAAGACTTTTATCCAAAAAACGCTGCTAATTTTATGGTCTATGGGAAGAATGTGGTGATTTCCTTCAGTGTCGTTAGTTGACCTTTACGGCACCGTGTTAAGGGTTAGTGCTAATTTGCTCTGCCGGACACCACATGGTGTAAATTTGATTGTATTACATTGTTACATCTACATCTAGTATAAATGAAACAGAAACAGCTTTTAAACATATTAGATTTTTTATTAACCACTATTATTGTTTAACAACTTGACTTTCTGAAAATAATAACATTATTATTATGTATATATACATAATAATAATGTTATTATTTCCAGAATTTTTTATTTCGGTTTTTATTTTTTTGGATCGTTGTTTTGTATTTTCTGGCTTTGCTTCTATTATCTCTAGTTTCATTTTCTAAAACTGCAATTACTTTAATGTTCATCCATATTATGCAATAGTGTAATAACTACTTCTACAATAAGTATATAAAAATCTATAAATAACTATAATGTATTACTAGACGAAATTGAATGCCATCATTCCAGGGATGATACCAAATTTCAAAGAACGGTAAATATATTGGCCAATATCGCCACGCGTCGCTAATAGGTCACTATAACTAACTACCTACTCCCCACTTCAGCATTGACGCGTAAATAATTGAACACACTATAAATATTTTCCCTTCCACCTACGTGTTTGCCAAACAATATTACTTCAACGTTGCGCTGTATCAATATAAAATGTATTCTTGAAAAGGCATTAACACCTAAACGAGATGTGTAATTTTAAAACAATACTTGCACGTATACATAAACAATACTATAAATCAAGCATCTAATAAAAAATACACGTGATATACTTAAAAAAATTAAGCAGTTTACTTTGCAGTAAAGGTTAAAAAGGTTTTTTTAGACACGCATATAAGCAAAACTTATATTGAAAGTATTTATATTTTATTTTGAAAGGTCATTATTATTATCAAATATGGTGATGTTTTTATGTCAAGTTCAGTTATCATCTCTCCATTTTAACTTAGTTATTTTTTCTGCTTAACAAGTTGATAAAGTCTATCAAATATGGACGATTAAAGTTACATGCAGCGCTAAAAATAATATCCACTTAAGATATTATTTCAGATATTTATGAACATTACATTATGAACTGAAGATTTGCCGTATACCGTACCAAAAATCAAGACATGTCTTGAAAACAAGCATTTTCTGCCAGTGAAACAATTTGGCAAGTAACTTCAATTTCGTTTAAAGTTTTAACAGGCATATTATAAAAATAATACAGTTAAATTGTCACTATTAAGTACAAGGGTGTCTAAGGAAACTACTAAAGGGGTTATCACCGTACACCGTCTCAAAGACAAAAAAATGGGCAAAAGCTTTTTCCGAATTATAGTATCATCATCATAAAAAATGAAGATAAAAACCTTCAAGGATAATATAACGATCCCATATATAGCTGTATAAACACATTAGTATGAATGAAGTTAGAAGGAAAGCCCATAATTGATGTAAGAGGTTGCCTACATATTTACCCCATGCCTATAGCATGTAGTACTTTTCAAATTAAACAGGAAGCATTAAGGTAATTTTATTGATTAATATTGCACTAAGACATTAATTTATAAGTATTTCTAATGCCTATGCTATTAATACAACCTTCAAAATTACTTTTGGGCTTGATCTCATAAGAATATTTTTTACCCAAATCTATATACAAATATGTACGATGAGTAGAAATATCGAACATACTAAAAAAAGTCGGTTTTTTTTTTTTTTTTTTTTTTTTTTTTTTTTTTTTTTTTTTTTGCCTGTAAAGTCGGTTTTACGGGCGAAGATTTTACGTGACAACGTCTTTTTCTCGGTAGAATATTTATTGATATGAATATAATTAAATTGCACAATGCGCGCGGCAGACCGATCATAGTTGAGTGGGAGAGAGACGCAAGGCATTCGGCGGGCCTCTCTCTCGTTCGGTGACTCATCGTAACGTTACCGAGCGTTACACTTTTTCATAAGTGACTCCCAGCCGCAACCAATTTATAAGACGTTATCACGTCAAAAATGCGTTTTCCATTTCAATTTTAATAATTATTTGGATAAAAAGCAATTTCTAAATATATTTTATGTATATTTAGGGCTAAAGAAAACAGTTACGAAATCAGTCGATAAATTAACCCCTTTCTGAACGTAACTTAGTATTGAAGAGAAGCTCAACTATATATAACATATCATTTTAAACCCAACGATGCTTTTTGCAACGAATTTTTAATTATTTAAATCAGTTGTTGCAGGTTCCGAACTTTTTATGAAGACGATATTTTGTTTATGCTTTTTTTAGTGAGTTGACATATAATGTGAAATGATTTTTGACGTGATAACGTCTTATAAATTGGTTGCGGCTGGGAGTCACTTATGAAAAAGTGTAACGCTCGGTAACGTTACGATGAGTCACCGAACGAGAGAGAGGCCCGCCGAATGCCTTGCGTCTCTCTCCCACTCAACTATGATCGGTCTGCCGCGCGCATTGTGCAATTTAATTATATTCATATCAATAAATATTCTACCGAGAAAAAGACGTTGTCACGTAAAATCTTCGCCCGTAAAACCGACTTTACAGGCAAAAAAAAAAAAAAAAAAAAAAAAAAAAAAAAAAAAAAAAAAAAAAAAACCGACTTTTTTTATGAATAATTATCATTAAAACTGTCTGAAATATTTGCCTATATTTTCCTAATTATAAAAACCTGCGATAACATATCATTCAAATAGTGGCGACCGTGATTTGAAAACATGGAAAGGGCAAAAAAAGAACGATCTATAGCCAGACGTTAATTTTCGATTTGTAGTACGAAGTTGACTGATCTGTTGGAGAACGGCGTCAAAATTTCTATCTGTTCTATCAGAATTTGCCAAACTTTCGGAGCGCTATAAAAACCTCGAGTGTATCCAAGATAATATTTTATGACTGTGGTTAGATAACTCCGATAGAGTCGAAGAAGAATTTGACGCTGACCTGAACTCTGCAGAAGACTACGTTGACAAATGGTTCGTGCTCAAACAAAAATTAAATGAGTATATGGAGAACTTGAATTAGACCGTACACACTGTCCAACAAGCGAGTAAATGCGCATTAGTAATATCAAGTAAAATTCAAAACCAGTACTTTAGATATCCTAAGGTGTAATTACCAGTTTGAAGGCACAATAAGTGGCTCCCATTCTGGGTACAATTAAAAAAAATCACACAGGTGAGCATTTAGACAATGATGAAAAATTTTATTACCTCTTGCAATGTATGGAGCAAGTTTTCTATACCTTGTCTCAAACCAATTTAATAAAAATGTAAACAAACCAGTTTCATTGAAAATACTCACACTTTCGGCCACTAAATGGATATAAAAACACATTCATAAGTAATAAGAAGGTTTCAACATTTATCTCACTAGTTTCTTACAAAGATCATAGTTTGTTTAACATATTTAAAATTTATTTGAAAAACTTAAGACGAAAAGTGACATTATTAATCCAATGTAAAAAATTGTCTAATCTGTGTTCGCATAGTGTTTGACCATAAAAGAGTATCTCTCAATTCATTGATTACTTCAATTGAATCGATTATGAATCGAAGACGCATAGGTAATGTAATGAATAGGTCATTAGCCATGGATGTATGGTAAAGATAAATACGTGATAATTATACCTGTGAATGATGATATCTGATAATAAGGCGATCCGAACAACGAATTCGTCAGTGTTGGCAAACAGCTGTCGGGACGTAATTCTAAATAATAAAAAAATATAATTTGTTGGCTTTACTGCTAAAAATATCACAAAAATCTCAAATATTTCAAAATATATAGTCTCGGGTAAGTTAGGGCTGGCGAACTATGTTACCTTAAGTAAAATTATTCTAGTGAGAGCAATAGTTATATAGTTTCACAATTTTTATAAATCCTAGGTAGGCCTAAAAATTTACCGGTTTTTTTAAATTGATAATTACCGGTAAAAAAAAATTAACTCCATAAAATTACAAACAATCAGAACAGTTTAGTCTTAAAATTAGTTATCAATATCGATATCGACAAGCTGCCATTCGATATCAATGCATGCAAATAAATAGTATGTTTTATATGTTTTACTGTTTTTATGTACCTATTGTAGTTAAATGTTTATCGTAATTAAATACTTATTGTTTTAATGTATATTTTAGATATGGTGCTTTGAGAAGTTTTCATTATCTCCGCAGTTTTTTTTATTATATCAGACTTATATGGATAAGTTGTCATTGATTTTTCTACAAACTTGTAAATATTCAGTGTTATGGTTTTTTCATTTTGTCAAGCGACTAGGTCTCGGTCGTTTTTTCATAGGCAAGGACAAAAACGAAGAAGAGGATGACGGACCAGGGTTATCCGTGTTCAATGCTTAAAATAAAGATAAATCATTTAAACATCTGTTCTCATTTGAATATGTTTTTGAATATGCGGAATTGGCTTTTTAGTTTTGCTATAATTTTCTTTCTTTTACACATATTCTACATTTTGTAAGGAAAAAAATACCTCCGATGAACCCTTAAGTGGCGGCCGTCGAATTACTTTCAAATGAGATGAAATTTACGTACATAAAAGATAATATTACAGTTACATACCTTGTACAACAAATATAAATCGGAGTTGATCTCAAAGTCCAGTTATCGTAGCAAAATGTCGTTGCTCCAGAAAAAACACGATCCAAGTCACAATGTAAATCAGTTAAATTTGTCTATTGAAATGAAACACTTACAGATAATAAACGCATTATTTATTTACACAACAAAGTCGAGTTCAGAGTCCGTGATTTAATTTTAGGTGGTTTATTTAGTTTCCCGAAGTTTCAACACCTTTGCAGGTGCCGTGGTTGCGGGGTGACTAATTGTTTCTTTGTGTGAAAATAAATAACGCGTTATTTTATCCATAAGTGTTTGATTTCAATTAGTTATACGCGTCAAAAACTAAGAAGTCAATTTTAAATTTGTCATACTTTAATACCAAATATATTTATTTATTTAAAAATCTAGCTAGATACCGTTTTTCTTTAAAGATTGATTTCTTATGTGAAATTTAAAAAAATATAAGTCATGTTTACTCGGTTCAATCTAAGCATTTCATTTTTCTATAATCACGAAGAACAGCACCATCTTTCGAGGCTTGAGAACAAATGCCCATTATCCGACACTCGGAATAAAAACAAACTACTCTAACGCGAAGCTCCAACATAATAGTGTTCAATTAATCTAATCGAAGCAATCAATTAATTAATCGAATCATAAATGGTTTTACTTTTACCACATCACTCACTAGTCTATGGTCGCAAAAATGGCGTCTTTGTTTACATTTTTATTAAATTGGTTTGAGACAGGGTATACCTAAGAGTGACAACTACGATGTAGTCATACAACAACTAAAGGATCGATTTGCGCGTGAAGAATTGATCATAGAACATTTTGTTCGCGAACTGTTAAAGCTTGTACTAGGACAAACAAAGGGCACTTTGAGACAGCCCATGAAAACGCTCTATGACAAGTTAATGACACAAATACAGGCGCTAGAGTCATAAGGTGTTACTTAAGATAAGTACGCTGTGTTCTCAAACCCATTAGTAGAGTCAGCTCTACCCGAAGACGTACTTAGAGCGTGGAGTCGGACACATATGCATGTCAATTCTGAGCATGGTACACCGTTATCCCAGCTTCTTAGCTTCGTCAAGAAAGAGGTAGAGGCAGAGGAAATAATTCGTTTTTCACGATCTGGATATACGAACGGCTCAAGCTCTGCCTCACCAACAACAAGCAAAATAAATCCTAGATACAATAATAATAAAAATATGCAGTCAGGCCTGGTAGAATTTGGTTTATGTATATATTTTTTTTATGCAAGTCTAAGCGTTTCATGGGCAGGGGAGAGTCCCACATAACTCCCGTCCCACTCCCAGCGGCGGGAGTATGCGAAAAGCATTTTCTCCACGTAAAAAAAAAAAAAGGCGGGGAGAATGTTGCGGGTTCCGGACTTTTTATGAAGACAATATTTTGTTTATGCTTTTTGTAGTGAGTTGACATATAATATGAAATGACTTTTTAAGAATAATTGTCATTAAAATCTGTCTGGAATATTTGCCAATATTTTCCTAATTATAAAAACCTGCGATTACATATCATTCAAATCAGTAATGATTTCCTTTATAAAGAACTAAAAATCCTCTAATCATAAATACATAAGTTCATGTAGAATGCCATCTTAATGACACAAAAAAGCCAAGCCACTAGATTGTTGACTAAGCAATCTGAGTCTTATAATTGACCGTGAAGTGGATATTCCCCCTGCGAAACACTCGAAAGTTTTAACAGTCGCATTTAATAAATCGCAAAAAGCAAAGTTCTTTCATAAGTGTGTTATTTTTCTTAGAAGTCCTTCAGTTCTTATCTTGATCTGAGTTTTAAAAACAATGTAAGAGCTTTTCGACTTGAATAAACGATTATGGGACTTTTTCTCAGTGTCTCCCACATTTAGAGATTTTTCACATATCCTGCACTCCCAATTGGCACCACACCTAATATTGAGATTTCCTGCCGCATTTGTCTTTAAGTCTTTTTGTTAACCCTGATTTATTAAACTAAAAACGTTAGCTAACGAATTGGTATGCGGAATTTGAAATGATTCAGGAAGACGTTAGGAAGACATTCAGGAAAACTTAATGAAGTTAAAATATTTTGTGTTAAATTATCTGAGCTATGACTTTAATGACGTTAAAGCCCTACGCTTACGAAGCCACTTACATTGCAACAATAAATCTTAATATAGTCCAGTTCACGATGTGATTTTTTTAACGTTCATAATATTTGGTCAAAAAATTGATATACTATATTAGCAAATAAAACGTTTTTAACCTATGAATACATTTTTAGGTAGTTTTTATTTATTTTGTAGTATAATCAAAAGTTTTCTTGACTAAAAATACATAGTTTTTGTTCACCAATTGCAAGAAACGTGTTTTTGACGGATGCGAAAAAAGTGCTATGTTTAATTCATAAATAACAGGATTTAAGAAAAACGCGCTATATATATATATATATATATTATATATGTTACCAGGGTACGGTCACACTATAAAAAGTTATACATTGTAAAAACATATCTTTATTACAATGACATAAAAATTAAAGGTCAAAGAAAATAGCTCTATGTGACTATATATTGAATATTATTTTTACAAAAATAAAGGCAACAGATATATTCAAAAGTTATACAGATAGTTATTTTTCAGTAAAAAAAACAAAATATCCATATCTTAAAACATGTTTCCAGCTGCTTTGATGTGCTCTACGCAATACTATAACTACTCTCGAAAACCACATTAAAGGCCACCATTACGTTTCTTCTTGGTTGTTCAATCCTTAATTCAACGCAATAAATGTCTTACGTTTGTAATCCCATTCAAGATCAGCTACAAGTTAAATAAATAGTCCTCAAAGAATATAAATAACACAGTTTCATTAGAAATGACTTACAATGCTTTCGCCTTCCTAACTATTTTACACACTCTAGGTGTGAAATGTAGGATAACCTTTTTATTTATTTACTATGAAAACAATATAATAATGAAACAGTGGTCAAAAGTATAATACGAAACGATAATGCATATCTTGGCAATATGTGACAAATTTAGGAGTACGAAAATTTAAAGTATAATGTATATTCTTTAAATTAATTAAGAATAACAAAATTGTCGAATTCACTTCCAATAAATCGACCAATCTTCCAATCTTCAAATGGACCCGGCAATACTTCAGGCTGCCGTGGCTCTAGTTGTAGTATTTTTTCAATAATTAATCTTGGTTTTCCAATAGGAGAGTCCCATCAAACTTTTATCAGATGACTCTACTTGTAAATAAAGATGAACAGATATTAATCTGTAATAGGTACACTATGAACCTTTCGAAGGATATTCATATCGAAATAAGTTGATTGGGTCGACCAGCCTCTCTGCTAGCTAAAAAGGAAAATACTCTCTTGACTAATATGGTCATTTTATTGAATAAAACTGATGATTGAATAAAATCCAACATTAGTTTTCCATCAATTTTGGTGGAACGTTATTTATAAAGTCTCAAACCGGTGAATGAATATTACTGTTATCTCCGTTCGCACCTCGCAGAGCCAAATGTTTAAGTACACGAGCAGAAATGTGCTAGGAAAAAATAGTCAAGTGTACAAAATATTACAAGAAGCGGCGCGAATCTGTAACATACGACTGTTACATCTCGCCGCCCTTCGAGTTTGGTGGTTTTAATGTTTGATACTTGTGAAATGTATATCTTGCAAATTTTTTATGGAAATATGTCAAATAGGTGTGATATCGATCGACGGTCTAATACAAATATACCTGTATTAATGCTAAAATAAAAATTTATTTCACCATTTTAATCGAAAGAACACTTTTTTACTAAGCTAGTTGTAACAAGTTCTATGCCTTTTTAATCATCACACTTTTATGTATTAGAAGACTTGTGCCTGTCATAGGCATCATATCGCAAATTGTATTAATGCTCGTGCTCTTTTTATAACCTCAACAATTCATTGCCTACTTGAGGCGAGTTGTTAAACAATACATTATTTTTTTCGTTTATACTATTTGTTTGGAAAATAAGTAGGTATAAAAGCTTCGAATTTATGTTTAGCATTGATTAAAATACACCTTCTGGTGGTTGTCTATTTATAACAAGTATCAATTTTTCATAGTTACATTAAGGCATGTTTATTATTATTCCAGAGATCGTAAAACTCGATTGGAATTTGTTTACTTTTCATGTCATGACTCAGCTTCGAAACGGCGAAGAATTCAAAAGGGGCTGGCTGATCCTAACACATATATAAAGCATCTTTTGAAATGAGCTCGGGGTGTAAGCATTTTATAACAATGAGCACAATAACTATTAATTTTGCTAAGTGAGGACGAACTTTTGTTCATTGATCAAATGAAATGATTGATCATTTAGCTCAGGGACGAATGATTTGGTTACGTTCACCCGTTAGGTATAGAAAAACTAAGGTCTCTATGTTATCTGCTTAGATTTCCGTCGTCGTCGCCGTGTGAAATGTAATTCTTTGGACACAAATAATTTTTTTAAGTTCTGAAACTACTATCAGCAAAATCTTTAAACCAGAGTTAAAAAAACAACTGGCTTTAATGGTCGATTTATAACTGTACATACGCAATTGTTCAACTTATCTCAGGTCATAGGCTAGCCATGAACATTCATCCACTTCCATTTATAATGAATTTAATAATGTCCTTAGATATAAAATATAACAATGAAATAACAAAAATATAATAAGCCAAATGTGATTAGTATTCTTCCTGTCTATTATCTATTAAGTATCCTGAAACACGCTAACAACGTTAATTATTTAGTTTTTTTTATTTAAACAAAAAACAATGTCTCATTATGTTTGCAAAACAATTCATCGCTTTCAGTTTTCATCCGTCCAGTTCCGTAAATAAATAAAAATAATCACAGCAGCTCAAGGGGTGAGTGGCTAGATAGAAACATGCAAGTGAATCCAGTGATGGAAGAAAAGCGAGTCCCAGTTGCGCGAGGAACGCAAATCCGCCAGTGTTGAGGCGAAGCGCTTACGCATCACAGCGTGAAAACAATTCGCGCTCGAGCCTCCGCGAACATTGCGGACGCACTGCAATGTCTAGGTCTTCGCAATAGTATCCTGAGCGCATCTTTATTATTGAACCCGAAGCGCGCTGTATGTCTTCCGCGTATAGTTGACCTGCATGTGTAAAAGGACTGAGAGTACGCTTTAAAGAGCGCCACCTTAACTATTAGGTTAACCTTAACTAGTATTACGCGTTCGGCCCGAGCTCTGGGCAAGCACTTTTCTTTTATATCAGTAAATGGCAAATATATACTGTCCCTACAAGACCAGCTCATCATATTGTCCTAAGGCGATTGACGTATGTTACCATGTGCTAATGCAGCGAGAACAACGCATTTTTTTGCTTTTCAAAGCACCTTTGCTTATTGCTAATAAAAAATTAACTAATGCGACATGTTATACCAGAAGCCGTCACTGTCAAACGCTGTAATGAAATCAAAAAAGGTCCATGAAATTAGACATTCAAGAATGTGTACAAAACAGAAAATTAGGAACATAAATAAATGTGTCCCTTATTTTATATTATATTTTTAATTTACATGTGATTACTAAAACAATTAAAAAAGTTAGTAAACTTTATTAGCAAATTTTCAATGCAAACCACTTTTGCCAAAAAAGTCAAATTAATTTCTGTCCAACCTGTCGAAAAAAATATAATTATTAAAGAAGCCAAATATAATGCATATAGATAAACCTACTTAAAATTTCTTATCTGAGCCTATTAAATTCTGCTATCAGTACTGATAGTTCATTCTCAATAAAATAAAGTAAGTACCAATAAAATATAAATTTACTAACCACTTTTATAATAATCGTAAGTAAACGTAGGATTCCCCTGATGTACTTATATCCATAACTGTAAACAGTTACCTTAGCCGAAGGCCGTCTATTATAATAGAGGCATTAAAATTACGCGCCCCTGGCACTGTAAAGAAAATTAAATTCTAGCAAGATCCATAGCCTCAGTCGCATTGTAGATATCTACTATTTAAAAGTAACGTTAACACGGGGAAGTCATTAATCATCTGTTATTCATTTTTCAGAGATCAAGATAAATTGGTAAGTAAACCACATACTTAATTACAAGATGACCGCCTCACTATGCTCACCTAAATTATCCTTCAACCAATTCACTGACGGTCTAACGACCGTACGCTAATTAAAATATAGCCGAATAATAATATCACGTGTAAGTTTATCTTGCCTCTCAACAGATGTGTTTTTGTCATCCACTAGACTAGACTTGAAATATAGTTATCGCCATATTGAAATCCTTTCAAAGTTATACTCAGTAAAATAGTCAAATTTACTAAGTCTTTATCTATAATAGAGAGACTTGTAAATATACTTAAACATATTCTGTAGAGGTATGTTGTATTGCTACAGCTTATTTATATTTCTGCTTTCAAGTTATTTTGATAGATATATAAATTATTTAACATTCAAAATTTTACAAGGCATTCTTAAGGCTAAGGCCTCGCAAACCAAATATTTGGTTTATCTGCAAGTACGGTCTCACGCAAAAGCGTAACGTAAACGTAAGTAAGATTACAAATATAGATATAGCGTACAATAATCACTTATATTTAGTAACTAACGAATATTACGTTTTTATTGTATATTATTTATGTTGTATTTATTCTACATATTCAAATTTCTTAGTTAAGGATAACAAAAGTTATTAATAAGCCATTCCTTAAGTTGCGTCTGAACAACAGTTCTAGAGATATCGGTGGGTAGTATGTTGAGAATGTAAGAAATGTATTTATTTATGGCTCTATCGTCGTATATGCTAGTTACTCTGGGTACAAAGTACTTTCTATGTCTGATTGACCTAGTATCATGTTCATGGTGCACCGCATCAGGCACTCCCGATCTTCGAAGTTGTTGACCAAAGAAATATATTTATCATTAATACTAGCCGCTAGTATATTACAAATTTGAATAGTTTTCTCAAGCTTATTGGATAAAGTTAAAAATTCCAATTATTATACTTAAACGTACAAAACCAGGGCCTCTAAACATTTTGCATGTAGATCTTTGTATTTTTCATAGCATAGCATTTTATTGGCCACGCCAATAGCAATACTTCAATTACACTATTACTATACTATACTACCTTATGAGTATCACTTCTTGTGGCTGTAGTTCACTAAAATCGATATTAAATATTTTTATAGAATAAATACTTTTTAATATCTAAGAACCTCTCTTATACAACTTTGACACTTATCGCATATTAAGGAAAACGTAGTCGGGAAAATAGAAACTCACCAGTTAATTGATAAAGTTAAAACTAAATGCACAGAAACACAAACAACTGCACTGCAGAACCGACCACGTTTATCACAATTTCTTTGCTCTAGTTTACTTAAGAATTAGCGCCTTAGAATGTGTAGTCTTAACAGTTACAACAGTCTTCACAAATACGACAGAATAACTTTAAATCCTTAATATAAAACTTTTTACACGACTAACTTAACACAGTAAGTAAACATCAGTTTATACCACAAAAAAATTACCATTAATTGTACTCAAAGTGCTACAGTTTCGTAGCACGTAGCTAGCGAGAAATTTGTAGCGTGCTCTCGGGCGGGCTATCAAATCACAACTGCCGGCGTTGCGACGCGTCGCCGTTGTCGGCTGCCTCAAAACACCTATCGTGCCGTTAGCGTCGACACCACTACGAGCCCCTGGGCAACCTATGTAGATATATGTATATACACAAAGTAGCCCCGTTTGTATACACAACGTAGCATGTTCTCTCTTATCATACAATCGTATCAATATCGAAAATATTCCCACATGCCCAAACAATAACGTAATAAACTACTTACTAGTCATTTTATTACCACATATTAAACTATGTAGGTAACCATAAACGTTATCTTTATATAATATGCTTTAGCATGCGCTATGTGAAAATCGCAACGGCTTTTACGGCATTGCAGCTGTCACCGTCCGGTCAATTGGCAGAAAGCTACAATGTATAAATACCAGACGAAATACAGATAATACAAATAGTTCTCTAAAGATAACTAATAATAACTAACAGTAGTCTCACTACAATGAAAGTAATCTACAAAACTCATTATAATTTCAGAAAGTGTCTGACACTGACCTAATACAAAAAATAATAAAAAAACATTCCAGGTATTAATGTTGAACACTGAATAAAAAGATTGCTAAGATATTTTACTTCTTGATCTGTTTGATCAACAGGGTTTTCTAACACTACTTTAAATAAATAACGTTCAAGTAATAGTGAATAAACTGTTATAATCAAAGGTTGGAATTAGGTAGAGTTATTTATGTTCTTGCCTTGTGGATATGCCTCAAATCCCGAGATTAACTTTAAAGAGCAGCAAAAATCCCGTGATTAATTAAATAAAAAAGTTGTTCACTCTTGCACAGTTTAAACCACTGCAAGCGCGCCGTTGTCAAACATACATCAATGACATCGGATGTCCGAAGTTGCAAAATACCAATGCGCGCACATTATAGCTTGTGAGAACAAAAAAAAACAATAGTGGAAATACGAAGCACTCCACGCTTAACGAGATGTACTAGTTTTTGTCTTTGTACCGCATTCAAACTTTCCATTATCAATAAATCGGTTAACTCATTCACACAGCTCACTTACCTCCGTTCGTAGAATGCGCTTGCTTGTTTCCTGTTGTGTTCTGTGTGAATCCTGTTTGACCCTGGCTTATTTATTGGATTCTGGACTCAACTTAATACGACTTTGATTTGGCCTTACTGTATCGGATGATTGGATATTTGAAGTTGGTGATATATTTAGGTAAGTTTCTTGTTCATGTATTTATTAAAATTCCTTTTTATTAGATTTTCCCAATGTATAATTTTTTGTGTTTTATGAAAATCGGTATTTTTTTACTAAAGAGGTTCTTTAATACAATCACAATAATGTATAAATGATTTCAAATGCTACTGAAGAAGCTTCACATACGGGACGCTTTTTATTAATTGGTTTAATTGACTATATTGTTAACGATTGGAATTAGTTTTCTGGTAGTCTTTTACTGATTTTCTTTTGACGTGACAACGTCTTATAAATTGGTTTGCCAGGTGACACTTCAAGAAACTGCGTTACGCTCCGCTCACGTTATGCGCTTACAATGAGAGCGAGTGAGAGGCACGCGTCCCTTCCACTCGGGCATGGTTAGCCCGCCTAAGAGCGAGAGAGACAGACATAAAAAGTGGAAGGGACGCGTGCCTATAAATTAATGTTTTAAATATAATTCTTTGTATAAATAAATGTTTTAAATTGTTACTATTATTTCACCCTTCTTCCTACTATACGAATGAATATTCACATTAAAATTATTTTACCACTCAAAGACGTTGTCACGTAAAACTTTCGCCCGTATACCGACTTTACAGGCAACCAACCAGTTTTTTTAGCTTTAAACTGATTAATTATTTATTTATTTATTTATGTAATTGTTATGAAAACCTATATTGTTCTTCTCGAGCGTTATTGTACTGCAGGAACAAGCATTTACAGTATTTACATTAAATTATGTCAATTACTACTTAATGGAAAAACGTTTAAATATAACGTATATCACTTTAATCACTTACACTAAAGTGAACGATAAGCAGAACTAGCGCTACCAATTTATTTCTTTATGTTTCTTCTAAACCAGATCAATTTTCAATAATTGAAAGCACAAAGGCACCAGAAAATACATTTAAATTTTATTGAATCTCCATACCATACCATTTTTCTTTTTATAGTTTACCCACAAAACAGGTTCACGCCCAAAGTAGCTACTTTAACCGAATACTGAGCGAAAAGGAGTGTACAGTGAACTAATAAGTATTAACGGTGTTTTTCTAGTGCCCCTGTGCTTACTAAGCAATAGGCAGACACGGCAAATTTATGCAGAATGTGTAATACTATAATTGCTATAACAATAATTATATACATAGTATAAAACAAAGTTCGCTTCCCTTCGTCTGTCCCTCTGTATGAATGTATGCACGCTTAGATCTTTTAAACTACGCGACTGTTGTGTCCTATCTCTCTTATACTTACAAACACACTCATACGGTTTTCTAAGATTCTCTTTTTTTTCGCTCCAGATTAATCCTTTGATTAAAAGTGTTACGATGGCGCAGAGTTCAACCAAAGAAGCACCATCAACAAGTGGATCAAAGATAATCCGGAGCTTCTTTACGACCATGCAATAAGTACATAAAGGCACGAAGAAAAAACACCACACTCCTTTGGAATTTTACTTCGACTTAATCGAATTTATGATTCTTTGTAACGTACCATGTCTCAACTGTGCAACAATGAATTTAAAACTTTTTTCAATAGTACATGTGTTGCAATTACAAAAATATTAAATTACCTAGTAATCCATATTGAGAAAAGTTTACTTGGATCAGCTTTTTAATATTAAAGTAAAAGAGATGCAAAGTAAGTTGTAGATAAAAAACTATGCCTTCCAGTAGGCGAAACAATGGATTTCTTAGGGAGAGCTGTCATACATTTGTTGGTGAGACCATTAGAACCTAGTAGGTGCCTTAGGCAACTTTTTCAAAAATATGCTCTAATTGTTGTTGCTTGTTGTTTTTTTTGAAGACACCAAAAAGAATTAAAATCTTAAAAGAAATGTTTCAGGATTTACCTTTACCTCCTTCACCCGTAATTACTAGATGTTTCACTTGGCTTGATACAGCATTCTATTACGCGAAGCATTTCGATGAAATGAAGTCTGTATTGTCTGTGCTGAATAGTCGGGAGGCAAAATGAATAGATAAATAATATGCTTTTAACATTTTTTATAATAATGACAACATAAAAGATGATTTGTCTCGTATTTACGAAAATTTCGCAATCATACTAACAGCTTTGAGAGCAGTTCAGAAACCCGTTCTTTCGATAATCATTTGAAATATTTAATGTAGTGAGATTAGAAGGTAAATTGCGAGACCTTAGAAGATAAAATGGAAAAGGTGATGGATAAAAATCCTGATTTGGACACTATCAGAAATATAGCAGAAAAAAATTCTTCCTGCATTAATGACAAGGAGGAGGAAGAGTATAAATTTGCTAACGTTACCGCAGTTCATGTAGAGCGATCTTTTTCAATGTAATAAATGGATTTTAGACGTTCGGAGAAATTCATTAAAGCCAGAAAATTTTGTAAACACTTGAAATCTTAGTGGTAATGAATCGGGCCAGAAAAATGATTCTGAGAAGCCGTTTGAATAAGCTTATTTGCTCAAAGTTATAGAAAAGGCAAAGTATAAGTATGAGAATTTGCTTAAGACTATTAATAATTTGTATTGTGAATTAATGTAAATACTAGTAAAAAAATTATATTAATTATCTTTTTATATTTTATTTGTCTTATCTATCTCTGAGGTTGTTATTATTATGTATTCGTAATATTGTTAGCTACACGGGATTGTCCATTAGAAATCCCGGGAAGATCCATATCCATATCCATATCAACATTTCGATGTAAGTACATAAATAACTCTACCTAATTCCGACCACTGGTTATAATACGTGTGAATGCCTAATATGGCTGTGTGTACTGTGGATTTTCGTTTGTTTGTGTATGTGTATAAACCACCACAGATTTCATTAAATAATAAATAGAGCTAGAAACAGATATTTTCTCGCTAATCATTGATTGACATCAATGGCCATTTAGTGTAGTATTGTTTCAGTAAATTGTAATAATCTACCTTGGGTCGAGTCCGAATTTGTATCTTTAGAGTAAAGTTCTGCTCTATGCTTTAGGGTTAGGCCATACACAATTAACAAGGTCCATGCTCAAAACTGAGCCTTGATTTCTTAATATCAGTGATTAATGTAGTGTGTCAGTAATATATTATTTGATGATCCTGTTAGACTACTAATTAATAATAATAATATTTCTTACATTCACACCAATTAGCCTAGCCCAAGTAAGCACTGTAAGGTTCGTTTTATGGTTACTAGGGAAACGGATGGACTTACATAGATATGTAATATTTATATAAATATCAATGACTCAGGTACAAATGCTTGTATTCATCAGACATTTGCCCTTTCCGGGACTCAAACCCAGGACCATCGGCGCGAAAGGCAGGATCGCTACCTTTGCACCAAACGAGCATCACATCCGTACCTTATAAAAATGTTATAACTAACACTAGAAACAAATTGCTGTTCCAATCTACAAATTGCAAAAAAACAAGAAACTTATTGCTGATCTGCCCTGTATGAACACAATAACTTGTCACAACTTAATTTAATTTACTTTTTAGCAACATTTAGATCTTGTTTCATTGAAATCATATGACAAAAGTAATTATCATTTAAACATTTTAAATTAGCCGCCGCATACATTAAACGCTTAGCAAAATGTCACTGAATGGGGATGAATCGATTACTCCAGAACTGAACTCCAGAATTGTATCTACATATAATAAACGACTTTTTTATTGTTGAAATAGATTAATTACGAAATAAAAAAGACCATGAGTAAGTAAAAAATTCAATTATTTTGTTTGCATGGTTTTACTTATAGTAGTGTTACCCGCTGCTTCCCTTGTGTGAATATAATTTTTTCCAAGTTATTTTTGTAATAAACAATTTTTAACAATTTTTTTGTTGAGTGTATAGAATTAATACCGGGAATTTATTATATTTTTTTGTAGTAGGTCAGTGTCAGAGACTTTCTAAAATTATAAAGAGCTGTGTAAAGTACTTTTTTGGGTACTGGTACTCTAAGTTCTCTTTTGCACCCTGATAATGTGTGTGCACATTTTTATAATTGGTTGAGTTGTTAAAATGTAAAATCACAGCAAACAAAATCACTTATGTTTTAGTATAGTTACTTATAAAAACATTTGTGATACATTAGAATCAATTGTAATTTAATCAAGAAATGGTTTCTCTTTCTCAGTCATGAAATTTGAACAACAAACACTCACTGAGATGAGTAAACTTTTCGATTTGTCATAATATAAGTAAATTTCACGGTGAAGTCGCGGGATCTGCTAATTTTGAATAAAAGGAATTTCAAGTTTTTTATCTTTCTCAGAATCTTTCCCCATTATTCAAATCATAATATAAACATCGGAAAGATTATAAACTGAAGTTTCGAAAGTTTTATTTCGAAATCTCCAGTGAAACAAAGGAAAGTTCAATGACGCAGAGGATATCAATGGAGCAAGATGGATTAAACATTAATTTCGCTTCAGGTCTGTGGTTATGGAGGTTAAGCAACGTTTGTAGGGTAACCAATATTTATTATGTCAAGCTCTTCCGTACTTTGGATAACATTTCAAGGTTCTAATTCCATCTGCAGTCTCTCACCAATATACACTAAGCCTACGTGGTCTTTTCACCTAAAGGATAGCCCTATGCCCCAGTGGAGATATTAATAGAGTGATAATGATAATGGTGACATTAATTAAAGTAAACGTAAAACTACAGTTATTTTTGTCTTGTCCTGTCTTATTTTGCTTACTGTACTTACTGTACCTATCTGTTTGGATAATTAAATATTAACCATTAATGAGACAAGCAAAGCTGGTCTATTTATTAAGGTAAGAAATGAAAATAAACTACATGCATCAGACTAAAATTCAATTCATAGTTAATTATTGTGTTTGTCCCTTTTAATCACTTTTAACTTATAAGGTGTATTAAAATGAATCCATTATAATTCACTTTCGTGTCACTTTGTTCCAGTTAATACCACGGCCTAAAAATGAAAATTAAACGAGAAAGGAGACTACAGCTATTCCGTAGATACAGTATTTTATGCCAGACTGGCAATCACTTAATTACTTTTAACTGATTTTAAAGCCCTTTTAGTAAAAAGCTCTAGGTACTTTTTTAAAAGAAAATTCTTTAAAATCTTTATTTTACGGTACTCTCACACAAGAGTTCATTATTAATAAATATTTTTAACATCTTAAACATTCATTACAAAAATTATGGTCATATTGGCGAGGTTGCCAAAAGATGACAGATTCACCTTATGAAAATCCTCTCAGTCTGAATATGCATATGTACTTACAATGCATAATGTAACTGTCTATCCAAGACAAGTAGTAGCAACATAGTATTAAATGAAAATAATTTGTTCAAATTTAATAAAATGTAGTCAGGTTTTAACTAGCTTCCTCATAAATTGAGTTTGTAAATGTTACAAATAAGATGTATAATGATACATCATTTTACACGCTTTCATTCTATCAAAACGAAATAAAATGGTATGAGAAAAACTTAGAAGCCTTCATAATAAAAAGTCAGTTACCAACGTGATTGGTTAAATATAAACGGTGTTTATTTTAAGGTGTAGATTTGACCCCCAATGTATGATCCACGTAGTTTTGGAGTTAAAATTCTTTTTCATTATTTTTTATGATTTAACGACTAAATGATTTAAAAAAATTCTTTTTTTGAGAATTTTTTTCTTAGTAATTGTCTTTAATAAAATTCCTATTGATTGTAGGTTTGTGAGTAAAATAATCTCCATTCTTACTTTAATACACGATACAATTTTTTTTACCGATATTAAAAAAAAAATGGAACAAGCAGGACGGAATGAAATTTTCAACTATAAAAATAAATTGAATATCCTTAGCTTCTGACTGACTTTAAAGACTGCGCGACAGCCTAAGCTTTCATAATAATATAAAAAGGTGTACTCTTCATGGGAGTTTAATCGTGATCAGCTATCAACCAGCGCCGGCTTGACACCTTAAAAGAAACAAGCTGTATAAAAATACAATAACCATAACTCATATTTATAAATAGATAGTGCAGTCTATCTAATTCCCTTTAAAAACACCTTAAAATAAAGCTCATTGATTTACTAAACAAAGGATACTTATCAGTCTTTGTCGTACTCCATTACAAACGGTCACTATTTAGGTACAACAAAACAAAAGTCGTTCAATGGCTCCCTTCTAACTTTCTAACAACTTCCCAAATTGCACCAGCTTGTTGGGACACACCCCAGATAGATCACGCCTGTGTGCTTTCTGAACCTCCTGAAGGTTACGGATCAAATACAATTGTGTTAGTCTTTTTTCTTTAAGAAACTTCTGGAATTAAAACAACGTTTCGTAATTCATTCCAAGTTATGCCAAAATTGACATTACAATGAACGAAAAAATAGAAAGCGTTCAACCCCATTCGTTTGCACCGCGAGGTCGTGTTAAAAAAATGGGGTAAATTAAAAATCAGCATCGGCCTGCTGACAATCTGAGTTGGTCGCCCATTTGGTACACATATGGGACATACTTAGTTTTTTATTTGTAAGTTATTTCAAAATATTTACATAATCATTAATTATATTACTTTGTTTTAGAGATCTTTCATTTTCTTTTTATTCTATGCATATTTTTTTGTTTGCTGAAGTCCTAAGTGTTAGTAAGAAACTAAGAAGTAAGAAATGTTTATGTTAAGATTACCTTGTAGATTCAGAAGAATTGACATAATAAAAAAACTTATTGCGGTGCATTTATATTTCGTTTTACATAAACTAATGCCTGGGGACATAATTTACTAAATTATATTTCTGAGAATTTCATCCATTTAGTATTTAATATTTTATTAGCAAAGTTGGTTGACTGACGCTCTGTAGAGCAGTAATAAATTTAAGGCAAGTACACGAATTCCTATCAAATAAAATCGTGTTGACTTGTAACTTCAACTTTTATTTTACCAAGAAATAATTCTACCATTATTCCTTACTTACAAGTTATTGGTAATTTACAAACTTTCAGAGGTCCATAAATATTTGCAAAGTAAGATGCTTTGAAGTAACTTTTTGTCTCTGTTTTTAATTGAAGTAGCATAAAACTTTTTTAAGCGCAAATTAGAAACTGCTGACGTAAGATGAAATCCTTTACCAGATCCACGATGCGTTTATTCTTGTTTTTATATTTAATGCTGAAGTTTCGTCTCGATGAGTTACAGGATCAGTCGTCATTCTGTGATCATGACTCATGTAAAGGAAAAAAGGAGTCACGGCTCCCGTAAAGAAGAAAATGGTTTTATTTAAATTTGCGATAAGCACGCAAGTGTAAGAATGTTTTTGAGATGCAAAAATCCAACGGGTGAACGCTAATTTAACAAAAACTTTAATAATAAAATTGAATAAATTCAAAAACAAAAAAACAATATGTGTCACAATTGAGTGACTTCCCGGTTACGTATTTAGCTATAGCACATAAAATTCTCATTAAGTCAACTCTTTGATAATGTTAAAGTGCATCGTTAATTCGTTATATAGATTGTTCGCATTGACAATAATCAAAATTTGTCGAAGTAGCAAGTTCTGCTAGTGGTGCAAATGTACAATAAATATTAATTAAACAGTAAAATAAAGGAAATATAAAAGCGCCATGCAGTACAAAAGGCGCTCTTATCGCTCTAATTGATTTCTATCAGACAACAATTATACGGGGGTGTAAAACTACACATATTTCTATATGTAGTTTTACCCTAAGTGACTGGTTGACTAACTTACAAACAAAGCATTCCTAAACCGCTGAACTACGAGACTTAAAATTTGGAACGAGTCAAAACGCTCGTTAATGTAGAAAAATTCAATCCCTAAGGAAGTGTTTTTAGGCCAAACTTGTAAGGGAATCTGTTATTTTAAAAACAAGAGGTATTAAATTAAAAACATGTGCACCTGGTAAAAAATAAATCCATTTTCTAAAATTTTACCCCTAAAAAGTTGAAAACCAGGTTGGATCTTTGTAAAAAACATATTCAAAAAATTACACGTTTAAAGGGGTGAAAATAGGTCGAAATAATTGTAAAAAGGGTTTCCAGTTTTTAAGTGAGGATTTTAATACAAAACAAACATACATGTATTTAGAAGGTTCTGGACATCCTACTCTTAAGTTGAAGGAATTATTATTTTACTAAACCCGTCTCTGTAACTAAAAAACATGAAAATTAATGAAAGGGCCACTGGTACCATATGCATGACATATTTCAGTGTTTTAGTAAATTTTAGCTCTGAGATGTAAGATCGGTATAAATATATGAAAATTATTTTTAAGTTATAAACTTCGTTGCCATTTGCCACATAAGATAAGCAATCACGACTGCTGGATGTTACTCATTTCGAATATAGAGATCTGTTTGGCTCAACCTTGCCTCGAAATAAAAAAGTAAAAAACAATTTGAGTATAAGTAGCTCTACTATACAGTATTTCACGTCACCCAAACATAAATAAGACGAAAAATGAATGTAACCTTAAAGGTGAAACCATGTTTTTTACCAAATTTTTAAAGATCGGCAAAGATTTAGCTTCTCTGATAGGCACCGAAAGCTCTCTCTAAAGGTGAACTAACTTTACCGAGAACGATTTACAGTCAAACTGTAGATGTGTCTTTAGCTAAAGAATAAAAGTGGAGCGCAAATGACGAGGTTGTGAAAGGTGTAGAAATTTTAAGCTTTTCTACAGACAAATTGGATTGTGAGGGAGAAACGTAATAATAAATAAGAAGTATATGTATATTCAAGCGAAGACGAATATAACATTTTAGCAGCTTTATACGATACCAGAAACATTATCATTATGTTCAAAGACCGTAAATTAACAAACCGCAAGAGGTCTGTCTGAGGTTTCAAGTCAAGCATCAGCATTTTTTTTTTATTTTATTTATAAGGACAGCCAACAATAAGTACACTAATATAAGACAATGATTAAAACTAATAGAATCAGGATTCACAATTAAGTGTCGTACAATTACAGGCAGTAATATCATGTATGAGAACAATTTTTTTAATCTTACCATTTTGAACAATTAAAAAGCGATACTGTGTCCGCAGGGTGATGGTGGTGGGTCGCTTTCTTGGTGTCTGCAGTATCAGCAGTTATTTGCGGGCGAGCACATGATGCATACTGCTAGTTTTTTGCAGAAATAAGCTAGACATTTTTTATTCCTAAAATTAATATAATTCTATAATTAACCATTGATGGTTTAACATTGCAGCTTAGTGACAAAGTGATAAACATGGGAATATTTTATGACAAGCTCTTGAAGTAGTGCCTCCAATTTCAGGAAGTTAGCCGTAAATTTTAACCGCTGCTGGTTTTTTGCTGAGAGTCAGTAATATCCTGCCGACTGCAACTAAAAATGTGCTCGCGCAATCTTTACTCCTTCCAATTCTTGATTTTATATACACAGGACAGGAGAGCAATAAAAAAATTTTGAGCATCAAATTTATATTTGGCTTAGGCATATATTACCATATATCTGCTTTCGTTCATTTTGTTCCGTAAAATGCTTGAGTGGTTGCCTGTTTGCTTGCGCAAGAATGCACATATTCTGTACTTTCTACCTTAAAGAACGCTTCGAACTCATTAACGGTCTTATATACCATTTCCCTATTCATTCAGTTCATTCAGTTCCGGTGTAAACATCGGAAAATTAATTACTGGAGAAACAATATATAAACAATATATGCCACAAAATTTGTAGAAGTCTCTGAATGCTCACCCGCTGGTGAAAGAATATTACGTAAACATATACTCCTTCACGAGATCTAACTTCTACTTTCCTATCCATGAAACGACTAGGCTATTTTATTTTAGCTATTTCTACGTGTAATGTCCAGAGTAATGTACTACGGGTTTTTATTGTTGGGCTCTGCTAATATTGAAAGCATTTTTGTGCTATAAAAAGAGCTAACTGCACAATCTACAACTTTCGGCTTAGAAATTTTCTCAGTTACGGAAATGAATATGCTTTCTGTGGCAGAGCAGTATATTTATGAGAACATAAATCCGCCGATCCAAGACTTACAATAAAAATTCATTGAACTAACTTTTTTATTAGTTTCGGCATTTTTAAATAATATAATATAATAATATAATGTAATAATATATTAAAATAATAATAAATAATAATATAATTTTTAACAATAACAAAAACAATCTACCGACACAATTTTCTAATTACCTATGTTAGGATTTAACATCTTTATAGAGGAATGATAACCATATTTACCTTTCGAAAATGAGATGAGGTCATATGAGCGATGGGTTTCATACACACACTGTAACAACTTAATGATTTCAGCGATGTAAAACTATATCACAGGCATCAAGTATTTTCCAATAATTACAATAGCAACTTCTTCAATTGTTGGTGCATTGAAATATCTTGCGTGTTGTCCTACAGAAGTTTTATCAACTCCAATTACAATTTTATGATTATCAGATGACATGTGATCCAATACTGTTTTAAACAATGTAATCAACTGATTACTACGAGTCAAAATCAAAAAAGAAAGTCTTGTTACCTTAAAAGTTGGCATGAAATTGTTACAAATTATATTTGTTGCTCCAAAGGAAGTCATTTGAAAGCAGTTGTAGTATTTTTGTATGTGTGTAAGGAAAGGTATGTAATCCGTTTCAGTTCCTGAAACCAATGAGTACAAAGAATCTGGTGGTGGAACCAGTGGCACTAATTTCACTTTGCCATTTACACATCACAATCCATTTGCTTCATTTTTGTATTTCAATCTTTACAATATGGGCAAACTGAGTTCTTAGATCGAATAGCAGCAACGCATTGGTAGAAACTGTAGTCAATTCGTTCATTGTAACTGAAAACCATTAGTGAAACATTGAAAGCAGTTTGAAGACTTTGCTCATCACGTCGTGCTGTAGCCCGATTTGAATGAAGATTTTCTTGGTTTGTAGAATTTTGAGTTTTTCGACCCAAATTGCTGCGTTCTCCTCTTGGCGGCATGGGTCTAAACGTAATCACTCACACACAATAGATTTTCAAGTGAAGTTATAATTTAAAAAACAACCAAGAAATTGTCACGCAGATAAGAATGCAGTCAGTAAATTTTTTTTTATAAGTTTTTACTGAATGCATATCAAAAATAATTCAAACACCAGAGGCGCGTTTTGTTAAGATTGTCGGCGACGATTTACGATTTTTTTTAATTATAAGGAACATATGTTAAAAAAATTGCGGATTTGGTCCAGCCGTTTTCGAGTTTTGCGCTTAGCAACATTCATTTTTATTATACAGGTAGATATAAACAGTTTATTTTTTTTTTGTCTTGTTGATCTACATCTCATAGTGGTTTTGTTCATCTTTTTCGTGAATAATAAGGTGATAGTGATAAGGCCGCCATTTGATCGTCTCCTTGTGTATTGGTGTGATTTAATAAATAATGTTCAATCAATGTAATTGATCAAAGTAATGTTAAATATGACAGAGAAAAATATTGTTAAAGATAAATAATTCTAACCCACATTTCCAAACATACCAAGCGGTATTATCTGAACTAAAGTATTTAAAAAATATTTAATAATGTTTATTTAACTTATCTTTCCGATTTCTTTTATAAATTTTCATGTATTAAGGCTATCTTTATAAGGTATTAAGTTATCTTATTTGCCTGATCCTTAATCCACATATATAATCAACACACGACAATAGATATTCGATTTGTATTTGCCAACAGCTCTCACAGCTACGCAGTTATTTACGGTTATTAGTAAAATTGTTTATTATTTTTAAACAATTCGCTATGATTAAACTTGTCAGGTAGTTTGTATAGTAAAGTTTGAGCTATAATAAAACTCTATTTTATTAGATCTAGGCTGATAGCAGGAGTTTGTCACAATAGAGTGTAATCAGCCTTTTTGTAGATACCCACTGGTTTACCAAGGGACTTTAAAGATAAACTTAAGCTAAAAACTTAGCAAAGTTGTTCTTTTTGTTGCCTAACCCCATTAATTTCGCTTAACTGTTACATGCCTTAATTCTACTCAGAAATTACACACAAAGAATAGATTAGATAGTTTAAAAAACCGGCCAAGTGCGAGTCGGACTCGCGCACCGAGGGTTCCGTACAAACCTGTAAATAAAAGTTCACCCATCACGACAATCGAGTCATAGTTATGGTATTTTTATTGCAAAATGAAGATATAACAAAAAATTTAAGGTTTTCGGAATTTTTCCTTTATATGTGCTGTTAAACATTACTTCATGCCAAATTTCAAGATTCTAGATCGACTGGAAGTACCCTTTAGGTTTTGATTCCCTCGCGAGTAGTTGAGAGTTCGAAAATATGCGGCTTAAATTGCTATTTCTTTTGATTGCGTTAACATAAAAGTTTGATTTTGTTACAGCTCAAAGGTATTATAGACCTGAGTATTTGATATGAATTTCAATTTAATACCTCTACGCGTTCATGAGAAAAGAGGTAGTAACTTTAAAATATCTAAAAATATTTTTATTATATGATGTAACTAAAAATTTACGGTTTTTGCAATTTTTCCTTTATCTGTACTATAAAACGTTATTTCGTACCAAATTTCAAGGTTCTAAGTCTACGAGAAGTACCCTGTAGGTTTTGATTCCCGTGCGAGTTTCGAAAATTTGCGGCATAACCGTCTGTATCTTTTGATTGCTTTGGCTTAGGAATTTGATTTTTCACAGCTCCAAGGGACAGTAGGCCTGAGTATTGGATATAAATTTTAGTTTGATACCTCCACGCGTTCCTGAGAAAAACGGTCTTGACAGACCGACGGACGGACGGACGGACAACAAAGTGATCCTATAAGGGTTCCGTTTTGTCCTTTTGAGGTACGGAACCCTAAAAACGCGTGTTACGGTGTTATAAAGGCTTACACAGCAATTTCCTGAGCTCTTAACTCACAGTTCTTGTTTACTGCGTCGTAAAAACGACAACAAAAATAAAACGTCTGCACTAGTTCCACCTGATCTGGTCAATAACATCAAAACGACCGAATAGTTAATAACCTACAATAACATAAGACACGCTACACATTTGCTTAGAATAATTGATTATTTTTCTGCAATGATATTGTATTTTATTTTTAGGATTTGAAGATCAACCGCCTATACTTATCTAATAATTGACATTCTGCATTACTCTACTACCTATGTCCCGAGAGTCTAAGTCCGTCGGGTAAGCGAAAGGTATTGAAAAGGGAATAACTAAAACATTGACAGTTAAAAAGGTTATTGCAATCTTTGATAAACTCTCAATGTAAAATGGCGTAAGAAAACTGTCATCCTACCTAAAAAAAATATCAAGAAATGAAACATAAAAAACTAATAAAAAAACTAAATCAAGAAATACTTCCTTATTTTTTAATACATTTTATAAACTATTATAACTATACCTAATAATTTGCAAAGTAAAATCAGGTGATTATAATTACGGACAGATACACATTGAAGCATAGCATCACAAGTTTGTAATTATTTCCCAATTGATAAAGAACTCTACGTGTTAGATTTGAAGCTGGAAAGGAACGGAGGAAATCATCAATTTCGTGTAAGCTAACATACCTACTAACTAATTACTTCAAAACTTAACTGAAACTCCAGAGAGCAACACTTAAGTCACAAAAGCGTTGCACACTAACAGAAAATGTAGGTAAAACTTTTTAATGTTTTATTTTTAAACATTAAATGCTGCTATAAATTCAATTTGTCTTAATCTGAAACAAGTTTATTTCTTTCTAGTAACAACTTAAGATAACGAGTGATGATTCAATGCGCTTTTTATACACTTGACACAATATCTACAAACAAATAATGCCACAACGGACCACATTTTATAAACACATGTCAAATAATAATAACATTAAAACAAAACAATCTGGGTCACAGAATTTTGATTATATTTATAACTGATTCATTTAAACAAAATAGAATAAGAAAATTAACTTGTAATCCTACTATTTCAAAATGTAATTATAAAGGCACAGCTGCTCTGCTCTGAACATCGGAAAATTCAGACGGAGTCATCTTTATGATCCCGATGTAAGCTACTTATTAATTCTCTCGAACATCAATAGATGTCGCTAATCATGCGTATAGTAAGGCATAAAATTGGTCCTCTTCTTCCCTTGCGCTTGTGCTTATCAAGTTAAATCGATTATTTATGGTAAAGTTTCTAGAGATTGAGTCTCGTTCTCTTCTGGCCTAGTAAGTAGTTTCTGAAACTGTGATTATGAAGAAGACGCTATTAGTTAAGTGTTAACAAGAACACCTCATTATTTCTGTCAAACTTTATACAGGTCGCGGCACGTTACTGTAGGCTGATTCAAGAAGAAGCTTTATATGTATAATACATGCATAATATAGTAGAAAAACACTGATAATTTTAGAGGTTTCTAATGTGATGTCGTAAATAAACACATTTTTTGCGCTTACATTGCAAACGATGCCTTAACCTTACGAGAAAGAATGTTTTCGATGATATAACAGACTTAAAATGCGGTTTCGGTGGTACCATTGCACCCGAGCGATCACTTGTAAATAATAATAGCAAAATAATGTTAATTACATTATTTTAATGTTATGTCAAATGATCAAAATGTGGAGGTTAGCTGCTATTTGGGTACTGTACTGTCACGCACGCAAATATTACTTTAATAAATATTAGGTTAGTTAGTTAATGTTCTAATGTGCCAGAGTTCTGTTGTCAAATTAAATTTTATTTATGTTCTCAACAACAGCTAGGTTAGTATATAATATAAAAATAAAAGCATAAAACCAGACAGCTATTGTGCTTGTAAGAGACTGGAGCTTACACTAGGCAGTTAAGTCACTTATTAGAATATTTAATTTCATATTTCCCGTCTGAATAACTTCTGCAGTTTGTTTTATTTGGCTTAAATCTAAATACTAAAATAATACTTTGGCTTAAAAAAATACAGCGCTGCTGTCCGGATCGAGCAAAATACTCGTAGCTACGCCAATTTCACATTGGATTTGTTTCAAGGAATCAATAAAGTCATTAGATTCCCTTTTCAAAAAACATTGCACGTCAAACACCATTTTCCGTGCCTGTCTTCTCAAAACAATATTTCTTCTCGGCATTTTCACTGTTTATAAACTGTTCAAACTTAATAATACAGTAAATTAACTAAAAAAACCCAACAAAAAACATCAACAAAAATTAACAATGACAACAAAACGATTTAGAATGCGACTGTACAATGGAAGTACGTGGGGCGTCGTGTCAGTACGGGGGACGGAGTACGACTGGAGAGCCAATGGGCGCAGTGCACGCCCGCCCTTCACCCTGTATCCCCCCAAGACGTCTTATTTTTTACTTCTGCGCAATAATGGTCAGCGCTAGAGTTTTGTGCCGCGATTTGCATTTTATGTGCAAATGTGTAAGTCGTGATAAATTACGTGAGAAAATGTGACGTATCTTGCCAGGTTTTTTTTTCCTCTCTCTCGCTCTCACACTGTTTTAAATACGACGTTGATTTTTGACGCCAACTCGCTGGCTAATATATTGCGGAACAAATCAACAGCATGGCGTCGATCCATACCATCATTACCACTAAAACAACCAGATACTATGATTTACCAAGCTGAAATCCATATTAAAAACTTCTCTCGCACTTTTCATCCTATGAAAGTTTGTAGAGGTCAAATATTACTGGCTTGATCATTGTGCACTCTGCAACTGATAGTTTAGTTACATAACAAGAAAATGGCATTAAAAACTGCGTCTAAATCTGGGGTTCAATCGTTTTAAATAGATAGTATCTCTTCCATAATAAGATGTTAAGCTTTGACTTTGTAGGAATTGTGTTTTTGCTGTTTGTGGTATGTTATCTGTGCTTCACAAACTGGAAATAAGAGCTACCACATACTACAACTGCTTTTTGAAGTGAAAACTTCTTTAGCATCATTATGATTTGAAAGTCGATGAAATGAAAAAGCGACAGACACATAAATTCAAATTTTTTATTTTCTTTATTTATAGCTTGTACAATTTGTGCATTTAGCCAATGTCAAGTAAGTATAATCTCTCTTTTATGTTCTTGAGTAATTTCCTACGTTTCAGTGAAGATGTGGGGTTTTACTCTCAGAACAATAACCTCAGAACAATAAAACAATAACTAAAGCTATAGAAGCCGTGCTTAAATAACAACACAATACGTTAGTTCGTACTTTTTTTACTTATACAGTTGTAAATGTGTAAGAAAGAAATAAGTATACAGATTTTGTTTCGTAATTTATAAGGTTGTCACTAGTTTCCCTTACGTCAGTGATGTAAAGGCATCGATATTGCTATCGATAAAAATAAAATTAAAAACAAGTAACAATTTTTATGCTGCTGGTATGTCAATGACACTAGAACGGATGGTAATGTGTCATAATAAACACGTGTAGAATCTGCAATATGAACATTTTATAATGCAGTATTCATGGGTAGAATTTAGGACCCGAACCAATTTATTTATTAGATTTGCTGTCTGCAGTATCTAGAGAAACCAGGTAGGTACAGTCCAGGGATGTTGCGAATATTCGCATCCGCATCCGCATATGCGGAACATCCGCATCGATTTAGACATCCGCATCTGCATCCGCATCCGCATATAAATCGATGCGGAGCTGATGCGGATGCGGATGCGACAAGAAAGAAAGGGAAGGGGCCGGCGACTGGCGCGTGTCGACCGAGTAAAAGATTAAAGATGATATATTAAAGATTAGCAGAAACACCGAAGACATCTTGGCTTCTCGAACAATATCTCCAAGTACCGAAAGAGTGAAGAAAATGAGAATGACAGATTTCATGGAAACAGAACGGAACGACTAGAGACCTCAGGTACAGGACGTCAGTCCTGTTTAATAAGTGATGTTACCATGATGCTACACCAGAAATTGTCAGCCCTGACACAATTCACAAGAAGCAGTTACTTACTTTCCGTAATAAAAAGTGAATTAATTTAAATGAGAGTCCTCTTTAATGGTGGAGTGTTAATCAAAGTGAGTTCCAACCGTTACCTAAAAAAGCACGCAAATTCTTATCAGCGCCAGCGCCACTAGCCAGTGTTCCAAGTGAACAGTTATTTAGTAGCGCAGGATTAATACACGAACCCTTGCGAAACAGACTGGAGTCCGAAAAGGCGGTCATTCTACTTCACTACATAGTATAAAACAAAGTCGCTTTCTCTGTCCATATATCCCTATGTATGCTTAAATCTTTAAAACTACGCAACGGATTTTGATGCAGTTTTTTTTAATAGATAGAGTAATTCAAGAGAAAGGTTTATATGTATAATACATGCATAATATAGTAGAGCACTGCATCCGTGCGAAGCCGGGACAGGTCGCTAGTTAAATATAATCATTAAATATAATGCTCCAATATTTAAATTTCATTACTAAAACAATTAATCAGTAATAGTTATTCACTCACGACTTTATTATTAAAGTAGCTGACCCGGCCACACGTTGCCGTGGCTCAGTTATTATAATTTGCAAAAAAATATTTTATTAAAAACCAGCAATAGCCCGCTGGCGCATTCTGAGCCCGCGCAATAGGCAGCCTTTGTGATATTGATTCGTTGGTGGGAAAAGTGGTGTGCGGCGCCCGACGTGCGCGCTGTACTGGACAGTACTTTGACATAGCAACATTACTTTATTTTTCTAAAGTAAAATATTTTTTTAAAATAAAAGTAGCCTAAGTTACTCCTTATTACATCAGCTATCTGCCAATAAAAGTCCCGTCAAAATCGGTCCAGCTATTTCAGCGTTTAGCCCGAACAAACAGAGAGACAGACAGACAAAAATTGTAAAAAATGTGGTTTTGGTGTGTGTACCGTATATATATTCATATGGATGTAGTAAAAAACGGTTATTTCAATATTACAAACAGACACTCCAATTTTATTTATATGTATAGATAAAGAAAGGATCAATATTACTGCTTTTTTACCCTACCAAACCAACACTTAAGTTTTTTGTACAGATCCGCATCCGCATCCGCTTCCGCAGATGTGAGCCTCTTAAAATCCGCATCCGCGGATGTGAAAACAAACGCATCCGCAACATCCCTAGTACAGTCAAAGAATTGCACCTTGTATAGGTATATCATATTAGGCTAGTGTTTCTATTTTAAGTTAGACCTCTAGCAGTACATTGGTGAACTCTGCATTTAACAATATATTTTTATAGGTATAGATTAAAAAAGAGGAAAAATTTTATAACAACATTAATCGATTATTTAATTTAAATTAACCAACTATTATTCTATACATATGTACTTATTATTTTCATATTTTTATTGACTACTCTGTCAAGAAAGTACCGGGAAAAGATCAATAATATACAAAATGTTTGTTATTCATCCAAATTTATTTTATCACCTTCAAAGTAAGCACCTTCAGAAACAATACACTTACGCCAACTTAATCCAATCATCAAAACATTTTTCAAACGCTGTTTCCGGAATCGAGTTCAGTTCTCGCCGCGATTTTTTGTCATTTTTGTTTACACACTCTAAAAGTGCTAGGTGTTCGGCTTGAACATATTCTTTTTTCAATTTTTCTATCAATATGTTATAGAGTTGGATTTCTTCGCGTTGCTCCTTAATGTTCTCATTGTTAAAGTGTTTATTTTGCGAAGACGTCACTTGCTGGTCTTTTTAACCCTTTCTAACTCTTTTTTTAATATTCCAATTTGGTTTCTATAATCTGCTACAATTTTCTGTAAATTAGACATCAGTTTAGAGATATCGGAATCAGTATTTGTTTCAACTGTGGTCATAGATTTGGGGCGTTTACTTGGTGGTTCATAATTCCTTCTGAATCCGATAGTGGTTTCTGAAACACAAAAATATTATTGTAATTAAGCTATCATTATTATTTGGGATACACGCTGCCAAAATGTTAATTAAAAATCTGAATATTTATTGGTAGGATCGAAAAAAATATATGACAAAGCAGGACTAAGATAATGTTTGGAATAAAAAAGGAGCAATTTCATGTTCTGTAAATGTAATGTGGGTATAGCATTTGCTTTCAGCTGCCAAAATTAAATGTTTTCATGTGGCTCAAATGACTGTAGTCTAAAATGTTTCGAACAAATGTGACTGTGCGCTTTCGGTGTCCAATTGATCTTTGATATACGGTGTATCCATTCATTTTTAATAGTTTCATCTTTGGGAAATCTAAAGTAAAAAGTAAAAACCAAAAATGTGGACATCGATAACAAAAATCACATCACTATCATATACAAAACAGAAGGCATGAAAATAAGACAATTTAAACCAAAACTCATGGAGAAATCTATTTGAAATAATAATTTACCACAATTTTCTGAAAATACCGTTGTTATAATGTCAAAAATATGAGAATTTTGAAACAAAACTCACCGATGAAATGATAACAACTCATCCGTATTTTCTTTCCGTGATATATTAGACTTGCAGTCTGGAACAACACAAGCCATCCTGGACGTGGACACCAAAATGTCTAAAGCGTCTGTATGCACACTTTCCTGTTGTTTTATCACCAAATTCCTTGTAAAATAATATAATTTCACGCTAGCCGCTAACAAAGCTGTTCGGCCACTATAATACGACCGCATTGAATTTAGTCATACTTCAGAAACATCGTTCATCAAACAAGTATTTTTAATTTGGTAGTATTAAATTACAACCAAATTACAACCATTTGACATTTGTACTTTGAGAGTTTGTGACAATGACGTGAAAATAAAACCTTACCATTGTTGTCTATTTCGCTCTTACCCATGTATGTTAGATTACTTTAAGTGAATACGAGAGCTGTTATACAGTTTTTATTTTAGCACGGCTTCTATAGCTTTAGTTATTGTTCTGAGGTTTTACTAAAATCTCCTCGTGGCTTTCTTGAGAAAGCGCGTAAAGATACCTTCCAACTTGTTTTGTTTTACTTGTCAACACTCATGCATATTCAGAAACTCTCAGTGGTTAATAACCTATTATTAGACACTAATATCAACCACCACATAAAATTTAACAAGAAAACCAAAACCATTAAAGTGACGCTTCGCGCTCCCGCCAAAAGGTCCCAAATTCATAAGATTTAATGTAGGAGAAAATGAGATAGGAAGCATTATGTATGTGTGTTAATTCGTGTTTGTGTGCGCATGCGTAGTATAAAGCTTGAGAGAAGACATAACAGTAACCGTAGTATTTTGTTTACGTGTACGTATTATTTTTAAAGGTTTCACTTCTACCATGTGTGAATTGAACACATGCTTTTTTTTTTAATCTTTTAACAACATGATGCTATAAAGAACTTTGAACTTGAACAATATCTGTACTGAGAACACAGATTGTCATTCCTTGTGTTTGGCAGAAAAAATCGCTTGCGAGCGATTACCAGCGCTGAGTAACAAACTATCAGTTTTCGGCAAGGACACGTTTGCTAACTTCAGTAGCGCTGACACAATCCGCCATTTTGCTAAGATGAGTTTGTTTACAAACTGAAGTTAACCGGTGGTTTTGTGCAATCATTAAAATAATAGTAAACTCGTCTTCTTCAATATTGTCATTCACTAAATTATTCAATATATTATTCATAGTTTTAAACTCTACACTGCATTTGATAAAAATATATTTAATTGAGGTTATGTTCCCCAGTGACCGCTAAGTTTGCGTCCTAGAGGAAAATAGCGATTTACCATTTGACAGCGCTTACCGCTTACGATCACCATTTTGTTTACAATCGCTTATAAGCGATTTTTTCTGCCAAATACAAGGATTGTCACTTTGACAAGTTGTAGCAAACAAAACGCAGTTATTTCTGTAGTCGCATGGAAATTTGAAGGATATTTTTGTAAAATTTTGAACAATGGCTGCGGTAAAGAGTGTTGATGAAATGAATGCAGGCGAGGCGGTTGAAAATGGTGAGGAGGAGGATTTGGATGCTGTAGAAGAAGGCGAAACAAAGGATCCCGCCAAGAAGAAGAAAAAGAAAAAAAAGAAGAAGAAGACAGGTTAGTTTTCTCGCAATCCTAACCATACCATAAGATAACCTATTATTTCAAACATTTATACAAAGCATTATAAGAAAGTGTTTATTAAGTCCATTTAAATCCAATACTTACTGTCTGATCACAAAAAAAAACGCATGCTTTTAGAGTGTAAACCAAATAGCACCTATATTTACCTGATTTTTCATTCAATTTGTAGGTGATTAACAAACTGAACTGCATTGTTAAGAAAAAATGGTTGAATTATAGCAAAGGGTGTGCAGGGCGTCAAGGACTTAGAAATATTTTCACAGAAATAAAAATTCTAGTAATTATACAATTCTTTATACTGTCATGTGATATGAACAAAAATAAACACTTTTTACTCTTGTAATTTTTTTTTGTAGTTGTCTGGCATAGAATAACTTTGATGACAAATATGAATTGTCTAATTGTAAAATTTGTGGATGCTGTTAGTTAAAATGGTACTCAGATTTGGTGAATGTCCTGTGTGCGTATATTAATACTAACAAAATTAAATTGTAGTCTAATTGTGCACTAACAAAATGCTTTTCAATTATTTCAGGTGCCTCAACAGACCCATTTGTATTTCCATCTTATAAAACCAATATAAAGTTACATATATTGTCTACCTGGTTCTTTTAGTAACCATTATCTTGTACACTGCACAGACCCTGTTTGCGTTCCAAGCAGAGTTGTCTACCGGACAAGCACAAACAATACTTCAATCCCTCCCTGAACTAGACATTGGCTAAATCAAAAGAGAGAGCCATTTACCAAGAAATTGAAATAGTAAAAATGGTTTTAAATAAATCGATGGTCTAGAAGATAAAGGTGCTTATTACAAAATGTTGATAATGTGTCATTTTAATGCCAGATGTATTAAATGAGCATGCTTTACCGTTGGCACTTATTCAATTGCCACAATTCCGTTCCTTTCTGTCTAAACTATATGTGTACATTCACAGCATGTGATGTCATTTTGAAGTCAAAAAAAGTAACGGCAGTTATTTACCATCAGTTAAAAGTACAAAAAAATGTAAAATAGATATATAGCATTTTGCTTGTGTTTACCACAATTGACAAATAAGCTAAATATTTTTATTACTTTTGTCATTTTGTAACTTTCCATTCCCAATGATATGAAAGGATGTTAATGTTGGGAAAAGTAGGTGTATCCTCACTCCTACAGAGCTTATACAGTGGAATGACTTGGGAGTAAAAGCAAAACACTTGCAAACTATAAAATAATATGTTTATATTATTTTCTCAATAAATGTTTTTCTTTGACACAGGAATATTTACAGGCATCTGACACTGATTGATTAGTAGAACACGTAACTAATTTTTACCATAGAGCCATACATTGCACCTCTTTCAACACTCCTCCTCAATTGGATAGCTCTATGAACTCAGCAATCAATATTACTACAAATTACAATATTTGTATATCTGTTAAGTAAAAATATGTTAACTCATTAACATAACACTTTTTAATTTACTATCTCAGCCAACAATTAACCTAGAAAATATTAACAATAACATTATCAATAGCTTACTTATATATACAAACACATTCGCTCATGCATAGCCTTCTATCTCTCAGGCTTTCAAATTCATTTCATTCACACAGAACTCGTGCTTGCATCTCGGTAAGGCTTTTGTGAGAATATCTGCAAGTCATTAGCTCCGTTTGTAGATACTCAAGCATGACAACGTTATCGTTTAATTTTTCCCTGATGTAATGACATCTCACATCAATGTGCTTAGTTCTCTGGTGATGAAGGTGGGTTCTTCGCAATCTGTATAGCCGACTGACTATCACTTAGTAGCTTTACACATTTATCCTTTCCTGATATTTCTCTTTACAGTCTATTCAAGAACATAGATTCTCTGCACGCTTCAGACATCGCCACATATTCTGCCTCTGCACTTGATAGTGCAACAGTTTGTTGCTTCTTGCTTTCCCATGATATGGGTGATCCTTCTAAAAGAAATACAAATCCTGTAAAGGATTTACGATCACTCACATCTCCGGCATGATCAGCATCGATCCAGTCAAGCTTCGTCCAGTCTTTACAAATTTCAGCTTGTAATTGATGGTACCCTTCAGATATCTCAGAAGTCTTCTAGCTGCATTCCAGTGCTCACTTGTGTAACAGCTGTTGAACTGGCTGAGATATGATACTGCATAGCTAATATCCGGTCTAGAACACACAGCCAGGTACATCACAGAACCGATCAAACTCTGGTAAGGAATCTCTTTAGTTGGGATATAGTTAGGATCACTGGACTTTTCCAGTTTCAGTCCAGACGACAAAGGTGTCTTGACTGGTTTGCAGTCTGATATTCCATACTCCTTCAGAATTTTCTTAATGTAGTCACTCTGATCAACATTAATCTCCTCCTTAGCGCGATTAATCTTCATTCCCAGAAAAGTGTCAACTTTTCCCAAATCCTTCATCTCAAACTTCATCTTTAGTTCGTTCTTTACCATGTCTCTCTCTTTCTTTTCATCATAAAATATCAAAATATCATCTACGTATACTGCAATGATTACTGTGCTATTTCCATTCTTCCTGAAATAGACACAGGGCTCATTATCAGATCGCTTGAATTTCATTTTAGTCAGAGCATGATGGAGCTTCGTATTCCATGCTCGTGGAGCTTGTTTAAGTCCATATAGAGCTTTCTTGAGTAAACATACATGATCTTCTTCGTTCCGTTAGATCTCCATGAAGAAATGCTGTCACAACGTCCATTTGATCTATTGATAAATCATTTTCAGCTGCAATCGCAAATAGTAATCTCAGTGTACTATGTCTGATGACAGGTGAGAAAGTCTCATTGAAGTCTAATCCGTGCCTTTGTGTAAAGCCACGCGCTACTAGTCTAGCTTTATATGTAGTCCTCCCCCCAGGTTCTTTTTTAATTTTGAAGATCCACTTGCTATCTACTAAATTAACATTAACCTTAGTGGTTTCAAGCTTGACTAGACTCCAAGTTTCGTTCTTTTTTAGTGCATTTAGTTCAGCATCAATAGCTTCTCGCCATTTCTCTCTTCCATTATTCCATCATTACAGAAATCATTTCTTTTATAAATAACATTTGCAACATTTTACAATAATTAAGAGTGCCACCCCAAGCGCTCTATTGGAAAGTAGCTATTTAACTCAAGAAATAGGCCTAGTTTCGGTGTACCGAAACTAGGCCTTTAGCTGATATTTAGCTTAAGGCTTTAGCTAATATTTTTAGCTGAAACTGAAACTTCGATTGGACACTTGTATTACCTACCTTTAATATATCTATTTTTTAATTATTATTGTAACATCAGTTCAGCCTATTATAACTGGAATTTATTGCTTTTAGTGGTAAGGCCGCCAATTTTACTATTTATTGCATTGTTTTGTTTATTTTCATCATAAACGTGGTGTATTTACAAATAAAACATATTTGTCCATTAACTTTGATGGGATGTCAATTTGTATGTTTTCAGCTGATACAGAAACAGGTGGTGATGAAGAGGCTGAAGTCGCTAATGTATCAGAAAAAGTTAGTACTGCAACTATTGAAGAAACAGCCGATGGAGATGCCACTAAGAAAAAAAAGAAGAAAAATAAAAGCAAAGGCAAGGGTTCTGGCAAGGAACAAACTAACCCACCTACTATACCTATTGCCGAATTATATCCTGATAGTAAGTGTTATTTTTGTGTAGTGTTAGGCAGTATTGTTATTAATTACGACTGTTACCTCGCTTGCTATAAATGCTATCGAGCACCGATGTTTATAACCTATGGAATGTACATTTGAGTGCCTAACATCCCTTATGCTGAGTCACAGGTTGTCCTTATATATGTTAACGCCGTATTCTTTAAATTAATTTAGTAATATATCTCCAGTATTTCTGCAGTAGCACTACTCTTGTAGCAATTGTTGGGTATGCAGACGACAGTACTGTCGTAGAGAGATACCTGTGTAACACAAAAGCCAGCGATGACGCCGTGATGTTGATGAGAGATAAGCGAATGAACCAGAGGTTAAGTCACGTTTCCCATTAGGATGACAATAACCTCGTTCATTTCAACACGTCAAAACAAGCGTTTTTTCACGGCAAACAGGAATACCTTCAACCTGACCCCCCTTTCCTGGGTAAATTTATACCTGCTACCGGCAACCTCGGGCTTCTTGGCATGGAGTTGTTTTCAGACCTCAACTTCGGCACCACCATCGAGTCCAATGGCAGCTAAAAAGCTGGGCGTCCTAAATAAAGTCAAGCGATATTTCACGCTTGGACAGCTTTTAACTCTCTATAAAGCTCAAATCTGATCTTGCATGGGATATTGCAGCCACCGCTGGGACGGCTCAACAAAATTCTAACTTGCTGCACTGGACACGATCCAGCGCAAAGCTGAGAGGCTCATTAGTGACAGCAAATCTACAAAATTTACTTTGGAGAGTGTGCTCAGGAGCTGCATTTGCTCGTACAGCCATCTCCCTTTTCCCATCAGACATTCAGGCGTACTTCGGGCTACCATGCTTTCTTGATTGCTATTCCTACCTGTCGCACCAAGCACTTCTCAACATCCTTTGTAATGCGCACAGCAAATGAGTGGATGTCCCTCCCTGCGTCTGTATTTCCGAGCACTTATAACACGACCATATTTAAAGCCAGGCTGAATAGGCACCTTCTGGGTTAGCTCGTTCCATCGTGGATCCTGTCTTGACCCCCGGGCTTAATTGAGATCAGGAGCGAACCCATAAACAAATGTTGTTGAAAATAGTACAATGTAGTTAAAACAATATATTTATAAAAATAATTGGTCAGTTGAATTCCATAAGAAATTGTCTATAACATTTATTTGCATGAAGAATTAATAGAGTATAAGTTGACTATTATTTTCATTTGCCTACAGACAACTTCCCTGAAGGTCAGATAACGGATCATGGTCCAGCTGAAGGCATAGATGAGAGAACTGCAAAGGAGCGCTTCTCAAGTGAGGAGAAACGTGCTTTGGATAGGATGCAACAGGACATTTATCAGGAAATCAGACATGCTGCTGAAGCTCATAGACAGGTAAATTTGACATTGGTAGCAGACCTAGAGGTGGGCTGAAATATATATTTACATTAACCTTAAAGTGAAAAAAATTAACTTAATATGTTATTAAAGTTTGAATTGAAATTTGAAGTACCTACAATTTGTTTTCAAAATAAATCATATAATATAAGTTATTTTTAGACACGCAAGTATATACGTGACTGGATAAAACCAGGTATGACTATGATACAAATATGCGAGGAGCTGGAGTCTACCGCTAGACGTCTGATCGGAGAAGATGGCCTAAAGGCAGGACTTGCCTTCCCAACTGGATGTAGTCGCAACCACTGTGCAGCGCATTACACACCTAACACAGGTAATTCTTAACCTTTTTCTACAAGCCAAGAACAATAAATATTCTTTTACTGAACCGAAAATACTACTCACATTTCTCCGAACAGGGGACAATGTCTTTTTTTTATTGCAATTTGATATTTCAAAGTCTATTAAAACATGTTTTTTTGTTATTTAAGCATTTAATAAGAACTTTTATACCTAAAGAAATTATTACTAGAAAAAAAATAATTTGACTCAGGTGTCAAAATTAATTTCACTCACCCACATCTCCTCGCTATCCGGGAGAGTACTCTTTCAACCATGTATTTTTTAATCACCGTTTCAATTCCTCATTTTGATATCCTATTCCATAGATTACAGACATAAATACACACGCAAAACAAATATTCTTCTTGTATTTGAGTAAAAACCAATAAAAGTTCTTCCAATTTATCGGAGAAATATTTTAAAATGTTACTTATGATTTACTTAAATCTTCAAGATACGCATTGCCTTAATACAGACTATTGCCTTACAGGTGACACTACTGTTCTGGAATACGACGACGTAGTTAAGATCGACTTCGGCACCCATATAAATGGGCGTATTATTGACTGCGCATTCACTCTGCATTTCAACCCTCGCTATGACCCACTAGTAAAGGGCGTGCAAGAGGCCACAGAAGCTGGCATCAAGGCATCAGGAGTGGATGTTAGACTTTGCGATGTTGGTGCGGCTGTGCAAGAGGTAATTGAAAAGTTGTCACTATCAAAATTATAAAGCCAAGATATACGAAAACCATTATAAAAAATAATAACCAATATTATTAAAATCTGTAATATTTTGTTGGAAAAGTGAAGAAATAAACAATTTATAATTTGTACATCCTAAAATAATAATTATCCCTTCATTACCTGTATCTGTTTTTCTCGCTCAACTGTATTTTACTACCACACATTGATTATTTCCCTTTTTCAGGTTATGGAGTCACACGAAGTTGAGTTAGATGGTCAAGTGTATCAGGTTAAACCTATTCGGAATCTTAATGGTCATTCTATCGGACCATACAGTGAGTCTTATTTGTTAACGTTAAATCTCAGCGTTCTACTTTATTAAAATATAAATTAATAATTGTGTCATTATTATTTACTGCAAGATTGTGTTAGTAAAATAAAAATGAAAACTGGGTGTTGTAGTCACGTCGCTATTTAGACAAGATATTCAAACTATATTTACTTGCTGAACGAATAACTGCTCCGTCAACCTCAGAAGTACTCTTGTACTTAATACAATTTCATTTGTTTGTTAGGGATCCACGCAGGCAAAACGGTGCCTATAGTGAAGGGTGGTGAAACTACTCGCATGGAAGAGAACGAGTTTTACGCCATCGAAACATTCGGCTCTACTGGTCGAGGGCAAGTGCACGATGACATGGACTGCTCCCACTACATGAAGAACTTTGATCAACAGTTTGTGCCACTTAGGTAAAATACAAAACAATTCTATTGTCATATCATTAAAACGATGACGAAAAAGATGAATTAGTTGCGAGCATTACAAGCCTATTTCAGTCACGTGTAATCAAGGTAATAAAGCAGTTGACTTAAGCAGACGAAATTTAAATAACTGTCATAACTTGAAAGTATGTTAAACAACTAGACTAGTAATTTTTTATTTACAGATTTAATTTAAATCAGAAGTTTATTGCTCAATTTCGTCTTGAAAATTATGCTCTTCTATTTATCCTGAATTTGGCTTCACTGCATTACACTGCATTTAGCATGATCGCAATGGAGTCGTGTGGTGATTTAAGTGTAAATCTACTTCCGAAGTGACTGAACCGTTCACTTACACAAGTGCGTTATAGATTAGTGTATCGGCGCTTCTCGTGTTACGCTCATTACAAAAATTATAATCTCCTAAATATATATATCATTTTGATTAAAAGTAGTTTAAACATGAAACAGCGTAACAAGCATTATGCCTCCTTAGTCGAATCTTATTTAAGTGTCCAGGGTTGAGTGCTCGCTCCAGGGCAGTTTTCTCCGTTCCTATGTGCAGAACTAACTTCTTCTGCAATACGGGCGATTTCCCCAACTCGACATCTTTACCGCCTGTTTTGCGGCTGGAGGGTGCTTGGCTATTTCACTCCAGCAGGAAATGGGTGGTTGTTTCTTCAGCTTCCATGCATCCTCTGCACAGTGGGCTGTCCTTAACACCTATATAAAAGAGATGTTTGTTAAAGTTACCGTGACCAGACGCAGCTCCGATCTGCCTAACTGTATTATAGATCTGGAGACGCGAGCGTCTACCTGCGGCATTAATAGTTTTGCTTGCCTACATGTCTCCAGAGAGTTCCAATAGCGCTGATGAAGTGCTTTAGTGTGTTTACGAATTTTCTGGTTGAACCAGCTCGAATTATCGGCTCCGGGCCTATGGGCACCGTGTTCGATCCCTTCCGTGCCTGTTCGTCAGCTGCATCATTACCTTGTGACCCACTGTGACCTTTAATCCATTGTATGGTTACTTTGTTCTGCGTGCTTACCGTGTTCAGTACTTGATGACATTCAAAAAGAAGGGTCGACGTGACACTGTAGCCTCGCAGAACTAACTACTACAAGAACCGATTTCTCGTTAAAGCTTGTAACACATATAATGACCGTTATATCATATTGATATTTTCAGTTCTAAACTAATGGCCTATATGTCCTTGGTTAGAAAAGTGCATAAGTAACGCTTAAAAAGTTAATTATTTTGTTTTTTTTACTGTATGATTTCAATTGGCGAGGTTTACACAAAATTCATTAGTTTTCGCATCAATTTTTCATAGTTGAAAACTCTTTTTGGCTAATGCAATATTTAATTAAACACACATCATTAGTATAGGTGCTGTTTGTTTCCTTAACTAAATAAAATAACTAATTACTATTATATTGTTCCTTGCAGACTGCAATCATCGAAGCAGTTGTTAAATCTGATCAACAAGAACTTTGGGACTCTCGCGTTTTGCAAGCGGTGGCTGGAGCGCGCGGGCGCTTCCCGCTACGCCATGGCCCTGAAGGACCTCTGCGATAAAGGCGTTGTTGACCCCTATCCTCCGCTATGCGACATTAAGGGCTGCTACACCGCCCAGTTCGAACACACCATTCTCCTCAGACCCATTTGTAAGGAGGTCATCTCTCGCGGTGATGATTACTAACATCGACTGCGCAGGTATTAACTACCACATTACAAAATTAAAATAATAAAAATCATGCTATGTTCCTCATGTTGGATGAATACCGTCGAAAGAATGACGATAGGAATCGTTGAACAGAATGTTACTAAGGCCCATGTGTAGCGAGCTCATCTCTCGCAACGACTAGCAAAAACCACGTGAATGTAAAATATCTACATACCGCAATTATAAAATTAAATCATGCCACGTTTCTGTTACGCTTGACACCATCGAAAGACTGGTTGTTTCTTCTTGAACTTGGAAAATGATTTTACTTTACGTTTATATTATTAAGAGAACTGAAAAGGTACTAAATATTTCCGATTTTATTCTCTATATTAATTTTGTAATATTTTAATTTGTTTCACTGTCAGCTTTTGTAGTGCTAGTTTTGGTGCGGTTTGTTTATAATAATTAACGTAAGTTTTCTTTACTAATTTTGTGGCACTCCTGTTTATAATCTTACATAATAATATAATACAATCAGCTTCAGAAACATCTGGACAATTTATTATTGAGAAGAAATATGAGTTGTCCAAAATGTCCAAAATATTCATTAATTGTACTACACCAAAAACATGATTAAATCATGTTTAAGTATCAACTTTCATAAAAACTTATTGTATTATGTTCTGAATTCAAGTTTCAATTCTCAATTCAATCAATGGTTTTATTAGATAAGTAGCTATATGTCACATATAAAACTGGCGGCAATATTTTGTTACTAAATATTTTAATCATTATCTTACATAACAATGTTACATAATAATTGTAAAAAAACTGACAAAGTTGTCAATAAATAGGCAATTAGAATGTTTGTATGTAATCATATCTTTTATTTCGTACCTTAAATCCATAAGACTTAGTGAATGAAACAAACTTCTTTTACTTAGAATTTTTAATTTTTAGGAAAACACTATTTTCGTAACTACTTGCACAAATAGGTGTAAATGAGTACATTTTATTATTTTTAAATACTACCAACTGGTACAAAATCTTTCGCCCTTAACATGTTTTCAAATGTTTTATTACGAAATTACAGAAACCAAGCGCAAATTGAAAGGAGTTTCTCATTTCTCCACTTTTAATACTGGGACAGCTTCTATTAATGTTAATCAGACAATTGTTATATTAAAATTAAATACCACACGCTTTTTTAAGTCAGTTACACTCTCTCTATGAAAAGGCGGTTTTTCGTAGCATACGTCCACGAACGAGCAAATAAAAAAAATGTTTTAAATATTTGCGGGTAAATTAAATGAGTGCGTAGTTAGCAGCTGAGTTCAACAGAGCTGACGCATGGCATCTCACTCGCGTGGGAGGACGCCTTAAACCACTGTTTTAATTTAACATAGTGATAATGATTCACGGGAAGTTCCAAAGCTAACACCATGGTACAAGAACCTTATTATGTAGTTTATATCGTATACGCCTTTGCGCTTGGTAAACGAAAACAATACACATCGCTAGCGTTACATAATTCATCAATTTCTATACAATAGTTGGCTACATATACATAACTACTTCTATTTTAATCAAATCTCGTATAAAACCCTAAGCAGCATTACCATAAGTAGCAACTTTTTATATCCATATTTATATTCGACTAACATTTGCAATACGATTTGTATATAACTTTACTACAGTCTATGAATGGCATCATACTTTGTAGAAAAAAGTCTATATATCCATTTGTGCTATTTGATAAAATTTGGTCTTAAAACTGAAAATGTTCAAATGTGTCTTCGAGTGGAAGTTGAAATTCAAACAGACCAGCAAATATTACACATTAGGTAAGCGATTTAGATAATTATTTTAGGTTCGGAGTAATGTATCCGATTTTACCCAATATTCATTCAATATTTAAGTACAACCTTCTAAATAAGTTTGACAGTTTTGATAGCGATAGTAAAGTGGTGCAAAAAAATTTATCCTAAAGTATCTTTGTATAAAGGTCTTACTCCAATCTCGGTGTCAAATCAATACAACAATACCACCGTGTTAACGACGCAGCGTTACGGCATTTTAAGTAGATATACGAAAGAATCATTAAGCATCTACTGTTTATAAATAAAGACGCGGCGATTAACCGATTCATTGCGGATGGCACGTCTGGCGTGCCATCACTTTCTTTTGCGTGTGACGCTAGCCACTGGAGTCGTGTCGTTTTTAAATCGATGATAACCCTTTTAAATAAACATTTAGGGAAATCTACCCAGAATAAAACTATCTTAATTTTTCATGTAAATCAAGCTCGTAGCCTTCGTTTCTGGTAATTGTATGTAGCAACGAATCGGTTAATATTACTTTCAATATTATATTATAATCAAGGGTTCTTCGCAATTAAGTTTCTAGTGTTAGAAAATGTACCCAGTCCTTACAGTATTATGGAAAAACGCACATTCATATAATGTATAGTTGCAAGCATCGCTTGCCAAGTACTGCAAGGACCGGTATTGGCTATGTCGTTGTCATGTCTCGATTGACATTTCCACCCGATTCATATTCTTAAAACAACAGGAAGGAACAGGAGAAAGATAAGAGTAACTTAATTCAGCGGTTATGATATTTTATCAATCCTGTCACGTCTTTCCATGCACTCTAAGGACGCCTTGAGAAAATCAATAGTGGGCGAGGATACCCGGCTCGCTTTGATAATAGTTACCACAAAATAAAATCAACCTACAAGGTTTAGAAAACTCAGTACTAAAGAGTGGACGACATTAAAGAAATTTGTGTTAACTGGTTTAAATAAACTAGAAAAGCTCCCTACTGGCAATCGTTTGGCATGCCATAAAACGCAAATACAATAGCGAAGTATTCATGTTAAATACATTAGTGGAATATATTATCAAATCTGCACTGTGTAAATTTTACCACTATTGTAACTTAACTGAACAAAACCTGGCCAACCAAAAAGAAATATGAATAAAGCTAAATATAATTGTCATCCAATGACTAGAAGACTACATTCTCAGAACAACTCTTACCAGTAAGTCAATACCACCATCTTATGTCGAATATCGCACAAGTAACTAGTTATTATTACACAAATTCGTACAACACTTCTAAATCGTGTTTTTAAACGGTTAATTATAATACATTTAAGAATTAACCCAAAATCCAAATTTAAGTCAAACACATAATGTCTTATACCAAAGTGGTAAAGTATCACAGAAATTAACCATACTAGCTAAACTATCTTGACATTTAACCGATTCGTTGCTGATGACACGCCTGTCGTGTCATCACTTTTTGTTGCATGTGGCATTAGCCACTGAAACCGTGTCATTTTTAAATCGATGACAACTCCTTCAAATCAAGTTTTAGGGGAAATCAACCCAGAATAAAACTATCTTCATTTTTCAGGTAAATCAGTCTCGTAGCCTTCGTTTCGGTAATTGTATGCAACGAATCGGTTAATGTGTAGCAATAATAATATCCCAAGAATACCACATCTATTAGAATCTGGTCAATGAATTCTTCTACTGCCAAGAAGTTGTATAAATTATATTATTCAGGACAACAAACGAATAGCCGAGACTCGTCATTAGACAATAAGTGTACCAAACACAACTTTATGTATACTTCACAATTAATTTAGAATTACTATATATAGAAAAAACCTTAATATTTGCGAGTTCAAAAAAAAGGAAAAAACATATATTAAAAGGACATAGTCTGTTTTGCTAACTTGGGACTGGGAATTTGGTATTTAAAGGAAATTTATTTGAAATAAATACGTAAAAATTACAACTAAATAATGATATTCTAAATAAGGTTTTTATTTGTATTTTAATTTCACACAATCGTTTCGTTTACCATGTCGCTTTCGAATTGTATGGAGAAGCTCATAAAACACAGACGTTTGCATGATAATTAAACTTGTCACTTTACACCCTTTCAACGTATAATACCAGATAGACACTAGACCAGAGGCCTAAGTGTAAGTTTTTAGATGTGCAAACATAACTATCGCATTAAACATTTCGCCTCAGGTACGCTAATAACCTTAATTTAAAAACGCATTAGACCATAAATTAACTTTACTTAATTTATGTATTTATTACTTTACTTAGCTACTTTTAAATTTCCAAAGCTTTGGAAGTGGAAATATAACTACAAAATGAATGAATAAAGGGTTCTTTTGTTTCATTTTAATAATTATATATTTTTTTTTATTTATAATAATTATTATCTAATATATATCTAATATATTTGATTCAATACTAACATAGGTAAAAAAAATTCAGAACCCTGGCGGGGGCAATTTCGAAACTAGAAGAATACAATTTTATACCACAATCGTAGCTAAAGTAAAACTAGTTTGTTTGGACATCCGATACAACCAGAATCGTACATGGTGAATTAAATAATATGCAAAGTACCAGAGTTTTCATGCTGGTCATTAGAGTTGGAAGTAAAAGCGAAAGGTGTGGGATCGATTCACACAAGACAGACCTAAAAAATTCGTTTGAAAACGGAAATTTTGCTTTCTTTTAGTCTAGTTTCCAAATGGACCATGCCTACTGTGTCAGTTACAAGTTTAGATTATTCTCTAGTTTAATTCTATGGAAAATTTTGCACTAATAATGTTAATTAACTATTTCAATTGTTATTCGATTGTTAAACTCGGTTGATTATTATCACTTCTTTAGTGTTTTACGTTCTCGTATAGTACCCTTGACTGAAGTGATATACACAGGTGCTGTTATCGGAGGTCCCACGTTACTTAGGTTCCATACTGTATAGAAAGTAACGACACAAGGACTTGATGTTCGTAAGTTTCTTTACTCTTAGATTTCCCGCCAAAAACTCCGCCATTATGTTGAATGTTTTTACGTTACTTCTCGTTGCAATCTTACACTTTGCGATCTTAATCTTTTCTAGAAAGTGTAACATGTCTTAAGTGATCTTTTTCTCTTTTTCTTCTTTGCGCACGATGATTGACTGTAGAACATTTTCCAATAAGCATCACAGAGGTCCAATATAAAGTTCATTGGCGATCAAGCTAGTAAACCAAGATAACTAGAATTTTCTCTGTTTTAGTATTTATTATAATACAATGGCACTGTATGTTCTTCTTAAATTATATTATTATAAGCACTCTCTCTGTTCTCTTATTTTAAATTTTCAAGTTGTTAATTAAAAATTGTTGCAAAGCAATTAGGTCGTCTTTTGTATGCTGTTGTCTTCTTATATATTTTGTATGGATTCCTTTTATAAGTAATTAAGTACACATTTTTATGAGTATTATATTTTCTAAGAATTACCAATATAAATTAAACTGTATTATTTAATTTTTAATTGAATACCAAAATTGACTATGTCCTTTCTGAATATTTTTTGTCATAAGCAGTTGTTACATTTTTCTATTAAGCTACCCAAATAAGGCAATTCCGTTAAACAAATTAGGCCATAATCAGTGTATTGTTTACGGTAACATAAAATCATTGTAAAGTATAGATTATCATACTGGATTATTCTTCATTTACAATACAATTAAATTATATCCATAACATATTCCAAAATAATTTAAACTATTAGGCTATTTTAATCAATATTGTTTATAACTTGTCCATCTCCATTAACTGCAGAAACCATAGTGTAGGGCCAATTATAAATTGACTGAAGGGGAACATGCAGTAGCTCCACCAAATACCGGTAATTCGGTTCTGAAAAATACACAACATTATAAACGTGTAATCATTAAAAAAAAGCTAAAGAAAATTAATTTAATAATGATATTTTTATTATAAATAATCACAGTCAATAGTCGTTTAATAAATCAGTAAAAATCCGTTGGTGATTTATCATAATATCATAACTAAAATTTATGGATTAAGCATCAAACCAATTGTACATAAAAAAGTTAAAAATAAATTGATTAAATCTATTATCTAATGTATGTTTACTGTGTCTATGTGACTGTGTATAGTATGACTATATATATAGTATGTATACTATGACTGTGTAAAGAGTCACAAATATTATTTTAAGTAGAAAACAATTCATTCGCCTATTAATTGGAAAAAGCTGAAATAGATAAGAAATAAAAAAAATAATCCTATAATTTAGTTATCCAACTAAATTGCTGTAGTCAGAGTACTTTTTTCGATTGCTTACCTAGATCAATAATAATCGAATATTTGTTATTCCTAAAAACTTCATATGCCAAATGTCACAATACCCATGCTTTGTAAAACGTAGATTCATAGGACGTAAAATTATAACTATAACACAATATCATATGTGTAATAAATTATACTTAGGTACTTAATTAAAAAAATTATGGAAAGTTAACGAAAATAAAAGAATCTGTTAACATGAAAAAATTGACTTCCTTGGTTAACCAATTAACCCAACTACTCATAGTTTCCTTCGCACACTCACTAAGGATCGATAAAATACATCCGCGCAAGCAATTGTGCAATTTACATAATTATGTAAGGATAACAGCTACCCACCTACCACAAAATATAATTTTTTATCAATCTATTTGGACTTGCAAGCCAAAAAATGTAATGGAGGAATTTGTTAGTTCTGTAGGTACATTTTAATGTGTTGACTGTACAAACAAACATAACGGGCGGCATTCTTTTATTTAATAGGGAAGTCTCCAATGATATTAAAAAACATAAAATACTTGAATATGTTAAAAATTCAGATACCTATATTTGAAACGTTAATTGTTAAAAAATATCTTTATTAATTACAGTTCCCTAACTCGTGACTGCTCACAAGTATCGTTAACATAAATTGTTAGCGTGACTTAAGGGAGACTTTGTCCTTGAAATTTTCAAAAAAACATTTTTTTATTACGGATTTTTATTATTATTATTTACATGTAAGTAGAAATAAATCTTTCGAAGCGTTTCCCGGATTTCGAACGTTTACGATATTTGAAACGCGTTTCAAGTTGATACCGTCAGCGCGCTCTGCCCGTCTCAGAGGGACAAACACGTTTTTAAAAATGGCTGGCATTCTCCTGACCGCTGTAATTAACATATCGACCTGAAATTTGGAGAGCATACTCAGAAAATATGTCTACACGGAATGACGGATCGTTTTTTCGATAGATACATTTTTGCATTTATTATTTATCTTCTTATGCGAAACTTCGATTATTTTTAATTGCCGCCATTTTTAGAAATTTGTACTAAACGAAAAACCCATCCGTCATTCCATGGCCAAAGGGTTGATTTGAGGACTTTGAGGAGGAGTTGTTTTCGCGGAGCTGCAACGGCCGCCATTGTGGTATTTAAAAAAAAATTATCGTTCTGTATATCATGAATAAAAGCGAGAAAAAAACCGGACTCAAAAATCTCTACTCGTTTTCTTTAAAAAAAAAACTTAAACAACTGAAATATGGCACTCCAAGGACAAAGTCTCCCTTAACATATTTGAAACTGTTATCCCACAGGACAAGATCACATCAGACACAGATTTTAGAATAAAGCTAATAACAACTTTAGCATAATAATAATATTCTGACTATGTAAACTGAAAATCCTTCCTTCTTTATAACAACATAACTAGGTAATTATTTAATCATTAATAAGTATATTTGATTACTAACCAAATACGTCCACGCTTCGCACAGTCTGATATTATTTAAGTTTTTAGGGTATATTTCTAATAGTAATATAATTATTTATTTTTGATAAAATAAAGATTAAAAAAATTTAAAAATTGAAAATAAATAAATAAATATTTCTTACATTCACACCAATTAGCCTAGCCCAAAGTTAGCACTGTAAGGCTTGTGTTATGGATACTAGGTTAACGGATAGACATACATATATGATACATAGATATGTAATATTCATAGAAATATATAAAAACACCCATGACTCAGGTACAAATGCTCGTATTCATCATACAAACATTTGCCCCTTCCGGGATTTGAACCCGGGACCGTCGGTGCGAAAGGCAGGATCACTACCGTTGCACCAAACGGTCGTCAAGATAATTGGTAATATCCATTGCCATGAAAAAGGAAAAAGTCGGCCCTATTTACATTATGTGTCAGAAATAGATTTTTGACGTATTATAGATTGCGCAAACTGAATTATGCGAATAACAATAATGATAAGATAACACACAAATATTTAAGTCATATGAAACTAAAGATTGTGTAAAACATGCTTATCACGAGAAAAATCGATAGTGCATGGGTTCACTCTATCGTTTTATTCATGTGTAGTACTTAGAACATAAGTAATATATTTTATATCATCGTTACATAAACTTTACGGCGCGCACTGTTGGGCATAGGACAACATTTTTGTAGGTTCCCGAATGCTGCCCTTTCGTGCTGAATTAGACCAGAGATCTCCTTCGCGAAATTGGAATTACCTAATTAAACCGTCGTCCTAGGTTCATTAACATCAAGTGTTATGTTTTAATATTGACGGGAGCGGGTAGAAAATGGGCTTGATTTTTTTCTTATCCATTTTTCTCACACCACATCTTAAGACCCGCACTACTAAAATGTTTCGAGTACTCAGATCTTCCAAGGTCTCAGCCATAAGAAGTACAAAATCGGCAGATCGAAAGTATATTATGTACTCGCTAAATATTGATACAGTATCCATTCCAATATCTTGAGGACAGCCTCAATCACTTACAATAATATAGAATTTCCATTGTTTGTATACTTAATGAGCACTAGTGCTTAATCTTTCTATTAATGTATACAGGGTTTCCATAAGAATTCCACTGTCAAACTTACTTTAGTGAAATTGCTTCCACTACTAACACAGCATATAAGCCGAGATTTATGACTTTATCTTAATATTGTTAAGTGGATTCGCAGCCAAAAATTGAATATGAGGGAAAAACGTTTTACAAATTTATATTTCGGAAAAAGAAAGTATTAATTAAATAAATTTATAAAATATGGAAACTTCTCTTTTGCTCTAAGTCTTTAGTTTATGAATGATGAATAGAATGAATCCTCACTAGATTTGTCTCGTGACACTACAGCCGCCGCGTGCATTTCCTGTGCGGCGCCGCAACGCATTAACTTGCGTTATTTAAATTGCGGCGGCGCAGCCATTATTTTTGCATTTGCATACATACCATTTTCAGGATTGATGTAACCTTTTCTTATCAAGAAGTCTATCAGCACAGGGGCACTCGTAGTCTTGAACTGTGGTGTAAGAGCTCTTTGTATGCATTCCTCAGCAGTTAACAATTCAAAACTTTCAACTTCACCATCAGCATTTTGTGGGACAAACTCCAATGGCAATTCAAGGTCATACACATATTCTGTGTTAGGAAAGAGACCTCTTTCACTTTCGAAATAGAAACTAAAATAAAAAATAAACTCATATATAATTTATTGTAGTAAAGCAAACTAATATAATGTGTATTAGAACAGTAGAGAAGAGTTATGTGTATGTTCAATGTGCATATTCTCAAGATTTTCAGGTTAGAGCTGCTGCTCTTTTTAGACAGTTTACAAATTTAGTAAGGAATTGCTTCTTAGCTGGCAAATAAACTTAGAAATAATCTTAACCATCATATGTTTTTAAAACTGCACAAACCTGACGCAGCCTGCCGGTACCAGTTTTTTAACAAGATCCCCTTCAACAGATGCTTCCTCTGCTGCTTCTTTTATAGTGGTCTCAAGTATACCATATCCTACTGCCAAACCTCCACTCACAAAGCAATCCCATTTGCCTACAACAATCGTTATTGACTTTGATAGACAATCCCTAATATTAATTTTAAATGGGTACATTGGTTGGTTGTGTTTGATGGTGTTGACTGTACATAAAAGAATCCGTTTTCTTCGTTTGACAAAAAAAAGGAAAAGACAGCTAGATTATTGCATGCGTTTTAAAGATAGATCTTCACTGAATTCAGAAACACACGCATTAAATTATTTATAAAATATCTATACGATTCTTATATATGGCAGTTACAGGTGTATGGTTATAATCAAGAGCTATATACAATAATCATTTATTCATATATACTACCATTCTGATGCAATGAGTATTGGTTCAGCATTGAGATTCCTTAATTATAAAACTTTATAGACTGCAATATCAGGCGGATTATCAGTACTTAAAGCAACAAAATTGATAACATCTAAAAGTTATATGCCTACTTACTACATAAAATTATTATTGTTTAAAGCAGGGAAACTTATATCATGTCTATAAAATAAAATTAAACATGCAAGGAAAAGTGATGTCTGTCCGCGACTATGTTCGCGTGGAAGGTTAGACCACGGATACTGAAATTTCCGAGGATCGTACGAGTCTTTACGCGGGTAAAGATGCCAACGTCCATCCCTACACCTAGGGCGTGGAATACCTATGGTATGAAACTCTCATGGTTCAGGTAAGGCACCAGGATACTAGTGGTTGCCCGCGACTTCGTTTGCGTAAAAATACCATTAGGTTGTACCTTTGTCAAAATAAAGACAACACAAATTGGGTTTGTTAAGAGATTTAGTGCTTCATACTATGGATGATACTGTAGATGCGCTACGAACTAGCGAACTAAATCGAACTACAGATAAAGATTATACGGAACTGAACTAAAGATGCATTGTCTTATCGTCAATGAACTAGTTATTTTTGCGTTTCATTCTCAAATTACTCAAGTCAATTTGGGAGGCTGCTCTACAATCCAGTGATGAGGAAAATAAGAATAAGACATTAAGCCTGAATGAAACAGGAGAGTGCTAAATGATTTGATATATGGTAGTTGACGGTGGTCGTAAGGGTTGCAGAGATGCTGACATTTAATTTCAAGTAACATGAAGAGTGGGGAACGAAGAGGATCGAGAAGAGTGAGCATAGCAAGTTCAATTGCGAGTAATGACTGATTGTGGTTTTATTGTCTATGAGCAATATAAAGTGGTATGATTAAATTAACAAAAGTGAAATACAACAAACACTGTGTTCACTTGGGATAACAGACTTCAAAAAAATCAATGAATGTAAATATTGGGGATATAACAAGTAGCGGTACGGTAGTTTAAGATCTTAAGGAAGAAAATGCTTGAGTATTCTACACAAACCCACGTTTGCTTAAATACAGCATAGCTACCAATGAAAGTAACTAAAAGTAGAACACGTTATCCAATTAGACTATTGTATACAAATTGAAGTAAACGATCTAACAGATGCATACAAAGCCATGCATTTACTGGTAAAACACTGACCTGGCCAAGTCTGTTTAGTGAAACTACGTTGTTGTAACCAAATACACAATCCTTTAGAAGGGTGGTTCAAATAGCCAGTTACACTGACGCCATAATTCCTGATTCCAAACAAACAGATGGCACTTCTGTCCATTTCCAATAGACTTTCATGACAAAATGGAGTACTCACTTCAAAACACTGGAAATAAATTCAATTATATAATAATCAAATCAGTAACAAAGTGACCTTCTTGGATATTGTAAAATGTATCAATGCTCTTATAAATTATCAACGTCTTCTTCTCATCAGAATAAAACACTTTTTTACGGATTTTTGCGCATGTTTTATTTTATTTTATATTTAATCCTGTGATCACGACTCCTGTAAAGGAGTCGAAACATCAGGATTAAATATAAAATAAAATAAAACATGCGCAAAAATCCGTAAAAAAGTGTTTTATTCTGATGTGTATTGTGCGCGGAAGTGTAAGAACTAAAAATGTCTTCTTCTCAGTTTCCCTTCACATTCATATAGAAAGTAAACATTTCTGTCACTGTGATATAAGCAGAACACCATGTGCCGACATTACTATCGCGTTTGAGTTAATATTTGTATAAAAGACTTTGTTACTATTGTAATAAGGTCTTCGATTTGAAATCTTAACTGAACTTATAATAATATTTGACAACTTAGTGCGAGGCCACACGATGCAGTGCGGTGCCTGAGCGGTGCCGCTGCGTCATCCTACATACAAATCACTATACCATGTCAGACGACGCGTTAGGTCGCCGTGCGGCGCCGCACCGCAAGGCGCCATTCATTTATTACGTAAGACGATTTTCGCTAGTTTTTGACCCCCTCCCCCCCCCCTATTATAAGAAAAAATAAGAATAGGTCGACCCCCTCCCCCCTGTTTAATATTTATTACGTAAGAATCTAACGGCAAAAATGAATACATGTTTGGCTTTTTTTAATGTTTATTTTTCAAAGTAACAATTTTTAGAAATTATTTATTTGTCTTACAAAGGTACTAATAATTTTTATTTTTAGGTAGAATAAACTTTGATTTTAATAATTAATCTTTACCTACATAAGATTTTCAGTCCAGGGGCTCAAAACCCACTCAACCGACTCTTGCGCCGACAAGACTTCCTGGCATCGCCTTGAAAACATGGCTAAAGCTTTTTTTAAATATTTGAAATACGGCCATGAAGTTTTTACCCATACGCATCCGAGCGAACCTCGGTTGCCCGTGCTTTTTTAAAGTATAATTTCAAGTATGCGCACTTTTGTGATCTTACGTAAGAACTATCTAGACTCTCCCCTACCCCCTTGTAAGAAAAAATAAGACATGGTCGACCCCCCTCCCTCCCTAAATCGTCTTACGTAATAAATGAATGGCCCCCAAGCGCGCCGGACTAGGGACCTGAGAGACGAAGCGGGGAGGGGTAATGCGCCCGCAGCGTGACGCTGCGTGCGGTGTGGCGCCGTGTGACACCTTATACCTCGAATTCATTACGATGCGGTGCCGCACCGCACCGCACCACATCGTGTGGCCTCGCTCTTACACTTCAACCTTCTGGTCTGATTAGGTTTTACATGTGCATTTTATCTGGTCTGGTTTTACATGTGCATTTTATCACATAAGAAAGGGGTTGATTATAATTGCGAGAATAAGGGACATAAAGCAATTTATTTTTATGAGCATGAGCCTCTCATTATGGATATGCACACAAGAATGCGAATTGTACGATCCCCAACCTTGACAATGTAGAAAACGAACTTTTCCAGTTTGGGTGCTGTGGTACTGTCGTTGTTTCTAAATACCATAACACAAGTACTTTAACTACTAATATTAGTAATAATTGTTTTTTTATTTAATTATCTCTTAGTTTTTCCTTTTGTTTGTTTACTTTTCATACAACCTATTACTCAAATCAATAGTTAATGTAGTTCCTACACTGACATGTACAAGTATGAGGATCAAATTATATTAAGTTAAGGAAGAATGGCTTCCTCTGACACAGGAGAGCTATTTTGAAAACCAAATTTGTGAACATAAATAAACATTTACTATTATTATGTATGAATGCATAAAGCATTATGTGCATTTTATGCATATGGGTCTTTTTTAATTAGAAAGTCTGAATATGGTATATGGTGAATATATGAATTCTAACTTCATCTAAACAGATTAATCATAATTTATTTTTATATTAGTAACTACAACAAAAAGGGGTATAAAAATCCGTATTTTTTTGTTTTCGCTCTATGTTTATTATGAAAGAATAGCATTACTATGCTTGCCAGATGAAACTTATAGATTCTCTTTAGAAATTCACATAATTTACCATAACCGGACTTGAACATGGCATGATGGATATTGTGAAAATAAATTGTGTCACACTGAAGTGGTGTAACAATTTCGATTTAATATGTTACCATATGACATATTTGTGTAAGCAATATTGAAATAAGAATAAATGTATTGGCTATTTGCAATTTGACAGCAGGAAGTCAAAAGGAAATGAAAGGAATAACTTTATCGATAATATGATGTTTTAAATAGAAAGAGTTTAGTAAGATGAAATTGTGTTATTGTCTAATCTATGCAAAAAAGCAGAATCTCCGAGCTTCTAATGTTATTGCTATTTTTATTAGCGTTGTTGCTTCCAATGCACAGTTTGTATAGTTTCAGAAGAAGTAGCGAATATTGCAACGAATCAAACGCTTATAGCTAGTGTCCAACCGAAACATGTTTTTTTTGCCGAAACCGAAGGTTCTGTTTTGATTATAGTTTCGGTCGAGACCAAATCTATAAACGTGATTAAAGCGTAGAATAAATAGGATTTTATTATATAGAATATTATAGGATTCTACGTTTCACTTCTATCTAATCGAAATTTCAACATTATCATGTTGACACTGGGTCTAAATTAAACTACCCTAAAAATTGAAAATTTAATAATAACTGTAATACTGAGGCAGCGACCTGACAATTGTAACAATAATAATATTTCTTACTTTCACGCCAATTGGCCTAGCCCAAAGTAAGCACTGTAAGGCTTGTGTTATGGATAGTAGGGTAACGGAAAGACATACATATTAGCTACATATGTAAATATATATAAATACCCATGACTCGGGTACAAATCCTGTTCCCCATTCCCTTCCGGGACTCGAACCCAAGACCGCTGATGTGAAAGGCAGGATCGCTACCGTTGCACCAAACGGTCGTCAAAAATGGTTTAAAATGAAACAAGTTTATTAATAAAATATGTTATGATGTTTGTAAGTAATTAACAATTACTTACCATTATTATTTTTTATTGTAAATAGGTAAGCCCATGAACGCTTTCTCGCCTGATGAGTAAGCGATGATGCGATCTAGGATGTGACGCGCTTGCATAGAAGGTACCCATTCACTCGTGATTTGAAGACCTCTAAATTGTATGTGTCTAATTGTATGTAAATTGTATTGAAACAAAGACTCAGGCAAGGAGTTCCACTCTTTAGCGATACAGACTACGGATCATAAAATTGCAACTAAAATGCTTAGTGCGACTGTTTGGTAGGTATATCAACCATATAGTGGTGGCGCCTATTTGTACGTATGGTAGTCCAATGAAAAATCGGGGAAGGCGGAACAAGACTGTGCAATTCTGCTGCACACTCTTCGAAATGTATCCTTTAAAAGAAGGACAGGCTAACTATGTTCCGTCTATGCTCAAGACTTTTGAGCTTATTATAAAATGATCGTAATTGAGCCAAAGACGAGAACAGGGGGTCTAAAATAGTAACATTGTATGAAACATCTATAAAATGTTTCATTTGCAGATTTGTAGCAGAAACATTTTTTACACCCTAAAACGGTGAAATTAATATATGAAACATCTGCAATTCATTTGGTATCTGAAACATATTTAACGGCGATATTGATTGCTACACCTAAAAAATACAGTGATGAGCCAAATCGTAATTTTACGGTTTTAGTTGAACTTATATTTTCCATGAATATAGTGAAAAAAAAGTTTACTTAAATATTCTTTATTTTTTAAGTAGTGTATATTATTAAATAAAAATATTATAAAATGATTTATATGACTTTAAGTGAATATTTTCGTTATATGTCTTGATGTCTGCACTGGCAATATTGCGCGCGGCTGTCATCATGCTTGTCAATTATCAACGAGAACACAACTTTCAAAAAATTATTTATTAGTTTTGTTTAAATGTCGGTGAAGATTTTCAAGAATTGAAGAGTTTATTTTCTTTCTTTATTGTGTGTTATAAGTGGTTTAAATAAAAACCAACTTTTCTTCATATCGGAATAACTACAAAATAAACATTTACAAAATGTTTACAACAATGCTTATGTCTACAACAATTCGCTGGTTTGCGAGAATATCGACGGAACTCAAAATTCTGTCAAATTGAACTAAATATGCCAAACGGTCTTAAATCTTTGATATATTATTATGAAGCCAGAAGAATATATCGCTGGTGGAGATGCAACGAGCTACTGCAGATGCCGAATTCACTAGTGCTTTGTAAGTTATCGGCCAGAGTTTGGCGCGGCTAAGAGATATAGCGAAGGCAAATGCAGATATACCTCGTGCCTTCCATGTGATAAGGCAAAATTGGCACGGCTATCAGACATAGCTGTAAGATTCCTGCATCATAACAACAACATTATATTCTAAGAAATTAGTCATTTAAGTATGATTAGATATGAACGTAATTAGAGAAGTATTTTAAAAATTTTAACTGAAATTAAGTATTGTATAATGTTTTGATAAGAATGAATACCATAATATATACATAACACAAAATAAAAAAAAGGATCTCTCCTAGATAATATTTTGATATATTTATAATAAGCTGCAAATAAATATTTTAAGACAAAAGTTTACATTCTATTATTTATTATATTTCGTTCTTGCCTGTTCTGAGGGAAATGTATAAACTTTCCTCTAAAATGCTCATTATTTAGGGCCAGTGTCACAGAGCGAATACCAACTACTTAATGATATACCTCATATCTTATCATATATAAGACCAATACATATAATTTTATACTAATTTGGAAACAATTGATATTCCTTTCCTAACGACGACTGTTTGGTGCAACGGTAGCGACCCTGCCTTTCGCACCGACGGTCCTGGGTTCGAATCCCGGTAGGGGCAGATGTTTATATGATGAATACGAGCATTTGTACATGAGGCATGGGTGTTTATATACATTTCTATGAATATCTCATATCAATGTATCATATATGTATGTCTATTCGTTTCCCTAGTATCCATAACACAAGCCTTACAGTGCTTACTTTGGGCTAGGCTAATTGGTGTGAATGTAGGAAATATTTATTTATTTATTTATTCTTTATTGGACATAATAAAGGGCTCCAATTCTTTTATTAAATCTAGAGCCAAACACTTATTAAGTCTATAAAGACCAATGAACTCGGAGTCGGGCATTTCAAAAGCCAACTACAAATTCCTAAGACCAGCGTTACGTCTTCTATATATAAGAGCTTCCTCTTGACGAGCATGTTCTAAAAAATTTTCGTAAAGTCCCAAGTCTGCCATTATTTAAAAACATGCCATTTTTCACTACACAGGCGACAAAAATGATTTAAATAAAAAATATGAGAGCAAAATGCTGGTCAAATAGTAACATCTAACAATTCTTCAATTTGACATAAATGGCAATTCATATAAGTGTACCATATTACGCATTCCCATACAAAACTGTCACTTTAGATTAATTGCAGTTTATGTTTCATTTTATGATTGGTCAAATAACTTACCATTTTAAGATTTCGCAAATGAAACATATTATGGACGGAATATGAAACATACAATGTTACTATTTTAGACCCCCAGTACTCCATACACGATCGAACTTGCGCTTGCTAAAGATTGAGCAACTTTTCCGGCGAGAAGTATCTTCTCACGTTCGCTATAAGACCAAGTTTTTTGAAGCTAATTGGGCTTTCCTTTCAATGAAAGGGCCAAAATTGAGAGTTGTCACAAGCGTCACTTCACTGAGCAAAGTGATTCAGCGGCCGGCGGTGTAAGGCAAGAGGCGCCACATTGCCAACTGTGCTGAACGTACCTGACGTTAGCCGAACGGGACCCGAAAGTACGATATTGTAAGTTTCGGCGCAGTCGAAAGGTTTGGATTTTTGGCCGAAACATGATTTTTAGGCCGAAACAGAAACTTCGGTTGGATATAGTTAAAACAGATACAAGATAAGCATTTGTATGAGTAGAACAGCAATACAGCTCACTGCCAAAGTTATATTAGCTATCATTTAAATTCAACTAAACTGTGTGTCTCTTTCTCATTATTTGAAGAAAACTAAATGCGAAGTCTATGATTTGATTTTAGCTTTTTTTTTTGTAAAAACCTATAACATTTTTCTTAAAGAACTAATTGGTATATAACAAAGTAAAATATTGTAATCGGTTCCCATCTCTATGCGCAAATGGTGACTGCAGGTAGTCACCATACACTACCAAGACCACAAAAAGAGCAGCAGTATTTTATGGAACAATGTCCTTTACTGTGATATCCAACATACCTGCTAAGGTTATGTCAAATAGCCGCCTTTTTTATGAATGCTGACATCCAACAAAGGACTACTTTTGCCTGACATGATGATTATGAAAATGCAGGACTCATCAATTAAATTGACAAGAATTCATTCCATGTATGATAAAACTAGCAAGAACTTCTACTTTTCTAAAAAACCTTTGTTAGTGATGATTCTACTTTAATTCTTAGGTCTGTAAAAGTTTGATTATGGATTGTAGTCCACATTCAAAGGAGAATTTGAAATTAATAATGTCTTGCAATATTTTTTATCAGATGCTTGTTTTTGCAAGATCCCAAAGCTATTTCCCTAGAGTTAGAAAATAGTATCATATGCATATTACCTACCTACTTACTTGAGAAGGTGAATTAGTTATTAGTTTTCGGATAAAGTATTCTTTTAAATGTCTTGTGTGATTTATTAAGTTAAAATTAAGGCTAATTATTGATCATGATTCAGACAAAAGCTGCTGCCTTTTTTGTGATTTACAGGAAAAGTGTGACAGGTGATTACAGGAAAAGTGTGACCTCCAGTATCATAAGTCCCATTTTGGTACTAATCTTCTATACCAGTGATCACACTGCAGGGCTAATTATTGTTAAGAAAAAAAATTAGACAAGTGTTGTAGTTCAAAGATGAAACCCTATGGCATGTAATTATTCTTTTTTCTTTCAGCAACTCTAGATTTAATAAGTAAGGAAATGTATTTAAGTATCCATCTAAACAGGTATTCTAAAATAGAAATTTAATTTTAATATTCTCTAGTAAGTAAGGAAATGTATGTAAGTATCCATCTAAACCGGTATTCTAAAATGGAAATTTAATTTTAATATTCTCTAAACCCCAGATAAAAAATTTACTATTTGCTTCATAACCATAAACAAAAGGCTCTGCTCACCCATAATTTCAATAATTAATATAATCTTCTTCAAGAAATCACCAATATTGATAAGGGCAAATAGTTAAATGGCTGGGAACTTCACATGTTTTGTATATTACTGACTAGCATAAATTACTATGCAAGAAACTCAAGCTTTATTACCTCATCTCGCCAACCTTTAAGGGCACATATTTCATTGTCTTTTCTGAGATGTTCAAGAGCTTCAGCAACTTTTGTTGTCCTATCTCTATAGTCTCTAAAAGCTGGATTTAATTCAACATATTGTTCTGAGAATCTAAAAACCTGTAAAAAGCATAAATTATTATTTTTAAACTTCACTTTTTATACAATAACTTATAATACGCAAATTGATTTACATACCTCAGGGAACCTTTGAAGATATTTCATAACATTAGGCCTTATTAATCCTACTTGATGACCGGCAACAATGAATGGTTTACAAGAGCCTTGGTGCAAACCTTAAATTAGAAAAAATCGTGATAATAAAAATTATGTCAAATCATAACATACAAAATTCTAAGATTCAATTTACCTGATAAATAAAAACAGTTAAATTTCCTAGCTAATTTCAAAAGATCCGAAGATGAACTTTGTATAACCGAATTCATTTCTTTCATTGTATTACTCCATACACCAAAACAACTTATTTTTCGTTTTGAAATGGCAAACAAACAAAAACAATTCAAGGAAAACACGACGTTTTAGCCAATGCGACAAGCCAAAGTCAAATTGAAAAGATAAACTAAAAATTTCGTCCCAAATTCTTAAAATCGGTCGCTACTATACTTCTACCATTCACTGGATTTTTAGCACGCAAATAAAATAACTGAGCTTTGCTTTCGAAAATCGCTTTGATTTCCTCCCGAAAAATAATTGTCTATCTGTAGGTTCTCTGACTTTTCACTTTTTTTCAGCGTTTTCATGTTTCCATCTCATAATTTGTATTATAAGCACACACAGATTACTGTATGTGTCCAGGGCGAGAATAGGGATGGCAATCTGAAATCGATTAATCGAAGAATTTTTGAAGTTCAATATATATTCGATATAGATTTTTTTTATTCCATATGCAGTTCTGAATCGATCCAGTGAATCGATATTTCACCCTTGAAAATCACCATTCGATTATTTTTTGTTTTGGTAAAAAACAAAAAAATAATTACAATTACTTAAATGTACATATATGTATGTTATCGGTTAAAGGGTTACCAGATATGTTGTTAGTTAAAGGGTTGATAACTTAAAAACTTGCGAGATGGCTGTATGGCTGACCTTCACTCAATAGCCATGATGTATATGAGTATCAGGGGATAATCTGTTCCTTCTGAGCGCCTTACATTGCAAGTGATGAGCGGAACCGCTTGGATTTGGATTCAGCAGCTAACGATTTAGATCAATTTAAAAATCAATCTTTTCCGGGAAGAACTACCATACTTAGGCGAGGTTAAATGACAAATTAATTAACAAGTTAATGGTTAGTTATAAAAAAAGGGTTAAAATTGTTTTTTTTTTTTTTTTTTTTTTTTTTTTTTTTTTTTTTTTTTTTTTTTGCCTGTAAAGTCGGTTTTACGGGCGAAGATTTTACGTGACAACGTCTTTTTCTCGGTAGAATATTTATTGATATGAATATAATTAAATTGCACAATGCGCGCAGCAGACCGATCATAGTTGAGTGGGAGAGAGACGCAAGGCATTCGGCGGGCCTCTCTCTCGTTCGGTGACTCATCGTAACGTTACCGAGCGTTACACTTTTTCATAAGTGACTCCCAGCCGCAACCTAATTTAAGACGTTGTCACGTCAAAATAACGTGTTAAATTATGAATGAACCTAGTAGATTAATTCATTAGAAAAATATATGGTCCAATACGCAACATGGTCAAAGTCGAAGATATAATCTATAGTCCGTTTTTTTTAGCATTAGAAAGAACAAAATTTGGGTACTTTATTGTACACATATAATGTAACAAGCAAAACGTAACATCGTGAAAAGTTTACACTAAAAAGTACCTTAAGAAGCAGATGTTACAAACTTGTGGAACGAAACGTTGGTCATTTTGATACGACAAAATTAAAAAGTACTAGCAGATGTTGTAATAGGTACCATATTAGGTGATTTTTAAAATGGTTGCTTAACATGGCCGCCATTTGCAATAACAGCGGCAAATGTCAACGTCTGCATTTATCTGTTTTAACTATTTTCTTTGGTTTATTGTTAAGTTTCTATTGTTTTTGATGAAGTTTTTTGTTAAAAGTTTTTGTTGTTATTGACGTGACAACGTCTTATAAATTGGTTTGCCGGGTGACACTTCAAGAAACTGCGTTACGCTCCGCTCACGTTATGCGCTTACAATGAGAGCGAGTGAGAGGCACGCGTCCCTTCCACTCGGGCATGGTTAGCCCGCCTAAGAGCGAGAGAGACAGACATAAAAAGTGGAAGGGACGCGTGCCTATAAATTAATGTTTTAAATATAATTCTTTGTATAAATAAATGTTTTAAATTGTTACTATTATTTCATCCTTCTTCCTACTATACGAATGAATATTCACATTAAAATTATTTTACCACTCAAAGTCGTTGTCACGTAAAACTTTCGCCCGTATACCGACTTTACAGGCAACCAACCAGTTTTTTTGTTATTTAATCTGTTCAACAATGGACGAACCTAAAGCCGGTCAAAGTGGACTACAGCACAAGGTTAGCCACCACTGCTTCTTTGTTTACATAATTTCTAATGCTAAAAAAAATGGACTATAGTAAATGTGGAGTTTTATTACGTTACAATATGGATTTGGATATATATGTCGATATTCTGGAACACCCATAAATATGGGCGTGCCACAGGGTTGACATTGGGTCCATTACTCTTTCTTATTTACATTAATGACCTCCCTTATTTTACAAAGAACTTTTGTGAGACAGTATTCTTTTGTTGATAATACCTTTTGAGTTATTAAACTCACAGAAGCAATATATGCTCTGACATGTAAACGATACTCTTTACAAGGTAGTACACTGGTTTACTGGTAATGATTTAAAGTTCAACTCGAAAAAAACCAAATGTGTAAAGTTCTCCATATGTAAGACAGGTGAATACGCCACGTGAAAGGCGAAGCAGTAGAAATAGTATCATGAAATCCACAAAATTCTTGGGTATTACTTTAGATGCGAGATCGCAGCGGGATCCCCATATTATTGCCTGCATTAAGAAAATATTTCTCATATCTGATGTTGAAACAGCGAGAACGGTTTACTTCAGCTTCTTTCATAGCGTAATCTGTTACCGATTATTGCAGTGGGTGTCAGCACTTAATTTTAATAACATATTTTTTCTTCAAAAAAAGAGCAGTGAGTGCTATTTCTAATTTAAGGTCTAGACCTTAAAAACCTAGAAGAGAATCTCTAGAGATTCTCTTCTAGGAATTATTGAAGGAAATTAATATACTTTCAGTATCTTCCCAGTAAATATATAAAATTTTATGTATGTAAAAAAATATTGTAATAGTTTTTCTAAAAATTGTAATATCCATTCGGTCCACTATATTTCTATAAAAACAACTTGCTGTTTCATATTCCTAATTGATATTTTGTAAAGTAATTTCTCTAATTTATTTTTACATGCTCTAGAAAAGTTTCCTTAATTAAAAAACTGTAACTCATTAAAGAAAGAAAAAAAGAGCCCTTGCTGAGTTCTTCTTGGAACACGGTCTCCCTTAGTAGGACTTACGAAGCCATGGCGTAGTTGTTCACTTTCAATACATGCATTGTAAATGCTCATATTGAATAAATCATTTTATGTTAACTTATCTTTATCTATGTGTTGAAACTTTGTGGCACTTATGTTATTATAGAATTTGGAATAGATGGTGATTTTTACTAAGAAATATCCGTTCATCAGACGTTATTGTCACTTGGAAGCGACAGTAGTGACGGAGGTATTTTAACTTTATGTATTATTAAAAATAACACTACCATTATCGAAGAGCTTTAACAGTGCGTATCATATAAACCCTATTGATGCACGCCTAGATTCACCCGTTAATTAATCAATCAATATTTTTTACGATTCTTATATATTTTGTAATATATATATATATATAAAGGGCCATATAACAGTATAAGAGTACTTTTCGATATAAACTTTTATCGTGAAAATGTTACTTTTTGAGCTGTCTTGTATATAACGATAAAAATATATCGATATATCAATATATCGGTATAATTTGCCAAAGAATTTTACCTTTTTAAAATAAAAGTGTATTTAACTCAATATTATCAATAGTAATTTTTATACAAAATATACAATATTTAAATGTACAAAAATCTCAATAAAAATGAAGGGTTTTTAATTAATATTTTATTTTACGTTTATCTGGCTACTTACAAATAAATCAAAGACTGAAAATACAAACATAAAAGTATTACATTTAAAAAACTCCTGTAAGGTACTGTTTTAATTTTATACTATGTTCAATCGATATACTCGTGAAATGAACGATCAATTTAGGTTACTTCACTAAAATTAAGAAAGAATGATTAGAAACGTAATTGTTTTTACGAAATTTCGGAGCATAACGAAATAAAATTTAACTTGAAATATTACTCAAGAAAAAGTATTTTTATTCATATTGTGATGTACACATATTATTTAACATGCTAAAATAACACTGTGTTTGTAGTATTAAAAAATGAAATAGTGTATTTTTTATTTTTTGGTTGCGTCTTTGTATGCGTATCAGTAACAATATATTGGCATATTTATTTGTGTTCTTCTTGTGTTTCGTGTTTGGTTGTCATAGACAATAAGTAACCAAAACATAGGAGTGGCTTAGAAAAAAATGGCGAAAAATAGCATACATTGCTGTGTGTGTACCTACAAATATGAGATAATATTAGTGATCACAAATACTAATGCAAAGACAATAACTTTGTAAGGTACTAAAAGTTAAAATTTCAACCCACATATTTCATGGCCCAATTTTTTTCGTTCGTTCTTATACGGTTTTGTATTCTATTTAAATAAGTAAAAGTAATATATCGATTTTTATACAACTTTCGATATTATATATTTTGTATCGATTTATCGGATCACAATATATCAGCTAAAAATATCTATACATCGATATATCGATACTTTTTCAACAAGCCTACCATCTGGCAACACTGAAGCCTAGCGTAACTAGGGATATGGTATCGAAACCAAAGTATCGATACTATACTCATGAGTACAATAGCAAGAAAGGTAATCGATACCGGTATCGTACTTGCATCAAAAGTATCGAGTTACTCAGGTATCGAGTACTTTTTGTTTGACATTTACCGACTTCAAAAAGTAAACTACAAAGCAAAAATAAATCTACTTCGCACAAAGTAATACGTATTTTTATTTCATTAAATAGAAATGATTAAATAATTATTTTATAATTTTGAAGTCGCTGCCAAGTAAAACAATAACTGTGTATAGATATTATCCATCTTACTAGTTACTAGTAGTTACTAAGCCAGTACTTAGGTACATAATATTTAAAAAGTTAATTTGATAGTTAGTAGGTACCGATTCATATATTTTTTTAATACTGTTACTATTTTGTAATTGCTTTGATATATTTAATAATATTGTGTGTACTTATTAATTTGATGTTGTAGTAGGGTTGTTGTAGTATTTACTTGGCACCGACCTTAAAATTATAAAAAAAATATTTAATCATTTCTATTATTAAAATAAAACTATGTATAGCTTAGTTCCGCAAAACTCAAGCAGCGTGCACCGAGCAAATAAATGCAGAAACCGCAGACACCGTCACCTTCACCAACTACTCTACACGTGTTTCGCCTCCACACGGAGCATCATCAGGGGCTGTTAGACCGTGCAATAACGAGCACTACTACACTTAGTGGTCTTAGTGCACTTAGTGGTCGTTATTGCACGGTTTTACAGCTCCTGATGATGCTCCGTGTGGGGGCGAAACACGTGTAGAATAGATTTACTATATATCCGTATAAAGAATAAATAATATATCAAAAACCATTAAATAAACTGTTTAACCAATGGCAATGGTAAAATAATGATAATTTATATCATAGACAAAGAAAACGAATACCGTTAACAGTTAACCTCAAATCAATAAACGCACTTAAAATGCGTCATCACTTTGGTCAAAACTTCCCGGAGACTGCCATGCTAGCGACCCGAGATATTTTGCCCGATAGTGGAATACTCCTCCACATTACATTAAGACTGGCGGCTGTTTTATCCACTATCATGCATCCTGTCCATAAACGGCAGTCGGGGATAACTAGATTTAAAAGGTGCCTCGGAAGCTACACGAAACTTGTAGAACCGACTTACTATCGTAGCGGCTTCTGGTATTGCAATCCTTTACCTCCCGTGCATCACTGGGGCCTTCTTCATATCATTTGGGATGTCCCCAAAAGATTTTATAATTAAAGTTTACATAAAAACCACAAGCAATGATTATTATTTGACTAATAAGAACATAAAAAGTATCGAGTACCATGAAAAGTATCGATTCTGACTCAGTATCGTAACCAAAGCATCGAGTATACTCAGGTATCGATACTTTTTGCGGATCCCTAAGCGTACATCGCTATCGCTATCTATAATGTCTGTTATGGGAGGGTTTAATAATTTTTTTAAAATTACTTCTATATCTCTGAATGTTTATACTATAAGATATTTAAATAATAATGTAGCTAGTATTACCAAAATTCATAGGGAAGTATATACGAGGATGTATCCCACAAAGGTGGTATTAGCTGATGGTTCTTCGATTGATATCAGATATCATGAACCCAGAAAAATTATAAAGGTGAGTAATGTCTGGAAGTAAGCTTGGAACTAAGTACCTACTCGAACGGTACCGATCCTAATGAGTATATTGTAGTAATAGTTATATCTTGACGCCCATTCATCTACTTAACCTAACCTGTTTGTTTAACACAGCAAAAACTAGATGAATTAACTACCTAGATACATTTGTTTTTATGACGATACAGTTTTCGATTTTACTGCCTTTTTTACAATAAGATCAGGGATGCTTATCAAGACTTTTATTAATCCGCCATCGGTGACCTATATTTCCGTGACCTATAAGGGAACCTGTGACCTATAAGACCAGTGTTTTACAAAAACATGAATATTTTTCCTATTTAGTGTGATTTGTGCTACGAGTCCGTGTAGCTGCCGGTTAAAATTTCCAATATGGACCGTCGATATATGAGGTTTGAGGGGTGGGAGGGGGGGGGGGGTTGGGCTACCCCCCGTGCCATCCCCACCCTGCGGAGCCCCATGGTTATGGAGATATTCATGGTTAAAGTTGTAAGGTTACAATAGCGCTATTTAGTTTTAACCGTACCTAAACCAATAACTATAGGACCGATTCGGTTCTGGCACTTCGCAGGCCGCTGCCGCGGCACGCTCGCTTCGCTCGCTCGGCTCGTGCGTTGTAGTCACAGTTCTAACCTAACCTAACCAAACCAATATTAATGTATATAATACTGATTATTATTATATACATTATATTATGTATACATACACAATACTACAATAACCATGGGGCTCCGCAGGGTGGGATGGCACGGGGGGTAGCCCAACTCTCACCCCTCAAACCTCATATATCGACGGTCCATATTGGAAATTTTAGCCTAGCTGCCTGATTGGGAATTGCTCTTTGACAATCAGCGGTATAAAAATGTGGAGGCTTATATTCCGTAGTTTCAGTGATACTCGGTTGTTAATGATCGTGAGTCACTGATTATTAATTTTATAATTTGCCATTTTAGTCCATAAATTTTCTTATTCTTAATTTTTTCCTAATTGTTCTTTATGTCTTGCCATCACTATTCATCATAAGGACTTTGTTAGCTTGATTTTATTGTTAAAAAAATTTCAATAATATTTTAAATTACATGTATAAAAAGGAAGCTTTTTAATGGCTTGCATGTTATTTATCTTTGCTAGTAATAGTGATTTTAGATCAGCAAAATGGTTTGTTAGATTAAGATAAATTTGGTTTAAAAATCCTGGTCTGTGAGACCGGGGTTACCAACTATGAAAGTTGATTTCACATGACCACTGGCGGGTTAATAGGATAGTTAAAATTTTCCAATTCATTTTACAATCATAAAAAGTCTGTTTTATGATACACATTGTGTAGTCTTAACAGCCTAATGTCGTCCACTTTCTAGACAAAAGCCTCTTCCAAGGATCTGGACCTACTACATATGAATCATTGATTTATATAATCAATGAATATTTATCATCACATTGATGTGAAGTGGTGGTGCCCTGAAAAAACCATATTTGTTTGTAAAATGGTGCCATATACCTAAGAATCAAACATAATTTGTTTAAGTTATAGCTCTTGAATAATTATTCAATCTTTTTTATTAGAAAAAACAAGTACTGATAAGAAATGAGTATCCTCACTGATAAATTGTAATGGAATGTGTCACTAAAGCACAATGAAGACCCTCTGACACTCAGTTGTAGGATAACCCATTCTAACCCAGTATATGTAAAAAATGTAACTTCAAATGGTTTATGTTGTTGATTCCCTTAAGGATGTATAAATATTTTTCTAGTGCCATATTTAAAAAAAACTTTCATGCAATAACTTAAGTTTATTTTTTTCTTATACAATAGTTCTTGTATTAACAAAAGAGCCAAACCACATATTTTGACTAAGGTGAAATGTGTGAAGTTAAGGCTTGTAGAATTAGGGTATGTTAATTTTACATGAATTTTCATGTAGTGGGATTTATTTTACAGGTACTACATTATTAGGATATTAATTAAAAATTAGTTCATAATTTTAACTATTTTTTTCAACAGTAGTTTATTGGGCCTTTATAACATTAAGTATTTGCTTATCAAATAATAAGAAAATATCCCAAATTGGCCAAGACAGACTCAATAAATTAGAAAAAAAAAATAATTATATTGATCATTAATGCATACATTGTTTTAAATATTTTAGCTGCCTTTAGATTTATCACAATTATCTGAAGAAGAAAGAAAAATGAGATTAGAAAAGAGAAAACCAAAGAAAAAAGTAAAGATAACTGATGATTTGGAAGATAGCTATAATGCTAAAAAATATTTAAAGTATTTGAAGAAATAATTGAAAACCTGTTATTTAGTTATTAATTAAAATAAAACAATAGATGTTGATGTTGAAGTTTAATTACAACTATTTTATCAATACATATTTAGTACTCTTTTCAGAAGGTATACCTACTCTAGTCTTTGATTATAAATATGTTTATAATCAAAGACTCTAGTGCTAATTTAATAAGCTCTCGTAAAGAGTTATGGAAGTGGTATACTTCCCGGCATTAAAGTTGAACATGATTTTGAAATCACGTGACAAGCGAAGTAGTGAATAATGTACCTAATCTTGCTACTGCGCAAGTCACGTGATTTCAAAATCATTTTCTCAAAATCTCTTAAGGGGTTTGAAGGTTTTGGCCCTAACATCAGCCGCCATTTTGATTTTTTTTCAAAATGGCGGTGCACAATAAATGTCTTGTATTTGGATAGGGGACACTTATACAAGCATAAAATGTTATATAACATAACATCATAAAGCGTCACGTTTCTGAGTTATTCAAAGATAAAAATGACAGTTATAACGAATTTAATTATTTATTTTGTAGTTATTTTATGTTGTTTAAGTTTACTTTTAAACTGAATCAGACAAAGAAAGAAAACAAATATTTTAATACTAATAATAGATTTTCTTCCTTAATCAGATATAAATGTGTTTAATTATAATGATTTGTTATGTTACCTATACTTTTATTTTGGTGTATGACGATTTAGGATATCATGTTATATAAAATTTTTTGTTTGTATAAGTGTCCTCCATCTAAAAATATAACTTTCGTTGTGCACCGCGATTTAAAAAAAAATTAAAATGGCGGCCGATGTTTAGGGCCACCCTCCATACAAAAATCTTCAAACCCCTTTGTAAAAACAAATAGTATATAAGTAAGTCATAGTTGAAAGTTTGGTTTCTCATTCTTAGGGGGAGGTTACACGTTCAGTATTTTATCAGTTCGATATTGATTGACACCAGACATTGTGTAACACACAGTGACAAAAGGGGTTTGAAGGTTTTGGCCTTAACATCAGCCGCCATTTTGATTTTTTTTTTTTCAAAATCGCGGTGCACTATAAATGTCATATATTCGGATAGGGGACACTTATACAGTTGTTATAACGAATTTATATATTTATTTTGTAGTTATTTCATGCTGTTTAAGTTTTTACTTTTAATCTGAATTAATAATAATTCTAATAATTGATTTTGTTCATTAATAACTTTTTAATACAATTCAGTATAGGAATCAGATAAAAATGTGTTAAATTATAATGATTAGTTTGTAGGTTAACATAAAAATGATTGAAAACGATAGCATACAATATAAGATTTATTAATTATATTCGGCATAAATAATATCATCCAAGAAGGCAGCAGGAAGCTGAATAGGATATTCTTGGTGTCGTGCCCATGCCATGTCCCATATAATACTATCTCTATCGCTCATAACTAAGGGACCGTCCATTAATCACGTGATGTTTTTTTTGCCAATTTGTAACCCCCCCTTGGTGATACATGGTGAGGTTTCAGACTACCCCCCGCCCCCCCACTATATCACGTGTATTTTTTAGTACCTACAACTCAGAGTAAACAGGACTGGAGTAGCCATTAGTCAATATCTCGTACATATTTTTCTGCCATTTTTTGCGGGGGGTGAGGTTACTACTACATTCAATGCCAGCACACAGGAACAAAAACTCTTTGCGTGTTTACAAACGCACACATGCATAATACGACAAACATATTTAAAATACACGCACACGTGCTTAAAATAGTGTGTTAACGTTCTATTCAAACACACGAATGTCATTGTGTGAGAAGTGACATGACATAGCACGAGAATATCGATATCGATAAATCAGTTTCGTTCAATGAATGAATTTATTAACTTTGCGTTAGTATTCCTAAAAATACAAATTGAAACTTGATAGTTTATTGCATTTAAAAGATATTTACAATAGGTGTTATTATATATATAGAATTCACTGTGGACCCTTTTGCGTTTACCCATAATGGAAAGGAGGAACTCTGAAACATTATTTTTAACAAAGCGATAGTGAATATAGTTATATTTCTCAGATTTTTACTTTGACCGATTGATTATTTGTATTTTTTTGCGATTTGCTTACATCACTTTTTGCAGGTATTTCCTTTTCAACTTATTTTTTAACCTAAAATTAATACATTTAAATGTAATAAACTAAAACTGTTATAATATTACATGTTAATATCTATTTGAAGCATAAATAGTTATATAATAAACTAAGAGGATCATTCAAGAATAACGTTGGCACAGCATGGGCAACTAATCTTCTTCTATTGTTAGATAATTTTTGAAACTGAGACGGCTCAATATGTATGGAACATATAGTACTTGTTCTTGAAGATGCCCAAGATGCCCTATTACCTATTACAAGCATGAATCCATTTTTTTCGTATGCTGTATTCTTTAGGAAAACTGAATATGAAAAATTAGATGTTTCCGGGCATATCAAAGCTTAAAGTATAAATACCAACAATTAGTATACCGCCTAGGGGCAGAGTATATTTGCCTGAACTACACATACCGATCATTTCTAATTTTAATACTGCAATACTATCTTCCAATAGCTTTCATTTATGTATAAATGACTTTTGGTACCACATACCTTACTCCTAGTATCTTGAAGTATTGCAGTTGGACAAGCCGGTTTTTAAAAGGAGCTATAAATGCTACAATATTAATAAAAAACTTAACTTAAATGTTGACGATGACATTTAGCTATTACCATACTAAAATGTCATCAAAATCCGTCGCGTAGTTTTTGGGTGATGCGTGCTCAAACATACATACAGACAGACAAAATGTTCAAAAATTAGTGATTTCGCTTCCTCTACTCTCATTACTAGCCATTTGGTTTAAGGTGGACTTGACCTGTTTTATTTTCGTATGTATAATATCGCAGGTAAATAGTATAATTCCGCACTTTACATACGGCGTCATCAGTTCAAAATCACATACCTTATTCTTATTTGAAATCATCATTAATACCTGGTAATAATTACTGAAACAAACTGTAATTTATCTAAGCTATGTTTTATTATCGTTAAGAAAAAGAACTAAGAAAAGGGTATGTGTTTTTTAAACTGATGACGCCGAATGTAAACTGCGGAATTATACAATTTCCCTGCGACATACAGATTTAAATTAAAAATACATATTTCCAATTTAAGTATGATACTTGCATTCATTCATTCATTACTCACTCGTAAAATCACAATATCGATGAAGTTGACATCACTATTGTGCAAATTAATATTGTACAAATTAATAAGGGTTGCTGATTACAAAATAAAAAACAATTTGTCCTGTGGCTCGAAAAAAAATTTTGGTTTGTCGGAAATGATCGGGTGTGCTGGTTAGACGATGGTACCCTTTTAACCGTGTCTTTTTTATGAAGTCAGGGACACTGGAAGTATATACAGCATTAGTACTCTTAATGTTTATGAGCGCCGCCCAGCATGAATAAAAGGACAAATAGTTTGATTATTATTTTAATTAATTATTTTATTTATTATTTAATATTTCCATGTTGTGTGGCAAAGAATAGGCTTCAAGCAGCCGCAAAAGTGTAGGTATGTACTTAATACTAAACTAAAAATAAACACGCAACGTACATTGTTAAAACGAAATTATAATTGGTAATTAATTAATACAAAATTACAGTTATTTATTACCAACAAACTTTTTCTAATTTTTGTCTTAATTAATTGAAATGCGATAATGGTCAACCCTAGGTAGTCTCGTGGGGAGTGCAGCCGTGACGTCATCAAACGAACTTTGAGCGCGAAAATTGAAATTGTAGTCTGCTAAAACATGAAATTATGAATTAAATAATAATCAAAACCTAAAAATTATGCTTACAAATGAAAGGTGACACCATCTTTTTGCATACTAGATATTTTCGAATTTTTTTTACAGTAGAAAACAGCACAGGCAGGCATTTTCGTGGGAGCTCTGCACGGTAAGACGTTCTGATTATTGTGGTTTTAAAATGGCGGCTAGTTTTATATAACGCACAGGATTCCGACGCTTGTGCATTTGGCAGAGGGGTAATGTTAGGCAAAGGCTACTCCAGTCCTGTTTACTCTGAGACCTACAAAGAATCTTATTTTTTTTTAATATTTTTAAAATACAGGTATAAGTATCATCTCATTTCATTATAGAAAATTAAAGACTACAATAATAACGTTTAGAGGTAGATAGAGAAGTTGCAGGTTTTGGGGTGGGTGGGATCTACCTCCTAGCGGTCCACCCCGGGTAACGGCATCACGCACCAACTCGGCCCGTGGTGACGGCTGATGATCCCAGCAGCAGTTGTAGGCTCCGTAAGGGGACGTCTGGCTTGCGACCACCATCCTGCCGAAATCCGTCGCCAAGCAGCTCTGCTGCGTTCCGTTGGAGGGCGGGAGTACCAGTGCCAATGGGGGTTGGTAATAAGTCAGTCGCGCAACTTAAGACCGGTCTTGGTATCTTGGCAATGCTGTACCAGGTAACTCATTCTGGAGGGTAACGGAATCCGATTCACGGTTTAGCCATTGGCCGACCGCAGTTAGTGAGGGCCCAACTAGCGCGTCAGCCACGCGTGAAAGGCTGCCCCGCCAACTTGCGTAAAATCCCAAAATGCTCCACCGTGCCAGTTGGCGACTGGATGGGAGGACCATTTCGCGGAGATTCGGGCAGTCTCCAGGTGAGTTCCATTCTGTGGTTAGCTTAGCCTAAGAGTAAGACTGGGAGAGAAGCGTGCCCTCAGCGCTTAATCTTACTCAGCTGGCGGACCAAGCGACGCAAATTCCAGATATTGCTGGCCACCCAATTGTCTTGACTTACTGCTGACAACTGATCCACACACATACGGTATCGGTCTCAGCTCCACTGAGGTCCGTCCGACCATTGTTGGATGAAATCCGTATCGATCTGCTCTCCTCCGCAGCATAGCCCCAGCGGCATGAGGCGGGTATGGCGTTACCAGTCAGTAAATTGGGACGAGATGCGTATTTTATTTGCATCTTATCCCTGGCGGCAAACTTGCTTCTCTTCGAGCGACCCATCGTGCACCGCTGATGCGATTGCAGACGTAATTCGGCAGGGAATGGAGTATTTTATTCCATTCTCCGAGATCCCGGTCGGTTACAAGTCCCGGCCTTGGTATAATGCGGCCTGTGCTCGTGCTGAGGCCCGAAAACAGTCTGCTTACCAGGCTTGGGTGCATATCCGCGATCGCAAGGTCCGCGCACGGAGAATCCGATTGAAGAAGAGAGCCTATAATGCGGCCGCCAAGTCATGCAAAAGGGTCATTCTTAAAGCAAGATTCGACCACATCAGCCGAATAGGGACGAAACTGTCATCCTACCCGAATGGAAGTAAACAGTTCAGTCCCTTTCGAAGTCAGTCGAAGTGAATTTCTGTCGTCCTATGTTACCACCATTGCTGAAACCTGACGGGTCACTGGCTCATTATGCAACTGAAAAAGCAAGTTTATTTGCCTCTCTGATTGCAAGCAGTTCCCGTCTAGACACCGGCTCTCAATAACCACCAAACATACCTCGATGTGATTCTTCAATGTCGGAGATCACAATTCACAATAAGCAGGTCCGTAGAGTCTTACTTGGTCTGGACGTAAATAAGGCCAGTGGTCCTGATGGTATACCAGCAAGAGTACTGAGGTATTGTGCACCCGAGTTGTCTCCTGTGCTAACACGCTTGTATCGCCTCTCTCTCAAAATAAGAACCGTACCAAAATCCTGGAAGCTTGCCAATGTGCAGCCAGTACCCAAAAAGGGTTGTCGTGCCGACCCATGCAATTACCGACCGATCGCCATCACTTCCATACTATGTAAAGTAATGGAAAAAGTGCTGAACAGTAAGTTGTTCTCGTACCTAGAAAACAATGATCTTCTCAGTGAAGGTCAATATGGCTTTCGCCGTGGACGTTCAACTGGGGATCTTCTAGTTTATGTGACGCACTGCTGGGAGAGGCCCTCGGGTTTGGCACGCTAGTCTGCTGCGCAAACTTCCTGCGTATGGTATCCCAACTGACTTCTGTAATTGGATAGCCGATTTCCTGACAGAACGGTCGATCAGAGTAGTTATCGATGGCTGCTCTTCTGACTCAGTGGCTATTGATGCCGGAGTTCCTCAGTGGTCTGTTTTCTCTGCGACACTTCTCCTGTTGCACATCAATGACCTGTTGATACCTGGAATTGTTGGGTATGCAGACGACAGTACTGACGTAGAGAGATACCTGTCTAATTCAAAAGCCAGCGGTGACGACGTGATATTGATGAGAGAGTCCATGGTTGAGAAAACGAATCAGAGGTTGAGCCACGTTTCTCAGCGGGGTTACAGTAACCTCGTCCAGTTCAACGCCTCCAAAACGCAAGCGTGTATTTTCACTACAAAAAGGAGTTCCTTCAACCTCATTCCTACTTTCCGAGGTACATCTGTACCTGTTACCGACAGCCTTGAGCTTTATGGCAAAGAGTTCAACTCAACTTCGGCGCCAACATCGAACTACAGAAGTAGTAAGCCGCTTTCGTTTTGTACGCGTTGAGCGAAAAAATAAATACACGTCACGCCGCTTTTCGGTTCAGAATCGCGCGTTTGCTAAAAAATAAATACACGTGATATATTACTACACCCCCCCTCCCCCCTTGTGATATTTCGTGATTTTTTATGGACCCCTCTCCCCCCTTTCGAGCCTCACGTGATTAATGGACAGCCCCTAAAATATGTGACCACAAGAAAATGTACCTGATGCTATGGCTAATATGGGCGCTTCACGCTTATAATAAGAACAATGTCGTAACAGCCAACGACCATAAGACACCTTTTCTCATGGATAGTCACATATTACCTATACTTTTATTTTGGTGAATAACTCCGAAACGTGACGCTTTAGGATATCATGTTATATAAAATTTTTTGTTTGTATAAGTGTACTCCATCTAAATATATAACTTTTGTTATGCACCGCGATTTTGAAAATATATCAAAATGGCGGCCGAAGTTAGGGCCACCCTCCATACAAAAATCTTCGAACCCCTTTTAGATATGGTTTTTTTTATAAATCCAACAGTCTGCCGTCAGTAAAGACTGATGGATCAAACTGATGAAATACCGAAGTCCGAACGTGCAGCTGATGTTATCTTATCAAGAAAGACTGATGCTCCAGTAGTGGGAATAGTGCAGTGTTTTTGTATGACAACTTGAAATTCAAAAGACAGACAAACTGATAACTATATATGATCGTTAGGCGCCAATGCTACTTCCATGTTGAATGAAAAGCCTTTATTACTTTATCTTAAAATATTTAAGTCAATTTTCATCACTTCTATCGTCCATATCTTCTGTCACAAATAATTTTATTTATATTTTTACCAATGTGACGTTGAAATGTGGACTGTATGTCGTTGAAGTGTGGATTGTAAGACGGCGAAAAATAATTCTGGAGCACTTGGAATCGCTTGTGGTTTGGAGGTTCGAAAGATTTAGGTTTTCTTGTTATTTCTTCTGGATCGGGAATTATTTTTTCATACTTTTTTTGTCTCCCCTCCGGACTTGAGGGAGGGAGGTGGTGAATCCTACATGGATACATCGGCCGGCCGAGGGAAGGCTATACAGGCTTAGTATGAGCGATCGTAACCAAGGGTGGCAGGGCGACGCAGCTCCACGCTAGCTTAAGCTAGCGCATGCCCGGGAAAACCCCCACCGGGCCACGCCCCTAGTGGGCGTGGTCCGAAGATTGGTGTCTTTCGAGCTGCGGAAGGCCGCTCGTTATTAGAGTTTTGTATTATTGAGTAGTGTCTCCCCTTGTTTTGCTTACTATTTTCCCACAACTGTAGACATGATTTAGGAAAGGCAAGTTCTTGACAAAAATTTCGAAACGAATACATCACCACATAATACTACGACCTTAGCAAGTTTGTTGCCATTTATATCGACATGACTAGGAATCCAAGCAAGTTCTATGTGTAACCCTCTACTAATACATTCTTGGATATTTTTTCTACAGTCTATTCATCCTAACTTGTCCTAATTGGTAAACAATCTTGGCACTCCTTTTTATTGAAAATGCAGCATTAAAAATCAACTGATAACTAGATTCAATAGGTTCCAGTCTATAATAACGATTTATTGTAATAGATCTTTATTATTTTATTTTTAAATGGGTGATTTTGTTAAAAAGTTGTGCCAAGATTGTTTAAAATATAGGACAAATTAGAATGAACAGTTGTCTTCAACTTCTTAATTGGCGATGCATAATTCTAACTAGCGCCTCAAGTGTCAAAATTGTGAAGCTGTCTAAGGACGACACTTTGACAGTTTTCGATACTTTTTATTTTTTTTCTTCCAAATTGTGTACTCCTGGTCATGATTTAATTTTGGTATATTTTCATCCGACATTTTCGAGTTAATAGATTTCTCTCATATCATATAATGGGTTCCCGTATCAAGTCGGAAAATGCATATATTATCTATATAATGCTGTTCCTTTAACTCGTTTAGGTACGATACTTTTTAAATCATTGAAATCGGTCCATTGGTTGCGAAGATATTACACATTTTGTACAAGCCAACTGCGGGGCGGCCGAATAGATTATGTGACGTCACGATTACCTTTCCACCCGCGCGCGCGCTCTCCGCCATTCATTTATTAAGATTCCCTCGATCTGCGCGGGTGGTGTTGTGGTTTTGCAGTTTTTAAGTGAAAATATGCCGGATTATAAGTACTGTATTATATAAAATGTACTAATACTTCAATTAGTACACCTGAAAAACTGTTATTCAATGTGCCAAAGGACTCAAAAGTGCGCCAAAAATAGTGTACTGTCATGAAGAGGGATGACAAAATTCCGCTTTCGTGCCAAGCTTCAAGATTTTAGTGCGAGGATCATTTTGATGTAAATACCTCCCAACCAACCATTACCTTGTATACAACACAACAATTGTATACCAACTTTTATCATCATTACTCGTGTGGTAAACAAGTGGGTAGGTAACTTAGTAAAACTTGTTTACGAATGTAAAAAAAAAATACAGGGTCGTATTATGTATATTTCAATGAGTAAATGAATGATAAAAAGTGTAAGTAATGAAGTTTCTAATAACCCTTCCTTGGGTAAAAACCAGGGTCGTACTCAGGTCTAACTACAATAAAATGTGCCGTTCCCGGGAATATTCCTCGAAGTTCCCGGGAACTATATATATATATATATATATATATAACAATATATATATATATATATATATATATATATATATATCTTATCTATATCTATACATGTAATTAAACTGTAGCCAAAGTTAATTCTGTACATTGAATATTTTTTGAATAAGAGGGCTCCATACACGCAATAGAAACCAAAAACATTGTTATTGAATTTCTCGTCTGTCTGTCTGTCTGTTGTACGCTTTCCATGTGAAAACATTTAGACGTATTTAAATAAAACTTTTTTAATTCGAGTATCATTCTGCCTCTTAAACATAATTTTGTACAATAATCACGCCTTGACCCCAAGGGACTAGGAAGACCACAAAAGAAGTTTGTATGGATAAGTAAGTTTTCTTGCTGCTATCACCACGAAACTTGCTGTAAATATAGTAGGTACTAAGATTATAATAAATAAACCGGATTTTAGAAAGTAGTACCTACTTACCTACCTAGAAACAATACTAGGACTTAACAAAGCGATTTCCTTTATTCATAGCTCAAAATTACGTGTCCAAAGAACGTAGGTACATTCCTGTCAAATGAAGTATTTAAGTCTAATTTTATTTATTGTATACATAATATTTTTGAACAGTAAAGTTTCTACATACTCATCTACATAACAATGTTAAAATAACGGCGTAGGTAGTTACAACAACAAACACAACTGCCCTGGCTGACTAACCTAAACCTTTTGGGTATTTTATAGGCTAGTCCAAGTACGTGTACCTACCTATTTATTATCCTGCAGTTCTAATTAGGTTGATAATGAGATTTGCCTACCTCTGAGTTTCCAACCACGAATTTCAGAGCTTGTCTAGTTTAAATGATTACTAAGATAATCAAATACCATGAAGGTATCCACTTAAGGTACATTATCGGATTGCGCTTGCTCAAAACCGATATCTACCTTATTTCGATCACTTATTTGTTATATTATAATAACAACCTTCTAATATTAAACAAATAAAATCAGTTATTAATCGATTGTGTATAAACTTGTGACGTTACGCTCCCTGTTGGACGAATATCGCAAACAGAATAAAACCGCGCAGTGGTTCGGCGGCATGCGCTGGGTCATTGTGACGTCATCGCATGCGTTCGCGCGGTCTGTGAACCTCGTTCGGTATTTTGCTCATAACTTTGTCAATTTTGGTAGTAGAACAAAAATTTTTGCACTTTATGTTTTAGTTTCTCAATGTCTATAGAACTGCATTCATAACATAAAACGTGACTGGTCTCCATTATATCTCCCATAACCTTCTAAGGTGAGGGGCCCATAACCTGTTGTAGTGAAAAATTATTTCACATCTTGATTTCTCTGTATTTTCTATGGGATCCAAATCAAAAAACTTTTCTCTTCAATTTCATACTTTACTTTTTCATACTTTTTCACAATCACACTTTTTAACTTTACATATCAAATTCTATAAAATAAAACTATCACTTAAAACACTTCAGCATATTCCCATAAAATCTGTATACAATAATAACCCTTCAAATAAATTGCTTTTCTTCTATTGTTTTTCCTGTGTTTTAAAATTCGACATCTTTATTTTTAAAACACCATAAACTACAAACATAGACAAAATTCAAACCTCTAACATTTACGTCACAGAAAAAATATTTATTAAATATAAATCAGGTTTATGTGGTTAATGCTGAACGTGACAAAAAATATGTTGTCAATAGTCGATGTAATTAAAGCGTCTGCAGGATACACAAAACCAATGCTGGAGAAGAATTATTACGGAGGGAAATGGTAATTTTTGTAGGAAAAAAGAAAAATTAATAACATAATTCGTATACAAGCACTGGTACTGCGCACGTCAGAAAATAGTTTGAAGCTTCAAAATGATGAACAAACCGCTCATTGCTGGTGAAATCGGCTTGCCTATTCTTAAAGCAGTCTCCCATTTTTTCTTCATAATTTTGTCTTTTGGAAACAAATGACAAATTATTCTGGAATCTTTGTAAGTACCTACTACAATGAGGAACGCAACATTTCGTATTTCTGCTTTTATTTGCAACTGGTTTCTGTATATAATCGTGATCCATCTAAACCTCAACTTTAAAGCAGTGTCGTTCTTAGACAACTTCTAAATTTCGCCGCTAGAGGCGCGCGGATAATCTTTGCATCGTCAATGGAGAGTATTGTTTTAAAGTAAAAGGGAATTTATCTAGAGCTTGTTAAGAACTTTTGAAATTGGTAAATATTATAGCAAATTTAAGTTTCATTATTTTCACGTATTCGACAGCCCTCAAGATTCCAAAACATTCTCCTGAAAATACGGATGACTAACGAGAGAGCTTTACTTTTTGTACGATTTTATATTGGGAATGGTACACCCCTACACCTACGTAGCCAAAACTTGAACTTTTAGAAGCATCTGTAAAAATGTGATGAGTACCTATCTTTAAACTTTAACTCCACAATATGATAAAAAAATTACTTTAGCGTTTGGATTAGATTTAAGTATCTATTAAATTACAATGAATTACGGGAGCATATGTCAATGAGTCGAAACTGATGGAGCACAAAGGAAGAAACTTAGATTGGTAAGTTAGAGAATTAAGAAAAATATTTTTTGATAACTTTCCAGAAGACATGGAGCAGATTTGTGTGCCCAGTTTTGGGATGCCTGAAATCTTTCAAGTAAATATTTGAGTTTCATTAATAGGGGGTGTTCTGAAAACAGTATTGTCCGAAAAAATAATGTATCACTAAGATATTGTCGTTTTGAATGCAGGGGAGGATCACAGCATTCCACTTGTTAAGCGTTAGTAGGACTTGACCACTTTGCTCCAGTTATTATTCTCAAAGCTTTTTATTGAATACGGTCCAATTTCCTGAAAGATGTTATATTACCGGGTTCCAAAAGAAATGTGCCGTAATCTAAAACACTCTCTATAAGGGCGTTATAAACCAGCCTTAATAAATAAGGATGAGCGATCTACCATACACCCCAAAAACATCGTAACATGTTTAATAACCGTTCACTTTTGGTAATAATATAATCACAGTGTTGTGAGCCCGTAAGTTGCGAATCTAAAATGACTCAAAAAAAAATTAATTTATATTCATACTATCATACGTCAAGTTAATGGGAGGTTAATTCATGCGTGAAAAAAGAACGATGACAATTTTGGAAGCAGAGAGCTGTCGACCGTACCCGTCCATCCAGTTTTTAAAGACAAGGCAAGGCGGTTGATAAATTGGAAATGGAGACCTCAATGGATTTGTTAATATTATACAATAAAAGATCATCAGCGTATTGCAGAATTTTATTATTATTATTGTCGGAAACGTTACGTTGTAAATCATAAGAGTAAATATTCTCAGCAAAAGGCCCCCTTGGGAAAGGCCTTTCGAAACAGTCCTGCTCAAATTCCTATTATTAGAATATAAGTTTATGGTTCGCTGTGACAGCATATTAAGTATACCTGGGTGAATATTTGCAAATGAACATATTAGACAATTTTGAAGAATGAAAAAATAGTACTTACAAAACTGTTCTTTAGATATTCAAAGCAAAGCAGATAGCATACTCATACAAAAAAATGCGTGAGACCAAAAAATAAGCCTTTGTATACGTCACAATTTGGATCTGAAATTATTGTGCAAACGGTAATGAGAAATTAAACAAATGGTAAAGAGAATTTTAGATTTTTTTATTTGTTGGGGCTGTTTCTTCTCTCTCAGCAAGAAATTCTGGACTCCTGACAAAACTTTATGCTTCTTTAAAATGTGTTTTTAACGCATAATGGTATTGTGGAATGCTCTTTTCTCAGTATTTGATTTTAGAGCGTTGTAGCTGCCTCCCCAAACAAAACCTTTTTTTTCGCTTTTTCTTTTTTTGTTTTATCCTGCAGTAGAGTTTTGCTTTTGTGTTAGGATTCTGTAAGCGTTTCCTTAGTCTCAGAATTATTTTTTTGTATTTGTTATTTTTTTTTCTTCAATAACTGTATTTCTATTTTATCTTTTTGTGCCTTATTCGCCATATATTTCTTCAAAGTTCTAATTTTTTTCTTCAAGTTTTGGTTTACTGATTCTTTGTGGTCTATATCTAGTGATGTAAAAGGTTGTGGTGTGTTAAACAAGTTTCTAAGTTCATAACTGTTTTTATCTACTCTAATACTATAATACAAAGATTCTAAAACTGAAAACAAAATGCTTATGACAAACATTACGTACAGGCCAAAAATAATAAAAAAAAAGTTTCATTACGATACAGGTCTTGTATGGACACCTGTAACATAATATATTATGCAACAGTATCATAAACTACTATTATCATCGACATTCCCCTCAGAGTAAACAGGACTGGAGTAGCCATTAGTCAATTTCTCGTACATATTTTTCTGCCATTTTTTGCGGGGGGTGAGGTTACTACTACATTCAATGCCAGCACACAGGAACAAAAACTCTTTGCGTGTTTACAAACGCACACATGCATAATACTAAAAACATATTTAAAATACACGCACACGTGCTTAAAATAGTGTGTTAACGTTCTATTCAAACACACGAATGTCATTGTGTGAGAAGTGACATGACATAGCACGAGAATATCGATATCGATAAATCAGTTTGTGTGTCAGTGAATTTATTAACTTTGCGTTAGTATTCCTACATTATGTATTAAAAATTAAATTAAATTAATGATGATATTACACGCTACAACAGTCAGTTTCGAAGGCTACAATATCCATAAAATACAAATTGAAACTTAATAGTTTATTGCATTTAAGAGATATTTACAATAGGTGTTATTATATATATAGAATTTACTGTGGACCCTTTCGCGTATAACCATAATGGAAAAGAGGAACTCTGAAACATTATTTTTAACAAAGCGATAGTGAATATAGTTATAATTCTCAGATTTTTACTTTGACCGATTGATAATTTGTATTTTTTTGCGATTTGCTTACATCACTTTTTGCAGGTATTTCCTTTTCAACTTATTCTTTAACCTAAAATTAATACATTTAAATGTAATAAACTAAAGCTGTTAATATCTATTTGAAACATAACTAGTTATATAATAAACTAAGAGGATCATTCAAGAATAACGTTGGCACAGCATGGGCAACAAATCTTCTTCTATTGTTAGATAATTTTTGAAACTGAGACGGCTCAAAATGTATGGAAAATATAGTACTTGTTCTTGAAGATGCCCAAGATGCCCTATTACCTATTACAAGCATGAATCCATTTTTTTCGTATGCTGTATTCTTTAGGAAAACTGGATATGAAAAATTAGATGTTTCCGGGCATGTCAAAGCTTAAAGTATAAATACCAACAATTAGTATACCGCCTAGGGGCAGAGTATATTTGCCTGAACTACACATACCGATCATTTCTAATTTTAATACTGCAATACTATCTTCCAATAGCTTTCATTTATGTACAAATGACTTTTGGCACCACATACCTTACTCCTAGTATCTTGAAGTATTGCAGTTGGACAAGCCGGTTTTTAAAAAGAGCTATAAATGCTACAATATTAATAAAAAAACTTAACTTAAATGTTGACGATGACATTTAGCTATTACCATACTAAAATGTCATCAAAATCCGTCGAGTAGTTTTTGCGTGATGCGTGCTCAAACATACATACAGACAGACAAAATGTTCAAAAATTAGTGATTTCGCTTCCTCTACTCTCATTACTAGCCATTTGGTTTAAGGTGGACTTGACCTGTTTTATTCTATATCTTTACAGTTTTATTCTCGTATGTATAATATCGCAGGTAAATAGTATAATTCCGCACTTTACATACGGCGTCATCAGTTCAAAATCACATATCTTATTCTTATTTGAAATCATCATTAATACCTGGTAATAATTACTGAAACAAACTGTAATTTATCTAAGCTGTTTTTTATTATCGTTAAGAAAAAGCATTCATTCACTCATTCATTACTCACTCGTAAAATCACAATATCGATGAAGTTGACATCACTATTGTGCAAATTAATATTGTACAAATTAATAAGGGTTGCTGATTACAAAATAAAAAACAATTTGTCCTGTGGCTCGAAAAAAAATTTTGGTTTCTCGGAAATGATCGGGTGTGCTGGTTAGGCGATGGTACCCTTTTAACCGTGCTTTTTTATGAAGTCAGGGACACTGTAGGTATATACAGCATTAGTACTCTTAATGTTTATGAGCGCCGCCCAGCATGAATAAAAGGGCAAATAGTTTGATTATTATTTTAATTAATTATGTTATTTATTATTTTATATTTCCATGTTGTGTAGCAAAGAATAGGCTTCAAGCAGCCGCAAAATTGTAGGTATGTACTTAATACTGAACTAAAAATAAACACGCAACGTACATTGTTAAAACGAAATTATAATTGGTAATTAATTAATACAAAATTACAGTTATTTATTACCAACAAACTATTTCTAATTTTTGTCTTAATTAATTGAAATGCGATAATGGTCAACCCTAGGTAGTCTCTAGGGGAGTGCAGCCATGACGTCATCAAACGAACTTTGAGCGCGAAATTTGAAATTGTAGTCTGCTAAAACATGAAATTATGAATTAAATAATAATCAAAACCTAAAAATTATGCTTACAATTGAAAGGTGACGCCATCTTTTTGCATACCAGATATTTTCGATTTTTTTTTACAGTAGAAAACAGCACAGGCAGGCATTTTCGTGGGAGCTCTGCACGGTAAGACGTTCTGATTATTGTGGTTTTAAAATGGCGGCTCAACTAGTTTTATATAACGCACAGGATTCCGATGCTTGTGCATTTGGCAGAGGGGTAATGTTAGGCAAAGGCTACTCCAGTCCTGTTTACTCTGAGACATTCCCACATTCGTGGAAACTGGTATAAAAACTTCTTCTGTTCTTTTCTTTTGTAAGAGTTTTCTCTGGTAATGTCTTCTGAATTTTTCTCTCCATTTCTTTCTCTGTATGTTTCTAGCTCTTGGGGTCAATTCAGAAGCCCTTAATATTTTCTTTTCCTCTTTTCTTTTTATGTATCTCTTCTTTTCCTTCTCCCTCTCTAAGGCATATAAAGTCAGATCTGCTTTTAGTTTTGTATATCTATTTCGCCGTGCAGGTCGGACTTTCGCCAATGCCTCTTCGTGTGACTATTTTTTCCGCGGCATTTTATCTGAAATATAAATTGATATCCTGTGGAATAGATCCTATAGGTTTCCTATAAATGCTACTGTAGCTCATTTTATTAAATAACTTCCATGCTAAAATATGGTAAGGATATATCCCACTGCTAATGATTCTTGAATGAAAACAAAAGATCGACGATAGAGATAATAAATATTTAATACAGCTGTACAAATATCAAACCACTACTGTAACAGAAGGTTGACATAGACAGAAAAAAGCGCAGAAAGTGCTTTTTTGCGCTTTTCTTGAATCTGAAATTTGTAATGGTTTAGTAATTTACACGGTAGTTTAAATATAGCAAGTATTGAAACTATATTACATTTAAATAGAAAAAATACCTACTTACCATTCCAGCTTGCTCCTTACCATTCGGGTAAAATGTGAACAGGAAAAATGGTAAATAGTAAAATGGTAAGTAGATATTTGGAAACATTTGTGTACTTTGCATTATTTATTAGACTTATGAGAATAAATACGTTATCAGACGAGAAATAATCTTATGGCAAATATTAAGATCATTAATTAAATTAATCTGAACAAATAACTTACCTTTAGAAGATACGAACGGTAAGGAGATTTTATTTTGACCTGGACGATTTTTTGTAGATTATTAATTTTTCGTTGGCGCCAGATTGCTCTTTAAGACGTGTTATCTGCTCAAGTCACTAGCGGGCAATGAGATCGTGGTGGGGAGTCGTCATGAGGATTACATTTACCATTGGGTACAATTCTATTTCACTGTCAGTATTCGCGAACGGTAAGTAGTACGAAGAGTGGGACAATTTTTGAATTGGTATTAAATTAACTGAAACTGTTCTTTATATCATATATTTTATTTCAGTTTATACATTAACTATTATATTTACTAAATAATAAGAAAAAATGTTATTCTTCGAAGGTTTCGTTTAATTTTTCTTATCATAATGGTTGAAAATTGGGAAAAGGGACACGAATGGTAATGAGGTTTTGGGAACTATTTTTTTTATAAAATGGCTTATAGCTAATAAAACACAATAAATATCTCTGCAATATGTACCCCACTTAATTAACTATGTATATAAAAAAAGTGCTCAAAATCGATTTAAGTTTAATGTGTTATTCACAGCGAGACATCAAAAATGTACGTTTTCAAATATTCACCCACCTACAACGTGAAAGAATTTGGGGGACATGCAAAGATTCTAATTTGGATTTGAGGACATTTTAAATAACGTTATCGTAAGCGGAACGCAGATCTACAAAAACAGCTAACTGAGAGTGATTGTTAGAAAAAGCGATAAGAATATCCGAGGTGAGAATAGCAATATTGTCCAAGGTACGAGCAGACCCCTCTTTCCCACTGGGCACTCTGGGCAAATGCCCAGAGCCCCACGATCGATAGGGGCCTCCTAGCTCCTGACTGATTACTAAAGAAATACCGACATTAATTAGTGAAAAACTTATTTGATTAGAGTAAATCGAACCTCAATTAGGGACTTTATTATCGATTTACTTATTAGCTTTTGCATGCACAAAGCTACTCTACTGTCGCCCAAAAAGGCTATCCAATTTCAGTATCCATAGATAATTTTAAATATGTGAGAATCGCCCTCTTTAAAGTAAAGATTATCTATTCATCTATTGATTGTCAATAAAAAAATCTGAAACCTTGTTTATCTACTTTCATTGTCTATTCCAGTAAAAAAAAGTTCTGTCAAAGTCATAGGGGTCCTATTAAGTTCTGTCAAAAACTTTTGATGTAATTACATATACACCTTTTGACAATTACTTAAAAATTAAATATGAAATGAAAGATCAAATGTACAATATAACTTTATTTACATTATTCGAAATGCCCTCCCCCATTTTGAATACATGCCCTTAGGGCCCTTTTCCTGTCATGCGTTTTTTCGTCCGCACGCGGATCTGGTCCGCATGCGGGTGATAGCACGCTACTGGCCACACGCAGGACAAAGATTTACCGTTTCGCTGCAGTCTTGTGCGTGTCGCCAGTGAGTACACTCGTGTCCAAAAATGAACGTTAAAAAGTGATTACCGCTTATATCATTTAAAAAAAACAAATATAAAAAACAATTCAGAGTAGATCCATATCTTGAAACCAGACAATTTACTGGTATGTTTAATGTAAATTATCAATATATATATACAAGGTCATTATATAAACACCATCCAAATTTATAAATGATATTCTTTGAAGAGAGTTACGAAACAAGATTTTTTTCTTTTAATATCACTCAGTACTAAAATATTAAGTTAAGGCTATACAAAGTTATCCGAGGAAAACTACCGATTTACTGTCACAATCACGCTACGCACGGTGTTGGAGCAGATGATTACACAACCCCCGCCCCTCCCCCCGTATTTCATTGATACATTACGCTGCGCACGGTGTTGTAGCAGATGACTACATGACCTCCCCCACCCCCCCGCCGCCGCCGCCGCTCCCGCTCCCCGCTCTCGCATATTTCATTAATACATAACAATAATTGTCATAAGTTCCAAATTTTTCCTTCATACTTGATCGGGCTTAGGACCGTCAAATTGCAGAAGGTATGAGTTGTTTTCTAATAACAGATAAAAACTTTGAACGTAAAAGTAAACCATACTTTTTGCAATAAGGCGTGTTTAAAAAATCTGGAACAACTTAGGTACAAAAATTGGTTGGAGTATAGCAATGGCTGTGCAAGGCGTCTAGAACTTAAGATTTTTTTTGTCTCACTGAAACATACAAAACTAAGAGAACTATTAACAACAGAAACTAAAAAAACACAGGAATCGCATACGCAATACGAAAATCGGTATTAAAAAGCAATAAATTCACTGATAACACATTTCAATACTTTTCCTAGTCCTAAACATTAACATCGCTCATTTAATACTAATCCGAAGCCGGATGAAAAATAGAAAGAGTAAAATTATTATTAGATTTTATAATTTTTATGACTCACCCGGATTGCGAAAGGTCGTGGGTTCGAATCCCACCTTAGGGCTCGGAGACGTAGTTGTTTTTTCATACGTATTTTATATCTTATAGAAATATTGCATCATGAATGCAAAAAATTAAATAAAAAGCACATAATTATAGCTGGTTCCATCTTAATCGATTGTTTAATATTTGTAAAAATATTACTTTCGATGTTGAACTCATAATAGAAGTTGAAATACGTTTGTAAAATTCGACACGTTTGCCAGCGTCTCGGTAGCTCAGTGGTCAGAGCACTTGCCCGGATTGCGAAAGGTCGTGGGTTCGAATCCTACCTGAGGGCTCGGAGGCGTAGTTGTTTTTTACACACGTATTTTATATCTCATAGAAAATATTGCATTGCGAATGCAAAATAATTAAATTAAAAACATATTTTTTGAAGTCTAAACGCCCTGCACACCTTTGCTATACTCAAACCCAATAATAAATAAAAGAACCAATCATAATACACTTACATAAAGTTTGAAAACAATCGTTTTAAGAGTACTTCATTAACTGTTCAAAATGTAGACCATTTCTCTCCAAACAGAGTCTTGCACGTTTACGAACATTGTCTTTAATTTTATTAAGCACTACAGTGTCATTTTTCACTTCGTCAAATGCACGGATTATTTTTATTTTTAAGTCCTCGAGGCTTTGGGCCTCCTCCACATAAACCCGCCGTTTAATTTCGCCCCACAAAAAAAAGTCACAAGGCGTGAGGTCTGGTGATCGGGGCGGCCATGGGACGGGGCCTCCACGACCGATCCAGCGATCACCATGTTCGGTGTTTAAATAATCGCGAACTGCGGCCGCATAATGAGGTGGTGCTCCGTCTTGTTGGAAATAAAACACGCGATTTTGAATAAGCGCGAGTGGTACTTCGTCCATAAAGTCGGATATTACAGTGCGTAACATATCAAGATACGTGCTTCCGGTCAACCGCCCTTCAATAAAGAACGGCCCCAGTACTTGGTTACCGATAATACCCGCCCACACATTTGCACTAAAACGCACTTGATGATGGTTCTCCCTTATCACGTGCGGGTTCCGGAACGACCACCAATGCTCGTTGTGTTGGTTATACAGTCCCACGCGAGTGAATAAAGATTCATCAGTCCATAAAATAACAGCACCAGGATGTTCAATCAGCCACTCACAAAAGGCACGGCGAGGCACGGCATCTGCTTCACTTAAAGACTGCACTTTCTGATAGTGATAAGGATGCATGGTTGCGGCGTTAAGTAATTTCCACACCGCGGGTTGACTTACGCCGAACCGTCTTGCTGCGTCATTCGTACTTGCTCTGGGATTTCGATCAAAGAAATCAAAGATTTCGTCTTCGATTTCAATTGCAAGTCTCCTTCTACCGTGATGGCGTCGTAAATTGTCCGTGGTCAAGTAAGCGTTGATTCGCAGCTAAAATGGTTTGACGATTCGGTGTTGTAGCATTTACGAAACCACTATTTCGAAGACGAGGAAGACTTTCAGCTTCGTACAGTGCACAGGCACCGTTTAAGCTTTCTCCACTTAAAATATAGCACCGTACCATCTCGTAATACTCGCGATTTGAATACATTTTGTTAGGTAGGTATTTATGTGATGTAAGCTCGCGGGAGCACAAGACGTACGTCGCGGGAGGTTCCCGCGTGACTGATTTCATTGCACAGGTGTCGCCACAACTAGGGTTGCCACCCGTACGAAAATACTTTATTTCGAATGATTTGATTTTTTTGGGATTTTGAAAATTTTAGTAGTACAGCTCGACAATAAAGAGTTGACAAAAAATATTCCGCAACTAATGTACACTTTTTGTTGGCAACACTTCCTTATCTGTCAAAACTGTCAAGAGGTTGACTAATTTTTTGCTTAGTTAAGAAGTCAATTGTTATTCTAGTGTGTTTTACGTGATATTTCTTTATCCTGGGTTTCATCATGAACAAAACCTACCGTATCGGTTCTCGCACAGAACAGAACTCTCTCTCGGAACAGATAGTGAATATGTTACACCGAAAAAATGTTTAAAAGAAATGATAGGTCAAAAAGAAAAATAAACGATTGCAGTAAAGTATAAAAGTACGTGGGAAAACGGACATGGTGATTGGTTAATTTATGATCCACAGAACGAATATAATGGAAAATGCAAATTGTGTGGAATTACATTTACAATTGCTTCAGTATAGGAGTAGGACAAGTAAGAAGACAAATTTTCTTTTTCTGTGTGTGTGTGTGTGAATTGATATGGTTGCATTAAATATCCAAACTAAACTATGCTATGCTAGACTGTAAAGATGCTGTGTTTGCAATTGTTTAATAGAAATACTAATTTGATACAAACTGCAAAAAGCAATAAAAAATATGCTTTTAAACATAATGATAAAGGAAAATAAATTGTACTTTATTTTCATACTATGTACTTTTTTTTCTTACCTATAATAACCAGAGTACTTTAACTACAAAAATAAAAGGTGGCAACCCTAGCCACAACCTGCGCGCGCAGCCACGATCGCGGCTCGCCGCATGCGCTTCGAGTATTTAAATTGAGTAAGTCATTGTTCTAACTTTTTGCAAGTTATAAAAACATCGACTTCAAAGTTATTACGGTTTTCGGCAAAAACAAACAATATTTTATTTCCCTTCATTGTTCTAATAGAAATAGTAGTATTTATAAGGCTATTGAATTATTGATTTTTATTTTTTTCTTTTATGAAATAATCAAAATTTACTATTTCAACGTAACATAACAAATTTACGGTAAACATTATTATTTTAATTTTATACAACTGTCCGTTTTGCAATAAATGGAAAAAAAATATTGATTATTTTTCCTCTTTTAAACAAACAGGCAACAGTATTTTTTTAATTATTTAGCAAGAAATGGTTTAATGCGAAACAAATTCAAATAATTAACAAATTTAAATTGTTAGAATGACATTAATTAATACAAATAAATGAATCGTGGTCAAAAAGTGCACTACACATGTGGACTTATACTGCAGGCAACCGTATTATTGGACTTTTCATTCTTTTTCGAGGTCCAGCTTCAAAACGGTAAGTTGTATAAAAAAATTGTTCAAACAAAAGTCGTTGACAAAATCCTAAGGAACAACTTTTACATTTACATTTTTGCAATAAAAATGTATTTTCAAGGTGAAAAATAAAAAAACACCGTTTGAAGACTTTGGCGCCACCTACTGTGTGCATTTGTTGGTGTACGGGATTGCAGCAATGACATTTTTTGTAGATCTTGACGTCCTCTACATTTTATAATCAATCGATTTTTCTGTGAAATGCATACATTCCGAGAAAAATGCATTTCAATTTTTTTTGGCTCGTTTTTGGAGTTTGCAAAAAGACGCACCAAGATGGCGCGTGGCCACCTTCAAGGTAGATAACTAACACCATTTTACAGCAAATAAAACAACTTTCACCCATTCGGCAATTTTCTCACTCAAACGATTTTTTCTTCGACAGATTGACTTTCTAACAACTCAATTTTGGAAAAAGAAAGTTACGTCGTTCTTTCTTACTGTACCTCGGCATCAACACCCCGCGACCCCACCCCGCTGTTTCATTCAAAACATTTCGGCCGTGTTTGACCTTTCGGGCGACCTTTCTTTTGACCAGTAACCAGCTGTTGTAATAATTCGCTCGGACAAAATAATATTTTTGCGGAAATTTTACCTACCAATTTTTTTTCATAAATGAAGTGTTTGAATGATATCTAATGCCTAGAAAAAATTTGGATGGTGTTTATAAAATAACCTTGTATATATATATATATATATATATAGGCAAATTTCTAGCCAAGCAGCTGCTCCTGCATAGCGATTTTTATACAAAGCATTTTGCTTATCCCACAATGCAGGACGAAAGTGCACTTCAACTATCACACTCTCCATATCAATTTTCATTTTTGTTGGCGTCTATAACCATGCGTGCGTTCCGCGTCACAGTAAAAACAACACTGAGAGTAGAAGAACGCCGCCCGCGTCCGAGTAGAACGCACGCGGGCTGTGCGCCCGCAGCCGATCCGCGTACCGCTCGCGGGCTGCCCGCATGATAGTAAAAACATGTATGAAATGATAGATTGCGGGCGGCACGCATGCGGACCAGATCCGCGTACGGATGGAAAAACGCATGACAGGAAAAGGGCCTTTAATCTACGCGGCTAGTCATCGATCGCTGCACGCACCACATTCATATCTATTTCTGCCGCTGCTTTAACCAGAGATGCTCGGAGAGACTCCAAATTCGGGTGAGGTTTAGCACAGAATTTTTCCTCCAAATATTGCCATATCTTGTAGTCCAGTGGGTTTAAATCTGGACTAGAAGAGGGCCAGTCTTCATGCCGGATGAAGTCAATTCCACGAGCGGTCAACCAGTCTTGCGTACTTTGTGCCTTATGAGCCGGTGCAGAGTCCTGTTGAAATATCCAATGCCTGTTCCTGAACATTGTTTGTTAAAGAGGTTCCACTATGTTTGTCAGGACAGTATTTTGATAAACTTCGACACTAGTTCTCACACCTTTTTCACAGAAAAACACCTCAGTTACAGGCGTAACTGATCATATTCAGGCGAATATGAGACTCCAAGCCAAACCATGAGTGAGGAAGGGTAATGCCCTCGCTGGACCCTCGTAATACGCGCGCTTGCTTCTTCACTGCTGTGGGCATACACCTTATTTTGTTTGTTAAAACTTTCTTCAATAGTAACAATTTTTTTCATCCGAAAAAAAGAATTTCGCGGTATTTTCTTCCCGCGTACCGTCGTAGCAAAGCGCGGGATCTGTCTAGCCTAATATTTTTTAAACGCTCGTTAAAAAAAAAGTCCAGTCTTTTTACGATAACCTCGTAGTCCCAGATCTTCATTTAGCACTCTTTTAACAGTGGTTATGCTTAGCCCCATTTGCAGAGCTAGGATTTTTTGTTTACGTACGGGATTTCGTTCGATTCGCGCCTTCACTGCTTTGATGACCTTATGTGTCCGAACTGTGCGTGTGCGAGGTCGGCCGCTTCTCTTACGATCGTCGAAGCTTGACTCTTCGGTGTATCGTTTGATAGTACGATAAACAAATCGTGACGTTATTTTCAAATTTTGTAGAATATTGAAAATGCCTTTTGGCGCGTAACCACAGCGGTGCAACGCGATAACCGCGATTCTGTCTTCTTTATTCGACCACTCCATATTTGAAAATGAATAAAAAATAATTTCTTTTTATCGCGAAAGTTCTATTTTTAAAATTAGTCGAAGAATTTCTGGCCAGTATTCGAAAATAAAAAATATATGGTTTTGACAGAACTTATGACCCGACTAAGTAAGGTATATATTGCTATACTACCCACTAGTTCAGGCTAGAAAAATCATATAAATAGACCATGATTTCCGGGAGCTACATTCATTTGAATACGAGTAACGAGCTGTCGGAAAAAGAACATCAAAATGGAGATAAAAGAAATTAGAGACGTCATCAAGTACCTCTGCTTGAAAAAAAAATGTCTACCAAAGACATACACAACGATTTAGTGGAAAAATTTTGGGACTCTGCTCCTCCGTATTCTACAGTTGCATGCTGGGCCAAGGATTTTAAGTTGGGCAGAATATCCATTGAAGACGAATCTCGCGAAGGACGCCCATCCACGTCCCTCACTGAGGATAACGAGAAAAGGATCGAAAATATCGTGTTGGCAGATCGAAGAGTGACCATCAGGCACGTAGCTGAGGTCACAGGGATCTCATATGGCAGTATCCAAAGAATCTTCGCAAACGAATTGCATATGAAAAAGGTGTCAGCGCGTTGGGTACCGAGAATGTTAATCGACGAACAAAAGAAAAAACGAATTGACGAGGGCTAACCTTGAAAAGTTCCAACTTGACCAGGAAAATTTTTTGCCACGTTTTGTGACCATGGACGAGACCTGGATACACCATTTCGATCCTGAAACAAAACAGCAGTCAATGACTTGGAAATGAGCCTCCTAACCAACGTCGAAGAAATTCAAAGTGTCTAGTTCGGCGGGGACGGTTATGGCCTCCATTTTCTGGGAACGCAGAAGAAATAATAATGGTGGAATATTTGGAAAATGAAGCCACTATTACAGGCTCTTACTATGCAGACCAAATAAAAAGATTGCGGGAGGCCATCAAAGAAAAAAGACGCGGCAAGTTGCGCGCTGGAGTGTTGTTGCATCAAGACAATGCACCGACTCACAAAGCTGCACTTGCGATAGCTGCCATTCAAGAAATGGGATTTGAATTGATCGAACACCCTTCCTATTCGCCAGACCTAGGCTCCCAGCGACGTCTATCTCTTTCCTCGGCTCAAGGAACACCTCCGATGCAAGAAATTTGAAGACAATATCGAAGTGATGGCCGCTGTAGAGGCTTTTTTGGAGAGTCAAGAAAAAGACGGTTTTTCAAAAGGAATTAAAAAAATATGGACTAAATATACAAACTTGTTAGGAGACTGTAGATAATGTAGAAAAATAAAATAAAAAATTAACTATAATCATGTTGTTTAATATTCATTATCATTACTTTTGGACCACTCTCGTACTTTTACCTTTTTTTAAACCATATTGTGAACATACTAACAGGCCTTTGCTTTCTAAAAACCACTGTAAAGGGATTTTTGCAAGTTCATGCATTGTTGCAGTGTTCGCCTCAACTCGGGTGAGTTCCTACTTCTTGTATTTATTGAATTTACTCTGTCGGAACTACAAATTCCTGCAAAAGATATGGACAATCAGGCTGTGATTATATTATCTGCAATAGTGATCGTTCATCCTTATTCATTAAGGCTAGTTTATAACGCCCTTAACACTCCTTGTTATAGATTACGGCACATTTCTTATGGAACCCGGTAATGTAACAGCTTTTAGGAAATTGGATCGTATTCAATATAAAGCTTTGAGAATAATAATTGGAGCACTGCGGTCAAGTGCTACTAATGCCTTACAAGTGGAATGCTGTGATCCTCCATTGCATTTAAGACGACAATATCTTGGTTATTAATTCCTTTTCGAGACAGTACAGTTTTTAGAACACCCCCTATTGATGAAACTCAAATATTTACATGGAAGATTTCAGGAATCCCAATACTGGGCACACAAATCTGCTCCTTGTCTTTTGATATGTTACCAAAATTATATTTTGCTTAATTCTGAATATCATATTGTGGACGCAGAATTATGTGGGGATGTATTTCCGTATCAAAATTATTGCCAATATCTTCTTGCCCTTCCTAAATTATATCTACGAGACTCATGGGTAAAGTTGTGGAATAACAATAAGCAAAACAAGTGTCGACACTACTTATTAATACAAAACTCTATACCTCAAACCTTAGTTTTCAATAATACAGTTTGGTAAGATGAAAACTTTAATGATTACTCGTATAAGACAAGGACACATGTGTACGCCTTCACATCTTACAAATCTCCGTATAATAGATGATCCTGGGTGTGTGTGGCTCTAGACGAAGAAAATTTAATCACATTATTTTTGCTTGTCCTAGATTTGAAAGAACTGCTTTTTTGAATAGACTGATATCTCTTCGTGTTTCATTACCGACAGTTAAAGCTACTCTTGCAAAAAAAATCAAAATCATGCAAACATGCCAACGATTGTGTTATATACAAATGTACCTTTTCTTGTGAATAATAACATCAAACTATAATATTGAGTACCTGTATAATTAGTATGTATTTTATGTGCTATATGATTCTAAAGCTCTCCTGATCCCATCCAAATTCCGCTATCCTTGTCATATTTTGTAAATAATCTTTTTCCGTTTTCCAGTTTTTATTTTATACTTGACATTGGCAAAATTCAAAAGTCGTGCGGGCCACAAAGAAAAAAAAGTCTGTGGAAATGCGATTTGTTTTTATAATTTAGTCTGTGATTAAAATTTGGGAATTGATTGCGAAGTCCGCGCGAGAGCGTGAACTAAAATAAGACAAAAAACGTAAAGATTAACTTGTAATGCTCAAATTAGTTAGAACCAATGATTTGGTTACTGTTTGCTGAATATTTTAAGTTATTTACGTTACTTTTCAGATGATTGTATTGTAACCTTTAACAGTTCTTACGTAATTTATTTGGCAAAGTAGAAAAATGGGTAACGAGGTATCTGCAGAAAGTAAAGTGACTATCAGAAAGGTGGAACAAGACAATTCGCAGCCTCCTCCCGAATGTCCCATGCATAACAAACATAACAATGCTTCTGTAAATACTGAAAAATTGACAGAACACCCGAAAAGTTTGGAGAGTGATAACTTTGATTCCAAGAGACCCTCAGAATGTCCTGTGCAACATGGTAATAATGATATAAACCCCTATAATATGGTAAGAACACTATAATGTATAATCGACGATATTTTTAATTTAAGGGCACTTTTATCAGTTGATGTCCTTGTTTTCAGATGCCTGCTGCCAATCAGCAGCCGTCTCCAGATCAACCATTCCCATTGCCTACTAACAGACAGGTTTCCTCAATCCCTCGTGCCATGCCAGATGGTTCAACTGAATTTTGGGTGTATCCAAGCCAACAAATGTTTTGGAATGCTATGTTGCGTAAAGGTTGGCGTTGGAAAGATGAAGATATCAAACAAAAAGACATGGATGATATTATCCGCATCCATAATGCTAATAATGAACAGGTAACTTTTACTTTTGTATCCCTTGAAGAAAACTGAACTGAATTAGTTTTTATATTAATAACATTTTTATAGGCTTGGCAAGAAGTTTTAAAATGGGAAGCACTACATGCAAAGGAGTGTGGACACCCTCGTCTTAAGAGTTTTGGTGGGAAGGCTACTCAATACAGTCCTAGAGCCCGTTTTCGTTCCCTCTTAGGGTATGTATATTTTAATAGGTTCCCTGTTCACAAAATATTGTACCATATAGTATTATAAACATTGATAGTTTTTTTATTAAAAGGTAATCTTTCAGTATTAAATGGAATTGGATTTTCAGGTATGAATTACCATTTGATCGTCATGATTGGATTGTAGACAGATGTGGCAAAGATGTCCGCTATATTATTGATTATTATGATGGAGGAGAGGTTGACAATAAATACCAGTTTGCTCTGTTGGATGTCAGGCCAGCTTTTGATTCATTCGAAAATGTTTGGGATAGAATGAAAGTATTTTACATGAGATACCGTTATGAACTTATTGGTAATAAAGAAAACCCTAAGCTGACTAATTAGTAATGTATCTGTTGCACAAAAATCTATCAAAGTAGTTTTACTAATAGCCATTGCATTGTGGAGTTCTTCTGTCGACTTTAATGTCACTGTTGTAACTCTTTGTGATTGAACACATGAATTCATTTACATTGAATTAATTATACCTATATATATTTATTTAACTGTAAATTCTCAATTTATTTTGTTACAAGTAATAAACTGTCTTGTAGTAAGATACAGATTGCACATTTTTTTGTTAAAGTTTGCAAGAAATAAAATTATTAACTATTAACAGTCTCATAGTCATTGTATGTAATTAAAAAGTTAGCTATTCAAAATAGGTACTTAAAATGTCAAATTTGCTTAAGTAATGTTATAAAAATAAAAACTTATTGACATTAATCTTATTTTTTATTAATAAGTATTTTAACTTACCATAAAATATATTACATTTTTTTTACAAAATTATTTTATTGGATCATTGTCAATTGTCAATATTTACTGTTTGATTGACAAGGACAATTCCTTTGCATTCATTTTTAAATATTTCAACTTGCTGCTCAATGTAACCTTCAAAGTTTTTATAAGGGCAGGCTGGGAGTACTTTGAATTTGGGTTTACCTTTATTGCAATGGTAAACAGATCTCAATGTCAATATTGGTGGTTTTTCAGGAAACTTTACACCTAAAATAGTAACTTCTGTTATTATATCATGATACTTAAAGTAGTATTTCACATGTAAGTATAAAAACATCTCATCACCAATATCTATTTGAAGAATCCAATGATAATCATTCATTTCAAATAGAAATGCAGCATTATTTGCATCATGTTCCAACACAGCCCCTTCATATTTGACTATCAGTTGTGCCAGCAGCTCTCTTTTTAACTTTTCATTATTCAAAAGCTCTTGGATCTGACAATTATGTAATATTATTAGTTTTAACATGAGATACAATATATGTAATGTATTTGTAAGTACAACTAGAGTGCATTTGATAACTTATTCAGTTTTAATGTCTATATGTGAAATGATATCTCACCTTGTTGTTAAGTAATTCTGTAACCATTGGCACATAGTCCATTAGTACACCAGAGTGATGCATTCTGCAATAGCATAATCCATTTTTATAAACATTTAAAGCCAACACTATTCACTCATGAAAGTTATGGATTATCTAGATATCTTCCATTCAAAAATTATGTTTAAGTTCCATGAGGACTACACCAATCCAAATATGTATTAATGATAACCTTTTATTCAATTAGTGTGACTAATAATTTTGACTACTCAGTAAAAATATAATACAACATACACTGGTAAGACTATATTTCCTAGAGATTTTGTGAGGAGTGGTGATAATATTAATTCTGCATTTGTTGAGTTGGGATACCGAACAAGTAACAGTGCAGTATCAATTCCAGGATTCTGTTCTATTCTGAAATTTAAAAAAGTGATTAATATGTTCTTAAAGTTCTGATGATACTGTAAAAACATTAAAGTTTTTTGTAAGAATTTGAGACAGATTTTAAAATTAGTTGATGTAAAACAAACCCTTCATGGTACAATTCAGGTAGACGAGATGTGTCAATGTTTAGTTTTATCAAAAACTCAACAACATGTCCTCCCACCCACACCTCAATATCTTTTTCAGATGTAACCGCATCACCAAGTAATGCACTATACTCAAAATAAGCACGGGAGCTTTCATCCTCATTTAATTTATTGATCTGTAAAAAAAATTTTGTTACACAATTATTCTAATTAAGCTATGTTGTCCAAAAGTCTACACAATTATAGTAGTTTATGATACTGTTGCATAATAAGGGTTCTTATAACATGAGTGTGTTTTAAAAAAACGAGCCGTAGGCGAGTTTTTTTATAGCATCACACGAGTGTTATAAGACCAAGTTATGTACAGTGTCATACACTACTTTATCTACTCTCATACTATAATATGTAAAACAATATTGCAAATAAAACGCTGAATATAACAACAAATTTATTTAAATGTCAAATGTTGGCGCCAAGGTGCAAACATCAATTGCGCATGCGTGTTGCGTCGGTCGTCGAGGACTCGTTCATTGAAACCTTTTTAAAGTAGAGGTTCAACCTCCTTGGTCCAGCTGGAGGTTGTATAGGTGTATCGTTATGATAAAAAAGTTATATTATGTTACAGGTGTCCATACAAGACCTGTATCGTAATGAAACTTTTTTTTTTATTATTTTTGGCCTGTACGTAATGTTTGTCATAAGCATTTTGTTTTCAGTTTTAGAATCTTTGTATTATAGTATTAGAGTAGATAAAAGTATTTACCTGATGTGTTTTATATAAAGTTACCAATTCTGATATAACATTACTTAATGCTTTTGGATCACTTTCATTCCATTTAGCGAGACTTGGTAATTTGGCTGCAACAAATTCTTCATCAGATTTATTAAGGAAACTGTCGTCATCAAATCTAAAGTCAGGTGCAAACCAAGGCGTCGTGGAATCGAAAATCACTTCCCATTTTAGTTTCTTTGAGCAGTAAGGCAGAACAATGCGGAATTGGTTTTCAGCAATATCCGAGTTTGTAGATATTCGTTCTATATCTATTTTAGTTTTGCACAAACCTGCAAAAATACCTTGTGCATTGTATTCAAACATACTACAAACAAACAAAACTTATAGAAATAAATACCAAGTTTTAAATCTTGATAGACACACTGCACAAACGGTCGAAAAGCCGGAGATATGTCAAATAAAATACCCTGACAATTTTCTATAGACATCTTTTTTATTTTTGTGTTTCAATTCAATAATATAACTGATAGATAATACTATAATATGATATATTTGGTCCTAGACTGTAATACTCTAAAAATAAAAATAGTTTTTTTGTCATTTTACCATAAGCGAAAGCAAAGAGTACAAGGCCATACATACAGCCTCGTCTTCAGTAATCTTTTTCTTATTTAGATGATTCTGCGAGTTAAATTATGTTTGATAGATGATGGATGAATAATTAAATAACCTACGTTACAGTAAAAATGTGATGATCTAGGTTGTGTTCCGAAGTATAAATCGATTCGTGACGTAATGACCACTGGGCGGTATCAGGGATAATGACGTCACGAATCGACGCCTTGCTGTTGATTTGTTCCGCAATATGCTAGCCAGCGCGTTGACGTTAGAAATCGACGCCGTATTTAACTCGTTCTCATAGCGAGAGCGAATATGCCCGGCAAGATATGTCTCACTTTCTTTTACATTGACAAAGTACAAAATGGCGATGGATTCATGGGTTCATCGACATATACAAATGGACATGCCGTACCCGTATAACATGCAGTAATTTCTTGGTTTGAGAAGAGTGACGAAGATGGCACATGCTTTCGGACTAACGCTATCTCTTTCCTTATAGCCGATTGATTGGCTCTCAATTTTCATGATAGGTACGGAATATATTATTTTGAGAGAAATAAAGATAGTCTGAAACTTAGTTTTATCTCTTTCTTTCTGAGTGCCACAATTCTCACCGCTAGGGCATGTCCATTAGTTATGTCGATGTATGGGGTCATTACGACTGACCAGTATACTGATGTGTATTTCAGAATACAGCCATTGACAAGGCATGAAAAGACACCTTCCGTTATTTTGTTTTACCGACTTATTATCTTTACTTATTAACGTATTTATTATCTTTACTTAGTAACGTAACGTAATGTACGTATAATATTATTTATATTACTTGCCTCTATACGTATAGCGGTCTCTTAATTTTATTATTTTTGTTAAAAATTATGTTGTGGTGGATATTAGTAATAAATACTGGTGGATTATAAACCATTAAATATTTGTGAACATGCACGAATGTTGGCAAGTGAAATAAAACAGCGGTAGTTGTCTTTTCATACTTTTTTAAGGAGTTCACAGCGAGGTTTCAGTAAAACCCCATATTCTTGTTAAAATTAGGAGAAGAAATTTTTATTATTTATTTATCATGCATTGATAAATTAATAAATATCATTAATAAATTAGCTCTCATCTATATTCATCATGTAATGAAGAAAATAAATTACTGAATATCGAGAAATGACACAGAAAATACGCGTCCAAATAATAAAACGTTATTAAACGTTAGTGGCATGGGCTTGGCGTGCTCTACTCTATCTATTACTCTTTGTTCTCTATGCATGGGCATGGGCTCCCGTCAAAGGGCTTGGCTCACAGATTATTGTATATATATATGGCTTGGATATAAACTTGAACAGAGTTTGCCCGGTTATATGCAAAGAGTATTGATATATACTGGAAAGTTATATGGTTTGGTGATGGAATGTATTTTTATGAGAGACGTGATTAAGTTTTTATTGTGTTCATAATTGATCCGATAATATGGGTTGTGCTCAAAGTGAAATCTCGCCTCAAAACGAAGCACCCAAAAAGGGTTGCACTGATGTTCTATGGCTCGTAATTTATATATTGTTTTGGATTTTGATGGTTAGTTCGGTGTAATCAAAACACAGCAGCAATCATTATTTTGCTATTTTTGTACTATTTGCCTATAATTTATATAATGTTCTAATTTGACCTCTATTATTGTTTACAGATTATAGTAGCTGCTATATCCTTTGTGTATGGAAATCCACAAAGACTGATAAATGGTTATGACTCCTTTGGCAATACATGTGGAGTTAAAGCAAATAGAAAATTAATAAACTTTCCATTAGCTGGTATCAGTACAACTGACAAGAGCTATCTATTTTTCATGGATGTCAAAGAATTAAGACGCTCACTTAAGATATGTGTGAAACAATGTCCTAATAAGAAAATGGAGTCTTTTAATGATTTACAAGATTTTTATAGACAAACTGGATCAAACCTTTGTAGATATGATATTAACTTAAACAATATCACATACAACAAAGATCTTCACAATTTCATAGGCCCATGTCCAACATTGCCAGTATATGATTCCTTCCCACTTCTTAATAGATGCTTTCCAAAGTCTGCTAAGGATATAGCAGCAAGAGTTTTTAATGATTTCTATGACCTACTTAACAGCTGGGATACTATTGAACAAATGTTATCTGACATATATTCCTCTTGGAAGGAAATGATCATTTGTGTTATTGTTGCATTCCGTAAGTATTGAAACAAGTTTTTGTATAATGTTATGCTGTTGTATTCAGGATATGAGCTGTTGTATCATTGTTTGTAATGAGGATTTGTTTTAAAGCATCCTCTTGTTCTTTAGTACTAAGTTCCCATCTTTACCTCTCAATTTGTAACATATCCCTAAGATTCACTATATAGATTCCGAAAACCACTCTAAAGATTACACTCATCCTATTAAGTCTGAATTTCATGTCTAATAATAAGTAGTATGATATGACAATATGTACAATTTTATCCTAAACTAATCTGTATGGGTGAATTACAAGTAGGTATAATAACATACAGATGTTAATTACCTTTTAATTTAAAACTTTAAATTAAAACTTTACTTAAAAAAAGCTCATATATATTTTAAATCTAGTGCTTACAAATTATGATTATAGTTGAGAACAGTGTAGACAGTAGGATGCAATTGTCACAATGAGTCATTGTAAGCAATGATGTCATGGATTACTACATTACGTGTTAAAGTCAGCCTACTAAAAGACTAAATTAACGATTTAGAAAATATGTAAGAAGTATCTTGAATGATATCAAGCATTAATTAAACTAATAGCAGACCCCTCTTTCCTACTGGGCACGTTGGGCAAATGCCCAGGGCCCCGCGATCGATAAGCCCCCCCCCCCCCCCCAGTTCCTGCCAGATCACTAAACCAATACTGACATTTATTTCTCTAAAACTTATTTAATCGAAATCGAACCTCAATTAGGAACTATATTATACACTTGCTTACTAGCTATTACATGCACAAAGCTACTCTACTCTCCCCAAAATAAGGCTATTGAATTACAGCATGCTTAGATAAGTTTAAAAAGAATCTGAAACCTTGTTTATCTACTTTCATTGTCTATTGTAGTAATAAAAGTGTTCTGTCAAAATCATAGGGGCCCCATTATTCTTATATGCCCAGGGCCTCCAATAGGTTAAAGACGGCCTGGACTAATAGTGTTCTGTTCTCTAAAGCAATTTGTTACATTACTAATGAAGGAAAATAATATGAAGGAAGGGAGAGAAGGAAAATATGTTTTTTGACATAATAGAAGTACTAATTTGTTATTGCTCAAAATATTACAAATGGAATAATGTTTTTTTAGTAGTTATCTTATAGTATAATAGTTATCTTGAACAAATAAACACATATTGACAACATTATGAACCTATGTGCTGTAAGTAAAGCTCTTGTGTTAAGGAAATCTGAAACAAGTTAGATACCACATTCAGCCAGACTTAAGACGAGATACAAAAGTAACTGAATACTTTTAACTTTTAAAAAGCCAAGCCTCATCTGAAATAAAACTAAATATGCCAGTAAATATGAAAGCTGTATTAGTTGAAATGGTAAATTTTTGGCATAAAGGATGGGTGTCAGTAACCTAAGCAATTTCCCCTATAATTCAAGGAAAATTCAATAATAGCAAATAGCACTATTGGTTGGCTGAACCCTCACCACATGGCTACATCATTAATTCTTCCCCATATAAACTTATTTTCTACCAAATTTCCAATTCCTCCATACAGATAGTAACACATTATAGAAAAGTGTACAAAGTTTTTAAAACACTTTATACTTTAAAATTTTCTTTTTCAGTTTGTTCATTGTTGATGGTGTCTATCCTTCATTTGCTGGCAACTCTTGTATCTTGGATATTTATGATTGTAGTATCCATAGTGAGCGTAGCTGGAACAGTATTACTATGGTACACTTATCATGAACTCAGAACTAAACAGAAAGATTTTTCAGATACCCCCTTTTTGGCTGTAAGTATAAATAATCTTGAGGAGTTTTATAATAGATTCTCATAACTACTTCATGATTGGACCTTTTTTTATAAATATTTTACTAACATAAACGGTTTTCAGGAATCACTAAAAAACGAGAAGGCTTTCTTATGGTATGCCATAATTGCAACTATTATAACAGTAAGTTTTTCTTTATATAAATTTACTTAAAGAATTACCATATATTTATGTCGTCAATTTTGTTTGCATTACGTTAAATAAATGGATTAGTATTAATTAGGCAAAACGTGGTATGGGTAACTGAATCTAGGCTCACTTACATTCCCCCTTTACTGCTTTGGCTGCCTAAAGCGTTACCTAGATATATAAGAAGATATAGAAAGTATAGATAGAACTATTACAATAAATAGATTCATAAAATTCTATGTAGAGTCTGTGCCTGTAATTTATTAGTACTAGCCTCTAATATACTCACAGTACATTGCTGCGTCTATACTTTACGGCAACACAATAACTGCTTATGAAGAATGCTTTTTATAAACACCCTTTCTTTTGAACTTTTAAAGTCGTTCTACCAGAAGATGATCGAAGAAATTCTACATCTCATCTGCTCATCATGGTTTGACCAAAATATACTGTGTTTGCCTTGTGTATCATTAATCGCCTTTTACGACAACCTTGAGTGTAAATAGTCGGTACTAGTCTACTCTGCCGGATACACAAATGGCTTGTCAGATGTATTGACATGTATATTTTTAAAATACTCGCCTTAAACGATTCGTTGCTGATGCACGCCTGTCGTGCCACCACTTTTTTTTGCGTGTGGCGTTAGCCAAAGAAACCGTGTCATTTTTAAATCGATGATAACTTCTTCAAATCAAGTTTTAGGGAAATCAACCCAGAATAAAACTATCTTCATTTTTCACGTAAATCAAGCTCGTAGCCTTCGTTTCTGTAATTTTATGTAGCGACGAATCGGTTAAAAAAGTTGCGAAAAAATATACAGTGGATCCCCGGTAGTCCAACAAACATTTTGCAGGGCAGTGTCGAACTATCGAATTTGTCGGATTATAGAGTACTGCCTAAGACCCTCTATAGTCCGAATTTTTTTACAAAAGAGTACCTTGTAATCCGACAAATTACAGATCCAATGATAAGATTACTAATCATACTTCGTCATGTATGTCAAATTTAGTAAATTAAACAACACAATAGAAAGATTACGTTTTATTATTAAAGTAACGTCATTAATCTATAGAATTTACAAAAAAATATGCAATAACTTTACATTAGGAAATAATTGTGTACAAACAAATGTACATATGTACTAAAATAATCAAACTTTATGAATCAATCAATTTAAGAAGCATGAAAACATTCATCATTTTTTTAGTTTAACATTGTTGAAACGCGAAATTAAAGCTTTGTCCCTCAGTCTTCTTAAAAGTAGAAGTTCGTTGTAGGATGCACCTTTTTTTGAGCCCATTGCAAACCCAGCTCAAAGGCGTTAATTGCATCTTGCACTCTGATGTTGCGTACAAGTTGTAACTTGTTCAATCGTGAATTAGCGAATACTTGTATGTAATAGACGATGTCGGATTATAGGGGGTGCCGCATTAGCCAGGGGACGGATTACCGGGGCTCCACTGTATTACAAAAGTTAGAATAGTTCATTGAGGTATAGATATATGAAAATTTATTTGACTTTTTTTACGATTTAGTAAGAACTGATTTTAGGCTGGTGGATTCTAATTTTGATAGATCCTGCAATAAACTATAAAATAACTACATCCATCTGGCTGGACTACCCTATGTGATCCTGCTAGATAAAGACGCAGGCCTACTGTCTTAACATCTATTTAAGTATGCGTTGTTTCAATAAAAATATCCTAACAGTAATTTGTATTAACAGGTCATATTGCTGCTATTGGTTTGGGTGATGCGTTCAAGAGTTTCATTCTTGGCGGCGTTGTTTAAGGAGACAGCCCATTGTCTCGGCTCAATCCCAGCACTGTTCTTGCAGCCTATCATCACATTTTTATTTTTGATACTATTTTTTACATTTTGGTCATTTGTGGTGGTAAGTATTTTTTATTTTTAATATAAGCTACATCTCCCACTTTTTTATAAAATGCTGACTACTCTAACATTTCTGTGATAAGAAATATTTTCCAGTGGAAATGAAATATGTATTTTTATTTATTTTGAAGAAAATCGTTTTAGATAATATAGTTTTCCATTGTATTTATATTATAACCAAAATATACCTCTTCTATTTTTTGGTATGGACTGGAATAAAATAATCCTTAATTCTGTTCTCAATAAATCACGGTTCTTTTAATTATTTAGGAATCAATGTTCTGATTCGTTTTATTATAACGTTCATGCGGTAGTGTCAACTTTCCACAGCGTTGATTGTAAAGCCTGACCAGTAAAATAAAAAACCTCTCCATATTGCGGAATTTATTGGTACTAATTATTTCTTTAAGTGGCAACACCTTCAAGATGTCGTTATTATTGTCGTCTGTCAAAGTGTGGTGTCGGTTTCTGCCATGTGTTGTAAAATAATGTCAAAATATGAGTACAAGTTGCATGTGTACGACTGTAGTAAGTGTTGCCATATGTATCACTGTCAGTTTACGCCCCAACAGCAGGTTTTTTATTTTAGTGGTCAGGCTTACAATGTAAACTTCCGACACATGTAAAAATTTTAGTCGAAAACACATCGCACTATTGATTCTCATAGTACTTTTTAAACCCAAATAGCTCAGAATGGAATGGTTTAAATAAAAAAAATGGAGCTGTATACAATGAGTTCACTGAGTACCAATGTGTTTTATTGTAAACTAGGTATAGACAATATTGTGATTTTTTTTCTACAATCTTGTCTACAATTTGTCTTCTACAATCTCCATTAAATATTTGGTTCTTGGACGACGGGACATCATGGCCAAAGATATTCTGGCGCTCATACCGAGACTGCCGCAAGTGAAGTCACCAGAGATCAGACTCTTTCTAATTATGTTCCAAAAGTTCCCTTATTTTCTACTGAAACTTTATTTATTTTGTGGTATATCTACTTTAATAGTGTTGATGGTGTTTATTCCAGGTTTGTCTTGCGACTGCAAATTATCCAGGAATACCCTATAAAACAAACTTCTTCATTAATGGAACGCCATTGCCTGATCACGTTGACAAAGCAGCAGTACAGGCCCAAAACGTCAATGGAAGTGCTAGTTTGAAAAGTGGGTTCAGAATGCTTTTAAATAGTTTAAGTAATTTTAAATCTTTGTTAATGCATAGGCCAAACCTTTTAATTACACCAGGAGGGGATCCAGGGTTTTGGTTTGGGGACCCTTTTTATCAGGTTAAAAAGTTGTCAGGTATTTGTTTTCTTAAACCGATAAGTGATATCACATACTTTGAAATATCATAATCATTATGAAAAGTTCAAGTACTTAGTCCATAGTAGGTACATAGTTTGGTTGGATTGGATAATAGTATTAAGCCTTTACTATCGCAGTTTACATAATTAATCTCAAGGAATTTGTTAAACTATGTGCCTATCCTACTATCTCAAGCTTGATTTATTACCTGCTATTTGGATACGGATAATTACTATAGTGTTTATAGAACTTATAGGGATTACGATAATTTGCGAGTTAAGAGGGAATGAGGGTGTGATTGTTGCGCGACAGGATTTGTCTCTGGATGTAAACGAGTGCACCCTTTCCTGCTGGAACAGAAATTAGGTGTTTTTTTTTTTACTGAATAAAGGGCGTAGCAATATTTGTTCACTTGGTACTTCGTAGTTGTATGCGACGTTTATTCTAAATATTAAGGCTGGCACCGACCTTAATAAATAGTTTGCATATTTTTTTAATAAATTAAACAATATGCAGTTTTTTAAATTATTTTTTATTTATATTGGTCTTTTAGGACTTTATTGTTTTCGTTTGACATGAGCATGACAGACGAACTTTTGGCCTATGCATCAACATAAAAATCTTAGTAAAATATATATCTTGTGGACATGATTTTGAATTTAAAAAGTATATGGAATGGATATCTATGAAAAGATGAATTTTAGTCATTGAGTGTATAAAGATTATAATATAAAAATAAACTATTAAATAAATATATAAACTTCGCCTAAATAATGATGTAAAAAGGCCATGCTTTGTATCTTTTATTGATCTAACGTAAAGATGTGGTTTATGTCAGCCTATTTTTGTGTTTAGCTTTCACTCTGGATTCTGTGGAGTTTGACCCGATGTGGGTGAAGAGCATGTGGTGGATTTGCCTTATTTGTTTAATATGGGGCAGCGAATTCATTCTGGGGTGTCAACAAATGACCATTGCTGGTGCTGTTTCACATTGGTATTTCAGGTAAAACAATTATACCATGTTGGAATTTGGCTAAGTCTAAAAAGTCCATTTCTTCAACTAGCTTTGATGATACACATGTCTGATGATGTACTATAAAGCTGTTTTTCTTTCAGAGGTCCGAATGCGCATTCGCCAGTCATGTATTCAATTGGAAAACTTGTGAAGTATCATTTAGGATCGGTCGCTAAGGGATCTTTTCTGATAACCCTGTTTAAGATTCCACGCCTAATCCTCACGTATTTACACGCTAAGTAAGTTGTAATTCAAAAAATGTTTTTCTTAATTCTTAAAACTAAAGTCTCTTTTTAAATATAGTCGAAAATTATATTATCTGTATTACATGCCATTAGGTTGGTACAAACGTCGAAGCGTTTGGTCTGATGTGTTATCGACTCTATTTAACCCCTTAAAACCCGAGAGCATTATATCATGCGCGCGATAACGATACCTAAAATCCGTGAGTATTATATAATACTCTATAGCGCGCAGTCTGATTTAATCCTTATTACGGCTTTGGTAATGGTTCTTTTTGATTGAATGATATTTTTTCCCCGATAGAGAGAGAAATAACGCATTTAACACAAAGCTGGACGTCAAGGGTTTAAATAGACTATTTACAACTAATAGTTACTTTTTTGCATATTCACAGTTTGTAGGTTAATAAAGGTAGGTTTGTGAATGCCCGCTAGTAAACGACGGCCTATGAACACTTCCGGCATCAAGAGTTGCTAAAGCGTTGCGAACGTAGAGTAAATATGTTTACCAGTATTTTCTTACACTGTGTGGCCACACTTGTTTGTTACTCTTAGTTTGTGAAATCAGATGACCTCGCCTTTGTTATGCCAAGACACTTCGGGTTAAGTTCTTGCCTATCTTTACTTTACTAATGACAATTTTATAAAACATAGAGATAAATTATTTTGAACAAAAAATTGGTGCTTAATTGATGAAATCTTTCTAGGTTATCCGCCAGTGCTGAGAAGGGCTCTGAATGTGCGAAATGTGGACTGAAATGTGGCATTTGTTGTTTCTATTGTCTTGAAAAATTTATTCGTTATCTGAATCACAATGCGTACACAATCATCACTATTGAAAGATGTCACTTTTGTAAAGCTGCTGCTAAGGTACGTATTTCTTTATGAAGGGTCCTTGATTTTTAATTTTTTCTTCAATACTCTGAGTATCAATAGTTATATAAAATATAACATTACTCGTGCGAGAGGGAATGGCCCATTATCGACAGCGGAACCGAGATGATCCGCAAAAACAGAACCAAAGTAAGAAATTCAGAGATTTGAAGACCATCTGAGGTAGCTTGACCGTCATATCTGGAATATCAGAATTTGACTTTTTGCTTTTGACAAATCTCTAAAAAGTTTTAATGTCGTTGTTCAATACAGTCTTCACCCGAGCCAAGTAATTATCAAAATTGTATAAAGACTGTGACTTATAATTATTATCACCAATATATCATTAAATTTGTACATTAACACCATCGCAAGATACAACCTCAAACTAATCAACGATCACCAAATGCGACCGGATCTTTTCATAATATCTTTTTGAAGTTATGATAAGTATTGGGGTTATGTTCCATGTTCCGCATAACAGTAATGCCAGATATATTAATCGCAAGAGAAGGGTGATGTTTATCTTGCTTACTAAGCGGGTCCGTATCGCTGACTTGTATTTTTTTTTATCGTAAGTAAGAACTAAGTCCAGAACACGGTTATTTTCATTTAATACATTATCATGTTGAGGCAGTTCACACAGAGTAATGGTATCTAATAAACTCGTTATCAATGGCAGCGCCGATAATCGGTAAGAAAGAGTCGAAATTATCAGCGTTAGTCCAAATAGTATCAGGAACATTGGAATCACGCAATATCAGAAAGCGTCCGCCGCACCATCGAGAATGACATTTTGACAATTACAATAAAAATTTTAATATCAGCGATAGGTAAATCAGGAGACAGCATAAACAAATGTGCAATTTAGACAAATTTTACTCGCCTGCGCCAATAGTTAATCAAATATCCTCCATTCTGCTTTCCCAGTTGAATTGGTGGAATCATAACACCACCGCCTTCAGTTTTTCTAGAATAAACCGACGTGCTTGATCTATCCCTTCGAAAGATACACCTTACATCGAGAACCTCACTATCAAATATATTTTCAATTTAAATTAGGTTCAGTTAAAGATATAATATCGAAATTACATAACAGTAAATTAAGGTTACGAGTGGTGAGTTTCGAACGGATTCTGTTTACATTTTTGGTAAAAAAAAATCACCATAATAGATATAAATGGAGCACTGAATAAAATACATAATGACTTTATCAGAATAAAAATTAAATTAAGCATAGCTACAAGAAGCTCTTGAGCGTTTCGGCGCTATTTACATGGATCGCGTTTGAGTAATCTTATTTGCGTTCATAGACTCTGCCGAATCTCACCCAAGCATACTTATAGGCATTCTCTCTAAAAAACCTCCTGGTCGCTGCAAAAATCTTTTTGGTCTCCGCCGATAGGTGTTCATAGAAGGGAATCATAATTTTACAACAATACCTAAAAAGTTGTTTTTCTGCATACAGTTTTTTTAAATGTATTTAATTTTATTGGTTATGCATTCACAATGCCATATTTCTATAAAATATAATATACGTATGTAAAAAAAAAGAGACAACCACGCCTCCGAGTGCGTGTGATCCCACCCGAGGGCTCGGAGATGTGCTTGTTTTTTACATACATATTTTATATTTTTGTTTCAAGTTAATACTAATGTTATTACAACAACATTATCAACAAAGATATGGCATCGTAAAGGCAATAATGTTTAATCCCTACCAAACGTCCTATATATACTTATGGATTACTAGCGGCTTGTCCCGGCTTCGCACGGGTGGACAAAATTCTTTAAATTTTTCTAACATTCAATATAGCCTATGACACTCAGCAATAATGTGCCTTTCTATTGGTGAAAGAATTTTTAAAATCGGTTCAGTAGATCCCGAGATTACCCCTTACAATTTAACAAATATACAAACACACAAAGTTTACTTCTTTATAATATTAGTATAGATTATATACATTTCTGATTAATTTTTCTTAGTGGGATTTATTCTAACTTTACCGCATTAATTCTTGATCATCAGTAATCTTGTGTGATTTTATAATTATTTCCTAACTCCCTTTAAAGTGTTTTTTTGTTAAGTATCGAAATAATTATTTTCAATTGGGTTTCGAACTTGTCTTTTCTAGGCGTTCAGCACTATAGTAAACAACGCTCTTCAAGTAGCGACGATCAACAGTGTGGGTGATTTCATCTTATTCCTGGGCAAATGCATCGTGACAGCGGTGACGGGAATCGTCGGGTTGCTGCTTGTGAAACGCAACAGTGACCTGCATTTCTTCGCTGCCCCCACTCTTATAATATGCGTATTTGCTTTCTTCATAGCTCACTGCATATTGTCACTTTATGAGGTTAGTTATACAGTTAGCATTAAACAGATACACGTCTCAACTAAGGCTGCCTTTACAGTCATGCATGTGTATAATAAATTTTATTTTAGCTTTATAGTAGTGGTAACGTCATTCCCCTCTCATAATAAATGTACTCTGGCGCCTTATCAGTCCTAAGTCGAAAGTCGCTAGCACACTGCACGATGCCTATCGCTTCAGGCCACGCCCCACTCCATTCATTCAACAATGGCACGCGTGCGCAAACTAGCAAGTGAGAGCAGATTGACAGTACTGACATCATATCAGCATGGCGATTTTAAAATTAGTTGTTTATGATTGGCCGTAGTAAAATACGAAGCCAATTAGGGTTCGTGTGGGCGTGTCCGATGCGATTAGTTCAAACGAATATTTCTACAAAGTGGTAAGGCGCGAGAGACTTCGATAGTACAAGCAAATTTCCGCTATTCAAATAAAGTATAGCGAAACCAGTTACGCTATGAATTTTGTATACTTAAGTTTACTTATGAACATAGAATACTACCTGTTCGATTCTGATTTTTTATATTATTTGATAGATTTTTTTGTTAATAAGGGTGACTGACACGTTTCTTTATTTATCACCCTCGAATAAGGATTTACGCAATATTTAGGGGAGTGTAGGTAACTAATTCGGTCTCATTTTAAGTTAGGAAACAGTAATTGAGAGATATTTGCAATCACTGTACTTATTAATTTACAGATGGTTGTTGATTCTCTATTCCTGTGCGTGTGTGAAGATCGCAACATGAATGGATCTGATGGCAAGTGGAAGCATTCTCGCCTGGCGGAGTTAGGTGGACATAAGCGAGATGTCGACACTGACGGACCTGAGTTACAGGATCTACAAGAAAAGTACTGATTCACAAAATAAGCTTTGTATGCGCTTTTTAAGGAATGTCTAATTTTTTTTTGCGACATTTAAATGTTCGTATAGAACAAATTTACGGTTTAGATATTTTATGCGCATTAACAAATCTAACATTTTTTTTATATATCGTATTCGATCTCGCTATTTAATCGCTCTAGCCATTCAACTTTTATTATACAATGCTTTAATCTAAAGAAATCAATGATTTGTTATTTTTAATATTAATGTATTTACTAATCAAAATATTTTTTATTTAAATTATTGGTGTTGTTTTTTTATATTAATTTAATAGATAAGTGGTTTCTAGAATGTGGTGTAGCTTTTTGATGGTTACTGTTTCAAGTGTTAATATATGCATGCACAGCAAATTTTACAATATTAATGTTGATTATGAGACAAAAAAATGTTTCTAAAATGATGATTGGAAACTAGCATCAGATAGTATGTATTGTATTGTTCTCGTGATTGAGAAGGCGCAACTTATAATCAAAATCTCTTTTTATACTAATCAATTAAAATAAAGTCATTGGAGTAAAATCTCAGTTTTCTGCGGGTAAAATACTATTACCTTTGCAGAGTCAGCATTGAATGCAAAGATGTTGTAGTTTTGAATGGGACCTGGGCCTCAACATGTAACATATGAAATAAAACTAAAAAAAGATGTATAATATGAGCAATTTTCAATTCTGAATATAATTTTAGTACAGCATGAAAATACAAATGGTTTGATGTGAGAATATTTTTTATTGTATTTTCTCACTAATAATATTACGGCATTTTTGCTCTATCCTTCGCTTAACTTTGTAATAAATTACCAAAAAAGCCAATACCAAGTAATTTTTTTTACAGATAATCTCGTCCATCGTTGTGAAGCAGAGATATTATATGTCAATGTAATTTATTTAATTCATAATAATAGTGCCTAAGTTATACCTAATCAATTATTTTTATATTTTCCACAGTACAATTATTTAAATAATATTATTATATACGCATTTTAAGATATATTTAATCTTAGTTTTCGATGAAATATAATAAAACACGATTTTTTTATACTCTATAGCATTTTAGTATAGAGATTCAAAATTATACAATGTTTTAAATTAGTATTTAAGGAAGAAATATTTAATCTACAATTTCGAATCTGCTTTAAATATGCGACACCTGTTTACCTATATAACTTTATATTTTATAAAATCTACAAGCATAATTTTTATTATATTCACTAAGACTGTTTACACGCATAAATGCATTTTAGCTTTAGTTATATTGAATCAGTAAGTTATAATAAGAAATAATGTTTCATTCCAATTTTGTAAGCTCTGAACAAAATGTATTGTGTATATGTTGGTGCAGTAAGTATAATATTTTTATATTAATCTATGTGTATATTGTAACTTATTAAAATAATATGATGATGTCTGTTAAGTACTTGCTACTATTTGGGCATTGTTATTAACTTTTACAAATAATTTTTAAGATGAAACTAATGTATGCACTGTATTTTGATAGGCTTGTATTTTGATAGGAGTGTGGTTTTCTGTTTGAACCGTCCAGTAATTCGAATCTCGAATTAAATAACGCATGTCCAGACATCCTATGTACAGACAACATCATATCAATAGATTACAAATTGTTAAAGTTTCATTATAAATATTGAGACCTACGGGTTGAATATAAGGTTTTAAATCTGTTGAACTCACTCGCTATCTAGATATTACCGAAACGCCTAAAAATTTAGATATAAATTGTGCTAAGATTATTTGTGTGTGGTCATGCTTCTATATTTAAACTCAGCGGTTGATATTTGTATCTAATAGATCTCTTGCCGATTGATTCTAGCATGTTACATTTGTACTTTCATAGTTAATAAGGAAACGATACTAACGTCATTAGCCGTCCATTTTAGCCACTCCGCATTTATCAGCATTTCATTTCTGCAAAATATTTAGTAAAAAATTATTATAATACTAATACGAGCTTGAGCGTGTTTCTACACGCAGTAAACTATTAACGTAAATAACATTTGCGTAACTAGCAATACCTATTAAGCTGTTTTGATTTTCCTACCTCCTGTGCAATTCTTCCATTAAGTTTATAAAACAATCTCTTTTTGCAGTAAAATATTTAGGCAAATAAAATTATTGAATGTAAAAATCATGTTTTATTTTAGATTCTATATGATTACACCTTTTTCTTTTTTATTTTTAATTGTTTTCTTTTTTTAATTTGGTCAGAAATAGCCTTGCTTTTGGCTTTTAATTGTTTGCGTCTTATTGCCATATCTGGTTTACTTTTAGATTTCTTCTTGACTGTAACTGGTTTTGAAATTTCCATATCAATATCTTCAGTAGATTCTTCAACTTCCTCTAAAAATTAATAATGAATTCATTATTAATAAATTTTTAGAAGACATAAAAAAGAAAAATACTTTTAAAACTTGGAACAGTACTAAGCTTACATGGCTCGCGTATTTGTTGTTTTTCCGATTTGCATGTGTTGCCATTAATATAAAATATATAGAAACATGTAATTTAAGAGCAGCACCGTTACTAGCAACTGACCTAAATGTACCTGTCACCAGCGTTGCCAACATAACGGATTTCCCGTCATATCTAGCGGATTAGGGCTATGAAGATACGGAACAAAAAGTATTTTGACGGCTAACGGATTGTTTAGCGGAATTTGAAAAAGATTATTATTTAAATAAAGATAGATTTATTCTTATATTTCAAATTAAAACAAATTTTTTTTCAAAAATCAAAGCTAAATTTTTGTTTCTGTTATGTCAATTCTACTGCGTAAATACTATTCATGTACCAAAGATACTGTCTACGACATACATGTACAAGAATTTCTCTTGTTTTAGACAAGGTAGCAGGAGGCAAAATAATGATGCGAACTCTGTCACACTTTAAACATATTTGTATTGTTCTTTTTTTGTTTAATTATATTGTTATTTTTTTGATAAAAAAGTGATCTTATGGATTGTTGCACTTGATTTTTATTAAACTTGAATTATTATTTTATTTCGCTTGGTAATTCGACGGATTTTACTGACGAGAAAATTGCGAGATTTAACGGATTGCTAACGGAACTTCGTTATGAAGTTGGCGGAATTTCAAAATTATTATTGGCAACACTGCCTGTCACTATATTTAAGCATACGCATCCAATGTACGCTAAGCACTGTTTTGAGCTTAAGGGTTACTTTAAATACCTTTTAGTAAAACCTCCTGTGCTTTTTCTATTGGATCACCTTTGAAAAAGTCAGCGCCTTCTATATCAGGATAACCAGTTTCTGGTTTTGTGGCTTCATAAACTACCTTCTTTTCAATTCTTCTTTCATATTTATTAGCAGCTTTTTTCGAGTATGCCTGTCGAAGTTTAGCTGGACTAATGTATTTTGGGTTTTCCCATATAGTTGTTCCACCAAAGGATCCAGAAAATACCTTGACCTGAATAATTTATTGAATTTTAAATTAATATATTTTCGTTTCTTGGAATTTTGACGTTTGGAAAGTAAAGCATTTGGTTTTGGTAGAAACTTCGAAACAATTAAATCTAAAATGTTTAGAAAAGTGGGGAGTGAGGTTTTATTTTAAACATTATTTAACAATATTCATGTGTCATTGCCCTTATAATTCCTGAATTCCATTAATTATAATTATGAATTATAGCCTACAGACCGTAAGTGCAAACCTCGTCATTATAATTGATTTTCACATGATTATCATTAAAATATGATTTTTAGAGTGGGTGAATTTATTATTTTTTTTTTTTACATTTAACAAGACACAAAGCCAGTGTGGAATTTTATGCTGCTATCTTTTAAGCTTAACAAGTAAATACTTACGGGATTTAAAACAAATCTTGGTCCAATTTCTGCTAAAGCTCCATCTTCAGAAAGAATCTGATAATTTCTGAACCATATCCTGTTGTCCAAAATCATAAAAGTGTACACATGGTCAAAGAATGGTTGGCTTTTAGGATGGTGATTAGGAACACCGAAAATTTGAGTAAGCAGCTCTTTAAGGAGTGTATAGTGTGGATACTTAGTGAACTGAGGGTCGAATGAAAGTAGTGGTCTGGATCCTCTTAAACAGTTACCAGTCATTTTTAATTCTGCCATTGTGTAAACTGTAAGAAATTGAGAATAAGGAAAGTTATTTTAAACACTTTTGTTATTCACATTATTCCTATATTATTGGAAAGTCAATATTTCTATAACTACACAATGTATTGAGTTACTTGGCAAGTTTTTTTTATGAAAATGAAAGAATTTTTTTATAGTGGATAAATATTTTTTCTTTTTCTTTAATCATTGTGGATGGTGACCGTAACTCGACGACTTTAAGCGTCTATTTTGCGTCCAGAGGGTGTTGGCTACTCCATTTTAGCCATCTCAGTTCTGCCAGGAAGGCTCCGAGTACTTTCACTTTGGTGATGACTTCCCAGAGACTGATATGTGAGATAAGATGTTGTGACTGGTATTCAGCAACTCCTCTGCATTCCAACACAACAAGGGTGGTCATTTCTTCCGCTTCCATGTATCTTCTGCATAACGAGTTGCCAGTGACACCTAATTCAAAACGCATTTTAAAATTGCCATGACTGGTCATGCCTTTAATTAGAAGTAGATCTGATCTACTTGCCTGTAATAGAGATCTGGAGAGATGAACATCCTCTTATGGAAGACCAGTGAGTTTCAATTATTATTTTTATTATTATTAACAGGCAAGCAGTTGATACAACTGATAGTACCTGTATCTGACTATTCTGTGTTTCAACTGCATATATTTCGAATATCTGTTCAGTAGATGTTTGGACAGAGAGACGTTTTTATTGAGTCTTTTAAAGTTCTCGAATAGGCCTTCACAGTTTCTCAATGTTATAAGTTTGAGCACTTCCAACCATTCTTCATAAATCCATCGTCTTAGCATTCTGGGTATCTTAGTAAAACTTTTCAGTACTTTCTCTAAATGTTCAATAACCTTGGCAAAATAACTTAGAATGCATACTCCAAAATTGGTCTGACATATCTATTGTTTTGTTGATGATTGACATCATTTAGGGAGTCAAAGGTCCAAAAGATTTTGTAATGAGGTAGATTAGACTTTTGGCTTTCATTAATATAGAAGTAATATGATCTGTCCATTTCACATCCTCCAATGTTTGTTGCATAATTCTCTGTATGTCTTCAGACTTCTATTATAGCTGATTCAATATTACTGTTGTGTAAGTTTCTGATGCATAAATGCCAATAGGCCTAGAGCCTCTAGGCCTATTGGCATTGTATCCGATTCATTCCATAGTAGCTTATTAGTTGCATTATTACCTTGTGACCCTTTATTCATTGTATAGTTACTTCAATATGTGCTCCTGATACATACCAGTCCTGACTGTTATGAAGCAGGATTGATGTGATTTTTGAACTCGTCATTGAAGTAAAGATATACTGTCTAAAAAAGTTTTTAAGGAAGGGATTAAATAGCCAGAAGGTGCCACTTCTATAAAAACATATACTCATACCTCGATCTTTGAGACAAGTGTATGATGCATTAAATAATTTTTAACTATCAGCAAACATATGAGTTTTTATTCGCTAGTTTGTATCACCAATTTCTTTTTGTTGTCTTCCTCAGCTCCAACTGGTCTTCCAGAATATTGCACAACAATAACATGGTGCATTTTCAATGTCATAATTACCACATTTAATTTTGAACACTTGTTTTGACACTGGCCTTCTGTTAATACATCTTTACATACACATCAGATATTTTTTTCTTGCTTCAACAATATTTTTACTTTCTTATAGCAAAATTAAAATAGCTAAAAATGCTGTTCTTCACTTTTCTTATTTAAAAGGGTTCAAAAAAAAATATGTCTAGAACCAATCAAATTTTTCACAAACAAGCCTTTCTATATTATATTTGCTATGACATAATGAACATAAAACTTAAGTGTGAGTTTGGCTGGCAAAAAATACAATTCAGTTCTCTGTTGGCAAAAAAAACAAATTATTATTCCAAACAACCTTATTAACTTATGTCCTCATAAATGACTAATAATTCCAATGATTCTCATGTTTCACATTAATTTATGGGGTTTAAAATAAATCTAGCTACATTGATATTCTGAGAACATAAGTGATCATGTTGCCACATTTTAACTTGCCCATACAATTTGATTTCATCACAGAGATCAGAATGTAGAAATGATTTTGGATGATTGATGTTCAGGTTTGTCGTATAGTTAAATAGTGAAGGCTAAAATAAATTATTACATAGAATATTTTCTAAATAAATTATTACTTAATAAATATCATAGCAGATGTTATATCCTCTGAAAAGTTTTATGAGGATATAACATCTGCTATGAACTTATGTGGTTCACGGTTTAACATTATAATGGGAGATTTTAATGCCCGTATAGGAGCAAAGGAATCGGACCACGAGACGTGTATCGGAAATTTTGGTTTGGGTTCTAGAAACGACAGAGGTATTACTTTAGTGCAATACCTACAACAAACTAAATTATACGGCATGAATACGTTCTTTGACAAGAAACCGCAACGCAAATGGATTTGGAAACATCCAGATGGAACCCACAAAAGCGAATACGATTACATCCTCAGTAACCGAAAGGATATAGTGAGGGATGTGACAGTATTAAACAAATTTACAACTGGAAGTGATCATCGGTTGGTGCGCGCGGTTATAGAAATAAACCACAGTAAAGAAAGACGGAATTTAGTAACAAAGTCCGCAACACCACGAGATGCTACTGTCGAAATCATACGAACTAATGCTCCAAGGTATCAAAAGTTGGTAAACGAAGCACTTCCGGATCTCTCTGAAATGGGGAACATGGACATAGATTCTTTAAACGAACAGCTGACGTATAGCATGACAACAGCGCTAGAGATCATAACCTCAGGAAACGTCAAAAACACTCCTCAGAAGTTAAGCCAACAAACATTAGATCTTATGGAAAAACGACGGCAAATGCGAGGAGGAAACAATAGTGATGACATGTTCTACCGAGGCCTACAGAGAGAGATTCGCAAAAATATTAAGCTAGACCTACAAAACTATAATGAACACCTCATAGTTAGAGCTTTGGAGCTAAACTCTAGTAAGAAAGTGCTGCATACTAAATTAAGTACCGGTAGGAAGGAAATATTTCAGCTTTACAACCAGCACAACGAACTAATTTCCAATAGGGATGAATTGCTCGAAGTAGTGAGATCGTTTTACGCGTGCCTGTATGAAAGCAAAGTACTGGACCCGAACAAAATGCTAACTCATAGGCCACCCCGTCCAACTATTTGTAACGTAGGATCGGAGGATATTCCGGATGTTACGGCGAGTGAGATCCGACATGCGCTGAGCCAAATCAAGAACAGAAAAGCTCCTGGTCAGGACAAAGTTTTGCCGGAAATGCTCAAACTGAGTACAGAAAAGCTGTGGCAGGCACTTGCCCTATTATTTAACAAATGCTTAGTGGAGGGCCGAATACCGCAGGACTGGAATAACGCTGTAATTACGCTGCTTCATAAAAAAGGCGATACTCGTAAATTGGACAACTATAGACCTATCAGCCTCTTGTCACACATTTACAAGCTGTTTACAAGGATCATTGTTAACCGGCTGTGTGGAAAGCTCGATAAATATCAACCACGAGAACAAGCTGGGTTTCGCTCGGGATATGGGACAAATGATCACTTGCAAACGTTAAAAACGCTTCTCGAAAAGTGTCACGAGTACCAGAAAGGTTTAATATTAACTTTTGTAGACTACGAGAAGGCGTTTGACTCTGTCGAATTTTGGGCGGTGGAAAAGGCTCTCGCTGACTGCAGAATTGACGAGAGATATATAGAAATAATCAAATATATCCAAACCCATGGCACCTCCTGCATCAGGCTCCACAAGCTGACAAAAACATTTCCACTGGGACGTGGCGTACGGCAGGGTGATACTTTATCTCCGAAACTATTTACCGCCGCGCTAGAAAATGTTTTTAAGAAACTAGACTGGAATGATAAAGGTATCAACATAGATGGAGAAAGACTGAGCAACTTGCGATTCGCCGATGACATCGTCCTAATGTCCGACAACGTCGATGACATGCTCGAAATGTTGGAAGATCTGCGCAGAGAATCGTCAAACATAGGTCTTAAATTGAACGTTGGAAAGACGAAGATTATGACGAATTTACCTGACTCTCGTAGATATGACATGCCTATGGAAGTCGTAGACGAGTATGTATACTTAGGCCATAAAATATCTCTTGGCTACAGTAACCAAACAGCAGAGATCGACAGAAGAATTGCACAAGCATGGTCTGCCTTCGGTGCGAACAAAGCAATACTCCGCTCGAAGAAGATTCCGCAACACCTTAAGACTAGGGTTTTCGATCAATGTGTCCTGCCAGTGTTCACCTATGGGATGGAAACGGCGACTCTAACACAGAGATTGGCCAAAAAGCTCCGAGTTGCACAAAGAGCAATGGAGCGAGCTATGCTCGGCATATCGTTAGTGGATCGTAAAAGAAACGAATGGATCCGAGAAAAGACTCGTGTTAGAGATGTTGTAGTTACAATAGAGCGACAGAAGTGGAGGTGGGCAAGACACATAGCCAGAATGGAACAGTCCAAGTGGACCAGGAGATTACTGGAATGGCGACCGTGGGAAAATCGTCGCGGGAGAGGCCGTCCCCCTATGCGATGGGTCGATGACATATCCAAAACAGCTGGATCGAATTGGATGAGAGTGGCAAAAAGTAGGCAGAAATGGAAAGATTTGGAGGAGGCCTACGTCCGAAGACGGACAAACGAAGGGCCGTTATGATGATGATGATAATAAATATCAACTTTTTCCAGGTCAGGTGGGACCTAAACCCACATCTCTCTATCTAGGCGAATGCTCTTACAATTGAGCTACCGATACCTTGAAAAGATCTATCACATTTTGTCATGTATTTCCTAACCCTTTAAGTGTCAAGGAAAGCTGCCACAGCGACAGTTTACTTTTGGCGCTCGCAGGTGACAGCCATGTTCGTAATTTTATTCATTATATTGCATTCTATCGTCAATCGCATATTTTTATATAAACATCGTTCATATAAATTATCTATAAAAATGCACTTTTTTATATATGTATGGCACTAAAAGGGTTAAGCTGGCAAATTTTGATGGGAAAAATGGGATGTGGAGGGATGGACGTTGGAATGTTCTAGTCCCACCAACTGAGATATGTTGAATTTTTGTAATATTTGCTTGAGATATAAAAAGCAGTTAAATGCTTAAATAAGGATAAAATAATAATAGAATATTTTGTTTCTGTAAATACGTAAACCTATATGCCATTTCAAAAATAAAACAAGAAGTGCTTACGGACAACCTGCTTGAGGTATAATGGTTTTGGAAGTTCTAACCATATTCTTCCATAGATGAAATAGACAGCAATGTTTTCCGAATTATGGTCTCTTACTGCAACTACTGATCCGTTTGCTGAGCATAGATTTATGAGGAAATCCCTCATTTACGAGGGAATCTTCTGTCCAGCAGTGGACGTTTTTTGGCTGACATTGTTTAACTGTTACATTAAACAGAATTTATTTGGCCAGATAATTAAAGAAATGCTTTTCTACATATATTCCGAAATTGACTGATCTACCAAGCAAATAAAAGCTAGAATAATAATTCAGAAACACTTGCCATTTTCAACTAAAAACTTAACACTTGGCCCATTAGGTATATTAGACATCCATAGATACAAGTCCCTCATTTTTCGGCCTTCAAAGAGTAAACATTTGTTGCAATTTTTCATCTCACTGATTTCATTAACCACATATAAATTTTTACTCCTCTCCATTTTTGACTCCGTCTTGTGATGTGGCATTAACTTTTTAATATCTTCCATTACATGCCGGTGACGATGGTTGATACCACGAGTTGCAAAAACTAGCACTCTTTGTCTGTTTATCCATTTTATCTAAAAGTAATATATCTATTGTTTTAATAATAAAAATAAAATTTAAGTTTTTCTCTTCAATAGATATTAGGTATTTTAAAACAGTACCGATATTTAAGGTGTGCAAATATTTACCTGTTTCGGTGCAGGGTCGTCTGACATTCGAACGGGAGTTAATTGAACAAAATTATCTTCAGATTTACTTTGGGTATTGACATTTTGTTGCTTATTTTTTGATGATTTTATTTTAACCATTTTATATTGTTTCTTTCTTGGTATAAAATGCACGTGCAACTACGAAGTACTCTGGATACGGTACTATCTGACAACCAAATATTTTAGGTTACTTTTTGTTTTCTTTATTAAGTTTTCCCATAAGAGCAGGCAAAGAATATAAAGCTCATACAGCCTCTCCTTTAGCTATTTTTTTCTTCATTAGATGATGAATGATAGATGCTCAATTAATGATAAACGAAGAGTGAAATTTCTCTTTTCCTAGGTTTCAGTAAAGGTGTGTTTGTGGACTTACTTTTACTTGCCAACACTTATACTACCAAAATACAAGTTTTTACAATAAAAACAAAATTCTAGCTTTCTGTTTCCACCAAAAAGTCCCAACATCCTTTATTTGTGCGTTTTAATATAACTGAAAAGATATTATCTAATGCTGACGTCTATGCACGGGCTACAGGTTTTGTTTTTTGGCAGCAGAGAGAAGTGTCACTTTAGTAGCATCATTTGTCAAATTAGCTTTTATTCAAATACAGCGTGTATTTGTACTTATTATTTAAACTAGGCGATGCAGTCGCTAAGCATAAAGCTACGCTAGCGCCATATATTGGAGCGGAGCGTTATACAAAAAAAATTTTTTTATTTTGTTTCGATGGGAAGTTTTGCGAATTTTCAAATTTGGGCTCCATCACAATTTGGTCCTAAACCTGTTGATTCGATTCATTCGAAAAAACATTAAAATCGGTTAAGAACTCGGGAAGTTATGGCGTAACAGACATTTCGCCATTGAAGCTGATCCATGGGAGCTTCGTTCGCTCCACTCTAACTAGGCGATGCAGTCTCTAAGCATAAAGCTACGCTAGCACCATATATTGGAGCGGAGCGTAATACCTAAAAGAATTAAAAAAAAAAAATCAAAATTCGGGCTCCGTCACAATCTGGGCCTAAACCTGTTGATTCGATTCCACACAAAAAATATTAAAATCGGTTGAGAAATCTGGAAGTTATGGCGTAACAGACATTTCGTCATTGAAGCTGATCCATGGGAGCAATAATGGAGCTCCAATAAGACCAGAAATGACTGCAGACTAGGTTGTGTTGTGGGTTTAGTACCCTTTGCCATATGTTATGGGAAAACCCAGCGACATATAGGTACTAATGGACATGCCCTGGCGGTGGGAATTGTTGCACTACGAAAGAAAGAGATAAAACTAAGTTTCGGACTATCTTTATCTCTCTTAAAATATATGCCGTACCTGTCATGAAAATTGAGAGCCAATCGCCTATAAGGAAAGAGATAGCGTTAGTCCGAAAGCATATGCCATCTTCGTCACACTTCTCAAACCAAGAAATTACTACACGTTATACGGGTACGGCATGTCCATTAGTATAAGGTCGATAGGAAAACCTAACAAAATAATCGACAACAGCACGTCAACCTAATTACAAAGTGTCATATTCTTTTTATTATTATTGAACTGTATGCGTTGAACTGTTAGCTGATATGGCTTAAAGTTAAGTAAAGTAAGATAAGTAAATAAACACATCTCGGTACTTATTTCATTCATTAAAATTGACAATTTTTTGTTAGATTTTTCCCATAAAGAAAATCAAAATGTATATGGACCATACAGCCTCTTCAGAATCTTTTTTTCATATTACGATGATGATAAAATATGATGAAAGCTACCAACCAACCAACCAACAACCACGTAATAACCAACGATGTATAAAATTAATGGATGACGAGTGAATTATGAATTCACCTCTAGTCCCCTAGGTTTAGTGATGATGTGGGGATTTATTGAAAACTCCATGGACATTTTGAGAGAGTTGGCATAGGCACCACCCGTTGTTTTGTTTCACCTGCCACACATACCTCGGGTTCTTAAATTTGATAATATCAAACATTAAAGTGGCAAGATGAAAGCGCCTACGTGATTCCATGTTTAACAAAGGAGCGTTATTGATATAAGGTGACACATGCGTACACGGCGGAATCTTAACGTAAAAACGACAGCATGCATTATGGATCCGCTGTATCTACCTCAGAGTCCTATTCAGGAGACGGGGCCCCTAGACAAGATCGTCATAATTAAGTTAACATAAAATTAATGATTCGCAGATCATTATACGAGCTTCTTCAGTAAAAAATATAAAAATCTTGTATAGCACCCTCAACCAATAAAAACAGCCCCTGACAAGACCCAATACGTGAGTATCAAACCTATTTTTTAACTATTAATTTAAAGTTTAAGATGTAAATACGTCTCAAGATATTTTTACTAGAATAAATTAAACTTACCTCTGGTGTTAGTTGGGACTTAAAAAATCCGCGCGAGAGCTCTCCTAACTGAACTATTGAGACATTGACAGACCCAGAAAAGTATTACATAAACTGAAAATAACCACCATCTCATAATGTCTAGGTAAAGACGGTTCTTAAGTCTTCCTCGGTCTGACAGGTTGAAATAATATTGCACTATTTTTTTTTTTTTTTTTTTAGATACTACTAAGATCACAGGCAAGATAATTTTACCTTTCACTTGAAATATATCAGCCAAGAGGATGTGGTAAAGTTAATCAATGCTTTTTAATCTAATGCACAAGGCGCTGACTTTATTTATCTAGATATTTGGAGAGAAATAATTACCTCAAAATTTATGTGAAAAATTCAAATAACCAAGCTTTTGCTTTTTATTTTTAACTTTTGCAAAAAAATTTTTTTTTCACGAAATTTGGCGAAAACTTACTTTTTATGTCCCAAACACACAATAATATTTTTGATTTAATTTTTTTTTCATATCGAAAAAGCACCTTAATTTTCAAACGAAAATTCTCACGTCAAAATATCTGCTTTTTTGAAAGAGTCGGTGTGCTTTTCGTTCGCTGAAATCTCTACTTTCAGATGGTATAAAAAATATACATTAGTATGGTAAATGTTCTCAGAAAATGCAAATAATGGAACAACTCGTATCCGAAAATTTTTTTTTGAATTATTATTTTATTCAATATTTATTTAATCACAATTATGGGCTATTTGTTAAATTTTACACTTTAATTACTCAAAAAACATGAGTTTCCATGTTACATTGATAAAAGAAAAAAATACAAATCCATAAAACATGAAAAACATGCGAAAATAGTTGTTCTAAATAAAAAAATGGGATTTAAAAGGTGATTCAAAGAAGAGAAAGGAGAGAATGCTGCAATTTTTTTCAGTGATAAAGTTGATTTATTAAATCTGATTACGTTATTCATTATAATAATTTTATAAATAATGTAATTATAAATAATAATAAAATAATTATAAATTTTGAGGTTATGTGAAAACAGTGTAAATACAAAAGTTGTAGATCTTTTTATTACGTACTACTTTGCCATTTAACTTTTTTCATAGGACTTGTAGTTCTGCCGGAAATCGAGATAAACCGTTTTTTACCCTTAAAAACTCACCCCCTTCCCGTTCCCGACCTCAGATCGCCCGTAAATTATTTTTCCTTTAATGTTTCTCTACCTTTTCCAATAGGCTTCATTATACTTTAATTTTTTTCGGTCTTATTAATTTATTGAGCGAAGCTCTCTTTTAGGCAACTCACAAATTTCGCTTGTCTCCCTCCTGCTACTTAACCGTTCAACCGATTCGAACGAATTTTGGACATACATGATTATGACCTGACGGACATAGGCTATGTAAAAAAAATATAAATTTTACCATGGAGGAATAATCATCGAAAGAAAAATTCAAAATCTGATCACAGCCAAACCGCTGAGACTACATTGATTAAATTTGGCGCCAAAACTCACATCGTGGTCGTAACTAATGTGCAAAAAAAAGTTTTGAAATCGGACATACCATCGAGGAATAATCACCCTTCAAAAATCTAATTGCTTCGCTCAGTATTTGCAAACAACAGCATATATTGCAGACCTAGTATTATTGAGCGAAGCTCTCTTTTATTGAGCGAAGCTCTCTTTTAGGCAACTCACAAATTTCGTTTGTCTCCCTCCTGCTACTTAACGGTTCAACCGATTCGAACGAATTTTAGTATGAACATACATGATTATAACCTGACGGACATAGGCTATGTAAAAAAAATATAGAATTTACCATGGAGGAATAATCACCGAAAGAAAAATTCACAAGCTGATCACAGTCAAACCGCTGAGACTACATTGATGAAATTTGGCGCCAAAACTCACATCGTGGTCGTGACTAATGTGCAAAAAAAAGTTTTGAAATCGAACATACCACCGAGGAATAATCAACCTTCAAAAATTTAATTGCTTCGCTCAGTATTTGCAAACAGCAGCATGTATTGCAGACCTAGTATATATACTATTTTTTCTTTGCTGTGGGTTCTGGGACAACAACAAATGTATGGACGCACACCAATGTCCTTTATTGTAAGTAGGGTTGCCAGCTTTTTAATTTTGGAAAAAATAAGAGTAAGTATTTTATTTTTATTTTTAAATTCCTTGTGCAACTTATCAGCCTGCCATTTGCAAAAGCTTCAGGTGCCCTCTCAACACAGTATAAATCTAAAATAGGTTAATTTCGTAGTAATCATTTTTGTAGTCACGCCACTTCACATTCGTTACAGAAAACTATAAAGGAAGTGATATAAATAAAAAAATTAAATTCTTTAATTCAACACTAAAGAAGCGGTTTATAGTTTTTGTAAAACTGTGTTTGCAATAGTTGTTTGACATTGCTAGTTTCGATCCAAAACGAAAATTGCCTTTTTGCCTGTGAAACTTTTAAATCGTTTTAAAAAAAAAATCTATACTTTATATTTGTTCCACAGTGAAAAAAATCAAAGGACTGAAGAACAGGGGAATACTGTTTTTTTCATGTTCATTGCCAAATTGAAACTTTAAGTATTCTGCTGGTGACCCAATATCCTATTTTACTATTCCTAAAATACCCGCAAATAGTGTGTACTCCCGAGTACACAAATTACTATTTGCGGGTATGTTTATGCTTTTATTATATGTATATAATATTTTACATAATATACTTATTTATCACGTCGCGTGATTGGTCAAATTGAAGAGCCCGGCCCCTGGCAATGACACGTTCATTAACAGTATAGTGGACAACCCTAATGGTATGTATAGTTTATTTAATACTAATGTACTCTTTTTTATAAAATTGGAGCAAAACTCTTGAGTTATGAGTCAGCTAAGTCGATGTCCCTAAATCATTCGTCTTGCCGAGATGCAAAATGGAAAAGTGTGCGTCTATAAATGAGTGGCCCTCTGGCTTCCAATTGAAGCTGTATCAAACCAAGGGACATTTGGAATAGTACGATTTTATTCTTTTTATTTTTAGAATTTATAGTATTTCAATAAAAATAACATTATATTAAGATAAATTATTATAATAGAAAAAATCGACTCTCCCAATTGAGCTCAATTGGGAGAGCATTGGACTGGATTTCCAAAGGTTGCGGGTTCGATTCCCGCCTGAGAATTCACTTGTGACCCGAGTCGATTTTTTCTAGTATTTTTCTATTATAATTATTTATCGTATAAGATCGCATTGAAAATGCATAAAATATATAAAAATTATAAAACACTATATTAATAATATTATAATTACTTTTCTGGGCTTTTCTTCGACTCAAAATAAATGATCGATCACTTGACTTTGTACATAAATATATAATCACACATTATACCTATACTACAAAAAAATCGTAACAGTCAATTAATTCGATTATCCTCGATACGATGTTAACAATGAAATTATAGGATGTTAATTAGAGATTTTCGATTATGGAACCCATAATTACAAAATTCGTTATACCTAATACGTAACATTATTTCATTAGAGGGTGGTGTAATTAGAAAGCCTGATCACTGATCAGGTATCGAAAATTATTTTTTAATATGTATAAGTTACATATAGGATGTCCTGGGTAAATAGTCAGTTATTATATATTTGTTATAATAACTAAGGGAAACCTCACCTAAGGAGATGGGCAGCAGCATCTCTTTATGCGTACGGGTCATACTGCGATCGCCAACCCGCCTGCCAAGCGTGGTGATTATGGCAAAACCCCTCATATGGATAGGCACAACAAGAAACGGCCCCTAGTCCCCGGCAGCCAAACCATTCCTAGCTACGGTAGCGGCTACGGTAACGGTGCGGCAGGGGGTGCGAAGAATCTCCGGGTAGGTTGCGGCTACCAACACCGACGACTGGACCTGGCAACTTATAACACGCGCACATTGAGGACCGACGCGAAAATTACAGAGTTGGAAGAAGTTATCGGCAAGTTACACTGGGATGTCATCGGGTTGTCTGAAGTCCGAAGAGAGGGAGAGGACACGATAATTTTGGACTCCGGTAACTTGCTGTACTTCCGGGAGGGCGACGAACTGTCCGTGGGTGGTGTCGGGTTTATCGTCCACAAGTCCCTCGTCAACAACGTACTATCCATCGGTAGTGTTTCCAGCAGAGTGGCATACTTGGTACTCAGAATATCATCTCGGTATTCGTTGACGGTCATCCAGGTATACGCTCCAACCTCGAAACACGACGATGACGAAGTGGAGGCTATGTATGAGGAGATTTCTAGGGCCATACATAGTCACAAATCCCACTACACGGTTGTGATGGGGGACTTCAATGCAAAGTTGGGGAAGCGCTGCGGTGACGAGTTGAGAGTGGGGCAATTTGGATTTGGAGAACGGAACCACAGAGGCCAGATGCTGGCGGACTTTATGGAGAGGGAGAACCTCTATATGATGAACTCCTTCTTCAGAAAGCCCGTAACTCGCAAATGGACCTGGATAAGTCCCGACGGCAAGGTCAAAAATGAGATCGATTTTATCATGTCAACGAGGAAGCAAATATTCAATGACGTCTCTGTGATCAACGCTGTTAAGACAGGGAGCGATCACCGACTGGTAAGAGGCACATTGAATATCAACGTGAAGCTTGAAAGATCGCAACTGAGAAAATCTACGCTCCGACCAGTGCCGACCCAGATTCAAAACCCCGAACGCTTTCAGCTCGAGCTCCAGAACCGCTTTGAGACCCTTGAAAACAGCATAGATGTGGACAATCTGAACGACCTGGTGGTGGATGCTGTCCGTACGGTAGGGTCAAAATACTTCAAAACCCACCGTCCCAAATTGAAGAAACTCTCCGCACATACACTCGAACTCATGGATAAGAGACATGAAATGAGACTGCAAGACTCAGCGGATGCCCTACGTTATAGACAGCTTAATAGACAGATCTCGAAGTCGCTGACGAGTGACCTTCGCCAATTTAATACCGAGCGTATTAAAGAGGCCATAGAGCGGAACAAAGGCTCCAAAGTGTTCGCTAGAGATCTGTCTATTGGGCAAAGTCAACTGACGAGGCTGAAAACTGAGGACGGCAGTATCATTTCATCGACTCCTGAAATCCTGAGAGAGATTGAGAGTTTCTATAGGCAGCTGTATTCCAGTATCACACCAGGCCAAAGCAGAGCTCGAGATCCTAGAGCCAAGCTTACCCGACACTATACCGAAGATATCCCGGACGTCAGCCTGTACGAGATTAGAATAGCCCTCAAACACCTAAAGAACAACAAGGCGGCGGGAGATGACGGAATTACAACAGAGCTTCTGAGAGCGGGCGGCACGCCGGTACTTAAAGTCCTCCAGAAGCTCTTCAATTCTGTCATCGTCCAGGGCAAAACGCCGAAGGCATGGAGCAGAAGCAAGGTGATTTTGTTCTTCAAAAAGGGCGACAAAACCCTACTGAAGAACTACAGACCCATCTCGCTTCTGAGCCATGTCTACAAGCTGTTTTTGAGGGTCATTACGAATCGTCTTGCTCGCAGGTTTGACGACTTCCAACCTCCCGAACAAGCCGGTTTCCGAAAAGGCTTTAGCACCATAGACCACATCCATACGCTGCGGCAGGTTATACAGAAGACCGAAGAGTATAACCGGCCACTTTGCTTGGCGTTTGTGGACTATGAGAAGGCCTTTGATTCGATCGAGACTTGGGCGGTGTTGCAGTCTCTCCAGAGGTGCCAAGTGGACTACAGGTATATCGAAGTGTTAAGGTGCCTGTACCAAAACGCCACTATGTCGGTCCGAATACAGAGCCAGAGCTCTAATCCTATCCAACTACAGCGAGGAGTGAGACAGGGAGACGTTATCTCTCCGAAACTGTTCACTGCTGCGTTGGAGGATATTTTTAAGCTTCTGGACTGGAATGGACTTGGCATCAACATCAACGGCGAGTATCTGACGCATCTTCGGTTTGCCGATGATGTGGTCCTAATGGCTGAGACCTTGGAAGACCTGAGCACCATGCTCGAAGATCTCAGTAACGCATCCCAACGAGTGGGTCTTAAGATGAACATGGACAAGACGAAAATTATGTCCAACGCCCATGATACACCCGCTCCAGTATATGTTGGGAACGTTACACTCGAAGTTGTTGACCACTATGTTTACCTAGGACATATAATACAGTTAGGTAAGTCCAACTTCGAAAAAGAGATCTCTCGTCGAATCCAACTCGGGTGGGCAGCGTTCGGGAAGCTGCGATACATTTTCGCGTCCAAATTACCTCAGTGCCTTAAGACGAAAGTCTTTAACCAGTGTGTGTTGCCAGTGATGACTTATGGCAGTGAAACGTGGTCGTTCACTATGGGTCTTGTAAGAAGGCTCAAGGTCGCCCAGCGGGCAATGGAGAGAGCTATGCTTGGTGTTTCCCTACGCGATCGAATCAGAAATGAGGAGATCCGTAGGAGAACAAAAACCGCCGACATAGCTCAAAGAATTGCGAAGCTGAAGTGGCAATGGGCAGGACACATAGCAAGGAGAACTGATGGCCGTTGGGGCGGAAAGGTTCTCGAATGGCGACCGCGTGCCGGACGACGCTCAGTGGGTAGGCCCGCTACGAGGTGGACCGACGATCTGGTCAAGGTCGCGGGAAAACGCTGGATGCGGGCAGCACAGGACCGATCGTTGTGGAGATCCTTGGGGGAGGCCTATGTCCAGCAGTGGGCGTCGTACGGCTGATATGATGATGATGATGATATATTTGTTAGAAAAATAACTTTAAAAGGTGAAAACTTTGTCGTTGTGTTAATAAAAAATAATAGTTAGATAAATTTTATAATACAATAAATTGATTTCAGTTAATATAAGTTAATTTTTTACTTTTTACAATATCTATGTAAATATATATTACAGAATTAATGTGTGCGCAAAACTGTGAAAACGCATATAATACGCAAGGGCGAGTGGCGCGGAGGCCGGTGGAGCTGGTCATGGTATAATACGATAGGTGGGTTCAAGTAGGTTAAAGTTGACTGCCCCTAAGAACAAACAAGTAAAATCGAAATAAAGTATTCAATGTAGTCCAAAAACAGAGCTTATTTTGTTTATTCTCTCGTGATAATTTTGTGAATATATTATAAGATGTGATTATTATTCTATCTGTTTGTTTGAGTATAATTTAGTTATACTAGTTGCAAAGTTTTACATACAGAAGTTAGTGTAAATAATTTCGTTAACAGTAGTAAAATAATTTCAACACCAGTGGCGAATCATGATTTATTTCACAAACACTTAAAGCTAAAACTAAATTTACTGCTTGTTATCATACTAATGGGTTCCTTTACGATTTACCTTTACTTACGAAAGTACCATAAACTTCAATAATTTATTTGAAATGAATATGGAACATCCTAAAATGGTATACCTAAGTATTTAGTTAAAACTAGTTCGTCGAACGACACAAACGTCAGTATCGTTGTGACCGCCGATAAAATGGGCGACAATAAATTCGTAACAAAAACAGAAGCTTTCGATATTCATGGAGTTCTTTATTCAGCCATGATTTGGTTTGGTATCTACAAACTACATTCCCCAAAACATTACCTTGAACGTCTTCATTTTGCTTACAGGATGGCCGTTATAGCTGTGGTTTGCACAATCAACTTACAGCATCTTATTTATATTTATAATGTAATTTCTTACATTTTTTTATTTAACGGAATTAAAAGTTTAAAGTCAAGTTGAGTGGTTTTTAAAGGATCAAAACATTATAGTTCTAGTTTTCTGTAGCTGTTAATGTTTAATAATTAATGTAACTTGTGTATTGTCATCTCCTCTAGGATAGTCTCGGTTTAGGCTTTAGTTTGGTTTTTAACCATTTGGTCTTTTAACCAAGTGCATTATTTAAGTCTAAGGAATTAAGTCCGCTTTTATACATTTGTCTTTAGTATAAATAAAGCTAATAGAAGTTCAGAGGGATCACAACGATAGAGCATATAGTGCCAATGCGAAATCAATACAATGCCGGTTGAGAATAAAAGATGATTTTAGATAATTTTGAATCCCTACTCAAATAATGCTGAACCATGCTTAAAGAATTTAGGATAGGTAACAATTATCACCTATCAACAAGTAACATTCACATAATACCTATATAATTTATGAAAATGTGGTCGTTGTGGGTAATAGTTAATTAAAATTATTTTAGATGGCTGTCTTCTCCCGAGGTTTGCATGTCGATGCATTCATAGAGGAAATATCACACATAAATTTTGTCGGGAAATTAATAGGTATTTCTTTAAATTCATCAAAGCTCGAAGAATTACATGCTGTCATCAAAGGTAAGTTGCAAGCACTGTGCCATAAATACGGAACAGTTCAACAATGATATACATAGCTTTCGTATTTGGAAATAAATATGGTATGACATGATTTTATTTTCGTGGTATGATTTATTTAAAAAATAAGCATTGAGTGCAATTAATTATTGTGATTTTCCTAATGTTAACTAGGCGATGCAGTCGCTACGCATAAAGCTACGCTAGCACTATATATAGGAGCGGAGCGTAATACCTAAAAAAAAAAAAAAATTTGTTTCGATGGGAATTTTGCGAATTTCAAAATTCGGGCTCCGTCACAATCTGATCCTAAACCTGTTGACTCAATTCCACACAAAAAATATTAAAATCGGTTAAGAACTCGGGAAGTTATGGCGTAACAGACATTTCGTCATTGAAGCTGATCCATTGGAGCATGAAAATGAAATAAGATAGGATTTTTTAGTGCTATATTTTTCTTTATTTAAAGCAGTGTAAGGAACTTTTTTCATGGAATACACTTGTGTTTCACAGATCCAATATTTGCTCCTGATGATAAAAAAGACGAGGAATATATCAAGAAGTATAAAAGGATGGCTTTCCGGGCGTTTATGTCATTTAATGTTGTGATGATTTTTTCTGTCGGTTTATGGGTATTAAATAGAATTATAAGCAGGATCCAGAATCCTGCGTTTAATATACCGGTGTACGTTCCTTACGACACCACTACATGGCACGGGTAAGTAGGAAGAGAGTAAATCTAAAATTTCATTAAAAAATGGTTTTTAATTAGTACCACTGTTTGAGATTTATAAATACAGTCGACAGCAAGTTATAAACTCTGTACCTACCTTATTGCCTAGTAAAAGCGATGATTTAATTTTTAAAGTGTATTGTCAAAGCAAAATAATTAATATCTAGGTCCTAAAATCCACATTCCCTCGATACCTCGCCCAGATCTCCAAGAAAACTCGCCCGGATAGCGAGGGAATGTGGGATCGAGTTCCGCCTGGCAACTGAGACGAGTTAATTTTTTCCAGTAATAATGCCTTTGAATATACAGTGGATCACCGGTAATCCGGCCCCTGTCTTATCCGGCGCCCCCAGTAATCCGACATGCCTATCACTGTTGAATGTAGGTATACACAAACATTATCTTGGCAAATCATGCTCGACGGGTGTTGTTTTCAGTCTTATTGCTCAGTTTGAATTTGACTACATTTGATAAGGGATCGGCCTAGCGTGCGTTCATTGTTTACCAGTATGATGTATGCGATCTGTAATTAGTCGGTTTACAAGGTAGTTACTCTGTTTCAAACAAACTATAGGGGATCTTAGGGAGTACTCTGTAATACGACAAATTCGATAGACCGACACTGCCCTGCAAAACGTTTGTCGGATTACCGGGGATCCACTGTAATTTAGTTAGTTTAGTTCTGTTGTAAGAACTATAATTTAATATGAGCGACATCCTACAGATTTGTTAGCCTGTTGAGGCGTGAGAATTGTGTAAATAGAAATAAAATATATTGTGATCTATTTATTATTGCGCTTGTCTTTTGTCTCTGGTGTAGGCTTCCACTGGCTACACTACAACTACATACATATCTGATATAATATCTCAAAAGTGAAATTTAAATTTTACTTCATTTATAGGTTCATTTATGCCGTATCATGGGAAACTTTCGCATCAACCTGGACAGGTTTTGGACATTATGGCTTAGATTGTATGTTTGTTTCATATTACATCCAAGCCACATGTCAACTGGAATCGATCAAGTATAAATTGCAACATATGCTGGATTATGACGAAACTATGATTACGGATACTGGTTCCTTTAAATTCAAAGACAAACTCGATGAAAGTTTAAGCAAACGTTTTGTTTATTATGTACAGAGATATGGTAAGATTACGTGGTAAGTCTTACATTTTTGTTATAATCGATTTCAGAGTAGTAGTAAAACACGAAATAAATAAAAAACAACGTAAGAAAAAATGTTAGCTTATCTTCTTCTCAATCTTCGAATAGAAAAGTTGCTGTATTTTTTTACATTTGTTTTTAAGGTATCTTTTAAATATTTCAAATTAACAAAGTGTTTGGATTACTTTAAAGTCTACTTAATAGTCATTGTAATGAAATTTGGAAACGTTTGTATGGATGGTTTCTTGTAGCTAACTACATGTTTTTTCGCAAAATTTTGATGAAGATCTAACTTTGATCGTAATTATAATATAACAGCTTACAAAAATATTTTTTAAAATATATTGGAAAAATTGTTTAATACATTAAAATTTATAGATAAGTGCTTATTGAAAATTAAAAGCAACATAACCTGATGACCTAGCCATCCGTGTTAAATTTCGTTGAAATCCAACTAACTCGTATTAATAAGGAGTATATACATTGAAACAATAATATTCTGTTAATGCCATATTATTTTTAGTTTAATTATCTATACTTTCAGGTTCATTGATCAAGTAAATAGTGCACTGAACCTTGGGATTTCAGTGAATATTATGACTTCATCGGTGGTCCTGTGTTTCATAGTATACGGCTTGAGATTGGTAAGTGATTAAATTAAATAAAAGTTTTCGTAGATCATTTTTAATCTGATTTATTTATTAATCTGTGCTACATTTATTATTATCTAATACAACCAATACAAGCGCGTTGAGTTCTTGTCTCCTTTAAAGAAAATTATGCTTCCTGTTTCTTACGAGTATATAACTAATTAGCTGCGCGGCTTTGCAAGTATGGATTTTTGGTGTTTATCGCTTTCCTCATTTTTCCCTTGTTTACTTGCAGAAGAAAACTCACACACGTAACGTACACTCTTGTGACTTCGCTCTCATGACTTCACTTTTGTTGTTAACTCTTGTTGTCACGATATCTAGGTGTAGTCTATAAAGCTTATATAAATAGGTAAATAATCTTGTAAGCGTGTATTAACAAAAAAGTATACTACTAAAAGAGCCATCTGTTGACATTTTTTTTAACGTTCCGATTTTCGTTAACTGTACCCTAGCTTATATGTTATTGCTATATCTTAATACAAGGACCTATAATTGGCTGTCCGTCGTTCTTCTTTTGTTAATCTATTAAATCATACCTAGCTGTTGACGTAATAATCAATAAAGTTAAAACATCTATTAAATTATACCTATTATCGCCGTAAATTGGAACAATAGATCCCATTGTCTCTTTGTATGGGTGATTTGGCCTAGCGTCGATAGTAGTTGACAATTTTAAGTATTACATTCTGTATATTGACCAAAGCGGGTACAACATGGGCATTCAATAAGATTTTTCTTTTGTCTATGTTCATCATAATATACGCTCCTTGAAAAACTCTACTAAGATCATTAAAATATTGTGTTCAGGTTTTGCAGAACAACATGATGGGCAAATCCTAGCTATTAATGTTGATGAAAAATATCGTCTTGGACATCGGCGGTCAGTTACGGAGAAATACGAGTAACGTTTCCCTGTCTCACCTCGCCGTGGTTGGGTGGGATTTGTGCTCTGGTTTTGTAATCGGACCGAGATAGTGGCGTTTTATATATGTACCTCAACAGCTTGTCTAGTCTTTACTTGCAATCTATGGAGATACTGTAACACCGCTTAAACCCTACGAAAATTTTAACTTGAGGCATTGAAGCCTCAAAAGATCTCACTTCTGAACCAGGTCTATAAGTTTTTCAATAACGACTTGTCGTTATTTTTAAATACCAGAATCACCTCACTTATATTTTAAGCCTTCGGCGTTCTGCTTGTTAAATAGCTTCTGGAGGACTAATACATGTTCATTTCCACCTTTTGGACTTCCTGAAGAAGAAATTTCTCATAAAGATTTTTTTTATAAGCAGGTTTTTATATAATCTACTTTAATAATGCTTATAAGACCAACATATAATGAAGTACATTATTTGACAAGAAAAGAGTTGGCTTTATACAATGTCAACAGTTAATGTGAATAAATTAGAACTAACGAGTCTGTGGTTGATTGTACTATAGGTATTTGTGAATAAGAGGGCCATATCCTTTCAGAAATAGACAAGTTAACTTTTATCTATTGCAAAACCAAAGATTTTTTTACACTTTCGTGATTATATTTTATACGGTATAGTTATGCTAAGAAATAGTCACTCGGGGTTAAATCTGGAGAATAGGGTGAATGAGAGAGCAATTCGTAGGTCAATTCATAAATTTTTGCCATGAAAACTGCACATGTGTGCACCCTTGCATTGTCCTGGTAGAAATGAACTTTTTTCTTGTCTAAATGCGGTCGTTTTTTTTCAATTCCTCATTGACCCAATAAGTTGGTATAATATTCGCCATTGATTTTTTCCCCTTTTAAAGGTAGTCAATGTGGATTATATCGCGTGCATCCCAAAAACGGTCGCCATGACTTTATTGGCGCCGATTCACCCCAAAAAGTTTGGTCTCCGGTGTGTTGTGATGGATCCACGTTTCGTTCACGGTTACGAAACGGCGCAAAAACTCGTCCATGTTGAGGTTAAACAACGCCAAACATTCTTGCGAAATTGTCACACGGTTGAGTGTGTGGTTGTTAACTCATACCCAAGTGATCATTCAAAATTGAAACCACTGAGCCATGTGAGATGCCTATGGCTTCCACAGTCTCTCCCACTTTCAATCTCCCATTGGCTAATACCATATCGTAAATTTTTTCAATTGTTTCGGATGTAGAGACTCCAACTGGGCGTTCAGAAAGTTCGGCATATTGTTTAGGGCTTCTACGTCCGCATCGAAATTCAGTTGATCACTTCTTTACCATGGAAATGGATGGTGCGGAGTCCCCATAATATTTATCAAGCTTACCCATGGTTTGAGTGGTGGGTTTTTTCCGCAAAAAATAATGCCTAATGAGCACACGAAATTCAGTTTTTCCATTTTTTTCTCAAAACGCGCGGCAGTCTGCTATCTACGGCTGCCGAACACAAACTAAATGACGCAGCTTGTTAAAATTTTGACAGGAGACAACTGATGGTTGCCTGTTGACAGGAGCAGTGTTACCATTTCAATTAAGAGACGGGAAATTCAAAAAGTCACGGATTTATTGAGCATCCCTCGTGTCACATTTTAAGTTCTACAAGTTATTTTTAGAAAGTATATATTATTCTCTTACTGTTAAAGTAGTGTTTGCAAAAAAAAAATTGGTCGACTTTAGTTGTAAATTAGGTACCCACAAAAAGACCGTTTATTTTAACGGGATAATAGCCTATGTTCACCCTAAATGTATATTGTAAATACTGGCGAAAGACTTTTTGAAATCAGATGAGTAGCTGCGGAGATTACTTTCTACATCTAAACATACAAACATTACCTCTTTATGATAGTATATTAACTAATGTAGTAGTACCTATGGGATAACTTATTAAGTGTTGTTGGTTGAATATATTTACGAGTTCGATGATGCAGTCATCGAGTTAGTAAGTTCTATCTGCGATTACAAAGCTTAAGAAACCGGTCATCAGATAGGTCCCCAAAAAAATTATCATCTTAAGCTCATTTGTGCTAAGTGTTAAGCAGTTGGTTTTGGGCTATAATTGCAGACGTTATTACCCACCAAATTACAATGAGCCGGTGTGGAGGACGAATGGCTATGTTCCAGGAAAGTGATCATAGAATGATGACGATGATTGTGTATTTAATTTGTTTATTTTTTAGGTAAGCGTGTTCTCAGTGCAGTTCATGTTTACGTTTGCCGCATTGTTAGTATTCCAGAGTCAAATGTTTTTGTATTGTTATTACGGACACTTGCTTCAACATGAGGTTTGTTTATTGCTTGTTTGTTTAAGACACCACTTAGAATAATTTTATATGTATATAACGCAGCCGTTTTTACTTTTTTTAAATATATGTCCTGACCCACAGCTAGGGTTGCCTACTTTTTGAGAGAAAGTTAACATATTAATAACTAGCGACCCGCCCCGGCTTCGCACGGATGCAATGCTCTACTATATTATGCATGTATTATACATATAAACCTTCCTCTTGAATTACTCTATCTATTAAAAAAACCGCATCAAAATTCGTTGCGTAGTTTTAAAGATTAAAGCATACATAGGGATATGGGGACAGAGAAAGCGACTTTGTTTTATACTATGTAGTGAAGCAAATGCAAAGTAACGTTATAACCGATAAAATATTGCTTTATTTAAAGATTCAAAATTATTTTTACTATTTTAGCTAAGATAAAAATAATAATATAAAAACTCTCTCGGTTGAAGCTGAGGTTGTGGGAACAAAACTGATTATAAGTAATATAGATAAATCTTCCAAAATTCAATCTAAATAAACAACGGTTGACAACTCTACTTACAGTTCTATAGTGCGGCGAATGAAAGAATGCGATCCTGACAGGCAGGGCCGTCTTTAACCTATTGGAGGCCCTGGCATATAAGAAATGGGGTCCCTATGACACACTTTTTTATTACTAAAATAGACTATAAAAGTAGGTAAATAAGGTTTCAGATTTTTATTATTGACATTCCTATTGACTGGCAATGAATAATAAATAATATGAATAGATAATTATTAATTTAAATAGGGTCATTCTGATAGGGCGATTCTCACATATTTAAAATTATCTAAGCATGCTAAAATTCTATAGCCTTATTTTGGGCAAGAATAGAGTAGCTTCGCGTATGCAAAAGCAAATAAGCACGTCGATAATATAGTCTATAATTGAGGTTCGTTTTACTCTGATTAAATATGTTTTTCAGTAATAAATGTCGGTATTAGTTTAGTGATCTGGCAGGAACTAGGGGGCCTCTATCGATCGCGAGGCCCTGGGCATTTGCCCAGAGTGCCCAGTGGGAAAGAGGGGTCTGGTGACAGATAATCAATCAGGCGACATTATTTTGAAGTGCCGTTGAATTTAAGATTTAAAAAAAATTATAGTTTCTTTGCCATACTAGCGGATATCTTTAAAAATATATCATTATGTTAATTTAAAATGAACCTTACATTTTGCCGCTAACTTTGATGTTAAATAAATAAGAAACCAATTTTTTTTAAATCATACTAAGCTGTTACAAAGATAGATCGACTGTTTATTCTTGTAGGCATGTGCCTACAGGTATAAGTAATGTTATTTGTCGTTATACTATACAAATATTTTTCGAATAATTTGATAATAAATAATGTAGTAATAAAGTTAATAATAATACAAAACTGCCACCAAACCTAACCTAACAATCTATTTGAAAAAAAATTGATTTGAAGTTTTGTATATATACATATATAGAAATAGATGACTCGGCTCTGAAATATAGTCATCGCATTCCCAGAATTCCTCCTTATCATTGACAGTATAATGTAATTAAGCTAATTTGGGCTCAAATAAAAGGTAACGCAGCCCGCCACAACACTTTTCCTCCATTCGGCACAAAAAAGATTCTGAGCCTGTTAAAAGAAGCCTGCAGGAAAGTCACAAACGATGTCTTGGCGAAGGTTGTCGAAAATAAAAAAAAATATTTTCGATTTTTTTACTTTGATCATTAAACCATTTAGGTGAAGATGATGACTAAGACTCCAGGCAAACAAGTAGGCAATAAAACTAAGGTTACTTTTTCATTGGGTTAGTCAAAAAGTAAATAATAGTATTAATTGTTTCCCATCACTAGTCAAGACCAACTGACAGACTATCTTTCGTTGGCCGCACTATAGTCGTAGGAGATACTTCGAAATAAGCATCACCAATACAAATTTGTAAAAAAAAGAGAAAAGTACTTAAATTTTTGCATTCGCACGTAAACATTAAACATTTTTTATGGATGGCGAAAACGCGTTTTTTATATGTTGCTTAATTTAATCCTGATCTTTCAATTTAGTTCCAGGACCCAAAAAGGAGTCAAAACGTCAGAATGAAAACGCAAAAACGTGCGAGCCGTTAAGCCGTTTTATTTTAAATTAAAAGCATATTATGAGGCTATGTTACTCTTACAAAAAAAGGAGATTCTAGTAAAAAAATATATCATAACCCATTTATATGAACATAATTATTGATGAATAAGTTTTTTTAAACCGATTAAACATTTTTCTAACTTAATATATAATGCAATAATAAAATACCTTAAAACAAAATTATTTTGGGTATTTTATATAATCAATTCTCTCTACAAAGTTAAACAACTAGAATCAATACGAAGATAAATGTTATTTTGTTTTTTTTTCCAGAGTGATTCAGTAAATACGGCTGTATACTTTAGCGACTGGGTGTCCGTATCTCCAAAGTTTCGACGTCTGATCTTAATAGGCATGTGCCGGTGGCACTACCGCGTGATCCCGATGGTCGCCAGTGTAGTGCCTGTTTCACTCACAACTTTTGTCGCGGTATAAACCACTTTTATAGTTATCATTATCTCTACTTAGGCGATCTGTTGCGGATACTTAGTACCGACTAAATGGAGCCTTAATATTAAGAAAGCCGACCCCATGTATTGGGAACCGGGCAAGGGAAAAAAGAAAAGAACATCTGAAACTAATTGCAAACAAATTGCACATAACAGTGAGAATACATTGGCGTGCGAATAAAATGCCGATTTTTTCTTTAATTATTCTACATGTGTACGAATAAGATCTAAATTTAAACCATATCTGATTTTGTTCCTAATGTTGCAGATAACTCGACTGGGTTACGCTATTTATACCGTGTTGAAGAGTTATGAAGCCAATAGTGCCTGAAGAGCCCAGTTTATTTATTCCTGAAACATTACATGCAGATATTTCAAAAAACTAAATACAAACAAGTAAATTCACTAAATCCCTTTCTATTATATGTTTTGTACTACTAAAATTATTATAACGAAAATGTTCATGTTTATTGTCACAATAATACCACTATCATATTCATAATCCAAAAGAAATTATCATTTCATTAAAAACATTTCTTGAAAAATACAATAAAACAAAAAAAGTGCAACGGTAGTGATCCTGCCTTTCGCACCGACGGTCCCGGGTTCAAATCAAGGGGCCAATGTTTGTATGATAAATACGAGCATTTGTACCTGAGTCATGGGTGTTTTTATATATTTCTATGAATATTACATATTTATGTATAATATATGTACTATGTCTATCCGTTACCCTAGTATCCATGACACAAGCCTTACAGTGCTTACTTTGGGCTAGGCTAATTGGTGTGAATAAAAAAAGCCTTATAATAATAATAAAAAAAATATTTCTTCTACTAATACATAAGATGTAAACATTAAATCCGCTTAGTCTAGGACACAGAAGTTACTGTATAAGAATTAAGGGTATATTAACATTTCAATTAATAATAAAGTAGTAATAAATGATATCTTTTGTTTCTGTCTTATCTACAGTTTAGTTACACTTTACTTGCCCATTATTTAGTTATTACATTTTTGCAAACATTTTTACGTATACTCGGATATAAAAGGGAACGCGATAATCTTCATGTTTTTTATTTAATTCTCATTTCTTTATTTAAGCGGCTTGAAAAGAAGTCGAAACATTAGAATGAAACATATCAAAAATCGCGTATTGCATTTAAAAAAGTGTATTATTTCGAGATATCTTAAGTTGGAGGCATACTGGTGGCTAACAAAATAACTAAATTCTGCCACAACATTACATCACAGGTCTTTAGGATAAACTTAATCATTGATGATTCTAGATCCTTATCTTGCTTTGGGCCAGGATAGTTGGTAATAGAATATGTGAAAACAAAGTTTTGTTAAATATTCATCATTCATCTGCAATAGAAGTAAAAAATCATGTAGAAGTAAAAAAGAATGAATTACAAAAACAACAAGAATAGGGTAGGGAAATTGAAAGCGAAGTATTCTTCAAATACAACCGCAGCCTGCTAACAGAGAAATGCCATTGTTACTCGAATTTGGGTGCATTTCGAGTTTCACGCTCGCAGGCAAATGATATGTTACGCTCGTTATGGAGTGGACTGGTCGCTCTGCGGCATTCGAAACTACTACTACGATTATTAAATTCATACAGTATATATTTCTTTTTATTTGACATGATGTTATTGGTCTAAATGGTTATGAGTATATAAGCATTTTAACGAATCAAATTAATGGGCGGGCATAGACAATTAGTTAATTGTTCCGAGATAATATGCGCTATTTTAACATTTTTTATATTGCTCAATTTATCATATGCATAAATATAAAAAAAGCAGTTTTTAATTATTTTATATTCATAAGTTTTGTATGTTTTACTTAAAGAGAGACTATATAGCTTTTATAAAAAATTTTTGGCGTGCTTGCTAATTTTGTTACCAAAAATCTTACGGTGTCCACTTTTAAACGTCAGTGGAATTATCTTGGGTATATTAATCTCGTGTTTGTTTGTTCTGTCTGAGCGTCCGTAACAAATAAGCCAACAGCGCATTGCGGTTGCGGGGATTGTGCGAGATCCGCGAGCGTACCGAGGAACGTCACTTGAGCTTTCTGCCGCGCGCCCCCACGTTTTAACCCCTAAACGCTTGAAAATTCCTCCGCTCCCACCTACTTCTTGCCTCAAGGGCTATCCTCTAATTGTGGAGTACTTCTAATTGCCGGTAAGCTGTCTACTACTACTATAGAAACTCATACCAGGCATAATTTATAAGTGTTGCCAATACAGACCGGGTCGTATTCGCCAAGCTCATGGAAATCGGTGGTACACTTTGTTTTATAAACTATTATTTGGTCATTGAGTAAAGATAATTATAATTCAAAAATTATGAACAAATTATTGCAGCCAACTTGGCTTCTGGTAAACTTAGCTAGATGACTCTTATCAGCCTTGATGAATTTATAACCAAAAAGTTTAAAAAATATATCTATTAGCCAAAGAAAAATGAATTAAATTGCTTATAAATAAAGACATTACAGTGCAGCCTATTTGAAAATATTAAAAGGTCACGCTGAACATCTAATTCTATAGAAAAAAAAGAACAAGATACGCACGTTAACGTGAGTTAAGGCATGTAAGAGTAAGAGTGTAAGTTTTCAAATATACAAGCATATACCATATTAATTTGGATCTTATTGTCATAGGTTATTATTAAGGTTTAATATATAACTATTAATACAAAAGCTATAGTGATTCATAGACATTTTAAAATTTACTCTCTTATAAGAAGTCTTCGTATGTCAACTTTAAATTAATCACCAAGTCCTTATTGTATATGCTTCCATTTTAATGAAATTATTTCGCCATACCGATAAGAGATTTGGTTGTCAAATCTTCGTTATTTAAGCGTGTTGCGAAAGGCAATTAATGATACGAGTGGCGTAATGAATGACTATTCTTTCTTTTTGACGATGCCTCCATCCACCAGAGGACGTCTTTCGGCAGTAATGATGATAATAATATAACTTTATAATTTGAATACCTAACACAGTATTGGTATTCGTAAGTGTGTCAAGTAAAAAAAAGGGTTCATCATATTAATTCTTAAGGGACACAAAAGAGTTTTTGCTGAAGTGATAATAAAATTATAACTAAATCCATACTTCATTATTTATTTACATCAAATATCTACCCAAAAATGAGGTAATAGAATGCTTAACGGAGTCGGTTTGTGGTAACAATTATCAATATAATATTTATATATCTTTAGGGAGGCGGAGCGAGTTCGATTCTTGATAATACGGACTTGTAATAATAATACGTCTCATGCACTGTTAATATTATTTTATTAAAAAACGATGAAAAAAAAAAGATATTTGATGTAGGTAATCTTATATTAAAGATTGTTTGTGTTAAGATTTTTTGATTAATTTATCAAAAATATATTTTTCTATTTAAGGTGACCGATAGTGTCTCTAGCGTGCTATGTGTTCGTACGATTCGGTACTTGTTTGGTACAGCATACCGCTCGCAACTGTAGCGTCATTCAAACTACATTGCTCCGGGGCAGTAAGCAGCAGGATAGTGGACTAATTACATCAAACATTTCGATATCCCAGGTGATTCATCGTCAAATCTATAGAATATTATCTATTAGCTAATCTGACAGACGTTGTCCAGTCCACATTTCAATAAATTCATGTGTGATAATTTAGTGAATTAGTGAAATTCTACTGGAAATGTGTAACATAATTATTTTCTAGTAATCACTGTATAATACTGTACCTACCAATGTTAGCGAAATATTTGAGATAAACATAACCATTTACATTTATTAGACAGTTAACAGCCTAGAAGTAAAAATAAATATTAATTTCATAAAATTCATTATTTCCTTAAAAATATAAAAATAATTTATTTCCATCCCGACTGATAAACAAAAATGATCCAACCAAATATGTCACTCCTATTGTTAGTTATTTATTACACCAGTGCGTATGAATTTTCCGACGTTCATTTATGCCTACTTCGTATTTCCTTGAAACTTATAGGCCCATAACAAATAAAATAAAAGTAATCACGGATATAAATGGGTATTATCATAACAGAAAAATGAAACAATCTTTTTGGTATGATAACACTCATTTAACATATAAACCCCTACTACGACCGTTAGTGCACAAACTGATAATATCCGTATAAACATTTTAATTTTATTATATAATTTTATGTTTGAATAATTGAAGGTTATTTATGCATGAGCGTATGGGAGAGGGCAGCTGTACCCCCTCGGTCAAAAAGTAGATACGCCCATATGTGTATCTCATTTCCAGAAAATCAATGTGATTTTTTGATTTTCCGTTCTGCGACATAAGAATATCACATCACACAACGCTTTTTTGTAATTTCAAAGTGTAAATTTTCAGGACATTTCTAAAAAGGTAATTTTTCAGAAATGTCCGTGAATTCGATTGCGTTCCCTAAATGCCAGAGACATGATAAGATGTCCTGAATTAAAAACAAGAAAAAATATAATGCAAATAAAATAAATGGTAGTAGTAACCAACAAATAAATTTAACAATAAAGTACACGGTATATATACCATATTATTTACTATGAACGGTTATTTTTAACCATAATTATTCTTTGATATGTAGTTAGGGTTTTTAGAAATTCCTTATAAGCTATACCCATTTAAACATAGGTGGGAACTGAACTTCTCCTGTTGTTCTCAAAACTATTGAAAACCATATATTCTACCGAAATTTCGCTGGCACGTCAATTGGGCCGTTACAGCTATAGAAAAAAATCCAGTTACGCCATTAAAGTTTCGCGAGCACTAAAATTTCCATTCGGCTGGGACCGTTTAAGACCATTCAGATGGCTATTGTGCGACCCTATTGTGTTTTTCTATTGACCAACGGCTCATATGGGATTGGAGGTTCATACGAAAATGGCCTCTCTCCACGGATTTCAATTACCTTACTGTAATTGTAACAGTAACTGGAATTGCTGGATTATATATTTTAAATTGAAAGTCTGTCGCCTTTGTAATGGAGGATTAACATTAGGGCATTTTCCTTTATTAGGACAAAACTAATTTCAATACGAAGTAACGTGACTAAGAGGAATTTAAAGTCACTCATTACCAGGTTTAGATTGTGAAAATTAGTTGTGGATTATGAAAATCTTTTTCATTAATACTAGCTGACTCGGCCATGCGTTGCTATGGTAACGTTAATTGATTATAAAAACTCTTATTCTTAGACTTATGGTAACTATGGTATATATATGGTAACAAAACCACACACACAGAAAGTATTGTCATAATAATGTATTGATAGCAGCATGTTCTTACAAAAATAGCATTTTAATGTTTTTTTACTTAGACAATGCAAATAGTCCTATAGCGTCATACGTTGTAATATGATGGTGCGGCATGCAATAATGAATTTTATTTGAATTAAATGTGTTTCGTTAAAATGTCTTTTTTAATTATTTCGCATATTATTTTATTGGACACTTTCTATTGGGTTATGATGACCAACTTTCACGTGGCCTATTAAACGCTTATTTTTCATAGTAAAGACTCGTTTATTCCCATTTAAAATTTAATATAAATAAAATGTATCTATCTCGAAATAAATTTAAAAGAAACGTATTTTCAATGCTCTCGTATATTAACTTACCTACATTTCTTAATATATGTGTGGTCAGTAAATCTAAAGCTCGAAAGCTGGGTTTATATGAGGCCATTATTGCACAGTATATCTTGAGAGTTTGCCACCCGCAGTGAGCTGGCAGCACATTGCGGTTAAGAATAATTTTGTTATCGCGAGGAAGGCGCAAACAGAACAATTTTCTTTTGTCATTACGTGAGACTCGTGATCAGGTGCACTGTTAACTTACACTTAAAGGTACGTATTCTATAGATTTTTGGCAATAAATTTAAATGATGTACTATTGGAATTGAACATGTATCTTCAGACCACGGAGATAATACTCTTTTCACTTCACACGTTCGGAAAGGTTTGGTTTGTCATTCAATTTCTGCGTGGAAAATTGCGTTTAATAAATTAGAACCTTTCTATTCAAAGAAAAACCCACATGGTACGTTCCGAATCGTCATTATAGTCTTTATAAGTTACATTTTATTCTTAATTAAATAAATGCTATATTACTTCGTTTTGGTTTTATTAAATTATTTTAGTTTTTTAAGTCATAAAAACAATAAGAATAAAAAATATTTAGAATATATTATTTGTTAAGTATTTTTAAATGTATGTTGGGTGAGATTTCATAAAATTATGATTGGATTTCGGACCGCACCTGAAAAAGAATTGTTAAAGCATTTATTGCAAAAAAAATCTAAGCCAGTTCACATTTATTATAAAAATAATTAAAAAAATCAATCAACATTACAACTAGTGACAAATAGCAATTTCACTTTTAGTTTATTATTAAAATTAACCATTTTACAATTTTTGCACTGTTTTTCTGTTTTTCTTGGACCTAAAAATTTCCTCACTGTAGTGAAGTGAAAAATTTTGTGTTTCGCTGGGTAGCAAAGTTATGAGCGTCTCTTTCCTTTGAAACCCTCGCTACGCTTAGGATTCTATCAATTCAATCCTAGAATCTTTCGCTGCTTATGTTTCAATAGAGGTAACTCGCCGGCAAATCTCAACTTTCCAGTCTTGCATAACAAATAACTATTAATTACAATAGACGGGTAATGATACTAAAGGATATATTTATTTAGGTTTAAGAAATAATTCAAACTGCATTCAAAAATCTTTTTTGTCAAAAATCTTTTTTGTTTTCAAAAAACCATTAGGTTTGCCTGAATAGGGAACTATATCCATTATATGAAAAAACAGGACCTGAGTGTTTCTGATACCAATACGTTTATCTTGTACGATCTGATAATATTCTGGCGCATGCACTAGGCCCAGCATCGAACATAAGGTAGACAGAGATTATTTTCGTCCACTGTGTGACAGTTGTGCTAATATATCCCTGAAAACAATCTATGGAAACTAAAAATTCTGGATAATCTTTAATGATAGAGTCGTGGTTGGACTGAAATAGTTATTTGTTATGCAAGGCTGCAAAGTTGATATTTGGCATGAGTTACCTCTATTGAAAGCCGAGACAGCGAAGGATTCTAAGATTGAACCACGAGTGTAGCAAGTTGTTTAAAGATAGAATCCTAAGCGTAGCGAGGGGTTTCAAAGGTATGAGACGCTAAAAACTATGCTGCCGGGCGAAACACAAAATTTTTCACCTCACTACAGTGAGGAAAAATTTTAGGTGCAAGAAAAATAGGTTAAATAAAATGGTAAAAAGGGTTTACTTAAATTAAAAATTAAGAGCAAAATTGTTTCAAATAGTAATGTTTAAAATATATTTTTTAAATTGGTTTCTATTCAATGTGATTTCACTAAGAATACCATAATCATTTTATCAGTTCTATTTCGAGTGCGGTCCGAAATCCAATCATATGTCATGAAATCTCACCCACCATTGATTATAAGCACCAATAATTATATTCTAAACTAGCTGATTCGGCCACGCGTTGCTGTGGTATGAATTAAAAAAAAAACTATCCTATCTCTTGGTTGGTTGGTATTTACGTGTAATTGGACCAAATTACACATAAATACCAACTTTCATCAATATCGGTTGAGTTGGTGAAGAGTTCACTGGGAACATACATTGTGACACTGGATTTTTATATATTAAGATGAAGCTCGCTCTCGGACCTCCTGCCTTTTTATACCCTACCGCCGCGACCCGTGTCGAGCGCGGCAACCGTTACACAAAAATAATCCTTATAGCATGATTCAGTATTCACGTGCGACGGCGCGATGGCTTATTTCATGTATAAGTTTGGTGTTTCTATACCGATTTCTATGATTCTTTTTTTATTGAATAGGTAATAATGTTAACTTTTTTAAATAAGGGATGAGTGAGAGTATTATAAACGTAAGAGTAAAAATATATAATCAGAATGCTCCGAACTGCTAAGCTGTCAGGAGTTACACGTGTTATTGTGAGTCAACCATAAAAGATAGACATATGCTGTTGCGGGATATTTTTTTGACAATTTTATGTAGAATATTTCCGTCGTACATGATTTCTATGTAACTTTAACCACACACGCGACGGAAGCTTAAAAATGGAGTAACTTCTCCCGATTTCCTAAAATTTCCCTTCACTACTCTGCTCCTATTGATTGTAGCGTGATGAAAAGTATACTACAACCTGCCCAGGAATATGAAGAATAATAGTACCAAGTTTCGTTAAAATCCGTTTCGTTAAAAAAAGACAGACAGACAGACAAAAATTTTACTGATTGCATTTTTGGCATCAGTATCGATCACTAATCACCCCCTGATAGTTATTTTGAAAATATATTTCACGTACAGAATTGACCTCTCTACAGATTTATTATAAGTATAGATAATATTTGTTCTTGTTGATTTTTTAATTTAATGTACTAAAATAATTTAATGAAACCAAAACGGAGCATTATAGTATTAATTTCAATAAGAATAAAATCTAACTTATAAAGAATATGATGACGATTCGGAACGTACCATGTTTGTTTTTCTTTGAATAGGAAGGTTCTAATTTTAAACACTTTTCCACGCTAGCGGATAAAACACAGTTTTCCACGCAGAAATTGAATGACAAAAACCAAACCTTTCCGGGTGTGTGAGGTAAAAAAATATTATATTTTAACCGATTTATGACCCACGAAAAAAATAACGAAACTTGAGATACGACATATACTAGAAATTCTTGTACCTACCGAATCAGCAAGATATAATTATGAAATTTTAACATTTTGGTTATATATACTTGTCGTATAATTGTAACAACTTTACGACAAGTGCAATCTAGTTTAGGTAGTAATTTAACTGGAATAGGACTAAATAGTATGGCAAATATGCAAAGAATTCCTCAGGGATCTGTTTCAGTAAGGATGACTGTTTATACTGTCAGTTAATACCCACATTTGAAATTCAAAACTGTTAACTCGCGCAATTTGGTACGTAGTGTTGGCACATTATGTTTGTTAATGAGTACACCTGAAGACAAAGCTTCGGAGGAATGGAAGCGGTGATGGTCTATTCGACTAGGAATTCAAGGAAATAAACAACTAAGTGTATTTGTTGCTGCTGACATTTCCACAAGGTCGTTTAAAATAGATTGTAGACGGCATAAAGTTACTTAACAAATGTCAACACTTCAAACATTTTCGATGATTATGCTTCATATCTTAGTGACATCTGTCTTTGATGTTTTGTAGAGGTCACATCTTGAAAAAGAGCTTTATAGGAATTCTGACAAGTAAATAAAATATCTTCCATATAGATAAATTCCCTATCACAAAGTTAACTGCGATAAACACTGAAACTACTCTTTTTTTTTTTCATCTTCCTGGATTTGTTTCAATTTAGGACATAGAATAGGTTTCTTTTAATTTAAAACACAGCAACACGTGGCCGGGTCTTTTCTTTTTAATAGACGTCAATAAACTGTCTCAAGCAATTTAATTTAATCAGGAGGTATATTAATAAATTCAGATATCCTAATAAAATGGCACTGTACTAAACAGATTTCAAACATTGTTATCTCCTAATTTATTTGATGAACTTCCAGTAAATGTCAAAGAAAACCTGCAAATAGAGAAGTTTTAATAAAAATAGGCGATCTAAACCGGCGATCCGCATCCCATGAAATTATTAATTCCGTATTCCGTAATAACGGAGCGACACATCGGCCGCGACAATTGAATGAGCGGCGACCGGACGCTGCGTTCGGCCGACCAATCCATTATGCAGATTGCTGCTCCGATTGCGGCATTGTCGTCGTTATAGTGTTGCACAGGACTCGTACAGTGATCTTCCTCCTTGTAAAACTAGCCAGAAGTTTATAAAATAGTCAATGTAGCACGGATTTCGAATGACATTTGCCCAGTAGCTGAGTTCCTGAAGCCTCATTATTGCCGTTATTTCATAAGTGTATCATAATTTTAAGGGTTCGCTTGACCTAAAAGTACCACAATTTGTTAGTTCAATAAAATATTTGATAAACTTAAGTTATGGCGCTTCGCCAACCGCTGCAATAGTACGATCGCTCGGCTTGTGCTTTCTTGCGTTTGTTGTTTTAACCTAATTAAATCTGTTTTAACTTAATTTGATGCAATGGCTTTTCGGTGCAATACATGTAACGGATGTACAAACATGTTATAAATCGACTATAGGGAATTTTGGCAAAACGGATGTTTTCGGTGTAATGAACAACGAGCACGTGATATTCGAAATCAAGCAAATGGACTATAATGTTATGGGCACATACAAAAATCATCAAACAACTAAAGAGAATGTAGCTGCACGTTATTGGTACTTTGAATGTGTTGAGGATATGTATTTTAAACATTCTTATACAAAATGATTATGTTTAAAATTATGATGCCATAGCTAGATTTTGATAAAAAATATTAGACAACGTAGAGAAATAATATTTAGATTTTTTTTTTGTAATTTGTCATCGTGTCAAGCATTTAGGCAAATGGAAAATGTTATTAAGATGTAGGCTTATGAATATGTTGAACCAATTCACGAGAGCTAGTAGCCTTCAAGCGAATACACGAGTCTCACGTTAGGTAAGCGATCATCAACTGTTCTTACTTGTTACTTTGTGGCTTTAAAAATTTACTTTACCTGTTTTAAAACAATAATCGACCATCACTAGGGGCTCGCTGTAGAATTACGCAGCAATGCAAGCTCACACGGTGCGCGCGATTCATTTTATGGATATTGCATCGACGGATTAACGATTGATTGATGACTTACGAAGCTTATTTTGCCTTTATTTCGTTGCCAGAGAAATTGCTGTAAAGCAAAATTTTTTAGATATTGAAATTTCTACGTCTACAAAACTCTTTTTTTACATCGAACTTATACATTGTTCTTGCTTCTGTGTTTGTAATGTTTGAGTTCTACTTAAAAAATAAAAACCTCTAATGAATTTTGTTACATTATTTTTAAATCCCGTCAAACGTAGAGCTACGCTTTTTAAGCATAAGTACTTAAATTGTTGGAAGCGTATAATGTAAATTGCCCTAATTAAATTATACTCTAATTTATATTTCAAATGTTCCCAAACAAGAGCACGAGTCAACTCAAAAGTTAACGAGTAGGCACCTAACAACATTAGGTGCTCTCTCATAATCCGCACTTGGACGAAGTTCACAAAGGTCGGCAGCTGTGCCGGTCACCCAATCTCCACGGATTTAGTTTAGCCGTTCGTCTCTCACCGCTAGGGAGTAGGGAGTCATGAATGCATAATTATTTCTCGGCTATTAATATTTTTACCCACCCTGTGGCGTTGATTGCCTTTTGAATTTATTACTAACTCGACGATAGACCATTTTCGTATTTATTAAGACCACCTGCCATGGCTACGAACGCACCTCTCTCTAAGAATTATGAGCCAACGGATTTTGCTAATAGAATATTTTATTTCGCGAAGCTCCCCTGCTAAGCCGCTTTTGTTTTTGTGAAAATTGTTTTGGAAACATCCAGAACTAATCTGACAACGGCATTTCTCGACACAGATAAAATATCTGTGGAAATTTGTTAATTATTCGACGTTGCTAAATTTCTGATAACGAATGATCGAGGATTCCTCTCTTTTTAAGAACGCTTTCTGAGCTTTCTTTGAATTATAAAATTTAAAAAAAAACTGTTAAAGTTTGTCTTGCAGAGATTAATTTTATATAATAGTGAGAAAAATTATTTTAGTCTAAATTATTATGTCTAAGTTTATAGGTTATAAAAAAAATGTATATTGAAAAAGAACGCTGCGTACAGCTAATTTGCAAATAAGGATGCTAGTTGTGAGAATTTTATTAAACTATACTTCACCAAGCCGTCATCTCACTGGTGAGGAATAATAGAATGACAAAATTTGCAATGGGATTTGTCCCACTAATTAGATTTGATGGGGTAGATTCTACTAGCTTAAAATCTTAACGTATTCTGCTTCAATTAGAATTTGTGTAGGTTGGTTGATAGGGATTTGGTGCAATTCATTCTGCTAGCCTCAATAAAGTAAAACATTACGTTGCTCAAACATCCATACGGCCTCAGTTCTTTCGACCAGCGGTAAAGAAGTAGGCACGTAGTTTCAGTGGTAATTTAAAGATAAAATGGCTTTTGGGACCTGTACCTCTAAGATGTGAATAGGTTTTAAAATTCATTGTCTGTCATTTCTTTAAACTAAGGGACAATCAAACTAACAGCACATATACGCCGAGGGATAAGTTATTGTTTTAGCCGTGATTATTCATGGAACAAACAATAAGGTATTTGATAAAATACTTAATTCTCGTTGTTATTATTATCTAAACGATACCTGACCAATACTGGTGAAATGGTCGACAGTTACATTTCATATTGGCGACGACCTCATTCCGTAATGAGAGCAATCCTCAAACATTTGCATTTCAGCTGGTGTTTATCTGTTCCGAACGTTTGCAATCAGGACCAATATGCCGTGTATTAGTTACCTCCGGGTAAATTGATGCCAATATTTAGAAACTCTGTTGTTAACTTGGCATTAAGATTACTCCTAAAGACCGGGAAAGACTTTCACTATAATAGCTATACGTAACATAAATAGCTAAATGAATAGGTTATACTATTTTTATTGAAAAAAAAACCCTTTTTACGGGTATCGAAAATACAATGATTTTGATATTTTTGTTTAATCCTGCTATTTTCATTTCTTCATTTCAATAGCCATCTTAACAGGATTTTAATGAGTAGGAAAGGGAGCGAGAGATAAAAAATATGTTTTTTATTATCACCAGGTTACTTCAACTGATACGACGATAACGTCAGTTTGTAAAGAGTAATTAACAGTTTTAATTAGTAATAAAACTGACTAGCAAGATTTGTCGAAAGTTGTGTGTGTATAAATGTTGTAGATATACCTATAACTTTTTCTATATACCTAACTCATTCATTAGCTGAACCCCTTGAAACTATGACGAATACACATTCTATAAATCACTTCGTCATAGGCTAACAGAGATGAATATTGTTTTAGTATTAATTTACAAAAGTAGGGGTATTTTATAACTACCAATAATTTGTTACTCATTTAACTTTCTTAATCAGATATTGATCAATCAAAATAGAAGGGTTATTTCGACTTATAAAGTTATCAGTCTTTTATTGGACTTAAATTTTTGACTGCTAAGGTATGCCAAATCAGAACAATAAGCAATAGGAGATAATTTACAACAAGCACGAATTTGAGCCACGGAATAAACTATTATTTTTTCATAGTAATCAGGGGAGTTACTCTTTGATTTCTTCACGTAAGCGACGTTAAAGACTGCTATAATACTCGGAAATTATTTTTTCGCATTTTGCAAGAAATCTTCTATGATGACACTCTTGGCATCCCGTAAAACTGGCGTCATCACCTTGCTAGCCGATAAAACTGTCAGCAAAATTGTTGGTTCTTCCTTTTTTTCTCTTTTATGTTGTTTTGATTTTGGAGTATAGTTAATGCAGGTTTCATCCATTGTCAGAAATCTATGAAAAAAGGGAAATATGCAGCTCAGCCTGAAAAATCCTTAATGATGAGCCCTATTCGTTTATGCTCAACTGAAAGCAATCCGGGGACCTACCGAGCGGAAGCATTAGAAAGGCCAAGTTCATGGACTATGATATTTGTGTTCGCTCATACGAGATGCCTTTAATTTCAGCAATCTCCCAGACAGTCAATCTCCGGTCTGCCATTATGAGATCACACACTTTGCCGACGTGTTCTTTAGTCAAACCAGTTGTAGGCCGGCCGGAACAAAGATCGTCTTAGACGTTCTTTCGTTTTCGACTGAGTGGTACAAAAGTGGTGGATTGGTGGGGGATTTCTGTATCCTTTTTACTGTTGCACACGACAGAGCAGATTCCGCTAAAAGTTGTTTGGAAGTCATCGTGAATCTATTTGAGTGGTATTTTTTTTTAAAGAAGTATTCAATGACCGCGCATTTTTAATTTTCTCCATTTTCACTTTACTCCGACAATGCTGTCAAAATACAATTTGATACTGTGACAAAAACCAGTGAATAATAATGACACTAGACAAATAGAAATATATTTTGACTTTTTTTATAAAAATAAAAATATTTCGTTTGTATATTTTTCTATAAAGCAGACCCGAGCTTGCAGTTGACTTATTTAAATTCGGGTGGAGTGAAGGACGTTTTAGTGTATTATTTATTTTATGTAAACCGCCGAACTTTCACCTCGTCCTTAATAATACATGGAAGTTCAATGGTGCAGTGGTAAATTAGCGCGATTGGCTCATGGAGGATGAACAACACTCGCAATGGCCGGTCATTGCGTATGTGATCAAAAAATTAACTATCTCGAGTACCTTTGTGCTTTGTAAGGGCCTATGAATACTGCATTTTGTAAACGCGCTGCCGAATCAATTTATTTCACACAACATTTTTTGCATGCAATGGTTTGTATCAATCTAGATACTGATTCAAACGCGAGACTGAATTTATGCAGGTATTCACTTGGTGCGCAAAGGTTTTAAGACCTCGGCTCTAAGGTTGGTGGCGGCTTAATTAGCAGTCATTATCACTCATCAATCCGCACCAGGTTCGAGAGGAAGATTACGACCCATTCTCCCTAGAGAGAAGTTCTGTTTCCAAGCAATGGGGGCATTTTAAGGATAATACTAACTTTACTTTTTTCTATTAGGGGTTTTTCGATACCTAGTTTACTGTTAATCTGACAGTTTCCTAAGGTGTGGTTTTGAGTAGGCATTTGCGATATTCGTTATTGGTGTCACAAATATCGCAAGCAATAACATTATCACATATAAACTTTGTCTTTAAACAACAATTTACAATAATATCTAGATATTATTGAGCGAAGCTCTATTTTAGGCAACTCACAAATTTCGCTTGTCTCCCTCCTGCTACCTAATGGTTCAACCGATTCGAACGAATTTTGGCATGAACATACATGATTATAACCTGAAGGACATAGGCTATATAAAAAAAATATAGACTTTACCATGGAGGAATAATCATCGAAAGAAAAATTCAAAAGCTGATCACAGCCAAACTGCTGATACTACATTGATGAAATTTGGCGCCAAAACTCACATCGTGGTCGTGACTAATGTGCAAAAAAAAGTTTTGAAATCGGACATACCATCGAGGAATAATCACCCTTCAAAAATCTAATTGCTTCGCTCAGTATTTGCAAACAGCACCATGTATTGCAGACCTAGTTTTAAATGTTATTTATATTTATAATACCTTTGTTCTTACTTAGAGAAAGCTTGACTGTTGACTGAACTCCAGTTTATAAAACTGCGTAGAAGCGTATCATTCACATTATATGATACCTGTCTGTGTTTCATGTTTAATTAGGTGGGAACAAATACGTGCGCTGAACAAATGGCCCCCGGTGTGGATCCTTTGTCCTTTGTGACTGAATTCACAACTTTCTTGCCGCAAACGAGCGAATGAAACCGGTTCAAAACGGTTTAATTTTAATGATTTAATGTAACGTCTTTATATTTCGTTACCGCTCACTTGGAAGTAATGCCACAAAGTTAGTAGTTGCGAAATTATTTTAGTAAAGTGGTTTACTTGTTATCGTTTTAGTTTGAGGTAAATAAATACACAAGTTTACCATAAAGCTTTTCAAAGTTTTGCGTATTATATATATGCGTTGAAGGACCAGTCAAAAATAAATGTACAAAAAAAACGTGCAATTTGTTTCACTTGTTTATTTTTTGTTTAGTTTGATTTACTAATTTGAGTATTTTATGACTGTCAGGTCTTCTGTATTTTATGAGCAGTGTAGATTCATGTATGAAAATGTATAAAAATATAGAGGATTATCATATTTTCAATTAAATTTATTTGCTATAGAAGATTGTTATTGTTAAGAAATAGGTAGGCACAATTTAATCAGAAGCCCTGTACAGTTACTGTACCCTATTACAGTTACTCTATAACTCCTAGCGGTAACCGATGTCAGTTTTTTATTTATTTATATATTGTGTTAGCGCATCAGAAACTGCTAACTACAGGTAACTAAAAAAACTTCAATAATTTGCTGTTTAAAACCAAATTAAAACAATGCCTATGATCTAATCATTAGTCACGCTGCTTAGCTGTAAGTCGATGTCAATATTATTATTAATTCATTAAATGTTTAGTTATCTTATTAGATAAAACATTAAAAGAAGACTGATCAATAAGTGCTTAATAAGGCATATTGTTAAATGGGTGTATTCAATTATTGACTTTTGCTGTATATTTGGCTTTTAAAAAACGTTATATACACTTATTAAACCAAATGACAGATACACTTTCTTTTTAAATGTAACCATTGTCAACAGCTGAATGCATTTCTTTATTCAAACGTAATTAATAAAACTAATTTGTTAGGTTGTGGTCGTGCTTCAAAGGTTGTGTTTACGTTTCTACTACTTGCCGTTTAGATTTCATTTACAATTTTGCTTATTTAGGACTTACCTCGACATTGAGGTATGCTTTAAATATTTGATTATAGCGAACTAAGGACCTTCAAGTAGCTATCAAGTTAATTAATATTTGATTTGATAGCTTTACGTAAAAATATTTTGGAACATAAGATATTTAGACGGACAAATCGACGACAGTTCAGCGCAACGTTAGCGATCCTGCCTTATCCAGCGCCGTCCTCTGGGTTCGAACACCGGGCGGAGCAAACGTTTGTGTGATAGATACGAGCATTTGTATATTATGATTAAGTACCTATGTCTCTCCGTTACCTTAGTATACATAAGTAGTTTTTTGTCACAGTGCTTGCTTCGGGCTAGGTTAGGTTTTGGTATACGGTATACCAAATGGCCTTAGTTAATTGGTGTGGTATACCGTATACCATACCAATTAACTAAGGCCAAAACAAGCACTGTAAGAACAAACTATGGATACTAGGGTATTATACGGTGGTTGGAATCTAGCGCTTAGCGGACCACCCCGGGTAACGGCATCACGGACAATTCGGCCAGTGGTGACGGCTGATGATCCCAGCGGCGATGGGGGGCTCCACAAGGGGCCGCCTGGCTTGCGACCAGACGAGACATAGAATATTGTTTCGTTTACGTATTCTATTTTTTGTTAAGATGTGTTAAATAAGATTCACTTTTCATTCCATCAGTAAGACTTCCAGTGCTAGTCAGAATCCCCCCTAAAATGGAGGGATTTTGCCATATTCTCAACGCTAGGCAGGCGGGTTGGAAATCGCAGTGAAAGAATATAATGATTACCTCTAGTGTCACTAATTACCTTTTAAGACACCCTTAAGTGTGAAGGTTTGGTGCTTACACTTAAGTATGAACATTCACGATTTATTTGACATTTATCATTCATGTAGGGGTTTTTTTTATGTTTTTAGGCTCACTATATTAATTTGTAATATATTCTTAATGGAGTTGAACACCCTATTCTTACGCTGACGTAGTCAAACGTTAAAGCCTACGTGTTAGTTCAAGATAATAACGCTGTATTTGCACAAGCCTGTCCCGGCGTTGTTATTATTCATCTGAAATGTTCAGTCAGATCCTGGGTTTAACTATAGTTTAGTTAGCTAACCGGTTGCCTCAGGCGATTCACCTTTACAAAATGCTTTTGTGAATTTAACTTCCGTTCAAAAGTAAACTCATCTAATTGAAAATTATGTACTTAACTTGAAATAACATGTTCCATTGTGGAATGTGCCTGTTTTAGAAATTCGCGGCGGTTTCACAATATGAACTGGAAATTAACTTTTACTTATTCATGTTGGTGAGGGGAAAAAATGATAAAAATGTGCTATTACTATAAAGCACATCCAACATACTTATTTAAAAAATATTTTAATTCAGCTTGCAGGATTTGATCTCAACAAACCATCATGTCGTCAATAATACCTATCCATACATTTTTGGTCCAAATTTTAAAGTGCCGGCCAAAGAAAATAAATGCTATATTTTGTTAGAATATGTCCATATGAAAAATGGTTATTATGGGGCCCAACAGTGTAGGATTAAAATCTTTGGTGTTATTAGAGGTTGAAAATATAACTTTTCATAAGTTATCGTTGAAAAATATTCGTCAAAACAAACATTTTTATTAGTACAATGTGGTCATTTATAGTAAAGTGTGGCCCCATAATAACAATTTGCTCAGATGGACATACTCTAGCAAAATATAGCACATATTTTCTTAGGCCGGCACTTTCAAAATTTGGACCAGAATGGATGATGTCTTTTTTGTTAAATAAAATAATACTTCAATGTATGGGGATTACCAATAAATTTTCACTATCGATAATCATCAGTTATTATGAAGAAATACATATCGAAAATCTAGCTATTCCATTACCAGGACGGAGCATGCTATTAACCGTGTAAAGTGCTTACGTGTTCATTATTAGTTCCAATGGATGTTGCCAATCCGATAGAGTGAACTCTTTGTGGCAAACAATTGGTATATTTCTTACAATGCCGAGCCGGTCGTGTATTGGTTCGGGGCAAACATGCCTGTATTGAACCGCCAACCGTCAATGCTCACTTCGTTTATTTGCCGAAATTAAAACAAACTCCGAAACGTACTCTTTAATTATGCAGAAATGCAGATGCCAAACGATGTTGTATTTGTTTTACTCGTAAATAGCCTAAATATAAAAATAATATATGATCCTGCCTATCGCATCCACGGTCCTGGGTGCGAATCCCGGAAGGGGCAGATGTTTGTATGATGATATGATATGATGAGCATTTGTACCTAAGTCATGGGTGGTTATATAGTATATTTCTATGAATATTACATATCTATGTATAATATATGTATATATAGTCTATCCGTTATCCTAGTATCCATAACACAAGCCTAACAGTGCTTACTTTGGGCTAGGTTAATTGGTGTGAATGTTGTTCATTGGTAAATCAGTTTTTTACGACTGACTCACACTTTTGAAAAGCTAGTAATTTTACGCTGAAAAATACTCAACTTTAGAAAGGAAACAGTTGATAAAGATGTCTACTTTCAGATAGAAGTAGATAAATAATTTGCTGTTTGTGCTACACACCAGGCAATACTAGGATGGAGAAGAAAGTTTACTATACAGTGGTGTGCATCAGTTTGGCATAATTAATATGCAATAGACATGAAATTAGTTAATAAACGATTAACATTAACGAGGCACCGGAAACAAGTGTGATTTATTGAAAGAAGGGAGTTGAAGACATAAAAAAGAAAATTGGCTTCAGAGCTCTTCACCGTATCGTATTGTGTGATGTGATGTTATATTGATCTGTTTTGTCAATTAAAAGACACACTATCACTAAACATGGGGTCATATCATACAATGAGTTGCTTCATGTTAATTTAGTCATTCATTAACATAAGGTTAATTGTGTGCTTGATAGAATTATGCAAATCATTAATTACAGCGATTATTCATGAACGGGGCTTGTCTTTGGTGAGATGACATCAATATCAACCTAGAAAAATACAAAGTATGCGTTACGCATTATTAAAATTCTCGTTACCACTCGTAACCTTAATGCTTGTATCACAAGAGATTCCACGTCTGTAATGGCGAGAGTCAAACTCGATACTTTTGGATTGAAGCTGACATCTTAATAGTAGGGATACAACCGCCTAAAAATTAGCAAGTATAGTACCATTAGTAGCGCTATTTAGTGCTTCTAGATCGTCTTTAAGGAAGTTTCTTAAAAACAAAGATTAAAATAAGGCTATAAAAAGCCTACTTAGAATTTATCGATTTCCATCTCAAAGACTATTATTGTATTAACGTCAATAAATGGAGAAATTTTATATAAAATGTAGATCTATGCATGAAAGACCATAAAAAAGAAGTTTTTTATTATATGGAACGGCATTACGGAGGTCTTTTCAGAAAACATTTTTTTATAGTTTATTAATTCATCATCATGAGGTAGTGAAAGCAAATTTGTTATGTTAAGAAGCTTTGTAAATATTAATTAACGACAAATTAATTAAGGCTCAGTTCGGTTTTTCCGTGAAACATAATCTCGAGCAAAGTATAAAAAATTAAACTCACAACAAATTCATGTTTTGGTAGTACTTGTTACTGTCTAAACTGGGGAGTGAGACACGCCCTGACAGTTCTATCTTCTACGCCAAAGGTCACGGATTCGAATCCTGCTAGGTTTTTCGCGATACCCGCATTTGTTCCCGAGGCATGGTCGTGTATATACTTATGATAGCAATTTGGCTTAACCGCCAATTTGGAAACATTATAGGAGAGTCTTTAAAGGATTAAAATTTTAGATAAAAAAAATCATAGAAATCCCATTTAAAAATCATTAAAAAAAATAAAAAATAGATATTTCAATTTATTAATTCATTTAGCAACTAAGTTGGCAACCCAAAGTAAGTCTTAGCCTCCGATAATAAGAGCCTGGGTCCGTCCTGCGCCATCTCCTGCCAGTCATCTGCGTGGAGCTCGTGCAAGTCCCTTCTAACTTCGTCCCCCCAGCGAGCGGTACCTGGGACAGCCAACTGGCCGACGACGACTTGGCCATCCCAGGTATGCTCGTTTCACAGCACGATTTTCCTCCATTCTCTCAAGGCGGCTGAGCCAGCGAAGTCTGTGTGCTTTTATTTCGCCTATGATATTTGGCATGGCCATCTCGTCTTCCAGCTCCATATTTTTTCTCCTGCTCCACACTTTACCTTGTGTGCGTACTGGCCTCAGCATTAATTAACTGGGGCCAGTATTAATTCATTAAAAAGGCTTATTTTTCAGTTTTAAATATAATAAATATTTTCGTAAATAAATATCGCTTAATACAAAAAGTCTTTAGTCCCTTTTTTGAGGAAAGGCTAAATATGTTAAGTTACAAGTCAAACCGACAAAAAAAACAATAAAAACTATTTTTTATTTACAGAGCACTTCATTTACATATGAAACACTCTGACTCTGATAAAACAAATAGGAATGACATGCAAAACAATAGACGTAGAAAACGGTATAATAAATTAAAAAAAAACGAAAACTCCAAATGTTCAGCCAGGATTACGGAATCCGTTGGAAGATACCTGACCTCTACTATTTTATTATCTATCGTTTCTCCTAAATAGTAGAATATAACCTTAATATAAGATGTATGGAATTCTGAATGCATAAAATTAAAAATTAGAAACATTAACGTTATTATGTTTGTTGCGCCTGTGGCGCACAGAATTAGTAGCTAGCTTGCTGACCGACTAATTGTCACAAAATATTATGGCGGGTCTACAGTAATCTACCAACTCTTTCATCAGAGCGCTACAGTACTGCCTCATTGCACGTTTCACTCAGTGCAACATACATCGCCTCAGTGGACGACAGTGCGACGCAAAGTAGTTTATAACTATCCCAAGTTACTACGTTACTCTGACAAAACAAATAGGAATGACATGCAAAAACAATAGCCGTAGAAAACGGTATAATAAATTCAAAAAACAAGAACACAAAATGTTTAGCCAAGATTAAGGTTTCCAATAGTTCTCACCATAAGGCTTATTGATTTAATTAAATTGTAACGGGTTTATTAATTTTAGGAGTAATTTAGTCTTTATATAAGAATACATAACATTTTCACCGCCAATAGTTTCCCTAATTAGAGTTGCCTTAATCTGTCTAGGTTATTGTAGCTATTATCTGAGCCACGGTAAGACCCATCAGAGATTTAAAAGAGTACTACAAATGTTTTGAACACGGTTTTATGGCTGATTGTACATCCACTTAAAATCATACCAGAAATTTAATTAATGTAATAATAGCGTTCCGACGCGAAGGCGACTTTGCCCGCATGTAATTTGGTGGTAACGCGTAGCTAAAAAGTAGCCCTTTTCCGAGGTCCAATTTATGTATTTACATAAATTCATTAAAATTTTTTAGTGGACTTGTTTTCGTATTTATAATATTAATGTATTAATATTAGTATTAGTAGTAGTAGTATACAGTATTGATTATCTTAAGATGTCGCAACAAATCGTTATTTACACATGGGAGTTCTCAGGCATTATATTGCTGCAGATATAATAATAGTTTAAACATCTTTCGTGAGCTAAGTAAACCTTACTTGAATTAAGTACGTTAGAAATTTATCTAAATAAAAATGATAAATTTTAGATTTGATATTGATTATTTTTCTTATAAAATAATTTATCGAATTATCTGAAATTAAAGAAAACTATTATTGTTTTTAATTTAATTTTTTGCATTCACATTGCCATGTAGGGACATTTTTTTTTAGGCAGGGGCCTATCCTACCTAAGGGCTCGGAGGCGTGGTCGTTTTTTACATGCGTATTTTATATTTTATGAAAACTATTACTGCTTTCATTACAAAGTTCCCTAACAAGGAGAATAACGAATTTAATAACGAAAATAATGTTGTGTTGGAGTGTGATATCTCAGATAATTTGTTAAATGTTACCGGTGGAAATAATACCATAACAGAGAACAATGTTTTAACTTATTCTTTTCAATCGCAAAGATTGAATCGCACAATTTTACACATTCATGTGGTATGGTAGATGTTTCGTGTGACATAAAACAGTGTTTTTCTATAGGATACTTAAGCGCAACTCCTTAATAATTCATTGATACAAGCTAATTGTTGTATGCAACTAAATCTATTATTAATATCTCAAGCTAAAAGGTTCAACTTACACTTGTTGAAGTTATTTAAAATGGATGAAAACCTTAATAATCAGTTGCTTTAAAATGAAAGGAAGCAAAATGTGATCAAGCAAGAGTTTAATGTGTCTTAAGTATCAGCTAATGAAAACAGTTTTAAGTATTAATAACTGCTTAAAAAAGTGAGCCCAGATCTGATTGTTTCGAGTGACAAAAGATTTATCAGATTAGTACGAAATCCAGTTCAGAACACGCATAAAAATTTGCTGATTCCATATATCGCCCATGTAGCCGCTTAAACCAAATAGTCTTTCATCCCTCGTCTGGTGTATTGTATATGTTAGCGCTTTTATGTTTGAGACAAAATCATTATTGTGAGTTGTCCTAAATTAATTATTTATTTATAATAATACCATTTAACACCTAACTTTCCAAATAGGAGCTATTTGTCTTATCGTTAATTATTCACAGCTCTTAATAGCAACATCAAGAGAGGTTCGGACCGTGGTCAAATTTAATGTCAAAGCCGATGATTGTAGAAGCAAGCCCGCAGGGATTTGGTTTATTAATTAGTACAACACGTATCCATTAATTTGTGTGCAGTAAATGATAATCATGCAACACAGATGATGTTGATTTCTAACATTAAGCGCGCTATAGAATAATGATCTTTTTATAATAGCCATATGAGCATCCAGTTTTTTTTCTATAATTTGTTTAGCACTATAAAATTAGCCTTTATTGTTTCCTTATGAGAATCAAATCGAGGTCATTGGCGAATTGAGAACGGTGGTTGAACTACTTGATAATAACAGCTTATCTTTCATTTTGAAATTCTTTTTCTCGATTGTACATGATATGTACAATAATCAGCACCGACCAATACGAAACTGTAAAATTTCTCCATTCGATTTAAGTCTAACACATAGAGTACAAAAATTAGTAAGGAAATTTTACGGTTCATGGTAGATAAATGTGCTGTCCGTATCTGAAACCAAGAAAAAAACCAAGAAACCGGCCAAGTGCGAGTCGGCCTCGCGCACCGAGGGTTCCGTAAAATATTTTTATTTTATGATGTAACAAAAAATTTACGGTTTTCGCAATTTTTCCTTTATCTGTGCTATAAGACGTTGCTTTGTACCTTTCAAGATTCTGAGTTCACCGGAAGTACCCTGTAGGATTTGAGTCCCTTGCGAGTCTCAAAAATTTGCGGAATTTTGCGGCATAAACGGCTGTATCTTTTGATTGCATTGGCTTAGAAGTTTGAGTTTTTCACAGCTGCAAGGGGCAGTAGACCTGAGTATTTGATATAAATTTCAGCTTGATACGTCCACGAGTTCCTGAGAAAAAGGGCGAAAAAGAAAAACGGACGGACGGACGGACGGACAACAAAGTGATCCTTTAAGGGATCCGTTTTTTCCTTTCGAGGAACGGATCCCTAAAAACAGATTTCAACGGTAACCTACATGTACACACATCGGAAATGTACTTAGCCCACATTAACAACGGAACATCAAGAAAGTTAATATGCACTCTCTTGACGTCTGAGTTTTCAAGTAGAACTTAGTTTAAAGTGCATAATAAGTATGTGATACAAAATATAATATTTTTATATAATAGTAGTTCTAGACTATTTTTTTTGTCTTGTAACGCTCTTTTTTGTTGGTCAAAAGGCACTACATAAATATTCGTTTCGTCAAATAAAATTTTTACATATTTAGGTTATTTTTTCCAATAATACATACCACCTTTTCAGTATTCATACAGTGAATTACTGTTACTCATTTGTTTTTTTAACTATCTATATGAAAAAAAAACACGTCGATCAGCCTTTGCGTTGCAAGAATAGGGTAACGGAAAGAATATAATATTCATAGAAATATATATAAACAATGACTCAGGATTTGAGCCCAGGATCATTGGTGCGAAAGGCAGGAATGCTTCCGCTGTACCAAAACGTCGTCAACGTCGTCGTCATTTACAGCTTCCGGTCTATTAAAACACTCTTTTTCTTGAATGAAAACATTGTAAGAGGGTTAATCACAATTGGCCACACTGTCTTTATACGGATCGCAGTATGCTAACAACTGCAGATGCTGCCGGGACTAATGGCTTAACATGCTTTCTGTGCTCATGTGTGCTTCACACATGAATTTAAGATAGTATATTTTTGGATATGCATCCGATGACCAGTCCATGCCAAAGTAACTTAACCTCAGTATTTTTATGCCGAAGGCGCTAGTCATTGAACAATTGAGTTCCAAAACTAAACAAATATGTATCTTATCCAAATCATTTGTGTGAGAGGTCTGAAATGGATTAGAGGTATAAGCGATTTGTATAAGTGTGATTCTTATCATTTGCTTTGTGTTGTTAACTCATGCATTATTGAAGTAATTACACAGGTCCTTGAATAGCGACCAAATAGATACGAACACAAAATACTAAAGGCAATTAGGGAATAACACATTTCAATTACCTTAATACTCTGTCTAGATTTTAGATAATGTTGTTTACCACTAATGATAATGGGTCTAGAACATAGGTAAACGCTAATTAGTCACATGATTACGTTGCAAGCGAAATTGTCGTCTATGTAGTATGTATACATATAGTACATATATACCTAATTTGCTTGTTAGCAACGTTAACACTAGATTAGAATAATCCAAAGTACTTTTAGAGGTTTATTAATAAAATAGTAGATGTCCACTTTTCGTCTTTTTTCTGAGCAAATTATGGTTAGATAGGGCACAGGGTTGCGTTATGAAAAACAGGGTTATTTAAAATAGAGGATTGAAAACCAAATAATTCAGTCAAAAAGAGCCCTTCTTATGGCGAGTGATACTAATGCGAAGCGACACACAAATTAAAGAATATTTTTATAGACGACATGGGCGGTGGCAGTTTTTCCACTAAAGACTAATATAAATAGATTATCAGCATTACTGACCCGTAAACAAGCCACGTTCGGTTAGCCGTGGATATAGCAGTTACACTTTCGGTCACACACTAGGTCGATACCAGCGTTCCTTAGGGTCTGCCCCTGAGACTTGTATATGGTCATAGCCCGGCAAGAGGCTGCGGGAAATTGAGTGCGTTTTGCTTTTTAATATGCATCGTCGGAGTTGTTATCTATAGGTATGTTCTCCGGTTTTGCATTCTCCGCACATTTTAGTATCACTTTCGGTAAATTTATTATTTTTTTGACATTATGTATATATCATTAATAGTTATATGATAAAGATCTGTATCTTCTCGTGAACTTCACCAAATTGTCCACTTGTAAGGTTTAATAACATTTTCGTCCCAACACTCATTGATTCTTTTCGCTATGTGTCGTCAGCTTTATGCCTTCGAGTACGAAGGAATATAAAAGTTTTGGAAGGTATTTGTGCATCAGATTAATGCTCGCTCTAAGAAGTTCATTGTCTTCACCACCTTGTTATTCTTAAGTTGTTTAGAAGCAATACTAATTTTTAGAAGCCGATACGATGATCAGCTTCGGGAAAGTATTCAATAAACTTGGCTCTTGGACTAAAGATCCTAGAGACAATCCTTGCTTTAAAAGACTGTTTGCGTGTATGCAGACAGCCGTTGAAAACTCCATGGAAATTCTCGGGCTCAGTCATGATTTCAGATTTCAATATAATAGTTATAAAATAAGTTTCACGATGTGCTATAAAAATCTATATTTTAGTAATAATAATCATAATAAACCAAATATGTAAACCAAATCAAGCTTATTCAAACTCATATCATATTTCTTTTCTTTCTTTTTATTTCTTTTTATAGTATCGTATCAAATATGTAGCTATAACTAACGGAGTCTAAGAAATTCCGTTCGGCCTATAATTAATAAAACGCTGTAAATTTGTTGCTTTTCATATCATCTGGTTACTTCTGCATTAAAAAAACAAATTCCCATTTCTTACAATTTTTCTTTAACTTTTCGATTAAAATAAAACGAACTTTGTAAAGTTAGTAATGTTAGTTTAGGTCAGACTTTACATTAGGATCTAAGTTAATCAAAATATTGACACCTTAATTTGATGATCTCGACAGTATGAATACTCCCTTATGTAAAAGAAATACCTATAGACAGAAAAATTAAACGTTCTTTAACGATCTTACTTTTCAAATTAGTAGACGCCTAATCAAAAACTTCTGTAACCCAAGTCATCAAAGGCTACAGCGGATTTGTTAATGACATTCTCAATACTGCTTGAGTGGCCAAATTTTATGTTCATAGCGCACCTTAACAATTGCAAAATTTTACGAGTAGGGTGAAATTTTAAACGCGTTTCGATGTTTTAATGGATTTGAAATGTTTTATGAGATGTTTTATAGGCCATGTCGCCACTTAGATTTTATAGTTATTGAAACAACAACAATAACTTCCTGCACATGAGAGCTGGGATGATTAGGAATATAAAAAAAGTAATTATGGAAAAATAAATTACTATTATGTATGTTTTGGTTTTATGTATCTCTTATTAAAACGTTTCAAAAAAAGTCCAAAATAGTCTTTTATCTTTACTTTCGTTGTGCAATTTTGATACATAATAGGTATATACCACGGTATATAGGTATATAGGTGGTTTAATTTCTGTTAATAATGTTGAATTAAGAAGATAAAAAATACTACGTTATCAGTGCGTATGGAATCAAATATGTGAAAAAACTTTTTTACATCAAAATACGTTTTGAAATTACCACCTAGATAGTTGAAAAAATGTTGAAATGTTTAAAATAATTTATTTTAACTACATTTTGATATTTTTTTTTTCATTTAATTTAATTTTAACTCCAGCAGCCAGAGAACTATAGAGGTTTCTATGTAATAATATAAATATTGAAATTTATGATTATTTCATCTAATGACTTTATTGCATATATATGCATGACTCTGCCTACTTAGAGTAAGGTTTTATTTATGATAACCCGAGATTCGGAAAAGACAATTAGGCCCTCTGAATTATTAAGCAGGCAGCGAAGCTGAATTCTTTAAGCTTTCCATGTATGTTGTTTCTTGTTCATTCTAAAGTAAATTTAAAATTAAATTATTATTTTGTCGTTTAATAGACAAACGATTTTTTGCAACGAGAAATGTAAACAAAAAGTAAAAAAAAAGATAGGAATTAGAGATAAAACACATACTTTGTTGTGTGTTAAGATATTAATATCAATGTAGATATAAATACAGTCCACAACATATCACTCTACAGAAAACTTATATTTTGTCAACCGTTCTTTATTTCAGTCCTATATAGGTTAATGGTCATTGATAAATTAATATTAATGGGAGTATAAATATAAATAGAGTAATAGTAGATTTATACAAACACGAATATTAGTCTAAATAATGAAACAAAGAGATTCTGAGATTATTATTGCAACAAACATAGAGCTCAACTTAGTACACAAAAGTAAAAAAAAACTCACCACAAACGTTGCTAAACAGTGTCAGTTATAAAAAAAAACTATAAATCAATTGAATAATGAACAAATTCTGTCGGCTACGGACAACGCGAGTAAGTTTCCTGCGGTAAATAAATATCGGGAGACGTCCCCGCAAGCCTCTTATCGTGCGATTGAAAAGTTCTAGAGGGGAAACTATTAGGCTACTAATATAGGTTCTCGATCGTAACTCGACAAGTTCTCGTGTTGGTAAAAAGAAACATTCAATCTACTTGTAAATTTTGGATTTGCCCAAATTTATTTCGATTTATAAAGTTTATCTCCTAGCATACGATTATAATAATATCTTTGTTTTATAGTATAAAAGATGCGATAACTTTTTAATATAAAAAAATCGTAAGATTTTTGTTACTACGCCATCACGTGATTTTTATATCCTTTTTTTATGATATATCAAAATAGATAATGATTTAAAACAACTGTAAAAATATTTTTTTATCAGTACTTCAGGATACTAAAAAAAAAAGGAACAAGTCTTAGAACGACGAATTTAACAAACACAGTAAGGTAATGATTTGGCAGAAGGGTGAGACGCTACCCCATTGAATTTGTAATGCAACGGCAATCAAACTGCAAAGTTTATGCGACGCCACTTTTTTTGGATTGTTGTTTAGCTGTTCGCGAATTTTAAGTTTTTGTGTGAAAATGATTTACATAGATTTTTTGCCAGTAGTGCTTTATTTGATCTTTCTTTCTTCGATTCTTTGAACTTAAATGATCGCTAATTTTTTTAAAGATATTAGGCTTTCGCAGGAGTTGATTCTAAAGCTAGTTGAAGATTTAATTTACTCTTCGTAATGATGCCTTGGACGTAGAAACTAAAGTAAGTGTTTTAGCGTGTTAAAAGACCCATATACCTGTCATATTTTATCAAATTTCTCCTTCACTTTCATTTCTTAATGCGTAAGAGCAAATTAATGTATACACCGACATATTTAGGCCACTGGGCAAAAATAGGTATTTTTAGCCAGTAGCCTAAATATGTTGGAGTGGAGGACCGTCCTTTTAGGTTAATATCTACCTGAAGTAGTTGGAAACTAAAAATTTTGGGAAAAGTTTCCTTTTAAATTAATCAAACCATAGAGAAAAATATACTAAATAGATTTTTTTTCAGAAATTTAAATAACTGGTAACGTCTATGATAGAGTTATCTAGTTGCGATAATATTAACCATTCACGCATTTGCATCGTAGCAAAAATTCGCAATGTTTAACTACTCTAAGACGGCTTCAAGCTTTCTTACCTACATTTACATAATGTTTTTACAATAACTTCATTTATAACTATAACACACTTCATTTCTAAGATATAATTGATTATTATCTTTATTTTTGTTTCATTATATAAGGTGTGTTTCATGGGTTAGACTGAACGATTACCTTAAATAACAAAATAAGGTCATGTGAAGTTGATTTAAAATTATTTTAATGATATGAAATGAGAACCGATGGTAGAAGTTTAAAAAGGCTAGGAGGCTGACAGCAATCGAGTCAACCGTTTAGCGCATAACCGCCGGCCTGCAACACAAAAACGCTATTTGTCGGAGCCGATTGCTCCAGTTTATCTTCTGCCCACCGATGGGACTGTCTCAGCCATCTGGCTTAAGTATTGCATCAGTTGCGGGACATAGTTCTGGAAAAGTAATAAAAACTTCGATTTTGTGGCTCTTTGTTATATTTGATATCTTTTAAGAGCTTTCTTTTCAAGAAATGTGTTCAAGTTGTAATAGTGTTGTATATTTACATAGAATATTTGTAAATATTAAACTTAAACCCTTGCTGTGCAATTATAGGTGTCACTTCTCTGGCTTTTTCTTTTAACTAATATACATTTTCTTTTTCAAAAAATTGAGTGTACAAAAGTATTTTATATACACTCCATTATATTAAATTACTTAAAAAAATAACAGTTAAAATAATATCGAATTTTGGACATCACACACCAAATGTAAAATCTTTTTTCGATGTAACAGTAAGTAAATAAAATATGCTTGAATATTTATGTGATACCTACAAAACAACAATCTGGTTGCTGGTTAATAAATATAGTATATAGGTTATAAAATCTTGCGTAAATACGTATCTTTATCGAAAATTGACATTTATTGCAATACAATATAGTTCTTTCTTTAAGGACTATTTATTATTCATGAACATTAACACAAAATATCCCTACCTATGTAATGTATGCAAGATCACTCAAATAAACCATATCAATTCGTTAATATTTTAATAAGTTTTTTAGCTTCAAGGAAATTTTTATATGTCTTGTTTTAGAATTTAAATTTAAAAATTACGAAACATTATTCCAATCAATCTGGAGTGCAACAAAGCGCTGGCCGAGCTAATATTTTATAAAAGTTCCCACCAGTCCCGGCTGCAGTTTGCACTTTATTCCCTCTAACAATGTGCCCTGACGTTGACTGATTGTGCCTCCGAGGTTTCCTAAAATACGAAAAAATGGTCGGTTTCTCGAGAACGAGTTGGAAGTACATGATCGAACGCCGCCATTGCTTGTATGCACTCTGGTGTTTGGTAAATTGGTTTGGTTGTTAAATTTAGAAATAATATTAATTAACAGGACTAGAAACATAAAAGTTCAAGAGTATAGTAACCTTGATATTTATACTCTCGCGCGTCTCACAAATTTTAACAAAACCACATTAACTGGAGTTACTACGCGTTTATTCTTGTTATACAAAAGCCGTGCTTAAAAATGGTAAGTCGTCACAAGTGCTACTACTACTTGGGCACGTTCCTAAATACTTAATTTATTCAAATAATAAATAAACAGTGATATTTGTGTTACCTCGTTTTTTAGTAATTTTATTATCTCAACGTTACTGAAAACTACTGAGTATGAGTTCGGAAACTGGGAGGGCCTTTCGAGGACCCGCAAAATAACTATGACCCTGTCTAAGTTGGACAGAATTAGATGGACCAACCTCTGTCTTACATTTATTATTTACAAAACGAGTTTACTAAATCACTTCGTCTCGCAGTGTGTGTTCTTGTTTGAGATATTACTCTCAGGTTCTCAAGCAGGTGGAACGCTCTTACCTTTTCCTAATCTGAAAAAAATTGTGTAAAGGAGTAGAAGCATCAAGAATAAATATAAAACCAGCGCAGTAAATGCCTTCAGTGGTGTTATAAGAATAATTGACGATACCATTATTTATCAACATCTTATAACAATATAGCTTTTTATTATAAGATATTTAATAGATTTATTATTAGCCACAAAGCCCACATTTTTTTTAACTTGTAGTAATAGTGAACAAAGTAATATACCTAACTTTATAAATCATAAATTCAAAAGTACCTACAGTCGACAGCGAATAAAGCTTTGGATCCTTATAATATTGTGAGCGACTGTGCTGTCGACTATACATAGGTACGTCGTAAAGTACTGCACTTTAAGTATTATGTAAAACATATTAACAACGAGATAAACATATAATTAAAATAACAGTTAGTCTTCTAAGGTGAATTAGACACTTAAAATTGTAGGAGTTGAAATCTTTTTTAATAAAGTTTATTTTATTATTAACATATTAACATAATTAGCGGCTTTACCTATAATGTCTACTTTTGAAAATCATGATACGTGATCATTTTCTGTATTTTTATGCTATGGTTTTTTCGTGTAAAAACATTTTTCAATGCTAGTTTTTATTCTTTTCCTTGTTCAATGTATTAAAATACACGCCGTTACCGCTAAGCTACTGCAGATCCCACTAACCATGGCTATCGACATTGTAAACATACTTTGTTTTAAAATCACCTTAAAGAGCTACGCCATAACAGCCGGTAACACTAAATATGTATATAAGTTGAAATATTGGATACTTGAGGATAAGTTATCTAATATAGAAAGAAAATTAACTAAATCCATCAGTCATATATATATGTAGTTGAAATTAGTGTAGTTGGCTCCTTATTTGAGTCGCAAACTATTAACGAAGCAAGTTTATAAACCAAACCTGAGGTTGCCGTTTTGGAAGGCCAAGTACACTAATTTAAACGATAAACGTTAACGCAGCGATTAAGCAATGGTGGCGTTTTAGTTGGGTTTGTGATTTATATATTCCATTGTTTCAGCATACCCCTAACATCTTGCAAATTCTGGAGTGGAGAATTCAATTTTGAGTTAATATTTTTTGATGTTGTTGAAACGGTGCGAGCACCAATTTGCACTTTATTACGGGGGGTAACAATGCGCTGGCGACGTTGACTGATCGCTGCTGACCGAACCACTCGTTTCCACTCTTTATCTAGGTGTAGGTAGCTATTTCTAAAACCAAATCCATTACAAAAGCTACGAGTGAAACTATTTGGATTCAGGAATAACAATTGAGTGTATCGGTACTATACGTGATGAAGAGTACAAATCAAGGTACTTAATGATTTTTATGGAATCATTTATACCTAGGGGAAAATATTAGGGTTAATATTTTGATTCATATATGTATATTGTTTCATAATTATGTTATTTTACTTGTTTGCGGTCTACTTATTAAGTATTTAAAGTTGTTGGTAGTGCTCTCCTGAAGCCTTGTGTTGTTTTATTATAATCTTCTGAACTTAGATTTTTCACCTTGTGACTTTCACTATTACAATATATCTAGGTAATGTAGGAAAGATCGACCCGCGCATGATTTGTATATTAAACTAGCAACTTCGCTCGCTTGGAAATCGGTTGGAAATAGAAAAAAAGTCCAAATGAGAGCCTTCTTATAAAAATTGGTTAAAAAGAGCCTATGTTCTTCCTCGAGTCTCTAATCCATTCAAAGTTTCACCAGAATGGTTCAATATTCCCTATTCTTATCAAATTATCGCTTTTGCCGATACCCGAGAATCATTCGCGTGGTAACCGTCATCTCATCAGAAGAACAATGAAGACTTCATTTAGTACTGCATAACAAATAAATAAATTGGTATTTGAAAATTCATCTCCTAAGGGTAGATTAGCTATATATATGAAACTTGAATATTTTTAAAGTGACAGTTGTAAACATTGACAAATGGACTCATGGTTACCATCTAGTTTTCCGTATCGCTATTTTTGAAACTCATTTCTCTTACCTACATTTAAAGATGATGAAGATTCGTATAAACTTTCATCTCTTAATTTGGTATTAAATAAATATTGAGCAGTTATTGATACCCACTTGTGATACCCACCCATAAGCTCATCTACCAATTTTAAAATTGCAATCTTCGGTTGCATTTATATTAAAAAGTAGCTCAAATACGCGCGATATTTATTTTTTTTATACTAAACCTATTATTACCACGTCTACTTGCATGTGAAGTTATACTTTTGACACTTAAGACTTGTGTTAAAGGTGATATATGGCCAAGGTCGTCAAAACTTAAATCAATTGTAAAAAAAGTGTCTTTGTCAGCCTGTAATAAAAACAGTATTTATTGATACATTTATTTATGTTTTTTTATTTATTTATGACGACTAAGCTATTTACCACCACCATTAACTTCCTTAGGTATCCACCTATTAATATCCCCAGTGCCGATGATGGATTCCTTATGATGGAAACACTATAGGAAGAAATTCTTGTCTAAATGAAGAATGAAATGAAGTCTAAATTTACTTTACAACTTCCTATTAAAAAAGCAGGAAAAAATTGTTGTGCTGTCAATATGTTGTTATAAAGCCGGCATGTCCGTGCGATAATGCAGTGACCATACTGTCACATTCTTTAGTAACACAAGCCTTTCAGTGCATATTTGAGCTCGGGTAATTGGCGGGAAAATAAGAAATATTATTATTATAATAGACTGCTTCTAATATTTAATTCTGGGCGAAGGACAAAAGCGAGGAATTCAAATAAAAGAACACAATAACGGTAGAAACGTATTTTTCTCCTTTCCGATTCCTTTGAATCGAAACATCGGGATCAAATATTAATATTCGATAAGAAGTTTTTCATTAGATACAATGAGTGGATGTGAAATTGTAAGAACTGAATAGATTATTATGTTGCTAATTTAGAAAAAGTCGTATCCTTCTATTAAGGATGATGTCTTTTAGAGATAACAAAATACAGATGTAATTTTCGATACCGATTTTATTTTATGAGCAGATATAACATTATTTAGTATTGTTAAAATATTTCATATTTTTAAATAACGTCGTATCTGGCTATTAAATACATAAATGGAATTCATTATTGAGGTTATATTAATATTATAAGGTAATTAATAAATATGCATGATTTTATCATTGTTATTTAATTTAAAACGTAATTACTCCATATGACACAGGCCTGTTATAACAAACCTAACGCCATCTGCGTTACGACAGGGAAACTTGAGAGATGCACGGAGGGGTTGTGCTTTCATTGGTCTTTTGTAACGCACTAGATGGCAGCGCAAGTGATTCATCAACAACTCAACATAGCAAATAAGTTATAATATTATTATGAAAGAAATTCATATAAATATAATTTATGCTGGAATAATCAATACAAGAATTCTATCTTCTTTAATTTATTTTATTAAATTTTGCTGGTTTACTGGTTTCACAAAAGATAAGTCGTTCGAAAAATGCTATGGATAAATAGGTTAAGAAAATTCAGAATATTTAAGTTAAAGAATTGGTTTCTTTTGATCGAGAGCACTTTGTCAGTTTAGTTTAAAATAAAGACAAAGTTAAACCATGTGTATATAAGAATTGTTAAAGAGAATGTAAACTAGTCACAAGTATTTAGTTACACGTGTCCTTATTACTTATATAAGTTGACAAAGCATAGCGGAGAAGACAAACATGAACACAAACTACCAACGGGACGCGGTTATTTCATACCGCAACTTTGGAACTCTGAATGCATGCATGGATTGCTTCGTGTTCGTTTGATACACTAACAAAACTTGAGTAGAGTCGCTCAAAATTTATTTTATATTGAATAAAATAGTCATTTTTAAAGAGTTTTAGTTTAAAAAGAGTTATAGAGCAATTCGGTGTTGGTATTGTACGAATAGTCAAAAAAAAGACCAATGACCGTTTTTATATTATTGTTTCGATTGTTTTACATATCTGTAGAAAGTTAAAATATTTTTTTATTAAATAGTTTTATTAGATATTATTATAAGGTTGGGGTCTTCTTTTAAGTATTGTATACTTGTAGGTACCATATCATACAATTCATAAAGAACGAATCAGAAAAATAAAACGCAAAACAGTATGGTAATTGTATATGGTGTGTGTGTAGAAATTCCTTCCGCCTTTTCATAATTTACCTTCCGAACCCAACTAGTTGAGAGCTTTCCACTGCAGGGAAACTAAGCAGAAATCTCCCCAATACATTACGGACATAAACTCAACAAATATTTATAATGTATCAAGCTTTTGGTGATGTAACAATAGAAAAAAATCTTTTAACATGTAAAACAGTTTAAAAAAAAAGTAAACAAGAGCTTTAATGATTTGCAACTACTCATATATTTTACAATTTTCACAAATTATGCACGAGCATGGGTCTGGTAAGAAGACTGATTGGAATAATATATTAAATATTTCTAAGAGCGAGAGTACCTGAGTAATTTGCAGAATTAGGCTAGAAGCGTAACGCTACCGCGGCTGTTAGCGGCTATGGTGAAAATTAACTGTCTTTACTTTTTTAAAGCTGACGAGTTTCTTGCGCCTATTCTTCCTGTTATAGTTAAAATAATAATAGGTGGTGGGTAAAAATGTTGGTCTTTAAAATTAAAAGATGGTGTTAAAATCTCAAATCATTTTTCGTCCTAGTGTTTATTTACGCGCTTCAGTTTTAAGCCTTCTCGGCATGATATGAGCTCACTGAGTAATCAACCGTCTCAACCTTTTAGTCAACTTTCTTTGACTATTTCCCCATTTTGTATTTATATTTTCATTGATATTGTCTATAGCTAATCGAACAAGAGTCATTCGGCTTCATTGTTTTGTTTAATAAATCTGAGCAAATTATTTCGCTAAAGATTTAATTTTGATATACCTACAAGATTAGTGAGTCCACATTCAAATTATTATATAAGGAGACCATTTCGTCACTTTTCTCTGTTTATAATTAATTTCTCCTACACCTACGAAATAAAGTTCAAGCAACTTATTAGTTCACTACTGTTTTCTTTAAACTTATCAAACTATGTTTACAAACGTGTATTTACAAGGAACATAGATCAAACTAACTGAAATAATGAATAATGAATGAAATAATATAAGCGTGTCGATAGGAATGTAATCTGACATTCTTGATATTCTGGTATTGGTGGAATGATTTTATAAAACACTTTACGGAAAGCAAACAAAGAAAGTTTACTTTTCTATTACTTGGTACTGCTGACACCTGAAATGATTTATTTTGAATCTATATAAAAGATTAAATATAGACTGTTTATAAATAATGATTGTATACTGTAGTATAATCGTACTCAGGACCGTCAGGGCCAAACGGTCGTTACCTCGCAATAACATTAAATATTGGTCTGATTCCAGTATAATTAGGTAACAGCATTTGTCCTTAGTTTCTCGCCTATTAAAAGATATCACAACATAAACAATAAGCATTGTGGCTGATATTGCCAGGATTATAATAATTACCAACTCCTGTAAAGTTTGAATTATGAGCGAGGTTATTGTAAAAGTGAAATTTGTTTTCTCAAAGGAAGGTTTTGTAAGTTGCTCTATTGTTGGAGCTATTTATTAAGGAATAATAGCTTTACAACTCTGATCGTGGTTGAATATTTAATTTCTAAATAATAACTGTTAAAATCATTGTAATTATTGTTAATTTTGTAAAAAAATGTAATAATGAAAGATGTGGATAATGTTATTTAGTTGCTCCAACATGTAATTTGACTATATAGAAAATCCGCATCAATTCCAATTGGGTACATTTATGATAAAAATCAAAACGTGCAGCACCCAGCTATTGTTTTATTGTGGGAAAAACAAGAGTCAGTTATATTTTTTTAAATGTTTTGTCGAAGCATTTTGGTACCATTCTAAGCTACGGATTTATCTTATAGATTTTCTTTTGTTTTGAAGTATTACATAGGCATTTAGAAATGCACACATTAAAGTAAGCTCATGTATATAAAAATAGACTAAAAACATCAGCCAGAAATATATGAGTATCGTAACGTGTTTACGACCTCTCATTTCTTGCGTAAGATTGCGTTTTATGTTTAGTGAGCAGTAACGTTTCAATGAGACGATATTTAGGACACGTTCTGGTAGCGTCGTTGTTATATGCATATCGGCTTTATTTCTTGGCGTTAATAGTTTTGGCGGCTATCAAATGTAGCCCGAGGCGCAGGCGAGGGTTTTTAAACCCTGTACCAGGACTTTCTCTCGAGTACCTACGAGGAAAAAAAAAAACCATGGTCTTCAATATAATATAAAAAATAATATAAAATACTAAAATAACTACAGTTTATTTTACCTTTATTAACAATAACTGTATAACTGAAATCCATCATCTTTTCAAGTGGCTAATCTCTGTTAAGTTCATGTTTATTTTTGAAGTAACTCCGTTAGTGCGTTGTGTAAAGGTTTCCGGATATTAAATCTTTCTCCAGTTAGTAAGGCCAGTACATATTTATTTGTCCGTTTTTTAGTATTCCTGTGGGTGGAATTCCCTTGCTGTTTCAATTATCTACTACGTGGGAGGACAACCTACTGAGCTTTTATTTGTGATAAATCAAAATGTTAGAGAATTTGGAATATAGAATTAGAACGATAAACAGTAAGGTGGATTCCTACAAGAGTAATATTTGTGACACTCATACCAGTTAGCCGAGCTCAAAGTAAGCATTGTAAGGCTTGTTTTATAAATGTTATGATAATGGATAGACATAAATATGTGATACATAGATATGTAATATTCAAAGAAATATATAACTCATCATCATCATGCTACAAATGCTTGTATTTATCACACAAACATTCCTGGACTCGAACCCACGACGAAGACGGTGCGAAAGGCAGAATCGATCCACCAAACAGACGTTATTAGCATCCATAAATAGATCTGATAACAGGACTCGTAGCAATAGTCTAGCCTCACTTAGTTAATGGGGTCATATATAGGTTATTTCCTAATAGGATGTTGGAAAAAAATACAAAGAGTTTTAAATGTTCTTATTATATACAGAACCCAAAAAAGTGGAAAATATTTCCAGAATGTCGGTGCAGCTGGGCAAACATCAAAAGTGCCAGTTTTACACAGTGGATCGTAAAAAGAACATTAGTCCGTCCCAAATTACATTAGCATCGTATTGCCGCATTAAAAATTCATGGAATAGCACTATAAGTAAAAACCTACATAAAGTTATTTAATTTATTGGAAACTTACATGAAGTTATTTATAAAATGGCTACTCTAGTGCTATGATAGTAAGTAAACCTAGGATAAACCAGATAAAGCTTAGAATTATCAATTTTTTTAAGTGAAGTTACAATTATAATTTAATTAAATTTCATATCGCTCTGTATCTGTTTTCATCACATCCCTGGTTGTTCTAATCCTTAATTTTCGTTAAGGATTTTCATCAGTTTTGTTCGCGTGGATCTAATACGGCTAAGATGGATTGTGATTCAAGGTAATCAGTCTTTGCAACAGCGGAACTACGAGTATTAAATATTCAGTACCAACAGTTGCTTTATTCTGAAGGCGATGCTATTAAAAATAATAATATAATAAGCAGTTTTGTTGGCAATTAATATCATTGAACACAATCTTTTAAAAAAAAGTAATAATAAGATAAACTGGCAACTACAATAAAATTCAAATCAACAAGATCAACTTTTTTGAATAACACACTTTTTTACGGATTTTGCGCATATTTTATTTTATATTTAATGCTGACGTGATCACAGGGAGACTAAGATAATGGTTGTCATGTATTTTCTACTACCTTCACAATAATCTTAGTTATCCTTTGATCACGACTCCTGCAAAGGAGTCGAAACGACAGGATTAAATTATAATAAAATATGCGCAAAATCCGTAAAAAAGTGTTTTAATCAAATGTGTAACGTGCGCGGAAGTGTAAGAACTAAAAATAAGATTTACTTTCTTTGTGAGACTTAAGGGTTTTAAAAGAGAGCTCGCGTTGATAGAGGCAAGGACGATTTTGGACGACCAAATAGGTTCCGCCACTATTGATATTTTATTATTTTAATTTTATTTAGGATAATTAACAATAGTACAACACTTATTACAAATAACAATATTATTATAGCACCAGCACCATTATCCCCATATTATTTATATAAAAAACGAAGGCTCTTATTTTCATACTTCCAATAATAGGATAGGTATCCATGAAATAGTTCGGAACTAGACATGGGCGTTTTTGGTTGTGAACGCAAACTGATATATCACCGATTTCAGATTTCAAAATCGATTTCAAAATCCGTTTTTAGATATCTGATTTCAGAAGTGCCAATTCACTAGTTTGTGTTTAGATTTGGTTTTAATAGCTAACTATAACGATAACGATACTAGTAGATTTGCGCGATTCTCCTTCATGCTTTAATCTAGGCTTAGGACTAGCAGAAAAGTTACGTTTAGTAAAACTTCTGGCGCATTTAAAAATCGGCTTATATACAATGATTTCTTTTTTTACGAATTATTTAATTTTTTTTTTTAATTTTTTATAAATTTTGTTAATTTATTTTTATTTTTTTTTGAACCATTTCCTACATCAAACTTAATTACTTCAGGTTAGCGTTCAAAAATGTAAGTTGCTCGTCAAATTTGCATCTAAACGAAAACAGTTTTTGTAGTAAACAAACACACAATAAACTATAAGCCAAAATACCTCACCGCCTAGTCACGCAAATATAGTCTTTAAATACTGACCCGTAGGACTATATTGATCGCATATATTCAATGGCAAGTGAATGCCGCAAACAACAAACCGAAATCGGATCGGGCATCAGAAATTCGCGCTATCTTTCTTACTCCGCTTTGTTACTATTGGTGCGAAAGTGACAAAGCGAATTTTTCCGATGCTCATGATTTTGTCGAGTAAAATAGATGACGCGAATTTCGAATCCGATTTACGTTTGGATACGCAGACATAGTACGTTTGGTGGTTTTAGATCGTTCGTTTGCGTTTTGGTTCGGTTAGATTTCTGAGATCGGATTTTCTTGTTGAGAAATCGATTCGAATCGATTTGTGTTTAAAATCGGATTTTGGATTCGTTTTGATATATCGGCCACATGCCTATTCGGAACAAAGCTTGAGCGTTATTTGTTATGATTTAATTAATGTAAGGTAGATATGAAAATTTAAGTATGACAATCAGGTTTTGTGATGATTGCATCTAATTTTGGTTTTACTTCTTTTTTCAATGTTCTTGATGAGAGTCGAAACAGATCGACATCGGAGAAATGTGTATTATAAGAATTCATGATTCGGTGGAGTGGAGCATGTTTGCCGATGTTAGTTCTACATGGTTTGGGCATAAACAAGCAGAAGACATGACTTTCCCGTATCGTTAAGATCGCCAAGAATCACGATAACAGATTAGTGTTAAAAGAACATTGCAATCTAATTGCTCTTACAAATATTATACAGTAATTCCTGATTAAGAAAGAGTCTCCTAGCTTCGAGTGACATGGGTGAAACACTTCTCCAATAAGGCACAATAGGAGGGCCTAGAGAATTGGTAGTTTTGAGGTATTTACGTTGTACTTGTTCCAGTTGGTAGTAGTTGGTATACGTGCCAAAGTAGGGGCTCCAGACAGTGCTTGCATATTCGAGCTGCGACCTAATCAATGCATTATAGAAAAGGAGGAAAGTAGATACTTTTTTATGATGTTATTGGTAGCTGGAATTACGAAGCCGAACATCTGGAAAGCTTTGTTCACAATGCTAGCAATATGAGTATCAAAATGCAGTTTAGAGTCGATAAGCAGGCCAAGATCTCTAATTAAGGAAACTTTTTCCCGAGTGGCATGACACAACTAATGATTAAAGTTGCTGATGGACTTCTTTTTTGAAAAAGTTATGGTTTTACATTTAATGAAGCTCAGGTGTAGCTTATTGTTGGCGTAGTAGACTGATAAACCGTCTGTCTTCTTGAAGTCTTTCACAATTATTTATAGCTACAATTATATGATAAATCTTAAGGTCATCTGCATACAGTATGAATTGAGAGTTCTGAAAGCACATATGTATATCATTAACAAATAAAACGGACAGGAATGATGCCAAAATGGAGACCAAACGGGACATTTAACAGACTAGATATCGATCTAGAATCTTAGAAAAATCAGAGCTCTGAAAATTGAAAGTCAAAATATATTCAACCGATGTAGCACGGGATTAATGAGCAATATTTATACTTTTTTAAGCAAACTTCAGAGATCCCAGCGGGTAAATAATATCAGTTCAATGTGATGGGCATCAAGTTATTCCGTAACAGATCCAAACTTTTAATTACTTCTGAAAGAAAAACGACGAGTCCTCCAAGTTTATATAATTCGCTCACTTCAAACGCAGTTGTTTAAGTCACGTCAAGACTCTGTGGCAGTTGGCTATAACTTATTTTTTGCTATCAAGGACAAACTAATTAAGTTGACACAAAATAAATCACTTTGACAAATAGTTGGTGAATATTTGCTAATTTCCTTATATTTTAGTTAAAAATATGTACCTTGACATTAACAAACATAATTAATGTTACCGAGTGCTATTAGAAGTAGTCCAGATAACAAAAATTTACATAACTAAAAGATATTATTTTATAAATAGAATTTTAAATCTAATTTTTCAAAAAAGCTGCTCATTTATAATTTGTAAAAAGGATAAATGATTAGCGGTACCATCAACAATATTAATAAAAAGTTTGCATTTTATTTATCATTCTGATTCCATATTCAAAATTAAAATGCTGAAACTGGCCAGTATGGCTTTACTGGCCAGCTTCAGTATTTTGATTTTGACGTCATTTATAAAAGTACGGCACTTTTATAAATGACGTCGACTGACGTCAAGTAATTAAAGTATCCAGAAACCTGTACTTATTTGTTTATTAAGTCTTGGTCCATTTTAATTAGTAGATTGTAATTCAGAAATAAATGAATAGAGTTAATCAGTCACAAGGACACTTGTATTAATCTATATGGAGGCATAGAACAGCGAGACTCTCATCCGAGATCTTGTTCAAACAGCTAAACCCAGTGAGCACATATTCACGCACATAATAAATAAACTCCCTGATAAGGAGTACGTTTATAGTGAAATCACAGTATACAGATTTCAACAGTAGGTAGATAGAAAATACCCACTTAACAAGTCAAATTAATTTTCTTATTGAACCCTCATAGTTGTGGTGAGAAAAATTAAACTAACATTAATGAGATAAAAAACAATTAGAGGCACATTTTGTGTTTGACTACGTAAGATCTTCGTAAGAGCTTGATGGAATATTAGTAAAATTTTATAATGTTTATTTACTGAAAAATACTTTCATTGTATAGAAAAAATTTATAATATATGTCTACTGGGGAATTTCGTATTGAATTAGGGAGTAAATTTAATGTTCCCGTGATTGGTGAGATATACTTTGGAGCATAATAGGATATGGATTTTATTCAGCGTTTATTAGTTAAGAGTTTTTTTCAATCAAAATTACAAATATTTTTTAGTAAAAATCGTATACGGAGTATTTATATAGAAGAATATATATGATAGAAGATTGGAAGTATGATACATAGAAAAATATTTGAGACCATATATCTAAAGTTCACATTTGGTATCAGTTTACTATGGTATCACATAGCACTAAGCAATCTGTTGAAGGCGGCGAAGGCTTGGATTGAGGATTAGCTGGTAATTACCGCCCTCAGCCAGCTTTGTCAAACGCGAAGAGAGTAAACGTGTTCGGAGACAAGATGTCAGTTTCCTTAAATATATTAGACACGCGTATTTACCGTGTGAACATATATATCATTTGAACGAACAAGTGACGATCAAAGGAACTGGGCGACTGATTCGACGGCGACGATAGAGGCTATAAGATAATTGGATAATATGCGTGAGATGAAATTTTGGCACTTATTGTCCTGCGAAATATTTGTTATTTGTTTGTAAAGCAAATGTGCAAGTGACGTTCAAGTATTGAGAAGTGGTCTAACTAGTCCCATGACATATATTATGTAAAAGGTACTTTCGGAATTTACTTATGATGACATTATAATACAAACGTATCAGCGTCAATATTATGAATCTATAATCTAAGAACACAAATTTGTCTGTCCACTCTTTTTTCCCGCTCTTTTTCCATTGTATACGCGTTTCCATAGCAACGCGTTAACCGCAACTTGTTCGTCTACCGGACGCTAGATGGCGCTAACGGAAAAATATTTAATAATGAAAAAAAATTAAAGAATTTTGTTCACCCGAGCAAAGCCGGGACGGGCCGCTAATAGTAATAAAAAATACATACCAATATATAAATCAAATAGAGCTTGTACTACTACTACTAATTAACAACGCAAAGAATACGTAAATAAATATATAACAACTGTACCTTGGTTCAAAATAGATTAAATTTGAAACAAATTACACTATTTAGTCTTAAACTAAGCAGAGCATTCCATTGCCAAAAAAAAATTACGGATGGAAATACACGGGTAAATAAGTGCGACAAATGCTTATATACAAATATATGTTCCAATAGATATGAAATCCAGTGACTGATGGAGAAGTTTCTATACTTCTGTATGCGTATGAGATTGTTAACTTTATTCTTTTCCTTCGTGTTTAAAAATTAAAAGTTTAAAATATTTTTTTTTACAGAAGAAAAATACGCCTAAAGTATATGTACCTTTTTCGTATGGGAACCAGGGCTGGTTGATTATAGGTGTAAGTATATTTACTGTCAATTACTCTAACCATGCGAAAGTATTGTATCATCATATAATTGATTTGGCGCCCCGTGGCATCGTGGATCTACGCCTTTCAGAATAAGGAACGAATTTTCAAAAAAGCAATCGTAAGTAATTTTTTTGCTTGTTAGGGCGCCTATGCAGTCGTTATTTTTTACTTTTAATTTATTGAAAGTAAGAATTATATTATTATTCTATATGGTATGTATTATTGTTTGTAATTAGGTGTTAGTTTAAAGGACAAAATTTTAAATGTGGTTTGGACTGGAAAACCCATTTCATTCGGAGTTTGTTGATTACCTAGTTAACCCATCTTAGGGTAATTTGATTTGACTTGTAATAAAATCGGTTTTTTGTCACAATCAGAAGTTTTTATTTCAGAAGAATGCGGGTGTACAAAAGAAGCTCCACGCTCAGTCTAAACGTGGAAAACCCAAAGATGTATGAGATAGATCTTGTCAACAAGTTATTTTTTATGAAAAAGTATGAATTCTACAGTAAAAGACTTTGCCATACCGTATACAAATCTACATCTAGAGAAGATCGACGATTCATAACTCTTGAAAGTAGGTACCCAATATATAAACTCCAAAAAGAGATTGCCACCATATGATTATTTTTAATCATATATAGGTAAATCAGTTATAATTATTTTGTAACAAGACTGATTGTAAGACTGTTGGTGTTTAAAATCGGAATTACATAGTTTTATTGTTTTTTCTTATTGGCTTGATTTCATTTTGTGTTATTTCGCTATTTACGTCATTCTTTATAATTTTCCATGATGCACTGCACTCGTTTTAATCTATACATATAAATAAATTTGGAGTGTCTGTTTGTAATATTGAAATAACCGTTTTTACTACATGCATATGAATATATATACGGTACATACACCAAAATAACATTTTTTACAATATTTGTCTGTCTGTCTGTTTGTTCCGGCTAATCTCTGAAATGGCTGGCTGAACCGATTTTGACGAGACTTTTATTGGCAGGTAGCTGATGTCATAAGGAGTAACTTAGGCTACTTTTATTTATAACAAGTTCTTTTATTTTAGAAAAATATAATTACTGTGCCACAGCAACGCGTGGCTGGGTCAGCTAGTATATTATAATAATGGGATCAGAGTAATATATGGTAATTTGCTGTAGAATTACCACGATATTGTTCTCGTCTATGTGTTGTATAATTGATATTTCTATAGCATAGCATATCACCGTATTTAGTTATAAGTATAAAAAAATGTTCAAAGTGATATTTCGATTTTTAAAGTTACTTAAGATCTTTGGATAATTGTTGGCTCATATTTATTATATTTAGAGTTGAGTATTTGGTTGATTAAAAAATTAGTATATAAAAATTTTTGAGACCAGATTTTAATTATATAAATGAAAATAATTATTTCATAGATTTCAATTAAACTCTCTGATATTTTTGGTGAATTTTTTGGATAGGTCTTAAGCGCTACATACCAATTAGCCCTTTGAATTTCACATCTTTCTATACATTTAAATAATATTTATATTACTTTCTTCACAGATATGATAAAATGACAATTTTATACTTTACAAAGATAAAGTAAAAAATACTTTCAATTAAATTATTTGTACAAAATAAGTCAATTTGTCTGAGGTGTCAAGTGGGATAATATCTAAAGATATAAAAATCTACCAGTTAAATGCTGAAGTAACAAAATACAATAAAAAGTACTTATTCAACATTCACTGGGATTAAAGGAAGACAGTCACAGCAATTCTAGCTGTATTACTCTCAATATTAAATCTCATTTCAATTCGTTGTGACATATGGATATCGAAACGTACCATTACTTCGAAGCTTTGAATGGTTCTCTGCATTCAAAGCAGAAAGCCATCACTTAAATTTCACCTGTATTTCCTGGTTTAGCCGGTCGTCTTGCGGGGCAGAGGACCCGGCAGCTGTAATCACCGTTCATAGAACACCACCGGACCACGTATTTCAGATATTATTGCAAACGGAATACAACCACCGTCTAGTTATTCACCCGTACGGCAAACATCTTCCTTGGCTTTAATCCAGGGGTCTGGGTTGTGGAATAAGAGATAACTGGACGTGGTACTATACAAAACAAAAGTGGAAATTAATTCGGCGGCCTATTAAAGTCTCCTGTAGGGAAAATACAATAACCCATCATGTAGGTCCAGTGACTGATGGGTAGTAAAGACTACCGATGCAGTTGGAACCAGAGTTTGAACGAAAGCACGTTGCACGGAAGAGCTGGATATAATATTTTTTTAGTTATACATTACGTTCTGTCTCTGGGATGGTTTTTGGTAACACTGCTTAAGGCTTCGCAATCATAGGCTGAGAGCATTAATCACTAAACCATAGAGCTTTTCAAAAAAGGAAAATGAATTAAAATTTTACTAGGATATTTGAGTTTTTAATTAATCACTTACTATAATTGATTGTGGTGTTAAATTGTTTCTAATAGGTAAATAATAAACTTTCGTTTGCGTGTCGGAGCAGCAGTGGGAGGAATGTTGATATTAGTATAAACACAAACATTTGTTTTAAAGTGAACCCCTAAACAGGATAAACACAGGGTAGACAGTATTAAATTTAGAAAACAGTATTATTTTTTTTTGTCGCACTATATTTTATTGTTTGTTGATATAATTTACTTTTTAAACTCTAAGTTTTTTTAAACTTTTGTCTATTACTTTCATATATGCTTATTGATCGTCAGTGCGGAAATATTAACCGAAGTACTGTTTGGCGAAAGCAAGTTTTGTTTAATTATTTTATTCTTAATACTGATAAATATGGCTTCTTAATAAAAACGGACCAAGTCAAGGTTTAATGTAATATGCCTAGGTTAAGTAAGAATATAATTATAAACATTAAGAATCTTGAGATGGAAAATTTATAATTCATCAAAACAATGTTTCGGCGAAGAAAGCTTTAGTAATCAATTCTGAGCTCATTGACGGAACGTGAAAACTGCATTATGCAAGATAGGAATATATACATGAGAGACACGTTAAATGCGATAATAGAATCCTAGAAGATACCTTCAACAATAGTGTATAACCATTATTGTAGTTTTGGTTTTGAACAATGAAAAATGAATATAAATTTCACTGTCGCATTAAGAACGATCTCCTCATTTCTCTAGATCTATGTTGTGTGGCTCTATTGCAATTAGTTTCTGCTCAAAGCACGTCTGCCACAGAGCGAGTCTATGATCCCTCTCAGCCATGGAAAACAGAATTCCTGTATAAGTGAACATTAAATAAGCAAACTTAGGAGTTGAATTACATTCAAAATTAGTGTTACCCTAATTCATCAGATCATATTTTTATATTCAAATCAAAGTCAAATGATTATATATTTTGTTATTTAAGAATTTAACTGCAAATATTTTATGTTTAAGGAAATTATTAAAAGAAAAATTCTACTTGTCACAGGTGCCAGGCGGAACAGATATTAAAGAACGCGTGGTGAGTACATCAGAGGGGCCAGCTTTTCTTTGGCATAAACCACTGAGTGTGATTTGTTTCAGTACTTTCGGTAGACATTTTTATCATGTAATGACCTTGACTGTCGTTGTGGTATTGTAGCTGCTAATTCTAAATTCATTATACTTAAAGGAGCAGTGCTTTTCATTATATAAAACTTTACTTTGACAACTCTTAAGATTATAAAAATATTACTTATTATCATCGGTCTTTTAATATTCCAACTGCTGAAAAAAGATTGTGCCTTCCGAAAAACGAAAGAGCTCAGTGTAATATAAACTTTTAGTATATGTATCTTACAACCTCTTGCAGGTTGAGAGGTACTCGCAGTCTAACAAATCTTTGATGAACATGTCCTTCCAGTTGAACTTGGGACGGCCGACCGGATGTCGTCGATTCATCTCCATCCGTTATAAATATCCCAGTCAGGGGAGTCTACGGGCTCTTGCCTTTTTGTGAAATAAAGGTTCTTAGTAGCATTAAAAAAGTGCCTGAAAAGATCATTTTGTCACTAATAGTTCATTCTACTCCTTCAGTATATGCGTTCAAGACATACAGTCGTACTTTAAAATCGGATGATTGACCGTCTTGTAAATACAGATTTTAGTAGCTCACACTGAATAAAAAACCAACGTTCTATCTTAAGGCATTTAGGTGAAGACGTCGATCTCCTGCTGGTTTGAGTATCCGTACAACCAAGATATTTTAATGAAATGCCGTAGTTCATTGTGGTTTAAACGCAAAGGTCTTTTCTGGGGCGGCGCCCTAACGTCACGGTATCTCTTCATGTACAGGTATTCTGATTTTTATAGTTATCTTTGTCACCAACCTAAACTAATTAACCATGTAGATACTGCATGAAATTCTTTCAATAAATAGTTTTTCAAGAATGTAAATACATGGGTATTTATGTAGAAATTATATTTATCAATTTTTACACAAAAAAAAAATACAATAAAAAGTTAACTTTTCTTAAGAAAGAGGAAATAACGATTTTTGGTGTCCGCAAAGGCTGTTTTCATTTCAATGAGTGGACATGAAATTGTATGATGTTTTCCTCCGCCTCTGTACAATTTTTTTTCTCTTCAATACTGGAACTTTTGTGGTATATAATTAAAGGAAGAAATAACATTGTTTCACAAGTTTCTTATTGTTTCTTTTTGGTACAATGTTTTCTGACGTAGAACTTATGAATCCAAGAGGAAGCCCTTGACTTTCAGAATACAGTCACGCTTTTTTTACGCTCACATTAAATAAATAATTAAATATATTTTTTATTGTTAATTTAATAAAAAATATCTATCTATTGTCTTTTAAAAAAGTCGTTTTATTTAATCTTACTGAGTTATCTGTGTAAGTTTTGAATACCGTTAACTCTATCTACATATCTGTTCTAATTTTTTGCTTATGTGTCTTTGTATCATAAACGTTTAAAACACTCACAAGAGTTGCATACTTTTTGTCTTGATAAAACAGTAAAATGCACTAAGGCGACGGAAAAAGTTTTATGCGTCGTTAAACTTCAGGCAGAGGTATTATAAAAAAAGTCAAATAAAATTAAAATACTCAAACAAATTAAATGAAATTCGAAAGACTTGTCTTATTCATTGCACAGAAAATGTGTTTCGCTTCATTAACGTAATGAAATTGTGGGGAATTTCGAAATTAACTGCTTTGTAGAGACACCTGTAATGCGTGGAGCTTTACAAAGAAATCGAAATCTTACTCGATTTCGTTTGAAAGGTATGGAGAAGGGTTCATTTTGAACATTTAATTTGAAATTATTGTTGTATTATACTATTAACAAATAGTACTGTATTATTTGACTCAAAAATCGGGAGCCAAATAGACGAATAAAAATAGTTTTATTACCTCTCAGACTAAAATATACGAAATACATATGCAAAATAAATAATAATATTAAACACTGCGTTAACCATTGTGGACAAATGCCGTACCCACTAAGTAGTTGTGGCTCTAAGGCAGTATTTTTGTTGGAAAGCGAGACGGCAGCGGACCTGCGGTTTTTTTAATTTGCGGTTTTTTACGTTTTGTATAAAATATTTTGAGTGGAGAAAGGATCATGATCATACTCAGGATGTTTAGTTTATTTTCTTCTTTTGCAGCAAGACAATGATTTTTCTACTGAAGATTTAATTAAAGACCTGCAATGTGGAATGCAAGCGATTGTCTTTAAAGAAGTTAAACAATTCAATCCTCTAAAATAAAATATCCCATGCCAATAGTGTATTTGTAGCTCATCATTTTGATATTGTGATTTGCTCAATGAAAAGCACTGCTCTCCGTAGTAATTATCGATTTTTACTGCGGGCGGCGGGTGACGGGCGGTTTCGCCGCTCGCGCTGCGCTGTCCGTCCAAAATATTGCTACCGTTCCGTTGTGTATTTTGTTCTGCTTCCACTCACCGCTGTCTACTGAAAATGCAGTAGCACCTTGGCAAATTTCATCAATTCTATATATACTCAAAGTTCATATATGCTATACTGAGGTCTTCAGCTAGTGAGATCACTTATTAAAGTCGAGAGGTTAAGATTTTTTTTTGCGGTTATTTTGCAATAAAGTTTGCCTTGAACCGTTTCAACAGATAAGCTATGAACAAAAAATTATAACTGACTAGAGGTTGGAAAAAAAAGGATACATTTCTCTTGTGAGTTTCAGTTAATCTAAGTCGTTCAAAGCCCAATTTTGTAATACGATTTTTGTAAGTTACCTCTTATGTAATATAGTAATGCCCTTTTTCTTCGGCTACTATACATAAATTATATCGTAGTAGTTTCCTTATAGTAAATCTACACATTGTAGTCAATGTAGGCGATGAGATGATGTGTATAGGTAATATCATTGAAAAAAATCAAGGCGAAAATAGCAAATCAAAGCTTATCATATGTTTTAGGGGAAACAACTAGAAATAAACAAAAATTATATCCTTTCAATTTTGTATTTATAGGGATCTGAAGGCTGTGCTTAATTTAATCATAGCATTATTTTTTCTTGAATACCTACTGTTTCTTAAGAATGAAGAGAAAATTTTATGAACGATGTAGTAGTAGAATTGACGATTATTGAATATGTTAATTTTACTTAAAGCAATTCATATTCCTTGAGTCACATACAATATTTCTTAAGATTACTAAGTAGATAACTCAGTATAACAAATAAAAATAATACTCGTTAGAACTATATTGCATAACATAAATTAACAATTAATCATTAGTCATAGGTCACTGCAAAATTATATATTTACACTTTACATATAATTAAACTTCCATTTCAAACTAAGAAATTTAGTCAAGTGTGTATAGTTTAAAACAAACTTGTAACCTAGAATATTGTACTGCATGAAGTTTGTATACTTTTAGAAATTTTGCGAGTACAATATTATCTTCCTCTCGTGTCATAAACCTTTATATAAAACATTGGGAATTAAAAAACCAAAGAGCTGAAATTTCTCAGTAAGTGTGAGAACTAAATTGAATCTCCTTTTTTAAAAAAGAGCACCTCTTTCAATAAATTTAGAATCAAGTCAAATATTTATTGTGATATATTAGGAAGAACTCCGTCTCCTTACCAACGTACCCTTTTCTGACACAGTAGCCTACCGGCCGGCATTCAGGCAGCCTCTCTTGAGAAATCAGGGGCTTATTCCGATCCCTCCACTGCCTGAATACGTACTTATATTACATGCGTTAGGTGTTATACGAATTAGATTTTGGTATAACAATCGACCATCACAACTTTTAAATAAAGCGGTGCACACTTCAAGATTATTAATAAATGTGATATTTGACTTGAATTTAAGGAAAAATATATTATTATTAAGATTTTTTTTGCATTAAAAAACGCGATGTCTTTTTATATTTTTAATAGAAAAAAACTGGGTGTAAATTTATACTATGAAGTATGCAAGGGGATATCAGACATCATAGCTGCAAGGCTAATGGAACTTAGCCAGTCTTGATCAATTCAATTTAAACAGTTTAAATTGAATTCATCTTTACTATCATATTCATAGTTACTATCAACCATTACTTAAATAAGTGTAGAACATCTGCTACCGAATATTTGTCGTGCAATCATTGGAAATAATGGATGGATGGAATGGATGAAAAATAAACTGACGTGACTCTGGTCAATAACTATAACCGATTAATTGTTTTTAAGTTTTTTGCAAATGCACAACGCAAACTATTTTCAACTGATCAACTAATAAACATACCCAAGAAATTCAATAGGTTTAACTTTAATATCTAAATCTAAATAAACTTCGAAAAGGTTTTTTCGGAGACTCAACCATTTATTAATTAATTGTTGTTTTTTTATAGATTTGGGCAATCAGAATATACTAAAATACTAATGTAACTGGTTGTCAAAGGACGTCGTTATTTAATAAAATGGAAATGTCCATGCTTAGAAAAAGCTTAGTGGTATAATAAGTGTAAATAAGGCACTGTGATAAGACAATGAAAGTAGATACTTAGTGTTGATTAAATTCATTAAGGCGGGAAGAATCTCTATAGCTAAACATTAATATTAAGCTTGACTGCTACAGAGTGTATAAAGAGAGAGAGTATATACTCGTAGTATCCAAAGATTTATGTTATTCGCAGCCCACGTATATATTTAACATGTCGTTTAAAAAGTAGGCTTAAAAATCATTCAACGAGCATATAGTAAAAGTGTATTACAACAGCAGCTAAATAATGTATGTAGATTAGTTCTCAAACCGTAACTCATACTAAGATCAAGTCAACTAAACAATATAAATTTTGATAATTGTTATCATTGGTACCCAGTCCGATTTCTCTGGAGCTGTATTGCTTCTAAGCTGAGTTCTATTACAAATAAGCCTGTTATTTTTACAATAACATGGAACTAGTATGTTGTTATAAATACTCCACTACTGGTCTGCCGGGTTCATGAATTGTTTATATGCAACGGCTCCTTTAGTAAATGTGCTTATAAAGGAAGATGTGGAAGTTAAATATTAAATCTTTATCAAGCCCCATTGGAATTACTTCTGGGACTGTAACTTCCTTATATTCATAGCCGTGAATTGGTCTAGCAGGAAGTGTTTTACATTAGGAATGCAAAGACTATAAATAAATAATAAGTAAATCAATGCAATTATGAAAAGAAAAAACCCTATAAAAGAGTTTATACTAAAATAGAATGACAGTTATTAAACATCACTTCATCATCATCAGCCATTACAAGTCTAGAATGTTGGAAACATAACTCCTTTTGATACGTCGTCCAGTTGGTGGTCGCCGCAAGTGAATATTTCTTCCCCAGCAGTCATCAATTTTGTGATGTCCCCAGATGATATAGGCAAAGTCAGCGATTTTGCCTATATCATCTGGGTGTAAAAATACTCTTTCAATCAAAATAATTTCGTTTATTGATCTTCTAATAGGCTAGTATCAAAATTCCTTACAAGTTTTATATAATGGTTAAGTAAGCAAACGATCTAAGTATGAATGTAAAAAAATCAACTAAAAATATAATTATAGTAATATATTACTATTATGTTAGTGACCATGAAAGTTTAAAACAATTTAAAAAATAAAATTACGTAATTATGATATTTGGGCAAATAAATAATTAAAAAAAGAAACACTTTGGTAGAGTGCCTTGGAGAGCTACGGTAGCCTATTTGGGTTGGGGACCCATTGCTGTCTGTTATCCCGCGTGTGGTTTAAAACAATATTTGATTGTATAATTTGCATTTTTTTCTCTAGAATGGTACCTACTTCTTTGTGATAAAATCTTATGCGCTCACTGATAATTACTTCAATGATGACATTAATGATTTGTTAATCAACATGTAAGACGACACTTGTTCTAATCAAATTGCATTTTTATGATGTAGGATATTTTAACTGAACAAAGCTTTAAAGTTACTATAATTAACCTGCAAACAAATGTAGTTTTATTAAACAATAAACTCACCTTTAACTGTTCAGTAAGATTAATATAAATAATGAATACAAAAATCTCATACGTAACTTATGTTTCTATGTTTATTTACTTAGATTTTAGCTTATCTTTATGTGCTATTTTAGGGATCGTCAGTAAAAAACCAAATGCTTGATTATCAAAGTTACATACGATTTGTATGTCTTATTAAGAAATGATATAACAAACCCAACTTACGTACTTACCCTTGTGATTGTCTTTGCGAAAGCGTTGGATACATTAAGCGCTAAGTTAAACAGAAAAATAGCCGGTGGACGGTGAAAGACAGAAAAACCTGGTACCTACAATGTTTGCTCGTCGATTTTCTAACATGGCAGTAATTATTCAATGATGGCTAAAAATAAGCAATCTAATCCTATTTATTTTAGACGTTGCAAGGGGCTTTTTGCTTTTTTTATTGTTTCTTTTTTTATAGAGATATTGTTCTACATTGTTGGCCTGTTAGCATAAGCCTTCTGTACCATTTCCTGTTTTGTATATGTGTATATTCAGATATACCCACATACAAAACATATTTATATATATTTATACATAATAATATAAATTGAGATCAAGTGGTTAATAAAGCTAAATAAACATAAACAAAATAGCAAGTAGGCTATTGAAACTGCTGACAATTGCATGTACATGAATCTAAAAGTTGCAAATTTGAGTAAAAGGCAAATGCTTAAGTAGACATGGTAAGCTACAATATACCGAAAAGAATATATTAAAACAACTTTGTTCGAAAATATCTGAATACAAGTCGTGGCATCCTAAGAGCGAAGCGAGCAAAGCGTTCCAACTGCCTTGATTATGTTTGCTGCATTTGGACTCTAGAGCGCTCGTTAGCGCCATTTGTCTTTCACTGTTACCTAGGAGTAACTCTACAATTAAGATTTTGATTTGAAACCAAATTTTAAACAAATTACCTTTATGATATGAAATAATATACCAAAAGCAAATTTAGGTCCTAGTTAAACACTCTGCTCTGTTATTTTTAAATTGCCTCATGTCAGAGTGTCGTTAATCATTATCTATAACATCAAATGGTTATTAAAATGTATGTGAAATTTCACTGGTATTAAAATTGTGAAACTTGTGTTATGCAAATAGTTGACTTAAAGGAATATGATACGATTTCTATTTAGGCTTTAATATTATAATACTAGTTTTTTCTCAAATACCTTGCTAGCAATAATAATAATATTTCTTACATTCACACCAATTAGCCTAGCCCATAGTAAGCACTATAAAGCTTGTGTTATCGTTACTAGGGTAACGGATAGACATACATATATGATACATAAATATATAATAATAATAGAAATATATAGTACAAATGCTCGTATTCATCACACAATCATCTGCCCCTTCCGGGATTCGAACCCAGGACAGTCGTTGCGAAAGGAGGGATGGGTACCGTTGCTCCAAACGTACGTCGTAACCATATTGCGGTCATTAAGTTTTTCAGATCGTCTTATATATCTATTTTTAAATAAATAGGCCATATTTAGTTCTCACCCTTCCGCTCCAATCGCACATTGAAATAAAATGACGGGAAAACACAGGAATAGACGCTGTGATCATGGCTCCTGTAAAGGAGTCGAATCGTTAGGATTACATAAATTAAATAAAAAAGTGTGTGTCTTCTCCAACGCATGACTGGAGTTTACTCCTTAAGAACAAGCACAGACAATAATAAAACAAAACTTCAAAATAGAAGTGAAAGGTGCGCGCGCACCTTCAGGTTCGCACATTTCACGATAGGTTACGCACAAAACAGCGTAGCGCTGACATTCTATCACAAAATTTAACTCTTATATTTTTTCATATCATCATCATCATATCAGCCGTACGACGCCCACTGCTGGACATAGGCCTCCCCCAAGGATCTCCACAACGATCGGTCCTGTGCTGCCCGCATCCAGCGTTTTCCCGCGACCTTAACCAGATCGTCGGTCCACCTCGTAGCGGGCCTACCCACTGAGCGTCGTCCGGCACGCGGTCGCCATTCGAGAACCTTTCCGCCCCAACGGCCATCGGTTCTCCTAGCTATGTGTCCTGCCCATTGCCATTTCAGTTTCGCAATTCTTCGAGCTATGTCGGCGGTTTTTGTTCTCCTACGGATCTCCTCATTTCTGATTCGATCGCGTAGGGAAACACCAAGCATAGCTCTCTCCATTGCCCGCTGGGCGACCTTGAGCCTTCTTACAAGACCCATAGTGAACGACCACGTTTCACTGCCATAAGTCATCACTGGCAACACACACTTGTTTTTTTTTCATATAGGACGCCTTATATCAAAATCTGAATGAGTAAACTCTAAAAAAAACAAGAATAAACGAATCTTGAATTTGATAAAAATTGTTTCTAATTTCCTCGTTTTTTTTTACAAGAAGAGAATCAACAGCACACGATTTTTTAATTATTTAAAAAGAAAAGAATGTTAATCCTATTCAGAAGACAGCATAAATATGACTTCTATATCACTAAGCTTCAATAGGATAGGGATAGGGAAAGGATAATCTAAAACTCGTAGTTTGAATACAGGAAGCGTATGGGTTGGTGTGATGGCCAAAGTATTATGTCGGATACCCATAGTGAGGTAAACTCAATTATTATATCATCATCATCAACCTATTAATGTTTCTAATGCCGCGCCACAGGTCTTCACCACTGATGAAAACATCATAGCGAGAATGAGCCATAATCCCACCGGCCCACTTCAGACCAGTGGGTACTAACGACTACAGATGCAGCTAGGACCAACGGCTTAACATACTTTCCGAAATACGGAAAAGCTCCAGGTAGTATTTTTCGGTCACCCATCTTATAACTGGCCTTTACGGAAGTTTCTTAACCTTAGTAATCTTAGGCCTAACTAATGAATGCGCCATAGAGTTATTTGAGAATTATTATGTAAAATAGAGAAAAGTCGATACAAACCATCGATAAAAACGCTCAGGTCTCATTTTAGTACGTAAGTTTTCAGGCAAAACTTTCAAATAGTAGTTGGCTTCCTTGTTCTGGTGTACTTTATGAAAGTAGTATCATAAAGTACATCAGTAATCCTAATGGATTCTGCTGGTATTAACCGAGGTTTGGAGTACCGCAAACAACTAAAAGCTGTAATGTTAATGGAAAAAAAATGTAATGCAGAAACCGGGCGAAACCGGATGAAAACCGGACGCGGAGCCGACAGCGTCGGATAAACGGCGCATCGGGCGTTCATTATTGAACAGTGTCAATAGAGGACAACTGTTTACTGTTTACTATGCATAGTTTGTTTGTTACCTTGCTGAATATGTAAGTTCTGCAATACCTTTAGGTTAATTTAAGAAATAGGTAATTTCGATAAAAATATTATTATTTTTTGTTTAATTATGGTTCGGAATTGTATGTCTTGTTTGTAATACTTTCATTTAAAATCGATAACGTCATATTATATAATAAATCATAGACGTTACAACACATTCATAACAGTACAGTGAAACGACTCAACTCAAACTTATTTTTATAATTCTTAAGATGCTCTGTTTTAAAGAAATAAAATAGCAAGGGGAACTTGCCACCTGAGACATGTTGATTTTTTCTAGTAATAATTTCTTTGGGTAAAAATCTAACAGTTAAATGCTTATAATTGTTTCTTCCTTATTGATTGTTAGATACTTGTAAAATTATTACATACGATCTGCCGTCCGCTAGCTAAAATGTCACTGGTTCAGTGTCGTTTTAGCAAGACAGTACAAAATATTTTTTTGAGATATTAGCGAAAAATGCGAAAAATATTTAAAATTGATGTTTTCACTAGAATTATTACACAAAAAAAAATGTAGAAATATGATCCCTAGACGCAGATCAAAAGATTTTTTTACATATGCATTTTAAACTTAATATCGACCCCCTGAGGTTTAGCAACCTTTTAGCTTGTGGGATGATTAGGTGATGTTTTTCTGTGTGATTAATTTTCTTTAATTTGTAATTATTGTTTTTATTATATAACTACACCAAAGTTTTTCTATTCTACTACATGTGGGATGAAGAGTCCCACAAGCTAACGGACGGCAGCGACCTAGAGTTAGAATATGAAGAGATTGTGTTGGCCTCAGCTTTAGGATTATTTGGAAAGATTTACCGATAGCTCAAGTGAAAGATTACTCACCCGGATAGCGAGAAGATGTGGGTTGGAGTACCGCCCAACACCTGAGCTCAGATAAATTTTACTAGAAATAAACAAACAACAAAAAATATAATAATAATAAACATTTGGACAGTTAGTTTTTATAGGAACTATTTATGATATTAAGTGAGCTTATAAAAAAAATATTTGTGTTAAAAGTTTGTAACACAATTTTAAATATTTAAATACGCTCATTATATTGAAATATACGAATATATTTTATTGAAATAATCGTGTTGTTTTTACAAAAATAAACTGATATTCTATTAAATAAATGTAATACGTTTTTTGTATAGAATGTCAACCGTTTCCATTTTTTTTAAGTTATATCACATTAATCTATCACTTGTTAAGTCATCAGAATCTACTAGTTTTTAAATATGCGTTTATTTGCTAACTACAATTTGTCTAGGTAGATATTTTATACTTATGTATTATAACTTTGTGGTTTTTAATCAATGTTTAATAATGATGTTAGTTGTAAATTTCCCATTTATAATAAATATTGCCTGTCGGTAAAACTTTTCGTGATAAAGAACAGTAGTGCTTTTAAACTAATATTAGTAGTCTACCAAAGTTAATTTAATTATATATTTGATTAATCATCTGCGTGGAGAAAGTTTTGTTGAAAAGTTCTTGATATTGCAATATAAATTTGAGTTAAGTTAAGCATCATTAATCATACAATTCAAACACTTAAAAAGGATTAAGATTCCCGGAGATTATGAAACCAATAGTTAAATCGAAAAAGTTTTGAATGACTATTTTATTTATCTTCTGTCAGTGAACCTGTTAAATTGAATTACCTAAGCTGTATATTATATAAAAGACTTTGTCCTGAGTGACTGACTGACTGACCGACTGACTGACTGACTGGCAGACAACCACAACTCATAGGTCAAACCGCAGAACATAGAGTTTTGAAATTGGCTAGGTATATTTAAGTTTAAAAAATGGGAGCTAACGGAAAAATTTATAATTAAATGAATTTAATGAAATTTTAACAAATGAAGGATAAATTGTTGTATGGAAATCAAAGTAAGAATCCAAATTAGAAGTTAGTTTTATAAAAAGCATGTAAATCGAAACTGGTCCCTGGAAATAAAAAAGTAATGCTATCACTTCGGAGCACTTCAGATATTTTTTTCTCTTAAAGAGGTGAGAAAGAGGTTGAAATATAAAGGGTTTGAGTAATAATAGACATACGCGTATTTCGGCATTTCTCTTAATACTGCTTTTAAGTGGATGAAATAAGATTTATTTTATAAAGACTCTGTTTTTGAAGTAAAAAGCATAAAATTCTATACACCGGAACCTAGTGAGAAATACGTGGACACGTGCTCCATTTTAGGAAATTGAACCCTTAGAGAGGTGAATAGGGGATAAAATATTATAGTATGAAAGTGATACGCACGAAACTGAGTACCTAATAAGACCGGAATAAACATTTTTAGGAGGCGTTTTTTTAATACGAAGCATGTGTTTACTATATATAAACGTTTTGAATAGAACTTCAGCATTTTAGAAATTTAAAATCATGTGGGGTTAAAAAGGGGTTGAAGGTTTTCTTTTCATGATATGTTTGTCAAGTAAGAAACATTCAATCCAATACGAATTTGGATGGTAAAAAAATAACGTTGACCTTGGCGTCCTTGTTAACTTCTATGTTGAGTATGCATCGTTCCCCATAAGGTCATGGGTTCAATATCAATATCAGGTGATTCCTTTCCTGATAAATACAAGTTAGGAGTCTTAAAGTCGCGAGTGAAAAGTTATCATAGAGGCAGGCGCGCCACATCCTATAGTCAATTTTTTTAGCATTAGAAAGAACAACATTTGGATATTTTATTGTAGCATATAATGTAACAAACAAAACGTAACATCGTGAAAAGTTTACACTAAAAAATACCAGAAGTTTCAAATCTGTGGAGCGAAACGTTGGTTAGTTTGACACGACAAAATTAAAAAGTACATGCCGATGTTGTAATACGTACCATATTAGGTGATTTTTTAAATGGTCGCTTAACGTGGCCGCCATTTGCAACAATACCGGCAAATGTCAACGTCACTGGCATCACGAAAAAGATTGCGAGTACCTGTGCATTTATCTGTTTTGACTATTTTCACTATTTTCTTTGATTTATTGTTAAGTTTCTATTGTTTTCGTTGAAGTTTTTTGTTAAAAGTTTTTGTTCTTATTTGTTATTTAATCTGTTCAACAATGAACGAGCCGGTCCAAGTGGACTCTAGCACATGGTTAGCCACCACTGCTTCTTTGTTTACATAATTTCTAACGGTAAAAAAACGGACTATAGATCGCACCGTCGCTTACCATCAGGCGAGATAGTAGTCAAGCACTTACCTATTCACGATAAAAAGTAGCAGTTTTATTTTTATCTTAAAACGCCGGCAAACCATACTAAATACTGTATGTATTGCCAACTTCCACGCGTACGAATTAAGCATAAACTATTTTCTATGGTTACATTTTTGTCTTTAATTAATATAAACTGTAAGTAAGAGACTAAATTTTGTGAATGGTAATAATTTTTTGTACAATCAGAAAGAGATATCATGTTTTTACCAATGTCCTATAACACCTAGTAACAAAAAATCAAGTTTTTAACAGTGTCCTACTTTAGAAACAGCAACTTATTTCGTTTCGGGACGCCCAGTGCAATAATTTAACGCAAAAGTATCTTTCTACATATTTTGTACTGTATTTGCAGATTTTGGAAATGATTCATGAAAAAACGTAATCTTCGGAACATTACATACTTACATAATAGCTATCAGTCAAGTTTCTAGTCAAGATCAATAGACTAATTAACTTACCGAAATACTTTACCCAAACGATTATCCATGTTAACTCTAATCCAAATAGCTTGTCGGAAAGTACATTACTAAAAAAACAACTGGCAATGTTTTGTACGTGAACTATGTTATTTTTAGCAAATAATAACATAAACCAAGGGGTCACTCAGGGGTTTTCATAGTGTTAAGAATGACTAAATTACAGAATTCAGGGCAGAGATAACATAGAACTAGAACAAGGTTAATAACTGCTTTGGTGTTTTTAACTTTTATATATTTTTTCACATTTTTAATGGTATCTTATGAGATAAATTATTTTAACAGAAGAATACTAGAAGATATCGACTCGGCTCACAAGTGAACTCTCAGGCGGGAAACGAACCCGCAACCTTTAGAAGTGCGCTCCAATGTTCTCTCATTTGAGCTACCGAGCTTTGACACCAACACCCGTCGATATATTCTAGTACCTTTCTGGTTTTACGCCGTAGGCCAGAGTTGTCTCATTAATGAGAGGAATATTCTCTCGTAATTGAAATTTTTCGTCTTGTGAGCCGAGTCGATTTTTTCTAGTATTTTTCTATTATAATAATTTAACTGCTTTGGTGAATTCCTGACAAAAACATAGTTTTTAGAAACTAAATGTCTATAAATAGTTCCTATTTTACCAGTAAAGTTTAGCACGGCAGATCAACAGGTAGTAATGCAACAATTGTACTTTGTAGGTAGTATTGAAACAGTGGCCGCTCGCTCTGCTAACCACACACGTTTCTAATAAAAGGAAAGTTTTACGCTGGCCACTTCAGTGTGACCTCCGCTTTATACTGCAGACGGCAGGTAAAAATTGTGGTTCAAGCTTTGTTTTTCATATTTACAAAAGAGGTCCCGTTTTTGCGTCAATTCTATGAGTCGATAGATTTGCTTGTAGATGGTGATTAACTATAATTTCTTAATACGGGCTGTTCAGGTTTGATATAGGGAATAATAAGATATAGCTAATAGATTATATGCACCCCTTTTGCACATCCAGACCACAATAAACAATGTTAATCTCCAATTTTTTTCAATTGTTCATAAAATCGAAACGGACTGATAGCTTTATACAACACCGTAGGTACACGCAGAAACACTCGCTGGTACGGCGCAAAGGTTAATCGCCCCTGGGCTCTTCGTATTTTTGTTTTAGTAAGTAGGTTCGTCTGTAGGTATCAAGTCAAAGTGTATTTGTAGGACGTAGGTATTGTTTGCGTAGGTAGGTGCTTAAGTTTGTAACGTGGTAAAACTAGGAAGGAGTAAAAAAGAGGCCGAAAGAAACGGCAATTTTTTTATAAATAAATATTATTTCAGCGTTTTAGTACCTAATTGACTTCAAAAAGTAGGTTTCCAGTTTGGACTAGCTAAATACATATATGTATGTGTGATAGGTTCCCATAACAATTCCTACATATAATTTTTACTTCCTTGTTTTTAATTAACCGACATAAAAAGGAGGTTCTTTGTTTTAAATAATGTATTTATGAATACAATTTATTTAACATATAAATATATAAATGAGTATATAGACAACCATGACTCGGGAACTGATATTTATGATCAGCATCAAATAAACAAATATGTCCCTACCAGGATTCGAACCTGGGATCTGCGCAGAAGGTTGGGTCGCTAAAGTTGCACCAAACCACCGTTTCACTTAGAATTATAGTATACATCTATACGAATCTATACCATATATATAGCGAATCGTATTACATAAATATAACAAATAGGTTCAACCACTTTTGGCAACAATTGTCCTGACTCGCACTTGCACGTTTTTGATTCTCAATAACTGCCCTATGATAATAAGTAAGAATTTTGAACTCTGTTTGGAAGCTTTAATTCTGTTCCGTTATTTACACATGTGGGCAATAAATAAATACGTTATTTGCTTTATCATATTCTTTATTATTATAAGCACAAAGTCATGGTGATGTTCAGTACAGCAATAAACACCCAAGGCTAGGTTCGACACTGGAATAGGTCTAGGCTATCCAAGTAGTTTTGGATAACTCGGGGACGACGACAGAAAGCGAGAAGGGTAAATTATTATACATATAGTATCTTATGCCCCAATTTTTAATCGTCATTAAAAGACGATTATGAAAATTTCAACAAAAAGTTAATAATCTCTAGTTGCATTTTGCTTATTTATTGTTTGAATGGGTTCGCTCTTGATTCCAATCTATGCTCAGGTGTGAAGTTTGCTTTTCACCAATGTGCTGTCACTATTAAGCCTCTCAGCTCTGCGCTGAATCGTGTCCAGTGCAGCAAGTTGGTATTTTGCTGAGCCATCCCAAAGGCGGCTGCAATTTTCCGTGCAAGATCGGACTTGAGCTTTGGTTCATCATCTACTTATTTATTTAAAGCTATTTCTAATAAATTAATTACAGCTAATAAAAAAAAATACCGGTTGTGATTATAAATTTCTAATAGTTGATAAATGGAGAAGACTTTTATCCGATAGCTAACCATCCGGCGAACACAGGTGAAAGCATATCGAAACGTTGGAGTTATATGAAATAAAATTATTTATTTTGGTATATATAATTGACATTTGTCATTAATTTTAAACTATTTTCCCTTATGTATGTAGCTTATAAACATGATTGGAGTACCTTAGTTACTGTACATTAAGGATGCAAAAACTACGCTATTTATTAAATATTATTTCCGTCATCTTAAAATATATTATACGCCTACATTACTATACAAAAACAAAATCATCACAGCTTACTTAATTTCATAAGCGAAATACGACTTAATAAGCAACCCTGTAAGATTGAAAGTGGTGCCAAAACTTTTATCGTCACGTCAAAGTGATTTCAGCCATGGCCGTTTTATCCTTTCAGGACGGCCTGATTTTTGTTGCAAATGATAAATTGATCAAGCGAAGAAAGGTTCGGGGTCTGACTGAGGGACGGAACAGACGTAAAGAAAACAATTTAGAGGACTTTGAGTATATTATATGACTTTAAAGGTTTGCGACTTATTGCCTACCCAATTCGAATGGATATAACCAAGTTATATAATTAATTAAGTTTCTTTTTCACTTTTCATATAATATTATATATATATTTATTGGGCTGTAAATTTTTATTTGTGTATCTTTCATCCTATAAAATGAACGGTATGTAAATTTTTGTACTGTTGATTCAATAATACTGTCAACTTGTTAGTTGCGGAGTTACTGAAACCACGAGAGCTTTCAACTCGAACTTCAAAACCTCTGTAGTCTTTGAGAACAGCACAGATGGGTACAATCTAAACTACATAGTAGTGGATACAACCCATACGGTAAGGTCTGACTATTTAAAAATCCAATGACCTAAATAAAGGAAATTCTCCAACCACGCACTCTAAATCCTGAAACAGACACATGAAATAAGACTACAAGACTCAGCGGATGCGTATGTTATTGGCAGCTAAAAAGGGAGACATCTAAGTCTTTGACGACATATCTTTGCCCTTTTATTATAGCTAGTATTCAGGGTATTGTGCAGAACAAAAAATATACGCAAGAAAGAGCCAAATAAAAAAACTAAAACTGAATTTCGATGGGCAGGCACTATACACACACATATTGAAAGCAAGATCTTATAGGCAAGCTTACACAATACTTTACCGAAGATATCTGCAATGTCAGTATATACGAAATTAGTCTGGATCTTAAGTAACTGTTTTTGTTTACTTATGTGCTTGATAGAAGGCGTAATACAACTAACGTTGTCTTCTGTATTGTTCTCCTTAGATTTTTGCAGGAGAATAATCATGTTCAGGTCAAATTGTTTAATGAGTAAAATTGTCTTGTCGTGATAAACTTTATTTGATCGGTGGATGTCGGTCGAAGAGTAGATAAATTTCGGTATAGATGCTTGAGATATTTCAAGTATATCATTCAAGTGAAATAAAATATTACTTTTTTATGATGACGATTACCGAATTATTACTATTTTATTAAAACATTTTTAGGTTATTAAAATAAGATACTTCAATTTGTAAACATTAACTGTTATACGTCATTAACCTTCATAGTAGGTTACTGACAATGCTCTTCCGTAGAGTTCATAGATATTCCTAATAAATAATACCCAAGAGAAAAAAGACGATGAACTTGGTGATGTCTGTCTGAAGAAATATAACTAAAACAGTTAGGAGGCTGCCAAAACGCGCAAGATTTGTTTATTATTTGAATTGGTGATGGTACGTATTACGTACAAGAAGGTGAAACAGTAATTTTGGTGGACAATTTTCGTTGTTCCATTGATATCCAATTGGTTCTCATTTCTGTATTTTGTTTACGAGATACTATGAAAATTAGAACCAAGCAGGTTCTTGGCTATTCCGACGAGCCATTTTGGCGACCGAACGCAATTAATTGTAATGATTTAAAGTATAAGTCGATAAAAAAATAATTCCAACTGGTATTATTTGTATATCTATTATATTCAGCTGGTATATAATATATCAGCTGTATATAATAGATATATCGTTTGCGTTGATGTCGGAACATAACAATGTCATATGATTATATTTTGTGATCAGCAGTGCTCGAAGATGTTACATATTGTTAACATGAGCAAGTTATTATTTGGCAAGCGCTTCTTTGTAAATGAAATTAGTTGTGGAACTATCTGGAGCTTACATAAAAAGGTTACTGACAATGTTTTTTGTGAATCTTTCTTCAGCCATTTAATAAATAGATTAAACCTAATAGGAACTCTTTTTCTTATCGCACATACCACCCTGATTGATTTGTTGCTTAAACATTTTTATTTGTAGCAAATAAAGACATTCTCGGTATATACTCCCATCTCCTCAGTTTAGAAATAATTACTAAATGCATTGTGTAATTCAGTTTAAGTTGCAACTTCTTGAATACTTTATATAGCTTCGGATATTATAATCGGAGATTGTCATGGCAACAGTAATGATTCCGTGCTTATTTGAGCGTCCTCGCGTATTTTTACTCACTTTCTGTTGCTTCCCAGAAATGTGTTACCAGTGACTTTATACTAAAGGAAAAAAATTCAAAATCAAATGTTCTAGTATCACGAAAAAGTGGTCCCTCAGAATAGTGGATTTTTTTTCATAGATCGCCCGTTTTTTTTTAGCCAGTAGAATATAAAGCACATGTAGAAAATTTATAGTATTATTGTCGTGAGAATATAGAATATTTATGAGTAAGCTTTATATTTGGTACAAAGGAGTGGGACATATTTTGAAGGAGCCGTCACCGTGAAAACTCTTGCATTTTTCAAAACATTCTTTCGCTAATGGCGTCCCGAAAATCACAAATTTTTCCTCGTTGCCATTATCAAAAAAAAAAGTCACCGACAAGACTATGCGATAATTTTAGAGATTGCTAATGTTTGCATCCTATTGCATTCATTTAAGGTAATCATTTATGGCCTTATATAATAAGTCTCTTTCTGTACAAAAGTTGGTTTGACATCATTGTCTAAGTTACAGTGTCCATAAAATTGTCAAAAGCTTGGGATCGGTTCTAGTATTTCGAATATCAAAGTTTTACATTCATCTATCAAACTATTGATAGCATTTCTAATATGATCTCGCATACACAGGATCGAAGTGCTACACTAATATATAGCTAATCCGTCCGTCAAATCTACGGAAACTGACAAGTAGCAACCAGCGGAATTTCGAATCTGTTCTATCCGGAATCATTCCAATACCGAATAAAGAAAATAACAATTAACAAATGTATAAATTTAATGTTAAACCAATTTTTAGAAAGAAATCCTGCTAAATACTGTTGGGGCTTTAGTAAATACTATGTTCCCCAAGATATAACATTTGAGAAAACTGACTGGTATATACTCTTTTTTTAACATAAATTTACAACAAGTAACAAATTCAACTAACATTGTTTGCAAAGGACGACATATCTCTACAAGAGATCTTTTCCAGTTAACCCAGATTATTTGTAGTTACTGGCATAAGAGGGTGTCACAAAATGCTTAGACACATGCAAAGTAAAGTTGATATACAAATAAAAGACACCTCACATAAATAAACAAATAAACTAAAATAAATTAGTTTCAATAAAGTTCTCTGTGCCTTCATAAAAACTATTTATAATTTCAAATATCGAAGAAATTCTAATGTAGTGATCAGTGGAGCAAATGATCGTATTTTATTTAATCGTAAATAAGGTATTGTCGGTTTCGCTCGGCATCGTAAATTACCTTGTCCCGAGTGAATTACCTTTTCTGCGTCCAATAAATATCAATCAATACTTAGGTAAAGAAGATAAAATGGGAATTGCACATGTTATTGAAGAGTGAGACAGCTATCTGGTGTCTAGGTTTCTTCTTTATCATTTATTTCATAACAGCTTAGTTAAATATTTATATTTTTAGTTATTATTGTAATAATTATTCATCGATTGTAGAAAAAAAATAGTTATCTATTTCGATTATAACAGAATTTAATCCAGTGCTCCATGCACTGCATAAAAATATTTACTAAGATAAACCTTAAAATAATACTTAACTTTGGTGTTTAATATGATAAATTATCTTTATAGATTTTTTATAGTATTTTTCAATTAAAATAATTTGTCATAGTGATACTTTATTAAGGTACCTGAAATAGACAGTTTTGATTAAATTTATTGGGGCAGAACCGCGGGTAGGCTAAATTAGAGTCGGGAGACATAAATTTCAAATTTCCAACCCCAGCATATAGTTATAAATAGTTAAATCTTAATTAAGTAATAGACATCCTCTAACTGCGTTAAATCTATCTAACAAAGTACAGTTCAAGGTCGGATTTGGGGGAGGGCTGACGGGGCTACTGCCTTACTGCTACTACTGCCGCAAGAGAGGGGCCCTCAAAAAAGAGATAAAAAAACAAATTTCGACGGGTCAGCAAGTAACAGATTTTTTTCCAAACAAAACTTGATTAGTAGAATTATGCAAAACAGGTATCTTTTTCCGTCGGTTGGGTCGTGAGGTTTTCTATCGCTGCGGTAAAGGTTGACGCGGGACGGATTATGATAGGCTGGAGTGTGCCTAGAGTCCGTGCGCTTGAACCCTTGAGGTGCTTCAAGTGCATGGGCATACATTACCTGTGGTCGTGTTACGGGGATTGATCCAACACCTGCTTTTGGTGAGGCGGGGAGGGGCACAGACAGGGTTGCGGCGTGCACAGCGGAGCCCAGTTGTGCGGTTTGTCTGGCCGCTAAATTCCCAGCTGGACACAAAATCGGGACTCGGAATTGTAGTTCGCCGAAAATTAGAGGGAAGCCAGTCTTCTAGGCAAAAGAGGTACGGTCATCAGCTCCCAGACTGGTCGGATAACTCCGGAGCACTGATAGGGATATCGGTACGCTTACCCCCACATTGGCCATCCCCTTCCCTTTTCTCTCGGAAGAAAATGGAACGGTCAGGGGACGGTCCTACTTGACAGCAAAGTACAGATGGTGCGAAGCGGGAATTAAGTCCAGTTGAGGCTCGCTAGCGACGGATGGGTGGTCCTACCGCTGGCATTGCACAGCCTCGCCCGGCTGGGGGGATGCTCAAATGTAGCCGAGCAACTTTGATCGTGAGGGGCTACAAGGCAGCCAGTCCAGTTCCATACTGGACCTGAGTTGAGGGTACATCCCAGGGGTTTTTGTATTGGGCATGCCTCTACCTACGCTCCGAACGCAATGGCAGAGGGAGTTCTATATATGCCAGCCGTCAACTTAACAACAATATTTATTCGTCTCTTCTACCTTATTGATGTTAAAAGGAACTCGTCTGCTAGCGCTACCTTATTTAGCAGATATTAATATTCATTAGTATTATTAAGAACTATTAACTAAATACAAAATTTCAAGTTTAAACAACAACTTATTTTAAGTGTATTTAAATAAAATTATTTTCATTTCATTCATTTAGACTTTGAATTAAAAGGAATTAGAGGATAGACAGTTTTAAATAGCAGAAGGAAGTCTGTTCCAAAACAGCTCAGCTCCGACAAAGACAAAGTGGTGGAGATGTTGGATTGGCTTTGGGCAGTTCCAGTGTGCCACTTTCTGTATCCATCACCAAGTGTTGGATATAGTCTGAGTTCATAGTACTTGTTAAGGCGACTCATATGAACCTCAGTTGGGTGAAATTGTGTCCTTAAATGAATTAAATAAAATAAACTTAAATTGCGGGTGAATTTTATCTGAGTGACTTACTGCCTAATCAAAAATTTTAGCTCAATCGAAAACCACGAAACCAAAATACAGGGACTAGTAAAACTAAATAAAATATTGTCATATGTTTGTAGATTGGATCTAAAATAATGTTTTTACGTATCGAGGGGTCTCACATTAAAACTCCGTTCTTAGAATGAGATCGTATATCATGGACATATTTTGTTCCTTCTGGATATAGATATGGTTGCAGCGAATAAATTAATATATTTTCACCGTCTTGTTAGTATATTATTCTAAATAATTTGTTGTATGTTATTTATTTTAAGCAATTTACGTTGTAGGTATATTTTGTTTATGAGTTTATAGTCTATAAATTTTTTGTAGTATGTACTCCAATATATGAATATTTTCATCAATAAATATGATCGAATGGATATCAAAATGAAAATCAGTAAACATATAAACCGTTCTGGGAATTGTGATATCAATAAAATTGAAATAAAGTTAAGGCCATCATAACAACCTATTAATGATTCTTGCAGGGGCACAGACCTTACTAATGTTTTAAAATACCGATGGGCCACAATTTGGGTACAATGCGGTTTGATGTGTGTTAACGAGCCGTTAGTAGCGCTACCTGCTGCAGCCGGCACCAACAATTTTACATGCCTTCCGAAGCTTCTAAAAGTTTTCAGTAAGTTTTAATTATAATTTTCGACTAAGGGCCCCAATGATATCTTATTTTAACTAGCTAGGAAATCAGTAAACATTTCGCAAATGCCAGACTTTAAGTGGCCATGATTTATTGCTATGTCAAAGTCAATTTGCCATTTATTATTTTGACTAAATATTCCAACAACGTTATCAATATTTATAAACCAAAAGTAAAAAGAGACGCAGGGTAGTTGGTAATAAATGGGGTTTTTCGTCTTTAGTTGCCCATTGCACTTACAGCCACGAACACACATGCATTAATTAATACATACATACGGCTAATTAAATTTTGCTCATATAATTAACCTAAATACATTACATACATACACATTGATTATATAACATTACATATAGATACACATTTAATAATTGGTACATTGAATTTATTTTAAAGAATCAAACATAAATGACGCGTTTGCACAACCGTGTATGACAAATTGATCAATAGATGGCATGTATTTACCATCGGTAAAAGTTATTAGTCAGATTTAGTCAGTTATATATTCTAGAGATTTTTTTTAAATTTTGTATATAATAAAAGGATACTTAGTATTTACCTATTGTTCTTACGTAGTCTGTCATACGCAGCAACGATACAGTCCGTTCACTTTTATAAACAAGATACATTCTTAAAACAATAATGCATGATACACCCGCTATTCGCGACATTATTGCAGGCCATAAACCGGCACGTTGGGGACTTAAGAACATGTGTTTATCCTTATTTCATGACCTACGTTTTTACATTTCTTATTTTAATCTTGAAGAGTGGTAAGTAACGTAAACATGTAGGTACTTCGTAATTATATTTATGTTACAGCCCTAACTGAACAAATGTTTACATTTAGCTGTTTTATTTTATTAATTAAAGATAACACTGTGCTTTAATTAAAGCAACGATCTTTGCGTCACTTTTAGGTTACAGGCATTGCATAAAATATCACAACTCCAGTTTATTAACGTTGAAATCAGGTTAGCGTTAAAGATTGCTTTTGCCTGTATTGAATGTTCAATAAAATGCGTACAATCGTCACGTCGTTGCAATATTTAGGAGAAGAAGAAGAAGTAAGAATAAACTCGTACTCAAAATCATTAATAAAGTTTTGGCTGATTAGATTACATGCACTTATAAAAGTCGAGAAGCTACGCCATCTGTTCGTACGGGGGGACACTTTACCGAGAAGAAAGTCTGCAAGGACAGTTTTTTCTCCCTGTATTGTTTGACACAGAGTCGTATAGTGAAAAGCCACCGTAGCCACCATACGCTGTGCGGTCAGCACAAGCAAATTTAAATGCATAAATTAAAAGTATTTTAAGGAAACATAATAAATATGCTTTTTTAAATGTAATTTACAGATGTTAAAAAATATTTGGTCTCCTCCTGTTATTATGGAACTTTCTACAAACATGAAACTTCGTAATGTTAAGTGGAGAAGTTCCTTATGCCTGGAAATTTGTTAAGACACGGTCTATAAACTATGTTGCCAAATGACTTGTGACAGTTTAATAACAACTTTTTGCTGACGATCTTTGGTATTATATAGTGTTCGATACAGCACGGTACGGTATATAATGAGAAAAATAGGTGACACGCTATAACAAACAGCTGATTTGCTTTTAACAACAGTTTTCGTTACAAGTTGTAATATAACATTATTACGAGAATTATATAACGCAAATTAAATTTATATTTAATATAGCAAAGACTAGGTGTGCATTGCGGTTCCAACGTCCATTTTATTCGCCAATATAATGTTGAATTGCCCTAAAGAAGTGATAAATATCAACTGCAAAAATATATTTTAAATTTTACTAACATTATTAGAATAGACTAGACGAAATTAGTACGGTCAAGCAAAATATTCTTGGGCAGCACAGGACCGATCGTTGTGGAGATCCTTGGGGGAGGCCTATGTCCAGCAGTGGGCGTCGTACGGCTGATATGATGATGATGATGACGATGATATTAAAATAGATAAATGAGTTAATTGGTTAAGTCATCTTTAATAGTGTTTTTGTTGTATAGGTACTGAGTCATTTATATACAACTTACGATCCAGAAATTAACTATTATCTTTTAGGAGTACAAATACAAAGGCAGCCAAAGTACTATCATGCAATCTAAGATCACCGGGTTAATTTAAAATCAACGAAATGACCAAACTTCAACGGGTGAAGCTACCTGTAATGAAATGAAATTTGTCATCGGTATCACTATTTTCTCTTATATTTAATCAAGTCATCGAGTAATTTTCGTGTAAAAAGATGAAAACGTACGACGTGTATTTGAAACTACGTTATATTACCATGATGGGTTACGAGTTTCATTTGAATTATAAAAAACAGGTATTATGTATGACACGTGGCGTGATTACATGTGTATCATATGGGTACCCTACCTGAGATTTCATAGTTCTTTGAACATTTAAATTAGGGGCCGTCCATTAATCACGTGATGTTTTTTTTGGCATTTTTCAACCCCCCCTCCCCCTTGGTGTCACATGGTGAGTTAAGACTGTATATGAACAAAAAAAATTCTACACGGTCGCCTTGATAGCGGAAGGTGTGGTTTCCCGCCTTGGACAGTAACTGATTAAAACATGGAACCATATTTATTGTGTTCAAGTTACACTCCTAACAGCTGTAAAAACAAAATATCTGCTTTTAACATGATAATCACCTAAATAATATACTTGTTCAATAAAAATGAATAATGCATTCTGAAGAGGATGTGAATAAGAAAGTTTAAAAAGACCATCGAAAGGAAAAAACATCGAATTTACGTTACCTTCAGCAAGGGAACAACAACTATTAAATGAAAATAAATTATTTTGATTATACAGCAGAGTAAATAAATACAACGTTATATATTGATAGGTCTGAATTCACAGCTAAAATTATCATCGCATTGTACTGACGACTGACTTCAGTAACGGATACGTCAGCGCGCATGGTATTCATTACGCAATATTTTCCCCCAAGAGAAAATCGCGATGAGCCGTATAGAGAGAAATGGGGAACTTCGTTTCACAAACAAAGCGCGTGCTGAAAGGGGACTGCGAAAAAAACATTTTCATTGTGTCTGCGAGTCGCTCGATTTTTAATCTCCCCGCCCGCTGCAAATATACTGTTGGCTTTGTGAATTCTATTGGCGACTCGTGACGGTAAATCGGCGGTTATCAACAATGCGTTTACCTGACAATTTCCGTTTTCAGATCTCCAAGACTTTTAAATAAGATACCGCTGGGAAGGTTTATGATGGATCTGGTTGTGTAATAAATGGAAATGGTAGAGCATCCTGTTAATATAAACTGTGGCGATTATGAAAAGAGGTCACTGTCGCCTAAGAATTTTTATAACACTAGCGGTGCACTGCTTAAAAAATTATTATTAGAAATTTCACTACAACATTAGTGATTGTAACGTACAACTACCACTTTATCAGATTTTAAGTAACTTTGATTAGGTAGATAAAAAAACAACTTTTTACAGTTTGTGCGCATAATTTATATTTAATCCCGAGGTTTCGACTCCTTTAAAAGAACCGTGATCACAGGATGACTAAGGCAAAGGTGGCAAAGTGATGATGTGTAAGTTATTATTATTTAAAATACTATATTTTAGATTTATAATTCTTATAATTTTTTTTTGCATTTTCAATGCGATCTTATAAGATAAATTATTATAATAGAAAAATACTAGAAAAAATCGACTCGGGTCACAAGTGAATCTCAGGCGGGAATCGAACCCGCAACCTTTGGAAATCCGGTCCAATGCTCTCCCAATTGAGCTACCGAGCCTTGCGAACACTCGTCGAAATTTTCTAGTACATTCCTGATTTTACGGACCGGATTTCCAAAGGTTGCGGGTTCGATTCCCGCCTGAGATTCACTTGTGACCCGAGTCGATTTTTTCTAGTATTTTTCTATTATAATAATTTATACTATATTTTATTGAACGTTTGTATACCTACCCAAACATAGAGAAAAAATCAATGGAGTTATTAATACCTACTTATTGTATTAAACTGTTTTTTTTACTTTTATAATTCCACAAAACTACTATTCTTATGTTATTGTTATTTCAATGTCCCTATAGCTCTACAAATTTCCTTTTTCTATTTGCCACACTCAGTGAAAGCACTATTCGATGGTCTATTTGAGCTTGATAGATGTTCGTTCTAAGAGTACTGGACGTTTTAATGAATAACTATTCAAATGCTTGAATTCGACTGGATCCTGAGTGGCGTTGACCATTTTTCGAAGATCTACCAAGAGAGCAGTTGTCCAATTCTTGTTTAGTACCTTTATTTCGACGTTACACAAAAAATCATATCGTAGTGTAATCGACGCATGTATAAAGACTAACTCAGAAAAACACACAATTAATTGACAGCAAAAGTAATTCCCAGGAACTTAATTGTTGACATCGCAATTAATGTTTACTTAATGCATGCCTTTTTAAGTTTTCGACAGAAAACATAATGACTTTATATTACTTATATTTAATTCATGTATGGTACACGCACATACCCAAGTGTGTGTATCATACATGAAAAACTTCTATTAATAGTGTATGTTTTTCTACAACTTAATTTGAGTCTGCGATCTTTCAATTAACAGATTAAGTTAATCAGTAAACTATTGTTAAAGTCACTATTAATTATACGGTAATTGTATCGTAATTGCTTGGAGGCAAAACAACAAGAGGTAATGTTGTCAATTTACAAAGTTTTTTGCAACGTGGAAAGTAAATAAACATATTAACTTTAAATAATTTAAATGCACTATCATTTGAATTATTAAAAAGTTAATATGTCTTTTTCAAAGGCTTTAAAAGGTATCCTCTTCCATCAATACTGTATCATAAAAAATATGACAAATTTCATCATTGATATGAAATATTTATTACACTTACGCGCACATTATCCATTTGAATAAACTTGGGCAGATGGGACCGACCTGCATCTTACTTTCATTATTTGCAAAAAGAGCTAACTACATCACCAGGTCTTGCAGTGTGTCTTTGGAGATATTAATTTTTTTATCATAGTATCTCAAGCAGATGGAACGCTCCAACCTTCATCTCTGTTGAAATTAGGATATTTCCTGATTTCAATAGCCTCGCGTACCATCCTAGAAACAAATCAGTTCTCTAGCGAGAATTTGAGGTTTATCAAATCGAATGTAGTGCTTTGCCCCTCGAAAGCATGCTCACACACTGCAGACCTATTATCACTCCTATGTTTTATGTCGGTGACATGTTACTCAATGCGCATCCCTATACCTATTTTAGTTTGCCTGATGTTCGAGAGACCACAGTCACAATCAATTTTGTAGACACCTGCTGTCTGGGGGGGTATATTAACTTGACAGGTCTTACGAATTGGTTGATCTTCCTGGCTGGTTTAAAGTATGTATTAATGAAGACCCGCTTCAGAAAGTTCCCAGTCTTGTCAGTGACGCCCTTTACGTAAGGAAGCAGGTTGATGTTCTGATGTGGCTGGTTTGTCGGGAATCTTCGAAAAAAAAAATTACTTTACCGTTATATAGAAGGACATACGAAAGACCTAGGTACTCATTTGTACTATACTGTAAGTGTAATTAATTTTTATTAAAATAGTTCCTGCGAAAAGCAAAATTATTTAGTTTTTTTTTGTTGTCTTAGAAAACGTTTAATAACTCCCTACGATACAAGACTTTTAATTTATCACCAAATTTTTTGAAGAAAGATATTCACAGAGAAATCTGAGAATTTATTACTAATACCTAGTGTGAATGTATTGCCGCTCTTCGCTGATGACTTACAATTTAAATTGAATAACAATTATCACTATGCATTTTCAAGTTGCAAATTGTGACGCCATATGTTTTTTATTGTCTTGATACTAACGCCTAAGAGGTTGGCTTTTATCTCCTAATAAAATAAGTATAATAGGGTTTAAAAGAGTAAAATAAAATGACGATTTCTGGAGCATGTAAAGCTTTTTATAAAGCGTTATTTTTTTGTGTTTTTATGTAAATTATAAATGGCATAAAAGTCTAGTTCATCTATTTCTAAAACATTGTTATTATTTCATTTTTTTTTTGTACGGGAGACTTTTTAGTTTGATGTTGTTTGTTTGTTTTAGACAAAGAAACCACTATGAATTTGCTCAAACATATTATTTATGACATAATTGAATGTAATCGATGTTTTATCGATTGTTTAAAACTGATTTCACATTTAAAGATTGCATTGCTGTGTGTGAAATAAAAAAAAACTCACTCTAAATAACACTGTCACCTATATACTTTGTGTGTCGTTCCGACTATAATTATATAGATGGGTAGTGGAAGTTGTTAATGGCATTTTAAAAAATAGACTATTTCGACATGAGTTTTTTAATCGAGCGTCGAAAGATGCCGTGACAGACTTCCGCATAGCTTCTGTTTTGACAAAAAGTGGTTTTGACAAGAGTCTGGTGATAACCAGAGAATAAGTGATAGAGAGAATGCAGGTCAAATCCTTGAAATAATAAATGAAAAGAATGCATAAACACAACAGTATAGTAAATTATGTAATAACAAATAATTAAAACAAAAGGCGCACACAATTTATAAATATGAATATAAACATCAGCAATTTATTGTTTTCACAAATAGTACACAATGATTTAATATTAAAAGAGTATGGTACATACCACCTGAAACAAGCCCGTTAATATTATGGGGATCACATCGGAGGTGCTGGAAACCAGTGTCAACAAAGTACAATTAAAGTGTGCAGTGACTCACTTACTGGAAGGTTTTCCTTCGGACACCAATCGTACTCTTTTGAGAGCGAACTTTCAAAGTAGGCATATAAGTCGTAAAATATACTTTGTAAACATTCTTTATGAAAGTAACCTGCCAGGAAGCAAGCAATAAAAATCCTATGTTTATAATAGTATGGTAAGCCGAAGGACAGTGGGTTGCTGTGCCCATATAATGATAAAATTATTCCATTTTTAGGTTGGGCAAGGCACCAGGATAATTTCTCTCCACCTGCTCAGTTTTTTGATAACATATTCTTGACCTTAGACTCGGATCAATAAAGATATGTTGAAAAATGGTTATTTTATATTTCGAAATGTCCCTATCCTAAATATATCGGAAAAAAATTTAGGAATATTGACACAAAACAAACACGATACCAAGTTTTTAGTGGTTGTGTTCAAAACTTATATAGTTTTACTGCTCAAAATGGATGTCCATGTCAAACCAAACCCCCTGGGTGGTCAATGCCCTTAATATAGTCCTAGATTTTAGTTCTAAATAAATTTAAAATACAGAGAGACTAATATGCTTCTATGCTATATATTTTCATATCATTAAGACACTTTACCAAACAAAGAGACAAGTATAATGTTGACGATGTTCATCAGAGTGAGAGCCGCAGTAGCGTTTATGACGTTTGACCCTAAGCTATTACAGAAAAAATGTTTTTAAAACACCTGTGCAATCTAATAAACTGACTACTGATACTTTTATCAGTCTTGGGTAATTTTATCAACACTTTTTACTTGATCTTCTCGAAATGGGTTATAAACTGCTAATACACTTTTATACTTAGAATTAAGTATGTCATACAAAAACTTGGTAAAATGAAATAAAAATTCGTACTACTGGAGGACCTATTGCTACTTACGATGAATTTTGTTCCCTCCATAAAATAGATAATAAAAAGAAATAAGGTGGTTGTTAATCTTGCTTAAGTCATGGGTTTATTATCTATGGACTGAATAACTATATCCTGAAGTCCGTTTTACAGTTTCTGCTGTAATGCAAAACAATATTCGTATACTTGCGTATAGCTATAAATTAGGCGTGCATTTTATTGTTCTTTTTTACATTCCCTGTCCTCTGCTAATGCATCCAAAAATAGCTGACCTCCTGTTGCTTAAAGAAACTCTGTTTCAATGTGTAAACTGCTATGTAGAACAATGAAATAGGATTTCTATGTTATCTGGTTAGCTCAGAGAGTGAAAGGTAAGAGTCCACACGATTCAATGTTTTATTCATCGTATTTAACTGAAGGTTTGAGGCTGTGAAGATATCCAAAGATGTACACAGATCGAATGTTAATATAAATAAACAATAGTGGATCAGGCTTTTCAAGTGATAAAAATCTAATTAATTATTCATAGATATGTCTCTTGCTGACAGTGATTCTGTTTGTCTACATGAACGAAGAATAGCGAAATTTCGACCGCAAACCCTTTGGTCACGGGTTTAATTCTGGCATTAGGTACTGTCAATATAACATTGAATTTTTCGGTCCTTAAAATCATGTTTTAACTTGATACGCCGTTTACTGGCCAAGTTATTACAATACCCATTGCTGAACTTCACGCGTACACAGAAGCGGGCTATAGTAGCTATATAGGTATAATTTAACGAAATATACTCCACGATACTGCTTTTGTGCTATAACTCTTAGAACGAAGTGAAGGTTTTTTTCGTAGATTTGGAGATTATACTCGAAGCAATGGATTAAAAAAATATTTTTTTTAATGTCTAATTTTTCGACGGTGAAGCCTGTGGTGAAAAAACCACATCACCTTCCTTGATCATAGAAGAGTTATCGAAAATATTATTTTCAATGTCTGAAATCCGTGTTTCAACAGTGACTGCTCCCCTTCGATGGCCTACGAAATGAAGATGTCGAATTCGTATCACGACGACGTCGCTTCCGGAATTTCGCTAACTTACGTTCCAATTTTTTTTTATTTGTAAACAGCCTTTTTTGCTAAATGATAATTGATGAATAAAATAATATATATATATGAGGCAAAAAACGTGTACGATGGGCGAGACATAACAGCGTGTGTTAGTCTCCAGTATAGAAGCCGCGCTAAAATAAGAACTTTGCACCTACTATCTTACTCAAGAGAAATGTCTGCCCTAAGAGAAAACGAAACATTTGATCCCCATTAGTTTCTTCTATTTTGTAGGTTGTTACAAGACAAATGCCAAATGGATGTAATTGGTTGTCTTATAATATGATCAAATTAAGGTTTTCTTATTATCCACTTCGTGTAGTATTATTGTGGGGCGACTTAACATGATCACGTTTTAATGACTGGTTGCGTTTTGTGAAAACTTACGACTTGTCTTAATGAAATATAATTATTACTAAAAGCTATTCTTCTCAGAAAATTTAAATGCATGTCATATCATTGTTTCTGATACTGTGTGTGTGCATATTTTATGTGTTTATGTATACAGGAAGAAAAGTAAATAGGTAAGAGACAATTTCTATACTAAAGTATTCAAAATAAACAATAACATTCTTAACATGACTAGAACAGGCGTAACGGTATACAAATGGATACAAACGAAGAGTTATAATGACACAAAAACCCTACTACAAATTATGACGTAATACTACACACACAAACACACGCACACACAAACACACACACACACACGAACACACACACACACACAAAAACACACACACACACACATTCAACAATTCATAAGCACATAAATGCATGCTTAAAATAGTACTGGTCTTCACGATACAAGGACTTAGTATGGAGTCGAGTGATACTGTTAGTAATTAAATATTACTGTTTCGATAATACTAAACGATCCTATGATTATAACAGTTACCTATTTATGTGCTGTGTTGTAAATTTTGTTTTGTTTTTGTAAATTTTTGTAATGTTTTTGTAAATTTTGACGACCGTTTGGTGCAACGGTAGCGATCCTGCCTTTCGCACCAATGGTCCTGGGTTCGAATCCCGGAAGGGGCAGATGTTTGTATGATGAATTCAAGCATTTGTACCTGAGTCATGGATGTTTGTATATATTTCTATGAATATTACTTTTCTATGTATGATATATGTATGTATATCCGTTAGCCTAGTATCCATAACACAAGCCTTACTGTGCTTACTTTGGGCTAGGCTAATTGGTGTGAATGTAACAAAAAAAAAAAAAAAATTGAGCTCAAATAAATTTCATTTTATTTCATTTCAATAACATTTCATCGACGAGTACAGTTTGTTTTCGATCTTGATAATTCTTTTACGTAAAATTATGTAAACATACAAATAGTTTGTGTGAATTATGAGTAGGTCCGATTATTTGGCGATTTTTGCATGTAACATATAAATTTTCTTTAGTTCTTGAAGGTTGGGTATGTTTATTTTCATAGTGATGTGCATATTTTGTATCGATATTCAGGTGAAATACTTGAATATCGATGTAAAAGGAAATTTATATGCAAAAAAAAATAATTAAAGCCGTTATGGGGGCTGCAGCATCTTGATTAAACATAATCTGAAATTCAATATTATACCTTGCGTAAATGCGATATCAATGCCAATGTTATTGAACTGAAAGCTGTTGAGTTAGTTGAACACGCTCTCTGTATTGTTTGTGTCTATAGAGATCCAAAGTATGACGCTCGAAGCTATGCTATATTTTATTAATAAATTACATATAGTATTAGCGAAACTGTGCTTAAAAGATAAGAAATTTTTTAATTGTGGTGATCTTAATGTTAACATTTTAGAATAAAATAAACACTACCTATATCTATTTTAGATTAGGATAAATATGCTTAAAAGTTACAATCTCAAATTACATATTAATGAACTGACGCGAATAGTTAGTAAGACGTGCCTTGATAACATTGCCCATTGCTAAGAAACTCATCGGCAATGACGATCTTTTTAATAATAAGCTGAAAAGCCTGAATATAGAAAAAGATACCTAGCCTATCCGTTTTTTATAGGATGCATTTCGGAGTATACAGTAGAATTGCACAGCCTTATTCAGCCGTCCCATTTTTTCATCGGACAACCAGGCTTAGAAATAGGCGCCACCGTTAAACATATGGTTGATATACCAAAGAATCGCACTAAGCGTTTTGGTTCCAATTTTGTAATGCGTACAGTTAAGGAGTGGAATTCTTTGTTTCGTCTGTGTTTCCTGATAAATACAATTCAGGGGTCTTTAAGTCACAAGTCACTAGATCCAATCGTCGCTTAATTTAAGGAGAGATAGCGGTTATGCGCTTACCTATTCACAATAAAAAAAATGAATTTGACATATCAAAGATTATTTATTTCTTGAAAAATATCAGTAGCTCAGGACAAGACGGATTTGCCACAAAAATAATCAAGAGCAGTTTCCATTGGCTATTGCCCTTGTGCTAAGTAACATTATAAACTTTTGTATAGGAAAGGGTGCCTTCTAGGACTGAACTTCTATCGATTAACAGCACTGCTCTTTGTATTTTCTAAAACATTAAAAATAGCTACAGATATATTTTTTTTTATTGGAGCGGAATGAGCGAAGCGAGCGGATCTCCCATGGATCAGCTTCAATGAAGCAATGTCTGTTACGCCATAACTTCTCGAGTTCTTAACCGATTTTAATAATATTTGTGTGGAATCGAATCAACACATTTAGGACCAGATTGTGACGGAGTTCGGTGAATCCGAATTTTGAAATTAACAGAAATAAAAAAGTTATGACAATAAAACATTGGCTCTATGGGGTTTCACACTGAAACAAAAAGCGCGCGCTTTTTGAAATTTTTCATTCTTATGGTATTTTTAAAATTTACTAAACATTATTATTATTTTTAATTACGCTCCGCTCCAATATATGGTGCTAGCGAAGCTTTATGCTAAGCTAGTGCATCGCCTTTTTACTAAGCTATTTTTTATTAATATTTTGACTTTAACGGGCTCTTGACATATAATCAATACGGTTTTAGAAAAAATAAATTGAATAATATGGCTATTTATAACTTATAGTCAGAAATTACAAAAAACGTGACTCTCGACGCAAGCATTTTATGCTTGCCGTTGCTTTATACATGGATGTGACAAAAGCTTTTGACTTAATACTACTATATACTAAAATATCATATACTATACATTAAAATATTATATCATATACTATCATCATATAATATCATCATAAAATATCATATTATATCATATATTATACATTAAAATATATCATTACTATATATTAAAATATCATTAAATGTGTTGTATAATTTAGGAATAAGAGGCAATGCCTAGATCTTATTAGATAATTTTTAATTAATATATGTTAAATCTAAAACTGAGGTGGTTTATTTATATTTCTTTATTATATATTTATCGATCAAATCCAAGGCATGTAACATATGAAGTACCTCAAGGCAGTGTGCTTGGTCTTCTGCTTTTAATGGTCTACCTACATTAATGGCTTACCTTCTGTTACCAATAATCAAATGACTCTTTTCGCTGATGACAGTACTTTATTATTTATTAATGACAATTTAAATCTACACGAAACTGACATAAAAAGAACTTTGACATCAATTGTCCAACGATCATAATCTTAAAGTTAATCTAGACAAGACTCAAATTGAGCTTCCAACAAAGAGAGGTAAATTCTATTGACTTAAATATAAATTACTTAGGAAAACAAATCTGCGAGACAAAGACGGCAACATTTTAGGTATACTTATTGACAATAACTTGAAGTTCAGCACATATGTAGTTCGGCGAATTTATTACACAAATGGAGTTGATTTCATACTGTGTGTAATTTATTTAAGTAATTAAATCTCGTAATAAATTAATAATTTTATTAAGTTCGTAACAATATTAATTCCACTACCCGATAATATCGATCAACACAGTATCAGACAACCAGAGTATGCGCTACGTCAATTCACGAATGTACGGCTGCTAAAGTACCTACCTACGTGGATCTATTCACATATTTTGCGACCCCTGGTTAATGTAGATACAATATTGTTTAATACGCAAGTTTCAATATTTCGGTACCGAATATTGCGTGAAAAAACGGTATACGTTTTTAACGGTTCAGATTGCGGTATCGTTATTTTGAGGTGGTATATACCGAAATTTAACAACCGCAATCAGTCCCTGGTTTGAAGCTTATTTTTTATATTTAATGACACCATGTTATGGGTATGAATTTACATTTACATAGGTACATATAACTTTTACAATTAATTTCTTATGAAATCTTAATACAATAAAAAATTACTGTAACCATATTTAGTTCTTACACTTCCGCGCACATTACACATCAGAATAAAACACTTTTTTACGGATTTTTGCGCATGTTTTATTTTATTTTATATTTAATCCTGACGTTTCGACTCCTTTACAGGAGCCGTGATCACAGGATATAAAATAAAATAAAACATGCGCAAAAATCCGTAAAAAAGTGTTTTATTCTACTGTAACCATATTTTTTTAACTTTTGTTTTAGAAAAGTAAAACCGTTTAGAAATCTCAATTACAATTATTACTTAACGGTATCAAATAGAAAACAAATTACACTTATGAGCAGATAAAGAATAACATTCAATTAAACCAAACATTTTGAAACAAACAATGGTTTATCCTAAAACATACTTTTTTAAATATTTTTTATGTAGATATTTTTGCATTTGTACAATTCTATCATATAATATAAGATAAATTATTTTAATAAATAAATACTAGAAAAAATCGACTCGGCTCACAAGTGTATTGTCAAGCGGGAATCGAACTCACAACCTTTGGAAGTCCGGTCCAATGCTCTCACAATTGAGCTACCCAGCCTTGTGAATCCCGTCGAAATTTTCTAGTACATACCTCACTTCTACCTTCGACTTGGCTGTATTGAATTGAAATGACATCCTCGTGATTTGGCTTCTGTTAATTATTCTTGGATTCTCGACCACCTTTACTTACCTACTGTATTCTGATATAAAGGGCTTGTTTTATTAGAATTGTGTAAGACCAATAAGATGTAGAAAACGAAGTTATTGAATTAAAAAATATTATAAATATGTATGGTTTTATTACAAGATCTTTATAGTTAGTCAATAAACCGATGTCAGTATAGCTAAGAATAGCAATCTACTTTAAATAGATGATTATCCTATCTTTTATAGTGCAGAATAATTGATAGGTACATAAATATGATTTTTTTATGTCAACGGAAATTACTCAAACGTAAATAGTAAATTAAGTAACTGTTGCAATGAAAAATAGCAAATATTTTTCATTGCAACAGTCATAGTCATATTTAGTGTTTTGTTATCTTCCCAAAAATCTATTTTAAAGGTATTTTATATATTAAATAAGTGTTTGTACAGATTTATGAATATTTTCAAATACTTGTACCAAGGTACATTTTTGGCCCGAAAAGAAAGTTCTCCTTTCATGGTTGTTGTGAACTTATGCCATAAAAATGGCATGATAAAAAATAGTACTGTGTTAATAAAGCTATAAGTTTAATTCATCTGTTTTTTTTTGCTGCTATCCTGTCATATAAAAAAATGTGTAAACAAAGTTTCTTATTTCAATATTCATAATTAAAGCTACTATAATATTGTTTACAATTACAAGTGTATTCTTCGCACTAGATTTCGCACAATGCTGAAAAACGGCCGAATTCACGTCAGCGATATAACAAGGGTAGTACGAGTTCTCCAACGTTAAGAGGCAATCGGCTCTAATCTTTGAAGACCAGGATCAGAGCTTCTACCATTATATCTTAGCGCGTTCGACTGTCAAAGTGAAACACCACTATAAGCGATATATAGTGGCGTCTCTCTTCAACAGCTGAAATGAATCGCGATAGCGGTGATGATAGGACCTCAGGCAGGGCCAGTTGTACACACCATTTCTAATTCTCGTTAATTTTAAGCGTCAGAATTTCTTATCTTAATGTTACATAAAATTTAATCGTGTTAAGTCACCAATTTGATTCTGTTGTAATACGATAAAAGCTATAAGAAAGGCGTCTAAAGTTTAAGGCCTGTAAACAAAGAATGGGAAAAGACGTGAGATTTCTATCGTAAGCTATATAAAAAGTCATTTGTTGGAAACTGCCGTGTAAGTTTGAGCACCAATAAACTGGGCGGCGACGACGAAGTAAACAGCTTTAAAATCATTTCGACATAGAATAAGTACTATACAAAAAAAGGTTAGAAAGGTACACAAAATAAGAAATATATTTTTTGCAGGGTTAAAATCTGAATACCCTAACTTTAACAATTAACTGAAGTAACACAATAAAACCACTGAATAGAATACACTCTGATATGACAATACAAATAAAATAGTGGATGTTTGTGGGGATCTGAACGTTGCCTTCCGGCCAGTCCGACTTTGGAATGCACACAGAGTACGCCCTCAGAGAGTAGGTACGCCCCATATACAAAAAGCTCTCAAAATACATATTAATTTTTAAGCGATTGATTTGTAGTTCCTATTTTAACTCTACATTTTTTTCATTTGGTATTTTATTGTTTATTAGTTATATACTTCTATTATAATTTTATATAGGTATGCATTTACAGTTCGTCTTATTTATTAAAGTATATATCTGTTTCTTTGTATTGACTTCCTTCAGGTTACGCATGCACCGCCTTTGACTGTTTCCGTACTTAGTTCTCCGGTTGACTAAAATTTATAAATAAAATAAAACTTATAAATAAATGAAAACAGTGTAAAACCGACCATCCCGCTATTCGGTTAAAAATAATGATGGGCCTCATTTTCTAGGCTGCTAAGTCGTTAATAATATATACGATTTCAGATGACATTTTATTACTTAGAAAAGTACCAATTTGGTCTCCCGATACCATTACATTTGATCCGGGTGTCTCATGTCGTACTCGACACCGGTTGATTTATTAAAAGTATTTATAGTGATGATTTTTTTTTTGTAATTTTTATATATCAAAAGTAGAAGTCATAAATGTGAATTAGCATTGCAACGAAAACACATAGAATAAATAAATAAAGGTGTCAATTATTTACTTATTGCATATCAAATCAATTCATTAGTTCAATAAATTACACAGAAATATTTGTATTATTGAACATCGCTAAACTTTAGCAACAAATCTGTTCTCTAGCAAGGATTCCTAGAATAATACGCGAGGCTATTGAGCTCTTTGTGTAAATAATAAATGTAAGACAGAGGTCAGTTCCCCTGCCCGAATCTTTTTCGCCAGCTCTTTTCGAATTTCTTAACTGGGGGTAGATTCAGGAATTTACAGTAAATAAGGAACAATTAAATCTATTTGAAGGTATGTGCACCTTATGTATGTATGACGATCATTACCTTGTCACCCTGTGATCACAGCTCCTGTAAAGAAGCCGAAACGTCAGGATTAAATTTAAAAATTCTGTGAGAAACGGAGAAAACCACTATACAAAAAAACAAGAATAAAATCGTCGTTTATCCGGTAGAAGTTTATTATTTTAATGTATAATAGGTGCGGGAGTGTATGAATTAGAAACTTTGATTCTATTTGATTTTATACACTGGAAACATCAAGGTCGCGTCTGAATCCTTTTAAAGCTGATGTTTTGTCAAATGTTACTATGCTCCCCCAATGGCAAGTTTTATTGCTTAACAAAGAGCGAACGTTAAATACCCACACGGTACATCCATTTGCCCATTAAAATGCAAAGCGGTCAATATAACAAATGAATAGGATATGACAGTGTACGCCACAGACAGGTAGTCGTAAACGTGTTTTAGTGGTGGTTCTCTAATTAACTACGTTTTTCAATTACCGCGTTTTCGGGACGTAACCTACTTTTTATATGCACGCTACCAGTTCCACGGACAATTTTGGAATTTTTGCGCTATAGAAACTCTATTGAGTGGAAGATACTTTGAGGTTAATGGGTAAAAAAATACGGAATGGGTAATTCGGTGAAGTTTTGCAAGCTCACATTTTTTTTACATAAGCATAGATGAGATGAGTGTTGGTTTGACGAGATTTTCCAAGATATTATACGTGGAGCTTGGTTATGTCAATATATTTCCCCTTAACATTATATTTTTTACCAGATTTTAACAAATCCAAAAAGACTGTTATTCTTATTATGTATGAATACAGTTGTATGCAGTATATATTTTTTTATATATGATTATGTATGAATCAAAGTATCACTTAACAGGTTTACAATTTTAGTTTCATTTTGTTTCGTATTATGTCAAAAAATGTTCCAAATATTTTAATAATATTAAACTGCACAGCATGTAGATAGTTATTGGAATATAATTCCCCAATCTATGTAGAAGGAAGGGCATTTGACTGATACAAAAATAATCATTTTTCAAGGAATTGCGTGAGCGTTGTTGCCCCCAATAGTAAAAAGAACATATCTTATTTTTTTCCTAAATTGAGTAATATTTAATTTCGGAATGAGGAAAATAGAGATACCTTTAATATTTGTTATTTTTTTATCCCATTTATATTCGGAAATACTACGGTGAAGAAGGGCCACACTCCATTTTCATTCATACTTTGACAGAGATAAAATGACACATTTTGATGGAAATAAAATGTTAAGACGTATTTGCGTCGATGAGTCTATTAAATAATAACTAATTGTTGCGCAATAAAAAGGCGCTATTTATTGAATACCGCATGTTAGCTGACTATACGTAACTTCTTTCATTTTTACTAGTACTAGGTAAAAAGGACCTATTTATTATTACCACTTGTACCTTTTCAAGTAAGTATACTAGGTACTTCTTTTAAAACCTATGCTGTAAAGTGATTCGGATTTAATACTTAAATCATATGAGAAACTCAATTAAAAGAGGGTGCTCATTTACCAATTTGAATAACGTTTATATCTACAAAAAATGTTTCTTTGGGCTTTGTAGTGCTAACTAACCTTTTATATCGTAATCGTATTAATCTTGAAAGTCGTACTAAAGTAAACTAAATAAGCGTTTTTTATTCTTAGACAATATTACTGAAATAATTGTGTTAAATTATTTTCGTTACATAATTTATTTGTCAAATTAAATTTGTTAAAAGGTAGTACTATATTGATGTTACGTACAAAAGGCGTTTTATTTCTTTGATTTTTAGATTGGGTTATTTTCCCTGAGTTTTTTTAAAGAGATACGCTTTTTTGAAAAATATATAAATATTAAAATTTTATAGTAATAATAACTAAAACACAGCGTGGGTTTTCCCTGTTGTCAACTTTAAATATCTTTTCTCCAAATTTACCTTTTCTTAGATACGTCCTTCTTATTATCGAGGGCAGATTGCGTGAGCGGAGCTTTTCCTGACAGGTTATTCTTTTATCGAAGATTACAAGGAAATTGCTTAATTTCATTCTTTAATTCAGCGCGATAAGTATTATAATAAAAAGTTATAATTGTAAACTGTGTGTGTGTATATTGAGAGATGTCTTATTAATAATTAAGTATGCGTTGAGTTCTTTCTTCAGGAAAAATATGCTTTAGCATAAAAATTAGCACTATGTATTCTTTGTGATTGGATTAAGGTCATTGTGAACCAAACTCTTTGTATCCCCTCAAGTAAAATCCATGAATCCACTTACATAAGAAGTCTAGACCTAATGCCTATGGCTTTTTCTATGTGGGAACATGTTTATAAGTGAAGACTATTTGTTTATATGTCAAGACAAGTTTAACTTTTGGTGTAGCTAAAAGTGGATTTAGAAACAGAATGCGAATAAGTGTGCAAACTGACTACTGTCGAATAACTGTTCGGTGCCTCATGTCAGAACGAAAACGCCGCGCCATCGCTTCAAATGACCGAAAAATCATGAATTGCTACTTTGTCTCCAATGTCCGCATTTAGCTGACCTCCGAATAAAACATATTTATTTATTTATTCTATTATTCATTCTTTGTGGCTTTGAAATGTACTAAGAGTTGACTTTTTTGTGACAATCGGCATTATGACTTAGCCACTTCTAAGATAAGGACATTTTGAGTAAGGGCAAAAAAAAATCATTTACGATGATACCTACGTTATATTGAAAAAGGTAAAGATAATACCTTGGTTTTATTAATGAATACATTTTAAATTAATAACTTTAACTTAATATTTATTTATTTTTCTGCAAAAAATAAAACAAAAGCCGTCTTAGTGCCTTACGATATTCGCTACCAGTTAATCGGTGAAGGTGTTTAACCGAGTGAGCGATGCAATAAAACGAAAATGTACGAATATGTAGTCAGAAACAATTTAAAATACCTACAGGTCAAGAACTTATGAACTTCCACATAAGGCTAATTCCACATACTAATAGAGAGAGACTGTCCTAGCGTAGTTTTTGTACTAGACAGGAGAAGAATTTATTTTATACTGTCAATTATTAGATCCAAGTCTTTGACATTGGGTTGATACGGTATCACCACGCCGTTGTACGAAAGAAAGCGATAATACCAAAATTAAAATTCGACAACTGACAAAATCCGCCTACAATAATCGCCCGACATTTATCCGCGTTTACGAATATCCCGTAACTGATGGACTATTCACCCATTTTATGCAAATCTTCGTGGAGCAGTCCGAAAGCTTTGATGTTTTTTAATACTTACATTTAACAACATATTTATAGAATGTCTTAAAATGTCTACTAGATTTTTTAAATATGTTATAATTACTTATTTTCATCTTCTTTGTAAGATTTTTGAACTCTGTATTATTATTATTATTCTTAATTTCTACATACAGTAAGAACATGCTTAGAATGAATATAACGAAGGAACGGGGTTTCTTAATACAGGGTTAACGCATTTAACGTAACCATCTCAGATATCCTTTTAGCATGTAAGTTTGTAAATGTGCAGTCCATGTATTCGGTTAACGTAATGATTTCAACATAATATGGCGAACGGGGCATCATAACTATCATAATATTAAAAATCTTAAATACAACCTCTTATGTTTTTATTGCAGTATTTTATACTAGAAAATGTTTTCAAACACGCCATTCTAAAAGCGCTGATCTTATTCCCGGCTGCGAGAGGCAATTTTTAAGTGTAGTTTTTTAGCCCTAAAAAATGAAAATTTTCGTAGAAAGAAATTTTTGCTACAATAAAATCTATTTCCCTCAGGTATCACACAGGATCTACCAAATATCTGACACAATTATTGAATTCTTTTACAGTGATTTTAAGGAAAGATTTTAAGTTAAGTGTTATATTATTTATTTCTATTTATTTATTGAATTTTACTGAATTTATTTAATTTTAATTATGTTCTATTCTATTTATTGATGTAATTTTTTGCAATAATGTATTGTTAATTAAAATAAACTTTGCTAGGCGGAAATAAATAGATGAACTAATTAATAAATATTTGATATGTAATCATGTATCTGGCAAATATAGCCGAATCTCATAAACTAGTAAGATAAAGGATAGGACATTATTATTGTCAATAGGATATTGACATACCTCAATATAGTGCCGTTAACATAAATCCACTTCTCTCGACACTTTTAGAAGGTGGGCAATATTGATGAAATTATTATTTTCCAGTGATAATATTTAGTTGTTTATATTACCTAACAGCTAGTAGAAATCACATGGTCATAAGTAGATAGATAATTACAGAAGGCCAATTATAAGTTTCTACATATAAAATAGTATTGTAATGTATCTTTCTATCATAAAAAATATCATAAACATAAAAATATAATGCAAAAGAAATGAAACAATGATAATTAATAAGACTTATTCAAGAAAAAAACGATTATCAAGTAGTCGCTGGAGCTGATTGGAAGTGCTGAAGTTGTCGATGCCATGTTGCTTTGCTAGTTTATTCATACAATCACATGCTGGAAAAAAAATGGCGCCTGTTATTTTATCTAACCATAGACATGAAGTGTGTTAGGATTTCTGAGTAAAGCTACTGGAATCGAACGACTATGTATAATCATGAGCTTCGTGTTAACACTGACGGACTAACGAAGTATCTTTTATATTTGTTTAAATAATGTAGGTATGTAGTTAAATATAAAAAGATAGCTAACTTTCTATTAGTCTAAATATATTTAATTCTGAATGGCAACGTGGTTAGGGTGGTTGGTGTGTGGTTGGGGAGGTTAAGCGATATTCGCAAGAACCGGGTCGGATGGCTGACCGGATAAAATTTCGAGCTCCTCCTTACTTTAAAAGGCACATTAAATCATTGGTCCCGTCTCCATCTACAGCCGGTATTATGCATCGCTCCGGAGGCAAGTGATAAGTTATGATCCATTTTCCCTATTGAGTTTTCAACTGTTAATCGAAGTCTGATTTTTTTTTTAAATAAATTACAGAGAAAATATTCCATAATTAATAAAAATATTCCTTAAGTTTATACTAATTACCCTAGCCCAAAGTACGCACTGAAAGGCTTGTGTTTTGGATACTATGGTAATTAATAGACATACATATATAATAAAAACATATTTAATATATTAAGAAATATATCTTAATACAAATGACTCCGGTAAAAATAAAAGTAGGTAATTGTGTTGTAGTTATGGGAAGCAATAATAGTTTTGTATAAATTCCCATAAACGAGACAATACATTAATTCCGTTTACTCGACACCCGAATTGAATTCAAACCCTGAACCTTTGTGACGGTAAAACTTGGAATTAGCGTGCCACTCAATCATAGACGTCATTAAAGTTTGCTGACAGAAGCAACGTAACATAACAAGCTCTATAATACGAGGAAAATACGTAGCCTCTTCAGTATCCAATCATGAAAGTATCATCGTCTACATTCTCATATTATGACGAATGTCGCCGCATGTGTACGAACGATCGATAGACCTGTCGATACTTTTAAGTTGAAACGCTATAACACTATTGGTGGAGATCTCTTCAAGTTTATTTAATTAACTTATTGAAAAAACAACAGCAAGTCAAATTTCAGATCACACAGGCCAGATGACAGAAAGACGAAGGACCTACCTCAGTAGAGTTTATGCATTTTGCATTGAGATTTTTTACATTCCAAAAGATAACACTCATCCATTACGCTCGCGGAATAAATAAAAATAAATAAAATAAATAAATATTTTTTACATTCACACCAATTAGCCTAGCTCAAAGTAAGCACTGTAAGGCTTGTGTTATGGATGCTAGGGTAACGGATAAACATACATATATAATACATACATATGTAATATTCATATAAATATATATAAATATCCATGACTCAGGTACAAATGCTCGTATTCATCATACAAACATCTGCCCCTACCGGGATTCGAACCCGGACCGTCGGTGCGAAAGGCAGGATCGTTACCGTTGCACCAAACGGTCGTCAAACGGAATGGAGCAGTACAGGTCGCGGCACGTAACTCTAGCGCTGAACGAAACGTAGAGGACTTAATTAATAATAGCAAAATAATGTTATTTAAATTATTTGAATGTAATGTCAAGTAGTAAGTCTAGCGGTGAACAAAATGTGGAAGTTAGTTGCTATTTTGGTACTGTACTGTCACGCACGCAAATATTATTTAAATAAATATTAGGTTAGTAAGTTAATGTTCAAGTGTGCCAGAGCTCTGTTATCAAATTAAAATTTATTTATGTTCTCAACAATAGATAGGTTGTTATGTAATATAAAAATAAAAACATTAAAGTTCAGACAGTTATTGTGCTTGAAAGGTTGGGCGAAAATAGAGAACAATCTAAATGTATTACTTTGAATATGGTATAATATATATTTTTTTAGTGTTTGACAAAGTTCTTTTTCAGTAATGTCTACTATCAACAAAAATGACAACAAAACAATTTAGAACGCGACTACACTTGAAGTGCGCGGGGCGTCGTAGTAGTGCAAGGGACGGAGTACGACTGGAGAGCCAATCGGCGCAACGCACGCCCGCCCTTCACCCTGTATCCCCCCAAGACATCTCATTTTTACTTCTGCGTAATAACGGTAGGCGCTAGAGTTTCGTGCCGCGACTTATAGTTCACCGATATTTCGGTAGTCTTTTCGATAGTTGCTATATAATTCATTTGTGGACCACAGAACTTTGTATGAATGCAATGTGATAATGTGATAATAATGCATTACGCACGCAGCCCTGTGAGGTTTGGTGGGTGTTAATAATTGTTAATGAAGATGTAACTCACACTAATGTATGGAGCCGAGGTATGGACACTAACTCCCTGAGAAGAAGAACTGTTACTCACAGAAATAATGGTTAAGATTCTGAGAAGAGAGTGCAGAGAAGACAAAAGAATTGGGAAATTAGAGAAGTGATAGCGAGGTAGCATGGGTTTTGCTGGCCCAGTCACCTGGAAAGTATGGGGTATGATCGCATGATGATACTTTGCTACGGCTACTTGTGTTAGACTGCATACTCATGGGAAGGCCGAGCGGATGGCCATCGTTAGAGTTGGAAAGAGCAATCAAATACTACTTGTGCCAGCTCCAGGAGGAAGGTTACAAAGCGTTGTGGTGGGTAAAGTTGTAAATTAGAGCGTATGATGGCTTGGAGGGTATGGCACTATCTGTGCACGACAGACAGAAGAGGTATTTTTTGTATGATATAGGCTGCCAACATCATTGCGCCATCAATTTAAGTGAGTATTGCAACAGAGGTCAACGACATAACTTACTTTAACTTTATAACTTTAACAATATAACTTTTTGCTAACAATTAATTGATTAAGGACACTCTTGCAATAAAGTGCCTTACAATAATTATTAAGCAATTGCAAACCAATCGTGACGATCCTGTGTCATTGAGTCCTTCATAGCCATCTTTATCCTGTTACTAATAAGAGCAATGTCACATAAGGAGTTCTTCAATATAAGTACATCACGTCGAGTCCACTTGGTGTTAAATCATGCGGTGATATCAAATCGATGTACCTGTCATGACATGTCAGATACAAGTTGTTAAGGACTCAAGATATTTTCCACATAATTGTCTCAGATTTATATTATATTATCTAGGCAATCTACTTTAAGTTAATCTTACCTAATCTTATTTGCCGAAATGTTAACGCGGACTCGGATTGAATTAAATATTAACTCATGGTCAGTACATAATTGACTTATTGTCCCCCTTTCTAAGCGTAGTGTTACATAAAATTATGGTCAAATTATGTTATGTTAACAAAAAAGTGGTCAATCGTATACAGAAAGCGCAAATACGCTATCGAATTATTTATTAAAGTAATTCATTTAAGTATCTCAGTTCTGTGACAAAACCATCGAACTTCACTAACGGGAAAGTACAAATATGTACCTTAACTATTGTCTGCGATATGCTTATGTAACAAGTAAACTTATGTGATTCTTCTCCTTTGTATTTAGGGGAGTGTGGGTAACAGTGGATCACGGGTCACAGTGGATTATTCGCTATAATTCTTAAATGTGATGCTTTACACACACAAGCAAACGCGTGGCTACTGCTCGTTGATACCCCCCTCTCATGCGCCGGTCGCCGCCTTGCTCGCCGAGCGGAATCACGTGCTGGCACACGCAGGCCAGTAGGTTAGTACGAAAGTATTTTTTTACGTAATTTAGAAATTTGTCGTATTCCCAACCCTTTAATAAATATAAATGATAGTTGTATGTTTTGAACTTGTTGTTTGTTAAATCCGTTGTGGGTAAAGTAATGTTGGCTTGGGCATACATAGTTATTTTTAGAATATTTTTTTTCTGTCGTAACGGCCTATGGGTCACAGTGAATAATCTTCATTTGGGTCACAGTGGACTGTTTAATAGTTGAGTAAGCATCAACAATGTTCGTATTAAAATGTTTGTTAATGATTACTGAAGAAGTAAATATGTTTATTTGAATAGAAAAGAGAGCTTTATGGAAATAAAAGTTGCTTATTTAAACAAAACTTTGATTAGTTTAAATCTCTTTCTACCAGTATAATTTGTAAGACTTTTGTTAATTTTTTTATAAGATTGTGATAGAAGACTGTCTTAGAATATGAATAAATAAATAATTATGTAGAAAAGTCATATTTTATTGAACTTTTTTTAATACATCCAGTGTACATCAAGCGATTCCCTGTCACCCATGAAAAGATCCAAAGTGACCCATCCACGGGTCACAGTGGATCATTTCCCATTTTTGTTTAAACTTGTTATAACTTATAAGTTTATGCCGTTTTAGCCAATAATTGCACTTGTTTTTGTAGATTAGGGACGTATCTTGTGGTTAATTATCATAGATTAATTACTTAGGCAAAAACTTGGGATTTGTGGAGCATTAAAAAAAAAGTGATCCACTGTTACCCACTCTCCCCTACGGTTAAAACAACATGAAACTATATACTTTTAAAACGAAATGATCTCTATTACAATGAATCTAATACAACGATAAGATGAAAGATAAGATGGGTCGAAACATCAATGTGTTTGATTTATTGTAAACTCTACATAGATAGATTCCGGCGCATAATTCATCATTGGAGACTTGGTAAAGATCTCTATTCGGTTTAAAAATAATTAGTTAGGTAAGTTAATAAATTCCAAAAAATGTTAACTATATAAAGGGTCGACCGTTCGTATAAAAACATCCGTCAGTTGAATCGTTTCTAACCAAATCAAGTATCAATGAATCGGATGTTAACCCGAATTGTAGCGAGTTAAGCTAAAGTGCATCACGCACGTGGCGCCGCGACTTAATTGAATGCCTCCGCCTCTCCCGTCTATCGGCACCGGAAACGCAACAAAAAGGTACAACAGAATCAAAACTATGGACTGATAAAATGACCTATGGTAGTGTAATCTGTTGAATGCACATCCCGACTTTTCTCATACATTGGCTATAAAGGCGCGGGTCGCACGCAGGGCGCGGGCGGGACGGGTGCGGGCGGTGGGGCGGGGCGGGTCGCGCGGCCTCTCGTCTCACGTTAGTACAGCGCTCAGCGAGTGTCGGACGCTCGGTTACGCAGTTGACGACCTTAGTATTCTTCGTTTATTTTCTTTTCTATTCGTTTAATTTGCCGCTCGGACCCCAGGACGTTTAAACATGAAATGTGTCGTCCGTGAGTGAGTTCGAGTGTTGCTATGTTTCACCTGTTTTTATTTTGACAGTGTCAATATCACGTGCGGAATCAAATTATTACCGGTTCCGGAGTTTTCAAGTGTTTATTATACATACAAGGCCTTCGATTACCACAGGTAGAGTCGGCTGATGGTCAAAAGGTGAGATAGTGTGTATTTGAGTGATAAATTCGTGAAGAATTCTCATGGGAATAACTGATAAAGTTTGCTGTGGTCCCGTGTTCACGAACGGAAAAGTTTGCGCATTCTAATAAGACTTAGCGAAAAGTAGTGAGAGAGAAGTGCGTGAGTCGTAAGTAAGTGAAGCCTAGACGTGCAACAACTTAAAAACATAACCTATTTCGAACTCGGCGCGTGTTGCACGGGCATGCGCAGTTCGGACCATAGAAATTATTAATAAGTTGCTCATAATTTTATAAACAAACAGTCTACGTAGTGGTTACATTGTGTTTGGTGCGTGGTTAAGTATAAACGCACGAGTGTTTGCCGGTTCCACGCCGACTGTCAACGGACCGCTCAAAAAATTTGGATTTTTGAATTGAGAAGGATAACGTTCACCTGTGGGATTTCGGTGAATTAACTGCGCGCGCACGGAACCTCTTTACAAGGTAAGTTAGGCAAACGTCAAGTTGGTACGCCTCTTTCTTGTATGCAAATATCTACCTTCATATTTGCGACATGCAGTGCGGAGTTTTAAAAACTTTTTTGTTTACTCAACTTTACAGTAAATTTTCACCAAGTGTTCAAATGTTTAGTTTCCACAAATTGTGCTCAAGCATAGCGCTCTAGAACGAATCGTTTACGTGAGAAAGGACGCACATACAGAGGCTTTACATACATAGGTTTTACATACATTTACTTACCTACCTATTATGTCTTTCTTCATGCATGTGTGCGTAGCTAGCAATCAACGACGGAATCTTAAAGAACTCATAGCAAAATGTAAGTAAAATGCATCGTTGCATTTTTGTCTTGCATGCTTTTTGTCATTTAGCATACTTTTAATCCCAAAAAATGCCGCAGCCGTTTTTTACGAGCCCGTGTGGTTTAATTCGGGTGTCTATATGGATGACGTCACTTAAGCAGCATACCAAACCAATCTTTTGTCCTGCTCTCACAAACAGATGAACCTGAGGGGAAAAAGCCGAGATAAATCTCGTTGATTTGTTTACCAAGGTTTTGTGTTTACACTTTTCTTTATTTGCCTTTTTTGGTTGGTGTGGTAATACGAACGTTTTAATGTTCGATTCTTTTAATTAAACATGCTAGGAATAAAGAAACGTTTGCTTTTACTTATCAGAGAGTTTCATAGCTCACATTTTACACGCTTGAGTTTAAGTAACATTTAAGAACCAATGTTGATGATTAAAGATTTGATTCCTTTTCGTGCTGGTACAGTATGAGTTTATATTGTACAAACCTTTTCGTTAGTTTCGGATAAAAGGGATGGAGCGATAGCTTTCAAGGACGAGAATATTTTGAATGAACTCATAATATCTAGTTGTCGTTAGTTTTATTTACCCATATTAAATTATTCATGACAATGATTGTACGAAACAAAAGTATAGGTAGGTGTATACTGCAGGATTGCTTAATTTAATCATGTGAATAAACGGAATGTTGAAAAAAAATATCTTGGAGGCGGAGTATCGGTCTGCTCTGCAGATAGGTAAAGGTGCAGATTCGATATTCACCCGTACAATCAATGTTTTTCAACTTTTCTTTTATTTAGTAAGAGTTTATTTTGGCGTTATAAACATCGAAATAATAAATAACCCGTGCTTTAAATTTTACTGACTGACCTACTAGAAGCGAAAAAAGTGAATTTATATGACTCAAACGGTTGCAAGCTTAACATATACTGCATACTGATAATCTCTACATTAGTTGAGTATTTGAATGGTGTAAGTATTATGCACATGTAAGTAGGTAGGTGGTTGCCTAGATACCTGCGTTAGACTAAACAAGCATTCGCTTGCATGTAAGGTGCCTTCTCGATTACGTCCGCCACTAGCTCCTCTCTTGATATAAGAAGTAACTAAAATAAAATTAATACATAAGTACAGTCAACATTAAAGTAACCTTTCTAAAACATCACATTTCTTCAACCAATTTTGAACATTAAGTCCAAAGAATAGAGTTTGTAAGTCATCCGAGTCTATGAATACTTACGACATCTGAGTACATGCTAAAAAACAGCCGGATGTGTATTAACGATATTGTTGTCATAATTCAATTTACTTTCCAAGCTTATTTTAACAGAATATTTACAAAAAGCCAAGCGATATTTAGCAGTATATTAGTATTTAACGAAAAAGTGTAATTTTGATTTTAAATACGTACGAAAAATATGCAAGGTCATCCTACATACATTGATTCTTAAATTACGTCAGTTGGTAGATGTAGCAAGCAGGTAACTGCTTATAAATAATTAAGTGTCTAGTCGAATATGGATGTCATGAAAGCAAGATTAGCATCTCGGTCCAACTATAGATTGTTCGAAAACTTATCGAGATGGTTCATTGGTTAACATGCGGCTGATATTTTAAGTTTTATCCGGGCTATCTGACACAAAGATAACGTTATGTAAATATGTGTATATAACAATAAGCCTACACTAAAGCTTTGTAGGGCTTGTGTTATGGATACTAGGGTTCATAGAAATATATAAAATTAATATATAAAAAATAAATGAATATATATGGGTATATATAAATACCCATGACTCAGATACAAATGCTCGTAGTCATCACATAAACGTTGACCGCTTCCGGGATAAGAACCTAGGACCGTCGATGTGACAGGCAGGATCGCTACCGTTTGCACGAAACAGTTGTTGTGTATCAATATAATTATTGAGGAGCAGTTTTAATTACTGGAATATTAAGAATAGATTAAAAGAGAAGCAAAATATTTTTAATACCTTGTTTGTTCCACTTTCATTGAAATTGTACGTATTTCAAAAGTTAAGCGACGCCTTTGAGATCAATGAATGAAAAACAATAGAACTTTTAGTCTCATCATCACGAGGAAACAACAAGGGAAACATGTTACGGTTTTGCTGCTAGTAAGTCATAAATTCATGGAGATAAAATATTTACATTTTTTTAAATACTGATTTCTTACCTTAAAAACCCCTTCCTAATCAGAGACCAACAATATTATTTTTGCTTAGGTTGTTTAACTGGTCTTATGTACGTTAAGTATGCACTTGAAGTGTCGCTTGAATCCTGAAAACAATATTTTATGTCGGTATAGTTTCTGACTCTATATAAAGAGTAAGTGTTTTTAATGCATGCAGTAGTATTGCTCTCACTTTTGGGACAATATAGCTAAATAGCAACTTGCCGCACTTGACTCTGTGGAGCGCAACTCTTCACACTAAAGGTTGACGAAAGGAGACGAATATTACTGAAGACTACGGAGATTATACGCTTTTATTGATCTCCAACCCGTCTGCCAAACGTGGATCTTATAGCAAAACTTCATTTTGGGGGATGCTTTTTTCCAGCACTGGACGTCTTTCAGCTCAGATGAAGCTGTTAAAAACCAAATTTCACAACTTACCCACCCCCGTAGAGCTGCCTGCTTGTCGGTCTTTTACAGATGCATACTTTGCAGAGTATGATGTTGAGCTGCATGAGCTTATCTTGTCCTCACCCTTTTAGGACCGGTTGTTTATGCATGCTAAGGGTTACCATCCCTTCCCGGTTAAATTCTGCAATAACGTATCATAAGCTTTTCTTCATATTGTATAAATATGACAATCACGGAGAATCGGCCTCTCTTTTTCTGGTGGGTATGTGGTAACTTAAAATTCCAAGATTTTTAAAGGTCGAGTAAATAGGCTACTTGCGGTCAAGCAAGCTCCTTCGTATGCTTCGTCGTAACGCTAGTGTTCAGAATATAGCTAAGAGCAAACTCGTCTTGTATAAAAACATATTAATACCCACTATCAACATAGTTTATATATTATTTAAAAGGGTAACACGAATTTCATTAAAGCGCTTTTAATGGCAAATGCAGAATTGACTATGCTATGGAATCAGCTGACCGATCTTTTTGAGTAATTTGACAATAATTTGACACAATGTAATTTCGTAATGAGATAGAATTAAAAATGTGTTGGAAAGTAGTGGAAATCAAATATCGATTTAATTCCTTTGTACGGGTATAGTCGACGTACCTCATGCCATTGTAATAGACATAATTTTAATTTTAATAGTGCAAAGTTTGATGTGCGTGTGTATACTATATTGTGAAGAGTATACATGTCTACTGTCAATCAATAGGGTCGAGTCAGTCGTATGTCATGTCTGTTGGTCTAGCTAGAAATTTATTAACAGTTCCCAAGATCCTTAATATTATATGTCAAATTTGAAAATTGTATAAATAAAGTTTGGAAATAAAAACATTTTAACTATTTCATTAAATTTACCGCAATTAAAGAAAAACGTCGTCATTTTTACACTTAAGTACACACTTGACTCTCAAGATCAGCGATGTGAAGTAAGACAATCAAAGGTTAATGATTTTTTATTTCGTTAAGCAAAAAAATCTGAATTATGGTCAACAAGTCAATAAGAATTAAAGAGATGTAGCGTTATTTGTGTATAGCAAGAAAGTTTGCAGGAATTCATGGGAGATCGTTTCGCGGACGTATAATTCGCGTCTTGGTTTCTTTCTCCGACTTTGTTCTCGAAGATAAAATGAGTCACACACTTTTCTATTGTTTAATGTAGAAGGTTTAATGTCTAGGAACGACTCGGTGTCTTACTCCGGTATTCGACTCCTGTCTCATCCCTAAGGCAAAGATCGTTGCGTCGACTGCTAACTCACGTCTTGGTCTCCTTTCCCGATTACATTCACGAACCTTGAACCTTACCTCTGCCTCCGGTTACAGTGTCCTGTCTCTGGCTTTGTAGCCGTTCTCCAACGAACACGAAGTTGCACGCATTTTGTTTTATTTATCACCTTTTAAAACTGACCATATTGCTTTGCTCTATAGAATGCTTTGGAAGCACTAAATAGGCACCACGAGAAACCAAGAGGTCGTATAAAGTTTTGCAGAGATCGTACAAGTTTATCATACGGCAGACGAACTATTAGACTATGCAGTAAGCTGCATAGCTATCAAAATGCTGCCGGCTGTTGACACTCATGGGAACAAGCTTGACACACTAACGGTCCTCATCGCCAATCAAAAAGAGTTATTTAATTGCATTGTTATATCTCTAAGGTGGTTGATACTGTGGCGCGTGTCAGGTGGGCGTTTCGTTTCATCGTCCTTCCATAGGTCAGATCGATTCACTTGCTCTGTTTTGAAATACCTGTCAAATATAAAATGATGGTGAAATATTTTTCGCGGCGAGAGTATTTTATTGATTTGATTTTAAATGTGATCTTACATACGATATTTATCATATGGCAGCAATTATATACTCAATATGAGAGACTTTTATCCTTAACAAAAAACAATTTGTCTGTAGGTAGTTAGAAGTGAATGGCCTTTATTAACATTGATCTAGGACTAGTAAATATTGTAGCAGGTATATGTTATATAGGACATAGTTATATAGGACATAGTTATACAAATCATTTGATACACAAATTAAACCTTTTACAGCCCTGTAAATGATTATAATGACGTTTTGTCGAGTGGCTCCCAAACTGGTTTCAAGGTAATGCCACTTCGAAGCCCCAGGTTCGTTACATCCCGACCGGGAAAATGAGCTTTTCTATATTGGCTAGTGTCTGGGTGTTTTGGTGCCGTCGTTGTTACATAAGTGCTTTAGCTTCTTAACTTGGGTTCGGAAGAATGATGTTGGCTAATATTTATTTAATGGTATAGAAATCTCATTGAATCAAGCAAACCCAATATTAAAGGAGACAAACAAAAATACTGAAAATTCCCTCTTAGCGATTTATTTCTAACTCTGAGATTTATTATTCCACTTTCTTGACGTTAAATTACTTATAACTTAGAAAACTTCAATGTACTTCAGAGTAGTTTGATTATACAGTCGACATTTCTAAGGTACTGACATTTTCTACTTTCCACCGGTCTGGTTACGTCTTCACCAAGTCCTTTGCGTAACTTTCTGATGTTTGGTAAAGTCCTACTTAAAACAAGTTTTCTGATTTACGTCGGAGATCTTCTTCGATACCGATCGTCTTCTGATGATGACATTCGGTTTCTAAAGTCTATATTTACCTAGGATTTTTAATACCTAAAATGAAAATGTTTGATTACCCATTCATTATAAGTTTCTTTATTTCAATTTGTTTGTTCAAAATAAGTTGGTATTCAACAATAATTTTTTTTTAAGAAATCCATACCGTAACTTGACTTGGCGATTAAGCCTAAACTAACATACCTACTATAAATACTACTCTAGACTACTTTATTTTCAATCGAATAACACGATATCAATCGCGAAGTTACGGTATCGCAAGAACCATAAATTTTAGGTAAAACTCTCGTTTGCTTCAGGAACTCTCGACTCTATTATCTTGATATCTCAGTAGCAAATGACACCCGTTCGGTGCGGATCGGCGTCTTTCTCGTAAAACAGTAAATATACATATTTATCAGAAATCATACTTTCTAAAACTAATATGATATTGATCTATGGAACGTAAAATTACCTAATTAATATAAATTCCCATTGAATATGACAACAAGTGACGGCGGAAAAGAAGTGTAACTAAAGTTATTATCTTAGATTTCAGCTTCTGAGCTAATACATTCTTACTTTCACATGTACATAACAGTAAATAAGTAATTATTTTTGGCTCAATTTTAGTTTATTACTAATTAGACATGTGTCGCTCTTTAAAGATCCAAGTCAGTGTTCCGAAACATAAATGTAATCGAATGATTCGGAACAGTTGCCGGGTGCTAAATGTACCATTTGGAACTCGATCCGATATGTAAATAATAAGTGTTCATACTTGTCTATAACATGAAAATCATAGTATATAAAATTGATTTTTTAATAAGCTAGCTACATATTTTTAATAAATATTACTAGTTGTCAGTACTAAGCTAAAGAAAAAACCGAAATCACCTTTTCTTATATCTATTTCAATTGCAAATTATAGTTTTGTAACGATGTTAATATTTAAAAAAAATCGCGTCTGATACAAATTTTGACGTGAAAGAAACTCTATGATAGGTACTTCCAGTCTGATGAAACGATGTTCCAAATAAAACATATCACTGATCCGGAACATTGTACTTCCAATCCGTTTACTGATACATTTTTTCCACGACTATTACTAATTGCTTGGTGGATTATCACACCAAAGAGGGCTCTCCACTGTTTTTTTTTCATATTGCAAGCATTGTCTACGTACGTATAATATATGTTGCTACAATATTATGTTTTTTTTTATTTCAGTAAACTTAAAACGTTATGTCCATTACATTGATAGTCTTATGTGGTAAAAAATATGGCACAATGAAAGTCACAAACAATAATTGTGTTGCAACGATTAAATCACAAGAATATAAACCAATCAAATCCAGATATTCTTACGTCAAAACGTTACCAAAAAGAGAAGTTAAATACGTATTATTGTATTTTTTATTTTAGCTTTTACTCTTAAATTTTCTCATGTCTCAAGTGAGATAAATCGAATTTTTTCTTGTAACAATATCTGTAGATATAAAAATCTATCAGTTAAAATTCGTGATTACATAGCTGTTTCTTCTATAAATATTGCGATTACGTAGCTCTTCTTCTATATCGATTGTTCGATACTTCTAAAAGCTTTACACTCGATTTTGGTCAGTTTATGAAACATTTGAAAAAATCAGGTAGATATGACAAGGTTTCAATTGAATGAGTACTCGCCTGGATAGCGAGGCACATAGTTCGAGTCCAGTCTGATAACTGATTTGTTTTGTAATCATTTCTTTAGATTTATAAATCCTAGTAGTTAATTTCAGGAACTTGTCTTATGTTTCCTAAATAAAACCTTCTTAGAGAAACAGATTTTAGCGACTGTTTAGTTAAATGTATAAACGAAACTAAATTAATTTTATTATTCTATTTGTGAGTTTTATAATAAAAAAGATGCTAAGCTATGATAATCATAAATTTATTATGATACACATGATTGTTCAGCTGAACCACGTTAATGACTTTAATGTGGTCTACAGAGATTTGATTATCACAGAGTTACCAAATAAGACGTTCGATTTCGACATGTACTGGTTTATTGAAGTAAGACCCAACACACATATTTTCTCGTTATTTCGATATTGGAACTTAAGAATTTATAGCCTAGTGTTTGGGCGAAATCCTTTGCGAATGAACAACGAATAGATTATACTGAGACGTGTCTACTTACTGAGAATGATTTAATGAGTACACTCGCATCCTAATAAAAATGATAACGTTTTATTTTTATATAAATTTATAGATAATTTTGCTAACGATCAAAAGACATATTTATGAATTGTCAACTTATTCTATTTGTAATTAATAATGGGAAAGAGTTAAAATAAAACATTGCATTTCACTTTTAACAACAACTCTACCATATAGACCGGTCATTCTAGACACCACTATCGTGTATTCTGTAAATACCATTCAACTTTCTGGTCGTAAAAAAAATCTTTTGCATAATCTAACGTTTGTTTCAGTTTGTTTAGTGTGGACAGTTTCGCAATCGTCTTACTTTACAGACACAAAGCTTACGCCAGTGTTGCATAGTATGTAATTCTGCATATTCTCTAAAGAAACAGTTACCGGTGCTGGAGTTAAAATTAATCTACTTTGGGTATGTAAATGTATTACTACTACTAGGGGTTAAACTATGTATCTATCTGCCTTGTATCTAACGACCACATCAGAACATTTGCAATAGTTAAATGCATCTTTATATATATAATTCTACTGTGAGTGTGTATGTCACTGAACTCCTCCTAAACGGCTGGACCGATTTGAATGAAATTTTTTGTGTGTGTTCAAGGGGGATCTGAGAATGGTTAGATTCACAAATCAGCCCGGCAGATGGCGCTGCAGACGGTATCTAGGTTATTTATCTATACTGCAAAAATAACAGGCAGGACAACGTCTGTCGGGTCCACTAGTCTTTATCTGAAATTATCTTAATAATTTCAAGTATCTTCAATCCTTCTACATATTTGATGGTGATCTCTTTAAATATCAAAGTTACTGTCAATAATTAACAATGCATTTTCGAGACTGGCCCCGACGTATATCAAATGAATCGTTCACCTTGGAAAGGCATTGCATCAATCGCCGACTATGTCGGTAATTATTTATCATCGTTTGAATCGAATCCATTGAATCTCAAGTTCCGTTTGCAACCGAGGCCAAATGTCATGGAAACATTAGCAAAGCTACGTATCCCTTAATTACGCATCGCAAACAAATGTTCATATAACTTCTACCTTATGAATTGCAAGCGATCCTCAAGTATCAAACTGCGAAACTTAAACTGTCAAAGTTTTAGACCGAGTATCGCATGCCTTTTATCCATAATGACCTCGTTTTTATTAACTTACTTTCGTTCGTGATTGTCCGCAAAATTTTCTAATCTTATACCTCAAAATGAGACCACTTCTGATGCTCCTAAAGAGCTCAAAATTTTATCACACGTAGATCATGGATGACAGTTCATTATTCAGTCATCACCAACATAAAGTTAATAGTAAGATAAGCCACAATAAATTAATTTAAATACCTATATAATCCTTGAAGAAATTCAATTAATCCCCGGATTAATCCTCGGATAAATTCACTTGGTGAATTCGTTTTCAGGCTTTTGCCTGAGATGTTTAGTATTTACAAATAACTAGTTAGAAAATGAGTGAATTAAAGTAGTTAAGCCTGAAAACCGCCCGCCCCACGTTTTAGTCATATTACATCATAGTACTTGAACATATATCTTTGACATTTTTATCATTCCGGGAAAAGAATTTTCCAACACAATTAGGGGAAAAAAAAAATTTGTTCTTTTTAGTCCGCTTATAAAAAAGTGGTTTTCAAGAATCTTTTTTTACTTCTATTTTTTTAAACATTTTTTGTGTGACATTACATTGAATGGTGTGGGTTCCAATTGTTAAAATTTACAATTTTATTAATAACTTTTAAACCACTGAATAAGTAAGATACTAATAAAGTTCCTAAACTTTGAATTTAATTACTGTACACACTTAACACAAACTTATTAACGAGGTATCAATTTTCTAATAACTGATATCATTTACTTGTCAATTCATTATTATTCACCTTTAAACCCTTAAGTAGATTTTAAAGTAGGGAGTTATAAATAGGCGTATCAGTGTTATCGCATCTCCTCAATGCCGAACAGCCTTGAAGGAAATACTTTTACATAAACTGCAACGAAATATTCTAAACATATTTAAAATAGTATTAATTCCATGAGCTAATTTTAAAATTATGGTTTATGTTACTGTTATCCGTTGATATATGAAATATTCTTTAAAAAAGGTACCTAATGGCGCGCGTAGGAAAATACAGTTAAGACCATCGTTTAGTAATAGACTGCCTGTTTTTAGTCTAGGCAGTTTAATATCATTAAAATATATAGTATAGATAATATGACGTGATTTAGATGAAGTCATATCATTGAAATGAGTCTTATGTTAACATAGTGTTAAAAATAGAAGTTTCTATTAGCTTAACAACCGGATCCGGGCGCGTCCCTCGGGTAGAGCGACGCAGCACGCAGACAGACAGATTTGTTGATGTCATCGATCGAAATGAAACTGCCAGATTTGTTTAATAATATGGGGATTATTAATGCGCTATAAAACTAAAATAATAAATATTAATAATATTATTTTACTATTATTTATTATTTTAGTATATACTTCCAAAATGGTGTTTTTTGTTTATCAGAACTGAGAAAGTTACACTTGTATCTCAAGTATTATTCAAGATTGAAACTAAACGCATTATTTAAATGTTACAAACATTGGAATAGAAATAATATTCAGATACATATATGCGTACACATATAGTTTATTGAAAAATGATCTTTTGTGTCAATTCTGTTCTGCATTAAAAAGTTCTAATAATTTAGAATGGCAAAAAATCTAACAAAAACTCGGGGCCAACGTTTGAGTCAAGTTAAAAAAAAGGTTTTTGTTAAAAACGCAACAGATTTGAGGCGCGTGCAGGTAAAAATTCGTGTCTTTATTGACATAAATGTTGATATGTATTTTATCCCTAGAAATTTCTTTCGCTTAACCTCTATCCGAATTATTTTTTTTATGTTAAAAACTTTCCTGATTATGTTTTTTTTTGTAAACAGCTAGTTAATTTATTTGTAACTTTTACATTATTTTAGAACCACAGAAAAGTACAACAGCTTTCATATTTCTGTCATAACTATGTTGAGATAGATTTATTGATTTTTCTTTATATTTATTTATTTTGTCTGCTTTGAATTACCAGAAGTGTTCACTATCCTTTTTTGTTCACTTATTTGACATTTAAATTCCTATCGTATAATTCTACAACAAAGTTTTCAAATAAACTTTTGTGGCAACACAAGTATTATATTATTATATCACTAATAATTCGGTTAGTAGCGTCATTGTGCGACGCTCAAGGTCTAAGTTCGATTCATATTTTTTTTCCAAACCAGTCAGTACTAAAATACTACAAATGGAACCAAATTGATAATACACCTTATTCTCTGGTGAGAGGGTATAAAATCATCCTTGCTGAGTTCAAGACAAGCTTATAAATAGAATTTAAGAGATAAAGAGAGTTTTTGAGGAGTGGGTTGCGTTGAATCCGCATTTATTTACAGTCCTTATTTTGTTAGGATGTGTGTCTGTTTGCCTTGACCCACCTTGAGCTCAGCTGAATGGTGATTTATATATAGGTTTTAGGTTATACGAACATCAATGGGATGTTGTCCGTAGAAACTGATATAAAATGTACAGCATTGCTGTGTACGTATTTAATATATTGAATTGCCATTTAAAAGAATCGACTGATTTATTTTCCAAACTTTGATAGCATCATGGTATTTAATCTTATTTTAACAGTAAAATATTTTACTTTTACAGATTCGATAGACACAAGATAAAAATACTATTTCAATCCTAAAATAACTTAAAAAAGAACATAATACTTTATAAATACGGATGTTCACATATATGTATATTCAAATTATGTAAGTTACGCAAGCTCCTAGCTAAGATGAGATGACAGTTTATTTGTCTCCGATACAATTTAATTACACCTAACCTAGCTACACTGGATGCATGACTAATTACACTATCTTTACTATACTCGGCCTTTTTGTGCATACAGTGAGTAACGAAATTTCCGTCCTTCAGCGTGTTTATAGTAAAGCCGGTTTGGTGCAATAACGAAGTTTCGCCATACTGAGTTCATAACGGAACCGATAATTTTTCGATTATGGTGTTATATGTAGCGTCTACTAGATTATTTATGAAGCGACATGTACTTAGCAGCCTTCGCTTGTCAGCGACAGCAGTAATTAATTACGGTTCGCCCTCACCCCGCTACCGCCGGTACTACTCGATTGAAGTTAACTAAGCGTAGTTTACTCAGAGTCTAGTGTTTTGACGTCCGATGGAATCCTTTGAACTTCATTACACTTTTAATAACGGTAAAGAACTAAATTGGTGTGGTTGTACCAAGATGGGTGCCAATTTTAGTATTTTATTTTCGTTCAAATTTGTGCTCGTCTTACAGTATCTTGGCGAGCGCCCCAGATGCAAATATGTAGTTGAAGTCTTTGTGCCAGGCGAGGATGAAGTTGGAAAAGTGTGCGACTGAATTCTGCAGCCTAAAGAAGATACGCGCCTCAAGCGAATTGTACGTAATGCGCCCGATAATATGTTCAGATCGTATTTATTCGTTGAGCATCGGCTCTGGAACAAGCTTTTATAGTGCACCCGAAATAATTCTTTAAACCAGATTTTGGCTATTAAAATGGATACACTGCACAGTAGAAAAAAAATAAGACATCATTAAAACTTCATCAATTACATCTTCTTATTAAAAGGCAAACTAAAAAAAGATCTAAACTATTTAGTAAATGCTTTTTCTCCACTTCGACTTCAGTAGGTATTCGATTAAATAGAATGCCATGCGGGGCACTTAAGCCCGCATTGATATTGCCGAGTGTGTGCTGCCCATAAATCGTTCACATTTGAATGGAGCAATGCTCCATTGAAAGAAGTGTTTGAGACCTTACGTACGACTCAACTAGTTAGAAAATATCGTCTATTAAAATCTAGAACGTCGTATCGATTTCCTTTACTGGTGCAGATTTAGCGAGGGCTTAGGAAGCTTAAAATAATCTGGAGCGACAAGTGATTCAATAATGCCTCGATAAGCCATTTGTAAATAAAATGACAAAGCGATGCTTTAAAACTGCCCAATTTATTTATGTAATTAATATTACCTACCTTCGTTATATAACTTGGGTTAAGATTAGGGATTTGTTGAATGAATACGTAGCAGTTGAAGTTTGCGATTGTTTAGATAGGATCATCGGATGAATGGGACGAACGTTATCTCTATTACCAAGCTCTTAAATATAATCCTGTGAGTATACTTTAATAGAGCCAGAATCAGTTAGTATCACTGATTTAGAAAGTTGAATACTGTTTTGATAAATATTCAAGTCTTACCGTAATATCCAGAAAAAAAAACTTAACACAAGCGCTTAATAAACATACAAGAGTTTAAAAATGTTTAGTCCATTTCTTTCCACTTTTCTCTATATAACTAAATAGACAAACTGTTTTTTGCTTTTTCTATGAATAATATGGTTAATTTATCGAGTCAATTCTCGTTAAATAAATAATATTTTTATCGTAAAGGATTCCAGGATTTCTTTTTAAGATTTCTAAGAACATATTATATGTGACTTGGTATCAATCTCTAAATGTATGGCTATTCACAGAGTTCAGGCTAAAACACTGATAGAGTCACTCACTCATAGACTTAATACACTATCAAAGTTATACATCAAAATGTGGTTAACAGAACAAACCAACAAAACTCAGAGTATAATGCAAATGAATTTTCAAAAAGTTGTTAGACTTGTCTCAGGGCAGGGGACCTGCCCGAAAATGAGAGATCTCCCGAACAGATTTTTCTTGCGATGATTTGACATTTTGCACTAGCTTAATAATAATAATAGTACTTACATTCACACATATTAATAATATCAATCACATCGATATACATATTTCATGAAAATTTATTACTTGCCTGCCGTTTTGTTTTTGTCTTTTTATATTGCTCTAACTTTATTTTGTTTTTATTTAATAATAGATTATGCGCACTTTTGCCACTTTCATAAATAGATTGATACCAAGCTGTGGAAATTTCTAGCAATGGAAACTGTTATGCTTATGTGCCAACGCATACTAAAATTTGGTAATTACTTTATTTAAAAAAGCTGTTGTTTCCTGATTAAAAAACAATACTCTATTCTTAAGCATCTAAGTGGTGTAAGGCTTGTGTTATGTACATAAATCAGTATAATCAATTAGAATTCTACTAAGTAGTAACGATCTAAATCTGGTTGTCACATTTGACATAAGAGGGATCTTGCATATTTTGAAATTTATGTCTCAGTCAACATGTCCGAAAATTTATGACTCAAACCCATGTAACTTTCTTAATGTTAGGATAACTGTTTTTAAAGCTGATTGCAAGGGAATGGCTTTTAGTGCAGCTTTACGCTAACAATAACATTTTACACTTTAAATTTACCCAATTCTTTATAAGGTATTGTAGATTTTAAGAAAATAGTTTCCGTATTGTTCGTGTTATATCTTTTTTGACGTATTTTAGTTACAAATAGTGACCAGTGTGACATCTTTTTTTAAATTTAACTAAACACACTTCTTAGTTCATAGTCCTATCAAATTGAATAAAGTATTTGGAATCTCAGATCGTCAGGTTCATCTAATGAGGTGTAAATGTAATGCGGTCAAAGTTATAATTGGGGGAATAAGTAGCGATCACGGGTTCACGCCCGGCTCGCCCTCTACCGAGGCTGACGTAAATTAGTTAGTAACTACTAAACTGATACTTGGACTCACGTCTACTTTGAGTTTAACACTATATTGGACTCGCCGGATCAATCATTTAAGATCGTATTATAACTTATGCAACGTGATCTCGAAGGTTAGAAAGATTTGGCAGAGGCAAATTATTACTGTTGATATTACATAATATAACTAAAATAATGTTAACAGGAGACTAAAAAAAATCTACTCAGTACTTTAGTTGGTGAATTGATCAACCAAATTTGAGTACGCTGTCAGTAGTTTCATTATATATGAAATATATATACATTTATCCTGACATAGGTTCATATACCCTGTCATATTTTATTGCTTATTTTAAATAACAGAAGCGATGAAACACATTATTCTGTAGAAAAGGAGTCCGAGAATCATAAAGCGTATCGGTTAATGTCCGAAAATTACTGCTTCCACGTGACAGATTGCTGCGACCTTCGGTGACTGTAGAGAACTCTACATTATGTCTATAAGAACAAATTAGAATTCCAAGTTTGATGTCTTTTGCCAGATTTAGTCGGTCTGAGAATGACGAAATTCTCTTGCAAAGCTCTCTTAGAATTTGCTATCATTCAGTATGTAATGCCAAACTTTTTGTAACAATGTAGAAAATTCGCCTCAGGTGGCCTTGAATTTGCGTCTTCTGTCATATCGGACCAGTTAAGCCAAATCTAGGCGATTTTGCATTTTATTATTCTCTTTATAACTAAAATTTAGAGTCATTTAATTCTATGAGCAAAATATTAAAAAAAGGTATACAGTTCACCTTTTATGTTTCCATTTAAAATAACAGTAAAAATTTCACAGATCCGCTGTAGTGACGTAGTTTATCGGTAGTTTGTCATGCTTTGACAGAGAAGTGATATGTTTTTGTGTTGGATACATTCACTAAGGAGGGTTAAGCATAGAAAGCCGACAAAAAGCAGGTTCATGCACTACCTTAATTGCTTTTATTTAATACTTTTTAAATTGTTTTTAAAATGGAAACACAACATTGTATCAAAAAATATCATGAATGCTATAAAATACTTGAGTGGCCTAAATCAACATGAAAAACTGGCAAGCCTCTATGGACGAAGACGTCTCCTGTAAAAACAGATTGTAACGTCCTAAAATAAAATTAGAATTAATTTTGTTCCGGGAATCAAATATCATTCGTTGATAACCAGTGCCAGCCGCAAGAATATAGTTAGAAAAAAGTTTGGATACTTTCCAACAATCGATTACATTTACTCCACCGTTAACAGGAAATGATCATATATCTACATTAGATAGTTTATTTAAAAACTAGACTAAATAATTTATTTCGTTTCCATTCTCAACACCGTGGACTGCATCTTCGTGCATTAGAATAAGTTTATGAAAAGCTTGCTCGGATCGTAAATTTATTTAAACACTTCTCTGTAAAAATATTGCACACTTTTTACTCTTATCAAAGATAGCACATCAGTATTATTTATATTATTACATATCAATATCTGAAAGGCAGCTGTCAAAATGTCAAACAAAATATCCCGCATGAGTTTTATCAAGTTATCGATACCAATACTGTATTATATGTACTATCAATATCTTCAAACATAAATTGCGATACTTCTTTGAAATAAATATTTTATCTTTTTCTGAAGGACTTTTAGTCAAGAGTACGCTCCAAAATACGGTAAAAGTTTACGGTTTTATTATACGATAACTTTTGTATCTATTTATATAATTTTATCTCTCTATATTGAAACCAAGTAGAGATCGTAACGAAGAAGTTGTTATGCATTTCTATTAAATAAAGTGAGATTGGTGGCAATATTGTATATTTAATATTGTTTTAATAAAATACGTCCCATTTTCAGGGATACCTATATATTGGCTTGCCTGGTACTACTTAACAATTTTTGCATAACAGTCATTTAATTAGAAATACGACACGTAAATATAAAAAGTTTAAGGAATGAGCCGTAATTTTAATAGAGTTTGAACTTTGAAATTTTTATCTTTCTTTATCGCTTTTAACTCAGGTGACTTTTAAAAAGCCGAAGTATTATGATAGATATAAAGTGTCTACTATCCAGTGTACGTTGACATTATTGATGTTTCGTTTCATGCCACATTAAAACCAATTCGCCTTGTAAACTATAATACAATCATGGTATTCGTTTTTCAATTTTAGTTTTATTGAAGCTTTTCGGTTTAAGTGTGCATTGTAATTCATATAAAATAAATAACATAACACAACGCGTTCCTAAGTGCTGAACTATTCTAACCAACAATAGCTAACCTTGTTAATGAACGTTTTCATGATCGAAATGTAGACGAGGTCATGGGACCGGCACGATTCATTGCATTAGTTCGAAAGGGTAATTTATTAGTAAAGGACTAAACTTGAGATTAGTATGAAAATGAAATACGGTGTTTCCGTGAAATATGCAACATTATGGAAGACAAATGGGCGCAAATCGTTTTTCTGCAAGATTGTTGACATACAAAATGAAACTACCCATTGTTCAAATTCCATAACAATATTACCTCCTTTCTATTGTTGTTTGTGCTTGTTTATTGTTTGTTTGACACCACTGATGCTACTTTCTCAGATGGACAGAGATTTTAAAACGATGATTTCATTTTGCGTGTTCGAACTTGCGTCATCTTGGGAGCGTGAGTGGCCATGGTTAATAGGCTACAAGTTGAATTGAAGGTAATCATCTTTTAATAGTTTTATACTGTGATAAAAATAAAATCTTCACATTCAGTATATTCTCTGTTCTTTGTTTTAAAATATAAATAGTGAAAAGTACTCTCAATCTATTTTGAACATGCACGGCTAACTTTTGTGGGGAATTTGTCCTGGAATGTTACGCTAAAATTCCCGGAGCAGGAAACCGTCCCTCTCCCACAGGGAACTAAGACGTTAAATCCTGGTTACGAGCACCTATTGAGCCTTCGTTCACTTTGTTAATGGATACAAATTGTCGAATAAATTGTTACAACAAATAAACACGAATGGCCTCAAAACATTGGTTCCTAGAACACTTGTGCCCTTTACGCTTATTATATAGATAATGTTCTCATTTACGTTAATGCTAACAAAATTATTTTTTTTGAATACATGTTTTAATTTATTCTTAAGATTATACACACACATACACGCACACACACGTTGTTGGTAAGTTATGATAACTGTACATTTGACAATATAACCAAAGTTTTTCATAAGTTACAATTGTAGTGCTGTAGCGCAAATTTTTGTAACTAAAATAATTTTGGTGGTACAAAACAGATGTATAAATAAAAAAAACCTTTTGAAGTCGATGCCAAATGCGGCGTACAATTAATAGCCAATCGAATCGTTCTTGGATTGGCACTGATTCCTATATTTTTTTCTCAATAGAAACTTAATTTTTGCGAAATACTTTCAGTTAGAAGTTAGTCTTAATCCTTTGGACAAACTATTTATCACCTCTCCACTAAAGTAGAATTATGTGTTTGTGAATACTTACAAGTATCAGCTAATAATTGGCTTACGTTCATTTAACAAATACGATGCGGCGGGGTGAACTCATTACATTGTGAAATTAGTTAACGGGCCTAACTGTTCAAATAACATGACATCACTGTTTCTAAATTTAGCCACCTCTTAAGATGCAATACGGGTTCTGCTATAACTTTCATCGTGTTTTTTAAGTGCCATCGTGGGAAGGTGTCCTATTTAATTGTCCCATACTTCTGAAATATAAGAGTAATCCTAATAAACTGCAAGAGCCACTTTATGTTTAAACCCGGATTCAAGAGGGGAAACAAAAAAGTTTTACATAAAAGTCGTTCTGTTTCCAGAAGAACTTGATGTTCTGGAGGTTAATAGCTGTAATCAGATATGCAAAAACTTTTCCTAATAAAGATCAGTTGTGATATTCTTGAAGCTCTACAATGAATGAAACTACGAATGTTTGTTAACTTTTAAATGACAAGTATAACCATAATTATTTTCAGGTATTTGGTTCATTGAATAAAGAATGTGGTTGCAACGAATAAATTGTAAAATAGTGCAAGTAGCTTCATGCATATTATCATGAATCGATTTTCTTCGGTAACAATATTGTTTTTATGTCGTTACGTCGTCACAGGTAACGAGTTTCTTGCGAGTTTATTGTTAGGTAGGCGATTTCCTAAACGGATATTTGGTAAATAATTGGAATATTTACATCTCCAATCTTAATAATTGCGTCTGTATTATTAAGTTCTTTTAGATTATTTGATTCAAATAAGCTCAATCAATTTTGTTACAAGCAACAAATATGTAGCATACAAAATTTGATGTTTGACATTAAACATTTTTAAATGAATTAAGGTTATGAGAGTGCGTTACGCGCGACTTTGTACGTGTAAAGTAACAGCTCACTTTCATGCTTTTTTCAAGAATAGAGATTGCGTCCAGCTGAAGAACTGGTGCTTTGCTATTTATTATACCTAAAACTGTTAACTTTAATCATTCGTCGTTTATGCAAGATTATTTAATTTTTTTTTTCATTATTTTCTTTGCCGTTATTAGTCATGCATCAACATCGCTACCGCCTACGGTATAAAATATAATGAAGTGTAATTAATTGTTTGGTTCTTACCATAGACCTTTGCATGAGTTTGCAACAAAGAACTTAATCTATTAAATTTAAACTTAAATTCTGTATCTTCATCAGAACTATGGGTGTGATAATCCTTTTTGTGTGATAATGATGCGACTCGGTACGCGGTCTGATACATTCACTGACTCTGAATGCCGATGCAGGTATTGTTTACTGGACTATGCTAGTGAGTTAATTGTTCAAAGATGGTATGTCACAGGTTTATGCTATTTTACAGGCATTGCGAATATATTTGATGTCACACTGCACTCTTCAGTTTGTATAAAAAAAATAAGTTGTATGTTAAACTGATCGGCATAACGAATGTTCGGCATGATTTTTGTTAAATGTATCTTTGTATAAATGTTTGAAGTGAGGTAGCGAGAAAGGAGGTCAAGCCTCAAGAGGCTTACAACATTATGTAGGAGCCTTAATCTTCTTTACTAATTAAATTAGGAACGACAACAAGCCAACAACAGAATATTTGGTGATATGACTATTTACAGGTTTTAACTTATTTTGTCCTCTGAACGTATTTAGTCTTGTTTTGATAATATTGATGATCTTTTATGATCTAACAGAAAATAAACCTTTTCGCAGTCCATTGTTGATAATTAATTAAAAGATAATATCATACACCTTATGTTAAAAAGGTTTTCAAAATGGAATGGTAAAGTAGTTTCAATATCCTTTATCAGAAGAATGGTAAGAGCGTTCAAGTATCACAACTAATTTGTTGCATTTAAATATGATTGGTTTACAAAGATCACACAAAGTTACAAAGCCATAGTGGTTTTAAATACACATTTATTAATGGGGAACAACTATAGCTTAGAGCACCATAGGGAGAATAGGCCATAGCCATCTTTGACAACGGTTTTTAACAACCGTGAGATGCAACTGTAGCGGTCCTTTTTTTCTCACCGACCGACGGTCCACTATATATCATATATCTATGTATTATAAATCTATGTTAACCTACTAGAGTAGGGTAGAGTCCATAACACAAACAAGCCCCACTTTAAATATACATTAGATTTAGTCAGTAAAATTAATGTACTAAATTAAAGCTATTAAACCGTAATTGGTGATTTTTTTTATTAAAAAAAAATAATTTAGCTTGGTGGGTGCTAACTGCACTCCACTGTGCAAGGTGCACGGCGGAGCTCGAGATAGTTAAACTTTTGGTCACCCATTCAATGTCCGGCTCTTGTAAAAGTTGCTCAACTTTTGCACTCATTGTCAGAACGCGATAATCAAGCTGCTCTAAGTAAGGAGCATTCATTATCCCTAATTTGTTTCATTTTGGCGCTATTGAGCGCTCTCTTTGTATTAAAATCATGAAAATGCTAAAATCAAGGTTTTACAAGTTCTTAAGCAAAAAGTCCTATCGTTTTTGATTTCTAAAAATATATATTAAATTAGTTTGCAATCGTCTAATGTAACCATATCTAATTAAAGATATTTTTGGGTGCTTTATTATGGAGTAAAGTTTAAAAGCTACTTGGAGCATGACCACCAATATACGAGGGTGCATATATAATGTTTTTCTAAACTATCAATTGCATTTAAGTGGTTTTTTCTTTCGAAAATGAATAAATCGGCTGCTATGCGGATCCTTTTCTTTCGCAAAATATTTTTATCCCCAATTTATTTTGGCATATAATCTAAAGGCATAATTGATATACATGATTAGGTTATAGAACTTTTTATCCACCACCATCCAGCAGTTATATCAAATTGTGCCTTTAAAAATGATGCCAAGCAACATTCTGACAAGTACCTAAATTTAAATAAAGGGAACCGCTCCCATGATACAGCTTATTGACAGAGGATAAGGCACCATGAAAAAAATATGAAGATAGCAGTGTAAGCGGATGATTTATAGGGTGAGTAAATTAGCAATGACTAGTTATAACTAACAACAAAACTTAAGTTCTTAAGCTCGTGCTCAAATTCCCTTCTGACAAATCTGACCTCGCCTTTTCTTCTCCGTCCATGATGTCCGCCTGTGGAATTCGCTGCCAGCAGAGATTAAATTGTTGCACGATTTATCTGTTCAAAAAACGTGTGAAAAACTCTTTTTATCCCCTTATCCATAATACGGTCCAGCTATTATATTTCCACTTATAACCCTCTATTATGTATACTATTGGAGTAATGTAGGTATAGGTTTGTAAGTATGAATGTTATCTTTATTATGTTAAGTATGTATGTATTTATTTGAATACTCTAGAAGTGCACCTGGAAGAAATCGGAAGAAGTGTCGATCTTAAATAAGCTGTGCTCTTGTACAATTATTTTGTTTCATAAATAACCTTTATGATGTTCTTGTGTGTACAAATAAATAAATAATTGAAAGAAATTTTGTCGAAATATGCATGCAAATATTATATTCAGCTTCTCAAAAGAGAATTAATATTTAAGCACTTCATTAGATACTAAAAGCTACATTTTCAGGTGGTGTTAAAGATTTTAATTGCGTTATTAAAGGGGTCTTTTCTGTTATTTATTAAGTATTGTAATTTATTGCATAGTCTTTGTCGAGAGAGTTATATTATAGTTGTTTTAGGCGGTTAACACACTGCACCGCGCCCCGTCGCGTAGCGCGTGGCCGCAGATTTTATTATTGTATGCAAGAATCTCAATTAATATAGAAAACACGCCTATGACAACACACTGCCGACGCGGGAACGCGCGGGTAGGCGCCCCGCGCAGATTCTGCGCGGGAGCGTGGGGCGTGAAGAAGTAGGGTCAACTTGTATTGAAAATTTGCGCGGGGAAGCAGATTACACCGCTAAGTTAGGCAGATCTGCGCCTCCGCGCGGGGGCGCGTTTTCTGTCGCTACGCGCACCGCGGCGGGACGCATCTCTAGTGTGTGAACCGCCTTAGAATTTAGAAAGGTAAACATATATACATACCTACTTGATTAATGAAGGCATACGGCAGATAATGCCATTAGTTGATCTGTATTTTTCGGTGTCTGTAATGAAATCATGCAAGTTAAATTTGACCCACTTGTCGAATTCTGATAGAACTGAAATTTTGCATGTATGTCCCGTAACAATGCAATATTATGGTAACATGGAACTGATCCGATGCTGGAGCTGAAAGGTGGCCATAGGAACTCTGCAATAAAACGACACAATCCTTTCGAGTTTGGGCTTGTTTGATTGGTATTGACGAATACTTTGATCTTATATGGTAAACAGGGTCTGAAGCTAGAGCTGGAAGGTGGCTATAGGAACTATACAATAAAATGGCACAACCTCATCGAGTTTGGGCTCCTTTGATTCGTCTTGATGAGTACTTTGGTCCTAGATAATATCCGTACGCCACCCCATCAAAATTTGGGAAAATAGGTTCGTTCCATTTGCTATGATTAGTTTTTACTGTTTAGTTCATTCTATTAAAAATTAATAATAAAAGCTTGTTTTTACATATTTTTTTATATTTATTCTTGTTGTGTACTACACATGACATTATGATATTCTAATTGCAGCTGTGACACAACTAACACAAATGCCTGTCTGTCGATCTTCTACACACTGAACTTTGGAGAGTGTGCTCAAGAGCTGCATTTGCTCATACTGCCATCTCCTTTTCCATCGGACTTCCAGACGCACTGCAACCCTTTCTTGGTTGCTATTCCTACCTATCGCACCAAGCGCTTTTCAACATCCTTAATAATGCGCACAGCAAAGACATGGAACTCCCTCTCTGTCTGTATTTGTGAGAACTTATAACCCGTCCATTTTCAAAGCCAGGGTGAATAGGTACCTTCTGGGTTAGCTCGTTCCATCGTGGATTCTGTCTTGGCCCCCGGGCTTGATTGGGATTGAGCTTACCCATCCTAAATAAAAAATAAATTGCCTTGATCTTAATAACCCAAAACAATATCTACTAACTTTTAGACATACAACTTTGCATGGTCATTACATTTACAATTTACGTACAGAGACGGTCTGTATTTGTTAACCTTTCTTGATTTTATTAAATATCCAATTCCAATAATACAATATATATAGAAATTACTTTCGTATGTCTTAAATTGCATTTGAATTGTGGTAATTTACATTTTTAAATTATTCATTTGACATCGATGTAATTTATTTCATCAGAAACGATTCTCTTCCATTGATACCCGTGACAAAATCGTAAAGAGGTTTTGTTAGATACTCTATTATTTTTTACTCTTTTCCATTTATATCTTTTGTCTATGTCACTTTTAAAATATAAAACTCATAAAGAAGTCGTATTTTATTTGCGTGGCGAATTATAATGAGAAGATTTATCTGCTAACTAAAAACATTTGGGAACGATACGAAGAGCCTTACGCTACAGCACTTACTTTGTTGGCTTTTTCCATGGATTATGTATATATTTTAAAACGGGCCCATTTTGCACCATTTTCAAACTTATGTGTGGTACAGTTTTTCCAAAGTAACGTCAACATTGTCAACACTCGTGTGGCCAATAAATAGACTTTAGTTCATCGGCCTTTATGAAGTAATTTTATTACACAAATCGTACAAAACAATACAAAAAGTTGTTCAAAGTTAATTGACGTTCATTGTCGGAATCCTAAAGTTTTTCATGGAACTCTGTATTTATTGATTATTTAACATCGTTCTAACTTATGTTTAATTAAGGCATTCCTATTCACTCTTTCTCTCTCGGCATCTTATTGCTCACAGCATTGTTTTGTGCGTGGATTTAATTAAATAAATCATAGGCCTCAAACTTAATGAATTAATTAATACTCAGGATGCCATGGTTTAGATTTTGCTTTCAAACCATCATGAACCATCGTATGCAAATTGTGAAAATTTGTAGTCAATCAAAAATTCTTTTCGTTACAAAAATAGGTACTTCTTTGTTTAAGAAAACTCACAACTTTAAAAACATTATATACTTTCTTATAATAGGCGATTATAACATTTTCCTTTAATTTATCGAAATGAATCAAACCTGTTCCTTGATTGATAAATAGGTATTAAATATTGGTTGTGCTTCTCTACTCTGTTGGTGACCACATGGCGTTATGCGTATAGTGTCCGATAATGTAGAAACAGAAGTAGAGCGAACCCATCAAACTAAAAGAGTGTCGTAAAAGGCGACACGATTTATGACACTGAAGGGTATTCATAATACACTCCACATAGAACACAAAATGAGCTGCAGCTTTTTCCAAATTATAGTACCCAGAGGACATCTTCAGCTGAGGTGATGATAAAGTTGTAACATAAAACACTAATGACTTTTAATGTAAAAAGGGTTAAATACAAAAGTATTTAGTTTTAGCTGACGAATTGGTTCTAGCGATTGCACACAGACCTGTCTGGGGGGATGCCCTGTATGTGTAGGTATGTGTTTGAGATTGGTCTTCAGGTCACTCGCTGGGGGCTCCTAAAGGTAAATGCCACAACAGACCCCGGTGGATCACAGGCACATCTCTGAGGTTTTAGGTTCTGAGTATACCTTTGCCTAGATATCTCTGCCGCCGACCAGCGGTAGGATGAATCCGTGAAATATTTCCTCTGTGTTAAATAAATTAAATGTTATTTTCCGTACACATCTTGTGTAGGAAATAATTAATAAATAAAAAAACGACTTTAAAACAAATGCTTATGTGCAATATAAACATATAAAATATCTCCACATTAGGCTCCACCACAATGGATTGTCAATTTGTTATTATTATTTGTTGTGTTTGTTAGGGCTTGTTGCCACTAGATCTGTATGATATCGGGCATAAGGAATTCATTATGTGCTATTAAATAGGGGTGTAAAGGCGTCCCAGCGCGATCCAGTACGTTATTGTGTAGAGTGTGAATAGTAAATGCTTCGATAGATAGTACTGGGTCGGCCACAGCAGCCGCAGCATCCTTTATGACGCCTGATCGATATTGCACCGCAACCTGCTGAGTGTTTACATCTTCAACTTTTTAATAAAGATATGAAATGGAAAAAAGGGAATAAATGGAATTTGTTTCAATCATTATAAAAGCATTAAAATGCGATAACATTTATTATATTTTTATAATCATATTTTGTTGTCAGTCGGTTCCAGCGTAACAGAGTTTAGTGCACGTGACATGTAATTTGTTTGTCATGTATTCGCAAATTTCTTAGGTCAAGGACGACAGATGTTTTACATCTATGTAATTGATCCATTTCTTGATGGGTTTGATCCACATTTTAACAGTTTTATCATTGGTAAAAAAGTCTATAAATCAATTGTCTGTTGCGATATGTTGTTTTAAAATATAATCGGAGAAATTATTACAGACAGTTTTTACTCCAGCAGAATAAGTCTAAACGAATAATAGGAGACAAAAAGTAGTGCGTATTGGTGGGAATATGCGTTAAATATAAAACTTGACCTCATTGAACCACCATGAATCTTAGATCTCGGATACTGCTGAATGTGCGATTATAGAGCAAAAATTTATAAGTAGCTCTGGATTTGTGCAAATTTCCGACATAATATAATCGAGAATACCTAAACAAACATATAAGTTTGACAAAAATATTTTCGGTTCATCTTGATATTCTTTACCATAAAATATTTTAAGATAGCATATATCTGCGTTTTTAACAATACTTAATTAAAGAGAAAAAGTCCATGCCATAACTTTGTCGTCAAACGAAACAAAAATGCGAGAAATGAAATATACCGCAAATATATCAATAATAATTTTTATTTATATATTTATTAAAAACTTTGCTTTAAAATTCTTAAAAAAAAACTAAAACACATGTTATATACCGGTTACCCAGTAAACCACAACTAATCTACTTTAATACGAGGCTTAAAGCTACAAAACAGTTATTTCAGTAGCCGCTCTAATTTCTATTTTGGGTTAAATAAATTTTCAATTTTTTTGTTCTACATAGTGTCAAAGTTATGAGATAGTCACTTAAGGTTAAAGATAATTTATTCTCATTCAAGACATGACAGTCATTTAAACGCAAACACATATTCATAACAAAAAAATAGTTCACACAATCGTTCGAACGTAATAGGACAATAGGCAAAGTAGGCACTCATTCGGCACAGTACAATCACATAGTTTGTTACGTCTACCTCGTTCATCGCAATATTTTGTACACATTTTTTATAGATTTGCAAGCACATATGATTTAAGCTTCGATTTAAATGCGCAAAACGAATCCACATTTATTATTATTATTTATTTATAAGTTTTGTTAAAGCGTTGAGCGTCTTTAAAATGTGTTCTTTCCATGATTTGTTCGGGTATGGGGTGGTATAAAAAGACTTACGCGGCCGTGGCGTGTGCTACGTTTAGTATAGTATAGATAGAATGGCAATAGCATATCAATATTTTCTTAATAAAGTATACTTGTGATAAATAAAAAGTTGTTTTATATTCATTAACTTAGTTTCATTGTATAATTTTTTGATTAGTGTTAAGTTATGATATTTCAAAAGTATATCTTAACTGTGTTTTGTGCCGTTAGGATAGTTTAAATACAGACAATCCACAATTCCACAAAAAATAAAAAATATAAAATTAAATCATGTTTAAAGTTTAGGTGGTCGCAACGGCGGGTCTCGTTTTGCTCCGCTGTTCGGCACTACTCTCCTGGCGTCCGGTGTCTAGAGATGGGGTGGCCGGTTCGAGTGATTTTGAGATATTCGAACAAAAGTCAGGTCAAATATCGGACTCTGAAATTCATGGCGGAAACGGTTAAACAGCTTTTATTCCAATTCATGAATAAAGCTGCCTAAAAGCGAGAGATATGAGATGTAGAACGGAGTTTACAGAAATAAAGAAGGTATGATGCAGATATGTAAAAAAAATTATTCTAAATTGTATGCATTTTAGAAAAAATCACAGATTATATAAATGCTGTACCAAAGCACAGAGTACAGTAAGGCAACACGAACAACGTAATATGTGTTAATATACAATAAGTATTGATAATCCGTAAATATGTACATCGATGCGACTGCTATTTAACTACCTGATAAATAGCAATGTAACACTTGATACTACCGGTCGGTTGAGATATCGATCCTAATTAATTCCAATCACAAATGGCACAAGCAATTGAAAGAAATATGACGGCTATCAGGACAATATTGAAATATCGCCAGTGCGTAAGTAAAATTAAAAAATGGAGAGTGCGCCTGTGGACGGCAGCGGTAACCTTGAGTCACTGGCCGCGAACAATAGAACCGGACAGGGACAGTCGGCCGCAACTTACTCTGATTTATAAATATTAACCATATTTTTACTTTATTCTAGGTTAAGTGTCTTGTTAAGTATATTTAGTGTACAATATTCTAAAAATGTTATTAAATGTAACTTTAATGTTACAGTATGTGCGATCTAAAGGGTTTTTTAAACAGATTATTATCAAGAAGAACCGAATACTGATTTTCTTTCTAGAATTCTTTACTGTTTTCGAAAAATGCACAATTACTTTACAACGGTGCTTATTTTAGCAAATTCTTTTAGTGTATATGTGTGTGTAAATTTCGACGTGCCTGCTAACGTCTCGGTAGCTCAGCGGTCAGAGCACTCACCCGGATAACGAAAGATCGGAGGTTCGAATCCTTCCTGAAGTCTCGGAAATGTGGTTATCTTTTATAGGCGTATTTCAAATCGTATTTAGGTCACTAATTCGCCTAAATCAAGAGCTGCTCGTATATGTTTGTTCAGCATATTCAGTAGTTTCAGAAATCTGAGATTCCACAATACCTTACCCCAGCAGGAAATTAAATATTTCTCTCTGGAACCATAAGTTGCACAAATTTTTTAATTTGCGAATATTTACTTAAATATAAGCTACCACTATTTTTTCTCCGATGTTTCATTTAGAATTTTGCTGCTAGAGCACCGTTACTCTAGTGGGAATCGTTAAGCCGATATTTTTAGTTGGCAGAAAACATCATATTCTGCTCCTCAGTATTCGTTTACTTTATTCTTCTAGAAGCCGCTTTTTTCTGGCGCAAAGCTCTTTTTTACGGACGGTAAACCAGCTGAGTTTAAACTGAAAAATTTATTCGCATGTTTAGAATATATACGACTTTAGAACCTTTTTCTGATTTATTAAAATATTTTTCATATATATGAAATGTAAATTCCTTCCTATGATCCGTATATTACGTATTTCAGAGTTGTGTGAGAATTTGAGCACGTGTCGATAGACATAGGCGTTACATTCGCCTTCTCACCCCTTTCATAAGGGTGGAAATAGCAAGTATTGTTGCCGATTGTACGGCAAACGGAAACTGTGACGGCTACGTATACCCTGGGGGCAATGCGACAGGACAACGCCACATGATCGATAGTACTTAGCGAGGTTTGCTTAATTTACGTGTACTTATGAAATTCCATTACGTAACCGTGAGGTTATTGTATTCTATGCGTGACTTATGACTATTAGTTTATGTAAGTTCTATCACTGGGGAGGTTTAATTTTAAACTATCTCATATCTTAACTGACATTATATACATAAAATAGCAAAAGAAGAGATAACTGTAGGCTTATCCGTAACCCCAAGTATAATTTATTCTTGCCTAATGATTTATAAAAATAAAGTTGCTCATAGTTTGAATGTTTTTTGCATAACGTTCTATCTGTATATAATATCAGGACTTAAACTTTTGTTACAATAAACATGATATAATGACCAGAAAGATTCGTCCCATCTGTTCGATGGTCATTAGGAGCGTGTAGCTATGTAGGCTCACCAAATGTCTTGGTGGAAGTATCTGGCACAGGTCCACGAGTGCCGCAGCCATCAGTACGCCAGCCCGTGACGACGTGTTACAATTGCAAGCGCAAAGGCATTATAATGTGTTTGCTGTACAGCATGTGTTATCATTATCAATGACTAGACTAGATATTTTATAGTTCCTTTAAACGAACATGTTGATTTTTTATGCTATTTGTTCTCTATGAGTAAGTGGATTCTCTTTAGACTTTCGACAAGTTAGTAAATTTGTGTTGCACTTGTACCGAAGAGGTTTTAATAACTATTCTTGCAAAGATGTTAAAATTTGGAAGTAGATTTGGAGAGCAAGATGTAGAGAGTTTTTTTTATATTACTCATCGCTCTGTAACTTCTATCGATATGCAAAGAAGTCTCGCTACTAGCCATAACTTTCTTTGACATTTTTTATCCAAACAATATGGCCGAAATAATACAAGCCAAATTTAGTTCTAAATACACTTATAGTTCCTTTTTTATTTCTACCCATTATACAGTGTGCCTCTATAACGATGATAAAGAGGTGTTAGAATAACTAACGTTAATATTATTTTGTGTTTTTTGTAAAGCCTTATTAAACATAATAAAATAAAAAATATGAAACGGAAAAAGCATAACCAACAAATAGTTTGAAATCAGTTAAAAAAATACAGATGTGAAAAATTTTGAACTAAACTATAAAAAATAACCTATGTTAAAAAGGGTGTTATAGTTGTGTTAAGGTTAAGTAGGTAAAACAGGTAAAGATTAGAGTTAATGTACACCAACTACGTTAGAAGGGCGTCAGCGGATAAAAAAATATTACTTAATACTTTACTAGACTTATAAAAGAAGAGTTTAGTAAGGAAGGGTTAACCGTAGACTTAGTAATCAAAGGCATAAATCTTTGAACCGTTCGTCGAATGTTAGAACTCAACCCTATTGCTCTATTAGTAACGTATAACGCTGTTTACTTAATCTTCTTCTTCTACATTAAATACGGGCTGTATCCGCAACCCGACGACTTTAAGCGCCTATCTTACGTCTGGAGAATGTTAGCTCGTTTATTCCAACTATCCCAGCTCTGCCGGGAACGCTACGAGCGCTTTCACGTTGGTGAGAACATCTCGGAAGCTGCCCAGCGAGCCGAGATGCTTCGCCCAGTAGTGGGCCACTCCTTCTCGTTCCATTATGGCATCAGTGGCTGTTCCTTCTACTTCTATGTATCCTCTACATAGAGGGCTGGTGGTAATACCTAAGTAACAGCCATACCAGTAATGAGGAAGGTGTACCTGCAAGCGCACTAGCGATCGCCCTTTGAGACCTTCTGAAGCCTGCCGACCCGGAGGTCCCGGCGGCTTCTGCCCACACTGGTGCTCCGTAGAGGGCCATACTCCTGATCACTCCTGCGATAAGTTGGCGGCAGTTAGACCCTGGGCCAACGACGTTTGGCAGGAGCCTTCCCAAAGCCAGGGAGGCCTTCACCAACTGGGGGGCTAGTTGCTTGAACTGCTCGCTGAAATTCCAATCGGGCGTGCTCTTGTGCAACTGAATGTTTTCCCCGTCCACAACTAATTTTACTTAATCTAAAAAGTTAAAAAGTGTCCTATCTTTTTGTTGTAGAAAACAACCATCATTACACATAAAATTTGGGCTAAAAGAATTTTTTTTTTTTATGTAATAAGTATTATTATTATTTTAAAGTAATTAAGCTTTTTTTCCATTATATACCGTATTAATCATTTGTTTGTTGTAAGTGCTATGCACGCCGATAATTGTGATGCATATCAGATTTTTTTTGTATGTAGTTATATAATCATAATATTTCGTGTGTATTTTGTTGTTGAAGAGTAATTTTCACTAATTTTAGAAGTTACGTTGAAGCAAATTAACTATAATATGGGCTTCTTTATATTAAAGATAAAGTGTTTTCTTAATTCTATTAAAATATTTACTGAATTATAGCATCGTTATTCAAGAGTAAATATTTATTATAACGTCTTTGGTTGATTTAGGAGTTACAATACACTTTGAGAAAATATTTTACTGCCAAATACCAGCTCCAAATTTTACACGTCGTTTGGTAAAAATATATCAGTCTCGCAAGAAACTACTCTATTGTACATCTTGACATAAAAGACAAACTGTAAAAAAGTTATACGACACTTGTAGAGTTCGGGTGTTACAATACTCTAATTTAATTTCTTTGCAGAATCAATGACAGTACTGAAGTTAATACATAACCTTAAAATATCTAAGCAATTTCAGTATAGCAAATATATAAAAATAATAAGAATTAGAGGATTTATGCAACCAAATTTAACGACTTGACACTGGTGGGCGAAACAGGCATTAGCATTACAAGTGTATAAGCGACCACTACCTTATACTGACTAAGGACAATTCTACTTTCATATTTACATTTCTCATAATATATAGGTATAGATATGGGAAGTTCATTTTATAAATCATCTATATTATCTTTAATGACTGTTGTAAATCATTAGTAGCTTTAAACGCTTTAAAATTAAAATCTAAAATGTGTGTTTTGTTATGGCTACTTTAATTCAAAGTTTTGTGAGTTGGGTTTGGATTTTGTTTTCTCTTATTGTTAACTATCCTGAAAATAATGTTACCGTATATTTTTTGTAGGATTGTCCAAACTTGTTTTTCCAAAACATTTTGGAAGGTAAAGCAGGCAGATTATAATTATCAATTTATGCTCCATTGTCATAATTGTTTTGGCCACAAGGTCTCTTCTTAGTAATTAATCAGAGAGTTAAATCTGCTATTCGACCGAGTTTAGAATTGCTTGAATTCATTATATTTTAATGGCGCACAAAAGCGATAACAATGATTGGATTCAGGAGAGCAGAAACCATAAAATTGAAATCAATTTTGCTGTAATGGTTACGATTTGTACATAAAATATGTATTGCCCACAAAAACGCATTTAATTTTAAGTCTATCTATCAAACTCTGATACAATAATAGCCTGCCAGTTGCTTTCAGACCCCTTTAATGAGGTCATATTGAGATTTTAGGATTTTTATACACCCAACTAACAATATATCAGTACAACTATGGGCAAATACAGTACCTAGTTCATTGATTTTTCACATGTAATAAAAGTTCAATAAATTAAGTTACTAGTTCTTTATGATCAGTTTACAACTTCTTATGACAGTGTAAGATTTCAATACACCGAACATATTTATCGTTCCCATTACCATACGATCACGATTTGGGATTTGTAAAAATATATTGGTAAATTTGATCTATTTGAACTTAATTTTCAGTGATATAAGGTTTATATTCCATTGAAGTTTCTATGGAAATTTGCGTTTATTTCTAAGATTTCGCCTAGCTCTCATACTCACCCTTATTTATAAAGCGAAAAGGTTCTTTATCTTTTGTCATTGTATAATATATTCAGTTCACAAAATGAATTGCGAGTGTTAGTAACTCGGAGTGAGCCTGCGAACATATTCGTAGGGATCTGTTGCGTCGTTCTTTCCCCTTATTGGTTACACGCTTGGGCAACATCGGTTCCTATCATAATGTATTTAGGTTTCGTTTCATTTGTCACTTATTGTTAGGATTTCGTAAAATGTTTTCGTATCGTTTTATACATTGCTTATTTGTTGATGGCGGTGGTTGTCGTGTCAATGTGCTCGCTTTAATTTGTGTTAATTCGGTGTCTTTTACTAATGAATTTGTGTGTTGTATAATGTATTACTCCAATTAGAAGTTATATAGTATATGATATCAGACATTAGTCAAGCAGCAAATTTGTTTTAAATTTAGGTTGAGCTTCTTCTTGAGGTTCTTAAATAACTGAGAGATTATATCGAAATATTAAAGAGTAGAAATATTTATCTTTTTCATAAAAAGCATTGTGCGAGTAACAACCACAGATTGAATAAATAGAATTTTTTTATTTTAATTAACAGTTTTTTTAGTTCTTTTTAAATGGCCTTTATAAATGTTAAATCTAAGTGAAAAATTGTTTTACAATATAACATGGAATGGTCAGACCAAAAAAGTCATAAATGTAGTGATTTGAAAACCAAGTGCTTAAAAAGTGTCGATCTTGAATGTTAAAGTTCATTTTAAGCCAGGGATCTATGATAAATATTTAATGACAGTCGTTCATTCAAGCTTGCAGTTTATTGCTTCGCTGATAAGGTGTAATTTAGCTGTGTTATTCACAACTGGAATTCTGGAAGCAATACGAGGTAGAAAGCACCTCGGGTTGGTTGGTGTCGCGCAATTAACGTTTTTCAGGACAGCCGCTTCAGGGCATTGTGCCGTCACTGCACTCTATGTGGATAAGATGGCTGGAAATCCCGGGTGCTCAAAGTCTTCTTTAAGCATCGGGTTTTTACGTGGCCATCGCTTTTCTTACTTTTCCCTATTTTTCATTTAACAAGTATCATTATCACGTTTGTACTTTAGCACCATTATTATTTAGAATTATAAATTTAACTTTTATTTTGCATTCACATTGTAATATTTCTATGAAATATATCTTCGAACCCACGACCTTTCGCTATCCAGTGATCTGACCGTTGAGCTACTGAGACACTTGCAGACGCGTCAAAAGGACAATGCCCATCGTTGTATGGGTTTGGTATCGCTTTGAATGATTTTGTATTTGAAATTATCAAATACAGTTATTGCATATTCCGACAGGTAAAATGAAAAAATAAATACATACAAAATTCAACGAATTAACATTTTTCCCCTTCTTCATTTGAGTTTTTATTTACATTTGAAATTTTATATATTAACACAATGGTTGGATGTGAGCTGCATGCAAGTATTTTAATCCGTAAGTTTGAATAATACCCTAGATTATTAAGGTTTTCATCAACACTATTGACTGTATCAATTTGACAATTTTCCGCCCGATTGTCCCGTTGTTGCCAGTTTTCTAAATTATTAGCAATTATGCATCCATTATGATTGCGTAATTCAAGTTTATATGAATAACTTAAATACATATGAGATGATATTATGTATTGTTAAATATATTCGTTTTCAGAACATTAAAATAGCAGTTATACCTACCAACTTCTTTATAAGAACATACATCATAGAAGAACCACATTGCACGGATAACGTATAAAATCTGACATTATAATGTTTGGTGATTCTGTGCTCTCTAAACGGTAATGCTTTACGTGCTGTTATTTATGCAAAATAGTTTATTCTATTGATAGATGCGAATGACGTACAAACTATGTGCTGGCAATTGATGGACGAATCCCTTTATTTTTCATTATGCAAGCTTTAAATGACGTGTATGCATGCGTATGTATGTATGTATCGTCTAGGTATCTGCATGTCATGCATGTTGATGTAAATGCCATGTCAGCGGCATTACCATTTAGGGCCGTATTATGGTTGATCTCTATTTCGAAGGGCATTATATGAGCTATAATATACATTGTTACAGACAGACCACAGATCGGACTACTTGTTTGTAAATGTAATATATTTTATTCCATAATATAGTATATTTAATTGTATAAACACACTGTTGGTAATTTAAGTAATTTAATTATAAGGGTTCACAACAAAAACTGTAAAGAAAAGTTAAAAGCACGACGCGACAAGATTAGTGAATAAAGAGCGCCGTCCAAAACATAGAAAAATAAAATGCTAAAAAATAAAACATAGAAAAATAAAATCCAAAACATAGAAAAATAATATGCTCGTTTGAAAATGGCGATACCAAGGAGACAAGTGTCAATAAAAATACTCTGTAATATGGAACTGAACCATATGCCATCACTTGATATAAACCGATACCACGAATAGGCATTCTCCTTTCCAAACGTATTGCAACTTCAATTGTCTTCAACTGTGAGCTAGTATCGTTCCAACAATGTTGAAAATTAGTTTCATTTAAAAATATGCGTGCGAAAGAAAACAAAATAATAAAAAAACTTATATTAAAATACTGACTGCCGGTTGTTGTAATAGTGTTAAGCTTTTGTTGCCGCTCATCATTGTTTATCTTCATATTTATGTATCATATCCGTTATGTAGAATAAGCTCTGCTTAGTTCGGAGCTAAATTATTGGTTTGAGTTGTCTGGAGTTTCGAAAATTACAAATCATCTGCGATATTCCTAACTTTACATGAATTTATGGCACATATTTGTCTTAATAACACAATTTCACCTAGATAATTAAATAATTATATATTAAAACAAATAATACGATAATTACCTTTATACAATTGAATTGTGCTGTAAGGCATCACAATAAAATGCCTGTTTAAGGGATGGTGACGTTAGAAAACTAAAGAAAGAAATCTGACTGACCACATGCAGCTTTCGAATTTATGGGCGAAGCGGCCCCTTAAGCTATAATCATTAAGCTACTGAGAAGAAGTCATCTGTAGCTCATAGTTACCAATTAAAACAAGTGACAGAACGAAGGAAACGAATTTACTACAATACTATTTGTCTAGAATCTGTGTTTTCTGTATGTAAATAAGAGTTAACTGTTACATACATAGCTACATAGGTGAGTATAATCTCGCTAGCAGTTGCCACTGTCGCTGTAGACAAATGAGCAATTTGCCGTCTCATCGCAGACGTATTGTTGCAAAATGGAAGCGGGACCTCTTACAACACGAGTTAGTCTTTCAAAACAAAAGATAGCTTGGATAACAGAAAACTCAAGACTACAAAATAGAAGATGGCTTCTTCAACTGGCTCATTTGGATTGACGCCATTTAAAGAACCAAAATGGCAAGTCAATGAACCGCATGCGCATATATATATGTACGTCCACTGGAAAACTAAATAGACTAGAAGTTCGGTACTTAGCTTCCTGCTCAGTGTCAGTGAGTCATCCAATAAATGTTCTATTTGGTACTAATAATTCCATAACAGTAGTGTTTTAGGTACTTGGGTTCAGAACTATTTATGTGACTTTGTCTAATATTCATAATATATTTTTAAATTTAAACTAGATTTTATTGGTTGGATTAACATAAAGATATGGTCTGGATTACAAATTAATTACAAACTAAAGTTCTTTTGCATTATAGTAAATATAATAAACATATATTTCATACAATTCTGTCGGATTCATTCAAGTGAGGATGTTTAAATGAGAAATATTTTTGCTTTTAACAAAGTGATAAAAGTATGTAAATGCAACTGCTCATGCAAATACACAGGCCTTGTAACGAAAGAGCTCTCATGAATCATGTTTTCATGAAGCGTATACAACTGATTATATTGTTCCGCTACAGTGAGTTTCTCCTGGCTTATTACAGTTTACGGCGATAACCTAGATATTAATCGGTGCCTTGAGATTATCCTGTAGTTGCTCATTTCTGGGACTACGAAGGAAAGGAATTTTGAAACAAAGTAACGACCTTCAAATGTGCGATGTTTAAAATAAAGTTTGTACAATTGAATACATCAAATTTCAAATATGACTAACCTTCATAACAGCCCACAATGCATTTAACATCTACCTGAAAGAGAAATGTAATCGAAGTAGATTTTTAAGACAATTTCGGAAAAACTAAATAATTTAAAAGTGTTGTTTGTACGAGTTTAACATGGCTTGTGCAATTCCTCACTTCGGTCTTATTGCTTAAAGCGATTTCTACCTTCGAATAGAGATAGCAATCGTGAATGTAACAGGTCGAGGCACTTTTTTCAATTATGCTACGATATAAATAGTAGGAAATTAACACCAATCGCTTTTGAAATATAATATAAGGTGTTGTGAGTTCGAGGACCTTCAGTTTCGTTATGTGCTGGTGTGTGAAGCGCGTGTGGAAAATTTAATTATCGCCTAGGTAGTGGACCTCATGATTGTTATTCAAGACTCGTTCGTCTGGCGACCGGGTGACGTAATGACTAAGTATTGGAATAGAATAATGACCTCTAGTCTGTGCATGCAGCAATTGTTTTTTCTTGTATTTTCATTTATCAAAAACATCTGAAAAGTAAAGACTTTTTAAATAATCATATCTTTATGATAAATCAATCAATAGGTACTAAAGAGTTGCTAATTGAGTCTGAAAGTATAATTATAATTTAGTTTTTTTTACAAAGTTAGTACCATAATTACTACTAAGGTGGGTATTAAAATATGACTACCACAGGCTATGTATTAAGTGGAAATATAAATATCACAGGTAAGGTCATAATTATCTAATAACAAACTGACTTATGGTCAGACTATACGTTCTATGGTAGCGATGGTCAGTGGTAAAATTATTGCATTTGAAAATAAGTTAAAATTTATGACAACCAATTTCACATTTTAATGACATCAAAGTTCCTCACTTTAAGCTTGTGTAATAATTATAAACCCGTAAAGAAATCCTTCGCCTTTTTTCTTGCCAGAGATAACTGACATAAAATAGCTATACACTGACTCAAAATGACAGTATGCTACGCTATTGTCCCAAAGATCAATGAAGCCACGATTCTGTTAACCATTTTGTTGGCCCAAACTGTAAGCTATGTTTGTCACCATGTATTGTTTCCCCGGATCTGGATTTGAGGGAACTGTGAAATCTCTGTAGAATCATGCAGATGCCAGCCATTTGTTATTCAAATTCATAGCAGTCGTCGCGTCACAAACGCACCCTGACATTGCGATGAATATGTAAAAACCATTATGGAAAACTTCTGAATGGGGACTAAGTATTGTTTTGCTTTTTGAAATGTCTTAAGAAATGTCTGCAACTGTAATGAGATTTGGACATATCATTACGACTTACTTTATCCAATTTTGTTTTATCTATGTATTTGAAAGAAACTTGATGATACAGGGGTTAGTGTATTGAATCTATGATGCCCGATGTTAAGTAAGTTTCGCAAGAGCCGGGCATAGGATGGGTGACGATAATTCCTCCAGCCCCTCCACGCTTCAGATGGAATGACAAACCGTCGGTCTCAGTTTCATCTGTGGTCGTTACCTTCTAATTCCCTAGGACCACGTGGTGGATTATGAATATTATGACTATTTATGTCCCATTCCTACGTTATCTTTATCCACACGGAAGTTCTGTGCTCCAACTATGGGGACATTAACAGGCTCGTCGCAAAACGTAGGTTGCGGTACAAAATAATGAAAGTAAGATTAGATTATTAGCTATTTACAAAAAAAGGAACATTATGTTTATAAGAAAAGACAAGATAAGCATTAATGCATTACAATATATTGACTAACAATGCTTGGCCCGTGGTAGAACAAACGGGACAGTACGGTAAAAGATACAAAAAACCAAGGATGTAAGTAAAAATATTTATAGTAACTATTGGCTGATGATGATGACGGCTAAATTGGTTATAATATCTTCACAACTGACGCTTTTTGCCAATAACGAATGCCTTATGGCATTGGAAATTGGACAATAAATAAATATATTTCCGACAACTCTCAGCACTTGACTACTTCTAAACTGAGCATTAGGCCGTTAATTAGGTATAGTTTATGACAAGCGTAAGACATAAATAAATAAATAGTTTATATAAACATGACTCGGGAAGAAGTGTTGCAGAAGCTTTTAACCCTATCATTCTCGACCTTTAGAATCTTTGGGCCGAATGTACCTGAAATCAAGAATCTATCCAATACCTAACAACTAACAAAGGTGAATGATGCCTAAGTTAAATTATTGTCACATTTGCCGGCAAAAGGCTGGTGCGTCGACGTTTTTTGAAGCGTACAAATTAACTTGAATATTATTTAGATTATCCAGTTAGCAACCTAACTTAAACAAAGTGATTATTGGGACAGAATTACTGAACTGAGCTTTTATACAAAATAATTGTCACAAATCTTGTAATGATTAGGTATATATTCTCGGGAAATTGAGGCGGAGCTCACTACAAGCATACTACATAGTAACATACATTGCGTTTATTGCTGCAATCAAACTGTAGCATTTTGAAAAAAGACAAAATATAATTTAGAAAAAAATATTTCATTTTTAATAATTATTATATATCTTAACTAACATTGTATGTGGAAAAAGTCTAGAAATTTCTAACCTTTATGAATAACGGGTATTTAATCATATTGTAACATACTTATTAATTTAAGAATTAGTTCCGCGCTTAAGCTATATTTCATTTTGTTATCGGCCACGACTTTAAGACTTGGTTGAATTTCATTTTGATATTCATTGTCTTCTGAAACTCGTAATAAGTTTCCAGTAGTTTGAGACTTGTCCTAAACGTTTCTTATAGAAAAGTACAAATTATTTGGTATAATATATAGTGCTGTATTTTTAAGTAAAATCAGGCATACCATCTACGCAGGATCACTACGTTTACAAGTTAGTCGTATAATAAAGTTCAATACACCTGAGTAATTGAAGTCTGTTTGCGCAAAAAACTTGTTATTTTTTACTATTTACTGATTGCTAATATTTCAGTTGATTTATCCTGTTGTTACTACTAACAACAGCACATCAAATTACTCTTGAATGCCAAAATGTATATCAAATTGTAAATTTATTATATACATCCTACCTGTTTAATTTTAAGTTGATAAAAATGTTGTACGTGCACAGTGAATGATATATATATTTTAATAAAAGCATGAAAATTATTTAAGTTTCATTTATAGAAATAATTTATTGCATTTCATAATCAAAAATTAATTTTTGAACTGTGGATGCTGCGTCACTGACATGATTAACTGCATTATGAGTACTTATGATGAAAGTGTAAGGTAATAAACACTTGTGTTATGGCATTAAGAAACAACGGTACCACAACACCCAGACTCGAGGTAAAATAAAAAAAGTACATTGACTCGGCCGGGGATCGAACCTGGGGTCGCGGAGTAGCGTTACCATGAAAATCGGTATGCCAGCCATTTGACCACGTAGGACGTCGAAATGTACCTCTTAGAACCACATCTTCAAGTTGATGTATCAAATAGAATAACTGATAGTTTCGTGAATTTCGTTTCATAAGTATTACTGTAGTGGCAAGATTAGAGCTGGTTGTTTGTTTATAAATACGCGAACAGCTATTGTCGATGCCAATTAGGAAAACTACCTAACAAGAATTGTATTTATCGCGGAGTAACTACTTTGTGCTCGCGTTATCGCAAAACCATTTTCAGGGTAGCGTAGAACGAATGGACTTACACCAACAATTTACTTTTAATTAAAGCAAAGCAGAGCTTTTCCCAGTTCATTGTAGTCGCCCTGTATAGCGGGTTCATTTTATTTGTTCACCGACCCGACAGTTGGACGGCCATTGACGAAGATCCCGCCACGCTTTTTAAATGTAAATAAAATTTATTTTGCTCACTGAACACGCCCTGCCAGACCTCTATCTACATCTGGGGCCATTGTTTTGCACTCTTGTCAGTATATATAAGAATATGGTTTCCATTATTCTTCCATGATAATAATAAAGAAAACTACCAATATGGCACTTAAGGTATAAATTCATTGCAAAATATAATTTTCATAATTTTACGAAAATACTTTCGAACAATAACTTTTAAACTATTCTGCCGCCTGGTTATCACTGTCCTTATCCATCTGCTCCAGCAGTACTAGATGAAGATAATGTAATGGCTATTGAAAACATAATTGTTACTATGTTTAGATTTTCCCAGGGCTTTTAACTGTAAATGGAATTGAATTTGGCATGTCCTAGCAGTGAACTACCTTATTCTTTCAAAATTGATTCGTTTAATTTTTTTACATTGGCCCGGCATGAGGACGTCCATGTTAATGGAAAACAATCGTGTTTTATTCTAGTCGTAACGTTTGATGGGGATATAAAAGTGTTCACCTTAAGGGAAGGGTCTATACTTTGACGATAATGTCTGCGGGATTCAGTACTTAAGATACCCTTTTAGCATGGTCGCAAAAAATCAAGCCTACTTCAATCATTCTATGTTGCTGGTAATCTTCTTGGAAGGCGTTTTGTTTGATAAATTTCCAAATTCGTATTTATTATACCTGATATTTTTTACCATTATTATACATTTGGGCTTACATAAGTAGACACATCATTATAGTATCATTATAGACGTTCGCCAAATGACGCGAAGTCATATTTCATCATAGTTTTAACACGTTTTCCTTATCATTAAACATTATTAAAAAATATCCATTATTTAAGACTTTTGATAAAAAAAATAACATTCAGTTAAATAATAAGTCAGTTTCAGTTAAGTATTAACAATTAATAATCGATACCGATACCGATAAATAAATTCTGCTTCATTTGTCTTTCTATACTAATATTATAAAGAAGTAAAGTTTGTGTGTTTGTATATTTGTTAAATTGTAAGGGGTAATCTCGGGATCTACTGAACCGATGTTAAAAATTCTTTCACCAATAGAAAGGCATATTATTGCTGAGTATCATAGGCTATATTGATTGCTAGAAAAAAAATTAAAGAATTTTGTCCACCCGTGCGAAGCTGGGACGGGCCGCTAGTAATTTATAAATAGGTAATAGTCAAAATGTATTACGATGCAATAACCTTTATCTTGTTTTATAGACGTCAGTGGTTATGATGACTACTATTTAATGAACGTTTTTATGATTTGGTCTGTCTATCTGAAAGTTTGATTAAAAATGCTCCGAAATGGTTTCACGGATTCACAACATTTAAAGGTCCATAAATATAAATGTTTAGGAAATTATCAATGCCATCTAGATGATATGACTAACACGCTGTGTCGCATCATCTAAAGATGACCAAAGTATTAAATTTTCAATGGGTTGAAACGGCTACTGTCGTATGAAATTAATAGAGTCGATTAGAAACAGCTAGTCAGATAACAAGTCTAAGTTTATGTGTCGATCACACATTCAACGGTCAACTTACATCTCACATCAAAATTACGATTTGTATGGACTTAGATATTCATAAAAATAGCTATTCAATCAGCTAAGCAGATTGCTTAGCTTGATAGCTGACGAATTGTTGTATGTATCTCATGCCATATTTATTTACCCTCAGCCAATACAATAGTGAAATAATAAAACTAAAACTGTCATGACTTATTGTTGCCACAATATCATTTGTTTCAATGTGAATGTTTATTCACGACAGCTCTTCGCCACCAATTCATGCATTTTATCTGGACCAGTGAAACAGTTTTTTAACTACATTTTCACAGTTTGCTTTAAAGCAGTTTGTTGGATGTTAGTTTGTCCGAAACTTTACAAATTTGATATTAGTACTAAATGAAATTTATTCTGAAAAAACTGCATTTTATTTTGACAAAAAAATACCAATCTCTACTAAACTTATGGTGCATTCTTTCTAAGGTGTTTTAAAGTGAAGCTATGTGCTCTAGTAGTATGAATATTAAAAGGCCGATGATGATAAAAAATACTACGTAGGAAATGGAATCGTTTTCTATAAATTATTACTAGGAAAGGGCTGATAGCTTAAAAAAATAGAACTGAAAATACGGGGTATCTCAAAATAATAAGCATTTAATGGGAAGACGATCTGGCTATTTGAGAAAAAAACATTTTATTCCTTCCTTTGAGTTTCTCTATAATGACTTGATCCTTTTGATTAAATACCGAAAATATACAGTTTGCGTTAGATGTTCATTAGTTTCATCTAACGTAAATTGTATATTTCCTGTAAAAGTCTCAAAAAACGAGTGAAAAGTGTTTATTACAGTCAATAAAAAAGAACTTAATTGTATTTTTTGAAGTACTAAATCAATTCGATATAACCTACATCAAATATTTACAATTTCCAAGTTAATAAAATAATCCAGCTGTACATATGAAGGTAGGTTTGTGAATTAGAGGTTGGAGTGTTTGTGTGGGAGTGTGTGTGTTAAAATGCTTCTTTTTAGCGACTTACAACTTTAATGGTTGAGGTTCCTGTCCAGAACATGTTGAATTAAGACATTCGAATAATAATAATAATAATATTTCTTACATTCACACCAATTAGCCTAGCCCAATGTAAGCACTATAAAGCCTTGTTATGGATACCAGGGTAAAGGTTAGACATACATATATCATACATAAACAAAAAATATTTATAGAGATATCAATTCCCATGACTCAGGTACAAATGTTCGTATTCATCAAACAAACATTTGTCCCTTCCGGGACTCGAACCGAGGACAATCGGTGCGAAAGGCAGGATCACTACCGTTGCACCAAACGGTCGTCAAATTATTTTTGTTATCGTTTTTATAGTTTACGTAGCAAGTAGGTAGTTATTTGCAATACGCTGGCTGATTCAGAACAATAGCTACGTGACCTAAATCGGTAGCCTTTATGTAGTATTAAAATTAAAATAAAAAGTGAAAAGGTGCAGATATTTTTCCTACAGTTTTGGATTATAGTTCGTCGAAGTTACGGAGAGTTTGCAGCTCGAGTCGAGGTCCCCAATGCAGGAAACGTTCCGGGGGATCGTCCCAGTACGGCGCAGCGGTCGGCTGGGTTTTATCGACTTGCAACAATAAAACCTCTTCAGTCTCATAGCAATTATCAACACGAATAGCGGATCCATTTCCATATACAATAATTTACATTATATATCTAAAGCAAATGCTCTTACCTAGTAAGATCAGAGTATGCTACATATCGGATACTCTGCCTTAAGTTGCGTATAGTCAAATAACTATTTTTCGATTCCCCTTAAATGGTTTGCATATAATTATTTTTTGAAATTGGTTTTTGATTTTCTCGCAATGATTTTCAGTAAATGTTTAAATTAAATTTCCCGTTAACCTTAGTTTATTGCGTTGATGAAATACGATTTGTAATAAAAAGTATTAATAGAATACCATTATGGTCAAATTCATCATCATCAGCGTATCGACCTGGGGCAATAACAAACTTTCCGTGTGAACACTTGGGAAAATGGCACATAACTAACCACGCAGACTCAGTGAAAATCGATGAGTACAGATGTACAAAGATTATAATTTTTCGGTCACCTATCCGATGATCAACCCTTGAGAAAGTTGCTCTATCTATGCTGTCGCGGGCCGAACGCACTACATCATCGAGTACCATTAGAGTGGTGTGAATGTATTGTAAAAAATCCATTATATTCAATAGTTCATAGACTAATAGTTGACTAATAATACCTACAGTAAGATTAAGAAATATATACACATACTATACTAACACTTGACAAGAAGTAGTTTTTATTAGAGAGTAGCTATAACGAATCGAATATTAATAATGATAATATTTTCACTCTTAATTCGATTCTTACTTTACTTGCTTACCTATTGTTTCTGAAAAGCTAGATGACTTTGACACATTGTGTCTTAAATAAATTTAACGACATGTCTTCGCAAGACGTTATTAGTTAGCAAAGCTTCAATATATGAGAGTAAACATAAAATTACTTCTAACAAAATTATTATTTTTAAAGGTTATTTCAAATATTAACAGGTTTCACAGATATTATTGACCAGGAACTAACATTGAATATTTTATGATAATGAGGAAGTCCAATAATAGAGGCACTAACAAAGGTCATATTTCAAGTGTTAGATTAGTCTTTAAAATTATTGCGAATTTTTATTTAGCAAGAATTATATATCGCCGAATTTCATCAGGTACGCTGATGGAATGTGTAAATGTATGTTTTGTAACTCGATATCAAGGAACTACGGCGATTTTGAAATTTTATTATGACATAATTAGCAATGAATAACGACACTAAATTTATTTACCTAACAGTTCGATTATTGCAATAAGATGTTAAGGTGTTGTTTCTGTAAATATTTATTCGAATACAAACTAATTCCACAGTGACGTATTATAACCATGATTTTTATGACGGATACAAGATCTATTTATGATACTAGTTTGACTGTTGCGAATAGAGTGATATAGATAGTATATTATGTGAGATACATTGGGCGTGTTTTGCTATATTTTTATAGCTACAAAATTAAAGCTGTCAATTAATGTTTATGAAATAAAAATATTATTAGGAAATCAAAAGTCACAAACAAAGCGTAGATTCAGAATCAATCTCTAGGAAAACTACGTATATTTTATAGCTAGTATTATGTAGTTGGCTCTAATGGTGGCCCATCTGTCTTTAATTTCGATTCAGTTGCGCGTAATGTCATTGCTTTCGCTCGTTCGAAATCGGATTCGACTCTATTGCTTTTTGTTCTACATTTACGACACTGTCCAGGGCGGGCAACTTTTTGAATAAATCTCTGACAGCGACAGAGGTCCGAATCTATCCGACGTTTCCGATGGTTATTTCCAGTGTCTCTTTAATTATTGTTGTATAAGTGACAATTTAGATTGTGTAAGCAAATAAATGTCGTGACTTTTTAACATGTATGAAAATACAAAACACATTTATTTCAGACTAGCGGCCGCCCGCGACTTCGTCCGCGTGGAATATTGCAACATTATTTTTCTAAAATAAAAGTAGCTTAAGTTACTCCTTATTACATCAGCTACCTGCCAAAAAAAGTCCCGTCAAAATGCGTCCAGCCATTTCAGAGATTAGCTGGAACAAACAGACAGACAGACAGACAAAAATTGTAAAAAAAAATATTTTGGTGTATGTACCGTATATATATTCATGTAGTAAAAAACGGTCATGTCAATATTACAAACAGACACTCTAATTTTACTTATATTTATAGATTAACTAAGATTCCATTAAGGAAATAAGGCTGTGAATAAGGGCACATGACATTTGCATGTTTAGAAAACTTTGTAGTTCGCTCGTTTCTAAAATGATAAAGTGAATTATTATTAAATTTAAATACACTCGAAGTGTATTCAAATACAAACTTACACGTATAATATGGAACTTTGTTTTAAGCATTTACTCCAATTTTAGTATAAATTATCGACATTAAAAATATTTTCATGCATAAATTAGTTAAAACATTATGTGAAGAAATAAGCAAGAGTAATTTAATACTGTGGTAAAGTTTGTTACAACTATCCCGCGATGTTAACAAAACTTTTTTCCCCATACTTGGCGCCTAAAAACATCTCTTTAAAGTTTAATATTGTACAAACGGAACTAAAAGTTTTTAAACGCTAAAGAGAAACTTTTATTATTTTTGAAAAACCTATCCAATGATATCTTAACTGATGCTTCATATAATCAGAATTAAATTGTCTCCTTTTACGAGTTTGTCGGCATGTTTATTATGTATAATATTCATTCCAAATTACAGCATTAGGTATTTCATATCATCCTTAGCGCCACACTGACGCGACGATAGGTTATTTGTGTGGTGGTTAATAGTTCCTTGTACTACGGAATCCCAAAAAAAAAGTTATTTTTCCTGTAAAATATTATCCTTTAATTGTCGGTGTGGCAGGCGAAGCGGTAGACACTCAATCCCTCGTAGATACAATTTAATTACTACCTAGAATGGTAACCTAAATGTTTGGGTAAATTTGGTAACCTAAACTCTGTACAAGCGGTTATTAGCGGGCGGAAACTATAGTTTTCCCTTCGTTAGTAATTTGATAAATTTTGATAACTATTACCGTGGTGGTCTTATCCCTCCTTATGATATAGATACTGAATTGGTTTCTTAATAGTATATTAATTATCTAAAAATATCACATTAATGATTCCAAAAATACAATTTTCTTTTTTGTTTATCATTAAACAAATAAAACAGTCACATTTAAGTACCTAAAGGACATTTACAAATTAAGTTCACTATTACCTATTACGGTCACTTTTACGGTCTTATTTGAATGAATCAATACATAAATACCGATCAAATATAAAATTATATGTTATTTTAGTTTATAAAAATTAATGGTGGCACGTATTTTTATTATTATTATTAAGATATTACTTGACTTAATAGCATCATTAGATTTTAAGAAATCAAAAGAAATGTATCTCATTTGTTATTATTAAAATAATTTGCTGAGTTATCGTCACCTGAGTATAACTTTTTATCGAAGACAAAATTATGGACTACTTACTAATTAATAATTAGTTTTGTTAGATGAATCATTAAATAAATTAAAATTTACAGTAATTATCTGTTGAACAAAAATAACACGATACAACTCCTGCATTGCTTTTGACTTGGGAATATACGTATAAGATGTTATTGGTATCGAGGGTGTACTGGGTGTCCAAATTCAGACCATATTAAGGATAACTGCCTCCAAATAATAGTATACAATCAAATATGAACATCTTAAATTTGTACCACAATTACTTTATCAGCAAAAAAAAAAAGCAATATAAGTTATTTACGGGATTGTTACCATGTACCTTGTTTTTACTGAGTTTGCAACAGTGCCGAAATATCGGAAACTCACTAAAACAAGGTACATGGTAACAATCCCGTAAATAACTTATATTACTATAATGTTAGTGACCATGAAAGTTTATAACAACAAAAAGCAAGTTTATATTTATGAATGCTCAGTAGATATTAATAGAGCCTATACTCCATTGAAAGTGATTTGTGAATTATTTTTTAACCTAACATAATTAAGTAAGATATTTACCAAAATTCTACGTTAAAAGTACCTATCTTTCATTATTGCATTGTAGGTAACGTACCTACAATTTATTCTTTCAAACATCTCGAACATTTTATCAGAAAAAAGGGTACCCATTCTTATAGCTTTATAAGTCTTGTCTTTTTTTTCGATTTTAACCGGTATTGGACGGAGTGAAATTCCTCAAGTGTCAGGGTAGCACGTAGGACGGTACCAATAACTAAGTGCCAACATTTGTTATAAAGGGCGCCCGAATGGTTAATCGATACGTTTTTCCACAAATCGAAAAGTAGAGAAATTTGTCAAATATGATTGGTTGTCGTAGGTTCAGTGTTTGTGAGGGCGTACGGTCATTAGGTCGCGGAAATAGGCACTCTTCCCCTCGTTAGTAACTCGGCACGCTGCCCCTAGTCCTACTAAACTACGTCCATTAAGTGTCTCGTGTCGTCCCTCAATTACAGCATTCGAAACATTCGTTAAACAGATCGAGGGATTCTTTTTAACTATCTTGTTTGGGATTTATTACTACTTATGCAACATTATATACTTTGTACAATGTAGGATGATACTTTTGACAGTTGACACCTATATGGAGGGTATAAAGTTGCTATTGCAATGTCAAGCCAAACATAAGGAAACAAATGCAACCTTAGTACGTGACACCTGTCAAAAGTATCATCCTACATTGGACAAAGTATAGTTATCGTTTGTAAATCATTGTAAAAACTTTTTTATATAACATGTGAAGTTAAATTTTGATGTATTATAGCAATTAATGAATAAAATAGTAATAATTTAAATGTATACATCATAATCAATTTTAAAAATAATATTATTTTTCTTGTAGAAAACTCTTTAGACAATAAAGTAGCGGGATAATGGAAAAAATGGATTTAAATGTTGTTAATAATATAACGTTCATGTTCATTAAATTAGTGAAAAAAAATTTTTTTTCTGCTATTCTATTTGCGTTTGACTGTGATAATTATTTTTTAACTCAGTCATTTATAATTATAATTTGTAACATGATTATTTATAGTGATAAATATATATTACTCGTTAAATATTAGTCAAAATGATTCTTAGAATGGAATTCTTGTAAACTGCAACAAATGAATCCTTATCCTTATTAATAAGTACTATCCACACGGTCGTATTAGCAACGTCTTTTTTTCTCGCTAATGATTTCAATGAGTTCTTTTTTAATTCCAGATTATTTGGCGCCGATGCCAACCCATCTAAAGCCACAATGTGCTCCGAACAAACCATCTGTTCGATACCGACCTACAGATGAGATTTACCGATTTTAAGTCATATAGTACAACAACTCAAAGTTTATATTTGAAAACAACTTTAAGACCTTTCGTTAGCAAATCTTTTCCTTCTTAATTAATGTTCGGTGGAGCACAAAGCTACGATTGTGTATTTTTTGTTTAGTGAGCCAGTACTCTTACTGCAGGAGTTTTAATTTCTTTAGGTATTCATTAAAAGGGTACCGTAGGTCACAATGATTAATTAGCAGCTTTATTCCGGGTCACAATAATAGAAACGAAATGCAAATAGCAAAATTTATTTAACGACTTTAAATGTTTTTATGGTAGGTAATAATAATAAATATAACCTCAACAATCCCTTCATTAATACTTAAAGCTGCCGTCAGTAAGTATAATTAGTACGCAAAGTCTTTCTTTTTATAATAAGGATGTCACGGACCTAATAACTACTGTGAAAATATGATAACACAATTTTGTATTATTCTTAGAGGGCTTGGTGAAATCCAGTATAAATAGTCGACTATCAACATTCCGTCTTTCTCGTCCATCCTATAAACCGGTCGAGCCGAAATTTAAGATGGCCGTTGTCCGTGGCGGGAACGTCTACAATATTTTTATTGACATTTGCGTCCGGCAGCACAGGACGGCGAGTGACCTTCACCTGTATCATAGGTGAACGCGCTTCGGAACCTATTGTTTGTACAAAAGGGTCACTTGTTTCGTGCTGAGGGCGAGATCCCGAATAGTACCTTAATTTTAGTATGATAACTGAACTGAGAACATCGATATTAATATTTGTAACATAATAATAGTGTGTGGGTATTGACAGTTTGCGTCCGATAGTTCGGGACTGGCATAGTGACCTTCACCTGTATCATAGGTGAACGCGCTTCGGAACGTAATGTTTGTTTAAAAGGGGCCATAGTAACATGCTGAGGACATTATCCCGAATACTTAATTTAAATAAATTATACAATACCTATTGAGAATATCTGAATTCATATTATATATATAATAATAGTATTGACATTTGCTTTTGTCAGTACGGGATGGGGATTGACCTTCACCTGTATCATACGTAAAGTCTTTCGTAGTAATGTGGCATACTAGCACCTAAATGGGTACATGAAAATTCATATTTGTATTATAATTCAAACTTAATAGTGAATCGGAGTCTCGACTATAGTGGTAGTCTGTAATATGTGCTTCGTTTTATATCTCTGTAATGCAATATCTCTGTATGCAATACATACGATATTGATCATATTTTGAGCAATATATAGATATGAATTATGTATAAAATAAGCAAAACCACAAGTAAAAAAATACCAAGCCTAAAGCTCATATTCATTTGTTTATTTTTTATGCTACGGCTACAGATATCATGACAACGGACAGTAAGGCAACACGTACGTGTAGCAGTCATTTAGCGTGCTATTAGGGATTCATGTAAAATAATTTTTACTTTTATGGCTATTATGGCTGACCTTACTGGAAATAACCGTCACTTCTAACTATTATGTACCTACCCTTTGAAAAACTCACCAAGAATTAGCGGACAGCTACTAATTTTTTTGTTTTTAATAATCAAGAATAAATTAAATTTTAGGTTCAATATTAATAAAGTTATAAGAATCCTTAAAAACATCTTAATATCTGGTAATATTATGTATATTAAAAAAAATTAAATAACTATGTATATGATTGCAAAGTTAAAAATAAGCGCCCGCTATAAATTATAGGGCAGTTATTTCAGTTCATTTCAAACGCTCGTTTAATTAATTCGAGGTTTAAGTGTTCTTATGTATGAAAATATTGTTTACAATATATTTTAATTTGGCAGCAGTATATGACCCTAAATTGGCATCAGTTTCTAAACCGGGTCGGGAAGTAACGACCTTCACCTAGAGGCTAGACGATTCGCTTCGATAGATTTGCAGGTAAATGCACTTCGGGACGCATCACGTTTTCTCAAGCGCGACGGAGCTAGACTGTACTACCGCTTATTAAATTCCATTTCCAGTAAGCATTCCAGCAACAGTCGGGAAAATATATCAGATTGAACAGCGCTTTTAAACCATGGCGTCGAGAAATGCTACGGCCTTTTTGTATATTATTTTGGTGAATTTTATTATTTATTCTTTAGAAAAATTTTATAAGTTGGTATAATCAGTACCTAAATGATAGAAATCTACTACATTACTGGAATAATGATTGCTTCACTGGATGCGTAGAAAACAAAAATGTTGAATGTAGAAAAAATCGTGACATTCCTATGTGAAATATACATTTAATAATCCATTAAGGTGTTATAAATAATAAATCGAGTAAAGTGTGTTATTGAAAAATCAAACGTCATTTGGGTGTGTCTGAACCTCATTAGCCGTCCTTTAATAATAGGAAATTGTTAGAGTGAATCACATATTATTAGAAGTATGAATTGAAAACTATTTTAAGGTTCTAATTTTACTTTATGAAAGCACAGAGTGATAAACAGGTAACGGGTTTATACTATAAGTCATTATTTATAGAAAGGAAAATAAAAGAAACGATAAATTATCCTCGGGACTTGAACGCTCACCCTCCTAAGAAAAGTTGAGAACTTTTTTCAGTTTAAATAAATTTAGATAGATTTGTCAAAAATAGTAATTATAATTTTTGTTACATAAATACAATTTACTGTGTATTATTAAATAACCTTGTTTTTTTTATTAACCCTATTCCCTACCCCTATCACGAAACGATATTGGCGGGAAAGCAGCATTATATTCATGGGCCGCAGAGCGCCTGACCTTCACCCTGGTGAACGCATTTCGGAACGCAACCGGTCTCGCCCGTGCGCTCTGCGGACGTGGGGGACGGGTATGCGGTGCAGTTTTTACGTGTTTTTTTGTGAACAGCGCAAAAAGTCTTAAATTCATTGACATCAGATTCAGCTATTTGATCAATGCCCTCGTTGTATTTGACTAAGATTATTTACTTGTTTTTGCTACTAGATCTGTAAGTAGAAGCTTTTGATTTGACTGAGAAACAAAAATTTCAGTGTTACGACGATTTTAATATTTGTGTGGTGGTAACAACTTTGTTCATAAGAACTATTACATACCTGTGCATCATAAATGTATGTCTTTACGTTACCCTAGTATCCATAACATAAGCCTTTCAGTGCTTATTTTGGGCTAGGCTAATTGATGTTAAAGTTATAAATATTATAAAAAAAAACTGCTTAATTCTGTGTCTAAAAAAAAGAACAAATATCTTTTGGTTCACCTCGTAGTTTTTTTTATGCAAACTTAGTAATACAACAGTCAACTTTACGAAAATAGGATAGCTATTAATAGAAGACCAAGTGACCGCGGTATGGTGTCCCGTTTACTCCCGTCAACACTTCACGGATGAGTGACGGACGTCACCATCCGTCGCTTCACACCTACTGTTTCACAGTCAATCGGTTACACGACGACTGGAAACTAGGGGAACCCGACTGAGACTTTGTGAAGATAAAACAAAAAGGTGCTTTTATTTTGCGAAAGCTCATTTTTTTGTAGAGTTCTGCTTGACTTTCATTCCACCTGATGTTAAATGATGATCAAGCTGAAGATTAGGTGGATAATAGGTGGATCCGTACTATTCTGGTATTCTCATCTTTCTGCAATATTTTTCACGACAAAGATAAGTTTGTCGTTATGGGTTAAGACTGATTTTTTAAATGACTTGGTGCAAAAACGAGCTCGTCCACAAATTTTACAAACTTTCTTAAGTTGAAATGCCAGTGCCCGATCCAGATAACAGCGGCGGTTAAAATTGAAGCCCTGAGCTGTTATTTATGAGTTCAAGTTGGTGCGAGCGCAAACTAAACTTGTTATTCGCATTATATTTTATCACTTTTTTGAACACTCGATTTCCCGGTTGGAACACATCACGTCCCCGGCCGTGGTCACGAGATGACTGATGGTCCGATCCTCTGAGCTTTATGACGAATCCCCATTCAACATAGCGTTTTCATTCCAACTACCACAGTATTCAACATCAACACTAACAGTATCCTTATTCACAAAGGTCTTCTTCAGATCGATTCGGAATTAAAATGAGCTTATTGTTTTGCAAAAGGATTTTATACTACGGATAATTTAACAGTTAAATTTGTTCAGTTCTTATATTTCCGCGTACATCACACATTTACATAAAACAGCTTTTGATCGGATACTGGCGCATATTTTATATTTGATCCTGACGTTTCGACTCCATTACATGAATCTTCACAATAATTTGATCGGGCGCGTTCCTAACTGTTAAAATTTATACAAATTGGAATTGCTTTATTTTTTGTTATATTTATTCATTCTTTTATTATTTTCTATCGCTTCACGTACCACTTTTGAATAAAAGCGACTATCAGGAAATAAGTGCTGAGGATATACTAAATTTTCTTACCCACAATCCCGTTATTAGGTATTCTATATCTTATTCTTATGCGAGAAGACCATGAGCTTTGATGTGTTTGAAAAATGTTTCGTGTTTGAGAAATATTTTATTTAATCCTTTGGTTTCTATTTAGGTCACATTTTCTTCGCTCATAGGTACATAGAATGGCAAGTGACAAATCTTTATGTGTTTAAGGAACATCATTGAATTTTGGAATATTATTTTATAAAACTCTTGTTAATATTTGGTTAGGGTATTAAATATTATGTCAATATTGCTGATTAGACAACTTGTATCGTAATCTATTTCTAACATTTGAGCTATTATTACAATTTCTGCACCATAATCAGTTCTCATTTAATCTATGTTATATATAATACAGCAACTCGTGGTTGGACGTTAGTATACATCCTGTGGTTGTTTAGTGGATTCCGCTTTGGAGCTTTATACTTTTCCAAAACTTTCTGTAATGTGGGTGTGTATTTCTATGTACGAATGAGTATGGGCATGTTTGTATGATTTAGTATGGACGTAAAAAATATAAGAACAAAATAACATGTTCAAAAAAGTAAATAAGATTCGTATAACTGAAGGAGAGCCTTTGCACCAAGTAAATATCCAAAAATGTTAGTTAAATCGTACAGTAGATTTCAAAGCTAAAATGTGTGCACAAAAAGTAACCTCGTGTAGCTTATTGGCAGCAGTAAGGAATGGGTCTAAGCTGCAGTCCTCCCGTTCGACTGAGCCGAAAACCGCAAAGCGCACTCAGTCAAGTGAACCGGCAAATGTTTCGACGTACCACACTTTGGGTTTAAGCGGCATTGAACATGGTTGCCAACTTTGCCTTGCCATATGTATTGACATCTGGTTTCGTCGATGTTTAGAATTAACTAAAAATATTTATTTTTTATTACTATTTAGACATTCTATTAAATAAAACTAAATTGTAGTGTGTGGGTAAAATTTCTACAGTTTCAAATAAAAATAATCAAACAGTTGTTTTCTTAAACATATTTTTAACCTACAAACTTAATATCTTTATTCTAAAACTATTAACATTAAATTGGAAGCTGGAAACTACATCGTATATTGCCTAAAGTTTTATAGGGATATGGTAATACTAAGTCTTTGCATGCGATTGAAAGTCAAAGTTGCCCTGCGCAATGCTGTGGCTTGACTAGATTTCCACGTTTCGCAAAGAAGTTATAGGTACTTTTAAGTAAGTAGGTATCTAAATAATGAATAGATAATTTCAATACCAAAACCTCACTTCTTATATTTCGTTACGTTCTGCTAATTTATGTCTGCATGTAGACGTTGACGGTGCCTGACATCTTTGACAGCTAACGTCAGACAATGTTACATAATGAGAATGAAACGTAATTCTGCGTTGGGATAACCGACATATTTTCATAAATATGTTCGTATCCAATTACCAATGTTTATTGAAAAGTTAAGTTAAGTTAACCTTTAAATATTCTTTCACAGTTATTAAAGAAGTTTATTAGTTATAGTATTGCTGTTCCGTAAACTTCCAAACATTATAAAGTCATTTTTGTTTGAGTAATTTTAAACGACATCATAATCATATAATAGAGGCAAGTATCTGTTCTTTTGCGAATAAGTGCCATTTTGACATTATTTTACGAACAATTAACTTCAAGGTCTTCCTTTATTCAAATATTTCTTAATCGTGCGAGACGTTCCGATGCTAAATACATTACCCAAACCGATGTTTGTTATGGTAATCTCTTAAGCTTGGTACACATATGTAGCATTGTAATCTATTTTATTTTAATTGCTTGGCATGCGTCGACGCAATTTGTATGACGAACGCTAATTTAAACGCAGAATGATGCGAGTAATACACCGTATCTCATAAAACAATCCAAGATGTGTATTGGCTTTATTTACTAGATTAATTACCTACTTTTATTTCGTGTTGTACACACACTGTGTACCGTTATCTATGAAAAGTTTATTTTTTATCTCCATTTATCATACAAGGCATAAGACTAATGCTTTGACCTGCAGCTGAAAGCACCGTCCCGGTGTAGATTGGTACCCAAAAGCATATCTTCAGCTATTATTACTAACCAGCTACATTTGACGTTGTTACTACCGGCTAACGACTGCAGAAGAAACCGGAGCCAACGGTATGTAATGCTTTCTGCAGCACGGCGGATCTTGAGGTTTTAACTATTTACTATTTTTGTCCACCCATGGGATAACCAGCCCCTGAGAATTTTGCTTAACATCTGCAATCATAGATTAGAAAATAGAAAATTAGAAAAGAAGATAAATGGATTAAGATCCACGATAGGTTTGATAAAATAGACTAACCTTGAAAATTAAAAAAAGTTAAATTGGTATCCCTATCTAACGTTTATTTATTATAACAAATGCCTTGTGCTCTGAACAGTAAGATTTGTTTAGTTCTTATAATAATAATATTTATTTATCAGCCTAGCCCAAAGTATGCATTGTAAGGCTTGTGTTTTGGATACTAGGATAACGGATAGACATACATATATGATACATAGATATGTAATATTCATAAAAATATTAATACCCATGACTCAGGTATAAATACTGGTATTTATCACACAAATATCTGCCCCCTCTGGGAGCGAAGCCAGGACTGTCAGGGTATGAATTTGGATCGCTACCGTTGCATCAAACAGTTATCTAGTAAAGACAGTTATTGCATCGACAGCTATCAAAATTTATTATTACTATACAACATTATAGCATGAAGACAGATTTTATACATATAACTAATAGTCGTTTCCCTTCAATAATATGTGTAAATTAATATATTCTTTATGTTAATCCAATCTTAGTTAGTTCAAATGAACACTATTCAGGAGTTACTGCTTAGTGACTGGTACTCAGTGTACATCTATTCATCATCAGCCAGCAAAAGTGCTCCGATGTCGAGTTCCTGAGTTAACATCTAAATATTATTTTTATTTTTTGCTTTGTTTCTAAGCTTTCATCCATATAATTTACTTAAAGATTGGCGCTAGCTAATGCTAATCGCTAACACTAGTTTAAACGTTCGTCCAAAACCAAGTTCGAAGTATAGCAATTGTGTTGTGTCGTTTATGCGCACGTGTGCTGTAAGACAAGGGAAGCCGTATGATATGATTCAACACCGAAATCGCATTAGCCCGAAATAAGCCATTACGACATAAAAGTTAACTCCCCAATGCCCACTTACTGAATTTTATATCTCGAAACTGTTACAGTCTATTTTAACATGCCTGTAGGGCGACGAAAATAGTCCCACAGCAAGTTTTCAATGTTAGTTGCCGTATTCGGGAACCCACGGCTCCCTTGGGGGTGAATATTTGAATTGTGAACTGGGCTTAAATTTTTAAATATAAAGCACTTGTGTCTGTAAAAAAGTCACGTTAAAGCGACATCATATTTTCTCTTCATTAAAATTTAGTTTTGACCTGTTTCATGGTTATCGCAATGGAAGTGAATTTTTGATATCGTTTGCTATAACGTCTGTTTCGCATTGTTTGTAATATTCTTGTTTGCATAATAACGTGGCTAATGTGGCAGGCACGCTACTTTCATTGTGACATCCTTAATAGTGACCATGATTATTATAAAAACAAAACTATTTACCAGGATCATATGACTGTTTCAACGACAATAATGTTAGAAAACAAATTTAAGAAAGTATCGTGTGTTTTTTCTGTGTCAATAACATTCAATAAAATTTGGAGACTTTACTACGCAACTTAACGAAATACATTTGATGGTATAGAGCAAGCAAAAATAAAAAATAAATTTACTTATCTAACGATTATTTTTAATTATATTTATCCTTTCATTATATTATAATTATTGCAAATCGTTATTAGTGTATTTCTTTGAGTCACCAAAAACAAATATATAAGCATAATAATTGCTAATTAATATAATCATCTCAGCAGTGAGAGGTGCTGGAAGTTAGTTACAAAGCTGGGAGCTTTTTGGCATAGTCACCATGCTTAGTAGGTGTTCAGAGATAGCAATACAGGACCATAATTGACAAGAAAACGCTACTGTCTATTTAGGATTACCTAAACTATTATAAACTACACTACCAGACATCACATGACTATTAAGTTTAACGAAGGCCTGATGCCCTCGTGATCAGGTGAAACGAATGTCTTGTTACAACGAACTTAACGAGCCCAAACTCGATGAGTTTCCCTCGGTAAACATGTCAAGGTTTCATCTTTCATCTTCGAGATGACCAGGCCAGCTCCATAGTACAATATTACGAGAGCGGGGTTTGATACATAATTTTATTTTTCTACTGTCATTATTAGGTTCACTTGTTTTTTGATTCTCGCAGAATAAAATTGCGTTTCGGAAGCTATTTTAAGTTATAGCTGAGATTCAAGTGCAGCGTTTTTAGAAAATATACAATATTAGGTAAAATTAGTTTACAGCGTGAGACATTCACAATGACATGGAAACAAAATTTAATTTTCAACGGTGAAAACGCGGGTTGCAGAATTCAAACAAGGACATCCAGTAGAGAACAGCGAAGGTGAGCCTCGCATGGCCGGCCTAACTTGTATGACTAAAGAAAACATCGGCAAAGTGTGTGATCTCGTAATGGCAGACCGGAGATGAACTATCAGGGACATTGCTGACATTACAAGCATATCGAATGAACGCAAAAAATCACAATATCATAGTCGATGAACTTGGATTTTCTAAGGTTTCCGCTCGGTGGGCCCCTAGATTGCTTTCGGTTAAGCGAAAACAAATACAGTTTATGATTTCTCTTGACTGTTTGGAGGTTGAGCCACAAGATTATATTTACAGATTTGTTACAAGGGATGAAACCTGGGTATCAAAACATACAATCTGAGCAATGGAAAAAGGGTGATCCAACACCAAAGAAAGCAAAGAGAATTTTGGCAGCTGGCAATGTGATAGCTTCAGGTTTTTGTAATCATCCTGGTCACATAACTACCTTGCAAAAGGCAAAACAATAAACTCGGAATATTAGTCTTACACCGTATATTTACGTTAAGAAATCAGAGACAAACGCCCCGGATTAATCAGAAAGAAAGTGTTGTTTCATCAGGATAATGCTCGCGTTCACACGTCTGTTGAATCAATGGCTCAAATTCGTGATTATGGTTTAGAATTACTACCCCACCCAGCTTATCCCTTTTTTAAATTATTTTCAAACTTCAATCAACACCTTGGTGGTCTAAAATAAAATCGAATGAAATGAATGTTGAAACGGCAGTCAATTATTTTTTCAAAAACTATGAATATTTTATGAAAACCGGCTTTATACGCTTTGGAATGCAAGTGAAAGAAATGCATGCAAGATGGAGATTACGTCGGACAAATATTTTTTTGCTTATATTTTATTTTGTTTTCTGGACTAGATTGCGAATTTATCAATTCCTATGCCTATTATGAATACAATTTCATCTAATAACCAAATGTCGTGATGATACAAATATTAGAATTAGGCATAATTCAGCATCTGCAGGGTTTTATTATATAGCTTCTTAGTTCCAGGTCGACCTAATAATAATAAAAATGTGTGTGTAAAACACATGTCATCTGGTGCTCCAATATATGTCAAGTGCAAATTCTATTTCTTTTTATATGACCTTCATTATATTTATACGAAACACAACGCTATTTATTGATTTCCATCTGTTAGCGAACAACACTGTATATATATAATGATAAATAATGTCCCCGTTTTGTTTTATATATATCATGTTCTTAATATAATTTTAATTTTAATGATTTAAAGAGTAATTTTTGACTAAAAGACTGGGTAGGGGGAGCGCAGATGGCCATTGTGAAAAGTGTCATCGGACCATGCGTCGGGTCGATTTTGAAGTAAAAGCACATTGTAAGTTTAAGGGAAGCATCGGAATAAAGGTATATTTCAGGAGCTGTACTGTGTTACTTTCCATAACCTGTCAACACATCTTACATTCATGTTAAAGGACGCTCTGTTTACCCAAATGAAATCAAATCAAGTATTATGTATATATAGAGGACAGGTGAGATTAGGGTTATATCGAATTAAGTCGGGTAACCCGACCCGCAACTGATTACAATAACACTAAATAATACGTAGCATAATTGAGTGCCATTGTAGCTGAAGTAGATATACTCGGTATATAAAGAAAAGTATAAGATTTTGTCTATTAACATATATGCAGTATTATTATGTTTATAAACACATTATTTTGTATTGTTAGTGATTTGTTGACGACCCCCGAAGTTCCGGTAGTTCGAATCCCGGAAGGGGCCCGGAAGTTTGTATGGTGAATACGAGAATTTGCACCTGAGTCATGGGTATTTAGGTATATTTCGATAAAAATTAAATAACTGTGACTAAGTGACAAAATCAACAAGGCATGTCCTTAAAGTAAAGTTTTAAATGAATTTTATTAAAGCATCTAATATAGTAGAAAAATAATGCAGAGTGAGATAATATTTAATACAAAAACGAATGAGAAAGAAATCCGTTATGAAAAGGGTCAAGTCATAATGGATATGAACGTGTGAAAAAAAACGTGCGGGCAGCGAAGTAACTCATATTATTATACATAGGGTAAGATGGTTCCTTTTTGTTGTTGTTGAACAATAAACAACGTCAAAATTTTTGAAAGATCACTTGACGATTGAACTGGCAACAACATAGGATCAACGAACTGACTAGCGGTCTGTGGAACGGTAGCGATCCAGCATTCTGTACAAACGTCTTGGTTCGAATCCTGGAATGGTTGTTTGTGTGATGATAAGCATAAGAATTTGTTCCCGAGACATAATTACTTATTTCACTTATTGATATATTTAGTATCGAAAGTATAAACTATGCTTACTTATTGACAAAATAATTGGTGTTTTTCAAAATTTATTATGTAAGTAAGAATTTAATTTATGTCGATACATAAAACAGAAAACAAAAGTTATAAACATAATTCATAAAAAATAAAATCTTATAGAAAAGTTGGAAACCATCACAATATACAAACCTCGGATTTTAATGCCTTCATATGGATATCGGTAGATCAGCAAACGAAACGAAACTAAACAGCTGTCAGTCGTTGGGAATTTTCTATTCCAGCTGAATTTGACAGCTTTTTTCATGATAAGCGTGGAGAACAGTGACACCTTTTGCTTAAATGGATTTAACAAATGTTTATATTTCTATCTTCTAAACCCTGTAATATCTTGGAATAGAACATACATAAAAAAATAAATATTACATTTTAAATTATTCAAGCACTTAACAGCTAGATTTTTAAATCAACAATTTTTTTTTACTAGAACAATGATCAACTTTTCTTAGGAGTCCAGTGAGATTAGTATCCAAGAACCTCACGCTATCAAGGCGAGTGTCTTTGAGCTACGTTTACCTGACAAACATGCCGATAAAAAATAGTTTCTGGTAAAAATTTATCATTCCATATAAATCTAGAAGTGTACTGCTTAAATAATATAAATTATATTAATCATGCAGCTGTTTCTTTATGGATTGCTCGATACTCCAAAAGTTATTACTTAAATAATTACTTAGAACTTAAACAGATGGCGCTGGTAGTAAGATTAAGAAGCACTTAGAAAAAAATCTTCAGAGACTTTAGTATGAGTAAACGCGTCGATACTCGAAATCGTCTGCGTACAATATTACTGTAGATATTTTATGAGTGCCCCTAGCGGTAACTAAAAGGAGCTACGAATCCTTGCTAGAGCTAGAAAACTGTAACGCATTCGATATCGAGTACAGACTGCGCGAACTCACATTAAGGTCTCAGGTCCGTCAAGGTCTACTATTCTCAAGTGAAAAAGCTCGCATTGATAGCGAGAGTCACCACCTATCGAGTTTAACCAGACGTCTGAAACAAAAGGACTTTTAATTCTTTTTTTTAAATTTAATTTAAAAGTTTGTCATAAATTTCTTGACCCCTGAGGCTGACAAAAAACGGCTATTCCTAATTAGGCCGTATATAAAGAAACCGTTATTAGTTACCAATAGTTCATTATCGCTAAATTTTACAAGTTTTTGAATGAAATAAATTTTAGTTGGCAGTTAAACAATTCTTTAATAGCAACTTCCAAAAAACCCGTAATACTACAATTAATAACGTTATGCTTATAAAACAAATATATTAGATATTACGATACATACTAATTTATACGGTACGAATCAGTTAAAACACATCGTAGCGATTCTAATTAGCAGATTACCTAAAGAAGTCGTAGAATCATTAAATTGAAATAATATTGAATATAAAATGAAACGATATTCCAATCTGTTATAAGATTTATAGCATGAGAAATTTAATATGTTGTTACTCATATTCGGTTGGGAACGTAATATAGTGATAAGAAACATCCAGTAATTGTGAAAAAAGAGCTGTAAATGTAGTTTCTTAAAATACCTTTAATGTCCTTAAATATTCTTTTTTACTAAAGACGAATGTTTGCAAGTAAAACTCTCAATCTTTGTACTAACAAACACTTTAATTATATGTATATAAAAAAATTTTTTGTCGTTGATATTGATACTTAAAATTGATATAGATTACGGCCTAAAACAATATGATTTTTGCATTTATTATTTTTTATAAGTATACTCTATACTTATTTGGACATTTTATTTTTTTATTAAATTGGTAAATATAAAATCCTCAAATAAAGTGTCTTCATATATATTTAATTGAAGCAAATATGAGTATAATGTCATCGCCATATAGACAATTAAACAAAGGACTCACATATGTTACGTATTGTATCGAAGCCTTTTTCCATAGTATATGAAAGTCTGAATTATAAAAAAGAAAATGTTCTAGTTACAACTTTGCTTAGTCTATGTTCCAACCAAGGATCTTGCAGTAATCATTTTTGGCCACTGTTTACTTTTTTACGGCGTATTTATGCTCATGTGATGAACGTGGAAACTCTCTAGTGTGCCATCGGGACAGGGTGAATGTAACGATTAAAATTTCAAAGACTGCTTGTGTATGCTTGTGCAGACCGAAATAGCGTTCACTGACTCTCCGTAGATTGACGCTGGGGTACCGATTTTCGGTTTGCTGCCCAGAACGAAAATAAACACAAATTTCGACTTTATTGCAAACAGAATAAGGATTAGGTCGTTTTATTTTAGATGGCAACCGTAACTTTGCGGTTATCGTATATGACGTGCGTTACTTACAATGCAGGAAACAGGGACTGTACAACGCTTCTGTCTGTCGCGAGATTTGTATCGCGGTGCTGATATTGTTGGAGATGTCATGTTTTATGACGAGTGATTGAATAACTCCCTTAAATGGCGCATGAGATTGCTATTGAGGGGTAATATGTGTCTCGACTTTGCTTGTTCTTTATTTATTCACTCGGCATCGTGCAGTATCTTTAAAAACCAAAAAGATTAATCAGTTTTTAGTATACGTATGAAGTGGGTTGATTTCCATTTTTATGTCCAGTTTAAAATTGTTTTTGAATTTAATTTTCATTAGGTTATATGTTCATAAGAACAAATTTGATTTTCAGCAAGTGATTTTTTTTTTTAAAAGCAATAGTAAGGTATATTGAAAGTGAATATTAGGACAGAGCACATATCCTGCTTTTTTAGCATTGATTTACAAATATTTTTTTCTGCGTTAAGGCAACCTTCTATGTTTGACATCAGCATCAAGAATGTCAAATTAAGCATCTGTAAGGATGTTGAAACATGATCCCGCAAATGTTATTTACTTCTAACGGATGCGGCGAAGAAATAGCGTATTATAACAACGTTTTTTTTTAGTGTGTGGTCTTTGTTGGCTGTATTTAACTTGTAAAAACGCCTTAATGACCGATCTCTAGTAAAATAAGTACCATGACTACCTATCAGTGGCGTGGGGTGAAAAAAAAGGAAGGTAAAGCCGGACCAAAAAACGGCTAATGCGTAATTAAACAAAATATCATATTATAAAAAAATATGCAATAAATTACATACCTGACCTGAGTGTGTTCATGTGTTGTGTTAGTTTACCTTTTCCATAACTACGACGAAATGTTAGGTTTGGTGATTTGCTTGCGTTGCGTGCGTTGTATGCAATTTATCAGTTGTTAGTGTTCACCACCTTCACCATACATGACATCACTGGTATTATATGAACAGTGCATGTCGAGTATGATAAAAGTGGCTTTGAAAAAAGCCGTTTTAAGCACACGTCACTCGCACAGGGGTTATAATATATAGAAAAACAAGAACCAAAAATAAGTGAAACTTCACTTGCTGAACATATTCTACTAACTATATTATTACAAATGGTGAATGTTTTTACTTAATTACGCGAAAATGGCTTAACGAATTTGGATGAAATTTGGCATGCATGTAGCCTTGGACACGGAATAGAACAATCAACATGGCCTGAATTCCACACATACGAAATCGCAGGCATAAGCTAGCAAATAAATATCAGTAGAAATATTGGATGTTTTTATTTTGTTACTTGTCGTTTGTCGTCTGTCTTCGCCATATATATATTCTATAACCCGATAAATTTACGTAACATTTTTTTTGATAAATTATTTATTTATACATGATTTTAAATTATAAATTATTTTATTTGTATTCTAACATAATTCTACGGTTTTTCTTTACGAAATGAGCCAGAATCCTTTCATAAAAGTCGCTTTTTTGTTGCAATTTTAACAATAGATGTTTTTCAATTGATATTACTCCGAGATTTGATAATCTTGCCTCACTTTGGCTGTTTCGTGTATAAGTATGAATCCGCTTCAATGCCGAAAACGACCTTTCCGCGGAAGCCACCGATACGGGAAGAGTCAAAATAATTTGACATAAAATTAAAAGCTGAGGAAAAGCTTCATTCAACGTGGATTTAAAAAGATATAAATAAAGTTCGTAAACATCTAAATTACTAATTGATGAAGTACTGTATAAAACTTTTAATTCGTTTTTTAAGGCGTGAAAATCAAATATATTTGGAAATTCGGATATTAATTTAGACACGCTTTCCTCAGGAAAACTACTACGGTAACTCGCGTATTTCGATTTGTTGACTAAATCAAGAAAAGTTAAGTTCTGAAAAGATGAATAACGGGAGTTTATTTGGCTTTTGATGTTATCTATTATTTCAACGAATAAACGCTTGTATTGTGTTTTTAAGTCAATTTCTGTATCCAGCCGCCGGCGTCGTCGTGGTGGTTCACAATATTCCTGAATACTACTGAAAATAAAATCAAATTGCTTTAAAAACTCTTCTGACATCCAAGATTGAAATGCATTTATTTCTCTAACTGAGGTTTCGATGTCGACTTGTTTGGTTTGAAGCAAAGCAAATAAAATGTCAGTTCTGGCAAAAATCTCCGAAAAAACATGTAAAAGGAAACAAAATTGCATATCTTCTAATTTACTTACAAACGACTCCGACATGGATACAGAATCAACATCCCACGATTGGGGATCATCTAATATATGATTAAACGTTTTAATCATATCTAACCTGCAATTAAATATAACATTAATAATGCGTGAATGATAATGCCATCGCGTTTCAGCTACTCCAGGCATACGACGGTCGGAAAACTGTTTTAAAAGATTTGACCGCTTCGACGATTTGTTGAAAAACCTGACAATTCCATTGATATGACCAAAAAATGATTTTAATTCCGAAATATTTTCCAAGGATTTGCTTAAAACCAAATTAAGTATATGAGCATAACACGGTACGAAACGTGCGAGAGGGCATTGACCCCGTACTAAAGACTGAACGCCTCCGCGTTCACCTGACATAACGGCCGCACCGTCGTATGTCTGACCGATCAATTTGTCTTTGCATCGATATTGTTCAAGAATATTAAGCAACTGAGTCGCTAATACAGCCGCTGTCCGGCTTTCACTAACGTCGTAAAAAAATTACAAATCTTTCCTCCAGACCGTTTTCGGTTAAATAACGAAATATGACTGATAATTGTTCCCTATGACTAACATCTGGGGTTTCGTCTATCATGACTGAAATGAATTTAACTTGGCTAATCTCAGACCTAATCTCGTCTAAAATTACCGCCGCGATGCATTGTATAAGATCATTTTGAATGTCTCCCGAGAGACCGGTAAACACGGAGTGTGAATTAGATGAACATTGATCAAGATGAGAGTCTATAACGCTGTCGTACTTACTCAAATAAAACAATGTTTCTACATAATTGCCACGATTGTCTGAATTTAAGTTTTCACTATGGCCGCGGAAAGATAACTCCTGTTTTCCAAGAAGAACAACAGTGTCAATTAAACGTTTCATTAAGTTTCGATTACGCTCCACTTTTCGATTATGGGCTTCATAACTATTACCGAAAAATGTTTCTATTCTATTATTTCCAAAATCGTGTAATAATAAACAACTGCGTAAATGTTTTTCAGTTTGAGTATGTTTCCTAGCCGAATTTGTCAAATTATTAATGTCTGAAAAACCCGTTTTATTCCAAGCACTGTTTGTATCGGAAAACAACAAACATGGAAAACAAAATAATTTATTTAATTTGCAACTGCCCGTTAACCAATTGTATTTATCATACATAGAACTGTGAAAATGTTTGAAAAATCCGTCTTTACGCCTATAATCAATTTTTATATCGGGACAAGCCCGTCCATTTTTTATGATATATTTTTTATTTTCGAAAGATTGATTGGAGAACGAAGTTAAGTCATTTAATAAGTAATCTGTAAGACAACAGTCAATTTGTATCAATGCCGCCATTTCTCGTCTAACCGCGTCACGACAAATAACAAAGTTAAATAAACTATAAAGACAAACCTTTACGAGGAAACGAAACAAACTATTTATTACAGACTAACACAACACTCGGCAAGTAAAATTTCACTTATTTTTCACATCTATTCATTCACATAAACAATAATTCACATAAATGCTAATTTATAGCATAAATTACCCGTGCTGACCGTGACCGCGTAATGAGTGATCTGTGATCAATCAAGCGAGTGTCAGCCTCAAGGTCGAGGTCGCGCGAAACTAGACGCTCAAGCGAAACGAAACCTTAACGTGAGACAAATAAAGATTGGTAGGCTATCCGAGATCGAGTTATCTATAAACAATTATTACGAGGCTTTTGCATGTATTTGTTTATGTATGTGTGAGTGATTTGCATACATTTGGCATTTGTAAATTCCCAATATTTTGATCGGGTTGCCGGAGCGGAGGAGCGCGTCGCACTTGTCGCGTCATATGATTGTAAACTGTGTTTGTGTGCGTTTGCTATTTCAAATACATTGCGTATCTTGTATACGGGATATAGAAGAATATTTTTACAAAGCGCGCAATGTAATTATGGCGTTTTCAATCCGAAAGCCGTTGAACTTCGGCTTACATTACAAAGCGGGGTAAGCTATTATTGAAAATAATAAAAAAATTATTAGTGATCGCCAAGGCAACCCGATGGGAATCGTGTTATATGCACGCGTCGCCACTGCTACCTATTTCGTTTTCTATCGTATTTATATTTAATAACTTATCTCAACAGTACCTAACAATCAAATATCAAAGCATCACAAGAGACAAAGAATCAAAATAAAATAATTGTCCATGGAACCGTGTTCTTATCTAACGCAAGACGCCGCGCCGGTGGCGTCACTTCCGTATGATATCAATTCGCGTAATCTCCGCCATGCTCAGCGTAATGGTGCGAGTGAGACGCCATTCTGAGGAGACGCCATTGCCGCCATCCGCCACCCGAGCGCCGGACTTCCGCCACGCCATCCAACCATCGGCAACTGTCGCGCGCCACACAATGCCCGCGAAGGCGTTGCCTTTTTGTTTTGTTTAATTGAAAATTTTCATCATATCGCTCATTGTGTTTAGACGCCGCGCGCGATTAATGAGATAAGATACGTCATAATTTATCTGTCGCCATCATTTAAATTACTACGCTTATTAAATTAAACGTTGTAATATTAAATGAAGGGTGAAATTTGACTAGAAATCCCTTTTCATTTTAAAGGATAATTGCGAAAGAAAGTGTCATGCTTATGGTTAGTTAATGGTGTCACTATCGCATATTGGGGTTTTATTTGGTCGTGGCTCAAGTTATGATCACGTCAGATTTTTTTATAATTTTTTGGTCTTTTGCTATGATTATAAAAGTTATTTTCTTGTTTATCTTCTTAATATATATAAATTGTCGTGACACGTTATAATATATATACCTAACGTGTCACGTTGTTTGTCCGCGATTGACTCCTAAACTACTTAACCGATTTTGGACAAACTTCGCAACTATCTGTTATTTGATCTAACTTAAAAGATAGGATAGGTTTTATTTTATAAAACAGCAACGCGTGGTTGGGTCAGCTGGTTGTTTATATTTATTTTTGTGCAAAATTTAGAAATAAACAAGGTTTAGGAACATCGAAAGGTTCGAATCTTACCTGAGGGCTTGGAGATGTGGTTGTTTTTCATAGACGTACATATTATAAATCTTAAGGTTCTTCCATTTAAAAATATTAATGCAAAGTTTGTCTATAGGCCATATTACATAAATAAGCAAGTTAATACATTTTAGCAAGAAAAATAATGTAAATTTAAGTGACCTCTTTTTTAGTAAATTAGTTATTATATAACTGTACTCCACTTTTTTCATATACATCATTCCTATTTATACACGTCTATTAAAGAATATATATCTACTAAATGGGTTAAATGGAAGTAGCTTGTTTGCTTTGCTTGCTTGTTTTCTGTTCTTTGACAACAATACAGTTCCCGCGACAGCTCCTGCCTCGAACAGTGTCAGTGAAGCCCATCGTTACTTATCAACCGGCGACACGCGGCCACTAGAGGATTTGATGTGAGATGCACGCCTATTATATTGACTGTGGGCTCTACACAGACTGCTAACCACTATAGATGAGTAGAACACAGTTGGTTTAGCTACGGAGCTTGGCATTCAATGTTATTCATTTGTTAATATTTAATCTACAGTAAACCTGACAATGACACTACCTAGTCCGGCCATAAGTGCATTTATTATGAAGTAATAAATTACATATTCATTAAAATCTCAGCAAAAAAAATAAAAATGGCCACCTTTGGCTAACAGGCCTTTAATCTGTCTGGCCATGAATCTATGGATTTACGCACTGTTTCCATGGGAAATTTCGCCACTGCTTTCTCCAGAGATTTTTTAGGAGACTCGATGTCGCCGTGTCTTTTAGAACAGGCCATGCCCTCTAAAACTGACCATAATTTGTAGTCTAAAGGGTTGAGGTCTGGACTAGACGAGGGCCAGTCTTCAGCTCTTATGAAGTCCGGAAAGGTGGTTTCAAGCCAGGCTTGGGTAGTTCATGCCTTGTGTCTCGGTGCAGAGTCCTGCTAGAAAGTCCACGGTACATTTTTAAACAGTGTATTGCTGAAAGGTATCACAACTCGATTCAAGACTATCTCTTGATACATTTTAGCTGAAGTTTTCACTCCTTTTTCACAAAAATGTAGCTTTGTGACGCCTTGATAAGACACGTCCCACCAAACCATCACTGGCGCAGGAAGATGACCACGTTGTACCTTTCCGACCACTTGAGCAGCTTTTTTACACTTTACAATTTTGCTTATTGTAGTGCTCTTCAATCGTGAAAATTTTTCATCGGTGAAGAGGACGGTAAAGAGTGCCTTTCACCTGCGTATCGTGACAGAAGGCATTTTGATCGATCCACTCTCTTTAATTGTGAAGATTGATTAAGGGCATGTCCTGTATATCGACGACAAGCACCACGCTTCAGGTCTTGTTTTGTAATACGCGACAGAGTCCTAGCAGGAATCTTTATTTCTCGCGATAAGATTTTTTGCTTCCTAATGGTTTTGGTTTCGACGAATTCTGGTTTTAACAGCCTTTGTAGTTCTATCAGCACGCGGCCGTCCTGATTTATGCTCTTCGACAAAGGAAGTGTTGTTGTATCTGTTTATAGTACAAAATACGAACATACGGCTGATACCAAGCTTTTGAAGTGTCTGGAATATGACCGACGGCTCCATACCCACTTCGTGCAAGGCGATAACTGCAATCCTATTTTCTTTAACACCCCATACCATATTGTATTTCTTAAGATCACGAAAAAATATGTGAAATGGCGCAATATCGAAAGAATCTTTTGAAATAATAAACGCGTTCCAAATTCAAAATAACTCAAAAGTTAAAAAAAAGAAAAAGTTTTATGTAAGAGTATTTATGGACAGACTAGTAACAAAAGATTTTACAGAATCTATACATTATGTACGAGATGAGGAAATGCTATCATGGCGAGTTAAACTAGCAAACGAAAGAAAATAAAACTTTGATCTAATAACTGTTTCGATAAGAGCTATGTTTCAACGAGCTTGAGTTGTCATACTAAAGAAAAAATCTAGAACGAACAAAAATAGCCTCCTTTAAAAAAACTATGTGACCTTATAATTTACTCAAGTTATCAGATAATAAAATATATTTGTAATGTGGAGCCGCCGAATTCAAACCTTCCTGAGTGAGACCCATAAGTATACTGGATCCTTCTGTCTAAACGTCACCCTGACACTTTCACATGATATCAAAAGATACAATAAAGGTATTCCAAAGGCCCTTCTAGGCTCAGCACATATTAGTGTTAAGTTATCTCCTTTATATTGGTTCATTCTGTACCTTGTTTGGTTTCAACTTTTTTCTTTTTTGCTTATGATGAAAATATTTAAGCAGACCTTGAGGTTTCTCATTTCTCGACATATCTTTTTCGAGAGTCGAGATATTTCAGTTTTTTTACTGAATATATTTTTCAAAGAAGCCAAAATATTTTCTATTTTTATTGACATACGGTGGTGTGGTATTAAAAAGTTTAAGGTTATCAAGATAACTGGTGTTAGCGTCGCATAGTTCACATTAATTGATTGATTACCTACTTGATACCCCGGGTAGCGAAACAAGAAAATCAAGTTCGGATATTTAGGGCGCATATTACGTTATGACAAATATCAGCTGCTGTTACTTATTGCAGAATCTAATACAATTAAAAAAGTACGGAATTAATTAAAAGACCTTATGAAATATTCAACAAAAGAAAACAATTACAAGAAGAATAATCTTGCTTTCGTACAATCTTGTACCACCCGTGCCATCGAATAGTATTATAGTATGTATATCATTAAATATCTAATTTTTTTTTTCTAGGATCTCTAAATATCGATGAGTAATCGTAAAGGAATTTTAATGATACACTGAACGACATAATATTGAATAACACTCGGTAAAAGCAAATAGGACCATAGGGCTTTCCTACTTAGTTTTCATTAATGCACGATTAAAAGGGCTTACTTTAAGTCGTGCGTAAATAAAAAAGACCGTTAAAAAAAGAGTATCAGCAATTTCAATTTTTGTTATCTCGATCAAAAACATGTAAGCCTTGCTTCGATTTCTATATTTTCAAAGTAGAAGATTCTCTTACAGGTTAAAATTGTCTTTTATATTAAAAAATGTCCTATATTATATTACTCGAGCGCGTAACGTAACTGTGCTATTTCCAAAATATTTTTCCTCATCATATTTATTTGCATTCAAACTGGAGAAAACAGGGGGAACACCCACGTTTATAGTATCTAACTTTAGTCACTTCAGAACTTCAGCCTATATAAAGATCGGAGGAAACTAGTTACCCTAAGACAGGCAATATAAACTTAACACCATTAATACATGGGCCTGCCATGTCTATTATCAGACCGAAATGTTTGATTATTAAAACAAAATTACGGTAAAAGTGCAAGTGTAGGGTGTCTGTGTCTGCATTAATTTGGGCGAGCGAGCGATGCATTTTGCTAATTTTTTGCGGAAGTAAGCTACATATTTTATTATATTAATGGATATTGACTTCCGCCAAGTAACCCCTGATTCTATCAAATGCCTAAGTCTTGTCCTGTAATACCATGCCGTTGACAGATAAGGAAGCGACAGTATCAAGATTTAACAAGACATCTAACGAGAACTGCCTACTATAATCGTCTGATATTTACCCGCATTTACGGATATTCCCTATATATCATAAAACGTAGACAATTGATTACTTTTAAAGTTTGTATATGCTCTATTAAATACGGTGTTGTCCAGTAACTTTTTTTATTTATAGAGTTTATACAATACAGGAGTTTATACAAAATATTATATTCGTAATCCGAGGTATTAGTCTCTGTTATTACTTTACTTTTGTGATACATATACTTTCCAATTCCATTTATAGTGTCGTAACATACTACACCTTTTTTTAATACCGTTCTGCGATAATGTTGTAGGTTCATATCCACAATACAATCTACAGAATGTGTGGAGATATAATCATACGATTCTAAATGGATTTACTACCGATGATTTTTTGGCCCAGTGGGAGTGACCCTACCTTCGAAGCCCGTCTTCCAAGCCGCCTGAAGGTCCCGGGATCAAGTCCCGGAAAGGTGGATTTTGTGTGAGGAATATCAGCATTGGCTCCCGAGTTACGAGTATCTATATATTTCTATGAACATTACCTATTTATGTATCTTTTGTGTACGTCTATCCGTTACCTTAGTATTCTTAATAAGCCTCGTAGTGCTTATTAAAAGCTGGGCTAATTGGTGTATATGTGAGAAATATCATTATTATTTATAAACCATGGGCACGTGTTTTTATATGTATCATTATTTATATAGTTTAACTTTACTTAATTTGGCATGAAACGTAGATATAAAAGGCGTATGATTTTATCTTATCTTATATATAAAATCAATCGTTATTCGTTAGTCTCGCGAAAACATGATAAGCAGTCGATAGCATTTGACGAAACTTTGGTAAGTTATTTTACGTATGCCAGAAAAGGTTGATATGTATAGTCGCAAAAAAAATCAGCCAAAAGGAGACGTTCCAAACATACCGAGAACAGATAGTTTTAAATAAAACATACAAATTATTTATTAATTTATATAATTAATTTGATCTCGCTTCTTATTCTGATATAATAACAGTTATTTTACTTCCTTAGATAAGGTTACAGTATTGTCAGCGTAAGAAAAGCGTATTCCTCATAAAGGGGTAGACAAATATTAATGAAATGTTTGTGTGTGTTTGATTACCCACTGAGCCCCTAATGGTTTAGATTCACAATTAGACCTGGTAGATGGCAGCATTTACCACGGCTGCTAGTAAACTGTAAATTTGTGGTACAAAAAGAAAGTAGTTAAGAATTAAGAAAGCCGCTTTGGACATGGCAATCGTAAATTATTTAATATTAAAAATGTAGTATAAGTATTAGAATTTAGAAGTCGTACTTATCCTTTAGAAGTCTGACTAGTGCTGTCTCGATCGGTTTTGTTAAATATTTCAAGCTCGAAAACAACCAAATATCGGCTAAAACTTATATATTCCTCTAGTTAAAGGGGAATGCCTACGCTCCTTAGTTTCTTGGGCCCAGAATGGACAACTTAGAAAAATAATTAAGTGTTTTAAAATCTAAACTGTATCAGATATTTAAGTGAAATAACGCCATTGTTTTAGAAAAAGTAGAAACTTAAATATTTTTACGTAAGAAATATGTTCTTATGTGAGGCAAATTAAGAATTTCTCTAGGTTCTATGCTTGAGAGAAACATGTTCTCATTATATTTGATATAATTATAGTCATTGTGGTATATAAAAAAATAACTTTTTATACATTAAGTATCTATATTTTCTTCATTATCATATATGACCAACATCTCATCTAAAAATGGTGCAGGAGGTTAATATATTCGACTCATATCTAGCCCAACCAATATACCAAAGTACTGTCATGCAGCAGTGATCCTTGATTCCACAGCCAAAGTCGTTGTTAACAGTGAGCACAGAGTCCATAAAACAAAGCTAAAGTCGTCGTTGATAGTAACCTCCGAGTCCGTAAAACAAAGCCCAAGTCGTTGGTTAAGATCAGAATTAAGTCCGTATAGGAAAGCCAGGTCGTATTTAAGAAATCGAAATTTTAATCAAAATCCATCAGCTTGAGTGTAAGCAATAAGTGACATGACAGCTGACAATTATTTTGAATTATTGACATTTGATTGACAAACAATTGTTGCCATTAAAGGTAACCAAAAATATAAAAACACGAAATCGATTAATGGACTTATTTTATTACTTTCTTTGTTTTATAGAATTAAAACATTTATAATTTCTATTATTTGGTTTATGAACTACGTTGTTTATGCAAAATCTTAAGTTATTTGTCCAGTTCAATGTATTTTTGTCACAATCGATACGTATCGATATTTAATGAGAAATTATATCCAATATGTGATTAAGGTGCTGGCAATTTATGACGATTTATAAACAAAAATACTTGTATTTATCGAAATATAGTTATTGCAGTGTCGCCTGTTTAAATATATGTAAAATTCATAACTTTGAATGACAAAATTTATGTACAAAATCATTTCCTTGTTTAATGATGTCCACGGTGGGCCCAGAATGGGCATTCCCCTTTATTCAAAAGCCACACATAGTACAAAACTTTGTCTCTCAACCATGTCATTTAGAGGGTTAAGTTTGATTTGTATACTTAGTCGGACATTATTCGAAAAAGCAAACTTATCAATTGATTTAAGGCTATTTTTTCATTCGATTGGTTTGTTTTGACATTTAGTCTAATGATATCAAAGTATTATATTCTGACAAAATGTATCAAACATTTTGTCAAAATATGTATAATTGTAATCATATGGCACAATTTTATCAATTATTAAAACTTAAATAAATCAAGCAATATTTATAAAATCGGATCAATAGACAGAACATTTTTAATCAAGTCTTGAGACACATAATATGGATATCGGAAATTGATCTTTATTTCATTGGCAATTTTATAAATTCAAAAAAGTGTTAAAGTTTCCTTAAAATGCTTTTTTAAGGTTTTGCAAGCCGTTTTAGCGCTTTTATATTCATAGCATTTTTACACTTTTACCTTTAATATACTTTGTCGCATATTTTAAGCACATACATGCCTCTGAAAAGTATCATATGAATAATGTCAGCTTTAATAAGGAAACTTCTAGTTCCGTATGTTTTTTAACTACACAAGTGGGAAATAGTATTACTCTCACCTCGAGACTAAACTCAATGCGAGCTAGTCAAACAAAATTCAAAAACAAAGATGTTCATGAGGAAATAATATTCCGTGCAGACATTACTTTAAAAATCATATGTAGTGAGGTCTTAATATCCGACGCGTGCTTCAACAGAGCTCTCTAGGGAATAGCAAGTACAGGCGACCACGGTTCAGTTTATTTTACTATTATAATAACTCGTTACTCGACAAACAATTTATTCCCAATGGAGAGAATTACTCCACTTTAGTCCCAGTTGTTTACATTGTAAATAACTTCCACGAGATTGAAAGACCCGACAATGGTAAGTTTCGTGTAGTCGGCATCATGGTCTCGCTAGTAATTGCTCATATTTTTCTCAGTCGCTCGGGAAATTACTTTAAAAACAACTGCCCGTGTTTTTTTACGTTTCCAAAATGTAATACTTTCAATTAGGTAGCGCTTGATCGCCATGGGATTGTTGTGTTGTCCATTGGTAGAGCTAAAATAGCTACCTGAAAAAAGTACGTAGTAAGTATTTTTGTGTACCCAGTTCAGATTTTCAGACAGTAAATCTTAAATCAAGATTTGCTCTGGTTTCTCGTAATAAGAATGCTAAATCCTTTAATTCACACGAGACAGTGATAAATGACTTTTTAACACAGGGGAAATTGGAGAAAGACGATACCTATATCTTTTCGTTTAATTAATGATATTTCGTTTTGTTTTCAGGTAAAAACCGACATAATACAGCGCTTCGTCGTGCATAGCACCGATTGTAAGTAATTGCTTCTGTGATCAATTAATCATTTTAAATGAAATTGACGAGTCTAACCATCAGATTCCCGCATATAAAACAGATCCATAATTCATCGTGATCCTAATATGAACCTCAATCTATTATCTCTTAAACGATTTCGCACTGAATGAATATTCATTTAGAAGTAATGCCTGCCTAAAATGGCATTACGAGAAAAAACCTTTTCTCTCCTGGATGGAAGAAACTCATTTAAATTTTTGATTGTGAAGGAAAGCTGTGTAGAACGGCCCAAGTAGCGTTCTAATCGAAAGGTCAATAATTTGTTTTGGGGTATACCTTTTGTCTAAATTAAAAAAAAAACTTCTTTTAAGAAGTTTCATAAAGTTTGGAAGAAATAGCATTTTCAAGGAGTTTGACTACGACTAAAATTTCTACAACCGTGGACAAAGTTCATCAGTTTTGTTTATTATTATTTTTCCGCAGTGTTGCTCAGATTGGTACTGTATTATTTCAATAGTCTATGATAAACATCAACCTCTCAATAGTCCCACAGCTCTCCGATGAAAAATTATTTTGATCGACAATAGTTATTTCATCATTATCAGGGGCCGTAATAAATCAAATTACTTTAAATAAAATTTATCGTATGTAATTTAATATAATTATTGTATCGGTTATTATGTATAGTGTGAGTCTTCTAACGACACGGCTTCTGAAAAGATGTTGAAAAATGATATTTTAATATCAGGATTATATAAAAATATAAAAAGAGCGCCTTTTTGATATCCATATAAATTACTTATTTCATATCACGAAAGAAATCAAATAAACACACACGAATACATTTTCTCAATTTTTTGTTTTACAATCAGTCAGTTTATGGGCTTCATGGCACTGACTTTAGCCTAATTATCCACCGAATAAAATTTTACGATTAAGCTCTACTGGCTAAAATGTTAAAATTAACCAATATATTGAAAAGGAGCGGACAGACAAACAACAAATTTGTGATCTTAGATTATAGATTATTTCATCATCATCTATTAAATGTTATTCCGATAAAGAGTTACATTAATCGTTTTCGTTACTAACTGTTAAATGTTACCAAACCTATGCTATGTGAATAGGATATAACTAAGAAAATAATAAATACTTAAGGCTAGATGAACTTTGTACCCTTTGCTTTCCCTTATGGCAAAACTTAACAAAAAAGTAATACATCACAAGTTAAGATAATATTATAATCTAACATAACCAACAAGCACGGTATGCTGGATAAGCAAAACAAGGCCGTGATTACGATATCTGCAAGGGAGTCTAAACATCACGATTACAATTTAAATAAAAAAAAACAAGGAGAAACGCTTGTAAAATGGTTTTATTTACACGTGCTAGACGCGAGAAGTGTAAGAATTAATAATGTGTGCAAGGTTTATAATGAGTAGTTTATAAATAAGCTTATTCTTAGTGAGGTAGTTTTTATTGTCTATAAAGTTTTACTAAACTAAATCTAAATAGAAAGCTATATCGCTCATACGGCGCTATTAAGCTACCTATTCCACATTTTTTGCTCAGAACTGTTATATTTTACCGAGATAAATTCAGCAAACTAAAAGAGCTTAGTAAACTTCTTACAATCTTACCGTAAACATATGTCTCTCCGAAAAGATACGACCAAGTCCATTGCAAAAAGGTATGTCGTCATTTGTGGGTAGTTTAACGACGAAAAGTTTGTTTTAACGTCTCATGGGTACATTGGTATTTACAAAGTGTATGTGTGGTGTGTGGTGAGTTGACGTAGCCCACATTCTGTCGGCTTTTATTTGTTATAAGGTAACATCAGTTTACTTATATTTACGTGGATATAGCATGGACGATTTTCTGGATACTTGTCACATATATGTTTAAATCAAACAAGATTATCTTTCGTACAAATACAAATCTTTCATCTGTTGGATATAGAAAGAATTAAAAATTTAACTCGTCGAGTGTCGAACGTAATATGCGATTTTGACCGCTTATATAAAACGGTCTGAAACGGTTCGACACTCAAATTCGATCACTCACAAATCATACGTATTAAAGCTTTGCCTTCGCATTTTCGCATTTTTTTAAATGAGGTATTTCAAAAATGTTTTCCACACCAGTGATATCTAAATTCTAAATTAGTCGTGTCAACTCCGAGTTAGACTGGCCATAATCCTAGCAGTTTCAGAAAGCAGGGTGCACACATCAACTGCCGGAAGACGAATGACCGAGTACATCGCAAAAAGCTCCGTTGTGATCATTAGCGAGAGTTTAACGAGGGAAAGTTTGAATGGGAGGTACATTCTTCATATCTCGGGTCGGTTAAGCCCGAGTCACACAAAGCGTTCGTAGATGAAAAAGAAAGGTATGACTTAGAAGTGATTCAAAGTTACTATAGATTGGGAATTTTATTTGAAGTGTGAGACAGGTGTTAATTGGATTCTCGTTTTATATTCTAGATACAAATCCTTGTTGATACTCGGCGAATATCGTTGCACGAATCTATATATGTTTATATAGTAAAAATCTTAGAAATGCAAAAGTATCCATTTTTAGGGTTCCGTTCCTCGAAAGGAAAAAACGGAACCCTTATAGGATCACCTTGTTGTCCGTCCGTCCGTCTGTCAAGACCCTTTTTCTCAGGAACACGTGAACGTATCAAGCTGAAATTTATATCAAATACTCAGGTCTACTGTCCCTTAGAGCTGTGAAAAACTTAAACTTCTAAGCCAACGCAATCAAAGGATACAGCCGTTTATGCCGCAAAATTCCGCAAAATTTCGACACGCAAGGGAATCAAAACTTACACGGTATTTCCCGTGAACTCAGAATCTTGAAATTTTGTACGAAGCAACTTCTTATAGCACAGATAAAGGAAAAATTGTGGAAACCGTAAATTTTTTGTTACATCATATACTAAAAATATTATACGGAACCCTCGGTGCGAGAGTCCGACTCGCACTTGGCCGGTTTTTTTATTCAACATTGTACCTTTTTAACATTAAACATGTTGTCATATTAACTATAAATATATCTGAATATACTATTTTGGTAAAACACAGAAAATTTCAAATAAGTATTCTTGTATTACACCACATACCAAGGGAACATAGTAAAATAGTATGGCTTTCAAATTCAATGTAATCTGTCTACTTCTATTCTTGCTAGCTGTACGCTCTACTTCACCGTCGTTCTCGTCTTGCGGTTGCGTTGTGTATATCGGGGCCTTTAAGATCACCCAACGGAAACATTATAGTTTGTCGTTTCATTATCTCACTTCAAGCTCTAGTCGGAACTATCTTTGATGTTAAAACCGCAATATGCTTCACCGAATTAACTTTAATGGTTTCTTTGCCTATGTGCTTTATATGCTTGACTGAAAAGTGGTTTAGGTATCCTTTTAGGTATTAAGCATTGCGTTTACAGTACATATATAATTAAGCGCTTTCTAGTTTATAAACTTTTTTCATGAACATCGTAGCTAGAATGGAAGTTACAATTGAAACTATATTTAAACAGCGCGACAAGTCTGCCGTGTAGCAAGCCAATTGTTCAATTGATCACGTATCATTGGACTGGCGTGGCTCGTGGCTCAATATGACGTTACTATTTTCAATTGCGGGTTGTATGCTATAAATGTGCTCCAGTTAAAATAATTTGCCTACTTTTGCTACACCTTTGAGTACCGTTTTTATAATAACAGCTGTGCTCTTATGTTTTCTATCTGTAAAATAAAATAGCTAAAAAAAGGTTTTAATTAATGGAAACATAATAATGGTCTGCATCATGTACTAAAAAAAAAGGTTATCCAGCTATCATTAATCAGAGCATTGATTAGACTTAAATAATGTCGTGGGGTGAAACACAATTTAAGTAATTATTGCATACAAAGATATGTGTTCGATTTTATTTTAGTCTGATTATTGCTTTAGTTAGATAAGGGAAGTGAATGTGATGACTGGAACCTGATACCTACCTAATTATTTTTTAGCTTTTAGTACGTTTCTACATCATAATTAAATTATTTAATTAATCTACACTAAAATCATTCAAATTTAAATTCCTTCCAACTTATTTTACCTTTAATTTTTTAGTTTATTCCTAAAGTGTGTTGATACTGATATTGAGGTTGTTGAAAAGTGAGTAATCTTACATAAATAAAAAAAGTCCAAAATACATTTAATGCCACCAGAAATAAAGGTGTGTATTAATTACACAACAGGAACGGTGTGAATGTGAATTGCTTGATTTGACATACAAGACAAACAAAGTAAATTTTCTACAAATCCGTTTAAAATAAAACATTTATTTTATGTTTGTTTTAATTAGATAAATTATTGACCATGCCTCTTGTAATCATTACACCATTTGTAGTTGTAACGCATCCACACGAATCCTTACAGAAAATGGCTTCTTATAAAGATTATTGAAAACCCCGCAGTGTTAGACGCACTTATATTTTGCAACTTTTCAATAAATTGTATTTGTGTCAACTCGCTCCAAAAAAACTCTTAAAAGGGAATGACCACTTAAAGAAAGTCACATAATTGAAGAACAGTAAACGGCGCGGAAAGTAGGGGTGGGGCCCTCGGAAATAATTCTCGAGTCGAAGACGTGAAAGACGTGCCTTTAGCTGAGGTTAAAGGAACGACCCAAGGCCATACATCATGAGTTAGGGTGAGTAGGAAATGCGCATGAAAAATGATTTTGCGTAACGTTGGAATTAGGTTAGAATTTCAATTGCTATTATTCCTTACTAGCCATTGAAAATGTTGCTTTTATGGGTCTTTATGCGTTTCGTAATGCATCTGATTATTGTATTTTGAGTTGGCAGGATTAGCACTGAAAACTATACTGTAATGTAATGCAGTGAAAACTACACCGTTTGGTAAAAAAAGCAGTAAGTAATACAAGTAAAGTGACTGTATTAGAGCCATTTTGTTACTTTAACCCTTAATTCGACGTCGTGCAGTATACTTCCCGTTGAATGAAAAAAAATCTCCGTCGAAAACTCATCCATATAGATTTCTGAGTGCTGTAATTGTAACAGGAAATTGAAATTGGTAGATTTTTTAATATATTTTTTCAAGGGGCCCCTACAAGCTAAGAACCAAAATTAGTAACAATGTACAAATTAAAAAAAGTAATCCGTCGAATTAAGGGTTAAAAGACAGCGAATTGATATTGAACTTTTTGCATATTTTATTCCAGTTATTCAACCTCTCTACTAAAAGGTTTAAAACAAACGTCAATTATGAATTTTGCGATATCGTTTCTAACATACAATAAAGTAGGTATTTGTTAGAAAAATAACAAGAAACATTAGCAGATCCTAGATGTATCTTATTATTATTGACATATAATTATATGTACAAGACATATTTCTAGACGAAGCCTTATTGTATTGGTATGCCATGCATTTACACGTGATTTTGATATTATTAAATCTGCAAAATTTATATTAGTGTTACCACGAATTTATGCAATGAAATTCGGACAAGCGCAATATAACTTGGCAAAACTTCACCGATTCGCGCCAATACTATTTGCTCATAAAATCGTATTACAATGCTCACTGTATTTGTTATTTAGGCAAACACCAGTAGTTTTGCTGTTTCAATTGAGTTTTTTCAATCTTTTGTCATATGTTTGAAGTAGGTTTTAATCATTATAAGAATTTATCATCCTAATTATATTATGACAATACTTTGTATGTGTGTGTGTTTGTTACCATATTGTCTCGCTATCCTAACATTGCAGAGCCCTTACGTACTCCCGCAAAAACAATACGTATTTCTACGCGCTACAGCGCCATCTAGTAATGATTAAAAGCAAAAGTGCAAGAATTGGAACATGTGTTACATATAGTCAATACATATAGTTCTTACATTTCTAAGCTTATCACACATTTAACTGAAACCACTTTCATCGGTTGTAGGACACGTTTATTTTGTGATCTTATGCGTGTTTTAGTTTTAGTACTATTTAAATATCCAATTAATATAATATGTAGCTCGCCATTCGACTACCTCCGTGGTCGAATGGCTCGCATCGCAGATTTCATGGTAACGCCACTCCGAGGCCCCGGGTTCAATCCCCGGCAGCGTCACTATAGAAAATGATCTTTTCTACATTGACTCGGGTCTGGGTTTTGGGTTTTGTGGTACCGGCGTTGTTTCTGAATTCCATAACACAAATGCTTTAGCTACTTAACTTGTGTTCAGAATAATGTATGTATGCTGTCTAATATATATTATAAATTTATATTATACTAGATGGCGCTGTAGCGCGTAGAAACAGGCTATCGTATTGTTTTTGCGGGAGTACGTAAGGGTTTTGTAAAGCGAGTCAAAATGGTAACAAACATACACACACACACAAAGTATTGTCATAATATAATTAGGATTATAAAACATTCTGACTGTAGGTTATTTTGTAATGTAGGTTGGTAGTCACTTATTTATGTCAAAATCTCAAAATGGTTAAAATGGTATAGTTATTATTCACTTAGAATCACAAATAGGATCATAAAACTGTAAGCTAGCTTAATGTAACCGGTCACCAATTAACTTGTGAGCATCGATGAAAGAAAAGAAGAAGTCACATCTGTTTTTTTGACGTTTTAACCAGGAAGTATGTTCATATATACTTCATACAATCATTTGCTCGGCAGTCTTAGGAATAAGATTGCTGGATTCAGGTTGATGCAAAGTTAGCGTTGTTCATTTTACATTGTCCAAAAGGTCCTGTAAAACAATTGTTTGGCTATATGCTTTTTTTTCATTGTGTTTTTGTTTGTTAACTTCAAAATATGTCATGTAATATCAAGGTCAAATCTAATATAAGTTTAAAGATAAGGTGGCAAGCAGAATTCTACTACTCAAACACATTAAAAAACGAAACATAAAATAACTATGAAGAAGGATTTAGTTAAATAAATCATCATAAACACTCGAATGATAGAAGATATACTCTACGGGTCATAGAGCCGATTCCAATATGCCAATATGCCAGTGTCCGCATCCACCGGATATTGCGTCGAATTTATTTCGCGGTTGGGCTCTACCTGAGTACGGCTATGGATTAATTAATAAATCCATTAGGTGGCTGTACAGTGACAGGGCTGAGCTATAATATACATAGAAGTCCTTTGTTGTAGAGCTTATGCTTTTTAAGTTATTATTTGAGAAATTAATTGTCTGTGAAATAAAAGGTTTAAAAACGATTCAGCTCTCCACTATTTATTTTTTAAACACGAAAACTATTTTCAAGTTGCGTATTCAAAACAATATAATCTTAAATATGAAATATATTTTTCAATAACAGCTTTTTATATTTGTTCATTTTCTATAAAAAATACTTCATATATCACATTTCTGCAAGTAAGCAAAAGTAGATGAATCAAAAGCTATTTGTTATGCCGTGTATTGAATCAACGCAAACATGATAAATATTCTTCCGTAAATTCAATTAAAGGCACGGATATCAGTACAGTAACCTACAACAAAATTTTAAATTTCTTAATTCACTTTGAACTCTATTTTAAATCGAAAAGATATAACTTTACTTAGCACACACCCGAATTTAACGTCACAAAGCCATATATTTTATAAGGCATAATCGTACGAAAGAACCAATTTGCCTCCTCTGTATGTCGTGAACGTCAGCAAACAATTTCTAAGGCGTATAGTCAATTGAGTTCAATTAATTTGACCTCGTGTCGGTTTGGTTGCTGGGGTCTGGCTAAATAAATACTCGGACACGTGTAGTTGACGACAAAACTCACTATCTTGAATTATAAAGTTGTCGTTTTAAACCTAATTTTTCGATTTTATACGAGTTAATATAACTTTATCTCGAGTCAGATTTCTTTATTTATCTTCCCACTTGTCTAGATTTTATAAAAAGCCTGGGACATTGAAGCTGTGTTAAAGTACCGTTGCGTCAGTTAGAAATATTAAAATATAGCATTTTCCTTAATTCATTTAGATACTCGCATGATTGATGAATTCTTTCAAAGTTACCGGCCCATAGCTGGTTATTTTAAATGCAATCTCATAAACAAAAAATGACATGATAACACACCTATGCAAAAAATTGAAACTATAAAGCTTAGACTAATTCTATAAGTATTTAGATATTAGTATCTCAATGATTCATAAGAATAACTCTGAAAAAGGTGTCAACGTTTCAACTGATGATGATATGACATTTGGCTGACATCATATAGCAGGAGATATGATAATATAAATGACAAATGGATATACCAAAATAAATTATCTGTTCTTGTTTGTTACATCTCAGCTGTGACGATAAGACATTCAATAAGTGTAAAATCAGAAATATTCGGATCAATACAATATATTTTTATGAATCTCAATTATGTTTAATTAATAATCGTTATAGTAACAATTATTTCATTTTTTAATGAGCACCTACTATAAATAAATCAATCTGTTGTTCTATGCATTATCAAACAAGATGTATCAAATTAGAATAATCCTCAACTAAAAACACGAATTTTATATTTTTATAAGTGAGAGAAACGAAATGAAGGAATAACTGTGTACTTAATAATGTAAATTTGTTAGAGGCGAGGAAACCGAACAATCAATTGAAACATGTGGCTCAATGACTGTTAGCCGGGGAGCGATTCCTTCAACTATTGTAGCTCGGCCACCCACTCAGAGGGCCGTGTGAGCAGAATCACAAGCAGCTACAACCACTACCACAGGTCTATTCAGGAAACACGTTCTTGACAATAAAAAAACGTTAGAATAAAAAATATTGTTCATATTTACCTTTAGTTTTTTAAATTTGTTTTGAGAGGAGTAGATGTCGTTCGGCTAAGATTATGATATTTGAAGTTGAGAGACGTAAATAATAAAGATCATCAAAAATTATATGCATTAGTAGGATAGCAATATTAGAGATGTATTAAGTTTTTAGACTACCCGAAACGAACGAAAAGACTAATGATTGCATTGGTCTTGAACACTCATGTAAAAAATAAACATTCGAATTTAGAACATTTCCTAGAACCCTAGTAACAGTCTTCTAAGCATTTCTAAGAAAGCTGAACTGAAATCGAACTAACCAATTTGAGAAAACTATCAAATAGCTTTAGTAATACTGGAATTCTATTTCACATAATAACATTATGAGGAATGAAATTTCCGTTTGCCACATATTATATGGCAGCATATGTTTGTCGTGACAATATAGTTATAAATAATTTAATTTAGTAAGTTGTTTATCTGCTTATAGTATTTGTGGGTATTTACGGTTTTATCATTAACAATAAGTTAGAGTAACCTTGCTTAAAATCAATTATTCCATTAAAAATCGACTTGTCATATTTTTTGTGAGCTTTAAAAAATTATACTTTTGTAATTGTTCTGTTTATCTTGCAGTTTGATTCATGTATTTTATATGCTTCTTTTTAAAAGCTCAAGAGATTAAAACAAAATAACAAATATTTAACATGAACAGTGAGCTTGTAAGGAAGAAAATGTCTTGAGCAAACCGACTCTGACATATAACAAATGAGACGAGAGGTTGTGTTGAAATGTACAGAAAAGGCTAGCTTTTATAAAACGCGATTATTATCATGTTATCGGGATACAATTCAAACTGTATGCCAAAAATGTACGTTATCGTTATAATTAGTATCAATTAGTTTACCGTGCAAAAATAAATAGTAGTAATTTGTTATCTTTAAATTTAAAACAAAAATGAGTAATTTGCGCAAACTTTCTGAGTGTTAGCTTTTACTGTTAACTTTAGTTATTCTATCTCAGAACTAGAAGTTAAGGGATTGATCCCGATATGTTTCCAGCAAGCCCCTATATTTATCTCTATTATATCTAAGTCAGTCATCTTTATTACAGTCCTGATAATGTGTTCAGCAATTACAAGATTCAGAGTGATGTACTTCTTCACCACTGAAGAAATTCTTAGTTCTGAATTCTGTTACTTTGTCATTGCTTAATATTAGAATAGAGAGAAATAGGGAAAAGCCCTTGCCAGTTCACAGAAACTAGTTGTATTTGAAGAGGCAGTTCCCCTCTATAAAAGTTCAATAAAATTGACACTATTTCTTGGCAATTTGTGGGGCTATTGGACAATTACTTCCAATATGTTTCTGGGCGCAGTTCAGTATCAATCAATTGAGAGTTATATCTTGATATTTAGTTGTCACAGCGTACAGCGACTTCGTACAACGAAGAATAAGTCAAGTTGTAAAGACAAAGTATAATTTCCTCTAAAAGTGTTGAGTAGTAGTTATGGTTGCTGTGAATCTATTTATTAATATTCTAGGAAATATAAATTGTCATTCTTGAGTATAAATAGCGCTACGTAATGAATGAATTGGTCAACTTAGTTTCCATTATTTGTAAATATGAATTGTAAATTACGTAGCACTGAATTTGTTAATGAATGTTATAAATAGACAAATAAAACAACTATCAACATGCAAATATATTTGACGAGTGAACGTTTTTGTGTTAGGAGGTAACAAGAATTTAATGTTTTTACGCATGAAGTCACTTAAATCAACCAAAATGTTTTTACGACATTTTTGAGTATTCTAGTTTGGTTACAACAAGCAAACAGTTCTAATGTAGGGTAGATTATTCAATTGAGACGCACATCCTGATTGACAAACAGTAATCGTCGACGTGTTGTTTCTATAAGCATACTACATTTATTGTACCCTTTTTTATGTATCATAGATCATTTAACCACAGCACGTGTTATTTGAAAATGTTTGTATAATTATGATATCACATCATATGTACTTTGCTAAATGACTGGCAGTTTTGACTGAATTTCAGTTGTAGTCCTATTGTTTTGTATGCTTTTCGATGTTATGGTTTTATAGGCTTTCCTACTCTGTGTTATTTACTGTCGTATCAGTGTTTAATTTTTCTTTAGTAATATCTTTTAATAATACTTATTTTATTGACACATATTATCAACAAAATTATCCATCTATGACCGATGATAATTTGTAACATGTTAGGAATATTTAGGAGGTTGAATTTATTAAATACTAGCTGACCTGGCCACGCGTTGCTGTGTTAAAAATTAAAATGATATCTATCCTATCTTTCAAGTTGGATCAAACTGCACACGGTGTACAAATTTGATTAAAATCGGTTAAGTAGTTTAGGAGTCCATCGCGGACAAACAACGTGACACGTAATTTATATATATTAAGATATACACCTTCATCAAAGGGAAATGATATATCCGTCTCACAATTGGTTTTAACATCCGTAGCTATACTCTTCAATCCAATCCCGACCGATCAACATTGGAATCGTAACGTTTTGTATCCTTCTGGTAGTATACTGGTTGCAATAAAGCCCTCCGGGGATATCGAATCATAACTCACAAATATGTACTTGAGATTCGCATCTACTTGAAAATAAAATTTGTGCTAACAGAAAAGCAGTAACAGCGAAACCACATTTGTTCGATCACAATTTATTTGCAGTGCCATTGGAGAAGAAATAAATAGCTTTTAATTATTTTTCGTGCCATCTTACATATATTAACCGATTCGTTGCGGTGTAATTTTTAAATAGATGATAACTCCTTCAAATTAAGTTTTAGGGAATCTATCTTCATTTTTAACGTATTGGTTAACAATGCATTTCAAGCTCGTGTTTTGATTTCACGTCTCGTAACTTAGATTGCGGATAAATTTCAAAATTAAAGCAACTATTACATTCATTTTGCATAATCTAATATTTCAAAGATTCAACATGCTTTGCTTACGTTTTTACTACATCTAGTTTAAGATCTATCGATTTTTTAAATAGAATTATTTTGTTGATTACGTTTAACGAAACCATGGATGACTCATAATGCATAAAGTGTTAAAAAATATTGTTCGTTTAGTTTGAATTTTATGAGTCATCTGTAGTGTTCTCAACTAAATAAGTTTCTTAAATTCCACGTCATAAGATAAAGCGTTAGGCATAAAGATGGTATCGCTGATACGACGATTTCTATAGTTAGATATCCATATCAATAGAAAATAATTTATTGGGCGACAAATTTCCGGCTCATAAGTTCCTATCGAAATTACCAGGCATTTATTGTGCTCTCAATTGGCTCGATGATGAGACGATGATATATCCATAAAAATGCTCAGAATTTCGTTCCAGTTTATTGAGGACCCAGTATGATTATTATTAGAACATATAACTAGTTTCGGGACAGTCGTCATTAGTTTTCATCAAGTCGTGTGCTTGCAGTGCCGTAGACATAAATAATTTATCGATTAAACGATCTCTTGATTTCATTCCTAATTGATTATCGATACCTAATTAGGCTCTTCAAAATAAGATATACTTTCATTGCCAGTAAATGAGCTCGATGGCGTATTAGTTCACTTGTTTGACCTGCGATTGCTCAGGTTAAGCAATTTAAGCAAACGACTTTCGTCGGATTGGTGAATATTTAGTATCTTGATTTTCTTTGAGCTTATAGGGCACTTAAAGCTATTGACCATTGTGTCCGCGTGGTGCGTTATGGTACGGTCTCTCTACGATTTTTTCAACGAAAGGGTATTTGTATTTGCTCTTAATAAACTACACTTGGGTGTAGGTTTACTTTCTGGTATTTAAAGGATCTCGATATCATCTATACGGTTATGTATGACTTCTACGCAAACAGGATAGTCGTGGCTACTTTTTCAATTACGGATATTATCTTGAATGTTCTTGCTCTTTACTTACGCGCAGCTAACCGTGATTATCTTGACATTACATGAGAGTATAAACTATAAACTAGTAGATGGATAAGCCATCAGTGATTTATACGACAACCCTAACAAAATGATCGTTAAGATGTAATTCGTAACGAGAGTTAAATTAGAGAGTGCAATAGTCAATTCGGGGTGGCCAGAGAACGAACACATGTCACCACTTGCTCTCAAATGTAAGTTGGCACGTGTAGAAAACGAAACTCAATTTATTGATCAACAATAAAAGACCCTAGTACCAAAGATAAGAGTACAGTATTCATTGATTGATTTATGAGTGGATTAGGCGCCGTTAAATCACACGCAAAAATGTCAACCTATTAATTGATAGAGCATGTGTCAAGAAATCGAAGAGACCGGATTAATTATTTACGGCACCGTAAGATAGCTATTAATTATTAAGAAGACGATTAAATTACTTAAATTCCCAATTAAAATCTAAAAATAACTTCATGAGATTCGTTATTGATTTAGGTTTATCTACATATATAAAAAGTCCTTGTCACAGTGTTTGACCGATATAAACTCGGAAACTACTCAACCAATATCATTTCTTTTTTTTTTCAATTTGCTGGATTTGTGCCAACTTAAGACATAGAATAGGTTTCATTTTAATTTATAACACAGCAACGCGTGGCCGATTCAGCTAGCGTTATGTAAATATGTTTATATAGATCACCACTAAGCCTACGTGGTGGATTATGACCCATTCTCACTATGGTGTTTTGATGACCTAGACCCCTGCTTTAGGGACATTAAAAGTTAATAATTATGATGATATTATGCATTCTCGTATAAATATAAGTATTGTTCTTTCCTACGTGTTCTTTTTTATTTTATAAATTCTAATCCATTAAGTTTATTTGACTAAATCTAGGTTTTATGGTTGACTAGCTGACCCGGCCACACGTTGCCGTAACTCAGTTATTATAATTTGTAATATATTAAAATTGTTGCAGCCTAAGTTACTTCTTATTACATCAGCTTCCTGACAATATAAGTCCCGTCAAAATCGGTCCAGCCATTTCAGATTTTAGCCGTAACAAACAGACAGACAGACAAAAATTGTAAAAAATGTTATTTTGGCGTATGCACCGTTTATATATACATATGCAAAAAACGGTTATTTCAATTTTAAAAACAGACACTCCAATTTTATTTATATGTATAGATATAATAATAATTAATAATATGCAACACTCAAAACCTAGCACATTCGATTTAACAAAATAGATTGTTTTTCTCTATAATGTTCAACTGATTGTCGAATAGCTGAATAAGTAAATTGTATTTCAGTACGTGAATATGTACTTTGTAATGGGTGCGTATTAAAATCTCCAATTACGTGAGATAAATCTCAAGTTAAATGGCACTTGCCTCAAGCCCGTAATAGTCTCAAAGGGCGTTTTTCTTGTTACGTGTATAATAATACTAAATTCCAGAATATTTTTTTCAGAATTAGCAAAGTTGCTCACTTAGAACTTTAGGAATAAGAAAACACCTACGTCATCAGCAGCTTTTTCTATGTGGGTGGGGTTTTTGTATGTACAGTAATTGGGAAAAGTGTTTACATTAGACATAGAAATATTCATTTTTAAGACATAAAAATTACACACAGAACTTTATTCTGTAGTAAATGTGTTCATTCAATTCGTTGTCATTTATAATAGAACCTTTTGAATACATGTAAATTTTGGCCACCGTATTAAACTTGCGATCTGCGACTTGAATTGCCTGTGCACTAATTTTATTATTATTGTACACTATACTATAGTGCTTGTCAGAGTAACATGCAATATTTCCAGCGCTCCAAAAAAATCATTGGTAGTGATGGTGCATAAATGTTTGTAATTCCTATTAAAAAGTGATAGATTGGAAAACTAAACATTAGACCAATCTGATTGTTTTAATCTCTTCTTTAATATCATGATTATATTAATCAAGTTTCGCTCTAACGCCGTCTGGCTCGTCACAATAAGAGCAATCAATTCACGATTTACTCATCACTCCATTATCACAACAAGAGGAGCAAACTTCTTCATACACCTTTCCGTAGTCAATTAAGTTGTTTTGATTAAGGCATCAACAGCGCTTAGTTGTGAATAAATACAGTCGAGTTTGTCGCGCCAGTGATTGATAGCTGCTGTAATTAATTCATCATTCGTGTGGTAAGTTGACAGGAGAACGATCGGAGAAGTTGATTACGTTACGGGTATATTAAACCATTCTGATGAAACCTTGACGGTTTCAGCTTATATTGCAACTGTCTGTAAATTTAAGGTTTTTAAAATTACTATGTAATAGTAATACGTTACAGTATTGATGTTGACGCCTTATTTTTAACACTTAAATGTATCAATGATCTCAAGATTTTTTAAGAGGGATTTTTAAGTGAGCTAAAGGAACATTGCACTATTTTGATAGTAGTCAGTGTACACGTACTCTGAATTTTTACGTTTTCACCCACCCTTTTTTATTCATAAGGGGTAAAAATAAGAGAAATTTTATCCAAAACAATTGAATATGTAATGAGGACTACAGGCCACATAAAACAGCAATATTTTTTAAATTCAAGTTTTACATTCTCGGTTCGCTAAAAGTTTTTTTAATCAAAATCAGTAATAGGTGTGATTATGCTTTTAATATTAAAGGAAAAAATAAAATAATCAATAGCCTACTTCTTATAATGTCAAAATTCTATGATTCAATTATTAAATGTACAAATACTTTGATTAATAATATCCAGATTAATAATTTTTAAATATGAAATTACAAATAACTAATTTATTAAACAACATTTCAATAAATATTGTGATAAATCCAGTTACATTTTTTAGATTATAAAAACATTTCCATGGGAATTTCAATTGGGTAATTACCTAGTTCAAGAATTTTTACCCACCTTTTTTACCGGGCCGGTAAAAATTGCCCATCTCTATCTCTGAATGAATTAAACATAAAAGCAGGCTGGCGAAATGAGGGTAGTATCGCCTCATAAAAGATATAGAAATATGACTGCGTCATGTCTACACTAAGATACTTCCTTTCAAAAACTTGCTGTGCTTATTAAATCGTTGGCTATTTAGGATAATGATTAATAGGACAATGTCGTACTACGTCGTCTACTACGAGTATGCTACAAGTAATAAACCATTTCGACGAAGCGTTAATGGTTTTCACTCAATCTACGTCTGGCGATAGATTTAAACTTCTGAAATTTTTGTGTACTCGTGATATGCTACAAGAATTTTACTGCCGGGATTTGTGTTAACCTATTTTAAATGCAGCATTGTTAAAAATTAAAGAATAAATAAATCCGCACTTTTGTATAAAACAATTTTCATTTTGTTTTGTATTTCAATATTTCATTTTAGGGTTAAACGGTGATTTTCTAAGGACTTCGTGAGAATGTATGTCAAACTTCACAAAGAGACATTTGAAGTTAATTTCAGATAATTATGAGTTTGCGTAATATAGGTAAAGGTTTTGACGCGCTTCTTGTTTCTTAATTACAGCTAAGAGCTCATCATCACGTAAATTGATGATATAAAAAAAATACACACTGCACAATCACAATCTTGACTGTTTATCGACAACAGACTTTATTTGTTTCATTACATTCTCTTTCAATATGGATTATTTTGAAATAACACTTAAAAATACTTTCAATTTCATTTTAAGCAGTAACAAAACGATTTTTGAATCGTAGTATCTGATTTTTATAACTATTTATGTTTTGCATTTATAACGCTCAATGGATTACAGGTTAACAGGATACAGTCACAATATGTAATATTTTTGACATCTTGCTACTGTTATTGGAAAGAATCTAGTGTGTTAAAATGTTGACATATTTATAAATCTAAGTGTATAACTAACAGACAATACATATATTTATTATATATAACAACTATTAAAATTATAATTACTGCAACGAAATTAGTAAAATTTAAAACATCAAAGTATTGTCATCATCCACGTTAAATTTTGGGGAAACAGAAATTTATGAACTTCCATTGAGCAAAAATGCACGGAAAAAGGTTACATCACTATATATTATTATTGAAATTGTTATTGGAAATTTGTAGTTTGTTTTTCTAATTTAAATATAAGAAATAAGTTAATTTTTTGGCACAAAAGATATCGTGCTTACTATTTTATAGCATTAGCAAAATATATAATTATACGTACCTATCCTCAGAAGTCTTCGAAAATTGGTTAATACATCAACGAGACGAGCACACTATCAGATGTTATGTAGGTCATCAGAAATCGAAAATAGCATTTTATTAAAAACTAACGAGTACTCACTAGAATAGCACACGCATTACAATGTCGTAAAAGCAAGAATGACCATCGTGAACCTAATGGATCTCTTCGCGAACATTCTCCACACTAACAATACCTTCAAATACAGAGGGCTTAATTGATAGCTATTCATAATGGACTGAATTTATCATTCCACGGACAATCTATTTTGGACCTTATGCAATAAAATCGGTATCTAAACTGATTTGTATGCACTGGTAGTGTATTGATTATATTTACGGAGAAAGATGAAGAGGTCATGACTGCGTCGGGAAGTTCCTCAAATGTCATTGACTCCCGATAGAATTGAGTACCCTCTCTCCTCTTGGTATATCTTAGATTGCTATACCTTCTTTTTGAGTTCGATGTTTAGAAACGATTTTACGATAAACTGCTAATGTTTATAACGCTTACATCGTAAAATTTATGCTGTATGTAATCCATTGATCCGTTAGATTAATAAATAAAGTGATGGAATTCAGATCATAAACACTTGGGCCCACGCCGAGTATTAAATACGTCAGTTATCTATAATGATCGATCCTCGGAAACAACTTTTAGTAACGGTTATTGAGCATATAAAACGGGCAGTTTGCATTCTCATATGCGTTTGTCACAAACGCGATTATTGATTCAACGATGCAGAATCAGCGAATCATTCGATTACATTAACCAACTCTTTTTACACTAGCAACTGGTGATCCGTGAAGCATCGTATTAATATCACGACTGGCTCCAGATTTTATATCTTGTGTAAATAGAACAAAAGCATTGCCAAGGAATTGCGTTGCCCAACTCAACCAATTTGAATAACCGTCAAAACACGCGCATATGAGAATAAGGGCCTATGCACACGACGTATTTTGAACGAGCAGACGCGATTTTGTCGGATCACATCATTGTAATATTGTATGATTTGGTAATATAATATAACATAAATCTGGGACCCTTCTTATGATTTTATTTATGGTCAAATTCTTACGTCTTTTTCATGACTGATATTTTCGCAATCCGTAATAGAGTGACTTGAATTCCGGTTTTTATGGTAACGCCTCTCCGAGTTCCCGTGTTTGATCTCCGGCCAGATTAATTTAGAAAAACTAATTTCTTTATAGTGGCTCGGGGCTGGATGTTGTGGTACCGTCATTGTTTCTAAATTTCATAACACAAGTACTTTAGCTACTTATTTTGGGTTCAGAAAAATGTATGTGATGTTGTCTTTTATTATATTACTAGTCGCTGTACCGAAATGAATCGCGCTAACGTTTCGGTTCTACGATTACACATATAGCTAACCGTTTTTAGCCTTCTCGAATGTTATTATTAGGCTTTTATTGACAATATGGTAACAAACACGCACACAAAGTATCGTCATAATATATTTAGGATATAACGTTATACCGTGTTTTAATTGTATAACATTAAATAAAACCTTAGTCTTCATAGTATCGCTATTAAAAAATTCACGGCAAGAGCAAATACAAAAATCTATTTCTAGAACTATGAGTTAGTTTCTTCCTAGTATTTCACTCGTATATCTCGTACTGCGAACTGTCGTTGCATCCGACACCAAAGTGATCCTTGTTTTTTCTTCCCACTTGCGTATTCTCTCAAGTTGCAATTTCACTTTGAAACTCCAATTGCGATTGTGTACGATATTTAAACGTTGACAATGATACATGCCGGGGCAGTTTCCTGCGTGACATGCAATCTGGGAACAAGCCGAGCAATGCACGACGAGCAACTAAAATAGATGGTCTGTGATATGCTGTTTTGAACAATAGCTTGATGCAAGTGTTCGCTAGAAGCAGGAACAAAACACGATTGAAGCGGCTTATGAGTACACAACCGTTATCGTATTGCAGTCCAAACAATGAGAGTAACCTAAGTAGTATTGCTCTCAATTGGCATGTTAGCTTTGGAACATTGTTCAGTTTCTTGCCAAGTCTTATATGATAGAAATATGCTTAATGTGATTATATGAGTTTAGCTGATCTTATATGGTGACGTACAGGTATCATAATTGATATGTATATTTAAATATATAAAATTAGTGGTAGATATCATTAAAAGTTGAATTAAAAAAACTAAAACTAAATTAAAGAAACTTTATTAATTTAATAAAAAAAAACATATTGTTTTTTTTTTATATTTTCCGGAAAAACTGTAATAGTACAGTCTGTAACAGCACATCACTCTACCCAAAAATGTATTTTTTACTATTGAACTGTAAATTCAGCCTTGACAATAGCGATAAATTGTTGATGATTTCCCACTCTTAGGGAACGATTTGGACAGCGACTCAGACAATGGAAACGAAGACTTCTTCGCTTCTATTGCTCTATTTTGCATAGCGTAGGATATATTTATTTTTACACAGAACAGATTACAATTATGAAATAATGCATAGAATTAAATTGTACTTCTAAAATCGAAATTGTAATTCAAAAATGTAAATGAGCGAAATTTGAAGCTTATTAAAATGAAAATAACTAAATTTAAATGCACTTAACACTGCAATGATATACAAAGTATAAAAGACAAATTAAACAAAGCTACAAAGATGTATGTTAAGTAAAAGTCAATAATACTGAAGGTTAAAGCAGACCCTTCTCCCAACGCAGCATCCGGTCATGAGTATGAAGCATGATGCAGCCCTCGCTTCGCTCAACCTTATCTTAGGCAACGTCACGACCCGCATGCCATCACCCAAGAGATGTTTTAGGAGAGCATGTCATACTCCAACTCCAACATAAATAAGTGTTAAAATAACAAATTCCTATAGTTGTTAGATACAAGTTTAATAAATAGTTTTATGTTGAATCGATAAATATTACTTACAACACTTACTTTCAAGCATCGCGATCTATTAAATAGTCGTTGACCATGTAATATAACCTTTTTATTTCAAATTTGTTTAAATTTATGCAAAGACAAATTAACTATACTTTGTGGGACTAACCAGTGCTATACCTTTCCCCAAGAATGAGCTTCCTGCCTTTTGAAGTCTAAAACTTGGAACGGCAAGTCTTATCTAAAATAATTGTGTTAAAGCAATGTACGTCGCTATGTTTGACAAAAGTATTGTAGTTTTTTCGTACATAGATTATATTCTCATAAATGTACCGCCCCGCTACAGTTAGAATATCAATTTCCTTAAACAATTCTCTGAGAGAATCTCTAGACCGAAGGTTATACTCGTATATTTCTCGGCGGACAGCTCTTTTCTGTAACATAAAAATGCTTTCAATATTAGCGGCTGAACGCTACAACAACAAAAGATATTACACTATGAAAATAATTAAAATAAATTAACCTAGCGTTTTCAATATTAGTTAAATGCCTTATTTTTTACAGAGTATACCGCAGAGAGGGTCCCATTGTAATCGTGAATCTAATGTAAAACAAACATTTTGTCTATTAAATCAATTCGACTACTTTTATCAATCAACTTTTTATGTAGGTCAACCAGCCTTATATTAGGTAATGTGAATTGTATTTACGTTGTTTTCTTTGAATTTAGTGTTAAGGCATTATTATTATATTCTTTATTGCACATAAATAATATACAATGATGGGTAAAATAGTTTGCAAGGGTGGACTTATCTCTAAAAGAGACCTTTTACTATTACTGGTGAACTAATGTAATTTTTTTGATAGCGTTCTATTTACATTATCAGAGCAATCATTGCTTCGAGAGACTTTAAAAATTAAGGAGCTGTCATCTGCAAATAGCACTGTCTCACATATATTTGAAGCATAGTAAGAAGGTCATTATTATAGATGAAAAAGAGTAAACACCCTAATATTGATTCTTGGGGCACGCCCATAGTTATGGGGGTCCAGCAGCCTCACTCTTATTAATGATAACTTTATGAATTCTATTTGACAAATATGACTGTAATAGGTTTTTTGACGTATCAGACACCGTAATGTTCCAACTTTTTATTAGCGTGCGGTAATCAACGCAATCGAACGCCTTAGAAAGGTCGCAAAAGATGCCAATTATATCTTGCTTGCCCTCCCAAGCATCAAGTGTATGTTTGATAAGTGCAACTCCAGCATCAGTAGTATTTTTTCAACTGTTAGTAAAACAGAATTTATTTTTATGAAAATTTTTATTTCATCATACTTTAATTCATCATACTCAGTATTGTAATGTTACAACTTGTATCATTTCGGGTTGTGTATAGTATTACTTGGTTATGTTCATTTATTGAGGTAATGCCTAATTACATGTTACATTATACACCCATTACTCTTGCAAATGGCCGCCTAAAAGAACAGTAATGATCTAAATTTCAGTTATATTATATATTTTTTTTACTATTATAACATAGAATTGTAGTACTAGTTTTAGTTATATCAAGAGTTTTTGATAATAAGTGATTAAATCTCATATTTAGTTCTTACACTTCCGCGCACATTACACATCAGAAAAAACACTTTTATACTGTGATCACGGCTCCTGTAAAGGAGTCGAAACGTCAGGATATATATAAAATAAAACATGCGCAAAAATCCGTATAAAAGTGTTTTTTCTGATGATTAAATCTCATTAATATTCCGTACATTCTACTAAGTAACGATTATTATTAGTATATAGATTTTGTGGTCTATCAGCATATTAGCTTAATGTGCCCAACCCAAGGCTTCTGTTAGCTAATGTAACAAAACCACAGCTAAAATTTGCGTCTACTCAATAATGTTTACCCTTCGTGAATCGCTGTTTAAAGCTAAAATAAATGCGGGATATCATTTTGTCATATTGTTTGTCCCTTTAATCTGACTACTAGATCGTCTACTCATATTTATTAATTTATTTTGACGACCGTTTGATGCAACGGTAGCGATCCTGAGTTTCGTACTGACGGTCCTGAGTACGAATCCTAGAAGGGGCAGATGTTTGTATGATGAATACGACCATTTGTACCTGAGTCATGGGTGTTTATGTATATTTCTATGAATATTACATATTTGTGTATCATATATGTATTTCTATCCGTTACCCTAGTATCCATAACACAAGTCGTACAGTGCTTACTTTGGGCAAGGCTAATTGGTGTGAATGTTAGAAATATTTAGAATTATTTTATTTTAAAATAACGAACAGAATATGTAAAAAATACGAATACTGACACAAGTTGATTGTTTTTAGTAAGAATTTCTTAATATATATAAATTTAGTAAAAAATATAAGAAGGTTTTCACTTTTAGTACTTTCACTTAATCACATTCAATTATAATATTACTAGGTTTGTATTAAATTAATAGTTAATATAAAAACTTAACTGCGGACAGTCATAGTTATTTTATTTTTGAGTTATAACATTTTACAGTAAATTAAAACAAATTCATTTTACAACAGACGAAAATTAAATTAGCTTGCATAAATCTGACTGTCCAATTCTGAGCAATTGGATGCGAGTACACTGTGTACTCTGTGTACTTGTACTTAGTGTTCCGTTGGTACGCACAGGTTAAACAAGTCCACTGTTGACTTATTTACTATTTACTTATCGTTAATTTTAATTTTGTAGATAGCTCTTTTTACTTATATCCATTTTATGGGAACTATACGACATTCCTGAAGTCTGTTGAAATACAATTTTTCAATTCACAAAATGCTGTCGTATGCCAGAACCCACCGGTTGAGATTTCAGCTACCATACAAACGTTCTGAGTTTGACTATCTTTATTTTTTAAATTGTTTAATTTCCTGTAATCTTACTTTAGTTTCATGGTGTACAATGCACGTTGAAGCTTCGATAAGGGTCTTACTGTTTGTATATCACAAACTAATATTCTAATAAAGACCATTTTCTGTGGCATAAAGTTCTTGAGATAAACCTAAAAGGCATTGTTCTTACCATAAAGGACCATATCGCGACGTCGATGGGATAAAGGTATTGTCTGTCACAGACCACAAACAGAGGATATTAAAGTTGAACGCTGCAATGAACTTTGTTGGTCGTCCATTGTTTCCATTAAGCTCTACTTTGCTATACTTGTCTCATAAACAGTATGCGACTTCTATTATGTGGATGATTGCATATAAAATAAAACTAGCACACAACAGATTTTATTATATTTAAGCCTGCCCTGGTTTCGCACCAGTGCAATGCACGGGTCCCTGCATTTTAAATCTGTAATATCTTCAATATATGCATTTAAATTGCATGCAGTAAGTGGCCATATTTCTCTATATTAAATGCATAATCTATTTAAGGTACTTAATTGGAAAAGGATTAATGCTGAGTTGCTTACAATCGCTTCGTAAATAAGCCATTATTTCTCGTAAACACTAAAGGATAAAAAATGGTTTCCATTCTATCCCCAAGAGATAGACATATACCATCGCGGACTATTTGGGGACCTTTTTAAGGTGTACAATACTGTAGTACATTATTTGGATCTATCTCCAGCGTTTGCAATGTAAGCGCAAAAAATATGTTTATTTACGACATCACATTAGAAACCTCTAAAGTATCTAAATTATTAATAAACTAAATATTGTTTGAGAATCTTTAAATACTTATCTTTCATATAAGTATTAATTAATAATACATGAAAAATTGTTCTGCTGATAATGTTTTGACTATGTGCTCGTATTCAAGCAGAAACATTTAAACTTTCAGATATCCGTGCACACAACACTATTAATTATTTAAATAGCCTTTACTCGCTACGAAACTGAAAAGTCGGATGACAGGAAACCTTATATTATTAACATAGATTTAACCACGTGTTGTGGGAATAACTTCCACGGGTATATTAATATATAGTTGGCAATAAAAATATAAAATACGCGATACTATTATAATAGCATTCAATTAAGTTTGTGTTAAATATCGAATTAACAATAAATTATGTTAAATATTTGAATAATAACTTAAGTATGTAAGAGCAATTTCGTCATGCCAAGGAGACAAATGACAATGAAGTATTAAAAATACAAATAAACTTTGAGAAGTTGCAGTTGAACTGAGTAAAGCTATTTGCTTAACCGGTGCTAACAAGCCAACCAGAAGTGTCAAGTACTTGTAGAATTATTTAATCACCTCGTTAGTTAAGTGCGATACGGTGGAAAAATCACTCGCCTATAAATGTATCTTCTAAGTCTTTTAAATCGTCTCAGTTGTCGTTGGTCCGTTATCGTTACTTCTAGATGAATCAAAGTTTTGTTGAATTTAATTATTGTTATTTTAGCTGGCATTTTATATCTAACAGAACGAATTGAAACACGTTTTATCGGATAACTAACATGTGAACTTAACGTTGTTTTATCTAATCTTGATCTGGTTATCTAGTAAACACGGTTCCTGAAAGCCAAAGGGAGCGGAAAGTGCTTTACGCTCTTAAAATTTTTGTTAGTTTATAGACTTTTAGTTCTAAACCGTTTGCTCTGGAATGCTAAATATAAGAAGATAGTTGATTTTAGGGACTACAAATTTTATTCACTTAACAGCTATTTATATCGATTGTAGCTGTTAATTGTTCACTATATTATATGTTCCGGGTATTGTTGTTATAACTGCCAGTCTACACTGAAAACTGCAACTCTTAACAGTAGCTAGACTTATCAAGTTACGAGTTCGTAACGATAACACTGGCGGAGTTAATTTGCGTTAGCAAATCGTTTCCTGCAACTGTGCTATTTACAAAATGCTTATTGTTAGGACTGGTAGTTATTTTAACACCGAGTTGGCTTTGTTATGTGTTGGCTATAAATATTGGTCGTTAAACCAATTCACACATAAAAAAATATTTTTTTATATTTTTTCTGATCGTTTTTGAAAATTTCTAGAAGGTAAACAATGCGTGTGTTTGAAAGAAAAAAGCGCTTGAGAGCGCTTGTAAGCAAAATGGTGATCGCTAAGCGATAATAAGCAAAATGGCGGATTGTGTCAGCGCAACTGAAGTTAGCAAACGTGTCCTGGCCATAAACTGTATAGTTTGTTTTTCAGCGATTATAAAAAAATTACGTTTAAATTACATCTCAAGCGGGACAGGCACCTTAACCACTAGGCTACCGCGCATTTTAACACAGGTCTGTTAACTCTGTCTGTTTTGTTTAATCATACTGTGAAGATAAAAAAACAAATTGCCCTAGTTGACATATAAACTATTAATGCATAAACAAATAATTCATATTATTTAGGGATATTTACTTAGTTTTGTAACAAATGATATGAACGAACGCTATCACGATTAAAAATGAGTTTGCTTTTTTCAAATACATTGCTATCACTAATGTAAGCATTTGGAAATCTGCGCATTATAAATAGTGCGTTTACTTTAATCCTTTGGGTGTCTAATACAGTCCAGCCATATAGTAAAAGGTGACTGTAGACTATGGCTTTTGTAACACTAAAAGCGTCATACGAGTGCTGTCGACCCTATAATCAATCATTCAGCCCAATGCTTTCTATCCGATTATACTTAATGTTGAGAAAAGACAATGGAATACCCAAGGTTGAGGTAGGCGGCACTTTCGCATCTTATTCACGATAATACCAAATTAACCGGCTAATTGCTTCCTTCTCCAGTTTATTGTTTCAGACACAATGCAGTAGTTCCGATAAGAATAGAGCTATGTAACGAGATAGGGCACGTATACTTAGCGGTGTTTTGTTTAATTTGATCATGCAGGCAAATGTAAGATTTAATATTTATGATGTTACTTGATATATTTTCCGCTTAAATTCGTTAACCACAATTTGTTTGTGATTTTCTTTAAATTAACTGTAAATAAATTATTACAAGAAAAATAAGCAGTCGGACTCGAAGATTTCTTTATATATAAACTAGCTGTCCCGGCCACGCGTTGCTGTGCCGACTGCAGTGCCATCTGCCGGACTGATTTGTGAATCTTAACCATTCTCAGATCCCCTTGAACACACACAAAAAAATTCATTCAAATCGGTCCAGCCGTTTAGGAGGAGTTCAGTGACATACACACTCACAGAAGAATTATATATATAAAGATTTAGGAGTTAAATACTTCAATAAAATATATAATAACTATAATTAATGCATAAGTTAATATATCTTTATTTGTAATTCTCACTACAAAAATTGACTTATCGATCCCAGTTAATTGCATGGTGCCATATTGGTGAAATGATTTATGAAGTTGTAACCGCACTAATTTGAACGATAAAATAATGCAAAATTAATCAAAAGCATAGTAAAAATAAGTGTCTATGTGTAAAATATAATCTCATAATGAACTTTGCCGTCTTATGTAAGTATTTAATGTAAAATCAAATTCGTCTTATTTTAAGACCGAGTCGAAATATTTTACTGTGATTAGTAATAGGTTTCTCCATTAGTAATAGGTCCCCGGCTTGAATTATTCGCTAAAGTGGATGAGTTACTTTTCGAAGCAACCGTTCCTTCTGAAGTCCGTCAACAAGGCCCTCAATCTATGAGGACCTCGATAAATTTGATTAAATACTAACGCTGGAAAAGTTTCCTTAAAATGTTAAATCTTGATTTAACAAATCACGTTTCAAGTATTAGTTAACTTTTTCAATGTGTGAATATCGAATCGAATATAAAAAAAAAATAAGTATATCATAAGGTATAATAATTATAACATTATAATAAGAACAATGAAAATGTTATATAGAAAAACAATGTGTTTTGTATTTTTTATTTTATCTGGACCTAATTTTGTCTTGTCTTATTTATTTGTTTGTTTAAAGATTTGTAATTTTTTTAATTCAAAAATAGGGGAGTATCTATTTCCAAAACAGTTATTTTGGTAACACTAGAATAGTCACTATATAAAATAAGAAAATGTTTCACAAACAGAGGAGAAAATGTATTGAACTGTTTGGTTTTAGCCTATTTAAAATAAAGTATTTAAATTAAAAATGGGGTGAGAAAAATTCTTATTTTGGTTAGATTGACCTGAAGCTATTCTGTGATTTCCGCAATGCTCCTAATCGACAAATCTTGCCTGATATCCCGTCGTATGGACGAGTAGGGGCTAATTCAAGTCGCCAACACTACCAGTATTTTGACAACGAAAATATCAAAAAAAATTTTGAACAAAATATTGTTACAAGTGTTATCTACTTCTTACACTGTCGCGCTATCTCACAAGAATGTTTATCGAATTCCAAAAGAAAATCTTGAACACCCAACAATTACACCCTGCTTCAATGGATATCCCGAACGATTCCATTCATGTTTATAACACTTTACGAAAGCCCCAGAAATTTATCACAATATTTTTTCCTATTCTAAACCAATATTGTACTATGAATACTGATGCGAAATATGAGATCGTGCTTCATTATTCTCGCTTGGATAGTGGGTAAAGATCCATAAACCGGTATTCAGAGGTAAACGTTAAGGTGGGGAGCCACCACTTTATCACCTCTTTTACGAGCCCTGAGGGAGCTATGAGCGGTATAAGATTTCGTTTCTTGGACTTAGTAGGGATGACTTTTATAATTTTATTATATATACAAAATAGTTTAAATAAAAAAATATTACGAAAACTAAGAGACTTTAATTTCTACAAACCTTTGTTTATCTCGCAATGTATGTAGGTATGTTTGTTCGGACGAAATCTTGCAACTCAATTTTGAAACATACTCGTACATATATTTTCAACCGTTTGAGCTCAATATTTGTATATACATTCAGTTTGGATGACAATTCATGGTATAGTTTGTATCTAGGACCAATTATGATATTTGGTCCTAGGTTTGTATGATGTCATTCTAAATCCAACATGGCGGCGCACCCAAGATAGTGTACTAGTTATTTTTAATGCACTCCTACAATATGGATATCAAATGAAAGGGCTTGCTGAGAATAAGTCAAAAAATAAAGTGACGTCAGTCTAAGTCCAATACGGCGAACTAAGTTTCAGAGAATACGAATGCGAGTTTAAAAACTCCGTTGCTTGAATCCGTATGGATGTCTGGATGGATTTTTGTGTTATAGTTTTTTTGGAGTCCTCTATTATGATATTGAGGTCGAATCGTTCAAGTCTGTAGCATCGGTTGGTTAAGTCCTTCATCACCGCGCTGGGCGGTAGTTTCGTCGAGGCAAGGAGGAGGGCACGCATCAGGGCGTCGCTGTAATAAGAAGTAAACGGTCGCTCGGGTTGGAGGTGGAGGTCAGCAAGACGGAGGTCTATTTCAGGGTCTATTTTCAGGTATTATCAGGGTCTGGGGATCACTGATCTAAGTTATTGTTAATCTGTGCATTATTTGTGTATTTTCAATCAACATATAAACATACAAAGTAAAAAACTATTACTTGTATGGTTCTCGTTTTCGATTTTTTTTATAACTAGATACTAATGTTTATAGATACGTAATCTTTATAAATGGACTATCATTGATGATGCTACCAATAGGGACTAACCTAGTTTAAGAACTATATTAACAATCTGTCAACTTCGTGTTAAATAAGGTAATAGAAAACGTATCATAATTTATTATTTATTTTTCTATTAATATTACTTATTTATGTATGATATATGTATGTCTATACGTTGCCCTAGTATCCTAACACAAGCCTTAAAAGTGCTTACTTTGGGCTAGGTTAATTAGTGTGAATGTAAGAAATATTGGTTTATTTATATTTATATTAAATACGTTGTTTAAAATTACCGAGTTGCTTAATTACAATTGCTATTTTAAAGACGCTTCATTTCAGTATCAAAGTTACTTCACATTAGATTGAATCACCATTTACTCAGTTTGACGTTAAGTTCATCGCCCACGCGACTGATTGATAGACGAGCTAGGCAAAGTTTCGAGCACCCGCATTGCGATACGTAATCAGCATTATCCTATATGAAACGTTTCTACAGTCCAGTCAATGCAGTAATTACAGTGGCGTTGTGTAGGTGAATCGTGGAAACTGTAATTAGTCTGCCATTATACCGCATAGTCGTGATTTGATTAATGGTGACCGGGATACGTCACTTGGCCAGCGAGCAGTTCGATGTTTTTCAATAATCGATATCGACAGTTACACTCAAACAGCGCTTCCCTTTCCCGCGACATGCTAAGCTTTTAAGCACTCATAATGATTATATGTCACACCTTTATTACCTATAATAATGTTCTGATTATTTTTTCAATCTCTCTTTAGCCAATTTATATGTTATTGGTAAGTTTGTTTAAAGTTCGTTGAATTGTTCAGTACAATAGTTTTAAAGTGTGGGGTTTCCTATAATTTTTTGTTTTAATATTTTGTAAAGTAAGTTTTTGTGATGCAACTTTAGTAGTTCTAGAAATTTAAGTTGTATTGTTATGTCCTTACAGGGCTGATGTCTTGTGCCAAAGATATGTAAGAACACATGATAAACAATAGAAATTCAGGTTCTGATTGTCTCCTTAGATAAAAAGCTTATTTTCGGTAATTCAACCATTGTTGACTTTCAATGATTGCATTTTAAATGCTAACACTGAATAAAAATGATTTTATCTTTTATATGCCTCGTGTCGATAAACCACTCAAATACAACAAAAAATCTTTTTTTGTACAACGCGTAATTGAAAATATTTTTTTTATCTAACCTTTTCAAACTCTATTTATCTATAGCTATAGTGTCTATCTTTATATAGCATTTAATTGGTGATGATGTAAATTAATGATACTTTATAATAACCAACTATTTCTTTTGTCTCTTATTATTTCATTACTATGAATATGTTAAATTTGTTTAAGTTGTAACAAATTACAATAATGAAAAAAAACTATCATAGTCTTTTTTGTTTTTAGGTAAACTTACTTGTATTTTGTAATCTATGATTGCAGCCGTTGCGTGGGTTGGACCATTCATAATACTTACTCATCAAAATTAATATATTCAAATGTTAGTATCACGTGCTCATTATAATAAACCTTCAAACATAAATATTATGTCTTATAGTCTGGAAATTTTGTAATCGAGTATGGCATAATAATACACGACAGAGTTTTAAAATGTTTTGGCATAGTTACGTGCGCCGTCTGGTACAACGATAGATATGCATTTCGCACCGACGGTCCTGGATCGAGTCTCGAAAGGGGAACAATATTCATGTGATAATACGAGCATTTTTATTTGAGTCATGGGGTATTTATATTTATTTTGTATAAATATTACATATCTACGTATCATATATGTATGTCTATCCATTACCCTAGTATCCATTATACAAACCTTTCAGTGCTTACTGTGGGCCAGGCTAATTTGTGTGAAAGTATGAAAATTAAATTTTAAGTTAAATTATTATTATTAATTAAGTATGGTGCAAGACTATTTTATATTACATGCGTTTTCTTAAGTTAAACATTCTTGCCATTCTTTTAAAATTTGTCAACAAGTTATTACATATTATTAGGTTATTCTTAACAAGTTATTGTCTAAAGTCATCCAAACATCTCATTAAAACATCGTTAGGTCTACCATGTAGATAATTAAATAAAAAACCTTAAACTAAAAATATGAGTAGTAGACATGATTCAATTAATACCTTTGAATGATTTATAATCTCGACTTGAAGTCAGACTCGTCCCAAACTCGTTTCTGCGGCATAGACAAGAGATACTATTATTATTTGTTTTCTTATATAAATATTATGATAAACTGATGATATTTATCAGAAATATATAAATAACGTAGGTAGGTGAGGTTCTCTATTTTTACAGAAATACTTCTCTGGTACTTTTATAAATGTTAGTAGTTAAATGTTCTAAAATACTTGTTTTTGAAGTACTTAAATGGATGAATGCTTGATTTTTAATTTGCTATAATAATAAAATAAAGCAATAACAAAAAAATTAGACATTAAAGTTTTCATGAGTTGATCTAATGGCTGTCTGCTAATCCAACAAAGAAACAATTATAAACTTCAAGTGAAGATATCAATCAGACTGAATTTTATATTAAGTACTATATTTTGAATAGTTTTTAGTGTTAAGGTGTTAAACTAACACTTGATGTACCTTAATAAGTTAATTTCTTTAAGCTTTATTTGCTTTTACATCTGTAAATGTTTTGTGACATTATAAAATTATTTCACTTGATCTTACTTAGGGGTACTTAGTAACAAAACCCAAGGATATACAAGACAGGAATTTTATAAGATTTTTTTAGCACGCGTAGAGTCATCGGGCTTTTGCAACAAGTAAGTGACATTCTGTACTCGAAGCATGGCAAATTCAGTTTCTTCAAACCCAACACTTATTTTCAAGTAAGCATTTTACATTTTGGCATACGAATTCTACATTACGTGCTTCAATAAAAGGAACACGCTTGCCCATGCGTTATCGCACGTCTGGTTCAACGAGCATACGCGCATCTACGCTCATACGAGATGCGTTACAAGGTGAATAAAGCGTTTATACGTGCAATGGAGGGCCAACCTAAAGAGCGCCTACAAGTGGTGCTCTAGCCAAGCCTCATTCAAGGAAAAACAGCTTTGTCGTGCTCAAGAAATCGCAGAAGAGTTTGCCTTTCTACGCGTGCTGGTGTACAAGCGCAAAACGGTCTCCGTTCTGCGGTTACAAGTGTTTAATTACTCGGTTTTGTTTCTTTGTTAGAATTGAAAAGTACCTACTTTTACATTTTCTTTTGCTGGTAGGCCGATGTATCAAGTACGAACAAACTGCAATCGACATACTTTTTCTGCATTACATACTAAAAGATCTTTACACGTGTAATTATTAAAGCCGTTATTAGAAAGGCTGTTTATTAAAAACTTCTAATCGTTACTTTTTTCACTTGTGGTTTCTTTAGGGCGAAACAGCAAACTACACCTTTTCTGTAAGCTTTAAAACCTTGCAAATGGGTCATGTAGCATATCATCTGCTTCCGCGTCTTCCGCACATTTAATTAAAACCACTAATCGAGATTTATGATGCGCTTATTCTTATTTTTTATATTTAATCCTGATAGTTCGACCATCCTTCAGGTGCCGTGTTCACAGTATGATAAGGTAACGGTTGTCATATCTTATCAAGTAATTATAAAATAATTAAATGAAAGGAATTTCAAAAATAGAAATTAAAAATTATCTTCAGTTTACGTGCCGAGATAAATCGGGACGTACTTGAGACAAAATAACATTGTAATATTTTGTAAGAATTTCAATACGAAAATATAATTAATAACAGGTCACACATATTCAAAAAATAAAATATATAAACATATTTACATTTTTCAAACGTTTTTATTATTTTGTTATAAATTAATATTGAAAGTTTTGACATCAGGTTTATTGGTTAAGAACAATAATAACAATTAAATAGAAATAATTGAGTTTAAAAAAACATTAACAAGTATTGTTTTACTAAAAACCTGACATCACAAGTTGGTCACATTACGTCACATTTATACAAAAATAAAATGATGTAACTTTTGTTTGTAGACAAACAAAACAATAGCAGTAATTTTACTTATGTAAGGTGCATTATCGTTAATTCACTTTCAAAGCTTATTTCGTAACAAAAGCCCAGGTAATTACTAAAACGATAGTATTAAAAAGCGATAAATTAAATGACAATGGTTGCTGTCTAAATCACTGGACCGACAAGTTTGCTACGAAAGGCAACAGAGAAGAAATCGTCGGAAAAACCTATCAAAACTTGAGAAAATTCAATAAGGGCACTTGGAAACTTTGTTAAAGGAAGTAACAGGAATATTCTTATGGAAAAAAGAATCCCAATTTGTGTCGCCGGTAAAATAAATATAACGTACAAGCCCGCAGGCTTTTGGCATAATGGAGTTAGTTTAATAACTCTAGAGGGCGGGAACCACGAAATGTTGTATTCTAATTAATGAGGAATAACAAAGAATATTGTTAATTAAATAAAAAAAGGACGACGTTACGTTCTTTAAAAGGAGAAACTTAGGGCTAAGAAATTTAGGGCTTGGATATTATACAGGAAATTTCAAAATCGAAGTTTTACAACTACAATAATGTTCAAATTATTTATTTATGTAACAAGAATTGATATGATACCTAAACGTTTTTATTTAGTACATTGTATAATTATATTATTTAACTTTGGACATGTATCAACAAATGTGGAGTCCCAAAACTACGTAGGGCTTGTAATGTTTTTTTTAAAATTACTATGGGTTCGCTCTTGATCGCAATCAAGCCGGGGCCAAGACAAGGATCCACGATGGAACGAGCTAACCCAGAAGGTGCCTATTCATCCTGACTTTGAAAATGAACGGGTTATAAGTTCTCGGAAATACACACGCAGGGAGGGAGTTCCACTCCTTTGCTGTGCGCATTATGAAGGATGTTGCGAAGCGCTTGGTATAGGCTGGAATAGCGACCAAGAAAGAGTGGTAGCCCGCAGTGCATCTGAATGTCCGAAGGAAGAAACGAGATAGCGATATGAGCAAATGCAGCTACTGAGCACATTATCCAAAATACAGTCTGTAGAAGGCCGACAGACAGGCAACTTTGCGGCGATCGGCTAAGGTGTGAAGTTTGCTCTTCACCAATTTTACCAATGTGGGTACTAAGTAACGAATAGAATACATAAATAAGTATAAAGACGACCATGATTCGGGAAAAGATATTTGGGTCTATCACAGTAATATATGCCCCTATCAGGGTTCAAAACGGCCGTTAAGGATTTTTCTTTCTATATTCAATTGACTTGCATACTAAAAATAGTGTTGAGTTAGACTCAGGAAACAAATAAAAACTATTTTATTTCTGAAGTGGCAAATCGGTAGAGCAAATATTACAAGTATATTCTAGTTTTAAATAATTTACGTTTTTCCTTTTTGTGGTATTTTAATGCGATCTCGAACCCTGACAAGCGTGGAGACTGGTAAAACTCCCTTTTTATACCTCAGTCCAGAAGCGAAAAAATTTTTCTGTTGTAATAATAAAAAAAAGTAACCTATGTCCACAACGAAATCGGGCACCCAATTTTGATATTGTTAGTACGTCAAATAGTGATATTATAAAACTTATTTCCTAGTCCAATAGGAAGATCGGCGCGTGACTATAAGCAGACAATTCACACTCTATTTTCGTTTCTTTTACAGATACACTTAGATGCAAACCACAGTTTTAACAGCTTGTGTTAAAACCGTAGTCAAACGATTCATCACCTTCACTTGTCAATTATTTATAATTAGACAGTCGGTAACACGTGCATCTATTTCTGCAGTCATCTTTGTCTGAATTATGCATAGTGTTTGTCAGTCAATTTCATTAGTCGCACAAATGCACCCACACGTGTCTATATTCTGAAAGCGGCTTTCAAGATGTGTATGGCGTGCTTTCAAAAGTTATGCTTTAGTGCAAGGAATAACGTGTATTGTTGTTATTCGACCGTTTACCAGTTTCAGCAAAGCAATCCCATCTTATACCAGCCACTTCACTATCTTAAAATATACTTAAATTATGCAAAATCACTATTACATTTTTGTCGAGTTGATGCAAAGTGAAGATTTCTTGCACCAATTAACTCTGGACCCAAGTGGTGAGTTTTCCTTATATGTTAGCCATATCAATGGTATTATAAAGATGTTCCCTGCTTGCTTTGTAACAGTATTTTATTTTGCTATTTTCTCTCTCATGTATGCCTTACCCTCACGCTAATAAGTTAGCGGTTTTATTGCAATCGCATGACCGATATAGTAGCTTATAAGATATGAACAAACATTCTTTTTAAATATTACATATGGTAATCTTACTCTCATGTTTTAAGTCACTGTTCTGTTGTTAGATTTACGGTCTAATACGAGATTGGAGGAAGGCATTAAGGTGAAAGCAGGCCTGAAAGCCTTTCTTAAAATTTTCAAGTTTTACTTGAATGTTCCCACGTGTAAGGTACAACAGCGTTAAGTAAATAACACTGTGATGTATTTACTTATGATCAAACGTCAAGACAGTTTGCCTTACGCCAGGGAAGCACTTTGGGTTCAATCTGTGGTAGCCGATATTGACTCTGAAACACACGTGTTTGTCAAGATTGCGGTCTCTATTGTTTGTACTTCTACGTAGTTCAATCAGTTAATTTAGTCACTCATTGCCAACATTATCGGAGCAATGAAGATGCAGTTTATTATTTTTTTATTTATATAATTAAGTTACTTTTATAATTAAAACTCTATAATTATGCATTTATGTTGGTAGCTAAGTTATCAGTTTCTTAAAAAAAATATAAAACAATTACGCTATGAGTTACTAAATCTTGGAAAGTATATTACTTTATTTAATTTTTTTTACTATGTGGCGCTTAAAAGTTATATAAAATCCGATTAGGAAACCCTAACGGTAGGATCCCTTAGTAACCCTTATATTGCGTTCAGCATTATAAATAAACATTTACTAGGAAAATGTGGCTGATTTTCATTTGCAAAAAAAAAATATTTAAAGGACAAAAGAAGTAAAAATTAATTAAATAAGCGTCGTGAAACCTCTTAAAAAGATACTTTGAGACTTATTGAATTATTGAGTATTCTATGGTATTGTGCAAGTTGTTGAACCGAGTGGCGTCCTTTTGATGTGAATGGTCCTCACTATGAATGGGTCGCTGAAGACAAAATGACGCCCTTACTGTGACCTGTGTTTTGTACGAACGACGTGGGATTAAGCACGTCAGCGTTAACTCCATACCACGGAACTTTAGTCAGTTACTATTACGACTAACTTAAATAATACATATATAACAAAAATATACATTTTACCCTTGAAGTCTGCTTTTAATGTCATAGATTAATTGTTAAGCTGTATGCTAATTTCCAACCGACTAAATGAATTTCGAAAAAGGTTAGAAAAAGTTTCTTCTCTAATGTTTTTATTACTATTATGTTGTCTTATATATCACAAATATGGTCCCCTTTCAAGCTAAATAGCTGAGCTCTATCGTCAGTTGTAATTATGTCAAACCAGACATGTATGTACAGTCGAGAGGACATTGAGCTATTTAGCATTAGGGTTTAGCTTAACACGACTACCAACAATGTGTTAGAAATATTGTAATTATTCTTTTTACAACTAATTTTCGAAAAATTTAGCAGTAGGCCGCAATCACCTCTCGAGTTTCTCGAATGCTGTTAGCGCACCTTTGCCTTACCTTTCAGTTATTTTTTTTATTTTAGGTAATAAAAAGAAGTCTGCGTGGGCGGGTTGTCGTGGCGAAGCAGTAACTAACTAGATATTGCTTTAATTTTGTCGTGAATTTCGTAATACTATTGGACATTGATACTAGTTAAATTTTGTAAAGGAATCGACATACAATCGATACTTTGGCAAAGTAAAGAAACTAGCGATCATAATTTCCCCTGCGCCTGTCGATCGCTTCAGTTTTGTAAGAGTTGGTTCGTTTTCAAACGCTCTCGACTGATGATTTGTTTCTGGATGGTATTAATTCAACACCTGTCATGATTTTGTAAACACAGCGAGACGAGCCTGCTTCAAATTTATTTATTATATGACGGCAGCATTCCACACAGGCCTGCTTTCGCCCTTGCCCTTCTCACGCGAAGGTATTCGTAGAATCTTGTGAAGGCTTGCCAATCTAATCTGCAATATATGCTGAAACTCTTCGTAGTTATTTTGTATGTTTTCTTGAATTAACTATTTCACTGCTAGCACATCATTTTTGGTAACAGCCGTCGAAAGACCACCAATCATTTCTTCATCCTCCAAAGCTAGATGACTGCGCTTAAATTCATAATGCCAACGGAAGAAGTGCTTTGTATGAGATGTAGAAGTGCGGTATGTTCATAAATGCCATTTGAAGTTGTTCAAACGACTCGTCCGTTTTTAGGCCAGATTTGAAACCATAAAAAATCATCGCACAAAAATGTTCCCAACGCAGATCCGTTTTTTAACGAGTCACGATAATTTAATTTAACTCTCAAGAAATGTGGAGGACATTCTTAATTTGAACCATGGCATGTAAATTTGTAAATAATATTTTTTTTAATGAATACAATAAAATAATAAATAAACATTTTCACAAAACTTCCTGAGTGGCCTGGTATCTCAAGATCCTTAATGTTTGTAACGGTGCAGCGGTATTTTAAACTAACCATATTTATTTAAAACTGGACCTAGTTGTCTTATATTCAAGCGAGTTTATATTGAAAAACAAAATTATTCAGCAAAACATGTTTCAGCGAACAGTGCTCCGGTAAACAATTCTGCGCCGGCTTGGACCTACTTTATAGCATTTTATAAAGATCATTTCATTTTATAACAGTGTATTGTTTTATGTGCTACCGTACTATGCACAACAATGAACTTCTGTAACAATAGAAATAAACTTTATTCAAATGCACTCTAAATAAATTGTTTTTAATCGTTCCAATATTTTTACCTACCGCCTTATTTAGGCGGTAAGCAATACTTGCCATGATATCGAAGATTGTGTCACAGATGATTAATTGTTTAAATATAAGTGCCTGCCTAGTTAAGCAGGTTACATCTACATTGCGATAAAAAAGTTTTGCCTACTTAATTATCATTAAACAACGCAACTCTCAACTGTGTATTCAATAACTTTGAGGCAAGACTTAAGAAATTCATTTTTAATCACGAGATTAATATTTCATAGCCTTGATTGCTCTGGAAGTCTGGTTAAAACTTTCACTCTTCCTTCTCGGGAAATATTAAATACTTTTTTTATTACTTGTTACCGCGCAAAATCTCTATAACAAACAAGGGATCGTCTACACTGTAAGAATTCTCTTAAATACTTACTCCTAATTAAATATTGACTCGTTTTATATCAGTATACTTTTTAAAGTAGATTTATTGGAAGATTTCGCTACTTTTCATTTATACGGAGCCTGAGATTTTAAATACTAATTGTAACATTTATAATGCATATAAAACCGGATGATGTATAACTTAATTCCCGGTCTGACCCCACAGTCGGGCTTGCCGAATTATTAATTCATTTGCTGCAGGTAAATTACGGACAATCTCAGGTAAACGTTCACAAGGGACTAGAATGACTGACACGTGTTATGACATCTAATTTACCGAATTAAATATATATGAATAACTTATCAAACAAATAAGTAATAAATAATCTTAGTGAAATTGAAACCGTTCATTTATTTGTTTTGAAGCGAAGCTAACATACGGAGGTTCGGGCCGCTCGCATATAGGCGCTCGCCGTGCGGTTTTTTATAGATCTGTGGTAGTGAATTAAAATCATATGATTATGTACAGACTAATTAATTAATTAAGAGTAATAGTTAGTATTTTTTGTTGCACATAACGCTAGCATAAGACCGTAATACCATTACTTTAAGACAAATCAAAGTACACTGAGTATTGTAGTGCGCTTAAAAATCTAAAATGTAGCCATTTATTTTTAAGAAACATCTTATATTTATAAGTAAATAATAATAAGAAATAACGTATAAGTATTAATACATTTGGAATTTTTCAGTAAAATGTAATTACTAGTTAATTTTATTTCATGTTGTCAAGTACAAATTTCATAACAATAATTCACAAAACATCTTTTTTAAACTGTCCACTGATTTTTCTACTATGTAGTTACAGTTAATTACAAATAATTGAGAGCAAATAGCGAACATTTCCCTGGAGTATTTTAGAGGAGCACGTGTTGAACGGCACCCAATCCCTTTCAATATTTGCAGGCGGTAATGCAACACTTTATTTCCATGTCAGAAGGCAATTTTATTAACCTCTTCGGTCCACGGCTCGGAACTGTCAATTTGAAGCCCAACTTTTTCATTTAACTTTTACGAGCTAAAGTTTTTTCTTGAGATTCCTTTGAAGTTTATTTGTTGGATTACTCTTAGCTTTCAACAATTTGGTTTTTAACGACAACGATGGTTGGTGATCTATTTTGCACTACTGAGAATATATATGAACGCTTTATATTTTGTTCAGATTTTTTCTTTTTGTGATTTACTATAGTTTTTATTATTGTTAAGCATGGACTTTCTGAAACTCTAAAGATATATTGAATAATGGAATATTTTAAGAATATTCTGTGCATATGTATTTTTTCTTAAGCAAAACTGAATCCATGAATCATCAAAAGTGCATAATCTTTCGGTACAGTTTTATTACAATAGGATCTATTTAAATAAGTTTGTTAATATTCTAGTGAGATAGTTGGCTTTTACTATCAGTTTATTTTAAGAGTGGAGACTTACATACATGATCCTTATTAATAAAAATTAAATATAAAACAAAAAAAAAAACACCATGAATTTAATATCATAATTACAACAAAAGTATTAATAAATCCTCACAATATTAATAAATGCTAATAAATATGTTTAGAAGTTGGAACAACGAGCTCATTAGCTAAGATAAATAAAGATATTGCAACTCTTAGAGTTTGGTCTGCCATTAGCAAATTGACTATCATCTATCCACCGAGTTTCTCGACTTATTCGAGATAGTTTAGTCTACTTCAGGCTTGTATCAAGTCAGACGTTTTACTATTTAGCTTTATATTTAGTAGTCAAGACAAGGATAAGATTATTCATATAAATAAAGTGTTAGAACCAGAAACCGTCTGAAAGAACCACTTAAATGAATTACGTTCTTATAAAGAAAAACTTTGGTTAAAATACTGAGTATATAAACGCAACACACAAATAAATATGCCATTTTATAGTAAAGAAAAATTTGTTTCCGTATATAAAATTAGTTTCTTAATATAATTTGTTAAATGTCATTGTTGAATAGTAAACAATATTCGACGAACAAACTAAGTTAGACCCCAACCAATTAGTGGCAGTAACTCGATTCAAGTCTAGTTTGCAGGAGAGACTTCGAGATGGCCTGTCTGCTACAGAGTCAATTGCAAAAATACTTCTAACTGAACAGCAAATAGAACTAAATAATATAGTTTAGATAGGATAGCTTGCCGTCAATCTACTTGATCAGTTCAATTTTCAACAAATGTATTTTTCGAGTTATTTGGCCTGTTTGAAACGGGTGAGATGACATCAGACGTAAAATTATCTTACATCAATCGACATTCGGAGATTTTGAGCTATTACAAAAATCACTTAAATCCCATTATGTCAGCATCATTTTGTATAAAATCTTATTACGTAAGTAATTAAGTTTATTTCAATTATGTCTCTTTATCTGGGTATATCAATTAAAAAAATCAATTCAATATAATAATATGAACTCCGTAAATTGGTTTAATAGTAATCACTTACTCTTTACCAAATTTCTTGGAAAACAAAATTTCTACATTTCCTTAACTGGTATTCCTTTGTTCTTCAGATTTCTCAAGTGGTACACAATATTCCAATTTCAGATTTCCACTTCCTCGTACGATAATATTAATCTACCCTCTCATTTCATATTTAGGAGAGGAGGACATTATAGCTTTAGCAAATTAAAATATGGTTCATCGGACGGAGGAGGCACGGTCTTGGTTTCATCGAATTGGTTGACAAATCTTTATTAGCCACCAATATTTTTGGTGAATTGTTTCACTTTGTTTATCATCTAATACCCGGCCGCATTGCCAACTTAGTTTTGCGACTAATAGCCAAAAAATATTGAAAAATCATATTTCTCAACCAATTTCCAAAGAGCATCAAAGCGGCTGGGGGAATTATATAATTATATGACATATATTTAACAGGTGTAATCGAAATAAAACTGAACTATTGAAACAACAAAAGAAACAGAGATCGGGTATAGGCATTATTTATCAAATTAGACGTTCAGTTCCTCATACCATGATTTTGTTTTCCGATTATTTACTATTTCTTTATCTTGTTATGGCTGGTTATGATATGTTACGTATATGGGAGGTACTATTTCTTACTTGGATTTGCTGATTTCCCCAAGCTTTCGCTCGTGCGATGTAAATATGATATTGCTAGATTTCGGCAACAAGCTACGTAGTAATTAAAGCGCATGCTACTATAAAATAATAGAGGTTATTAATAAGCCGAAAAGGTGAATGACTGCAAGAGATTGTAAATGGATACGAACAAGAAGCGCGTTTACCTGAGCGGCTTTGCAGTGTTAAAGTATGAGATTTATCTAGCCAAACTAGCGTAACAACTACAATGTGTTGTTGTTCTTCAAAGAAGGTGAAAAGTTTAAGAAAGCATAATAACGTTATAGCGCATAATAATAGCGTCTAAATTGAAAGCGCCCTAGGCGTTTTGACACTTCGAAAAAATACTAAAAAAAGTTTTGGTATACGAAATCCTGGCAGATTATAATTATGTTAAAAAAAAATATTCTCACACATTTTTTGAGAAATACATATTCTTAATGGTCGGGAACAATTTCGTGCAATGATTTTTTATGATTTCAAATGTGGCTTAAAAAAGAAGAGTCCTCAGATCGACTTAAAATGACATTATTAGGTGAAGGTCATCATTTTAAAGCAACCATGTACCGTTGGCGAAACGAATTTAGGCGCGGTCATCTAACTTTTGTGTATAAAAAAGGTGTGGTCGTCGTTCAACGGCTGTCACCGAATGAAACCTCTTAGCTATGAAAATTTTAATTTAAGGAAACAGGCGAATTATGTATGTTGAGTTTCAGCAGTTACTGGAGATTGGTTCGCGAAGCCTTCACGTGATTATACACGAGTACCACTGCGTGAGAATATATAGATATAGATTCCTGTTGGGTGCCACATAACCTCACCGAAACTCAAAAGCAGGCCCATGTGGAATGGTGTCGTGACATAATTAATAGATTTAAAGCCGATTCGTCTCTTCGCGTTTCGAATTTCGGGTGGGTAAAACTTAATTTAATTTGATTTTACTTGATAACAGGCACATATTTGAAATCATGAACATCTAAATTACTTACTTATTCATCACGATACGATGTTCTCTGAATCTGCACTTTGCCATTTTCTTAGGCAACTTCAACTGTAACCGCAGCTATCATTGGGGTCAAACGTGAGTAGCAAATTGTAGTGGCGGGGTTATAATTAAAATGAAACTTTGTGTTTACTGTACAAAGTCTTCATTTACTATGATTACATTATCTGCCGAGAGTTAGCTAATACTATAAAGTTGCTGATTAAGTACAAAGTAAAACGTTGTAAGGTATGGAGAGCTTTCAACTACAACCCCCGCATCTTCAAGTAAGATATATCTTTGTTTTCACTTAAGTGGATTACTTCAGGATTAGAGCTAGCTGAATACTTTGTACACAACAACTTAATTTGCTCACTTGTCCTAATTTGTAATGCTTACTTTGTACGAAGTTGTAATCTATTTTTTAGTTGACAGGGCATTTTGTTATTTATTACTTTATACGAAACTTACCATCCATGGATATATGTTGGCTTGTAACTAAATCAGACATTCTCGGTAAGAAAATGAAACGAGAAGCATGGTGATGCGCTCGCCGTCTCTCTTGATATTTCGAAGGCTTTTGACAGAGTGTGGCATGAAAGCCTTATAAGTAAGGTTCCGTCATATTGACTTCCTATTGGTTGGTGTGTCTGGATATCAGACTTCCTGAGGGGTCGGTCGATACAGCTTGTCGGAACATTTGGCTCGCAATGCCGGCGTCCGTCAGCAACCCTTTCTGCGTCCCTGCAACACTTTTTCTGCTTCATATTAATAACCTTCTTTTGCCCGGTATTTTGGGATACGCAGATGACAGCACGGTTGATGATGCACGAGCCAGTGCTGAAAAGATCCAGTCATAGTCATAGTCTCTCCAGGCAGTCTCCGAATGGGATGATTAAGGTTTAATCCATCAAAGACCCAGGCGTGTCTTTTCTCTGCTTAAAGGACTTTCGACTCGACTTCTACTTTCCAAGGTATATCCGTGCCGATCACAGACTATTTTGGCTTGTCATTATCAACAACTCTCAATGTTGGCTCATTTCATTAAGAGTAAGGCTCAATTTACTTCAAAAAGACTTGACATTCTGGCGAAGGTGTGAAGGTACTTCAAATCGGAACAGTTGCGCAATCATTACCAAGCGCAAGTTCTATTGTTTATGGCGTACTGTTCTCATCTATGGGACGGTTCCGCCCAATGCCAACTCCAGACGCTTCAGTCCATTGAGAGGAGGGCCAAGAAACTCATCGGCAATAACGATATTTTTAATAATAAGCTGAAAAGCCTTGAACATTGACGACAGGTAGCTAGCCTATCCGATTTTTATTAAATACATTTCGGAGAAAATGCAGCAGAATTGCACAGCCTTGTTCCGTCGTCCCCTTTACCACCAGTATATGGCTGATACATCAAAGAGTCGCATTAACCGTTTTGGTTCCAATTTTGTGATCCATACCGCTAAAAAGTGGAACTCTATACCTAAGTTTGTGTTTCCTGACACTGACAGTTTAGAGGTATTTAGGTCACGAGTAAATAGGTGTCTTCTAGGCAAGCGTGTCAACTCCTAGATCGCTTCATCGCTTATCAGCAGGCGAGATAGCGGTCAAGCGCTTACCTGTTTACAATAAAAAAAAAGAATGGTTTAATAAATGAAAAGATTTATTCTTTACCATAATAATACCAATAAGTTCCATTAAGTCTCAACACAATTACTGTGATATGCAAACGCTAAATGCCGAATGCGTAAAAAGTGATATTAAGTGTCATTATCATCAAAGAGAAGTTATTGGCAAAGCTGAGTGTGTTAAGTAATGTGAAGCACCAAACACTATGGGCGTGCCGTAGTGATCGATATTGAAGCCGTTGTTATTTCTTATTTATATAAAGGAGCTTCCTTATTTTACGAAAAAATCTTGTGTGAGACGGCATTGTTTGCAGATGATATCTCTTGTTTTTATAGCTGAAAGAGGCAGTTTGTATTTATACGATATAAACAGTGTTTTGTCTAAATTAGTGCACTGGTTCACTATTGACAACTTTAGGTTGAATTTTAATTAGACAAAGTGCTTTATTTATTAATTTTTATCAAAATTTATTTTGACTAACGTAAGGCAGGTCTTTAAATATGAACGGCGTAGCAGTCGAATCTGTCAATTCTTTAAGTTTTCAGGCATTTCTTTAGACTCAAGGTTGCAATGATCCCATTGCAAATTATTAGTAGGGCTTAGCTGTCAATAATAATGTTATATTTATTTTTATTTAGCCATTGTGCTGTTTACATGTTTGTTGTGTAAATATAAGTATATATAAATAATATGTTTCGAATGTATGTTTCGAAATCATTGATAAGATTGTGACGTAACTTTGTTAAGTTGTTGTATGCTTGCCAGGAAAGGTTTATATGTAATGTCTGCAAAAAATCATCAAAAAAGGCATTGCAAAACATGCCGGGTGCAGCTAGTATTTAATAGAAAGCATTTTAACTTTTATCTTATTTCTTCTGAGAATTATATATTTAGTTCTTATAGAACCCATTGATTCCGCAGTAGGACCAAGTCATAAAAAAATTATCATTGATGGTACCACTAAAGAGATGATGTCACACTATTCTTGAAATAATGTGTTTTTTCTGTAAATACAATATAATGAGAGTCTCACCAAAATAGTTTAATGCTAGTTTTTATTATCAAAAGGTTATATGATTTATATTTAAGATTCAAACATATTACTTAACTTCCCGCCAAAATGATTTTATATTGTTCTAAAATGAAGTCCAAGAGAAGCTGTGTTGGTTCGGAATGCATTTTGTAACGAGAAGAATCTGGCAACACGATTTTAGATCTGAGTCACGAGCTTTTATAAACAAAGATCCGTGAATCGTTCTTCGCATAATTAAATGGACTAAATGCTTATTATTTTTATGTTGATATTTCCGTTCCAGTTAGTATTTTTGATAGTGACATTAAGCGGTGTTATCAGAAGAAACCGATTATTTTACAATTTCATGGAGATTGCAAAGCATATGCATTGGTTTGGTATTTGTGTTCACCGGTTTCTTATTCGGAGTATTGATAACTATAGAGAGTGGTGGTTGGAATCAAGTCCGCCTATTTTGCTATAATTCCTTCTGTTATGTTTAGGTAGGCGGAATGAAGTGTGTAATAACGAATTAATGAGTGTTTATCCAACTGACTGTGGTGGTAACAGTAAATGGAATAGTCAAAAAGTCAGAAAACGTACCTTTTTTAATTATATATTAGTTGAATATCGATTATTAACAATAACTTTACATAATTATGAAAGGGAATTCCCTGCGCCTATAATCGACTATAAAAGTTATTAAATGCATTTTATTGTATAAGTCAGGATTATAATAACATAATGTGAATTTATTACATAATAATCGATATATTGATTATGATGAATATTGATTTTTTATTCTATGCACTGCCAGGACATCTGTCCAACGTGAACAGTTATAAACTGCTCTTGCTCAATCTTACAGTTAGCCAGCCCACTAACTCGTTTCGTGTTTTTCATTACGTTTTAAATTGAGTGATTTTTCGGTTGTTTTTATTAACAACGACTATTGCTTTATTTTTCGTATCTCGACTCTGTCTTATCTGAAATACCTAGGCTTTTCACTCTGAACAACGAATAATACTTAACGTTTCACTTAGAATTGTAAAACAACGTCAAATAAAAATAAATTTTATTTCTAAATGTGACTTTTTTAAGAAAAATAAGAAATAAAAGTATCTTTTGCATTTTAGAACCAGTTATTGGGTATAGGTTGTAAAATAATTTCATTTACTTAAATGCCGACGCTTAACTTAGATCTTAGAATGTCAAAACTTTAAATTTTTTTGTATTTTTTTTATTATGTAATTATTTTTGTATCCTTTTTAATGCAAATCAAGTTCCATGCAACTATTTTCACATAACAAATTGAAATAATTATCGCTTATAACAACTGTATACCACAGAATCATCGATTTATCGTGCAGCGGGCTTGCAGGAATGTTTACGACTTGGCATCTTCCTGATGGCGGTGTTCCATTACGCAGTATAATTCCGATGCGCAACCAATAACTGTTCCATTTAAATTCCATCTAGTGCTGAAACCTGGTTCAGTACGGTACGACGCCTGTGATTTGGTCGTATAGCTCGCCGAGCGTAAAATAATAATGGATCGAATTCCAATTTAAATGACCAAGCCATTAAAAAGTTTATTTTTGTAATATAGTGCTTTTGGGTTGTTCTTTACTCGGTCACTTAATTTTGTTTCTTTTTACATATAGCACATGAATCATCCGATTAATCAGTTTGTGTAACGCCTACTATTTTAATACCTTCAATTGATTAAACGGATTTTTTTATATAAACAGGAAGACTTATTGATTTCTTCTTCTTCTTCTCAACATATTAAAGTCTTCTGCTAAAGAAATGCCTCTTGCATGGCTCTTCAAGGTGCTCTTGAAGCGGGGGTTCTGGTCCAGGTCGGCCCTGCTTCTTTTTTATCTGTCCGACCATCGGGCAGGTGGTCTGCCGGCACTCCTGCTTCCTATACGAGGTCTCCAAAAAAGGGTTCTGTACGACCATCTGTTGTCGTCTCTTCGGGATACATGTTCGGGACATAGCCATTTTAGTCGAGTATACCGGGTACCTATGTTGGCAACTCGAGTGAGTTGGCGAATTTCGTATCTACATTTTGTATTCTATCCCATATTTATTGACACTAATTATAATACTCTAAAGTATTTTCTTATAAAGTATGTTTTGAAGAAAATAATGTATTTCAAATGGTATTTGATACAGAAAATAGCTAAACAAGGATATCGAAAAAGCTCAACAAGGATATCGAAAAAGCTCGATTGTATATTAGTTCATAATTACAAGATAAAAAAGCTTTTCAGTAATTTTGAAACTACTACTACAATGTGTACTATCGCGAATAAGGTTTGTTGGAAAAATCCTCATCAGAGGTATTTTCTTGTGGAGTTAATGTTTAATAATTATGTTGCACATTAGTAACCATATTGTTTATTAGGGGCTGCGTGCGCTATGCGTTTAGTATCATAATTTTAATCTCACTCTGATCACAAAGTTACTCTGATTATTATGAACAGTGACAATGTTGCTCTTACTCGTAAAGTAATGAATATTATGGTTGTTAATTCAAATATAAGCAGCATCTATATAGCAATAAAAGTCATCAATGATTATGGGCCCCTTGGGAAATGTTTGATATTTATTTCAAGATTATTACATTTGTTATAGCTACAAATGAAATATTATGTTCTCTTATTCAAATAGAATCTGAAATCTATTTGTTTTTAAATGTATAACCAACTATAGTCAGCTTGATCAATAGTAAATCTATTAGTGTTTCATTATATGAAGGATTCTCCTATTAAGAAATTAATAGTTATACTTCATCTCCCCGTTTATTCCATTTATAATAGGATTATTTTTATTAACGCGCTGTTTATGGGTTAACATGTATGTGTAGGTTACGGATTTCGCAGGTAGGAATAAAACCATTTTCCTTCTGTTATCTGGGTGGCTGCTATAACCACCCTATTACGGAAATGTTGATTTCCTTATCGAAATTCGTTAGCGCACGCTACTTACGTTATTAACTTATCTATTAATGTTTTTTTTTTTTATTAACAATACCTTCTACCCATTAATAATGCTTCTGTTACGAGTGAATTATAGCTGATCGACTAAAGCCGCCTGATTTTGACATTTACTTTCCATTTTATAATATTCACAGTACTTGTAGGTAATAATGGTCTTCGGCATTTCGTAGCGGAATCGTAGCAACTAACACTTTTACGTTTCAATACTAAAATATTCTTTAATCACTACAAAAACAATGGAACATTTAAGATGAGAGACGGATCGCAGTGCACCGAAAGAAACTTCCAAATATTTTTCATCATCTGTAACCTATTAAGCTGACATCCGCGCGGTTTGCTTCTGGCATTCGATCAAAGATCTAAAACCGTTCATTGTTGACATAAACGCCAGTCAGTGCCACCAGCCCATTGTTTCGTTATTTACGTTCGAGTGTTTCCTACAGCTGGGAAATTAGCACGTTTTAGAGCACTTAAAACTGTAATTATGTTAAGATAGATTACAGCAAAGATTTGTGGCTTAGGAAAGCTTTTAATTTCATTTCCGTAGCATCGTTGGCGACCTCGTTCGCTTAAATCGAGTCAATTTATAAAATGAGGTTTTAAAATTAGTCTCCGGTTTGATTAAACCGTAAGTAAATAGTTACCTGATAGCTATTTACAACGTCGTAATTTTTTATTGAAATGTACATCTTCCGGGCTTTCAGAGTAATTTTGTTAGGAAGGGAGAATGTATTTATGTTTAATAAACATTTATTTACATTAAGTAATACACCCGAAATAAAGATTTGCGTCCATTTACAGAGTGAGTTATGCAATTAACACGAAAAGAAAAGAAAATGTAAAAAAATTTGTTCATTATCATGGTTTTACTACGTTGGTTTAATCTCAAAGAAACAACAAAATAAACAGTACAACTTCTTTTCACATCATTGCCCCCAATCAGTCATGATATTTTCCTATGTCAATATGTGACTGTATCGGGCGGAAAATTATGATCCATTGAAACAAAATTATTCCTAGTTCTTATTCCTGATGTTTACGAGAGAACTCATTTCATAAGTGATTGCTACAACAAGATCCACACTTCACAGTCCTCTGTTATTTTCTAATTAATTATATTGAATATATAACCATGAAAAGTTTTAAAACTGATTTGTAAAATACTGACCATTTTCGTTTAGTACCTACCAATTGTGATTGTGCTATTTCCTAAATTGTATAGCACAGGAAACAATAGTTTCTCTGGTATACAATTTAATTAATAATTTTATACAGAGACTCCGCCATTTTTATCCAACTGCTTTTAAGCTGAGCTTGAAAAATATTTTGCCAATTTTAAAATGCCAGGATGTTCTTTTTATCCTCTAAAAGTAAACTGCATTGTTCCCCCTCCTTACATCGCTTTTCGCATAGTTTGGTCCACTTTCCTTTCGGTCATATATCAAAACTGTCAAGATCAACAATGCCGTTTGATCCTTGTTAACATCTCAAAGAGATACAAAACTTGCCGAACATTCAAGCTTTGAGCGTTTATCACGTAGGTATTTATAAAACATCATAATTTTTATTTTGCTTACGAACTTCAAATGGATTGCAGTACTATAGGAAGATTGATGCAGTCATCAGTGTTACACAGATTACGTAAACAAAACGTAATTTGGTAAACCCGTGCCGACATATATTTTTTTATGCAACAGATCGATTTACTTATCTACATATTTCGGGGCCCTGTCTTTTGAGCTAGGTTCAGTATTAGACATTGATGGCGTGTATATATTTAGGTCCTCACATATGAAATTGCCCTTTTGTATGGGAGGAATGTTAAGTTGATTTTTTTGTAAAATATATTTCATTAATCAAAGTATGCACCATTGTTATCCATTATTAGTTCATTGATCCCTTTCCTAAATAACCACCAAAAATGCACCGTGTTTTCTTTTGAGACACCACTGCCATACATATCGGTATTCCTTCGAGCTGTTTCTGCAACACCTGGTGCCTCGGTAGAACTTGTACTCGTAAATATAAATACAAATAAAAGAAATACTAAATGTACCAGTTAAATGGATTTATAAATTTGAATATCTTAATCAAAGAGGAGATATTTCAGATCAAAGTGGCAGGTACAACAAAACGCCAATTTCACATGAAAGGACCTAATATAAGTTCCGGTATACTCGTGTATCTGCAACGTGGAAAACAAAAATTATAGTAAAATACTGACTCACGCTTAATTTAGCTGTATTAACAATTTCCCTTTTTCCAAGTGCAAGACCTATACTAAGGAAAACTGTTAAATGTATTATTTACATATATTTAAAAATAAAAATTCCATCCGACGATTAATAACTTGTACGCGTTCCAATTTCGTTTCGTGTTTAATTATAGGAAAAAATCTACATTTTTCAACATCTTCAGACGGATTTAAACCGTACAGCTGTCGTGTGCTATCATCGTGATAGGTCTTAATATCGAAAGAAAACTATGGTTCAATGATTCTTTTTTATGCGTTTTTTATGTTTATGACCCGATTATAACCAACGATTATTTTTAAATGTCATCATGAAATACCCAAACGCTGGTGCTCAGTAATTGAATAAAATTAACACACATTATATTACTACATTATATAACTATCGAGTAGCTAATTTTATCTAATGAATCCAATTTTTTTACACTGTTGTTTTAGCCAGATTAATGTGTTATTAAGGTGTTTTAAAATAAAGATGTTTTATGCCAATTAACCATGTAACCCGGGTATTTTTAGTAATTAATGAATATGATATTAAATCTTAATGACATATTTATAAATAACACCTTCTATTTTAAACACATAAACCTAAATGAAGATTGTCACATTCCATGCTGTGCCCAAATCTCATCTAGGCTACGCGAATGACAGCGTGTTGGGAGTTTTGTTTTGTTTTGTTTTACTTAGTCTCGCTATTTTGTTGTTAGAATATGATATGTTTCATACATTTTTTCAAAAAAATATAGTTAAACATAGGTATACAAAAGAAATTACAGCATTTAAATTGCATGGAAGTTGTTACACATATTTTAGATCTATGGTAAATATTAATGATGTAAGATACTATGGATAATTACTATGGATTAAACATTCACTCATTCACACTCTTTTATGATTTTCTTGGAGTGAATACGGTCATGTATAATATAACAGCTCTTTCATGTCAACGTTGATAAAAAAGGCCTGGTTCTCTGAACACGATGCACGCAGGATAGGTAGGAAAACATGGATGTTAAAAAACGGTAAGTTCCTTACGCTTTACGTGGCAAATGTTCCGTATGACAAATAAGTCTTGTTTTATTATGAATATTATGTGTAGTGTTAACATATTGCCTTATTAATTTATCTTTTATTTCATAATTTCATAACAAAAACAATCATTAATTTGGGATTAAATAAGAAGCTATGAATACTAAGCAGAGCTTGTGCTGAGTGTACTTAATAACGTATTGAGTAAATAATCTATATATATAAAAGCGAAAGGTCATATTTTGCATGGAAGTACCTTTTAGGACGTAGGTGCTCACTAAGACGGGATTTTGCGAAATTCAACCCTTAAGGGGGTAAAACGGGGTGGCAAAGTAGGATTTCCAAATAATTGGAAAATACTCATTATTTAAAGTTTAAATGTAGTTTATTATTTACCGACTTAGGAGGAGGTTATCAATTTGGATCTTTATTTTTGACGTATATTCGGGCATAACTCCGTTATATATAGACGGATTTGCAAAATTCTTTTTTGTTCGAAAGACGGTTATCCTGAAATATTCCCATTTAGATTTCATTTAGATCTGAAGATAAGTTTAAAATGATAGCAAATCAACCGCGAGTGCATAAATTTGCATTTTTTATCACATAACATAACATCCCAACTAGCAAAATAATGTCATATAAACGTTAAGTTAACGTTTCTTATGCGACTTTTAGTGATTATGTGGCGGTCATATAGACATCAAGTTAACGTTTATAAAACGTCAAAAGGGTTCATTTAATAAAACTAAATAGTCATGTAGTAGTTCAGTAAAAGTCGTGAGACCGACTAAAACGTTTTATTAAAGGTAGTTATAAGACTTCATTATGATTAAAATGGATTATTCATATTAAGCTATGACATTTATAAAACATAATTCCACCATCCTAACTGTCAGTTTCTATTGTGCTCCAATTGAAATTTTAATATTGCATTGACATAAAAAGGTAATTATTAAGGTTTATTATTAACATGAACAAGTGAATGTGGTATTAAGCACGTTTGGGACTAGTTGCTCAGGGGAACTTTACATGGTCGGTAATGTATGTGACGATATGTACTATTTTACTTAAGCCCTCTCGATATTCGTGATTTTTCTGATGTATGAGAATATTAATTTCATGTAAAATCAATCTTTAAGAGTAGCCATTTTCGTTTTAGTTATATATAGACTGCTTTACGACTACTAAACAACAAAATAGTCATGTACACGTTTTGGTCTGACTATTGATAAGCTCCATGTTTTATCGCTAGGGTTCTCGAGGTGAATAAGTGAACCCCGTGGCAGAGTAGATTTATAATACCAAAATCTTGTACAGTACCTACGATATATGTATCTGTTAGGGCAGATTGATGATACGTAAGAATAATCTTTCAAAATCTTTTTGTAACAACTAGCAAGTTTATTTATATGTTCGCAAGGAAAAATACATAAGATTTCACTTTCATGGGTAAGTATAACGTAATAAAAAAAATCACCACCAATATAAATGCAAGCTACAAAATTGTAATTTAGCACTTACTTTCGAGAACTGGTGTATCTTTATTTAAAAGTGTTTGTACGGAACCTTTGGAACTTTCAGTGACCTTTCTTGACCAACGTTGGTAACCCCAATAATCAAATTTATCAAATCAAATTTAAATTTATATACAAAATCAAATTTATATGACTGAATGTCGGGAAAGAGTTATATTAAAGTTTTGTAAACACTGAAATGTTTTATAATAGTCCGGGTTATCCACATTATATAATTGTTATATTGCCGTTATATAAATGTTTTCCTTAATACGATTTTGTCTTTTATATGACTTTTATCCAACCAAAACGTTTACAGGACTAAATTGATGTTAGGTAAACGTTTTCTATTAGACCATTATATGATCGTCATATAAAAAAGTTGGTAAAACGTTTAATGGACGAACCAATACGACTAATTCAGTATACGACTATTATGTAAAATCTCCAACTGCTATACGACTAATAAGTAATGGTAAAACGACTATAAAACATTTAAAGGACTGGAAGTCATATAATTTCTGTATTATATAACCATTTTGCTAGTTGGGATCACGCCTTTGAAAGAAGGTAGTTGGATTTTTTGTTAAAACTTTTAATATTATTATTTTTATCCCACATTCATCGTCGTTTTCTGTAAAAGTATAATAGATTGAAGTTTTGAAAACAAACATACAAAATCTTTATTATCTTACATAATCACAAATGCTATCTTTTAAAAATAAGTGGAAAAGAAAGAAAGAATTTTAGATTTAACAAACGAAAAACGATGAAACCATAATTTGTTTCGAAGACGCAGCGAGGGCTGGTCCATCTTTAGATATGGTTACCCGAACGGGCTGTTGACTTGCCTGATTTAAAGAATGTTGATGCAATAGCGAGTGAGATAACTTATTCCCGAATCAGTAGATTACAATTTCAATTTTTCATCGAATATTATCAATTGCTCTGCCCTGAATGATACTGAAATAAATTTATCTCTTAAAGTGATTGAGTCGCAAGTTAATGTATGATAGTTTCGAAGAATCTTGCGTATGTGTGGCGTATGTGTTTTCCGGCAGGAAAGGTTAAAAACGCAGAAAGAGGTTCACATACAATATTCGTAGTAAACAAATAAAAATTGCAACAAAAAATATTCTAAACATTATTCCGAAGTGAATCGGCCATATACGAGTAGGTAGATTATACTAATACAATGTACGATTGCCGTAAAATAGGGTGGGCAATTTTCTCATATAGGCTCACATCTAAATTTTCACACGAACAAATTCGCGGGTTTGAGTGATGAGCAAAATACTTTTACTCATCACTCTAACTCGGTATGTAAGCACCCGAAGCGACTTTACTTAATACTTTTTAAAATACTTAAATTGTATTACAGTTTCCAAATAACAGATGATTTTTTGTTTAGAATTTATGACTAAAATCAACGGGGTTGATTCGAAAACTATGCTGTCCGTTTAGTTGTCTACGTGAGGTATATGTTTGTTTTTTATCTTTAGTATTATTAATTTTTGTTGTGCTATTCTACTCTGCCGGACTCTACCTTGGTATTTCTGTAGACCTTATAGTTCCTTGCATAATTGAGTTGTAATTAGTCAGGGACTCGACACCCTAATCATGGACTCCGTTTCTTGTAGAATTTTCTGGAAATATTTTGTTTGTGTATGTCTATTCTATGAGGCATTTATTTTATTATATGTAGGTCATATCAAAACTGTATCGTAGTTTATAGTTTCTGAAATTTCATGTGCTATCAGTAACACGTTTTCGCCGCATGTCATTCTATGCCCGCAGGAATTTCGGCATCAATATCATTATAATTCCTGAGATTTCGTGATTAGTACTTTGTATGCGAAAGCGTTCGTCCGTGTGGAATTCCTTTTGCTGTTAAGATATTGGACAATCCTTTGTTAATTGTAATAGACAAATATAATTTGTTTGGTATAATTAGTAAAAGATCAATCGATTAATTGAAGATTGTTTGGGACAAGGACAGCAATCCTGGCGGGACAGCCGGCGGAGGATGGGTAGTCCGACAGTCGGCATTCCACAGTTCCGCTCTAGTGTACTGAGTATCACCTGGTCGTGAGTAGGCCGAGAGGCTGGCTTGCCGAGGTCCCCACAAATCGTCCCACTAGAACCTAAGCAAAGTTCAGAGTTCATCCAAAAATAAAACGGTAGTGGTCGTGTGTGGATTTTGCGCATAATTTATTTTATATTTAATACTGACGTAAGGACTCCTTTACAGGAGCCGTGATCACAGGGTGACTAAGGTAATGGTCGTCATTTATATTATACTTCCTTCACAATATTTTAATCGGGCACGTTCCTAATTGTTAAAATTTTATATAAATCAAACTAAATATTTAAATGATAAAAATAATAAATTTATTTTACAATTACAACTACAGAGTCTACTACCAGTTCGAAAATTGGGAGGCTCTTCCGAGAAGAACTGGCGCAAGAAACTCGGGCAGAGGGACCGACCCCCATCTTACTGTTATTATTTGCAAAAAGATCTAACTATATCACTAGGTCTTGCAATGTGTGCCAAAAAAAGTGTTTGATTCAAATGTGTAATGTGCGCGGAAGTGTAAGAACTAAACATATATATGTATCATACATGTATGTCTATCCATTATCTTAGTATCCATAATACAAGCTTGAACTACTACTTTGGGCAAGGCCAATTGGTGGGAGTGTAAGAAATTTTATTGTTATTTATTTATATCAACCATTCCTTGAATAACTTTAATAATACGTTTGCTTTCAAAAAAAATAGGCGACAGTTAATACTTTTAAACAGTGGCCCCCAAAATTTCGCGTGACCTCACAGCTGTCCGGCTATTCAGAAGGATTCCGAATTGGGGCGTGAATCAAAGCTCGCTGGTGTGGGTAGGTACTTAAATAACTTCAGCTTTTTATTTCATTTTATTACATTTTGAAGTTGAAAAGGTCGAAATTTTCACTGTTTTCAGATTTTAATCGAAGCTTTATTTTATCCAGCAAGTTTATATTTTATTTATGATTTATGCAATTATTTTTCATACAACGTTTTGCAGAAAGATGAAAATATTATCTTGTTTTTTAACGTTGTTGAGATTGAGACATATTTTAGCGTTAGGTTACTTTTTGTAAAACAAATCAAAAGTTTACATTTTAAATCTATGATTAAAGAGTTTGTTTCAAGCGATACAGAAGAACGAATAAAATTCTTATTGCACAATCCTTTTACTGAGATTTTTAACATTACTGATTGTGTGACAACACTGCACTTATTTTCGGTGACATTGCAACATTATTATCAAATGGCAGCACGTGCACTTCCTTTTTATCAACAAAAATGTAGTAGTTTTAAAGTTAAATTCATTTTAAACGCCGTGGACTACTGTTTGGCAAGTAAACGCGAATTAACAGTTTTCATATTTAAGATGTTAACACGTGATTCATTTGTCACTACCTGCTGATATTATCAGCGATAGAAATCCATTTATAAATATTATATAATTATTGTATTTTGTTATGAAGTTATTTCATTGATTTGTGTTTTCTTTTAATATAATGTTGCGTTAGGGTCGCTATGAATAAGCTTTTGTATTAGCAGCGGATAAAACCAGTAAACCAAAAGTAATATTAACTTAAGAATGGTGTCGAATGTTTTATTAAACAGCAAAGTAATCCTTTTTTTCTCACTTTAAGCACAAATAATTTTTAACGTAAATCTTTATTGAGCTACAAACTCTACTTGTATTGAATATTTATGTTTTATTTCACTAGGTATATCCACTACAATATTAACGTCTCGTACACGTGTAGGTGTACAGAAAGTGGAAGTAAGAAAATATAATGAATTATTCACGTATTACGAGTACTACAGTGAGTTTTCCCGTGATTAGAACATTCCCTGTGATGTCGTGTCTGTTTGGAAAGCTTTAGGCAGGCAAATTCTGTTTATTGTCTAAAATCCTTTCGGGACCTATTCTAAAATAGCCAGGAACTATAAACTAAACGAATTATGGTGCAATAGGGATCACAAATATATATCTCATAATAGTAAATTATTCGAATGAAAGGTTCGCTCGTTTTAGGAAAACTGAAACCTGAATAAATTTGATATATACTTCAGATTTATTACAGTTGCCTATTTATTATGAAAATCGGCTTCTTAAAATCGGTGCTTTGCAAATATAATATAAACAGTGCATGTAGTAGAAATCAAGAGCAATACCATCATACATTATCAATAAGTATTTAAAACAATTACATTTAACTATGTAAATGTAACTTTAATCTGTTGAAAGCTTGTAAGGTGATTCGTGAGATGGGATCGCAATCTTGTTGCTCAGTGTTGCGAAAGGAGTACTCAGCCGACTAATTGGTGAAAATTACGCCCCCAGTAAAAGGTTGACTTTTTATAAGCCTTTTGTATGTACACGTCATTACAAAATGTAAGGTGTGTTGTTAATAATCATACCGTGTAGAAGATTGAAACAAATTATTGTGGTAAGGTAAGGTAATGCTTTGAGTTTGTTTTTGTTTGTTATTTATTATAAATTTATTGATATTAAATTTGTGAATTTTATAAGATATAAATTATTATTTTTAATATATTGTGAATTTTGTTGGCTAAAGTCACAACTTGCTTAGGTATCTCGAGTATTTTTAGAATTCCTGCGAAAGTTAAATCAGACCTTAAAGCAAACGTAGTTGTGAGTGCCTTCTAACTTTCTTCATTTAAAATCATATCTTGTTCGTCACTTACATGTATTTAAACGGCTGTTTTTGCTATATTTGTATTTGTTGCTGTGAGGCTCAGCTACCATTCTTGAGAACATATTTATTCTTGAAAAAGGGCGGTGCGTGATATATACAACTTACGATCCAGATATTCTCTTTAACAAGTTCTTGAGGAAATCAAATATTGATAAGCAACTAATATGTATGTAATATTAAAATACATATGTATGTAAGGGATAACTATGACAATGAATACAAAAATAAACGTACTGTTTAAAGTTTTAAGGTTTAAAATCAAAAGAGGTTGTTTTTGGATGATCTTTTGAAAAGTTTAAAATGTACTTCAAATATACTCAGCAACAATATCAGTGATTATTTAAAAGACAAGAAGGTGTGGAATTAATAGTCTGGTTTATATTTATTTTGTTCATTTTTGGAAATGATAGTAATGTATAAAAACCATTTATTGTAATACTTAATGTTTACTTAATTTTTAACTATGTCTTGTAACACGAAATCGAAGGAAGTAAAATAAAGTCCTAGCCGAGTTTTTAGCGATGCACGACTCACGAAGCCATAGCGTAGCTGTTAACGATTAATATAAGCATTAAAAATGCTCATATTAAATAGAAAGCATTTTATTTTTATCTTTTATCCCGATTCTAAGCGATTACTTATCATAATACACTACTTAAAATTTGAATTATAATTGGCATAAATTTTTCTTAAATGAGAAAACCATTTAATCTACTACGTTTGAACTCGCACTGCTATCATCCACTCCAATTTTTTAGCTCCACAACCCATTAGTGTCGCTGTTTATTTCTATGTTAGTTCAACTATTTTCGTTAGCAGAGATACACTGGAGGCTAGGCAAATAAATTGACTGTCAAAACATATTCCCAAAACAGGGAGCAGTGACTTGGATTGAATAAATCAAGAGAAAAAATCTTGGGTGCGAAAAATATATATATGAAATTTTATGCTACATACTTTATTTTCACGTTCAGTTTCTTTGAAAATTTGTTGCGAAAGCGAGGGTTATGAATAACCATTCCCGTGTAACATGTTTGCTTAAAAATGAAGTTTCCTGTATGAGGTTTATGTGGATAAGCTTTTAACAAGCACTTTTCTTTAGTACTTTACGTAAAAAATGTTTTACACAGTTGCATCGATAACGCTTCTGTTTTTGAAGGCTTTTATGAGTGAAATTCTTTTAATTGAATTCATAGTAATTGTCTCGGGAGTAAGAACAGTATATTATTCAACAAATGCAGGATGCCAATGTTATGTCTTCTCGTAAAATTATTTGTCATGTCACTTTAAAGTCATTATAACACTAATAGAAACATACTATTTTGCCCATTTTCAGTTGGTTAACATGTTCTAAATTTTAACATAATTTTCAGTATATCTACTATGATCTAAAATTCATCTACAGAGTCCCTCTTATACTACATAAATATCTCATTGGCTCTTTTACTCCAAAATGTATTAATTAGGTATTTAAATTACTGAAAAGGAATTCAGTGTCATGCATAGCCATATCTCCAAAAAAATTGAGCATGCCCTCAGTAGTTAAAGAACAATACCGGATCGACTACATGAAAACTCAAGTTTATTTTTTTTCATAAGTTTCCCAATCCAGAAAAAAGCTAAGTCTGACCAAGATTCCCCTACTCTGGAAGACATTGAAGTGAATAGTGTCACTAATGGCCGCTTTCAGATGTTCACAAGAATAAATGACATTTTACTATAGTCTTAGTTCATATGGAGACCGAATCTTATGAATGTGAAAAAAGAATAAAATATGGAACAGGTACCGTTACAAATCATATTTCTTTTTTAATATTTAATAGAATATAAATATAAATAAATAAATATTAGACAACATCAATACATTGTTCTGAACGTAAGTAGTTAGAGGATTTGTGTTTTGAACACTTTTAGAAGTGTGGTATTATCGTTCTTTTTAACATGTCACATATGCCACTTACGGTGGTGTCTATTTCTCTTTTATTAATTTAGTAAAATTATATTCTCTCTGTTTTTTCTTTGCTAAAACACAAAAAAAAAGAAATAGAAATAAAAAGATTTTTATAAACCACTTTTTTATGAGCGGACTAAAAAGAAAAAACATTTACTTCTTTTTAGTCTGCTTATAAAAACGTGGTTTTTAAAAATCTTTTTTTACCTTTATTTTTTTAACGTAATCCCAGGATAAACCTGAGGTTTTATTGAATTTTTTCAAGGATTATATAGGTATTTTAATTAATTAATTATTGCTTATCTAACTATTAAGTTGGTGATGACTAAATAATGAACTGTCATCCATATCCATACCATACGTAGGGTAAAATTTTTAGCTCTTCAGGAGCAGTGGTCTAATTTTGAGTTATAAGATTAGAAAATTTTACGGACAGGCAGGACAGACACAAAAGAAAGCAAGTTAATAAAAACGTGGTAAAAATATCACAAGACTAACACTGATGATACTTGCTTTTTATCGTACATACAAAAGTCTACATTTTTGTGTAACCTTCATCGCGCAGGCATAGTTTCTAAGGTTAAGGCTAAAACACTTAATTCGGAGAAAAATCTTCTCTTGTCTTTCCAATAATTGATTTTCTGCATATACTTTATTTTCTAAGGAATAAACGTATATCATAAGATAGCTACATTACAAGACGTATAGATAAACAGCACTATTTGATAAATTTAGACTCACGGAAGCATGTGTACAGTAAACACCTACTGGACTCGTACTGAAGTCGTAACTTATTTTAATTGTATTTTTTGTAACTAGACCGATTACGATTTTACGATGTTACGACACCGATATATTTACATATGAAATCTTTACTCTATTTTATTTTTAATTCAAAATAATGTCACAGTATTTTAATAGTATAGAGCGATTAAAATGATAAATGATAAAACGTATATAGCGAAGCTACGATGTAGTGATAAAAACTCAACGTGTGTATTGAAAATTTTTAGAACGAGCAGTTTGAGTCGCGCCATAGACCGCGGTCACCCTCCGAGTCTTTCCTGATTTTAATGAGATCGCCAATCAACAAAAAGGGGGACCCTCTTCATTTTTCTATGTAAATGGGGTTCGATGTCAAAATAATATTAATTTTGGTTGCGCTTTACCAAATTTTGTTTCATTTTCATTTATTCAAATCTTGACATTCGTTAACCATCATAACTGTGTACTTAACAAGCTATTCGAGAAATTGCTCTCTCAGTTGAGCTACCAAGTTCTTGGCGGTCCTGTTATTCTCTTTCAAATGTAATAATCTAACAGTAAAATGTTTAAAAAACATATATAAAAATGACATAACAATTTATTCTTTATAGATTGTTTGGTGCTAGTAATATTATTACATCCGATGCTGTAGGTAAGGTATGTATTTAGAACAAAATAAGACGTTAATACTTAGATCCGCGGTAGCTAAATCGGAAGAGCAAAAATAATTTCGTTCTAGTCTTGCTGACACCTAAGACCAACTGTAAACCGCCATCAATTTGCAATTGACTAAAAGATAAATTTACTATTTTGTAAACTAATACCGAACTAACAAAGTTCGATTATCTACAATATTTAACTAGTGTATGAAACACGCTAAAACAAATTTATTAAACTTTGTTGCTATAATTTTTTATTATATACTTTTATTTTATGTGTTAGTAGCAATTATTTGTTTAAGTTATTATTATTTTGTTATCGCCCTTGCCACGTTTGGAAATTTCTTCCTCTAGTAACATTTTAATGACGCTAAAGATATGATTAGGCTGATGCTGTCATTATTCCTAGCTTTTCATTATATTTATGCTCACAAAGCTGTAAATCGCATAAAACACATGAATACAAATTAATCCCCTATCTCTGCAAGCTGTATTTGCTATAAAATATTTATCCCAATTGTATTCTCAAGCTTGACGTTAATGTTGAAGGCAAAGTAAGAAAACAATAGTTGAGATATATTCGAAGAAAAGGGATAAGTATAGATTGTTATTGCGCTGCAATGACTCCCAAGGAGTGGCATGGCCTCGAAATTAAATTGATACTAATTGATATATTAAATTAAGGCATTTGGTTTTGCGCTTCTCTGTCTTCGGTGTGGTAATACTTACAAAAAAATACTTTGGGGATAATACTTCGTTCATGAATACTGTCGTAAGAACATCTTTAAAAATAGCTCCAGCCCTCAACTAAATGAGTAAGCCATCATAATTGGACCTACTTATGCAAATGACAACCAATCCACACAATGACAGTTTTGAGAAAAAGCCATATTTGTCAAAATTTTGTATTCAGGAAAATTTATTGTAATTTTCAATAAAGTTTAGACACAATATTATGCTAGATTATTTGTTCTATGTGTACAAATATCATTTTTAAAATTCTTCTGTGTCCTTATCTCGATTTTGGCATTTGTGTGGATTGGTTCCCGTTTGTATAAGTAGGTCCAATTATTAAAAGGAATTTATATACTAGTTGCGATTTGTATCAAACCTTCCATCCGTATTTTAGATAGAACATTTAAAAGCACTTAATAATTTTCATTAAAACGTCGCCATTCCTGATAAAGTAGCTAACTAAAATTTAACAATTGTATCATCTTACGCACTCGAATAATTATTTAAATAATATAATTTATATACAGTAGAAGCCCGCCCTGGTATGTAATTAATTTAAAACATTCCTTTCCGTGCTTGTTATTCCATTTTTATTTACTGCTTAGTTAATCAATAAAATAAAGCTATAAATTAAGATCTGGTATTTTTTTGCTTTGTTCTCGGTTTTGGGACGAACTATGTATAAACTCAGAACAATGTCATTTGTGCCCTTATCCATTTATTCAAATAAAGGCTTAGAAAATGAATGGTCTTTGCGTTAGAAAGAACATGGCCCCTAAAAACCACAGCTTGGACAGGTCTACTGTAAATATACGTTTCTTTGTCACGTTATAGTAGTTTATGATACTGTTGCATAATAAGGGTTCTTATAACATGAGTGTGTTTTAAAAAAACGAGCCGTAGGCGAGTTTTTTTATAGCATCACACGAGTGTTATAAGACCAAGTTATGTACAGTGTCATACACTACTTTATCTACTCTCATACTATAATATGTAAAACAATATTGCAAATAAAACGCTGAATATAACAACAAATTTATTTAAATGTCAAATGTTGGCGCCAAGGTGCAAACATCAATTGCGCATGCGTGTTGCGTCGGTCGTCGAGGACTCGTTCATTGAAACCTTTTTAAAGTAGAGGTTCAACCTCCTTGGTCCAGCTGGAGGTTGTATAGGTGTATCGTTATGATAAAAAAGTTATATTATGTTACAGGTGTCCATACAAGACCTGTATCGTAATGAAACTTTTTTTTTATTATTTTTGGCCTGTACGTAATGTTTGTCATAAGCATTTTGTTTTCAGTTTTAGAATCTTTGTATTATAGTATTAGAGTAGATAAAATTATAAATAAAACACTGCCGAAAGTAGTAAGTTATTCAGGTCCCAGCAGCTAGTGATTAAAAATTTACTGCATTATTATACTAGTCTAAATATGTTCTAATTTTACGTATAAACATAATGTGCAATTTCTGTTTTCTTTTAAAGTAGGTATATTGAAAAATGGATGTGAAAGCTCTCTAAGCAAATAGTTGTTATACATATGTTACATTTAACTTTGTTACACCGATCACTTCTCAAGCCAATAAATTAATTGACAGCATTATTCTCACAAACAATTTAATATACTCAATTAGCATCAATAACAAATACATTTTTTTGAAAGCAAGGTTTTGAAGAACAAAGGTACCTTATATATTGAATTCGACAAACTTTATTAAAATATTGATTGAAAAATGTTCATAAATAACCTATAAATAAATTTAATCAATGTTTTTAAAAATATGTGAAAAAGTAAATTACTTTATCTGGAAAAAAGACTAGAAAAGCGCATTACAACTTTAATTGACATAATAAGATGTAATGTTGTACTGATATCTACACAGGGGAGTAATTTTATTTTTATTTATTTGCTACGCCTGTCCATGATCACAAACAAATGTATGGAGATTTTAACAAGGCAACGTTTGTTGAGCTGGCTAGTTTAGAAACAATCTTCCCAAACTCAATATGAACTGAAAATAAAACTAAAAAGCTATTTTATTCAATATAAGCATTTTCAATGAGAGTTAAAATATGAATTATGGCTTTATAAGTTCTACGTCTAGTATGTGCCAAAAAGAAACCGCAAGAAAATTAGAGAGTTCCTTTTTCTTTTTTTAAATAATTTAAAGTAACATATATCTGTTACAAAGTTTCATAATCAAAGAAATCTTTTTGTGTAGTACTAACACATCTTAGAAAAAAAATTATTATAAACGGATGATATAATACTATGAAAAAGATAGATAGAGTGGCTAGGATCTCAATCAACTGGTGTCTTATTTATCATAGCAACAAGAATGCAATAAAACTGCTAGTTTCGATCAGCGACCGCCGTATTTCGAATTATTTTTCATTGTGGCCTGAGTTGGACACCACCCAACTTTGCTTTTACGATTATCCAGTTTTATAGTTTGACGTTAGAACTTTGTTATATTCAAACGTTGTTTATCGAATGATGAGTACTGCGTTATAGTCTATTGATATGAATGGAATATATTTTTGATCCACATACGATTTGGTTCATGCGGACATTTGTTGTTTGAAGTTATTTTAAACTTCTGGGACCGAGAAAGATTAAGAAGTTTAGTGGTATTCAAGATTTATTGTTTGCATATTCAAATATTGGACAAGTGCCTACCCAAAACCCAGTAAAAGTAGCTAAAGCGCTTGTTATCTGAAAATAACCGAACTAATGACCTCCGTGATCTAGGGGCTGGCGGGGGTTTCCCTTTGATCGTATACAATTTTTATTCATAATAAGGATTGGGATCTCAGATTCTCCATAAAGTAGCTGCGTGTAATTGATTATTAGCATAATCTTGTATATACAGAATGTTTTTCTTAGCATAATTATTAATCGCACTAATTTATATAATGGCATGAATGTAAAAAACAGACCCCTACTTAAAAGAAAACTATTTGTGGGTTAGGTTAGACTTGTGCAGTTAACCAAAGGGAGCAATCGAAGCGAGCAGAGCATCGAATCGTTTGCTGGTATGCTGCATTTTAGTTGTTTGCATGTTAAATGCTTGGTTGCATGCTGCTTGTTCTCTTGCATCCCTGCTTGCTTGCTTGCTTGCTTACATTCTACATACTAGCTCCATTCTACATACTTTCTTGGGTAGCGAATGCTTGCATGCATGCTTTTTAACCCTTTCCGTGCCAGCTACGAAAATACTATTTAAACGCAACATGTATTTTTATTCCTAATGCCACTCTAAAAAACCCATCTTACTTGTAGTGCCAAGAAATATTTTTTTGTATAGGATGCCCAAAAATCTACGAGCCTACACGTAGTCAGCACCATGTTACAGTACCGCACTACGAGTATTCTCGTAGCTGGCACGGAAAGGGTTAAAAAAAAGTTTTTTATTTTTGTTAGTGGAAATTACTAGGTCATAGGTTGTTACGATTAATTGTGGTTATAAACATTTTATTTTGTCATTTTAATGAGCTTGGCGATCCTTATGATGATAGTAATTACGGGGAATGCTTAAACATTTATACATACATAGAACACGCCTTATGCCCGCAGGCAGTGATCACAGATTTCCACTTATCACGATCCTAAGATACATTTTTCCCTTTTTTAACTCTCTTCAGCCTCTTCATATAAGCTCGTCGGTTAAGGGTACTTTTGACCTGGCCTTTTTACAAGACATCCTCTATTTGGTCCCTGCAAGTTCGCCTTTATTCATAGTATTATAGAAATATTATGCGAATTTATTACTATGCCACATTTTATAGCCAGGGTGACTTATAACTTTAAATTTTATGCAACCTAATATACGTAGCCTATTCCGAAAAGTTATTTTTCTTTGACCCGACTGGGAATCGAAACCGAGACAGATTATACGAAAATTCAAAATAGACGATAATTGAGGCAACTTTTACTAGAAAAAAAAAGGTCTTACCTCTACTAAGCCGTTAAAGTCTGAACAAATAAATAATATAATAAAGCCATTCCAAACTTTTACAATAATTATACCAATGGCTTCTATCTTTTATAATATTTAAACCATACAAATTAGGCGTTTTGTAATTTAATAAAACGAATCTCTATTCTAAGAGTTAAAAAAATAAATCCAATGCGTCATCAATGTACCGCGTATATTTTGAGCGCAATTTGATTCTCGCGGGCAACTTTACTACTTTTACGGATTCACAACGCGTTTATTCTTGTTTTTTCATGTTTAATCCTGAAGTTTTGTTAAAGGACCGTGATTCCAGGATTTTTTTTTGTTTTTAATTTGCGATAGGCGAGGATTTATTTTATCAAATACGAAAGGCCTATAAATATATATATTACAGGTCAATTAATGTATGAAACGTAAATGACTTTCTTCAAATGCACTTAAAATAAGTTGTTTTGAATTGTCAATCATTTTTACCTACCACCCATTTTGGATGTCTTTTTAGGGACAAGAAGAACGGGCGCAAGAAAATCTTCAGCTTTAAAAGAAGTAACGACATTTACAATAATATACGCCGACACCATGCATAATCTACAAAAAAACAATATTATTCTGTTACACAATATGTTATGTTTCATAAAATCGTAGATACCAACAAAGTCAACAAGTATCTGTTGAAATATTGTTGTTGTTCTTTGAACTTAAGCATAATCATCTCTTACATTCTTAATAAATGTTCATTTAATTCTCTTAAAAATACTATTACATATCTTCCTTTATTTATAAATAAGTTATATATGGAAAACTCACACCAATTACTTAATTCTAAGTTAAGCAGAACCTAGTGTAACGACTTGCGAAGAAATGCTTATACCGACTAATAGGTAATATCTATTTATATCTATATGTTTTTGGTGAGACAAAGATAGTAGCATTACCTTAAACTACCCGCGCTTCATTATATAGTTTTTTTTATATACCTGTGTGTGTAATTAAGTTTGATATTGTGTTAATGTTTATTATGTGTGATTGTTTATCATTCATCTATAATAAAGCAGTAGAAACAGTGTATACATACATTTAATAAATTTCAAAAATCAAATAGTGTGTGTGATAAAAAAATAAAAACAAAAAAAAATTTTTTCAATCTAAATGAATACGCTAATCTCCGACACTACTGAACATTTTGTCCGGCCGCTTTTACATGTTGATAAATCATATCTTGAAAATTATTGCTTCCTTAAAATAGCAGTTATACAGGGTCATTTTATAAACATCATCCAAATTTATATATTATATTCTTTGAAGAAAGTAACGAAACAAGATTTTTTTCTTTTAATATCACTCAGTACTAAAATATTAAGTTAAGCCTACACAAAGTTAGCCCAGGAAAACTACCGATTGCTGTCACAGTCACGCTACGCACGGTGTTGTAGCAGATGATTACACGACCCCCGCCCCGCCCTCCCGTATTTCATTGATACATGACAATGATTTTCATAAGTTGCAAATTTAAACGAAAAAAAATAGGAACGTCAAATCGAAGAAGAGATAAGTTGATTTGTTCTTTGATTATAACAATATTAATCGATAACAATTTTAATAAATAAAAAATGAACATAAAGGTAAGCCACACCTTATGCACTTACGTCGCATTTTTTTAAATTTTATCAACTTATGTACAATAATTGGTTGGAGTAAAGCAAAGGGTGTTTCTTAACCACAGAATCTAAAAAAACACAGGGATCGCAAAGGCAATTCGAAAATCGCAAAAAAAATGCAGTGCCAAAACCTTAGTACCTACCTACCTAAGTTATTTTTGTCTATTTTACACGATAGGATAAAGAAATGTATAATTAATAGTTATATATTTTTGTGAAAAATTTCACAAGTCTTAGCCGCCCTGCACACATTTTGCTTTACTCCAACAAAATAATTAATTAAAAATCCAAACAAAATACACTTACATGAAGTTTGAAAACAATGACTTTACCTTAAAGTGTAGGTAATTTCTCTATAAACAGTCTTGCACGTTTATGAACATTGTCTTTAATTGTATTACTTGTTTTTTCACTTTGTCACTTCGTTAAATGCACGGATTATATTTAAGTTCTCGAGGCTTTGGGCCTTTTTCACATAAACCCTTCGTTCAATTTCGCCCTCGATTTCAATTGCAAGTGTGAACACATTTCGTTAGGTAGATAATTATGCGACGTAAATGCGTGAACGCAACATTGTACATCGCGGAAAGTCCGCGGGTGACTGATTTCATTGCGCCGATGTCGTTACAACTTGCGCGCGCAGCTCGGTGGGGCGCTTCGGGCGGTTGGTCGTTCAACTGTAAGTACCTATTTTGCCAGTAACCAGCTGTTGTAATAATTCGCTCGGACAAATTTTTTTTTTGCGGAAATTTTACCTCCCTATTTTTTTCATAAATGAAGTGTTTGAATGATATCTTATGCCTAGAAAAAATTTGGATGGTGTTTATATAATGACCTTGTATATAGAGGACAAACCAAATATTTGATACGTGCAAAATACTGGATAAATCTATGAGAATTCAAAAATAATCAAGACAAGAAAATATTTGTTACGTTCATAGGTATTTTAACGTATTTAACGTAATTTCTTAATAATTGTATTATGTAAAATGTTCATGAATTATTCCCCAAAAAGTAGGTAATGCAATATTGGATATCTTTTTATCCCTAATACTGGCAATTCAGTATTAGGATAGACGTCGATCTTTTTATTACTCACATTTTATATTTTTCGTTAAAATATATAATATATCATGAAATCAGTTAAGCGAAAAAAAGGTCCCTTAATCCATGCAAAATACAAATTACGTTTCATATCACGGGTTAATTGACACTCATAATTGTTGTATAAATATACAGGGTCATTATATAAACACCATCCAAATTTTTTCTAGGCATAAGATATCATTCAAACACTTCATTTATGAAAAAAAATTGGGAGGTAAAATTTCCGCAAAAAAAAATTTTGTCCGAGCGAATTATTACAACAGCTGGTTACTGGCAAAATAGGTACTTACAGTTGAACGACCGACCGCCCGAAGCGCCCCACCGAGCTGCGCGCGCAAGTTGTAACGACATCGGCGCAATGAAATCAGTCACCCGCGGACTTTCCGCGATGTACAATGTTGCGTTCACGCATTTACGTCGCATAATTATCTACCTAACGAAATGTGTTCACACTTGCAATTGAAATCGAGGGCGAAATTGAACGACGGGTTTATGTGAAGAAGGCCCAAAGCCTCGAGAACTTAAAAATAAAAATAATCCGTGCATTTAACGAAGTGACAAAGTGAATAAACAAGTAATACAATTAAAGACAATGTTCATAAACGTGCAAGACTGTTTAGAGAGAAATTACCTACACTTTAAGGTAAAGTGATTGTTTTCAAACTTCATGTAAGTGTATTTTGTTTGGATTTTTAATTAATTATTTTGTTGGAGTAAAGCAAAATGTGCGCAGGGCGGCTAAGACTTGTGAAATTTTTCACAAAAATATAGAACTATTAATTATACATTTCTTTATCCTATCGTGTAAAATAGACAAAAATAACTTAGGTAGGTAGGTACTAAGGTTTTGGCACTGCATTTTTTTTGCGATTTTCGAATTGCCTTTGCGATCCCTGTGTTTTTTTAGATTCTGTGGTTAAGAAACACCCTTTGCTTTACTCCAACCAATTATTGTACATAAGTTGATTAAATTTTAAAAAATGCGACGTAAGTGCATAAGGTGTGGCTTACTTTTATGTTCATTTTTTATTTATTAAAAGTGTTATCGATTAATATTGTTATAATCAAAGAACAAATCAACTTATCTCTTATTCAATTTGACGTTCCAATTTTTTTTCGTTTAAATTTGCAACTTATGAAAATCATTGTAATGTATCAATGAAATACGGGAGGGCGGGGCGGGGGTCGTGTAATCATCTGCTACAACACCGTGCGTAGCGTGACTGTGACAGCAATCGGTAGTTTTCCTGGGATAACTTTGTGTAGGCTTAACTTAATATTTTAGTACTGAGTGATATTAAAAGAAAAAAATCTTGTTTCGTTACTTTCTTCAAAGAATATAATATATAAATTTGGATGGTGTTTATAAAATAGCCCTGTATATTAGATATGCAATATTATAAATACCGAGTATCCAATATTAGGGTACATAATATTTCCTTGTATTTTTTATATTAAAAGAAAAATATCATCGATTATGAACGAAGCTAAAATTTCAATTCTATTTCATATGTTAATTACTTTCAGTTTATAAATAGTGTATATTTATAATGTTAAAAATATCCAGTATCTGGTATTTACTGTTAAGAGTGTAGGAGAAATCCTAACCGTTAATTTCCGAAACCATTAACGGTTTTTTGGTGGTTGGGCAATAGATTAAGCTCAACTTGGAGCTACATTTGGGCTTTGTTTCATTGAATCGGATGGCATTAAAATATGTTATCTTCATTTAAGATAATTGTCCATGATAATATCTTCAACTACTAAACGGATGTTATGGTAATTCGCTTAAATAAATTTACTTTAACTTAGAGCAATATTTAAACTTTGTTTTTTTATTACAATGAGATGACAGTAAACAAAGTTATTTTTCATTAAAAAATATTTTAACCAATTTCATAAGTTTTAGTATGGGTAATTATATTTAATAACTTGTTTTACTGTCATTCGAATTAATGGTAAAATAAATCTAAATGTTACTACTTTGTTACCATATTGTCTCGCTATCCTAACATTGCAAAACTAAACTTGCCCATACGTATTCCCGCAAAAACAATACGACAGCGTGTTTCTACGCGCTACAGCGCCATCTAGTTTTCTTATAAATTATTAATATTCTCATTAACCCCTCGCGGTGAATTAAACGCTTGTGTTACAAGTGGGTCCACTTCCGTAGTACATTGGCAAGAATAGAACTTGGTCCACTTGGGTTAAAGCTTACATCTCAACCGTTTGGCAACGGCGGCCTTAATGTGTGTACAGTCTTATTCCGAAAATATGTTGGTCGTATTTTCTGGCAGTTTTCACTTGGCCATTTAGCTCAGTTTGGAACAACATTACAGCTTTGCTGATTTAAAATTATGTGACGATGAAAATTATGTAATTAAAGTGAGATATCATCATTAATTTTGTATACGCCACATGCTTGTTAAAGCCATGGCAAAATGACACTAAAATAGGTTCTAATCGAAAGCTTACCTGCAATACAAAATTAAAAATCAACTACTATACGTATAACCTCTTAAACAAATAAAAAAATAGAGAAAACACTATGAAAATTTTTAATCATGTTCATTCTAAAATTACTCAAACGTTTCCGAGTTTAACCTTACTTATCACTTGACATCAACAATATAATTTCATATATTGCTGGAATGTAATAAAATCTTTTTAGAGTGGCATTTCTCTTTAAAAGAGAAAGTTAACATCTGACATTTTATTATATATCTTGTTATTTAACTCTTCATTAAGTACTCTTCCATTGTCAACTGACTCCCTGATAAATATTAGGGGTTAAAGTATGAAATTGCCGATTTGTACTGAAAATCTATATTGTTTATTTTTTAAATTTTTAACAAATTTATTTAATCAAAATAGTTGCCATTATTATCTATACATTGCTGCCATCTAATGGGAAGGTCATTAATGCCTTTGCGATAGAATTCCGACGATCTAGACTGCACAAACTGTGTGAAAGCATTTTGTACTGCCTCCTGGGAAGAAAACTTCTTGTCACGTAGATAATTGTCCAAATCACGAAAAAAATGGTAGTCCGTTGGAGCAAGGTCTGGTGAATACGGAGGATGACGAATGGTTTCTAACTGCAGTTCCTGAAGGGTCAAAATGGTTTCTCGTGCTGTGTGAGGTCTCGCGTTGTCGTGGAGCAATAATGGTGAAGATCGATTCATGAGTCGGGGCTGTTTTACTGCTAGTTTTGTCAACATGGTTCGGAGTTCGGCACAATAGACATCTGCCGTTATTGCTTGACCAGATCGGAGAAAACTATAGTGAATAACACCATGCTGAGACCACCAAACAGTTACCATTACCTTTTTATTGGTAAGTTTTGCTTTAGGACACTGTTGTGGCATTTGACCTGGGGTCAGCCATTGCATTTTTCTTTTCCGGTTATCATAAAGAATCCACTTTTCATCACATGTTACAATTCGATCCAATATTCCTTCATTTCTGTACCGGTTCAACAAGGCAACACAAGTTTCAACACGCGTTTCTTTCTGCAGATCAGTCAAATCATGAGGCACCCATTTTTCGTATTTTTTTATTTTATTGATTTGACGCAAGTGAGTCAATATTGTGGGTAAGGTAACGTTAAACCATGCCGCTAATTCCTGGGTACTTTGACTAGGATCGGCTTCCACTATCTCTCTTAATTCATCGTTATTTACCTGTGTGGGCGGTCTTCCTCGTGGCTCGTTCTTTAAGTCGAAATTTCCATCACGAAAGCGTTTAAACCAAAATCGCACGGTGCGTTCATTAGTAGACCCCTCTCCAAACGCAGCATTGATATTGCGGGCTGTTTCTGCCGCGTTAGTTCCGCGTCGGAACTCGTATTCAAAAATAACTCGAATTTTCGCAGTATCCATCTTTCTTGTCTAAATTGAATAACAAAAACAATTGAAAGTCGATATTCAAATGTTTTACATTTTTTAAAAAAAGAACATCATAGAAACCATTTAAAAAAAGTTTCATTCGAAAACCTCAAACCATGAAGATTCTATGTCAATTCAAAGAACCTATTGCAATAAAACGGCAATTTCATACTTTAACCCCTATTACTTTTTAATGTATTTTATGTTCTTTGAATGAAATATATTTTTATATATACTCAAAATTTATTTGCATAACGAATAATTAAAATTGCCGTCTACTTGAGATAATTTGATTATTACCGAAAGAGCATAAATACTTGCCGTATTTGATGAGGGCTATTTTTATTAGTGTAACATCTTAAAATTTTAATATTAATATAGGTAAGCTGTATCACTAATTATTGTAATTATCAATATTATTAATATATACTGGACTAAGAGAGTTTTTTAAGTTTTTTGTCCGTTGAAATTTGTTATGTCATAGAAGTGGTCGTCCTCCTGCGATCTCGAATAATAATAGGACATTAACAAAATGTTTGATATATATTTCAATGTATTTCTGATTCTGTAGATACTAAACTAATCTAAACCTACATTTATGTAATCTGTCCATTACCTACTCTAGATTCCATAACACAAGCAATATTACTTTGGGCTGGGCTGATTAGTGTGAATGTAAGAATTATTATTGTTAATCTTGAGGAGACTATAAATGATGTGAAAATATAAAAGAAATAATTGACAGAAATAAATGCCTAAACAGACGTGGCGGGCGGGCAGAATTAAAAATTTACTTCATGTGTAAATAACACAATAATATTATGACATCAGAGGGCTTTAAACTATTGTACGTGTACGTGTCCTCTAGGCACGTATTTTTCGTATAATAACAATGGGAATTAATAAATAATCGTATCCATATAAGAGGCTACTGAACACCAGGGCATATCGAATTGCTAATTTCCAAAAAAGTCAGAATCCTGACAACTTAACGTACTTTTTCAATCGTATTTTGCATTTTCTTTCGCAGTTACGAATGCGGTAGACACTCCGATCTAAAAGGTGTTTCTATTCTCTTAATCATAGACTAGCTAATAGCATTTCTATCAGTGCCGTGACAACTGCTGTTTATTTAAGATAATGCTACCAATAAGGAAATCTTAGTTGTTTTATAACTACAATTTCCTGTATTACTTACAATTATGTAGCTTCCAAGAAAGATGTTACAATGAAACTTTATCATGTCGTAGCAGAATAATAAAGCTAAAGTTCAGAAGCATAAAGTATCAAGATATTTTTACGACGCACATCCGTCCATGAACAAGGTGTTGTATCTGTGTTATTCGTGTCCTCTCTCAGTTCTTCGAGTTTATGTAGTGTGAAAGATTTGGTGGGTATTTTCACCTCAGGGCTTCCCTAGGTCGAGAGCTTTTCCTCGGAGCATATCCTTTCATTTCATCGGAATCTTTACTCGTGCTGCGTTTAAATGATCCTTTTCTAAAGATATTTACGCTTTTTTATATATGTTCGCATCTAAATAGATACTGAATATATTTTTTTCCGGTTTTGCCACCGACTTCGTGACTCACTGAACGCACATATCCGATTGTTCACCATCTCCTGCCAATTCATAACGTTTACTTCTCTTAGAAGTTTGAGACGTGTGCAATGAGTCGTAATTACAAAATCGTATAAAAATGTTCAAACGGTCGGCGTAAAAGGTAAGAGACGATCAAATGGGAGGTTCTGGTTTCATTCTATTTACGAGTATGTGTGTGATGTTCTTCTTACGCTAATTTGCACTTGGAAGCAAATAAGTCGAGTCACCTCCATTTTCTACGTTTCGTAGTTATTATTTCTGGTATTATGGGTATTATTTATTTAAATGATGTATAATTGGCAATAAGTTATTTCAATATTTGTCTTTTGAAATATTCGATAAATATGTTGGAAAATTTCTTATTAAGAATTTTTATGTACCATATATTTGCAAATTAATTAATAACTCCGTATTTATGTCAAAGAATTATCGTTTGCTAAGCTAATAAGGATATTATTGCAGCTACCATACTTTTGTAGCACCTTAGCTATGTTTTCTGAGGCACAGACGGATGTGATTTATTGCATTGATGCATTTATCCGGAAAAGATGTGTACTATTGATGTGTGTGCGTGATAGCCCGAACAGTATCCGGAGCGTATTGTTAGAGCGGTGGAACTCGCCGATATTAAGATCGTGGATGAAGCTGCACGCCTACGACCCCTCTTACATATAAGTATTTATTTTGACATTGTTTTTATTTTAATTTTATGTGACATTCTATCCTGTTATGATAATTTTATTTTATGTTATATAAATTGTGCACCATTTAATTTAAATTGTATGAATCTTATCACGAACAGAATAGGACGTGACGAACAATTTATTGCAACCACTGTTCTAATCACACCGAATTTCTAATCAAAATAACCGTTTTTTCAATTAAAGCATTACGAGATTAAAGAAAAGGATTTCGACACAATAAGATACCCAATTTTGAAGTGTATTAAACTAGCGGCCCGTCTCGGCTTCGCACGGGTCGACGAAATTCTTTAAAAATTTTCTAGCATTCAATATAGCCTATGACACTCAGCAATAATGTGCCTCTCTATTGGTGAAAGAATTTTTAAAATCAGTTCTGTAGATTCCGAGATTACCCCTTACAATTTAACAAATATACAAACACACAAACTTTACTTCTTTATAATATTAGTATAGATAACATTTCAAGTGGTATGCGTTTCAAAGTAATATGACCGTTCATAATAAAAATAATAGCCATGAAACGTGAAAAAGGACGGTGGCTCGATTTATTTGCTCTCAAGTGTATTTGATAAGTTGAAAACTTTCTTGGAGGTAGAAATTTATTCGGTTCTAAATTTCTAGTTTTCTTAGTTTTCCCAAGTTAATAATTGTTAATATTAACACAACATTTCAATAAATACCAACTTCAATAATATTTGTCAATTATATAGTTCATCATAGAGTCATCATATAAGGTTCAAGTTCATTGGTTTTCTTTAACTTATAGGAATAACCTAAAAGTTTGGTTTGAAACCTTACGATTCCCGATAAAGGTACATATTAGATAAATAAGCAATTTTTAACAAATATAAAATACGGTGACAATATGACTCCCTATAGTCAACTAGTGTGTTGCTTAGCTATTTTCTTATTCTGCTTGTCGAGTACTTGTTCAAGTACAGCTATCTATGGCAACGCGGCATCGCATACCGGAGGGTTTTCGTGCCGGCACTTCCTAATGGTGTCGACGCTGAAGCCGAACATATCGAATCTTCATTTAATATGTCTCTCGTAACATATCGTAAAAAGGTGATTTACGAATGAATAACGCACATATCGCCCGCACGGAAAGGTAATAAAAGTTTCTTAATGTGCCTATTTTATTTCAATAACAACTGTTTTGGTTGTTCCTTTTTGTTTATGGTGTAATCAAATAGTTATATTCGTCAACATGTTTACCACCTACTTTTATATCATAATAAAAATTTAAAACATAAAAATATTGTTTTATCTTGGTTAGGATACATGTAGTTAGTTACCTAATAATCAAAAGTGAATCCCGAACTATTTACAGGAGTCGTAAGTTTGTTGACTTTTCCTTGTAACATCGTCTATAATTGGACAAGTAAGTTACAAAGTTTCGTAATAAAATTTCGTCTAAAACCTACGCAAAGTTTATTCTATTTCAAGTTTTCAAAGATTCTACGAACACAATATCGGCAAGTCGTAATTTATCTTGTGTGAAGAAACAAAAATTATTTCTTTTTTATCCTACACTTCTAGGTCCTAAATGCTTCAAGATATTTACGGTACGGTTATTACTAAATAAATAAAAAAACTTTAGTTTTATGAATTTAAAGTTTGCTGACGTTTTTTTTTGGCTACGAAATTTTTCAATCTACTTCTTTTGTACAATTGATGTCCCAATCTTGGTTTTGCTTTGTAACATAAAATAGCCACGTCCTTATAGCTTAAGGCTTCTAGCTTTATTAAACTCCTTTGCCAAATATCCCTATAAGTTTGCTGAATAGTTTAAATTTACAATACCAGCATCGTTTCAGTACGGTGGCAGGTCGCGAGCTTATGCGGGTCACAATAACCATTTAGTCGGGTTGCGAGTGGGTCTGCGAGTGACGTCATTGCGCTTTATTTATGTGTTTTACGGACAAGGACTTTGGAACTTGTGGAATACGCGTACACTATTAAGAGAACCTATTGTTTAATTTAGGCATGGCAGACACAGGTAGCTTCTTTCTCATACGAAGTACTGTTTGTGAAACATTTCGTCACACATAAAAATGTCCCGTATCGCATTTTCGAAATTTTACAATAGTGGATAAAAGCTTTTGTTTGCTCCATTGGTGAAAGTTATTTTAATTAATATTTCTTATATTAGTATTAATGCAATTATTATTTTTAAGGCTCTTACGTTTTAGAATAGCTTCAATTCTTCTGTGATGATAGCGCATGAAACTGCGTTGAAATAACGGACTCCATGAATTTCAATAATTATAGTTTCAATATAGGATTGACATTTCAGAACGACAAAAAATATGACACGATTATTTTGGTGTTACATATTAAACTCACTTTTCACTTCTTATGAGATGACATGACTATGTGAGGACGATTCATTTGATTTAACTTGTTATATTTCTGTCCGTTTCTTACTAAAGCCAGATAACGATATATAATCATTCATATTTTTACGTCCAAAAAATACCGTTTCTCGTACGCATAAGAATATAAAGTACTTACTTAAATTTGTTAACAAAAAATTTGGTTAACACAAAATACATACATAAGTTTTTACCATCAATCGGGAACTAATGCTTATTCTCATCACACAAACATATTATGTCCCAACTAAGATTCAAACCCGGGTATATACCGTAGGTAGGATTAAATGACGGTTGATATTTTTTCATTATATTGAAAGTAACATTAAATACTGATTTTTATGTTTTTAACAATCGGTAAGTAAGTATAATGTAATTTACTGCAATTTCATTGTCCCAAAATAAGCGCGTGAGGCGTGGGAGGATACTAGGTAGCAGATAAACATATATATAATAAGATACATTTGAATTTGAATCAATTGTGTTTATATTTTTTTACCATTTCACAATGGCTAATAAAATATTGATAGAATAATATTTTAGGACTTCAGATTGTTTGCGTAAGCCTTTTGGAATAAAATCCTATTAATAGCAATGTTATTTTTGCGGCTGTTTTTGAAGCTCATGACTTATTGGGTATTACTAACGCGAAACACAAAATATTACAGAGCTAATAAACTCTAAAAATAATATCTTGATATAAAACTAATCCCTTATTATTATTACTCCATATCAATATCACTTTTACTGGAAGGTTTACTTTCGAGTCAAAAAAAACACAATTAACCTACTATAAAAACAAAACACTAACTACTTTAAAAAAAAATGCCATCAATTCTATTGCTATAACTTTATATGGCAGAAAATGTGTCAAAAGAAACACGGTTGATCATGTTTCTAACCCACAGATTACCTCCTCTGGTAATCTGTGTTCTAATCACAACTTAATATGAATAGTTTAATTAAAATATATAAATATTTATTTGATTGTCGTTGAACCCAAAATTTTCCATAACTTTATTTAAAAAATGTAAAGGCCTTAGGAGCAAACTTTTAAATACAGAAAAGTGATTCAAATGTTATGGAACCTTTAGTTTAAACGAGCAATGGAGCCCATCTAGAGATGTGCATTTACCAGGTAAAAACCCAACTTAAAATTTTTTTTTTATCATTTTTACCGACACAATTTTTTATTTACATCAAGTACGAATTTAAAGCCATAAATATTAAAACACCTGATATATTTTATTAGGTAATGAGGTCAAACAAACAATTTTGAATGCAGGAGACAACAGAACAAAATACCTATACATTTTGCAGCCTATCATTTGAATTGCAATTTTTTTAAGGCAAATTTTAGATTCTACGTTCGTTTTTTTCATCAAGGTTAGTAATTGGTCGGGTTTTAGTCAATATGCTGTGTGTCTTTGGTACTGATTAATAGCGTATTTGTTATATTGCTTTTTATTTTAAAAAATACAAAAAGACGGATCTGAAAATACAGATTTATAAATTTTAATATTACTTCTAACATGTAGCATTTCATATCAATCTGTATTAAATCCAGAAGATTTGTTTTTTATTTGGTATAGTATAACCGATTAATAAGGCTATTTTTATTTCTGTTTAGCCAAACAATTTTTATTTACCCAATTTTTATCGGGTGAATAAAAATTCCTCGTCTCTAATCCCATCACAAGATACCATTTACGACTAGATGCGATATATCCGTCTGTTAAGGCTTGTCATGAATACTGTCCTGAAACTAGCACCACTGGATATGCCATTGTATATCAAATTAGTAAAAGGTTCATAAGGTACCTATTACTACCTCCTACTACCTAAAAGTAGTAGGTACCTTTTAGTGTAGGTACGAAAAGTGGAAATATCACTATGAACATTTTTAGTATTAAACAATATACTAAAACAATGTTTATAAAAAAATTGTCACGTGTCAGTTCGTTAATGTTAATGGGATGTTACGTTCTCCCCAATCAGTGTATTTTTCTTGTATGATAGTTACATTTAAGCATTGTTCTCCCTATTCGTTGATTTCGAGTACCATATTGTTTTAAGATAGTGTAGTAGGACAAATAAAGTACCTACTTATGGGAGGAAACAACATGATCAAGGTTAATAAGTACCATTACTACTGAATAGATGGCTCTGCACCGTACTTAAGTTGTCGAGAATTTTTGACCAAATATACCTCTATAGATGGACCAAACTGCTGACCCTTAGAGGGCTACTTTGAAACCCTCGGTGAGTATGATTAAAATTTTCCTTTATTTGCGATAAAAATTTTTCTTTATTTCTTTTTTATGAAACTCAACTGTAACTTACAATAAATATTACCCTTTTGTAGAAATCTTTACTACTTTTAAGATTTCGTTTTGGACCAGGTTGTAAATCTGCATACAAGAAAAGTGCAACTGAAACTATTCATGACTTTTCAGAATTTGCATTTTAATTTGCTTCAGCTTCAATAGTGACATTCATCAAACACAAGGTATTAACCTGCAATGGTGACGTGAAATCAACTTTCATAGTTGGTGACCCCGGTCTCACAGACCAGGATTTTTAAATCATATTTATCTGTATTTAATAAACCTAATTTTACATTTTGCTGGTTTAATAAAAAGTATACAGTTTAAATAATAAAACATAAACATATATAAAATAACAACATATTTATTACTAGCAAGATAAAAAACAGGCAAACCATTAAAAGGTTATTTTTTATACATGTAATTTAAAATATTACTGAAAATGTTGTCACAATAATATCAAGTTAACGAGATTTTAAGTGATACCAAGTTATTAAGAACGTTTAGGAAAAAAATAATTATGCATATATAATAATAATAATTATTATAAAATATAATAATTATTGCAAAAACAGCAAATAATAAAATACATAATCGGTGAGGCACGGTCCTGAACGACTGGGTATCACTGAAACTACGGAATAAAAGCCTCCTTATTTTCATACTACTAATTGCCGAAGGGCAATTCTCAATCAGGCAGCTACACGGAATCATACCAAAAATCATATGAAAATAAGACAAATATTCCTGTTTTTGTACATATCAGTCGCCTTTGGCGGGTTAACGATAAAGTAATTCTGTTCGATTTTGTTTGTATATGTGTATATTACGCACATTATAAACCTTAACGCAATTTAGTAGATATTAATCTATTTGTGTAAAATAGGGTTAAACTTTATATAAAAGTCTCTTCCAGTCGATATTAGATCCGAGTGATGTACGCAGGGGCCTACTCTGTCAGTAATACATGGGCGGTAATGCTCGAGCCATGTGACGTGCATTAAGGAAACTATCCAGATAATACGGAAGATATTGGTACATTTCACATAACAATATTGTACTCTCGATACGAATGTACAGGTGCAATTTCTAGGTATTGAGGAATTTAAAGCAAGTGTTCCAAAATTATCTGCCGTACTGTTTTATAGATGTGAGTAGTTAGGTGGTTAATCCCAATTAAAATATTTTTTCTTTCGCCGTTTTTGATTTTTTTATTGCAAATCTGCAATAACGATTTTGTATTTTCACTTAGTATTGTAGTAAAACAGTACCGTACCTTTGAATTGGATTAGCAGATAAATAAAATATCTATTAAAAAACTTCTATGGTTCCTATTTCTTTTAAAGTATTTTCACCATTTTTGGATGCCTTTAATGAATATATTTTTTTATTATTTAGAATGGGTTCGCTCTTGATCCCAATCAAGCCAAGACAGAATCCTTCTGGTCAAGATCAGTAGAATTTGAAAAGGGTTCAAATGCACTTGTTTTTTGGAATAATGCGCGCATCGTGAAAGCGCGTGCGACTTGACGAAATAATGTTTTATTTTGTTGAGTTGTACAATGTTACAACAACGATAATGACCATAATTGTATCGTTTCAGTAAAGCCAACTTTCCGCTAGTAACCTTATGCCATCTTACAGGTCTATGTTTAGGGTTAATAAGTGTAAAATAAATTATATATATACTAGCTGACCCGGCCACGCGTCGCTGTGGTTCAGTGGTTCAGTTTATAATTTGCATTTTTTAAAATTATTAATGAAAATGAAAACTATCCTATGTCCTAAGTTGGAAGAAATCTAGCATAATGAAAAAAGCCATCAATATCGGTTGAATAGTTACAGAGTTCATCGCTGTCGACCACTGTGATAGGGAATTTTTATATATATAAAGATTAATATATTCGTTGTTTATCTGAACGTCTGCGTGTCGAGACCACTTTTAGCAGCAAAGCAAGAGTTGAAACTGAAGTTTGTGCTGCTTTGGAGCAGTAACAAATTCAATCAACACTAGTAATAATATGACCAATTATGCTGCATGATGGACTGTCAAACAAAAGTTATTATATCTATGTACTCATATTTACTGACTTGGTATTTAATCGACTTCTCTTTTCGCAACAGGTTTGCCTAAAATAACTAGCCCCTCCGCTTAAATAATATAAAAAGAAAATTTTCTTTGTTCTGAACGGTTGAAACGCAAGTGAAGCTTGAGGACAATAATTGTCCGATTTATTTTAACTTTCAACGTGAAAGCGCTCGGTCGTTAGCTGACCTGTTTTAAGTGATAATAAATATCCCACTAATGCCGATAGAGAATGTACCAGACAGATTAAATCAAACCTGTTACGGACTTAACCAAATACCATTAATGTACTTAGGGACAAATACTAACAAAAACAAACCCAACAGGATCGAAACGCAGCTTAAATGCGACGATAACTAAACCGTAGTCAACAATCCGTACCTTAAAATATCAGCCTACGAAGAGGCAAAACCAAACAAACCTGAGTAAGGTGCTATTTCAAGGGTTAAGATCTCTATTTCTACGGCAGCCTTTTTTGTCATAAAATCTTTTTCTACAGTTTAAGATTCCGATCGGGCCTGTATTCGCAGTTAAAATAGTCTCCTTGGAATTATATTTAGATCTTTGTATTTAACAGTGACGAGGTTGCACCTTATAGACTAATTAAATATTTTACTATATAGAAACTGTTTGTAGACCGTAGCAAAAAGGCAATTTGTTGTGGTATCACCTCTTTTACAGCTGTTACGTCTCGCGACCACGGCACCTCTCGGTCTCTGTAAAGTCATATCAAAAATGGGATCTTTTTATATTTTTATTAACACAATTCCGATATTATAAGTTTTACGGCTTAATACTTAAACTTGTTTTAATTAAGTCTTCATTTTGAAGAAAACTGTCAATATTCAGTAAAATACTCTTAAATCCGTAAGATTCCTTAACATAAAGGTCTAAGCTTTTAGGAAAAAATGTTCAAATGCCGTTAGATTTAAAATAAGAACCTTGAGAATTAAGAAAATTAATTAGTTTACGTATAATTTATTTTTACAAAATTGATCGTAGGTTTGACAGTCTCTTGATGTAATTACTGCTAGGAACATACGTTTTTGTGAAAACCAAGAGTATTTATTCGCGAGCTGTTTGTATAGCTATAAATATAAAAAGAAATCTCTGAGAGACTTACGATGTTCGATTCCGTAGAATATCCAATTTCAAGAGTTGATCATATGAATTTAGCTTTGATGAGCATATACCCAGAGAAATAAAGGTCTTAATTCTTGTCAACGATCTTTGCAGATTTCATTTCTTCGTTGTTGTGAGTCATAATTTCTGCTATTAATGTTAACATAGCATTATCTATGAATGAAAACACGATAGAGAGATTGGATTTCTTGGTTGTGGCTTCTTATGTTATGACCCATCGTATGTGGCGGGTTCTAAACATTGCAGATAAAGCCTGAAACCCAAAGCACGGCAAATCTCAAAATAGAAAAGAATTTAGAACCCATATGTTGATCGGCGCCGGTCCTAATGCCAAAAGCGCTAACCACTGCGTCGTCGAGCTCCTCCAACTAATTATTAATGCAGAGAATCGAAAGAAATTACATGTGTCTAGTTGAAGACTTCAAGCTAGTATGATTCAGCTGTCATCGTTTGACTGAAAATATAACTTCGATCGTAAGCATTGTCTGTTTTCACAAACAGTTGTTGTCACTATAAGACATTTCGTTAGTTAGCTATGTATTACATTTAAATATATTAATCACAATAGTATGAAAATAAAACTGTATTATGAATAAAATAATCGTTTTAATATGATAGAATGAATTATTTATCTCACCAACCATATTTTACGATACAAATGAATGAAATATTTATGTAAGTTTGAGTAGGTAACAGAAAACTTTAATGAAGAGAGGGCCCTGAGCAAACCGCTACGAAGAATAAAAGGTTTATTCAAAAGTTTTAAGAATGAATGGACAGTACCTATGGAAAACAACTGGCTTTTTAAATATATTATTAAGATTTTGTGCATGCACTCGTCCGATTGCCCATCATATTTTCAAAAATTATGACGTTCCCTTCCATCCACTTTCCTACAAAGTTTCGGACGTCGTCAGTCAGAAAATCGATGATATAAATCGAAGAAAAATCGGTAGGAAGGGAACGCTAAAGGGAAGTTCGTCAAGATTATACCTGCATTTGCCTTTTTATTTCTACAAACTAACCTAATTGGATTGTAGCGTAGAGCATAAATTAAATTAGTCGTTTTTCAAATTTTTATTTAAGCTTTGACATAAGCGACATTTTATTTTAAATATATCAGCTGTTAATATCTCATACAATCAGCAGTCGAATGGTTATATTAGCAAGTTGATATGATTAATTAGCTCTACAGTTCATTCTAGGAGGAGCAGCTAACCCAGTGCCATGATGCTCAAATATTAATTCACCGTGACAGCTGACTTTTCAAATGTACACTTGGACAAGCTTTTTATCACCTGGCGTGATAAAAAGGGAGTTTTAATTCTTCTGTAACTGAGGCGTTATGATATGCAACATTCATACATAAAACAAATTGTTATTTCGTTTGAACAAACAAAATAAGTCACACATATCTATAAATTCATATGCTGGAAAATGTTGATTTAATTTTTTTTTAGTTTACTTTGTATGTTGTACTAACAAGCTTGAATGGTTTAATGTACAGTTTCATGACACGGCATAGAGGTCACTATTATACCACACTGTCGTGCGTAGTTAGTTTTAGTGCGACAGAAGTATGTATTATCCTGCTCTACATATTTAGTGTTTCATCTCCGCGGGTCCCTACTCCCAGTGATTTAAGTTGACAGATCTCAAAAATACTCGGACAGATCTTATTTTAGCTGAAATTTTTGTCCCTGAATGTCCAGGTGGCTGGTTAAATCAAGAAATCTAAAAGGCCTAACAAAACGCAGACTACCTAAAGTCTAGTTTTCACAAAGGGATAATTATGCACCTATCAAAAAGTAAATGTCCAGCAACTCGCAGTCTGACGATTAATGACGAAAAAAAACCAATACGATTAAACGCCATAGAACTCGTTATTTTAAACAACGTATCTAAAAACTGTTAAATGCTTAACGTTGACGAGAAAAAACGGTCCACGTATATTGTATATAAAATAAAATACTGGTGTCAATATTTGAGGAAGGATGACGGGCGGACGCTAGCCAACTTGAATATTAATTATCCGACAACGATCGTCTGTCACACAAAAGCTTTAAACTATATGCCTATGAGCGTAAAGACGAGAATTGCATTTCTACATGGCGCAACATTAATTTGTAACAATTTGTGCTTACGTTTTCATGTGAAGCAACATAAGATCACAATATTGTTTTGAACACCTATTTTGTGGGCATTAAAGTTAGAATTCGCCTATCTTTGGATGGTAAGAAAGAACAAAGTGACTAAACCACTACTATTCGCGATCATTATAATATTTTTATCTTAAAGAGGTGCGACGTATTTTCCTTTTATGTTCCTCTTTATTACAAGTAGCTTAAAATTTGTTTAGTTCTTTATATGCGCTATTTATAATTATTCAATAAATAATAAAAAATAGACAAAAACTTATTGATAAATAATACTAATTCGAAGCTATCATAGAAGAATAAGATAGAAAGAATTATAAATATTAAAAATAATAATTAAATGTTATAGATAAACAACTAATCTTTTATAAAGATAATTTTTCCGTCATTATGTTAAAAAAATTATCGTCGTTAATGATTTCTTTTTATTTTCAGGTACACAAGTCGGTTTGCAGAAAGATTATAACTTCGTATTGTAAGTTAACTCAACCGTTTCAAATCTACTTAATAAAGTGCTTTAAAAAGCATTCAACTGAAATAAACCGATAGAAGGGATACGATACATATCAAACTTCTTGATACCAACCTCTTAGAGAATTTATCACATTTTCCCTACTTGGGGAAACTTTAGTTTCCACAGTTTCACGCTAGAGGCGCCAGGGACGTGACAACAAATGTTTATTATACCGCACCGCTAGCAGATGGTTCACTTCCATGTAGCTACTTTTCCATGCCCTGAAAGTGCGTGCGCGTTACTCTAGATGGCGCTGAAACTCGCTTACACGAATAAATAATTTGTGATAAATAAATAAGTTTAATTTGGTAAGTTAGTAATTTTAATACCTTCTGTTTAGTATACAATTTAAGTACATTGCACGGTAAAGAGAATTTTATAGTGAATAATAGACGACCTGCAATTGTTTCAGAGCCGTGTAGCATTTGTTTTTAGTTAAAGTAGGTACCTACTATTTATTTGTTAGCTCTTCATGTTTAGTGCAGACTTCGTAGACAGTTCAGTATTTTTCTTGTTTAAAAGAACAATAACCCGCAATTCGAAAAAAATAAAATATAATTTTAATGTGTTCTTTTTGTGAGCATTTTCACTCCATTACACGAGCCTTTGAAAAATTCAAAAGCAATTCTTCAGAACGGCAATTAACCTTGTCCCGAACAATTGTATTAAACTGAAATTTATTAGACGGTCCTGCTAAGTAAACGGCTTACGGAATATTTTCTTTTTTTAATTACTACTTTTCCGCTCCTATTCACCTGAATTTTTTACTTTGAAATGTAACTTCGCCGTTTGGTTAGGCATTTTTTTACATTTTGTCGCTTTTAAGATGGATTTTAATATTTTAATCGCTTTCGGTTATGGGGATGTAAAAGTTGTGTTGATATTTAAACTATTGTATGGTAACATAGGCGAGTGTATTTTTTTTTAAGTTTACTTATCTTGATTAACTTCTCACCCGGCCAGTGTAATGTTTACTAACAGTTATCTGTTTTCCGAATCTTTGTTCAGGATAACATGAGATATTATGAAAAGAATACGAGGATTGTTTTGGTGGTAGGCATTCATTAAAATGAAATAGTGGTCGAGTTTGGCATAGCACAGTCATCTTCATGGCCTGTCCGGTCGCCGGTATGATTTAAAATCAATGTAGGAATACGACCTATGTTAAGTTTTGGGTACCGTTATCTTTCGGATTTCCACAATACTTTCTTTGACGTCTTGCTTTGGGATAAGCGTTTTAACGTCATTTATTCGGACTAAATATTATATCCGCTGGTAGTAGGTACTGTTTGTTTATGTTAAATTCTTTTGCATATTTATTAATAAAGAATTCATTAAATATTGTGTATATTTCGTATCATTATAGCTCATAAATTAAAGGTCATGAATTGTCTTGAATTATCAAGTAAAAAGAAGGAAAGAAGATTTTCATAGATAACATATCATAAAAACTATATTATTTCTTATATTTTTTTTTATATCGGTTCTTAATTATGCGTTACATTATAACTCAATCCAGCGCTTATTAGGTCCTACTCAAATGTGCCTGTAATAAAAATATCAATGAACTAGCCGAAACATCTTCGCAGTATTTTTGCTATGCGAGACTTGAAACGAAACGAAGAGATTTACTCATCCAATTTTAAAAATTCTTTCATCAGAATTTTGAATGGACTTTTAGGGTGGACATAGGCTATATATATATATGAAGTATGTTGCGTATAAACCTGATATTGGTTGTAAGTTTGTGTGTTTTAGATCGGAAATAGTATTTTGTGTAATGTCTTTCTAAAAGGGGGCATAATATTACCTCGTTAAAATAAAAGAGCTTTTCGTAGTGACTTATTTTACAACTAAAGTCTACCAAAAACGCTGCCTCAACGGTAAGAGATTACAGATTACAGATTTGTTCAAGCCCGGATCCCAAGACCTCTAAAATTAAGATTATTATTGTATCTTTGTATTTATCTTGGTCTATCACTTTCAGTTTAATTGTGTTTTTGTTTTCATTCTAGTTTTGTGTAGCTCTTAATACCTTTGTTAACTCATGTTGGGTGTATGTGTAATTGGGTGATGGTCTAGTCCTATTATTTTGTTACGACACCTTGATAATACAATGACTGTAACCTGTACGTGCACCAAATCAAATAAATAAAAATAAATAAATAAAAGAGAGTTTTAAACACTAGCTGTACGGAGTTCTGAACGTTTCATGAAAAAAAAACAAAAAGACCAATGTATATATATACCTATAATGACTTATATTTAAATTTATTTTGTATCGACCACGGGCAATTCTTTATGGAAAAAAAAATTTTTTTCTTCGGTTTATGAAAAAAGGAGTGATCGTCAAAATCTAACCCCCATTTTGAGGAGACTCCTTCAACAGTTGACACCTTTTGATTGAGGTGATGATAGTATAAATAAGCCTTGTCGAGTTAAATCCCAACAAAAATTGGGAAAAATGGAAGGCCGACCTCGGGGTCGCGGCACGTCGGAGTCACTTTCCCTGGGCAATGAAAAGTCAAATTAAAATGCATACTTAATGTAAGTCGTGCAAAAATGGTATGTATTCATAAATTCATATAGATTGGTTTGGATCTGTGGGGACCAGTATGAGTTTCTGCAAACTATTTTAGATATGAAAAACAATTAATATGCTTTCTTTAAGTGATAAATCGAAAGATTTCGATGACGTTTGGTTTGATTAAACTCAAACCCTGTAGCCTGACGAGGAGACAATGTAACGCCCTATTATTTATTAAGGCAAAACCTTTGCTTAGTTTTATCAGAGACCGCAATCACGGCATATGAACGGTAGGATAGTTTACTGCACTAAACTCGCTACTCCTGTCTGAAGCTAGTTATAAAATGCTAACGCGACAACGATGCGCATAATATTAACATCTCAGGTATAATCACGCATAATAAGTATAGGACTAAAAATATAAAATTGTCAAAAGTAAATGTAGCAAGGTCTGATAATAATATTTTAAGATTGAAAATATATGCAGCTGTCTCTTTGCTGCTTTGACATACTATGTTTTATGTTATTGTCTTCAAAATAATCCAAGTATGACATGTATCACACTTATTTTACGCCAAAGCTATTTCCTGTATTATAGATACATTTACTGTATTGTGTTATTTGCTCTTAGATTCAGAATTCTTATATCCGCCTTTCTTGCGACCTTATGCATTTCTTATGATTCCGACTCCGAAAGCTTTTGAGACAAATGTACTGCTATTTAAATGGAATATTCAGTATTGTAGCTTCCATTGTACAAATTTCTTATTCACTGCTTAAGCAGAATACCTGAATTGTAAGGGGACCGATTTCTAACGACATTTACCCTGTTTTTTGTGTTGATGCCACGCCTTAACTTTTTTCTCGAAATATGTAGAATTTTTAATAAACCAACGTCCATACCGTTTCCCTTTTGACGGTAAATAGGAGCAAACAGGCATTTCGCTTTAAGTGCAAGAATTGAAACATCTCGTGCCTGACATCAATGTTTATCAGAAGAATCTCCAGAGTCACGTTTGTATGTTAACATTCTTTAAGCTCCTCGTACCAGCGTAATTACGATATACGAACATAGCAATGATCCATTTTGTTCCCCTAACACATAAAGAATGTAAATTCCTGCAACCCTTCTGAAGTTGAGTTCAGTCCGCTATTAGCCGAAGAAGACTTTACAAAATAAATTTCAATAATAATAAAAATCATTAGCATGTCGCGACAAGATATTGAAACTGGGGAAAGTCTATTCGAGAAAACCACGATCACAGCTGAAGATTGCATTTAAATGTTTCATTTAAGTCGCCCAATGGGTTGGAAACGGTTAAGGAGGGCGAGCGGTAAGAAAATCTCCTTCGGGGGCATTAAAATATGTAATGGGTAAAAATAACAGATGGTCTACCGCCTGCGTAACGAACTGTGCGATGGACCTTAGTTCACAGAAGAGGGCCCTTGGGCGTGCGCCAATGTTGGCTCAGGGATATATAAGTTGTTTGCCTAAAATATTGTTGTTTACCTATCATTTTTGTAGCAAATCTGCGGATAATCGGGGTTTGTTTACGAAACAAAAGCTTCGAAAGGGACAAAGGGAAAGCTTTAGATGTATTTCAAGTTTGTATTTTGAGAAAAATAGGAATGATTCGGTATTGCTTCAGGCGGAGTATAACCGCATTCAGAGAGATAAAAGTGCTGGTTCCAGTGAAACCACGTATTCGTTTCTTTGCCGACACGCTGGCAAAACAGAATACTGGGGATAGAATCTTCGATTATGTTCACGTTACCCGGAACATGTTATTGTAATGTATTTTTCTTTTGTTTATTGCACTGGAAATGTTGCCTTTGTTATCGCAAAGTTGCCTCCAGGCGAATTAGCGAGATATGGGAGACGATTCAAAACATGCTATTTAATTTCAACGGTGCTTTATGATATTGTCTTATTATCTTGCTAGGAAAACACACGTTATTACAAACATGAAATAACGACTGGAAAAATCCTTTGACAGGTTATTCTATTGAAAAGCTATTTAGTTGAGTAGTCTAGATTTATAAGACAGAGTTGTTATTTCTCCTTAGTTTATGGCTTGTTTTTGGATGCTTTACTATAGTAGACCAGTGCAAGTGTTTTTCGGTGTAATCGGCTGTATGGCTGTATACTTTATTTATAATTCATTGTGACAGTTAAAAATTAGTATTCTTGAATTATTTTTACCTTTTTATTATTACTTTTGATATTCATATTTTGCGGTGCAATTGCTTGAATAGAAGTTGGTATGGGTGTAATTTAAGTGTAAGAGTTGGAAAAATAATGAAAAACATGATAAAATCTGTTTTAAATAATATTAATTTAAGTGACCATAAAAATTTTGAATCGGATTGTAAATAAAACTACGCCACCTTTTGTTCTCAAATGTCCTTTCAAAGCGAGAAAGTAGTTTCTGTTGAGATACGCAAGAAATTCAGAAAAAAATATTTTTACCACATAACCTTAAAAGCTGACCTCTCTACGAGATCAACATCCATTACGTCAGCAATAAGTAGGTAAGCAATGATAAAGCACGAACTAAATATACTCAGTAAATCACTTGTTTTGTCTGACGCAATAAACCGCATTCCGTCAGCTTTCAATATTGTTGGCTTCCACAAAAATCCGTTTATTACCTAAAACACTTTGCCCCAAAGAACATTTCAAAAATTCTATTCAAAGGCTATTGAAACTACGAATCGAACAGACATTAGTGGGAAAACTGGTTGGGTCCCCTTCATGACAAATCGCCGGGCTCTGCGGGGGTTCCTATATTGAATGATTGATTTATTTGCTCCACTTCTGGGGATATCTCAACAGGTGATGTTTATATACTGCTAGATTTGGACACTCTTAATGTTTTATGAATACTTCGTTTAAGCACCTATTTGTAGCTATAATTCTTATGCGGATTTTTACCAGTTTTTTTATTATTATGTGACCTAAGTATTGTAGCTTTTTGTGGTTATTCTGTACAAGGAGCAGCTAGTAGCGTCCGAAGCGGCTCTGTGCCTCCACGGTTTACTCACAGTTTTAAATATAGGTATACCGATATTTAATGTCATAGAACATGGCGATGAAGGTGCGTTATAAATGCTCCCGTGCAATGAAATCCGTTGCTGCACTGCATGAAGTTGTCAATTTAAATCAGACGCAATACAATTTAATTTTCTACTTATACTGTATTTAAAAACGGCACAATGATTTAATAAAAACATTATTTAAATTATGTTTTTTTCCATATAATAAAGTAAAAACGAAACATAGCTAATTTTACGTTGAAAAATGTTAAACATTTTAAAATCTGCCATGAAAGAAAATCTTTCGAAATTACATAACAATTTTCTATCAACTTGCTATATTTGTCTTAATTATACTCACACTTTGCATTAAACGGAATAAAAATCCATATACGTTCAAATGAAATATACGTGAAAAAAACATAAAAAGACAGGAAATAATAATATTATGTCGTAGGTACCGAACAGGTCTCAGACTCAGCTTAATTAAAATTCTTTATTTCAGCTTACAACACAGGTCAATGGGTAAGTAGATTCACTTAATACTATAGACTATAATATTTGTAATTATTTTTGGATGACAGTTTATTGTTTGAGCAAAACAGCTTTTTGTCAAGTGATGTTTACCAATCGTGTTTACACCAAGCTTCGCGAAAATAAGTAGTAACCGTAGAAGTGAAGTAAGCAGGAGACTCACAGGAGCCTGATGGAATACGCTCGATACTCGATTAGTTTGGGGTGCGATACTTTTTCTTATATTAGAAGCTATCCACCCCCCGGCACTGCAGTGATGCAGAAACCGCTACTTATCCGCTAGGTATATATCATTCATATCATGAATGCGCCCATGATTAAGTTTATTTCCAAATTCAAAAAAGATATTGCCAGTTATTTATAGGTACCAATTGGTATATAGATAAATAAAAAGCTTATTCGCTACTACACACATATTCATAACTTATACATATAACAGTACACTTTATTAAAGATAAATGGAACAGAGGAAAACAAAATTTATAATCATAATGACAAACGAGATAGAATGAGAAATGCATGTGTATGCAGTAGCAAGAAGGGTCAAGGTTCAGTGTGTAGTTTTTGCCTGTTGGCAAATCACAGATTTTTAGCCGTCAAGAGATCATACAGACAGACAAACACAGAAATGACAACTATACAAATATGTTGTCATTAATAATTAAGATATTGCATGTTTTGTCCAAGCTAAGTCAATATGTACACATTGATACCTTGATCGGATATGTAAAATATAAACAAATGCATTACAATATCCACAATGACATACTTATAACGAAACTTTAATAAACATATTACCATCTCATTGTTTTTTGTAAACTTCCATTATCTAATTCACACTTGTCCCTCTTCAATATTGCGACGAGGGCTCCAGTCCCGGCCGGGTGCGGCCCGTTGAGACTCTAAGGGTTATCTACTAAGATAATGCGAAAGCGATTTAGGATGGGATGATTGATTCCGAGGTCGTCAGTCGATTTATTTATGGTCTGTTAAGGGTCCCGCGAGGGTGAATTGGCGGGTGTTTCACCTAAGTCACATTCTCTCGAATGATTATTGAGATAAATAACTATAGTTTTTTTATGCTAATGGTTTTGAGCTCTATTTAGTGTTACACAGAAAATTTGATAGTGTTTGTATAATTATATTAAGAACTAGCTTTCTTGTATTATTATTATTATTAAATTGGGCTGATAGACGACGGATTAAGAATAAAAATGCGCTAGTTTTAAAGATAAAATGCAAATAGACATAAGCTTGGCTCGAAAATAGAACCGGTATCTCTAAAGACACTTATGTCAGCGATAAAATATTTATTCTATTAGGTCAACGTAAATACGTTGAGAAATTAGCATTAGAAAAATAAAAAATTTATTGGTCTTAGGTGTCACGCGCGAACACAAACCACATCCTCTCGCTATTCGGGCGCGCTTCCAGTTTCTTCTGTATTAACTGACTTCAACTAAAGAAATATTTTGAAAAATTCAACGGGTCTGTCAAAGTTTCGGTAGCTCAATTGGAAGAGTGCTCGCCCGGATAGCATGAAGATGGGGGCTGGTGTCTTGCCAAACACAATAATAATTAATGTTTTTTCTAGTAATAATTTCTATTGCTATAAAAATCTAGCAGTTAGCCTAAAAAACACAAATATATTAATTTCACATCTCACACTTTTAGAATTGATTTTTTTATACAAACTTCATGGATAGTAATATTCTTAAATGTTGTTATATTATATATTATTTCTATACAAGAACCTGATTATCTAACTTCATTATTCGTCTATATTTTATCCGCCATATACTTTCTTTTTTATTTTCGATTAAACAAACACACACACGACAAACATTTCGCTCATTTAAAGGTACAATTTTCTACTACGGATCCACTTATTTCTTAGCGGGAACACATACAATGTGTCCCGTCACCAATGTCGGACCCTTTTATGGTGTGAAATACGGCATTTTTTATCCACAAATTGCCCATCAAATATTGTTTTTCTCTTACGGTTATAAAATGGCCACCATTTTGTTTTCTTGGTAACCAAGACCTAGGCTCTCATACTAATTCGACCACCACTACTCATGTAAATGTCCTATCAACATCAAAAAGGTGTCATTTGATAGCTATACATGTAGACAACAGTCACACAGCCATCATGTTTCAATTGTCATGGAATAAAAAATTGAAAAAAATGATTAAAGAAAAACAAATAGATTCTTTTTTGTGTGTATATATCTTTTTGAGAAAAATCTAATTTGAGGGTCAATTTGTCGATAAAATTTCCGCCGTTAAAGGCTCCGACACTGGTGACGGGACACATTGTATATGACTGAATTTAATGCTTTCCAGTATAATTGATGAACTTGTCCTATTTCACATATCTGTAGTACACCTAGTAGTAGTAAGTAGTTGGTTCCAGAAACGCTGAAATACATGAATGTTCAAATTATTATAATAGAAAAATACTGGAAAAAGTCGACTCTGTTCACAAGTGAATTCTCAGGTGGGAACCCGCAACCTTTGGAAATCCAGTCCAATGCTCTCCCAACTGAGCTACCGAGCCTTGTGAACAGTCGTCAAAATTTTCTAGGACCTTTCTGATTTAACGCTGTAGGCCAGCGTTGTTTTATCAATAAGAGGAATATCCTCTCGTATTCGAAAAAAACATTCTTACAATTGTTTGGGCAATCGATTAATATGAATCAGCCATTCAGTTTTATATTTTTTATATATTTTATGCATTTTTCAATGCGATGTCAATTGTCATTCAGTGAGTCACAAATCGCCTGAGAATTCACTTGTCAGCCGAATCGATTTTTTCTAGTATTTTTCTATTACAATAATTTATCTTATAAGATTGCATTGAAAAATGCATAAAATAGATAAAAATTATAATTAATGAATTTTTATTTTTTATGAAAGCTTTTGAACTTAGGTTCACGCTTTTAAATTATAAAAATTAAGTTTTCATACAAAGTTTCAACCCTTGTTTACTCCCTTAGAATAATTATTCCCTGAAAAGCTGATGAAGATGCATATTTATTGTTTACCAGTAGTATGTGTCTTACATTTCTCTCTAATGTCTCTTACTTTGAAAATTTACAACTTATCCCATATTTCACCCCCTCATTGATTACGACTGACGCACGATTTCACTATGTCTTACCAGGCACCTCTGTATTGAATTTCAAGCTCCTCACTTTAAAAATTACGAACTAACTGAAAAACAATCTTTTTCATTTTACTAAGGGGTTGTATTTTCGGAATTGATGAAACACGCGTGCGTTTATTTTTTATTATAAAAAGTCTCAAAACTGAATTCCAAGCTAATAAAAAATTATGACATTTTTATACATAGTTTTAACCCCTACCTTACCCCCTTAATAGTAGAATTTTCTAAAATACTGAATCCCATGTTCATTCATTTGTAACTAGGAGCATGTGTTTTGAATGTCTTGTCACCTACTTTAAAAATAGTACATTTCTGTAGAACAACTTATCTCTCTTTAATCCCTTTAGGGATAGTTTTCCGGAATCCAATTTAGCTAGCGTTTTCCCCGTTTTATAGACACATTTCAAGTCTTTAGGTTCAGTGGTTTAGTTTTACGTTGTCTGTCTATTAGTCAATCACTCGTCAGAAGCCTTCTATATATTAAGATAAGAAATTATTAACATTTTTCTAAAAAAACGACACAATACTCATCTGAATGTGTTTATTGACATTTCAGTCAAAAAAGAAACGCGCATCCGCATTCTAATATCAATACGAATAAATATGCATTATAACACAATTTAATAATTAAAATACAAGTATGTGTAGAACTTAGATAAACTTTACAAAGCATAGTAATTGATCGAGCAGCTTTTTCGCAAAGGAAAAATAATCTTTAGAGTTCGTCACGCTTTGTGTGCAGGCCATTTAGGTCATTAATAGAGCTATGTTATGTAACTAATCATAAGCATAAGCATTGTTGCCACAAATTTCCTAAAATCAAAAACTTAAATCGTGTATATTTCCTTTTTTTAGACTACTTAAATAATGGTATAAAACTTGTAAAAGCAGATTTATGATCAAAAATATTAAACATGTGAATGAAATATCTTAAGGCCTGCAGACACGTAATACTGGCTTTTAATACATATTACTAAAAGTAGCGAAGGCAATTTTACAAATTTATGAACTACACTTGGTTAGGTCGAATAACCGGCGAAGGCTAATGAAGGCATATTAGACCCTGAAATTGCTCTAAAAACGTTATTGTACGTTTAGTTTATTTTGCAAAATAGTTATGCCAAAGGAGAGTATATTCATTGCGTGGTATAATTAATGGTTCAATTTGACGTACATATTGAAGTAACAGAAATAATACGTTGTCTTGTATTACAATAATTTATTTCATTCACGCATTTACAATATATCATCGTACTTATTAATGATGACGACAGACATAACTTTTTCTATGTAAGATTTAGTAGATAGTTTCAAAAAAAATATGACGATTACATATTCAATAATTTTAACATGTTATTTTTCAATAAACATTTAGATAATAATCTCACGAGTCTCATGTCGATCTTTTTTCTACCTTGCTTGCTATTTAATAGCGCTAATTAAAAAGCATTCATTGCATTTTGTCAATTTCATAAAAAATATATCTTTGACAGTTGCAATAGCTAAGACGATAATAAAAAACAGAAGATTTTTTATTTTAATCATGTACACATTGCAAAAATGATTTCAGTGTTTTTTTTAATCGTGAGCATTTTATTTAGTTCAATCTTTAAAGTAAGTGGGCCTGTGTTTCATTATAATTTTTTTATTTTTATTTTGAATCGGTTCGCTCTTGATTCCAACTAAGCCCGGAAGCATAGACATCCTCCACGATGGCACCAGAAGGTGCCTATTCATTCAGGCTTTAAAAACGGACTGTTTATAAGTACTCGGAAATACAGATGTAGGAAGGGAGTTCCACTCCTTTGCTCTGCGCATTATAAAAGATGTTGAGAAGCGCTTGGTGCGACAGGTAGGAATAGCAACCAAGAAAGGGTGGTAGCCCGCTGTGCGTCTGGATGTCCGATGGAAAAAAAAAGATGGCGGTATTAGCATATGCAGCTCCTGATATGCTCCTCCACAGCCTCCAATATACAATTTGTAGAAGACCGACAGACAGGTAACTTTGCGGCGGTGAGCTAAGGTGTGAAACTTGCTCTTCACCAATTTGCTGTCACTAATGAGCCTCTCAGCTCTGCGTTAAATCATGTTCAGTGCAGCAAGTTGGTATTTTGTTGAGCCGTCCCAGAGGTGGCTGCAAATTTTCCATGCAAGATCGGACTAGAGAGTTAAAAGCTGTCCCGACGTGAAATGGCGCTTGATCCTATTAAAGACGCTCAGCTTTCTAGTTGTAATTTGAGCCTTGGACTCGATGATTCCGCCAAAGTTGAGGTCTAAGGACAATTCAAGAAGCTCGAGGGTGCCGGTCACAGATACAGATGTACCTCGGAAAGTAGGAGTGAGGTTGAAGGAACTCAAGTGTGGCCAGCAATATCTGCAATTCGCGTCGCTTAATCCACCAGCTGAGTAAGATTTTGTGCTAGGGCAAATCGTCGCACTTCTCTTCCAGCATGGTCAGTTTTCTGGTATGGGAATAGCCATTCTTAGTGGTGAGAGTTGAAGGGCCCCAGAAAAACTTGTGAGGTAATCTATGAGCCAAGTTGTCTCCTTGTCACCGTTGTACGATCGGTAAACAGAAATCTTCTCTACCCCTGAAGCCAAATAACGGAAAGCCCGGAATTTTCAAAGCAATGGAGACACCTACGGTAAATGTCATTGCGGACGAACACACAGACCCCTGTACACATGTTGAACTTATGCTCAAGTGTGTAACTAGGGTAGTTGAGGTACGCCTCATCCGACGGGGTTGCTATCTGAGTCTGCGTTAAGAAGAATAGGAGCGACTTCTCAGTCTCCAGGTGGTGATCGAGATCGAGATAACCAGATCGAGGTTTGAGTGCAGTCCTCTGATGTTCGCGAGGTGAACTTTTAATGGGGGAAGTGCAGCCGTTGTTTAACATTCTTCTTGTACTTTCTGGCCATGGTGATGAATGTTGGGGGTAAGGATTCTCACTCGAAACACTACTCAGTCAACCATTAAGAAATCTCTATTGCTGTGAATTAAAAATAATTATGGCAAGGTAAAAATGATTGTCTCCGTCAAGTCACATTTTATTAAAAAATCTCCGTCTTTTTAATAAGACAAAACTGATTACTTTTAAAGAATTTCTATTCATTAATATAAAATGAAATTTATTTGTAGTGTAAGTAATATTAATGGATGCTCTCGGGCGGGTCTTGTAAGGAGCTTTTGTGGGGAGAGATTGTTGGCCATAAACTATGATTTTTCTTTTGAATATTACGGTTGAGTGCTGACTAGTTGTGTGGAGGACATAAATTATACTTGCAGTGTGTGTGGCTTCTTTACTGCGGTAAAGTTTAGAACTATATATGTTATGTTCTCGTATGTTATGTTAGAAGCAAATATTATACGTAATAGTAATAAGTAAACGTATTATTGTTAAAAACTTAGCTAACGATTTTTACTCACAGCTGGGATATAGGCCTTTCCTATGGACGAAAATACCGTGGGAAGCATGGCTCATAACTCACAACACGGGCCCAGTAATTAGTAATTATTAATTTCTGAGAATATGGTACGCATTAGGTGTCATCCTAATACGTACCATATCAGTTATAGAATTCAACGTGTCAACTGTCTTATCCGACGTGATCTGGGTATAATAACAAAATGTATGATAAAAAATCTTTAATAGTTAATCAAAGAATATCTAGAAACTTTTTTTTATTTACAATGGGTTCGTCCTTGATCCCAATCAAGTCCGGGTGCCAAGACAGTATCCACTATGGAGCGAGCTAACCCAAAAGGTACCTTTTCACCCTGGCTTTGAAAATGGACGAGTTATAAGTTCCACTCCTTTGCTGTGCGCATTATGAAGGATGTTGCGAAGCGCATGGTGCGACAGGAAGGAATAGCAACCAAAAAAGGGTGGTAGCCCGCAGTGCGTCTGGATGACCGATGAAAAAAAGGAGACGGCGGTATAAGCAAATGCAGCTCCTGAGCGTACTCTCCGAAGAACAGTCTGTAGAAGACCGACAGACAGGCAACTTTTCGGCGATGAGCTAATTTGTATATTTTTTATCTTCTAAAATCATAAATGGGCTAGCGTGTAGTCTAGTTATTATATGTGGAAATATCTTAACTGGTGTTAAGATCAGGTTAGAGATTATCACTTACTGTATATTATAACTGTTTGTATTCCAAATAAAATATTAAGGTGGTAGTGGAAATGAAGAAAACTCAAAATTTTTATGTTACTACTTAAAGACGTCTTCTTCATTTTTATTTAATCAATAGTCTATATATAAAACCAAGGTAAATCTAAAATAATTCACATTCTCTTCAGTTTTATGACGCTTTTACCTAATAAGAAAATCAAGGTGGAAAAAAAGCGTAATCTTCATCCCCATAATCTCTGCTAATCGGAGGGCGTAATGTTTCGAATCTTTCTTAAGCCGGATTCCAGTTGTTCCAATAATAAGTGTGTCCGTTACACTGGCGACGCCAGTTGAATTCTTCTCAGGGACTTGGGACGTGCGGTACGGGGGTGGGACATCTGCATAAATACGTAAAGCGGTCACGTTCGGACGGAGGACCGCGCGTTTAACTTGTATCGTCTACGGACAACAGTAACTTCGAATGGGATAGTAAAGTAGAGCATTTATTTTGAATAAACCTTTGTTGCGTAAACTGATAATTTATTTTCGTATATTATATACTACTGTTCATAGTTATTAAGTTATTCAGGTAGTCGCTAACGAATAAATTTGATAATTTATATCAAATTTATTCGGGTCAATAAGGCGGGTTTTCGGCCAAACGGAACCATCCCCAACGTAAAGTGAACACGGAAGAATGGGTGTTTTCATATACTAATTGGAAAAAAAAAATCACATTAATCTTGGTTGGTATATATGTAGTTGTTATACAAAAAAAATGTCTTAACTACACATATCTTTAAAATATGGCTTTCTTACCAGCTAAAACACCATGCTACTTAGGTTCTTTTACAAAAACCAAACGAGCCTCTAAAAGTGCCGTTTAAGCCCACTAGCTTGAACGGGCGGTATAAATGTACGCGACGTTCATGTCACGGCGCCTTTATTTTCTATTTCCAAGGCGGCAGGATACACCGCGGCTAATCGCCTGCCGTCCCGCCCCCGCCCAATAGTGATGTGCTGCGGCTCGATATACAGACACGTTAAAAATATAATTTTGGTTATAAAATTTTATGATTGGTAGGTTATAATTATACGTTATAAAATAATTGCTTGGCTTATTAATAGTAATAGTCACATAGTTACAAGTTTATGCAGAATAATAACATAATATTACAACAGATTCTTAACTATAACATTATTTGAAAATAATAATGAATCTTGGATAAAGATAAAGGTCCAACTTGCTTGATTCAGAAGAAAAGATGTATTAAATCCGAATAGGGTATTTCAACTTGTGCAGCAAACACTACAGCGATGCGATGGTGTGATAACTCTGAGCTGAGGACGAGAAGCAGTGCATCTAGAATGTCAAATAAGACAATAGTAGGGAATGGGGACTATATTAGTGTAACTCGACCGCATCGATGCATTATTTACGTATTTCAATATTTGTAAATTTAGTTACCTATAGTTCAATTTACTACGTACTCATAGGGCTAACGCAATGAGTTTTCGAGTTACGAAAATCAAGTTGTGTAAAAACCGCTGTTTTCATTTGTGTTTAAAATAAAGCATAATATATCGACAAAATTAATTACAACTCTACCTACCCTGATCTGTCCTGGCAAGTAACGTGTTCTTTTAGTGGTTAGTTCTACGCTACCTGCGTCTTAGATCAGTTTACCGGCATGTAAACTGCTCATGTTTTGTTTAACATTACATATTAAGATCCTTATGAAAGTAAAGATGCTTACGCTAAAGATAAATTCTTTGGTCGCATTTTTGGGGAACTTTTTAAAAAGCATTGAATATACCTGTATAAATATTTAAGTAAAAAAGTAGGATCACTATCCTAACAGAAAAATAACATATTAATCTCGCATTTAAGCGAAAATCGATCACATCACTCAGGGACCTTTTAAGCAAAATAAATAAGGCTCAATTTGTTTGAGTTGGTATCTGTTTTAAAGGGACCACGTATACCTATTCTATAGCTGACCTGTCATAATGATTATGATGTATTTAATTTTAAAAGTAAATAGCAGTTACATAATAATATTAATTGAAGATTAAATAAAAGACAAATCATAAGTATTGATTTGGGAACTCCCATAAAAAATACAACGAGGTATATTTTTAATTCCCTTCCAGTATTCAAACGATGAGTATGGGCAATTAGCTGGACCGCTGCCGTGTCTTTAAATGGTCGTCAAATATTATATGACACATCTTCAATACAGAATATTATTTATCCTTTGAAAAACAAAACGCGTCCGTAAGCGACACACGTTTTCGATGTGTCCGGATGTCATCGTTAAAGTTGCTACAAGTGACGACTGGTACTTTAGAGTACGACACCTTGTGTGGTTGCAACAGTCGGCAATATCATAGTTTGATAAAAGAAATACTTTAAAAGACGGTAACGGTTTTTTTATTGATTGCAAGCAAGCATAAGCCTAAACCCTCTTAGTAAAGACCTATGTGTAACATTTTTTTTTTGAAAACAATTATTCACTGTTACAAAAACAAACAAAATAGTGTTACTAGCTTCAGTATTTGTTATTTTCTAAAGAGCTAATTGTTTCTAACTCATGATGATATAAGGATAATTCGTGATTTTAGTTCAAGTTAATTTAAGAACACAGCTCTTGCAAAGGTTCGACACGTCAAAATAAAATATAAACAATCATGAAAATAAATGCATATAATGACTCGTATAAAACAATTTCATTGAAAGTAATAAATTGTCATTAACATTTATCGCCTTCGATATAGTTCTTAAGTCTCTTGTTGCCATCTATTAGACATTCCATTTTGAATGATTTTTTCAAATCAAAGTTGATGGTCCTTAAAAGTACTTAACAATCAATCATTCTAATTAAATAGACGTTTGTCATTGTATAACTCCGAGTAAACAATGGAGCATCGGGCAACTAGTCAAGAAAATCCTTCGCTATCGTTAGAAACGGTTTCGAAGTGCCCAAGAAACTGCGGGTAAGACTTGGAGTATCCGTTTCGTACTATTTTGATTTATGCGATGTCGAGACACCCACAGACTCTCATAAACTGTACCACCTGCTACCCTCGGCTAAACATTCATTTGTCAGTCTCGAATGTAAGTTAAAAAGGATTGTTAATATCTTAGATGGGCTTTGTTTTAAGTACTCAGTTTTGTTTACGACTTTTGAACATTGCGACTAAGAGAGGATTTGTACTGGGAATTTGTGGGCAGACTTATAATGAGAAATTACATTGTAAAATTTATATTAAAACGAATTTCCTTTATTTAGATATTAAATAAACCTTCTGTAAATACTGCTTGTTATTTTTTTCTTTGAATGGTTTTTGTATGTATGTTTAGATTTTTTTTATTTGTCTATAAAATATTATTCTACAACTCATTCTTTTGTAATTTATGAACTTTAATTTTAAAAATTGTTTGCTCTTTTTTGAAAGTTTTGATGAACAGATTTAAACCGAAATAAATTGATCTAAGTTCTGGTGACACCGAAATTTGGTCATTTCCCTTTATTGACAAGTAGGTACGGGGAAGGTTGATTCGAGGATGTTTTGCTAATAAATATTAAAGTGCTACTAGTTTTAGTTAATCCTGATTCGCATAACAGAGTGGTTGCCATCAAAATTCATTAGGGGCCCATTAGTGTTCTAATTTAAAAGGGTATGATTTATATTTCCACCTCTATTAGTAGTAGGAATTTACTTAACGATGTGAAATATCATGTTATTTTGGAAGGTTCAAAAGTTAATAATTCTTTATTTATAAGCAGGTATTATTTACAATCATTAACTTTACATTGTATTGTTACAAAAAACCTGTAATATATCAAGTAGTTTTTTATTATTATGTATTTACTTTGAGTTTGATATATTTTGTAAGATATTTTTAGTTCATATATGTGATAAAATTTATTTAATAATTAACTTTTGAAATAATTTTTGTTTTTGTTTTTGTACAAGGCTCAAAAGGTCTCCTTAAGACTAATATAGATTATTCTTTAATAATAATATTAATATTAAAAAATTGCATTTTTTTGTAATATGAATACTATATAACGGATAGAATACAAAAATAAATATATAACAACCATGACTCCGAAACAAATGCTTTTGCTTATTACACAAACATGCTCCTATACAAAGGCAGCATCATTACCATTGCACGCACCGACCGTCTTAGTTAATCTGAGAAGCTTTGGAGTATATTTGCACAAATAATATAAAGTTAATAAAAAATCGTACTATTGTCTAGAAATTAAAATAAATAAATAACGTTTTATAAAATAAATGAATAAAAGAAAATACAACGATTTTAAAATGTTCAACAAACGGAAACGGATAAAAAAATTATAGAGAATAGCTTTCGAAAATTTTGAAATAAAAAAAAATACATTAAAAAACACAAAAAAGCCAAAAAATAGATGTAAAGGTCATTTTGGAGTGTTCCAATGTTTGTGTGGTTCTTGCACATTGAGACTATAGTAAAATAGTAAGGGTTATCTTTTTTTCGGCATAATTTATTATACTATAGCGATATAAATCGTTAGGTCTGCATACATGACTATTGCTTGCATTCAAGACATATCAAAAACTTATGAAATATCTTTGTTCCAAGCGAAAATTAAAATGATTGTCACCTAAGTAATCTAAAAAATATAAATTTATGCTCAGATATTTTATAATTTTTTAAAAAGAATGCTTTATAATTTCAAACTTATAATTTATCAATGAATAAGTACCAGCAGGGCACTGCTGAAAAATTCATTCAATGATCGTTAATCTTTTTACATACAATTATTTCTTTGCCATTCATAGCTAACTTCAAAAATGTTTCAAGTATCGCAATTCAATAGTATTGTTGTAAAAAAGCTTATCCGTATAAAATTAATCTTATAAAGATTCGCATAAAGGAGCTTGTTAGTGACTTCTTCGGATATTCCATAATGCGCTGAGGGTGTGATTTACACCATGCACGGATATAATTGGCATCGATAAACTTGGATCCTGAGCTTACACCCCTGTGGAATTAAAATTGACAGTTGGCAGCTCTGAGAAATCTTCTATTTGTAGCTTTTGTAAGTTGCACAATAAAATTGTAGGATCTACTTAAATTAACAGCTTTTTATATCACCATAACATATATTTATTTTAAGTTGCTGATACCGAAAAATTATCCAAAAGAACTCCAGTTATTTTTCTACACTTGTTTATCCGATAATATTATCCGTGACACGTTTGCTATAAACTCCAGTAACCATAATATTTGGTAATTTTGCATAAAATAAAGTCATATTTCTTAAGTATAGAATACTATATAGTGTATTGTATTGTAAATGGTCACTTATAATAAAATTGTTAGTCCTAAATTTTTGCTAAAAATCGTTTCGGTAACAAAAACGAATCGCTGTAAAATCACTACTACTCTACCCCTAAAGCGTAAGTTAGAGCCGCGTAAGTGTGGAGATGCGCGTTGGATCACCAGAGCCCCACCGCACTGAAGACGTAAATAAGTCATTGCCTGCTATTGTATTTATGCATTGTATCAGCCGGGTTTGGTAAAATAATAGAATCTTAGTAATACAAAATCAAATAATACTTACATCAAGCGGCCGCTTGGATATATAATATTATTAATAGTTAGTTCGGTTAGGTTAGGTTACAACTGTGGTCGAAGCGAGCGTGGTGTGATTGCCATAGCAACGGCTGGCGAAGCGCCAGATGCTTATTTCTGTTATCTATGCTATTTATCTATATACATTTTAATTAATTATATTGATGTCACCGTAATGAATGGTAAATATAATAAATAAGAGAGACAACCGTTGGGAATTTTGAAATTAGGGATTTTGATTATACATAGTTATTTTGACAGTGGATCGACTGACTTTAGGTCAATATTTCATTAGGCCATGCGTCCTTATAAAGTTATCATACCTAGTTTTAATTTGAAAAAAAAAATCTTAGCTGTATGTTTTTATTTGATGTTGATAGTATTTTTTGACAGACAAATTGAGAGAATATTGAATATAGTCTTTATAATTTAGGGCAATATATGACATTATGTTAAGGCTTGTTATCATTCGAATAGGGAGAACCCTTATACAAAAATGACTATTGTTTTAATGTGTAATTATTATATTATATCAAATTACTAATATTTGCGATTGTAATATTTTCACTTTGGTATTTAATCAAAATATTTGTTTTCTGAAGTTTAGACTGCGTTTCAAACTGTGCACTTAACGGTCAACCGATAAATAAACAATCTAAACTCGGCGTTGAGTGTAGTGCGCGCGTCCAATTTGTGCGTTAATACATATTGTTTACGATAAGGTAAACAATAGGTATTAGCTTTTGTTTGGTCACCCGCTGCATAATCTACCTTTGTGAAAGTTATGCTTACTTCCGAAATCGATGGCGTTCCTTATTCTGCGGTTATACTTTAGAATTAATAAACGGTACGGTGTAATAAGCAGCTACGTGATCCATTGTGACCGATACGTAGTAATATTTATTAGATGTTTTCGACGTCTTCCGTTTTCTTTTCACGAAGTTTTCGATGCGATTGTTCCCTTCTCATCTCTGCTACCTTTTGTTAATGCTAAATAAATAAGTATGGAAGGAGGGTTGGATTTTTTATATAATAAAGTGACACGCAATTTTAATGAGCTATAGAATTTTAGGAAAAAATACGTAAAGAACTAAGCTGTAAAAGCAGAATGGAATCTGAGAAGATGAATTTGGATATGTTATTATGAATGTTTTTTATTATTGCGAGTGAGAATCAATGACTATGAATTTTCAGAGTTATAAATATATATTTCACTGTTTTTTGGGGCTAGGTCTAAAGGCTGTGATAATTTATCAGTTATCCTATACCTACAATGTTCTCATTCGAATTGAATGAATAGGCAAAAATCAGAGTGCACACTGAAACATTTATACTAGCTACAGCAGCACTAAGATTAGTCCAACGAAACAATGCTGTTAATCCCTGAGAATTTGTTACTTAAGTGGGCTTTTACGCGCCATGTCGGTCAATTTAAAATGCACGCTTAATAACAGTTTTAGTCTTTTAAAAGATTTGTATTCATATCTCGTAAATATTGTTATCCCAAAGAAAATTATTACACGAAAATTATGCAAATAATCCCCGTTTTAATTTCTAAAATCATTGCAATCCACTGAGACGTTTTGAAGTTTGGTTTCAAGAAACTTTATCACAGACAGACAGCAAAAAAAATTAAATACGGATTTTAAGATGAGACTTCGTCTCAATTTTTAGTTAAATTTTCAAAATACAAATAAAAGGGATATTTTATGAATATATAGCCCGGTCAAGTTAGTCCAAATAATAGGGGCAGGTCAACAAAAATTTGCATGTAGCTGAAAATTGTTAAGAATGTTCGGAATACCATTATAAATGAAATGTAAAAAGTCCCCATCGATCGTTCACTTGCAAAAAAATAAGGTCAGAGATCGCAAATATGGTTTTGTTTTGCATTTTTATCATAAAAACAGGTAAGACAGTAATTGTAGATAATTCAATTATCTATAAAAATTGTCTCTTTACTTTATTTCCCTAAACGTCACCGTTTCTGAGATATAATGGTTGAAAAAGTTGTGTAATCCATTAACAGTGTTATGTAAAATAGTAGCATAACATTAATCCATAGAACATACACGAAATAGTCCATAGATTTAAAAAAATCTTATGTATAAACGCGGAATACCGCTAATCTATTGATCTTCCATAGAATAAAATTATTCCACCCCTGTGGGTAGTTTAACGGTGTTATAAGCATGGCATAGCTATTATCTATGACGCATAGATAGTTTCACAGTTGACAGTTGTGTATGGTTTGTCGTAGTTTGCAATTGGATCTCGTTGTTGGTAAAATAAAAAATGGACAGTGATTTAGAATTCTTTGATCAATAAGTTAGTGATGTGGAGGATATGGAAATGGTGGCTATTAATTCTCGAGCGGAATTAATAGCCGCTCGAGAATTAGCGAGCGGCTAATTCTCGAGCGCTCGCTAATTCTCTAGTGGCCTTGGCCACAAGTCAGGAGCTTCTTCATAAAAGAACACCATACCTTAAAAATAAAACAACATGACGTGGTACACTTAGTTCACTTAGTTCCGTTAGCTAAATTATTCGTAGATCTATCGAGGGACTCTTTTGAGGGAAGTTATTAGAAAAAAAATTAAAAAAAAAAAAAAAAAAAAATTACCATCGAGCGCTCGCTAATTCTCGAGCTCGAGAATTAGCGAGCGCTCGATGGTAATTGTTTTTTATTATTTTTTTATTTTTTTTTTAGTTTTTTTTCCAATAACTTCCCTCAAAAGAGTCTGTAATGGTACAATATAATATTTGGTAATCAAACGTATAAGAGACCATATAAAGACCATATAATTTGAATGCGCACTTACTCTTTCTCCACCCTCCCAGTTATGGCTTCGCTTTCTCACGTTTTCCATATTAATAAATAAATAAAACTTAATATTCTTAATGAACACGCAATTATATTTATAACTGATGACAACTAAATTGACACATTAACAGCCGATAACCATAGATTTTTGACAGTTGTACCAACATAACGCTTCGAAAATAGTATTGCCATTATAATAACAGTAGTATATCGTGGTAATAATAAGTCAACAGATTAGCACTATGACTTTTTTTTTATACATAACGATTCACTAAACCATTGATTAAGGAATTATTACCTGAACAACTAATCAATGGTTGTTCACTAGAATTGGGTGTTTTTTTACATAACACGGTAAATGTAAAAGTACGTCGGGTACATACACCACTAGAGCTGTAATACAAGTAAAAATCTTTTTTTATCAGTCTGTTTAACTGATACATACAAAATAGTACAATTATGGAATATAAACTCGAGAGAAATTTGGTCCCGCATCTTCTACGCTAGTGTAACCTTGAGTAACATGTTTCCTATTCAATTATCCGCGTGGCAAGAGTCGTATACCCGCTTTATACGTATACAAACTAAAAATAGAAACTCGACTCCATAAGATATTATAACCATCGGAATTCGCTTTCTTCTATCTATCTACGGGATGTGATGCTAAATGCGGCTGCAAAAAAGGTTGGATTGTTTTGTTCATTAGCATGTACCAGTTGTCAAGGTCAGTCGTGCTATAATGTTGAATCGCCATCAGAAGAGGATTCGTGCGATATCAGTGAGGAGACGTCTGATGCATCGCTGTTAGAACAATTCATTTGCACCAGCAGGAAGAAGACAAACAAGAACAAGAATTACTGAATAAGGTGGATAATATTCCTTTATTTTTTCATAATTTCCAATAGTACCAGATTTACACAGATCTGAGAGGCTCATCGGTGACAGCAAATTGGTGAAGAGCAAGCTTCACACCTTAGCTCATCGCCGCAAAGTAGTCTGTTTGGCGGTCTTCTACAGACTGTACTTTGGAGAGTGTGCTCAAGAGCTGCATTTGCTTATACCGCCATCTCCTTTTTTTCATCGGACATCCAGACGCACTGCAGGTTACCACCCTTTTTTGGTTGCTATTCCTACCTGTCGCACCAAGCGCTATTCAACATCCTTCATAATGCGTACAGCAAAGGAGTGGAACTCCCTCCTTGCGTCTGTATTTCCGAGAACTTATAACCCGTCCATTTTCAAAGTCAGGGTGAATAGGCACCTTTGGGTTAGCTCATTCCATCGTGGATTCTGTCTTGGCCCCCGGGCTTGATTAGGATCAAGACCAAACCCATCCTAAATAAAAAAAAATGTACCGTGGACTTTCTAGCAGAACTTTGCACCTGATTACAAGGCACGAACTACCTAAGCCTGACTTGAAACCAACGTTGCGTATTTCATAAGAGCTGAAGACTTGCCCTCGTCTAGTCCAGATCTCAACCCTTAGACTACAAATTATAGTCAGTTTTAAAGGACATGACCTGCTCTAAACGACACGGCGATATGGAGTCTCTTAAAAATCTCTGGAGCAAGCAGTGGCGAAATTTCCCGTGGAAACAGTGCGTAAATCCATAGATTTGTAGCCAAATGAAGTCATTTTGAACGGAATATTTTTTATTTTTTTACTGAGACTTTAATAAATATGTACATATAAGTTTTAGTAATATTATATAATTTCATTAAAAAAATGCATTTCATTTGTAACAGAACTTATGGCTGGACTAGATATAACATATCAAGTGCAATTAAGAGACAGAATAAAACGTCGATGTTTTGCTGACTAAGACTGAAATAAAATAAACTATTATAAATAATTTGAAAATTTATTAAGAAAATAATACCACAACGTGTATCAGGAGTACTATTCTTGAAAGCGATAAGCGACATGCGGCTACTTTACACGTTTGTTTTACCGAATAATTTTGATTTAGATAAGTTGAGGTGAAACGAATTCATTCCTCAATTTTGTAAAATAATATGCGAATTAAAATGTTAATAATTAATTAACAGTATATTAATATTAACTCCTTGTGACAAGACTTGTGTAACAAGCGGAGTTACGTGTTAAGTAAATTGTCCGTCAAATATTAAAAAAAATACACGACTAATTAAAATGACTAGTCTTAGCACTTAGCTATGTAAACATAAAATAAATAGGTAGATAAAATAGGTAATGGAAGTCGTTATATTGTCGGTTAAATTGAATCATAAAGGCTTAAGTGACAAAACCCGTGTTTTGCTGCGTCTTAACAAGGCAGAGCGGCATGTGACAACGCGACAAGTGGCAACAGGTCGCCGATTTATCCTCGCGACGCGACGCGCTAATGGAAAAAATGTGACGTTAAGCTCGCAGCGGTTTTAAGCCACGACCGAACGCGATGAGTTATGAAGTCGGTGATCGTTAAAGTGAGGATTTGACGGTTCGTTACGCAATCATGGCCCACTCTGATATTCGATTACAAATGTCTGAGTGGGCTATGATTGCGACTAATAGGCTTCAGAAACGAGATAGCTCTTGCCAAAAAAATGTATATTCACATTCTGGATTCCGTCGTTTTAAATTTTCTGGAAATGAGGACGCTTCTGAAAATTGAAGTAGGTATAGGTATATACTTATTGGCAATTAAAAAAAGTCGTGGGGCGTGAAAAAAATAAAATAGCTAACCACTCCGCGCAGTTTTCATTAGTATATACTATGGTATCAGTATACTATATATTGCTATTATTCCATAATAAATGCATTAGTTTTTTCTTTGTCTTTCGTAGCATTAGTAGTTGAAATATGTCATAGTAACAATTCGTTAAATTTAACTCACTGTTTAATCTGTCCTTTCTCTAGAGTGTTTCGTAAAGCCAGGGGGTGCGCCGAGAAAAGCAGAAAAGTAATAACTTCCTAAGAAAACATGAATAGATCCTTCTTCCAAAAAAATGTATACGCTTAGCTGTGCTGTAGAGTTTGATCTTCGTTATTGAAAATATACAACATCATAACAGTTGTTTATTGCAAAATTTTAAATTATAGAAATAAACTTTTGAAAATTTATTTCAATTTAAAAAAAAAGTGAAATTCTATGCTTTGCCGATAACTTTATTGAGAAATTATAAGCATATCAAAGATATATCAGGATATAATTGGACAAAAACACTATTTACGGTGTTTTTGTATTCGATTTTTTGTTGCGTGATGGTTGTTTTTGACAAGGCAAAGATCCTTGAAAAGAAAATTGAATTGAAATTGTGAAACATTTTGAATGCAAGGATTCTCTCACTTCATTTTTCATGAATAAAGAACTAATAATGCTTATGTAAGAGGGTAAATAGATTCAGCTCAGCCAAATGGTTGAAAAAGTTTCTAATTGTAAACAAAAGATAGGCTTTTTAAATGTAAGTAAGTTATAGTTGCATGACAGGTTAATTCATATTGTCTCCCACGATAATAGAACCAGCATTTTTGTTGCGTTTTTTCAAATGGAAATCCGCAACCTTCTATACTCACTTTGGTAGAATAAACGTATACTATACATAATGCAGACGATGTACGTGTTTCAAAATGGAAACGAATTGTCAGCAAGGATGTAAAATAAACCTTTTAAGGTTGGATGGTTGACTGGACGCAGTCTGTGTCCTGTCCTTAATGGCTTACGCCAACGCACCCCGTATCACATCAAGAAATAAAATCTTAATCGAAATATTCTTTATTACAGATAACATAAGGTATTATATCGATACGAGAAACCTGCATGCATAACCCATTTAGTTATAATTAATCCATTTAATTATAATTAAAAAAAAAGCTTAGTTGAAAATACATGTATATCAAAGAGAAAGCAACTAAATGTTAATTTTATAGTTATTTTCGTATTTACAGTGTTTATTTATTTAGGTAGTAGCTTAATGTTAATTCTACTGCGGATGTGGCTAAATTATTTATTTATTTGAGGTAACGATGGTGGCTGTTGCTCTGCTGTTTAGTTTTAATCTCACATGTTTGTGTTTGATTTATCGTGGATCGTAATATTATTATTTTAATTATAAATGTTATGGAATATAGGTGGCTTGGTAATATAAGCTTCTAGCTTAAAAAACCACAATGGAAAGTTAATGATTTGTGTAAGTGAATAAGTACTAGACTGAAATAAATGTAATGCTTAATCATACCTATTCTAAAATAGGATGCTAAATGAATTCCCCTAATATATAAGTTTTACACATACAACAACGTAACAGCACTCTTATTCATTTTTATAAATAGTTTTCTTCGATATCACCAGCTGTAAGTATTATTGTAAAACGCGTAAATAGCATAATCTTCCTGTAAGAGCCGTGTAAGCGCTGGAGTGATTCGCGTCATGGTCGTACTATAACGTGGCATTGTGAGCGAGCTTATTGTACGATCGGGATTGGTTTCCCAGCGAAGAAAGCGCTTGGGAATCGATTTAAAATTTTCCTTGAAAGACGCTCACTACAATAGCACCTAATACTCAGATCCTGCGGTGGCGTAACACAGGTTTTTTAATTAAATACACGTGCCGAGGAGGCATTATGTAAACGTAACCGCAGCTGATATAGACTTTTCTGAGAGAGAACGCATTTCATAAACAAACATATGAAATATTTTTTTATCTTAAATTATACCGTTAATATTATTTCAATGACAAAATCCAACTGAAAGAAAATGTAAATTAACTATTTACGTAATCAGGATTACCTGAATTTTGGTCTTTTAAGATTATGATATATTTTCCCACACTTTTTGTACAATATATTTATATATTACTATCAATATACTAACCTATATAAAATATGATAATTACAAATCAAAGGAAAACTTTTATGATCGACAACTGGTTTGTTGTGTACTTATCAATTTATTTTCTATCTAATGCAATAAAAGAAATTATCCAGACGAAACTCTCTACTTAGAACTGCATAAACGAAACAGAATTTCAAGGTAACCTCAAAAGTATGATACTAGGTTGTCTTACGTTCAGTTATTACCGAGTTTAAATATAGTACTTTAGAAAACAATCCTAGGTGATATAACTCACTAGAGAGTTAACAGAAACAATTTACGATTCAAACTCGAAGTAAACATATTGCTCTACACAAGAACGCTAACTTTAGTTTAAAGACAAGAAACAGTGATCGCAAACTAATCTGGAACTTATGCTGTTGCATTTAGGGTCTATTATATAAGTGAGCTGTTGCAATGACGTACTATACTCTGTAGAACCGACATAATACCGCCTCATATCCACACTTTCATATTCATTGACCGTAAAAATATTTTCTATTTTGCGAGATTGAATTTTCGCTAACATTGTTTGTAGCCAGGTAGAATTTTATGCGAACTCGCCTTCGTTTATCTTTTTTCTTTGACAGTAACTGACAAACTATCATGATATTAAGATAAAAACATTTGAACACAAGAATATTATCTTAAAAAACATTTTTTTATTGTTTTACCACAATTACGTAACATTATATTTATTCTTTTTTAATATCTTTCATTTTTTGCAATGATGTAACAACCTTTACTAAGAAAGCGTTAAAACCACAACTGGAATAAAAACCACGTCTTCAAAGCGGACCAGAACTCTTCTTCTTTTCTTCATCCAAAATCCGCAACTCGACGACTTCAAGAGCCTATTTTGCTTCTGGAGGATGTTTGATTGATTATTCCAGCCATCCCAGCTTCCCGAAGATTGCCCAGCAGGTCGAGCTGTTTCGCCGGGCAGCGTGCCACTCCTCCATATTCCATTATGTTATGACATGGACGGCTGTTTCTTTCACTTCCATTCATACATCCATCATAGAGGGCTGCCGGTGATACCTAAATGAAAAAGATGCATGTTAAAGTTGCCATGACCAGTAATGGCGCCTGTTACTAGGCGCAGTTCTGATCTTTTTAGCTGGAGGCACGAGCGTCTAACCGCGGCAATAAGAGTTTAGCTTTTCTGCACATCTCCAGAGAGTTCCACTATTGCTGATGCAGTTTTAATGTGTGTTCACGAATTCTGTTGCTGAACAAGCTGATCGGAATGGGGATACTGGCGTCTGAGTCGATTGGCACCGTGTCGGATGCTCTTCGTGTAAACTGGTCAGCTGCGCATTACCCCGTCACCCACCATGTTATTTGATCCTTTGATTGATCCTTTATTTGATTGATTGGATAGTTACCTCATTATATGCTCCTGCTGCATTTAGGTTTTGGTGATATTCATAGAGCAGGCTTGACGTGACTCGATTGTTGCACAGAGCTTATAGAACCGACTTGTTGTCGGAGAGAATTCGGATATTATAACCCTCCCGTGCTGATATCGCCTTTGCTGCTACAGTGTTATACTGTTATACAGGCTCGCGATGTTTATGTTTAGGTAATCTGAGAATACTCACGCGCCGGTTCCTAATTTGTTTTTGGATCCGTCGATGAATATCATCACCATTTCAGTCTAGGCAGGGTTGACTGTTAGTTCGTACTTTTGGCACCATGTTTCAACTATTTTCAGCGCTGCCTGAATGGTGTCACAGATTATACCGGCCTGAAATTCTATAGTTAATATAGTGATGTCATCCGCATAACCTATGGTGTAGAAATGACTGTTTTTGAGTAAGGTGATAAGGTCGTTCACAACCATGTTCCAAAGCAGTGGCGAGAGTACTCCTCCTTGTGAGCATCCACGCGCCACGAGCACTTCAGGGCTGTCTCCTGCAACCCTTACTACTATATTTAGTTTTCTCTTCCCGCTGCCTTAAAGAAAGAGAAACTGTTTACGGCCCATCTGCCTTTTCAGGTGTTATCACCTCATTAGCTAGGCGCTAGCATTCGTCTGTAGGGATGGCTGGTTCGTCGATCCATGTCATCTGTTGAATCAGTAAACAGTTCGGAAAACGGGTTTGTAGAATAATGACATTGGACTCCTCCTGGCTTTGGGCCATCGGCTTTCTTGAGGTAGCCTAAGATTTCTAGGCCTTGTTTAGCTAATATTTTGCCTAACCTATTTGCCTGTTTTGTCGTATTTATCTCTGTGCTGAAGTTCGTCCATGATGCGCATCTCCAGTATCTCATTCGTTTTTGTACTTAGCTGTAGCTGCTTTAAACTCATCCCAGTGGTATTCATTGCATGTGTTCATGGCTCTGTTAAACCTGCTCCTCACCTCAACTCTCAGTCTCTCCAATTCGAGTCCCCACCAGTGGTGATTCTCCGAAACTCTGGAGGGTGGGAGTTTGGGGGCAGGCTTGTATACAGCTATCTATCATAATGTATTTTAGATTTTTTATCTGCTGTTCAAGTTGCGAGGTGTTCTCTATACTTACACTTTTATTTTCTTTGCTCAGCGACTCAAGTAGCTGGGTGGAGCGGTGTCGGTCTGTTTTGCTTGGGTACATTCTAGAGGTAGGAGTAACAGTGACTATCGCAAAGTCAAAGGCGTATCCACCTGTAGTCCGAGCAGGACGCCTCGTCGGAGACGTGCCAGAGAGCAAACTTAGTCTCCAATATCTATTTCTTTTTTACCGTGATATCGTAAATCAATAAACGCCGGTTGCACGAAATTGCATGACTTATTTTCACGTTCCGCGAACGCCGGTTGCACTCACGAAAAAGCATGACTCATTGTCACGTTCCGCCTGAGCTGAGCGTGCAAGTGATAGAGAGGCACGATCGGGCTAAGCGTTCGATTTGTGATGCATCTATCTCTCTTCCCGTTCATCGGCCGAGGCTTCCGATTAGAAGAGAGACAGTGGCAGCACACAACCTACACGTGAACTGTTGTCAAATGTTTATAAAGTGAAGTCAAAAGTTAATGTGGTCTCAATTGTTTATTACCACAACAATTGCGGCAAAAAAGTAATTAATTCTTACATTTTAAGTATTTGATTAACAATAAAATATTTAGTTCTTACACTTCCGCGCACATTACACATCAGAATAAAACACAGGATGATCATCCTGTGATCACGGCTCCTGTAAAGGAGTCGAAACGTCAGGATTAAATATAAAATAAAATAAAACATGCGCAAAAATCCGTAAAAAAGTGTTTTATTCTGATAACAATAAAATGTCATATATTTGTTCTTACATCCTTAAAAAAAAGTAGCATCGGTCGGCGACTGCAGTAATAATAGGTTATTACAATTATGTTACAATTTTGACTAAAAAATATAATGTCTCATATAAACGATCGTATAAAAAGTCAACTGCTTTAACTTAGTATTTATTATTTCGTTCAATTAACTCGTTCTTTGTATTATACAAGATAAGTATAATTCAGAGATAAAAATTCAATTCATAAAACAATGCAATTTTCCATCAATGTTTTCTTATGACGTTATAACGTAAAATTATCGTCCGTAAACCGACTTTATAGACAACCAATTTTTATTTTATTTATTTCAAAAGTAAGTAATACGCCGTCACATTTTCTAGCATACTGGTAACCTCAGATGTATATGAAATGTGATAATTATATTAATATAAACATCCTGTGTTATTTTTCTTCGAACTTGTATGGTTATATGTATGACTGGGCTTAAGCCAGTGTAAGTCATTTATCAGGACATTTTCTGTCGATAGATTGTCTTCTAAATCGCAAAAAGTTTTCACTTTTTGCGTTTCAATACTTGTTTAGACAAGACACTGTCTACAACCGACTAACAATAACTAGGTCTGCAATGCTGCTGCTGTTTGCAAATACTGAGCGAAGCACTACCTTACCTAACCTCACCTAAATTTCATCAATGTAGTGTCAGCGGTTTGGCTGTGATCAGCTTTTGAATTTTTCTTTCGGTGATTATTCCTCGATGGTATGTCTGATTTCAAAACATTTTTTTGCACATTAGTCACGACCACGATGTGAGTTTTGGCGCCAAATTTCATCAATGTAGTCTCAGCGGTTTGGGCTGTGATCAGCTTTTGAATTTTTCTTTCGGTGATTATTCCTCGATGGTATGTCCGATTTCAAAAATTTTTTTGCACATTAGTCACGACCACCATGTGAGTTTTGGCGCCCAATTTCATCAATGTAGTATCAGCGGTTTGGCTGTGATCAGCTTTTGAATTTTTCTTTCGGTGATTATTCCTCCTTGTTAAAGTCTATATTTTTTTTACATAGCCTATGTCCGTCAGGTAATAATCATGTATGTTCATGCCAAAATTCGTTCGAATCGGTTGAACCGTTAGGTAGCAGGAGGGAGACAAGCGAAATTTGTGAGTTGCCTAAAAGAGAGCTTCGCTCAATGAAGTGTAAGCGGTGCGAAAATTAATAAATGTTGTTTTTTAATTACTATAGAATAATACACAACACTTATTAGTTTTCGCGTGGTAAATCTTAATAAAAGTCAAAAGTGTATATTCTACATTTTAGAATGCGACTGTATCCTGAATTTGAAAGCGTACTATGTACCTACTATAAAGTTGAAATACTACATTTTGCGTCGGTGTATCCTACGAAAGTTTATTTGTTTGTTCGCCTACTTTTGGATGGTTGACTGCGTAGAATATCAAAGGAGAAAGGAAACAAAATAGCAGAAAAGTGTCAGTCACGGGTGGGACAACAGCAGAAACTACATTAGATGACACGACACAAAGATGTGAATACCCACAAATTTTCGGCGCTAAGATAAAAAGATGGAGATAGTTTCTAGCTTTAATAAACAGAGACAAACCGGATTTACCCAGTTTTAACATTCCAAGTTAGTTGCTATGATAATTGGGCTCCGTTCGTTTTAAATCTGATTATTTAATCGTCAGAGAATAATAAACTTTAGAAAATATGTAGGCAGTTCCTAATGTATGTTAAAGAAAACATCAATTGGAAATGTTCTTTCCTTGTATTAAATTATAAATTCTCATGCGACGCAAGAATGTTCAAATTATTCGAGGCTTATGCATATTTTATAGGAACAGGAGGGAGCGCGTATGACATGTTTGCTATATCACAGAAGTACGTTTTGCTTACGTTGGTATATATTAAATCATTTATGACTCGTCTTAGTTCAAATGTAATTTATTACTGCTTGAATTTAAATGTATATATCATCATTAAAAATCCCCTTATTGGACACTGAGGTACCTTTTTCATAGTAAGAATAAAATTTCTAAAATCCAACGTTTGCCTGTTCATACGTTGCAAACAACCGCCCGCCCATTTGAATGGTTACTGGCAAATGTCAGTAACTAACTAACAATTTTTAGTTTTATCAAAAAATATTTTACTGTGAAAAACGCGTTTATTTTCATAAAACTTTTATTTAAATGATCGTGATGTTAGAATATTTGCCGCCGTGTTCACAGGGTTCAATGTTCACAGGATCAGCGTGTTCAGGATTGGTGGTCACAGAATGTTCTATTTCAACAAATGGAAGTGAAGAATATAAAGAAGCCATCACATGTATGTGCGTTTTGATTGATACACACCATTTATACGCCCTGGGTAAAAATATTTCAACAGAAGTACTTACTTTCGGTTTCTCCTCCGTCTCATGCGCCATTTTTGACATAACTCATTCCCGTTTCGTGCTCGGTACAGATGTGCACACTCACGCATAGTTACGCAATAAAATAAAAATTAGAACATTAATAATAATAACACACATCAACAAAAATTTTTCCCAGACGTGAGTATACTTTTCCTAAGGATTTTGGTGTGCTGAACCCAAATCCGGTAGCAGAATTGCTCTATCACGTCAGTTTTTTGAGATATTCTAACCTAAAAGTGCAAAAAACGCCGTTTTCGCCCATTTTTGAGGTTATGTGATCCTTCAGTTTTTAGTATACGTAAAAAACTACAGGGGTCATCTGAAAGTACAAGTCTTGAACTTTCAAATGGCGTTAAGTTTGTTTACAAATTCTTTTTTTTTGCTGAGATATCGTATTTTGAAGTTCATTTTTCTCAATTTTGCTTCATGCTACCTATACTGTCATCAGTTTAGTTTAGATCAGTTTCAGATCTCATAAACCTGACGCGATAGAGCAATTCTGCGACCGGATTTGGATTCAGCACACCAAAATCCTTCGGGAAAATATACTCAGGTGTCTGGGTAAGAAACGTTGTCAAATTTTGTTGACTTGTGGAATAAAATAAATAAAAACGTTAAAACTTAACTCAAAAAACAGTTTTTGCAACCAAATTTACAAACCGTAGTAGTAATTTGCGATCATTAAGAGGCTCAAGTACAAGATAGCTGGAACCCGTTAACAAAGCCGATCCAAATAACGTCTAAACGTCTAATTTTCAAGAAAATGTCGCAAACGCAGCAGGCCAGACATTTTTTTCGTTCTCTGTGAAACTATATCAGACTCGCCGAAATACGGCGAAAATATTCACGATAATTTGTCAAAGTTATGGATGCGACTGTTGAAGAAAGGAATGAATAAAAAATATTAAAAATATTTTATGAGGTTATTTATTCCCTGATAATTGCATAAGGTCAAGCGTCCAAGTTAAATGTAGACGTATCTGCCGTCATGCCAGACATGGTGCCGCTTCCCAACAACAACGAGACCTAGGAATTACGACCAACGATAGAGACATCGATATTTTTCTTTAAAAGCTACGATAAGGTCCAGGCAATGGAACATCTGAGTAACAGCTAGAGAATATAATGTGACTCTCATAGTATAGTAACAAGGGATTGTCTGAAATGTGTTAAGCCCAGCTTAGACTAGTCTATTGTGAAAAGATTCTTCAAATCATAAAGTCATTAGCAAACCCTAGACAGGTCTTTGACTAATAATCATAAAAGTGGGTAAATCTACCCGCTTGTACAGAAGTACAATGGCGCAAAGTCAACTTTAGCAAGGGCATGTCACTTGTCGTACTTCTGTACAAGCGAGTAGATTTACCCACTTTTATGACAATTGGTTAAAAAAAACAAATATTAATCTATAAGTAAAATATCATTTCAAAAGAGTTTAATCCAGTGCAGTATTCCTCAGGATAAATTGTCACGCACTGAAAAACAGCACATGTTTGGGGCCATAAATATGCTTAAACAATTAGGAACCATTACAGATACTAAATTAATACGGAATCCCGAATATTTCTCACACAAAATTATTAGTGCTTAAGCGTTTTATATTAAATCTGAAACCTTCAAATAAATTAGTTGAAGTATAAAATTTGATAAAATTAGAACATATACAGCTACCATCAATTTAAAAGGTGCTTATTTCACATCCAGTACATCCTTCGCAGGAAGTTAATATTTTTTAATTTCTTTCAAATAGCGCCTGCTAATTTTTTTTATTAATTTTGTGCTTTCTTTTCGGTTTATAGATGGCACCTCACATTTTTACTAAAGCGAGAAAGAAGTAATGACTTATTAAAGATGTCGTGGTTAATTGGCTGTTTTCTGAGATCTTAAATTTTTCGCTAATGAGCTAACCAATTGTGTATAATAACTACAAAATGATAATACATCAGTTCTCTTAATCGTATGTGATGTATTCGATACACACACCTTAATAACTTTACATGGGCAATCCGGCGGTGTTGTGCGCGACCTATGTATATTCGCGTCCTATGTAAATACAAAAGAAAACCGCGCAGCAGCTACAATTGTCAATCCGGATACCGAATGGAAATAACGCAAAATGTTCTAGGTTTTTCTTGTGGCAACAAGATCCAGATGCTGAATATGTAGACGCATTTACTTAAAGTGGGCAGTCGTATTACTTTTACGCATTTCCTCCTTTTCGTATAATACTCAAATGTCTCCGTAAAAGCCCTGATGAATAAGCAAACAGTATGTTGTATTATCTATACTGACCTTGGCAAATGTGGTTTCTGCTGCTGCAAAGATCAATAGTTTGTCTGAATCCAAATAAATTTCTGTACGAGATGTTTCAGAAATCACCATCTCTTTCAAAAGAGCCTTAATGCTGTGATTCGCAAACCTTTACAGCAGTCTTTCAGGCGTCGTTCAGACACGCTGAGTAATATTAAGCAGTACAATATGTTCTCAAATTTTGGAGGTTGTTTTGTATCTATAACATAATACATACATTTTAGAATCTTCTGTAAACTCTGTGTGCGAAATCTTAAAGGTGCGTAGAAATTGCAACCCACCTAGCTGAAGAACAGTAAAACGTGGAGCCTTCTGTGACGTATTAATAAAGTGCAAGCGACACAGGCCCGTACGCACGGCCTACAGCGGTAGTGGGGCTAGGCATGAGTCGTACTTGCAAATTTCAATACCAGGGCTACCTGGTACGTAAGGTACTAAATACCAGCGCCAAAAACCAGGTCTCAAAATACTTGCAAGTATTTTTGTCACTTCACGAGAATATAGACTATAACGACGTTGAAATATGAAACATAATCGTACGTGCGGAATAATAAGTTTAATAAACTATAAATTAAATTTTTATATATTTTATTATGAGTTGTTTGATTTGTAGGCCATAATTTGCGACAGCTAAAACAATTTTATTCAGGCTATTTTTATAAATTAATTGATGTACCTATATTATCGGCAGTACAATGGGTGGTAAGGTAAGTTAACTCGATCAGTTAAATAATTATTGAAATAAAGAAACAAATAAAAAAAGCTCCACGTAGATGCCGGGAATCGAACTCAGAACTTTTATTACTTTAGGCGATCGCTCTACCCGTAATAAAGAAAAATAAAAAATGTGTTTCATTGGTAGCCTTTCTTTCCTACTTGTAGTATAACATTTTTTTTAATTGACATTATAGCACACGCAGTGCACTGTACCTAATTGTTTTTTATTTTGTATATTTTTTTCTATATGCACTGTACCAATGTATTTTTATTGAAATTTATTTCTATATTTAGTTAGTAATTAATTAAGTCAAAGTCAACTCAACATAACCAAATCAAAATATAACAAAAAAGATAGATAGCAACGCGCGGACGAGCCAGAATATTATTATTTGAAAATATTTATACAAATTTAATAATTTACATTGAACGCGCAATAATGAACTTTATTCAAGTAGCAGTAGAATGGCTCAGATACGCGAGCAACATCAGCATATTGTTGTTGTAAAGTAACATTTCGCGCGCATTAGGAGTTTAAAAGGGTCATATAATGCACTAATATGGGTTCATTATCGAGAATGATTTAAGGACTAGATTCAGTTAACGAACGAACAAAATAACAAGAGGGATAACGTTACCTATCTTGCTCACGCGGTGGCTTGCCGATTACACACGACGCTGCCCCGAGCAAGCCCGCCGACTCGAACGAGCTAGACTCGCGGGCTAGAGTAAAATACTTTCAAAGTATTTTGTTGGAAATTAATCCTTATTTGTATCCAAAATAATGATTACAATGTATTTGGCAAAAAAAAATACTTGCAAGGTTTTCTAAGTCTATCTTTGCTTTTGCGATAATGTTCCTTAAAATCATGTGAGTAAATCTCAATTTTCTAGTTATTGTATTTTTATACCCAGTACGTCAGTCCAACCAAGACTCGGTTCGCGTACGTCCGAGTAAAAATACCTTGAAGGTATTGCAAGTATTTAGGGTCTGAAACCTGGTTTACGCACTTTGAAGCAGAAACCTGGTTTTAAAACCTGGTCGCGTAAATACGCACCATCCCTAAGTGGGGCATTGCTCGCTCGACCGTCGGCCGGTGCGGACGTGCGTGTACTGCTTGGTGAAACTACTGACTGCTTTCATTTGATGGATACCCTGACAGTAATCGAGGACACCACACGTGGCGACGAGCCTTCAAGTAAGTGGTGTATAGAAAAATTAGCTCGTGAAAATCAAATTAAAGGAGGGAGATAACGAACCCATCTGCAAAAAAGGCTGTCTCATAGTATTGAGACAAAAAAATGTTAAATAGTTTATCCACTTGATTCTAAGAAGAGTTGAAAAATCATTGACTATAGCAATGTAAATATCAACTTGAATAACGGCAGTGTTAATTGCAATTCTAAAGAACTTGTGTAATTATTGATAGCTATTTTATTTTAAGAAAAGAAAATATATGAAGTCATCCTATTTTGCTATAAAGAAAATCTTTATAACCTTGTAATAAGCACTCGATTGAATAATGTATGTGTTGAGATTATTATTACCTTCACGGTTATTTCTGCCATATTATTCTAGTAATGAATGTCTTGTTCTTGCTTTATAATTCTGGCTTGTGCTACCTACCCACACCAAACCTAATCTTACTTACGATTTAAATCGATCGAGATTTTAATTTAGTTAATAGTAACCCTGTACGGGTTAAATATTACATTGCATTACACGGGTTAAATAAAACATACTATGATACAAAAAAAAATAGATTTTTAAGTAGTTTCTTATATTCCTGAAACAACGATTTGAATTTCAATGGTTATTACGTCAAAACTTATATAAAGGTTATACAGACAAGTGGATACACTACAATACATTAATTTGAAAGACATGTACCAAGGGGTACAAGAATATATTGCCAAGGTGCAACAATAGTGCCAAGGTGCACAAAGGTGTGATTTTGCCAAGGTGCAACAATGGTAACAAGGTGCACAAAGGTGTGATTTTGCCAAAGTGCAACAATGGTAACAAGGTACACAAAGGTGTGACTTTGCTAAGGGGCATCGAATTAGAATTAAATCGTTGTAAAGACATTCAAACATTATTACCTACGATAACTATCTCGTCTTTTATAGTGATATTAAAAGACATTAGTATTTTACACTTATGACTGAAGTAAACAAATAATATTTTCGGAATTATACGTAATGTTATTTCTGAATTTGATATTCATTGGATAATAGGTTAGGTTAGTAATATTATATATGTTGAAGCATTCGATTATTTCAATTAGATTAAATTAAACTCTAGAGGTTAAGCTTAAAAAAATGTTTGTCAGTAAGGATTTGTTTACAAGGTACGATTTTGTCAAATGGAAAACGTCAGGTTAGTACCTGAGTGAAATCCAAGATGGCGTGACCTTAAAGAGGCGTTGCAAGTTGGCAACACTAAACGTTTCTGAGATGACTTGAGAAGCAGACTGTCAGCGTGCTATAAGTGTAAACGTTTAGTTAGCATGCAATAAGCGTGAAACGGTTAGTTTATAGTGACCGTTAGCACGCTATAAGGGTATAACTTTTACTTCATAGCTTATACCGAGCGAGAAAGTTACTTTTCGTTGGACCGCCACGCAGGGAGGTTGTCACGCCGTCTCGGGGATCACCACGTTTTTCATCCATTGAAATCTCGTGCATCATTTGCGATTTTAGACTGCAAGTGGTTTTAAATAATAAAGAAGTCTATCCTACATCCATACACGTTATTATTTTAAAGATCGCTGCATCGATTTTGGATAATAAAGAGCATTCTGATGACCGGCGTGAGGCCTCGCCGTCATATATGTAAAAAAATATCGTATACAAGTTAAAAGTTATCGAATTACAGTCAATCTAGATGATTTAATGTTATCGGCAAAGTATGTAATTTGGAAATGGTATAAAATGAATATTCGCTGGTTATTTATTTCTGAATACACTCTTAACCGTACGGGGTAAGGGACTGCACATGCGTAAGGTGACTCCGGAAATAGATCGGAGTTATCTTATCTTCTTCCTAAAAAAGATATAGATCCAGTGATTATCCATATCCATAAATATATCCGGACTAGTAGTTTAATTCTTTGAAACCATATCAAATCATATATCCAACTAAGGTGTTATTATATATATTTATCAATATCCGCATCTGTTTATTAAATCCGGACTAATAAGATTTCGCAAAATAAGAGCACATGAAGCGCATCAAATTTGCTACCGTTTAATAGAAACAAAACTTTATGCAGCGCTTGTTTCGCTTATAATGACGATTGCCACCTCAGTCAGAGCGAACGCAGCATCAGCAGTATCGCGTTTTAAGAATTTTACCGTTCATCGGAAAACACAGAAAACACAAAGCGTTTTCGGCGCTCTAAGTCTTTCGATCGACGCTTTCGCTTTCGATATCTGTTATGTAGTTAGCCATACGGTATTTGACCAAATGATTTGGAATTGACCCATGTGATTGGATTGGATATACTGGATATGCTAAGAATTTTGAACGAAATGATTAGATATATATCCGGAGTGGCATATAGCTCCAGGATATAACTGAGTTACACAAGTCAATAAAAGAAAATAAATCAACAAAAATACCAATACATTTTATTTATTAGCATCAGACATTATTATTAATAAAATAATTTCCAGTAGGAAAACACATATAAAATAAAGGCAACTTTTACCAAATATTGTTTTTATGTGACTTCAAAAATATGTTAATGTAATGAAAAAATTACATACAAGGTGTATTTATACACTATACAAATTTTGGAATTTATAAGAAGTAGGTACAAGAAGGAAAAAGAGTTATTGGTGTTAGATGACATCTATTATAGTAAAATAGGTCTCTTGTTGTGAAACACAAAACCAAACAATAAATAAAAGAATACCAGTATGCATAGAAGTCAAGTTACAAGTACAGACTGCTGATAACATGTTAAAAAGAAACTTGGGCGTGTTACCGTTAAATTTGTTATAATGCATAGGTATAAATGTTACACACCATATTCAATGGCGCCAAGGGCGCAAAATAAAGGCGTACATACATTGTTCTGGGTCGCCTAAAATGTTCAGCCTGCCATTGTAGAACCATTGCAATGCGATGACAATTCGATGTCACTGGGGTTACGCTGGGACAAATGGATGACGACCCTGGGAATATATCTTTTGACAACGGGGTTAGATACAACAGTCAAGAAAAGAGCTACTCTTCACTTTATGGGATGATAATGAGTAACAGCTACTTTTGATGTTTATAAAATAGTAAGCAATAAGCTTGACGAGTTTCTGTTATCGAAACAAAGTAAGGCACCATACCTACCATTTTGTTAGTGAAATACAACACCTACATCTCACTGATGATGAAACTATGCTTAGCTTCGATGTTCAATCTCTATTCACAAGCTTACCTGTACAAGATTGCATTGATGTCACTATGGAATTAATGACAGACAATAAAATAGCCTTCCTAAATGTTCAAATCAGCAGCAATCTAAATCAAACCCTTAGTCATACAGTGTATAGAAAGGCAACTCATACAGATAGATATTTAAATGGTGACTCTCACCACCATCCTATACAGTTGGCTACCGTTGGGAAATCTTTGTTTCAGAGAACTCACGGCATCTGTGCCTAACAATATCTGACTGCTGAGCTTCAGCATGACAAGCGAGTACTACAAGATAAAAAGTTGTGAGTACCAAAACTACGACACAGAAGCCGCACCAACCAGCCACAGTAGAACGTCAACCTGCTGTCCTTCCCTATATGAAGGGGATCACTGACAAGATTGGGAACATTCTGAAGCGGGTTTCCATTAATACTTACTTTAAACTAGCCAGGAAGATTAGCCAATTCTTACGACCGGTCAAATGCAATATACCCCTCCAGGCAGCAGGTGTCTACAAAATCGATTGTGACTGTGTTCTCCCATACTTCGGACAACCAAAGAGAAGTATAAGGACGCGCATTATAGAACACGTAGCTGACATAAAATATAGGCACGATATTAGGTCTGCAGTGTGTGAGTGTGAGCATGCTTTTGAGGGGCCAAACTACTACATTCGTATCGATAAACCTTAAATTCTCGCTAGAGAACAAAGACTTGTTCCTAGGACACTACGCGAGGCTTTTGAAATCAGGAAACATCCAAATTTCAATAGAGACGATGGTTGGAGCGTTCCACCTGCTTGGGATCCAATAATTAATAAATTAATACCTACAAAAACACACATTGCAAGACCTGATGATGTAGTTAGCTCTCTTTGCAAATAATAACAGTAAGATGGAGGTCGGTCCCCCTGCCCGAGTTTCTTCCGCCAGTTCTTCTCGGAAGGGCCTCCCAATTTCCGAACTGGTAGTAGACTCAGTAGTGTAAAATGTAATCGTAGTGAGAATTTAATAACTAAATAAAAATATAGAAGTGACGGTTTTGATGAACTACGCTCACATTTGATTGTGAATGTGCGGTCGAACTTACCTTCTCCTTCACTGTCAATTATCTTTGCAAGTAGAAGTTTATCCTGACTCATTAAAAAACAACAGTGATTACCATTACATGAGAATAACCAAAACAGTGACCTAAATAATTACAGTCAGTCAACTTTATTAGCTTTTCTCAAATACATTCAAAAGATAATAAGTAATTGCACATTAAAAATATGCTATTCGAATATGTTTATAAAAAATTTATAAACTGGTTGTATCCCAAATACAGCTCACAAATGGTTTATCTCTTATTTAAAAGATAGACAGCAATATGTTCTAATCGAATATTATAATCATATGAGTAGAAAAGTTTATAGAGTTCGATTTGATATTAAAAATTATAATGCCTCAACATCACAAGGAAGTGCCTAAGACTCTCTTTTAGGTTACATAATAGACCTGCCGAAGGTTATGAATGAACCGTGTATTTTGTTCGTTGATGACGTAACAATATATTGAATAAAACCCTTAATTGGTTAATTGACCATAACTTAGAGAGAAACTTAAATAAAACAAAATTGTCATCTCCTGCATATGCACTGCATGATGCTATAAATATATAATTATATATATTGTTCTATTAATTTGTGACTCCCTAATTAGGAGATAGCCGAATAAAACGAATTTTTTATCATTCACAATAATTTATCTTAATAGGGTAGTTGGCATTCAAATACTACAAAAGGGTTTCTAGGGTTACACACTGAGTAAGCTCACTTTAGTAATACCTAGACCAATTTTTCCGTGTAAATCCTTTGTTAGCTTTTTAAGTTATATAGCTTGTAATTAAACAATATTGTAAGCTGATGATTCGTCGAAAACTAAATAAATTAATATAAAAAAACTGATACACCTAAAAAAAGGTAAAAGGAGAGTGGCGTAATCAAAGAAAATAGAGGACACGTAAGATTAGAGTATTTGGCTGCAAGTAATAAAACATAATTTAAAAAAAAATACTTCTTAGTTAAATAACAATTCAAGATATACTATTTCAGAATATTAATTACATAAATGTATTTTAATTATTTTTCATTGTCTCAAATTATTCGAATCAATTGAAAAGGAAGAGGTGTGACGTATTAATAAAGTGCAAGCGACACAGGCCCGTACGCACGGCCTACAGCGGTAGTGGGGCATTGCTCGCTCGACCGTCGGCCGGTGCGGACGTGCGTGTACTGCTTGGTGAAACTACTGACTGCTTTCATTTGATGGATACCCTGACAGTAATCGAGGACACCACACCTTCAGTTAGTTTTTAAATCAAATCTTAACACGTTAACAGTCCCCATACAAAAGTTTCGGATGCGCCATAATGTCCACATACGTTTTGTTATTTTTCGTTCATTATTTGGAGTAGGTTTCATCAATGATGAATAAAAAATACCTAAATATAAACCAGAACCCGGGTATGCCCATGCACTCCCGGAAGTACACGGACTTGTGAAGGAAAAACACCGTGTACCCTTAGCATGTACCACGGACTCATGAGTGTATATGTAAATATTAGTTGAATATTTATTGACTATAAGCAACGAATTAGGCTTCATAAATGTTGGCTACAGACAAAAAAAATATCATTATACCCTCAGCTACAATAATACATCCGTAATAACATAAAATCATTGAGACTGATTTTGCAACACTTCAAAAAATAGTCATGTTCTTATTTTTTTTTTATTTTTGATAGTCTTGGCCACAAGTTCAGAAAAGATCTCTAGCCAATTTGGTAAGTCCATGAAAATATGGCCTATAAAGTAGCATAGGCCTTGTGTACCACATAGGGTACACAAACTCGGCGGAACCGCTCCGCGTGCACCACATAGGGCACGCTGGACTGTTAACGTGTTAAAATTCTACCCTAATAACGAGCCTTTGTCAAAAAAAGACAAAAATCCTTACAATTTTACTCTCTATTTACTAGTGTTCGTGAAATAGAAATGCTGTCACTTGTTAAACAAGAAAACATTATTTTCCGTAAATCACGGTGTAAAGATTAATATCGCATATATTATTAAAACAGCTGCTGAATTAAAGCAGCTAAGTTCTATTAAAAAGACATATGAACATGAACAACCATGCTAACTGCTATACACAAGCTTCCACTACCCAATTTTTCAGTAGATTGGAAATTAATTTATAAACTATCGAAATCTAGTGTGGGCAATAGTACTTTTGGCGCAAATAGTACACATTAGCTATGTGTGAGCGATTTAAGGAGTTATAAATGAGTAAAGATATAAAAAAGACAAACCTGGTTATTTTAGGTTGCTTAATTTAAAAACTTTCCGCTCTTAACATCTTCATAGTATATTTTAACACATAGCTATGAGAAAAATGAAACAAAAAAATACAAACGAACTTACCTAAGTAAAGTTCGATCAATATTATACGAGTCGCTTCCTTCGAAGATATGATCAAACCTGAGCTGAACCCGATTACTTATCCTTGTTACCTGCGTAAAGTAATTGAATTTTTATAGCGTTTAGAAGGTAAATAGTTTCATATAATGTGATTAGCTTATATTACCTGAAAGGTGATATTAATATAATAGTAATAGTATGAAATAAATAAATACAAATACCCTGTTTACTCCCATCTGCAAACTTTACCTTTGTAGGTCTCATTGTTGCCATGTAGGAAAAATTTATAAGTTTAGAGTGCGAAATAAACATGTGGACAATAGTTTTGCTCTCACCTTGAAACATGATATGAAGAAGCGGTGCTTCTAAAAAAACTAAAATACTATTAACAATAACCTTTTAAAATTTATATTTAAAAATACTATTTTTCCAGGAAGTTACCTCTGAGAATTAATCCTTAGTAGTCTAATCTGCAGACGTATATGGTAACTGAAAGGTAATTCATAGTATAACGTATGTACATATATGTTGCATACAAGCTTTGTGTCGGTTAGAATCACGAAACTAATCTTAGCCTATATTGGAATGGTTCTCTAACCATTCCTGGAAGTGCTATGAGGTGAAAGTTATTGTAATAATTTAATTTTCAAATGGGTTGTTTGTACATTTTCCTTGTTGTTATTCTAAGAAATCCATTGACTATGCTTTAAAGATATCTCAGAGTCGAAACTCTCTTTCTCTTGCCGTGTTAACCCGTGTTAACCGGATGTCGCAGTATTTGCTAAATTGTCTTAGAAGATTTTCCTTTAAGTGCTATATTATACAATTTATATATTTTTTTTTTGTTCACGCAACTGCTATGTAGGTGTTATATGATCTGTTTTTATCAAAACTTCTTGTAATATTCTAAGTTAAGGTTTAAGATTGTTGTAATTGTTCTATGTAGGAGAAGATATAAACCAATTATAATCTTATGATTTTATTTTAGTTTTTGCTGTCCAAAGGAACATATAAAGTACTTACCGTATACTTTGTGAGTATTCCTCACAACAGACGTCTAAGCAACGTAACGCATATCTATACTAATATTATAAAGAAGTAAAGTTTGTGTGTTTGTATATTTGTTAAATTGTAAGGGGTAATCTCGGGATCTACTGAACCGATTTTAAAAATTCTTTCACCAATAGAAAGGCACATTATTGCTGAGTGTCAAGGGCTATATTGAATGCTTGAAAAAATTTAAAGACTTTTTGTCCACCCGTGCGAAGCCGGGACGGGCCGCTAGTTACTTATAAACGCTAACGACAACGTAACATACGATAACATACCAAAGTCCACCACTATGTTAAAATGTGATTCGTGCAAACTTTACAAAAAAATAGGTGCCTCTCTTCTATTTCCGAATATATTAACATTATTGTAAGGAATCGCTATTCGCGAACGCTCCGATTGTGAAATCAACTACCTAGTAAATATATTCCATCATATTCCCAATATAATTAATACCATAACGAATATGAATACTAATATTATTAAGAATAAATTGCTGGTGTTCATATTGTTATAGTAACTGGTTACTTGATATTGATATGCCACTTTAGTATATTATTAAAAAAAAATGTGATTTTACCCTTAGTAATAAATAAAATACGTTAAATTTATGTACCAACTAGCTGCCCCGGCTACGCGTTGCTGTGTTATAAATTAATATCAAATTTATCCTATCTTTTAAGTTAGGTCAAATAACAGATAGTTACAAAGATTGATCAAAATTGGTTAAGTAAATTATTATAATAGAAAAATACTAGAAAAAATCGACTCGGGTCACAAGTGAATCTCATCTCTCAATTGGGAGAGCATTGGACCGGATTTCCAAAGGTTGCGGGTTCGGTTCCCGCCTGAGATTCACTTGTGACCCGATTCGATTTTTTCTAGTATTTTCTATTATAATTATTTATCTTATAAGATCGCATTGAAAATGCATAAAATATATAAAAAATTATAAATTGGTTAAGTAGTTTAGGAGTCCATCGTGGACAAACAACGTGACACGTAATTTATATATATTAAGATTATTAATCTTAAAAATTTGAAACCACATCTATTTAGCTTCAACAAACTAATTCTCTGTGACTGTGTATCTGATACCCTTTGTCGGCGCTTGATTATACTATCATTTCTCATCGGATGTGTATGCAATAATAATTATTATGTCCACATTTGAAAATAATTAACGTGTCTGTATCTGACCTTTGGTTATTAGTTAAATTACCAAGGCTAATTATTATAATCAGTTGCTATACTTCAACGCCAAATATTCAGCGAGTAACCAGTTGCTAAGCTAAACAAAGTACAATATATGCATATGTATATGGATGTAACATTTTAACTTTTTGGATATAATATAAACCGTAATGATTTTGAACATTGCTGTTCAAATGATTGATTTTTTTTCACTTTTACCGTTTACCCTGTGGTCCGTTTTTTTTAGCATTAGAAATTATGTAAACAAAGAAGCAGTGGTGGCCAACCTTGTGCTGAAGTCCACTTAGACCGGTTGCAGGCTCGTCCATTGTTGAACAGATTAAATAACAAATAACAACAAAAACTTTTAACAAAAAACTTCAATAAAAACGATAGAAACTTAACAATAAACCAAAGAAAATAGTGAAAATAGTCAAAACAGATAAATGTACAGGTACTCGCAATCGCTTTCGTGATGCCAGTGGCATTGACATTTGCCGGTATTGTTGCAAATGGCGGCCATGTTAAGCGACCATTTAAAAAATCACCTAATATGGTACTTATTACAACATCGGCATGTAATTTTTAATTTTGTCGTGTCAAACTGACCAATTTTCACGATGTTACGTTTTGTTTGTTACATTAAATGTGTACAATAAAATACCCAAATTTTGTTCTTTCTAATGCTAAAAAACGGACTATAGCACAAAGTAAGCACTATAATGCTTGTGTTTTGGATACTGAGGTAACGGATAGACATATATGATACATAGATATTTTATAATAACAGAAATAAACCATGATTCACGTACAAATGCTCGTATCCATCACATAAATATCTGCCACTTCCCGGACTCGAACCCATGACCGTCGGTGCGAAAGGCAGGTTCACTACTGTTGCACCAAACAATTGTTACTAAAATTACTTTCGAAATAACAACAAATCTTGCATGTACAACTACTCATTTTATCTATTCAGTTCAGTTGTATCGTCGATGTGTATCTGATATCCTTTGTAGGTGCTTGATAATATCTTTTCATATATAGGATATATTAAGTATAGGATACAATAGTAATTATCATGTCTTCGTTAGCATTGGAAGTGATGACTCTGTCGATATCTAGTTATTAGTTAAATTGGCTTGGCTAATTATTATAATCAAATGTTTTAATTAAAAGTAAAATATTCTGAAGCTAACTCGTCGCTAAGCTTACTTAAATGAATATTAACAGGGCCACAAACGAAGCACATGTATATAACATTGCTGTTTCAGTCTAAATTATTATTATATACGGATAAATCAGTAGAGACACAACTGATGGTCAAGTGAAAATATATTAATATTGTTTAAAAATCTATAAAATGTTTTTATTCAATATAACCATTTACAGCTCATAATCAATAAATTTCAAATAGGACACGAATAAACAGATTGATTACTTTTTATATTAGAGGAGTAAGTCTTTAAAGTTTTGCTTGTACCAATGTCTGAATTATGGAGATGTGATGTATTGTTCGAACAAGTCCCTATTGTCCCGGTATTTGATTATTGGTAGCATTCAGCATGCACTAATGGTAGCCCACGCAATTATACACGTTGATCCGATTAATATCTGCTATTGTATAGCACTGAATTTCATGTACCATTACTGTATCGTAGTAAATAATTGATTCCTTAATGGTTCCAAGGATATTAATTAATATCAACGTTTTTAAAAAATACTTAAAGCTCAGGATGCGTCCTGTCTCATTTGTTGTTTTAATTTGGAAACACCTTAATTTCTTATTAAGTAATATTATCACTGATCAACTCTGTGAAGCGTCGGTTCTAATATACTTGTTGATATTGAAACTAACTTAGTATTCAGTGTGGTAAAAACAATGTTAATTTCGTGTAGTCTATTAATAGGTACTTTCGCCTTTAATTAATAAACTTTTAAATATATCGAGATCCTAATTATGGTTACAACCAATAAAGAATACATAACAATATTTTTTCTGAGATTACTACATAAAATACTTTCGTGATCAATCTAATATATAAAAATGACTTTACTATTAAAACTGTAGTCTTTCGAAGTGTTACGGAATATCGTGTCATACTTAATATTGTTATTACATGAACAAAGGAGTCTATAGACTGGGCTCAGTGCTAACCACCGAGCAATACGGCGCTGACATCATTAAGGGCACAATAGAGGGTCCGAAATGATCCGTAGCGTTGAATCAATCTACACTTGCCTCGTTCGATTTGATGGGACGCGACAAGCGTGGCGAGTGACCTTAATGATAGATTAACTTTGTATCGGAAACGTGTTATAACCATTACATTTCAGGTGCTTTTTTCATATAGCTTAGGAAAATATCTAAGTACTCGTATAACTTAGAACTAAAAGCTCAATTGTCTTAACAAACCGTAACAAAAAGACGTTAATTATATATGCCTTATAAATTTTTGTTACGAATAGAAGCGAAAAGGTGATTTGATAAAATCTAACATCAGTAGTAATGTAAAAATAATCGAAAATACTGGTGAACGTGTTCATTTTATGTTATTAAAGAGTACATTCATATCTTTATCCCTGTTTTCTGAGCGAGATACTTATCAGTTATTACGGGGAATAATCTCAAAATCAATACACAGATATCAGTATTCATCTCGTAAAATCCATTTCGCAATCCGTGAACTTTTTAAACATTCCCAAATAAGTAAGGAGTTCAAACGGAGCGAGGCGATAGACTCGCAAAGCGTGAAGCCGTAACCGTACAAGGACATTATTTTGTGCTGGATGAGATCGGAATAATTTCGAATATATGGTTTCCAAGACTTGTAAGAGGACTTAGTAGATAATGAAAATATCCTAATATAATCTGTCGTTTCGTTGTTGTGTGTTTGTTTCAATTGGTTTATTCTTATTAAGAAAAAATAAAGAACTAAACTCTAGTCAAAAGTGACCCATTATAATGGTGGGGTTTAAAACATTCACACATTCGATTGAACAAACGATCTTTATACAAATAAGTGGTTGCTATAACCACGATAAAATTAAAAATAATTGAACGTGATTGACATGTATTAAGGTTTTGTTAGTGTTTCAATTTGATGTTATTGAAGGGTCGCGCGTGGTTTATCTGTCGAGAGGCGTAGGGTGTCTGCGCAACTGACTGAATATTATCTTTAGTTGATAGAAATTAAGTATATTTCTATCGGGTGGTCTGGTTTGTGGATTGCCTGTCATTACCAAGCTCCGAACCTGTGATATTGGGTATAAAAATAATGCACATTGATCCATTATAAAATACTTTTCTTAAATTAATAGATCATAAATTTAATATATCTTCCAAAGTCATGATAGTATATTACAACCTTTAAAGAGGGACGACGCTATCTAGTTACCATACATTCCTGCTCCGGACTTGTAACAAATCAAACCGTAAAAACTTTGCCGTAGATTCCCGATAAAACGACTGACTCGAACAACTTTCCTTAGATGTACTTATTTGTACTTAATTTGTATGGGAGCAGAAGCTTGTTTCTCACATTGTTGCGATTCTATCGCAAACAAACATCTGTAGATTTTACAGTCTTCAGTAGATGAAGTATTTTTAAACAAAATAGGTCACATTTTATATTTGGTCTTTAGCAAGATTTATTTTTAAACATCATACGCATACGAAAATGATAGTAACCTGCTTGTACAATGTGTTTTATTAATACTTGAATGCCGCGACATATCAAATTCGAATTACGTAATGATTTGATTTGAAGATTTAATACCAGGAATAATTGATCTTGTGAATCAATTAAATGGATAAAATAAGTATGTCCACCAAAAGAACAGAATTAAGAGCATTAATGTCTATTGACTGACTAACCCGTAAGTCAGTCTTTTAACAGACTAGTGTGAGTAGTCCAAATGGGTGCTTCAATTATTTTTCATAGATAGGCGATCATAGATTGCGTGCTGTGTATTAAACCTTTAAACCAGGGTTTCTTAACGTGGGGTCCATGGACCCCTTAGGGGTCCGTAGCATGTGTGTCAGGGGTCCGCAGTAGGTCAGTCAGTCTAATAATATTTATTAGGGAATTATGTAGTAAACTCGACGAGACTTTGTCGGGTAGCTTCAATAATAAAAAAAAGCTAACAAGAAAAAAAGGAATCGGGGCCAAAAGATGTCGCCTTCCGCCCTGTATCGACGATGACATGAGATCCAAAGAAGTTTTGAAAGCTGAATTTCATGCAAAAGATCTTGGCGAGTTTTGGTGCTCTTTGAGTCAAGCTTATCCTCTTCTTATCAAGCGTGCTATGTCTGTTCTGATACCATTTGCTACGACGTATCTTTGCGAGGCAGGGTTTTCGGTTCTGGTATCAATAAAAACAAAAAGTCGCAACCGATTAAACGTCGCAGATGACATGCACCTTGCCTTGTTGAAGACTGTCCCACAATTTAACGTGCTCATTGAGGCCAAACAGCAGCAACCTTCTCATTAACATAATAGTAATTGCAATAAAAGTGCCAATAAAAGAATTTTTGATTAATATAAATAAGACTTTTTTTATTTCCAAAAATATTTATGGCTGGGGTCCGTGGAATAGTTTAAATTGTGAAAGTGGTCCGTGACTGCAAAAAGGTTAAGAAACCCTGCTTTAAACGATTCATCTTTGTTGCTTTCATAAATTTGTCTTTTATTCTTTTTATATTATTGCAATATTTAAGGATACCTTCTTTAAAAATCTCAAAAGCCTTGAGCAAAGACGGAAGGTAGCAAGCCTATCCGTATTTTATAGGATACATTTTGGAGAGTGTGCAGCTGAATTCTACAATTTTCTTCCGCCGTCCCCATTTTACCATCGGACAACCAGACTTACAAATTGGCGACACCGTTATATGGTGGATATACCAAAGAGTCGCACTAAGCGTTTTGGTTCCAATTTTGTGATACGTACCGCTAAGGAGTGGAACTCTTTGCCAGAGTCTGTGTTTCCTGACAAATACAATTTAGGGGTCTTCAAGTCACGAGTACCTTCTAGGCAAGCGCGTCACATCTTAGATCACATCGACGCTTACCATCAGGCGAGATAGTGGTCAAGCGCATGCCTATATGCTATAAAAAAAAATTAGATACTTGTTGACTTTGTTGTAATCAGCGATGTAATGAAACCATAACACTGCTATTTTTGTGACAACAGAATAATATTGTTTTTTGTTTATTGTGTATGGTAACGACGTATACCTAATATTGTAAAAATCGTTACTTCTGTTTAAGCTGACGACTTTCTTGCGCCCATTCTTCTTCTCAGTTAAGTTAAGTTCTGACGTCCTTTCATCTGCTTAATAAACGTTACAACATCTTTTTTCAAATTCGTATATTCCGCACCTGTTAATAGATTTTGGACACATACTAATTACCTTGGAATATGTGATGCACCAAGAATACCATGCAAAAGGTCATCAGCTACTAATTTATTTTATTAGAATCAAAAAGAACTTGTTTGTGGTAATATAATAAAACTCGTAGTGTTTTCAATACGATAAAACTAAAAATACAAAACATTTTTGATTTTTTATCAACTTTCTTTATTATTAGAAAACGACGCCATCTAGGAATTGGTTATAAAATTATCTCTAATCTTTTCAAAACTGAAATAGTATGTAAAATGGAAAACTGACTTCTACTCCTATTTAGTATATGGATGATTTTAAGATCCAAAAAGAAAGATAAAAGATGAAGGAGGCAGAATTAAAGACAGTGTCAATTTGGAATAGATACAGCGATTACTTATTCATTATTTTTTTCTTATAAGTCATGCCTAATATATAAGGAATTCGTACAAATACGTTAAATTTCTGTAAATAAGAAGGCTTTTCATCCAAGCAAAAAAATGCGTTATCCGCCTTCACCATATGTTATTGCGTATTTCTGTATGATTTCCTTAATCTGTTTCTTATGTATCGGATTACCAAAAATTTTGAAACCTTCGTCGAGGAATAAAATATGAGGAAGCTCCACATTTCCCATTCCGAAGAATTCACGTTGCGACTTGTACAGAACAGAACGTTTTACAATTTGATACAAAAGAAAACGAACAATTATTTTCTAATCTTGTAAGTCACGTAAGAGGAATTTTCTTCTCATGTAAAGGTATTTTATCCGAGAAATTCTACTTGTATTGAGCATGCTGAATATGTGTATTTATATAATTGGATCTAAATAAAATTTAATTAGTGTCACGATGGCAAAAGCGTAAAAATAAATTAAGAAATTGACTATGACCGTAGCCCGAATACACGGTAAATAGGAATAAAAGATTGCTTAATAGCTTTTGACTGTACTAATAATGCTTTTTGTTTCAGGTAAAATTGCACAACTGGTCCCAACTTTACGCTTAGCCCGCGATATGGTAAGCGTACTCCTAATTACAAAACTAATATATAATTAACGTATTTGTGACATTTGACATAGAAAGAAAGGAAACTTTTGTGTCGGAACTAAATAAAAAAATTTAAACTATGCAAAATCACAGAAGGTAACCTTCTTTTAAAACAAGTACAGCAGAGCATTTTATATGATTACTGGGCAATAGATACGAGTTGAGATGAGGTGAAGGTTTTGGTAAATGTCACTTTATTGTTAAGGACAAGTTAAATGGGAGGAGCGAGACTAATACATTTTCCTATTATAACGATATGGTCCACGTTCGCCTCTTACGCTGCTACTTGTATTGTTCCAAAGCTACTGTATCAAGATGTAGGTAGTTCTTTATGTAATGATCAAATAGGAAAAATATTAGATCTGATACATTCATATTTAGCTTAAGGATAAGGAAGGAATGTATTCTTAAACTGAAAAATTGCATTGAACATTTTGTATTGGATTTAAAATTGACATATTTAGAACATTTCAAGATGGTCTTCTCAATTGTGGAGACCTAGTTTACTAGTGAATATAATACCTATGCAAGGTTAACTTTGAGGCAATGAAAGTGGAAAATTTCGTTTATTTTTACAAAGGAATGATCTCCAGGTTGTCTGACGATGATTCTAAGTTATTGAATATATCTTTAAATATATTTGTAACAAGTTTATAAAGGGCTTTAAAGTATTATAAATGAAAACTCGTTATAATTTGATCTGGAATCCAAAAAGCATCGAAGCTTTATCAAGCGTTTCATCTTGTTTGCTTAGTTATTCAGTTATTCAAACCGGGAGATGTAGGTCCACGGTTGAATGCGGTGGTGATCTGTCAGTTTCTCCGACGTTTGGCTGGTAAATATGGTTTTCATTAAAGTCTACGCAGTACATATTTCAGTTGTAGACCGCTGTGATGGGACATCAAGTGACTTCTTGGTGGTTGCTGAATTATTGTATTAGTTATTCCGCAGATGTCATGATACCTTTCTATAATTATCTTTTTGTACATTAAGATGATCAGATGACTTATTTTATGGCGGTTGACAACAGCTTTGCTTTCCTTATTTTTTAGGTATTTTCTAAAATAAACAAGCATAACTGAGTTTTACACTATGTCAATGAAAAGTTATAATACGATTCTCCCTTCTGATCTTTTTGCCTTTTTTGGCGCCCACTAAATAAAATAAGGACACTCATCCATTTGATTTCTGTTGCTAGATAAATAAAATATTTTAATCCTGTAATATAATTCTGATAAACAAAGTAGATTTAAGAACGATACTTACATTTTTTAATTTGTCTATTTTTTTACAAACTAGAGTCGTAGCGATAAATAATGCTTGTCTTTTCCCTGTTAAACGAAGCTCCTTAAAACCTCAGACTAAAGATTCGTTAGGGGCGGATAATAAAATTTGTAAGCGGAATGACACGACCGCTTAACCCCGCCACAGATTTGGCGACGCTTGTAATGAGTCGCAATTCGTCGCGTATGGCTGGCATTCAGAATTATCTTGCGATACTTTCTAAAATGTTTCTGGAGCAGGCTTTTTTTAATGACAACTATAATTTATAAGGGTGTTTTTAATTCTATTCAAGCAAACTTTATTGGTATTGTAAAAAAGGATAAAATAAAAGCGTTAATATATGTATATAAAAATAAAGAAAAAATATTTTTATGAAATTTTTAAATGAACTGTCCTCCTACTTCTATAGAGAAATTCATGTAACTGAAGTAAGAAAGATGTCAGCGCATCTTTCAAAAATGGACACTATCGCTTTCAATTGATTTTTATGTTTAGAAATAAAAAAAAATCACATGGAGCCAGATTAGGACTGTAAGGAGGGTGACCCAAGACTAACCGGTGTGGTTTCCATGAAGTTCCTTGTTTGAACGCGGTTACGTAGTTATGCTAAAGCAGTATTCCGCGGAGTCCGATGTTCGGTCGCTATTTGCTCATTGCAGTGAAAATTTCTGGCATGCAATTCGAAGTAAACCATTCGGAGTTGATGCTGCTTTGATTTTGTACTTCACCTTAGTAAGCGTTGCTTTATTTTGAAACAGCTAAACCGTCAACTGACGCTTTGTTTATGGATCGTATTGATAAATCCAAAATTTGGCACCTGCCACACTTTTACTGCCACTAGTTTTTTTTAATCATTATAATCTGCTAGGGTTTCATACCTCAAGGTTTTGTAATATTTTCTGACTGGCCTGGTATACTAGGGTAATGGATAGACATATGATACATAAAGTAAGTAATATTCATAGAATTGTATACAAACACACATGACTATGCAAATGCGCATATTTATCACCCACATATCCCCCCATCTGGGATTTGAACCCGGGATCGAAGGTAGCTATGCTAAACCGATCGCCGAATGTTTTGACATAATATGTATGTATACTATATAGTAAAACTATTCTGGTTATGATTTCGTTTGATATTGTCATAAATTGTCATTGTTTTGTTTGCTATTCAAAAACTAAGTAAGTACACATGCATGATGTGATATATATATATATATATGTACATGGTTTTTGGAGCCTTGTATCAGTATTTAATCCACAAGTCTTCCGTAGTAAAAATCTTACAGCGCTACTTACGTAGCGAAATCGTAGCATTTAGGTATCGTAGTCTCGTAGCCATGATACTTGGAGGCGCTTGGCCGAAAGCCAAACAACTTGTTGTTCATACGAATAATAATTGTTAAAATATTATAGTTAAAACGCTGAATTTCTTAATATTTAATTATTATCTATATTTAAAGATTATTTTAGTACTTTTATTTTTTCAGTTCTTTCTTAAAATAAGAATGAAAACTATTCTGATCTATCTTATTTTGACAACGTTAAATTAATAGTAAGAAATTGATCAAACAATATTTCAAATTATATGTCCATGATTTGTCACTAAAAATACTTAAACTTTAGATAAAATCATCGTACAAATCATAATATATCGCCTAATTAATCCTCAGTAACGACGAGTTACTGCCATATAAAATCCATTCCAATTCAAGCAAAAGTAAAAGCAACTACGCCACAATAGACTGAACAAAAAGGTGCTTACTCTAATGTTGAAAACTGTGGAGACCGTATCAAACAATACCGAAAACAGCTGTGAATCTTTGGCCGACAGCCAGCCTACCTGTTGTCGGAGCTCAGCCTATCTGTTGCATGCACTCGAAAAGAAAAACGTTTCTGGTAAAGCTCGCTTGCTTGATTTATGACGGCAGATGCTTTAGGGTGCTTGTAAGTAACGAGATTTTGTCCTTGCGTCTCATGAGAAATTTATTGCTACACACGGAAAGGTGGATTTAAAATGGCATTCGAATTTTAGTGCATACTGATTTTGCACATATTTCATATTTCGACTGACGTTGGAAATTTTGTAACACACATTCGCTTATGATTGCAGGAAAACACTGGTATTAAAAAAACCAAAGGCAGAATTTTGTTTTCTACGTGCAATTATTCTTTGTTTGATTCTGGGTAAAAAAATTAACCTGCAAAAGCCGTTTATTCATAAAGTCGTATAAAAATGTTATTTAAGAATGTTTACTATTCAACTTTATCAGTTGTTATTTGGTAAACTTGATGGCATTGATGAATACGGCTACAGATATTAATTACCAGCATTATTAATGTTATTGTTGATAATATGCTGTTTCGGAAGCTGATGCATGTATTTGTAACTACAGCTGAACCCAGTTAATTTGCAAAATAGAGCGTGTAAATACCGTCATGAAACATATTCAATCTATAAATAAAACAACTTTTTTACGTATTTTGCGTATAATTTATTTTATATATTATTCTGACGTTTCGAATCCTTTACAGGAGCTGTGATTACAGGATGACTAAGGCAATGGTCGTCATAGATTTTCTACTACCTCCACATTTTTTTTTTAAATCATATTCTTTTAGTTTGCATTTTATTTACTTATTTATTCTGACTACTTTTACATTGTACACTACTGAGTCTACCACCAGTTCGGAAATCGGGAGGCTAATCCGAGAAGAACTGGCGAAAGAAACTCGGGCAGGAGGACCGACCTACATCTTACTTTAATTATTTGCAAGAGCTAACTACATCACTAGGTCTTGCAGTGTGTGTTTTTGAAGATATTCTTTTTTTCATTTTTGGATTCCAAGCAGGAGGCACGCTCCAAAATTCATCTCTTTTCAAATTAAGATGTTTCCTGATTTCAGTAGACTCGCATAGCATTCTAGGAACAAAACTTTGTTCTCTAGCGAGCATTTGAGGTTTATCAATATTAATATCTCCAAAGACACACACTGCAAGACCTAGTGACATAGTAAGCTCTTTTTGAAAGTAATAAAAATAAGATATATAAGAAATAAAAATTTAGAAAAAAAATTACAAATTAATCAATATTGTGACCTAATCTTTGCGAATTTATACTCTCAATATCGTCGAAATCATCGATATTGTTAAAAGTTGAGCACACTAAATTATGAAATATGTATCAGTAAATATTGTCAGTTTAAAATAGTGTAATACTGATTCGCAGGATTTTATTGTTGTAATTGATTTAAACTTCACTGCTTCCAACGTGATGTCTGGCTTGATTGGGACCTAACTTGCAGCGCCCTCTGTAAAACAGCTCGTAAAATAAGATAGAAATACACTATAATAACCATGAAAATTTATAGCTTTTGCTGTAGTTGCCCCCCTTATCTGTTCAATGGCACACGTCATAAATTCTGTTAGAGTAACTCTCTTGTTAACTTCATATATTATTAAATAACTAAATATATCGGAGTCAATAGTTATTGCAATCATAACAATGTTTTAAATGATTTTATAACAGAGTTTAATTGTTTAACACATCTATTTTGGGTACTTTTATCTAAAAGAAAAAGTGTTGACTTTGTATTATTGAATGCTATAAGATAAAAGGAAAAGAGCATTGTTACTGTTGTGATGTGTAAATAAAACAATATTATTCTTATAGACATTTTGTGGTAATAATGTTCAAGTTTGTAAATGCCGTTGCTTTTGTTAAAGCTGATCAGTTTCTCGCGTCTGTTGTTCTTGTCCAGGGCCGGATCTACTATATGGCTTTTTGGGCTTCAGCCCAAGGCCCCGTGGATTCAAGGGGCCCCCAGCTAAGTCAAGTCAGTCAAAGATAAACGATAATGCGGAAGAATCCATAATTTTATTAAATTAAACAGATCGTATAGTTTGCAGCCCTGCGAATCCTGCGATTAATCAAACCCATTCACTTCATTTAATTCAAGTCTACGAATTGGCCAAAGGAAAGAAAGGTTGCCTTATAATTTGTCAATTTATTTAGGATTGTATAATACAGAGGCATAATATATTATAATACAAATCAAATATTTTACTGTCTCATTCTTTTCAATACTTTGAGTAATTAGGTGGGCCCCTAAGTAGAATTAGCCCAGGGCCCCCTAAACTCACGGTCCGGCCCTGTTCTTGTCAAAACAAAAGATGTCCTGAACGGTTGATAATCAATTTAGAACGAATAAAAAAAGAACATATTTAGGTGCATTTGAATATAGTTTGTTTTTAGTGTAAAACTATATTACAACAATAATAAGAGTATCGAAGAGTACAAAAGAATTTTTTTCCTACCTTAACTCCCTCTATTGCCAACCGCACCAGTAGTGTCTCTGCACTTGGCATTTCAAGGACATTACTGACAAATTCACGATAAAGTGTTGAACATTATCCTAATAATTTTTTTACCTATTACAGAAAATAATGCTATCTCGCGAGTGTAAGTGACCATAAGAATCTGCTTTTATAACCTATTACTGTAAGAACAGTACAACAATAACAAGAACAATAACAGTATTCTACTCAATTACGTCGGATTCTTTAGCTAATGATTTTTATTATATTTTTTTCATTTTCAGCGCTATGATATATAATAAATTAGTTTAATAACTAAAAAAACTAGACTAAATCGACTCTGCTCACAAGTTAATTAGGCGGAAATAACTAGTGTTAATTACTTATGATTTTTTTTTACTATTTTACTCCTTAACTCTATTTTTATTTAAAAATGTCTAAAGAAAACTGATGGAAGGTTGCTCTCCTTTATGATAATCAAATTTCATAAACCTAAGAATTACTGAAACGCTAGCAAATGTTTTGCCTCTCGAATTTTTGTGTAAAACTTGTATCAGAAAAAAAGGAAAAGTATTGAATTCACACATTAAATTACTATAAATAAAAAAAAAATAAAAAAAAAATTTCAACACAGGAGCTTAACTTATGAATGTACCAAAATAAGCTTAAGCATTATGTCCAACTAATCACAACGCTGCTCCTGCGCATATTAAAAATTAACAATACAAAAAAATAATAATTAAATTGACTGGCTCTAAAAACTGTCTTTACCAAAATATATGGTTATTAATATTAAAATACAAGTAGTGATTTAATTATTTTAGCGTTCGCAAAGCCTTATTTCTAATTATAAAGATTTTGAAATCTTAAAAAGTAATTCTTTTTAGATGTCTACATCTTCGTTAAAGTTCGTTAGCTATATTGCATCTAACAAATAAGTTTTAGTTTGTGATTAACATAATAGAGTGCTATCTAGTTCTTATACTTCCGGACCTATCGCACATTTTAATAAAACCACTTTCTAGTGCTTTTTTAAACAACTTTTTTTGTATAATTATATAACATAAGGTAGCACAATTTTTCAAAATAAGAAAAATGTCCATTAGTGGTGTCGCTGGCAATGTTAAGTAAATTATAGATTATCAATAGTCTACATGTATGCATGATAGACAAATGAATTTCCTTTGCTGTCTCACTTAAAACTCAATATATATATTTGGTTTCTCGCTGAATGGATAGTGGTTAACGATGCTTTGTTAGTAGTTGTTAAGCTTCTGGCACAGGCGATCGAAGTGGAATAGTTATTGCAGTTTAGTTCTCCGGAATGTGTGACTATTCTATTTTAAAGATCCTTACTTAAATTATGTGTTAGAATACTTTGTAGTATTGGATCGGATAAGTGTAAATTTGAAGGGGGTGGAAACTTTGCCTGCAAGATACATGTAAGATACATTTTAATGAGCGGTAATCTTTGATTAGAAAATCTTATATTTGTCAAATCAATTTATAACTAATACATAACCATAAACGACAAACAGATAAATAAAAAGTTTGTATCAGTGCAAGTTGCATTTCCCTCGAAAGTGGCTGAGTATTTTTCACCTTTATTAAGAAACAGTGCACCATCTGAATTATTCAACGAGCCGACTTAGCTCGGACGACTATTATTTTATGGGAGCACTGTATAATTTCGACATTTTAGACGAATGCAGTCTGTTCTATTCTTTGTGGTTAATATGGGGACGTATTTGCATAATTGTTTTTCTAATTTACATATAAATAATATTAGCGTTTGGGAGTGATTTGCAAATCGATTTCATATTTTATTTCTGTAATAAGTATTTGCCTACAATAATGCCAGTTGAAAAAAATCACTAAAACAGAAATATAAGGTGAGTTTAAAATAGAGGCCAGATTTACCTATGTAAATTTGACCTCACATGACTTTGATTTTTATGTATAAAATTTATAATCTATACATATAAATAAAATTGTAATGTCTGTTTGTAATATTGAAATAACCATTTTTTACTACATGCATATGATTATATATACGGTACATACACCAAAATAACATTTTTTGCAATTTTTGTCTCTCTGTCTGTCTGTTTGTTCCGGCTAATCTCTAAAATGGCTGCACCGATTTTGACGAGACTTTTATTGGCAGGTAGCTGGTGTAATAAGGAGCGACTTAGGCTACTTTTATTAAAAAAATCTTTTATTTTAGAAAAATAAAATTGCTGTGCCATAGCAACGCGTGGCTGGGTCAGCTAGTATTAAATAAATAAGAAAAACAATAGGCAACTTTGTAATAATAGAGAGTACGCGGAAAGATTTATCAAACTTTAAATCGGCTGCAATGATGAACCTCATTAGCAGTATGCAGGGCATTTTAAAAACACAAAAATAAAAGCTTGTATAAAATGGGTTGTGTTGACTCAATTCACGAACCTGGTTAAGAGCTTCTTTAACCTACAGATTGTGGCGCTATGCTAGAAGACCCAGATTCGAGACGTATCCCTTTCGAGATTAAATTTAAATTTTAAAATGAAGTTAAATAATTTATATTTTGTAGCGGCTTGTAAAAGCTGGGCTTTTTTTAAGTGGATTTTTTGTATTCTTATTTACAAACAAATTTTTACTTCATTAACATTTTGGATTCATATTTCTAAAGATTTTTATTAACCTTGTGCTTACATACCAATTTATTTTCAATCCTAAAATGATACCAGATCTGGGTAAAGACAAAAAAAAATATTACCACAAGATAACGTGATCCATTCTAAGCAACGAATGGCTCGATTCGTATTCATAGATGTTCGATCCGCCCAATAATATGCTAAACGGAACGGTTCATGAGTGGAGTCGTTTAGTCGCTGTCTTTGGCACGAAGCCAGCGACACCTGTTGACTCGCACAATATACTCCCTTTTTACTACATTTGAAAAGTTTTTGTCGGTATTTGTCTCAGTGTTGCTATTAAATAGAAGAATATACGATTGGTTTTATAATCTTTGAGTATTTTTGTTTTGGATTATTGTCAGGGGGCTTTAAAACGTATACCCAAAAAGGATCTTTTACTTTAAATTTGCAATAAATACTTGAATCTTTAGAAATGCGTCTATACTATTTACATTATTTTTGAAATACATCCGCGTGTAAACAAATCTCCATTTATCTTGCAACTTTCCTTTATCTCCTGGTGGCGGGCTACCCGTACTTAATGCGTATAGACTCTCTGATGCACTTGTATACTTATAGCACAAGCACATCAAACTGGTAGTGTAAAGAAATAAAAAAATAGTACAAAATATAATTTCTTTAGAGTTTTTTATCCACTAAATCTTGTCATACTTCGACTATTTCCCCTCTGATAGTTACGCAGTCTTTTTTCTGTTTTAACAATGCTACCAATTAGTGCAGTCATTGAAGCGAAAAATAGGGTCTTACCTCTGATTTTTTTACTGTGAACCGATTTGCATCGAATTTTGGAATTATGCTCGTCTTACCCTTAACTTCAAAAGTGAAAATGATCTGAGCTCCGCCTATTACTTTTAAGGGGTCTAAACAACCCCATAATGGAAAAATTGACATCGATTCATTTTATCGCTTGAAAACATGTCTAATAGTAAGTGGTGAAATTGTAAAGTATTTTCTAACATAATTACCTCATAATCAAATCATTTTCAACCCCTTGAAAATCTTACAACCCTTGCAAACAACCCTAAATTGAAAAAAATCACAAAAAAATACTTTGGTATAACATAAAAAGATGTAAGTCTATACTTACATCTGAATATAAAATATTTCTAACTCTATAGTAAGAAATATTTTATATTCTCTATAATAATTATCAAAAATTTAACCCCCTTCCAACCCTTAAAAACTACCCCTCGATAAAAAATTGTCAAATTTTTTTTTGATAAAATGAAAAGGATTTAAATATTATTCCACACTCTCGAAAATGATTATCATATTCTTAAGTTTTTCTACCCTTAAAACTACCCCTAAATAAAAACAGTAAATATATATATAATTAGGTACATATTTAAAAATAATTTAATTTAGAGTAAAAAATTGCCATTTATTGAAAAAAATATTTACAAATTATATAAAATTGTACTATTATTATTAAAATATAATATTATTATTCATGACTCAATGTCGGAGTCGCTGTCACAATTAACATCTCCTGGCTGAATTGGAGGGCTATTTTGGCAGTTATCTCCACAGGTACTATTACAAAACAGACCAAATTTTCTGCATCCGCAAGACGCTCCACATCCTTTTTTGCAGTTGCAAAAAATCATTTTCAGCAGTTGCAGACGTAAATATACTGGTCACATTATAACGAATAAACGGTGCACGCACAGCTGATCACATGCCTTTTTCGTTGGCCCCTTCACTCAAATGTGTTATATATACATATAAGAACGTTGGTATGTATTCATGCCTACGTTTCCAAAATATATGAGCCATATTATGTATATACATATATACACATTACAATAGTTGTGGGTCTTTATTATACTGCGTACTTTCTCCAAATATTCACACTCCGAAATTTTCAGTTACTAAGTAGAAAAAAATATGATAAGTTTTAGGACCATAACTCCTTCAATTTTCATACTATCACAATTTATAAAAAACCATTGTATAGGTAATTAAGAGAGCTACAACATCCTTCATTGCAATATATAGTAAAAAACCTTTTTCTAAAACGGTGAAGGGTTAAAGGGCTTAAGAGAGGCTGTGATTGCGCTGCCACGCGCTGTTTAAACAATCATATCTCCGTCAATTTTTGTTTGACAGAAAAAACAGAAAAACTAAATTGTTTGTCAGAAAAATACCAAAATTTTTAATCCGTACACTTTTATACGTATCTGTCATCATTTTTGAGATATTATGAAAAAAGTGGGTTTTTTTAAAATTTGAAATTTTGATTTTTTCTTTAATCGTGACTTTTTTGAAAAATATGTGTCCTGAAGCAGCCAAACTGATACTATCTATCAAACTCTTCATAATAAAGTTAATTCTAGGCGGAATACGATTAATTTTGGTGGAAATGGCACTTATGAAACCCATTGATTTAAAAGAAAAAACATTAGATGCTCCCCTTATTTGCAATACAGCTCACTTATTTTACGTGCAAAAGACTTTTAATAGTACTCATTTTAAAGCTTATTTCAAGCACTACAAAACCCTTTTGTATTAGAATGCATAAAATGCATCTGCTCGCCGCTAGATGGCATTGACCACATCGATTAAATTTCAGAAAAAATAAAAAATGGCTTTGATCTTTAATATCTAGCTTAATATTGCACTTAGAATACTTTATAAAAAAACTAAATTATTCATTGCTTTACCTGCTACAATTTTGTTCTTTTGTTTTTGGAGATATTTGCAAAAAAGCGATGAAAAACGTGAAAAAATTGCGAATTTTCAATTGCCAATAACTCGAAAACTATTGGATTTTTTGAAAAACTTTAATGATGATTTTTGCTTAAAATTAGGCCTCTATCGATATCCGAATTCCGAAAATCCGAAAAAAAAATCACCCCCGAGAAGGGGTGGCAACCACCCCCAGGGTGGTTGCGGAGTTCAAATCATTTTATTACCACGTTTTTCTTATCTCACTTTTCTTATTTGTTTGTCTGTCCGGGCAAAATCTTGCAACTTAAATTTGAGGCACTTTCCGATAAGCTAGAAAGCTGAAACTTTCAGGATAGTTCAGAACCCGATGACAATGCACTCTAAAGCAACTTTCAACTTTCCAGATGCACTTTCAGGTCCACTTTCGGCAACTTTCACTTTTGTATGGGGCTTATCCGATTGTTGCGTAACACATGGTTACTTCGTTGAGTTAATAATTAAAAAGAATAAAATAATTATACTAGATTTAAAAAATCTAAAAATCCCACGTTTTTCAATGTCCTAAAAAGAATAAAATAACCCTGCGGGGCAAAGCGAGGGGCCACTCAAAACGTGGGGGCGCATCTTTACAATAATCGGCATCAATGCATGTCATTCATCTCTTTAAAATCTCCTCTTAGTAATATGCGCCCCCACGTTTTGAGTGGCCCCTCGCTTTGCCCCGCAGGGTTATTTTATTCTTTTTAGGACATTGAAAAACGTGGGATTTTTAGATTTTTTAAATCTAGTATAATTATTCACTTTTGAAGTTAAGGGTAAGATGAACCTTGTTCCAAAATTGTATGCAATTCGGTTCACAGTAAAAAAATTCGGAGCAATAATGCTTCAATGACTGCACTACAATGAGCGGCTACCTTCAACATCGATGCTAATCGGGCACATAATAAATCGGGTATATAGATAAGCTTAGAAGTAGATCAACACTATAGAACCATTTCACGTAAATTCGTTTACTTGCAATTTTTTTACGGTTGAAAATAATGCAGAGAAACTGGGCTACTTACCACGCGAGACTAAGCTGAAAACTGCAATCCGGACTAACGGCTTAAAGAACCTTTTGAAACACCTAATACCTTGAGAAATTTTCGTCACACATTAGATGACTTACGAAATATATTTAATCTCCGTTATCTTTGGCTAAAGGCCCTATAATCGCTGCGCCATTAGGCTCCTCAAGGTCACTTTTATCATTTTTAAAGATTGGTTACTTAGGTCATTTTTAAAGATTGGTAACTACATTATTAATATTCCCATTAACCTCTCGCGTGAAACTATGTAAATGCTGGTGTTACGAGCGGATTTACGTTCATAGTACAGCGGCGAAGATCCAATGGGATACCGTCGCCTTAGCCTTAACTATTACAAACATGGAATTAAAACCTAGTGGTTTTCCGTGATTTCAATTGTTGTCGTGCACAGAGGTTCTTACAGTTCGTTGTTGCGTTGTGTACCTGTTTCGACTTCGCTTACAAAGGTTTGCCAATCCATGAGCGCGGATAGGTATTTTTTATTGACAATTTGTAAAACTTTTACTCCTAAATACTTATTTTATCACGATTATAGTTCAGGGATTATAAAAAACAAGAAGTTAATGTTTTTTATGGTGTTTGTATTTTTTTCATTTTTCGATTCTATCTTATATGATAAAGCTCGCCTGAAATATGTGAGCCGATTTTTTTTATTTAAAAAAAATATATAAGAAATTATGGGATTTACTGTCATGAAACTCATTAAACTGTAGTTTTATGGGTATGTCTGATTTAACTTATGATTACTTTAAACGAACAAACTAAAATTAATGAAAAAAAACATAAATGCGAAAGATTTCTTTCAGGTGCGTCAGATTATTTCATTTACTTTATCTTTTGTGCATGATAAACATTATAAATAAAATCCATCCATTGGTCCAAGAATGTAATAAGATGCGTCGTAGCTCAAAAATATTGAACGTTAAAAATCTCTTGGCTCTTTGCCATAACGAGTAGCGTGGACTTAACAATTTTATGTCTTTTTGCTTCACAACGTCGGAGGTACACAAATGGCCACAAAGACAACGGTTCTAGATATTTGCTTTAAACTAGCGGCAATCTTAAATCCCCTTACCAACAGTGTTATTGGTATTGTAAGTAAATGAACTATAGGAGAATTTACTGCTGTAGGTACCACTTTGTAAACAAATTGTTTTTAATAGACTTATACTGATATGCGAGGCCAGTGCCTCGTTAACAACATTATGTGTATCTTCTTTTCTCTTAAACTAGTTGCGAATGATTGGTGTCAAGTAAAGCGGTTGACATAATTCAGTGTTGGCAGTCTAATAATCGTAACTTAGCATAGGTTTGTCCTCGATGTTTATATTAATTCTGTTCACGTTTCAAACGTCAACACGTCACGTGGATACTTATTGTAGTATAAAGTTGGGCAAAGTAATTGCTACCTGCTACCTACTGCTGCTACCAACAATTCACTTAGCTCTTTTGAGTAGGTTTAAATTATTTACATAGCTAATACACTACAAGGAAGAAGATCCCAGTAAAAGTAAAGAACCAAGTACGAACTTGTAAATACTAGGTGTAATAGGTATTTAGGTGTTCTATTATGTGTTTTAATTATTAATTTTGTGCCATTTAGCGTCGGGTATAAGAATATAATACAATGTTGCATATTGTAAGATTATTAAGTCTATTTTAGATCGTTGCAATACTTAAAGTACTTAAATAAATTTCAAATTAAGGCTAAGATCCCTAAAAATTCTTCCAGCGACGCGTAAATGTCGCTCAACGTTGTATTATTCGAAAAATTCTAATTAAGCCACCAGCTGTCCTGGGTTTTTATTTTAATTTTGTCGAACTACGCCGTCAGATGACGGGGAGATGTCGCCTTCAACAAACAAAGTTGTGACCTCACTCATCTTACTACTTCAGCGAAATAGGGATGTTTTACGATGATGAAAATAAAATATATGAAAACTTCAATTATGATGGTAGAGAAAGATTGATGTTTCTTTATACTTCATGAATGCAAGTCTTGACGTAGTACCACCTCAAACCATATTCGTCTTTGTTAGAAAAGGTAATGTTTGTACGATTAGATCCATTTGGTTATTCTGGAATCACCGTTACTATGTCATTTATTCTTTCATCTGTGCTTTACCTTTTGGATGGACATTGTATACTACCATCCAAGTATGCCAGTGGCAATGGAAAATATTTGGGTAGAAGGTTTTTTTACCCTTTGATTATTGATACCCACGATACATTTATACGCCAAAAAAAGGTGATTAAAATACAAACTAATAAAGGACCACCATATTCCTGCAAACATTACTTTAGAAAGTTTAAAATACTGACACAGAAGTACTGTGATCTGTAATCTCCAGATAAATTAAATATACGTAATAACTGCTATCAAAATACAAATTAAATGCCTTTCTCAAGTCTTAAACAAATACTAGATTCTCCGTACTCCGTGTTAATTAAAATAAATAATTATATAAGAAAACAAAATGCCTTTTGAAAAACATGTGAAAATTATAGTAATATAAGTTATTTACGGAATTTTTACCATGTACTTTGATATTGAGTTTCCGATATGTCGGCACTGTTGCAAGTGCCATGATCATCGGAAACTCAATATCAAGGTACATGATAAAAATCCCTTAAATAACTTATATTACTATAATGTTAGTGACCATGAAAGTTTAAAACAATATATGTGTAAAATTATCTTAAATAAAAAAGCTACCTAAACAATTAAGAATTTACCGAAGAACAGGGAATCATAACTAATCAGTAGCTCATATCATTGCATATATCATTAGTGTTTACTATAATTTAACTGTAAAGTAATTAATGAAATGTAATTTTAGGGTAATTAATTTTATAAAAGGTTTACCTATCTTTATTAAATTCTATTAAATATCTATTTACCTATTAAATTAAAATTGCTATGCTCTTACAGGTTGTCATATGCATGTACATATAATAGAAAAAGGTGGAATGTAAAACTGTGGCTTTGCAATAAAAATATACTGGCTGGCTTGACAAAGAGTCGATACTCTAAATGTAATGCGATCCCCTGTTTTTTGTTAATTATCTGTGTACGTTTATGTTGTTGTATGTCACGGGAAACTTTTGTATAACAAAGCTTATTGTATTTGTTGGATAATAATTTGAATGTACCTAGTTATTTGAAATTAATGGAACTGTGTTGTAATAAGTAACTGACATCTTTGAAACGGTTGGCGTTTAATTTAAATAATGGAACATCAAGTAAGAAAAGCGAGGAAATCTTGGTTGGATTTAATTGACAGCAAAATTTGCTGAACGGATATGTTGGGTCACGGGTTCTGTTGATGTTGTGACATTGATAGACATTTATCTTGGTATTAGAAGTTACGCTGATTAGAATTTCTATTAATTTGCCAGGTCTGCTTTTTGAAACTGTTTATATTTATTATATATAAAGTCTCTTTAACTTCTTAGACAGAAACTCAATAACGTAGTAGCCGTAGAAGAGATGATCTGAATGACTGAGTCTAAACTTGTTCTTTGTGATACCTATACTAAAACTAAAACTAATTATCCAATGAAGCTTTAAGAATTTAACCTAAAGCTGTGAAAGCTTTATATGACGCTGGCGGGCGGTCAAATGAAAAAAAGCTGTCATTATATGCACTGCCTTCGCTCTCGGAAGACTGAGAGTTTATAATTCTGCTGGCTTATGTGTTATGTTGGTCATATCTGCTCGGTGACTACTTATTTTCTGCGGACACAAATAAATACAAATATTTATATTCATAACTTCATAGAAATGGAATATAAACAATTTATGTTGAAAGTCCTACTTAAACCCTTAAAATTTTTACTGGTATTCGTTAAACCATTTTACACCCTATTAAAGACAAAACATTCATACAAACAAAACAAAAAAATAGATGATTTCGTTTCGTACACGTTCGTATGAAGAGCAGAAAGCAATTTAATTTTATTTAATGCTGTAAATTTAGTAGATATTTTTTATTGTATTGTAATATGATTATGTTCATTTTAAAATAATCTTTATCAAATCAGTTTTTGAAATTGGTAATGAATAGTCGTCTGTAATAGGTTTATTTTATTGAACAAGTTTGTTTATTGAAAGAATGATCTGACTAGTAGATGACTATATCCATAGTACACTGAAAAAGAATTAAGTTCGATAAAAATATTTCGATCATACAAAAGTCTATGAAATGATGATAGTGAATAATTAATTCCAAATTATTTTGATCTGCTCAAAAATTTTGCGATACTACTTAAATACTAAGATTCTTAAATTAAAATATATTTAATAAAATTTAGCACGAGTTTTTCCTTTTTATAGAATTTTAAAGTATTTTTGAAGATCTAAGAGATAAGAAATTGAAGCATGACCCAAAAAAAATATCTATATAAAAATTAAAAAAAACAAGCAGTGAGTTTTATAGATTTATCAAGACAGGTGCAACATGAAACAAATATTAAATTATTACATTCGTTGAATATTTAAATGTAAAATATTGACACAACTCCCATTTCTCGCATTCGATTACCGGTTTTCAATTCGTTCCAACAGTGCTTGCCCTCAGGGCGTGCACCAAACATACAGTTCATAATTCACGTGAAACGCCATCGGAAACAATGCCCCGAACAAAATGAACGATGAAAACGATTTCAGATCAGAAATTTAATCAAATTACGAATTTCAAAAGTGAAATCTCACTTTTCATATTGTGCTTTTCGATTATTAATCACCAAAATTATGTTCACAAATTTATATAAAATTAATTAATGTAAAAATATAGTCGCGGCATTCATTAAAATCTTGCCGGCTCATTGAATTTTAATCTGCAGTGTACCAAAAAGTGGGTAGAGTTGGTTTTAAAGATACTCATATCTTGTTAATTAAATCTGCTCAATGGGGTGCCTTTGGGCGGGTTCTTAGCTGTTTTGAAGGTACAATGCCGTCGAATTTCAGGCATTGGAAAGCTTAATTTAAATTTGTCTTAAAGGACGCTGGGAACAACGTTTGTTTATTAAGCACTATATATTTATTGTAGAAAAGAACGCTCAATCTAGATCAAACTCGTCTAAAACCCAAAAGTTTGATTTATTATTAATTGAATAATAATTTATTATAAATAATTAACTTATTGATTTATTTATTTACTGCAAGTATTGATACACGTGAGTAACATTCATGTTGCATTTACATCTTAAAAGATATTAGTTTTTCAGTTATTTTCGTAGAATTCAGCCATGAGTGGCACCTGTCACAGCAAACATATCTCTCTTTTGCTAAGTTTACATGTTGATATGCATGAATTATTTCATGACCTTTATTTTAAGAATTTTAGAAAAAATATAATAATAAGCCGTTTTATGATTGAAATCTGTATGAAATTTATTTTAAGTTATTTTATAAAATGTTGTACTGTAGTTTTAAATTGTGTCTCCAATTATTCTATTCTCAAAACATAGAATCGTATAGTGAAAGTTATTTGAAAGATGGCCTTGTGCAACATAGTAAAGCTGGACATGGTTTTTATATAAATTTTAATTTACTAAACTTTTTAAACGTACCAGTTTATAAAGGGTTCCATTGTAGAGTTATTACAAAAGAAGAACATACATTTTCTATTCTTCAAAGATTTTGTTAATAACTTACATACAATTTGCTTCATTTAATTAGTCCTAACTTTCAACTAACATGGTAGGTAATAACTTTAAATCCAGATTTTGATTCCGCAATAGGAATAATGTTCAAAACATGTTTTCTTAATTTAGCATTGCAATTTAAATTTTATAATTAATGACTTAAAATATGAGAATTAAATATTATTATATGGTTGAATTCCAAATTATTAAATTCGCTTACCATCCTAAAACTTAATTATAAACACATTTTTATATATCCTTAAATAAAATTGTAGCAATGTCTCTGTTACTATAGTTTTGTGTTTCTTTACGGAGACGGGATTTGGAACAGTCAAGTACTTTGTAGGCAAGGCATTAAATTATTTGATATATGTAGGACAATAATACCTGGTTAATAGTCCTAGCCAGTAAAAGTTACAAATAAAATGTATTATGTTTATCACATAGATGTAATGTCCGATGTGAACTTTGGCACATAGACAAGATTGCTATCGACGCCGACAAATAGGCAGTTGAAAAGAAAGGCAAAGAAATAACATCCTTTCCCATTTAGGTTGTAATATTATATTTAATTTTAAACATCCTTAACCAGAGCTTCAAATAAATATGAAGAATAGCACAGCAAAACGCTTTTGAAAAAGAAGAACATACAATTACGTGAATCTGGTAGATAGTACTTAATAAAACAGCGCCTTGCTAACTATTCACAAACATGTAAGGGTCCTTTGTGCAAAGTAAATTATATGGGTTCCAAAAGGCCCGGTAGAATAAAGAATTAGTGTAACAAAGCCTGAGATGAGTGTATAATCTTTTCTTACGTTAGTCAGCCAATGTTAATATGCTTTGGGTTATTTGACGGATCGTTGACCAGATAACGCCTTTTTAAACACATAATTGAGAAGAATTTTCATAACAATAATAATCAAAAGGAATTCGAGAATTATGAAGGAACCGTCTTACACAATAGGGTACCTTTCCCTGTATCCTTTAATTAAGAGCTTGTATTTTGTTACCGTTAGTGTATAATTCCGTTTAAATTTTCGTTTCTGTTTTATTTACTTGTAGCCATATATTTGATATTTTATTAATACATTTTTATAAATATAAATATAAGAGTATACTTACAGGTGAATTACAGAGCTTAGTCTAATATTGAAGTTTAGTTAACCAGGATGAAGTTGATGAAAATAAAGATGCTAAAGTATAAATCTTTTACAGATGCCAATGTTTGCATGGGTGACCAAAAAAATTTGTTTCTCGAGATTTGCCACCAAGTTAGCTGCGTTAGTTGATGGTCACGACTGATATAGAGAATCTTAAGATGATGTTCATATTGGTCTAAAAGCTCGCTTTTTTCATGTTTTTGGTTCGTTTGGTATCAATCTATACTATTTATAGTATGTCTGTCAGTTACATTTTCAAGCTAATTTTTGGTTAGGTGATAAATAATTAGGACTCTACGAGTTTTTTTTGGCTAGCCGCCTCTAAACATTGTTACCAGCTGCTTTGCAAAAATACAGTCATTAAAACACCAGTTTTAATTTTTTTAATATCGTTTTTTATTACTACTGTCCTACTAGCTTACGCACGTGATATTGTTCATTATGGAAGCCACTAAACCACGGAGTTCGTCGTCGGTAAAAATATATCGTTAATTTATCTGTATTCCGAGTTATTAGCAGACAAATAGCGTTCTCAATAAAAAAAAAACTAATTTTATTTATAAATTGCGCGTTGCATGCTTAACCAAGTGAAATAAACTTTTAAATTTTCTCGTTAGTGCGTTCTAAAAATGAAACACAGCTGTGCTGTAAGCTGTTCAACTTTGTTTCATTCCTCTATATATTTTTTATGGTTTCGTAATGTTTGTGGGTACCATAAATAAAATAATAACGGCAATATTAAGCGTAACTAAATACTATAAATAAAACTATGCCTAAATATTTTCTGCTATTTTTTTTTTACATCACAGTTATTTTAAGATATCTTTTTTCATCATCATACAATTCCAATGAAACAAAACTTTAATGTTGCTCCAATCTGAGCTGAACCTACCTCAAGTCGCTGAAAGTTTCTTTCAGTAGTTAAACAGATCAGCATATACATACAGACAGACAGACGGACAAAATATGTTTCTTTTGTTCTGTTCTATTTCTCTCTTTTTATCGCCCACACAAGGTTTCTTCTCTTTTATTAGATGTGTTAATAGACAATATTATAACTTAGCAAACATTATAATTAATGTTGAAACAAAAATATAAGGGTAAAACATATCATTTAGTATGTTTCAGAATCAGTAAACCTTTAAACAATAATCACGGCTTTAAAATGTTCAGGTTTACTCGTCACTACATTAAGCCACACTCCGCTTAATAAATATTTCATAACTCACCATGTTCGTATATGGAACAGAATCATCAGCTTAAAAATAAAATAAAATAGGTCGATATAATCCCCCGCAAACAGCGAGTTAAATCTACACTACGAATCGCCAGGCGTGGTACATTTATTCTTTTTGACAAAATGTGACTATAGAAACAATTTGTCACTTTTAATGTATTAATTCTCGATACTTCCACGTCGCTTTCTATTTAATAAAGCTTTTTTTATAAAAAAAAAACTACTATAAAATAAGTGCACATAAGACACTAGTATCAAGAAGATATAACTGTAAGTTTTTTGTTTTAAACGCTCAAATAAATGTAATAGAATTATAGGAAACGCTAATAGAATTATTGTACTAAGCGGGATTTAAACATTGCTGACATTGTCTTCGCTAAATATTATTAGAAAATTGCATTTGAATTATATATATAATGGCTTTAAATTCATAAACACACGTCATAAAATGACAGAAAAAAACATTAAATAAAATGTACTTATATATACTTTCTAGTGTAAAATTGTCAACTTCATCCTCACTTCTAAGCAAAAAAACTGGATAGCAAAGCGATTCGTATTTTACTCTGTGGTTATTACCATTCTTGTGTAAAGATTTTAAATATCTTTAGAATTTCCACGTAACAAAGAGGACGAATACAAGAGTAACGTAAAAAGGTTGCATTGTTTAGCGCTTTTTTTATAATGTAAACGAAAAAGCGGCCAGCAAACACGATCGGCCGCGGTCGAGACCGCAGGGGCACGCTCTATTGCCTTTGTTTGCGACCCGCATGCCCTTCGACACTTGCTCATAATTATTTAATTGCTACATTAAATTACGGGTATAGAATATACTTTTGTAAAAACATTTTACTGAATAAGGCTCGTGCAGTTACTTTACAACAAAAAGAGTTTTTCATAGAAGCGAACCTGTACTTTTTCTGATGTTAGTTGTTGCATAAAATATATGTAGCCGACTTTTAAGGTTCATATTCTGTAACGAGCTAGAATCAGAATTATTATTGTTTATTCATAATTATTAATAATATATAACCATTACGATACTTGAAAAGCATTTGTGAATCGATTTGAAAATATACTACTTTCTTGTTAATCCATGCGTCAAAATTAAGTATTCTCTGCCATAAAATTCAATATTGATACCAAAAACAGTCCGTTTGTCTCAAAAAACCAAATGTTATACAAAAAAAAAACTGGACTTCTTTTAAATGCTTGAAATGTAAAGGCAATTTCGTGGAATTACATGATCATGGATTAAATGAACGGAGAGACGGAGACGGAGCACAAAGCCTTGTCAAGCTCTATTATTGTAAAAGGGGTGATAAAAGCAGTGCCGCAACGTAGTTTTCCGTATATACAGGTATTTTGGTTCCAGTTCTGTGAGTGAAGTTATTACAGTGTATTGTCGTTCATTGTTTCATTGAGGGAAACGGTTTGATTTTTTTTTTAGTTTTACGGATAGTCGAAGCGAATTAGGAACATTGTGAACAACGCCAGCTATTTTGAGCTTACAAAATAGTTCGCAAGGTTATAAGTTTCTTCTGAAAAATATGAAAAATTTTAAAATGTCCCTCTTTTAATATATCAATAGAAACTTTGCTATGTAAGATACTTATCACTTTATTAGTTTGATATCTTTATAGTTATTCAACATTTTTTGATTACGCCGGCATTATAATTAAAGAGGGTAAATTGAATATTTTCAAAATAAATTCATCTACCTACGATCTTTCATCTAGCGTTTCGATAAAGGTATGTTTCTAATATTAGTTTTATATTATCAACGTGACAGATTCTAGTTGTTCATTTGATAATTCAACTCCACAATTAAAATTGAAAGTTATTTAATCAGAATAAAAAAGTTATAAAGTAGTAAAACATTAACTGGCATCAGTTTTTGTTCCATCGGGAATCAGAAGCATTGGATCATTCCCACTCGATGTGAAAACTTCACTTCAGTCGTACCAATACACGCGTATTACTGAAATGCATGAAATGTATGAGATATATAAAGAGAAATGGAAAACTGACCCTTCAGTTACATAAATACAAAACAGCCCCGTGCCTGGGGTTCAGTCTGAGATACAAGCGGTTGGCGGTGCCCGAAGTAATTTTTGCTTGCTATATTTATGATCAGAATTTTATACAGCCATTTCATAAACAATATATTTTAGTGGTCAAGACGTTCGTATAATAATTTTAACGTTTTGACGTTCCTAAGTCATCAGCATGTGTATGTCCACCTTTGGACGGGGGTCTATTCTTGGAAAGCTATAGAAACAGCTGATAATGTTTACATCCCTTGGATTACCACGATTTTCACAAAGGCGGAGTTCTGATTGCAATTCCAAAAGCTAATAAAGTTAAAATTTTATATGATGCAGATTAAGAAATATTGCTGTGTTTTGAAGTCAACTTTTGTAAATCTTTAAACCGCGAGCTATTCGTAACTCATCCCACCTTCGTGTACACGGCCATTGGTTCCTGTGTTTGTCTGTGCAACAGAATAAATAAATATTATTAATGGATCCACGAAATGTTCATCGAATTTTTCCCTCGACGTATGGTAGAGAAATATAAAAAGCATGCCTCGTTACATGGAACACTGGAAACAAAAGCAGACACAGTTTCTGGTATCCAATTAACAGAAACGTGCGGCCACTGAAAAACAATAAGTCAATCATTTAAATAATGAATCATGTTTTTGATTCTACCTAGCCGCTGCTTTCGTATGGTAACTATTTTTAACCTTCCTTTTTTTCAGTGAGGATTCTACCTGGGAAAGAACGGAATGGAACTGTATTAAAGAAAGTATTTTTTGCAATTAGTTAAATGAAAATTTCCGATTTGGAAACATAATTTTATAAATGGAATGATTTCTTTTATTGGTCACACTTTTAGGAAAACTAGGTCCGAATTCAACTTGTTTTACTTTTCTTGAAATTCTTACTAAATAATTCAATCGTTAAAAGGTTTTATCTTGTAATGAGGATGTAATTAAACTAGGATGTTGAATTCTTATTTCCATAAAATTTTAATGTAACTAATGAAAAAGGATGCATCTTTGCATATTTTTTTTAATAATTATTACTACAATTTATTATTAAATCAAATATAGTATGTATGTTAAGAGATCAAAACGTAGTCTGCAAATGGTATACTATACTAAGACACAAAATAATTAACAATTAATCCTCTGAAAATTCATTTAAAGGAATTCAGAATTACATTAACCTGTTAGAAATACTGTACGTATTATGAGTATGTATCTCGGTATTTGTATTGTTACTCAGAATATGCTTTATAATAACAATAAGCTTGGTATTCAATACTTTGATAGATTATGTTTCCAGACAGGCCTTTTAAGGAAACCGTTATTTTCTACGGAAATAATTTTGCAATTATATCGGAGCTGATATAATAGTGTTCTATATTTCTGTTATATTTAGTAAAGTTATTGTTAATTTTATTGGATTACATCCTGAATTTGTGGTGAAATTTATCGTGTTTTCGAACAGTTGTAACCTCTGCATTGGAGTTGGAACAGTCCATCGATCATTCGATATCAGTTGGTAAACATTCACCCAATATTCGCGCTACCTCAACTCTAAAAAGTACCCAGTCAATAACGTTAAAAATGAGCTTTCAAATAGCAAGAAAATTGTTTTTCCTCTGGCAACATCGGCCGATACATCGGCAAAATGAAAAGTTTCCCCATCAGCCTACTGACACATCGATTGGCGTTTACATCTATGTAAAAGAATTGTAAGAGATCATACAAAGCATCTTGGACCTTAAGTGTATGGTTATAGGTGAGATGCTTAAATGCTTTGTTGCGTTTTTCTGTGTTGATCGAGTGGATGTTTTCTTTCTGCCATCGGACGATTGGTGCGTAATCCATCATTTATGCAGGGCGTGGGGAATGAAAGTAGCATCGCACATCTAAATAAAGACGCGTTGCGTGGCTTTTAAATGACAGATTCACTTATTGGCATTGTAGACCAATAGGTAGCTTGGGTGGTCTATATGGTGCGTGCATGGCGATAGTAATTGCTTTCATTGACATGCCGGAGGAGGAAGCTGCGCGGAGAATGCCCTAGCAATTAATTGGATACAGACGTTAATAGGTACCGGTCTATAGGCCGACGCTATGTGGAACGCTACGCTTAATGGAAAAATTCCTTTAACTGTTACTCATGTTCTTAGGATCGATGTAGACATATAATATTAAATGGAGAATTATGAACTCACAGTTGCCGTATCTGTATGCAACATAAGTTTGGTCCGAAGGCCAGGTTTAAAACTTCGTATTTAAGCATTAAATACAAGATTTAACGACGTAAATATGAGCGCATTTGAAATTTAATTCATAAAACTATGAATTTTAAAGAAATGCTTACATAAAAAAATATAATCGTTAATGTATTATTCTATGGGTATTAGGCAATTTTTCATTAAAAGACATGATACACGATATTCTATTCCGTGGAATTGAAATACCAAATTCAAAATTTCTATATTCTATCATTGTCTTAAATATTGATATCGTATTTTAGAATTAATACAGTCTTTAACTTGATACAATAACCGACTCATATCAAACACAAATTAGCTAACATAATCTATTCTAACTTGGCCGGTATGATCCACTGTGCAAATGTTAGTTGGCAACTAAATGTCATCATAAGCTGGAGCGACGCTAGTTCTGCGTTTGTCTTGGAGTTCAGGTAAGCTGAAATTAGTTATGTCTACGTCTAACTGCTTGAGTTTTAGTTGCTGCAACGCCTCCGATGCTAAGTCTCGTATTTAATCTAGTATGCTATTTTTGCACTAATTTTGAAAATTCTGTATGTTATAAAAAATTTTCCTTTTCAGTGTTTTAAAGTGCCTTAATGCGTTGAATTTTCGACACCTAATAGTCAAAACTATTAGGTCTAAATAAAAAGAACAAACGATTTTTGGTCGTCGAATCTAAATCTTGGTGGGTTCTTAATTTTACGGCAAAATGATGAGAGAGATGGATAGTGGACATGTTTGCCATGAGCGAGCGAGACAGATAGTGACGCCAAACAGTGCGACGGAGATGCGTCGTTTAAACGCTTTACTTTATTGTTAAATAAAGAACGGATAAATATTACTGCGTTTTTTTACCCTACCAAACCAACATTTAAGTTATTTGTATAGATCGGCATCCGCATCCGCGGATGTGAGCCTCTTAAAATCCGCATCCGCATCCGCGGATGTGGAAAAAAATGCATCCGCAACATCCATACTCCGCACATCGAACTTAAAGGTGTAATTCGGTTTAAAAATGCAGTTTCTCGCGTCGTGTGAAATGTACGAGTATGATGCTTATAATTCGTATAAGTTGAAACAATTCAATCCAAAATATTGAAGTGTTTATTTTTCACCTGGTAACTCAAACTGTGCGTGACATGAGATAGAACTCGATCTAAACTTTGTTTTTAGGCGAGACTGCACCACTAATACAAATAAGGAGGACATAAAATACACACAAAGAATAGTACCAAACATACTGTTATAACCTCAACTGTATTTCAGTTCTTCCTACTTGTTGATTTGCTGCATTCGCAAGTTTGAAGCGAGTGGCTGAAAAACTAACAATTTTGTTAAAGTAAATACTAGGAAGTTCATAACGAACTCCAGATCGGAAACTGTATGACGCAGCCTCTTTGAATAAGACTTTTGGGGAATTGAACTTTTGTCAATCATTCTTTATTGCATGTTTTAGTATATAAATATATTATTTATTATAAGAAATTTAAATAATTGCTACCTGCAGTTTCCGCTGAATTTTTGTAATATGATCATAGGAACACCTCAGTCCCTAAATCATACGGTTGTGAAATATCTATAATAATACACTGTTGAGTTCAATAACTTAATAATATGCTACTTTAATTTTTTCATTTCGGTATTGTTTTCATTGTGAGTTATATTCCCCTCGATCGACAATGGCACCCAAAAAGTCTGCCAACATGCGATAAAATACATCCCCTTTCAAATTCATAATAATTCACAAAGAAATATTACAACAATTTGTATTTAATACGATTATACCTTTCCTTATTATAGCAAATCAGAACAAATAACAAAGTAAAAAAGACATGAGAGGTTGTCACACACAGGGACAGTTAAATTGAAGCTGCTACCATTCAAATTGTCTTTCCGACCGCAATCTAACTTGCCAAATTAATTTATGACGACAAAAAACTTGGAGAGAGTAAGGTGAATATTTTTGGCAATTTAATAATGGAATATGCAAGCTCGTTGAAGAAAAGAAATAATGATGGTTACGATGATTGTTTTTTTTTTACGTAGGAAGCGTCTCCGCGTGACTGAAACAACACACTTGTGTTATCCGAATAGTTTATTTCTTGTGATGAAAAGCTAGTTCAATGTGAGCAGCAAAATACGATGTTCCATTTGAATTGTCCATTAATTTTTACCTAAGTAGTTTTTTGTTATGTTATATATTATACAATAAACAGTTGATTAATCTGCCTTACACTATTTTGACTGCAACAATTAGTTAAGAAAAATTTTAAATAAGTGTGAGTCACTTCTATTATGATTTTGTTTGTATGGTTCAAAATGTACAAAACTATAAGAACATTAATGTAACAAAATATATTTAAAGTATAATCATAAATTTTGAGTACATTTGTTTTTTTTTTCTTTTCAAAACTCTTAAATATGTAAGCTTGAAGACTTGGTTTCTAGATTCACCTAAAGCGTTTCTTCAACAAAAAAATATTTTGAATAAAACACTTTTTACGGATTTTGCGCGTATTTTATTTTATTTGACAGGAATCCTGTGATCACGGCTCCTGTAAAGGAGTCGAAACGTCAGGATTAAATATAAATTAAAATATGCGAAAAATCCGTAAAAAGTGTTTTATTCAAATGTGTAATGTGCGCGGAAGTGTAAGAACTAAATATAAAAAAAATATTGAACTTAACGCTGAAACAAATTTTGATATTATTAAGGTTAGAGATTTTCGATCTAAACTTAGAATTTCGGAATAACTGTATGGTGTTTCAATCTTCAAAAGGTAACAAAACCTAGAGTTGATACTTCAAAGTTGGGGGGGGGGGGGGGGGGGGGGGGCAGATGGCGTCGATGGACTAACGGTTTCGAGTTCTAACTGGGCTTGTCAAATGACGTGGGGTCGACTATGGTCAGATGCGGATATTTCAACCCTTTTCTAAATTATAAATATCCTTTGCTACCCATGAAAAAAATTAAAATATTTTATTATATTTTACGCTATATTATTACATTTGGTTTATCATATTAATTTTAAATAATATCTCAAATAATATTTGTCGAGGTATTCTCGTATAATTGTTATTTTTTCACATTTTATTTAATTGTCTAGAGTGTCGTCGCTTACGATAGAATGACACTTTCTATTTTTCTTTTGGTATATGACATACGTCATTTAAATGTAATAGAAACAATAATATCATATTAAAAATTAATGCAACATGTAAGGTATCGAAATGTGAGCAAAGATATACAGAATACATAACACTAAAATGAACCTTATGAATTCAATTTCTGATCGTAAAGTATAAAAGAGGTTAAGAATAGTGTCAAAAATAATTTAAGGATAATTATGACACCTGAAATAACAGATAAATTATCTTCTATCGACGTACCCTGCCAACGGAAAGTCTGTCAAAGTTATTGTATTGGTATATTTTGTTATGTGGCTTTGTTTTCGCTTTCATTACGGGTATCCCCCGCCTTCTCGCCGATAAACTTTTAATGCGTTTTTCACTTAGTTACGAAATATTTCAATCGTTTTAATTAAGCCCGACTAGGGTGCAGAGATTTTGTTACGAAATAATGCTTTATACTCTAGAATATTTCCAGTGTATTTTGAGAGAATTTTAATACATACTTCAGCCGATTGAGCCATCTCAATGTTTTTGCGCTAAATATCCATTTAAAATCCTTTTATACAGTATTATATAATCAAGTTGCTTTACCAGCTGTGTCATGGAAATGAGCAACAACGACATCGTTACCAATATCGTGACCCTGGCCAATAAAAAAAGTTCATTTTCTACGTTGATCCAGCCTGCGATCGAACCTGGAACGTCGAAGTAACGTCACCATGAAAACCGGTATACAAGCAAGCCTTTGACGATCACGGGGGTCACCAGAGACAAACATAGCTTAAGATAATAATTAAATTAAATTTTACATTAGTGTTATCTTCCTTTTCTTTACGACCGTGGGGTCCGTCCTAATGACTATGGAACGCTAGAGTAGCCCGGCAGGTACTTTTATTAACGGTTGTATTGTGTCAACATTGCTTAAGAGTACACAAACATTTAAATATAATACATCAAATTAAAATACGGCTCGCAGTATTTGATGCTTAAATTCATTTTGCTAATTGTTGAATTTGCTTTCAAATCTCATCTCCGTGCGAAATACCACGAATAGAGAGAACCAAGTAAGGAAACATAGGAAATTGAATATACGTGGATGCAACAACGCAACTAATTGCGGAGTTATTGAAAGTACAACTAAGTTAAGTCTTTGAGCTGACTTAGTACAATGGAACTTGTCCGTTTGAAGTAACATAGTGCACGCTGCGCCGCTCTGATTGCAACTTAATTGCTAACTTGGCGCTTAGAAACATTTTAATTTTGAAAGTTTGATTTATTTTTGTTTGTTACTTTTAAAAGGGGGTTTCAAGATTTTGTATTGTCGTTTTTTATTCAAATGCAAATAAAGTGTGCATCCTGTATGGTATACATAAATATACCTAAGCCCTGTTTAGTTGTAAGTAGTAAGTAGTAAGATGGAGTTACTCGACGTTGCAGTGGAAAGCGCGTTCAGGCTATGATTGCGGTGTAGAAGTAATTTTTGAGGGCCCGGTTATTAGATGGGTAACCATAAAAGTATTTCTGAACGATTTTAGAACATTAAGCTGTTGATACTAGCTGCATCTGCAGTTGTCCTTAACCCCAGCAATCCCTATTGATACTATTCGATAAAAAGTCAAGAAAAACTTAAAAAAAGATATCTTAAACACGCATGAACGTCCCTGACGCATATATGAACCAGGTCATTGGTTGGATAAGTAACGTTAAATAAAATAGGTAAAATGAAAATCTCGAATACTTACTTTTTTCTTGTCGAAATGACACACAATAAGTTCAGGATATCAGTCATATTCTCATATCCGTTTCAAGACAAGTTTACGCTTTTTATAATATATTTACGACCATAGTAACACAAGAGTTTCTTAACCTTTTAACATTTCTAAAAAAAGTGTACTAAAATAAATTTTAAACTGCATCGAAATTCAAGCATGTGATACTAGGAATTATAATATGAATAGTATTATGAATAAACATAGTATAAGCAAAACGATGATCGATATCAATTTTTTATATTTCTTTTAAGATATATTTTGTCTAGTTAATTATTCTGCTCTGAGTACATGACTCAATAGGGTTCAGTTTTAAGCTCCATTTATTTAGAATCAAAAGGAATTGCCGAGTGTAGGTCGTATAAGCGCGGTAATCAAATCGTCCCAAACTGTGGAGTTAACATTCTGAGCGTCTAAGAATATAACTTGGTATTGAGTCGATACTAAGGTATTTATGTATGTGTGCCTAGATGTTAATTATTACTCATATTGGTTAGAGATGTAACTGTTTCAATTTCTCATAATTATGCTTTGTGTCTACATAGAGTTATATCTCTAACCAATATGAGTACCCATTAGCCGTATATTTCCAATGTATATACATTATACATTGGGAATATACAGCTAATGGGTAGTTAATCATGCGAAAGATTAATACCAGATTACAGGCTCGCTAATTGCAAACACGAGACTGAATAGGTACTGAAAACACCAACTTGTTGTAACGTTTATTACGTTTGGAGAGATAGTTTTTGCTATCAGAGAAACATTGAAATCTTATTCATGTGGCTCATAAATTTATTTATGCAATGACTAAATGAAAATATCTTATCTGTTATCATAAAAATCTTTTAAGAAATTACAAAGGTCGCTATTGCTTTTCTTCGTTCTTCTTTGAAATATGATTTAGAATTTATATTTTTCTACAGCCAATAAGGAACGTTTTTGTTCATGTTTCTATTACAATTTCACAAAAGAGTGTCATGGAATAAAGAGATTCTTTAGTATTTTCTTGAATAGCGCAAAGGGTATATCGTCCTAAAGTTAAAACGAGGATTTATGGTTAAACCTTTGAAAATTATTGCTTTAAAAATGTCTTTAGAAATTAGTAATGTCATCTCAGATTGTTTTTTATTTATTTTTTCATTTTCTCTTTTGAAATGAAACTTTTATGTCGTGTCTGTAGTTTGAAATGTTATTAGAATCATGAAAAGTCTAATTTCCAAATGTTGTCAATCTCGGTCAACATAGTCTCACTTGTCTGCGCCGAATTTTCATTTGATTGCTTTCATTCGCCGGGTTATTGTCCCCTACTTTTGTCGGTAAACTTGCACAATCCTATGTCCAGAGTACTTCCAAGAGTATAGGCGCTGTTGCAATATATAGAGAAAACTCAATTGGCGTAAGTAACATTAACTGTTAGAGATTTCATATTTGGGAATCGGTCGTCCGCTGAGGGGCTGCGCCGTCGCTGCCGCCATGGTTCCCGTCATTCTGGCGCCACTGCACGGTATTGCTCGCATTGCACTAGCAAGGAGGCGCCGCGCATCATGATTTTAATATCTACTGTCCAGATGCCATGCTCCGCGGGGGCATACATGTGTCAAGAGAAAAATAAATTGAAAATCAGCGTCAGCCTTCAAGCTGACATAAAGCTGAATTGTTCACCCATTTGGTACAGACGTGGGACATATTAAATTTAAATTAAGTTTTTTTTTGTTTGTTTTAAGTTTTAGGTTCCTGTACCAAATAAAAAAGTGTTTATCCCAGTTACACCAACTAATTTGCACAAATAAATCACCATCTAGCGGGGCAATGCCACTTTTCTCGGTACTCTACCGGTTAAGCGGTAGAATAGGACCGGTTAGGACTGAACTGGGCAATTTCTGTTCATCATATTTTTAATTAATGTTGCTTTTCATATTTATTGGATTAAGTTTTTATTATAATATATTCTAATTTATGAGCTCATTTATAACCATGTCTCCTTATAAATAAAATTCATAAATCAATTGCTATATTAGAAATTTATATAATAATGTTTTCCGATTGACTTTGAAAGAAAAAGTAATTATCCTATTATAATCTTCTATAGTGATTAAGAAAAGTTCTTTAATCACTGGAAAGAATAAATTAAGCGGAGCTGGGATGATTTAATTAAACCAATAGTTAATTAATTAATTTCAACGGTATTCGCTTTAGGGAAGGGACGATAAAATAATTGGATCCGTCAAAATTATAGAACGCCAATCGTCCTCCAGTGGATTAATGATTTTAAGAGAGCACGTTTATTGAAATCTATTTTGTTTTATTGTTTCATTATTCGTATAACAATCGAATTCGTGATATTGTAATCCAGTCGGGGAACAATCTTTTTAACGAGATTCCACGTGTCTATACGAAACATTTGGGTGACATCGTATATTGTATTATAACAACATTTTAAATTTAATTTACAATTTGTTAAATTATATTTGTAGTAAAACCTTTTAGCCATTCGTAATCATTGAGTTCAATTAGAGTTTACTGAAGGAATGAACTTTTTTTCCTTATTTGTTTAGAATAAAGGAAAGAAAAAGGTTTAATTATTTTTGATTATATAAAGTCACTAATGACATGACATAAATTGAAATTTAAAAACAATCTTTCAAGGGAAAGCATCCTTAATATTAAACATGGATGAATTAATATAGGAAAATATAGGAAAGCCAAAAGCAAGATCAATCGCCGGGGTAGGTGATCTCTTCTGGTAGTGGGAGGTGTTGTACGAGTATATACCTATTGTTAACATGCTTAGAAACTGGGAATATGTGATAATAATAAGTTACGATTTTCTATGTACACTGTGTAGGTAGCGCTCTCTGTATTATGTGTGGCGGATATAAAGGAAAAAACTTTCTTTGTTGGTAGCGGCAACTTAAATATATCAAGATTCAATGCAGCCCTAAAGAACTTAAACTTTTTAACATATAATTAAAGTTCCAACTTTATATCAGACAAATAGGTCTAAAATTATTATAACAAACTAAGCATCAGTAAAAGCCAGTAGTAGAAGAAAATAAGTCCTTTAGAATCTGCCTTACCTGTTTAAATTACAGAGTGATAGGAACCACCGTTATACGGCGAGCGTAAAACCACACTACAAACTATTTAGAAGTAAAGTTTTGTTATTATGACAGTTACCTAACTCCATTAATTACGGTAATGAAACCTACATTTATGTAATTAATAGTATGAGCAAACTACGGTAATGCGGCTCGGAGTCTGAACAATTCACTAAAAACTCGAGCGAGTAATGTTTGGCATGCAGTTTTATGGCCTAAAACTGAGCTCTAATCACACTGCAACATTTCGTTAATTTTAATAAATTTATTGAAATTTTGGTCAAAAATAGCATCACTTAATAGTTAAAACAAAGAAAGTTCAGTTTTACAATGAGCTTAAGGAAACTTCCACTTTTATTAAAAGTGGCAGTACACATACTGGTACCTTGTTTTGTATTAACTACAACAATGGCTAGCTTTTCTCTTGTTTTATTGTTGAACTTGGTTTTCTTCAAGTTGAGAAGACCAATAAAACAGCAATTAACTTTAATTATTTACATAATTATTTAGACTTCAAATATACTACCTATATTACATCCTTTTTAGGAAATTTATTTTAAAAATAAAACTGACATTAAAATACATTATATTTCTTTACGTTTTAAATCCAAAGAATTATGTACTTTGGCTTTGGTATAAACTAAAATTGGCACTTGGTATGAAGAAATATGGTTAAACATTGTTTCACGAGAAGATCGGGGCAAGGCACTAAAACAATGATCATTTCATTCTACATTACGCACGTGGAAACTGACATCTGTCGGCCTTCTAAGCCGGACAAGAGCTTGAGAAAGTATGACGTGAAACCATTAGTAAAAGTCCGGTTAGTAGACACGAAGAAGAATAATAGAATATGGTATAAACTTCTGCGTACACGCCATGTCTTCAAAACTTCGTCGCAATAATCGATTTTGCTCTTCTATACGCTATAAAGAAGAAATTTTAAATAAGTAAAAATAGATATTACTTGCCCTTTCCATTAGTGAAGATTTTAAATTCTCAATTGTTTGCTGTCTGTTCAACATATGATCGATTTAAACATATTTCAATATGAATGTATAAATAGCGCTGTAGGTCATAGTCACCCCAATTGGAAACAAAAGATAACTACAATACCAGCTTGCCTTTACGTTTGCAAACTTTAATAGGAGCATATGAGGGAGGAACGGGATATTATTTGGTATTTTTTTCCTTCATTATTTTGTTTTTCCATTGAATATATTTTTTAGATTTTTTTATTGCGGTAATAGAATCATGAAACGTTGGCCGTGTTAAATACGAGAACTATGTAACTATTCTATCTTAAGAGTTATTATCATCATCTTATCGTAACTAAGTGCCTAAGATCAAGAGGTGTCTTTTAATGTGTAGTAAAGTACTCAAAACTAATACATAACACAGAATCTTTGTCCAACAAGTCGCCTTGCGCTGGATTGCTATTGTGTGATTTGATTTGTTCAGACCAGTATCAGATTGGCTTACACTCCGTAACTTAACATCTGCGTATGGTGATGAATTCAACCATAGAATATCTTCAACCCTTCATTAAGGAGACTACTGATATTGGAAGTAATCGTCAATCACCTCCCGTAGACCTCGAAATCGTCACCAGTGTTTCCCAGATAATGATCAGATCATATCAAATAACCTATTGCATTCATGCGGTTGACAGGTGGTCTTATACTGCGCTCTCCAGTCCGCTTACCAAACATGGAGATTGTAAGGTACATAACATATAATTTTTGGCAGAAGGTACCTCAGCACCACCACTATCATTATCCTCAAGTCCTATAACGCCATCACACTAATTGTCTGTTGTAAAACCATCTAAGTAGTAACTTTTCGCTTACCAAAACATCAAGGACATCTTTTTTTATGCCAGTCATGGAAACAATACTTACTAAAGTAAAGTTTATTTGCAATAAAACTATTTGTTAGTAAGTATTGTTTCCAAAACGATGTTCTCACATTTACGAGTACCCTTAAACACTTGTCATCAATACACCATTGGATAATCAATTTGTTTCATATCATTTAATTAGTCTATAGTTAAATTGATTAATCGCAACAGTCCCTAGGGTGTCGGAACTGGTCGACGTTTCCATTAAAACTTTGCATCCTTTCCGATTACGATATGTAAACATTGTTGTCCGTTGTCCGATATCCAGTTTTAGTCTAAAGCTTAATTGTATGTATAAATTAGTCAAATAGAGCGATAGTGACCCGCAACGCGACAGTTCATCAGATGTGTTGGCACAGAATAGTTAATCTATACTAATATTACAAAGAAGTAAAGTTTGTGTGTTTGTATATTTGTTAAATTGTAAGGGGTAATCTCGGGATCTACTGAACCGATTAAAAATTCTTTCACCAATAGAAAGGCACATTATTGCTGAGTGTCATAGGCTATATTGAATGCTAGAAAAAATTTAAAGAATTTTGTCCACTCGTGCGAAGCCGGGATGGGCTATGCATATAAAAATTCCCTTTCACAGTGTTTGACCGCGATGAACTCCGAAAGTACTCAACCGATTTTGATGTTTTTTTTTTCGTTTTGCCAGATGTGTTCCGACTTAGGACATAGGATAGGTTTCATTTTAAAGTAAAATAAAAAAAATATACAAATTATAATAACTAAGCCACATCAACGCGTGACCGGGTCAGCTAGTAGTATATAAGTTAAGTATTAGAGTAGTAGTTAGTAGATATAAGTTTAAACATTTTGTAAAATCTCTAAACTATCTGCGAAACTGACAAGAACTTATTGACATACGCTTTAAGTTTTAAGCGCTTTAAATCTGGGATAGATGTCTCTTCATTTTAGACTTAAATCATTGTCGCAGTGAAATAGATTTTTTCATTAAGTCTTATTTTATATGATTTGAGGGCTAAGTAATTGCAACTTCTGTCTCTATCGATCCCTCTTCTAGATTATATGATCTTGATCTTACCACGAGGACCCTTCGGTCTCCAAATCTATTAATTTTAAAAGTCAGTTCTATAATGAAGATCGCAAAAGGGCTATGAATTATAATAGGATAGTACTTCAGTTTAAGTAATTAGAAAATAATGTTTACTGTTAAGGCTAAAATGGCAGCGGAATCATAAAAAATCCGCAGCCGGTTTTTAATGTTGTAGAAAATTACTTCGCTGAAATGGATCCTGGTGTAAGTTTTTTTTTGTTATTCTTACTACACTATTAATTAGTGTAAAGACAGCAGAAAATTCGCTTTCACTGTAGAGAGGCTAAGCATTTGGCTTAGTGCTTTGATGGCATCGAATTACTATAGCATTTTTCCACGTCAGCAGTTTCGTTTAATGAGATTTATTATTGTAATCGAATTGGAGCCTGTTCAAACTAGACTTCGACTATATGACTGCCCTGACTTGAAGTCTGTATTTGCTCTTGCGATTACTTACAATAAATAAACTTATTTTTGTAACTCTTAAGATTACTACACAGTTTCACAATATGACTTATTTCTACTTTGTCTATGATATTTTATTTTTAGCCAAGAAAGCATTCAAGCTCTAACTTCAAATATGCACTTCTCGTTATTCCTATTTGTGTTTTAAATTACGGTTAAAGCAGAGCATAGCATCTTATTAAATAATCTACGAGAATATTTTATAAGCAATCATAATTCCAAAGGACTTGAGGATCCACGTAAACTTAATGTCGCAACTTTCCCAACTCTCATTAATTAACTGTAGGTATCCCTAACAATATTGCGACGTATACAGATATCAATTACGCCATCAACGTCCGACTAAATAAAAGATTACCGCGTCACGCTGTCCGTTCGTTCGTCGCGCGTATTTGTCACAGGCGTGGAAACACGTAATACGGACTGATCTCCACCACCGGCCGAATGCAGGCTTTCCTATATTATTCATAATGTTTTCAACGTACCGCTCGGTCCATACGGAATATTAGAGCATATCTGCTCGAGTTTATGCCGGCTTTTCTAACAGCGCTAACTAAATTGTTTGCAACGTACCGATTGGTATTAGTCGTGAACGTTTCGTTTAGCTTGCGTTGCCTTAAAAGCGCAGTAAAATCGTGTTCGTTTCGTCCGAAAAGGATTTTTTCGTTTTCCTAATTTAGAATAATAGTAAAGAGAGTTTTTTACAGACAGGAAAAATGGTATATGGGAAATTATAACAGGAGACTAGTAAGATGGAAATCGATAGTTACTTATCTTCCGCAAGGTGGTGGTGTCATAAAAATAATGATTGATTGTGGCACCAATCAGTCATATAATATTTGTACATGTCTTTTTTTGTCTCTTGACGTCTTGTAAAAAGGACTTATTTATAGTATAGTGTAAGTTTTCCGACCAAATAAAGCGTACATAAAAAAAATAATCAAATTTATATACACGTGCTTAACTTAATTAAATACATATTGATACGTCCGATGACTCCTTAGTTTATAGCTACAAGATAGTGCTATGTGCGATACGATATAAGGGGGAAGAACCTGTCTCCTGGAATACAGGTTGAGCTAACCTAGGGGGCAGAGTAATATTGTTTATGTTTAGCATTGTACTTTGAATTATAATAATAAGATTAATTTTAAAAATATGTATTGTCATTATTATGTTTGTATAAAACTCATTTCCAAATGCTAGTAAGTTATTTTCTTTAACGGACGACGATTATTTCCAGGTTGGCGCAGCTATGATGTCCTGTCCTTTACCTTTGCCGCTGCTGCCGGCGGCGCTTCATCCTCAGCCTGCGTTGGCGTCAGACTTCCCAATTCATATTGGAATTAAGGTAACTTTGTACTATAATAGATATATTACAGCTTACATTTGCAGGTAATAGCTTTTTTTAATACATTATCGATAGTCTTAATAAAAATACCATATTTGTGATAAAAAGAAGGAACCTTAATCACAGATATGATACCTAAATTAATATTTTTATTTAGACTATCTAATAATTAATACGTTTTAGTGATATTTATAGTAAATAAAACTTATCACTGTTACCTTGAAAGCTGCAAAGTAGTAAGTTACGTGGGTACTTATAGATAGTATTGTGAGTGAGTAGTGTGTTGAGTTCGTTAGTAAATCTATAAGTCAAAGACGTTAGTCACTTCTGGACTGATTAAAAATCTTAAGATTAAGTAGTACTTAAAATATAACGCAATGAATAGAAATTAATCAAATTGTTCGTTGAAAATTAACAAGTTAACTATTTCTCTGGTTTTGTAATGAGAACTCTGGTAATAAAGATTCAAAGTATTCATTAGGATTCCAAGCAATTATTTGATTCAGTTTACATAATGATTTAAATGAACTTATTGTACTACCGTGAATCCCTAACTATAAATGGACAATTATAACCGTAATTAAAAAATCGCTGACAACTCTTATAGTTGAGGTGTACCATTCAGCCTTTTAAACACGTGGCGTAGTTAGTGGACAGTAACTATAAATTCTCTGGAATTTATTTATCAAACGCAAGCTTTGTGAAACATTTCCCTATTAGAAGCTGACTCAGTGGGTTGAATAGAAATAGAAAGTGTATAGACTATCCAAGATACTTCCCATGCTAACTGGTTGTAACTGCAAATTTTATAACAGTGAAATTATTTTTTCATAAAGTTTGGAATGCAAGTAATTCAAAAACTTCTTAAAACTCTCATTACGTTATTATTAAGGTTGCATTTAAAACACGCTACCATCGAGCGAGATTATATAAATTATATGACAAATTTGCACGGGATTTTTGTTTGTCCATTTTGTAACGGACCTCGTTTACGGACTAAAGTCGCTTGCTTTCGTTGGCGAGTAAAAAATATGTAATTTAATCCCGGCTCCCTCGGACGAGTTTCAGGCAACTTAAATTGCGAATATATCAAAGCTAAATAATATAAGTAAGCGAAAGAATATAAGGTAACTTTGAGAGTCGAGGCTTGAATGTTAAGCTGGGAATACACACCTTGTTTATGTTATTCATAAAGATGTTTCTTTTCACTCTACCATGATATATAATAAGCAGCTTTGAATTATAAGATCCCTTTTATATTGTTACCTTTTAATCAAACGAATATGCACCATTTCAATGTCTAACTGCATCACTTTCGAGTATGTACATATTGTTTAATGGTCCACAGAATGCTCTAAATACATTCATCAACTTTTAATTTGGTTTTGTCCCATAAATTCATTTAATTACTGAAAAAATGTACTATCTAACTCAATCAACTCCAGAAAACAGTAAGCTTGTTTTCTTTCTGAGGTTTATTTAATCTTTATTATTTTTTCATACATTTCACAAGATTCAATATAAACATAATTTCATTAATAACAAAATGCGAATTTTATACTTTTTATATTTAAAATCATCAAATAATGAGGTTGTTCAATAGTAAAATAAATGATTTCATCGACCCGAAGTTGATCTATTTCTTTTCCAAATTAAATAACTAAAAATAGTGCAATGTTTGTGTAAGAAATATGTTATTTTTTCCATCAGCACTAAGGCGCCTACTGCTGGGCATAGGCGTTTTTGATTCGTTTTATTTTGGCGTTAAACAAAAATCTTCCTACTGTACATTAGTTTCCATACCACTTTTATTAAAATACTCAATAGGAATGAGAGCTTAGATAATATACAAATCGCTAATTAACAATTAGTTATTCAACTAACAAATCATAGGTGTATAAATTCGTTAATCGATAACCTAGTGCAGTCCGCCCTTAAGGCATACCTTTAGAGGAGCACAGACGACACAGCAATATCAATATTTGAAATGAACTTTTGCCCAATTAGCTCAGCAAGTTAAACCGTCTTAATTTACAAGTATTGATTCGGTACGACGACTTTAATTAGTTTCGAGTTCACGAACGTTCGACGCATTTATTATCCTTGATTGGTAAATGTATCTCGCCTTGTTTTCATAGATATATTATTTTTTCAATATTTTCCTTGTACACCTGTCTTTATCTTGTTAATAAAGGATGCTGTTTGAAAAATAATAAATATGAAATACACCTAAGGACATTAAAGTAAACACCGTTTAATTTACTTTGATGTAAATTTTACGACGAACCAATTTTAAGGGAACACTTTAAATCAATGTCTGTCTGTCTACGATTTTATACATAAAATATTTTCGATTTATATACTAAATAGTTTCGACGTAATAATAGTTATAATGGTTTACCTTTACTTCTCGTAAATTAATTTCACAGGTGTTAAAGAGTTAAACAAACTGTAACAAAACTTTTCACAATGTTAACTTTCACGACATTTCCTACGAACAATCAAGGCTAAATACTTTAAAAAAAGTTTTTGAAATTTTATGCACTTAAGAATCTTCCTTAAAATTAAGTTTGACTTTTTGAACACAAGTTTAAAATGTGAGCGTGGATAATCAGGACGAGAAATAAAAAGATAAAAAACAAATGAAATCTCAAAACAGAGCTCCATCTACAGCTTTATACTCTAGTCGGTGCCTTTTCGAATTTCCTGTGACTATACTATGGCCATCGGACATCCATACCATATTGCCAAAATCATACTAGTCGTTTTTAGCTACGGTTGAACAATATCGATAAACCGTAATGTAGCATGTACCTATTCATAGACAGTTAATTACACTTCCTTGGCTCTGCCGTAATCGGGTAAAAAAACACCTGTAAAATTATATAAGACTATACCTTGGAAATGAGAAGACATTGAGTAATTGTAGATTAAATCGGTTTTTTACTTTAATTGCCTTAAAATTATGCTTACTGAACAGTCCAATTATGAAAATATATCATCACAATTATCATCTTAGTCATAAGACGTCCATTGCTGAAAGAAAGCCTCTTTAATAATAGGGAGGTTTTGCTACAATCTTCACGCTTACAGTACAGTAAAAAGAAAAAGAAAAAAAAATTGAAAACGTTTCTGCATTTTATGGTTTACGGGAGGGGAAGCGATTATGTAAAGGGTTAGTGCTATTCTATTCTGACAGACACCACAAAGCATACATATGTATATTTTATAATACGTATATATTTGTTAACATCGAAAGTCGTAGTTTGTAAGAAATGGCAATCATGATTGGTCTCAGATACAGCATTTTGCTATTGTTACTTAGTTAAACTATTGAACTAAAGTACCTTTAAAGACGTGCACGCACGGATGCACGTTATTTTGTTTTATGTGTTGCTTCTGTTGTTAATTTCTTTTTCATCTAACGAAATAGTTTATTTGCCAACATTTCAATATAACAAAATCCAACCACAACATGTTAACTCTACTAACACTTTGTACTATGCTAACATAGTGCGCTGTTTATTCAGCCTAAAAGCATTGAAATACCACACACGGTCATTTCGTACAACGAAACAAAAGATTCGCAGTAAAAAGGTTTTCGATTTCGTATATTGAACTAGCTCAAATATTTATTTAAAAAGCTTTGTTTTTATGATATCAATATAGTCGGTGAACAATTCTGGGAAAACTCGTTGAAAAGCTTTAATTAATTAAAAACTGAATGCAAACAGATATGTAGCACACTTTTTAAGATATTGGCTGAACAAATTACTATTTTAAAAGGAACAGCTATATATCCACGGCGAATAACACGTAACTGCTAAATTCAAAATAATACACAAGCTGAAAAAACCGTTTAATTTCTTGACAAGTTTAAAAGTATTTAAAAAATTTGTTTATTTATTTTTTAATTTTATACGCTATTGTTGAAAATACGCTTAGGAAATTTCAATTAAACATGCAAATAACGAATTTTAATTCGAAATGACAAAAAAGTGAATTTCTCGACGAATTTTAGTTAGGAGATATTGGCACTTCTACTTGAGTAGAATTGAAGGAGATTTTATGCAATAGCAAAATTTCACTTAGGCTTATCGTGTAAGACAAGGTGGAACAGCACCAACCCCAACTTAAGGGTGTCATAAAAACGACTCATGATACTGGAGGTATTTTTCGTACAAATGGGCTACAAAATGGGCAGCAGTGGTCTTCAACCCGCCTGCCAATCGTGGAGATAATATTAACCCACTTTAACATAGTCTTTATCAGCCAGATGAAATATAACATCTTCACTTTAGAGCTTTCAATGAAATCTATGAATAATTAATATAATAAAAATCACACTGAATCAGATTTCGCAGTTTTATTATGCTATCCTGGCTTGTAATGACGTTATGAATCGGTGGTGCGGTCGCCTTAATAGTTTGAAGTTGAAGTTACTGTGAACTTAAAACCCTGGAACATTAATCCGGCCGGTTCATGGACTGTCTGAAATCAACAACCTGACCCCAATATCTCAATCGTACTAATTGTGCTTATCTCAGATATAGTATAATGCACTAGGCAGCGATCACGGTGGGGCAATCGATGAAAATTTTATAACTTAAAAAAGCAAAAGAGAACTTTGAACTTATGCTCGCTTTCTCTTCTTACAACAAATGAAAGTGACAATATTATTTTGAAACAAATATATACATTTACACACAATTTGTAGTAAAGGTGAAGCAAAAATTTATTTGTTAGAGTCACTTTCAATATAGAAACTTTCTGTTTAATTAAAAACATTTGTTTTCCTACAGTCCTGTTTATTTTTCTTAACTCATTTAGCGTATTCCGTTATTTCGTTTGTCTTGTTCTCAAAAAATCAAAGAAAGAATAAAACAACATCGGCGTATTTCCTTCTAATGCTGGAATATTTTAAGGGACATAGTCAGGTCAATAACGAACGTGTAGCCCCGGGATATGTTTCTCATTGGAGTTGCTTGTACCTGTGCTTATTTTACAAATAAATTGTTTTCCATTCCTGTTTGAGTTCCTAAATTGAAATGTATCGAATTGGTTATTTTTGTTGAGATACTTAGGAGTATCGGTAACCTTTGACGATAGGGTAGAAAACTCAAAGTAATTTTTTCATCCGTGCTACACTGTTACACATATGACGGTATAGAAACTATTTTAAATCTCATTAATTTTGACAATCATGATAAATTTTAAAAATAGAACGTAAATTTTGACAAGTTTTTATTTATATGTTTGTTCAGGTGAAATCTTGCAACTCAATTTTGAAGCAGATATCTTCAACTGCTTGAGCTGAAATTTTGTATGCACGTTGATTTTGGACGATAATGCATGTTTAACTGTGTGACGTCATTCTAAATCCAACATGGCGGCACACTCAAGATAGACAGACTAGTTATTTTTAATGCACTCCTACAATATGGGTATCAAATGAAAGGGCTTGCTGAGAATAAGTCAAAAATAAAGTGACGTCATTACAAATCTAATATGGCGAACTATGTATGTTTTAAATGCTTGCCTATAATGTGCTTGCCTACGTATTTAAAGATTTCAAATGCTGCTTCTTTTCCGAATTAGATTCAGCCATTTTAACGATTGCCTTATATAATATATAATAGGATAAATTTTATTTTATTTTAAGATTTTTTTAAGGTGATGTTAGGAGCTTGTCCGTATGTAAAGTCAACGAATGATTCCATATTAGGGGCCTTTCAATTAAAATTTATTCGCTTAACCATAGTCCCAAATAACAAATCAAGAAACGAAAATTTAATTTTAGGACATTTTAGAGTAATGTTTTATTAATAGTATCTTATTGAGTAAAGTTATTTTGCAAATGGATCGCTTTCATTCTCTTGAGAGATAAAATTTTCATATGATATAGTATCGTCCATTATGATACAGTTTATATATCTTTGCTGTGTGACATCGCACAAAGATGATATAGAGCATTTTTATGGGACCGCGAGGTCGAGTTGCACGATAACATAAAATAAAATATCGTTTGTTCTCCCGTTTTTACTATTAACTGACTATTCAAATCATATATAGACTTATATATTAACATATGAAAAATGGTACCTTTATAAGAAAAAAGAATTATATATATATGTTGAAGTATTTACTTTAAATACATTAAGATAAGGGCTGTCCTTAAGGTTTTTTTACACGCGTGCAAACTAGAATAAATTGCGATTTTAAATAAGCAATTTATCTTATTATACTGTTTTGTGTATGAAAGATTTGTGACTCATAATAAAATCTACTGTTCGTCATTCAACTATGCTTACATTTCCCGTCCAATTTACCACGGCGAGGTCATCAAAAAAAAACTATGAAGCGGAACGTTTTAACACGTGCCCGCGTGCTTTATCACTTGGAAATAAATTAGTTGCCGACTACATGTTACCTAGGTCCTCGTTTGACTAAAAAGGCCCTGAGTTCGATTATAAGTCAAGTTAGTGTTTGTAAAATAAAAATGTCATCAACGAGGCAATTCTAAATACACCATGGCTATTATTTTTTTTTATAAATTTAGCTAAGAAAGTCCATCTAGACGATTTCATTTCATGGCAAAATATTAATCAAAAAGTCCTAAAAGAAGAAAGCTTCACTGAATTTCAATGTTTTATTATTTTTATGCGACTTAATGCGACTAACTTGATTTAAAGAAATTAAATAAAGGAAATATGTATTTGTCTCATCCATCTACTATGCCACGTCATATTTCACCACCCTAATATCTTGACTCAATTTCTCGTCCAGGCTTGTATTTGAGTAGCGAGATTTCAATTCACACATATTTGAATAAATAAATATGCATGAAACCAATTTATAGAGGTCGCTGGTGTCGGAACACAATATCGGAGCCCTCATTAGTAACTCGCTACGGCGCCGGCGTAGCGGCCTACGAGAGTTGCTACGGAAGCGCTACGTAGGCTGTACAAAGTTGCTACACTATTGTATTTGTATTATATTAATTCACAGGCAGCTGAATGAAAAATAAAACGACAGTTCTTTGTCTTTTGTACAAAACAGACAGAGTCGCGTGTTCGATTTCGATGTATCATAAGCTAGAAATATAAAATTCAATAGTATAGGGGTGGTTAAAAGAACAACTTCCTCCGTAATTTAGTCACACCAAAATCGCGAGGTCGATTTTTTTTAGCTATCCTTATACTTATTGGATTTTATATTTCTCGCTTTAAAAACATCGAATTTCCATAAAAAAATTCAATTCGTTTTTAAAACCTCCCATGGTAAAAACTTCTTAAAACTCTAAAACTTAAGATTCTGTATATTCATGGTACGTATTAAAAAGTACTTAATAAAAATATTTGCTTTTTCGTCTATTTTGTTAATTTTAGATCAAAAGATTTAATTCTCAATATAACACATTTGCTGTTCAGCTAAAATTTCGAAAAAAGCTCTCACTTCCAATTTAATTTTTCGTTCCTATTTACTGAAATAGTTGCCTTTTAGGTCCACTTCTACTTTAAGTCCATAAATGTCGTAAAAGTTGAGGGAGGGGATTCTTAAACCCCCATTTTCAGATTGACCCACATGTGTGTCACGGACATAGACTAATAATTCAGTGACACACTCGTGTGTTAGAGATTAAAAGTTATGAAAAATTACGTTATCTATTCACAGATAGGATTTATGACTAGTCAGTATTTCGCACCCGAGAACGAGCAATAATTTTTTGTTTTCTTACGTGTCACATAAGCCTACTTTTTTGCAACCTTTCCGAAGTCTCAAAAGTACGTTTATATTTTAGCGATATTGTGACTTTTCGAACTCATAATGATGCACTGCAAGATGATGAAATATGGCAAGCACTCCAAGATAACGATGGAGAAGATATCATGCAAAATTTAGAAGATGCACAATCTTGTTACTACTCAAGAATAAATAAATCATCATTGATTATTTTTAAGTTCAAATTTCAAAGTTTTGCAAGTCCTTAATAAAAAAAAAATCGATGGCATATTGCTTTTTTATTTTATTTACATGATCACTCATTCGTTCATGTACGTGTATGTTTTTTTACGTCCACGAAGTAAGAACTCATTGTAAGAAGTGGTGTGAAATACAAACACTGCACTTACGGATATTACTTTATTTGGTTATTATAGTTACATTAGGGAACAGCGTTGGCGTGTCCGTGGCGTGTCGCTTGCCAGACCAAAGAGAGAGGGAAGTTCGAGAGCGGGAAGAGACATTGCCTATGGTTGTCTTATTGTGTTGCTATATGTAATACTCATTATGAATGAAAAGTGCATTGACCCAAATGTGTGGCACGGATGTCTCGTTTCAACCCAAAATAACCCACATGTGGGTCATGGACAGTGAACGTGTTAAGACTTCTTTCTTTAAACCTAGATTTTTCTTACAAATTTTCACTCTTTAATTTCATCAAGTGTTAGCTCTATAATTTCAAAAAGTGTCGGACGTACTGAAAAAATTATTCTGATATTTTTAAGCTTTAGCAGGAGTATTTCTCAAAATACATGTCACTTTTGTAAATGATAACCCCTAAAATTGATGGACCTTTAATACAAAGTTCTAAAACACCAATGCCCATGTAGAATTTCTTTACTATGAGCACGAGTTTTTAATTTCATACCTCTTACTACAAGAATAATTGATTTCCATACGACAACTTATTTTACGCTCTGAGGGGTTGAGGTTTCCAAAATCCAAAATTTTTATAGAATTTCTAATTTTTAATATAGTACGTAATATTTATATTAATAAATCGAAATACTTTTAAAAAATATCGACAAAGTACGCAGATCAAAACCGAACAGTTGCAATTGAATTGGTATAACATTAATTTACTCAGTATGTCGAGGCTCCAGGCTTTGCGTCTGATCTGGAACAATATACAGTTCTACCCTCAGGGCGTCGATAGAATGGCTTTACAGAGAACGTGTTACAAACAGACTATTGTTTACGTGTGTAAGACAGACATGTTTTAATATAACGCATACATAATTTGTGTTGTAGAAATAATACAAAGACCAGCTTTCCGCAACGAAAAGTTCAAGCATTTATTTATTTAAAAAATATACATAAATAAATAAAATAATAATAAATGGATTAGTTTTGAAGAGTACACAATTTCGACTTAAAATAATAAGGGTTGATTAAGTAAATCACTTGTTTATTATAACGAAACAGTAATATTCAGTTTCCAGTTTTTCTACAATATTTTTCAAGTTTTTTGTCTCATTGCACACACACATACATAGGATAGAAGGTTGCGTTCACTTGTAAAATTTGCCATTATTTTTTTTAAGAGAACTTTTAATTTTAAGGAATTGTGATTTGTTTAAAAATATGTATATTAATAAATCGTAAGCTTCTCTTGTAATTTGTATAAATATTTCAGTCGTTTGTAATGGAAATGTTCTTATTGTTTATAATTTCAAAATTCCACAAGGTTATAGAGCTACCAAAGCACGGCTAATTTGGCTGATGGACTTCATAGTGACCACCAAACTGTTTTTACTGCCATTTCAAAGCGTTACATCAGACTGCTGAATTGCCGTGAACCAACAATCAACGCCACTCAAATCAGATCGCAGTGGTAAGCCGCCACCGGGCGTGAAGTTATGAAAGTATTTCGTTTAAAATGCTTACACCAGTTTGGATTACAAGCAAGGAGCACACACTGCAAATATGACAACGTACGAGTAGATTTGTCAGACTATGGAAGAGACAGTGTCAAAGTGAACAAATTTCGGTCGTAAATATGCAACTGGTACCATTCAGCAAATTATTGAAGCCAGAACGCCTTTAATTCAATATCAGGATTTCGTTCCGGCAAATTTGTATCAACTTGCCATTTAAGTCGGAATCGTCTGACCGTTTATTCGCAAATTACGGACACCGATGCATGTTTGCCGATGATAATGCGCCTGCACATCGAGTTAAACGAGTAAACATCGCACTCTGAGAGGACAACAACTCACGATTAGATTGTCGGGCCGACAGCTTAAAACCGGTCATACACGCATGAGATGCTCTTAAGCGGCATGTTTGGAACAGCTAGCCACACCTACAGATCCTGACTGAGATCAGATAGGCCGCTATACAAGAATAGGAGAGGTTACCCAGAGATACTCAATAACTTTAGCGTTCCTGGGCACGTTAAATAATAAATCACTGGAATTCCATCGCACTATTTGTTGGGGCTTATTTAACCATAAGTTAATACGTACGGTCATTCTGTATATTTACAGGAATGATTTTTAAAACAGATCTTTTATCCGTTTTAATAACAGGAACACATTGTTTAACAGCTGGATTACTTTTTTGTATTTTTTTTATCGATCAGTCGGAGACATATAAACAACTTCTAGTAATTGATCTCATAGTAATAAAAAAGCAAAACTTAATAAAAAAATTAAAATAAAAGTGAAAGGTGCGCACGATAGGTTGCATTTAAAAAGATGTAACTTTTTCAACCATTCGATCACAAAATTTTACTCTTCGTATGTTTTTATACCGGGCGCCTTATATGATAAGCGATTCTTAAGGAATAAACTCCAAGAAGTACACAAAACGGTTTTCTAACACATTTGGTAGTAATAAAGGGTTGCTAATGACAAATTATAATTATTGGAAAACTTGTGGCAAATGAGATTTTATATATATTCATTTTTGTTTCGTATGAATTGGAATTCCTGACATTTTATTATATGTATTGTATTGATAAAAATGGATTAATTAAACGTTTTACATTGAGGTTATCACATGATAAAACCGTTTTGTATTAGTCGCAGAAATGCTGGCAGTACTTAAGGCAGTTTACGACAAAATTTTTACTCAGACAATTATCTTATCCGTTCCTTTTAGATCTACTCTATCTTATTTATAAAATAAGTAAGTCAAAATCAAAATAATTTCAACGAAAGAGGATAATGTTGCTACGATTTTTTTCTGTTGATGTCGCTATGAACTGTGCATATGGACAGAACATGGGGATTGCAATTCACGGTAAGGGCGCTGAAACATTTGACAGCTCAATTCGACGGTCGGTCTTTGTTAGCATGAATCGTATTGCCATTCCCACAAAGAGGTAGATAATTCTGCCATTTGTGATTGTTGCGTTCATTGCCAACTACATTCATGCCTTCAAAATGTGTCTTTGTCATCATAATTGGACGTATTTCCACGGTAAGGATCCAACCCACAACTTCACTTAAATTGACGTAAGTATACCAAAATGGCCTTTTCTACTACTATACTTTCACGTCACGAAAACAGCTGTAGCAAAATGTCAGAGCGAAGGGTCATTTTCTACTTATGCTACTTTCTATTTGCGTGACGTGAAAGTATATGACATTAAGGTCATTTTGGTATACTTACGTCAATTTAAGTGAAGTTGTGGGTTGGGTCCATACCATGGAAATACGTCCAATTATGCGTAAGTTTAGTTACGTCATATCAAAGAAAATAATGTTTATATTTTATTCCATTTTTTTATTGCGATGTTAAAGAGATAGGTCGGATTTCTGCGTCTAATATAGGAGAGCACATTAACATTTTAGTTATTAGATAGAATTATGTCAGCAGGAACACGTTAATTACTACATATTGCCCCGTTCTGTTCCCCATAAAGTAATTTTTGCATAGTTACAAACATGCTGTAAATTTATTGTTGTGAAACCCTATAAATATTTTATTGTAAATTCTTTTCAAAATTGCCTTCATCGTGGACATTTTCAGTTTTCCTTTGAATTAAATGTGAAAACGATAATATTACAATTTCCAAGACAATAACAAATATATTTCAAATGTTATTGTGCCCGAGATTTCGTTCACATAGATGTCAGTAAACAACATTATGTCATGAAGGCCTCATGATTTTTATAGTGGGAAGCACTACTTTTACTAAGCAATTTCTTTCTTGTATACAATATTAGTGAAACCATCTTGGGCATACACAAAAAGCTTGTTGGGTTTGTTAACACGCAAAAGTGCACCACGTAACCAAGCAACATGGAGTGGACCACGGGAAACGCAACTAATATTGAGGTTCGCATTAGCAACTATTATAACATTTATACCGCCTAAGCATATATTAAAGTATAACTTCGTACCAAAATATAAACGTGACTAAAGGAGGTTATATATTAGACAATTGTTTCCCAAAAAAAGCAAGAAAAACGTAACCTTTGAAAATCCTTAAAAAGTAATTACAAATATTATACACAACCATATTGGCTAAAGTTAACTAAATGAAGCTAAACTGTTTTTTTTCTTGAAAAGTATCTTATTAGAGACTTTTCAAGAACGTTTCCTAATAATATTTATTTAACATGAATTTAATTGAAATGTAAACTTTTTTACAGTGGGTACACTAGTAAGTGTTTTCTACGCCGATATGTTTAAAATACGAAACCGCCTTCAGTATTGCATCAATTTCAATTAAAATCGAACTACAAATAAACGCAAATTCTGCTAAATCCGAACTCACAGATTTCACAACGGAATGCCTTTCAACATTCATTAACATTTGCTATGGTAATAATTCGCCAGCTAAATATGACCTTTATCCATTTATTCTGTTTATCCTCAAATGTTGATAATAATGACAAAGTCGATATAGAATAGTTTTTTCATAACGCTTGAAAAACCCGTCAAGTATTAAATGACTAGAAGTTTTTGAAGCAGATCGTCGTTTTAACTAAAACCTACCCTTATAAAATAGTACAGTTCAAAAATGCTTCTTTACAGACAATTTTAGGTTATGTGTGCAAATGTTATCATAATATTTAACTATAGATACTATTTGTGATCAATCGTTGTTTTGTGATTATGTACGGTGTATACCATTCTTAGTATTATGGAGATGGTCAGCCATGAGCTTAGCTGAATATAGTTGCCAAGTGCGCTATGTGCTATGCTACCTAATAATGATTTCATTAACTATTGCTATTTCTGCGACTGCTGGTTATGTTCTTGTTCTTTTTGTGTTCTTTAGCTTGTAACTGTTTATATAGTACCCTGAATCTGAACATGGCTAAATATTAGAGTCGTGCGACGCTAAATAACAGGTATTATACGCGGAACAATATAAACGTCGCAGACACCGCAATAAGCGGCGTGGCACAGTTAATGGGGCCCGTCCGTCATCTCCCCTAGATAGATTTTAGTGATGTACTCCTCGATAGTGTTCACCGAATTAAAATATTGTTTCGATTTCTGATAACAGTCTCTGAATTATTATCAGTTTATTTAAATGTTTACAGCTATAAAAAATATTAAAGGTATTATTAGATTTAAAAAAACTCTGACTTCTTTTAGATAACTTTGAACTACCCATATATCTACATAAACCATAAAAAACGCTGGAATAGCAAATTCTCACATTTACGCTTCTGATCGTTTATTTCAATGTTTTTAATAGATACGAGATGTAGGACTATTCTCTATTTTTTTATAGATGTGTATGGAATTAAGTCTTTATTTATTTAAAATGATTACATTTTGATTTTTGATTTTTGTTTCCATTTTCACAGTTTCTATTAATTATTTTTAAATATTGTTTAATGGAAATAATGAACTTATACATACATGTTAATAATTAACTTAGGTAATTGACAGTGTATGTTTGCAGTTAATGTGACTCAAAGGTTACTAGTTTTATTGTGCATTTAATAATACTTACTATAGTATTTAGTTCCAACACTTCCGGTAAAGTAATTTTATTTTTGACAACTACTATAACTGTTATATGTAGTTAAATATTATATCTTGTAATTTCCGGCGGGCCTATTGGGCCTTATCTTATACTAATTTGGAACATAGTCGATAAGGTTGGTAGTGTAACAATACCTTGACAAATATGTTCCAAGAGCATGATCTAATTAGGCGTGTAGTGCCCGGCAGAGCAGAAAAGTACTAAAAAAACGTCGTAAAAGACGACTAATGATTGCAGAGGTGATCAACGTACACATTCCGTAGAATTAGCAGCAATTTTTCTCGAATCACGGTCTTTCACTGCGATCTTTAACCTGAGTATCAAAGGTGACGATTATGGCCTTTTGCGAAAGGGCGTCTTTCGGCTGTGATAATAATACAGACGATTGCTTCTTACAATCTATTCATTCTAGCGCTGTTAGAACTCATCATAATTGTAATAGTACAAACTATTATAGCAATTGCTTCGTTATAAAGTATTGAATAAATAAAAAGCAAACTAACCAAACATTTCATTCGCATAAAAATTATACATTTGAATCAGTCATAAAAATATGTTATAGGCTTCGCGTATATCAGTTACGTTAGTGCTTTTAGCCTTTTGAACGTTCCTAATCCAGTGAACACACTGACTCAATCTATCCATTATGAAGCAATGATGAAAATTGCTAACCTTATTTTATTTACATTTGTGTCAATCTGTGATTTTTAGTTAATCTTAGAGTTAGTTGGATTGTTAAACTGTTGATTCATTTGTCATATATTAATTATTATTAATAATATTAAATATGTTAATATTATGCATGCATTGATTTCTCTAATGTTGGGAGTTTTAAATATTATTTGAAATTCAAATAAAGTGTGATTCCAATGTGCTGTATATGTCAAATCCAAACAATGAGAGACATCTTAAAATAGTTTCTTTGTTCTTTGACTGCGATAAGGGATCTTTTGTTTCTTATGGAGATTTATTTTCATTTTCAGCGAAGAAATTGACAATTTACTGACTTTAGCTAGTTTTATGTTTTATTATTTAAAGAGTTTTTTGATAGTCAAACGGTAAACAAATCTGCCCCTATCACTGGACTTTAAAAGGAATAGTTGGAAAATATGTCGAAATGATAAACAAAAAAGTAAAAAAATATATCAGGCGTTAATTAAAAACAAATGTTATATATACCTAACTTCATTAATAAAGTCTTACTCAAAATTATATTTTATCATATGTTGTATCAATTAGTATTAATATTTTCATACCTAAATAAAAAATAAGTTTATAAAGGGCTTCCTAAGATATTCTTCATAAAGAAATAAATTTATTTACAACGGCTATCATAATATTGATTATTTGCGGAACAATCTGCAAAAATATGTGTCAAAGCTGTCTCACATTGCGTGAGGTCGATGGTTCACCCATGGTGATAAATAGCATGATATATTTCTGGTATTACCAAGAAACTTGTATTTATATTTAATCGCCAACACGATCACAAATTACTGAACCACAGTTCGCACCCTGTTCGGTCCGGCCATTATGTTTTATTTGGCACGTACAACAACTTTATTTTTCCATGACCGAGGATATACTGAAAGTTTTCTAATAAAGGTCTCTCCCTATCGGTGAGTTTTGCGCCCGTTTATTGCCTATAGGTGACAATTGATGGCAATAGCTGTTTTTAACTGACTTGCGAAGTTTCAGATCTTATGATTATAGTTTGGCTCACAGATTTTTGTAAGAAGCGAAAAAAGTGAGAGTTAATAAATGTTTTTTCATTTGACATAAAAAAGAGTTAAATTTAAACCTCTTAATTTATTATACTATTTCTTGTGAATATGTTATAATTATCTTATACAGAAAAAAATGAAGTCATTGGAGTAATTATTACTCTCGCAGTAGCGAACCCTAACTTTGTAGCTTTATGGAGCAGCGGTAACAATTTGTTTCACTAATAGCTAAAACAATCATAAAACTAAAATATCGTGTATTCCTATATAATTTTATTTTTATTCATTTAAAAATTTTATTTCGTTAATATTATATTGCTGTAATATTAGTTTTAATCGCATAAATTAAGCAGCTAATCGAATCATTTCCGTTTGTTTTATAAAACTGTAAAATGTGTGATGTTTCTAATCGTACATATTAGTTCTGCCGTTGAATAGCAATTTACGAAATTTGAGCATAAATTCCGATGAATTAATAAATTAGGTGGACACTAATAATTTTAAAATAAACAAACAAACTTAATGCGAAACAAACTACGCACAAGACCAGAAATATTATAATTTCACATTTTTTTTAACAAAATTTACGACTAAACGTATTTGCGTTAACTAGTAAGTTTTGTAAAAAGAAAATAATAAGAATAAGCAAAGAGTGCGTCTAATAGATGTACGACAAAAATCACAAGGCAAAATATGTTACCTTAGATACAACCGTTATCTATTATTTATATCTATAAGATACTTTCTGCACCCGGTATGCTTTTCAATGCTTTTTGTTGACTGTACATATGTCTTCCCTGGCATGCATACAACAAGTTAACAAAGTTTCATCACAACCTCGGAACGCATAGGGGACAGATAGAAACATTGATTTTTATTCATATAGAAGAAAGCCTTTTAATGCCTATTAACTAGAGACGAATCGAAAAAAGAAATATATTTTTGTTGGAAATACTGACATTGTTTTTTTTATTAGAATGAAATGCATTCCATATTCCTCCAATGCATGTTTGTAACAATTTCCAAAATTTTGATATTCGTATATGAAAATCGTAATGCGACAGATAAGACACAATAAATCATTCTTATATGTGAATGTGAACTGCAATAGTTCAAAAATGTTTATGTATTTATTATTATTATGGTTTTGAAAAAAAGGTGCGAAATATGTAGTAGGTATTAGTTTCGGTCTTCGTTTAAGAGTGATGATAGTTTATAACTTTAATTAGATCTGTATCAGGATTTTAGAAAAAGCGCTCGCTTCGACACGCTAGAAGTTGACTATTTTGGCGCATATTTTTGAAGTGAAAACTTCTATAGCGGCGTTGTGCACTTTTTGGGATGGGTAAAAAATGTTAAACTCGCGTCAGGAAACGTGACCTGATCGAAAATTCGTATAAGACTGAGGGAGATTAGACCGCCGCCCGGCGCGGCGATAATATCCCCCTCTCTTTCTTCCGCACGGCGAAAATGTATGCCTGCTCCTGCTGTTTCGTTTAACCCGGCGTGAGTGAGGTGGGGTATGTCATACCCGCTATGTTTTTAAACGCAAATTATTTAATGTTATTGGTGCTATGCGAGTCCCGCCTTTGCAGTAGCTGGAGGTAAGAGTGCGAGGGACCAAGTGCAGCATCGAGTTCAGTGTTGCACCGGCGGCGACTGGAGATATACGTGCGCAAACGTTGCAGGGGTATGTTATACCCGACCTCGTAGTCGGTGTCACATATTTGTGTTCAAAGTTAGTTTATAATTTATTGTTATTTATATTATTTTGGGATTTGTTTTTAGATTTATCAAAATGTCTTATGAAGAAAATGAACATCGGCTTCGAGAATCGTTAGAAAATTCTAAAAATCTCTGAGAGCGAAGAAGAAATTGACAACGTTTCTCAGAGAAGTGAAGAAAGTAATATTTTTTACGGTATACTAAATATGGCTGCTATAAATGGTATCATAATCCATAGAGAAAATAACATGCGAGACAAAACACGAATGAAGCGCCGAGATTATATTCGTAATTTTGGTTTGGACCTAATAAAAGGTAGTCTTCGAAACAGACAACAGAATGTTCGTCTTCCAAGGGAAAGAAAGAAGATTGCTGATCACTTGGGTGAACCTTCACCATCAATACCTAAAAAAATAGTTGGGAAATATGTTCGATGTGGTGATTGTACACAAAAAAAAAAGACAGAAAACCAAAATATTGCTGTTCAAATTGTGATAAGCCAATATGTTTGGAACATGCGAATTTTGTGTGTGGAAATTGTGCTAATTTGTAGGTATAAATTTAGCGCTATGTTACATGATCTCATAAAACTTTCAGTTCCTTTTTTAATTGTAATTGTAAGAAGATACTATTTTTATGTTGATTTACCAAAGAAGTTGGATTTTTGTTAGATTTTATGCGAAAAATAGTACAACTACCGAAACTAGTAGTTTTTCACAAAAAAAATTTTTACAATATTTGTTTTAATAATAAATAAAACTTTTTGAGTTAAAGCAGATTTTCTTTGTTTACCTTGTTGAATGGATCCTATTATTATTACATTATCCATTTAAAATTTTAATTACACAATCTAAATTACAAAAAAATAACATCAAAGTTTCGGGTATCTCATACCCACCTCGTAGTTGGTGTAACTATTTGTCACCTCATTCACGCCGGGTTAAGCGGCGCAGGACGCTTGCGCGAGTGTGTGTGTGTTTGTTGTCATGTTTGTGTACGATAGCGAAATAATTGAATATTGTATTATACCACATAAATTATAGTACTTTTATACTGGTAATTAAAGCAACTCGTGCGAAATTATTCCATAACCATTCCAAAATGTCAAAAATGCACAACGTTAATTTTCATATTTTCACTTCTGCCGGCACTCCCGGAGTGAAACCCGCTGTATTTTTTTGCTGTGGCAGTGGATATATTTATACTTATGGTAATTATAATATTGCAATTCATGTGGCGCAGCGATAGCAATACCGTTGCAAAGATATGCAAACCCTATCTAATAAGCAGTTGGAGTTACGCGAAGTAAATTTGATGAGCAAACTGCAAACATAGTTGCAGTTTGCTCATCGTTTCTCATCTCAGGCGTTTGTACGAGTGGCATTCATGTCAAATCTGTCCCAAAAATTTAATTGTTATAGTGTAAATAGACTGTGTTTTGTGTTTGATTTCGATACAATTGATCTATTAAGTGATTATCGTGTGTAGTGACGTCTTATCGGACCTTATTAGGAGAAATTTACAGTGATTTTATAGTGTAAAGAGACTGCAATTTGCCGAGATAATAATTTTAAAGTTGCTTCTACCCCAGAAACGCTACTTCATTGCAACGCGTAAGCGACGCCCGATCCACGGCGCTTACGACCTTCTTCTCGCTAGAATTTTCACAAGTCGTCGACTCGGGGCATTTATTGCAGTGCACTCTGAGATAGTGAGATTATATTTCTGTGTGAGGGCCTTTACTGCGGAGACACTTATAGGAGATATACACAAAATATAATTATTTTTGTGTTTTTAACAACTTACTTTTGAAAAATTTAATATGACTGATGCTATTAGTACTGTTTGGGGCTGCTGTGCCCTTCAAGAAAGAACCGATGATAACATCTGTTGCACAAAGTGTTTAAAAGCATACCACCTAGCATGTGTTTCTGTCGAAGGAACTGTGATAAAACAAAACTGGATTTGTCCCACTTGTATCAGTACTGTTTCGAAACGTGGCAATAATGATAATACTCCGGTACGTTTTAACCCCAACGTTACTGTCCGGTGTTCTAAGAGGCAAGCTCAATCATCACCTCCAAATAATGATCCAAGCCCTTTAACGCACGATGATGTACGCGCAATCATGGGCGATGTCCTGAGAACTCACTTGGCAGATTTTACAATGGAAATTAACCGCAGTATACGTGGCGTTCTGGATGCCGAATTAAAGTCTTTTAGGGATGAATTGAAGGATATTAAAGCATCAATGGACTTTATGAATGGAACATTTGAAATGCTTAATAAGGAACATAAATTAGCCCAGGAAAAGGTAAAAAAATTGGAAGAGAGAAATGAATCTATGCAATCTACCATTGTGAGTCTCCAATCTCGTGTTAATCAGTTGGAACAGAATTCCCGCGCTAAAAATGTGGTAATACAGTGTTTGCCCGAAAATAAGTCTGAAAATTTAGTGACATTAATTAAAAAATTGGGAAGTGTAATTGGCTGTGAAGTAATAGACGGGCATATAACTCGTATAACAAGAATAGCCAAACAACAACAAGACAGTTCACGTCCCCGGTCTATTGTTGTAGAATTTAAAGACCTAAAACTACGAGACGCATTCTTGGCTGCCAGCATTAATTTTAATAGAAAAAACCCAAACAGTAAATTAAATGCTTCGCATCTCGGACTTGTTGGAAACAAATCACCAATCTTTATTGCTGAGCACTTATCAGTGGCCAACAAGGCACTACATGCAGCTGCAAGAAAAACGGCCAAAGAGAAAGGTTTCAAATTTGTTTGGGTCAGAGGGGGTAAGATCTATTTAAGGAAGAACGAAGACACGAGTTATATCATTGTCAAAGATTTACAGACATTAGCTGCTATTCGATAATTTGTATTTATGAATAGGTTTTTTGATTTTTTTGTATCTTAAGAATGTAAATAATTAAAACAAAAATAAAATTCACGTTAAAACTATACTACCAAAACACTCGAGGATTAAGAACTAAAACTAGCATATTTTATAGGAATTTAGCAATTTGCGATTTTGATATTGTTGTACTAACTGAAACTTGGCTTAATAGCAAGATATTTAGTGCTGAATTGTTTGATGATAGATACAATGTATTTAGAAGAGACAGAGAGTCAACCCGTTTTTCTACTGAAGAAATGGGCGGAGGTGTACTGATTGCAGTGTCAAAAAGTATACAAGCTAAAGAAATCTCAGGGTGGAAGAGTTCATGTGAGGACTTGTGGGTAATGGTAGATATTACGGTTGCTGGTATAGTTAAGCAAATAGCATTCTGTGCTGTATACCTTCCATCACCAGTGAACCATCACTTATTGGACAGTTTTTTAGACAACTGTAGCTCGGTAATAGAGAGGTTTGAAGGACATGTTTGTATTATTGGGGACTTCAATATGCGTAATATTAATTGGCAACTTGTATATGACATTGATGTAAATTATCAGGCACCTGTACTCGATCAAAAATTAATAGACTTTGCCTCTCTTAACAATTTAAAGCAATGTAATACTATCACTAATTATCAAAATAAAACATTAGACCTAGTGTTCACCGACATGGTTAACTGCAGGGTGTGTGAATCACTGGATGCACTTAGCAAAATTGATGCTTATCATCCTCCAATACAAATAGATGCACATTTCGAAAATGTTTCTCAACTGCGATATAATGATAGTTCTGCTAAACTTAATTTTCATAGAGCTGATTACAATTCCATTAATGACTGTCTTTCCAAAATAGACTGGGTCACCCAATTATCTCACTATGATGACATTAACCGGATGGTCGCGCATTTCTATACGATGATCAGAGAAGTTATATCTAAATTTGTGCCGCGGAAGGGAATGCCCAAATCTGAAAAATTTCCGCCTTGGTTTAGTAAATGTTTGATCAGTAGACTGCGTGAAAAAAATAAAATTCGAAATAGATATAAAAAATACTGTAACCCCTTGGACAAGATTGAGTTGGGCATTTTGTCTAAGCGGTGTCAGAAGCTTGCTGTTATCTGTTACAATACATATATTAACAACATAGAGGATAGAATATCTAGAAATGCTAAGGCCTTCTGGTCTTTTGTCAAAAGTAAGCGAGGAGGATGTAGCTCATATCCGGCTACTATGACGGATGGAGAGATGACTGCAAGTGATGGTCCGACCATTTGTAACCTTTTTGCAAGTCGCTTCGCGGAAGTTTATACCACAAATACAAAACGACAGGACCCGCCATATGCTGAAAGTAATTATATTTGCAGCTTATCTTTCGGTTATCTGTGTTTTCAACTAGAGGCAGTAGTTCGTGCATTAAAATCTTTGGACATAGACAAAGGCTCGGGGCCTGATGGTATTCCATCCATTTTTTTGAGGAATTGTGCCTCTAGTATTGCTGTGCCTTTGTGCTTCATATACAATGCATCTCTGGCTTGTGGCATGTTTCCTGATGAATGGAAAGTCGCTAAAGTAGTTCCAATATTTAAGCCGGGTGAAAATGAATTAGTGACTAATTATAGACCAGTTTCTATTCTCTCTATAATGTCCAAGGTTTTCGAAGGTCTGATTTGTCCGTTTATTTCTGAACATGTAAAACAGCTAATCACGGATCATCAACACGGTTTTCTGAAGTCAAGATCAACGGCCACTAATTTAGTATCATTTGTTGAGAATCTTGTCGTAGCCATTGATGCTCGCCAGGAGATTGATGTAATTTATACTGACCTTAGCAAAGCTTTTGACAGGGTGCCTCACGAGATATTAATTAGGAAATTGTCAAACTTTGGTTTTGGTGGAAGTATTCTTAACTGGTTCGAATCATACCTTCACAAACGAAATTTTTTTGTTGTAGTAAATGGATTTCAGTCCCAAAAATTTTACATAGAGTCCGGAGTACCTCAAGGTTCCAATTTGGGGCCTATATTATTTAATATTTACATTAATGACCTTGTCGATTATATATCATATTCTATCCCATACTTGTACGCCGATGATTTGAAGTTATTGAGAATAATTAAAACGGAAGTAGATATCGTACTACTCCAAAAAGATCTCAATGGTTTGAATCATTGGTGCGAATTGAATGGAATGCAATTAAATATAAATAAATGTTTTCATGTTAAATTCACAAGAAAACTGAACACTTTTAAATCAAGTTACTATATTAATGGTATAAAAATACAGGAAGCTAATCACATAAAGGATCTTGGCGTAATAATTGACAGAAAGTTAACCTTTGTTACCCATATAGAAAGCGTTGTAAGGAAAGCCTGTAAGATGCTCGGATTTATTATTAGAATTGGCAGGGGACTCCGCAGGTTGCAAACAAAAAGGTTGCTATACTACTCATTTGTCTTAAGCATTCTGGAGTACTGCAGCGTTGTATGGAGACCGCACTATGCATGTCATTCTTTGAGGTTAGAACGTATTCAGAAGAGATATCTTTGGCACCTAGCTTATTCAGCCAACGTGTGTAAGAAAGGGTTCTCATACGGGGATAGACTAGAATATTTTAAATATAGTTCGCTAGAAAAACGAAGGATAATAAATGATCTAACATTTTTAAACAAATTATTTAACAATAAGATAGACTGTCCTAGCTTACTGAGTAAATTTAGTTTCAAAGTACCTCGTAAATTGCCTAGAAATCAAATCTCACCGTTAGTTCCACCATTCCGCTCAACAGTATTGGGCTCAAGTTCATTTGTCCCCAGAGCGAGCAGACTTCTGAACTGCTATGGAAATGCTATTGACATAAATGCTGTAACTTTCTATACATTTCGTAAGCATTTGCAAGAAACCATCGTTGATTTATAGGATTTTGATTATTGTTATTGTTTTATTGTAATTAAGAATTATTTCTATCCTCAAGTGCAAAATTGTAATTTCGTTTTTATGTTACTCGTAACAATATACTGAGCATGTTGTGTTTGCCTTTAATTAATTGTGCATTTAGCTATAGAACTGAGTTACTAACTGTTATGTAATAAATGTATAATTGTAACAATTGTTGGTAAACCAAATAAAGAAAATAAATAAAATAAAATAGTCACTATTTACCATTAAACCCAACACAACCATACGAATTTCTTTTAACATATAGTTCTATGTATTCTAAGGAATGCGGTTATATTAGTAAATGATACTACCCCGAGAGCACTTCACTTCGAATTTCATAAAAATCTCGCTGTTAAAAAACATCAGTTATTATACTCCTTAAGTGTTATTCTGTTATCTGTTTACTTTTAACAATAACGAAAACAAACGTAATAAATATATAAGAGATATAACAGTACACTCGAGGTCTTTTATAGCGGCGATAGCTGGGAATTAATTTTTAACACCGCATGCCTTGTAATTGGGGGTTCGCGTGTGCTCCTTCACGCACAGTTGTAGAGTCAGAAAAAACATTAAGGATAAATATTTATGTCCATTTGTATAACATTTTATTGTGTTTAATGCCATGAGAGGTTTTGTTCTCTTTTGTAGACTTATTGGGTATATTATTGTGATGAATAGTTTTGAATTATTGCTCTGTATCTGTTTACAGTGCAGGTTGAGAGAGATTAATAGGGATTTGTGCCTACTATCTTATTAATACATAAAACAATTTATGTATCTCCACAGGCTTTGCTCCTTTATTATACAATAGAATCATTAATAGTCGCATGTTCCTTAAATGAATATATTAATGTTAATTTTTGTTGTAATTACTTTAATGGTTTTAATTAAAAACTGACATTGCAGTGTAAATTATATTTATTTATATGAAAGCAAGTTGCAGGTTATACGATCATTTTCTATTTTGACAAAAGTGATGAACTCAAAATTCTTTTATAATTTCATTGATATTTATTTATTCCTCTTGCAACTTGCACTGTTTGTGCGCACTGTACAAGAAAGTTTTCTGCTGGTACTGACGCTAGAGTGGACAACCAAACCAACTATAATGATGTCGAGCCTGATTAAAATTTTCGTTTTGTCGCCCTTGTAGTAATTAAAGATTTGTTATTTGTTATTTTTTAATGGAAGAAAATATAGCGGCTAATAAAAATACTTACCCAATTAGTTTTATTATTTGCGTCAGAAAAGAGGTAGACAATAGATTGTGGCTAGTCTAGTAAATAGTTTTGATTAAATTCACCAGGAGTAGTAGGAACTTCTGTGGCCAAAGCACGTTTGACACGGCATTGAAACACTTGACGGATAACCAAGCGACAGACATTTCACCATGTTGTATAACATGTCAACGGTTTTTTGTAAGTGGCACGAGCAGCCTTGATGAGTGATATACAGCAATAACTTTTTAGAATTTGAATGCTATAAATATACACTTCCAATATGAAAAGATAATTACTTTTGAAAATAATTAAATCTGCATTAGTAATTATATACCGACAGTATTAATAAACAAAGACTTCAATGAAGAAATAAACGTCATAAATAAGTAATAAATAGTCTTTTGTGACAGGGTTCTCGACCTGAAACAAGGTAAATTACAATGAAAATCTTATCTTCGCCGTGTAAATAGACTGCTAGGAAATAAGCATAATAATTTGTTATAAAAGAGCAATTGTTTCCCAAAAGCTAGCGCACTTAACGAATGTTTCCCGGTATTACAAACCTCAGTAACAGAACTAATCGTTTAAGGATTAAGTGGTGTAAGGCTCGGAAACGAGCCTTCGGCGCCCTCAAGACGTTTCGCCGGAAGCCTTACCGGTTTGTTGCTTCCGACCGCTTCTAATTCTCGGCTATAAAATAACCCTTTACTTTTCCGTAATTTGACAATACTCTTTCACGGGGAAAATCATTTTTTAACGGGTTTTAATTGAAGAAAGAACTTGTAGTGTTTATTAAAGTTATTTTTTTTTTTCTAAAAGCATAAAGTTAGTCTGTGGCAGTTAGACTAGCAGTTAGTTAATAAGTTTCCAATTATACTTGATATTCATTTATATAAAATTTTAATATGCGTTCGTTCAATCACTAATGGTAAGTACTGATACTTACCAGTAAAAGCTGAAAAAAGACTAATCATTGGAAGAATAATAAAATAAACACCCATCACGCATTATTGATTGCCAATTTTCATCAAAATACATACTTTTACGCCTTATTCCAAATGTGTTTTTATCATGATAACATTAGCAATATGCTGAGCACATCATACTAAAAAAATGTTTTTAGAGCCCTCTCCACGTCTGTAAAATACCAATGAATTTTGAACTTACAAGGGGAGTGACAAACTTGGGAATCACAGATTCCGGTGGTTTTTATATGTTTTGTAGAGTAGTCTCTCCTCAATAACTAGGTAAAATGGTAAGACGCACTTCACTTTCATTTTCGAGAAAAATGAATTTAAAGTTTAAGTCCAATCGACTGATTTTTTTTCCAAATTTATTTATTTTTAATTAATAATTTGTTATTTTATTCAATAAATAAATCAAATGGTGAATATCTGATATGTTTAATTTTTTTTGTCAATTTTAATGCATTTTTTAATGACCTACAATTTTTATTATAAAGTAATAAATCAAAACAAGTTAATAATAATTACTATAACATTAAAAAACATGAATCATTAACAAACACATAAAAAACATTAACAAACACAAACAAAAAGACGCAATTTTTGAGTAAATAAATATTTATTAAAAAAATTGTAATATGGTACACTAGTATACATTTTAAACATAATAAAGTATTATATATAAACATCGATAATAACAGTCTTAAAATTTTACTTATTCGCTCCCTATATCAGATTTATTTTCACATACACATTCACCCGGATGATATTTATCATAAATACGCACCGCAGGAGCGTATAATAACTGAAAAATTATATTATTTAACCAAATTTATTAACGTAAAAAATTCCCAATAATAATGACGAATATTATTAGAATAAAAATGTTTAATATTTTATTATTATTTAAACTTTAAATTCATATTTCTCGATAATGAAAGTGAAGTGCGTCTTACCATTTTACCTAATTACTGAGGGGATACTACTCTACAACATTTATAAAAATCACCGGAATCTGTGATTCCCAAGTTTGGCACTCCCCTTTTAGTTTTGCTGGTTCGAAACGAACTTCTTGTCCGCTGGCTATCAACCGCTTGTACTTTACCCACGTGACTTTGTAATAGAAAATAACACAAGCAAATAATTTATTTTTAGTTTATTTTAGTGTCTCAGTCAAATGGCAAACTAAAAAAGTTAATCGTGAGTAGATTAAGCAACGTCCGCGGCGGAAACGGGCCGTCCGCGCCCTTTGGCTGTGTTATCGGAAATCTCCCCGCTTCCTCGTTTCCGCTTCTGTTTGTGGTGCCAGTTGTAAATTGTTTCTCGTGTCATATTTCTGTTGTTTCTTGTTTGGTTGTAACCTACTCACGATAACATTTACTATAAAACCATTTACTTTATTATTTTATAAGCTGCAACAGTTTTTTTATTTAGTTCAGTTAAGGTTTAAAATCTAACAGAACTTTAAGCTAGGCTATGTCAAAGTGTGGCTATTATCTAAAATTTAATCGATTTAATAATACAAATTTAACTAATTTATATTATTCCGACTACGATCGGGTATTTAAATATAAAAAAGACATCTAAACCTTTTAAATTGTTGTTGCCAGACTTGTATATGCTGTAATTATATACTTTTTATCAAGTTGTTTTCTACAAAGAGTTTAAACAGGCTCTGGTGACCAATTTTCTTGCAACTGCAGCTCAAAACATATTCTAGACAAGAGAGTCATTATAATATTAACGGGAATGTCCAATGGTAAGATAAAAACAGTTGACACTTGCTCTTTTTTGTTGTTAACTCCTTATGAGAATGACAAAGAAACAGACAGACCGTATGATAGGTAAAGAAAGCGGTGATCGTATAAAGACAAGGATGGTTATCAGTAACCTTTGTAATTTTTCATTATTTTGAAATGTAGAAGAGCAACGGAATACTTCGAAAAAGTGTTATCTGGCTGCAGTCGTTTGTAAGAAGGTTACTTTTGTAAATGGGTACTCGAATTTAAAGTCTCCTCAATTTGTAATAACAAAACTTAGCAAATTTTTGTTCAACCTAATTTTTAATATTAAGGAAAAAAGGTATAATGCCCAATCGTTTACTTAAAAAACATTTATTGGACGTCTACGGCTCTCCCATGGCTTCGTAAGTCTTTCCTACTTCTTTTCCAAGTTTATCATCATTATTATTATTCTTTCAACAATTGAAAGGCATCTTTACCTATGTTACTTTCAATGTTTTTTCTACCGTAAAAACAGTTTATTTATTGCAAGTATTTTGCAGTTTACAGGATAATACTGACTATATTCAAAGTTCTAAAACCAAAAAGTAACTAATGGAGATGAACCTGCATAAAGAATGCACTTAAAAGTACAAATAAAGACCACTCCAATCTGAATACCTTATGTTTATTATGCTTTCGTTAAAAAGAAACATAATTTAAGCAAAGCAAGGAGAACTAAAATGTGTATTAAAAATTCCCTTCCAAGTAAATGTTATGAAAATTAAGGTTCTATAATAAAATTCTTTGAAGGTACAGTCGCTAACAAAATTGTGGTGTAATTTTATTTCATAACTGTAGAAACTGTGTACTAAGTGGCTAAAATGTAATACAATCATGCGGACTTCGCAGCCGCATCTATTGATAGGCCAGGTCACGCAGTGAGCTAGGTTTTGAACTTGTATATTACAACCTTTGCTAATTCTATGAAAATAATACTTTTGTTGAAATTCTTATATCATATCGCAGTATATCATCATCATCGGCCTGTTATTCTCTCCAATCCTAGCATTCAGAACTTCCTATTTCATTGGAAGGTACGGTGCGGAGAATGGGTTTTAAACACCACACACACCTCACCAAAAGGATACTTAGTGGACTTAACGGACCTTCCATGCATCTTAGGCCAAATGCTCTTCCCGCGGCGATAGCTAACCACAGCCCCGCGAGATCAATGGCAGTGTGAGGGTGCATACCAATGATTTTAGTGGGTAGGAGAGTCCTACATAACTGTCCTACATAACGGCGACAAAGTATGCGTAATGCATTTCCTTAGTATAAATAAACAAAAAACTGGTTGGTTGCCTGTAAAGTCGGTATACGGGCGAAAGTTTTACGTGACAACGACTTTGAGTGGTAAAATAATTTTAATGTGAATATTCATTCGTATAGTAGGAAGAAGGATGAAATAATAGTAACAATTTAAAACATTTATTTATACAAAGAATTATATTTAAAACATTAATTTATAGGCACGCGTCCCTTCCACTTTTTATGTCTGTCTCTCTCGCTCTTAGGCGGGCTAACCATGCCCGAGTGGAAGGGACGCGTGCCTCTCACTCGCTCTCATTGTAAGCGCATAACGTGAGCGGAGCGTAACGCAGTTTCTTGAAGTGTCACCCGGCAAACCAATTTATAAGACGTTGTCACGTCAAAAAGGCCATTTACTTCTGCACTGTAGAGCTCCACATCGAGCAGTACGTATAACAAATAAATTACATCTCTGTAGTCCATTTGAACAACATGTAGTCTGAAAAATTAAATAACAATTCGGCCTTGGCACATGGATCAGCGAATGCTGGCAGAAACAAAACAATCAAATAGTATTGTTTCTGTTTTCTATATATGTTACCATGTAACCAAAAAATATATAATTATAATATTTGTGTATAAAAATTAACCGCGACTGTACATAAAATTATTGACATACATCTCTGTCTGGCCTTACATTCGCTTTAAGTTTCAAAAAACATTTTTTCATTGAAGATTATGAAGAGCATGTATAACTTAACTAAATACTTTACGTACTAATAGTATTGTAGCTACTACAAAATTTTCATTGCATCGCTAATTGGCATAATATTGTGACATAACACGTTATAAATTTACTTTTTTTTATATTATTTAAGAGTTTCGCTGGTTTGCTTTTCTTCTGGTGACCCCTCAGCTTGCGCGGATGCTGTAACTAATATATTTTGTCAGGGTATGGAGTACTTTATTCCGTTCTCTGACGTACTACTGGCCGGCAAAGCTAGTGGGTAGTATAATGCCAAATGTCGTGATGCGATGGCGTCAAAACATAAGGCATATTTAGTCTGGGTTGAAGCTTTATCCCCGTAAAGCTAATAATATGCACTAAAAGAAGAAAAACATTAACAAAGCCGCCAAGAAATGCATTAAAGTTGTTAAGAGAGCTCGCCTCGATAGCATAAGCCGAATAGAAAAAAACTTGCTTCTTACTGGTCTGGTAGTAAAGCGTTTTGGTCCCGGGCTAAGACGATCGAGGATAACTTCTGCCGTAACTCACTATCTCCTTTGCTAAAACCTGACAGATCTCTGGCTCACACCATCAAGGAAAAGGCTGGTTTATTTACTAAATTATTTGCGGAATGTTCACGTTTGAATCCCGGCACTGTTGTACTTTCCCGTTTTTCAAGTTGTGGGAATCATATGTCTGAAATCCGTACCAAAGAAACCGTAGTTAGAAAAGCGTTGCGTAACCTGGACGTGAATAAGGCCAGTGCACTGTGGGACATCTATAGGTCATAAATCTTAAAAACCTGCTTTCTAGTTTTACATTTTATTCCTTGTCGTTACATTGGATAGTTGCGGTACCTTCTGAAACTATAAATAGGTCAGTAATTAGAGTGCGCCTTCATTATCTATTGTGCATTCAAAGAGAGCGCATCGCCAATCGTAAATACTGTTATCAGTGAGTCATTAAAAAGCGTGACGTCATTTGTTGTCATTGCGGGACCTGTGAGTGCTGTGTGTGTTTTTTCTGAAATGGATATCCAAGAACAGGGTATGTAATAATTAATATTTTTATTTTAATTGTATCTTAGTATATATTTTCTTTAGTATGTCATTGCTACGAGGCGACTTTTCTTGGAGTATTATATTTTAATATTCAAAGTTTGAATAAACTTTTAAATATGTTCCCACTCGCTCCGACTATGGAGGTATATTGCACCATAATCTTTAGACTTTCTTATCTTAGGAAAATTAAAACTTGGCTGCCCTTATCTGCCCTTTTGGCGATGACAAGGGTGCTACGGTTGCCAGATTATCTCGTAGCATTTGCTACGAAATTAGTTTATTTAGTCTTAGTGCTTTGTGTAGGTTTTGTGACTGAATTTTAACCGTTTTTTTTTTGTTTTAGGTAATTTATATATATGCTCGTTTTTCAAGAATGCATATTCTTGAAATATGGCTAACTGTCAATACCGATAATGACTCGGAAAAGTGTCGTCAAGTCCTACAAAGTTTGTTGACTACTCTGAACGATGCTGAGAACATTGATATTCATTATTTAGAGAAAATTGTTAATAATTTATGTAAAGCTATTGCTCGATTCTGGAAAAATGTAATAGGGATAAAACCAAGCTTTTATATAAGAATTCCGATTGGTTTAATGTTATTGAAAAAATTCAACTTGTGAAAAACAATAAGCAATGTACTCCGTCTGAAACGTCGCCGTGTCATTCACGTGGTCGTCCTCGAAAACCTTTTACGCAATGTAGTAAAAGGACTAAACGTCGGAGAGTAGCTGATTTGTCAAAGTCTGATGATTCTACTGTGAGTGCATTGCTTGATGTTTCAGACTGTTCATTCGATTCGTGTATATCTAGAGTTAGCACTGATGATGTCTTGTCACTTGTGACTGATGCTCAGTTGACAAAACATCAGCATTTATTAATTAAAAACTTTGTTAATAGTAAGATTTCTCCTAATGTATTACCATGTTACCAACAAATTACTAAAGCGAAACAGAGATGTTACCCTTCTAATATAACTGTTTCCGAGTCTTCAGCTGAAGTTGAATTACAAAGTCTTTTTGATCACACAGCTTCTCGAATCCTTGAATCTCAAAAAGAGGTCTTAGATCAGATTCCTGATGATTGTTTGTCTAATATCTCTTTACTTGGGAAATGGGGATTCGATGGCAGCACTGGACATAGTGAATACAAACAATTTTTTTCAGATTCAACTTTAGAAGATAGTAGTTTGTTTGTAACATCTTATGTACCCCTTCAAATTATTGTAAAATTAGCTGAAGATAATTGTAAAATTTTATGGAAAAATTCTCGACCCTCTTCCACTAGGTACTGCCGTCCTATTCGATTTCAATTTTTGAAAGAAAGCACAGAAGTGTCTTTGCAAGAGGAAGCTTATTTTAAGGATAAAATTGAAAGTTTGCAACCTACTTTTATTCAGATCGACAATCGTGAATTGGTCGTTTCTCATAAGTTGCAGCTTTCAATGGTAGATGGTAAAATTTGTAGTGCTTTAAGTGAAACATCTACAAGTAGATATTATATATGTAATGCTACCCCTAAAGAGATGAATAAAATAGACGAATGTTTACAAAAACCTGTAATAGAGAGTAGATACCAATTTGGATTATCACCACTACATTCTTGGATACGTTTCTTCGAATATTTTATTCATCTTTCATATAGATTAGACATAAAAAAATGGCAAGTTAGGCTAGATAGTGATAAACAATTGTTATCAAATAAAAAACAATATGTACAGTCCCAGTTTAGGGAACGATTAGGTTTAATAGTTGACAAGCCGCGTAGTGGTGGAAGCGGGACGTCTAACGACGGAAACACGGCCAGGAAGTTTTTTTTGGAATCAGCTGTATCTGCTGAAATTACAGGTTTGAATAAGGATCTCATAGATCGTTGTTGTGTAATATTACAAACGTTATCTTCTTGACATAAAATTAATGAATGCAAGTTTAAAGACTATGCATTACAAACAGTATACAGCCTGGTCGAGGAATATCCGTGGTATAGTCTTCCTGCTTCTGTCCACAAGGTGCTCGTACATGGATCAGATATTATAAGTTATGCATTGTTATCTATAGGAGAACTTTCCGAAGAAGCTGCTGAAGCGACAAATAAGTATATCAAAATTTATAGACGAAGTCACACTCGAAAAATGTCACGTGAAGTTACCAATTAAGATTTAATACAACGACTATTATTACATTCAGATCCTTATATTATAAGTCTTCGGAAACTTCCCCCTAAAAAGAAAAATACTCTGTCACAAAGTGTAATAGAATTGTTACATGTTTAATATTGTTAGAATAAGAATAATTTATTTGTATTTTGTTAGTTGTTTTGTTTTTTTTGTATTTAATTAATTTTAATTTATTTATTTCTATTATTTTATTATAATTAAATAATGTTATCAATGTTTTGACTCTTATTTTATTTAAAATATATGTTTTACATTCCAATTTTTAAGTGTTTGTTCATGATAAATTTAGGTAAAAGTATGTTATTGTTTATATTTGTTTTTTACTGAAGTAAACGTTTTTTATTCCGTAAATACATGTACTTCTTTCATTTTAATGTTCCTAAAACACTTTTACAACTATAAGTCACTAAAATAATACAATGTATTGATAGTAACAGGACTTTAACTATTTATGACCGCCCTTGTGTGGAGCGTGTCCCTCCGTGCAGTGGGCCGAAGTACTTAGAACTTACGCTTCTGAGTTAGCTCCGGTATTGACATGCCTATATCGTTTGTATATGGCTAAAGGACAATTAATCAAGTCCTGGAAGCTGGTCAACATGTGCTTAGAAAGCAATCGTGCTGATCCTGCCAATTAGAGACCCATCTAGGTCACGTCCATTCTCTGTAAGATAATGGAACATGTATTGAACCACAGGCTCCTGTTGTATCGAGAAGAAAATTATCTCCTTAGTGACCGACAATATGGGTTTCGTCGAAATCTGTCTCCTGGAAATCTTCTAGCATACGCCACTTACATTTGGAGCGAAGCCATCAAGAAGCATGGTGAGGCGCTTGCCGTCTGTCTTGATATTTCGAAGGCTTGAGGCAGGGTGTGGCATAGAATCCTCATTAGAAAGTTTCCGTCATATGGCCTTCCCACCGTTTTGTGTGTCTAGATATCTTGAAGGATCGGTCAATACGAGTTGACATAGGTGGTGGCTCGTCGGACCATTTGGCTATCAATGTCGGCGACACGGAATATGCCTTAGGATTCCGTACTCTATGCAACACTTTTTCTGCTTCATATTAATGACCTGTTTATGCCGGTACGCAGATGACAGCAAAGTTTTAGAGAGCTATATTTCTGATGCACGAGCCAGTTCTCAACAGATCCCGCGTCATAGGGAGGCTATGATCAGCTGCATAAATCCATCTCTGCAGGCAGTCTTCGTATGGAACGATGCCAATCTGGTAAGGTTTAAACCATTAAAGACCCAGGCGTGACTTTCTTCTGCTTAAAGGAGTCCTTTCGACTTGACACATGATTCTCGGCACATCATTGTCACCAATTCTCTATGTTGGCTCTTCTGTTGAGACTAAGGCTTAATTAGCTTCTAAAAAACTTAGTATTCTGGCGAAGGTGAGAAGGTTCTTTACGCCGGAACAGATTCTCAATCTTTCCCAAGCGCAAGTTCGATCGTGTATCCATAGCTCCAGACGCTTGAGTGCATTGAGAGGAGGGCTAAGAAACTTTAGGGCGATGTGTATCCTGACATATACAGTTTAGGGGTCTTTAAGTCACTTCCTTGATCATAACTTACCATCAGGCGAAATAGCGGTCAAGAGCTTACCTATTTACGATTAAAAAAAGACTTACAAATGCAAATCTGTAGTAATTAAAGCATTACAACATTAAAGGGGGAGAGGAGAGTACTGGTTTTTCTGAGATACAGGCTGCGGCCTAATTTAGATACCAGTCTCTCCACAATCTTATATTTGCTAACATTACTTTATGGTAGCAATTACGTTTATTTGTAAAGAGATTGTGTGGAGAAGAAAAAATAAAAAAACAATTATTATTATTAATATGTAAAATGTATTTAGACTGGTTGATGTTGATGGCTGTGATTGAGTCTATACTCCTTACGATAGCTATCAACTAAAACCTGTAGTTCACACATATTTTTTGTATATGTAAAAAAATATTATATATGTAATCGTCTGTGTTTACTTATTTGAAATACGTTTATGTCAAAAATTGGGACAACAGAAGAAATCGATAATCTTAAATATTTTACCTCTTATTCCTTCTTAATATGTTATGTTATTTTCTTATTAATACTCAGAGTATGATTAATGTTATCCTCCTCAAGTATCTTATATATAAAAATCAATTGCCGCTCGTAAGTCTCGCAAAAACTCGAAAAATTGTTGATGGATTGCAACGAAATTTTTTCAAGTTAATCTTGGCATGCTCGAGAAGGTTTATATATATTATGAAAAAAGAAGCTTTGCTAAACAAGCCGGGGACAACTACCAATTAAATAAAAATAAAGAGGCACTGCTGTGTTTCTATAATTTTCTAAATTAGATATCTACAACATTTTAAAAACTTTATAAATGTCACGGGTTTATTCTTGGTTTAATTAAAGATTATAAATTGTATACATGTTTTTTTTTCATCTAATCTTACAAATTATAGGTACCTATAGTATTTATTGAATTGTTTATTTAATGACACTTCTGTTGTAGTTTAGTAAAAATGCCAAAATTTCGGAATAAATAAATAAATGACATCATTATAATAATTAGAACAAATAAAATACATTTTTATGCAGTTCTTTGGAACACGATCATAAAAGTACCTGCAGCAGACTCATAAAAGAACAATGATATAACATTCTATTTTGCTAAAACTAGTACGATTAAGCTCTTCGTAGCATAAACGTTTATTTTGATATTCCATCCTGCCAATACCTGCGTAGCTTTCCGATAATTATTTTCCTATTGTTTCCTCTTTGTTCTTGAGTATTTGTGTTACCATGGCTTTTAATCCGTTCAATTTAATTACTTTAATCGGATACCTTTGTTTGCAAAGAAAAATTAATGGCTTACGTTTTAATTTCGTCTTACTTATTTAAAGAGAAATAAAAGTATATTGGGAAGTAAATTATTAACAACCCCGTAATCATTTCTAAATAATTCGTGATTAACTAATTAGATACCAAAAATTAGTAGCGTAAGGAATCAATGAGGAAATATTTGAATCTATTAACGACTTCCCAAAAGCTATTGACTATCCTGTGATTCTTTTTGCAGACAACAATACTGCAATTTTTACTGAAAACAATAATAGCAATTTTTAAAATAATATAAATGATTAATTGACATCTGTAATAAAGTGGTTGGAATTGAATAACTTGAAAATTAATATTGACAAAACTTACATAATGACATTTCCATGACAACTGCCAAATAAAACAGATCCATTGCACTAAGTTCCTGGGCGTCTTTATCGACGCTAGTCTATCCTGGAAAAAGCATATAGAACACATTTGCCTTAACCTAGGTAGGTTTTCGTATGCTCTTTACTTGCTACAAAAAGTAACAAACAAACAAGCGCTCCTAAGTGCATATCACGCTTACGTGCCCACGTGCCACGATCACATATGGTATACAATTTTAGGGAAACTCGATAGATAAGGAGCTAGCGCTTAAGGCACAAAACAGTGCATACGTTTTATGTGACATTTAAAACAAACTAAAAGCTACTAACACTTCCTTCGCTATATATCGGCGAGTTAGTTTTATTTCTGAAAAATAAAAACATTAGCAATTACAAAGTTCTAAACAGTAGAAGGCATCAACATAGTGTATAGTGTGATAGACACAACACCAGTGTTTATAACAAGACTGTTTTCTCAATTAAAGAAATTGAGATAATTCACATTTTGTAAGGCACAACTAAATAAATTTCTGGTTGACAAAGCATACTACTCTATTGACGAATATATATATGACAAAGTGTAATGTAATTAATCAATAAAATTTTGTCATTTCATTTTCTATGGCATGCATAATTTACTTTATAAACTGACATTTATGCCTTTTTTCATATGAATGAATTGTTTACTTTTTAATGGTATAACTTGATACCAATTGTTTCTAAATACGAGTATAATCCTCTTTACGTTTTAAATTTGCACACCCGTGAGGATTAGATATTACGTTAATTATATTTAGGCTTATTTGCATTTTTTTACCCATATTCTATTCAAATAAATATTTTTATTTGATTCTGTTTATTTCTATTTTACACATTAAAATGGATTGATGAGTTGACAAAATGTAACAGCTTTTCCCCGCTTTCTTTCCACATACATATTTATCGATATTAGTCTGCGTAATAGATATCGCTATATATATAACTTTGCCTTTATCGGTTTTCTACTTTCTTTCATAATTGCTTTTTGTGTAAACTAAACTCCGCCGTCTAAAATATATGACTAGTTAAGTAGATCCGATATTATCACATAACTCCGTCAATGTCATTTTTAAGTTACTATTTTTCCTAAGTAACAAAACTGAGTTCCTACTTTTAAGAACTCGAGTCGTTTCATAATACAATGTTGTGATTCTCATCCTGTTTGAAAGTTAAATTTAACGATTTTAGAGCAACTTACGGTAATAGGACCCGTAAACTTTCGTGCACTAAATAAGTATAAACTGAAAACAATTTCGTAGAAAATATGGTCCGTAATATTTTGAAATAACTAATTAAGTATCTGAATAAAACAGTTTTTTACGGATTTTGCGCATATTTTATTTTATATTTAATCCTGACGTTTCGACTCCTTTAAAGCAGGAGGAGTAAAAAATGTTTTATTCAAATGTGTAATGTGCGCGGAAGTGTAAGAACTAAATATAATTAAGTATTTGCCGAAATATCAAATTTTTAAATTAAAACTGCTGGGGAGGAACTTCATTATATTTCCCCAAACCATTCCCAAATTTCGGTTTGTACTAGCATACGTGATAACACAAAAATAATGACTATACTTAAAGTAATAGGTATTGGAGCACGCACATTGAAGTGAATATGTCCGTTTAAGGGCCAATAAGGGACAAATTATATCAAGCGCACTATACGCGCTTCACAACCGCGCTTTACATCATTGAATAATTTATATGCAACTTATTTATATAAAGCTCACCATGAACGCAGCTTGTGTACGTGCTTGACAATATTGTCTTGGTATATTAAGTATCGCCAGTTACGAACGTTACGAATCACTTTCGAAAAAGAAGGGCTTAAGGCTTACAACGTGAAAATTTTACCCATTTAAACTATCACAGCTTGCCACAGATTGACAATAATTTTGGTTACATATTCATTTCATTCTATCATCACTGTCATACTTATCAGGTCGAGATAAATTTACTTCACTTAAAACTACTCCAAATTCTGGCGAACTCGGAGGTCGGGTTTTGGTATCAGTGTAATTAGAAAGTCAGTAGCCAATCTTGTTATACCTTGAAAATACTTCAAATTGAACTTATTCGTGCAATTCCCTACAAATTATCTAGCTCTGATGGTACATATCGAATTTCAGTACCTCAGCTTAATTGTGTGTTAGGCTAACAGCAGGCTTAAAAACATTTAATTTGGTCAAAGATCCTAGTAATAAGCAATAATGACATCTTAATATTTTCTTATGGTAATTAAAAACTACGTATAATGTAAAACACACATTGTTGGTCTACCATAACATGAAAATAATACACGTACACTATGTGGCTTCGTTCAGGACGTTTTTACAGCGTGGTTTTATTTTTACTAATTGTATATATATATTTCATTGATAAAACTTGCTATCAATAACATACACTTTTAATATCTTTCAATTTTATACGCGAAAATTTGCGAATAATTACAATAACTGTATATTTCCATAAAAATTAAAATTAAGACTTATCTTACATTTGAAGGAGCCAAAAACGAATAGTGATCCTAACTTAAATGATTTTATATATAAGCTTAAATAACTGCTGCGTTTCTATTTACTGCGGTAGTGCCGTTCGGTTAACTTCTTTAAAGGAATATCCGATCAAACATCGGCGTCAACTAATTCCGTCGAGCAAACTCGAAACTCAGTTAAAAAGAAAAAACGCCAACTACGAGCGCCCATAGCCAACGTCGATTTAGCACCGTAGCTTAATGTATAATGTTAATAATAGCATTTTCTTGATATCGTGTTATTTTACTAATAGATACTTATAAAAACCCATGTAAGGTCACTATGTTGTCGTTATGTACGTATTTTTTTTTAAATTGTCATTGACATGTCATTGTCAAGTCTTTTATCTTTATTTAAAGAAATTTACATTTTTTTTCATCTGAACTATATAGAAAAAAAAATGATTTATTCGTATCAAGCACCTTAGTTATACTCGGTGGAAATAAACCAATAATTACACAGTCGAAGAAAAATTGTGGGTATGGTGCTTACTTGTAACAGAAAACAGACGGTCCATGTCGAATAGGTATAATAATGCTAAGATTCAACAGTCGATAATGGAGATTGCAATCTTGGTATCTTGTATAAAGAATACTCCACGAAATAATTATTTGTATGTATTTTGTTATTTTTTTGTTTATTTTTGTCGTTTAGCTTGATTAATTGATATTATTATATAACTGCTTAGGTTAGTCGTCTTTTGTACCTAGAAAAACAAGCTTTTAAGATGACGCCATCAAGATAACGGCTACATATAACGCTTACTATGACTCTCACAAATAATATAATGATATCCAGTTGTCTTACCATGAAATCTTCTAGTTTCGATACTCGTGACGCACAAACTGTCTATTGTCGAAATGTCTACATACAACTTTACACGGAACTCTTAGTGAGCAAGCCAGACTTCCACTTGTCCATTTTGTGTCACAGTAAAATATTCAAGGCAATTTTGATACTGACCGAAATTAAATGTAAATCAAATATGTCCTCTCCGTGCTCTAGATCGGCCAGTAAGGACTTTATAAAAGCACACTAAATATGAATAGAAATACGATACAGTTAATGATCCTTATGTATAGTAATATATCGAAACTAACGACACCAAATTGATTTTCAGGACCAGCTTTTCTCGTGAACAGCGCAAGAGGACAATAAAAAGAACTTTAAAAAGTAGTTAAAGAGATTAAGTGCCTAAAAAGGTGTCCAGGAGTGCGTTGGTGTTAGTGATCAGCATACGTATTGCGTGAAATGGTCAAGGTAATAAAAAAATACTCTGTATGAATAATTCACAATTCGCAACTCACGCCACGCTAACCCTTCGTGTGTGGGCTTCACTTTGTAAATACATTTTCAAATCACTCTTTCACCGGTGGAATCAAATGTACCAACCTCTGTTTGATTTTGTTTAGAATTACAAATGTTTTAAGGCTGTCAACACCTTTTTACCTCACATATTGCTCTAGTATTCTCGTCAGCACAGTGTTATAAGTTGTGTACAGTAAACAAAAAATAATGGATTTAAAGAATTTGTTATGTGTAAATTAAGTTACGTCATGATGCAATAAAATTATGTGTTTTTTTATATTAAAATTTAAAAAAGAAGAGGAATAATAAGTAATTTAATACTGTTATATATGCCGTTCACAATTTATTTTTATTATCTTCCATGTATCACATTTGATAATAATTGCTAAAAATATACTGTGCTGTCGACGCATTGTAGAACTTCTTGTAGAAATCATACCGAAAAATTCGCACTCGCATATCCGTATGACCAAAGAGCATTGACTGGGTTTAGATTTCACTTCGTAGTTTTGTATATCGCATTTTTTCTTCCTTGTATAATCTTAACTTTGTATGTTAACATACTAATTTCTCCAATTTTTCTTTGATCCTCTTTGTGTAATTCGTAAAGGTGTTGTGTTTCTGTTGTTATAGTTATCTTATATCATTTTATTGATGAATGTCATTTCGTGTTTCTTGGAAAATATTTTGTCCTCGTATTTTGATTAGAATTAATAAATATATTATGGGGTAATCTTTTTTACGCTAAAGAATTTACTTAAATTGATTTGTGACAAAAAAGTGTAAAAATCTTTAAGAAAAAAAATTACAACATTTTAAAAATGCTATCTTATTTAAATGATGTGAATTCACTCAGACACACTTGATAATGAAAAAATATGTATGTAGTCGTATATTTGTTATACTAAGCATCTTAATACAGCAACAATTTCTATTAATTAATCTTATTCAAACATGTGCATTTACATATTAAATGAGCGCGTTGCGGTAGAATATAATTATCCGCTTCTATATTAATGTCTGGATTACGCGGGCTCATTACAAATGAAATTGGTCAACGCGAGGTTTGTCCTATGTCTTATTTTAATCCGCTGTGTATGACTAGTTTGATTTCAGTGTTTTTGGTAGATCGTTAGTCATCTCATCACTATATAATGGATTTGAATTATCTTCCAGGTAAGATGAATTGTTTTAAGAGATATACTTGTAGTTCGTGGTAAAATATTTTGTTAAGGAAATCATTAAATCTCAACGAATTTTAATCAAAACAAAATAGTACATTATTATTTTTGCTGTCGTAACAAGGGCAGGCTTGGGGAAGAGACTTTTTTAGTTTGTACCTAAAAAATAGAACAGACAAATCAGTTACACCAATTTTGCACTCAAAGTAAACCATTTTTGACTCAATTTTTTTTTATATAAATTGAGTTATGTCAATAAATGGCTTATTATTGTCGCCACTGTTATGACTCATGCCTTACCAATGGATAAAAACACCGCAAATTTGAAGAGATATGAGCTTTATTTCGCAGCTTACAAATTCAGTAATAGCACATTGTTATCTCTTCCACATAAGTTGATAGTGATACAGTAATCGTAAAATATACGTCTAATCCATAGTCGTATATCCATAGTTAACGTGATGTCAGATGAAAATTTGATTTATGACAAATATTAGTCATCGTCAAAACATTGAAAAATGGCTTAACTGGCACACCCCTAAAGTATTTCATCTAACGTATGCTGTACATTTAATGCCCGGACAGATATCTTAAGCTTGCTTGTAGACAAGCGATCTTCTATTGTAGTTAATTTATTTTATTTATTTAGAAAATTATATTTTCGTTTGAATATTTTGTTTTTGGTAAATACATCGTACAAACGTAGAAATGCCCTTGTAAAATGATGATATGTATGGCGTTTACATCAGGTTAGGTGAAGTTTGCCTCATTAAAGATTACTTTAAAATCTGAATTTTCCGTGACTTCAAAATTCCCGTATAAAAGGAATACTCCCCATACATTTCCCAGTGATTTTGGTCTTTAAAAGTGTCCAACAAGTTCTTTGCAAGCGAAACAGGCCATGCGGGCTAGAGCTGCTTTTGATTTACGGATTGATACACTGCAGCACTGCGTTTGAATACTGTGTGGGTATTTAGTCCGCTCGAATAATAAAAATGTATATTCGAAACTGGACCCTTTCCTATGGTATTGAACCAGTCAATCATTAATAAAATGAATGCGAGCTGACGAACCTTCCAAAGCTCGAATATCTTTTTTGAATATCGGTGTAATGTTTCCAGGGTTGTGTATTATAATGACGTCACTATGACATCGACAAATGGAATACGTAATGTTATGTAAGGTCTTTTGTCGTAGTTTTTATGTACTATAATGTACGTATAATATTACTATATTAGTAAGTATACGTAACGAATCCTTTTACTTTTCTGTGTTTTTGAATAAAGCTTCACTTTTCTTTCTCGTTGTACATTATTTATTAACATAGTAGGTATACTTATAAATAGCTACAAAGGTACATCCTTTTGTGTAACTTTTGGGTTCCTGTTTTTAATAGTCGTATGTCATCGTCCAAAGACTTACACTTTGCCAGGAGCTCACCATAGTCAAACCTGCCTTCTCACTAATCGTTCGAGGTCCAAAACGGAATCGTAGGTAATTTTTATTAAGAAGACAGAATTGCAGTGTTTATGATATTCATAAACGTACGTGAAAGTTTCAGACCTTGTTTCAAATAAATTCTACCAATGAATAAGCGAGATTAAGAGTTTTATCGCCACTGTAATAGAATAGAATGTAATAAAATAAACATTTTGTAATTTTTTTTTGTATTGTTCAAATTTTAACACACACAGTTATAATATAATATTACCAATAGGTACCAATTTTTTCACCGCCCCTTCACGTATTACTTCTCGCAAACGCGTTCTTTATCCAATTATCCATATATAAATCTCACCTGTGACTGCGGAGGAAATAGCTGAGGAAAACGCCGCTTTGGGGAGATGCCGTTATTTCCACAAATATTGTTTTTCTATTCAGCCTGACTACGCGGCCATCCGTAGATGATGGGTTCTTTGTAGGAATTCAATTACCTTGAATTCCACATTTAGGCAATATAATCTGTTTTGTTTTTAGTTTTTAACTTTTGCTCCTTTCTATGTTGTTTATAAGAATAGCTTAAATGTATTTTAGAATATTTGAATGAATCGAGTCTGTAATAATCCAATGATACTTGAAATTTTTGAAAGATTTTAACAATCATATGCAAGATCATTGAGTTCTCTTCTGTTGATTGAAGACTAACTGTGATTAGCTGAACCGAAGATTCGAATCATGAAATCTACGACATGATACATGAGTAAAGCACGTATGCCCTACACAGAGACTTGGGATTGATTGGAATTTAATTTTACTTTGGTTACGTAAACACTTATATTTTTTAATACTCTCAATTCTATATTTAAAATTAAATGTAATGAAATAACGGTATCTGATTTAGACTGGATAGTAGTAAGAATGTGACATTTTTAGACAGATGTCCGATTTAGTAATAAGCATGGCGCTATATTTAAAAGGGGCATATTAAATAGATTGACTATTTTCACACATTTTATTTTACCTACCCTCCCTTTCCCTAATTAAAGTAGGCTCTTGTTTTTAATAGTCGTATATCATTGTCCAAAGTCTTACACTCACACAACATCATTACTTTTACGGAATGAGTATAATCAATTTACCAAAATTTAATTTCCAGCTACTACAGTCGGTTATAAGTGCAATAAAGAACCAAAATGGTTAAATTAAAGGAATTAATAATATTATGGCGTGCTAATCTTATTAATACGTATATAACTGATTTCTTGGGCTTCACATAAATTGCGAGACAGCCATCCATAGGGACTGATTTAATTTCATATGCTTCCGCAATTCGGCAAATTAGATCGGCACTCGAAACGGTCAGAAGTCGACACCGAGCCCTTCAGCTGATATGATGCTACCCTCTCGCAATCACACTGAAATTTAAAAGGAAGCAAAGTTGAACAGCGAGTGAAAAAAAGTTCCGTACCTATCATGAATATAGAGACCTTTAAGACCTAAGTAGAGAATAGAAAAAAGTGTCACAGAAGATAAACAACATTTCAATAGCTTATAAGTTTGAACAACAGAATATGAACAAAATTGCAACGAGTCCTTAGTTTAGATTCTTTGCCAATTTTGTTTCTCATACGTGAATAATTAAAAAGTAATGATTTCTTACATATTAAAAAGGGAAAATAGAAAAGAGAGTGAGATGATAAATACAAAAAGTTTTCTTCTAAAGATGAAATCCTTAAGTCTTTTTTAGTGTTTATGTAGGTACTGTAAAAAATGTCTCAAATCACAACATTAAATTCAGTATTTCAATAAATCCTTTACTTTTTCGATATGAGTATTTGCTGTAACATATGCATTTAGAATACATATTTAACAATTTTTTGATATAGCAATAAAATAAAAGTAATTATTGGTTTAACTTCTGGACTAATTTGGGGCAATTATGAGTTTTTGTTTTAATATTTCTCCTTTGTTTGTCTTTAAGAAATATGATCATGTTAAGATTTGTTTTAATGGTTCTAAATTAACTAACTGTGGTTAAATAAAAGGAGAAATATATATTCTAAACACCTAAATATTAAGTAAATTACCTATCAATATCAAAAATATGTTGTCACAAAGGAAATAGAAAGGACATAATTGTTTGATAGTTTAGTATAAAAAAATATTTGAATGATCCCTGAACGTAAAAAATACATATCTATAAATCACAGTGATTTTACGACAAAATAAAAAGGAATCAGACGTAAATATAGATTTGTTACGCCATCGGGGAAATAAACTTCCAGCTTTGGCAGACTGAAATAAAACTGAACAGATCAATGAAGTCGCAAATACTGAGGTATTTCACTACGATACGTTGACATATAATAAAACAAGATTCTGCTTAGGACTATTTTCTATGTGGATATTAGAATATAGTCCTAGAGAAAACTTTTATGGGAAAAAAAGTACACTATTTTTATATATGTGAATGTATAGGTGTTTGTATGATAGGTGTGTTTTTCCGTAGTTTCTTATTTCAAACAGTTAAGCCACTACGGAGAAATGACTAACAAATATAAGAATTTAAGGTAGCGAATGGGTCTGCTGCTGCTGTTGCGTCTACACATATTCCAATTACAAATACTCATATGCCAAAAATAAACTATATAGATTTTGAGAAAAATTTAAGTTTCTAAAAATCCTATTTTAGTTTTATTACTTGCGAAGAGAATAAATTAAAACTAAATATAATACGTTTCCTCATAATTGACTTGATCCAATCCCCGACACCAATTCTTCAGGCCCACAATGGCTTTCGTGCAAAATGACTGTTAGTTTTAAAAATCCAATTACACTTCGAAAATCGATTACTCCTCTGTATATTTCGGATAAATTTTATTTAGAAGGGGACCGCTCTAGACTGGTAAATATTGAAGCAAGATTAATAGGGTTCCGGCACATTGCCCACGGACCTCTAAACCGGGAAGGAGATTATTCCCTTTTCTCGCGGATCGGAAGCAGATCTCATTTCCTCCGACAACATCAAAGTGAGATAGCAATCGGTTTTTTATTTGAATCAGCAATATTTTGTTCGGCTTCCAGTAGTTAGTCCGGTGACGTATGGGAATAGAGTACAAGAGGCTTCATCTATTATTCCGAGAAACGTAGGCTGTTTCCTGAGGGATGATATGAATTTATTTTATGCTGATATAAGAAAGTTACTTATCCAATTCTTCGCGAGTGGTATTAATAATTTATTAGTTAAGCTCAGAAGTTTTCATTACGTTTACACTTTGCTATACAATAGTTCAACAAACTAAGATATTAGTACGTAAAAAAGGTTGTGGTTTTTTTGCACAATATTTTTTTTATTTTCCTATAGAAATAATAAATTAAAGCGAGACAGCAGTACATTTATATGCCTTAAACATAACGGGCGTAGAACAGAAACTCATACATCTTCAGTTGTGTAGAAAAGTGTTGTGACGCTGGAAAGTAGTGCTTCTTATAAAAACCGGTTGTCGAAATTGCTCTAAAGGGATACCAATCTGATTTGAAGTAGAAGGCACAAGTTCAAAAATAGCAATCTGTTAAAGAAGGTTTACACCAAAAATGAAAAGACTACGAATAAAAAAGACATTTATTTTATTTGTCACACAAAACAAATTTACAGCAATAACATTTATACACATCACATAAACAAAACAATATGGTAGGCTGCAACACCATACATATGTACGAACAGCATGCTCAAACAGTATGCCTGTTTAAACATGCATTTATGCCTGTTCGTACATTTATATTAAACAATATTTATTATAAAAACTAGCATTAAATAATACAAATAAATTAAGTAGAGTCTATTTAAATAAAAATTACATTAAATTAAATTAAATTTTTAGTTCTTACACTTCCACACACATTAAACATATGTTTAAAACGACTTTACTTACTGATTTGGCGCTTAAAATGAGAATTAAAACAATTTGATTTATATTTAAAAAAAACAGGATCGTGCCCGATTAAAAAATTGTGAAGGTAGTAGAAAATATTGCCTTAGTCATCCTGTGATCATGGCTCCTGTAAAGGAATCGAAACGTCAGGATTAAATATAAAATAAATTATGCGCGAAATCCCTAAAAAAGTTATTTTAATCAAATAAACAAAATTAATCGAATAAAAAATTACATAACATTTAAATGGATACAATTTGGAAGGACGATTAAAATCTTATGAAAAACGTAAGCTATAATAAAAACATAAAATTAATAATAACATAAATCTTATAAAAACAAAATAAAGCATAATTTACTAATAAATCATTGCAAATAAATATCACATATCAAAATGGACAATTTTAAGTAAAGTTGTTATACATTTGGTAAGCGCAAAAGCGTAGATGTCAGCCACACCGTCGAACTATTTAAGTAGTGTTGTAATCACGACATATTCATAATATCGGGTTGTGAGACAAGACTTTGCTATCGCAAAATGAAATTGAAAAAGGGCGTTCCTTTCTAGAGGATTTTTTAGGAACTTCGAGGTGAATATCTTATAGTAGCGTGGTGTGAAGTGATCCATGTAAGATTTTGTGTAGGTAAGTTAAGTCGTGCACTTTGCGTCGCCCTTCAAGAGTCTTCAAGTTAAAATGACATTCTCTTTTTTGCCATACGTTGGGATCCTAAGAAAACAGACGCTTGATCACTATCTCGCCTGATGGTAAGCGACGATGCTATCTAGTATGTGACGCGCTTGTCTAGAAGATACCTATTCACTTGTGATTTGAAGAGCACTAAATTGTATGCTAGTAAACACTCTTTGAATAAACTCAAGGATATCCACATACTTATGGTATAGCGGAGACCACACTCCATAAGCATACTCGAGCTGACTCATAATAAATTAGTTTTGTAGAGCTGCAGCAGACTATTAAGCAATCTTAACTCCTTGCTTATTATTATAAAGTCAGAAAGCCTGCTACACTTCTTAGCTATTGTCTCGCAGTATTTACTGAAACTGCTTAAAGCTTACTGTCAAAGATTACTCCTTGATCTCGCACCATCGTCTTACACTCAAAAAGCTTCATATCAATTGCATAGTCAAAGAGAATAGGATTCCTCTGTAAAGTAAATGTTATAATGTAGCATTTACTGACGCTAGGGTTCATGTTGTTGACCTTACACCAATCGCTGACATTTGAAGTCCGTTGGGTGCAGCGGTAGCGATCCTGCGCTAATGTTCAAGGCATAGTTTGTGTGATGACAATAAGCATTTTGTTCCCGAGTAATGTTAGTTATTATATTTATTTTTAAATCTCATTTGTTAGTACTAGTACTAGGGATACCAAACAACAAATAATAAGCAGAGCTAATATTGGTTGTGAATGATTCGTGTTCTAAATAAAATGGTTTTCGTAATAAAAAGTTATAGCTACCAATTACAGCATGTCAAGTTACCAAACTTAGCCCCAATACTTAATGTTTTAAATGGTGTGACAAAAAATTATAAGGACTTGTTTATTTATCCTTATGCGTCAACAATGAAATTATCCCAGGGGCGTTTTTCACGAGTCATCTCTCAGTCAATACGAGAAAAAAGCTGAACTACAGCGACAGGAATGTCTTTATAAACATTTGTTTCGGGACCTGTTGATTGTTTAATTTGACGCCTTTGATCAACGGACGAACAATGCGCGGGCTCGTAATGGAATTCGAAAAATTTGCATCATTAAAAGTCAATTGAATTTACTTGTTTTCATTTTGGACGCTGGGAGGACAGCAATCAGTACGACCGAATGCTGTGCTTTTAAATGCGAATATTGAGTCCTTTTGTTGATGACTACTAACTTTTGACGATTTCAAATCTGTAGCAGTAATTTTTCATAAAATTTTGTAGCCAAATCAATTTTAGTGCACACGAGTACGAAGATTTAAGAACCAGTACGAAGTACGAAAAGACCCTGTTGTATGTTGTACAAATAACCAAAATAATTATAATGTAGTGGGATAAAATTCAAGAAAACGAAAACTTAGTAGGTATTTGTTTTTTTTTTAATCCCACAGTTTTTATTATTAATGTGGCCGCCCTGCTAATATGTGTTAATTGTTGAGATGGCTTTAGGAGTAGTGTGTGTAATCCATTAAAAGTAGGCTAGTTTATTTTAAAATAAGCTGCCTTTATGTATTATTTGTATTTTATGTTTTAATTGGAAAACTCGCACTGAATATGATATGAAACAGATAGTAATGACTTATCACATACTACATGTGATAAGTCTTGGGCTATTTGATTTGGCAAGTACTCTGGTCTTTTTAGGGTCTAAAGATGGAGCTGGAAGATAATCAAATAAAACAACATTACATTACAACCCTGTAGAGATTGGGCACGTTTATGTTTACAGAAATCAGTGACATGGGCTTGTAATCGTTGCTCTGCTCCCTGCCTAGGAGAAGGAAAATTCCAAAACCAAACTCGGACTGCAAGGATAAATCTAAAAAGTTAGAAATAAAATTATTTTAAACAAAAACTTATATAAAAAATTTAGATGTACTAAAATATTTTATATGAAGACTTTGCTGATAAATATTACGTATATAAAATAGATCGATCGAAATCCTGCTCTTCTATATTAGGATAAACACTGAAAAAATAAAAAATCTTTATTCGTGTCTAATATTCAAATAATCCATATTAATAATCTATATGGCATTATTCCAAAATCTTGTTGCTCTAATAGAAAACAGAGAAAGAGAAATTAAATTCAATTAATTTCTTGTGCGATACACTCATAATTTATTAGCCGGACATGGGGAAATAAAAGTTTTAAGACGACCATTACCTCAGTTCTCCTGTGAGCTCGGCTCCTATAAAGGCGTTGACAGGTCACGAATAAATATGAACATGAAAGTAAACATATTTTCGGATGTAGTCTTAAAAATTGTTGCGTTTTAATATTTTTACTGTCTTAACTGATTATGTGCAACTATGAATGATGAGGATGGCGACACAGATGATTATATTACAACAGAGCAAGCAAGCAAAACTTTTTTCTCAAGATAAACCTTATGGAAGAACCTGCTTATGCTTATGGGAGACGCTTATGCCCAGTAGAACTGATATAATGTCTACTTAATCAAATGTCAGATGAATATACCTAAAGATACTAAAGTTAATGGTTCAGTTGACCTCCAAAAAGCTTCTATTAGTACTTGTAGATAACTAATACATTATTACGTCGTTCTTAACCCTTTCTTAGTCCCTTGGTGGAAAGTTGGGAGGCATGCGGTGCGATGCGGCTGACTAAGTGATGTACGGCCCCCGAGGTACGTATGCGCCGGAGCGTGACGGACCCTCACCTTGTTATTTTAGACGGATTTGAAAATGCACAGGTACATTTAACGAGACGAAGTACTGTACTTAGTTCGATGAAGAACTTTGCATCAATATGCTTTTATTGTCGTGCCGAAGTTTTTCTGCTTATGGTAGAGGCGTTACAATATTTTCATCATTTTTAAAGTAGATACAATAAAACTAGTGATGTATAACGAATTGTAATTAGGCAGAGATTTTTTGTGTCATTATTAAAAAGCTCCCGACGTCTTGTTTATATTCCTTCATCTATTATTCCGAGAAACGTAGGCTGTTTCCTGAGGGATGATATGAATTTATTTTATGCTGATATAAGAAAGTTACTTATCCAATTCTTCGCGAGTGGTATTAATAATTTATTAGTTAAGCTCAGAAGTTTTCATTACGTTTACACTTTGCTATACAATAGTTCAACAAACTAAGATATTAGTACGTAAAAAAGGTTGTGGTTTTTTTGCACAATATTTTTTTTATTTTCCTATAGAAATAATAAATTAAAGCGAGACAGCAGTACATTTATATGCCTTAAACATAACGGGCGTAGAACAGAAACTCATACATCTTCAGTTGTGTAGAAAAGTGTTGTGACGCTGGAAAGTAGTGCTTCTTATAAAAACCGGTTGTCGAAATTGCTCTAAAGGGATACCAATCTGATTTGAAGTAGAAGGCACAAGTTCAAAAATAGCAATCTGTTAAAGAAGGTTTACACCAAAAATGAAAAGACTACGAATAAAAAAGACATTTATTTTATTTGTCACACAAAACAAATTTACAGCAATAACATTTATACACATCACATAAACAAAACAATATGGTAGGCTGCAACACCATACATATGTACGAACAGCATGCTCAAACAGTATGCCTGTTTAAACATGCATTTATGCCTGTTCGTACATTTATATTAAACAATATTTATTATAAAAACTAGCATTAAATAATACAAATAAATTAAGTAGAGTCTATTTAAATAAAAATTACATTAAATTAAATTAAATTTTTAGTTCTTACACTTCCACACACATTAAACATATGTTTAAAACGACTTTACTTACTGATTTGGCGCTTAAAATGAGAATTAAAACAATTTGATTTATATTTAAAAAAAACAGGATCGTGCCCGATTAAAAAATTGTGAAGGTAGTAGAAAATATTGCCTTAGTCATCCTGTGATCATGGCTCCTGTAAAGGAATCGAAACGTCAGGATTAAATATAAAATAAATTATGCGCGAAATCCCTAAAAAAGTTATTTTAATCAAATAAACAAAATTAATCGAATAAAAAATTACATAACATTTAAATGGATACAATTTGGAAGGACGATTAAAATCTTATGAAAAACGTAAGCTATAATAAAAACATAAAATTAATAATAACATAAATCTTATAAAAACAAAATAAAGCATAATTTACTAATAAATCATTGCAAATAAATATCACATATCAAAATGGACAATTTTAAGTAAAGTTGTTATACATTTGGTAAGCGCAAAAGCGTAGATGTCAGCCACACCGTCGAACTATTTAAGTAGTGTTGTAATCACGACATATTCATAATATCGGGTTGTGAGACAAGACTTTGCTATCGCAAAATGAAATTGAAAAAGGGCGTTCCTTTCTAGAGGATTTTTTAGGAACTTCGAGGTGAATATCTTATAGTAGCGTGGTGTGAAGTGATCCATGTAAGATTTTGTGTAGGTAAGTTAAGTCGTGCACTTTGCGTCGCCCTTCAAGAGTCTTCAAGTTAAAATGACATTCTCTTTTTTGCCATACGTTGGGATCCTAAGAAAACAGACGCTTGATCACTATCTCGCCTGATGGTAAGCGACGATGCTATCTAGTATGTGACGCGCTTGTCTAGAAGATACCTATTCACTTGTGATTTGAAGAGCACTAAATTGTATGCTAGTAAACACTCTTTGAATAAACTCAAGGATATCCACATACTTATGGTATAGCGGAGACCACACTCCATAAGCATACTCGAGCTGACTCATAATAAATTAGTTTTGTAGAGCTGCAGCAGACTATTAAGCAATCTTAACTCCTTGCTTATTATTATAAAGTCAGAAAGCCTGCTACACTTCTTAGCTATTGTCTCGCAGTATTTACTGAAACTGCTTAAAGCTTACTGTCAAAGATTACTCCTTGATCTCGCACCATCGTCTTACACTCAAAAAGCTTCATATCAATTGCATAGTCAAAGAGAATAGGATTCCTCTGTAAAGTAAATGTTATAATGTAGCATTTACTGACGCTAGGGTTCATGTTGTTGACCTTACACCAATCGCTGACATTTGAAGTCCGTTGGGTGCAGCGGTAGCGATCCTGCGCTAATGTTCAAGGCATAGTTTGTGTGATGACAATAAGCATTTTGTTCCCGAGTAATGTTAGTTATTATATTTATTTTTAAATCTCATTTGTTAGTACTAGTACTAGGGATACCAAACAACAAATAATAAGCAGAGCTAATATTGGTTGTGAATGATTCGTGTTCTAAATAAAATGGTTTTCGTAATAAAAAGTTATAGCTACCAATTACAGCATGTCAAGTTACCAAACTTAGCCCCAATACTTAATGTTTTAAATGGTGTGACAAAAAATTATAAGGACTTGTTTATTTATCCTTATGCGTCAACAATGAAATTATCCCAGGGGCGTTTTTCACGAGTCATCTCTCAGTCAATACGAGAAAAAAGCTGAACTACAGCGACAGGAATGTCTTTATAAACATTTGTTTCGGGACCTGTTGATTGTTTAATTTGACGCCTTTGATCAACGGACGAACAATGCGCGGGCTCGTAATGGAATTCGAAAAATTTGCATCATTAAAAGTCAATTGAATTTACTTGTTTTCATTTTGGACGCTGGGAGGACAGCAATCAGTACGACCGAATGCTGTGCTTTTAAATGCGAATATTGAGTCCTTTTGTTGATGACTACTAACTTTTGACGATTTCAAATCTGTAGCAGTAATTTTTCATAAAATTTTGTAGCCAAATCAATTTTAGTGCACACGAGTACGAAGATTTAAGAACCAGTACGAAGTACGAAAAGACCCTGTTGTATGTTGTACAAATAACCAAAATAATTATAATGTAGTGGGATAAAATTCAAGAAAACGAAAACTTAGTAGGTATTTGTTTTTTTTTTAATCCCACAGTTTTTATTATTAATGTGGCCGCCCTGCTAATATGTGTTAATTGTTGAGATGGCTTTAGGAGTAGTGTGTGTAATCCATTAAAAGTAGGCTAGTTTATTTTAAAATAAGCTGCCTTTATGTATTATTTGTATTTTATGTTTTAATTGGAAAACTCGCACTGAATATGATATGAAACAGATAGTAATGACTTATCACATACTACATGTGATAAGTCTTGGGCTATTTGATTTGGCAAGTACTCTGGTCTTTTTAGGGTCTAAAGATGGAGCTGGAAGATAATCAAATAAAACAACATTACATTACAACCCTGTAGAGATTGGGCACGTTTATGTTTACAGAAATCAGTGACATGGGCTTGTAATCGTTGCTCTGCTCCCTGCCTAGGAGAAGGAAAATTCCAAAACCAAACTCGGACTGCAAGGATAAATCTAAAAAGTTAGAAATAAAATTATTTTAAACAAAAACTTATATAAAAAATTTAGATGTACTAAAATATTTTATATGAAGACTTTGCTGATAAATATTACGTATATAAAATAGATCGATCGAAATCCTGCTCTTCTATATTAGGATAAACACTGAAAAAATAAAAAATCTTTATTCGTGTCTAATATTCAAATAATCCATATTAATAATCTATATGGCATTATTCCAAAATCTTGTTGCTCTAATAGAAAACAGAGAAAGAGAAATTAAATTCAATTAATTTCTTGTGCGATACACTCATAATTTATTAGCCGGACATGGGGAAATAAAAGTTTTAAGACGACCATTACCTCAGTTCTCCTGTGAGCTCGGCTCCTATAAAGGCGTTGACAGGTCACGAATAAATATGAACATGAAAGTAAACATATTTTCGGATGTAGTCTTAAAAATTGTTGCGTTTTAATATTTTTACTGTCTTAACTGATTATGTGCAACTATGAATGATGAGGATGGCGACACAGATGATTATATTACAACAGAGCAAGCAAGCAAAACTTTTTTCTCAAGATAAACCTTATGGAAGAACCTGCTTATGCTTATGGGAGACGCTTATGCCCAGTAGAACTGATATAATGTCTACTTAATCAAATGTCAGATGAATATACCTAAAGATACTAAAGTTAATGGTTCAGTTGACCTCCAAAAAGCTTCTATTAGTACTTGTAGATAACTAATACATTATTACGTCGTTCTTAACCCTTTCTTAGTCCCTTGGTGGAAAGTTGGGAGGCATGCGGTGCGATGCGGCTGACTAAGTGATGTACGGCCCCCGAGGTACGTATGCGCCGGAGCGTGACGGACCCTCACCTTGTTATTTTAGACGGATTTGAAAATGCACAGGTACATTTAACGAGACGAAGTACTGTACTTAGTTCGATGAAGAACTTTGCATCAATATGCTTTTATTGTCGTGCCGAAGTTTTTCTGCTTATGGTAGAGGCGTTACAATATTTTCATCATTTTTAAAGTAGATACAATAAAACTAGTGATGTATAACGAATTGTAATTAGGCAGAGATTTTTTGTGTCATTATTAAAAAGCTCCCGACGTCTTGTTTATATTCCGCACTGTAAACAGTATCGCAATCTGATTCTAAGGATCTTTCGATTTTATCTTGTCGGTCGTTCCATTTCTAGAAGGCTTCTTACTTTAAAAAGCATGTTACCACTGTTTATCCTTTGTCAAACCACTATGCGTGAGGTTTGTAAGCTGCAAACTCGTTTCCAACTTCGAGTTGTGCACAATATGGGTATAATGTAGTTAATTTCATAAAATAGATCTAGATACAAATGAATTTACTAAGTAATAAATGTTACCAAACTAAAAAATTGTCTTAGTGTTATGTTAATCTATTCATTCCATTACATATAAAATTTCCTTAAAGAGAATGCCAAAATTATGTCCCCTTGTAATATTTTCAGTTGAAATGGTATTTAAAGATCCATGGGAGTGAGGATAAATCTGGCAGTAAAACAGTAGTTTGAACATATTTATATTATAATTATTATTAAATTAAACATAATTTACTAATCAAATTATAATTAAATGACATTGTGCCACCCGGTGGTCTTAAATGCTGAACTGAATTACTTCGGGTCCCAAAATTAGTTCGACCTAGACAATGGTGGCGGTGTGGATTGTTCAAATATTTGTAGATCTAGTGAGAGGTCGTCGTAAACCAAAGATATTGCCCTAGTATTGTCTCAAAGAGATTAGTTTCCTCTGTTCGTGTGGCTGCCAGATGTGACAGATCGGGATGTTTGAAAAACGTCTAATTAATTAAATAAGTCACCACTCTTATATCATTTCGCTAGTTGTGCGTACTTGTGTACTGAGAACTATAAATTAGTTGGAACGAGTTTTGATTTTGTTTAAGAACGACTAAATCGTATCTTTTGGTAAATTGAAAAAAAACTGCTAAAATTAATAACTTACAGAATAAGAAATAAGCGTAACGTATGAGGGATCATATTTTAGAAATTTTATAAGGATATGATAGGATATTGAAGTGAAACAATACCAAAATATATAAAAAAACTGGTTGCGTTGGGTTGTGTACTTTTATTTTATTATACTTCTATCTAGTCTTATCAAGTTTCCCACTTTAATATATTAACATGAAAAAATTGTTTTTTTACTATTTACAGTTGAGTATTTTTAAAATAAAATTGAAGAAGCAAATATAGTAATAAAATGATAATGGTTTATTTCGGACAACACACAACAACTCCCCATATTTGGGGAGTCTTCCGTCCAGCACAAGACGTTTTTCGACTGAGCCAAAAAAACGAGGTCCACCTGGAAAGTACTACCCGTTTGTGAATATAAATAAAACCAGTATATATTTACAAATATTAACTTTTGTTTTATAAAGAACGTATTTTAACTACTTTTTACGTAGTCATCTCTCAAGTTTAAGCGTTTATCGGAACTTGTGACGAGTTTTTGCGCTGTCATCGCCAGTATATTGAGATACCTAGTTAAAGCTTCTTTTAGTTCTTTATCTGTTTTAAACTTCTTACCTGCCAAAAACTCTTTTAGTTTTGTAAACATATGGTAGTCTGACGGAGCCAAGTCTGGACTATAAGATAGTTGGTTAGAAGTTCAGTAGAATAATTGTAATCGCAGCTCTAAGTCAACCACTGGCGATGTTCACTATTTTCTTAATTTGTTGACACCCACATAAACAACACAGTCAATACCAGCGAGACGCAACTTTGCACAAAGGCAGCTAATACACATTTGAACGTGTTTGAACTTGTCCGGCGGCTACTCTATTCGCGTACGGCGCAAATGGGTACTACTTTCTCGATAGCCCTTGTACGTTTCTTAGTATCCATTGTACAATTGGATGTATTTGCATGTTAAGGATCCAACCCACAACTTCACTTAAATTGACGTAAGTATACCAAAATGGTATACTTTCACGTCACGAAAACAGCTGTAGCAAATAGAAAGTAGCATAAGTAGAGAATGACCCTTCACTCTGACATTTTGCTACAGCTGTTTTCGTGACGTGAAAGTATATGACATTAAGGCAATTTTGGTATACTTACGTCAAATTAAGTGAAGATGTGGGTTGGATCCTTACCATGGAAATACGTTCAATTGTGCTAGATTTAGCACTAAATTATTGTTGTCAGTGTTCTGAAATTTATTTATCATTCATTATTTTTTATTTATCAAGATACCGATACATTATCTATTTTATTTCTGGCTGTGCTGACACTTGAACTGCAACATACTGTCAAACGCCCGCATCGTCACGCGGACAAGTTTCCGTTGATTAAAGATAGCAATATCAGTTTCGTCAACCTTTCATTAGGGACGCCACAAAGGCGCGCAATTACATCGCGACATCTGGCTTCCTTATCGCAGAGGGTTGCATCTTGGGACCGTCTTGGCCCCGGCTCTCAAACGGGTTTAATTAAAGAATTTGTTACTGATTCTAGAAATATCGGCATCTATTAGGTTTTTAGGTCATCCCTTAGCCTACAAAACCTCCTCTTAAGCTTATTTGACTAAAAATAAATTTCTTCTATTTCGAGAAACTCAATCGTTTTTTTGCGCAGAAATATAGGACGTCGAAAGATAATCATGGAAAATCTGCGTTCTCTCGGACTCAAGAGCGTAATGTATTTCCTTAATCTGAAAAACAATTGACAAAAGATTGTGCTTTCAAACCTTTTGGTATCCACACTCTATCTTATTTCTACGAATTTTCTCTTTAATAAAAAACATGAAAACGTTAAACCAACTTTCATTTCTATACTTGATTAGCTATGAAAGAATTAAGCTTTATTTGAACAGTAGTAATGTTACGAATCTTATCATTATATTGTGTTTTCTTGCGCAAACTATACTTACGTGTTGCTCGGTAAATAAGTACTAATACGATAATTTATTTGCCCTCCTCCCACTCGAGGTCCCTTTCCATTGTTTACAGTCCCGTCCGCAAATATCAAGGTAAGATGTCTTCTGAGCATGTTGACTGTGCAAACTTTATCGTATGGATACACTAAGCCTAATTCTGTTCAAGTAGCATAATTTTGAATAGGTCCTACTAACAAATAAACACAGATTGTTAACATCGCGCTTGTATTGAATATTAACAGATTATAGAGAAAAAAAAATGTTGTGATAATACACATTTAGACTGATTTCTTTAATGTTAAGCAGCAATAAAGTAAGACAATTGCACTATAATCCAATATATTTTATATATTTAAAGATAATATTTGGTTTATAACGCCTTTTTTCTATAATAAAAAGAGTTGATACTACAACTGTGGCAAGATCACCATCGTCGTATAAATGACTAAATAAAAATATTATCTCGATTTCCTACAAACTTTGGAAGGCACGTTAAGTCTATGGTTCCGGTTGCATTTGGAGTGGTTGATGCATAGCAATTCACACTGGTCCCACGTTAGGGTTACGGTGCATTCTTCTTTCGGTGTTTTCATCCATAGGACAGTCTGTGTTCTAAATATGACATTGAAAACGACAACAAAGTATTATTTTAAAATTAGTCCCAATCATGTTTGGCAAATACGGTTGTGGCCTCAGTTCAGTGGCCAGCTGGCCAGCACGACTTAGGGTGATTTCATTCTCGATTCAAAACAATATAATCACACTGTGCTTATTTATAATTAAAAGTAAATTCATTTTGATATTTGTGGTCGGAGCAGCATTTGCGACTTCGTCTTCATAACGAATTTTTAAAAACTAATAGGCACTAAAGCGGTTTGCAAACGATAACATAGGCGGTTCACACACTAGAGATGCGTCCCGCCGCGGTGCGCGTAGCGACAGAAAACGCGCCCCCGCGCGGAGGCGCAGATCTGCCTAACTTAGCGGTGTAATCTGCTTCCCCGCGCGGAGAAGCAATACAAGTTGACCCTACTTCTTCACGCCCCGCGCTCCCGCGCAGAATCTGCGCGCGGGGTGCCTACCCGCGCGTTCCCGCGTCGGCAGTGTGTTGTCATAGGCGTGTTTTCTATATTAATTGAGATTCTTGCATACAATGATAAAATCTGCGGCCACGCGCTACGCGACGGGGCGCGGTGCAGTGTGTTAACCGCCATAGACGATGCATGAGGGAACGTATGGGTAGTAATAATATTAATGTCTGATAAAGCTTCAAACAATCTGTTTCAGATTTATAGATAAAACAGTGTTTTCATTTAACAATCTTATATTAAACTAGCTTTTTACCGCGCTTTCTTACGCATGGAGTTTAGAAGTTAGGTATTTTGTAGGTATCATTATTATTATATCAAGATGAAACATGTACCACACTTAGAGACTAAAAAAATCTAATAACACTGCCTGGCCCAGGCATCGAACCCTTGATTCTATGTTCAGCGACTTAATCCACTATGTCACTGAGACTTCCACGTTGTTTTTGATGTTATTTTTTTACTTTTGCTCTCTATACGACGACTCACTCAAAAAACATTGAAATATCTGTAATTAAACTTTCAACACCTACGTAACTCCCTTACATTTTCGAATTTTCTAAAACGTTAAAATACCTAACCATTTATTTCTATAAAATAGCTTGTGTTTAAACTTCATGCGTTGTACTTAAATAAACTTTTAATTAAAAAAAATTTTTTTTCGATCAATAGCTTCATTACTTTTATTTAATGATTTTCACTTTTAAACTGCTGATCTTTTCATACAAAATTTCAACCCATTTTTCACTCGCTTGGGGTGTAATTTTCTAAAACGCTGAAGGGCGTATCATAACTGAAACTCATCGAAATCATGTTAACTGAATTGTACGCTCTTCAATTTAAAAACGGTGGATATTATAAAAACTTTTAACCCCTGTCTTAGTCTATTTAATTTAGGAGCATTATAGTGAATTAAATGATACGTTGTTTATAAAAACAAATTAATCCTTAATATCATCCACATAGGGGTAATATATTTAGTTCTTACACTTCCGCGCACATTACACATCAGAATAAAACACTTTTTTACGGATTTTTGCGCATGTTTTATTTTATTTTATATTTGATGACTAAGATGATGGTTAATCACAACCATCATCTTAGTCATCCTGTGATCACGGCTCCTGTAAAGGAGTCGAAACGTCAGGATTAAATATAAAATAAAATAAAACATGCGCAAAAATCCGTAAAAAAGTGTTTTATAGGGGTAATATTTAAAGGAACTATAAAATACGCTTATTTTTATATTTCACTTAAACAAATTTATTACAAACTTTCAACCACTTTTTTACTGTCTTACGGAAGTAGTTAGCTACTTATTTCTTACCACGAGACCGTACATCGCATTTCATGTGTCTTAATTTGACCGCCTTCTTAAAAAAGTTCTTATCCTATTTCTTCCACTAAGGGTAAGTATTTCCAGAAAAGACGTTTCACGGAAGTTCATTTCAAGGTTCTAACTGCAAAAATCCAGAAGATTTTATAGAGACTTCCTTTTCGTGGGTAAAATGGTCTAAACACTTATGCCTATTTATGTTCATTTATTTTTCACCAGAGGTATGTGCATCGAATTTTACGCCTCTTACTTTGAATTAAAGTACAGATATTCATTTAGATATTTGAAAAAAATATAATTGGGTAAGAGAATTTTGTTACCTGTTTGTGGTCAGATAATAAACGATTAATTTATCCTAGTACTATTTTAAAGAGAAAACAGATTGCTTTTCAACGATTTATCCTCCATTTCTCTCCTTAGGGGTAGAATTTTTAAAACCTTTTACAAATACACTCTCCAAATTTAAAGTATTTAGTTCCAATAGTTTTAGCTGTGCGTTATCTGTCAGTCAGTCGAGAAACAAACTTTTTTTATATTTAGACTAGTTGACCCGGCCACGCGTTGCTGTGCCGACTGCAGCGTCATCTGCCGGACTGATTTGTGAATCTAAACCATTCTCAGATCCCCTTGAACACACACAAAAAAATTCATTCAAATCGGTCCAGCCGTTTAGGAGGAGTTCAGTGACATACACACTCACAGAAGAATTATATATATAAAGATATATTTTGTCTTAAGATAAATATTGATTTTTGCTTTTATTTATACCTAATGTCGTGTAGGTACATTAGAACAATAGTTATCAACGGTTATCATGATAATAAATATATGTTTCTTGACTTTATTAAACGATTTTTCTCACCCATGTCTGAAATACTACGATTCTTTAATTATACAAATAATAACAAAAATTATGAAACGCTTTTCTTTTATACACTTTTTCCGTCAATATTCTATAACAAGGAAAAACGCGAAAAGTCATTTGCGGTACATAATAAATAATAAAGGCTTAAAAATGTTCATTTAGACATTTTTAAAATACAATAAAGGGAGCACCTGATTAGAAGGATACGCCTAATTTTATCAAACTTTCTAATTAATGACATCTTAATACTTAAAAAAGCAACCCTTCCTGTATCGACATCAAATTACTTCGTGTTTAATTTGGAGGAAATCCCTCCGAAATCTCCGTCCGAAGGGTAATTAACCGCTCGATGGGAACACGTCAATACACATTACTCATGTGTTGTTCTTTGCGATGTCTAAGAAATAAGAATTCTCATGAAAAGTTACCTTCTGAAACTTGTGTTTATTTCTCGACTAGCGACCCGCCCCGGTTTCGCACGGATGCAATGCTCTACTATATTATGCATGTATTATACATATAAACCTTCCTATTGAATTACTCTATCTATTAAAAAAAAACCGCATCAAAATCCGTTGCGTAGTTTTAAAGATTTAAGCATACATAGGGATATAGGGACAGAGAAAGCGACTTTGTTTTATACTATGTAGTGATTGGCATGTTAACATTTGTCTCACTTCCACATCTGCAGCTATTTAAGGTCATCAGCGGCGATGAAACGTTGAGTAGGGAAGCCGCGGTGTTCCCTTGGGGAAGGTAAGCTGTCTTGGAACGTGCAATGCAATTAATCATAAGGAATAGTGGATGTACTTACATGTTTGTTTACTTACATAGAATTCTTTGTGACTATTATATTTATGTAATTGAAATTTAATTTTGTGAAGCACTTATAGAACACGTCTTGCTTAAACAATATAAGACAAAATCGGGGGGCACGGTAGTGCCCCCGCCAAGTCGAGCGCGAAACAAACACTGCCGTACCATCCTTTACTCTAACCATTTCGCCGCATTTTCAGGCCCCTATTTGAGAACCTCTAGATAAGACTAGAACGCAGAAATTTTCGTCATACAGTAAACTGTAATCACATACTTAAAATCCAAAATTTCAAGTCTGTAGGTCATTTAGTTCCGAAGTTAAGCGAAAGCAAAGTTTCGCATTTACGACACTCACTTATGATCATCAAAATAGAAATAGTACTTCCCATAAACTCAGAGAGCTGAAATTTGGTACAGAGTTACGGTTTAATGGCCACATAAAGGGAAAACTATAAAAACTAGGATAATCGAAGATCTGGAGTACCTGGTGACCCTGATCAGAAAACACAAGAGCCCAACCAAACTATTAGAGATCGACATACCGCCTTTACAAAAAGTATTCAACTTGGTAGGCCGCTTCATTTGATGTCAAAAATCGAAGGTCTGAAGTATCCGATGAAGAACCCTCAGCTGGTCTCAGCTATATTAGAGATATGGTAATGCCCCCTTCTATAATTGGTACATACAAAAATCGACTGTCATTGCAAAAATCCAGCGTAGTGGGTCACATCTTCTAATTTTTAATCTACCCTAAAGCGTACTGCTGGGCGAACGCCTCCCCTTCTGCTTTTAATAAGCATATAAATAAAATTAAAGGAAAACTCTGGATAATAAATAACGCACCGATCTTTCAGAAATTAAACCATCTAAACCGTCTAAATGAATAAATAATGAACGCGAATGGGCAATACGAAAAACTGTTGCTACTGTACAAGAATCAGAACCGGAAATAAAGAAAAGAAAGATTTGTAATAATTAAAAAACTACTCCTAAAAATAAAAAAAAATGTGTCAAATAATAAAATCTAATAAAATAAATCAATATGCCCACGTTTCTCCCACAAAAAGAAGTGAAATCCCACCAAAAACATTCTGTAAAAACTAGCCAAGTCTCGATGGAGCTGCTTGTTTATCTCTAAAAAGTAATGAAATCTAGACAAAGTCGTGCCAAGCCCAAGGTGCCTTACTGCGATTTCTTTATTATTATGTTTATGTTGTGTGACTTGGCCGTTGAACATTCTTTATACGTTCGGTGGTAGATTTGACGCTCCAAAAAGAATAGAGCAGAAGTCAGCATTATCATTGCTGAATGCATGTGTTGCACACTCAACAACAGCCTAAAATGAGACACTAGCGTCCAATTACCAATACCAGTATGGGCTATTGTCTCTCTTAACCAACATAGGGAGTTACAACAGATATAACATTACGTGTAAACAAAATTTACTTATACCCACTAATGTATAAAGAACGTTCAACGGCCAAGTCTTACAACATAAACATAATAATAAAGAAATCGCAGTAAGGCACCTTGGGCTTGGCACGACTTTGTCTAGATTTCATTACTTTTTAGAGATAAACAAGCAGCTCCATCGAGACTTGGCTAGTTTTTACAGAATGTTTTTGGTGGGATTAATATTACGATAGTTAGCAAAATCTGGTGAGGTACAATGACAGCTACTGTGTTGCAGTAATGAATTTGATTGCGACACTCTAACACACAACTTACTTTGCACATACCCAAATGGATATTTCGTAGTGAAGTGAACATTTTTCGGTCGACTTCAGGAAACATATAATGAAGAACTTATATACTAGATATATTTTTTGATATTTAAAAGCATTTATACACTCACACAAAAAAGGGTTAGCACGTATTAGTTTGCATCATTGTTCATTTTTAAAAGTATTCTTTCTTTTCACTTTATTTCGTGGACATTGATGTGGGTTGTACGTTACCCCACTGTTAGATTATATCTGTGGTAATAGTAACTCCTTACATTTAACTGTTTCATGTAACAGTTTTATTAGTGTATTTGTTTAGGTTGACTATAGGTATTTTACCTACTTAACATACAAAATCAGACAAGCACCCTAAGAATCATTAATTATAAGAGTCTACACCCAGTATCAATAACTCTAATAACTTCATGTGACTTGGTGCGATGTCATCAAAAATGTAAACCTTTAATAAGTTATTTTCAACACGTTTCGCCTGCCGTTCAGTAAGCTTGCGTGATGTAAATACAGGCTGATTGAGTTTTCTAAGCCTGTAAAATAATTTGTTTGCTTCGCTGCCATAAATGGCATTTATTTGCTTTTATTTTATTAATATGTGATATTTCATGTTCATTTTTACTGAATTATTGTCCATTCATACCCTTACTTTATACTAGTTCCCAAAATAGTACATTCATCGACAGAAGAATTTCAAAACTCAATAGATATTGAACTATATATTTTTATATATTAAGTAGAGAAATCGTATATTTGAATGGTTCGATATGCTCAGTTTCATACGATCAAGTCAATTTCCTAGGAAATGAAATGATGAAGAAATTTTAATCTAGTCGAAATTCCTTTTAACAGTTACCTCGTTAATTTCAACGCTTCCAAAACACAAACGTGTCTTTTCACAGCAAAAAGGAGTTCATTCCACCTCACTTCTACTTTCCGAGGTACATCTGTACCTATGACCGACAGCCTCGAACTTCTTGGCATGGAGTTGTCTTCAGACCCTGAACTTCGGCGCCAACATCGAATCCAAAGCTCAAATTGCAGCCAAAAAGCTGGACGTCCTAAATAAGGTCGCTATATTTTACGTCGGGACAGCTTTAAACGCTCTATAAAGCTCAAGTCCGATCTTGCATGGAATATTGCAGCCACCTCTGGGACGGCTCAGCAAAATACCAACTTGCTGCACTGGACACGATTCAGCCCAGAGCTGAGCGGCTCATCGGTGACAGCAAATTGGTGAAGAGCAAGCTTCACACCTTAGCTCATCGCCGCAAAGTTGCCTGTCTTTTGATCTTCTACAGACTGTACTTTGGAGAGTGTGCTCAATAGCTGCATTTGCTCATACCGCCATCTCTTTATTTTCCATCGGACATCCAGACGCACTGCAGGGTACCACCCTTTCTTGTTTGCTGAAAAGCAAACTACCTGTCGCACCAAGCGCTTTTCAACATCCTTCATAATGTGCACAGCAAAGGCGTGGAACTCCCTCCCTGCGTCTGTACTTACTGAGAACTTATAACCCGTACATTTTCAAAGCCTGGATGACCTTCTGGGTTAGCTCGTTCCATCGTGGATTCGTGGATTGGATGGATTGTCTTGGCCCTCGGACTTTATTAGGATCAAGAGCTGACCCATCCTAAATAAAAAAATGAATATTTGGTAATTAAATGCTTAATTAACAAAACTCATAATAATGACATATTTTTGTATAATTAGAAACAGTGGCAATCACAAAACAAACTACTTTTTGGCGCAGTGGTGGTGGTAGCGTGTGCACCCTGATTAAGTAACTATCGCAGAGACGGTCGTCGGATCAGAAACTTACCATCTCGGAGTGTTCATCAAGAAGGCTCGTTAAAGCGATGGCCCTGACGGCATCTGCCGCCATTAGCATCCACGACACTACGCAGCACAGTGTGTGGTTTAGATATGGTCCTTTTTTAGGGTTCGGTACTACGTACCAAAACGGAAGCCTTATAGGGTCAGTTCGTTGTACGTCTGTCAAGGCCCATTTCTCAGGAACGCGTGAAAATAGATGATTTTTAATAATACTTAAATCTACGGTCCCTTGGTAATGTAAAACACCAAGCTTATAAGTAAACGCAATCAAAAGATATGACTATTTATGCCGCAAATGACACTTGCAAGGGAATCAAAACCCATAGGGTATCTATGATCTAGAATCATGTTATTTGGCATAGCACAAGAAAAGGAAATATCCGAAAATCGTTAATTGTTCATAATGTCACATAAATATTTTTGTAAAAGCAAACTAACATTTACATTGGATGTTCATATATTTCAACTATAAAGTCAAGTTGGTTTTTGGGTTAGAATCAAGAACATGGTAGAGCTATAACATTTTCATCATACGGAACCCTCTCCGCGGGAGTTCAACTCTCATTTGTCCGGGTTTTTCTTAATAACAGTAATCCAAGCAAACGATGTTATGAATTTTTAGTTTACTTATTCAAAAGTAATTTTTAATAAAATTATTAAGTACGTTATAACAACGGCAAACATCTTAAGAAAATATGTTTTGTTGCACTCGCTTATTAATCATAACTAAATTTACTTGGCGTAAATTTGAGTAAGTTGCAACAACTACAACGTTAGCTTACAATGTTAAAGGTTATAAAGGTTTGTAGAATGTTTATTATAAACATGATTTGATAATTTATTGAAGAATTTAGGGAATAAAAAAGATTGCGTTCGCCAAACACATTATTGGAACATAGCGATAGATAACTAGGTGAAAACAACATAATACGCTGAGCCTCATTATTCTGGATGCGAATTTAAGATATTTGATATTGTGTTAATTATCACATGAGTATAATATAATAAAAAATATTTATTTAATGCAAGCTGAAATAAGATAGGTCACAGTTTTCGTCTGTCAGTTTCTCCACTAAGTTCATTACACCATCGAAGACGTCCTACCGACACCGTCTATACCGATCGGATTTTGATGCAGTTTTTATATTGCTTGCGGAGTTTTCTTTCAAGGTTTTTATATGTACAATACAAGAATATTACAGCAGAGAAAAAGCTCTACTAGCTACTAAAGCTCTACTGAAAGTGAATTTCAAAGATTTAGAATGAATCCGTACAAAGCATCATTATCGATGCTATGTTGGCAAAATAGAATAGACATGATGACTCGCAACCTGTTTCTTTTTCACGGCCCACATCATAGTCAATTCAATTTGAACGTTGGTTATCTGATACAGTCTCCTTTGACGATTAACTTTATCTTGTAATAAATAACGTTGAGCTTTTTACTTTGTAACTGACAGGCGGGTAGATCAGTTTCATTTGTTCAATTTCAATATTGTATTATTCCAACGTTTTGTATTTTTATCTTTCAAGGTGAATGAAGCTCATCATTGACTTACAATTATACTGACAAAAATAATCTTAATCGTTCTTTGTGGCAAATAAACTGGTTATTCATCCAGTTTGGAGCTTAAGTAACGGCTCAAAAAAGTCAATTATTAGTAATTGTAACTAAATAAATACCTATTAAATATAATTTTGATACCGAAAAAAAGATGATAAAATATTAAAATTGGTTCCCAACAATAACTTGAGCTAAAATCTAACTATATTTACTAAATACAAAGTACAGATATAGATTTAGCCCTAGAAGCAGTATCTTACTACCTGTAATTTAATATATGTGATTGAGAAATATATGTATTTTAGTATCATATAACTTTTGTTATAAATCTGTTTATTTTTATTTCAGGTAAGAGACTGCAATCAACATTATTTCACTATATAGAACGAGGTATGAATTTGCTGGATAGCTTTCGTACTTGTTAGTAAAAAGTTAAAGCAAAGGAATTCATTGCAAATAAAGTTTTTCCCGATTTGTAGAGTCCGATAGTATTATTTACATATTAAGTTCGTACATACAATGGAATTCAAAGGAATGAATCCCTATTTTCTCGAGTTCCTAAAGGCATTTTAGGAATCTGAGAATCTTTTGTGTACTGTTTACTGTATATAATCAGTTTGTCTTTAGGTGAAAGATAAATTCTTTTGCCACCTATATTATTCATTCAAAAGATTTTTAATAATGTATCTACATAAAATACTTAAGTTGTAAAAATAAAATAAGAAAATTTATTAGAAATAAAAATCCTTTTTATAAATACCGAAAGTTTATATAGTATAATAGTATATATATAGTTTGGGTTTCCAGCATGTTTTATAGGAAAAACTATTGTTTGAATATAAGTGTAAATTTTTAAAAGTTCTATAAATTGCATGTTTTGGTTGAATCAGAAAAATATACTACGTTTTGAAGATTAAGTCTCGACATTAATACAGAAACTTTTATACCGCCAACAGTTGCAGAATTCCTTTGCTATATCGTAATGTGCTTTCTTAACGTATAGCGCGTTATGGGTTGTATAAAGAATTGAAAATTAACCAAAAGTATTTTTTTGTAAATATTTCCTACGTCCTTTTCTTATTTAACTTGTTTTAGTATTGACATTGTTTTCTAAGATTTATTTTCAAAACTATATTTCTCTCATTTTTGATATACCTACCTATTTCGGAACTTAAAAAAAAACGCTTTTTAAATTTTTACGGTAAACTGAACTGTTGAACCGTTGTGAGCACGGCACCTGAAAAGCAATTAAAATGTGGAGTTTTGGTATAAAAATGAAACGAGTTAAGTTATCGTTTAAAAATTGTTTCATTTCAAAATAACTGTGTTTAAATAATCATAAAGACCGTACATATTTACCATAAACATTTCGAATAAGCATTAAAAAAAATATGGAAATAAAAATAAACAGTATGGTATTGTGATATTTGAACAAATTTAGAACAAAAAAATGCGTTTTATATCGACTTTTTCATCTTATTTAGTCTTTAGCATTTCCAACTAGGTTTTAATTTTTTTATTTTTTGCATTCACAATGCAATATTTGTATAAGGTATAAAATACGTGTGTAAAAAAACAATCACGCTTCCGAGCCCTCAGGTGGGATTCGAACCCACCACCTTTTGCTTTTTTCTTACACACGTATTTTATACCTTATTTCTAACTAGCTCAAAATATTAGCTGTATGAATTCAAAAAAATCTCACTCATGTTTTGGCAAATGAGAAGCAAATGTTAAGGTAATGCTGGTTTCTATTCATCCATTACTTAATCAAACCTCCATGTAAACCTATACAATAATTCTCCTGTGCTAATTAGCGAAATTACGTAATCACTCAAACATATTCGATGCCTCTAGTCAAATGTATAATAGTCCTTAAATTATACATAAATTAATTACCTTGTTTATTGTAATTAATTCATATTTTTGTTTTTAACAACAATAATGAGGCGAAATAATTTAAAAATCTCACTACGAGTTTTAAAATAAACCAACGTATGTGTCACTTTTCATACTAATAAAAAGTGACTAGTCATCATCAGCTTACAAATTGCACAATTTATCAAGCATTTTTTTTTCAAAAGTGATATCAAATAATCTATGATGATGATGATATATTGAAGTTGTCCTCTTTCAGTTTGACTTTTATAAAAAGAACTAATATGTTTATTTTTCTCTGCAGTACATGTGCTAGAAGAGATTATGGTATGGTAGTATGAGTAGACTCATGTTTTATAGGAAGAAATCTATAAGGCCAATCAATTATTCAAAAATAGACCAAATTTTATTTAATAAGTCAATATCAACGCCATTAGAGACATATAGAGAATATAAAGATCTAGCGGTGTCCAGCGTGAAAAGAAACAAGTGAAAAATAAACCCTAAAAAGTGATTTTTTCCGAAAATAAAGTATTCCTTTTTTATTTCCGAGTGCATTAACATATCACTAAAAAGAATCTATTTGCATTTGGGATGCCTAATACTCCATATTCAAGTCCTTCTATAGAAAGAATTTGAAATTAGAAGCTATCACTCTGAAAGTTAGTTATTTACACACGTTCACAAATGGCCTGTTAATATTCTGTCATGTTATTTCGCATAGTGTTCCGCAAATTATTAACTGATTTTAGTTTTCGCTTAATCGGCTTTTTAGAAAACTAATTTGGTCAGCAGATTGTTTTCCGTTGCGCAAAATTTACATTTAATGCAATGCAGAGTTCACAACCTATTAAACTTTTGTTTTGTAAAAAACAATAACTAAGAATATTACTAAAAGAGTGTTATAATTCCACGTATTCTTCTTTTATCTTTTCAATTTAAAGACTTTAACTCGGTGTAGTTTAAAAATCCTCTCACCAGTATTATTTTTAAGTATAAAAGAAAATTTACACTCATATAACATTTGTCCCAGTATCCTTAATTTTTAAGTCCATTATTGTCGTTATCTGAAGGCATTAGCAGAGGCAATTACCATTCTTATGTGAATTGTCACATTAGATGATCTAAATATAACCGACCAATTACAATTCCTATCCAACGCAATAATGATGAAATTTCTGGGAGAGAACATTGAAGAAATCATATATTCATATTAAAGAATACTATTATTCATACTTTGGATCGATGACAATGGCCCTTCAGATCTATTATACAAAAAATTGGAACCAATCATTCAAATGGATATGAATAATGCCTGTTTTGGTTTATTTGTTTGTATAAAATACAAAGAATATCTACTACACGTACTTACTAAAAAAAAACTCACCTTTAAACACAGACAACAGAATCCAATAGAAACCATATTCTAGGACAACCCCGTTCATCTTACTTAATGGTACCAGTACATGTGCCATACTCAATACTCACTTATAATTTACTTTAGGGCCTAAAGTTTAGGCTAGATTAATTGATGTGAATGTAATAAATATTAACGTTTCCCTTGCCCCTGCCTATTGGAAATAACATATTGGAATAAAAATTATTTACTATTGCGTATTTAGTATTGTATTTAGAAACAGCTAGTTATCATAACATCTTCCAGTATTTGCTGTGTTTTAAATATATTTAGAAATACATGGCGAGGTAAGAAGTGAAGCGTTCAAAGTGTGTATCTTTACAAATACTATAAAATTCATTAGAGTCAGTTATCTTATTTTATTCATAGCAATTGCTCTAGTAAATATAAATAATTTAACTTAGAGACCATACTTCTTGTTCAATGCTGAATTGAAAAACATCTTCTTTGTTTTATTACTTTAACCAACTTATTTGTTTTATTACACGAGCAAGATATTCCACTGGATGCCATTAATATTTTCTTGTCTCTTATGTGTAATCTTGGATAGAGGTATTTATATAGCAATGAAACAGTTTTATGGTGTACATAACATACATATTGTTTTTTTCATTTCGGAATGTCTTAAAGCCAAAGTTCATTTATCCCTGTCATATAACTTCAATCTCGTATAGATCTGGTTTCATCCTCAAACACATGAACTTCATCCTTATAAAAAAACCATAGAAATAGGAAAATATTCGCTAAAGGAATTGAATTTCGCTTTGAAACTAGCTCTTTGTTAGAGCAAGTAAGAAAACAAAGTAAACGTGCCTATTCGGTAAGCTCAAATTTTTCTTTGCATATTTTTCTTTTGTATATGCCGTTCTGATAGTTGGTTAAAAAGTTCTTACTTTCTCTTTTGATTTCAGGTACGATGTTGTATAAATTAAAATATTATAGTCTACCAATACAGACTAAAAACTAACTGGGGCGGGTTATTCCTTGAAAAAATTAAAATGTTAATATAAAAAAAAATTAAGGTTTTTTTTCTACTAATAATTTATTTAGATATATAAATCTAGCAGTAAAATGCTTATTTAAGCATTCTTTAAAAGGGTAGCTATATGCTAATAGTGATTCTTTGTATTCATTTATCTGTCATTGATACCTATTGTCATACACTATTCGGAGAGCTGTGAAACTGCGTCTATAGGTTTAAGAAAGTCCCAATAATAGTCACATTACGTATAGACATGTGGTAAGAACAGGGCGTTGTATGATATAACTTTACAAAAAGCTTAATCATTTAGAGTAATTTAATTTTCAATAATGGCGGGGAATAAAAAATACATATTTCAATGCGTAAGGGTAAATCAATCAATTATTGTTATCTTAATCTTGATAAAAATAAATGAAATTTATATTATTATAATTTTATTATCAAGCTTTTCAGCGGCTTTGTCAGTGCCCGTTTTTCTACTTATGTGAGCTTTATGTAAGAAGAACAAGGATTAAGAGTATTTTTTTAATACAATGGTCGAAACAGTATTTACCTACCTTTGGAAAACGTCTATGCGCCAATTTTTATTAAATAAATTAATGAAATTTATAGGTTTATAGGTTTGTATTTTTCCTGTGTTGGAAAACCTCGTATGAAACGCGTATTTATTGGTAATTATGCTCTCGGCGATTCCTTTCTTCTATTATACGGCACGAGTTGTATGCTAGGTTGAACAATAACCTTTGGTCCGTTGTAACATAATTTAATACAAATATCTATATAATTCTATATAATATATAACTACACAATTTTATAAAGTTACTTACAAAAGTACTAACAAAAATGGATAAGTATTACGTGGTTGAACCAATAACGTGCTAGTCTAATTAATTAATATATTAAACTGTGCCGCTTAGTTTTACAAAACCTCACGCATTATTAACGCTGTACTTAAGTGCCAATAATAATTTAAACACACATCCTCTTCAACTTATACAGATAGTTATCGCAGCCACTATTGCCTTTTTGGAATTTGATGAAAACTAATTAATTTAGATGAGACATTTTCTACTTACAATTAACAAAACAAGAGGGTGTCTCAATCCAATTTGTGCTATAATTATGACGTCATCGGAGAAGGATTTAATTAAAGAGCTTTTCGGAGGCCTCCAAGGTAATTGCTGTTCAATGAGTCTTTTGTAGTCCGAGAACCGGGGCATGTTTTTACTTAGTCATTATGTTCGTGAGTATTTGCTTAATGCTCATTTATTCTTAATACAATGGATGTCAAATGGCAGAGAACTTTTACTGATGAAACAGAATAAATCTTGCGCAGACTTCAGTATCCTCAGGAATAAAAGTTAAGAGGACTTTATTTTAGATGTAAGCAAACAGCTACAGTCAAATTACATAATTAACTGTAGGGTCAAGGCGGCAACAGTGGGTCACTTTTTTTTTCCAGTGATGTAACTTGATGTGGGTGAGTGTTGGAAAGATGTAAAAGGATTAGTATTATAGCGTAACTAATGTATATTGATTATTCCAATCGATTTAGTTAAACAAGGTAATATTTTAGAAAATAAACAGTATTTAAAAAAAAATCTCATTTGAGCCACTGTGTACTAGGGGTGGGATACAGTGAATCGGCCCTCAGTTTACAGTGAATCAGGCAAGTTCACAGTGGATCATCTATAATATAACTCAAATAAAAAAGTTTTTTTTTTTTGCTTTTTATCGATCTTTATTTTTTGTTTTAATCAAACAATAAATTTTACATCGAAAATGAGTTTTTTTTTACTACTTCACTTCAAAGTGACTGTTCAGTCTTACACATTTAAAATTTACTAAATTATCTTATTTCTTTTTGACTTAGTTAATCATCAACAGAAAACTTTTTCTGTATCTTGCATAAACTATCAAACAAAATGATTTTTTATCCTTAAAATGAATAATCAGGTAACTTTTTGGCTACTTCAGTCTCAAAGTGACTTTTCATTCACACATAAGAAATATAATTTTGCTTTTTTTTATGTCAGCTATGTGTTTCCCTATTTTACGGGGCCATGATGGTCAAGTCATCCTAAAAGGGAAAATTAAGAAAAAATATTACGTCTTGATTTTTGCTAAACTAATGTCCGGGTAGTTATTATCCAGCACCAGTAGTACACAGTGGATCCTGAACCACTGTGAACTCAAATGATTTGAGCCACTGTGTACAAAACTGCCATTTTGGATTTAACTCATTCCACGTGTGATGGTTTTACGTAAATCGAAGTGCAGTATAGGCCAAAATGACCTCAACGAAGTTTGTTACTTAGCAAAACTATAAGTCCATTGGTGAAACAAAAGGTTTGTGAAAAAATACCAAGTATATCTCACCTGAAAATTCACTTTTTCTTTCGTCAAAACAAAGAAAACACTTAAACACGGGTTTGTAACATGGTTGACCCAGGGAAACTGGTTGTGACCAGTATCTATCAGGAGACCTTCCGAAGAGTGAGAGATAGAAAAAGATACCTATAATACTTTTGATACAACGACCAGTGCGCCACTGTTGCCGCTATAACCACTGTTGCCGCCTTGACCCTAATCGATAACATTCAAAAATTCTAAGAGAAAGGGTAAACGTCAAGGGTTAAGCACGTTAACTTTGTTTCACTTACGATCTTAAAGGTAGATTTTTCCTTTCATTGAATTAATTAGCAACCCAAATATGGTTTTTTGTTGTTTTTTTTTTCATAATGATCATAAAACATTCCCATTTGTATTTTGCTAAATAACGGACGCTTCATTCATCGAACTAGGCATTGTTTAATTTATTACCAAACATTAACAAAACGTAGAATAATTTATTAAAATTTCCGTAACGTTCCGTAAAGTTTTACCTCTCCTTAAACTAAATACTTGTGTTACGAATCGGCTCACGTCCATAGTACATAGGCGGGGATTGAATTCCCGTCTGCTCGAGTTTAAGTTGGCTTTACTATATTATTTGTTTGAATTAATTTAGTAATATTTGAATAATGCCACTTTTGTGTGTACCACTTTTGTACTTTACATCATTTTGACGCAATCTAAGAGGTGCTATTTTGGCCTGGAAAGGTTTAAAAGTTTATGTAGGCAAATGATTGACACGCTAAGACACAGCTTATCACTTTAATGTCTTTGAACCATGTTGGTTAATTGTGTTATTAATAGGTACAAACCAAATTCCTGAAGATAAATCTATACTTTGTAGTGTAATGACTAAAGCAGACTGGATAACGCAAAATGCCTGGTTCAAAAATTAATGGTATAAATTTATAAATAACTAGCTGCCCCGGCCACGCGTTGCTGTGTTATAAATTAAAATCAAAACTATCCTATCTCTTCAGTTGGACCAAATTACACATAAATACCAACTTTCATCAATATCGGTTGAGTTGGTGAAGAGTTCACTGGGAACATACATTGTGACACTGGATTTTTATATATTAAAATTTTATATATTAAGATTTGATTACATCTTCATATCTAATAAATTTATAAATAATTTTATTACATCTTCATATCTAACATTTATTTATAATAGACATATTCATGGAACCTTGTGACAATAACGTTAGCACTTATAGCGAGTTCAATCCGTTGCTGAAAAAGACACAGAGCAGCTCTCTGTATGGTACCTAAAAGTCACTTTCTATGTAGGCTTCAAGAATTTATTTTCATAAAGACTCAAATAAACCATTTAAATGAAGTTAGTAAACAAACGCTATGCCTTATATGGACAAAATTTTGCTAGTGTAACCCAACATTTAACTAATATTGGTTAATTTTCGGTTACCTATATAATTACTGTTTGAATTTATATCTGTTATATAATTTAATATTTTTTTATGTGGGTAAAGATAAGTTTTTGTACAGTTGTACTCCTTATAAAGTAATACTTTTTTAGCATTTGAAGGATTCTAGTTTTTAGGTATAAATAAGTTTATTTGGATGTTATAATCAATCATTTCCCGAATAAAAAGCAGATGCTATAGACGTAAAGTTGTATTATGTTCAAATCTTATTAGAAATTTTCTCCCTAGGTGTTAAATACGGGTAACAGAAAAGTGATTTATTAACTGCATATTGCATTCTGTAAAGTTCCTGTATCTTACCGACACTACCTTATATTTCAATGAGGCGTAATTCAGCTCAGGCGAGATGTTATCAATCTAACTCGATTCGGTGAAAAAATATTTTTTTTAGTTCGAAAATAGCAGTTTTTGAGTTATTTACAGTTAGCAAATGATATTGTAATTTAAATAATTCATTAAAAGGATAGTTTTTAATCTTCTTGTGGGTTTTAAACTTTGATTATTTAAATTTGTTAGATTTAAGTATTTATCTTCCATACCAATGCTTTCTAATTTTTCTAAAAGTTATTTATAGGTTAAACACTTCTTCTTGTCAAAATTTGTAGCAAACAGTATGAAATGCTTCTTTTTATAAGCCTGATACGTCTATTAATTATAATATTATCTCCTATTTTGTTATAAAAAAATCGTAGCTGCTGCAGTATTACTATTAGGTAGACCCAAATCTGTACTGGTGTTCTGAGATATAATTTAATGATTCCAAAAAGAGTAAGGAAAGATTTTATATAATGTTTTCAAAAACGTTTTATAAGATTGGCAGTATAGCCTGATTTATGGTTCGGTGTTATCTATGTCACTTTCAAAGTATCTGGAAATCTCCGTCTAATGACTGATAACTGTCAACTATTCAATCACTGAGCTATACTGTCGAATCTTTAGAACATTGAATTGCTTCATTGTTAATTTGATCTATCAGATTTTTAATGATTTCATCAGCTTCGCATAGCGCCAATTTTGAGTGTGTTACCGTTCGCTGTTGTTTGTTGTTCCAATCTCTAAACTAATGGAGAAAGCTTAACATCTTTTTTAGTATATTACTTGCTAGTAACCTTACTATTAACAATTATATATGTATAAAAATACAAATTCCCTCTCAGTCGATAAATACTTTAGAATCTATGGAAATAGTTCCATAAAGTGATGATAATGATGCTCCATTAAAGTTCGAAAACTATAATGGAGCATCACTTTGTTTCACTTTATTGCTTATAAGAACAATTATCATATTTTCTAGAATTAGTGGAAGAACAAATTTGATAAGCAGGAAATTTTAGTATCAATAATTAACTTTGCTAAATTTTATAATTTTTGCATATTTTATGCATTTTTCAATGCGATCTTATTAGATAAATTTGATAAATTATCTTCCCTTTTTCTTTAAAGTCCTTTTCTAATGCTTCATTTTTTGGATTGTCTTTATGGTGTGTCCATAGTGTCTTGGACAGATTCCAATTACTATATCAATATTAAAGCAGTCTTCTCGGGGTATCCACCCGGTTATTGGATTTCAAGCTGTTTTTCTGTAACACTTAAAATACAATCATATACATGACAACGCGACCGAAACATTGTAGAACATTGAGTAAATGTATTTAAATAATTCATATCTCTTACATTATTACCAATCAGCCTTACCCATTGTTAGCATTATGAGGATACTAGGATAACGGTTACGCTATGACACTAATCTTTCATACTAAAGCTTGTTGTAGAATAAGACTAATGTTACAAAAAGTAATCACTAAATACCTTCAGTAGAACAAAATGGGCAGCAGCGTCGTCCAAGATATCGTCTTTTACTGCTATGTCCAACCCGCAAAGCGTGGAGATTATGATAAAGCCGCCCCATCTTTGGTAGTGGCCTACGTCCAAGAGTGTAGGCAAAATAGGCTGAGATAATGATGACCAAATGGATACAAATTATTTTATTCACAACACAAATGTTCGTCCTTTTCGCGACTCGAACCTTAGATCATTTGACTTGGCAAGTACGAGGGGTGATCTAAAAGTAATGATAATCGGTTATTTCCAATGCACATAAAAATCCAATATATATATATATATATATATATAGGTATATATTGTTATACTACCCACTAATTCAGGCTAGAAAAATCATATAAATAGGCCATGATTTCCGGGAGCTACATTCATTTAAATACAAGCTGTCGGAGAGAGAACATCAAAATGGAGCTGCCATTCAAGAAATGGGATTTGAATTGGTTGAACACCCTCCCTATTCTTCAGATCTAGCTACCAGCGACTTTTATCACTTTCCTCGGCTCAAGGAACACCTCCGAGGCAAGAAATTTGAAGACGATAGCGAAGTGATTGCCGCTGTAGAGGCTTTTGTGGAGAGTCAAAAAAAAAGGGTTTTTTTTTCAAAGGGAATTTTAGATTAAGAAAAAAGATGGACTTAATGTATTAACTTGTTAGGAGACTATGTAGAAAAATAAAATAAAAAATTAACTATAATCATGTTGTTTAATATTCATTATCATTACTTTTATATCATCACCCCTCGTATGGTCACTTTCGCTCAGTCAAGCCAGTCATTATGAACTAATTTTATCAAAGATGTGTATCAATTTTACCTTTAATATGTCGTCTGAAAAAGATTTTAAATGCATTTTAAGTAGGTAACATAAATACTGGTTAAGCAGCTTTAAACTTGAAACGAAATTCATTTTTATCTTTATACAAATTTTATTCTGCTAAATGAATAGTGCAGTCTGCAATTGCCGCTTCATTTCCCTTTCACTACATGTCATTGTGAAATGCTTAATAAAACTTTAATTAACGTCTCCTCTTTCAGCGAGGATAAGCGTGGTGTCTGCTTTTTATTCGGTTAAGTGCAGGAGAGCTACTCGACCGACTAACGGTCAATGATACTGCTTTTCCTAGTTTTAGATATAAAAAATGCTGAAGTTTGCCCTGTTGAAGCTTTACTTCATTCATTAGATTACCACCAAATCATTAAAGGTTTGATATGGTGAGTATACAAGACGGAGTCCTGGTTTCATTTTGTTAATATGGTTTGAAATTGATTGTTGTATACAAGTGAAATGCATACAACAGGATACGGCTGTACAGATGATTAACAGTTTATGCGAATTATCAATTGTATAATCCCTACAAATTGTTGCAAGTAGCATTATTTTCCATGAACATTTGAACGTGCTACTTTACACTACACTACAAAAATGACAGACAAATTATTAAAAACTGTCTTGAAATACCACAACAAAGGGTAAACCAAAATAAATAAAATTTATTACTTTAATAATGTATTCAAAGTTTGCATGTCTGAAATATGGAAAATGGAATAAGATAAAAAAACAATGAAAAAATAATCATGTAATTTAGCTAAGACCGTGTTTTTATTTATGAGTTGAAAACCTTAATAAACAATAAAGAAAAAGCTTTTCTTATTTCTTTGTCTTGATTAGTTTTCGTTGACAAATCTCCTCTATTAGCTCTTAATCTTTGAATATTAAATTCTGTAGCATAAGATGATGATAAATGAGCTTAATAAACGCAATAGTTTTTTTGTTTTTATTATTATTATTAATTGCTGATTTTTTTACAAATTATTTAAAGGACAGCAAGGTATGGCAAGTTTAATTTCTATATAACATTTTTTTATTTATTTGTATCAGATCCGGCAAATATTGTCCTACCCGAACTTGCTATATATTTTCGCCAAGAAAAGAAGAAAAATATCATTTCCAGAAACGACGAAACATTTACGTATAATATTTTTTTATGAGCTCAATTCAAAACTGGTGGACTTTTCATACAAGATTTTAACCCCTTAATCGCTTCTTGTAAGGATACTATTTTCTTAAGCCCCAAAGCACGTTTCCACTTATTCTAACAACTAAATTGATGAATTTCATTCTCCTTAAAATTACGAACTCACGGCCTCTGGTTATCCGGGTCAGACACATTGAACGTTTCAAAATATTTTTCAAGCTAAACCTATTGCCATCTCTTGATGTTCTAGATGCTATCTCCAATAATATAGAATGTAATACTTCGACAAGTATCGATTAATCGATAAAGAAGTAACAGTCATGTAATTAAGTATAATTTTGTTATTTAGCATGAAACTGCTAGATTTTTTATTTATTTAACGAAACTTATTCAAGTATAACTTTTTTTAGGTATAATAATCAAGAATTATATAACTGCTCAAGTAAAAAAATATATTTAAAACTATAATGTCTTCTTTGAAGAATGCTGTTGTACTCAACATATTTATTTTAACGCAAAAAGCATTCGTTACACTTGCGCATTTCAAATAGGTATTCAAAACAGCTATTAAGAGAACGTTTCAAACAAGCACCAAGACCTTTTTAGGGTTCCGTACCTCGAACAGAAAAACGCGGAACCCTTATATTATTACCACTTTCAGGACACAATATTACGGGAACTCCCTCACTGCGTCTGTATTTCCGAGAACTTATAGCCTGTCCATTTTTAAAGCCAGGGTGAATACTCACCTTCTGGGTTAGCTCGTTCCATCGTGGATTCTGATTTGGCCCCCGGGCTTGATTGGAATAAAGACTTAGATGAGATTCCTAGACTCTAATGACAGGTTTATTGTGCATAACCAATATTTTGTGATATTGTGATTTAAAGTAGTAATTTGGTGAGTTTACTATTCAATCTTAACAATTAAAATTTTCTTGTTATATAACGGCAAAATCAACTACATATTTGGAAAAAAAATATTTCAATATTTTAAAAACAATAGAAAGGTTTTACTCTCAGGTACGATTCGATAGAGGCATAAAATATATCTTATTTTGACTTCTTTTTATTTTTAAGACAATATTTCAGTTCAAAACAATGCGAGACCAGCCGCAATCAGTTGATTAAGGATTGTCACTCTGATATCTTGTAATGATATTAACCAAAGAATATATCTCAGTCAGGTGACGGTTTTCAGACTATGTGATAATTTTCACGCGCTCTATGCTTGCTACCCTGCCTGCCATTTTCGGGATTATTGAGTGAAGCTCTGAAAGAGTGAAACTCTCTTTTAGGCAACTCACAAATTTCGCTTGTCTCCCTCCTGCTACTTAATGGTTCAACCGATTCGAACAAATTTTGGCATGAACATACATAATTATAACCTGACGGACATAGGCTATGTAAAAAAAATATAGACTTTACCATGGAGGAATAATCACCGAAAGAAAAATTCAAAAGCTGATCACAGCCAAACCGCTGAGACTACATTGCTGAAATTTGGCGCCAAAACTCACATCGTAGTCGTGACTAATGTGAAAAAAAAAGTTTAGAAATCGAACATACCATGGAGGAATAATCACCGAAATAAAAATTCAAACGCTGATCACAGCCAAACCGCTGAGACTACATTGATGAAATTTGGCGCCAAAACTCACATCGTGGTCGTGACTAATGTGCAAAAAAAAGTTTTGAAATCGGATATACCATAGAGGAATAATCACCGACAGAAAAATCCAAAAGCTGATCACAGCCAAACCGCTGAGACTACATTGATGAAATTTGGTGCCAAAACTCACATCGTGGTCGTGACTAATGTGCAAAAAAAAGTTTAGAAATCGAACATACCATGGAGGAATAATCACCGAAATAAAAATTCAAACGCTGATCACAGCCAAACCGCTGAGACTACATTGATGAAATTTGGCGCCAAAACTCACATCGTGGTCGTGACTAATGTGCAAAAAAAAGTTTTGAAATCGGATATACCATGGAGGAATAATCACCGACAAAAAAATCCAAAAGCTGATCACAGCCAAGCCGCTGAGACTACATTGATGAAATTTGGTGCCAAAACTCACATCGTGGTCGTGACTAATGTGCAAAAAAAATTTAGAAATCGAACATACCATGGAGGAATAATCACCGAAAGAAAAATTCAAACGCTGATCACAGCCAAACCGCTGAGACTACATTGATGAAATTTGGCACCAAAACGCACATCGTGGTCGTGACTAATGTGCAAAAAAAGTTTTGAAATCGGATATACCATGGAGGAATAATCACCGACAGAAAAATCCAAAAGCTGATCACAGCCAAGCCGCTGAGACTACATTGATGAAATTTGGTGCCAAAACTCACATCGTCGTCGTGACTATTGTGCAAAAAAAAATTTAGAAATCGAACATACCATGGAGGAATAATCACCGAAAGAAAAATTCAAACGCTGATCACAGCCAAACCGCTGAGACTACATTGATGAAATTTGGCGCCAAAACTCACATCGTGGTCGTGACTAATGTGCAAAAAAAAGTTTTGAAATCGGATATACCATGGAGGAATAATCACCGACAGAAAAATCCAAAAGCTGATCGCAGCCAAGCCGCTGAGACTACATTGATGAAATTTGGTGCCAAAACTCACATCGTGGTCGTGACTAAAGTGCAAAAAAAAAATTAGAAATCGAACATACCATGGAGGAATAATCACCGAAAGAAAAATTCAAACGCTGATCACAGCCAAACCGCTGAGATTACATTGCTGAAATTTGGCGCCAAAACTCACATTGTGGTCGTGACTAATATGCAAAAAAAAGTTTTGAAATCGGACATGCCATGGAGGAATAATCACCGAAAGAAAAATTCAAAAGTTGATCGCAGCCAAACCGCTGAGACTACATTGATGAAATTTGGTGTCAAAAACTCACATCGTGGTCGTGACTAATGTACAAAAAAAAGTTTTGAAATCGAACATACCATGGAGGAATAATCGCCGAAAGAAAAATTCAAACGCTGATCACAGCCAAACCGCTGAGACTAAATTGATGAAATTTGGAGCCAAAACTCACATCGTGGTCGTGACTAATGTGCAAAAAAAGTTTTCAAATCGGACATACCATCGAGGAATAATCACCCTTCAATAATCTAATTAAAAACCATTGAAAAAAAGTTCACGAGCAAAATAATGTTTTTCAATTTCAAATGTGAAAAGTCCGGCAAAGCCCTTTTTGGTTCATCTTGTATTAGATCTGCCTCAGGTACGATTCAGACCGACCGGCCCGCATCGGCCCGGCCCGGAAGGCATTTCACAATGCGGTAAAGGAAATTGAAACTTCTTACAAAAAAATACAGTTCATATTTCTGCCACATATACATTCCGCGACGGCCCGTCGGCTCCGGTCGGCTCCTGCCGGCTCCTGTCGGCGCCGTTCGGATAAGAGCGGCTCCCGACGGCGACAGCTCCATCGGTATGCGTCGGGTCAATTCGGAGCCGTGTGGCTGTCGAACGCTCAGAACAATAACTAAAGCTATAGAAGCCGTGCTAAAATAACAACACAATACGTTAGTTCGTACTATTATAATCCTATGGCGTCTACACAGCGTAATGCAAGCAGCACTTCTGGGCGCTCAGGGTGTTTACGCATGCCGCGGGCGCTGTCGGCTGTCGCAGCACGCATATGGCAGTCGCGGCAGCCGTACGGCTGCCGCAGGATGCGTCCGCATCCGTTCCGGGCCGAGCCGATGCGGGCCGGTCGGTCTGAATCGTACCGCACAGAACTTCTAGCTTCGAGCGGCGGTAGCCGCGAGAGGCAACCAGTTTGGTGCGCGATATTTTCGAGGCAATTGTTAATGATTAAGGTGAGGTTAGGTTAGGTAAGGTCAGGTGGTGAGGTAAGGTAAGGTAGTGCTTCGCTCAGTATTTGCAAACAGCAGCATGCATTGCAGACCTAGTATAGGTATATCCAAACAGGCTGTATAATATAGCACTATATACAAACACGTACACTGATAGTTCAATTTTTGATGAACGAATACAGCGTTCGAATCAATTTTAAAATCAATTTTCGGAACGACTTAAGGGGCGATTTAAAATGCGAGTTATTAGACTACTGTGCCCATAACTAACGCACACGACTAGGATAATCTGCGACGGCTATTAAATGAATATCTGGTAACACGACAGGAAGTAAATTTACGTGTTTAAATTATATTTTACAGTCCATCAAACCGAGCTCAAATATGCGCATAACCTAACCTAACCCGAGACCTCTGAGCATAGAACCGGTAGCCACGCCACTAAATCACGGAGGCGTTTTACCTTGTTGATGTTTAATTGTTAACTGATAATTATCTTTTGAAATTGTTGCCTTTTTAGTACCACTGGTTCATTTTCATTAACGAATGTTAATTGGAAGATAAAAGGAAATATAGCAAATATACCTCCAAGCCTACGGGCATGAACCGATACGAAATGCGATTTCGCCATATTTGTTGCGATTCCTCTATTTGCTTAATTGATTTCGCTAACAATCGGATGCAGTGCCACAGCTCTGTTATTCTCACCACAAAAGCTTACAAATAATCCCCTGTATTTCCAGCGGATGTTATGGCATCATAATTTCAAACCATCCTAGTCTCTACTGCTACGTCTTAAGAGTTTTTTTAATGATTGTAATGTCAGTAAAATACGTGAGTGTTTTCTACATTCCTTTGATCGAATTACAAGAACCAAATTTAATTAATTCAAAATTCAAGGTAATATTGTCTCACATGAATACTTATGGGAGAGATTATTTCATTTGTTAAACGTAGTTTCTTCCATTTTTTTTAAAGTACCCTAAATGACAATATTATTTTAGGTAAAAATTAATTTAAAGACTCAGTAACTGATTAATGAACAGCCATTAAGTCGAACGAGAAAATTACGTCACAATTTATCCCTTGGGTACAACTTTTTTGTAAGATCTTTACAGTTGAACGAAGATTTATGTAATCTAAAATAAGGGTTGGAGTTGTTTTATAACAATTACTGTTACTTAGTCTCTTGTAACTAAGCATGTGTTTAATTTTAATTGAGTTGAGGTATGCGTCTCCATAATATTTATTGGAATATCAAATACTGTTGCGAATTTTATTGTTCAAATTTAACAAAAAAGACAATACAAGGCATTATTGTAATTGGTAAATTAAAATTGATTAATATACATTTGTTTAAATGTGCCCTTATAAAAGTGTGGTCAGGGCTCGTTCCAGGTTGCGTGCAAGCTGAAACTTTATTTACATCGCCGATAAAAGTCAATAAACCGTGAAACTATCGAAAATAATCGTTTTCAATTAAATATCGTTCATTTGCGTTCATACTTACGTTTAATTTAACCTCATTTGCACAGTGGATACTTAATGAATTCACTAGTTTTTATACCGCGAAATGTTACTAAAGCGCTACTGTAAACGCTATTAATCCGGAACAACGCGACATTTTTTGAACACTTTCCTGTCTATTCTAAGGTTGCTTTACTAATTTTACTTTTATCGATAAGGCCGCCATTGTATTTTATCTGTACTCGTTTGTTTGTTTCACCTTGTTTTTGTTTATCGTCTCTGAATGTACTATAAAGAATAATCTACGAGTATTTAACTTTTACATTTCATTCATTACTTCCATTCCAATAATCATTGAAAATTAATTTTGTTCTTAATCTTATTTTCAAATGTTAATAATTGAAAAACGTGACATAAACGTATAAAATATATTTTTTTTATTGATCAGAAAGAGATAGGGATTGAGGATAGAAAAAACGTTATATTAGTTATATTTCTAGCTCATAAATGTTATTTAGTGATCAGTTATTTCTCTCTCTTATTATATAATTACTTTAAATTCATGAAATGTATGCGATTTTTTTAGAAACATTTTTTTAATAGAAAAATACGAGAAAAAGAACAACTCGGCACACAAGTGAATTCTCACTCTCCCAATTGAGCTACCGAGCCTTGTGAACACACGTCGAAATTTTCTAGTACCTTTCTTTTTATTTTTATTTTGATGTGTTGATTAATAAAATTACAAAAAATACAAGTTTATGTTTTTTATATAACTAAGAATGAAAATATGACTAGAAATGCTATCAATTAATTAACAATTAACTATAATACAGTACCTACCGCAAAGTCTTTTAGAATACCTATTTGTTTAAAAATGCGGTGACTTCAGTTATTTTTTAGCTGTGACTGCTTTAGCGCTGTCCAGCATCAAAGCATCAGTGCAGTTTTATTTCCGGGTCGTTCGTTAGTAATAAAAGATTAAAAATGAGTGAATAGTGATAAATTGATAAAAAAATTCCAATATAAGTTTCACGTGGTAGACGGCAGATTGAAACCTCGGAAACAGTTGATGTATTGTGAATATGTCCACGGCGATGTGAGCCGAACAACTAGGCAGTTCGTTTGCTGATTGCTGCTACTGGTACGTAAGCTCTAAAGCTCGATAGAAAATAATATATATGTCATAAATTAAAAGACGAAAATTCTTGTTTAAGATTTTCATTTGAAATGTCGAATTAATCATACGCTACGTTAAGTTAGGTTTGTGTGACAGCAACTGTCGGTAGCTGCGCATACGCTGCAAACCGGCTATTCAAAACGAGCCTACACTACACTCACTCGCGAAAATCGCAAAGAACGTCGCGCCGCGCCTCCGCTAGCACGACGACAACGTGTAGTCAGTAGGGTTGCACATAAGTTTTTGAATAAAATAATAATATAATATTATATGATAGGTATAATATGAAAAAAATATTAATATGATTAATTCATTAAAAAAAGTAAATAATATAAGGTGATTTTGAAGAATAGTTAATTAGGCAGTACTCAGTTTTGCACAACATAAGGTGTACTTTGTACATAGTCCAATGAAAATGAGTTTGAATTATTAATATTATGTATTTTGGGCTGAAAATATATCTCAGTAAATGCTAAGAAAAAATTACTCTCGAAATTTCATTTAACAAACTAATTGCTATTCAGTTTCAGTATTATAAGTCTTTTCATATTGAATATCACCAAGTACTCGTAACATAGGTTATTCTTTAATTTTTTATAAATTGTGAAAACAGTTTCAAATTTAAGCAATAATATGTTTGATTTTGGAAACTAATTACTTTTAAGCACTATTTTGTAATACCTACCCGACCCACCTGATAAAAGTTATAACTTTCTAATCTAGATGGCATTGGGCACAATTTTATACATTTGAAACTTAAATTCTACACATGAAATATAATTTTAGTTACAAAAAAGTCGTGTGGTGGCGTGGGACACCGGATAGGAATGAAGTTCTTTATGATAAAAATATTTGCTTTAAATTTTATTCAAGGTATAAAGAAAATAATTATTCGATTATACATTTTTATTATGATTTTTTATCGATAAAAAGCAAAGAAACAATTTAAAGAAATATTTTAACACCTTTATTTTATTAACAATGATTTATAAAAATATACAATAACCCAATAAGCCATCCCACATAGACTATATAAAAATCTTAAGCTTTTTGTTTAACGCTACGGACGTTTTTTCCCAGCTAAGGTACCCCCTGTAACGCTCCATAAGAAATTTCGTTCCAAAATAGATAATTTATTCAGTAGAATCACGGTGTATTATTTATAAATACGATTCATCAATAACAGAACTATTTGGCATTTATTATGGTTCACCCCTGCGTAAACTATTCCTCAATCCAATATAATTGCCATTTATTGCATCGCGATCAGGTTTGTGAATTTACTAATTTGATAACTCCAACAGCGTTCCACTGCTGAAATGGAATTTTCATGAAATATATTTGGTTCTTTGAGTATTCGGCAATAATGATACTAGGTCTGCAATGCATGCTGCTGTTTGCAAATACTGAGCGAAGCACTACCTTACCTTACCTCACCACCTGACCTTACCTAACCTAACCTCACCTTAATCATTAACAATTGCCTCGAAAATATCGCGCACCAAACTGGTTGCCTCTCGCGGCTACCGCCGCTCGAAGCTAGAAGTTCTGTGCGGTACGATTCAGACCGACCGGCCCGCATCGGCTCGGCCCGGAACGGATGCGGACGCATCCTGCGGCAGCCGTACGGCTGCCGCGACTGCCATATGCGTGCTGCGACAGCCGACAGCGCCCGCGGCATGCGTAAACACCCTGAGCGCCCAGAAGTGCTGCTTGCATTACGCTGTGTAGACGCCATAGGATTATAATAGTACGAACTAACGTATTGTGTTGTTATTTTAGCACGGCTTCTATAGCTTTAGTTATTGTTCTGAGCGTTCGACAGCCACACGGCTCCGAATTGACCCGACGCATACCGATGGAGCTGTCGCCGTCGGGAGCCGCTCTTATCCGAACGGCGCCGACAGGAGCCGGCAGGAGCCGACCGGAGCCGACGGGCCGTCGCGGAATGTATATGTGGCAGAAATATGAACTGTATTTTTTTGTAAGAAGTTTCAATTTCCTTTACCGCATTGTGAAATGCCTTCCGGGCCGGGCCGATGCGGGCCGGTCGGTCTGAATCGTACCTGAGGCAGATCTAATACAAGATGAACCAAAAAGGGCTTTGCCGGACTTTTCACATTTGAAATTGAAAAACATTATTTTGCTCGTGAACTTTTTTTCAATGGTTTTTAATTAGATTATTGAAGGGTGATTATTCCTCGATGGTATGTCCGATTTGAAAACTTTTTTTGCACATTAGTCACGACCACGATGTGAGTTTTGGCTCCAAATTTCATCAATTTAGTCTCAGCGGTTTGGCTGTGATCAGCGTTTGAATTTTTCTTTCGGCGATTATTCCTCCATGGTATGTTCGATTTCAAAACTTTTTTTTGTACATTAGTCACGACCACGATGTGAGTTTTTGACACCAAATTTCATCAATGTAGTCTCAGCGGTTTGGCTGCGATCAACTTTTGAATTTTTCTTTCGGTGATTATTCCTCCATGGCATGTCCGATTTCAAAACTTTTTTTTGCATATTAGTCACGACCACAATGTGAGTTTTGGCGCCAAATTTCAGCAATGTAATCTCAGCGGTTTGGCTGTGATCAGCGTTTGAATTTTTCTTTCGGTGATTATTCCTCCATGGTATGTTCGATTTCTAATTTTTTTTTTGCACTTTAGTCACGACCACGATGTGAGTTTTGGCACCAAATTTCATCAATGTAGTCTCAGCGGCTTGGCTGCGATCAGCTTTTGGATTTTTCTGTCGGTGATTATTCCTCCATGGTATATCCGATTTCAAAACTTTTTTTTGCACATTAGTCACGACCACGATGTGAGTTTTGGCGCCAAATTTCATCAATGTAGTCTCAGCGGTTTGGCTGTGATCAGCGTTTGAATTTTTCTTTCGGCGATTATTCCTCCATGGTATGTTCGATTTCAAAACTTTTTTTTGTACATTAGTCACGACCACGATGTGAGTTTTTGACACCAAATTTCATCAATGTAGTCTCAGCGGTTTGGCTGCGATCAACTTTTGAATTTTTCTTTCGGTGATTATTCCTCCATGGCATGTCCGATTTCAAAACTTTTTTTTGCATATTAGTCACGACCACAATGTGAGTTTTGGCGCCAAATTTCAGCAATGTAATCTCAGCGGTTTGGCTGTGATCAGCGTTTGAATTTTTCTTTCGGTGATTATTCCTCCATGGTATGTTCGATTTCTAATTTTTTTTTTGCACTTTAGTCACGACCACGATGTGAGTTTTGGCACCAAATTTCATCAATGTAGTCTCAGCGGCTTGGCTGCGATCAGCTTTTGGATTTTTCTGTCGGTGATTATTCCTCCATGGTATATCCGATTTCAAAACTTTTTTTTGCACATTAGTCACGACCACGATGTGAGTTTTGGCGCCAAATTTCATCAATGTAGTCTCAGCGGTTTGGCTGTGATCAGCGTTTGAATTTTTATTTCGGTGATTATTCCTCCATGGTATGTTCGATTTCTAAACTTTTTTTTGCACATTAGTCACGACCACGATGTGAGTTTTGGCACCAAATTTCATCAATGTAGTCTCAGCGGTTTGGCTGTGATCAGCTTTTGGATTTTTCTGTCGGTGATTATTCCTCTATGGTATATCCGATTTCAAAACTTTTTTTTGCACATTAGTCACGACCACGATGTGAGTTTTGGCGCCAAATTTCATCAATGTAGTCTCAGCGGTTTGGCTGTGATCAGCGTTTGAATTTTTATTTCGGTGATTATTCCTCCATGGTATGTTCGATTTCTAAACTTTTTTTTTCACATTAGTCACGACTACGATGTGAGTTTTGGCGCCAAATTTCAGCAATGTAGTCTCAGCGGTTTGGCTGTGATCAGCTTTTGAATTTTTCTTTCGGTGATTATTCCTCCATAGTAAAGTCTATATTTTTTTTACATAGCCTATGTCCGTCAGGTTATAATTATGTATGTTCATGCCAAAATTTGTTCGAATCGGTTGAACCATTAAGTAGCAGGAGGGAGACAAGCGAAATTTGTGAGTTGCCTAAAAGAGAGTTTCACTCTTTCAGAGCTTCACTCAATGATTGATTCATTGAAAATTACTAATACTTCATTTTTATAATGTCACATGAGTCCTCGAGTTCATTTTGATATTTTTCGATGTCTTCTTTGCCATCCTTATGTACCGTTGCAGGAAGCAATCTATCGGCTTCCTTAATTCATAAATAATATTAAATTTATTGGTACCTACTTCTTTGTGTACATTTTTTGTGAATGAGCTTACTGTGGCCAGATAAACTGTATAAAAGATAGTCTAATTGACAAAATGTTGTAATAAATAAATAATGTAGGTATTATAATAATAATATTTCTTACATCACCAATTAGCCTAGACCAAAGTAAACAATAAGGATTATGTTATAGATCTATGGTAATAGATATACATAATATATTAATTGATTAATATACACCATTCATCATCATACATTTTATGTATACATAACTATACAAAAATACAAATACAAAAGCTCTTAATCTATAATCTATAAATGTACCCACTTCCGGGACTGAGCCCTGGAACATTTGGCTTCGAAGTAGGGGTCACTCACAGTCGCAATATAGTACCTATAGAGATACGTCGGGATATAGTAGAAATACATATATCACCAATTAATAAAACAAAAAATATGTAGCTTACTTCCGCAAAATTTAAGTAAAATGCCTAATAGTGCTCGGTTTTGCACGGGCACGGTGTGGGTGTGTCGTGAAGGTGGCGGTTTCTGCATTTATTTGTGGGCGGGCGGGCAGTGCACACTGCTTGAATTTTGCGAAAGTAAACTACGTATTTTTTGTTTTACTAATGGATATGGACTTCCGCCAAGTTACGTCTGATTCTATCAAATACAAAACACCAAAATACGAAAATCTTAACTTCAGTCACGCGAAAGATCTTTTCTCTTTCTGAATCAGTTACAAAAATATTTGGCTTGTATTTTAGAAAATGTTGATGAATGCGATCTAAATGATATACCCTTAGATACTGGAGGTATTAATTTTTTTTTTACTAAATTACTTTGTAAGTAAAAATTTTGCAATTGAATGCTTTAATAACAAATATATATCGAACAGAAATATAAAATAATAAAAAGGTAATCTCTAAAGAAACTTATTTTTGGTTTCTATGATGAAGACTTCTAGTTGGAAAAATACCCTACTTATTTTGGATATTTATACCAGAAAGGAGAAAAACAGAGAATGGTAGTATAACAATAAAATATTTTCCACAACCAAATATAATGTTATTTGTTTATAAACATAATTATACTATTCTTTTTCAACTGATAAATTAAATTTGGCCTAATATGCATTTGTTTAAATGTGCCCTAATAAAAGTGTGCCCAGGGCTGAATTCAGCTTGCGTGCAAACTGAACCTTTATTTACATCGCCGATAAAAAGTCAATAAACCGTAAAACTATCGAAAATAATCCTTTTCAATTAAAAACCGGTCATTTGGGTTGGGTTTGGGTCAACCGTTCACTTACATTTAATTTAACCTCATTTGCACAGTGGATAGTTAATGATTTTGTTGGTTTTCATATCGCGAAGTGTTATGCTGCAGTTGAAACAACCTTTTAAAAAACAAATTGAATCCAAATGGGTTATTTATTAATTAACTAATTTATATGGAAAAAACACTATAATCATCAATAAAATATTGATATACAAAGTTTTAACTTTCTCTATCAGCGTTCGTTCTGTCTTTTTCCATTTCTAATGGTTGAAGCGTGATGTTATATAGCCTATAATTTTCCTCATTAGCCAAATGTATTAAGAATTTTTCAAAGTCACTGTTTTAAAGGTTAGTGTGATTAAGAAAAAAACAAGCAATCTCTTCAGCTTTATTGTCTTAGTATAAACACAATAATAGAAATAACTTTAATATGATATAATTATATTATTAAACTATATAAAACATTTTTGTAAGACATTTTTTTGGCAGTGGTATAAAAATCACTACGTTCACTTGCTTATGTGCAGCTATCGCAAGCTTAGTCCGGATTTAATTAATTTGCCCCTACGTAGCCTTTGTATTAAAATGCGAACCGCGCTTATTACAGCCTCCGTTCTTAGAAAATGCTTTATATGATGAGCCATTTAGTTCAGAAATTTGCACAAGAAAACAGAATTTGAAGTAGTGAAAATTAATATAAACTAATTATAAAATTGTCCACTTGACTGTCGGATTGGTTTGGTTATCTTTGAATTTTTATATTGTGAAGTGAAAAAAGTTTTTTAGAGGGAGAATGTCAAGTTTCTAAAGTTTTGTTGTTGCGTTAATTGTATTTTTATACAAGAAGAACTTTACTTTTAAGGCCAAAGGCTTTACTCTTGACTTGTGGAAACACATAATCCTATAAAAAGTTTTTGGCGAAATAACTCTTTCATGAAGTTATCTTTTGTTAATTAAACATATCATTAGGATGTTTGAGCAGTATGGCGTGAATGGATTGGACTATACTATCAATCACATATTTTTTGTGTCACCACTGCCCATATACCATGACGCTTACTATAAGGTGGATAATGTAAAAAACTATCGCTCAAATCGTAAAAAAGGTACACATACAACCTGGAGACCTATTTTATAAGAGCAATAAAAGATTTAGTTAAAATTTTAAAAAAATCAAATGTCGGTATCGTAATCGCCACTTATTGCCTCCATAATTGCGTCTTATACGAGTAGATTTAGTTTTTTTAGAAATATTCTTAACTTTTCTTTTTGGTTATATTCTACAGAATGCGTGCAGAATAAAAAAAAATCAGAAAAATGCCATAGCGTGTAACGTTATACTGTATGAAGAGTTCATGATCCGGTGCGGTGTATGGACTCCCGTCAAATAGCTTCCATTATTATAGCTTTGAATTTAGTGGTGATTGACCATAAGGTTATAAGATTTATATTTTGTTTCAGTGACAAAAACAATGTCTTGTCAATTAATTTCCTCTTAAGTTTTATTCGTGTAAATTTGTTAATTATAATGATAATTGGAAGTAAAAAAGGTTTGTGCAACGGTGATGACCCTGCCTATGCGCAGGTCTTAGATTCGAATACTGGTAGGGGTATATGTCCGTGTGTTAAGCATAAGAATATCATTCGAAGTCAAAGTTGTTCATATACCTACTAATTTAAGTATTGTATCCATTATATAGCTTCTATAGTTCAATCTCTGTTTAGTTTGAGACAAATATTAAAAGCAAACAGTTGTACCAAGTTATTTTGTGAAATATTATTATTATATCACACACCCTACACATATTCATTATAAAGCAGCAAGTCAACAATTTACTTTGCGTTATTCAGCACTGAAAACGTGTTATATTTCAGCGGCATCATTGATTTAACATAAAACAGACATGAAGTTTGCCTATAAAAAAAACAACCATTGCTGATATAAAACATAACGGAATATTTATGAGTTTACATAGGTATAAAAAAAATGTAGCTTCATGTCTAAAGATTAATTTTTGACTGAGAACATTATTTCTATACTTCTGAGACACTTACGCTGACCAGATGACTTTTCGTTACCCTCGTTATCGTCATTCACTGCGATCAAAAAGCGACTCTCTCAATCGAATTCTCACCTCAACCGTATCGAAATCACTAAGCTAAAGATCCGCCAGCCCAATGAGCCATACTGGACGAATAGCTCGTATCAATCCGGCTTCTCACAGCGTTATACGTCTTTCTGGTCCGGCTCAACCGATTCGTCTCAAAGTTAAATTACGGATGAAACCAAGGTACAGGCAGGTCGGAACACCCCTAATACGGTATCTGAATCGAAATTGAAATAGGTACTTTCCTGATTACCTTTATCAAGGAGGATTTCGGTGATTTACTGGTGTATGTCGTTTTCAATATGAAGTACATAGGCGTTTTAAATGGGGGTTAAATAAACCGCACGGACTTATTGTTGGCTTATAGGTACTTACTTACATATGTTTTGTGAGAATATAATATCGTTACTTTGCGCATTGTAACCCTGTGAATAGTAATGTTTACTTTGTTTTTACGACTTTGATAAAAAAATTGTGGTTTTTCATTAAGTATAAATAGGAAAGATTACAGAACTTTAATTTGCCTATGGTATCGCATGATAAAAAACGTCTTTTTATTGTTATCAATACAAGAAACCCAATATCAGACCTCTTTTTTACTAGTCAATAATAAAAACTTGTTATCAAATTAACGTAATTTCAAACAATTTTTTTCTTTCTAAAAAAACGCAAAAAATGTAAACAAAAAGGTACAATATAAGTGCCTTAAATAAAACCAGTCAAAAGGTTTTCATAATTTGCACAATAGGAGAGCACGTAAAATTGACTTACCTAATAACCCCAACCCTTGCAATGGTACGTACGAGGTTGTTTCAGAAAAATGGTGAAGCCAATTTTGCATAACAATTTAATTTACTACAACGAAAACAAATATAATTGGATTTCCATTGTGACTGTCTGCTTTATAATGGAAGGGCTGACTACAAATATAACTCGTTAGCTAGTACCTAATGCTTTATAAAACGTAATGAGTGCTCATATATTTTCATATTCAATAAAAATGTCAAATTTAAAGAAAAGTTGCATGTATTAATCGATTCTTATCAAAGACTGTGATTTTTAAGCAGTGGCACCCATCAAATCAGGTTTAATTGCGCTGGTTAATTTAACTAACATTATCTTTTTTGTCACAATGAGCTTATAAACTGCTGTTTATTTATTTAATTATTTATTACAAATTCCTTACATGCTAACAGATCCTACCATCCAAAACGTTTATAAGTTAGAGTTATTAAATAAGTCAAACTTTAAAATAACAAATTAATGATAAACTATTTTACATAAAAAAACCATGCCATGCCAATTGGATATTACCATTATAAATAAACTACTTACCTCGTGGTCTTTACTGGTATTCGGAAAATCGCATTCGGTCTTTCTCAGTTAAGTTTATTCATCTGTGTAAGTTCTTGACTAATGTTATCTTCAAGTCCTAAGGAAAGTAAATTCAGCGGCAGTATCTCTTTAGTATTTGAGTTGTAATAAGTATAATACGAAGCGGACCCGAAATCTTTCTTGAATATATTTACAAAATAATTTGGCTGGTTTTTGTAATACTTATATTTACGACTTATATAAACAAAAAACACTTCACAAAATGTATTGATTGCGGTGACTAATGAATTTTTTATTGATAACGGAGAAGTTGTCTTTATGCCATCTGATGTTAAGTGATGATAAGACCGTAAGATGGCTACGGGATTCACCCAGTATCCTCTACCACGTAGGAACTCGGAATCAAACCCGGGACTTCGAAGCGGAATACGGGTGGGTAAGCTATTAAACCGCAGTGGCGGTTAAAATGAAATATAAATTATTTTGGCTGGCTCGTCTGTATTTATGGATGACAAATTTCTCCTCCCACGAATTCTCGCCTTTGATGATAGACGCTACAGATACCACGTAACGTTGCATACGCATCAGAGTTATTTCAGATGAGCGTCTTACTATGGTGTGCTTTCCGTCGATATCAATTCATGCTTGATGATTTAATTAAATTACATATTATAGGTAGCCAACTTTGCCCGACTATCGTCATTCTGTTATGATAAAAGAAAATTACTCTACAAAATGATAATATTTGTTTGTATTGAAAGGTGTTCGTACTGTTCAATACCAGTATATTTAGTGATTGTCGTATGATGTTAATCGAAATATCCGCGATTTACGTTAATAAGCACAAGAGCCTGATAATAGCGACTCTAATTCAAGATCATAGTTTTTAATTACTACAAACTGTGTCTAGCCTGCTTTGAAACGCTGTTTTTGCTGATCATAGAACTAAAGAAACTTTCATAACAATCTATCGACTATATTTTTAGTAATGCGAAAATACTTAAAGGCAAATAAATGCGTATTTTACAAAAAAAATATTATTTTTAATTTTCTTCTGTCTAGTAAAGCTATAGAGTGCAATATTTTGTTTTACATAGAAAGAAAAATATATATGTATTTCATGCACGCTTCATGATGAATACTGTTATTGACATAACGTAAGGAACTCTCAAATATATTCTGGAAAAGAAATCAAAAACTTAACAGACGCTGAAACTTTTTCCACTTCGCTAAACCCGCGAAGTTTGCTAAAATGCTAATTAACAAAATTTTGTAACTATTCCTTTTGATTGAGTTTAGGTTGTTTGATGTTGTCAAACAGCGATTTTCATTTTCTTCGGAGTTTGAAAGATTGACTTATTTTAAATCGGTCCGATGATAAAATAATGAAGAAAAGCAACTATTATATATTATTTATGACTCATAATCATAATTATTCATAAATTATAAATAACTTTTTTTGGTTGTACTATACACATAATACGTACCCCGATGTAATTTGTTAACAAAATTTCAGAACTTCGACATTATTTTTTTTATACAAACTTTGCTTGAAAATATGTGTCGACCTTTAATATTAGCATATATGGAGTTTACAAAGTATGATTTCTAATCAAATTTATTGTTGTTGTTTCCTAAAATTTTATTGTGATTTGACCATGTTATTATTTATGTTCAAAACACAAAGATATTTGAAACGAAGCCAAACTTAAGAGGTATAAAATTGCGCTATAGGTAAATGACTATCGAAATCTGATACCATGTTATGAGGCAAAAGTTTGTAGCAGATAGGTAAGTAATTTTAATTGCTTCAACTAAACTTGATACACAAATTACGTTAAGTGACTAATTAGTGAAATTAGGGTTCCCCTCTGAAACCCACTGAGTGTTTATAATTTGATAAGTTTAAACGCTGTTTAATGATTATGGATAAAACAACTCTCTTAAGGGAGATTCTGTTCGTTTAGATCAACGGTAACCACGTATTAAAAAAATGATAACACTTACCTTTCTCATCCTGTGAACTAGGCATTAATGCTTTACGGCTTTAAATTACTGGTTTTGAGATCTTTTCATAATTTTATTGGGTAATTTATTTACATAAATAAAATTAATCTACACATAATTTATAATAATTACATATACTTGAGTACTGATAATAACAGTTTGTTAATGAAACACAAAATATGCCACATTTAAAAAATTCCGGCTAGACATACATACTAATAATGGATTATTGTAAGACAGTTCTTTTTTTTTAATTATTACCAAGCAATGATAAATATTTGAGAAAAATCATGAAGAGGCGTAGTTATGGTTTCTAAAATTGTCAATTAACAGTTGATTTTAGATCAATTAAATGAAATACCTGACTGGTATGTCCAGGTTTTATTTAGGATAGTAATAGGTTCCAGGTTTTTTTAGATAGGCAAGTAACTATTGGTGCCCCGTTTTGACACAGTCTCATGCAAATTCGCTATTCTCTGAAAATCGCGACTTAACTAAACTACGTTTTTTGCAGACTGAACCTATAAAAATAGTAGTAAAAAAATATCGACGTTGATATTGATCTTTTTTCATGCCTTTTTCATGAAGTCACGTTTGATATATCTGTACATATAAATGAAATTGGAGTGTCTGTTTGTAATATTGAAATAACCGATTTTTACTACAAGCATATGCATATATATACCGTACATACACCAAAACAATATTTTTTACAATTTTTGTCTGTCTGTCTGTTTGTTCCGGCTAATCTCTGAAATGGCTGGACCGATTTTGTGGGGACTGTTATTGGCAGGTAGCTGATGTAATAAGGAGTAACTTAGGCTACTTTTATTTTAGAAAAAATCTTTTACTTTAGAATAATAAAAATGACTGTGTCACAGCAACGCGTGGCTGGGTCAGCTAGTGATCAATATAATTAATAATCACACATTGTTTGTCATTTAAGCCAAATATGCTGTTTTAAACCAAAAGTAATTTCCCATAAACCATTTTTGTTAGTGGACTTGATATAATGTACATTATGTATATATTATTGTTGTGATGATGAGGACGTCATACAGGCCGGTATGCGCGGTGTAATTAGCAATTTTGTGTAACAGTGTACCTTAAATTACGAAAATTCTACGCGACTACATGTTCTCAATGTAAAAGCAAGTTCACATTAAAACATGCGTGTAAAATAAAAACTGAGATTTGCATATATATTTAGACAAAACTTGTATAAAGAATATCATGAAAAAATTCAGAAATATATGGAAATCAACATGAGCGGGTCTGAATTTTATGAATATATGTTAAGCACAACAGGTGGATCGCTACATGTTTTTTCAGCGAAATATCTGTGCAGTAAATTAGGTCAGTGTAGCCTAGAGCAACATACATATTGATTTTGCTCTCTAGTGGATATCGTTATCTAGCAAGTGTTAAAAATACGCATGCGATCAAAATTTTACCCAACATTAAACTGGAACGTTTTACCTAGTGCTACACATCGTGATCACAGCGAAGTGCATTATCTAAAAAAAATATGGAATCAGCTCTTACACTGTTATGCTTCTCAGTCTGAACACATAAAAAGTGGGCCGAATCTTTTGTGTAACGTCTAGATATTTAATGGGATTCTATTTCGTCGTAGTAATCACGCTTGATTTCATTATAATAAGAACTTTGACTAAAACGCTAAACGAGCCAGACAAACCCATAACATATATCTATGCACTGAATTTATTCCCAATCTAACGAACGAACTACTACTACAAAAAGTAATGTATAGATAACACTATCGCGGTTTTGGCGATAACAGAGTTTCGAGATTTTATAGGGAATTATGATAAAAAGTCTCCGAATCTAGAATCCCTTTAGGATATGTCATGTGCCTTTAAAATGTTTCATTAGCGTCATGAATTTTCTCCTCCCTAACTTCGAGTGAACATGTTTTCGAAATACGGTAATTTGAGAACGTATTCACTTTATGAACTTACAATTTAATAATTAGGTAACAAGAATAGTCCGTAAATAAGTGCGTATTTTTTATTTATCGCTACATTAAACGAACAAGCGACTGCGTTGTACTATTATTTTATTTTATAATAGTAGTAGGTACAATAAATGGTTCCGTGGTTAATAAGTATACTTCGGTTTCAAACGCATATTGCTTACTTCTTCAGTATATGGGTATTATTAAGCATGCAAAATATGTTTATTGCGACGAATATTTTGGTTAATATATGTTTTTCTATGTATGTTTATATACATACATAGAAAAACATATATTAACCAAAATATTCGTAACGTAAGGTCATTAACTAAATTGTAGTTTTACATCCTAAATCTGGTTTCATTTTGTTGGAATACAGGCTCTCGTTACATGTTCGATGGATACGAATACAGATGTTCATAAAGTTGAAAGGGGTGCGGATTTGAGGGTTGTAAAATATCCCTGCAATGGATAATTATATGATATGATACAATAATCAGTTCTTCCCGGACCGTATTAATACTTATGTTGTTGATCGTGAAAAACAATATATATTATAAGAATAAATGACATGTATAGAAGTAAATTTGCGTTAATATCTTTTGTCACCCGAGGGCTAAATCTAAACAAGTTCCAGTCGAACTTTTAGTAAAGTAAATTATAATATAACTCAATATTCTGTGAATATTTCAAGAGTGCCTTTTGCCGTTATCAATTTCGAGCAAAAATGAGAGCAGGAAAAAAAAAGGTTTCTTGAATGAGAGCCCCTTTAAATATTTATTTTATTCTGTTTTTTTTTAGTATTTGTTGTTATAGTGGCAACAGAAACACATCATCTGTGAAAATTTTAACTGTCTACGAGTAACTATCACGGTTCATGAGATACAGCCTGGTGACAGACACGGACAAGATACGGACGGACAGCAAAGTTTTTGTAATAGGGTCCCTCTTTATCCTTTGGGTACGGAACCCTAAAATATCAACACATCATTGGCAATTGAGCATGCTAGTTTCGTTTATCACAGTTGGTTAAGATAGAAACATTATGGAACTTAAAATATAGAGTGATAATTAAGACCGTTTGGTGATACAGTAGAGATCCTGCCTTTCGCACCGTAGATTCTGGGTTCGAATCCCGGAAGGGGCAGATGTTTGTGTGATGAATAAGAGCATTTGTACCTGAGTCGTTGACATATATTTCTTTGAATATTACATATCTATGTATCTATATCTATCCGTTACCCTTGTATCCATAACACAAGCCTTACAGTGCTTACTTTGGGCTAGGCTAATTGGTGAGAATGTAAGAAATATTTTTATTATAATTACATTATAAATCTTAACACTTCGACTCTACGAAGTATATTATTTCACGCTTGACCGGTTTTCCGTTTTACAAGTTTTTTAGTTTTGCTTTTTAGTCAACATTTCCCGTCTCTTAAATATAACTACAATTCTCCGTATTGCAACTGGAGTTCTGATACAAATATTTAATTTACTGTTTATTTAAGTCGCTCGCCTGTCCCGATAAAAGTTGCCTAAGTACCCCGACGTCATGAAGCTTTGGTCGTTGACTGAAAGGAAACCACGAAGCACAGTTTTGTTTGCCGTTTTTAAATGTAAAGGCTTATATAAGTTTCTGTTTGTGATACAATCGAATTGAACTGAGTTTTATAAGGAAACTCCTGTACCGCTATTTTGTAATTTTATTAATTTAATAAATTTGTATTGCATAAGCTGTCATATTTGCCAGGGAGAGATCTTAAAATGCTTTGTTTTTATTAGAAAAGAATTAAACAGCTAGATTTTAAGAGCTAGAAAAAAAAATATTTGTAATATGGGCAAGTTATTTTTAAATGAGCTACAGAGAACTTGACTGATCGGGATGAACGGGAACTTTGCTCTTGGGACGGCAACGCAGATATGCATAGTGCATAACAATGGTTAATACCAAAATTATTTAAGATGCTGCAGATATATTCGACGACTGCTTGGCGGTGCAATGGTTACGATTCTACCTATTGCGCCAAAGGTTCGGGATCCAAATATATATTATTATGATAGGCACAAGAATTTGTGTTATCATAGTCGTTTACTACTTAAACTAGGTCTGCAATGCATGCTGCTGTTTGCAAATATTGAGCGAAGCACTACCTTACCTTACCTCACCACTAGATATGGGCGTTTTGGCTAATTTTTGAAAACCGTTACGTAAGGTTTTTAAAGTTTCCATAACGTTATTAAAAACCGTTTTCAGTTTTGGTTTTCACTACCGCGGTTGACGAGATGGTTTGGCTACTGCGAAACGAATGAAACGAAAACGATGTTAGGTAACGTAACGCAAGTTTTTGTTTTAGTTTAACGTTATTATGGTTATGACGATATCCCTTTGAGTTTTTACTAGACAGGACTAGTTTGTTAAAATTAAAATATATGAACTAGTAATCTTTAATGGGAGCTAATTTTTTGAGCTGTTGTTTAAATATTCGAGATGTTATTATGATCAGTTGGAAAACATATTGAGCAGTTATTTAATTTAATGGCGGTTGATTAATCATTGCGACAGTAAAACATGGACAGGAATAAAAAATCAATTAGTCGGTTAATTTGTCATACAATGTCAATTCTAAAAATAATTGAGCAGTCTAATAACTGAATCAGCGGGACAAATGACGGAATGAGCGGTTCGATAAATAGTCGGCAGATCATAGCGAGCGGTGACACCCGAACTCAAATTCATTGAGATGAGAAGTGGCGAAAACGACTAATCACAGGGTTGGTTAGGTTAGGTTAGGTTATAATGAGAATTGCTTAGAATGAGATTTTTTACCGACAAATTCCGATTTATTACTAACCGCTCGTTCAATAATTTTTACCGTCCATTTAATTATTTTCCTGCTCAATTTTATATTCACTGATCCATTTCATTATTTTTTATTTCTCATTTTTGTTTACTTTACTGCTTATATAGTTTTTTACTGCTGAACTAGTTATTAAACGTGCCATTTATAATTTTTAACCTACCAAAACTGCTATTTACAACTGCCTCTTTAAATCAGTGCCATCTTTAATATAGCGTAAATAAATGAGATATATGAATAAAAATCGTGTTATTTACAATAATTTGCATTTCGATTTTTTTGATAATATTTCTGATAAAATTACAAAATTATTTGTTTTATTATTGCATTTACCACTCTTATGGCTCATTTACGCGATCGTGGCGGCCGGCGCGGCGCGGTGCGCGGTTTTTAGTTTTGGTTGCATTGCGTTGGTTATGAGAAAAACGGTTTTACGTTTTGCGGTAACGTGATGTTTCGGTATGAAATTCAAAACGGTTTTTAGTTACTTTTTGGTATAACGTTCCCATGCCTACTCACCACCTGACCTTATCTAACCTAACCTCACCTTAATCATTAACAATTGCCTGGAAAATATTGCGCACCAAACTGGTTGCCTCTCGCGGCTACCGCCGCTCGAAGCTAGAAGTTCTGTGATGCAGAGCTAATACAAGATGATCCGAAAAGGGCTTCGCTGGACTTTGCACATATGAAATTGAAAATTTTTATTTTGCACGTGAACTTTTTTTCAATGATTTTGAATTAGATTATTGAAGGGTGATTATTCCTCGATGGTATGTCCGATTTCAAAACTTTTTTTGCACATTAGTCACGACAACGATGTGAGTTTTGTCTCCAAATTTCATCAATGTAGTCTCAGCGGTTTGGCTGTGATCAGCTTTTGAATTTTTCTTTCGGTGATTATTCCTCCATGGTATGTCCGATTTTAAAACCATTTTTTGCACATTAGTCACGACCACGATGTGAGTTTTGGCGCTAAATTTCATCAATATAGTATCAGCGGTTTGGCTGTGATCGGCTTTTGAATTTTTCTTTCGGTGATTATTCCTCCATGGTATGTCCGATTTCAAAATTTTTTTTGCACATTAGTCACGACCACAATGTGAGTTTTGGCGCCAAATTTCATCAATGTAGTATCAGCGGTTTGGCTGTGATAAGCTTTTGAATTTTTCTTTCGGTGATTATTCCTCCATGTTAAAGTATATATTTTTTTTACATAGCCTATGTCCGTCAGGTTATAATTATGTATGTTCATGCCAAAATTTGTTCGAAAAGGTTGAACCGTTAAGTAGCAGGAGGGAGACAAGCGAAATTTGTGAGTTGTCTAAAAGAGAGTTTCACTCTTTCAGAGCTTCACTCAAAAAATGTGATTTGTACGTATGATACAAGATATTTTGTACTTATGATAGCACTCAGTTCCTCAACTTCGCGCCCTTACGATATTTTGGAGGATTTGCTCCCCTGACGTGATCTCGTGCTCCAACACGTTACCTAGCGTGTTTTCTATACAAACTGAGAAACTTGCGTAGAATATTTAAATCTACGTCGCTACGCGTCGAAGCGCGGTGCAATAACACACTGCAATCGTCTTACCAGAGAAGTAATAAAAATCTGACTAGGCTTGTACTGTATAATATATCTATATGTCTTCGTGTTACCCTAGTATCCAGCATTACGTAAAGATTATTATAACAATTAATATATTATATTGTGGCAACATAAGTTCACACAGCCATAGTTAGCCATATAATATATCTATATGTCTTCGTGTTACCCTAGTATCCAGCATTACGTAAAGATTATTATTACAATTAATATATTATATTGTGGCAACATAAGTTCACACAGTATCGATAGGTTATTGAATCCAGCTGCTAAGTACCACAAAGGCACCACGGCATCGCGCGCGTTAGTATGGTCTTCCGTTTTCTTCTTTATCTCCTTTATTTTTTTAACTTTTAAGTGTACATTGCTCAGATCGAGTACCTATCTCCCGCCAAAGCGCCAGTGTTTCTAATTTCCATTATATTCAATCAACGTAAGGGCTACGGCTACCATTATCCTCTTTGTTGAATTTTTAATTAGAATGGGAAGTTATAACTTGTAAGCTGACATAGGTACGGTTCAAAGTTCACAACGAAACTTCCCTTTGTTTATAGAACTTCCAGTTTTGGAAAGCAGGTAAGTTTTAGAACATTGCGGTTTTAATGATCTAATATTAAACGAACGTCGAGGGTATTAATTAAGGATTGCGAGCATAATAACGTTAAACAGAAGGTACAACAAAACTGATGCGAAATTGTAGGGCTGTAAAATATTGGTGCAGTTTGCATATTGAAAATGCCGCCTAACAAGCACTCTCGTAAAACTTTAAAACCGTTTCATCATTACATATTTCAACTCTAATTTTGACCTCTCAATTAATGAACGTTGTTCAGAAGTAATTATTTTAATATGACAGGCTACGGGTGAAAATTCAACCGTGTAAATACTTGAATGTACCAATACTGTTAATTTAAAACGGAGGCACGCTCTAAATAATTACATTTATGTTAAGTTTATCGGAGAAAAATGTCGATATGGAAAGGAAAAATAAGTACGAGGGGAACTTTCACGTCACAAAAGACCCTAGCTGACGACCGATATGTGTTACAGTAGCGATCCTCCATATGCCCCTATGACAGGACTGTTGTTTCGAATCTTAATAGTGTGTCTATATAGTATACCAGCTGACCCGGCTACGCGTTTCTGTGGCTCAGGTATAATATGTTAAATGATATATAGCTTATGGCCTTCCACGCAAATGGGCTATCTAACGCTGAAAGAATTTTAAAAATCGGACCAGTAGTTCCTGGGATTAGCGCGTTCAAGCAAACAAACTGTTCAGCTTTATAATATTAATATAGATTTAATCCTTTATGTAATTCTATATTCCTTTATTTAACACATATTTCTTTTAGTATATTATGATAAACTGCAAATTGATATTCGCAAAGATTTCCATTGTACATATATAATTAACTAGATTTTGCCAGCGGCTTAAATGTATGCGTTTAAACATTATATTTCAATCCCTCGGAAACAGTACTTTTTTCTAGATAAAATTTACCCTATGTGCTTTTCTGTGCCCCTAGCAAGGTATATACAAAATTTAAGGATGATCGATAATTAGTTTAGGCGTGAAAGTGTAAGAAACAAACTTACTTTCGTATTTATAATATTAGTTAGAACTATAAAGTTTCTATCAATATGATATATAGCCGATCATTTGCGCGATCTATGTTCTTACCATAAACAAAATTTCATCAAAATCGGTCAACCCATTCTTGACTTATAGAAGGACAGACATACAGATAGACACACAGACAAAAAATTTAAAAATATTAGAAATAATACCTATCAGTGAGTCATAAAACGGATATTTGTCACAAAATTTGTCAAAAAAATGTATAGACAGAGCCTACATATTTATATGGTAGTATAGGTATGGCTACATTGAAAAATGGATAAAGCAGTTTTGTGCATTCTTCAATGAGATCTACTTTTACTTGTTACCAATAACAAAAATGTTTTTTAATGATAAAGTGTTTTTGTAAGTTTGAACATTGACGTTGCGCCTTGTAAATTTCAGAACACATGTTCCTATTGATGCGTCAAAAACGATACGGTTCAAAGATAGAACGTCTGGATAGCCTTCGGTTCTGGATAGCCTTCGGTGTAGTTTGTTGAAATGAGAAACTTTACGGATTGAAATTTTACTTGGCCAAAGAGCATAAAGTGCTAAAATGTTAAGATACATGAATAATTGTAGCATCGAATTTAATAAAACAAGCAAAAAAAAAAAGGTAAATTTTAACTTAACCTATTCGTTGCTACATACAATTACAGAAAAGAAGGCTTCGAGCTTGATTTACGTGAAAAATGAAGATAGTTTTATTCTGGGTTGATTTCCCTAAAATTTGATTTGAAGGAATTATCATCGATTTAAAATTGTCACGGTTTCAGTGGCTAACGCCACACGCAAAAAAGTGATGGCACATCAGCAACGAATCGGTTAACAAAAACTGTTGCAAGCTTGCTGTTTAGAAATAAAAACTGCATTATCAAGAAATATCAGAACTTGCAAATACATATTAGAATAAGATCACCCCTAATTAGATTTGTTACCGTTTAACGGTATGAATAAGGTAAATTCCAGTTCAGCAACTTTTCAAGACATTTTTTTCATGAACACAATTTTCTTTTTCCTCTCAAACTGGGAAGTTTTACAAAAGAGTAAACATCATTCTACAATGTGTCTGCCGCTAAGCTCAGTTAGCGGTTGGGTTTGGGTGACCCGAGGTAAAGGATTAAAAGGTTACTAATGTACTTTCAATGGTTGTGTTATTAAAACACTACTTATCTTAATAGGCGCCACGACTGGTCGACATTAAGTGGATGCTTGTTTGATCAGTGGAAAATAATACTCTTCAGGGTAGGGAATAGTCAGTTAGAAATCGGGATAAACTGGACAAACTACCACCACCGAAATAAGAGGTTTTAAAATCCCCTGTAAAAAAACCTCATGAAGTCGTACACAATACATTAGATAATATAATCCACTAGTATGGGCCCAAGAGAGACATCTGGCCACAAGATAAAAATTCTTTGTTGTAATACCTAATGTAAAATCATAAAAATCATAAGTACCTATCGGAAGACAACGTTGTCGCATTATAAGATAATCGATATTGAAACTTGGGCCGTTAATAAAAAAATCTCTTTTAGGTGTAATGCTGGCGAAATACCGCCGAGCCACCGAACATCACAATTTGGATAAAAATTGGAAAATCAATTTTGCGATTTTTTTCAAATTCACTTTCCGAAGAAGAAAGATAAATGAATATAATTACATATTCAAGGCGGTGTCGGCGCTCGCGCCTTCACTGGTTTCCGGTAAGTGTCAAAAAGACAAACGTGTTGAAGTTGACGTTTATTTTCATTTTGAAATGCCATGATAACAGCCTGAATATACATTCTTAAACTGAACGACGATTGATAAAACAGACTTTGCCAACTTTAGAAAAGGGTAGTATTTGCTATGAACTTTTTTCTGTGGGTAAACTTAAGAAAAAAATAACTTGATTGTCTTGCGCATTTTTTATATAAGTTTTGTTACAGAGCAATTTTTTTATCTATATAGCAAACTAGCTGACCCAGCCACGCGTTGCTGTGTTATAAATTAAAATAAAACCTATCCTATCTTTTAAGTTAGATCAAATAACAGATAGTTACGAAGTTTGATCAAAATCGGTTAAGTAGTTTAGGAGCCCATCGCGGACAAACAACGTGACACGTAATTTATATATATTAAGATTTACATAAATATAAAATTCATTAGAAATCAACTTATCACGATATCTTTGATTTCTGAAAATGTTGGTTTATTGGCAAGTTATTAGTCTCATTATTAACAGTGACATTTTCTAGGAATTAATAACGTTCAAGTACGAGCTTCCTATATTTATCACTCAAGAGCTCTGCATGTCCCCAAGTTATTTCTGGGGAAACTTGTAAGCGGCTTATGTGTCTTGTGTAAGGGTAATATTCAAAATTACTCATCTAGTCAGTGTGCAGGTTTATTTGAATAATTGATGCCGCTCCCGTGAGCTCGGCCAAACATTTGCAAGCCGCAATCAAAGGTCCAACTTGGTCGTCAAAGCTTGGTCTCTTGCGTTTGGTTACTTAAAGTTGAGTGAAGAAGAAATAATTTTGATACATACTAATGTATCTGATTTTCTAGGGTTTTTGACGTTCGTGAATAATCATAATGTGGAAAGTATTTACATATATTTGTTTTTGCATTAATGCATTAGATACATAACTTATTATATTTTTTTATTTAAACATTTAAATGCTAGATTATTATATCTAAATTAATTTTGATGAACGTTTCGACTCCTTTTCAGGAACCGTGTTCACAGCATTATTAAAGTAGTGGTCTTAGTTTTTATCGTCTTATGAGGTTCACGATTTGTCGACCATTTAGTGCAACGGTAGCGATCCTGCCTATCGAACCGACAGTCCTGGGTTCCGGAAGGGGTAGATGTTTGCATGATGAATACGAGCATGTGTACCAGAGTCGTGGGTATTTATATGTATTACTATAAATATTAGGTATCTATGTACCCATATATGTATGTCTATTCGTTATCTCAATATCTATAACACAAATCTTACGATGCTTACATTTGCTAGGCTGAGCTATTGTGAATATAAGAAATATTATTTATTTATTTATATTTGTGATAAAGTAAAGACGAGATATTGAATAAAATAAGATAAATAAGGCAAGGTTTGTTTAGGCAACCAGTGAATTCGGCAGCGTAAGGAATCGAAACGTGAGGTTTAAATATAAAACCATATAACTAAACGCGTTTAACGAAAAAGTGATTCGCTCTAATAAGAGAAGTTACAGTGCAAGAACTTCCCTTGTATTTGTTGTAAACAAGCTTATAGGTATGCTGTTTATAGAAGACCACACTGTACCATCTATTTTGGTACAGATGTTAGTTCTTGTTTCCATGTCCAGTTTAAGTTTTGCCATACCAATTCCGGTACCAGCCACTTGCTTCTTAGTTTACGACTGCAGTTAAACAGTTATGTAATCTGCAGTGCAGTTATTTGAAATTACTTTAGTATATATATTTTATCACCTAGTCCACTTTGTTGTTAAACTGTTTTAATACGAGATACATAATATTAGTAAAAATCGAAAATTGTTTGGCTCATCTTTTATATTCACTTGCCATTAATCATTTGAAATTATGACGGAAAAGTAGAACTCATTAATGTTATCTTAAATTCATTCTAAAGATTAACATTTTTTGTACTGTTTCAATCAATTATTTTGACTTTACTCTTTGTGGGAATATTATCTAAAAAGTCTCAGTTTTTATACAGAAAAAACATGTTTAAATAAATTCATCTCTGATCGGACTTGAAGTAATATCAAATCGGGTAAGATGCCGTAACCTTAAAGGCTTGAACGAATTTAACGTGACCGTTGCGTTATTAAGGATCTAGATGGCGAAGTTCTTAATATTCGTAGTTCGTAAAGAGGTTGGCACATATTAAAAAAGTGTAAAATAGTTTATCACTGTCGTATTTCTTTAAAAATACACTTGCACTGTTTGTACTTGTTTTATTTTGATTTTCTAGGTAACACATATATAAGGAAAATTACAATTTTATTTTAATTTAAGATTATTCGATTTAAGACACGTTGACTGAAATTCTCGTTAATACTATTTTTAAGGTCTGTTTCTTTTACTTCCCAATATGAGATGGGCGTTACATCAAATTACACTATAATAGTTCACAGAGAGTTGTAATATCTTATTTACATATTTAGTTCTTACACTTCCGCATCTTTCATATATCTGATTTACTTGATTAAAAGAATATTGTTTCCTGACGAGTGGCATTCATATGGTTTCATTAATTGTTTTCTGAGAATTAGAACTAAAATAATGGGTATAATGTTTCATACAGTCGGTGAAAAGGTTTTTAAAAGTAGATGAGTAAAAATGTTGTGAATAGAAACCTCATAAAAATAATATATCATTTTCAGCTTACTTGAATATTAAATTTCGCAGCTTTATTAAGGAAAGAAGCCAGCAGGGAGGCCTTCTTAATACAATATTCGTTTAAACTTAAGTTAAATAAATTAAACGTTGAAAAAAGCGTTTGTCTCAGGTGGGTCGAAACAAACAAAGACAAAAATATCACAGAAATTATAAATAGTCTACAGTAAATAAAATAACATTAAACTTGTGCTCACGTTAATAACCATAGAATTAATTAAGTTGGTAAGCTTATTCCTAATAATACACCAAAATGAAACATGATTAAAATGCAACTCATGTTTTCCGAGTTAATTATCTAAAAGTTTGGTAAGATTGGACATATGGTGTACTAAAGTTCAAGAGGGCCATGAAAACCACATTGATTTCTTCAGCTGTGTTAGAGTATAGAATAGCTTCATGAGATTTAAGTATGCAGCTCTCAAACTTCCTAATGCGTCTGCAGCTCAGAATGTGTAGGACATATCATTCCGTCATTTAGGAACGCTGCGCATCTCAGCATCTCCACGGGATAGGTGCGCTCGTTAAGCACGCTAAAATACGAATTTTATAGCGAGAAATAGGTAATGTTTCATCCAAAACCAAAGACAATCAGACTGCAAAATATAATTAATGAACGAAAATAATCATACGATTTGTATTACTTTAAAATAAAAAAAACTTTTGCACGGTTTTTTTGCTTATAATTTATATTCAATCCTGACGTTTCGACTCCTTTACAGGAACCATGATCTCAGGGTGACTGAGGCAATGATGATGATGAGGCAAAAAAAATATGACGACATATATTTTTTACTACCTTCACAATATTTTGATCGGAAAGTTCCTAACTGTTAAAATTTATATATGCCAAAATTGTTTTATTTTGCATTTTATTTAGTTATGCAATTTTCACTACGATTACAGTGTACACTACTTCTTTCAGAAGAAAGATTATTTTTTGTTTAAATAGTATTAATATTTTGCTATCGGTGTTATTGAAACTATTCTCATCCCTGGTGTATGATATAACAAATTACAGCGGATCGGGTCAGATGCGAAACTATTAGTTCGGCATCAGTCCTAGTTTAGCCTTCGCTCAGTAATTGGTGGCGGATCGCTTACAAATTATGTTGTTGCTGCCCGGTTTTGTTTATTAGTAAAATGTACTAATGGTCTATTAATTACAGCAACTGGTTCGATTTTAGTTCTTTTTCCGTTATTACCCTCTAAAATAGTTAAATAACGCAATCGTATTGTATTAAAAGAATTTTATTAAATTCTTTGGAGAACGACCATTAAACTAGAGTCAACTTCAAGGCAAGAAGGCTATGCAAGGTCGTAAAGCAAAGAAACAATCCGTAAATCATAATCAAAACTAATCATCCTGAGTCAAAAATAATTTTGTGATTACAAAGTTACATTTTTGGTTAAGGGGGGAAATAGGTTTAGAGGGTGTTTTTTTTTTCGAATAACAGAAATGTATATAATTTTATACAATTTCTGAACATTTTGTATATATATTAAAAAAAATATTGTGATAAATTATTTCGTTGGAAAATATGTAAGATTATCAGCTGATGCCCATGGAGCGTCACCATCAGAAGTGACAGTTTGTGTCCATTCAGGAGGCCAGAGTTTTTATCTGAAATTAACAGGGATTTAAAGTTACTTTCATAACATATCACTCTTCTATGTGAACCTTACTCCACCCAAAAAAAATAAAATTATTTGTTTTCCAGATGTATAAACATAAAACATCGAATTTTTGCTGCTTTTTGCTACTTTTTTGACAATAAAAAAATATTTAAAACAATAATTTTATCCCGGATTTAGGTTCACATAGAGCGTAATTGTATAAAGAAAGTATATGCCAATTTTTAAAACGATCAATCCAAAACTTTTTAAGCTAGAGTGCACGAATTTGAAAAAGTCATTTCAAGAAAAACGCGTTTAAAAAATACGGAAATGGTTCTAGACATTCTTACACTAAGTTTCTGTTGTGAAAAATAACAAAAGAACATCTGGTGACATCACCCTCTTTTCAAAATTTACCCACACTAATTCATAGAAGACTGCCTGAGTGACCGTCTGCCTTTACATGGCGCGTGGTCCGGCGCGTCAAACTGGACGCTCACTTAAACAGCTCCATAACACCGAAACAAATTGAAATTTTTCTTTAAAACTTTGGGAACATATTCTTCGATAGTTTTACTAACAATTTATGCAAAAAATAACGATTTTTTAACTGTCGAAACCTATTTCCCACATTAAAAAAATTACCGTGACATATTTGATGTATGGGAAAACATTTTTTCAAATACTAAGTTAAGTTTGTCTCATATCTGACTTTACGATAAACAAAATTCAGTGATTTTATAATATATGAATTTACGTAAGTATAACTTACCGATTCTCTCAATGCGTGCTTACTCACGCCTATATATAGTGTTCTATATATGCGTTTCAGGTCAAAATCTTCAATGTTTAGTTCCTGTGTTTACAGAATCATTTTTTTATTATTATATTACTTGATTGTAGGTATAAGTTTCCTTATAATTAAATGTTTTATTAAGAACATTACATTTAACGACACCGAGAGTTTCTAAATACAATTCTATTACGGAAAACTTTCGGTACTCAAACAGACTCGGGCGCTTTCGTTTTTTGTATTAATTAATCAAAAGGTTTTAGCTAATCACTCGCAAGAAAAACTTTTCCAAATTTTGTTTACCTACTAACTACAGTGGTTAGAAAATTCTATGCATCCATTGCGGGGTTTAACATAGTCAATCATTTAAGGTTTACTTCTTGTTACATGGTGTGAGAGGTACACTGTGTATTCGGTGCAACTTAAAAAGAAATATCGTCACCGAAAATGGGCAAGATATTTCGAGATTCAAAGATATAAGACACTAATAAGACATTTCATTCGTAATCTAAATGCTATCATCAGCGCACCTCACCTTGAGATGAAAAATCACCTTGAAACCAAATCTTTTATTTAAACTAATAGATGAAACAATGATATTATCATTGTAAACCACGGGTAAACCGAAATCTGCGGAACCAGAACTGCCCCTGTGTCTGTATATAACTTAACAGTTAAGGAGTCTTATACTGATTTTGTCATAATTTCTATAATTTATTACGTTTTGTAAATAATTAGGAAGTAAAAAAATTTTACTATGTATTGAGTGACAGCATAGCGAGCGAAAGGCGTGCCAATTTTCTTGGTGCGGGGTAACGAATGATGGACATTGTAATTGCCAAACATGCGAGTGTGCTACAGATGTGGGCAAGGGTGAATTTGATTAATCTGTTTTGTGCTTTGTTAATTTATAATATAATAAAATTACATCTACTGTTCTATCACTATCAACTTTTAATTTATGTATGATATTTTAACATTAACAACGTCTAGAAATTGACAAATTTGATCTAAAACTATAGCAGTACATGAATTTAAGCTTCTTTACATCAAAAGACATAACAAATTCATACATTATGTATAAACGGCTTAATGGAGCTGCCATGAGGTCAGGCCGACTTGGCATTAAGAGCTTTTGGAAGGGATCGCGGGGTAAAAGGGGAGAGGGGTACCAAAGTGAATATTATAACAGGAGATGTTACTTGTTTTCCAGCTGATGTTCCATTTGTGTTAAGACGTAGTGAAAGGGTAATGCTCAAAAAGATACATCCCACAATCTTGTTAGATTTAATGCAAAAAATAGGACAGCAAACATATTCTTTATTTCTGAAAGAAAAGAGGAAATTTATGCAGTAGTATCAAATTTTTGTTCACGATGAGGCCTTATTATAATTAGTATTTCTCTCAAATCTGTCTCTTTGTGACGGAATAGTAATTAATTTTAAGTTGGAATAAAAAATAACCATTTTACAGGTGACAAATCATTTTTTATTCCTTTGATTCATAATTGAAGGGGTAAATTGATTTCTCGCTAAATCTGTCAGATCTTCTTCAGACCTTCTTAATCAATAATTTACAGTTTACAGATCTATTCACTTCATCCTCCTTTCTCAATTTAGTGTTTGTTAATCACTACAAACCTGTTATATCTATTCAGCACAGTAAATATACAACGTATAATTAAAATAAAGCTGCATCTCTGACTCCCAAACATGATTTCTATTGAAATATTTTTATGAAACACACTTTGGCTCCATAAAATAAGCAACTCCTTTGCAGGTCACTGTATACGAATGTACAACACGCTGCCATGTAACATGCATGACTTGTCAATGAAAAAATTTAAAATTTTCATTAAAACTCAGTTATGCAAAAAGGCTTATTACAGTGTTAAAGATTTTTTTGATGATAAGGCAGCGTGGACCTTATAGAAATGAATCTCTGAATCGTTTTGTAATATACACAATTTGTAAAAAATTTGGCGATTTTAAAAGAGTTTTGGCACATGAGTTTCTTGCCCGATTCTCATGTTAGCCCCTACGTTCGGAATCGGGTCGCTCGTGGCGATTATCTTGATTTTATTGTTATTTGTTATTTTGAATATATCTATTAATTTTGTAAAATTGACGATTTAAGTGCCCGCAAGGGCCTATGAAATAAAGTAATTTTGATTTTTGATTTTGAAAAATGATTTCTTATGTTCCGTTAAGTATTAAGTCAGACATTTGCGCTTTTGTGCGAAAATTATAGTGATGTAATTGTAATCAGATAATAATTTCACAATAAAAAATGCTAAACAGATAAAATTGTTCACTTATTAAAAAAAATGTCCAATGTATCTATTAATGTAAAAATATTTTAATACAGTCAAAAATAGTGACTTATGCGCTCATTGTCCCAGGTAAGATTGCTGGGGCAGGCAATGTTTTTATATTGAGCGTTAGAATAAATTGTCAAAAAATATTTAATAATGTATCATATCCGTTATATCATATCCACATGAACAAGAACCGTCTCTTAAAATTAAATCAAATAAAACTAAATTCTCTATTTAATTTAATATTAACACATTTTATGTTCTATTGTTCTATATGCAGTTCTTTTACATGTAAACAACCCAGCAACTTTTTGTGTACGCTTCAGATGTTTCCACGATTAATTTTGCTTACAAGGAAACACTTGCCTAAAGTAGAGCAAACTATTGTCAACATTCTTAAACAACGTACTTCGCTCGGAGAATAATTAACTCACTAGACAAATGACAATCTTTCTATTTGGTACATGCTTCTGCCAATCATAAACTTCGATTAATTGTATTAAATTGACAATCTTACGACATGTTATGCGGTGGTTTACCAAATATTTTTGGTAAACCATCGCTTGAGTTTTAAAGTTGGCCATATTGTTTAAACAAATAGGAAATCATTTGGGCTACTTCTTTACACCTATACTATACGATACATTATTATTTTCTTATATACACGCGAAGCAAGTTGCGGGTATAACTAGTTATTCATAAACCTTACTGATCAGAGCAGTGAAACCTGCCCGACATCTATGTAGATACAGCCGTAAGGCCGTGATCCCGGGACTATTAATCAAGTGACGACACACATGTACGTTAATCAATTATTACAAACATTTCTCCTTGTTTAATGACAGAGATTGTAGTTTCGCTTTATCAGCACTTAGCGAGGTAAACTCCATCCAATTAAACACTACAGAAGTGTCAAAATGTAGTCACTCCACTCTAACTATTAGCATACTTAGAAGATTTCATGATTTGACAAGTAGGAAGTTTTAACTTTTAAGAAGACACAATGTAATACGTATTGTTGATTAAAAGTTTACAGCTAATAATATGTGAATAATAGTACCTACGTTAGTCAATATTTGGAAGAATTAGTTTTTTATAAGCTGTTTTGCCAACTGTCCTCTTAATAGCACATAAAAAGCAAGAAAAATTTACAACTTGAAACTACAATTCTGTTCAATATTATTTACTTACAAATTTAATAAAAAAATTATTGTTAATGTTTTGTTTTGTCTTTTTATGTGTAAAGCGCCATCTAACAGTCAAAATTAATATAACCATTTCATTAATTCAAAATTCCATAAATGTGATTACTACAGTATTGTGATTGTGATTACTTCGAATAAAACGGCTAAAATAAATTGGTTCGTATAAGCTAAGAAGACGAATATTGCCTGACAATCCACTTTCTTAAATGTCATAAAAATTAAAATCTCAGTGTTTCATCACAATGATACGCCTACTTTTTAAGACAAACACAAGATTTCCCATTTTCAAGTTATTTATTAACGATGTCGTCATTCCAACTGAGGACATTTACAAGTCACAAAGTAAATACAACCCCCGTATTCATACTAAAGTAGGCCAGTCCGAATTTTGCCTCAGGGTGTGGACTCTGCGAACCCACTTGCTTGTGAACCACTACAAAGTTCCGAAGAACCATCGGACCTTTTGCCTGTTTTGTGGATAACCCTGACAAATATTCATATTTTATTCTGCGAGCTTTGAGTTCACTAATATTGCGAAAGGACCGCCAGAGGACTAATTTATTATGACTCCCTTTTTAGTGTTTGCTACAGAAGGTCATGTAGGTTTGGCCAGTAATTTAAAAGGTTTAACTACTTAACTATGTTCAGGTAGAATATAATCCAATGCCCAAAGAGAATAAGACAACACTGTGTTTGCTAATTTTAAACTAAATTACTATTATCTTCTATTAATTATGCACAACTTATCCATCTGTTACATAGAGATATTGGAGTTTGGTGTATACACATTAAAAAGACAGTAAGAATCACATTTACTTATTTCCAATACAAAACGTGTTTTGCTGTGTCTTTCTTGTTCTTAGTATCCGCAATTGGCATTAAGCAATTCATTATATAAAAAAGAATAGCTTTTGAACTCGTAACGCTTATTATATACATAACAGAAAACAACACGGAAGATGTAACTGGTGATAACAGAATAAGTTTTCTAGTGTAAACTTACGTGATGCTCAATCTTTGAATTGATTTCACATTAGTAAAGAAAAGTGAAGATGACATCTGCGGCACAATATTCGGTTGCACTCACTTGTCATTCCACGTTACGTTGTAAACTATATTTACAAAATAAAGATTTAAAACAAACACATTTAATAACAAAAAACAACCAGAGTTTTAAATGCAAAAACAAAGTGAATAAAGCAAAAACAAAAACGCTACAAAATCAAAACCATTTTTGAGAACATTCCTAAAACTATATTTTCATGTAGTTTGGCAGTGGTACTTTTTAAGTTTAAATTCTTTAAAATTTTGTCTCTAAAAAAAAATGTTTACCGCATTGGGAAAACTTAATTGAATACTAATATTTTACGTGTGAATCTAATTACGTTTCCGTGTCCTTAGTCAACACATGGACTTATTACGAGGCAGTGTTAATCTAAATAACTTATTCTGTCTGTGTTGTGAGTTTAGCAAAAACGTGGGTGCGGTCACCGCCTGTCCTGAGCTGAGACTCTGTAAAAAGGTGTTGCATTAAATAATTAATGGTACTTATAATAAATTCCGTTTTTAATTTAATCTCCTACAGCCACCAAAGCGGTGCAGACTAGTGCTGTGACCACTTGTCGAAGTTTGTAAGTTATCGAAGTTGTTTTTTTTTGTTGCAGGTATGTAAAGGCATAAATGGATGAGGTGCCAACTACGAAAATCTTGAACCCGAATGATTTGTGTAATAAGAAAATGTAAGAAGGAATTTCACGTATCTTTAACTGATATTTGTTTTCATTAACTTATTAAAAATAAATGAGATTAATTTTGAATATTGAAAAACATTAAGTAAACTATTATAAACGCTAAATAAATATATTGTTAAAGCTAGTTTTTATAAAGGTGAAATAATTTGAACCCTGAAGAAGTGAATTATAATTCACATTTGTTATAGGAAAGTACAGTAGTTCGTTTAATGCAATTAATTCTTTTTCAACATTTAATTTATAATAAAAAATAAATAATAATATTTAAATTATTAAAGTCAAGTACATTTTAAGCATTGTAAATGACGAGTAGCAATTGAGCGAAACCACAGGCAGTCGCAGTCACAGTTCCCACTAACTACCGTCAAGATAGAGCCGTGAGCGGTTAGAAGCTCACGGCTTTTGTCATGTAACACCAACTATTGCGTTGCAACCATATCAAACGAAGCTTACCAGAAATAGTGTCACTAAAATCTTCTTCTGAGGTTGACTCTACAATCCAAATTCTCTGAAACAACATATCTAACGATACCGCTCAAGTAGCACTCGACGTTAATATTAGGTTATACAAGGTCTGAATATTTGTTCTAATTTATCCTAATTATATTATGACAATACTTTGTGTGTGTATTTGTTACCATATTGTCTCGCTATCCTAACATTGCAAAACTAAACTTGCCCTTACATACTCCCGCAAAAACTATACTACAGCGTCATTTAGTAATATTAATATATATTTTCTATAAAAGTTTTCTTGCATATAAATTAAAAACCTACGCCGCTCGTGTATTTTCTGTAAATATATGTATACTTTACAACTCAATTTTAAGTACATACATAAAAAATACGCCTTGTTTAAATTTAAAACGCCTTTAAAATTTAATCAATATAAAGAAAAAAAAACTTACCTACACACAATATTACCTTAACACAAAATTTGTATTAATTTTTCAATTTTGATCACTTTTAATGACGTTATGATGACATTCATAATACATATATAAAAAATAAACATGATATGTTACAATGGAAATTGATATGTTTCTAAATTTTAAGTCTTATTGATTACCAAGGTATGGGGTTATTTATTTTAAAGATAAAGTCTAGCCTTAATCCTAGGAAAATACTTACGAAATAATAGCATCGATAGTATTTTTTTTGACGACCGTTTTGTGCTACGGTATTGATCCTGCCTTTCGCACCGACGTTCCTGGGTTCGAATCCCGGAAGGGGCAGATGTTTGTATGATGAATACGAGCATTTGAACCTGAGTCATGGGTTTTTATATATATTTCTATGAATGTTACATATCTATGTATGTATGTCTATCCGTTATCCTAGTATCCATAACACAAACCTTACAGTGCTTACTTTCGGCTAGGTTTATTGGTGTGAATGTAAAAAAATATTTATATTTAATATTTATATTACATGGCTTTTCGTTGATTTAGGAGAATGACAATACATCTGACTAAGACTTTTATCTTTAGTGGAAAGTAATAAAAAATAATGGCTTTAGCTTTATAAGCAGTTAAATGTCTATGAAATAGTTATAACCTTCGAATATATAAGCAACTACGGTACAGCAAATATATAATAATAACAATTAAAAGGAATTTCGGAAGCAACCTTAATCAGCTTTGATGCGCAACCATCTTTAATATTATAAGTGTACAAGCAATATTGATTGTTTGTATACTTCTTGTACACTCGATTGCTCGTACAATTATACTAGAAGCATTGACCTCTATATACACTCTAAAGATTCGTTATTTACAGTTCTCATACTACCTTTGGAGCTAAGTTTATATCGTAAGTCATCTATATAACCTTTAACGACAATCGATTCCATTGTAAATCAGTAGTATCACTATTAGTACTAAAGATTACTTGTAATCGATACTTAAATAATTTTTTGAATTTCACATCACTAGCAAACCGCAACAACCTTTACTCCGCGTATCACAAAGAATATTTCAGACAGAAACCCCTTGAACGTAGAAGTTCACACCTCACATTAAGCTAGCTTTACCTAATAACGTTATGACTTATTGATGTTATGTGTTTTTAGGCCTTTATTACATTAAGTTAATATATTGGCGGTTATGTAAAAAAATAGGATGACTAAGAAAATTTCTCAAAATCATTAATTTTGACGAAGTATAATTATCATATTAAAGTCGATTTCATTTTGACCATATTAAAGTAACGATTGAAATTCTACTTGCACGTTTTTTAATTAAATTAGCAGTACAAAACAATTACTCTCTCACTGAAAGATCTTTAAAAAACCACTAAGGTTCATAGTAAGTGCTTTCGAAGGCTACACATTTGATACAATATTGAAAAAATAAGATAAAATAAGAAATATAAAACATTACATATTCGCTACTTAACACTATCGTAATTACCACAGCCTATGAATATTACAAGTCAAAGATTGATGAATAATGAATATCCACTTTTAAAAAATGACATTTTAATTTGTTTAATATTTTGGGCGTTGATAACATTCCGTACTTATTAAACCAATCTTCATCATTGAAGCCCTAAGTTGTCCACTACTGAATGGCAGCATCGACCACAAATAGGGGGTTTGCCCTAATTTCCATATTAACTATGAGTCCTTGCAATATTCCCTGCGTAGTCGATGGGGAATCGAACTTTTCTATACTGTCTAAAGTTTGGGTAGTTTTGATACTCTAATTGATTTCGATTCCTGTAACAAACTTATTAAGTTGGAAGCAGAGCAATGTGTGAAATACTGACAAAAATATATACCTTGTAGTGCCTTCCTAGAAGTCGACGTTTGACTAAAGTTGATTAATAACTACTAAACGAAAAGAAAATCGGTTTACAAAAGTAATGAACTGTTGTGTCTTTATCAATGCCTATAATTTATATATTCCTCCAATCAGACATAAAATGAAAAAGCAAGCAGTATTGCCAACCCTATTGATATTTTTGGTTTATAGTCTTTTTTTCTCTTTATTAATTTGGGGCTTTTATCCACATGGATACGTCATCCCCATCGTATCTTCTCAATTACATGTCAGATGTTTTAGAAATCGGATACAAAGTATTATATAGACGAAAAGGAATCACTGTTCGGTCAGTTTCATTAAAGCACGTAATTTTTTAGCTACATCAGATTTCGGTGCTGCCACGATGTTTTGTACTAAACCTACATTTCTAATATTTAGATGAAACTCCTCAACCAGTGACTCTCGGCTCTGTTCTTGACACAGTCCATTAGCATGTATTGTACATCTTCTATTTTGTCCCAAGGAATGCAATTAGGTGTATTAGTCTGTTTCATTAAGAATGCAAACTTTGCCGATGGATAGTGTCCTGAACGAAGGCGTAGTGCAATTTTGATATAGTTTCTATTGAGTTTATTATAGTTTATATATCTCCAATCTCATAAAAATAACTTAACTATGCTTTTACACTGTAACCTGATAAATGTTGCAAAATATTATTTCGTCTATAATAAAGCGAAGTAATTAAAACCACAACGTTTCACCCGAACTCATTGATTTCAGATCCGTGTGTTATTTTCACTAAAATATTCGAACGCAGTGATGTATCGAACATTTTTTTTAAGCTCATATATTGTTTCAATATTGAGCTCCAATTGTACTAACGATTTCAATAATTAAGTATTTAATGTAGAAGCGGAAATTAACAAAGCATAGGGAACTATTTCCGAGTACTAATTTCTGCTATGATTTCAATAATTCTGCGTGCATTTTACTGAAAGCAACGGTTTATTATATAAACAATAAGTAAATATTAATCTATTTATTGATAAAGTAAAACAAGAAAACAGTCTCGAAAATGCACTAAGCGCAATATCCATTTCTTATGAACATCATAGTCAACAGCTATAGGTAGTTCAATGCTAAACATAGAACTCTTTTAAAATGTCTGAGTATGATGACCTTAAGCATTGAACAGAATTCTGTTCAATGCTCTTGCGCTGGCACTGGCTTTTTAATAGTATTTATTAAAGAATAGTTTAACCCTTCCGGGCACCATTCCATGTCGAAAGGAAGTATGTGATATGTACATTCTGTAATAACACACATTGAATTTATCTGTAAATTTTTACCAATTTCAATAAAACTGAAAAAAACATGTGTATAGTAAACCTGATTTTACAATAATTTGATAGTACGAGCACGCATTATTACATGGATGGCTCTACAATCCAAGTGTAAATAGCTGTATGAATTATTATGTCTAGATAACAAGAGCCAGATCTTAATCTTATCTGTTTGGATGCACAACAAATTTTAATCTCATTCAACAAATAAGGCTTTATGTGACGACATATAGAGAGATTAAACAATATAGTAGACGAGAATTTCGTCAATTTATGATTCAAGATAACTGATGTCATGATGTAGGTACTTGAGTTTTATAATGAAAAGTGAAAATATTTTTTATATATCAATATTTTCGTTATTTTATTTTTTATTTAGATAAATGATCTTTATTTAAATATTTGCCATACTTTTTACTACTTGAAGATCTATTTCTATCTACTTTTTTCATGTATCGGCCAAGGATTAATTTAATCGTGGACTAAGAGATGAATGAACAACTTTTTTAATTTTCCTTTAATAGTCCTATTTACTTTATTATAATTACTTTTAGTGTTTTTCTGATAAACCGACGAGATTTGCGACATATTAATAATACAAATGAGATTTTAGAACGACGTATAAGGATGACTGATAACCGCTTACTTAACTGAGCGACACGAACATTGGTGCTTTTTTTGATAAATCGATATCAACTCATCGTAGAAAATCGCTTGACAATCATATCGCCACAATTGATGTAACTCCCGATAATTGGAAAATCATAAAGTAAACGTTCTTGTGCGTTTAATTTAATTGTTAAACTGTCAACCATGCGAAGTTATACCAGCCCTATTCCGAAACCAAACGAGCACAAATGTAACTACTAGCAACCAAATTCGGGACCTCTGGATCTGACACCGGCGGTTTGATCAGACCGCAGAGACGGTAAACATGGTTTGGTGGCTCTATTAGTAACATTGTGTTATCAAAGGTCAAAAATAGTTCATTAGTACAAAAGAGAAACTACAAAGCTACAAGCGCGAGTTAATGAGAAATTACAACATATGCATATGTATATATAGAACGAAATGAAAACATAGAAATGTTGTAATGCTTAAAGTATCTTCCCTCAAATTACGTTATGCGTTGCGAACCTTTAAATGTACTTAAAATATATATTTATTATATAAATAAGGAATTACGGTCAGTATTCCAATTATTTAATCCTAAAAATTGTAAGTATTGTAATTATTGGTAACTTTAATTCACACTATTTGCTTTATTGTTCCAGACAAACAGAGATTAAAATACTTACAGTTAATTATGAAAGAAAAATAAATAATCCCACCAAAGAAAATTTACAATTCTCTTAGGTTGGAGTTATTAAATGTAGAATACTTACCGTAAAACCTAAGTCATTAACAATACGTGTTATTAAGTACAGAGCACTGGATAATGATTTTTTATTTGTTCTAAACCATATAAATAGCCGGAAACACCATAAATATTAATTACTTGCAAAGATTCGCAATGCATAACGTGCATCCTTAAAAAACACAAGTGAATGTTTACACCACAGTACAACTGTATTGTGTACACGATGAAATTGATGCATTTTTAGAAAAAACAGTAATAAATTAATCTCAATAACGATTGTTTACCTTTAAGTGAAACTCTGCTGTATATACATTTTTAGGAGACGTGTATAGTGCGTAACGTGTGAACTTATATCTGATCAAATTCTAATAATAAACATCTAAAAATGTATACTTAAGTTTTGATGCCATCGGACAATTTCATTATTTTATACAAAGCCCGCATACTTCCTTTTGCTATATGATTTGGAAGTTTGTCAATGTATAAATTACTAGTAACAATACTTGGCACCTAAATGCTTATTGGTATTTCAGAAAGACTATTACTAATAACCTAGTTATTAACCGATTGTAAGTTGATAAAGATACTTGAAAAGTTTTAGTATTAATTTATATTACTACTCTTGTACTTCGCTCATTAAACATTAATGACATCTTCCACATGCTATATCTTACAAGTGTAAATGTATCCCGATAGTAATAGTAATATATAATCATAGAGTCGCAAGCGTGACCGTCCCGTTGCACTTAGTGTAACATTATGACGATTACTGAGCATGCAGTGGATGCAAAAAGTGCATTTCAACCAGCACCTTATAAGGCCGGCAATACAGAGCACACAGCGTAAATGCCATGGTCACCCATTGTAACGCCTTAGAAAATACTTCACCTCAGTACCTTAACTTCGTGCAAGTTGTTAGAAACACAAGTAAAATGATCCTATTTTTAGAATATAACTGAAATCGAAAATATGAATAATATGTGAACTGAATTGAATATGTAAAATGAACACGATATGTTATGCTATCAGGTTACGTTGAATTTCAGTTTTGCCATGTCGAATTAGTGTAGCAATTCCATAATTGTCAATCTTCTGTGGCAGTCGATCTTTTTCAATGAGTAATTTCCCACTTAATATACTTTTCGAGTGCTATTAAAAAATTAAAAAACTCTTTAATTTGATAAAAATAATAAAGCAGCATCCATAACACCAATTTCCAAATTCTTAACTGTTATTCCAACCGTTGTTGGCACATAGTTAAAATGTAAGGGCAATGCCTCATTTATGCGTTGCGTTGCGACGTCGTGTGTCGTCGCCGCGGATCAACGCATTGTATGCCACACCAGCGCTGTGACGCACACGACGTCGTCGCGTCGCAACGCAAGAGAACCACGTTCGTCCTCATTCCGTAGACTACCTTAATCAGTCTTCACATTGGATCGGAACAAACGTGTTCTATTGTTACTTTTATTGCACCATCGCCGAAAGAAACATAGAAACGACCCTTCCACGTCTATCGTCCGTCGATCCGTTGAAATGTCGCGTGCGACGACGCAACGCTATAATGTGGCAGAGCTCTAACGTGACTCTTAGAGAGGCAACAACGGAACGAAACGTATGCACCCCGGTCGAACTACAAAATTAAATAAATCTATAGATAAAGCAATTGCAAAGCACGAAAAATCGTTTATTTCACGTTTATAACTATTATCACTTGTAATATTTTCATAAACATAAGGTTACTCGTTAATAAAAAAAAAGGAACATCAATATAAAATATATTTTGATCAATTTTTTGTACAGTTTGGGTTCACATCCTTTATGCTGTCTATGCGAAAGCAATTATTGTAAGATTGGGTTGGGAATCGATTGTAACACAAAATATGTAAACATTTTCAGCATTATCTTATAAAATTAAAGTTGCCTCAATTAATATTTTAACACAAAGAAATATTTCGGGTGGCTTTTTGTAGCTACGTTATAAGCAAAATCAACAGTTCATGAAAAGATTTGTCCACAGATTAAAATGTGACTAGGTGATTTAAGTATGCGAGAGGATATACTGCACGGTCTCTTTTACAGCGGTGTGATATCGGTCCGATTTTTTCACCAGTAATTTATGCCTTATTAAAACAATTTATTCGGTTCTGTTCTCGGATTCCACGGACGATTTACTTGCATTACGACGCTCTTATTTTATGTTTTCTTTTCACCGGCCGTTATTTTCATTTTGTTAGTTGCTTTGGCTTGTGTTATTTGTTAACATTGGTACTAACTTGGTGGCGATCTCGGAATATTTGATATGTGGTTGACGCGTTTTTCTTTCAAAGAATAATAGAAATCACTAAATTTATTTCTATGATAAAAAATATTGTGGATAAGTATCCGAGACATGGTTCTTTATATACCTAATTATATATTTTTTTTATCAATAACTTTTTTATTTCCATTTCAAAGACTTTTTTAGTATGGGGTTATATAATTTGTGTTGGCTGTTATTTAGTTATCGATTACGTTAGCTTGTCAGTTTCATACTTTATTTCGATGTTTATGATTGACATAAGCTTGTACCATATAACTCCATCTCATAATTAAGATTTTTAACTCAAAAGTTAACATTACCGCTCGAATAAAAATACTCACTTTGTAAGGCTGGTTATTTTCTTAGTAGTAAGCGCTGAATGTTATTACAACTTGCTCTTCTTTAGGCAATTCTTCTCTTTAAACGAAATTGATAAATATTTATTTTATTACCCAGAACATTATTTTAAAATATTTTTATATGTTGATATAATACTATTATTATTATCAAATATTTTTTTTGTATTTTGCTATAATACATTTATTAATCAATGATAATTAATTAATAAATTTATTTTGATTTTTATTTGTCACAACTTTTGATCAATTCAGTATCAAGTTAATCAATTTTAATTAATTAAAGACTATTGCTACCTACACATAATACGGTTTTAATGCTAAAAATTAAAGAAATTTATTTTATTACCTATCCTCAGTCTTATATTTTTTCCCTAAAACTTTATGGGCAATGTCCCTCCGGGGTGATTAAGGATTCCTAAAATATTCCATATATCGAATTCTGTTAAAGCATCTGGAAGTTATGATGGAATAAAGAAACCCACATACATTATAATTTTTAACCATAACGTCATTAAAATTCTTATTTTCGACAGTTGTGTAATAAAACAAGTAATAATAAACAAACTTTAGCTATCTTGCGTAGCAAAACTTGAATTAAAATAGTTTATGAAATCTAATTTAAATTAAATTTGGAAAAAAAACATTTATAATAACAAGCCAGATTAGTGTTTTAACTTGCTTGCACGTGAAGCGGAGATGCCTTTTCCACTTATATTTTCCACTTTATGGGATGTTACTAAATCTTAAGTAAAGCGTGTTAGCTCTCACCTCGAAATCATTGTTTTCGAAAGTATATAATACAATAGTAATTATAATTTTATTAAAAGATCCACATAAATCGTGCAGCAAGCAACCGCAAACATAACTTTTTTTGCAATTATGCTCGTAGTATGTATCAAACTTAAGTATGTGAATGTGACGGGCAGTTGCCCTTATATAGCCCAATATAGCCCAATATGCATTTATCTTGTTAGTAATTTAACGGTACTAAAGCTAAGAACTCTTTAGGTATATGTATATATTTATATTAATTAATATTATATACATGTAATGTTTGTAAGTATGTGGGTCGTTCTACTTTTTTACCGACAATGGTCTGTCCTTCGTTTTATTATGGCATCTCGTTGGAGTATTGATATTTACGGTTTTTTAATTCTGTTCGAATAAACGTCCATATTTTTCTTATCTTTTAATATTATGTAATTTTTCATTTTCTCCAACCAACATGTTTTTTCGTTTGTTTTCCGTAGAATGCCATGACAGAACGGTAAACCGAAATGTGGTCTCCACAGAAAAAGGCCACTTTGTCACATTTTTTTTTTTAAACCAACATTAAAAAGAATTAATATTTGATGCAAAGGAAACTTTAATAAGTCCTAATGACAAAACAGATGCAATTTATTTTAAATTCTACATAAAAACCACAATTTTATTATGGGTAGTTCATAAACCAAAAAAACAGAAAAACGATGTTTCATAGTCTGTAGAAAAGAAGAACAACCCATGTACGTTTCTAAGTTTGGATTTAAGAGGTAGACTCCGAAACATACCTAAAAAAAATTTAAGCAATATATATAGTATGGACTTTCAGAGTGGATATGCCCATAGGCTATATCCCAATATCAAATAAATTGGGAGCGCTACAAACTTCTAATAATAGGGCCTGCCCACGCTGCGTCGCCCATTTCGTCGTCGCGTCCTTAACGATCATCAGTTCTGCCAGCAATGTGGCCTGCCCATTGCCATTTCAGCTGATTCTCTCTCTTTCTCTCTGTTGCGGGTGGCCTCCTCAAGAACCTCTTTTTTGCAAGTGGACACTTGAAAATAGGAGGGAAAGTTAACATGTACACTTGTGGAGACGCGTGAGAAATCTAGTATACTATATAGAAAAACGACAACACAAATTTTGGAGACTACCTCAGTCAATTGGTCAGTTTTTAAAACTAATTTGACCATTGTGGCCTTTAGTAGGTACATTTATTACCTACTATTATGAGATTAATATCTTGAATGTATTTTTTTACTACTTATATAGGTAAGTATAAAAGAAGCCATTGATACGATAATTTACATATTATTTAAGGGAAGCTTTATGTTACATAAAAAGTCATAGCATCCCCAGACACAGCTAACAACATTAAAACAGAACAGACTATCATTGAACAAAATAAATTTAATATTATCACCAACTATCACACGCTCTTAATAAAGTGTCCCACACACGGCCAAACGTTAAGGTCACGTTACATAACCAAGTAGACGGCTTGGCGTCGGCGTACGCGCAGGTCATCGACCGGGGCCGCACCGGGCTCTCTGTCTTACTTAAAACACGTTGCACATAAAAAACTTATTATACATCGATGCAGTTCGTTCGATTTCGATGCGGTTCTAGTAGTAGCTTGTTAAAACATAACTCGTTATTTAAGTTTGTAATGTACTTCAAATGAAGATTAATTTCGGTTTGGTTTCACAACATGGAATGAGTCATGTGTTTAGTGAGTAAATTAGTTTATGAATTTGTTTTAGTTCACGATGGAACGTTTTTTAAACCTAGGCGCTAATAAGTGCTTACCTTGTAGAGAAACTTATCATTACTTTTTAAAACCTAAAACTGACACGATGACTTTAGTATCATCCGCAAACTGCCAATTTATTGTGTATCAGTAAATATTTACGTAAGTAAACCAGAAAGAAGTCAGATTAAAAAGTTGTTTTCAAATATGTATGTCACTACATAAAAAATAATAACCAGTAAGCACTACCTGATCAAGACCACAAAGTTTTACTCTGTTGCTTCAAAGATAAGACAGGGTGATTGTGAGGGGGATTTTAAGGGCGAGAGGTGGGTGTAAGAGTTCCACTGAGAGCAGTTTTAGCTTGACTTTTTATATAGAGCAGCGAAAAAACTATTAAGTAACCTTAAATCAAAAAGATTACTAAGTAATATAAAAATTGGTTTGGTAAAATTACAAAGCAGTTTGATAAACGATTGATGCCAGTTACCTGATTATTTCAAGTCCTTTTGTTAAAAAAACTAATACTATGATACGCTAGCGGCCCGTCCCGACTTCACACGGGTGGACAAAATTCTTTAATTTTTTTCTAGCATTAAATATAGCCTATGTTACTCAGCGTGAATGTAGCTTTCCAATGGTGAAAGAATTTTTGAAATCAGCTCAGTAATTTTTGAGTTTATTTATTGCAAACATACAAAAATACAAATCTTTCCCCTTTATAATATTAGTGTTGATAAAAAAAATTAGATATCACATACATTGTTCTGAACCCAAGATGAGCTCAAGAATTTGTGTTCAGGTACAACGACAGTGCCACAACACCCAAATCCGAGCCAATATAGAAAAGTTTGTTTTTTACATTGACCCAGCCGGAGATCGAACCCGGGACCTCAGAGTGGAGTTACTATGAAAACCAGTATGTGAGCGACTTGACCACAGAGGCCGTCAAATACGATACGTTAAACTTTGGGCAGACGAAGCTTTTCAATTGAAATGTTCTCTCAAAACCAAAGAGACCGACTTAAAATGTTGCATACATATAACTAGAGACACGTATCACGTGCGTTATCAATGAGATATAACGGTTATTTAATTAACTAATATTATAAAAAAAATAGTGTACAGTTGGTTTGCGTGCGTTTTACGTAATAACGTCATAAGAAAACATTGATGAAAAATTGCATACTTTTATGAATTGAATTGAATTGTTATCACTGAATTATCATTATTTTGTATTAATGTATCAATACAAAGATGGAGTTAATTAAACATTTTATTTTTGATATATTAACATTTATTTTCACTCGTTAAATCAAATATTTTTATATTAATAATTTATTTACAACTTATATACAAGTGTGATATTTAAGTTCCTCTGCAGTTGACCGATGCAGTTTATATGATCGTTTATATGAGTCATAATAATTTTTTAGTCAAAATTGTAGCTTGACCTATTATTACTGCACTGGCACAAACTTCAAATATATGAGATTATATCTCTAATTAAATTCTAAAAATGCAAGAATTAATAACCTTTTTCTGCTGCAATTGTTGTAATAAACAATGTAAACCACATTAACTTTTCACTTCACTACATAGTATAAAACAAAGTCGCTTTTTCTGTCCCTATATCCCTATGTATGCATAAATCTTTAAAACTACGCAACGGATTTTGATGCGGTTTTTTTTAATAGATAGAGTAATTCAAGAGGAAGGTTTATATGTATAATACATGCATAATATAGTAGAGCATTGCATCCGTGCGAAGCCGGGGCGGGTCGCTAGTCACTTAATAAACAGTTGACAAAACAGTTCACGTGTAGGTTGTGTGCTCCCGCTGTCTCTCTTCTACTCGGACGCATCGGCCGATGGAGTGGAAGAGAGATAGATGCGTCACAATCCGAACGCTTAGGCCGATCGTGCGCCTCTATTGCTTGTTCGGCGCTCTCGCTTGTTCGCTCGGCTCAGGCGAAATGTGACAATGACAGAATGTGACAATGCGTCAGGCTTTTCCATGCGTGCAGTCGGCTTTTATCGATTTATAAGATGTTATCACAAAAATATATTGTTAGATTATCGCAAAACAAAAAGAAAATAGAATTATGAAAAGGCTTTACACACATCATTTGTGTTTACAATATCCTTAAATCCTATCCTGTGCCACTGGAACGAAGGCATTTCGAAATTAGTCATAAGTACCCATAACTTTTTATACTTTACGGTACTTAAATACGACTTGCTTTATTTCATATTAATGAACTCAATCTTCACAGCATTAACTTCAATAATAATTTGGGTCATGCTTTCAGCTCCGTGCAATTTTATGGTATCTTTTTATCTTAGTTTTAACTTGGAGTAACTTATTATAGAAAGTTATCTTATAGCTCTGGATTTTCTTATCCGATGTCGTTGCAAGGTGCAGGTTACTCCTTTCAAACTTTATGTTATAACCACCCCAATATGTACTTTAAAACTTATCTTTGTATTATTAAGCTTATCAAGATGACGAGACGCTGATTGATAATCGTTGTCTTTTTATCATTTTAATGTAGTTATTAATATATTTAAAATATTTTCACTACAAAAAGCTATGTTCTTCCATGTTTTTTAGAAGTTGCAAGTTTCGCATTGTTGCACATTTTCAAGTTAAGCGATTCTTTTAAGTTTTTCAGCTTAAGATATACATTTTTATTTATTGACGACATTATTTTAATTCATATTTAAATTACTTTAACTCTAAAGAGAGTATATATAATAATATACTATTTGTCTGATATAATGTAAGGTATTTTTTTATATTTTTCGAAGCTAAAAGTCTGTGCCTCCCAAGTGTAAGATAGGTGCAAAAGGGCTTGGTTTTTTCATTAAAAAGAGCTTAAACAGTAAGGGGTGTTTACAATAATATAAGCATTCGGATTCTATATAAAATCCTTGATAGAAGCGCTTAAATTTGTAAATCACGATATTACTGAATAGATTACAGTTAATGAGTTAAAACCGCAAACATGATGGGTATCCGTTCATCTCCTGGTTTTAAGCACCACAGTACCTTAGACGACGTTTCGATGTGTATTAATTAATTATTAATAGGATTGAACACGCGTTTATATACACTACTTGATGGAGTAACAATACGTTAAGTAAACTAATCGGTTGGCCCCATTTGAGTTAACCTCTAAGGTACAAAGTCGAGTAAATGTTGATAGAGCAAGTCGAAATAATGTTGTTTGTGAGCTACAGAGCTAGTTTAATATAATGCGAAATTATGTTTACTTTGTTGGAAGTGAAGATTTAAAATATCTCAAAAGCTTCAATAAAACTTTTACAATTTAAGAAGCTCATCATGGTGAATGATTATGTAGACTTTATTATAACCATTTTGATAAGATAGAGTGATTGAAAATCTTACTTATGCGTATAGGTAGGCACTAAAAATGTGCTTTAAAGAATTCATAGTAGTTCCTGAATTGTAATTTATTTATTTTCTCTATAGTTTCTCAATCTGGTTAAGGTCGCGGGAAAACGCTGGATGCGGGCAGCACAGGACCGATCGTTGTGGAGATCCTTGGGGGAGGCCTATGTCCAGCAGTGGGCGTCGTACGGCTGATATGATGATAGTTTTTCAAAGACAGTCTGATCTGCTGCTCAGTTTATTTATAATTAATTTTGTATTATACGATGCAAAGACAAGGTTTTAACATAGAGCTTCAACAAGAATAATAAACAGCGTTTTTCTCAAAGATAATTAAATGTTTAATTTAACTGTTGCTATGAAAGCTGGCGAAGGGTTTTAATTATATCAATTCATCACACATAGAGTGCGTCAAGGCAATCACAGTAAACTAAGATTAATAACTTGGAGACTTCTTTAAAATATATTGACCTATAAAAGTTTAAAAAAAATCTCAATTAAATCAAAATTTAATTGAAGAGCTACTTCTGAATAATGGTGCGATTATATTTTGTGAAATTATTACTTACAGTTGGTGCCTAATATGTTATTGTGTAACTCCGTTAATTTCAGATCGGATTTTAATGAACGGACTGTATTGTTCCTTTTTTCATTCAAAGTAGGTACCGTAAAATTTCACAGAAATTTTGTATAATATTGGGAAAATAAGACATACAAGATTAGCAGGGTACCCATACTAAGAAATACAAACTAATCTTATTTTCATTTCGATCCAATTAACTTCCCTAGTATTGTAAGTAAATCCCTATGTTTGCTTAATCAGACGACACATTTGTAGTACCCCTTAGCCACTACAACGTTTGCAGTATCATTACCTTCCTTTTTGGGGATTAGCCAAATGGAGCAGCCTTACCGGCTCAGTTTACTTTAACGATTCGTAATACCTACTTAGATTTCGCTACTCCTTGCTCCCTAATGAGCAATAGGGTAATCTATGTCTTAATGTGGGTTGGATCAATTGTAAAACCACCCATACTTTTAGTACCGTTGAAATGACTGCTTTTTCTTATTATTAATTTTTTCCATACATTTTTCACACCCATTATGAGTTATGAAGAGCCCCTTAAATAAAATTGTTTTATTTATTTTTTAAACATGTAAATATTTTTCGTTTTGTGGGCATTAAAACGCAAATATACAACGTCGATACTTATATCGGTGAAAGCTGGAGACCAAATATTTACGCACTTATTAATCGCAAAATACAAATTATATTATAATTTGTTTTAAACAATGTAATAACCGACTTTTTTACTAATAGTTATAAATACAATTTAATGAAAAATTATCACAAAATACATTAAATGCTGCACCACAGCCTTGATACAACTCGTAACACCACACACAATCGTGTCCTAAGGATGTGCCACCCCAGCAATGTACTTCTATCCATTCCACTGAAGAGTTTCGTGGTTTTATGTGGACAATCATCATTTGGTACACTTTGCAAGCCTACAGAAGATCTTCTCCCAAAAGGGGACGTACTACCTAATTTAATTGGTTAAACCATCTATCACTTGGTTTCACTATTAGCATGATTACTACCGCGCATCCCCGAGCAGCCTGGAGGCCGGATTGCCAGTGAATACCACAAAAAGCCTCACTGGACCTTTGACAAAGCTGAGGTATATCTCTGGGGTTTTAGTGTGGCAATACCTCGCCTATGTTCCGTGCGTTATGGTAGAGGTGAGTCCTCACTTATCCCCATCAAATACTTGCGGCGGGTCGAATCCATAAAACTTTAATAAAAAAACATAAAAATAAATGGGGATGCATTGCTATCTAGATGTTTGTACCCCTAATATACATACTCAGTTATGAAGTGTTATTATCACTTTAACATAAGAGACAATAAATTTACCAGAAGTTATTAAAACTGTTTTATAATGTAAATTATTTTAATACAAAAATACTAGAAAACATCGACTCGACTCACAAATAAATTCTCAGTTGAGAATCGAACCCGCAACTCTTGGATGTTCTAGTTATTGGAAATATTATTTTATAAATGTTTACCATTTAATACAGGTCCAGAATTTCTAGTGATTCTTTAATCAGTTTCCATATTGTATTGATTCTGTTCACAACATTGAGCTAGAGTTTTCTATCATTAGCTTTTTTTTATAACATCATTCAGCAGTAGGTAGGTACAGTGCAAATAGCATTTAAAGCAGAGTCGTCTATCAAATGACATAATTTTTTATGTTTTCTCATTTAATGCTTTATGATATACTTAAACAAAGCATCAAACTTTCTTAACTGATATTGAACACTATGCGAAGGTTTTTAAATTAATATCCTAATGAGAAATTGGCAATAATGTATAGGATGATTCACAGTCATCATGCTTATGTATTATTGTTAAAGAGGAACTAGTGAATTTTGTGAACGATGCGTAAATTTTAAAGCTTGATGTTTAAAGAGTGGTATTGATGTATTATTTCGGGCTCTTGAGAAGAGACTGTTAGTGGACTCATGATAACACTAATACTTTAACGCGCAGACAGCCAGTTAACAGCAAAGAACCGTTGGTATTTTACTGAGTTAATTTAACACATTGATCAATACAAACAGGGGCGGATACTGAAAATTTACGTCACAACTACATCGTGTATTACAACACAATATTAGGACAATAAATTGACATTTAACCATAAAAAATTAAAACAAAAATATCCAACAATTCCAGTTTATTGTACAGAAGTAGTTGTTTTTCACCTGAGCACAAGATATACAACCCTGTAGTGCAGCCACGTAAATAGAAAATTCACAAATTTTTGCTGACCGTCAAAATATGTTAGATTCTTACATAGGCATGTGGATAATAGGTAAGGAAGTATCTTCTTTAGGTGTGCTGATTATCAATTTAAAGTAAAAATATTAATTATATGTTAATAATAAAAAGAGAATTAAATATATTGCTCTAAACAAGTGATCACTAGTTGGATACCACTGCGATTGCCATTTAAAACTGTTTTTATGTTATAAATATATTATATATGTTATTTGTTTTAGAATCATAATTCGATTATAGTTTGATCTAGCTGCTCGATCTAATAATTACTATCTTTTATAAACTTGCGTAATTTACAGCTGTTAATGTCAACCCTTTTATTGCACTATGGTTTAAGGACTTTTCCTTTCATGTAAAGGGAGACAAATAGATTGTTAAATTTTATTGGCAAAATGTTTTCAATAATAGTTGTTAAGATGAATATTAAACAAAATTAAAAAGAATCATCAAAAGAGGCATTTTATTCTTCAGTTTCGGGTTGAGTTAAAATGGAGAATGTCAGCGCCAGAAGGCATAAATTTGATTTAGCCACTATCAATGTTACAAAGAAATATTTTTATTTATGTCATTTTCTTAATTTGAATGAACAACCATCACAATTAATATTGCTAGTAAAAAGTTTTTTGGAAGACGTAGTTACCCTACACGTGAATGTTTTAAAAGAATTTTCAAAACGTAAATAGTGGGCGCTGCCGTTAAAAGGCGTCTAATCCGGTAAACGTGCACAATGAGCTTACTGTTTCCGTTCCCATCGAACTCAGATCAATGCGATTTCACCAGGCCGCAGGGGTTGCCTCTGATAAGACCTCGTTATTTCCGAGTGATGACGCTCTTATCCGTCAATAATGATCAAGGAAACGATAAACAAGTGTGACATAATTTTTATTTCCATAAGAAATTTACTGGAAATTTCTTTCTTAGATATAAACGTTTAGAAAGTTAAATTATTACTACAAATTTATATTTTACTCTACCGAAATACTTTTTTTACCTTAAATTACAATAATCTAATCATAATTATTAATCATTAAAAAACCGTTTCATTTTGTAATAAAATACACAAGAAAAGAATGAGTTAATTGACAAAATATATAAATAATTTATTAAAATTAATTTTGTCTTGATATTTTTAAAATGCAAGAAAATCTTACAAATCATATGCAAATCAAAAGAATTGTTTTTTGTAAGTACGTATACGATCGTGAAAAACTTCTAAACTTGTTGAAAGTTTCATTTTATACAGTGTGCAATAAAAAGCTTCAGTCAGAAAAAAAGCTAATGCATTAGCAGCATTAAAAGTTGCAACAATGAGAGCCGTACGAAAGAGTAACGTAGAGGCGCGTGCGAGTGTGAGGTGGGCTCAGCCAGCCTCCAGCAGCGCGCAAGCGCCCAGGTGAGTCAGGTGGGCCCGCCCCTAACCCCGCCGCGCGCTCCGCGCACCTGCCTCGCCGCCAGTCCACCGCCACACGCCGGCCTGGCGACTTGTGCTCCGTGCACGCCGCCGCTCTCTCCACACTCTCGCGAGCCCTGCGCGACGTCTCTCGCTTCTCCCGAACGCTAAGTTTCCCACCCTCTCGCGTGACTCCTAACCTAACTTTCGAAACTTTTTCTCCGCGCGCGAACTTTCGTGTTCCCGCGCTTTTCCGTGTTCTCGGAGTCCAGGGCTGTTCTTGGGGTGAAGTCGCCGGCGTGAGTCGTCGAGCGCTCGGAGGTCGGCCGCGGATGCGGTCGTGAGAGACGAGTGCGAGGCCTCCTCGAGGCCGCCGGCACGCTGTTCCCGCCGCAGCTGGGGTGTGTGTCCTACGTGACGCCGTGCGCTTGCTGCCCGCCGTTGTACTTACAGCCAGCTCCGCACCCGCTCCCGCTGCCGCTGCCTCTCCCGTTGCCCCTTGCCCTCCCGCTCCAAGCCCTAGACCCCCAAGTCGCTAAACACCAACGGCTGCTGCTCTCTAACATGGTAAGTCACTTTCCCGCTTATTTACGCTCGCTCTCGACTTTCCAACAGAGTTTTTATGATCTGATAATAACTCTCTGGGGCCTCGGACTAATGTGTGATGATACAATCGCTCTCTTCATGCGGTGAATGCGGTACGATTATCTTTGCTGATTACAATTCCACTCGGATACCACATAAATAAACATTTAATACGTACCAACATTGCTAATTAAACGTTATCGTGGGTCGGATCACTCTGTAAACTTCGATCATAACTATTGAGAAGTTAAGTAAGATTTACACGCACAAGTTAAGCATATTAACGTCTCAGACGTGAATGTTACTTTAAGTTTGGCCTAAGTCGTCAATTTTCCAAGTTAAATCTAGTAACTTTCAACAAGATGAAAATTACAAAATTTTAATTTATTTCGGTAATTAAATTTAAACACTCAAAAGTAATACAAACACAGCACGCTCATGACATTTAAAACTAGTTCAGAAAATGAAATGGTACAAACAAGTAAAATTATTCCCTGCACACGTTCCATAAGCTAACACTAGTTTTGGTAGTTGGAAAATTTATCACTTTAGTTTTAAGTGTACATCGGATAGAGCACATGTCGGCAACTTTTGACGAAAATCGAGAGAACCGATCAAACTGATTGCAGATTCCTGGCTGATCAGATTGCGTTGTTCTAAACCAAAACAATGTTTAACTCGTCGGAACTCCCGTCACAGTAAACTTGTAACAAAATTTCAAATGCAATCCTCAAAGAAGTTTCGAAGGCGGAAACCGAGGTAAGAAATAAGACATTGGGTCTTCGGCAGACGAAAACTCAACCGAGTTGTGTTTACGTTTGAATTGATTCTTATCTTTTGGTGGCCTGAACGACGCTGCCCCACCGACCGCCATGAAAGTAACGTTGATGACAGAAGTTTGATTTAAATAGGAGTCGTATTTAAACTTTTCTCATTAAGTCTACCAGTCAAAGGTGTGATTATGTTATTTTAATACTCCTCACAAATCCGGTTTATTCTTCGGAGTGGAGCCGTAAGTCGTAATATACGTTTCTCGTAAAATATAAAGTGAGATAAGGGAATAAATACCCTTGCTGTTGTAGCTTTCATGCTGATTAGTTATCTGGAAAATTTCCATGTACTGCTGTTAAAATAATATTTCTTGTATAAGTTAACCTATTTCTGTTTTAAATTAAGAATAATATTCATATCTTATCATTTCATTGCTACGAACAAATATTAAATGCTTTTCTTACAAAATTTACAAGAAAAATTTAAAAGTACTCGCGAAGTCAAAACATTAAGCCTTACGTTATAATGTGTTTAATTTAGCAAAACCGTCGCTCAAATTTATAATAGAATATAATAAGACGCTCTGATAACAGGCAACTCTTGATATTAAAATTCATGTGTCATCGTCCAGAGTCACATGTCGACACAATAAAACATTAATTTAACTTAGCATTAATAATGTGACAAACGTCGACTGAGGAAATTAATTAAAACGAGGAAAGCTCTGCGCGTGTCTTTTGTTTCGCATCTATGTCAACAACACAGTTTTAAAAATCTGCAAGTACTTTAATTGCACGCAGGCTAAGTTGTTTTGCTGCCACAGTATATTAAGAGCGTTTGAATTTGCCTCACGAGCGCAAAATATTCATAGGCAACTGCATAACGGGCCGTATGTGTTTTCGGAGAAACAGTACTTTAACCGAGCTTAAATTCTTCATTGAATTGTCTAGATTATGGAACATACGTCAATAAATCCTTTTTCAAATTGATTTTATAATATAAATATACTGGAAAAGCATTGAGATATATATAATTACATTTATAAAATCGGAGAAAAGTATGATAGCACTTCACATAACATAATATCAGGTGCAGTCTTAAAGATTTTACTGCCGTATTAAAACACCATATTTCATGATATTTCTAACTAAAATATTTAAAGTGACTAATTATAAAACAGTAATACTTAGCGTAATAAATCATATCTTTAAGTTTGAAATTATCTTTGTGTTCAATTTATTTTATAGAGCATGTTTTTGTTTCTTTAAATGATTAAAATGATTTCTTATATCGCGTGGCATCGCGTCTCGTCATTATTTCAGTTTCTCCACGATTTCGTTTGAAAGTAGGATCGGCGGCCACGCGAAACGGTATGCGATTGAAATATGCTCACCTAATTGCATTCATACATCTAATAGGCACCAATTCCAATTCTACAACCAATTATGCAAAGAGCAGATTCTGTCACGTCATATTATACGCAGGTGGCTTTTTGCATTTATGCATTTTTATTGCGAACCAACTGTGAATCTTCTTTATACATGTATGTACGTATACACACTATTTTACAGTTTACTACTTTAAATTAGTTAGAAAAACATTGAGATTAATAGGATAAAAGCCGTTTAGTTGCCTCAGACGGATACCTGTGTGTAGAAATAAAAATAAAAATCCTCTTTAATGTTTAATGATTTTTATATATTTTTTGCAATTTTCAATGCTATGTTATATGATAAATTATTCTGATATAAAACACTAGAAAAAATCGAAACGGCTCACAAGTAAATTCTCAGACGGGAATTTTTTAATGTGTTTTTATTTTGCTCAAATAATTGCAACTACGAATAAATTAGTGAGTCTTAACGATTTTATATTTCTTTAGAACCTCTTGATCACAAAAAGTAGCCTAATTTAAAATTATGTTCTATTCTTTAAATCTGTTATATACTCATAAATTTAAGTTATATTTTAATGAATTTAGTAAGGTAGGCAAATAATGACGTTTAAGAACTGCAAGATTGACCTATATTTTATCATTCCTGTTGTAAACATATAATACATGATACACAAGATGTGCATCCATTTGGTTTAATTTCCAGCTTTTTCAGTAAACCAATCCAATTCTTTAAATACGGCTTTTTTAGTAAGTTATATAACAAATGATAAAATCCGATGTACAAGGTAGAACATACTTTGTTTTTTATTTTTCTCAACAATGCAATGGTGCGATCTCTGTAAAAAACTTGACCGAGGATGTTTTGCAACATAAAGGATTTCAAATGTGGAGACGAACGTCGATATCAAACTGTTTTCTATGATAAATACCAGTTAGGTTTTTTCCAGAATAAATATTACCAAATTTTTACTATGTTATTATTATTATTATTCTTAATTAATTAATTATTAATCTGAACAAGTGTATTTTTTCTCTGATTTGTATATATGAATGCTAATGAGTGATAGTGAATAACTAGATATAATAAATGAAGAAAAAACTAAAAAAGGTGAAAAGCAGCCTCACCGCTGCTGTTGAAAAAGGTTTCCAAGAGTCTCGCAGCGTTTAATCGTCAGAAAGCTATACTTAAACGTTGGCCGAAAAAGCTGCCCGAGCTTTTGTCCCCAGTCGCTTCAATGAAACGTGCGATCTTCCTTTAAAAAAGAGCTTGGCATTCGGGCCCTATGAACTAATAGTCACCACCGAAGGGAACAAAGATGTAACATCTTGCAAGGGCTGCATACTTTCGCACTTTGCGACTTTCTGTAACTTCTGAAGCAGCCCCGGCTTCCTTCAATGTGGCTGCTACATGTGATGGTGCTAGAGTTTTGATACAGGTCGCAATGATAAACCGTGTCACCAGGGGACAAGTGTTATGCCATCCGGTCTTTTTCCGTCATCCCGGAAGATAATACTTGGTTAAGACAGCTGGTAAATTGAGTGATAGAAAAGTCCGCCGGAGGATGTCGTTCAGTTTATAATGCCAAGAGATGCAACCAGCACTCCTAGCACATGAGAGACCGTGGTAGCCAAGTGGTCCGAACATTTTACCACAACAACAACGGTGAGGTTCGTTGTTCGTGTAAAAGTATTTCAATAACATTTTGCCACAGGTAAAGAAGACGTAAGCTAAATAAGTGAAACTCCAATAAAATAATATTTTTTTCTTACGACTAGTTTCGGAAAGCCACTGTCTAAAAATATTTAGTTCTAATGCATTGTTTTTTTATTAAATAAACAATCATTTAAGATATAAATTCATACTTAGAATAAGAAAATACTTAAAAAAATATTGGAGTTAACAAAGACAAACGTGAAAAGTTACATTCGCGCAGCACTTTCTAGTTACATTTGTTAGTATTTTCTCTTAACGTTTGATGTTAAAAGGTTCTGATTATTTATAAAGTTGAACAATTCTGCCAAATGAGGTACTCTTAGTAAGTACGCAAATTTTCAAGTTTAGTGCGATTTCAGACCTATAAAATCTACTTACAAATTGAATAAGACAATTCATTCGTTACCAAAAGTTCGGGAATTCATACAACAATTACAGTAATTGCTGTTCAAAAGTTTAGTATTATAGTATACTTTAATAACGTACATTAAAATATTCATTCTAAAATTGTTGTAGTGTAGATAGATTTGTCTAAATAAAAATTATTTTTGAGTAATGTGTTGTTTAGGTAATACCGATAAACCTAAGCAACATGAGATAAGATTGTTGATCTATAAACTAAGAATAAAATCCCTCTTATTATCTGGCACGTAACTATTTTCGCTCGTTATTTAGCAAACAGGTGTGCCCTAACAGTAAATATTAAAAATTATTAAAGCTGTTTTAAAATTACCACTCGTCATTTTATGTTCTTATAAAAAGGTTAGCGACCAAGCTGGGGGCCCCAGTTCGTCACCGTAAGTGTAGAGAAAAGTACTCACGTTAGCAGAAGATACGAGTGATGAGCGAGTTAATACGATGATCTAATATTACTAGTCTCAGAAACATAGTTTTAATGTTAAATAAAATGTTTAATTACACGATTTGAACTGATAAATTTTAAAGATTTATTAATATAGGCTTACATTATATTTAAGATATAACATAAATTATTACAGAATTAATAATCAAGCTTAGAAAATTAACGATATTTTTGGATTAAGAATCATGAATCAGTTTCGGGAATTTTAATCTCAAATATACTCAGCAAATATAGCCTATTCAGAATACAGTTTAAAAATAACGAAAACTTTCTGCCGCGCTATGAAATAAGAGTATAATTAACATTTACTTAAACGAAAATCTTTTCTTTCCGAAAAGTCAATAGTTACGAAGTTTTGAGAAAAACGCTAACGCTTGCTTTTCGCATCATACTCTAAGTAATATAAGGTCATCGTGCCGACGTACGAACCGGAACGGCCATAGATTCAAACATGAACGCCAAAAAACTAGTTTCTTCTATTCGTTGGATCTTTTGTTATAGCCCCATAGATCGGCGAGATCTAACCATTTAATAGTTATAATATTTGCACTTTAATCTGAATGTGATCTGATATGATTTTAACATTCTTACAATGACTATATTCTAATATCTAGATTTTGTTTGCGATTTTGTCAGCACAGGCTTCGTATCAATATTTTCAAAGTATCTAGTTCTATGATTAAATATTTAACATTAATCTATCAAAGTTAGAAGCACTGTGAGTTAATTTGAAAATAATCAGTAGAAGAGAAAAGTTTAAATGGGAAATAAAATAAAGATTTACATCATCTCTTTAACAAAAACAAACGATTGTCTTTGTTTTGAAGAAAAATATATGCTTGTGGTTTGTTTAAGCGAAAATTAATCCTTATTTTAACCACACGCAATAATGAATACTCTGCACAATTCCTACTAATTGTTTAATACTAAACTGAACAGGCCTTGTTGGTGCCAAATAACCAATACAAAATCTGCTTATAAAAATCTATCAAAACAGAACTAAAAGTAATAAAAAAAGGAAATAGAGCAAGTATAATAGTTATAATGTTTTGCCCAGCGTCACAGAACAATAAAAAAACGAGCACATCATGTTATAACTGGTTAAAAAATCACCGCATAGGGAAATACGGCGCTAGACTTCGGAGTAACGAATTTTTCTCCCTAATTACTCGGTGTCAGAGCGATTGTGCAGGAAATGCTCCAGCGCCGGACAAAGGACTCGGGACGTTCATTAATAGGATCTTTCTAACTGCAATTTTGCTGAATAAAGACCTCGTCGGAAATATTAATATCGGGCAGCATTCAACCCGTCGCCTTAATAGTTATAATTTGTTTGTTTGTTTTTATGCCGACTTTCCCCTTTAGATGGGGACCTGTGTTTCCCCCAGTTTGTACGTTAATATGTAACATGTCACAGAAAATATAATATTTTAAAGATCCTTAATCGTTAATACCTTTATTTCATTACAGTCATCATTTCAATGCAATCTGGTCTGCAATCATTGCAATGAAATCATGTCTGCATCGCTGAAAATTATTTTTAATGATGATTAACTGAAAAATACAAATGTTGTGAAGCATATACATTTTATCTGATTGCGTTCTTTTAAGATAAAGATACTGCAATAACTACCTGATAATGGGACAAACTAAATGAATAAACTTAATTTTATTGTGTCTTAAGGTCTCGAATAAACACATTTATACTTTTATAGGTTCCCATGAGAAAAAATTCTTAAGTCCACGCTACGAAGTAACGGGCAGAAGCAAGATGACAATATAGTCCTTTTAGAAACTTTTAAATTAAAAGTGCAAAAATTCTAACTTCTATGAATGGTAAATTATAAAGTATATGATACTTTGAAAAAATGGACTTACAAGGAAGAAATTTTATTATAGTGTAATGTAACGCCTTACAAAAGCGTCATTTACCGGCTCTGTTTTATATTTATAAATAAGAAATGCGTCACAAGACATGAGAAAAGTAGAAAAGTGCTTCTTGCCCCTTTGTGATGCAGGTAATGAAAAAAAATGGCCCAGGTCAACGTTAGAGAAGAAGCTTGTGCTATAAGCTTATTAACTTAACCTCCCTTTTTCATTGCTCGTTTTGTAGAAAATTCTTTCATGGCTTTGCGATGCTCCTTTCATTATAATTTGCCAACGACGTTGTGTAATAAAATGTAATTTAATATAAATTGTCTTTAAGTTGAGGAAAATGGAAATTTTGATTGTAAAAACATTTCGAGAGCTTAGACATAGTATCTTCTTTGCTAAATCCAAATTATATTAAGGTCAAGCTTTTATCTGACAATTTTAATACTAAATCTAGGTTACCCACATTAACTCCATTTTGAAACAAAAAAGAATAAGAGCATTTTTTATCGAAATTAAAGAAAAAACGTTTTAGCGGAATGTTTTATTACATTTAGAATCAAAAGTAAAATTAATATTGTAATCGATTATATCCAAATCCAATATATATTATATTATATATATAGACGAGATAATTTAGATTCTTTATTGTGTAAAAGATGTACTGTACGACCTCTTTTCGATGTAATCATATATTAATTATATCTTACTGAATTTAGATTTGTAAACCTCTAAAATGGGGGTTCCATTACGTTACATAGAAAATGTCACTACAATTAAGCATATTTCATAGAGCCGTCGCCTAATCCGGAGAAAAGGTCTGTTTATGGGAAAAGGTGCAATAAATATCCAAACGGAGATTAATGCGAATATTAATTTGCAAGGCAATAACGATCGACGTATCGACACTATCGCGATTGAATTGCAATTGAATCGCCAAGGATCCCGTTGCTAAGTTTGCGTACATAACGGTGGCGATATTTAGAAGTATTTTCACTTACTCCATTTCATTGTACGGGGTTTCCGGGCTGTTTGCGCCTTACGCAATACTACAAACACGATGACATGACAAATGTAGGGTGGACCCTTACCTTTCCAAACGCGAAATGAAACGGATGACGTATCGGATTCGCGTTCTGCCGATTATTTACAAGCTTTTGAATTTCCTACTGCAGTTTCTGAAAGCTATACATTAAAAACGATTACTCTTTCAATTGCATCAACATTACTATTATAATACCTTATATAGTACTTCCAAATACACACGTAGACTTTTAGACCTACGTTATTCCATTGTAATAGAGTTCACTTTATTTTTATAGGGTAAAGCTTGATTTGCTGGCAACCGTCAGCAGTCAGCATATTTTTTCATGTACGGATATGAAAATAAAGATGGAAGAGAATTATTTTAAAGAAATTCTTTACTCAACAAGCACAACGTCAACGATTTGTGGGATTCGATAACTATGTATATATATCCACATCATTAAATAGAGCGCTTGAAATGGAGAGAAAAATGTTAACTTTTCTTTTATTGTATCGTGTTTCATTAGATAGGGAACACCACATTAATTATTCATATTAATGCGTTATAAAGATAAAGACAACATGATCATTGAGTGCTTCAAGAATGGATGACCAATTAGTACGTTACTCTGGAACACGCACGTTACCAAGATATTTGACTACTAACAAATATATTACCAAAAACTAGATTTCAAGAGACTAAGCTTTTCAAGGAGTATCGTATTACTTGCCTTGTCCTTCAGTTTTTATAGAACCATCTGGAAATAACAGTTGTCTTTACAACCTTTGAAAACTAAAACTGCCCGTGTTTTCTTTTCCCTACAAACGGTCACGGTTTTTCCTGTGCATTTTCTTTGTATACAACGATTCCGCACCTACAGTAGTCCATAAAAACAACAACAGAAAAATAGTTTGTATTCTGGCACAGTTCGGAATTTCAGCAATTTTATATAAACTGAGCCCAAAATATAATTTATTGGTTTTTGTTCAATATTTTACCTTTATTTTCTTATATAAAAGCGGAGATAGTTTTGTTTGTTAACCTTCTTGCCGGAGTCATAATTCAAGGTACAATGCTAGCGCGAGTGTTCAGAAATAGCCAGCGAAAACAAACAGACGCTCACGGACACTGCACTTTTGTACTCCCTCACTCTTTGGAAACTACAAGAAAGTTAAAAACCATGGACCGTTAGCTTAGTAAAGTTAACGCTTATTTAATCCTACGCAATATCTCAGCGTAAGTTTTCTATACCATTTTGCATCCGTGTTAACAGAATTAAAAGTATTGTATGTTTGACTTATCCAGTGTTCTGCATATAAAAATGAATTAAACAGAAATAACAATTCATAACTATAGAATGTAACTAACCATCGGCGAGACTGTTGTGAATAATTTATAAATAAAATCCTCAATGCATGCAGTTGTATAATTAATAAAAATAGAATACCATATACTCATATTCTTAAATATTGTTTTTAGTAAAAACAACAATCAGTAGATCCTGTTATATATATTTTATTTATTTCTCTTACAAAGCTCAATCGAATCTCAATCAGAGCTTAAATGCACAAAAACATAAAATATGAGAACATCGTACTGGAAAATTGATACACTAACTACTGCTTAAATCGGATATCGCCGCCAGAGCATATCGAATAATCCTCGATGGAGAGGTATTGAGGCAATCCAAACCAAAATGCAATGCACCAAGTTTGCAAGTCGTTAAAAGAATACTTGTTCAATTAAAAGTTTCCGCTGCACAAATCGCAGTAAATATGCAGAGTTACCTGATACACTACGAAAAACTAACATCCAGTTTCCTTGGTTGTGTAAATTGAAACAATGTTAGAATTTTCTTAAATAATGTTTTTTTTGCTTTCTGTATTCATATTACATTACATCGCATTAAACTTTGATATATTGATGAACTTTAAGATGAAATGGTTGTATTAATTTTATATTTACATGACATTGCCAGATTTTCATTGAATTTATAGCTACAGTTACAAACATACGTATATCTATTGTTGGAACGTAAACGAGGTGAAACGAGCGTCAATCCTTTTACTAAACATTTCGTAAAGTTTGGAGTGAAGTTTTTTCCAGTTTATAATGGACTGCACTACAAACAATAAAGCTAAAGACCCTGTCGCTACGACATAATTAAAAACATTTACAGTAAACGTAAAGTAAAAATACGTTTTTTGGACGCGCTGATGTAAATTAATTTCGATCTATGTTACTGCTAAGAGCATATGAGTTGAAAAATCTCCAACAGCGCCGATGGCAAAACGGGGCATGTCCTAATGTAGGCAAATTGTCGTCACAGCCTTTCAACGTCCGGCCACGGCTATCATTTCCAAGATAAGCGCTTAAAAGCCTCATGGAAAACGCTTTCAGTAGCGGACTATTACGAGCTTGTTCTATACTTTTTGCTTGGCTTCCATCTGCAGGTAGAGTTATATCTTGTGTGTGAACTACGTGGCCCTACTTTGAGAGCCGATTGGTATCTATTAGCAGGTGTGCTTTTATTAGCTGCCTGGATTTCAGATTTTTTTTATTAAATACTGAAGTCATGCCAGTAGTCCTACGACTATTTTTATTAGCAGTAAAAGCCCAATTTATGACACTCGATAAAGTATCCGAGCTCTATACTCATATGTTTCCATTTAAGAAATGTTTTTCGTTTATTAAAAGAAGTATTGTAGTTATGAAATGATTCATGCTTTAGATAAAATATAACGAAAATTCCTTTCATACCAAGCTATCAAATATCGAGATACCAAAAAAAGTGCGCGGATTAAAAGAAACGTAATTTCATTGTACCATTGAGTGAATAAAGGGTCGGTACCGTTTTAAAGAAATAAGACGATGTTAGAACAACCTAATAATCTTAATGCATTAGATTACAAAGGGATTACTCTGGAAGATCGGGCAGGGAAGTGCCCTTTATTTTGCCTCATGATATTAGATTTTTATGATCATTTTGAAAGGAGCTAAGGGCCAAAATACATCAAACGTTATAAGACATGGCTTTATCTAGGATTAATATCTGTAGTATCTGTATTAGTGCCAGATAACCTCACACAGTCATAATAATCCATTCTTTAAAATATTCGATTACTCTCTTGATGTTCTTTTAATTTAAAGAAATTGTTAAACGTAACATCGATTGGTGGAGCGACTCGAATATTCTTATAATCTGAATAAGGAATATCGGTGTTAAAAAATATTTTTTGGAAAGAGAATGTTATAAAACCTTGAATTCTCGTTTGATATTGAAATAACGATTCTTTGTTCTGTTGCCTAGGCTGGAAAGGGGTCGCGGTGTACCGAGAGGGGAACGGGAGAGGGGGATACGTACTTACAGCGCTATGCTGCACTTGCCTTGGCCAGGAAGCGCGGCGGAATGCAGTCAGTCGCGTTTGTTTGCGGGGTGAGGGGCACTGAGGGCAATGCACGCTGCGCCGGCGCAGCTTTGCCTTCCATTCATTTCATCTGCCTGATGCTGCATTTATTTTCTATTCTTCTTGTTTACTAAATTCAGTTATGACTTTTTCTGAAACATAATTCAGGCCATATGTCGAATAGTATTGTAGATTATTTTTACGAAACTGAAGTTAAAGTTCAAATACTATATCTACAAAAATCATTGGTAAACATGCGGTACGCTTACGTAGTAAACATCTGAAGAGATAAATCTTTGTATCAAATTTGTGAGGCAATAGTCTTGAAATATCTTATTGAACATAACAGACGCATAAACATACAGCTGAATTTTCGAAATAATCTTTTTAGATTCCGTAACTTCGTCAGCTTCCATCAGATTAGAAATTAAAACAATAATCGAATAGCCTCCATTCGAAACAATAAGGTGCGCAATATCATTCGTTCTCTTACGTATACCGTATACCTACTCATGCACGTCATGCAGTGATACGGATCCGTGATCGCTTTGAACCGCCGAGTGCCGCAATTTCTCTCTATGCTGAACCACGGGTCGGAGCTCGGAATGCAGTCGTTATATGCACACCACTCGCAAGGATTACCCGCTAGGTGGCACGGGCATGGCGATTAACCGGCGCGCTAGTGGTTCCACATCGTGGCTATTGGTTTGTTTTCGAATGTAGCCGTTGGAATTTGGAATGCAGTTTCGATTTCCGAATAACTTTAATTATATTTTGTTGGAAACGCTCTTTGCACTGCTGATGCAGTAACCGCACTGCTAATTTACAGTGGTCCGAATAGCTCTACGTTGTTTATATTAGTTACTCTTTCATTGTTAAAAGGGTGAGTAATTTATGTAGTGTATTTTTTTTCAATAAATACTATACATGGATATTGGTTCTTAGATAAGTAAATACCTAATCTAACATTTCTAAATCTTTTATGTTTCGTTGCAGGTACGTGGGTGTTGTTAAAGAAAATTCAAGTAGATTTCATTCATTTTCGACTGCGTAAGTAGCAGATTTATTTTTTATTTCGCTTTATTTTTTCATAAGTTAGTAATTAGACTCCATTTTAAATTCATTACTTTTCTGGAAAAGTATGAAAAAAGGGTTTTATTTTAAAACTAGGTGGGACCTCCATCATGTCTATGCTTCTTAATTCCAATACGCCTCTTCAATACTTGTAAAAAACTAAAAGAATCAATGAGTTACTAACGCCGTAAAACGAGTTATAAATTCTAATTCTCAACGTGTGAAAATAGTTTACTTCGCTATCTACAATAAAATTATACGTTGCGTGCATTATGAACTACGACACTAAGTATCCAATAATAAAAGGGTAGTCACCCTTTCCACGACTTACTGCTAGTATTTTTAACTTTAACGTAATAGTCAAATCAGAATATTAAATATACTAACAAAATGAAGAATTATATGTTATGCTTTTTTTGGTAGTGGCCCACAATTGCATACGACATTTGAGATTTTGGAAATCTTTGGTATAATATTATGTTTATAAGGCTTTAACAAAAATTTGTGGCATTTGCTTTTCTTAATGGTATGAAATGCTAAGTAAACCTACATATATATTTCTCCCTACTGACAGAGACTGTGTAATAACATATAATCTCGCCTTTTTCCCGTAGGGGTAGGTAGGGGTAGGATCTTGAAATACATCTCTAGCTTCTTCAACACTCATCAGACCTTTCTTTTTGGTCCCTGAAAGTTCACCTTGATCTGATCCTTTTAATTAATACGGGATAATTTTCATGTTTATTTATTTATGAGGCCCCAATTTTTCATACAGTTCCATGTATGGCACATGGTACATAACGGAAGAACTGAAGTTTTTGCAGGTGGATATTATACCCTCCGTCTTAGTCTTTTATTACGCTCTATACCAGTACCACTATATGTTAACTCGCTATTCACAAAATTGTTCAACAACACACGACGCTCATAGTATCAGATAGCGAAACGGTTTTGTGTTTTTGTTTTTACACAAACGGACTACTAGATTCCAGTCTCTTGACAATTTAAACCCGTCTTCACGATTAATATTTTTGAGTGGTAATTTCAATCTCTCCCCTGATGATTCTTGGTATTTAGTGTCGTACTGTCGGTGGTGGTTATATTATGTATATTGTGTAATAACAAGCGTAATGGTTTTCTTAATAATTTCTTAACCATATCTAATGTAATTAACGTCTTGACTTACATGTCACAAACTTGGAACGTTTGATTAAATTATTCAAATGATTAGAATTTCATGCTCACACCTAAAACTTATACGTGACTAAAAGTACGCGAAATCAAATTATATGTTTAATCACATTGTCCCTGACTCAACTGCTTAATCCTGTAGGTCCATTAATCCACCTACATAACTACATCAGAAATTCTCTTAGCAAGTTATACTTCAGATGTGAATTTGTTCCCAACGGGTACAACTTCCAAATTATAGATTATTTCACTTCTAACATGCACGAAGCATAATGCACCTTGTCGCTAGACACATAAAGTCGTCACTTGTAAACTTTGGTCATTATAAACAGTCCTCAGGTGCGACAGAGTGAAAAGTTATATTCCACAAAATGCTTTTGTTAAAAAAAGTATTTCAAAGTGTAACCTATACCTTCAAAAAATAAAAGTACCTCGTTTTATGGTTTACAGGATAAAATATACAGAGAAATCCTTGCATCTACCTCTATTATGTTAAATAAACAGATTCAATATTTAAGTAGGTAACTACACTTTACAATGCAGAACAGTAAATTAGATGTTTTGACGCCTTTAACATACAAAGGTATCGTCCACAAACTGCCAAACAATACATTTGCTTCAACACAGAAATAAATACCGCACTAGTCCAAAACTAAAGCGAATATTTCACGGTATATTTGTATAGTGAAACATCGAGTGGTGTGTTGCGGCTGCCCCAGGTGCGGGTTCAAACGGCGCAAGTTTCACTAATGTGCGGCTTAAATGATGACAGTGTTGCGGGCGACTTACCGTTCTTGTTGAGGACTATAGTTTTTAAAGTTCCATACCGAAAAGATACTTGAGAGTTTAGTCCACCAACTCAGTGAGTTTACTATTGTAAACGGTATACTTATTTAGTTATACGGTTTATTTAGCTGTGAGAAAATTAATTTTAAATATTTCAACGTCGTTTTAGATAAAATTCATGAAAGAAATATCCACATTACCAATAGAACGTGCGCTAACTATGCTTGTTTATATCTGCTTGTATGCAGCTCAACCAACCATACTGTAGTTGCTCCTCGTAATGTTTCATTCCATAAGTTTCTGTTGGCTGTTCATAAATTAGTTCATTCTTTTATTAGTCTTATGATAATTTAATTCATACAGGGAATTTTAGTTAGTGTGTGTGTGTGAGTTTCTATTCTTCAACTTCAATAAAAGTTTCTAAGAAAGTCAGTAGACAAAACAATTATGCTAAGATTTTCTGGATCTCATCACTAGTTACAATTTATTACAAAATTATATTAAAAATTCAATGCCAAAACTGCCTACTACTACACTTGCCCGATTTTAATAACAAATATGAGGACAAAACTGGAACGGAAACTTTGAATTGCTTTCAACTGCTCCTGGGCATGATGGGTTCAAATAATGACATTTCTGTGAACCTCGCCCGACTCGGCTCACGACGATAGTTTTAGGTTGTTCCGTCATAACTTGCGATACTTCTATCGAAATAATATTTATTTCCATTTAATGGTCGACAATATTTTCCAATTATATAATTCTTACAATGTGGCCAACGAACAAGACTTTATATAAATAGGCAATTCAAATTAATTGACGGTGGTTTGGTGCAACCGTCTGCGCCAAAGATCCCGGGTTCGAATCCCGGTAGGGACATGTATTTGACTGATAAACATAAATTTGTTTTTGAGTCAAATAGTGCTTGATTTTTTACCTATTTATATTTTTAAAACTTTATTTAATATCCATTGTTCAAGCTCTGCTTACTTTGGCACTAAATAATTGATGCGAGCTGGCCGGAATAAAAATAACTTGTTCTTTTGTCGGATATTTAAATACACAATTTTTTTTATTAAATAATTAATATTGAACTCATCTAGTTCGTATTGCAGTTTGTTTGTACACAATTTAGAACCGTACAATATCGGTTGTATACGAGTATTATCTGCACATTATGACGAGGCCCCACTATAAAGGTTTGAATTCATAAGCTTTTTAAACATTTCTACATTTTTTTAATTATGTTTGGCGCAAAAGTTGTTCAAAACTTATTACATTCCATGTAAATACGAGAAAAAAAGAAAAGATAAAAACATTTTCAAGATATGAATATCAAACTCATTGGTGTTATTGCGGAAAGTACTATAAATAGATGGCAGCCCTTTTATTATGAAAAAAAAAACATTTTAAATATTTGATATAGTACGTACAGCACAGGTACATAAAAAGTATGCTGTCAAATCAATTTACAGTTTATTCTTTTTATTTCTCAAGGCACTGCAAAACAGATTCTTAATATTAAGGCCAGGTGCGATTACATTCAGCGGAACAATCCCTCATTCGGACGGCTCGCATCGCATCCAATGTTTTACTTACGAAAATTAGAAACGCAAAAAACATCAGGCCCACTCCCCCGTCTAATCAAACACGAGCTTCCCCTTGGAATTCTTAAACAAATCACCAGTCTTGTAAATCGTTCTGATCCCGTCCGAGATTTATTCCATCTGTGTGCCCACTCATGTGCTAGGCGCAAACCACACTTATGTAGGGTTGCCATGAATTTCCGACTATTTTGGACTACTCAGCTATAACAGAGACAGCTTCTTTGGAAATATGACACTAGACTTAATTTATCCTACCCCAAAGGCACATTAAACCATTCCTAATTGCCGCTGTAGTGATTATATTTAGCCATCAATTTAATAACTACAGCGGCCATTACTGGCCCTTAGACGACCGGATATAGGCCGCGCGGGAGTGACCTTATATGTAATGCCTAAATGTGCCGCTTTCGAGTCCCGGTAGGGGCAGATGTTTGTGTGATGAATATAAGCATTTGTATCTGACGCATGAGGTTTAATATTTATTTCAGGAATGTAACTTATTTATAATCTCAACAATATCATACAAATGGTCTTATTTAACCTGCACTAATTTTTACATATCTTGTTACATATTCAGTGGCAATATTACCTAGAGACACATGTGAAATGCGGTTAAAAAAGTGCATTTTTTCTAAAAAAATCTCACTACTTCGATAATTTAAGTTTGAATTCTTACAAAATAGGTAAGTTAAACAAAGAAGTCTTAAATACTTGTAAAATTATATGCAGTTTAAAATAATTAGTAGGCTTCATACATTTATGAAATTGGTTTAAAGAAAATTTATTTTAAACGTACTGCAAAACAAAAAGTTTGTTGTCTTTGAAACTGGTAGCCGACCCTAGTGGAGTACAAACCACACTCGCGTAAATTACACACGTAGGTGTTCTGTGTTTAAATAGGGGCGCCTAAATTTGTACTCTTAAGTAGGGGGTAATAGGGGAAGTTTCTCTTACGTAATCGAAGCTCCTGGGTACCGAACTAAGTTTTTATCCGTTAACTTTAAGAGTATGTTACGGCGAGAATGGATTTATTGACAGCCAACCCACCGCTTAAAGTAGCAACGAAATGCAAAATTTAATGCACTACACTTTTTTAGTTACATATTTAGAAGAAAAAGGTCCAATTTCAATTACCTTTAAAAATATTAAGTGGATATAAAAATATACTTCATTATTCAGGAAGTACTTAGAAAAAACATTTAATTTTCAGATTGTATAGCTTGATATGCTTTCGACCGTATAATTAGCAACACGGTATTCTCGTGAAACTTATATGTATTCAAATATTATTTTTTTTTATCATAAAATTGATTTTATTGTGAAAAAATTTAAGTGATTTTACTTTTCACTCTTCTTATTTACGACTATATTTGCAGAAAATTAAATCGTTTCCTTAAGTAAGAGTAATCACTTAAGCTTAGATTTTTGTTCTTAGCAGGAAAGAGAAATTCCAAGGTAAAAATAGTAGGCCAAGTCATCACCTGTTAATTACATACAAATAATTACTTGTAGGCCCTATTTATGGCTTAGGTTTATAGAAATTCATTATAAACAAAGACTTATTTGTCATTTACATGAGAATATAGTTAAGTAGGTACATAGAAATATTTCAGGTTGCAACAGCAAAAGAAATCATTGAGTAATTATGTGACTATATACAACATTATTTTGTAATAATAGATACACTTTATAAGAGATATCTTTTCTTTTTTAATACATTAGTGTACTTATTATTCAGTGGTGTATGTATGAAGTGCCGCAATAAACATAGAGTAAAGCTACTTTTGTGGAAAATCAAAGTTTATATTTTTTTAAATAATTTTGCTGAAACTTTTTCGTTTATTTCATAAATCACGTCTAAGGAAAGTATATCCAAATTTTCAAGTTCTTTTGAAGAATAATAAGGAAATTACTGTAAACCTTTTAGTTACGGAGATAATGTCCTTTACGACCTGCTCATTTTGATTGCGTTTGTCCCTTACCGTCTAAAGAAAAATTGGGCCGTACATATCCATTGAGTCGTAATAGTTGGATTGCTTACGTCATATGAAAATATTCTGTTGTAACAGCAGTTATAAAGCATGTAATAACAGGACATAAATAAAACAACTCAATAAATTCAACTTTACTATTAAGACACAATTATTACTTATTTTATAAATTAAAGATTGCGCAGTATTTGGGGTTTGGTGCTACAGCGAAAACGGCGGGGCAGGGAGTGCGATGAATCTCTGGGTAAGATACACCTAGTATCAACTATGACTCGATCTGGCAACCTATCTGCTTACTTAGAACTGAAGGACGCGAACCGAAACAGTTCGAAGAAGCTATATAGTGAGTTACATTGTAATATCCAAGGATAGGGGGGTGGAATCGCTAATTCTAACTTACTGTATTATTATTCCTTATTGACAATGTGATTACCATTGCGAGTATATCGACCAGAGTAGCATATCTGATACTCAGGATATTTTACACAGATGATTAAGTGGTAGTTATATATGAAGATCTCTCTGAATCTATACGTAGTTACAAATCTCACAACACAATTGTAATGAATGACTTCAACGCAAAGTTAAGGATCATTGAGGTGATAACTTAAGAGTAACTAATAACAAGATGCAATACGATTTCATTGAGAAAAAGTGAGTCTCTATTGGATGAAATCTTTATTCAGAAAGTTCTGAAGGCGGAAATTAAATAATTATGAATCCCTTAGTTACCAGCTTCACTAGATGAATCCAGACGGCAAGGTAAAGTATAAGATAGATTTTATAATACCGACCGTATCGTCCCAAACTAAAGAAACTCCAAACCAAATACATGAAATGATAGGCTATAGAACTCAGCGAATGAATATCGTTATTGGCAACTAAATAATAGACTATGGTGGTAAACTAAGGCTCCAAAGTGTACGCGAGAGACCTGTTTATTGGGCAGAGCCCATAGACGAATGAAATGATGGTAGCATCATTTCATCGTAGCCTGAAATCATAAGGAAAATTGAGGGTGTTTACAGACAGTTATTTTTAATCCACACGGACACTTGTTGAAAGCCAGAACCTAGGCTTAAGCCTGCTCTACAGTTCATTGTAGATATCGCAAACGTGAGCTGTGAACTTTTTAGAGCTGACTCAAAGTCGTCCTGAAGCTTACCAATTTCGTCATCACCAAGACATCGAACACAAGTAGCACGATTCTGTTCTGACCCATCTCACTTCTGAGCCATGTCTATAAATTGTTTTTCAAAGTCCTTATGATGGTTTGCTCGCAGGTTTTCATGACTTTCAACCTCTCCAACAAATCGGTTTCCACAAAAACTTTAGTACTATAAAACACATTTATACACTGTGGCAGGTTATATTTTAGTGTTCCTTTCAAATAAGCATCCCAGTTAGGGATAATAAAAAAATAATATATAAAAAGATTACAATGTCTTTATTTAAAATGGCTTATAGCGTTTTGATACACTTTAATTTTAAAACGTTAAGTTTAATAACAAACAGAAAGGATACTTTTCAGATTTAAGTGAGGTTATATAAAAAATATAAAATAATTTAAGGTTACTGTAGGTTCGTTTGATCGATATTGGTAATACTCATGGTAACCGTTAAAAATAAATTAGTTGAGGGGTTCTTGATCTAGGGTATAAGGGATGTCCAATGGCTATTGGACTTGATGCTTGGACTAGTTCGGTGGTGGTTAGTATTTGTACCAACCAACAGTAAATTCAACGCATCTAAGGCCCGCACGGGTAAAGGTCTCTTTATTAGTGCTGTGGATTCTTATGGGCAGTCTGGACACAATAGCCTCCAAAAGCAAGATCTGGATACCTCAGGGCTTGTACTAAATTCCCTGAACTTAGCATAAATTACATTTAATTAGTTTATGTTAATTTATAATATTCCTAGGACGGGGAGGGTTGTTTATGAATCTGTTTAATATTATAACTTGTAACTTGGCTTACGAAAGGCCAATCTACTATTACAGAAAACTAGAAAATATCGATATTTTAAGTTTAAATTACCGTTGAAGGAGACGAAGAATTCATCTAATTTAATTTCATTTTTATGTTTTTTAGCAATGATTTTATGGACTTATAGGGTTATAAACTGAAGTAGATTAATATATAGAATGGCTTAATTACTTTATTAAAGAAAAAATAAGAGAAGTTGAAATTTCAAAATACATTCAACTTCAAAAAAAGTCATGATGTCTTACAAGTTTCTGAAAGATTCTCGATAAAATTCCTATGAATTTAAAGGAAATCACTTTGGAAGCACTGAATAAATAATAATGTTCAAATTACCTTTCGGGGTAAAAAAAAAGTATATATTTTATGTTCTGGGAATGATCGGTTCTCGAAATCAATAGGTAGCTATTTTACTTTGTTTTCGATCCGTTACTTAGCTGGATTAACTTTGAATCTCATGTAGACAATAATGAAGAAAAGAATTTTTTGATCGACACAGTATTACCAGGAAATTTGCAATAAATCAAAGATCTAGCAACTGGCTCGACGAAACTATCAGAAAACGTAAAACTGCAGAGCATATCTTAGCTTAGATTATAAACTCGGAGTGTAGCGTTGCTAGGACCCACGCAGTCGGTCCCGGCGATTCGTTTTCAAACGATCAGTCCCATATTAATATGTTGCCTTGTCCGTTTGGTTATTAAGGCATTTTTAAAATAAACGACATATTTTATAACCGAAAATAGTATGTTAATTTAGAATACAAATACGCTGCAATGAGTTATACACTCATTTGCAAAAAAAACGGGCGGTTTTGATTTTCATTCATCTTTAAAAAGATACAATACAAAAAAGGTTTCAATCGTTTGTACACGTTACTGGCCGGTTTTAAAAATGCCGTGGTATTTAAAAAAGTACATTCTAAATTCAAATTTTCATTTGATGCTCATTTTTACAGAAAACCCTTTTTTATCCTACATTTTTGGCGCGAAGTTCCAGAAGTAAACATCGACTTTCATAACTTTTATTAAATTTTCATCGTTTAATTTCATATCCTTGACTATCAAAGCTTTATTTATTGCTGTTTGGCTGTATCGAAAATGTTAGATAAAGTGGTAAAAGCTACCAAAATTATCGCACTGCTTGAAGAGGGTTGCAGCCAATGCTTCGTGGCTAGGAGGCTGAATGTTAGTCGCTCGACGGTCCAAAGGACCTGGCGCCGATATCAGGAGACTGGTTCCGTCGAGACAAGGCCTGGTTCTGAAAGAAAACCATGTACCCAACCACGGGATGATCGTTTTCTTGTGAGTCGCGCATTGAGAAATCGCAAATCTTCGTATGTGGATCTGAAGAACATTCTCCAAGAAGTAAGAAATGTGCATATTAGTCTATGGACGGTCAGGAGGAGGCTTCTCGCTGCCAATATACGCAGTCACCGCCCGGCCCGCGGCCCCAAATTACTCCGTGAGCACCGGGTTCACAGTCTTAGGTTCGCTAGAAATTGTGAATCATGGACTTATGAAGATTGGAATAGGGTTTTGTTCTCTGATGAAGCCAGGATATCTCTGTTCGGTGAAGATCGACGTCGGCGAGTGCTAAGAAGACAAGGAGAACGCTTTGCAGAGGCATGTTTCGAAGAAATCACACCTTATGGTGGGGGCTCTGTTATGTTTTGGGCAGGAATAAATTCAATGGATCGTACAGAGTTAGTCTTCATTGAAAACGGCTCACTGACTGGGCATCGATACATAACGGAAGTTCTAATTCCTCATGCACAACCCGCATTGGCCGCTCTAGGTGAAGACTCCATTTTTATGGACGACAATGCTCGCGCCCACCGATCTCGCGATATTAAAGCGTATGTGCAAGAGGTCGGCATTCGTCGTTTGGATTGGCCAGCTCGAAGTCCCGACCTCAATCCCATAGAGCATGTCTGGGACGTTCTGAAACGGCGTGTGAGATCAGTACAACCGGCTCCGCAGACCATCAGAGAGCTGAAGAATGTGATTACTGCGGAGTGGGAACGTATTCCGCAATCAAGTATCCGGGATATACTCGCTAGCATGCCCAGACGAATTCAAGCTGTGATTTTAGCTAGAGGGGGTCACACTCGATACTAAACATTTATCTGCTTTTACTTTATTAAAGAAAAACAAACAAAAAACCTTTTTTATTTTTACTTCATAAGCATATGCACTACTAGCGAACATACACTACTAGTGAGGTTTAGCATTATTTCCCATAAATTGTATCAAAATTTTATGAAATACTGATGAAAACGATTATTTTCTTATTAATATACCAAATTGTGAGGATATAACTACCTATAATTATTAAACAAAGCAATATTAACATTTGAAATGGTTCATTGCTTAGGTGCCCGTTTTTTTTGCAAATGAGTTTATTATTAATCTCATTATGATGTCAGAAAGCATAACAAAGAAAACTATATAAAAGGACATGGCCAAAAACTGTATAGAGCTTTTGCATAGTATTAAATTATATTTTCCAGTAATGATTTTAGTAAATTATTTTCGTCCAAGTGAGCACTTTTACTTACGATGAATGAAAAATATGAAAATCTCAGGAGTGAAGTAAAATCACCACCTGTTTCGCTTTCAAACTCGTTGATTAAGCAATTGACAAAAGCGTCGAAATATGATATTGCTATTAAAACTGTAAGGAGTTTAATTATTAATGAAATTAAGCGCTCGCAAAATATTATTATATACTTTTATGAACTACTTACTAAGCAACAAAACCATGCTAAAAATAATCTAAATTAAAGATTTTACTTGAATAATTCGTAGTAAAAATATTGAAATAATCTGTATTACAGTCATCTTAAACATTAGTTTTATTCAATAGATGTTAATAGACACCAAAACCAAACTTAAAATTATCTGAATTAAGGAATTTTCTTGAATAAAGCATGTTTACGGTAGATGCTTACCTTACATAAAATATATAAAAGAGGCTTTAAGTGCATCTAAAATAATAATATTCTGTTAAACATTTGCTAGGCACTAAAACCAAACTAAAAATAATATAAATAAAGGGTTTTACTTCAATTAAGTTATGTGTTTCCAATATCTAGATGACCATACATTGTATGACCATACCAACTGTCAAATTAATATGAACAAAAATCCCATTGGCCAGACTAAAACAAACAAACATAATAATATAACAATAAAGAAGGAATATTTCATGTTTTTATGAAGTATTTAAAGCCTACATAGGTACTTTACAACAATTAAAATATTAATAATAATTTTTAGTTTTATAATTTCTATGATAACTTTACTTTTTTTCTTATTCATTCCACTATGGGCGGTGTCCGCAACTCGACAACTTCAAATGACTATCTTGCGTCTGGAGGTTGTCATCTGATTCATTCCAGCTATCCCAGCTCAGCCAAGAACGCTCCAATCTTCAAAGTCTTTTTTCATCAAAATTATGCACTGCCAGACTGTACAACAAGGAAACTATCGCAGTAACTGTTGTTAAGTGATCTTCATCTTTCTGTGGGTATTCTTGTTACATGTTTTATGAATAAAAATATAAGTATTACACTCAAGTTTGGCTAACTAAAACTGGGTTTTATTAAATTATTTTATACAATAGGTTTTACTATAATCGTAAGCCCACTCTTAACATAATTATCTATTAACAATAATACTATAATTATATTAAGCGGCTTGTCAAAAACCTATTAATAAAATTCAAACAATATTTCCAATAGACTCTCATTGTTAACTCATATCAGAAAAGTAAATTATTCATTCAACTAAATTGAAAAAATAATTTTATCAAGTCGTTAACTATAGAAATATTTTCCAAGGCAAAATATTCCCTATAGTTTCCATAAAGAGTTCATCCATATGAACCTTAATTGCCCCTTTCAAAAAAGTGATGTTTATACGGTCCCTGCACCGCTTCTTCTAGTTGACGTATTAGAATTATCATTGATTCAAGCTCTATTCCCAACCATACCCGGCCATGTCAAATAAATCACACTTTTTAAAAATGTTATTCAGATTAAACCATAAGATAATTCATTATAGAAATAACTAATTTCCGTACCCGAATTTCGTATCTAACTATAAACCCAATAAAGGGAATCGATTTCATTCGATATATCGTAGTGTAATGGAAGTGGTACGCTGTGGGCATTAATCGTCGCAGGTGTCGATTATTTTGCCGATACACATATCCGAATCGGTGGACTTTTTAATGATTTTTTATCGGAGTGCGTGTCGTCGATTTTACTATTGTTTGTTGCATTCCATTTCATATTACTCTACTGTTAACATACTGCAATACCATCTATGAAAAATTATCTTTGATATATGAAATATATTGCAATGACAAAATTTCTTGAAAGACGGACACGGCCTTTGAAAAAAAAATCTATAATTTTTAATTGATCTTGATTGAAGGAAAGAACGATCAAATAAACTGAAGTTTTTTATATTGATCTATCATTTGTTTAAAATTAATACTTTTCTTAATTAAGTTACTATTGTTCGTTAACAAAGTTAAAGATTTTAAAGATGACGCGCAAAAATAGTTAAACAAGAATAAATCCAGAACCATATTAGGAATCAATAACTTAAATCTACTTTTTCTATAGATAAATAAAAAATAAACTTACCGGTGCGTCTGATTTGCTTACTTTCATATAAATAGATGAATATAGTAATAAAACTACGTTATTAACATAATCAATCCTGATAATTAGAATAAACCAAAAAAAATCTAGCTTATAATTTTCGCATAGTTACTTTAAAATTCAAGGAAGTCCGATATCAGAAGTAGTTACTTCGTGTTCGTTTAATTTTTTTTATCATAGATGGTAAATGTAGATACTCTCTGTAATTGTCATTTTTCATAGAAGGGCTTTAAAAATTAACACGTAGGTATTGAATACAGTTTTTATTCATTTTCAACCTTAAGCTTTGAACCATTGGGTAGTTTGTGACCCATGTGACATGTAACCTGGCAGGTTGTAATTTGACAAGCAAGTTATTATTGATACACATTAGCTTTTTAGTAGGGTCGTCTGAACGTTATCTCAGATCGGTAGCGTGTTATCAGTTTTGTACTGAAAGCGGGGACATGATAAAACACCTAGATAAACTTCACCTAAACACAAAAAAGTATCGATTTATTTGTACCGTGTCTTTGTTGTGTGTACCATTAATGTTTTATTTTCACTGTCGTTTCTTTATGATAGTAATATTGTTATATTAGCCATTTGCTTTAAATCAATTTATTTTGACAAATGGATTGATTAACGAGGTGACGGATCAGAGAAAACGATATAGCTATAAATAGCTAAAAACAAACATACCTATGTATTACATATGGCGAAAGTCTACCAAACCTTAAGGTTATCAGCAGCTAGGCCGGTTCCTGTTTTTCTATCACTACATAGTATAAAACAAAGTAGCTTTCTCTGTCCCTATATCCCTATGTATGCTTAAATCTTTAAAACTACGGAACGGATTTTGATGCGTTTTTTTTAATAGATAGAGTAATTCAAGAGGAAGTTTTGTATGTATAATACATGCATAATAAAGTAGAGCATTGCATCCGTGCGAAGCCGGGGCAGGTCGCTAGTATTCTCTAAGTTACAGAATATTTAATCTGACCCACACAAATATTCTGCCATCTCAAAATATAAAACAGAAATTAATATTTCATAAATGAAATAAAGGGATTAGTGGATAAGTCTAAGACAGCTTAATTTTCGCATAAGCCCAGAGCAGATAGAGTAATAAGTATTTCCATTAAAGAAACGCTTGATTTTAATTTCAGATACTATACGCTTCCGCATGAATCAGTTAGAATTTTAGTCATCTGTTAATCGACATAACAGTTTCTAAACAGGGTTATGTTCTAACTTTTAATATTTAAGCATTTATTGAAGAGTAGGTATAATAAAAGGATATTTTCACCAAGCGTCTGGCTGCCGGGGATGAAATTTTGGGGGTGGGATTTTGCAATTTCTTCAAGCTTGTCAACATATAACGACAAGCAAAGCTAATGAGAGCATCGCAACAATATAATTACATTATTAAAGCATTATTTTTGTAACAAATGCCAGAGTTCAAAAATATGACATTATCGACACAAGGTTCGCACGAGTTTATTTCTACCTAACCGCGCACGTTAACATCAGACACAAATTCAGTAGAGTTCATTGATCTATTTAACTTGTGCCAATTCACTACAAGCGGCTTTGACCACTTGACTTCCTTACCCTTAAAGTCGTCACAGCGTAGCAAAAGTTCTATTTAAAGAAAATGCAGTAAAACTGTTTTAATAAATAAATAGTATCTTTGAAGCAGTTTTATCGGAACAAAAAGGATAAAGTAGCTCCTCCAGAGGACCGCTTAAGTACCTACTACTGAGAATAAAGATACATTTATACCTGACCCCACACTAACGAAGCAAATTTAATTTTGATTGATCAGTTTGCTTGTTAAGTCTATGGAGTCGTGTGAATCGTGTGAGGATGTGCAAGGTGATAAGCAGAAAGTACACGTGTAAGCTATATGCTCCTCGAAAGTTAAATCCACCTGTCATAGACTATGAATACAGATTGTGCTAGTGTTTGATACTTATTATTTCTTTTTATTAAGACTAGATATTAAATAAAATAATATACACTTATCTTATTTTATTCTAGTCCAGCGTATTATTTGGAATATTTTTCTACAAATTACTAATGTGGTGACATTATCCATGTTTGTTTGGTTTATTATCTGTTTTATTAATGCAAAATATTGTTCTAAAATAGAAAATCAAGTAAGACGTAATAATCCATAACCTTATGTATGTTTTAAACACATGAATTTAGTTATGTAATAAACTCTTTATGAACTCTATTATTATTAAAGTATGTAATATAATTATAATAGATTTATTATAAACATATGCAATTATTTGAGAAAATATTTACTATCACATTGCCTTTTCTGCTACCGGGATCATTGTTCTTTGTGAAAGGGTTTCGCATGCTTGCAACTTACTTATCAGTGGTCGCCAACTGTTTGGTTAGGTAATAGCATGATCGGATACTACCCAACCCGCGGACATCCCACAGTTAATTCCGAATACAGTAATTACCTATTAAACACAAGTAAACGATTTACTTAATTAATTTGTGTGAGCTTTCCGTTTGACTAAATTCTATTAATTGGAGATTGTTTAATTATTGTTAAACTTAGCTGGTATATTACTATTTTACTATTATTACTAACTATTAAACTTTATAGATGTAGAAATGTGTGTTAACTGGTTTTGTGGAGTGATAATTGTATGTTTAGCAAAGGCAATGTATTTAGTATATGAAACAGTGGAGATATTTCGCTAACTATTTCAAAAGCAACGAGCACAATGGAAGAGTACTTTAAATAATAAATCGGAGTGCAGCTGTTTTTATTGCCGCTCTGGATATTACGGGCAACTGTATGGTACACCTGTATGGTGCTATCAAATTATTTTGCAATATCGTGTATTGTATACGTGCGAGCTATATCAATTATATGATGCGTAAATTACTCGAGAGTCGCGGTGAAATAATTGTGTGTTATTTTAAAATGGTTGTGGAGGCGTAATTTTAACAATTTAATATATAGAAAACGTCGCCAAGTTTCATAGGAATATTTTTATTTTTGTTTCCTTATATGAGATCATAATGGAATGTTGTTCCTATTTTGATGTGGTAATATTCTTATTGACGCCGTATTCCAGCGAACCATTGTATAGGCTATGTATGTATTGTATACATAGCCTATATCCTGTAATCATTTTATGTTTTATTATTCATCAAAATTAGTGACAATAATTGGCCAATTTCATTCACTATGCATACTTTAGGTGTTGAAACGATTAATCAGACCAATTAACAACTCGTCTGAGACATTTAGCAGCCTCTTAACTCAAGACGGCGACGCGCTGTGCATACTTAACAGTTGTCTACGGCTGTCAAGTTGTCTAATCGATGAGACTTATTGAAATCAACTTTGCTGTCCATAGTTCAAGTATTGTGTGTAATTGATCAACAGACATTGAAGACCGTTTGGTGCAACGGTAGCCTTTTGCCTGCCTTTTGCGCCAACGGTTACAGGTTTGAGTTCCGGAAGGGACAGATATTTGTGTGATGAATACGACGATACATTTTTACCTGAATTATTAGTTTTATAGATATTTCTATGAATATTAAATATGTGTATATCACATAATAACACGTATGTTTATGCATTACCCTAGTATACAATATACAGGCTTATTCAAATTACAGTACTTACTTTAGGCTAGTATAATTGATTTGAATATACGTAACATTATTATTGTTAACGAATTGTAGCGTTATGGCAATATTAATAAAGAAAGTAGAAATTTCGTGGTCCATAAACAAACCTTTTAAAATCTGGCCAAACAACCTGTCAAGCAAATTTTACGATATCTCTTTTATCACTATTAAATATTTGTCAGTATCTCATGTACTTTTTTGAATTTATGAATATAGTCATTGTGCTCTTGAAACAAAGACGCGCATGTTATTTGTTTTATTAAAGATACCTTTTATTAATAGCTGTCATCATTGGTTGCCTGGTGCAGACGATATTAAAAACAGTTCTGATTGGGACTCACGTTCTTCTTCACCACACGTAGCGGACGTGACGGACATTGAGCGTTAAAACTTGTTTATACTATAACTTCCTACCAAATTCCATAATTATCCAGTTAGGACTTTAAAAACTTCCAAATACTAGTACAATCTAAGTTAAAAGTTATACAAGCAGAAACAAAGTTCTCCGTCAATACACCCAGCTAAGCCTTTCTTACCCAATTAATTATCTATTGTAAAGATCAAAGAGGCACCAGTTTACGATCTTCTTAAGTCCTATCCATTCAACGTCGTAACAAGCCTGACAGTTTAAGTTTAGATCCCTCTAATACTGCGTACAACGTGACTTCTGTCAATCAAGACGTATCTCGATTTGCAACTACACCGCAGAGTGGCGGCGAGGGCCCAAAGTACAAACTTTATTTTGATCCGCCAAAGCTCGGGTTTGAATTTCACATAACTCACTTTTGCCTGGGGTTATCACTCGCCTCTTTATTGACTATTGTGAGCAAATTTATGTTATCTTTATGATAGTGTTAAAAGAAGATTATCCTTTAACCCAGCAATACTCCCGTTAATCATCTAAACACACTAAGTAATGAATGTTAAACAGTTGATCCAATTCCTTCTGTTAATATTTGTTCAGTAAATCAGAATTTTGAGATAAACGAGCTACGTGAAATTTGAATTATTATCTTCGGAGTCATCAAAAGTTGGCAATATCATTAAGTGGTGGAGGACCCTCTAAGTCACGCACAACTGAATGAGCGATCTGTTTGTGCGTGCTTTTGCTTCTCCGAGTCCAACCGTGAAAATAATTGATATCCAAATTTAATGTTATTAAGTAATAACGTGATATTTTGCAGACAAAGGGTAAACAGTAGTTTAAGACACATATTGGAATAAGCTTTATAATAATCGTTATAAAGGAGCAATGAATGGTTATGTTTCATAAAATAGTGATGAATGAAGGCTTAGCGTCATGCTATCTAACCTCTGCTGCCTGTGATGATGGAAATACTTTTGACTGCTAATCAATTTGACTCAAAATGCCGGTAATTTAGAGAGCTTTTTTCAGATTTAACTTTGTATTAACAGAAAATATGCAGGATGCTCAATATTGAATTTTATAAATATTGGAACGTTCATCATGTGTTTAAATATCTACCACACAAACAAAACGTATTATCATAACCGTCATATAAATATTGTTAATAAAGATAACATTATAACAATAAATAATTGTGTTACTCCTTAAAAATGCTTTTAGTTTGTCATGTGCGCGTTCACGTAGTCGTGCTTCGCCTTGCATAAGAGCGTTAACACCGCATTACGTTTCATAAAAACTTTCAAATTCAAATACTGTAAAATAAGGTAAGTGATTCTTATGAAATTTTGCGCTCTATTTTACTTAAAGTTAGTAAAACGCATTTAAAGTTTTAAAGAAAATGATTACTATTAAAATAACAAAAATAAAACAATTTTAAGATTTCCTTAGAAACAGAACAATTTTTTATTTTTATTTCAAACATTTCGAAAATGTTTTCTATTAAACTTTTTACTTTTTTCAGCTTTAAGTGTATAATTCATTAGAAACCGTTTTCTTGTTTTAAAGTATTTGGACTGAAAGTTCGTTTGAAATATGCGCGTTAATGCTTTAAAGCAGCACAAGTGTTGGTGTGTATTTACGAAATTGTTTTTGTCTTTGTTTTTATTTATTGAGCGAAGCTCTCTTTTATTTTATTTATTGAACGAAGCTCTCTTTTAGGCAACTCACAAATTTCGCTTGTGTCCCTCCTGCTACTTAGCGGTTCAACCGATTCGAACGAATTTTGGCATGAACATACATGATTATAACCTGACGGACATAGGCTGTGTAAAAAAAAATAGACTTTACCATGGAGGAATAATCACCGAAAGAAAAATTTAAAAGCTGATCACAGCCAAACCGCTGATACTACATTGATGAAATTTGGCGCTAAAACTCACATCGTGGTCGTGACGAATGTGCAAAAAAAGTTTTGAAATCGGACATACCATGGAGGAATAATCACCGAAAGAAAAATTCAAAAGCTGATCACAGCCAAACCGCTGAGACTACATTGATGAAATTTGGCGCCAAAACTCACAAACGAAGGAAGCATTGCAGACCTAGTAATATAATAATTCGATTACATTTAACACGATAAAGTTAATTTGCGTATAGATAAAGTAGAGCTCTTTATGGAATAATACTTTCTTCGGTACATTGAAATGTTTTCATTATATATTAATATATCAAGTCAAAATATTATGTCAATTAAACGGAACGTCGATGTTAAGCAGCTTTCATTCCTCTTATGAACCGATTTTCACTCACAGGTTTATTAAGAACTTCCTTGTCATAAATTATTACATCAGTTTTTTTTTCAAATGTGGCATATAATGATGTTTCAACTTTGTTCAAAGAGAATATATACGTTAATTATATAATCAGGATCGTTCATCAGCGGGTTGTCATTTTGTTAAATATTTTCCTTTTAAACAATAACATAATTGTGTTTGTCATCAAACGTCGACGGCCATTCTCGTTATTTACTCTCCAAAAGGTTTGACTGTGTTTACATCAATATCAGTATCAGGGGATATTTTTCACATTATATCACTTTAAAGCAACTTTATTTACCTATTACACTTCCAAATAATTTACATCTGAATAAAGGCCATTTCTATCGTATTTAAGACTATTCCTATCTCTACAACATGGGTTAGCCATCTTTGCATAACAAGCTTTCATTTTTACACCGTATTTCTGTCTATACAGGGCGTCCCAAACTTATGGGACATGAAGGGGAAGTACCTTAAATATCGTAGATAGTGAAATTTGCTCAAAGAAGACTTTATGTTATTTTTAAAAGTTAGTAATTCTGCATTTATAGATTTTCTAAAAATTACTTGCTTCGTCTGGGAATCGAACCGACTTAAATGTCAAAAAAAATCACCCTACTTTTATGATGCCAATCGAAAGAATAGCTAAAAAATAATAACTATGCTTAAGTTACATGGTTTTTTAAAAGAAAGGAACAACGTGAAATTAATATTTTAATCAAATTAAAAACATACATGAAACTGCCGTAATCAATGAAGTAGGTATTTTTTTGTAAATTAATTAATTAAATGCTCAAAATGTGATCCCTCTTGTCTTACGCAAATCTCCAATCTTTTAATGAGTCCGCTGCCTGTTGATTTTCTTATCATTTTATGGTGAACACTCGATGTGATATGGCACAATTCTGTTTGCAACTCGCCCACGTTCTCGTATCGCTTTTTGTATAGCATATCTTTCACGTATCCCCAAAAGAAGAAATCTAATGGTGTAAGGTCCGGGGATCTGGCCGGCCATCTAATCGGTCCATTTGTACCAATCCATGTAGGAAAACATTTATTTAGAAAATCTGCTGCTCTCCGACTATTATGAGCCGGAGCTCCATCTTGTTGGAAAATTAAGTTTTCTTGCTCCGCCGCGGAAAGATTTCTTATCTTATCCCTTAAAATTTGAAGTATTCCTAAATACTTTTCCGTGTTCAAGGTTCCTTGGTAAAAATGGATTAAGAAAACCCGGTTTTTTAAAAGTCCGCACCAACAGTTGAGTGAAAAACGCACTTGGTTATTCGTTTCAGTGACTCGTAGGGGATTTTCTTTAGACCAAATACGATTATTGTTGCGGTTATACATACCGTTATTGCTAAAGTTAGATTCGTCTGTCCAAATAATATTATCCAAAAAATTTGGATTTTCGAGCAAGCGTGCCTGGATATCAAGACAGAAATTTCTTCTCCTTTCTGTATCGCCCGGAAGTAATTTTTGAACCAATCGTCCTTCAACATAACTCTTAAAACCGTGTTTTTTTAATACACGGTGTATTTTGCTTTTCGAAACTCCAATTTCATGTTCTCCTTCTCTCACCGATGCTTTCGGAAAAGCCGAAAAGTAAATTAAAATACCAAGTTCTTCGTCGTTGATCGTACGGTTTTCTTGCTGTGGTTCTCTTGGGCGTTTATCGAAACGTCCCAGAGTTTTCAAATTGTTCACAAGCCTTTTCAAAACTTTACGAGACGGTAATTGTCTATCAGGATATTTTACGCTATACCACCGCAAACTTCTAGAGATATCTTTATCATTCAAAAAATATGCTTCCATTAGATCAAAACTTACTTGATATGCCATGTTCGCAATAAATTAACACAATAACACTTGTGTAAGTGAATTAAGACTAAACAGATCAATATCCGAAAAATAAACGCTCGCACAGACTGTTCCATTTTCAAATTTAAGAACAACATTATTTTCGTTTTAAATTTGCCTTCAACTCTCGCACAGACTGTTCCATTTTCAAATTTTAGAACTACATTAATTTATTATTTTTAGCTATTCTTTCGATTGGCATCATAAAAGTAGGGTGATTTTTTTTTTGACATTTAAGTTGGTTCGATTCCCAGACGAAGCAAGTAATTTTTAGAAAATCTATGAATGCAGAATTACTAACTTTTAAAAAGAACATAAAGTCTTCTTTGAGTAAAATTCACTATCTACGATATTTAAGGTACTTCCCCTTCATGTCCCATAAGTTTGGGACGCCCTGTATATTTACCCCATTTCTCTATTTGTCATTCATAATGATACTAAATATCTGGTTGCAAAAAACTCCTTTTTTCACACTCCAATAACCGCTTTTTCTTTCAAGGAAATATTTTACTATAATGTAACAAATCATAAGTTCATCCATTCCTAATAACTTCCCAAATCGGTTATTTCCTCAACGCTGAAATTTTATTGGCTCGTAAAGTTACGAAACACACCTGAAATATTTTCACGCACTAATTTCTGCTACACTATTAGAACTATTAGTTTTATTAGACCTAATTTTCCTTAAGTGGTTCTTTATTTTTGAAAATGTTGTATCACGAGATTTTTAAAGTTTCACATTTTTATTATTTTCTTATGTTTAGTTATACTAAATAACAAATAGAAGCTGATTAAAATTAATTCATAAAAACCCTCTTTCGATTTCAACTAAACCATCTTTTGTTCAGACATTTTCATTATATTCGGAACTGTGTTTAAACTGCAACCTTTATAAAATGACAAGGAGAACAGCACACAATGCTTAGTCAGTATCCATATAATGCATACGATATTTTTCGAAGTGCTCGCAAGACTAACACCGAGGAGTTTCTATTCCATCACACTCGATAATAGACCCCCGTCTATTCTCCGGATATTGAAGCACGTAATCTGGCTACTGTGTCTCCATTCGCAATTTATCGAACGATGAATGGTTAGCCCATAATATTCAACCCTTAACCTCCCTACTTATTAATATCTACATAATTTATTGTAAATTGCATTCTGCCGAGGTGATCCTATGATTAACGGGATTGAGGATTAAAAAGTATCCAGTTTGAATTATGGTTATAATTACGTGGAATGGCTAGTTGACAGTGTCCTTTATTAGGTTTTTTTTGGGCATACATATCAAAACTGAAGGATAAAATTTTCTAGCTTGTGTTACAGTTTTATACTTTATTGTACTTATTATTTTGTGAGAAATGTCACCGTAAATTTGTAAATACCGTTAGATTGTAATCTATCTCGGGAGATTGTAAACTATCGAAAGATTGTGAATCGTAACATACTGCTTTACAGTTTAACGCATTATTTTTCGATAGATTATAAAATATCTAACCTAACCTTATGGTAAGATAAGGTTTATCATATATCGTAAGCAATATGATACGGTTCACAATTTTTCGATAATTTACAATCTCGCGAGATAGATTATAATGTAATGGTGTATACAATTTTACGGTGACGGAAACATTATATTAGAGTAAGAGTTTAGATAAAATATATACAAATTATCAAATCATTTAATTCGTTAAGACAGTAATAAAGAATCATTATCATCCACCTGTAGACTAACAACTACTAAATTATCTTTAATTTATTAATACCAAACAAATTTTGAATAAAAAGACGATGTGCAAATCTCGATTATCAATGTAAGTACCTATAGTATATCACGTTCGTTTACATATATGTATAAATAATTATCATATAAAAATAATATTTAAAAGTGTTGTTTTGAAATTAAAATCTATGTTTAAAGGAAGATACTATTTAACCTACAGTTTGATTTCAACTAAAGAGATCTTAACTTTATACGTAGGGTCCGAGAAACATACGAAGATGTTAAAAATGCCTATGTTTATAATTACAGATATGCATATGCACCTTTTTAACATGTAGGTAATCCATTGCCATGCCATATAGTAAGGTAAATTTTTAAAAGAATATTAGTTGTAAAGTATTTTTCACGTCACACGCTCGTAAAAGTTTGGTGTGTCATTCTATTTCTGCGTGGAAAAGTGTTTTAAATTAAGAACCTTTACAATACAATACAATACAAAACACTTTATTGATAACACCACATTGAAATAATAAGATAACAAGAGAAAACTTAAAATAGTGTTACAATGGGCGGTCTTATCGCTCAGAGCGATCTCTTCCAGACAACCTTTGGATGAATAGGACTGGAAGGAAGCGTAAGAGGCGGCGGTGTAAACGATAAATATATATTCACATATACATACATACGTATACATACATACATATACACACATACACATAAATACATAGCATACAAACACATATACCTAAATTAAAAATACATACATACGTATATAATACACATACATAACGTCTAGTTAGTAGGATACTTCATCCATACGTTGCTCGCCTAAATTGACAGAAAATATTCCCTTACGAGATTCTTAAAGACGCCAATGGATTGTGCACGCCTTATAGAAACCGGGAGGGAGTTCCAAAGACGAGCTGCTTGAACAGTAAAGGAAGAGTCATAGAACGTGGAACTATGTGCGGGAATATAAAGGCCAAGATTATCTGATGACCTCAAGGAAAACGTGTTTGATGTATGAAGAAACTTAAAACGTTCTTTAAGATAGTGAGGGGCTGAAGGATTAAATAGTATGTTGTAGAGCAGAGTAAGTATGTGAGTATTCCGGCGAAGACGAATGGGAAGCCATTTGAGCTGAGAACGAAACTGAGATATGTGATCATATTTGCGTAGGCCAAATATGAATCGAACACAAAAATTTGAAGACGCTCAAGCTTATTAAGCTGTTCCTCCGTGATGTCAAGATAGCAGACGTCGGCATAGTCTAGAATAGGGAGCAACAGAGATTGCGTTAGTGCAATTTTGGTGGAAGTGGGTAAAAAATTACGCAGTCTTCTCAGCGCAGCTGCTGAAGCATATAATTTACGACTGACGGCCTCTAACTGAAGTCGCCAACTCAAATTATTATCAAAAATTAATCCCAAGTTTTTCACTGACGAGCTAAAAGGAATATCGGTGCCAGCAAAATTTATATTTGGCAGCAATTGCCAGTCCACTCTAGCAATCATCCTGGAACTTCCCACGATAATTGCGGTACTTTTGTTGGGATTAACATCGAGGCCATAGGATTTGCTCCACTCTGCAATTCGACAGAGATCATTGTTTATAGCACGGACTGCATTATGCAATTCAGTGACAGGAGCCTGCCAGTAAATTTGAAGGTCGTCTGCATACAGGTGATAGGAAGAAGATAAATTATTTGAGATAGAGTTGATAAAAATAGCAAAGAGAAGTGGAGAGAGGACACCGCCCTGCGGAACACCAGCAGTCGTGGGACTCCAGGAAGAGATACTGTCCTCCAGACGAACCCACTGCTTGCGTCCGCTAAGATAACTGTGGAACCATTCAGTTGCCGATGGAGATATGTTAAGAGAGCGCAGTAATGCCAAAAGAATATCAAAATTGACAGTATTAAAAGCATTACTTAAGTCCAATAGTGTTAAAACCGTGACATGACCAGCTTCCATTCCGGAACGAATGTCATCTGTAATTTTAAGCAAAGTAGTCGTAGTGCTGTGTCCTGAACGGAAGCCGGATTGAAAAGGATTGAAAAGAGTATGACGGGCTAGGAAACAATTCAATTGATTGAGGACAAGACGTTCAAAAACTTTGGATAGAAAGGGAAGGATAGAAATGGGTCGAAAATCAGAGAATAACTGAGGAGTGGGTTTTTTAGGCAGTGGAATCACCTGAGCGTACTTCCAACCTTCTGGGAAGACAGCTTGTGATACAGAGCTATTAAAAATAAAGGTCAGAATAGGAAGGATGATATCAAGGATAGGAATCAACATGTTGCGACTAATGCCATCGTCACCGACCGCGTTGGAAGAGATCGATAGCATGCTCCTCTTAACATCACATTCCGAAAACTGAGTAAAAAGAAAAGGAGAATAGTCTGGAATTGGTAAAGAAGAAAGATAATTCAAAGTAAGATTCTTATCCGAATCAGTGAGGCTGGAAGAGGCACAGAAATGTGTATTAAGTGAATCGATGTTAAGGTTTTTAGGAATAGAGTGCAGATGTGATTTTCCAATTCCAATTGACCTAAGGAAACTCCAGACCTTTGTCGGGTCTTTGTCTGCGACAGAAACATGAATGTGGCGGCGTAAGGCATCCCTACACACCGTATTGCAGCGATTACGAGCCTTGGTATACTTATTTTTATTAATATCGTTTGGACACCGTTTATATTTATTTTTTGCAACAGCTTTTTTGTGCATTAATGCCCTGATATCATTTGTAATCCAGGGAGCCGGGAGATGCTTCAACTTTATGGATCTATAAGGTGCATGCTTGTCATAAAGTTTAGTTATGAGAGTATTGAAAGCAGCAACCTGTTCATTGACAGTTTCAGCGTTTATCACCAACGACCAATCAATGCTCTGAGCATCAGTGATAAAGGCTTCCTGATTTATGCTAACAAAGCTGCGCTGAAGAATGACTTTTGGTTTAGCTTTAGGAGGACGAATTTTGTAAGATAAAAATACAAGGTCATGATAAGAAAAGGAATCGGCCGGACATTGACCATATTTTATAACATGTTGAGGAGCCGAAACTATTAATAAATCTAGAAGTGAGGGGGTAGCATTTGGGAAATGATGGGTGGCATTGAGTGAAAGAATATGCAAATTACTAGATCCGACGATGGATTTAAAAGTCTGAGCTCGAGAATCATCCTTTAAAAGGCAGGTATTGAAATCCCCCATTATTATAGAGTGAGCGTATGATGGTATTAGGTCATCTAGAAGTTTTTCAAAAGAATTAAAGAAATTTACTCGTAGGGAGGGGCTATAATAAACTCCAAGCAACACCTTGTTATGTGAAAGCAGGACTTCAAGAAACAGATGTTCACCGGCAATAAGTGAAGAAGGTTGGGCCGAGGAGCTAATTATCGTGTAGGAAATATTAGATCGCAAATAAATAGCAACTCCACCTCCTCCAGAGCTAGTGCGGTCATTCCTTATGAGATTGAAGCCTGGTATCGCATAGGAAGAAGACGGTAAACAGGGCTTAAGCCAGGATTCGGAGATTAAAACAGCATGGAGATTTTTGACATCAAAAGATATCAGCATATCTGAGTAGTGGGCCGGAATACTCTGTGCGTTGATGTGAACGACATTAAAATTTTGAGGCATATTCGAAAATTGGTTATGAAGAGAATTAGAAAGGGACGGTAAACTGTCAAAACTAGAGTCATTTTCTGACGATAATGATTGAGAGTGTTCATCATCACTATAATGACTAGAACTAGACATAATAATAAATAAAAAATAGATATATATACTTTATATAAACAAACAAAAAAAATGGTTAGTTTTATCAACAAATTAAATATCCCATCTGCCGGCTGAATGTTGGAGCTAAAAAATAAAAAAAAAAGAGAACTAATAGAAAAAAAATTAAAAATGATAAGAAACAAAAACCATAAATTAAAGTTTAGCCAATCTGTGAATTCACCTTATACTAGGCTGTATGGGTTATGTATCATTTATGGCAATGGAACTTATACGCCGACGTTTCCCATCACCACCTATCATAAACACAAATCCCATACGTGTAAAACACTTATTTAAACCAAACCTCTCTCGTGCGGCTATAAAAGTGTCGTGTCTTGCTTTTGTCAAGAATTCTGACAAGGTCAGTCCTGTCCCTTTAAGAGTCGTTTTGGAGTACCAAATTTTGTATTCAAATAAAAACACATATGGTTCGTTCTAAATGGTCATTATAAGTTACATTTTATTTTAATTTAAAAAAATACTATAATACTCCGTTTTAGTTTTATCAAATTATTGTAGTTCCTTAAATTATATAATAACAAGAATAAATAATATTTTAGAATATACTATTGTTATAAGAATTTTAAATGTATGGTGAGTGAGTTTTCATACCATTTGATTGGATTTCGGACCGCACCCGAAAAAAAACTGTGAAAATGACTATGGTAATAGAAACCGATTAAAAAATATCAACATTACTTATTATATCAATTTCACTTTTAATCTTTTTAAAACAATTTTCCATTTTATTGAAGTTATTTTTCTTGCACCTAAAAATTTTCCTCGCTCGTGTAACTTGTACCTCACTGCAGATAAAAAATTGTGTTTTGCTCACAATTTTTCACCTTATACGCTACGCTTCGGATTCCATAGAGGTAACTCGCGGCCAAATCGCAACTTTCCAGCCTTGCATTACAAATAACCGTTGCTTTTCAAAGAAAATTAACAATTCGTGGTAAATTAAATGCTTGTATTACGATTGGGTCTTTCTATGTCCATAATACATCAGTTACCTTATCATAAATAATAAGTTGTTAAACGACAAAATAAACTTAACAAGAAATAACTTTCGTTTTAAACTACAACAGTGCATTGAGTCCTGAATAGCTAGATTAGACTGTCGGTATTCAGTATACCGTGCAAACATTAATCAATCTGTTTAAAAAGTTCGTCCGAAAATAATTTCTTAGGCGGTTACGAGTACCTTAGGTGATTTAGTTCGCTCGCTGCCGAGTGAAATATTCCAGAGACTGGAGTGCTTATACAACCAGTCATGTTTCTTTATGTTCTCTCGATTCCTAGAGCTAATACGAATCGAATATTTCGTTTACTTTCTGTATATGGTCGATGACCTTTTGATGCCGATAACTATAATAAATACATGATGGCTCGTTTGTGGGTATAGGTATCTGAATATCGTTCGATTATTATTTGATATGTAACAAAAATATATGAATTCCGTCGTTTACAAAAAAAAAATGTGATATTACTTAACAATAACATACATACTAGTGGAGGTTTGTAATAGGCTATTAGGTGCTATTTAATTGTTAAAATATATTGAGCTGTTAACCTTCCCAAAACCAGTAAATTAATAAATAAATAAAATAAATAACTTACGTACTAACATATGTATATATACCTAGAATAATATGTTAAAAATAGAAACTGTGTCGTGGAAGATATTAGCCAACGTGTATGAAACTATTTGAATCGAAGTATTCATTATTTAATAATGCGTTTGTAATAGTCAAATAATAGTTAAGTAAGGAAAAAAGGTATGTTTAAAAACAACCTGGCAATTTCTTTCACGAAATTGTTTTACATTATTTAGAGAAATTTGAACTTTTTAACGCAAAAATAGCTAAAATCAAAAAACCTCATACTAAAAGTCCCATTCTTAATCTGGACGTTAAACTGAAATAAAAATTTCCAAAATATCTAGAGGAATATGAAGTTGTAACTATTTTATGAGAAAATATTGCTTAAAATGTATTTGAACCAGACATAGCATGCATGGTGGTCTGAGCCCCATTAGCGAATAGTGTGGGTTTCGTTTCCCGGCTAAATTTCGTTTTTCGTGATTTCACTTCTAGCATTTATATATTTATTAAATATGCAATAGCGTGTCGTCACTTAATCAAATCTTGCTCAACTCGTTTAGCATGCCTCGCGCATGCGTTGGTCTTGCATAATGCATCTAATGACGCGACCCGTTGCCCTTCCGCTTCCTGCGCAGAATTAATTAGCCGTTACTACGCGTGAGGTGTGAGCTAACCTTTCCCTTAACTTTTTACTTAGAGGGTTATGGAAAAGCTCACGTGTAGAAATGACCTTTTAATGCTTTTTGCTTACAGCCAGGGATAGTTAGAGTCAGGGCCCTGTTAATTAAATGAACATGAATATTAATGTGATTTGTGACTGTAAAGGTCATCAAGCAATGAACTACAATGTTATTTTTTTTTATACGTGAGTAATGTTTAGTTCATCTTAATGCTGAACACATTCATTATTTTTTCTTAAATACATACTTTGTAATTTCATAAGTTGCCCTCGTAGAACTAAAGATAGCCTATATTTATTAGTCCCCTTAGAACTAAATATAGCCTATATTTATGAATTGCATCGCCGATAATCCTAAGTGAAATCAAATCTTTTCTGTTATCAGAGCAATATTAGATGCTGTCTCACAGGTGTATTAAATTATAGAATTGATGACCCCATTTGTGGTTCATATATCCGGTTCCGTATATTAACTGGCCCGTGCCGGAAGGATGCGAGAGGTAACAACTCATGTCAGGCAACCAAGGCGTTTGCCGCATGGTGCAACTGACGAATGTGTGTCGAAATATTTCGACTACAAAACATTAATAAGTGCCTTTAAATGATCACATCTCTCGGCACGTTACTAATGTCGACGAGCTTGGATTCTGTTAATAAAAAACAGTAACAGTGATATACACGGAAAGAATTTCAACTAAATATCTCTCTCCCTTTTAAGATATCACATGAAAAATTTTAGGTGGACTCGTGCGTACTGAAAGTCACAAAGTAACGAATAATAAAGACACGTTTAATATATGTACGTACTTAGAAAGAAATAAATAAAAATGTACGCATATTAAAAATCCTTCGTTAGACGAATAAATTGCGCACACAAATCTGTTTTTCTAAAACATCTATGAAACAAAGTTGGATACTAATCTAATTAACCTTAAATACGAGTCTGAATGTGTTAACGGGTGCCTACCAAAAGCTACACGTTTCCACGCAGTAAACGACAGCCTATTGTCTGGCTAATAAAGATCACATTCGGACGGGCCCACGGCTCATTAGGATTCATCGCGCGCCCGCGAGCGCGCTCCCAAAAGCATCTGTTAAATGTCTCGTGCTAGCCGAAACTTGGCCGTAATTATCTGTTAACATTCCCAAGTTTGACCCCGCGAAATCTTACTCCAAAACTCCGTCCGGTCCACCGGAGGCGTTTTACTTCCCTAATAATCGAGCTCATGGAGATTTTTAATGAAAAAGATTGTTCGCCGTTATTTAGAAAGTTGGTAAAAGGGATCCGACTTAAACTTTGTTTTGATTTAGTGCTGCGCTCCCGTTGATTGTAACCTCCTTTGCGGTTTTGTATCGGATAGAACTAATTAAAAATTCGTTTTACCCGTCCGTTAATTGTTCAGGAGTTCAACCGGCCGTCTCTGACAGATTGCTAAAGGCTAATTTTGTGTGAGGAAGACACTTGCCCACATAAATTATTCCCAAGGTCCCCGCTTTCACTTCCACTGCGAATAATAGCAAAGTTCCAATGAATTATAAACGGCAATGCCTAAAAACCCCTGCCAATTTTTGAACGTGTAATTAATTACGTTTCCAGGTCAATTATTAAGCCGTGAGAGATACCGATTCAGAAAGTAATCTGATGTGAATATTTAAAAATGTCGATTGAATATATCTGTTTCACATTCGACCCTGTGGCGGGTTTTTTGTGAAAGACAGCCGTTCATTTATCGATGATTCAATCCGTATCCATTCTGCCGCTAATGGTTTTCAAATAAACCAACCCTCGTAATGGCTTCGAATTAAAAAAAATGAATTCCAACTAATTGATATGTCACCTTGTTGTTTCCGAAGTTGTATTTTTTTATTTAGAATGGTTCGCTCTTGGTCCCAATCAAGCCCGAGGGCCAAGACAGAATCCATGATGGGTCGTTCGACCCTACCCAGAAGAAGCCTTTTTATCCTGGCCTTGAAAACAGACAGGTTACAAGTATTCGGAAATACAGGCGGAGGGAGGGAGTTCCACTCCTTTGCTGTGCTCATTATGAAAGATTTTGAGAAGTGCTTGCTGCGACACGTAGAAATAGCAACCAAGAAAGGGTGGTAGCCCGCAGAGCGTTTGGATGTCCGATGAAAAAAGGGAGATGGCGGTATGAGCACATGCAGCTCAGGAGCTGCACACTCTCCTAAGTACATTTACGGCGGTGAGCTAGGGTTTGGAGTTGTTTTTATATTTAATATCCCGGAAACTCTACATAAGCGTGTTAATATTAACACTATCAATAAAGGCTGATATTGTATTGCTCAACTGTCAAACCAACTGCGATTTCTGTAAAGCTTCAGAACTTTGGTTATTTTTTTAAACCTATTTTAATTCTTGATGACTGCTAAACGATAAATCACTTCAAACAAGTGGACTTTAACAGATCTCAGCAAGTGACTATTAATTTTTTTATTTGCAAATTTCACTTCTCTGAGTACAGTCAATAAGTGTCATAAGTCGGCATTAATCAAGACTGACAGTGTAATTCGGGGCAGCGTTATCGTTTGAAAGCAAACTGAATATATTTTGATAGATTCGCAAAGGTATGTCCCTATATCGATTTTCAATTAATCTTTTGTCCCCTTCTGCGTTTAGACAGATTCATTTTTCGCGACGGGGTAGTGTGTTTCGATTTTCTTTATTGAATGTAATGGTAAGCTGAGGGTGACCCAATGAAATTCGGTTTTTCGAGGCATCCGTAAATTAAGAGTTTTAACTTCCTGATGAAGTGAGTATTGTATTAAGTAAGGTATGAACCATTTCCACAGTAAATTTAACAATATCAGATTGCCTATAGATATTATAAACATCAAAAAGGTATGGAGAACCACACTTGTTTACCCCTTTTATCCTAAATATTTTAACAATAAACCGATGATACAATTTTATCTACTTCTTACAATTCAAATTACTAAGTATAATTAACTAAAACTATTTAGAATAAAATTTGATTTTTCTTGTACTTGCAAGTGTGCAGCATGAGATCCATCATGCTTGTATCACAAACAAACAACGGATACAAACATTGAAATCGTATAGCGGTGTTATTCATTCCTAGCGGTACACCGTTATTTTTATTTTCCTTTGAAGTTGCTTTAAGTATTTGTTTTTGATACAACGGAATATATGCGGTGAATGAGTCATCTTACTGTCGCATATCACAATAAATTGATTACGCCTTCAAGTAGTTACAGTGACTAAAAACTAGGGTGTTTTATGTAAGTAATATATACTCTTTGATATATATATTATCCTGATGACTCTGGCATTCTTGGCGATCACTCTTTGCATCAACTCTTACTGCTTATCTCCACTTCTATTCGCTAAGAATACTATTATTACTACATCATATATTCATTTGAGTATCTGCTATAATTAAAGCAATGATTATGATTATACGATAATGATTTATCATTCTTGTAAAATTACAAAAAACAACACTTAAATTCTAATAAATTATTATAAAAATAATAAGCCAAATTTTACAGGAGCTTGTGAGTCGTCTATCGATTTTCCACAGAAAACTAAAATTATTTGATGATTTTTTTACGTTTTACTATTAGATATTTAGATAGGACATCAATCTTTACTGCTCAAAGTCTATCTTCTGCTGTAAAAGTTACACTATACAGTTTTCTATCAAGGTAGGCATATAAGTTTGGAGCAAATACATTTTTCGATATACCCGACCCATATCTGCGTTGGAAAAAATATTTATAGGACCATTATAGGTCTTTACAAAGACGGAGTTAATACCGTTGGACATTTTTCGAAGGAACCCCAATAGCAGCATGCAATCGGCTGTGAAATTTCGGCCCTAACACTGGGTCCACTATGAAGTACGAGGGTCTGGGACTTAAACGAAGTGCTAACTTACTATGAAGATTGTGAATGAAATTCTTACGTATTAACATAATTTGTTGATTATAAATTATCTTAACAGATTATATAATCTGAATGTATTAAAAAGTGTTATTATTTCTAGCAGTTTTAAACAATGATACGTGCCAGCGTATTAATCAGCGTATCAATAATAGTGTGAGAGAAATGTAAAGTGATCATAGGATCTTTGTCCAGATATTCAATTATCATGGGAAGACGACAATGACTCCAATTTCTTTTGGCCGGTTGAATGTCAAAAGCTTTATAAAACAAAGAGTTTTAAAGAAGATTGTATAAAGTTAATTAATATTGAATATATGATTTTTTTAATATATTTGTGAAACAAAACTTTGTACATTTTAGGTTTTACAATTATGTACTTTATGAGTTTGCATAGGACGCAACGATAATAGGTTGATAAGAATAATGTTGATGCTGATGGTTTATTAATACTGATTTTCGGAGACCGAAAATGTTTAATATGTGAATATTAGGAATACATTTAAACAACAACTGACACAAATAGTAACGCAGAATGTACGTTGCGGACACTAAATACACTTTAAATACTCACTTAAACAGAATTGGGATCTAATTGTGGCTCTTAGTATAGCCTTATAAATGAGTCACAGTAACTCAATTACATCTCTAATTAGCTCTTAACAGTAAGCAAGATCCAGTTATCTCAATTGTTTTCTACCAGGTTTCCTTGTGTATCTATGTCACACGATTACCAGTAGGGGATGGAGGGGCATGACGGGGTAGTTAAGGTTTGATACTCAATAAAACTGACTGTATTGTGTTTTAAGGATTCGTTTTATTTTAACAATCATCTTTGGTAATCAGTCTTCATTATTAATGTATTTTAAAGAGCTTAATTATCATATTAAAATTTCAAAAAATCAAAAAGGAGAAATAGACCTATCTCCCCATCTTGCCCCATACATGGGGCATGATGGGGTACCCCCATGGGCAAGATGGGGTACCACTTTCGGGGCAAGATGGGGTACACAACAAAACGACTTATTGCTGCTTACAATATTCACACTTGAAGACTGCATCAGCGTCTTCGTCGTCTATACCAGCACAGCTGCAGTGAGCCCATTTTCCGCACGCCGAACAGGCAGCCCAACCTTCATTTGACTCCAAATATAAACCTTTACAATATAAACAAGGCGTATTTTCGGAATCACTGTCACTCTTTTCAGTAGTTGATCTTTTCTTAGATGCCTTTTTCTTATTGGTCACTCTTTTTTTGGGAACTATCTTCTGAACTTTCTTTAGTTCCCTAATTTCCTTCTTCCTTTTTTTATCTTCCTCTGCTAGCTTTTTTTTCTTGATGGTTTCTTCAAGATCAATCTTATATGGTGAAGATGTGATTATGGCAGTTTTTCCACGTTTTCTGCTCGCACGGGAATTTTTTCGCGTTGTTGGAACGGGCATTATTTGCTGCGGACTTGCCACTAAAAAAACCGATTCTTCTGGAGTTCGTGACCTATTATCGGGCCAGCTAGAACAACCGGTTGTAGACGCTACGACATCTACAGCGACATCTGCAACTGTAGTTGAGGCCTCAGTAGAAATTTCAGTCTGGAGTATCAACGAATCTTCAGTTTCAACATTTGTCGTATTCTGGCTATTCTGGCTATCGTCAGGTTCAACATTTGTCGTATTCTGGCTTGGATTTTCTAAAGATCCAACAGGGATTGCACTGTTGTTGGTTGCAGGTGTTACATTTTCAGTCAGTGGAATATCTGTCACCAATGACGGTGCAAAGTCACTTTCGGTGAAGACTGTTGGATCATACGGCCAAATCCCACATTTTTTGAAGCCATTAATAGCTGTCGACATAGTTGATGCTTGTATGAAAGCTTTTCCAAATATTTCAGCAACTTGTCGGACTGTGACAACCATGCCAGGATTGCTGCGAAGCCAGGCTGTGATTTGCTGATCATAGTAGGTGCTCAATGGTTTCATATAAGCGACGTCCGCAACCTGGAGACGGTGAGTTGTGTGTGGAGGGAAACACAAAATTATAACGCCGTGGGTTCTTGCTTCCTTTATGACATCAATATTTTGCGTATGAGTGCTATGCCCATCCAACAATAATAAAACACGACGTTCAGGTGTGGCTTCACTGAATTCAACAAACTTTTTGAACCATTCTAAAAAAAGTTCTGCTGTCATCCATCCTGAATCGCTACACACACCCCAAGATCCAGGTGCAGCATTTAGCATGAGCTGGGGATCCATGCGTTTTCTGGGGTATACCATCATTGGTGGCATAAAATGCCCAGTTGCACTGAAACAAATTTCAACAGTGATGGTTGTGCCTCGCTCCGCAGACGTTAATGAGCCTACTTGTTTTCGGCCTTTTTTGGCTATTATTTTAGACTTTGTTTTGGGCACAACTGAAACACCAGTTTCGTCACAGTTGTACACTCGATCAGGTGTTAATTTGTGCTCGTCGTAAACATTGCCCAATAAGCTAAAAAACTGATCAACCACCTGTTTATTGAAGCCTGCTGCACGTGCAGCTGAGGTGCATTCAGGCTGCCTAATAGATAGTTCTGGATGTCTTTTTAAAAAAGCTTGCACCCAATCTTTTCCAGCCTCTTGCTTTTCGTTATTAAATGGATGTGCTTTATTATTTTTCACTGCTAGTCTGTAAACCAAACCTCTTAAGTCTTTCGTCGTTAGTCCAAAGAGCTTGCTCTCCATTTCTAATAAGTATTCACATAACTTTTGTTCTTCTTCATCAGAAAATACTCGCTGTTTTGGGCCTAATGCAACCTTGAATTTCTCTATCGATTGATTTGTATCAGCACTTTCACGAGCTGCCTTCACTTTTCGTTCCAACGTTGTCTGAGGGACCGAAAATGTTTTGGCTGCTAACATATAGCCCATTTTTCCTTCCATCACAGCATCTACCGCATTTTTCATTGTCTCATCAGACCAATCACCTCTGCTAGTTTTTTTCTTATAGTTTCTCACCATGCTAGAACAAGAAAAACCGTTTTTATTTGTCTGATATGAATTATTTTGAAACGGTAAACTCAGCGGGGCATGATGGGGTACCTACCCCATCTTGACCCTACCTTTGGTACCCCGTCATGCCCCCACCGATTATTTTGAATTTAAAAAAATATCCGGTAAAAGCATTGTGCAATACACAGAAAAACAAGTTCTTACCTGATAGCGAAGATATTGACACATATGGATAACTAAAAGTCTTGTCTGAAATGTTGTTGGTTATGTACACATACACGCTGTAAACTATATGAATAAATTACTAGATATTTGCAAAAATCTAATTTTCCCGTGAAAAAAATAAAACGCGTGGTGCAGTTGTTTACGCACTTCGCCGACTGAGAAACAACATGGCGGCGCGACGTCAGGTGGTGTCACGCACCTGATTGGTTAACTATTTCGTGATTTAAGCCGATTGCCCCGTCTTGCCCCCCACCCCGTCTTGCCCCTCCTTCCCCTACTATCAGAACAATGTTATTCTTAACATAAAGATTATTTTGCAATTTAAAATAAATCAGCCATAAGATTATGCTTCTTAAAAGGTTCTACATACATATAGGATTACACTTTTATAACAGCTACAAAACACACCTTTTAAATCTCATATCGTCGTTGCGAACTAACTCCAACTTTTTGTTGGAGTTAGTTTGAAAAAACTGTGTGGGAGTTAGTTTCTTCACATTTTTTCAGTAGACACTTTTTATCGATTATCTCGTAAACATAAATTTTACACATAGGAGGTCTTAAAGTCGCAACGACGACATATTCAACTGTATCACTTAATAATTACAAAAACGAATATATTACCAAATTTTGCTTTCAGTATTAGAAAATATTTGGTCGCACGGAATTGTGCGATCCCACGCCCTATGTGCGGCTGCATGGGTCCGCGTATAGTGAGATGCGATTATATTTGTGTTTTCTAAGATGTGAAAGCAACCTTTTTAAATACTGCCTTTATAACAGAATGTGACACATGCCCGTTTGCATCCCGATGCCAGATCTTTTAGGGCTATCAAAAGACGTTTGAAAGTTGGTACAAAAGTGTAGAGATATACAAAAATGTGATTTTGTGTAAGCAGATGAAGTAAACACCATATCAAATAATGTTATTGAAAGGATTTCATATTTTGATACATACCTAAATATACATCAGCGAATTATTAACATCTTACATGCTTTAATGAACAATGAAAGAACACTTCATAGCTTAACAAAGCAAGCGACGTGGATCGATCGGATATATTCCTAAAAAATGACTATCACGTAAAAAGCACGAAAGCCGCCCGTGCTGAGAGAAACGAAAAAAAGATATGTTCGCTTTATAGTCAATATGTTAATAAAGCAACGCTATGAAAAGACGGAGAAAACTCGAGGAATAAAGAAAATGAATAAGCATGCATAGATATTGCACCTTTTTGTAAAGCTGCCAATGGTTTGATGGATATTTTTGAAAAACGTTGCTTATGCTTATTTTATTTATTTATTTAGAATAATATTATTTACCTTTACTTGGAAATACTTTGATAACTTAAGATCATTTACCCACAATTCTTGTTAATATAAATATGAGTAACAAACTCGATGTTTACTGCAAAAATGAATGCAAATATAGGTATCTTAACAACTATAAATAAAAATCCTTCATAGTTTCAATATTACGTTACCAATTCTGTTGCTATAGCATGATAGTTGTAGTAGCAAACCATAACGTTTTCATTATTTGGGGCTCTTCTTTTTATAATTAACTAGCTGTCCGTCTCGGCTTCGCACAGGTGGACAAAATTCTTAACAAAATTTTCTAGCATTAAATATAGCCTATATTACTCAGAGTGAATGTAGCTCTCCAATGGTGAAAGAATTTTTTAAATCGGCTTAGTAGTTTTTGAGTTTATTCATTGCAAACATACAAAAAAAAATCTTTCCTTTTTATAATATTAGTGTACATTAATAAAAATAACAGAAAACAACAGCAGAACAAAAGAAATGATGGCCACCACTTTATTTTTAAACTTTTTTTTGTTCGTTTTAAAAATATTTACAATTTTTTATATCATTTATTTACAATTAAAACCAATAGATACAATTAAAATTAAAAATAAAATTCAATGTTCACATAAAATTCAAATAAAAAAGTCAAAATAACTAATTTACAAAAACTAACTAATATTCCTCTGATGCCATATATTATTGTCTCATAACAAACGGGCCTAATAGCAAACTTTACCTTAGTATTTACTCAAAATCCGTTACGTAATCTGATATGAACTGGCTTACCGAAAGTTTACATAGTAGAAACTTTGCTGAAACACGTGTTCGGTTTTAATGCAACTAGTGTGTAATTATATTCTTGCAATTTCTTAGCTATTTCTAGATCCACTCCCATGTTACCGAGAACAGTTCTGTGTGCTTGTTAACAAAATAGTGTAATTGCCCAGTAAATATGTGGTTACATTGACTCTGGACTTTAAGAAGATTTCAATGACAATGATATGAAAAACTGTAAGAAATTATCATTCCAGATTGTAAAACTGTCTGCCTACTATAACTGTAACACTATTTCGCTTAATAGTCATTGCATACAATAATTAACAGGACTTACTTAAATATATCCCATTTCAAAAATGTACTGTAACACGCTAATTTGCGCTACAAGAACACTAATACGCTTACACTTATTAATTAAATAATAAATATTTCACAACAACCTTTACTAAATAAATTCACGATGAAATAGACGTTACTTTATTAAATTCCTTCCACCGTTGGCCAGGTTGCTCGCTAAGGATTCGCTTTATGGCCCGATTTAAAAAATGTTCCACATTATGTGGGGAGAAAATAATACACTGAAGTCTTACGCTGAAATTAAGGGACATAATATCTTTGAAGCTTCATAATTTTTCTTCCAGCAATTTATTAATTCTCATTTAGCCATGTTGGCCAATAATATTTTCAATTTTATTTAACCTGTAAAAGAAAAGAGGATTATTCGTCAATAAATTTTTGTTTACGATAGAAAGTTAACGGTTGACGTATTCTGTCCCTCGATTGCAAGTTTGCTTATTTCCGGAATGTAGATTGCGAATATGTTAGAAGTTATCCTTAGTTAGGCCGCTTTTGTGCTTTTCTTACTTAGTTGTTTTAATGAAATTGATTCCTTTGTAGCAAACTATTTTGGGTCAAGGAGGTATGTCACATAAAGTTTATTTTTTCGTTTTCAGTTCGCTTTTGTGCCGGCTCACGGGAAAAGAATTCAAACCAACGTTCACCTTGTAAAAAGCAATATTAAAAGTATTATTTAAAAAAAGATTAATTAGAAGTATCGTACCATTTCGCATTTTCCACGAATTAGTAAATTATTTAGTATAAGACAAATTGTACCTTAATAGGGATAACTTCGGTCGCGTGTTTCACTTCATGCTTTAGAAGTTCTGACAACGCATCTTCGCATGTATTGTTTAAAGTTTATTAAGTTCTGAACATTGCATGACATAAGTCGACGGCGACTCGCTAATGAAGCGAATGCGCCTGCTCCCCTGTGTTTACACAAGTTTCAATTTACTTTTTATAGGTAACATACAATATTTTTAATTTAAGTCTAAAAATTAAGGTTCAAGCTCACAGTACTGCATTTAAGTCTCATTTTGATATGGAGTAAGTCGTAATACCCTTCATTCCCTAAAATCGATCGTATAAAAAGTATTCGCGTCAATAACGGACTATTATCTAGGTAAAATAATGAGATTAATTCCAATTCTGTACTTCTTGATGATGCGAATATTATAAGGAAAGGAGAACTTTAATTAAATATAGCACCTACTTACTTCATTAAGAACATGAAATGTTAAGTTTGCTTTGTTACGTAAGCACCCATAAAAGCAGGCACGCTGGTACAACTAAGTTAACTAATATTTGCTTTATTAACCTCGACGTATGAACATTTTAAAGCAAACACAAGGCAAGTAATTAGTTAAGACATTGTTAAGTTTCGTTTAAGACTGACGTTGCACAAAGTTAGGGCGGCATTAAGTTGTGATCTGCCTGGAGCGCCATCGCAACTCAACTGAATTGTAGGAAGTTGGCGGGAAAATCTCACATACAGTTATTGACGCTTTTGTTGAGATTGCTCACGTGTAATTGATTGTGCGTGCATGCATTCTATATCTGCAAGATAAGCGAGTGATGGAATAAAACAATAATTAAATAATCATATTAACATAAGAGTATATTTACAGAAATACCTAAAAGATATATTAGAATAAGATAATAATAAAAATAAGAACATGACTTTAATGTATATACTACACCTAATGTGTAGGTAAACACTGAGCATAATTATTATGCTGGTGATTTCTCTACGGTTGTTGCGGAGACCGAACAGATCCAGGCCAACATATACCGGCAATAAGTCGATATGACACATTTAACGATTTGACATGTAAATAAGTCAGTAATTTTAGGACTAAATAAATTTGGGCCAATGCTCAACAGAGTATTTGTTAAAAATCAGTTAAAAAGTTGTTATTTTAATAATTGCATTGTTTATTAATCTCGCTAAAAGAACGTGTTGCTTGATGTGGAAGTTCGTACAAATTATTGTTTACAAAGTTATTTGAGCATAGGTATCAAATCTTTGATATGACATATACATGTCCAGAATTGTTTCAGGACTAAATACGTCCTATAGATGATTTGGAGTTTTTAAATTTAAACGTGTTTCGTTTAATTTCTTACACTTTTTATTAAACTTATCATGAGAACTTCAACGTCTTTTATGCTAGTTGATGTTGAAGTTCAGACGATAACGCCAGAGTTATTCGTACTTGAGTATCAAAAGTCTTCTTTTAACATGCAACAACACACATCGGCAGCACGTCGATACGGATTGTGCAGTGAGCTCGCTTGCGCTTGACGTAGCGCGAACGGCGACATTTGCTGTGCCAGGCAAAATATTTGTGTTATCTCTATATTTAACAGAATTATTATCTGTTGGTTATGTCTTTCTTTTCACTTTAAATAGATAAACTCTGAAGTTTCATAAATAATAATAATATTTATTACATTCACACCAATTAGCCTAGCCAAAAGTAAGCACTGTAAGGCTTGTGTTATTGATACTAGGGTAATGGATAGACATACAGATATGACACATAAATATGTAATTTTAATAGAAATATATATAAATACTCATGACTTAGGTACAAATGCTCGTATTTATTACACAAACATCTGCCCCTTCCAGGATTCGAACCCAAGATCGTCGGTGCGAAAGGCAGGATCGTTACCTTTGCACCAAACGGTCGTCAATTGTTTTAATTCAATTGAAACTTTAAATTCTTTCTCTCATGTCCGTAAAATAGCGTGGAAGATTAATATTAGGTACATGTCGTTAAACTTATGTACGAATGTGGTTATAACTTTGTATTAATAACTATTTAAAAAACTTCATCAATTACTTTTTGAGGGACGCATAACTGAAAAAGAACTGAAACTTCAGACGAGATAAAATTCGATAGAAACGCTAAGAATTTTTTCAGTAGGTACACGTACGGCTCCCGTTTCATTGTCTCCTCTATTCCTTTGTTCAACATCGATGCTGTTGGAATTCACTCATAACATCAGAAGTTCGGACATGCAAAATAGCTCATGCTTTGTTTAAAAAATTTTTTGGAGCGATAGTAATTCGGTTATTTTTAATCTACTTCCGACGAGAAATGCATTTTGCTTTACTGCTTTCCGATTATTATGCAGTGTTGTCATCACGTCTCTTAACATAGTATTCATACGTATTCACTTTGAGTCTCCTAAATCAACTCCTAAATCAGTTGAAACAATCGACATTATCAGATTGCGATTATTGTTTCGTCTATCTGTATTCCCGTGATAATATTCCAAACTGAACATCAACTATTGAGGTTGAAATTCGTTCTCTATTACCGTCCTTTGTGCGATAAACGTCTATTAACGGAAAATCATTTAGCCTTTAAACCGGTCCCCGCCGTGGTTTGATCAACTTTCAGTTTTCAGTACAATGGCTATTATGTTCACTAAGAGAATATATCATAGCAAACTTTAGTTATAGCTCGTATGAGTTGGGAATTTTCAAGTAAGACATCTACATTCCTTGTTATGTTTTATAACTGTTGCTGCCGAGAGCTGTAATTTGTTTTATGTTATTTAATTTTTTTTACTTATATATATATATATATATACACTTCGACTGAGAGAACATAACACAGCAAACTTTAGTTATAGCTCGTATGAGTTGGGAATTTTCAAGTAAGACATCTACATTCCTTGTTATGTTTTATAACTGTTGCTGCCGAGAGCTGTAATTTGTTTTATGTTATTTAATTTTTTTTACTTATACATATATATATATATACACTTCGACTGAGAGAACATAACACAGCAAACTTTAGTTATAGCTCGTATGAGTTGGGAATTTTCAAGTAACACATCTGCATTCCTTGTTATGTTTTATAACTGTTGCTGCTGCTAAATTTGTTTTATGTTATTTAATTTTTTTTACTTATATATTTATATATATATATATATATATATATAAATATTAACAAGAATTACATTTAGCGAAATCATAAAACCGTTGTTCTTTAAGATATTTAAGAATTTATTCTATTAAATTATCCATAAACACTACTAACTCCAACTCATAGATCTTGTTACAACGAACTAAACAGCTTTTGTGTTCAATTCCTCAGAGAGAACACAACTTGATGTCTATTTGCATGACTATCCGACCAAAGCCAGCGTGCCTCAAACATCTATACTGTGGTCAACAATAGAAACGCTTAGCAATTCCCTCCTAATGAAGTTAACAGCAGATTGCGGGTCTCCTCACCCCTATCTGCCGACACAAGATCTCTGCTGCGGGCACAGAATACGTTAATGTGAACAATTTATGCATAATGCAATTTTATGCATTCGTAAGTTGCTTGCCAAATAGTTCCTATTCAATTTCAGCGACCTTGAGCCTCAACACATTTTGTTTTCTCGTTTTCTTAATGATTTCAATCTTTTAGCTTACTAGTACTTATTAAAGTTTATTTACAAAGTTACTTTCTGTTGTTATAAACAATCTTGAGATAAATACTTAGCTTGTATTCTCAAATATTAGTTTCGCGGAGGTAAATTTTATTTGAATTTGTTTGAAGTCTGTGTATCTTGTTTTTGTGTTTGAGTAATAGCCTTTTAGTGTTTACTTTGAGCTAGGCTAGTTGGTGAGAATATAAAAAACATTATATTATGTATACATACATACATGTATGTATGAGTATATGTAAGTTGTAGACTAAACAAAAAGATGGAAAACTCCTGGTCTAAACCTGAAAATATTCACTGATATTAAAAAATACATGTAATAAATACTTTTTAGTTTTGCAGATTTATAAAAGTTTTTCAAGTTATTTGAACTTTAATAAATAAAATTTAAAATAAAACACCTAACGATTAATTATGACAATAACTTGTGATTTTGACTAATCCTTTTCTTTTTCACATTATTTTGTAATTGTGTTATTTTTTTATTTGCAGGTGAGTGAATCTTCACTACTTGAGTGCAGCAACGGGCGTTACACAGCGTCCGAAACGGTAAGTCCTTTTAGTAAGTTTAAATATATTGTTAAGTTTCTTTGATAGAAAATGTTGTGACAATTTAAAAAAATGTTCATGTCTAACTAAATATTTGTTCATTATTTTTAGTTATATTGATCAAGCGACTAACCGACCACTTTGAAATTATATCAAATAAAATATTAACCACCTTTTTACTTCATCATGCTTTGGTTTTATTATACGCATATTAACAGAGGTAAATATTGGTCTCTTTATAAATATATTAACCAAATCTGACATAAGCCGCAGTATTTCTTAAAAGTTTCATTTAACAAAGAGTAAAGATTACGTACCTATTTTTTTTTAATATTTGTGACTCAGCGACGAAAAAGATTTAGATTTTTCCGTGCCTTAGGCGCTTGTTTTAGCTAGACCAAAAAAATAACGTTATCCTTCAAGACACCGTGGAGGTGTGGACACAGTACAGTTATAGTTACAAAAAGATTGTAAAAGAGGTTCTTTTGGCATTTATGATTAACTTTGTAAATTGGTTAAATTTTGCAACATAATTATTCAGTCAATTTTCTTAAAGAAATAATGAGTTCATACGTAACATTCTGACAGTTGACAAGAATCCACTCGTCTAATTTTGTTACAGTTCCTTGTTGCTAACATAAAAAAAGGTAGTTATTCTGTCTGGAACAATGAAATGAAATTATCCTTACCAAACCAGAGCAAAACAATTGCAGCCATCGAAATACGTATTTCAACGTCTAGTCTAGGCCCTCTGAGGCCAGAGCCACTCCACTCCTGTTCACGGTTCGACTCCAAAGACTAATTACGGCCTAGTTTTTACCACCTCTTTCTAACATATTCCCGTTGCATTCGGAAAATTTTACTGACCCTATACACGATTATCAACCATCGCTTCTCGTATACAGAGCTTAAAATACAAATCTAGTCTACTTGCTCCTTCCCCGTTCCGCTGAATTGAATCTTAAGTTTTAACACCAAGGTTTGTTTTACTCTTTTGAGTTCTGTACCCGGAAATTGAGCCCATTAGTTTCGAAACATTTTCAACTTTAAGATTATAAGGTATAGGCTGCATTTTTCGTACGCCAATGAACCATTTTCGAGCCGGTTAGGTCTCAAGATTTGTACGCTGTGAGTTGGTAATTACTAATAACTGTAATTATTTTCTTTTTTATTTTTAGCACTGCGTTACATAATGAGATTTGTTCTCCCGTTAAATATTAAAAAGTTTCTTGTTTATTCCATTCAACATTTATACTGAATCTATTTGCACTCCGTATTTAATCTACCTATGTTACTATGTTTATGTAACGCGATTTAAAATAACTACATTGTTTTATTCCAGCAAAACGTCGCAATCTGATATTATTTTCTTACCAATAATTATAGGTTGTAATAAACATGAAAATTGGCATATAATTTACACATATATATATATATATATACACAAAACAGTGTTTTGTATAAATCTATTAGATCTGTAAAATAAATAATCACACCAAATCCACATCATACACATAAAATATTCAGATTTGCATAAAACAGATCAATCGACATATCAACCTCCCCGCAAAATAGACGTGTACCATATGCATCGAATAGCAACTGAATAATTAAATTGCAATCAAATACCTATTTCGAAATTCCAAAAATCAACGAAAAGCGGCTCCACTACGTTGGAATTATACTTGGAAATACACGAGTTGAAAGAATTTAATTTAAAAATAGTAAAGCAGAGTAGCTATCGATCTGATGCATTTTGTTCACAGCATGCTTGCCAATTGGACTTTCTTCGAAAGGTTCTGAACCTTTGCTATGGAGTATGGACGTACGATTTCTTTCTTCTGTACTAATTAGAAAATTATTTTATGAACATAATATTACTATTTATTCGTTTGAATCAAAAATGTAGAAAGTACATTTTATATCAATTCATATCGTTCAAAAAAACGTCTCGATTTAGGTAACCGTGTCATTCGGGTGGTATTTTGGTCTTAGACTGATATTATAGTGGCATGGAGGCAGATAGCAGTCTCAATTGCAGAACGGCTCTCGTAGGATCGCCTCACCTCGTACAAGCCGAGCCACGACGAGTTTTTGAATTTTTAAATTGCTCATTGTGCGATGGAATGTTGTCAGTCGCATGAGTACAGCCAGCCATCATTTTAGCGATTTAGTTTGCACTCAATTCCTCGGACTTATGCGTCAAAATAGAACGGCGATGATGCTGCCTTAGATCCGTTCGCCCTTAACATTGCAGTTCGCTGGTAAGCCTAGAACGTCGTCCCCCTGAGAGTGATACCAACGAATGTCGTCCTAAATTTTTGATAGATAAAGTTCAAATATCTGTGTCGTTCGTTTGCATACTTGACATCTCGCTTTGAAACTGTAAGAGATCATTCCAACTCCTCCGCAATTCGTAACTTTACACACGCGCTATAGTATTTCAGGGCAGAGCGGAGTGAAAATTTGTTAATACGAAATATTTTACGTGTTACCGTAACATAAATACGAAACCTGTTCAACGTTAGTTCCTCGCACATGGTTAAAGAATATCTTATTGGGATATTGGAAGATTATTCGTCTGGAAGACGGCGAGATAAATGTAAATATAGAGAACGTTAACAATGCCAGTGGAAGCGCTCTCATAAGCAAGAAAGTTATTCTACTTACGGTGAGTAAATCTATGGCTCCTCGATTGTCGAATGCAGCTATGTGTTGTTTTGTAACGATTGTAACGTAGCCTGGCACTCTCACCAACTTTGTAGGCGATGAGTTTGTACTTTGCCGTCTCTAACGTCCCTAATGAAACATTCATTCTCGCTATTATGACTGGGAGAATGATGCACTCGCGGCTGACGGATTTTTCACACTTGATTTGCATACGGCGTTCCCCGTTCTAATTGCTTTCTGCTTTTTCAACATGACACGCATTTCCAGCGCGTGTTTAATACTTTTTGTATAAAGCTTAAAACTATTGTTTTCGTATTAAAATACTAACTGCAGCCGTATAACAACGACTTTTAGCATTTATTCTTTAGAACTCTATAAGTTTTGAAACGAGCTGAATGCGCTTGTGCATTGTCTCTTGTACAAGTAATCGTCGAAGTCATCGACAAAACCCGTTTCGGACGGCGTACCACGTCGTAGAATGTTATTACCTCAGTACTGGGAGCGCTCGCGCATCTGAAGAGCGAGAGGGGTGGTGAAAGTCTGTACGAGTGAAGGAGAGGGTCGCCGTGGGAGGAGGTACGAGGTCAGCGAAAGTGCATTGCCACGGCCACGCAGTGCACCCGATGGGAAAAGTTCTCTGTGTATCATGGAGTATGCACCATGGAAAATCGTAAGGGAAATGTTTGACTAAACATCTTTGTTTAGTGCTCCTGTTGTGACTTGATCATTTTTTTCTTAAAATACCTTTATCTCTTTTTCAGGATAAATTAAGGTTGTTTATTTGTTTTTCCCCACCTAACGTCTAAGATAATTTAAAATTGTAATAGTTAAAATGCTTTAGATATAAAAGCTTCGCAATCGAAGGCTTATATAATTAAAAAAGAACGATAATTTTCTCACAATTAAGGTGCAGATAATTGTAAAATATTGGAAGGATTATCAAAAATGATAATTGATAGCTTAAAAAGCTTTAATGCATTATGAACTAATTAAAGCTTAAGTTAAAATCTGTAGTATAATCGTAAATATTTTCCGGTATATTATGTTTTAACACACGTAAAATTATAAATCGCAGCGCGTTTGGTTCATACCAGACTGGTATATTATTATAAACCCGAGCCAAGCCCAACCCAGTTTCAATTTAAAGGAAAGTCAAAATGAAGCGTGTCAAGTGCGATCCCTCTTAACCACGCTAGAGGGCGCCTGTTGGCTGTCGAAAACAAAGAAGCCATTTTTAGGAAACTCCTTTTAAAATGACCCCGAGATTTGCTTTGAGGACATCTCAATCATTCTTGGTTTCCGATGGAATTGTGTAATCAAGTGCATGAAGTGCTTCCTGGTGTTAGCAATTCACACATATTTTATTACGTTGTATGTATTTTTTTTTAAATATGTCTTCAATAGTAAAAATCTATTTGAAAAAATATACCTTTCAGGTGATAAGATCCTAGGTAAGTACATTTATTTCCATCATTGCATTCTCTAGTTGTTGATACTATTGTACACATGTTTAACATTAAAGAACTTTTAATGACAAACATCTGTACAATTTTAAAAATATCATAATTAGGACAGCGAAGCATAGTGGAATCGTGAGTTATTCGTGACGTGGCTTCCGAATAAAGAAAAAAAAAATAAACGCCGTTGAATACATTTCCCGTCAAAAAATATTAAGAAAATCTCATTTGTCCACGAATCGCTGATATCTTCATAATGATAAACAGTTTTGATACAATGTCTCAGTCCCCTGGGGGTGGATCTATTTCAGTTACCATTTTACTCGTCAAGCATACTAATCGGCCAGATGCTTGTCACGGCCAATTTTTGAACCTTTTTCAAATTTGATCTAGCGCTATTCAATTTCCCTAAATCATACTTTTTCCACTATAAAGCAATATTTCCGTATATTTACAGAGGTATCAATGTTATACTAGTTATAATAAATGAAGTATTTATCTTTGAAAATAGGTAATAAAAATCACATTTTCTTTTATAATGTCGTTTTTATGGCTAATATACCGTTAACCCCAACGGATGATAACAGATTTTGTTAATCATCTTAATTTAAATTTTAATATATCCAAGTAAAGGTCTGAAAGAGATCAGTGTAAGTGTTACATTAGCTTGAAGTATTCTATATATCGTTTTATGTTGTGGTGTTATATATGTTAAAAAGCCCACTGCAGGACGAAAATCTCCTCCAGAAATGGAGGGTTTTGCCATAATCTCTGCGCTTAGCAAGCGGATCACCACAATAAAAGTCTATTGTTAGAAAGACGCTGCTTCGATTTTGGGATCAACGGGAGTTGAATGGTGATTACTTCCAGTAACAATAGCCTTTGCCGGACATCACACCACATGTTGTGGTATCTTAAGAAAGGTGTCACACTTGTGGTGTTATAATAAAGAGTTAATTTATCTAAATAGGTACATTAGCTTACTGTACAGATAGATATATCTATATGGGTACAGTTGTTTACTAAGCAAAGCAGTGAAATGTTTGAGTTTTTTCCGTAAATATGGAAATAATGGAATAAAATAACAGGTAATAGGTGTCATTATAAACAACTCCAATGTTATAAATAAAATGAAGAAAACAATTTCTGAGTTGGCTATATATTACGATAAAGCTCTTTAAAGGTATCGTGGCAAAAGATATATGCAAATTATCATGTTACTAAATTGAAATATTTGCAAACTACTTCTTTTGAAATGTAATGAAGCCTTTTGCAGGCATAATACTCCATTAGCTTCCAACGTGACTAACACAAGATATTCAGTTAAAAAATGTATTTTTATGCTTAGAACGTTGAAGATACGCGTTCAGGTAGATTACGTAGCTCTAAGGGTGTAGTTTAATATGCAACGAATTTAATAGTTAATGTTCGCGCGACGCCGGGAGCTCGTATGCTCGCAAATTACTCCACACTTGTTCCCTAGAGGGCGTATGTTGCAGATTTACATATGTGTGCTCTGAGTTGCCGATGAGGATGACACTGCTTGGTCACACCTGACCTCGGACTGTACAGGAATCGATTTTTTTTTAGAAAGTCTGCTTGTTTTTTGTTACATTGTTTTGAAATTTTCTTCACTAATCCTAATTATCGTGTCATAGTTATAAATATCACTGGTTCTAACGGTAGACCGAAAGGGCAAAATTTTTCGACCGCCATTTTTTTATTTTGTTAATTTATTTTTTGTTAAATTAATATGTAAGTACCTTAATGAATCACTGGCGCTTAATAGCTTGGAGCTTGGAGCGGTTTAACGGGCCCTCAAAATAATATCAAACACAATTTCTCCATTAAAACCATAAAATCGTCAAACTCGAAGTGTGCTCTTTCTATGTAATAAAATTATAAGAAATAACATTTATATACTTTTCCGCAAGGTAGACAAGAATTTTTAAGTCACGTAAAAATTTAATCACGTCGGTTAATTGAACGCTGCGGTGTCGGTGTTTTGTTTGTCAAAGGTTAATTTTTATCGCTACTATATTTTTATCGAATCGAAGTGTGTTTAAATGAATAGTGTATATGTCACCGTAAATTTGTAAATACCGTTAGATTATAATCTATCTCACGAGATTGTAAACTATCGAAAGATTGTGAACCGTTACATACTGCTTACAGTTTAACGCATTATTTTTCGATAGATCATAAAATATCAAACCTAACTTAACCTAACCTTATGGTTAGGTTAGGTTTATCATATATCGCATATTTTATCTACCTAAAAATATGCGTTAAATTGTAAGCAGTATGGTATGGTTCACAATCTTTCGATAGTTTACAATCTCGCGAGATAGATTGGAATGTAACGGTGTATACAATTTAACGGTGACATATACATTCAGCAATGGTTCATTAAATTATTTATTAAATGCTCTTGTAATTCTGTCGCTCAATCCTTACTAAATATTTAATCTTAAACTATGCAATGCTGTTCAGCTGAAAAAGACACATTCGTGTTAATTTGGAGTAATCTAGAATATCTATCTTATCGAGTAAAACTTTATATAAATTATTAATATTAATATATAAATTTTATATTAAATCCCGACGTTTCGATTCCTTTACAGGAGCCGAAACGTCTGGATTACATATAAAACAAATTATGCTGAAAATTCGTAATAAAGTTGTTTTATTCAAATGTGTAATGTACGTGTATGTGTTATGTACGCGGAAGTGTTAGGAACTAAATATCTATCTTATTACTAACTATAATTCGATCAATATTAATTTTACCGAAACAAGCTTTGTTTTCAATTGACAAAGAGAACGATTTGCACATTTCATCCGGCTAAATAGTTCTCGAGTGTAATAATGTTAGTAACTTTTTAACAAATTCTTGACAAAATTGACAAATGACATTATATTAAATCTTCATATAATAAAGATCCCCGTAATTCGTGGGAATAATTATCCATTTATCTACTTTGGCAAACTTTTACAAACGCTCCACATTTTGGCACAGACCGTAGGCCAATTATGAATTAATTTACAACAGATTACATATTCTCTTCTGAATACTTCTTACAAGTTTTTAATTAAAATTCTTCAGCTCATGCCGAAATATTTACGGCCGTTACTGATAATAATTTCAATTTCCTATTCGTAAAAGTTCTTTTCAGCTTTTTTGTGTTAATTAGTCGATAAGCGTGTTAGAACTTTTGAAAACAGTTTGGAACTCGAAAAATATTCATTAGAATTATTAAATGGTTTTATAGGTACTTTCAATTCATAAGAAAAGTTTACCGTACTGCTTCAGTGACATAAATTAGGCGACTTTAATTACCCTCGGGTACCTGTATAAAAGTAAGTAGTAAGATATCTAATATTATATTGACGAAAACTTACAAAGTATTGAATGTTACACATTTTCAAGTCTGGTAAAAGAATCATTACTCAATTTGAGAAGGTTTTACATTTCATTTTAAAGTTCACCATTACACAGTTATTTAATAACAAGTAAACTTAAGTATGCCTCATCTGGTATTTTATTGGAAATATATGTTCGAATATGAAAAAACACAATATTAGTTTTTATTCATTTGTCAACTTCAGCTTTTCGACGAATGAAAGGTAACGATAACAGCTTCAGGTCTATTAAAATGACCAAAGATACAAGCTTTTCTAATGTGGGCTCTACTCTACACAATATTATTTAGTCAGTTTTTGTGTAGGTTTGTTAACTGAAATTCTTTAAAAATAAAATAACCATCTCGCTGATATTAAGATTAAGAGATTCGGATAAGTAGTAGTAGATCGCATTAGTCATATTCTTCACCTGGTTGTTCTGTAAATCTAAACCCCAATCAAAGTTTATTGAAAATCAAAATAACCACACACAAGACCACCCTAAAGAATGATTCTATATTTCTATTATAAGAGATAAAATAAATAAGCCTACTAAACCATCCTATGTTCGAAAGTCTGTTTTGGATATTTGTGCATACATACATTTCTAAAGCTTGTTTTATTATTTTTTATTACTTCTATAAAGATTTCTTTTTAATATTCAGAGGTATAACATACAATAATAGCATATGTTTCATCTTTTATAATAAAACTGTAAACCAGACAATACAATACAGCCATCTTTCTGCAATTCGCACTCGTGCTAGACATACCATTTCCAGTGTAACAAATTACGTATAATTTTATTATTATACAAATGAGTTTTTGAACAAGCAGCAAGTGAGTAAGATGAAAGGGCGTCAATTACACTGCGCATTCATACCTTGCGGTTCCCCTGTCGGTTCTATACCTACACACAGCTCTGTGAAGTACGTTAGGCATGCTTGAGCGTATACAAAAAAAGTATTTTTAAGTTTTTGAAGGTTTTGAGGTCACTAGATTTCATAATTTAAATTAAAATGAGAACAATATGAAGTTTTTATTTGGTCCAAGTCAATTTGTTTTGATAAAGATAAAGATTAACTTGATATTATACAAGAGAGGAGAGAGACTTTTCCGGGGTAAAACAGAATGTATATATATTTTGTTAATAGATTTTGTGGTTCCGAAGATACCCTCTTTTTACAAAAACTTGCAGGTTTTCTAATGTTAGTTTAACATTAGAAAACCTGCAAGTTTTTGTTTTTGAAAAACACGATCGCAAAACATAACTACTCATCAAAGGAATCTTGTATAAAGAGTAATTTTTACCTACATAAAATGTCATTGATGATAAACAAATTGTTTTGATAAGAAACAAGATATGGTCCATATTCATATCCTTAATATTGGTGAAAGAATAATGAAAACCGGCAGGTAGTTTCGTTTTACAAACTTTCATCATCATATCAGCTGAGTGACATCCACGGCTGAACGAAAACCTCCCCCTCACCAGGAAGAGTCCGTCTAGCAGTGTTCTAGCATCCATATTTGGTGAGCGAGTTCTCATAATCTCAGGCGGATCGGAGATCGCTATTACAGACCATTATTCCAAAAAGCTGCTACCTACACCACCAAACCTTTTCCTCCTTATAATACTAATGCAGATTTACCTATATGGGTAAAGGGAGTCTAATAAATGTTTTCTAAAATTGTAAAGTATAGATACCTACTAATAACAATTACTTATTTAATCTTATACGAAACTGAGTTACATGATTACTTAATAACTGCAACTATTCCACTATCGGTGACTAAGATACAGATGCATATATGCATCTCAAAAAGGTTTTGCCTTTAGTAAGATGCAATCCTGCAACCAAACCCTGTCTCGAAGCAAAAAATACTACGTTAGTGCTTTTGAATACAATTTACAGCAAGGATATATAAAAGTTAAAATTTCCTTAATTCCGTTTTGATTTTATTAAATTTTAATATTTTAATATTTTACTATTCTTTGTACAGCTAAATGTAAAATATATAGAAGTATTCTTTTCGTATTTTTTCCCCTTGTATTGATAACATTATGGCCAAATTAAACCGCAACCAAACTTTAGTAATAGCTGACATAAAAAAAAATTGTAACCAGACGAACTTTTCAAGTGGTCGGGACACAAATACAGATTCGGGCATCACAGATGGCGTTTCGCAAAAACATCTTCTATTCAACACCGTTCCCGGCCACTCTGGCTCCTTTCATAACTATGACAGTTGTCATGGCGGGGTAGGCTTTTAAAAACCTATTCATTTTGACCTCAAGAAGACGCGGACTTAATAACGGGGGTGGGGAGGCGACCGTTTGCATCATCATTACGATTTAATTTCAAGGGAAAGCGGCCACGACGCAAGTCTGAGGGACCATTATTTTGTTATATCTCGTAGGATATTTAATAAACAAATGACGCAAGGGGCGTAATGACGGCTCTCTGCCTAGGTTTAATGCCCGTATACAGGTGCGACATCAGCTGGGGTATCTTCAATACACCATTAATTTGACGTAATTTATTACCCTAGTTATGGAACAAACAACATTCTTCTTGTCTACCATTTTATGGTTGTCAATAAAATATTTTTATCTTAATTAGTATTTATTAATTATGATCACGAACAATGTCGAAATGATGATAATTAAAGACTTGTAATACTCATTAAACATACGACGTCGTCATTTGACGACCAGCTTGTGCAATGGCAGCGATCCTGCCAATTGCACCAATGATGGTCCTAGGTTCAAAACTGGCAGTGGCACTTATTTATATAATGCGCAAAAACATATTTTGTTTACGAGCCATGGTATTGATGTGTTATATCCGTTATTTAGTATTTATAGCTTTGACTAATTTGGTACCAACTAGTTGTTATGTATAGTCTGAAACTCATTTATCAATTATTTAAATAACGTGAATTTAAAATTAGACCATCACAAGACCGTAGTATTTGAGAAAAATCTAAGTTGTAGACCCTTTAAAACTTAATTTTAATTAAATTGTAACCCTTTTGATGCATAAACGTAGAATTAACTATTTTAAGCTATTAAAACTGCAAACCTATAAAAGTTCAGTTATTAATACTGCTATTAAATAAAATAAATAAATAAATATTTTTTACATTCACACCAATTAGCCTAGCCCAAAGTAAATACTGTAAAGCTAAAAGTAGATACTAGGGTAACGGATAGTCATACATATATGATACATAGATATGTAATATTCATAGAAATATGTATAAACACCCAATACTCAGGTACAATTGCTAGTATTCATCATACAAACATCTGCCCCTTCCGGGATTTGAACCCAGGACCGTCGGTGCGAAAGGTAGGATCGCTACCGTTGCACCAAACGGTCGTCAAATTGAAAATGTTCAATTTAATTATTATTGATGAATAGTAGTTTAATTAAACAGTATTTCTTTTACTCAATCTCAAATCTTCTTAATAAAAAAGCACTCATCTAAATCATTAGAATTCAGCCTTTTTTAATACCAACCCTGAGTTTTAAAATTAAGTTAGTAATATTGCGAATTGAGAGACAAAGATCGGTCCCCTCTACTAATTTATTTGAAGTTCTCGTTATGTACTATTGCTAGGCTTACGCTTTATCCATTTAATACCCCAACATATGGATTCAAGGTTCACAATTCACTTGCGATAATTTATCAATCTACTTGAGGCGACAACGGTGTGATATTCGCCATATTAATTAAAACGTTCTAGGAATATCTTAAAACGCAAATGTTATTGTAGTTTCCTTGTTAAGTTACCTTGGAATAATAAAATTTAATAGATAAATTACTTTCTTCAGGTTAGCTAATGCGTTTTCAAAAAAAGAGACATCTACACTAATATAGAGGAAAGATTTGTATTTTTGGATGTTTGCAATGAATAAACTCAAAAACTACTAAACCGATCTCAAAAATTCTTTCCCCATTGGAAAGCTACATTCACGCTGAGTAACATAGGCTATATTTAATTCTAGAAAAAAAATTTTCAGAATTTTGTCCACCTGTGCGAAGCCGGGACGGGCCGCTACTATTTTAATAATAAAAACAATTTATTAATTATTTTTATTTTTATCTGCCATTTATTTGTAGTTTAAATTGAAACACGACTGAAACTAAGAATTATTATTTTTTTTCCGCTACAGTACCTACTTTACTCACAACAAATGACAATCGTAAAGGCAAAGCCACGTAAAAACGCGCTCTAATTTCTGCTTCTGTCATCGACCGAAATAACATGTATTGTTTACATTACAGAAAATAGGTTCGATCCTTCCTCCGACATTAACACCTGTCACGATGTCGTCTTAATGACAGTAGGTATTTATAAGGAAAATTCGGCCGAACACGAAAATACAATTTGGTAAAAGGCAAGGTACATAAAGTTGACAGACGAACGCGAGTAAAACATTAGCTGGGCGGCGTATTGTTGAACCACAGTGCCTGCTTGAGACGGTACACGATCTTTATCTTTAATAACTTTTGATGAAGTACTTCTGTATTAATTTTTGATACTTTTTTTTTTATATGTATAAAGGTGGCAACAGCAAAACAATGATCTTATGAGCCGTGGTCATCGCAACGTAAAGATATAGCTTTGATACTTTTTTAATTTTTTTGGACAGCCGTTTTATTTACGTGCCACACCTGTCTATGAAACAGTCAAAAGTTACCACTATTGACAGGCGTTTGGATTTATGTAGATACCGCGTAGCTTAGGTAGGTCTTGGCTTGGCTTACACAATGGCTTGAAAATTTTATGAATAATCATCTCATAAAACATGCGAACGCAGTTTAAGTTCGTTAATATATTTAGATTATATCGCCTTTCAAACGAATATAAATTGAATACTATTCAAATTTAATCGATCTGTATAATTATCTTCTTAAAATTAAGCTACTAAATTATACTAGGCGATGCAGACGCTAATAATAAAGCTACGCTAGCACCATATATTGGAGCGGAGCGTAATACCTAATAAAAGTTTCTTTTTGTTTTGTTGGGAATTTTGCAAATTTCGGGCTCCGCCACAATCTGGTCCTAAACCTGTTGATTCGATTCCACACAAAAAATATTAAAATCGGTTAAGAACTCGGGAAATTACGGCGTAACAGACTTGCGCCATTGCCAATCGCCAAGCTGATCCATGGGAGAGTCGCTCGCTTCGCTCACTCCGCTCCAAGTATATAGGTATCATTAAACGGCTCAATTGAAATATAAGGAGTTGGCCAAAGATAGTTATTGCCAATTTCAAGACATATGTGTGTTTATTTACAAATTTTGTGTTACATAAATAATCCTTGGTTTATAACTTTATGACACATTGAATTGCTTTTATCAACTATGAAAAGTGCTTTAGTTACTTTGTGAATGCGTTAACAATTCGTAAAGAGCCTTTTCGTAAATATGTTCTTTGCTTATTTGTGGAAAAACTAACAAGAAGTCTTATCATTCGAATATCGTCCGAACAATACTCGTGCAATATAAGTCATAGTAGGTATTCCTAAATGTACCGAATAAAGATCAACTGGCGATCATTTCATGATTTCAAAGCAGTATAAAAATGGTATTTTTTTTAACGAAAAATGGCCATTATTTAAAAAAGGTCTATCAATGCTTTAAAGAGGTTATCCGTGTTTGACCTCTTTTTCTGTGATTTCTGACATTCCACGTGATTGGAATTTGTGTATCTGGCATTAGGCGTGCATTTATTTAGTCTTACTTATACAAATGGACATTTGAGCCCTTATTGTCGAGCCCGAAATGTGCCGGTAATTCAGGTCTAGTGTTTACTGTTATGTCACAATACGCTGCCGGGTATACAGATCGCGTGACGCGTGGTGCGCACTACAAGCGAATCACACAAATAACACGTCATTTACATGGTGACACATTACAACATATATTTTACGACTCCACACACACATTATTTATGGCGTCCGAATTCGTCAAATATTCATATCGTTCGCGTAAAAATGTTCTAGGAAAACAAATGATGAATGTCGAAACAAAACGGCCGTTGTTATTACGCCTGTGCGTAGAGAAAATTGCCTGCTAATGTAATATTCACTTTAATATTAAAGTTATAAGGAAGTTCTTGCTATTATACCAAATTGTAAATATTATTGTCCGTTACTGTGTCTTTAAAAATAAATTAGTAATTCATTGTATCAGAATCGTGAAATTGTAGTCAACCACACAGACTTTTCTCTTAATACGGCTCCGTTTTAATGTATCGTCAATAAAATAGACGATTAAACCAACAAAGGCTTAACGTATGACGAACACGACCCGTGGGCCCATGGTCAGCAAATCGTGGTGATCCCCACAAATTTACCCACAACAAACCACCTCGTGAGAGCTAGAACGAAGATTAATCGCTGCTGCACGGGATTACCGAGGTTACGGTACGCTGTACATCTATTCACAGGGAACTCTGCAACCCACACAATACCTATTCACTCGGAATTACGCACAAAATCGTGTGCCCAGGCTCTATTACTTTAGTTCGCTAGGCCTACCTAAAATTTCCTATTCAACATTGTTATTCCATTATAGTTCAATTTTGCACAAACATGAGACGTAAATAGATTTGCCATAAAGCAATTTGATTGGATAGTGAAAAAACTACAGCAAAAATGCTGTTTTATTAAATATATGATTGACACTTTCATAATATTAGATTTTCATAACAAATCGTTTTGTAAGCCTAGAGCCTATCTGTAAATTAGATATAAAATTATTAGATAGCTACAAAAATAGACCGACTGTTTCAAATAACTTTTTACTATATAATTTTGAAAGGCATAATTTGATAAAGCTAGCTGGCTGGTAATAGATAAAAAAATATCTATTAATTATTGACTTAGTTGGTATACTTTTTAAATATTTCTTTTAATATGTTCTCATGTAGAGTATATGAAACACGGGCGTAATAATAAATATGGAGCTCTGATAGTCCATAAAATATCGCCAGAACAAGAAGCTGGTATAGGCTAGTGAGGTCAGGAAATATCCTTAATTCAATCTTAGTTACTGGAATGCACTACCTGCGTGAAATCGCATTTCACTTGAAATAAGATTCCAAAAAATGGGTTGAAGTTATTTGCCAAGGTAACTTTTTAGTACGCCAGCGATTACGATCCCAGATCCGGTTTGTCAAAAATATTTTTCACAATTCCTAAAATGTTTAATCCTTTGAATGTCAAAAAATAACAATAAAAAAAAGCTTTGCAGACCTGAATATATTATTGGTTTTTTATATCCTTTAGCCGCCTGCAAAAAGCTGCACATTTATGTATAGGTGCTTAAAATCAATAGTTATGTTATACTAAACGATTTAAGAAAATAGGAAGATTAAAATGGGAGGTATATGAAAAATGTTGGATTAATGAAAATGAAATGTTTCATTTTAGTGATTTAATCAAATTTAATTAATTTAATTAAATTTAATTAAATATCATGTCAACAGTGTTTTATTTTAATATGCATGTAGTAATAAATATCTACAATCCACTAAAAAAATCCTTACAATTGAGGCTTCCGATATGAATAGAAGAAATTCGCAACCCAGAACGTCAAGAGCAACGGCGCCAATACAGAAAAAAAATAACAAAGCACCGAAGAGGTCCGGATCTCATTTAGACAAATCGCTCGTAGCGGTCAGGCCAGATACCAATAATAAGGGCTCACGTGCTATTGTAGTCTATGCCATCATTAGGCCGTTTCCGTGTACACGGAGCCGTCGTAATCCAGATCTTATTACAAAACAGAAAAGGATTCAATTCGACCAAATGCTCATAAATTTGTGATCGTGTACGCAACCCGACGACCCAATATCCGACGCCATCGATGTCAATCGGGCTGCCTAGTGATTTTTCTGGATCACAAATTGATATTATTAGACCTGTTGGTATGCAATGAAGTTTGTTATTTTTTCAAAAGTATAAATAAATATGAAACTAAAGGTAAAGATTAAATAGCTACGGATATTTTACAGCATTTTGTAGTTATACTACCAACGTGTAGTCGGTCATCAAACAATTACTGGTTTCAATAAAAATTCAACCTGAGAGGAATACCGATCATAAATCGGAAGCTTTGATTTTCAGACTCCATGGCCGCAGGCAAACTGGCAACCTTTTAATTTTATCATGTGCACTGGTCCATTCATCTGTCGAAATTTCATAGAGTGACGCTTTTAGCATACCCGAAGGGCGAAAAAATTCTGGAGAAAATATCTTTCCATTTTGTATATTTTCCATGTTGATTTACGTGGATAGAAAATCTGATTGGTTTTATCATGCCTATAAAGAAGTCTAGTGAAACAAAACATCAGATAAGTATCTCATAGTTTTCTTTTGTTTTCAACGCAAACAATGTGTATATTTATATATACTGTTGTATGCTATGGTTCTTGAATTAAAAATAGTGGTCCAGCCACTTGAGACAACTTGTATTTTTTCTAGTTATATTTTTAGAGATATTAAAATCTAGCAGTTAAATGCCTAAATCGAGAAAAGTATGAAATAATGAATAAATTCTTTAATCGATTTTTTAACCATTTTGAGTGGATAGTTGTATGTTGTATCTAACTTAGAAGTCTAAAATATCCTGTTTTTTATCTGATAGATTCTCAGCCCTTGTATTTTAAGAATCGTACATTTCAACAGTCAGTTACCTTTAATCAATAGGACGTGTGTTTTAACGGCCTTGTATTTAAATCCTCTATTTGTACTGAACAATATCTGTTCGCTCTATTATCGGGCAATAATATTATTCTTTCTGAAGTCTGAGAGCTTGTCTCATAATCCAACCGGACTGTTTAATTTGGTTTCATGAAATACGGCGCACGCTCTACAGCAAAGCAAACGCGACGACTTGTTAGGTTTAAGCCAATTAATTCCGCCGCTTTGTAACTTATCTGGCGAAAAATTGTGATTTTTATTTCTAAAAAAAAACAACCTTCCTTATAAAATTGTAAAAGGTAGACTTATATGGCAAATGAAAATACTTCTAATAATCACTAACATATTGTAAGTAAATATTTCACACGACACACTATTAGCAGCATTTGAAAACGCGGATATTTTCTTAAGATTTAATCTTAAAATTACGACATCGTTTGTTTTCGAAAATAAATTTTAGCAAAATGGTCGAAATTGTTGCCAAAGAATTTCGTATGCAATTTCGTTTTCAAGATCTTTGGCCCGGGGAAGCTACTTAATTCAGCTGATTCCATAATGAAACATACGACAGTCTTTCTCGAGAGCAAAGCAAACTCGGACTTGTTGCATTTAAGTTAATTAATACGGGGAAGATCTGATAAAGTCCAAAGGACTGACTAGTTCGACTTCTGTCTATGTTACTGCTTATTTGCGGAGACGTGGCTTAATTAATTTATCATGTTAGTGTGTTATGTATGTAACAAAAGTGTGCCTTATGAAGGCATCTTCAACTTCAATATTTTGAACATATAAAGGATAATAGTTATAATTATACTTAAAGCAAATAAATAAACCGCATTTCGTTAAAATTATATGTAATAATAAGGGCTTTTGCAGTGGTGAGCTCATCTTTCCGGGCGCCGGATGTAGGACGCAGCATCGGTTTATTATGTACAGAAATATCCTCTTGGGTCAGTTGGGCAAGACCCCATTTTTTATGAAAAGCTCTTTATTAATTTACATTCGTAATCTACAGCGAAACATCACGGCCGCAGCTCCTATTTCAAATTTAATGCGAGCTAGCTTTATAGAAATGTTACTCATTTCTTTGAGAATGTTTGTGACGAACAAATATTGTATTTCGTTTTTAACGAAAGCAATCTTAGATAAATGGTATAACCTCAGTTGTAAACAAAATTAATCGTAAAAACCATGCCCGTGAGTTTGTTTTTGTACAGATCCAAATATTGGTTCACGTAATTGAAATAGTATTTGTTAAACCCATCCTTTGTAATTTTAATAGTAATAACATATGCATATAATCGTAATCTATATTCAATGAAATCGTGTGTAATGATGATTCTTAAGCGTATTGTTGATCAGTTTGTTCTAATAAATAAAAATCAGACATTAAGTTTATTAAGAAAACTGGAGATGTATTGTTTGTCATAAAATATAATTCATAAATAGAGCAGTTGACGCTGCGAATTCTGAATGCGTGCGGCAAGCAGACTAATCCCGACTTAGCTGAGTCAAGGAAATAAGAGAACGTGGAAACCTCATTCTCGCTCGTGCAACCTGGTTGTTTTTAAATATAATTAAGGCTGCTGATTTTGTATACAGTCAAACATAAGAAACACGCAACCTAATCTTAAACTTCATATGTTGGAAACAATAGAGAAATAATGCAAGAATTCTTCAATTCGGTTATGCCTACTTTGTATAAGATTCAATACTGTAACAGCGAACAGATTGGATCCCTTTGTGCACACCGCAAAGGAAGCCTGGCTTTGAATATCTTAATCCTCTGTTTCAAGTAAGTACGCAGTACTTACGATTTCACGAGTAAGATTGTCTTAGCAACTGCGGCAATATTCAAATCAAAATATTATGATATACATACCATACGAGTGATGGTTCCAATTTTATTAAGAATACGATATAATTTAAGGGGCTGTTCTGGCATTGTAGCCATTGTGTACAAACAAATATGCGAAGTAGATTACGACGAAAAACATGAAAGAATTATATGACATTCATACTAAATATTACAAAGCACTTTTTAAAGGAAAAGAATATGTTTAGATTCGACATAAATACATATCCATTATAATTGAGATTATTAAATAGAGTCACCGTTAAAATATATAATTCAGTCTGTTTATATCTTTAACCGTCCTCTTATATAAATCAAAATTCCTTTTTGTTAATATTTTTCAATTTTTTATTTCTCATTACATTATTTCTTTTGACAATTATATAACAATTTATTTTTAAATCATTTTGACACATGAAGTATGAAAAAGTATAAAAACTTACATAAAGGTTTTATTATGACATCTCAACATTCCGCCCACCATGGACAGACCATGTCCATTAACATTTGATAAAATTTAATAATCTATCTGACAAAATAATAACACTTACATAGTCGTATAAACATAAATTACTTCATTGGTAGTATAACAAACTATATTTACCTGTATATTACATACATTATATTGTATATTAAAATAATAAAAACATAAACATTGACTCCATTCATGAATTAAAAATATTTAATCATTAATTGGTAAAACACATATTTTGGACACTGGCCTCTTAATTGTTGTATTACCTTTACATCGCAGGCTGACTACTCGGGTAACTTTATCCAATCCAGGATGCTTTTCTGTGATAATACTATATAACCACTTAGATGGGGGAAGATTATCCTCTTTTATAAGAACGACGTCACCAACGTTTGGTTCAGGATTTTGCTTAACCCATTTATGACGTTGTAAAAATTTAACTAAATATTCTTGAGACCATTTTCGCCAGAATTCTTGAACCATACGTTGAGTGAGTTGCCATCTTTTAAGACTACCTATAGTGGATTCTTCATAGTTTTTATCAGAAACTGTAACCAGTGGTTTCCCTACTAGGAAATGTCCCGGAGTTAAAGGACAAGAATCTTCTACATTCGAGCTTATCACGGATATTGGCCGCGAATTAAGGCACGCCTCAATTTGATAAAGTACTGTAGATAGCTCTTCGTAAGTCAAGGTAGAACTACCGACGACACGTTTAAGATGGTACTTGGTGGATTTTACTCCCGATTCCCATAGTCCACCGAAGTTTGGTGCATGAGGGGGAATAAAATGCCACTCAGTACCATTGTTAGCTAAGCAATTGGCTATTTCTGCGACGATCCCAGACCTTTCTTTAAGAAACAAACTCTTTAATTCCCTGGCGGCCCCTACGAAATTGGAGCCATTGTCACTCCAAAGATCTGCACAGTGGCCACGTCTTGCTACAAACCGTTTGAACGCAGCCAAAAAACCCTGAGCCGTCATGTCACTTACAGCCTCCAGATGAATAGCCTTAGTTGCCATGCAAATGAATAAGCATATATATCCTTTGCTGGAGTGATGCCCCCTACCTTTGGCAGTACGAATGTTGATAGGACCTGCATAGTCCACCCCCGCCCTCAAGAAAGGTCGACATGGTGTAACCCTCGCTTGTGGTAATTGACCCATCAACTGAGACTGAGGTTTGGCTGATTGACGAAAACAAATAACACATTTGCGATAACACCTATTCACATTACTTTTTGCGTTTACAATCCAATATTTAGTTCTAAGATAGTTTAACATAAGTTGTGGGCCACCGTGCATTGTTCGCTCATGAGCATCTTGAACAATTAAATTAGTTAAATGCGAATCACGGGGCATTAACAATGGATGCATGTTATTGTCTTTGATTGCGGCTTGATTTAAGCGGCCACCAACTTTAAGTAAACCCTTAGCATCAAAAAATGGATTTAGAGATCTTAAACAACTAGATTTTTGAACAGTTCCTGTTTTTATTATAGACTTTATATCGTCACTAAAATATTCAGCTTGCACATTTTTTATACATACATGTAAAGCTTCATTCAATTCTTGACTTGTTAGCCAAGATGGAAATTGATGACCTCTGTTTACAAAATAACCTAGCTTCAAAAATCTTTTACAATACGCTATAACTCGAATCAGCTTTCTCAAAGAAGAGAATTTATGAATTAACACCTTTAAATTTAGTTCGTTAGTATTTTGAATGTTGTACGTTATATTACGAACATCTATCTTTTTAGTTTTTTCTTCTAAATTAGTGTCTTTTTCTTCTTTATCATAATTGATTATCTTATTTTGCAACCAAGTTGGGCCTTCTGTCCATAATTTAAATTTTTCCGGCATGTTTACTGGTAGTACTCCTCTTGACGCGCAGTCCGCTGGATTGTCAATTGTTTTAACATGAGACCAACAATTGCCATCTAATAGAGTTATTATTTCAGACACTCTGTTAGCAACAAAAGTTTTCCAACGGCTTGGATGGCTACTGAGCCATGCTAACACAACAGAAGAGTCTGTCCATGCATGTATTTTATCTCTTGAAATATTCATGACTATAGACACTTCCTTTAATAATTTAGCGAGAAGTTGAGCACCACACAACTCTAACCTGGGTATGGATACCTGTTTAACTGGAGCTACCTTGGTTTTGGATGTAAGCAGACTTATGTGAACATTACCATTTGCATCAATAACCCTAGAATATACGACTGCAGCATAAGCGTCATTAGACGCATCACAAAACCCCTGGAGTTCCATACCACAATCATTCCTCTCGGCCTTAATCCATCTAGGAATTTTGAATGTTGACAGTTGTGTAAGGCTCTCTCTAAATAACAACCACTCCTTTAATAAGTGTGGGGGTAATTTTTCGTCCCACTCAATTCCTGAAATCCACAATTTTTGAATAAATATTTTAGCTACTATTATTATGGGTGCTAACCACCCTAAGGGATAGAACAACCTTGTGATATCAGAAATAACTTTTCGTTTGGTAATAGGACCATTCATAGGCGGAACTTCAATGCAATAGTCAAACTCATCTAATTTTCGATTCCATCGTAAACCTAAAATTTTCATAATTTCATCAGTTTTAATTTCTAATCGATCTTGATGATTCCTTTTGCCTTCACTTATTGCATCTAATAATTCTTGACTACTGCTTGACCATTTCTGAAGTTCAAAACCACCCCGATTAAGTAGTTCAGTCATTTGATTAAATATTCTCACTCCTTCACTGATATCATAACAACCACTCATAAAATTGTCAACGTAGAAGTCACTCAAAACCCTTTCAGTAGCATCTGGAAAGTTACTTCCTTCATCGTGTGCTACCTGTTGTAAAGCTCTGACAGCTAAATAGGGTGCCGAGGCGGTTCCAAAAGTAACTCTCAGTAGCCTGAAACGCTCTAGCTTTGCACTAGGAGAATCACGCCAAAATATACTTTGAAAATCCGCATGTTTTTGTGACACTTTCACCTGTCTATACATTTTTACAATGTCTGCTATCAAACATATAGGAAACTTACGCCATCGCATGAGTAAATGCCTTAAGTCTGGTTGTAGTTTTGGCCCTACCAATAAATCCTGATTGAGAGATACCCCGTTCGTACCAGCACAAGATGCGTCAAACACTACTCTGACCTTTGTTGTGGTTCTGTCTTCCCGAACTACAGCGTGATGCGGAAGATAAACTCCAGCTGTGTCTGTTCGATTTTGTACAGGAACGACCTCCATGTGACCTAAGTTTAAATACTCATGAATAACTTTTGTATATTGATCTTTTAAATTTTTGTCCTTTTCTAGTCTCTTTTCTAGCATAAGAAAGCGTTTTGTTGCAATGGCTTGAGAGTTTCCGTATTTACATTGAGGTTCAATATTTCTAAATGGCAGCTTTACAATATAACGCCCCGACTCATCCCTAGTTGTAGAATTCAGAAAAATGTCTTCACACTTTTGCTCTTCCTCAGAGAGAAATTTGTTTCCCTGAAGGTGAAGTTCATCTGACTCTAACTCCCAAAACTTTTTTAAATAGTCGTTTTCAGAAACTATAGAGTGCAATGTGATAACAGCCCTGTTCGAATCATCATTAACATGACCCGACAAGATCCAGCCGAGTTTGGTTTTTTGCGCTATAGGTGAACCCGACGGACCTTTGATAAACCCTTCTTCTAATATTTGTCCATAAACATCCGCACCAAGTAGCAGATCAATTTTGTTTGGCGTATGAAAAGTTGGATCTGCTAGTTTAATATGTGACAACTCAGGCCACATTTGAATATTAACCCTCTTCTGAGGAATGAGAGTTGTTAATTTCCCTAAAACATGAGCCTTGACTGATATAACACATTTCGAATTATGAAGTGACTGAATATTAACCATAGTCATTGACTTAGAAGCTAACGACTGATCACTCCCTAACCCTGAAATCATACTCTTTGACGGCATCTTTTTAAGGCCTAATAACTGAACCGCAGATTCAGTAATAAAAGAGCCTTGAGAGCCTTGATCTAGCAGTACTCTCAAAGTAACCATAAAACCTGACTTTGACTCGACCCTTACAAGGGCAGTTGCCAAGAGAACTTGACCGTGAACATTTGAAAAACAAGAAACTACATTTTCAGGTTCGTTTGATAATGTATTAGAAATCGCGACATTTGCTTGAGCTGAAGTAGACGGTTGAGATATATTAGTGGAATGTAATAAAGAGTGGTGTCGTCTTTTACAAATACGGCATCTGGTGGATTGACGACAAAAAGGAACAGAGTGGTTGCCAAAACAGTTAAAACAAAGTGCATTGGATTGAACAAAATTACGCCGAGCTTCAACATCTTCCTTAGCAAACTTTTTACAAGCGTATAATTTATGAGCCTCTGAACAAAAAGGACACGTAACTGCAGTAACATGCATCGCCTTTTGGTTAAAATTACGTATAAAAGGAGGTTTCACATATTTATTGTCTAAAAACTCTAAAGACCTAAATCGTTGTTCAAGAAACTCCTTAAATTGTTTTAAGTTTGGCAATTCTTCAGATGAAGTGCTTACTAGTGACTCCCATTGTTTTCGTGTTTCAGTATCTAATTTTAAGCTAGTTATATAAATAATAATAACATCCCATGTACTTATATCAATATTTAAATTTGACAGTGCATTTAAGCATTCTGTGGTCGTGTCTAACAGCTCCTTAATTGCACTACTAGATTCAGTTTGTATATTGCGTTGACTCATAAATCGTTTCAATATACAATTCGCCAAATATTTTTTGTTATTATAACGACTTTGTAGCTGAGACCAACATATTTGATAATTGTTGGATGTAATGGGAATGTGTCTAAGTAACTGCTCAGCTTCACCTGTTATGTAACCCTTGAGATAATGTAGCTTCTGCACTTCATCTAAAGAATTGTTGTTATGAACGAGTGATAAAAACAAATCGCGGAAACTCGTCCATTCAGTATATTTACCTGAAAATATTGGAATGGATATTTTTGGTAACTTTACAGCACAATTATTAGTTTTAATCTGAAGGGGATCATTATTATTATATATTTTGGTTGTATCGACAGCTAGTTCTGAAATCGCATGTTTTAACTCGGTCTTGTAAGAAAAATATAATTCTTCTATCATCTTTATAATAATCAGACTTTAAAAATATATTTTTGTCAACCGAAGTTATTAATTGTTTGTGGTTATCATCAAAAGACAACCATTGCTTTTCTAAATTATCTAAGCGAGTTTCAAGATACAACTGTGTTATTCTTTCTTTTGGCGATTTTTTGAAATTCGTCCAAGCTTTATTTATTTTTAAATTAATGTCTTCTTGAAGAGTTACAAAATTATCCATTTTTGCCATACTGTATAAATGTAATAAAATATATCAATCAAATATAAGAATTCATAAAAGAGTAAACAAATTTCATAGAACGTCAATAAATGCAAAACATAATTTATATCGCACAGCGTACATAAAATATTCTAATTAATCAATAATAAAATGTATTTACAATGCACACGTAGAGTCGCCAAACATGTTGATATGATTGCACCACACAGACAGCATTGGTTTCTCGACGCTCAGCTCCACTCGGCTCCCACAGCGGCACCTCTCCCGGCTCCGTCTGTGGCCAACACCATACGGCATACGACAGCACCAGCTCCCGTTGATAGCTCGAGTGGTTTGCAACTATAACTTGGAGCGCGAACCACGTCAAATTGATTATCACAATAATCCGGCTAAACGAAGGACCATGTTTATATCTTTAACCGCCCTCTTATATAAATCAAAATTCCTTTTTGTTAATATTTTTCAATTTTTTATTTCTCATTACATTATTTCTTTTGACAATTATATAACAATTTATTTTTAAATCATTTTGACACATGAAGTATGAAAAAGTATAAAAACTTACATAAAGGTTTTATTATGACATCTCAACACAGTCCCTACACCAATTTTACACCGAATCCTGAATTAGGAATGACACAGTAAAGAGTTAAATAATATCTTTAAAGTGCTACGTTCTATCACAAAAAACCGCTGCGAATGTAACTTTGATACCGTTTTAACCGCAATGAATATAATTGAAGCACGCTTTCTTAGAAAATTCTGTAAAACGTTTTTTCGGTCTATTAAAATTATTAAAGCCAATCAAATAGATAGAAACGTGGAAATTAAATACCAAGTCGTAATTTATACTATGTACTTACCCACAAGTGGTAAGGCGTGATGAAGTTAGAAGTGACGGTCCACCTACCGTCAAATGAAGTATGTGCAGCTACTAAACAAGAATAACGCGTCTGGGCTCATTGTTTGTGACGCATTCAGTAGAAAAGTGACAATGAAAATAACATTATCATCTTTTTGATTGCTTCACTGCTGGAGCATAGGTCATCTCTTCGAATAAAAACCATGAGGAGATAGGTAAGGAACTCACCTAGATCTATCTCCCCGATCGGACTCATTGCGATTTTGTGGCCAACGACTGTAAATCTAATATGGTAGTTAACGGCATTATAGTTATACCACGACAGAAATGCAGTTGGTAACAAAGTACCTTCCGAAGAAGTAAGAAAATCGATATGATATTTTTGGTCATAAGTCCGACGACCGGCTCTGACCGATTACTAGCTTCGCATGATGCCTTGAGGCTCTTTCTCTCGTACTAGCACAAATATATAACTGCTGAGTCAGCATTGGGCATTGACCATACTAGAAGGATACAACCTTAAAAAATAAATGCTCACATGGTAAAAAAGCACACTATCATTAATCGAGTCACATAATACAAAGTCAACCGTTCAATTTACCATTAATATAGCCTATGATTATCGACTTTACTACGACAAGGCGGTGTAGCTTCTTTATTACTATTTTCTATACCTACGATACCAAAAATGTTTAACCTTTATTTATATGCAATGTAGTGATTTGAAGTCATCCTGTGAACAAGGCTCTTGAAAAGCAGTCGAAACTACAGGATTAAATAAATAAAACAAAAGGTGTTTCATTTCAATCGTCTCTGCTTAAGTCGACTTACCTGAGCTACCTATCTGAAAAATCTATAATAATTTTTTATATTTAAAATGGTAGCAACGAGTTTTAGTTTGTAGCAATAAGTTCATAATAAATAAACTGTTGAATAAAAATCGAAACTTTCAAATTCTTATATCGTCCTCTATAAATAAATTCGGCACACTGAATTTTCTCGAAAGCTTTCCTGAACGTTTCTGGTAATCGAATTTACCGTATGGAGACACGCAACTACGCACACGTTGTCATGAGCTGACGCTAGTCTCCAATCAGTTTAGTGTTTGTTGTTCTATACCTTGTTGTGTCCGCATTTAGTTAGAGTCGGTTTAGCATCGAACAGTTACAATTTACAAGTAAAATTTGATTTGAAACTTTAACCTTAAGAAATATTTGAGACCTTGGTTACACTAAAGTGGGCATTAAGGTACACTCATAAATTTCTGCTAAACAGAGTTTCCAGACAATTAACACCACGCCTCAGTTATTAAACATCTCTAGATTCCAAGAATAGTCCTTTTATTTTACGAAAAAAACAACTGCAAAATATCAGAGCTCGCAATTAACACAGTCCAACTTAACCGTGACGGCTGAAAGATAAAAGTGGGAAAAAAGTTATGGATTGATGTCAAACTTGCCGTGAAAAATTTTGTCAATGGGGGAGATAATTTCCTCGGAGCAACGAGAAGAGTGTTTTATAAAATTTCAATGAAAAATTGTCGCCGAGCCGCGCTCGAGAACTCCCGATCGGCCAAAGTTGCCACAGTAATTTACCGTCATTTGTTTTCTATGAATATTTATTAGCCGATTCGAAAACAATTACCGTATTGAATTTCAATGTACGATTCGAATGACATGTTTTGGTACGTTGTCGTTTGGCGCGATGTTAATATAAAGAGATATAAGGAATAAAACGGGAAGCGGCCGCGGCAAACTTTGTTGGCGTCGAAACCTCGTTCTTGACGATATTTAAATTTGCCGCCGCGACAACTCCGCCGCCGGCGTCAATTCAATTACAACTAATAGCCCCTGATTCATGTTTGTATTGCTAATTAGTCGCCGAATCAAGTTTTGTCACTCCTCGGTTACTGCCGCTTGGCTCTCGCTGGGTTGTTTAATAGATTGTTCTTTGCTGACTGCGGCTGGTTAAACATTCAGAGCCTTTTGTTTACGCCTAATTAATGCATGTCTTCTCATTTAACAACAACGTACCGCCTGAGAAACATTTTGGTTGATATAAGATTTATATGGCTATTCCATAATTTAAAAGGTTGTGAGTTATATTTTTCGAAACATTGCAAGAATTATAATTGTTTTGTTGAAATAGTTTAGATATAAAATAAACAGAAGTTGGTATGTTTATTAAATAAGTATAAAACATTTAAGACTAAGATTTTATAAGTACAAATACTTATACTATAAGTTATATTTACTTATATGATGATAATCATAGTAATTTTCCTGTCAAAATTTTCAATTAATATATGAAGAAAAATGCGCTGAATTTACGTGTTATAAAAACGTACAATATTTTAAATTCTAATATCCATTAGCCTCAAAACTTGAATATTATCAATCATGTTCGTAACAGGGGTCGGCCGTTCCACCGCAATCGGACAAATATTAAGGAGCTTTCCGGAAGACATGATCCCTTGAAAGTTTCTATGTCAACTGAAAGCTTCTGAATCAGAATAAAAACCGGCTTCTCCATTTATGGTTTAATAGATTAGAATTAAGATGTACAAAGTTATTTAGGAACATGAACATAATTCAGATGTTGTTTCTCGTGTATATGTTTATTGATTTATACAATAAAGATAATTTTCTTTACACCAACATACGATCGAAAATTACTTGCATTTTACTGGCATTTTAGCAAAATCTACCTTTTTCGTAACCTTAAAGAATTATACCTACATCAACGGTAAAAGTCTCTTGTGAAACACAAGTGATGTCGAAATAACATTTTAGTCACCCATCTAAAGCTTATGCAAAAACTGCTTAACATCCTACGTGATAGCAGGCTGTGTATATAACATCGATCTATTCCATTATCACTACTACTATAATAGGTATCACATATCAAAACCCATTCTCATAAAGATCTGATCTTATACATAAATTCTAAACGACTTGTGAGTCAAGTGGAGGCACTATTAAACAAAATAGGTTTCCAGGCAAAGTGTTTTCTATCGAGCACATTCAATACTCGATTGGACTTCTACCTAAGTGGATGTTGGATATTCGAGTACTGATTGTTCAATGACAATCAGTGATATCAATATATCATCATTTATAATGGTGTATTTATTTTTGGACATTCATGTTATTAAGATATCAATGGGCAAATATTTCACATTTTTACACTCATTTATTTTTTCTGGATAAGAATAAAATTTTAACATTTTACATCTCATTTCTTGTTAAATACCAATGTAATAGTTACATTGCTATATTTTGGATTTGGTTTTCCGACATTTGGTTAGATCGAACTTATCTCCATCGCCACATTTTTGTCGAAAATATTATAAATATTAATATGTTAACCCTTTTAGTGCCATACCTATTTATATGAACAAGAGTTATATGAACGATATTTATATAAAAAATATGAGATCGAAGATAGTTAGAATGCAATATAGTGAATAAAAATACGAAAACGTTAACACGGCCGTCACCTGCGCGCGCGCGCTTGAAGTGAACTGTCAAAAGGAGCGCTATCGCGTCGCTGACATTTTCACAACTAGCGAGAGCAGCGCGACGACGCTCCATGGCACTAAAAGGGTTAATATAGCAAAGTTACTCGAATAAGATTAAGAACAAAAAGAACATGTTCAGTATAGATAGGTAGATTGATAGCGACACAATTTAAAACGTTTACCAACATTTTCATCTATAACGGCTGATCTTGTTACAGTGCACCACTATTGCAGTCTTAGTGTTCCTGATATTAATTATATTAATCTGCTAATGTATTGATTGTTATACATTAGTAATTCGTTCATTAAGTAGGTGTCCAGCGATGTCAGTATTAAGTGCTTTGTTGGAATGTGTTCGCACTACGACCGGCTAATCAGCTGACTAACACATAGTTTATTGATTCGGAATCCGGAGACAGACTTATAATCAAATTGATAGGCTTTATTAAAAGGAAACAATAATAACATTACTTTATAGAAGTTTACAAAGAAAGGTATTATTACCTTTAAAACGGTAAAATAAAATATTAGGTACCTCCAATTTTTAAACGAACTCTGCCCGTATTATTTTAAGTCTAGACAAGCAGAAGTTAAACAAAACACTCTTCGCGGCTTCTTAAAAATGTTCTCGACACACGACAACATACCGAGAATTAGGTTAAGCCCGTATGTGAAGTAAGCACAGGGATCAGATATACTAGCATTGTATCGCGCGCGGGTCCAACCTGTTGCGCCAACTATTTTATTAGCGCCAGAGTGCGGGCCATTCTTTACGGCTTTTGTGCCGTTCACTCGGCACGCCGTTTAGTCGCACATTGTGCTTGCCGTGATTGGCCAGGCTTATACCAAACAGAGGCATATTTTCCATTTGTGCCACCCTTTGTTCCGGCTAGTTATATGCTTGCAATCGCTTTTGGCTGCTCTCTTTGACGGACTTTTTACCTCATTGTGCCTTTGATTTCCCACATGTTGTTCTTCGATGTGATTTCCTTTTTTCAATACTGCTTACAAAATTAAGTTTAAGCCCATTGTTATACTTCCATATATAACCAAATGTTACAAATACAATATAATTCAATAATGCAAACACGCTCAAAGCAAAAGCTCCAAGCGTAAATCCAGATTTGCATTCTAAACTCACGTCATATTGTTTATTTACATAGCTTATTCCCCAAGTATAAAACCATAGTTTTGACGTCTCCTAAGCTTTCGCAAACTGCATTGTTCATCTCTCGCCGTGTGTCAAGATTGTCGACCAGATAGACGCCAATGCGGTCCCTGCATAAATTGAAGGCTTTGCAGCTACAACGTAGCTGGGAAATTCCCTCAGGGTTTTCAACGCGAAAAAAACTGGTTTCATCTCGTACCTCCAATACTTCTTCTATAATTCAATATTTGCTATTACCTCGGACGACTATTTACAATGATAATTTACGTAGCTAATTCTCTGCGAACACTTGAATGAATAATATTCGATGCTCCAGGGGTTAAATTCTGACATATCGCTTATGAGCTAGCTATATTTTGAGTGTTCAATAGATAATACTAGAACATTATCCAAGGTCTTTTCTAAAAATAACATATTTTTTTGTAGGAGGCCATTGAAAAAATCTAGCTAAACTAATATTGAAACATTCTTAAGTGTTCGCAAACGGTATAAGTAAGCCCGAGCTTGATGTTGCACCAATTCACTGTATCTCTTGCAGAAAAATCTCAATGTTCAATGAAATTCCGACTAGAGAATCTTGTTAGTTTATATTAAGTTGAGAAATCGCTTAAAGACTACCGAGGTAAGGCACCTCGTATCGATGCTTTCTTATTTAACACAACTTTCCGGGACTTAGAAGTCAATAAAGCGAGGCGGGGAATTTATTTCTCTTTGACTAAATACCTCAAAAGATTAATTAGGATAAACTTTTGTAAGGCTCGGTTAAAAATGTTACAAAAACAGAAAAAAGGCGCGTTTTATAGAATTTGTTTATAAAAACAATGTTTTATCCTTTCCATATGTCAAAATTATAAATATAATTGTACTTTTAAGCTTACGAATTGCTATTAAAATAAAAGTATTGCTGGTTTAATGTGATTTATATTCCTCATTTATATACTTTTTATGACTTCTTACAACACATCAAGTTATATTACATGTCTATTAAAATCACGAAAATTGAAGATCAGATATTTTATGTATTAGCGGATAATGTGTTGGCTTCGTTAAAAATTATTGAAAAGTAACACAGTAATAATAAATGGGAAGACCTACAATTTTGAAAACCTTTCTAGGCGTCTCATCGTACAGCAGATTAGTGGATTATCTGTGTAATGCACTTGTTCGTTCGCAACTGAGCCACCATGGAATTGCAATGTCGTCACATTTCAAACTCGTCTACGTGACCCTATCTAGCGTAATCCTGGACACCTGCCTTCCAAATCAAAGTCAACTTAAACGGTTTCTTGAAAATGTTATTTCTTATTGGAAAAGTCCGTAGGGAGTGTAAACTTTTTGTAATAACTAATAATCGGGAATAAACGGCACCGGTATTATCGCAGCGTGTCGTACAACATAGGATTACCCGAGCGGGAAATAAAAGTAAATCTGCATTTAAAGAACCTTTTTGCTTTCTTTTTAATTATCAGAAGTCCATTGAATCCATTCGCCTTACAAATGGAATTAATAAAAAAAGAAGTCCGCGCTTAATCGCGTGACGCCAAGCATCGTGTCGGTCGTTAATAGTAAACAATATAAAATCGACTCTAAGTGTCATAAATTATTTCTAAATATTTTTTTTTCTTAGTATGTGATAAATGAAAGGTACATTTTACCTGATTGTTGTATACCGATAGATAATCAATTCTCATTTGAATAAACAAATAATGTGGAAAACAAAAATATATAATAGATTAAAAGTATACTCAATATGTCATAACATATTGAACTGATTCTGTCTTATGAATTCTGTTTCACACGTGTTTTCATTTATAACTTTTGTCTGTAATGACATTACCTGAATATAGTGTTTTAATGGTGTATCGAGTACAATACATGATTTTAAAAATTAAAATAATCCTCTATGTGATGATATATTTAAATATTATGACAAATAATAGCCTGTTAATTGGTTGAGAAATTTTTTACAACTTTGAATAAATTAATATCTTGCCGTTTAAATTGAAATTAATTAAGATTCTAGAAGAGATAATGGATATTAATAATTTTAAGACACAGTGAAATCCCTTTTTATATAGGATTATATAAATGACGATTATATGAATGATGAAGATTTGAGTTGAATAAAGCTCATATGTCATGGTTTTGGACGGTGGCGCCTTAGTCTATAAACCTTACAGCGTTTATAGACTAAGATAATTTTTCAATTGACGTTTATGTATTCAAACAATTGACGAGATTTTTTTTCCTAGTTTTTTCAATACAATGCCTTCCAACGTTACATGCCTGACAGCCCCAAAATGAAAAGAAAGTGCTGTAAGTTATAAATAACTCTCATATGAAGTGACTTTTTCTAGGATTTTCCGCGATAGCTCCCTAAATTGTATTTTATATCTCTCAGTATCATAAAAAGTTATCCATCAAAACGAAAAAACTTCAGGTACGTCTGTAGTTTAATTTATCTTTGCTTATAAAGATTAAATAAAGCCCGACTTTATTTAATCTTTTTACTACCCTAATGGACATGAAAACTGTTTCACCGTGTTTTAAAGACGAATCTTTGCAGTGAGTTTTTCTTCGGATTCGTCGTTGCTAAACTTTATCAGAAAATTACAATACTTAAGTGTTATTACTTAAATAACTACTACTATATAAGCCGAAAGATACGCTATTCTTAAGCTTATAGCAATAGGTACGTTGTAATACTGATTTATTATATATCTATAATACGTTTTAATGAACCTTTCGTAATGTAAGCGTGATGTGGACAAATTGTTTCTGTAGAAAATTATTATATATAGAATACCAATCGACTGCCCATGAATACAGAAAGCAATATGCTATCTTTCGCTTAAACTGCACGATAGTACGATTATTACTTACTTTTACAACACTTTAGCAAAGTTGAGCGTACCGGCATGCGCACAGCGGTACCCGGAGTGGACGATCGGACGGAAATGACGCAGAAAATTGCTCACCCCCCCTCACGTGGACGCAATATCCTACTACGACATCCAATTATGCAGATTATCTAGCCGACGATACAGTTACTGCGATGTTACTTACCGCATGTACTAAAACCGACATTATTGCACTGACATTCGGTAGCTTTAAAATTATTTGTGAATCAGTATTGTGTAAATGGTTAGATTTTTTTTGTTTTATTCCAGTAACTTGCGTTTTACTAGAATAATTTGAAAACAATTCATCAAGTTGAGCGAATGAGAATGACATAACAATTTTTACTTTATAAAAGCGTTAAGATAATTTTACCTGTCTAGAGAATCTGTCATGGTAATGTATTAAACGTGACATTGTTCGTTTTCACTTTAGTGCTTGGTTTGGTTAATTGGGGTGAACTATTAATAAATTATTTATCTTAAACTGCTTTTACAAACAAACATTTATTATTTCAAATAAAAAACGAAGCTACTGCTTCATTATTAAATTTTTTTTTTTCGAAAAAAATTACTTTGATAACTATCCTATTACATCACAGCTGCCGATTTCGACACCTTCAGATGTTTTCTGAGAGCCTAACGGGAAGAGGCATTTTGGGTCCAAATGCAACAAGATGTAATATTTTTTACTTAAAAGACTATTTCATAGTAATATGCAAAAAAATACTTTATAACAATGTTTCTAATAGTTTGAAGCATTTAAAGTGTAATAACTTTTATTCAGAAAATAGCAGTGCCGTAGTTTTAACTGCACTTTGACAAGACTAAGAAAGTAGATGATGGTGATAAAAATCTCCAAGGTGCAAAGAACATCAATGGCTTAGTGGTTACGGCGACTTGCCCTATTTGTCAAATATTTTTTATTACTTTTGTTATAAATTGGTTTATATTAGGTAAGTATTTATTATCATATTTTCGAACTAAGTCAAACATTTAATACGTATACTAAATAATTGATGGAATATATGTGTGTATTTTAATAGTTTTATAACATAAACAGCAAATGTTCGCGGATTCAAATCCTCGATAGTAAGTTTCACAGTCAGAGTTGCTAACCGATAATCCAACAGGACGTTAACTAATGGATTCGGGTATTACTCCGTTTTTTTGTATGATTGTTGGCATCCTGGCATTGTTCATTTGAATTGTTAAATTAATCAGAGATTAATATTATATTGCATCTTTATTGTGTCATCTGAATGAGTTAGAATTTACGTTTTTTATTTATATAGCTGTAAAATTCATGGAGTGAAATAATGGTCAATTATTCTGTACAAATCAAGTTTAGTTGATATCTCATTAAACATGTTCTATGCAAAAGTTGCACGTTCAAACAGCAAAATAAGTAAATCCAAACGATTTCGGGAATACAAGTCGCGTCTTAACCTCTTCGGGCGAATGCTGTGACCGCGGTAAGATGGCACACGTGGACCAGGCAATCTGCATAATAAGGGAAGTCATTGCACGAAACCAACACTGCAATTTCTCGCCTCAATTGTTATAGACACTGTGATCTGTAGACGTTTACTCCAACTCAAGCTATGTAAGGTCCTGTAATATTCCTTAGTACAGGTTGTTTGATGTTTGAATACCACTGTTAGCTTGTGCCCTAAATACCTGACTAAATTTTGACGTTAAGAATTCAATTTTCTTTCATGAAATCAGGTTGACAAAATTTTCTTAACCTTTATCTGTCTTAACGTTAAGGTTATTTATTTACTATTTTTATATTATAAAGATCTGATATAACGAAATCATAAAACTAATACAGAGTCCTGCAAAGCTGTTTGCACAATTTGAGTTATGCAGGTCAGCATTATCAAGGGAGTTTTTAAGTACCTCCATATACCTATATGTAGGTATTATTGTAATAACGATATTTATTTAGTTAATCAAAAATGTATCATTGTAGCTGTTTTGTGAATGTGTGTTATATGTCCATATCTAGGTATTATTACCACCCTACGCACACCCTGCGCACTACGCACAATATAATTTTAAAAACACAAAACAGAAACAAAATATTGTAACAATATTACGTTAAGTGTCATAAAGTGGAAATTAATACAAACGTTATTTATAAACTAATTGGCACTTAAAGACATCATGCTCTGTTCAATATTTTGCGTAGTGTGGCCACGGTAAAGCACACGTGGGCCAAGCAATTTGCATAATGAGAAGTCGGAGGTTATTGCGCGGAGCAAGGTAACACTGCAATTTGCCGCCTCAATTGTTATGGAGACTGCATTCTCCATTTTATTTACATTGATTCCCATGGCTGGAAGATTTTTGCTTAATCTACTTTCCGATCCAATAATAGTAGCCAGAACCATTACAGCTATAGTGTGTAGTTCACTAAACCAGAAAAGTAATTGAAATTGACTTGAGTTATATTTTCCTCAACTGATACATATAAATGATTACTGGTGGTCTCCAAGAACTAGATTCAAACTGTTTCGTGAGTGTCAAAGTTCTATATTAGTGCAGTAAGTAAAGCTAAACAAATATACCAAAACTTATAGATTGCAAGGTTAAATATATATTTTAAACGATTGGAAAAAAATATTTTGCCTTACTAGGTTCAGAAGCAACATGATAAGAGTGTGCTGCTGTTAAGGGTACTAGCTTATTAGCTGATTTGGTAATACATCAATTATCAAATTTTGATAATGTATTGTTCTAACTTTAATTATCTTTATCAGATCTTATATTTCTCAATTCTAACATTTCTTGTATTAAAACGTTGATTTTTTTATAAATGACTAGTAAAATTAAATGATAGCAAAACAAAATATTCAATGATTTTATACAAAGAGTTCAAGGAAAGCTTAAGTAATTATTTTATTCATTCAGTATACCCTGGAAATTTAAACGAAACAGTAGTTGTATTTATTTTTACATTAGATATTTTATGAAAGTATGTAGGTATATTATTAATTCATGTAGTTAGAGAGTTTGGCAAAACGAGAAACAGAAAAGCAAAGTTTCTCCGTGCGAAAGGGTCGATGAAACTAATCTCGAATGAGTGGCGTGATTTTTCGGAATAAACGTTTGTTTAGTTTTTCGTATTTATTAACTGTCATGTTCTAACTAGATAAACTCAAAGTATCACATTTATATGCCATTATGTTTTTTTACGAACATGACCTTAATTACTTAGCTTTTGTTTTCAGATTTAGAAGAATAATTTCTATTTTCAAATAATTTATGTCTTCCATACATCTAAGGTATGTACAGTAAAGTTGCCCATCATAGAATTAGAAACAAATTATTACAAATTCTCTAATAGTTTATTTTTCTTTAGTTTTGTTATGACAAAGTTAAGATTTCATACATACATGTTAAACTTGATAATAACAGCTAATAAAACATACTACGAAATTCAAATGCTGATAAATTTTCTTTCATTAAGTTGAATGACACTTACCGAAAAGTTCACTTACTTTTCCTACAAACAAACCGTCACTTCTGTAGGTAAGACAATTGTTTAATGTAACCCCTCTTTGATTATTGATAACAAAATAAATTTATTAAGAAGAATAATTCATAAAATCGTACGACCATGACTAATCCCAAATTAATGAATGTCCCCCTCCGCAAGACAGTACAACGCTAGGTTGATCACGCAATGCGCACACAAACGCATTTCTAGTTTTTTTTCATGTAACTGAAAATTAAAGTAACTTAATAAATGTTATAACTCATATTAATACTCATATATGATTCCCCATATTAATACCCACACGTATTGTTTTATAAATAAAAAAATCTTCTCCAGCTTAACCTGGGCAAATGTGATGACTGAAAATGTCACCGCGTGTACAAGCATGGTCCATGTTAATTGGAGCGCCTACCCGTAACACTGAATATGTAAGAGATGGAAATAAATATTTCTTTGTCATCACATTTTGGTGACAAAACAGTATCAAAAACCAACACTGTATACGACCTCCGATTACTTAATAACATGACCTCCATGATCAAATTCCGGCTACTCGTCACCCCAGAACGTATCGGACTCCATCTGTTATTTGACAGATCCCACCCCAAAATCGACGCCGAGATATTTTATTGACCGGTTATTATTTTATTTTATAGACATCCACTCTTATTTCATAGCTCCTAAGACGGGTAACGGTTTTGTCGCACTATTATTGGAGCAAATCTCTACCGATCGACATTTTTATTGAATCAAATTTGGTATACGACTTATGTGGCTCATGTCAACGTTATTTTTTATGCTTTATAGAGTTGTTCGTATTGTTACTGTATTTCCTTAGTTCTTTGAAATAATAACCATAACTACTTTCAGGTTAAATTTCGTTTATACACGATCAAAAATTTTATGAAATTTAAACGTTAACATAAGTGCTTGGGATCGGAAAACGTTTATGATGATCATTTGTTATTTTCCTAACTTAATATGAGATTTATAACTAAGATTAGTTGGACATTTTCATAAGAAAGAAGTGTAATTCAAGTGCAAGCGGCACAGGAAAACGAGCGAATAGTGTGCATCCTACAAACCAACCAGCTATATTGAATTGGACGAAAATAAAAACTAAAGACCCACAGTGTTTTCGATCAAAGAAAATTACACAAGGCGCGGACGGAGCCTCTGGTCTTTTCCCAACCGCTAGAGCTCTATAAAAATCCTTTTCCTCGCAACATATCGTCTTTTCTCCCCAAATTGCGGCTGTCCCGGCGCGGCAGACACGTCCAGGTAATAACGCAATAAACCACTGAGAGCTTCCCCCTGGAAAAGCGATCGAGTTTTCCTTCAACCTTTCGAAAACGAGTTGTTCCCGACTTCAGCAAGTGGCCGTAAGTTGCAAAAGTAGCCTTATTTCCTTAACGCTTGAGTCAACTTTGAGTTGTCCAGTTGTGGTGGTGAGCAATCGGTCAGAACTGACCGCAGCAAGCTCAACGCAGCCGCTACGTTGTTGCTATCACTTTGTGTGATTGAAAATTCGATGTATACTAGTTAAGAACGCGCTTATTTACAATTTATGGCATTAACAGTGGATTGGAAAAGTCAACAAATATTATCGAGCGCTAGAGCGTTGGATAAAATACCCACTATGTTTAACTTTTGCTTGGATATATAAATAGAGGCTTGGTCATATACATAAACAACATATACGAAAAAATGTTATAATTTATAATTAATATAAACAAAAAGCGCTTAAATTAGACTCAAAACGAACACCATAGAAAAACTTTACACTAATATTGGGATGTCGCAAAGTAAATAAGATCATTAAGTAGCTAAAATAATAATTAAAAAACTATTACAAAACTATTACGCATCTTATAAACAGATAAATTATATTTGATAAATGAGGATACCTAATTTCTAAAAACGAAAAATCAAGGTTCTAATTATTTGTTTTCTTTTATTATTTCTTATTTATTTTATGATCTGTTTTCATAATGGAACGAAATATCATTCAGTACATTAATATTTCAGAGCCTTACCTGGACGTCACTTTTGGCGGTCGTAATCGCCTTAAAGCCATTTTCTAGCGGCCGACATCTTTGTTCTCAGATTCGGGAAATATTGCAAAATGTTCTAATAAACGTAAGCCGAATACGCTTACGAATTGATTTATACGAAATAATGATGTTGTGTCGTATAAAAAAGTACTATAAATAAACAACATCAAATTTTGATGGATTGTATTTACTACTGATTGTTGGCTAATTAGCAAGTCTATATTTATAGGCATTTGTCTTTTGCAAGCATTCAACCGTCTTCGATGACTTTTTTGTTTTGTTGGATTTGTTGCGACTCAGGATAGAATAGGTTTCATTTTGATTTATAATGAAAAAAAATTGCAAATTATAATAACTGAGCCATAGCAACGCGTGGCCGGGTCAAGTGTAATTTCAGTGAGTGAACCTGAAGTATAAGAACTTAATAAACATTGTCTTAAGTTTTCATTCGTATAAAATTATTAAGAATATTTACAAAAGGGGAATTGGAATTAAAATTTAATTAATAAATAAACTATCTATAATCCCAATGCATTATGAACACCATCGACGGAATCCTTATTAAAACTAAATGATCCAACAAAAGCGCAAATGCTTTACCCAAACATGTCCAGGCCAAAACATGTTTTACTTTTTCCACCGCGCGTCTGGTTTAGACCATTAAGTAATCTCTTTTCTCTCGCGTCGAATGCAACGACTAATGCTCACTGGAAATGTGTTTCTGTTCTTAAAACACCAAGTTCAACTAAAAACAGTTAAAGTTTTGTACAACATTAGATTTAATGGAAATCTTACGGTTGTTTGTGAACAAAATCTTGTTTAAGGAAAACACTTTTAAGATATCATGTTCTCGTCTCACATTAACCTAAACAAAACTGCTAAATTTCATTAATATCTTCTCAGCTTAAAGTCCAACACGTATCGTACGTCCTTTATCAATAAAATCCGACAGTTTTGTACAGGTTGATATGCTGTTCACTGTACATCAATCATTTAGTAATTCGGTATTAGAAAATAATTAAGACGTAAATTTTTTTAACACAGTAAACATTTTGAATAGCAGAACTTAATTTGAAAGTCTAATTTGGTTTTGTTTGATTACAAACAGACGATCTAGGGAAAGTTCAAAATTTCAAAATTCTGTCGTAATGTACCACTGCCAATTCTAACTCGGCAGATTTCACTTACTTCATAAATATTACCTGGAAAAGTAAACGGAAACAAAAAGAGAGGCATTTCAAAAGTTGGCGTCAGAACGAGAGGTATCCCATAATTATATTTGTGTTCACAACACCAAACAAACTAAGTGTCCTAACTTGATCGGCCCGACGTTATGAGAATCGCAAAGCGGGTTTTAATTAAGAACGCCTCTTTGTCAACTGTTCCTTTTAATTTTGATGAATAAAGAAAATTATTTATTTGGCTGCGTTAGCGCTTGCCGTGATTTATTCGCCAAGTTACGGACGTTTATAAACGTCCCCGAGGGAAACATCTTTTTCATAATTTCCGGTGTCTTGATGCCTGTCTTTTTTACTGGACAATGATTTTGCTAGTTCAATAAGGTACTTTTTACCTAGCAAAGCAGTTTTCTAGATTGATTTCGTAAATCATTTAAGAAAAAGGATATTGTTTCCGAAAGAAATGTGTATTGTCTAATAACTACAGGTCAGGTATTGTATTTTAGTATTTGACGGCTAAGTTTTCGTAACGCTTAGTGAGCCGTGGTCGCAATTTAAAGTTTTAGTTTGGTCGAAAATAAACAGTTATTACAAATCTTTCTTAAACTTTACGTTCATAGTAGAAATGTCACTTAGCACAAATTATCAATTTTTAATTTCTTTTTCACTCATATTAATTACTTTTGCTTTTGTTTCAGGTATGTGTATTTCCACGTATTTTGGCGTTTAAAATAGTAAGTGTCTTGAAGTTATTGAAAACGTTGCTGGCTCTGGAAAAACTTTAATGTCGCCCGGCGTATACGAATTACAAAATGATTAAAACTTGTAAAATTTTACCGATACGCCGCTACCGCTGCGCCCCATTGTAAATCTCTTAATCTCTTTACAATGGTTCAACGTCATAAATTTGACATCTGTGACTTTTTTTATTACTATATTCGAAAACGTGTCTCTCCCTACGGCATGATAAAATCATGTTTTATGGACTAGCGGCCACTCAGTTCATTGTTTTATTTCGCTTATTGATTAAATGTGTGGATAAAATGAGAACAGTATCATTGCATTATGTATTCTCATTTCTTGTGATTATCTATACCTACTAAGCGTTCAAAGACCTTTCACTAAGCCACGACTTATGAATAGTGAAGAGAAAAGCAAGCAGGTTAAGCAAAAATAATTGAAAGAAAACAACTTTTAGCTTTGTATTAAAAGGTTAATATGGCACGCAATGTTACACATGTAGCAATAGACTGCGTGCTTGTAGTAGATTATCTGTGTGAATTTAATTATTGAAATATGATAATGGCATTCTTTACAGGGTCATGAGAAATAGTTAAAAATAGGTCATTTGAACTTTGGTAACTCCAGCACCGACCAATTCACAAGTTTAAAAGCCGTATACAAAATATATTGCAATGATGTTAAAATATGTGACTTTAGTTTTCGTGAAGGGCCTTAACTCTTTATATAATGTTATTAATGCAGACTAGCGGCCCGTCCCGGCTTCGCACGGGTGGACCAATTTCTTTATTTTTTTTGTATTATTAAATATTTTACCGTTAGCGCTATCTAGCGTTCGGTAGACGAACTACTTGCGACTAACGCATTGCTTTGGTAACGTTAATTGATACAATGGAAAAAGAGTGGACAGACAAACACACAAACCACTATGATCTTACATTATAGATTAAAAATGAATTGTAAATGAAGTCTTTAAAAAACTTTGTTGTAAATATCAATATAACCAGCTGATATAATTCGTAAGTAATAAATAATCATGACTTGGGAATAAATATTTTTGCCGATAACACAAACATATGGGAATTCTACCAAGATTCGTATATAGGATTATTGGTTCATTTATATTCGGGATCTCTACCATTGTATCACCAGCCGTTGAATGACTTCAAACTACGCCATACTCATGTTTTAGCGGATGAGTTCTCCAATTACCCAATATATGTAGGTAATGCATATCTTTTTAATTGCTTCTGTTTTTAAATGAAACCATTTATGTTTAAGAGAAACCCATTTCCCTGTTGAATGCTCAACAAACAATTTCTGCTTAAATTTGCTTCGTAAATATCTTATTGCATTCGTATTCGAGTTAAAAGACGACAAACGAATCGATATCTCAAGTTAACAAAAGCAGGAAAAATGTAGACGTGCCATGAATAAGTAATTTCTCTTAAACGGTGTTGTTAAGTAAACATACCTCTTTTTGTATAAATATGAAAAAAATATATTTTGAAATGGACAAAAGGAAGGCCGGTTACATTGTGATTTCAATGCGTTTTCGTTTCCCAAGTGGTCCTATTTGTGAGAAGATGGCGGGGCCTTCGATGAATGGGTAATATCCAGCTAGCTAACTGAGGCTTACCATGACTCGCTGAAACCGAAGCGCTCATAAATATAAAAGTGATATTAGTATCAACCTCGCTTTTTTCTTTAACATTTTACAAGATTTATGAGGTGTTCACTAAGTATCAAATTGTCTGTCGGACTTAAAATTTACTCAATTTTATACATATAAACTAGTAGATCACATCAGGTTTAAAGGTGCCTATAAAGTCGGTTAAGTAGCTAAAACTATTGTGTCTTGGAAATAAGAAACAACGTTAAGCCTATCCCGAGACGAAAAAGTTCAATTTTGTATATAACTCTCAATCTTTTGTTATTAAAAATATATTATAACTCAATTTTATTTATTAATAAAGTATATAATTCCTTATTAATCGTGCAAAGTAATAAAATTAATTTAAAATGTCAGACAAAAGTTCCCTTTCCGTGTTAAATGGGCTAATAAATCTTGGTATATCTGTTTGCCTAAGAAAATCTGTTTACTCACAAAAGTTACGAGAGTTGCTTTCCACGAAAGTCAAATTAATTTAGCCAAGCAAATGTGTGGGTGAGTAAATAGTCATTCATTTCATAAACCCAAAGATTGGACACATATACTTCACACTGTACTACTATCCCCAGAGGCGCCCTATCATTGGGTTCATCTCAAATTAACAATATAACCTCATCATCATTATTCGCGACGAGTACTTTGAAAACAACCTGTGCTGATTTTAAAGAGAACCAATTTTATTTTTGCTTTTAAACAAAGGATTAATTAGTAGTTAGAATTAAAGTTAGTAGTCAAATAATTTATTAGGCTTACATTAAAAATAATGCAGTTAAAACAAAATGCCTTTTCCTAATAAAGTAAATTATTATAACAATCCTTTTTTTCCTGTTATATGGTTATCTATTAAAACACTGTGTTTTATCTTTTCACTTAAACTCAAAAGATATTTTAAATTAAATTGACAAAACACTTTTTTACTAAATAAGTTTTATACCTTATTATGAAAAGAGCGCTTAGTAAAAAAAACCTTTATTAAATAAAATTCAAATATTGAGTTTTACATTTTTGCGTCTACTCATTGAAATGTTACACTTATGATATCCATTGCCATATAAACTCTGCTTGTGAAAAGGATTACAAACTTCGAGTTTATAAAAAGATCATAAATGAGACTAAATAAATTTGTACATGTCTATGTCTATGTCTACGTTTCATTACTTTGCATACCGATCGGATAATTTAATAGTTATTTTAATAAGTATTAACAGCCAATTAAATTAAGTCAGTTCTTCTTACAATCACTAAGAAACAATAGACAGACGTTCCACTTCTTTCACTTTGCTTCAGACAAGCTATTTTAATTGAAAAGCAAAGAAATTTTATCCACTGAACATTGATTATGAAAGCTGAGAACGAAAAACTACAGATATCTCTTTCAGTTCTATTTTAATAGTTCTCTAAGCAATGTTTCTCTGTTTTGATTTACTTAGTAGGAATTGCCAATTTGTTACGATTTTTTAATAACATCAAAATGAATTATATGAAAATAGGAATGGTGTTTTAAAGAATATAAGATATAGGTTATCGCGTATAAAATAATTCAAATCTAATCCTGTTGACAAGATTAAAAAAAAAGTTTTCTTTTATTTGATGGCTTAACCTGTCGATGATTTTCAGCTTTTTAATAACTTTACAATTTATTTAAATCCATTAAAATAGATAACGCTTAAGTAGGTGTTACAATTTTTTTTTAACAGAAACTGAAAAATGAACGAGTACCACATTGTTATGAGTTCGTTGGAATAAAGCTATCTAAGATGCTATCTCTCGAAAAAAATATAATGTATTTAGTAACTGTTCAATTTCTGTATGGTACTGATGATATCTATATTGAATTGAAGTATTAATAAAAAAGGCAAATTAGGTTATTGATATATTTTAGGATAATTTATAACACCTAATCTAGTGCTTAAATCAATAATTAACTGCCTAAACTAAAATCATCATCAATCTTGAAACAACAGCCAGCCCAAAATTACAAATTGCTTGACGAACACCAACAAATAATTAAATATTTTAATAATGAAATAAATTGTGATTATTCGAAATTATTCTGTTTATTCCAAATTATAGAATACAAGTAGATATAGTAGTGGCTTGAATGAACTTTCACATGTTACACTATACCGAAACACCTTAACGACGGTAATAAAATTTTATTTCGCGACCATTATTCTAACGTTAGTTACAAGTACATCACCTTAACGAAAATACACTCTCTGTTATTACGACACTCCCTTAATACTGATTTTCTTTTCTTTTCCCAACTCCAGCATTTTTATGCTCATCCTCTAACTTTTGCAATCCACTTATATCAACCGTGAAACGGTAAGCAAATACAAAAAGTTTCCATGTTTAATCTCTACGCTTTAAGGATATTCATTGAAATTTCACAAAGTCACTTTGAATAATCCACGTAGATGTCGTTTTTATTTTATTAATACCACGACTTAAATAATTTTGTGCAAATTCATATCAATTTGAAGCATATTTTTGCTTGTTCTGAGTGTTTAGACTGAATTGCTAGTAGTATTTTTAAATCTTATATATACCACAAACAAAATTAGTTTAATTGGTACATTCCTAAAGCGAAACTATAATTATTACTTACAATCTAAAAACAAAACAGCTACTATGCAATGCAAGTTATTTTTTTTTAAAAACACACTTTACTATGAAACTTATTTAGGAGACTCGTATCTCGGAAATGCAAAGTTATAGAGTTATTAAGGTCGTAACGAAAATATTTCTCACTTTTTGTTTTAAGTTACTTTCAAAATATCATTACTAAATAATTGAACGTTAAACAAACTTACCTGAAGTGAAGATTGACCGTAATTATACGAGTCGCTGCATCCGAAGAGATTTCATATTCACCATGTAGTTCATTCCTAAATGTACCAGGCATCGAGCACATCTTAGAGCTAAAAATGAAAAGATTTTACAAAAAATGACCTTTGACTAGCTTTATAGTTACGAGCGGCTACGATAGGTGGCGTGCGGGCACAACGAGCCGTCAGTGCGCCATTTTTCTTGTCATTCATTTTAGAGTCAGATTTCCCTAAAGATTCTGGTAAGCTTATGTCAAATGAACTTCACGGAGAGGAGGGATCGAAAATCTCTTCGGATGCAGCGACTGGTATATTTACGGTCAAACTTCACTTAAGGTAAGTTTGTTTAACCTTCAATTATACTTCGTCGCTGCATCTTCGAGATTTTCTCATTCACCACGTTGATGTTCAGTATTAGGGAAATCGTTATTTGGGAAACTAATAATGGTATTACCATAAAACAATTTTTAATCATTATTTTGTTATTTTATTCTTCATAATCATCAACATCATAGTCAAATATGGCACAAGGGAAAACATTATCATTGTTTGCATAAATTGGGCGCTTATATAAATTTGCAAAGACCAGAGAATTTCCTGACCACCCGACGGTTTTCCAAATTATTTCTATAGGTACACCCCTACGATCAGCCGCTAACATTGCCGCGTGTCGAGCGCTGTGCGCAGAGTAAACGTTTGTGTCGACACCGCCCTCGTACAAGGCTTGTTTCATCCAGCGACTAATGGAAAAGGTGGTAACATTGTGATACGGTTTCTTTGTCGTCAAAATAAGCTTTTCTGTATTTGTCATGTCGCTTAGTGTTTTGGTTTTTTCCACGTATGAAACTATTTTTTTTTTGCATTTTCGGCTAATTCAAAAAAAGGATATTGTCAGGTGCGGTTGTTGTAGTCCTGGGGCGGAATCGGTCATGTATGTCAATTTCGATACCAGTACCAATTAAATTAATATTGGACAATTTAATGAGCGATAGTGTCTGAACATGTTGTGCGGTCGACAATGCGAGTAACACTACCCATTTTTTAATAATGGTTGACAGAGGTAGACTGTCATTTGAATTCCATTTACTGATAAAGTCCAGAACAATATTAGTATCCCAAGTATTTCGGTAGGTATTTTGGAAAGCAAGGCTGAGTTTTAAACATTCCTTTTACTAATCTACAAACATTAGAAAGTATGGTTATTTCAACCTACTGATATTCGTACAAAATAACATAAACAACTAAGGCACAAACTAAATTAAATTTTCACGTTCAATTATTTATTATTTTTGCATACGGATCGTAATTCTTAATAATAATATAGTTACCAAATTCGGGATCGCTATTTTGTACTAAACAGCGTTCCAAATGTCTAATTTTTCTTCGAATTTTTTCTGCATCTTTTGATTTGTATCTACGTTTGCCCATTTTGAGAAAGGTAATACACTTACAAATATACTTTAAATCTATTAAAATACCTCTAATTTCTAGAAACAAAAAGTTACTAACATTTCGGTGCCCCAATACAGAAGTGAAAGACAAGAAAAATGGCTGACTGGCGGCTAGTTGCGCCCACGCGCCATCTATCCCCGCAGCTCATAACTATAAAGCTAGTCAAATGTTGTTTTTTTTCTGTAAAATCTTTTCATTTTTAACGCTAAAATATTTTAGATTGCTGCTACATTTAGGAGTGGACTACATGGTCAATATGAAAATATCGAGTGCAGCACAAAGTATATTTAAAAAGTAAACACGCATGGAAAGAATACTAGGGAATGTTTCTAGCGTGCGTTACATTAAATTGCATAGTATAATAGATTACATTATGAGAGTACTTTAAAAAACTAATTTCTCACCAATAATGTTAAACTTGTTTTTAAAGGCGTGCATGCGCCTTTTCCTGATTCTGTATCCAGCTCTCTGGTTGACTGGTGGAAAATGCCTAAAAGCATTAAGTTCGCCATTTGTACTGTTTTGTGCAATAAAATATAAATTAATAAATATATTTGGATGACATAACACACATTTATCAAATCATGCAGTTATAATATGACTAAAAATATTTTATATTCATTTAAAACTAATGGAAGCCTATTACGTCCGCATTAAATTCTGTTTACGCATACGTATCCCAGTTTGAAAAATCGAAAAAGTCAGCTTAGTGTGTAGGTATTTACATTTCACATTTTTAATTGCGACTGATTCAAATACGACACATAAATTAATTTATACACGACATAGCTTGTTTTTCCGGCTCATATAAATAGATTGTCAGCATTATTGTCCTGCGAACAGTTCTTTTATCCGTGGGAAAAATAGTAAGATTTAGTCCGACACCAGTAAAATTTTCCCCTGAGCAAGCTGCTAGGGGAAATTGTGTGTCGTGAAATGTAATTGCCCTAGGTTCTAATTTCACTTCTAACCACGACAAAGTGGTTTAATACAATGGCCCTACAGAGAAAGAGTGACGAGTTCTATATCTCAATTTTATTATTAATACAAAGTATCATCATTTAACATATAGGGACTATTTTCAACCTAAATCTGTACAAGGAGAACCCACAGTTCCCCAGGAAGACCTCCTCCATCCCCTCACAGTCTTTCCCTTGCCTCCGTTATTATTATTTTTACTTTACTCACTTTTTCTCTCTTCATGGCCCTTAATCTAGAGTAATAATACTTTTAAGGACTTACCGATTTACTGCTCCGCTTCGCCAGACTTCTCGTCCTTTACTGACCCCCTATCCGTCTTGCTTCTACCTTCTTATAAACAAAATGTCGGTGTTACCAACAAAACAGTGTTACCAACCTAATCGCAATAAGACGTTTCGTTTTACTCACCTGTGTAATCAGGAATCGCGTTCTTTCGCGACAGTGAGCGCCTGATCTGGGATGGGAAATTGCTGGGGATCAGTGGTATTTTCTATATGAACACAATATTGCCTGAACCACGTCCAGTGAGAATCTCAGCTTCGATAAAGTTTTTTTTACCAAGCAGTTATTCCATTGTACGGTGAGATATTTTTGATACCCGAAAAACCTAGCGAATCCACACACATAGTTTGTCTAATTTTCGGTCGTTTTTGCCATAGCCTATTTATATATCTAGTTTTTTTTCTTTTTACGTGTAGTCAATTTTTTGTATTTTATAATTTTGCTTTTTTTAATGATGATGAAATTAATGGAAACAAAATCAAGGCCAATGGACACCTATTATATAGGTTAATTCTCACATGCAATTTATGAAACAACAGCGACTCATGATTACCTGATGAATGTTTGATAAAGAGCCTGTGATCCTCGGCCCCCTAATGGTTTTCTTTTTTTAATAATGATGAAATAAATGGAAACAAAATCAAGGCCAATGGACACCTATTATATAGGTTAATTCTCACATGCAGTTTATGAAACAACAGCGACTCATGATTACCTGATGAATGTTTGATAAAGAGCCTGTGATCCTCGGCCTCCTAATGGTTTTCGTTGATATGATGAAGCTATATGTTTATTTTGATAAAAAATAATAGTATATTATTCTAGATGACTATGTTTTAGTATTTTTCTAGTGATTACTAATAACATACATAGATATATAGTCTAACAGCAAATTAAAATTACAAACCACATCAATGTTCACGGCATAGGCGAAAAGAAAAAACCTTATAATACGAAATGGACCAAGTACCCAGTATTAAATCATTTTTGTGTATCGTTTTAGAAGTTTCTGAAAAGCAAGTTTATTTTCTGGATAGACAGATTTATTCAACTGTATAACGACGAAGATGTTTTACTAAATGTTCTAAATTTAGATTGACATGCAAAAACAAAAAAATATTAATGGAATGTTCGTATCTAGGCTACATTTTATTCTGTACTATATATGGCTAGGCTACATAATATTATTATTGTATTATCAAAACGAGAAACTACAGGAAAACTAGCAAAAGAAGACGCAAACAGTCAGTCTTACAAATGTACCTACTAGAAGCCAAATAGAGAATGCTACCTCTACAATTGAGAGCGTAAATGTGCACGACATTTCAGTACAGACTTTTAAGTCTAGATACATGAAAATAAGAAAACTGATTATATGAAATTTTTCTACAATTAAGAAAGAAACATACCTTAAAGAATGTGATTCAGAGTATCTATCTATTAACTTTTCATTGTGTTTGGGACATGTTTCAAGTACAGAACACGACTAATCAGATGACAAGCATTGAATTAGTAGGCGAACCGCCCGCAATATGACATGTTAATTGTAAGTGTTTGTTTAAACCGACTGAAAGAAGCAGAGTGCATCCAGTAAGACAAGCTCTAATATTTTTACGATTATTAGATTCTGCAAAAAAGCGTTACCTTACTCATACGTAAGCGATGTTGGTAACAGGCTTTTGGGCTCGTAACGTTCGAGCTCACGTTCTACAGCTTAGTTGCATAAATTAGGGAAGCTGAGTATTGTGAAATTGGGCTCGCTTCTTTCGCGAGATATTTGATAAATAGCTGAGTGAAATAATTTTCGGTCGCACACGACTCCGCTCGCCTCAGACGCGTTGGGAATTCTTATCTTACGAACGCAGCACTTTGATTATGAGGGTAAGGAATATTTAAAGGCTGTGCTTTGTGACGCACCTGACGCATGTGCAAATTTATTTTATAAGTATACTGTTTGGCTTGATGCGTGCATAGTACGTAATCGTTGTAATTAGCGTTCCAACTCGAGAAACAATCGTCCGAATAACAAAAAGTTACGGGTTTAGAGTCCATTTGATACCAGAGTCGGTTAAACATTTTGTACTTAACATTGCCTTAGACATAAAAAATTAGTAATTGAATGTTTAAATAATGAAATTATAATAGTCGTTGTATTTTTTATTGAAAATATTATCAGTCACGCGTCAAACGACCTTCATAAATGAAGGATTTTAGATCAGGAAACACAGACTCAGGCAAAGAATTCCACTCTTTAGAGGTACGGCTTACAAAATTGGAACTTTAACGCTTAGTGCGACTTTTTGATATATCAACCATATAACGAGGGCGCCTATTTGTAAGTTTGGTTGTCCGCTGAAAAAATGGGAACTGCGGAACAAGGCTGTGCAATTCTGCTGCACACTCTCCTTATCACACATCAACACAATCACAATGTATTCTAAAAAAAACGGATAGGCTTCCGTCTATGTTAAAGGCTTTTTAGTTTATTATTAAAATATCGCAATTACCGATGAACTTCTTGCCCCTCCTCTCAATGGACTCAAGCGTCTGGAGCTGGTGATGGACGGAAACGTCCCAAAGATGAGAACAGTACACCATGCACGATCGAACTTGCGCTTGCTAAAGATTGAGCAATTATTCCGGCGGGAAGTACTTTCTCACCTTTGCCATAGTGCCAAGTTTTGTTTGACATATACCTCTCTAAAACCGCGCTGTCATCTGCGTGCCTCAAAATACCGGACATAAGCAAGTCATTAGTATAAAGCAGAAAGTGTTGCAGAGAGTACGGATCCTTGAGGGACGCCGGCAGTGATATCCAAATGGTCTAATGAGCTACCATCAATGACAATCGGCAGGACTGCCCTTTTTAGGCACAGGTGCACGTTGGTCAGCTTCCAAGATTTAGGTATTTGTCCTTTAACCATAGACAAGCGATATAGGCGTGACAATATCGAAGCTAACTCAGGAGCGCAAGTCCTAAGAACTATAACTGGTAAACCATCCGGACCACTGACTTTATTCACGTTCAGTTCACGGAATTCCTTTTTTTACTTCGGTTTATCTAATACGAATTTCAGAAAGTCCCACAATTTGTCAAACCCGGAGGTACGGCATTCCCAGGATCCAAACGCGAATATTCGGCTAATAATTTGGCAAATAAATCAGCCTTTTGCGGTGTGTGCCAACGATCCGTCAGGTTTCTGCAAAGAAGGCACTGAGGAAAGGCAGAAGTAACCCTGGACCGGCTTAGCCAGGGACCGAAACGCTTTACTACCAGACGGGCAAGAAGCAAGCATTTTACCTATTTATGCACTATATTTTTATTGTGTCTAGTGTTCATATCTAATACCATATTTATTATTTACATCTTTTAACAGTTTAGAATAGTTTCCTTAAATAAATAAATAGAGTATGTTGTGTTACCTGATATTTATGCAATTATATTTATGTCAGTTAACGAACATTAAATTGCATCTGCATTACACTTTATTTATATATTTTTTCTTTGTTAGGTTTTTAGACATCTCTTAACCAATCAGTCTAAAGCCAAATCGATTGGAAGGATCCTCTTAATTTGTACTAGAAAGTTCAGTATCGTGTCTCTCTAAAAGTAATGGCCACACTCCAGTAACGACGGACCCAAACTCGAGCCTACAAAACTTATACGATCATTGAAATCGTACCTGATTCGATCGCATCCCTATTTCCATCACTTATTCATCAAGCCATGAATACTTAAGTCAATTTACTTGTCGTGCTGTCTAACCAAGTACATCTAATGATATTGCGTGGCTGCTGTACTTAATAGACAATGCATCGCAAATATTTTTAGACACATTGTGTTAATAGCAAATTCTCAATGTCTGTAATAATTTTGTTATACTTTTCAAATTTTAAGTTTAATGGCTTTTTACTTAACTGTAAAATTACCGTATTTAATGTTGTACTATATAAGAACTTATGAGCTATTGCCATTCGCTCTAAAATTTAACTCTTAAGTCTAAATATTTTACAATTGTATTGATTGTTAAGTAATTTAAAAATCCAGACATGTAAAACAGACAAGATTGTCCGGCAGACCAATGAAAAACCGTTTCACTTCGTACGTACATAGTACCATAAAACTACACAATAAACTGTACTCTAAATTATAAATAAAAACATTATATACGGACAAATCACACACAATTATTTAGTTCCAAACAAAACAGTGCTTGAATTAAGTTATATTTGTACATATTAAAATGCGAATGGAGTACATAAATAAATTTATAACAACCATAACACGTGAACAATTGCTTATTCTTATCATACAAACATATGCCTGTACAAGAATTTGAGTACAGGACCGTTAGTACAGAATCGATCACTACCCTCGCATCTACCGGTCGACAAAGTAAAATTATAGTAATAGTGTTTTATGTGCCTTAAGTTATAATGTGACTCTGCAACACTCGATTATTTAAATCTACTTAATTTTAATTCTAACTGATTTGGGTAACATACGTCGCGTCTTATGTATGAATAGATAAATAAATTATTAAGTTTTTTTTAAATTTCTATAGCGTCTTTTTCTTAAATTCCCAGCTAGAATTCCGTTATTTACTATGTTACGAAAATGTCAATCAGTTCTGTCATACTTATCACATACATAATTACTTTTTTCAAAATTCGAACGTCGCCTTTTGAACGTCCTGTTAGTTTAAAGTAAATCAATCAAAGAAACACATTATAAATTAATCAAATTGATAAGAATTAATCGCTAGAACCGCACGCACCTCCAAAAACGGTAAAGTCGTTTATATTCAAAAAATGACTAGGCATTCAATTTGAGCCTCTCCGCCACACAACTTACGGCACTTTATCGCAGCACCAATTTGTCAAACATCTGAAGAATTTCCCGTCTAGCAGTCAGAAATTTACGACGAGAGTTTTCCATTTTATAGTATTCTTTCTCTAATACTCCTGAACTATATAGAAAGCAGTAACCATAAAATTTATCGCGCTTACATTTGGGAAGTGATCGGATCGAAGGCTCTATGTATGAGCCTATTTTCGAATAGTGCTTGTGAAATAAGTGGATCGTTGCGCGTAATTCCATTACATTATAGATTCTAAATTTTTATGTGTCTTCACACATCAAAAGTGTCTAGGGATCAAGCAAAATCAGGTTTCAGTCATATTTTAAATAAAATATAAACATTGATTAAAAAAATATTACAATAAACTAATTGACATTTTTATCTTTTTTTAAAAAAAAAGCAATAATAAATAAAACCTAATGCTTTGATCGATTGGTGTTAGTTCTTTTTAACCCTCGGACGTCCTATGTTCAAACTGCTGGTACATAACAAAATATATAATAGTACCGTCATGCGCGCTAACGTTGAAATATAATAACTACACAGAAGAAACAAATTTGTTTTTTTTTTTTTAAAGAAAGAATCAATTCTACACTATACTATACTTCAATATCCTACTTTTTTCGTCCTCCCAATAAAATTTAACACTTAATTTCACGTAAAACGCCTTTTTTATAAAATCCTGACGTTTTGACTTTTCTTAGGAGCTATGATAACGAGATGAGTTTTCATCTTGGTTGTACCTGGTTTTGCGTTTTATTTCTACTTCTAAAGAGAAAATACAATTATAAGTAGGTAAATAAAGATGTAATTAAACATGAATATATCGAATTAAATCTAATAAACTTTCCTAACTTTTGCATTAAGCTGTACCTCGAATTAATTTTATTAGTAATGTATAGGTATTCCTATAATACTCGGTTCTAATATTCGATTCTAATATCAAACCACTTATAAAGCAATTACTTAAAATAAGACCAATCATAAAATGTACGGCTAGTGCATGAGCACGTAAGTGTCAATCGCTGCAACTCTGTTAGGCAGGGTATGCACGTACATTCATTCAGGACAGATGTGTCTGCAATCGAAATCTAATCTCTCTGCTTCGTAGCCGGGGCAATGTTACACGGCAGCTTGTAATTGACGACTTCAAATACTTGACGACTTCAAATACTTGACGACTGCAAATATCTACCTAGTGATTTAGAAGTCGGTAATTTTACTTAGAACTCAGGTACGACCCGCTTTAAAAAAATATTTTTTTGCACTTTACAACATAATGGAGTATTAACCCTACCATACCATAAAAAAAATAAGATTTTTTTTAATCACAAACTAAGGTTCGTAACAAAAGTTTTTTATACAGATAACATTATATTTAAAAACAAAATTGACTGTGCGACACACACGTAAACTTAAATATTATTTCCCATTTTGTATTAAAATTCATCAAAAGTAAATTAATATTATGAGCCAATGTAAATTTGTACCAAGATCTTTAGTAAATTATTGGGCGAGGAAAATACATAACAACTTCATGCTAATTATTAAGCTGGTGGCACTTCTGCCACTATAAAAATGCGACTATACATAAAAATGCATATAAATAATCGTTATAACTATGTACAGTTGACTACATTAACCCGTATTAATATTGAAATTTATAAAAGGGTAATAACGGACGCTACGGGTTATAACTTTGACTTCACTAGCGTTTTAAAGGCTATGGTGACCGGTTCACACGACCCCTATTCTTCTGTGCCAACTAGATAAATAAACTTTATTTGAACTACATGTAAGGCAGATTTAATGTCTCAGTTACTAAAAATACACTATGGCTATAAATTAATTCCAATTCCCCGCCTTCTGCAATCGAAATTTCAACAGGCAACTCAAGCATCCGTTTAATATTTGACATTTCCGCGTCATTGGTCTTTCCGATACAAATAGAGTTGCAATACTACCAACAAAACTATTCAAATAAATCTAGGAAAAATAATAATAATTATTAAATGTTGTAAATAATTGATAGTAAGAAAAATACTGATAACGAATCAACATTGATAATAAGTCTGGAAACAATTAAAGACTTATAAATTATAAAATAAATTTAGAATTACTAATGAACTAATAAGAATGCTTCGCGTTTTGCCAGTAAATAAGTTTTTTTACTACTAATTTAATAAGTCTTTCATAAGACAATGAAAAAAATTCTATAATAAAATAAGATAATGAAGTAAGATTTTAATTGTCATCAGCACGCGTTGAAAATCTAAGAAAGTGTATGGTGTTGATTGAGGTGTACATAGCATAACAATTCCGGGTGTGTAACGCGTTTATACAATACTTGTGATGACAATAAAACTTTTAAAAAATATTATCATGCTAGCATGTTATGTTGTATATGGCGCTTTAGAAGTTGTAAGTATAGTTCATTTGTTTCTTAACAATGTTTATTATATCAAAAAATATTACAATTAATGAATACATATAATTATTTAGAATTGACAAAAATAAAGATTGTTTGATATCCAAAATTAATAAGTTGTTTACTTTTTGCAACTTAATTATAATATCTTCCACATAATTTATTAACTTTATAAAAGTACATTTTATAATTTAAAAATAATTAAGGGAATAAACAGTCAAACAGTAAATACTATTTAAAAAATATATCTCACGATACAGCGGCACACTGCATGTTTTCTGACGTGAGTGATTGATTACAACGGTGATTCTTGTGACAATAGTAGTAAAAAGCATTAGCAAAGTATAAGATAAATATTATTATGCAATGAATTATCACTACATAGTATAAAACAAAGTCGCTTTCTCTGTCCCTATATCCCTATGTATGCTTAAATCTTTAAAACTACGCAACGGGTTTTGATGCGGTTTTTTTTAATAGATAGAGTAATTCAAGAGGAAGGTTTATATGTATAATACATGCATAATATAGTAGAGATTTGCATCCGTGCGAAGCTGGGACGGGCCGCTAGTGATGAATAATCCAATAAAACTCAAGACTAAGTAATTTGTATGAAACTAAAAGTGCAAGGATGTGTCGCCACGTCCTTCCAAGTTTTAGTAGCGAATACGCATTTTTAAAACATTTGTAAAATGTCAAACATTGAGCTCTGGAAAAAGATATTCATTATGAACCCTAGAAGTGAAATGTTGTTAATATTATAATGATAACATCTGTTGGTAATCTGAGAAGGCGCAAGGGTGTGTAAATCGCATGACACCTTCGCATCACTGGCCCGGGCGTGTGGTGTTTCCGTTGCGAGATGCGATTACACAACGCCAGAGCGTTTGAAAATAGACTTACATTATACAAATACCTACAAGTGATTGTACGTATTTTTAAGCTCCCTGGCATTTTAGTGCGATGTTTAATTTACGTCTTCAACAGCATCAAAATTTCCGCGTAACTACCACTTTTGATCTGTTTTTCTGTAAAAATATCAATATCAAATTAGCTGAGCAAATTTTACTTGGATGTTTAAATCACAATTAAGTTAAAAATCCTTATTCATTATGTAAACTTTTGACTGAAAGGAATAGCGTAGGTAGGAAACTAGTCACTATCACTATTACTACATAGTATAAAACAAAGACGCTTCCTGCTGTCTGTCCTATGGATGCCTAGATCTTTAACACTACGCAACGGATTTTGATGCAGTTTTTTTAATGAGTTAGAGTGATTCAAGACAAAGGTTTATATGTATAATACATGCATAATATAGTAGAGAAACACTGTTAATTTTAAAGGTTTCTAATGTGACGTTGTAAATAATAGTGATAGATCACAATCATGCACTACAGTATCGTACACCTTAAAATGGTCTACCAAAAAGTCCGCGATGGTATATGTCTATCTCTTAGGGATAACCCATAATAATAATTTTTTATCCTTTACTTTTTGCGAGAAATATTGATTTATTTACGAAGCCATTTTAAGCAATACAGCATTAATCCTTACCCAATTAAGTAACTTAAATGCATTGTGCATCTAATATAGATTTATATGGCCCTTTACTTTTGGCCCTATATTTTTGAAGATATTACAGATTTAAATTGCAGGGAAAAAAATATTGCAAATTATAATGCACACTGCACATCGCTGAGCCACAGCGACGCGTGGTCGGGTCAGCTAGTTTACTTATAAGACAGAGGTTGCAGTCAAGGACTCCACTAATTAATTCTGTTATTGCGGTACTTGCTGTGCTGTGCAACAATAAGAGCAAAGAGCAAAGAAATACTTTGTGAAAAATATAAGCCTTACATTTTTACTTACATAAATAAAATGACACTAAGAATACTAAAAATATTTTTATTTATATTATTTACGTTTCAAATGTTATTGTACAAAATCATTTGCCTTTGGTTTAAGTATAGGGATGCAAAATTTAATTATTGACACACGCCGACATCTGAGATAACTAGATTTTTTTCTTAAAATGCACTACGTCCATTTACTTACCCTTTTGTACGATTAAAAAATCATAAAATATATTGATGCTCTTGTCGGTATCCAAGAAAGTTAAAAAGATAAGTCCTAACAATACTGCTCTTTATTTTTGATGAATTTGTTCAATAGCACAACCAAGCATTAGGGCAACGAAATAGTGAAAACAAAACGGCAAAATATCGTTTCTTAGTAATTTGTTAGGAATTAACAATTCTAGTGTTGATACATATTATGTTACCACAAATAATATATTTTTAATATTCCCTTGTTATGATTTGATAGTACAAGTCCCAAACCCACAACTCACTCCATCATCATCACGAGCCTATTAATGTTCTTCCTACTGAGCACATACTATTTCTGTAGTTTAGAACCAAAATCCGGACCGACCGTATTGGGATTGGTGAATTCTTACCACTGCAAATGCAATCAGATTCAAAGCCTTAACGTGTCTTCCATCGCATCTAAAACTAAAAGTATTACAACTTTTGACTACCCATCTTATAAATCGGTCCTTGCAAATATTGCTTAACCTTCGCAATCCTCACAAAAGTTTCAGCAACACACATTTATCCGTCTAGATATTGTTTAAAACTGTATTTTTTTTACATATAATAGTATTATTACCTCGTTGGCGTAGTTGTAGCACTTTAGTTACCACAGACACCATCTTAGTTAAAGAGTCGTACAAAAGAGTATATTGTTAAAATGCAAAAGAAAATTATTATTTAACACTCAACATATAGACCAAAATAATCTTAATTACAAACAATATTTTTAATAAACTGAGTAAATCCTTTTTCGTGTCTAAATTGTCTACAAGAGTCGTACAAAAGAGTATATTGTTAAAATGCAAAAGAAAATTATTATTTACCACTCAACATATAGACCAAAGTAATCTTAATTGCAAAAAATACTTTTTATAAAGTGAGTGAAACCTTTTTCGTGTCTAAATTATTCCTTCTCGCTATACATTGACGGCCGAATCTTTGCCCACACTAAGAAAAAAAAAATAAAACTTGTTAGTATCCGTCATTTGTTTCGGCGGGTATTTGTCATTATTAGTCACTCAATGTCATTCAGTTAGCATTCTTTCTTTCGCTCGTTTCATAACTTATCATGTGTATCGTTTGATTAGAAATTTAATTAACTGTTTACGTCTAAGAAACCGTGCTTGTGATTTTTTTTATTTTTCTCGTTTACGTGTGAATTAATAAGTGACAATGGTGTTCAGCTTACGTGAAATGTTGTCACGCCTGCGATACATACACGACGAAAGGGATTGCGTCCATGATGATGAGGTAGGAACTACTAGAATACTACTCAAAACAGTATATTAATTTATTCTGATTTAATATAAATATTAAACACTATTAAACAGTCAACCGACATTGTTTACTTACGATCGGAATAAAGTATAATATGATGCAAAACTTGTGTTTTTAGATCATTGTATTATAATGTTAAACAAATAAATAGTAGTCGAAAGGTAGGAAAACTCCTTATATGTATGTAAAAATATTTAATTTGGTGATTGTTTGTATAACTTTTATAAGCACTAACGGTATTGATGAAAAATATAGTTAATATTATCGCAGCACATGGTTTTAATAGCAATGATTTAAAAAATTCAATACAATTAAATCCTTATGAAGAAAATAGGATCCAGATGATTGATTTTTTTAAGGCACAGAATTTAAATGTGGGTACATTTTTCTATTTTATTAATAATATTGATACTGAATAAATTCGATAACAATTTGTTAATGATTTAGATATTTAAAGTAATTTACAGATAAAGCAAACTAAATAATAAATTAAATAAACGTTATTTTAACAGTTTCTTATTCAATAATTTTCATTCAATGTTTACTATGTCATACTTTTCACTTCTGTATTGTTTAAATAGCCACTGTGAACTTCGAATCAACTATGAGATTCTGTTTACCTAATGATATAAGTTTCAGTTTGATGCCGCATGATAAAGGTCTTGGCAGACAGGCCACATATTTTTATGTCAGTCTGCTACCTCGAAGATCTCCGTTACCTTAACAGTTGCTCAAAGGTTAAGAATTTCCTGTATAATGTACATTTTCCTTCGATCTTACTATCACATAATACCGCTTGAGATTACATTCACGGTAAAATCATTGTCAGTACGGAGTCAATTTGTTTTACTATTAAGAAAAAAAAAGTATAGCAGGATTCACTTCATATATCAGAATTCGTAAGTCCAATAATTTGAATTTCGGCTTCTATAACATAATCTTGAAACTATCGCTTAGAATACCTCTGATTTCCTTAAAAACATAATATAATTTATTAATTAACATTATTAAGAAAATATTATAAATAATCAGTTTATCTTTCCTTGTGTAAAGTCTACCCAAAAGAACTAAGATTGATGATAAAGCTTACGTACTGTCTTCTATTCAATTTCTTTCTTAATCTAGGAGCTGGTGGCCACTACGCCACCAGCAATTACCACAAGAAATTAGAGCGTTAGGCCTATGATTGCATTGGTCCCGCGGGCCATGATTAGCTATCGCCGCGAGATAGTCCATTCGCCCTATGGTGTATTTCATCGGTAGGTTAAACCTGTGCCCAGCACAGGACCTTAATACATTGATGAATTCGAATTAATTTGTACTATTAACATATTTAGCTTCTTTAAACATATGCAAACTTACTGCTGACAGAACCCCGCTGATTGGAGAATTTAAAAAAATCTAGAAATTCGTATAAATCCCGCATTTTTTTCATTTTGTTATTCATAAAAGCCTAATCAAATTATTGAAGTCACAAATAAAATATTTAAATAAAACATTTACATTTTTACCTTTAAGTAGATTATTCCATAACGGTTTTATTTTCATATATTATACACTTAATACATTTGGGGGATGAACGTTTCCACGAAGCCAAAAAGCAAATGCGTACTCCTTTGTGATTTATATTAGAGGAGTTACTAAGCACTATTAGTCAACAACTTACGAAAAGGAAATTCGGTCTTTTACCAAAAAAGATACCTACAAAGAAAAAGTTGGATGGATTGTTTATGACAACACAATAATATCTATTAACGGATCGGCGTGGCGGTAACTCGGGGATCGTTCAAAACAGCACTAGTTATAACAGGAAAACTTGTTGTTACGTTGCATTCGCTTGTCACGGCCCATACATTAATCACTGAATGGTGTGAACTAGTAGCACCTGAGAGGGCACTGTTTCGAACAATATTAAGGTCGCGCTACTTTTGTTGTCGAGTGTACTCCAAACTTAATATCTTTGCGACGAGTCACGCTGTTACTGCTATTATGAAGTAGTCTATGTTTGTCGTAAGATCAAGAAAGGTGAGACATTTCTATTTGTTTAGCTATTGTTTGGGCAAAAACGCAAAGACTAAACAACTAAAGGCAGATTGATTGATGCAGATATCTCATTTCTTGTTGATTATTGGCACTGATAAGTTTGGAGGAAAACGGACACCCCGATTCAAATAGTCTCAAGCCGTCTTAACGCAAATAAGTAGCTCATAGTAGCACAATAAAGAGTACATACACATGAGTATGAAAATAATAGCCAAAATTTTTACAAATGTCAATTCATTTATTATATTTATTTATGAATAATAAATATTTATGCAATTATAAATGCAGGGGGCAGATGTTTTTGTGATGAATTTGAACATTTGTACCTGAGTCATGGGTGTTTATATATATATATATTTCTAAGAGTATTACATATCTATGTATCATATTAGATATATGTCTATATATATGTATATCTATCTGTGTTACCCTAGTATCCATAAAACAAACCTTACAGTGCTTACTTTGGACTAGGCTAATTGGTGTGAATGCTAGAAATATTTATTATTATTATCATTATTATATTTTAACAGAAAATAAAAAATCTAGAATATTTTTAACGTGACTAAGACTAAAAAATACAAACCATAGTGTTAATATGATGCACGTTGAACAAGAAAATACTTAGATAAGTATTATGTTCTAATCTTCAAATACCTTTATCTAACAAAGTCTCCAGTGTATAACTTTGCCATCTCTCCAAACGCGCTGAATTGATCGATGGACTAACTTCGAGTGTGTTAGCTCGTGTAGACGAGAGGAGTGGATTTAAAAAAAGTTAACTTTTAAGCCATTTGTCATTTTGCTGTTCTGTCTTGGTAGATAAATGCTTGGTAATGATATCATAATGTAGCGATAATTGTCTTAAATGTCTTTCTGTTTTTGCCTTTTGGAATGGGGGTAATTTTATCATTCTCATTTAAGAAATGCAGATAAAGTTTACTTTTAAAATACTATTTAAAAGTGTACCGTCATATATATAACTTTTTGTACTTCATGTACATCATATAGAAAGGTTTAAAACTAACGCTACTCAAAGACGAAAAAGAATCTAAAGACAAAACTTGAGATATTAAGATATATAATTACAACATACATGACTGTGTACGCTTATTAGTTTATATTTATTTGTTGATGAGACAACAATTAACATTTCTAATAGGATGTATATTATTCCTACCTCATACCGCTTAATTCACAACTGCACTGAACTTTATAGCTATCATTTTCAGTGGATGACAATGTTTGCTATTTATTCGTTACAGTTCAAAAACAAACTGTAGCGTCGGTCTAATAAAAAAAAGTTACGCAAACGTAAATCAAATGGGCAACGGCAGTGCTAGCCCGGAAATTGATACCGCTCTGACATACCTACCGGTGTCCTCCACCCCATATGCTCTTTTGCTTTTGCTAGTATATATTCTATTTAAACAACTTTTTAATAATACTCTCCAAAAACTAACCACAATTAGCTCAGGTAGAATATTACTAAGAATTTAGATAACGATAATCAAATATATAAACTGCATTTAGTATTGTCACTCCATAAACTGTATATAAATTCAACAGAATAAAAAAAAAACATCTAAAAACTATGCAGTGTGATTTCTTATGTTCTGTGTCTAAAGTAAGGTTCTTTATTACATAGGAACTTGTTGCTTACATAGGTTTTTAGAGTAAGGAGTAATATAACTTAATATAACAATACGAGCCCTGTCAGGGTTCAGCAACATAAAGTTAAGGAAATATTGGTATAGTTATTTTTTCTTTAATTTAACCGAAGAACTAAGAACTTTCTGTTCTAGACGTTAAATCATTCCTATCATAAAAGTAGACGGCGACACATGAAACTTAAACCCATCAAAAGTGTCGACCAACTTTCTTAGGTTATTGAAATTTACTTTAAAAAACAATGTTAAAGTGCATGATGCCGTATTTACGTTGCACGAAGCGTCTACTGGGTAAAGTTTTTATGATGGCCCAACCCAGCGAATATTGTTGGTACATTAACGTTTAATACTCGCCTGTGTCGTAGAAGCGAAATTATAATTTTGACTACGAAAATATAGTGTCTAATACCATCGATTAGGCTGGATTGGCAACGAACTCATTTCCTGGGTGGGAGTGCTGAACTGCAAGATGAGCTTGATTAATTCTCATTTTGGGGGATGTAATGAGGTATTTATGCTTGGTTTTACGGTGACCTATTTGTTTAAAAGCGAGGAGGAACGTTAAGACGATGTACCTGAATTAAGATGACTGCTACTAAATTTCAGATGGGTGACTCTTATAAATGGGATAATGGTTTCTATATTTTCTTTTTTAATTTAAGCATTATTGTATTACTCAGTTCTACTACCTGCTTTTATAATACTAACAATTTCATAGTTTTTAAAGATAGGACAAGGATTTATTACCCGATTTATTCCTTTATTGCGGTTAACCGTTTCCAAATACTATTCGCTGTAACGACAAGCCTATACTGTGTTACAATCCATAGGTTATGCTGTTACTGTAATCGGTATTCAGTGCACAGTGCGAGCCAATGTCGGAAATTTTAAATAATAGTATTGACTGCGATAGTACAGTACAGTTTACCTGCAGATCGGTAATTAAACCAAAGTCATAAAGGTGATCGAGGTTTTTGTATCCACTTAGCGTCTGTACCCCACACGTAATGGAGCTCCGTTGCACATTTTTACATGCAAGGAATTATAAGGATAAAATTAATTTTGTACTCACTTGACCACGCAAAATTTATTCATATTTCTGTAGGGTTTCTTCTAAATCTGTTCTCTAAATTTTGCACGAAATTTTGCCTTTATTCTATTAGTGAAAAAAAAAATTAATGCGGTTATACCATTATCCTCAAATAAAATTGGTTATATTAAGGTCATAAGTTTTGTTGTAATTTTTGGAAATTTACATTAGTAAGTATTTACTTTGTTTAATTTTTGTGAATATGAAATTGATATGACAGGGATGTCACAGTGTTTCACCGTGATGAATTTCGAAACTATTGAACCGACTTTGATGATTTTCTTTTTCATATTTTAGACTTTTCCCCACTTAGGACATAGGATAAGTTTCATTTCCATTTATAATAAAAAAATGGAAATAATTATAACTGAGCCCCAGAAAAGTGTGGCCGGGTTAGCTTGTTTAAAATAAATAAAATATATACATAATTGTTAAATCACGCCGACCACCACACAACTGGACTGCGTCGCGCGAGGCAAACTATCTTCCTCCTCTAAAACTAAAAGCGAAAAGAACTAAACTAGTTTTCCAAACGATATTACAATTAATAATATTACAATTATAAACGATATCAAAAGACAGTGTTTGTCTACATAAAATATTTATTCATAAACAAATTTTTATTGATAATAAGTAAATATTCACTACTAAAATGACCCGTGATAGATTTAGAATACAATATAACTTTTAACCATATTTTATTAATTTGTCTATTTACCTTAAAATATAGATATACCTATGTCACCGCGAAATTTTTATAGAAGTTTTTGAGTTATACAACTTCTTTATAAAGTATTTATTTATCTCTTATCTTCAAGGTAGCCTTCGTAAAAAACACATAGCTTCTAGACTTTAGTTGTAAATTAGAATAAAACAAAAAGACAAAGATAGTACCTACATAGCTTATGTCAAGTCTGAAAGTCGATTCTAAAATGAATGCGACTGCGAAAATTTTGAATTTGAATGAATAGTTTCTGAGATTGTAACTCCTACTCGTACATCCAAACTTTACCTCTTTATAATATGTATTAGTTAGTAAAGATGGTAGAAATACTGTAAGTGGTAGTTCGTAGCATCAGTAGTACAAATTTTATTGTAATACCGTCTGATGATAATTTATTTTTTTAATAATCATAATATTTGCAGTAGGTTATTAATATGTTTTTTGTTTTAATTAACATAAGAATTTTTTATTCATACAGTCCAGTCCAAAACACTATTAAAACTGGCTATTTTTTAAATTTTAAATCTAACTTTTGAAAATGACCTCTTATTTATACTATTTTTGTTTTATTTTTATTATACTATTTATACTTTTTACGTTTTTACGAGTACCTACACTATATCCGCTAAATGAAATGTCAATTAGAACGAAAAAATGAACGTGTCCTACATAACTTTAACATTGAGAGAACTGCGGATCATACGCGGTATGTACATACCGTCACACCAAACTTCGCCCAGTTCAGCAAGTAATATATTTTTAATTGATGCACACGCAGCTGTTTCGAGTAAACATTCGCGCGTTATTTGGGCGATCACACTACCTTTGTTACCGTTTTTAACTCAAAACATTAATTGGTCCAAAGTGTGCAATTTCCATGTTTAAACTTTCAGTCACTGTCAATATTAACGGAGTGATTACGAACGCGTTGATTGTGAATCTCGGTAGTTAATTTTAATCACCGGCGTTGCCTTTGCTTCTTTGTGTGATTTCAAAAGTTTTAATGTTTCTTTGTTAGTTAAATAAGTAAATAAGTCATATAACGTACTTCAGTGCCTTATTAATTGAGGCCTAGGTATAAAAACGCATGCCGAAAAAAGTTTTACTTTAAGGTATAGATTATTACTTTATTATACAAAACTTGCTGTCATTGTTTCTTAGTTGTATTAAAGAATAATGCAAAATAGAGGTTTGATGTAAAAATATTCACTAAACGATTGCAATAATTCAGATACATCGAATGTACTAATAGACCGTTGGCTGTTTAACGGTTCGTTTGAGGAAAAAAGTCACAATGACATCAAATTCATATGCAAATGCCAGCAAACGCATTCGGAGTTAAACTGCTAGTATAAAAGTTGAAAAAATATGATCATTTGAGCGAAAAAAAATTATCACGAACTGACGGTGGGACGTGACGTGGCATTGTGTACATCAACGCACGCACAGAAATACGGTTAGTTATTCACGAAACAGTACATCGTGCTGTTTATCTATAATTTTATATAATGTAATATATTTAATAGAACACTTTGAAACATTCATAACTCACCCATATTATGTCACATAGTTTGTCTGAATTCTAGATATGTTTCCATATTTTCCTGTTGGAGCGCGAATGTTGGGCTCATAAGCACTGTAGATTTACGGACTGTACTGTTCAAGAATCAGAGAATAGAAAAAGTTTATAAACACATAAATATTTAGTGGTAAATAAGTTTAGGAAAAAGGAGATGGCGGTATGAGCAATGCAGCTTTTGAGCTCACTCTCCAAAGTACAGTCTGTAAAAGACCGACAGACAGGCAACTTTGCGGCGATGAGCTAAGGTGTGAAGCTTGCTCTTCACCAATTTGTTGTCACCGATGAGCCTCTCAACTCTGCGCTGAATCGTGTCCAGTGCAGCAAGTTGGTATTTTGCTAAGCCGTCCCAAAGGTGGCTGCAATATTCCATGCAAGATCGGACTTGAGCTTTATAGAGAGTTAAAAGCTGTCCCGGCGTGAAATATCGCTTTACGTTATTTAGGACGACCAGATTTTTTAGCTGCAATTTGAGCCTTAGACTCGATGTTGGCGTCGAAGTTAAGGTCTGAAGACAACTCCAATGCCAAGAAGCTCGAGGCTGTCGGTCGCAGGTCAACAGATGTGCCTCGGAAAGTAGGAGTGAAGTGGAAGGAACTCCTTTTTGCCGTGAAAAGATACGTTTGTGTTTGTTGTGTTTTGAAGGCGTTGACTTAACGAGGTTATTGTCACCCCACTGGGAAACGTAGCGTAACCTCTGGTTCGTTCGCTCAACCATGGCCTCACTCAACAACATCACGTAGTCACCGCTGGCTTTTGCGCTAGACAGGTATCTCTCTACAACAGCATTGTCATCTGCATACCTAACAATTCCTGGTATTAACAGGTCATTGATGTGCAGCAGGAAAAGCGTCGCAAACAACAGACCCCTGAGGAACTCCGGCATCAATAGCCACTGAGTCGGAGGAACAGCTATCGACAACTAATCTGATCGATCTTCACGAAATCGGCTATCCAACAACAAAAGTCAGCGGGGATACCATAAGCAGGAAGTTTGCGCAGCAGACTTGCGTGCCAGACCCCGTCAAAAGCCTTCGAGATGTTAAGTGACACAGCAAGTGCTTCGCAGTGCATCTCGAGGGCCGCGCTACAGCAATGCGTCACATAAACTAGAAAATTCCCAGTTGAGCGTCCTCGGCGAAATCCATATTGACGGTAACTGACGAGATCATTGTCTTCTAGGTATGGGAGAGACTTGCTGTTCAGCACTCTTTCCATAACCTTACAGAGTATGGAAGTGATGGCGATCGATTGGTAATTGCATGGGTCGGCACGACTACCCTTTTTAGGTACTTAGGCTGCACATTGGCAAGCTTCCAGGATTTTAAGATGGTTTTTGTCTTGAGAGAGAGGCGATACAAGCGTATTAGCACAGAAGACAACTCAGGCGCACAATGCCTCAGTACTCTTGCTGGTATGCCATCAGGACCACTGGCCTTATTCATGTCTAGACTTAGTAAGACTCTACGGACCTGCTTATTGTGAATTGTGATCTCCCACAACGAAGAATCATTGGGAGGTATGTTTGGTGGTTGTTGAGAGCCCTTAACTAGACGGGAATTGCTTGCAAACAGAGAGGCAAATAAACTTGCTTTCTCAGCCGCAGAATGAGCCAGTGGCCCTTTTGCATGACTTAGTAGCCGAATTATAGGCTCTCTCCTTCGCTCGGATTCTCCGTGTACTGACCCTGTAATCGCGGATTTACACCCAGGCTTGGTGAGCAGACTGGTTTCGGGAATCAGCACGAACACAGGCCGCATTATACCAAGGTCAGGACTTGTAACCGAGCAAGATGACGGAGAATAGAATAAAATACTCCATTCCCTGCCGAATCACATCCGCGATCGCATCAGGGGTGCACGAAGGGTCGCTCGAAGAAAAGCAAGACGCCGGGAATAAGTAAAAAAGAAAATACGCATCTTGTCCCAATCTGCTGACGCGTAACGCCATACCCGCCTCGTGCCTCTAGGGCTATCATCAGGAGGAGAGCGGATTGATACGGATTTCACCAACAGTGGTCGGACGATTTCAGAGGAGCTGAGACCGAATGTTTGCGTGGATCAGTTGTCAGCATTAAGTCAAGATAATTGGGTGCGAGGCCAGCAATATCTGGAATTTGCGCCGCTTGATCGCAAGATTTAGCGCTAGGGCAAATCGTCGCGGTTGCCCTAGATCCCAGCATGGTCAGTTTTCTGGTATGAGAACAGCCACTTTTTATGGTGAGGTTACCAACCTCTATTGGTACTGGTACTCCCGCCCGACAGAACGCAGCAAAGCTGCTTGGCGGCGGATCTCGTGCAGGATGGTGCTCACGAATCAGGCGGCCCCTTGCGGAGCCTAACACTACCGCTGGTATCATCAGCAATCACCACGGGACGAATAGGTCCGTGATGCCGTTGCCCAGGGTGGACCGCTAGGAGGTAGATCCCAACCACCCCTAAACACACTTTCAGACACTTTTCTGTTTATTGGTGTTTGAGTATGTTTTATTTTGATAAAATTTAAAGTCCAGGAATGAGATAATATTATTGAAACCATCCCAAAATATTCTGATTCAGGATTGAATTTGCTTACAGTCTCTCTCTGAAATTTAGTTTATAGCTACTTATATGTGAATAATATACAGCTAAACCCCAGGGTTGCCGCCGACTTCCCAAGCGGAACGAGTGTTCGCCACAAACGTTCTGTTTATTGACACACTTCTTAAAAAAGTTTCCATGGATCTGTAGAACGGGAGAATTCTGTACGGTGGATTTGTTTTTGTTAGCTATAGATATTGTGTTCTAAAAATAAAGTTCACTATGATAACACATACCTAGATAAGCTTTAGTACATGTTTTTGCTTTTGTTTCTCTCCATGACGACCGTTTGGTGCAACGGTAGCGATCCTGCATTTCGCACCGACGATCCTGGGTGCCGAGTCCCGGAAGGGGCAGATGTATTTGTGCCTGAGTGATGAGTATTTATAAATATTCCTAAGAAGCTTACATATTAATGTAGCATACAGTATGTCTATCCGTTACCCAAGTACCTATAATACAAGCCTCATAGCGTTTACTTTCGGCTAGGTTGATTGGTGTGAATGTGAGAAATATTGTTATTATTATCACTGAAATCACTTAACATATGGATCATATCAGTTGATTCTAGGTATAATGTTTTTACCTATGACATTTTTCCGTAGTGTTGATATTTTTGGACAAATGATGTTTTTCACTCTAATATTTATCGATATTGTCGCAGTGAACACAAATTTAAATAATTCAATTTTTCAATTTTATAGATTACACTCTTTGTAATACCAATATCGATTTATTTTAAATTTTAAAGTGACCTAGTAAACGTACCAATGAGGAATTTAGTCATGTTAATTTGATTTAAATACATACATATTGGCAAAAAAAGCTAAGAAGCTCAATCACAGGCTAATGAGAACATAAATGTAAATAAACTTCAGCAACACATAACGCTCGCAACGGAATAGCAATTGATAAAAATATCGACGTAAACATGTCAACTTAGTATGAACACAAAATATCTCAAGATTTATCCGTAGTCGGCCTCCACACTTGTTTACACGAATTTCACGAAGCGCGGAAGGCTGCATATTTTAAACCTACCGCTAGCTCGCTCCCGATATGTTTATCTTGTGCTCATCTCGATATATTTATTGGGGGAAGCCACGGCCGGGATCTCTCCTTATTGGTTTTCCACGCAAAACGTAATAGGTTTTATCCGTTTTCTGTATTTTATTTCCGTATTCAACTTCACATACTACGCCTAATTAAAATTCACACTATAACCTTTGTAAGGGGAAAAATACAATTAACACGTCAAAGAAAGCATTTTATGTGCAATTAGTACAAAGGGCTGTGCATGGGCATGTTCTGATGTTGGCTTTTCATCAGAATGGTAATCGTATAAAAATATTGATGGAACAGGATCGCGGCACACCAGCCTAGAATTAAATAAAAATAACCGACGGGGCACCGAAATTCGAGCTGTGTGTAATTTCGAGTCGAATGTTTGTGAAGCGAAACGTTTAACATAGGTCTGGAATTCCTATAACAGTAGATATTTGTACGTAAGCCACTTTTGCTACCTTTTGTTCCCTTTTTTCATTTTTTTTTGTGTCACCAAAATCGATTTTACTCTATAGGAATCCTCTTTAAAGCCTTCATAGGCTTTATGGTAGCCCGCTACTTTGTTAGGTATTACTATTAGACATATTTACGATTTCTTTAAAATATTATGATGGATTTTCCACATCACTTCGGAATAGAAAACAATAATTAGATCTTCTTGATTATTATAACAGTTATGATTTCATCACTTATTATTGTTTTTCACTTTAGGAATAAATTGATCAAAGGAATCCAAATTGTTTCTAAATATATGTAATTTATTTTCGAAACTCATCAACTAAACGAGCTTTTGAAACCGCCTATTACATTTAATAATTACTTGATCATCGGGGAATTGACAATAATCAAATTGATAAAGCTAACTTTATATGCGTTTAAATGAAAAGATAACTAAGCGTAAGCTTGCTTATTTGTTATGTTAAATTAAACGTTTGGTTACAAGAATTATTTCAGAATACCCTCAAATGAAGCCATAAAACTATCCCGTTTCAAATTGCAGTAAGAAACGAGAATATTGCGGAACAAATCTAGCGTATTCGATTGTTTTACATATGCCATAACAACGCCCGGGTTTCATTAATGTTCCAATTAGACAACGAAATACCAGATGACCATTGTTTATACCTGTACAACTGTAATTCGTAGGTGTATTTTACGACAATACATGTTAAATGACATACATAAAATTGAGATTGCCAAGCTACACACTTTCAACGAAAGAGGCTCATGAAATCTAATCATAGAATTTTTCTAATATCTATGAAATATGAAAAACAATATTAGTCTTAAGAACACTTGGCCTCCTACTACTTATTGTTTCAAGTTATATATTGATTAACTAAACAATTGACAACATTTTACTTAAGCACAATTGACTTATAAAAAGTCGGTAATAAAGAATACAATGTGTTGCTAAAGTTGTAACCTCTGGGACATTAGACATTATAGAAAAGTTAGTACGTTAGATGTAAAAGCCCAAAAGCGGCGTTCTAAATACTTCTAAGATATTTAATAAACATATATAATACAACAACAATACATACAAATATATATACATGTTCATTTTTATATTTATATATATATTAATTGAAAATTATCAATCCAACTATTATTACAACTTAATTTTTCTTTGCGTGTTAAGTTTTAAACCTCAATTTTTTAACTTTGTGACCAATGTTATATTTATAATGTATCGTATCTAAGTATGTACAAATATGTAAACCAAATTGCAATTAATACAATTGAACCTGATAAAGCGATAATACAGTTTGTGGTCTTGACAAACTGTCTGCATAAAAGTAATCTATTCACATGCCCGCCGTGGCCTTTGATGACCCTACGTTAAATTATACTGTAGAATTTAAATTAGGTGTAAAAGGTAATTCAAATTGACTCTTAACAGATAGAGGAAACTTATTTACTACTGAAAAAGCTTCTGGAGTTGTAAATGTTTTGGAGATTACCATATTTGTAGTTTTTTTGTTTTGAAAACATTTTTGAAACAAAACCAGTGAGTCTCTAAAGTAAGTAGTTAACAAATTTACCATTTGTTGAACAGTAGACTAATATTTGTCGATAAGGGCTCGATGGCGAAGTTGGAATCGTGCTTCCAACTTCGCCGTAAGATTCGTAATGAGGGGCCTACATGCATTCGCAAGGGGGGTCGGTCGGTACACATTCTCCTGTACTCCAGCAGTGGCATAAAGCTGATGATAATGAAAGTAATATTCATCGTTGACAAGTATTGCTAATTAATGTCTCCAATATAATTGTGTAGGAATTGCATAAACCGATACTATTAGTGTTGTATTTAATTGTTTCATTTTATTTTTTCTTTCTATAAAATCGGACTCGGTACCTCGGTGCGATCCTGCCCTTCGTACCGAGGTACCGAGTCCGATTTTTGTGTGATGAATATCTGATGGCATTTGCATCTGAGTCGGTGTATTTATAAATATTTATATGAATATAAATATATAGGTAAATATATCTAGATATACCGATCATATAGGTGTGTCTAGTAGTATCCCTAGTATCTCTTACAGTGTTTTAATGTGAGCTAGGCTAATCGGTGTGAAAGTGGGAAATATCATTGTTATCCTTAAAACAATCTTAACAAGTCACTAGGCTATCGTGAATAACTATATGGTACCTACAGAATGCTATAAAATTATTGTTTAGCGTTGTGATTATTATAAGTAGCTGCGGCACAAATTTAATAAAGTATAATAGCCTTTGATGTCATCGACATTTAAGTAACGTTAGTTTATAATGCAATTTATATATTTTATAAACACTGACGATTTTCCTGTGTGTGACTCCTGTGACGATTTTATTTGATGTAGCGCAAAGTTCCACATAAATAGCTTTTGTCTACTGTTTTAAAGTGAAACTTCATACTCATATTTGAAACAGTTTATCTAAACGCTTAATCCCTCAATCATAGTTTGTTATTTTAATGTGTTTTTATTTTGCAACAGAATGTCAGTCAGAAAACAAACAGTGTTATTATATATTTTTTGTTTGTAAAACTATCGATAAAAACGAGCCGCGCCTCTTCGCGTCTGCAACAATTTATTGAGCTAGGACCGATGTTGGGAAACCGCGCCGGCCGTGCAGTTCCTTCGTATAAATAAATTCTATGAGGACCTCCGCTTTCATTGTATTGGAATATATTCGATCTTTTATTACTTCGTGAGAATACGCTGATGGGAAGCTAAGAATCGGGTTTGTTAAAATGTTGCTTGTCGATAGGAATTGTTGTATATATGTATTTATTGTACTATTCTATATTGTATGTATCTCGCCAAAAATATTGTTATTATCTAAGGAAAACCTTTTATTGGTCATATCTTTGTAAATGTATTCATATAATGTAATTAAATATACGCGTTTGGTTTCCTAAGAATAAAAAAATAAATAATATTCGGCGTTTATACTGAGATTAACACTGGCGTAAGCATTATGAGGCACAGCGAGTGGGATATTTTTTTACAAAATTAAAATCGTATGTTAACATTCGTAGTTAACATCGGTAAATTTAAACAAAGTTATCAATTAATTCCTACGTGAAGGGGAATAAGACGTTGGTTAACTTTTGAGAAATCTTATTACTGACTCTCTAAATTAATACTTAGTGCTTGTAATTATAGTCATAAGCTAATATTTATTTGCTTAAAAATTTTTCAAATAGTAAGACAACCTTACAACACCGACGTGGAAATCAGTTTGAGTATAAAACTCAACTATATAATAAAAAAGGAAGTTTTAGTTATATACATGATATGCCAATTTTCTTAACAAAAATCAAGAAAAATTGCCAAATAATCATTTCTTTCAGTTCTATTAATCGGTGTAAATAATTTCATTTGTAAACAGAACGCTTAAACCTGAACTTAATTATAATAGTTATTTAGTTGATTGTACACTCATTTAGTCAAAACAATTTTTTTACTTATAACTATGTAACTAAATAATTTACCTTTGAAATCCAAGGTTTGATATCAGGCCCTCACGCAGATCAATATGATGTTTGATAAACAAGTGATTTAAACGTAATATTAACATTTTTATGCATATATTTTATAGTTTAATATATGTAACAGAATTATTATTATTAGTATACGCATATAGTGTAGTGTTCTTGTGTAAAATTAATCAAATTCCGTTAATATTAAAGACGTAATACAGTGAAACGGGTTGACCCGTGGTCGCGGTCACCCCTGTCACCATCAGCTGTTCTCGCCTCCTGCCGCAGCTGTATATAATCATACATGCTGAAAATAATTAACTAAGCGATGTGTATTCATAAATATAACCAAATGAAAACTATAAAGTGTTTTATACTTTATGTGGACATGTTTCACGTGAATTGTGTTCTTTATAAAAGAATTAAAATTGTCGTTTTAAAATTTTAAGGTCTGTTTATTACGTTTATTAAGTAGGTTTAGCACTTAGTAGGTATCACGCTAATACATACATACTCTTTGGATACTGCATTATTCTTTCAATATATTAATTTTATTTTTTTGTTGCAGGTAATTATCGCCTTGAAGTTGATCAGCACACATGACTGTAAGACGAAAATAATATAAATCCCTCCGCACTCTTTGTACTGCAAACGCGCATGTTTGAGGGATCGAGATATCCACGCAATTTTTCTTGTTCACATAAGCAAAGGCATCCGTGAAAATTGAATACCCAAACTGATTCGCTGGAGCAGACGTTGACATAGTAAAAACGTAGCTATTTGTTCACATCGTCAGCGCTCTAAATATCCAAACTTATCCGATCCAGGTGGGAGCCAAATATTGCGTCTCTCTACCCTTTTCAACGGCGAATACACACGGTACCTACGCATTGTAGGTGCACGAACCTCTTTCCTTCACAAAAGCCTCCCTTATTATGCTCCCGTGTAGGATATGAGGAAATTGGCTGAATGGCTTTATATGAAAAACTCAAGTAATCTTCGCGTGGTGTGGACCACAATATCTAGCAGTCTCCTCTCGAGCCGCATCTTGGAGTGATTCGATTGTCGGATTAACAATCCGAGATATGTTTCCGAAATAAGTCTGGAATCGTTCCGATATGCGGAATTTTGTCTACGTTTATAACGGGGAATGGACGCGTTTATATTTACGAGTCCTTGCGATATGACACCTGGCAAAATAAAGCCTTTTCTAGGCAGCATTCGTATACGAATGTTTATTGTGACCGCAGACGTATTTCTTGAGAGGCAGCGGGCGCTTCCTAATAGAGCAGCGACGAAACGCGATCAGAGCGCCTCGGGGCTTAAATTCGGCATCTTTCACCTGAAACGCTTCAGCGGCCACGACGTCATGCCAGTTATGAAAATTCCGACACTGAAATTCCTGCTCACACTAGAGATTTTTGCTGAGCTTTGCGGTTTGTCGTCTGGTGGGTCGGGTGGTTTTTTTGAAGAAGCGAGTCTGTTACGTTTATTTCAACCCGCGGCTCTGCGTTTTATGGAGGCGGGAATGTGTTCCGCTTTGGTTTATTTGTTAGCCGCCTTTCTCATGAAATTGCGCTGTTTCATTGCTTACGAGCCATTTTGAGGTTCTCGTTAGAGCTACATTTTTTATCGCAATATATTTTTCTTTGCAAATTGTCTATCGTGAGGCCGAACCCTTTTTTATTATTGTTAGACCGTTATATGAATCGGCGAAAGTGACTTCAGCGGCACCTGTAAGAGATTTCCATCTCATTGTGAATAATTTGAAGCATTCTAATGGACTGACCCTCTTCCGGTAGTATAACTTATTTTACTCAACCTATCTGGACAAAATTAGGGAGTGTCAATCCGAATGCCAACCATAAGAAGGTTCAGAATAATAAATGCCTCTCGAAAACAAGATTGAAAGAAACCGAGACATAAAACTCCAAACATAAATTTCCAAAACCCATCAACCATTAACAATTACAAAAGAAAGGTAAGGAATGAAATGTTTTATTCATTCCGTTAACGAGAAAATTACGGAGGGGGCGGAGGCGGATCGGATTGCAAGGACTCCGCGAACCTTTGTCTTTGGGGAGAAGTGTGCCCAATGATCTCTTGGATACATACCTACACCAATTAAGGGAAGCATCGTAGTCCACTTTCCTATTGTTTCATTTCATAAATATCGAAAAAGGGATGTCGATTAAAAAAGTGTGCCCTAGTTTCTCATTTACCAACAAATAAGTTTTTATCTCAGGAAATTATTGCATATCATCGCAAATCTATACGCAAAATATGTGAACACAATATATGCGGAAGCATTAGGGGAGAGTGATTTCATTAGATTGTCTCTTTGACTACTGAAGCCCCGCTACAATAGACTTTTCATTTATATGACTGCTATTGATAGCATTTGTACATTACAAGTTTACAACAACGTAAATTCACCTACTGTCGAAGTAACCCAATTTTTCACCTGTTACCGTGGTATTAAACTGAATCATGTTTTTTGTTATTAAATACTTTATATAAATTATTTCTGATATATAAGTTACCAGACATTTTAAGCTGGCAAGGAGGTTTACTAACTTAAGTCATTTATTAAGATACAAATGATCATACAATACACATTAACTCTGGATAACATAAAAAAAAACCTAGGAACTTTAGGTCTTTTTTTCGGATTTTCTTTTTTTAGTTATTTAATCATTATTACAATTTACTAAAATGTTACCTACAAATACAATAAATAAGAAATAAAAAAAATATTTAGGTACATTAAACAGTGTTAAATGTTTGTTTTATAGTGTTTACAGTGCTACAAATAATATCCACATCTGCCAAATACATATTTTCGTTATAAAGTTCACAGGTGCGCTTCGTAAACATATTTTTGGAATACATAACATGTCCGGCTAGTAAATATGCTACAAAGTTCTTTTATTCTATTTATTTATTATTTTTTTATTCTATGCCAGAAGGTATTCTAAAGTTATATTTATTTAGATTCTGAGATAAGTCGAATCTTCATACATAGCCATAACTTAATTCAAGCTAAATCCTTCTCATGACAGCCGACTGTAATACTGAAGTTATTTACGAATACACTTAAAAGTTAGTATTTAACTTAGCTGCATTTTGCAAGTAGGTACATAAATGAGGGAATAAAGCTATCTTACCTTTTGATCCGTACCTGAGTAACATTAATTATATTCTCTTACGTTAGAATCCAAATGAAAGCTTCAAGACCTGGCGCAGGTAGAAATTAATCTCTAAAGAATTTAATGTCTTTTAAAAATAATAAACTGAACAATATTTTCTACTTCACGTTAAGGAAAAAAATGTCTTTTAATATCTCTGTCCACAGATTGGAATAATGTTTGAACTTTATTCTAAAGTTTTATATTAGCCAGAGTAAAATAAAAACACTCATTGAATCATTTTAAATTTAACGGCGGGGTCACAACAAATTCTGAACATTACCAAGGCCAGTGTTTTGCAAAATCAGAATACACCCCACCACGGGGCTAATTACGTTAACTTCTTTCGGAGCGAGTACAAATTCCGAATGGGCTGTAAAGAGTGCGAATTTGCATCGAGAATATTTTTCGCCAACAATTAGGCTGTTTGGGCCTTTGTCTGCGCCGAGCAGGGGTTGGTTTTAATGACGTTTTAAAAGATTTCGGCCCTTTGGGACCAGTAGCTTATCTCGAAGTCGCCGCGTACTTGTTACAAAAAAAAACCCTTTATTAACTTTATGACGCTTTCACCGAATAACAGAAATAAATATGCAGGTTACGTTAAAGCGCCGTGGTTTAATGATTCAAGATATCTTGTAAATAACGCACCGAAATCTCCAACGTTATATATACTATATTTCTGGATTGTGTTTCTATAATTTTGGATTTTACTGTGCGTAATGATATTTCTTTATCTTTAAAATTACGAATAATGGAAATTATAATTCTTAAAACGTACTAGTTCGACTTAGCCTGTCTATAAGCAACAGACTCTATTGCCCAAAAAGCAGCAAAAAATAAGTAACATGTTGATTTAAATACTAATGTATTACGAAATTACTAATTTAATACTGTATTTACAAATAGAAACCTTAATTAAGTAACCATCTCTTTGATAATCTTCAATTATCTTCTTCTCAATAGATAGTTCAGTGTCCCAAAAACAAAGTATCAGTTCTTTAGGAGTTTTCATCATGGTACAATAAGTTTTTTTTTGTTTCTTGGTTTGATTGCATGATCATATAACATAACATTTTTGAATAAATTCTCAGTGAATCTCGACAAATGTAGTCAAACACGTCATATATTTAATCTACATCTAAAATCCACGTGAATTCGAAAATGTCCCAATACTATCTTCGCATTTAATTTCTGTCGGACGCAGGCAACATTGGGTTGTCAGGTTTATTATACAAAGCCTTTGCCCGCTTTCAGTGACTGTTTGATTGGCGAGACGAACCCGCCAGCTCTCTCCGTGTGCCCACCGTGAAACTATGAATGGCTACTCCGAAATAACAGCTTTGATGTCACATACTGTTTCTCCACAAAGTTCTGTATTTTAGGAAAAAACAGCTGCAAATTGATATATGTAGTTGGGTAAATAATAATAAAGTTTTGGGACATACATAACACGTAAATCATTGGTGGTGAATTTTTAAAAAGTTCGAATATAATGTAGCCTGCTTTAATAATGGCATTATGGACAAGCTTGATATTAAAACCTAAATAGTTAAGGCATTACTGGGAATTTTATAGTACCTGAATCCCATCAAGTTTATTAATAATATTTTCAAGTTTGTTTCTTAAACCAAGTTTTACAATGTTTTTGACACCTAAAGAATATTAATAATTTCAATTTTCCCTATACACCTGCAATGTGCACATTTCAGAAGAATAAATACGATTTATTTATATAACTTTAAAAGTAAAATATTGTTATTATTTAATTATTCCGAAATTCTCGAACATCTCGGAAATTTCGAACTCTGTATTTTATTTGTTAGTGCTATATCAACTGAACACTGTTATGCAGAAGATAAAGGTTTTCCTACCCTACCGTAGTGAACAGATCAGTTCCAAATACCACAAGGAAATGTATTACATTAAATCACCTTGCCGAATACACATTGCAGGAATTTGACGCCCTGTTACGATTTACTGGTCTCCTATATTGTCTGCGGATTGCGTGTCTCCTGATTTATTACAATGGAAGTTACCAATATGCTGTGTTATGTTTTAATTTTAATAAATTATACTAGATTTATAAAATCTAAAAATCCCACGTTTTTCAATGTCCTAAAAAGAATAAAATAACCCTGCGGGGCAAAGCGAGGGGCCACTCAAAACGTGGGGGCGCATATTACTAAGAGGAGATTTTAAAGAGATGAATGACATGCATTGATGCCGATTATTGTAAAGATGCGCCCCCACGTTTTGAGTGGCCCCTCGCTTTGCCCCGCAGGGTTATTTTATTCTTTTTAGGACATTGAAAAACGTGGGATTTTTAGATTTTTTAAATCTAGTATAATTATTTTATTCTTTTTAATTATTAACTCAACGAAGTAACCATGTGTTACGCAACAATCGGATAAGCCCCATACAAAAGTGAAAGTTGCCGAAAGTGGACCTGAAAGTGCATCTGGAAAGTTGAAAGTTGCTTTAGAGTGCATTGTCATCGGGTTCTGAACTATCCTGAAAGTTTCAGCTTTCTAGCATATCGGAAAGTGCCTCAAATTTAAGTTGCAAGATTTTGCCCGGACAGACAAACAAATAAGAAAAGTGAGATTAGAAAAACGTGGTAATAAATAATTGAAATTTAACTTGATAAAAAGTTCGGTATTTTTTCTAACCACTAAAAATTGCATTCATAATTGAAATAGTGAACTAATATACTACATAAATTTATCGTTGAATAAAAATACTGTACACTTGACAAACGAGCATTCACACATATATCCTAATATATATCACAAATATATGTATATTCAAGTATATTAAAAAAAGATTTGATTACTTATACTATATAAAACGGCAGGTATTTTCTCAGTGTTGCTTGTCCTGTTTTACTTGAAGCGAATACTAGCTTCACGAACATATATTTAAGTCAAATACGTTCTTAGGAATTTATCTCCTCATTGCAGCATTCTAATCACAAATCTCATCTTCATTTTATAATTGTTTTATAATTCATTTTCTATACTCCACCACGCGGCTTGTCAGTCAAATGTTTTATATGTATTTTGTACCTACTTTCTACCATACTTAAATTGTAAACACCCCACTGTTCCTGACTTACCTGAAATAAGTATCAATATTTTATGAAAGCGGTGCCCTCGTTGTTCTCTGTTATGTATATACTACATAAATATATCGTTGAATAAATGACTGTGCATTTGACAAACGAGCATTCACAAATATATCCGGCAGTAAACGAGCAGAATGATCCTCCCCAATGTATTATATAATATAGAAATTCCTCAAGGGGCCTCGCGAAAATGTACAGGATTTGCCGTGCCTCATTCTGGTTTTCTGTTCGCCGGTGTACTAGAGAATGGTTTTGTGTAACTTACTCCGGATTTCTGCCTTCAATACCCTGAGCACGGTAATTGAATAATGAAGCTGGTACTCATTTGTTAATAATTTTACACAGAAAATCTTTACGGTACTATACGTAATAATAAAAGTTTTTTTCTCGTGTAGTATAATATCAAAAAATTACCCAAAAGATAATAACAACAATACAACAAAAATTGCCAAACTCAGGAATTGCATGTTCTGCCTGATGAAGTCCATCATGCATTCAGATTTTTTCTCATACTGTCAGTTTCGCAGTTTTAAAAAAGTTAACTCTTAACTGTAAGTTACATGTACTATGTAACTGTAACAATAAATATTACAAAAACGTGAAAACAATAAAACCACGAAATAAACATACACTTGATGTGTAAATTATTTATCTGGGTTTTTAAAACACAGCTCTTTAAATAAAATTATATTCAGATTCATATACCCGCTTGTGGTTTTTCTTTGTATTATAAAGCGACATTATTGAAGTAAAAACATCGCTCACAATCACAAACACGAGCAAGCAAGCTTTAGCTCATGCTTGTATTTCTTAAATCTCTCTGTGAACAACTCTATTATGGGGAATCTTGTTAACATTTGAAATCATTTCTCTGCCCCGGGAATAATGAGTTCTGTGTTTTCATTTGAAACTCCGGTGACTTTTGCTTAATGGAATGATAATACGAATGCTAGCCCCTTTGTAGTGAGAGGTCGAGAATATTGTTGTTTTTCTTCCGGCGGGTCACTTTAGTTCCAAGTGTAATTTTATAACGTCTCTAAAAAATCGCAGCAGAATTGGAATCTGTTGTTCTTAATAGTCAAGAAGTGAAATTATATAAAAATATTTCTTTTTGACAATTTATTACTTTCCAGTGTAATTTATTTAAAATGTTTATCAGCGTTAAGAAACTTTCTTACCATATTTATACCATTTAGTGAAAGCACAAGGGATTTCGAAAATTACTTTATCGATATATACATATATATTGAAATTCCGAAAATCTCAATATTATTTCTTGGCAATATAGGCGATACCTGAGCTGAATTTTCATGATAAGTTAATAAAAAAAAACTTTTTATCCCTGAGGTTCCGTTATCGAATATCGAAGTTAAGAATATTACGTAAACAAATTTAATTATATCCTTAAATTGGCTACAATGGCTCGCGCTCGTGTCAGTGAATGGAAACTTTGAAACCTCAACTTTACATCAGAAAGTTCCTCTGCACACAGCTGAAAGTATTTTGTAAAACCTGGATTTATTCATTTTCCGATAAAAAGTTAGCACATTGACTGGGTGTCCCCTGCATGGTAAGATCTTCCAATTGCAATGAATCAAAACATTTTGCCTCTTTGTAGAGTTCGATTGCATTTCAGCAATTAATAAGGCACTTATTTGTATTGAAATAAACAGCTCTAGTTTTTTGTTTTGTTTGTTTTGTTTTGTTGTTAAAATTTATTACGATTAGCTCTATCAGGATACCTAAAATGGTTCTTTAACATGCTGTTCTATATGGTTTAATAGGTCTAAAGCTTCTATTTATTTCAAAACGTAACACCAACATTCCTGTTTACTTACCCTATTTAATAGCAAATAAAGTATTTGTATTTGTATTATTTGTCTGCGATAATTTGTCTAAGTGTACAACATTCATTTTGTATCACTGTACCTGTTACGGTGTAAGAAAATATAAAATAAAAATTAATTTTCTTCTTATTTTTTACCAGTATTATTCTAACTAGATAAATCATGAAAAATTGGTATACAAAAATATCTAGTAAGTAATTCCTATAAAGTAATAATTGAATGACATTAAACTATTCTCTTATCGACTTTGTCAAGGGTTCTCCACAACAGTAACTGTATTAATTTTGATTACAAAAGCCAGATTAAAACGGCCAAATGTTTCTGATACTTGCGGATCCCATCACGGGCAAAACAAAACTGGGAAAGTTGTACAATTTATCACAAACTATCTAATCAATTTAGAAAACGATACCCGTTTTAATATCAAATCTACGTTTTCCAAAGGTTGGCATTGAACGTAATAGCGATATTGTGCTAAATAAATTGTTATTAATGACCTAAACGTTCTCAACTTGCGATAATAACGGCGCCTCGTATTTTGTTTAGGGTTAAATAAACGGATATTTGGGATACCAGACATCTGCCTCCATCTGCTTATTTAAGAACTGTGATTTTGATAGACATGAATATTAATATTACTACATCTGTAACTGAAAAATTACTGTCAATAAACGAAATTAAACTTTAAGTCCTTGTAATTCTAGAGTTTATATTAAATATATATTATTTATTAAAACGCTTTTTTAGCTTCACCTGTATGTTTTTTTGTAACGGAATCTTCTAACGCGATTTTTATCCACTTCAAAACGTCAGATTTATTTTAATCCGTGTTTTTCTAATATGAATTTTTACACCGCCAACTACCCTTTTATAATATTGCATTTCTTTTCTATCCATCGTAAGGCCAAGAAGAAAACACATGTAAGGCCGCTATTTTTTTGTATCCTCCTGTTTGTACAGTCACTCATGCATTTCTGTGTACCTACACTAAAGAAAAATCATTCATACATTTATTACTAACATAAAAAAAATCCGAAATATATGTAAAAAATATATGTATTATATATATTTGCTCAATTTTGTTCATTGACTTGAGATTTCTCGTCTAAGTGCATTACCCGGCATAATGGCCTTTAGGAAGAGATAATCTGCTCTCAGCATTAAAGTTGTAAAGTACTCCATATGTTCCCTGTAAAAGGGTTGGTTGCTTTCTATTCATACACTGCGATACTCTTTTACGATTCCAGCAAAAACACGGCACCGCCGCCGAAAGATAAACCTCGGGGCGACGCCAACGTTGTTGAATTTTACGATTCCTCTAAGCCGCCTTAAAGTCGAGCCTTTACTGAATATTTTGATTTATTTATAGGTGCGAAGGCGTAAAAGGATGGTTCCACCAATAAGCATGCGAAGTTTAGTTAGCTACTGAAGAGTTATAAAAAAATAATCTGGAAAAAAATGGTTTATTGTTAATTAGTCAATTAATGGTTTAGAAAGAGTAACGTCGTAATGTATGATGTAGTTTATTAGACTACCCTTATTTTGATATATTCATTCATGCGGTGTGTATTGCACCTGCCAGTTTACTCACGAACAAATTCGCTGTACGGAAGTTTTGCACTTAATTCATTAGTATGTAACATATCCGTGAGAAGACGCAGGTCGTATTAAGCGCTTGCCGCTTGCGCCTTCAACACTTCATTGTGATGCTAATTTAGGGCAGCCCTATGAATAAGGGGCGGGCCTAAAATGCGCGCACTTTTTGCCTCACCGCCCGCTCTAAATTAATTTGAATAATACCGTCGATAGGCTAGAAGTTCCAACGAAATGTCTTTTATATGAGTTCCCGACGTGAAAACTCGAAAGCGCCGCGAAGCAAATATTTTTCCATTCCGCCTCCAGAATTGTATAAGTGCGTGTTTATATTTAATAAAGGATTAAGAAAGGAAAAGCGGCTTATCTTGACAACGAGCTTGAATTTTTGCATTAAAAATATTTGCTTTTATTGAATTATTTCTAAGCTAGTGTATAAGATTGTCATTTATGTTTTATCAATTTTTGTATTGCTCTTTTCAAATTAAAAAATGTTTCCTAACTCTATGACATATCTACAATAATAATGTTTGCAAATTCTTTATTCTAAAAATTAATCTAGAAATAGAAAACAAACAAAATAAAGTTATATGAAAATGTAAGTGATTTCTTCTTCAATAATCTTATCGTAAATTCCTAATACTCGTATATGCGATTGCTATTAACGGTCCATATTTAATTAAATCATTTATGATTTGTAATAAGCTACATTTTTATTTATTTTTGAACAATGCCAATCATACTATCCTATATTATGACACACAAAGAAACAATCTAAAAATAGAAAGCGATATGCTAACAATATATATTTAAGCCCTTAGTCCTACAAAAGGTAGCTAAAATAAATTTCACTTAGCTGCTAATCACACTCCTAAAGGCTGTGTCCATGTAACAGACTGGGAGTACTCGCAGATAATGGTGCGAGCACTAAGACAAAATTGGCTTAAGCAATTTCCCGCTCGGAAAATTTGTGGCGAGGGAACCTCTACACCCAATCCGAAACCGTATGCACTCTACGAATACGTGTTTGTCATAGAAATTACTCGGTAATTTTTAAGTATTCGATGCAACACTTAGAGCTACTCAGCCGCGTTCTATGCATGTTGAAGCACTTAAAGCAGTCAAAGCCACTCTTAAACAAATGAAAGGTCCTTCTTTTTTCAATATAGTCGCTAAGCCGCTTTTCCTAAAGGCGGTGAAAATTTAATGTGTATTCAATATGACGCGTTATTACCGTTCTCCATGTTTATGAATATGAATGGAGCAGCATTAGAGGATTGACAAAATAACATTGATGTAGTAAGTTCATTTTGTAAATAATAAATATATGATGTAGGTCGGTCTCCCGGCCTTTTTTTCGGAAATTCTTCTCGGAAAGGCCTTTTAATTTCCGTATTCGTGGTAGAACCATTCGTTTTCAGTAACGTGGGAGAAGTAAAAAACTAAATAAAATTACAAAATAAAACATTATTTCACTGTTTTAAATGATATTTTAGATAAATCGAGTAGTCAGAATGTACTTGATTAAAATATTAGATAGTTCTTCTGTAGAGGAGTCGAAATGTCATAACATAAACGTGTAGATGTATCCAGTTAAAGTTTGATTATTTTAAAATAGTAACAATTATATTACCTTTGAAACAAAATAAGCTACTATTGTATTACTGGGAATTTTGTTTCGTGAAGAAATTAGAAGAAACTCTTTTATTTAAAAAAATATGTCCATGAAAGACTTTGCTCATAGCAAACTTTTTGATACTGCTTATGCTAACTCACACACCCCTCACATTTTTAAAGAAATTCTAATAAAGAAATCGCTATAAATTACGGCGATGAAAAGAAATATTTTGTTTTTCCAGTAATACAAGCATCAAATGTGTATGTCTTTTGATATTTTTAAGACAATTAAAATTTGTATATTATTATTTTATTTCTAGATAAATTTGTATGGAATTTCAGATCATCCAGCAGCTACTTACTAATTACTCGTATCAACTGCAGTTGGATATAAATAATCATTAGCATAATAAAATCTAATTATTGGCAACTTATAATGTAACTCATAATGTATTTGTTTGTCAAAGCGCAAAACCCTTTTCTTTCATTAATTTTATTTGTTTAATTTAACCCGATTAATTTACTTACGCTCTAAATTACTGCTCTGATCGGGAGTTCTAGATTGATGCGTGTTTATGTTGTTACATTGGAAGTTTTAAGATTGAGAACTTAAAGTTCATTTTCGCGTGTGATTGGAAATGAGTAAGCGTCGCGACGGCGTTTTATGCGGATGGGCTTTTTAACCTATTCACAGAACGCCCCCAACTCTGTAATGTAGACAACAGTGATTTGATAAATGAGTTGAGTTTTTGCATGAAAAGACGAACGTTTCACGTTCAAAAATTGAGCTTGTTTTGACAAAACCTGTGATCTTACAATAGGACTATGTCGCAATGAGCCCTTTAACTGTCAGTTTAATTAATTGCACGAATGCCAAGGGGTTTGGGGTGCCCCCTGTGCTATATATTTTCTTATTAAGTAAAACCTATATTGAAATTATTTTGACCGCGCTTTTGTTCTAACCTTGAAAAATATAAAAGTATGATATTCTTTGTATTTAAGTATTTGATTGCTAGATCATTATGCCTAAAGATATTATTACTAGTAAAAATCAACGTGTCTTAGGTAATATGTAAGTTTTTCTATACTAAAAACTTTTGCTTACTAAATATATTTTTAAAAAGTTTGACAATCCTAGAAGTTGTTATTTTTTCACAACTTTGAAATACAATAACATTATGTACCTATCCTTTATTCATTACTCTTTTCAAAGCATTGCTGCATTTTATCAAAATTAATGAAACGAAAAACCGTATAATTAATGTAAACGACAGAAGCCAGATAGTGGCAAAAATAATCAAAATTTCATCGGAAGCTACATCGGTCGACATATTCCGCGGCCGACCGCTAAATGGCCGATGCCGCCGTTTACACAACATGAGCCAGCATATTGTATTCCTACGTAGATAGTATGTATTCTATCAGAACCACGATGTGTTTACACACGGTTGTTTGCTCATATATCCGTAACGCCATCTATTATTTGTACTGGGAATTAGGTTCGTCGCCTCACCGCTCAAACAAGTTTGCTATCAACCTATATTAATCAAGCTTCGGTTAAAAACTCCCGGATTTTAAAATAAATAATAAGAATTTGTTTTTTTTTTATATATATATATAGAAATATATGAAAATATATACCTAATATTTTAACAGCGCCGTAATTAAAATTTGTATTCATAAAAAATAACTATTTAGTTCTTACACTTCCGCGCACATTACACATTTGAATAAAACATTTTTCACACATTTTGCGCATGTTTTATTTTTTTTTCATCCTGACATTTCGACTCCTTTACAGGAGCCGTGATCACAGGATGACTGTGAAAAATAACTATCCTTAATATCCTATTGTAATCATATTTTTCATAATAAAGCATTCATTCTGAAGGAGAAAACTGATACCAATGGATATACTAGACCGAAACTGAGCACTGGCACACGACATGACAATTAAATTTTCGAACCACGTTGATACTTCACGAAATTATTCGATTTTTGCTATTCACACCTTACATATTTTTAAAGGGTTTAAAGCTTCATTTGTCAAGATAAAATTATCGATATTAAAGTATCGATAGTTCGACTACTCTAAGTCCACCTAATTATATCCAACGTTACAACCACGTTATAATTACGTTACAAACTAAGCCCGGTTGAGCTGATCTTAACCCTACGCCGCGGGGGCCGCTGTGGACCTGTCCTAATAACCGGCTACAATAGTGGCCTGGGCAAACAACCCTCGCTTATTGCTACTCGGCACTCCGCAATAACAACAGTAAAAACAATAGCCGAGGCAAGCTCCTTGTGATTGCTGCAGCCGTATTGTTCCCATTACATGCCTCTGCTTATGTCAAGTAGAGGTTTTAGGGTTAAATGAAATATAATTGCATTAATGGAGCACAAATAATTTTCCTTATAAGACTGATAAAAAAGCCTTATATATTTATTTAAAGTTAGTTGACCCCTCGGGCATTGCCCTGTGTATAACTTTATCCCAAGGAATATACTCGTAATTATATCACGTCAACAACTGTCTTACTGGACAACGTGAGGGTAAATGCATAATCAATAAAATTATTCACAATTTACGAATGTCTTTTAATATTTGCTAAATCGGTAGATTCGTTATCAACTGATAATATGTTCATCAAGGAATAAAATTGCAGTTTTTTATAAATTCATTAGTCAACCATTAGGAAAATTTTGTTTAAAATGCAATGAAGTAGTAACTAACATCACCTTGGCAATCATATTAATTGCCGGCTTTATAATAATTGATTTATTTACCATACCCCTCTAATCAGCGGTCCCAGTGGCTAGCGCGGTGGTTTAAGTTTCTCCGAATTTTCTTTAAAAAAATTACTTTTTTATTAGTACTTTGAGTGATTGTGTTTCCCTTGTTATTACTTATTCCAATTACGGAAGTGCTTAATGTCCAAAAACTCAAATGTTTCTGAAAGTTGAGGCATTTTAAAGAAAGCTTTAATTTTTTTGCTGTTTAAGTATTGAACCGCTTATATTTTGTATTTAAAACACGAAAAAAATTAAATCAACTTGCCTTGTGCCTGAAACGAACTGGCATTTGGTCCTTAACAAATATGGTCTTTAATAAATATGATGTAAATCAATAACTTAAATATAATAAAAAGTATCATTGTCTCTTAAAGTTTACTCTTAAAATAAAATAGATTATTATTATTTAGCTCGTTTTTTAAAAACACTTATAAATAAGCTTTTATTATAACTTTTAATTAAAATGTAATATATTTTAAAGAGGCCAAACTCGATGGAGTTGTTTCGTTTTAATGCGGAGTTTCTATGGCCACCTTCCAGCTCCAGCATCAAACCCTGGTTACCTTATGGGATAAAAGTACTCGACAATACGAATCAAACGAGCCCGAAGTCGATGGGGTAGCGTATTTTTATTGCGGAGTTTCTATGGCCACCTTCCAGTTCCAGCGTTAGATCGGCTCCATTTCATCATTATATTGCATTATCACATGACAATACAAAATTTCAGCGTAATGGGAAAACGGAAAGTTAACTATTTATAAAGGCTTTCAGTCCGCTTTTTTGCTTAAAATTTCACATAGAACATATTATCCTAATACGAATAAGTTATTATTAGCAGGGTTAGTTCAGTTGCTAAATAACCTTTGTTTGTTGAATTCAGAACAGTCGCGGAGCTGTTTTTAGCGGTGACCCCAACAACGGCCCATCGGATAGCCCCTGCCCCCCATTAACGGTTTCTGGTCTAGGTTACTCGTCTGCTATCGGAGGAAGATGGTCCCTGGGCCCGATGGAATTAATGATCGAGTGCTCCCCATTGCGTTGAAGTAAGACCTAAGAGAACATCTCTGGGGACTTTTCAACTCTTGCCTGCAGAAAGTGATATTCCCTAGGACGTTGAAGTAGTGTAGGTTGTGATTATTCTAGAATGAGAGAGAGCCGGCTGATTCTCCAACTGGCTATCATCCTTTAGAGCTGCTTTACGAGATGGGAAAGATACTCGAGCAGATTATTGCAGAGCGCGTCCTGTAGCATTTCGACGCTGAGGGAACACTGACCCGTTGGAGAAATAGTACCGCTTTCAGATGGGAAACTTAACTTTTAATGGCACATAAGTAGCTTACAGTGGCGAATCACATCTGCTAGTCACATAACACTTCCACCGCTCGGGATAAGAGCTACGACGAAGCATAGCGTTTGGCGCTGGCTGATCATCTCCATCTCTTGGACCTAAATGTGTCGGTAAATAAGACCTCAATCGTCACATAACCCCAGGTATGTGACGATTGAGGGGAAAGGTTCCCTCTTACACCTAACTTGTTACTTCGTTGTTCTGGATGGTCGGTTTCCTTTTCATGACCACTTGAAACAGATGGCCCCAAAATTTGTGAGTGCCGTCGGGACGATTGCCTAACCAAAGCAGGCAGAAATGACCCGTCGAAAGTTGTTAGCAGGATGAGTCGCAATATGGGTCTTACAACGGTCTTAAAACAGTTTAAGACCATGGTAAGATTCTGTCAAATTAATTTATCACTTTATCTCCAATCAAGTCATTAAATAAAAAATATAGTCATGCTGATATTTGTATATGCAATGGACCCCCGACAAACGTTTTGCAGGGCAGTGTGGGATTATCGAATTTGTCAGATTATAGAGTATTACCTGAGCTCCCTTTCGTCCGGATTTTTTTAAAAAAGAGTACCTTGTAATCTGACAAATAACATTTACAGAATGTAATAAAATTAATAAAAAGAAATTAATTAATTACAGATCAAAATGATAACCTTCTATCTGAACTAGTAAACAATGAACTTACGCTAGGCCGCTCCGCTATCATATTTAGCCAAATTCAAACTGAGCAAGCAGAATCAAAACAACACGCGGCGAGCTGAATACAGTATAGTGGTGGCGCGCACAAGTGGCAACCTGTTCAATCATGCATTACCTACAATAGTGAAGATTTGCGAAAATATTTTTTGTGTACCTACATTGATAGCATGTCGGATTACAGACAGCGCTGAATTAGACAGGGGTGGATTATCGGGGTCCACTGTATTTGCTATGAACTGTAGGCATAGGTTATTTACTTCACAGTTGTCATCTAAAGGTTATCTATCTTGATTGTATAATCAAGACTTTAAAAATCCTTCCCTTAGTCATCTAATTTTATTTTTATAAAATTTAACACGAGCAATTGGAACACTTTATAAAAATGTAATACCACGAAAATAACAGGTAAAAGAGTCAACATATATCATGATAGTCTTTGCCATCGATATCTTTAATGACTACTCCTCTATCTGTTTTCTACACGCGGACACAGAAAGATTTCAAACAAAGTAGTGCAAAGATTTTGAAATTATTCATAAGACCGTACAAACAAATATTCTAATTTCCATAACTGTAACCGAGTAACGTATTTTGTGTGTATTTTGTGTGTGTGTAAAATAATGTGTAAGGTGGCTATAGCCCATCGGTTAAGATGTAAGTTTTAACCCAAGGAACCCAGTTCAATAGTCGTCGATGTATTATAGACGTGGCCCCATTTTAACACAAGTTCATGGTAAGTTAAATACCACGAAGTATAAACGGCACTGTTTCCAACATGTTTGACGCCTTGTTAATAATCTTTTAAAATAAAAAAAACTATATAAAAAATATACAAAAAGTAGAATGTATAATCGTGGGCTTCAGTTAACAACACAATGAGTCTAAAAGGAGTACGTTTAACTGAAATGAAACTCATAACTCTATTTCATTTGTTCCAATTACTATCGGTCATCGTTAATATGATGATAGTTCTCTTAGTGTGTACTCTCATTAATTTGACTTTAAAAAGTATAGAAAGTTATATACAACATGGCACCTTGCCCATTTTTCTATTTAATTCAAATAATCAATCAATCCATTTTTTTTCTAGTATTCCGTAGAATACAAGAAAAAAAAATGCTCTTACATAAAATTTTCCTCATCGAATTAAAAAAATAAGTTGTTCTAAATTCTGTTGTCTAAATGTCAATTACAAAGGAAAATAGTCGATCTCCGTAGTCGAGAGGCATGCACATCGGTTTTATGGTGCAGCTGTCTTTAAGTTCCTGGCTTCGTATATCGCTTTCAATATAAAACATTAATTTGATTGGTGTTGTTGTGGTATTGTTCCTGATCCGTGATTCAAGTGAGTTGGATACATAGGTTTTAGGATCAGATTATTTAATTAGATTATGCTTATCACTTTCAGTATTGACTTTATTGAAGCTATTGATACCATTATTATGGGTGTTGCGGTATACTCAATCATTAATTGCATTCTACAATGTTAACAAAAGATGGTGATCATAAATAAAAGGTCATTATGGACCCTGACGGGCACGCAATAGGGTGCTAGAAGAGAGGAGGCGCTATTAAAAAAGCAGAGTTAAAAATTCAAATTATTTAACTTCTAATAGTAGTAAAAAGTGTTTTAGGTGAGAGATTATAGTAGTTTATGATACTGTTGCATAATAAGGGTTCTTATAACATGAGTGTGTTTTAAAAAAACGAGCCGTAGGCGAGTTTTTTTATAGTATCACACGAGTGTTATAAGACCAAGTTATGTACAGTGTCATACACTACTTTATCTACTCTCATACTATAATACGTAAATTCATTTTCCATTCCATGAATTCGTGGTAACATTTATTATAGTTGCTCCTAGATTTCGCCGGCAACGGGTTCATGGTCATGTTTGACGCAGCTTCCAGAATGTCTGGTGGTGTACAATCACCACTATCCCCGCTTTCAGACATGTTTTTACACCAAAACTTATGTATTTTACAAACAAAACCAAACTTTGTTTAAATATTGAAAAGATTTTTTAAATGTCAAATGTTGGCGCCAAGGTGCAAACATCGATTGCGCATGCGTGTTGCGTCGTCGCGGACTCGTTCATTGAAACCTTTTTAAAGTAGAGGTTCAACCTCCTTGGTCCAGCTGGAGGTTGTATAGGTGTATCGTTATGATTAAAAAGTTATATTATGTTACAGGTGTCCATACAAGACCTGTATCGTAATTAAACTTTTTTTTTTATTATTTTTGACCTGTACGTAATGTTTGTCATAAGCATTTTGTTTTCAGTTTTAGAATCTTTGTATTATAGTATCAGAGTAGATAAAAATATTTTTAAATTAAGTAGTAATAATGGCGACTTTAATATATTTATTAAGATTGTAATAGCATTCATTTATTCGATTTTTTAAATTGATTCATTAACCAAGAATATTTGTTTTCGTTAATTATAGAACAAGGTAATTTATTATAGATTTTAATAGACGAGTATTATGTACTTTTATGTAGATGTTAGCATTAGTTTTGAACTGGACAATATTAATTTATTTTTATATCGTGATGAATATTTAGTAGGCATATCTTGTCGTTTTCCCGCGACCTTAACCAGATCTTCGGCCCAACTCGTAGCGGGCCTACCCACTGAGCGTCGTCCGGCACGCGGGCAGCACAGAACCGATCGTTGTGGAGATCCTTGGGGGAGGCCTATGTCCAGCAGTGGGCGTCGTACGGCTGATATGATGATCATGATGATGATATCTTGTCGTTTCGTATAAAATTCGGTATGTTTACGTACAAATTTGCAAACTTCTAAAATATAAAAACACGGCAGGGACAGTATTCAATAGTTTTTCAAATGCGGTTTGCAGCTCTCAGTCTGTTCGATGTTGGCTATTATGCAGATTAATTTCTTTTGCATGGTCAGTAGCACCGCCGCGTCCGTACTGTTACCCCACAGTACTACTGCATAACTTAGTCAAGCATGCGCGTACGCGTAATATGAAACTATTGCCGTTTCCTTATTGGTAGTCTTTTTTTCTTCTCGTAGCACATAGGAAAATTTAATTTTAATCGATTGTCTACAAAAAGGTTTAATATAGAACCGCACGGGTAAGTCCTAATAACGGTAATAAACATCAACGGTAACGAGCAATAGGCAGCGAATCGTGCTGATGTTACACTGTTTTTATACACGACCGGTACATGGGAAAGCTTTCTAATTGCCGGAACAATGCTGAGCCGGTTATTTGCCGGCGGCATTGTTTTTGTCCGCGCCGGTTCATTTTACCCCACCTTCCCCCGGGGAGATTAATGGAATTTGAATAAGCATAGCCTTTGTGTTCGGCTTTACGCGTAATTTGAGCGTATACCGACCCGGTGAGTCGACGTTTTGTGGAAATCTTACGGGATGCTCGCAGCAAGACTACAGATGTTAAATTGGGTCTTCCGCGTGCAGAAAGCAAGTCACTGTTGACGCTGAACGACCTATTTTGCACCTGCGACTTTTCATCTTTTGAAATGAAACACACAAAACACTTTCTTCGTTTTTATGTGCTTTTTCAGATGGATAAGTAAACAAACAGGTATTTTATTGTAATTCTAATGTGATAAATGATCGTGGACTTAATTTTTATAACAAAAAATTGATATAAGCTTTTAAAAAGATTAAACTCGAAACGTATTATCCGCTTGCCTAAGTTTCTTTTAAGAACATTTAATGAAAATCAAATTCCATTTGTTTGCATTTTATGCGTATTCTTTAATTTAACCAGTGTAATATTTTCCTTAAAGTTTAACTTATTTCGTTAGTAAGTGTAAAGAAATTAAGTACAACTTAGCATGTTACATACATCTTCGTACTCTTACGAAACGGAACCAGATAATTATATGCTTTCTTAAGTAGGTCAATAAACGTAAGTCTTCCATCAGTACCAAATTCTAAAATTAGTTTTGGTATTTCAACCCCTACAATGGACTGTTGCCATTAAATTGAAACTTTAATAATCGTAAGATATACATTGGGTTTTTCATTCCCATTCTAATTACTATAGTCACGATATCTACAATCAAAAAATAAAACCAAGAAATAATTGCCCCATATACTAAAATACAATTCCGAATCACTTGAATAAAAGCTTAATGCAACTTTGATAACTACCCATCTTTGTTTGTGATATTTGTGTCAACCTTTTTGTCAGGGGGTGCCTCGTTTTGGCCGTCCAATAAGCGTTTGTGTGCTCAGGTCACTATCAATCATCCGCCTGCGCCTAGACACGTCGAGAAATAAAATGTATTTGCTTTATTGGGGTTCTTAGTTATTGATTTTGGTCGAAACGATAGTCCGGCAGATACGTGCCGCAATAAGTTACAACGAGCTTTAGATACCATGTGATTCCACGTCGTTATCTAGAGCCCAACTAGGGTTATTCAGAGAGCGTCATTCTATGTGCAATGTAATCTTCGTAAATGTATAGCCGTATTGTGAGAAGGCGCATATCAATCAGCTGAAGGCCTGTTGGAGAATGCTGCGAGCCCATTAACATAATTGAGCGGCTTGTATCCGGGACACTTCACGGTCCGGATCGGAGACGTCTTTGACGGCACATTGTCGTAATGAGCGCTCGAAGCCGACACGTCATCCGCCCTAATGCATATTTACAATAAGAACCCCAGACGACTGTTCCACTACAAGCATCGATGCTTCTTCTGCCCGATTAAGTCAGTCGCCCCAATACCATAGGTTTCTGACATTTTCCGCCGTATGACTCTCAATAGTATTGCCTGTCGTATGTTTGGACAGGTCACCCATATAAAATTGTCAACGGAAAATGGTAACGTGTTTAATCCCAACCTAAAATGTAATTCTTATGAAATTTATCTTAGCCTTTTATTCTCTCGTATATAAAAGGGTTATAAAAATTATAGATAATTTGTAGGACTTTGATGACCTACTTCTATTCAGAAGAGATGAAAAAATATTCTTGTCGTCAATTCTGTTGTAAAAAAATTTATTTGTTTTGCAACCTTTTTAATAATATATCATAATCGAAGGGATGATATTAAAATCAAACTCTGGGCGGAAAATAAGAAAAAATTATTAATCAAAATAAATTTTATAATCAAAAACTTAGGTAAATAAAAAATACAGGTACGTAAACAAAACATTTTATATATAGTTCTTACGTGATGTAGTAAGCTGGTTTTGTAAATAATAAATGTTATATCGAGGTCAGTATCCCTGTCTGAGTTTTTTTTCGCCAATTCTTATCTGAAGGGGCTTCCAATTTCCGACTCAATAGTTTTCAGTAACGGAGAGAAAACACAATTGTAAAATAAACTAAATACTTAAACTATTAAAAAATTAATAGTTAAGAGTGCTATCTAGCGTATGATTTTATTTCTATGACATATTCGACTTTAATACTAAATTCAATTTTAATTAAGTTATATTAATTATTTTAAGTAAAGGTTAAGTATTTTAAAGATGACACTACATTTTTAGGACATACCTTTTTAACCAGATTTGTAAATTGTTTTATGAGAATACATTGGTTTAAAACATCAGAAGAAGTCGGTTAAAAGTTACAATATTTATTTCAACATGACCTGCAAAACCTAAACTCTCTCACATAAATCAGATTACTTTAAAGTACATTCGTTATAAATCGTCATATATTTTCCCTATCACCCTTTCAAGGTGCTGCCTGCTTAAAATACCAGCTCGTACAGTGGCGTCTTGGAGTTTGATCAAACCTCGTGTAATCGGGGACAAATAAATCTCGCCATTAAAATTAACGGGGTCGCCTGCGAGCCCTTCCCGGCCCTCCAGTAGATTTATAATCGCCTTTCAGAATATCACCATTATGGTATTAAGTTCGAATGAGTAATAAGTGTCAATAAATATTACAGTAAAATTTCAGTAAAAAGTCTTTTAGGCAAAAACAGTGAGAAATATAGAAAAACATTTTTATTAATAATCATTAACTAATATTTTAAAGATATTTATAATATTTTAATATAATATTTTAACATTATTTTTTTTAATCTTCCAAAAAATTAAGCCTAAAACAGTACCTCAGCAAAATCAAATAATAATGAGCAAACTATGGCCACTAACAAGTTGACTGTTGTTATCAAATCGCCTTGGTCATTTCTTTACTACTTGACTATATATTTCGCTTATGTAGATTAAAACACTTTGTTGAACTCGTTCAATTTCAATATTATAAAACAAAACGTGTACTTAAAATAGCATATTAAATCCAGTAAACAAATATTTCTTAAAGTAGTTATTATATTAATGTATAAAGTTTGATAACAACTGACGATATCTGGAATATATGACACGGGTGGTTAACAATTTGCTCTTCGTCCACAAGTTGTATTACAAGCAAAACGGTTACACCTTGTGGTTGGTTGCAAGTGACACATTTTAGGAAATAGATTGTAGTAGGTGAGGTCCCGACGACCGCGGCCGGCCGCATTGACAAACGACTGGGCCCACTTCATTAATTGCGGCTCACTCGGCCGAGCGACCACCTCTAAATAATTCACATACGTAACTGGGGATGGATTTAGCATGGGCCCAGTGCCCGTATTGAGAATCGTTGGAACCTTCATTGGATAAAAACTGACGTTAATGTATATCAATCATCGTTTTTGTATATATATGGCATAAAAGCCCTAATTTTTAGCCTTTTTATGGCAGAATATAGTATAAAAGCAGCAAATATGTAAAAAAATATTATCGCATATTTGTGTCTTATTACAGACACGTCGAACATGCGATAAAGAAATCTCTGATAACTTTCTCACAGAACACAAAAAATATTAAAAAAGCTTATAGTTGTTTACAAAAACATTATTACGATAAGGAAGAATATACTCATTATGGTACTGTTGGTCTAGATGCGCAGCCGTTTGGATAACTTAGAGTCGGGGCAGCGAAAGTTCCTTAGGCTAATATGTTTTAAATGCTGGGGGCTAAAATTATCCTATAACCAATTACTATAAAGGTTTTCAGTACCACAACTAGAGTCACGAAGGACACTTTTTGATATTTTTTGTTTAGACAACATTATACAGAGTAGATATGATGGTCTTATCTAACTGAAGGAATAAAGTATAGGATAACTAGCTCTTCAACTCACATCCGCAAAAGGCTATCGCATGCCTCGCTTACCAGAAATGTGGCCACCAAAGTGGCCATGACAAAAATATCTTCTTTTGCTAGTAATTAGCCCAATCAAGCCTCTTCAAAAACAAGGTAAAAATATAGTTTATTTCAATTATTTTCACAGCATTATGACTTAAGGGCTGTTGTTGTAGGGCTCCACTGCCAATTTTGATGATATAATTGTTTTTAACAGCTACGAATTCTTATGGATAGCTTTTAAGGAAATTGAAACTATAACAACTACTTTTTTAATATCAATAAAGCTTTATGAATGTAAGGAAATTAAACTTTTATAAAAAGAGTGATGTTTATACAATAAATACAAAAACAAATATAAACTCGCTGTTCGAAGCTTCAGGCTTAAAAAAACAAAAGGCAAATAGGTAGCTTTTCTAACAAAGTTTCACATAATCTCAGTGGACTACCTTTTGAAAAGATTGAAAATGTTGGTATAAAGTTAAATAAACTAATGTAATAGTGGCTATTACAACATCGATAATTATTTCTAAAAGACAGTTGTTTCTATTTATTTTTTGTAGTGACAGTACTGTATAAAATTCGTTAGTTATAATAGTAAATTTTTCTTATGTGTCTGAACAGTATAACAAAAGATTCCTTAATTGTTTTATAACTTTGTAATTTAGCACATTATTCAAAAGAGAAAAAAAAATACCCGGCCGAGTTTCGTGCGACTTCTTACAAGCCATAGCGCAGCTGTGATCCTTCAATACACGCAATGTAAATAAAAACACTTGTGTTGAATAAATAGCACGTTGTTTTATCTTTTATATAATTACGAATTCACCAAAACTCGTCGTAAAAAAATCGTGTTTTTGGAAGAAAACCATTAAAAAATCAGATTAATATTAAAATTCTCACTATAAGAGGCAAATAATCCTACTTTTTTTCGATTGTTTTTTTTTTATTTATTCCTATAATCATTTTATATTACGTGTTATTTCCGATTTACTCATTTTGTAATTATCAGTTGTAATACCCAATTGAACTTCATTCTTTAATTATTATGTTTTATTTTATGCTATAATTTACTAGAGTGTTTGTTCAAATGTGACACTTGTGTCAGCTCAAATATTTGTAGTCGTTGTTTGGCCCAATTTAACTAATATTTAACCTTATGGTACTTTGTATTGGCCTCTGTACTTTAAATGTACAGAAAAAGTAAAAATAGAATAATTAAGAGCATAAAATACATATATATCCTGTAGCTAAGTTGTAAAAATCTTAAATTTTTCGTCTCCATTATAATAATTATAAGTCATGAAATACGCGATTATCTTAAAAAAATATATTCTGGATATAATCCCTGATTTTATGTTAAACGGAATTCCGCAACACCTATTATGTCGCAATTTTAAAGAAACCATTGCTTAAACTAGTAATAATAGAGTTAGAATAAAACACTATTTTACGGATTTTGCGCATATTTTATTTTATATTTAATCCTGAAGTTTCGACTCCTTTACAGGAGCCGTGATCACAGCATGACTGATCACTAAAAAAAAGTGTTTCATTCTAATGTATAATGTGTGCGGAAGTGTAAGAACTTAATAATAGAGTTATTTATGATTATAATACTATATGAATTATTTATTTTCCCTTCGCCCTACAATGACGTCCAAACTTATTATGGAACAAAAACTTTAGGCAGCTTTTAAATATTAACCCCGCAGTTATTACCTTTGTATTAGTTGGTAAAAATAAGGTTTTTTTTAATTATTAGACTTTATGAACATTTTTTGTAAGACAAAATTTATATAATTTCTGTAAATTTTCCAATGTATTTAAGATATTTTAAATTGTCAGATTTAAAAACTTCTTTTTAATAAAGATTTAATGAATTACCACACTTAAATAAAATTTATTTTAATACGTCTTTGCTGAACAACTTAGAATTTATAAGATGTTCAGTAGACGTTTATATATATAGCTATAAAAATTTCCTGTCACAGTGTTTTACCGTGATGAACTCCGAAACTTCTTAACCGATTTTGATGATTTTTTATTTCTCCAGGATTTATTCCGATTTAGGACAAAATATAGGTTTAATTTTAATTTATAATCAAAATATTAATTCTTAATCCTAAATTATAATAACTGAGGCACAGCAACGGGTGGCCGGGTCAGCTAAGCAATATGGGTAATATATATATATATATATATATATATATATATATATATATATATATATATATATATATATATATTACCCATATTGCTATAATAACATATATAAATGCGATAAAACCATAAAAATATGAACAAATATTTTTTATAATGCTTCAAACAAACCCAATAAAACTATAGGAAGACGATCCTATGAATACGTAATATCCTAATCTGAGGCGTCGAATGTCGATTGCGCAATAACAAGAGGTTGGATGAACAAAAAGCAGCTGCGTTTCCATTCGTAATGCTCGTAACTAGAACCGTTACGCAATTCAGTAACGTCCTAATTGATTCCTTTCCCTTTTGGGCAGACGGGGCGTCGCATTATCGAGCACAGGTGCTCCTCCAGTAATTTGCTTCCTCGCGACAGACGCCAACAATATCGTCCTACCTCCGACTTCGCTATCCGCTGCGCCCGTTTCACCTCTAATTGTATATCGGAAATTCTTTTTCTGACGTGACTCGATTAGTAACAAAGTTTGAACGCGATGCTCCGTAACGGAAATGGCTTAATTTTCACCAACTTAGGAACGCGCCGCTCGTTCACCGCTGGGTGCCTCCGTAGAACGAGCCTATTAAAGCTGTGTGTAAATCGAGCGAGTGCTCGGAACATGAAATATTGGGAATCTCTGGTCGATTTGTATGCGCGCCGAACTCTCTCTAAGTAATTTATCTAAGAGTATTTTTGGCGGCGGCGAAGGGGTGACGCCTTCCAGACTCCTTTGAATCACGACGTGTCTCCACTCTTTCAATTACATTAAGAGCTTAATTAGGAATATTAGCGACGTGTCCTCGTTTAAGCCATGCTCTCTGATAGTCGGTTTGTGCGCATTTTCCCGAGTTTGTTCAAGGAGACTTCACCGACGACCGAACTTCTCAGATGCTTAGACGAAATGCGGCTCGCAATTAGAGTAATGGACGCAACCTTTCTGAGCGAAATTAACGCCATTCGTCTATAGCGACGTAAGGGGCGTACTCGGTACAATTAAGTTGTGGAGTGGAGAGAAATTGCAACAAGTGCAACGGGCCTCGTCGCGTGCTCGGTCCATTTAACCCCACTCAGTTTTCCGAGCGTTCCGAAAGCTTGCCAACTTACCTTCACATAAGCACCTATCGCCGCGATTGAGCAGTCCACTGCCCTCCTTGCGGCCGCACAGTGTTAACTTTGCCACGAGTTGAATACTTTAAGTGGTACGCCAATTATGGAAAATATTTATAATTTTTATTATATTTCTCATTTCTTCTTCTAACGGATATTTTATAGATATTGGTTTTACTCGTATTTTTCTATTGCTCCAATCGAAATTACCATGATCTCTGTATATACGATGGCAATAGTGGATAAAAACTCATATTGTAAATCAATATGTTGATACCTATTGTAAAATACACCTACCTGGTGCCCGTTACCTCTAACAATTTACCTGATGTTTGTAACGCTCCGACACTTTAAATTCTATCTTCTATACGTCTTGTACGCTTAGACTCGTATGAATTCTTTTACTTTTATTCTATCTATTTGGTGAATTATACCTTATAGCTTAGTGGGAAGGTTAGTATTCGTTTTCCCAAGTCACAGACTTGTTGCTGCCCCTCAAAAGGCCGAACGCCGGATCAAGCTGTCTACCCAAACTAGCGCTCTTCCTTTCCTATTTTCGAAGAAAACAAGGAAAAAGTGTTTTTGGGACGACAATATCGCTATCTATTCGCGGGCACATAATTTGTCGTACGAGACTAGATGTGGACACCCTCAATTGTCCCCTGTATAGCTTTTCATCTTATCATTATTTAACATCATATCTGGATACAGCTTTCCGCAGAAAAGTGCAGAATTTTGAATGTCGTGATATTAATATAAATGTATGTACTATTAGCCCTTTTGTATATTATACAAAATGAGTGACTTTACTGTTATTGCTCAAAATTCAATCTTCTATATGAATAAAAATCAATGTTGTTTTACTTGTTCTGTTCGCCTTCCGAAAAAACTATTGATTAGATTGTAATGAAACTTCAATAGAGTGTTCTGTGGAGGCCCGCGACGGTTCCTGGTCATATCACTACAGTCAGATAATATTACCATCGCATATTTCTTAGTAGAAAAAAGGATAACATTTTATTTCTCTTTCAAAGGTGACGTTATGGCTCGTAAAAACTTTCATATTCTATTAACTTGCAAAAACCTTGTTTTATTTCGTATTTTTATCTTATTTGGTGGCAGAATTTTCACATAGTACTTGTAAACTTTTTAAGTGTTACCTTTTTTCTTTGAGTTTTGTAATTTATCTTAATTTAATTATATAAGCCATTTTCATAACTTTGTTCAGCGGTTACTGTAAGCGACAATTTTTAGATTTATTGTCAACTGAGGCTACTCCTAACTACTACTAACATAACATTTAAATTCCAGAGTGTTTGGGAATAGGATTAATCTCGATGTTTGGTAACACATACACAAAAATATATTCTACAAGAGAAGCTGACAGATTCACTGCACTTGTATTTTTCGAGTCCAAAAGTGACAACAGGATACCATTACATAATTTTAATCTAAAAAAATCAATCATACATATATATGTATTATAAAACATGCAAACTGACTCAAATGACTCAAAAGTTATATTTACTAAATTAACTCTTACGAGTAAAAAAAATAGCTTATTATTCTAAAATAACGTTATTATAGTACACTGCAATTTGTATATTTTATTCAATGTCTGCACTTCCTCGCTGTTTTATATCAAACAGCGGCCCCGGTAACGCAATAAGCCCTCACACCTCTGAAATTTACCTTATTAATTTCGTTAGCGCGAAATAATCACGCTACCAGCCTTCATTGATCCTTAATATTATTTACTATTTATTATTTTAGTTTTATGTAAGATCGACAATTTTTACCTTACGGGTTTGTTTCATTTCATAAATATAATTTGATAAAATTTGAATTTCTTTTAGATAATCTCGATTGGGAAAAATTCAAGCTAAGCCAGGAAGAACGGCCTTGTATCGAGACAGTATCTAATATAACACTACGGCAGTATGTCACGTCGCGTCAAATAATTTATTCAAAATCTATACAAGCCAATACAGATTTCCTGTAGAATACAATAAACTTTTGAATTGGTCTCCTATCTCAAAGGCTATTATTTATTCTATCTATATTTTTTTACGTACACAGAACACACATTATTTATAAAATCTATTTCGTATTTTTTATTGTTTATGATTAGCCCCTTTTTCGTCGAGCGAAAGCAACGGAGAGCATGCGAACGAAAGGTTAGTCGAGTAACGAAAGTACTCTAGTGGATTGGGCATCCACTTACCACAAACTAGACTTATGACAAAGAAAACACGAAAAGTTTTCCAATTACCTATTCAACAACTCAGTTCAGAAGAAACCCACCGCTCCTCGAACAAACGCCTCTATGAAAAGAAATCACCGAATAGGTGAGCGCGGGTAAACTCACGAGTAAACATTTGCGTATGTAAACTGGAATTATTCACGAAAAAACTTTTAATGGCGTCCCCGGAGTTCCCGTCAAACATTTATCAACAAAAGAACGAACGTCCCGCAGGCGATGGAACTTGAAATGTATGGAAATTACCCAGTCACAAGCGGGAGAACAATTCACTAACGTCGGCATAGGCAAATGTTTTTGTTGCAGCTTGTTTCGTCGTGTAACTTGTTCGGATTTGATGTTGCGGTTGTATATTCCACTGTGCGATGAAGTACCGTTCAAGGTTACATGTATTATTATAAAAATGGAAAAATAAAACGTATTGAAGATAGAGCTTAAACGGAGTGATCCATCAGATGTTCACCGGGAAGCGAGTCGAGCCCCTCGTTGGGCGCCAAATAACTCGGAACGGAATAATGAACCGCCTCAGATTCTTCAGCAAACAATCCCTGTCATTGCGCGACTACAGACGCGCTATTACATGATCCGGATTAAATTTCATGAATTTTACTGTTGTAAAGCAAAAACGTTTCATTTTTCATTTCATTTCATAATTGTGTTTGTACTTTAAATAATGCTTTTATTTGATTTGTTTATATTGTTTTGTTTCACACAATTACATAATACCATTTTACAACAGAAACAACAAAAATATATCTAATAGATTGGATGAGTGATATAATAATTGTATTTATGGCATCTACCTAATTTCGAAGATTTGCCAAGAAGGCAGATAGAATAAATACGTTCCGAACGGACACCGTTTCATTTGCATTTCAATCAGAATGATATAGCCGGTGGAAAGGAAAATCCGCTCCGGCGCCTCACTTAAAGCTTTTGAAATATTCCTATAACTTCTGATTCTACGAGAAAAAAAGCCTATTTGAATTGGAAAGATCAAAGCGTAAAAATTTATCGTTACAAAAAGCGCGGCAAGAACGTCCAAAAAGACGTCAGGCACTTATTATTTTAACAGACCGAGTGTCTCGTCTCCTCTCTCGTTCTATTTGTCTTTTCGATTGTTCCGGTGCATAGACTCCTCCATTACTCGGCACTGAAAGGAAAGTTTTGTATTCAATTTGGTATTATAATTCCCATTTGAAGTCGCCACGCACCATCGCGCCGACATCGGCTATGTAAATGGGCGTTTCCGGGACTTAGTCGCATTTTCGCAAAAAAATGTGAATAATTTCTTACTGGAAATTTTACATTAATCTCTAACTGGTATGCTTATAAAGTTATTAAATTTTTACTCTCGATTTGCTTATTGCGACACGAATTCATCTAATCGATTGACATAGATGTAGCGAATGATATAATAAGAGTAAAATAAAGATGGAATATTTTATTTACGTAGTAACCACTTGCACCCCTTGGTAAATTGTTCGGTTTGTGTAAATATTTCTGTGCGCTTACCTGACGTGAATTTTTATTCAGCATCGCGTTCTCAGCCCCGGCGGGAGACAAGGAAACATTTCAGAGTTTCTCTTCAATTTAAAATGGAAACTTATCCCTCGGCTACCATAAAGTCTGCATTTTCCATAGAAATCCAAGTATCTAGGTGTATTCGATCCTAACCGTTGTCCACACGGAATCCTTATGGATTTAGAGGGCGTATCGGGTGTACAGTGCCTTCGAAAGAGACTTGCATCTTGTGAGAAGCGACAGGTTTTATTTTACGACTTGCTTCTCGCGACCGTTTCACAGATACTAAAATAATAAGAGTTTTACGTTGCCGCGTATTATGTAGCTTTTATAGCCCTCCAAGCTCGGTCGGAGTGCTATTATAGAAGCTTGCTAGAGCTCTCTTGACAAAATAATTAACCCAGTACGGCTCACATTAGACTCTACTTTAGCCTTACATTGATGACTTTTAACAATTTGATGTTTTATATTTATAAATTATTTCTTAAATTTTACGTTTCGTCAAATTATGAAATGCCTACATATACACCACCACTGCAAATGTTTTTAGTTACAGTCAGCAAACTAAAAAAAATAACTCTTGAACCAGAACGTAACGTAATGGGTATATTTTAGTTATAAGGGAGTTTTTAATTAAATTTTAAAATGAATGCCATGAATTATGAACTTACATGTTCACCAAAGGTACAAATCACAGGCACGATATAGGAGCGGTCTGAACGTCTATATTCAGGCAAGAGACAAGGGACCGATAACAGATTACCCGCAAACACGTTTTAAATTCATTTCCCGACCCGAGAGCCGATCGCTCCCCGATAAAATGTTGGGAGGGCCGGGAAACGGGGACATATTTACTTTGTCTCCCCGCCCGCGGCCACTTCCCCGGTCAGGTAACGTTCCGAAGTGGCAAAATATTTGTCCTGTCCGTTACCCGTCTGTTCCGATTTAAGAACATTAGCCTGCAAATCCGGGCTCACTTTTAAGACCATTGAAGTGTACTAAGGCGCTGTCACTGCTTGACCTTTGGTGTTTTTTTTTTTAAAACATAATCTGTAACTTCATTTAATTTTTTATTCGGGTTAAAATTGTAGATATTTTTTATATACTAGGAATTTGTTTTCAGTAATTGTATAAGCACTAGAGTAAATTGTGAAAATCGTTAAAGGATATATATTTCTTTTATTATTTAGAAATCCAAATCTGTAGAACAGTATTCTATTTTATATGATCCGTTGCATATGCCAATCCATACGAGACCATTCTTCTAACGGTACTTTCAACTTCACGGACAGATTAAGGCTTATCAATGGGAATATTAATAGGACCCTTTGCAGCAGATTATCTAGTTATGTTCACGTTAAATATTTTATTGAATAGTTTGTAAAAGCTTTATTTTGTTTTTAAACAATTCTAAAACTCGTTACCGCAACTGTTGTTGTAGTCGTGGAAAGCGAGCAAGTTACTTGGCTAAATCTATTTAGAGCGTCAAGTGGTATCCGCGTTTGACGCCAGTAATTCTGACACAAGCTCGCCTCTCGATGCTTTATCACTTCACATATTTGTCCGCTCAATTGCCTTGTTCCGTCTCCACAAAGCTCTTTTAGGAAGTTTGTGTAATGTTATTGTCTGACAATTTCTGAACTGACGATGGGAAACACAAAGTAGAGCATCGTCAGTCCGAAATTTTTTTAACTAGACATGTGTTTACGATTACTTGAAATAATATTCAATTTTTTTATGAGACCCACTCAAACATATTCAGATCTGTTAAATCTAAGATAACGTCATCATGAAATTATATAAAAAAATGCATGCAAAAAAGAAAAAGGCATACTTGTTACACATTTACATAGAATTATTGCATATTTAATGTTATTATAAAAATATTATAAAGAGCACTGCGGTAACGTGGTTAAAGTTAGTTATAATGATTGTTTAATTTAAAAGACAACTCTTCACAGAAAAAATGAAAGAATTGGAACAAAAAGTATTTAAATCTCGGTCGTTTTTATTTACCTTTGCGGAGCGCCGTCGGCGGTTAAATATCTGAGGCTGTCGGCCGCGCACCCAGAGACAAGTAAACATGGAGCGCCTTTGAACCTCCCTCCTCTAGATATGTCTACTTAACATAAGGTTTTAAAGCAGATCTTTTATTATTTTTCTGTCTTCACAATGTTTTGAAGATATTTCTTTACTGGATAGGAGAAATCATTTATCTTATATATTTATCAGAAAACACATCGGAATGTTTGTTACCACATTGGCTTCGAAAGGATAATAAGACTTTATAAATATTTGAGTTAATTAGTAACCAGTAATAATAGTTTATGACTCAACAAGTGTTTTGTTATTTTTACTATTGCATTATTGTTTTTATTATTATTTTAAATAACTTTATTTTAAAGTTATTTTAAATTTGATCACGTACTTCCGGAAGGGGGACAAAAACTTTTGTGTAGCTGTTGTTTTTTAACAAAGTGTCATACCCAGTAATATGCTATGTAACACAAAAGTAAGAATTTCCATAAATATTTCAAGTAATAGTAGAAGAGGATGACTTCCAAGTGTTTACAATTCAAACACATTTTGTAAAATATTTATTTGCAGAAAGCTTTAAAGACATTGTACCTGCATAATCTAATATCAGATGCATTACCTCAAGAGTAGGTATATCAGCATAAGAAATCTTCTGACACTCTTTGACTTTATAGTATTGCATTGCATTTCTAAAGATATGTCACATTTTGTTCCTCCGTTGCTTTTTCTGCACGAGTGCTATAAAAATATTCAAAAGATCCATCGGCTTGTGCATTGTGAAAGTCTATTGAAGCAGGAATTTTCTACAACGTGCGAACTTGCACTATCTGATGCAGATAATGTTTCTAGCCTTCCATCATATATCGACAACAGAGATACAACCAAAACTCTGCCTTAAGAAGAACGATGAACTTATGATATGTATTCCTTTGTATAAACAGTGTGATAATTAATAACCCGTTTTGTTTTTTTATCTATTGTGTTAACTTATGATATAAATTTCATTTTTATGTAACTCAATATCCTTGCTGAAGTATATTAATAATGAAAGTTATGAAAAATGATCGTCCTAGGATCTCTCATGAATAGTGATGTCATGGGTGAATAACGAAATGCTCGCATACAAGGTATTCTTATCGGCGCAGGAAGTCAAGTGGTTCTATATATTTGTTTAACTGATGCTTCACGTACCGATGTACTAAATCGGAGAGGCGTGAGAGGGCTCGAAATAACAAACGAAATCGCGGACGTGTATCGGGCACGGCATAACATTTGGAAGGCAAAAGGAAAATATGAAAAGGCGGAATATTGCCCGACGAAATTACGATCGCTTTAGATTCCGTACGGCCCATTGAGGGGTGAATTGTTACCTTCGTACATTGCTATAAAGAATCTATTTGTTTTCCCCAAGTCAAGTGATATTGATTGTGCTTCTCTAAATAATAGGTATGAAACCCAATTGTTCGAGATTAGTTAATTATATTTACTAAACAATTTATTTTATACTGATAGTGATTGATAACAATATTTGTGGCCTTTTATAAGGCAAATTATTTCAATAATAAATATTGTCGGTATAATTCTAAAAATAGCTTTTCAATGATGAAACCCCATTAAAAATAGTTAAGAAATTACGAATAAAAATCTTGCAAGAATAGCGCTTAACAAGCCATACAACTTTCGTCTCCAAAGTTTTAAGGAAAAAAGGTTGCTAGGAAAAGAATTTATACTCTCAAGTATTTTATTGTGATGTGAAACTTAACAATACAGGTTGGTTTCTTGGTTAATAGTGCATAACCAAGAAATTTTTAAAAATACCAGTTACTAAGATTCAACTTAAAAAGTATTACCAGCTTTACCAAAACGTTTCTATAGGGTGCTCTTAAAAAATCAACAGTGGCCGGTATAAACAGCTTACTCAACCTATCTACTTTTTATAAAGACTATGGCGGTTATCTTACTACGTTTGTTTCATTTATTGACAGTGACCAATACGCCTTTTAAAATGTGTTAAAAACTGGAACTACATCAATGGTTCCTAATCAAGTTCCTAGTCATTTGAAATTCAAAAACAATGAAACTGGCTTCCTTAACTTGCCTACAACCTATCAACTGACTCACCGCCGTGCCTCGCCCATTATGAGAAACTATCCAACTAAACCGCTAGATTCGTCTTATACATGCTAATATTCAATTCTCAAATGACCATCAATTACCATTTTGGTGAAACTCTATTTGTTAATTTGCAATTAATTAACTGAGGGCAGACTATAAACTACGAGAACCATAGCTCGGTAAAATCATGTAAGCAGTTTTTTTGTTATGTGTTACATATAAGTTGTAGTTAAAATGGGATCCACACCGTTCTACCCGAATCCGTAAGTAATATTCATAGAAATATATACAAACAATCATGACTCGGGTACAAATATTCGTATTTATCACACAAACAATTGCCCCTTCCGGGATTCGAAACTAGGTCCGTCGTCGTCGGTGCGATCGCTATCATTGCATCAATTAATAAATTTGATAAAGACAGCATTGAGTTTTAGTTAGTTATATCGATTTATAACAACTTCTGGCCGATCACACCATTGCCTGATATTATGTCATAATGATGGCGTTATGCTGACAGAATTGGATATACATATAATAATAGCACCAACGTAACTATTTCAAAATAGTATTACAGTTATTTTTTATTTGCAATCAAGCTCCCGAGTAAGCTCGTTATTTACGCACGATAAATAGCAGTCATCAACACGCTTCTTGCAGTGACATTAGGCTTTATTGGATCCCGAGAAGTAATTCAATCTCATGGGAGTAAAACAAGTGGAGTCAAGATTCTTTCTACTGACAATTCTGGTGGATATTGCACAAGTGATCAGTCATCCCTATTTAACAACCTTATGCACTTTTATGTTAATGCAAGCGTTTGTCAAGCTTTCCTTTCAGAGTATATATAAAATAATGAATGCTATAAAACACCGGTAGGTACAACTGTCCACTGCGATTCGTATAATTATTTAAATCGCCTCGCATGTAAATGAACGTCGGCTCTTAAAACACCGCGTTTGTTTCTCGCATTTTGTACCGGTTAACTTTTGTGACCAGACTTTTACGGAGTCTAAATTAGTTTACCTGCTGCTTGTAATGGTAGCGACCCTAACTTCTGCGCCAAAATTCCTGGGCTCGAATCCTGGTCGAAGCACATATTTGTGTGATTTGCTCCCGAATCATGATCGTCGATTTTACTTATTGAAGTAGGCACTTTATGCGATATTCACTACTAATAGTACGAGCGCTGCTTAGTTTGGAACTTAATAACTGTTTTGAGTTGTCCAAAATTTATTTATTTATTTCTAATTTATTCTCTTAATTGGTGGGTTCTAACGACCGTAGATGCAGCCAGACCGCACGACTTTTCGGTGCACGGAGGCATTCCAGTTTCTTTTACCTATTGTTACCTACTCGATTATCGGCACTTCGAAAGATGTTTGATCAAAGCAAAATGTGCTCGAGCTCCTTAGATTAGTTTTACTCTAACCAAATTGTACATAAAACCCCAATTGTCCCCCATTATCTATAGCCGTACGATTTGTCTCACTGCTATTATACGAGCACATCGCACCTCGAACTTAATTAAGGTTTTAGAATGCACCATGACAAAACGGTGCCTTTATCGGGCTCGGTGCTACAACTGCTACAACAACATAGTTCGGTAATCGCCGGCTCCAAGTTAAAATAGTATGGGAGTTGTGCCCGAGTAGCGATTATCACGTGACGTCTCTATTCATTACTGAAGCGGCCGGCCCTCTGCAACTTTGTTCACACAAACTCGCTACTCCTACTTTCCCTATAAAGTAGAGTTGTGACAGCGAGTAATGTCCCCTTATATTGTTCTGGGGCTAAGAGGTTTGCCTCCTAGTTGGAATGAGAATTGTTAACTTTTACATTGTCTGGTGTCTTGTTAATTTATCGCAACCAACCAAGCGTTCAGAATTTTTTAGATTAATTTATTCCTGGTTGAATTTCCGATAACGTTTAGAATCGAAGAAATAGATCGTTACAGTTTATTAATGACCAGGGTAAAGTCTTAATATTGGAGTTCCAGCGAAGAGTTTGGGCGATAATCGATACTTGGGAATATCGATTATGAAGTTAGTGTGAAAATCATCGGGTGCGGGCGGGCGCTTGACAAATGTCCTTTATAAGCGGAGAACAAATTGGTGCAATTAATTACGGCCCGAGCTGGCAGCGCTCAGCCGACAAATATTATCAAGATCGTTAATTTCGACATCTTAGCCTGGAGATGCTCGGATATTACGCGATGTGTGGCGCATGCGGCGCTGCAGATGCGCTAAATTATGCTATTAAATACGATCATTTAAAACCGATTACATAGCCTCCACTGATGTGTCGAAAAACTTATAATATTGGAATCAAACCAATATCGACATTACGCTGGATACAAGTAATGAGTTTAAATGATAGTGATTTATATACTATTTTATTCTCCAATACTTTAAATAATAATGTATTAAGCTTACCACGAGTCGTTAAAGAAATTATGAAAGAACAAAATCTTGGTAGGTAATTAGTTCAATCAATCGTGTAAAACTGGTCAATTGAACACGAACGTTTCCTTTGAATTGCAATCGTTCTTTTGATAATTTAAGTACCTTTTCATTTAAAGCGTTAAATAAAAATAGGTTTCTTAAAAGGATTTTCGTATAAAAAACATAGTATGGTTTTACAAGCCAACACTTGTAAAACCATGATAATTGAATCAAAGATGATTAAAACTGGTCAATACACTTTTGTAGGTTTACACACAATACAGAAATTAAACTAATCCGGATAAATTTTTCCGACGATTTATATTTGATGAGTTATTTCAACCCATAAAACATGAATATGAAACTGCGGGAGTAACACATGACTCTTAATGAAAAGTATATTATCTCACATAAAAACATTTTACGTTCGTTTTCAGCGGTGGTTATTAAATTAAATCATAATTTACACTCGCCGAGTTAAATCAGACTGTAAGCTCGTGAAATCGCAATAAAAATTATTAGACTCGTTACAGCTTTTCCTCGCTAGACCCTTTTTATTCTTTTTCATATTAGAACCATTCTCAGGAACAATGACGTCATAAATGGCGAAACGATTTTTCATTCCCATCATAAATGTTCACTTTCTCCATTTTATTCGGCCACAGAAACAAAGTACGTGTGACGTGTGAATTTATTAATAATTTTTATGTCTTCCTTTTATTACCTGAATTTGTTCCAATATTTCTATTTAATATTAAATTGCTTTTTATATTTTGAATTTAAGCGAAAAAACGCAGGTATTCAAAAATATTTTTTGTTGCACATGTAAAACATAGTTATTTCTTGGAACATAATTTTCATTTAGTAAAGTGCATGTTTTTTTCTAATTAGAAATTTATACAGCATAGCAAAGGGACAACAGTCAGGTATAATATTGGAAGCATTCTCTATGAGGCAACCTTTGGAAGGCTACGATACGGACCATACACAACATAATAATAATAATTCATACAGTCGTTACCAAATTCTTCTCCAGAAGAAATAAACGCTTTGAAATCGTACTTTTTATTACATTTTGAGAGAAAGAAAGGTTGCAATCTACAAAAGCGGATATTCTCTTCGCTTCCTTTATTCACAGAAATACAATCACTGAATTGAAATACAACAACTGACCCGGTAGAGAGCTAACTTCAAAAAAACCAAAAACTTCCTTGAGAGTTCTGTCGAACATTTTAATATCACTAATAGATTATCCGTATTGATACCTGACAATAAGGTTTCTTACTCTTTGAACACGTAAACGTATCATTCTGCCCGTACTATCTATCGCTAAAAGGGCCGAGCCGTTCGTGTGATCTAAGCAAACCTTTCATGTATACTTTACTCTCGATATTTTGATATGAAGGGCTCGTATCACATTCATTCAAATGACATATTGGAGAAACGTTTGTCCATATTCTGACCGAGAAAAGAATTACAAATTTTTATGAGCGTAAATCTTAATAAAATCAAATGGAGCACTACAAATTGATTTACGTTGTTGATTGTATATCTTATTGCGGAAACCTAAATTAAAAAGGAATGGTACACGTACTATCAAGGATCTAAAGAATTCATTTTAGTAGGTATACAAATTATATATAGTATACTAGCTTTTACCCGCGGCTTCACCCGCATTTAAGCCATTAAATAAGTATCAAACATCATTACAAAAGAAATGAATCCATATGATAAGTATATTTCTCGCTTGCGATTGTTCTGGTGTTTCTATCGCTCTTCTAGCTGCCTGCAGCGCAGCTTGTCTTTCTAAACGAACACGTGCCTGAAGAGGCGTTTCAGCTGCTCTTAAAACCCTTTGCCGTTGTGCCTGCTGTTGTCTTCTCAGCGCTGCGTGAACCGAAGTTTCTTGATTTCCACTAACCACAATAATGACACCTAACCTGAAAAATTCTATACTGCATATAATAATATCAGAAGAAAATAACAATGAATATAGAAAAAAATTACTGGAATGCTAGATGGCGTTGAAGTAGCTAGATTTTGAGATTTCTTGACACACATTTTTTTTATTCTTTTTTACAAAAAAAGTATCCTATGTTACTTCTAATACCTCCAAGAATATATGTACGAAGTTTCATGATGATCGGTTTAGTATTTTTGCGTGAAAGCATAACAAACAAACTTACATTTACATTTATAATATTAGTAGAAATTAAAAAAGTGACAACAACAAATAAAAGATCAGAAAATGGAATTAAGATTTATTTACAGGGTTTAAATTAAAGTATGTAACTGATTTAAACAAACAATTTCCTTATACTCCTGTTTCAAAATAATCACTTTATTTTTTCTAATCTGTTGTATGTGATACTAAATAGAAAAAGTTTTCGGCCTTAAAAATTAATAATTGTCTAAATATATCGATGACATAATGACAATAGGACTCATCCAAAAGAAATCGAAATCCATTTATTAAATACCTAACAAAACTTATAGCGTTTAATTAATTGATAATCATAGAATACTTTAATAATCGTGTTTCAAACTCATAAACATACGACCGTACAAGAAAATTGTGTTGTGTAAATGAGGCTTTAAAAAGGAAAAAATATTTGTAACGGAAAATTTTCTTTTGCCGGTGGCCAAACTATCTATAGCCAAAACTCTGTTCTTTCATCTTTTATTCTAGTTTCTTGACTCCAAAAATGGATCTGGCGTACTTTGCCTTTTGGGTCTAGATATTTCGATTATGTTTTAAGTTAATAAATAAATTTTAGGTTTCTTATCTCAGCCGAAAAACGTACACTGCTGGTGCCTTCCTCCAAAAAAGGGTGACTTTGCCATAATTGCCACACTCGGCAGGCGGCTTGCAGATCGCAGTAAAAAAACATAATTCAATAAAACTCTGCTGCCCGTATGGGATGTCTGTGGTGACTACCTCAAATTTCATTAGTGGAATTTTACGACACACTTATGTGTGAAGTGTTGGACTATTCTACTATTCTACCCTGTTGGACACCACACGGCCAAAGTTAACATTAAGTAATTATTATTTAAAATTTTACAGCAATCAAATATTTGTCTTAATTAAATATAGCGTATTCGGTATCATTTATTAGCCTATTACATACAAACCTGTATTGTCACCTTAGTCTCCATAATGAAAACATCCGACATCATTCTTCATTAACTTGAAAAATCGTTATGGAAACGAAAACTGCCCTCTTTTCCAACACAATCCACCAGTCTGCTCCGAAATTTCCATCCTCGTTGTTTCTTTGTTGTGAAAAATGTTATTTAATTTCGGGCAATTATTACACGCGCTCTACGAAATTACTCCAAGGAATAGGACCTCGCGGATGTTGGTTTTATTTCTGAAACGGTTCTTTTTTTACAATGGAAGCTTTATGCCGCAAATGGGATTCCTGCTGTTAGCATAATCTGCTCTTTATTATAATAAGTAAATTGTAGACACTGTTTGCTATTAGTATCTTCAATTCATATCTACGATGCTGGAGCCTTTTTGTTTTTCTTACCCACAATAGAAATCTAATTTGTTTGTTAAAAAAATATTTTTAATGCTGTAGCAAAAATATTACTACAATGCAACTACTTTATATTACCCTGAAAATATGTAAATTGAACCATATTTTTATAGCTAATTTTCTTTTCTTTTTTATTCCTCTTGGGTAAGGATTTTTTGTAAGTCATAGCAGGATAAGGAGTACTGGTCTTAACCCTTCACGCCAATGCGAATGGGTGGCTGTTATTGATTGCGAGTACAACCCTGACAAATAGCGTAACCAAAGGCACTGAGAAACTTAAAAAAATGAATTTTTGGTCACCTATTCTTGTCTTACCTATGCGAAAGTTACTTAATTTCATCACTTACATTAAAAAAACGCATTTCGTTTAGCTCCTCAGCCTCTTTGATGTATTTGTAAGCTTTCTTTCAAACTAACCTTCCTACAAAAATTTCAAAGATTTAAAAATCTTATGATTAGTTTATATACTTAAACTAATTATTATTGAGAGACAAAGAGAATATTGAACGTTTGGTGATATATAGAAAGTAATGTATCGAAACCAAATATTGTATTTAAAGTCTTCTTTCGTTATTTGAAAAGTACTTTATCGCAGGTTAACATTTTAGGTTTTATTTTATTCATTATGTTTAATCCATACTAATTGGGACAGCTACCTATATCATTTTTACAGAGTTACACGATCATCGCATTGAAATATTCTTTTTAATATATTTTTGAATACGATTATCTGAGTTTTTAAAAGATCTAAAATTCATTCATTTAATATATTTAAATGACGATACGATAATCGCCTTACTTTGCTATATAAAAGTCAGTAATAACAAACCAGTATAAGCGTCCCACAAAATCGCAAAATAATAACCTATCTATAAGTGAAACTAATTGAAGACGACAACGTCACAAATCCTTATATTATTTTCAAAAAAAATAATTTAATGATCCTATTCTGTCTTTCTGTGTCATAGAACTTAAAGGAATCTATACAAATAATAACCTTACACCTATTATACCATCAGCATCGTTGGCACATTTATAATAATATCTCTTACATTCATACTAGCCTAGCCCAAAGTAAGCTCTGAAAAGCTGTTTTATGGATACTAGGGTAACGGATAGACATACACATATGGTACGTAAATTATATTTAAAGTTATATTAAAAGAAATACATATAAATACCCATGAACCTGGTACGAATGCTCGTACTCGTCACAGAAACAGTACCCCCAGAACTCGAACCCAGGACCGTTGGTGCGAAGGCAGAATTGCTACCGATGCACCAAACGGTCGTTAAGTTATAAGTACCTTTGGCATATTATTTATGGGGTTAAACAACTTTCCTAGGAATCGATCATGGATGGGCGACTAAAATATTGTTATCATGAGATCCTCTTTGCTTTGAGAGGCACATTTGGCTATTAGTTACGCTTGCATACACAGTAATTTGCACCGACCAATACGTACTGCGCTCACGTGGCGGGTTATGACCTATTCTCCCTACGGTGTTTCATTTGTAAATAGAGTCTGTAACCCAGTATCTCTATCTTAATTGTTAATCGTCTTAATTACCTTTATGTATATTGAAAGGGGTCGATATTTATGGAGTTTTCAGATGTTGATCACATATTTTTTACAGTGAAGATGTCAGAGTTTATTAACTGTCTCGCGTGAGTGATATCCCACCCGTGGCAGGTGTGAGAGGGCGATATTTGGCACAATCATGACGAGGCGTATGGTGACTGCCTCGCGTCATTTGTACATTTGCTTTATTACGTAACTTGATTTATACCTTCGCCCGGTGCGTTTAACTGCCGAGGTCTGTCATTTCACCGTCTTAAATTGAGATTGATCCTAGAAGGGTTGACGCGCCGCTCGAAATTGTTTACGTAAACCACCCAGACGTCTGTTTGACTCGCGTGAGGAAAGTAATAGCCTTCAGATGTCTCACTAATATATCATTTTAAGTGACGCAAGTGGACATAGAAAAATTGTTGCGTCTCATGAAATATTAGTCGCTTATTTACCTCACTAATCTTTCGGGGGCATCAGTCGCGAGTGGTGGCAACAAAACTAATGTAATGACCTTATTGTTACAATTTCCAGGACGATTAGTGAAAAACTAATGTAGGGTTGTTTGTTATAATATAATTTGACTGCCCTTTGTTCAATCAACAACAGATCAACACAACTAAAACATTTCATCCCATTCTCTGTCAAATAATAACAATTATATAATGTGCATATGCACATGCACTGTTCGTAGCTTACTACTTAATTTTTTTCTCGATATTTCGTAACATAATCACATTTTTGATTTTTCGAACTTTTCACTGACGTTAATGTACTTTTTGTTGCAGAGAGGCTCAGACGAGCTTCTTTCGCAGAGTGGCGTCACGGTCATGGCGCCAGCCGCTCCGCACCACGCCGACAATAACAACCAAGACTCCGCTGCTAAAAAGGTAATCTTCACCACCTTTACCTTCTTGGGTCAATACAGTAAACAATAAGAAACTAATCTGTATTTTTTTTATCACTTTGGCCATGAACAATGCTAGCCTGAACGCTTCTTCGACTCTGAAAGTCTCCTGTCCACTAGCAAAATTTTTTATCGTTTACCCAACTTATATCAAAAGTAAGTAATTGATTTACGTCAATCGTAATAATAATACCCGTTGGGATATAAGAATAATGTTTATGTATAGTTCAATCGGTGACTACACCAATATACGATGTTCCTCTAGTCTACCTGCTTATCATTGAACCATTCATAAAAATGTAATAAACCAATCGCTTCCGTAACATTCTCGTGTAGAAATATATTCGGAGATGAAATGAATCTGTCAAGTAGTAAATCGATTACTATGTGAGATATTTTCATAATTACAAATAGGTAATAAAAGAAGAGTCAATAAAGTCTTATTGGTTACATTATTTGTAACTCATTGGAAAAGAAAAAGCCTTGACGATGGATTTTAAGCGTGGAGTCCAAGCATATTTCACCTACCATGGAAAGTTAGTAATACGTTATTACCGTTTTATGTATAGTATTCCTAAAAAGACATATTATTTACAAAACTCAATATTGTTAAACAGAGAACTGAGTAAATCCATATGAATTAAAAAATCGTCTTTAGCAATGCCTGCATTTTATTATTATATTTATAATCACGAAACATTTCTGCTGATAGACAGGTATGAGGGCCTTTTATGGATGTAGAACTGAAAATGTAATTATTATTATCATGATAAGAATGTTGAAAATAAATTGTTAAAAGTTTTTACTGAAATGTAACTTTTGTTTATATTTCATCACGAATTGCTGTGTTATTCAATATGAACTTCGAATATAAATTAATGTAAATTGTTCTTTTATCAATGTGAAGTACAAAACTTAATTATAATTTCCAATCGACTTTAATTAATTGATCGGTATGATTTTTTATTTTTTCTCCGTTCTAAACCCCTCTCCGGTCGCGTAATTAACCGAATAACGATTAATCGAGATAAAGCGATAAAACAACGGAATCGCGAAACCGAAATGAGTATTAAAATAAAAGGTCCCTCATAAAAAGCCAACGTGCCATAAAGGGGCATCCCCGGAGGATAGAAGGGCCAACATTTTATTAATCTCTACCCCCGACCTGCGATACTGAATGAATTTTTACATAATATATTGAATCTGAATGGAATTGATAATTTTCGGCAAATGAATTCGATATACTTTTCACAATGAGTTCCTATCAATTTATTTGGGGTTCGCTGAACAAACCTATATATTTTGTGTGAGCTTCTACGTAAGAAGGAATAAGATTTGCTATCTTAAAATTCTAAACACCTTGAAGTACTATTAAATATTTATTTCTTAATTAAATTAGTACCACAAAACAGCAATGGTGCACTTAAATCTTCAATACATTATCAACTGGTAAATCAGAATATTTTATAATACCACATTAAAACTATTACTAGAACTACTTTTAGAGTTAGCATTTTTATGTATTATACCTATACACTCAGGCGGGAATAGACTCCTCTGCTGTTAATCACCCAAATAAACTCAGGATCGATCTACCAACTTTTCTTTAATCTTTTAATTGAGTTCTTCTTTCACTAATAAACATTCCTAGAAAATTTTGCATCCGCTTGAAATGTATAATAGATATATGGCGACGGATGAACCCTACATATGGATATGAACTTCACCCATATTATAGGGTTTGTATGGTATCTATACCGCCAGTAAAGATAAATTCTTGTATTAAAAATACTTATACCTCATAAAAAAGTTAAAACCAAATCATAATTAAATCTGACTTTTCGTTCAACGAATTGGAAGAAAGCAAATTACATTGACATCTTGAAATTCTAAGTAACTACTATAATTAACTTAGGGAGAAAATTATCGATAATATTTAAAAGTTTATAATAAACATCAATAATGAAATAAGTATGATGTTCCTAGTTTAAAGTGTTCTTAATGACTTCTACTCAGAATCAGACAAAAATAGTGTTAAATATATTTTTTTAGTCCTTATACACTCGGCGTTAAAAAAAATCACAGCTCCATGGAAATAAATTCCAAACTGGTATGGTAATATAAATAAGTTACCATATTTAAAAAAAGCCTTACTTACCCTTAACACACGCGTGTCCCCTTATCAATATATGTATCATTTGAAAGCCCAAAAAATAAACTGAAAAGAGTCCATTTAATTTCATAAAAATAATAAGTTGACATTATTCGTTAAAGAGGATACACGACGATTTACTACAAAACAAAACGCTTTACTAGATTCACTAGAAAAACTGCCTAGAAGATGAAAACCAAACCGCCCAAGTGATTGCACTGCAACAATCAGTGATACTGCCGTGCGATATAGCTGGCCAACTTAAGCTGTTTTACCTTTCTAAGAATGTAAAGAAAAGCGTTATTAAGGATTTCTATTGTTTTGAAAAGTGTATTTGTTTTGTAAAAAAAATGATTTTGTTTTAGTACTCCTTTACGTTACCTCTCAAGTGATAGTGATACCCAACATTAACCTAATTAATGATTTCAAATAAAATAAAAAGTTGATTGTACTAAATTTTTTTTAAATGCGGTTTTTAAGACGAGGCATTAAAACTAAAATGTTGTCGCTAGTTATTCATTTCATTAATATAAAATATTAAAAATATTACATAGTTAATTAATTCTTAAGTATGTTTCCTGACAAATAAAATTGGCCGTTGGTTCTAATATAAATATAAAATTAGTTACCGATTGTATCAATTATAGTCATTCAAATTACTTAATTTTTATTAAACTATCTAATTCTTTAGTCGGTCTAAGTATCTAGGTTTCACAAAAGCAACGGAGAGCCTTTCAATAGAAGCCGCGCCCTTGTATATCATTTACGTAAATTAAATAGAAATGAAGCATCCCGTCGAAAAGGAACCATTTTCTCATTCTTCCCCGCAGGCAGTTCATATCACGCTGTCACCAGTCATTATATCACGTTATTAATAAAATGAATGAAAAGAACATTTGCAAAAATATTGGTTAAAATATCAATAATGTCACCGTTTCACAAGTATATTTTGTTTTAACAAAAAAACAACCTTGTGTATATGTTAATTTAAGTTCAATGTTGTAATGGATACAATGAATAAACTATGGATACTCGTACAATGAATAAACTAAGAGATTCCTGCCCATGTGGGGAAAAATGTGTGTTGCCTACCATTTACTCTCACTTGTTAGGGACGTCCAGAAAAAGCCACACCGTAGTAATCTTAATTATATTGTGATCTCGTTACAGCCTGGCCTTAATTCATAATTAAATAGGGACGTGTCCTCCGACGCTTATTTATTTGCTATTTCATGGTTTTGCGATGGCACTCTTTTTTTTCGACGAAAATTTAAGCACTGCCTTTTTTGCGACACCCCTTTCTTCTTTGTTGCCCTGAATATTCATTTGGAACCCATCGGCGGAATGGCGACTTGTTTTTAAAATATTTTTTATCTTTTTTGTTTTTATATCCTCTCTTTGTGCTGTTTATGCGATCACCTCGTGCTGTGAAATATGAAGGAAAACATTGAACAACTGTTTTTTACAAAATGTTTTATAAGACAAAATATGTTGCAACCATATTTCGTTTCGTATTTACGTGACATCCTGAACTTTTGAATGGAACGTGGTAAACAGTTCTTTCGATCCCAACAACTGTAATGATACTTAAGGATTGTAAGCCTTGTTAATATGTAAATGAGCCAATACAGTGAAATTATGTCATTATATTACGCTTAAAGATGACAAGGTTTTGTAAATAATGATTTAACTTTAACTTAACCTGCACCATATTAGATAAAGCATCTCTGTAGAAAACACACCAATCAACCCTCGTCCTCTTTGACCGGGTCATTAATGTCCAAATAAAGTAATTAATTATGTTTCCCGTTTTTTCCCTCATTTTCCGGTGAGGTCGGCTTGTAAAAACGTAGAGAGGCCTCCACAGTGAAGATCAATCAAATCTGAGGATGGTACCGCGGGCTACGTTCATCACTACTTAAGCATTTACGAGTTGCTCTGAAGTTACGACTGCGCACAGTTGGACTGTTTGCACTGGAGAGAGAATCTGCTCTTTTTTATTTATTCATCGAAGTAATCTCATTAAATACTTTTTTTAAGGTAGACATGCCGGAATCTTGTCTGTTTCGGAATCCTAACGCGCAATTCTGGCTTTACTGCTATTTTATGAAGTTGCATTAAACATGTGTGCCTGTTGTAAAACTTCGATTCTTTGTTTTGGTTTTTATCTCACTGGCCGCAACAACTGGTACATACATCAAAAAAGTTCATTGTTAGAACGGCTAGTGGAGTTAATATGACCTCTAAAGGTTGATGTTTTATGATCGCTTGTATTTAACACTAGCTAACTATAAAATGTGTCATAACGTGATTAAATATAGGACTTTTTAATGTGAATTACTATAATTCTGAATTAAGTAACACACCTATAAGTGAGACGTTCCATACGTTTCCTAAAAGCAGTATAGTTATGCGTTGCATTTTACAGATATTATTTGCGTGGTTATTCTAATACACATTTATTCTTAATACTACAACACTGATCTTAAACATTATACTGTTAAATTTCAATTATTTTTTATGTGATGGTTTTGTGGATTTATTAAAATATCCTGTCTTTGAGAGTTATATTATGTGTACATTTTAAACCATAATGATCAAAACAAAACCAACACGCACACCCATCTTTTGTATCGTTACCGGTCTTGAGTTCACAAAGATTAAATCATAACCCATCGGGCCTAGTCCAGATTAGTGGGTCCTAGATTTTTTGCCATACAGTCATGGAGCAGCCTTTGTAAAAATTGTTTAACCGACTTGCTAGCCACTGAGCGTTTCCATTCCATTTTACTTATTTATATGTTTACTATATAAACAACGATTTTCTAATAGATTAAGCTTTATAATAAATTTAATGAAATGCGTTGTTGCCGTCTTGTGCCAGTGACATGGCGAAGGAACAGAACCGTTCCTGTTTTTGTTTATTTATGCGAAAGTACTATTTGAAATAAAATAACTATAGATAAGCACGTAACACTTCTTATTTCTGGAATATTCTAGACCTGTTCAAATTGTAAAGTACAGTCAAATTATGCTGATAAGTTTGCATTTAGATGTAACATTCTAATTATTAATTTTGAACATTGTTAACGTATTATTGCGAATAAATAATTTCGTAGTAGTACAGCAAAGCGAGACATGAATTCATCGATCTTACCGGAGAATTTGGTAATCAATCAAATGATGCCATAAAGATATTCATTGCCGGGGGCACTTACTATTTTACTGCTAGTTTTAGGGGCACTAAAACCATTTGGCTATCTTATTTTACGATTTTCTACGGCAAGCACCCAAACGATCCATACAAACAAAAACTTATGAACACAAGTGATTTAGAACAATGTTTTGGTAAGTGAGCCATTTTACGACTTTTTCTATGTTTATGATTCATTCAAATGTTGCAAAATGTATAAGTATAATTGTACTTCTATTATGAATAAATTGATACCAAAACTAAAAAGTTATCTTGCCCTTTCTATCTAGCTTTGTTAATTTACTCTAGTGCCAATAATTCGGTTGTTTTGATCTGTACTGAACTATATAAAATTAATCAGTAGATGGTGTGGTGTGTTGCAGAGCTTAATTAACTAAAGATTCATAAAAAGACAATATTTATTCACAGGCAAGAAAGACAGCATAATTTTCAGAATGGAAGGTAACACCACTAGTAGCTTGCCACTTATTCTACATCGTTTGGTGTAACGGTAGCGATCCTGCCTTTCGTACTGACGGTCTTGCGTTCGAGTCCCGAAAGGGGTAGATGTTTGTGTGAGGTATGCGAGCATTTGTACCTGAGTTATGGGTACCTATTAATATATATCTCTATATCATAAATGTATGTCTACCCTAGTACCCTAGTATCCACAACACAAGCCTTATAATGTAAGCACTACATTATGTTTAAATATTCATATTCAGTTCAACCAAAAAAAAGATTTCTAGGAGAGAGTTACAAGAGTCGTCGTCTTCTTATGTTATAAGAGCATAAATTTAAGAATCTGAAATAATATCCTTAGCTCAATTTTTACAATTGTCAGCAATGGCCCAATTAGTGAATTCTTGTAACGACTAACATGAAGGTTATGTCACTTGTTTTACGTATATTATGAAAAAGGAAAATTTTAATACTTTAATAAGATTATCTAGGCTTCTCTCAGATTCTGCTAATTGGAAATTAGTAATTGGTAATACAATGCATTTTATTTATGTTGATACTACTCTAAAGTAAAACACAGAATTAAAAAATGCCCATTTATAATTGGTCTGATTTATGGCGGGTGCTCATTGTGTGGACAGAACAACCTAGTGTTCGTTTTACTATGATAGGTACATAACGGTTTTTCAAGAAGACAAACACTGGTTATTCACAATCCAACCAAGGGTCCTGCTACTCTACTCGGTATTAAAAGTCAAGCAACAGTAAGTTAGAAAGGCAACGGACATATGTATGCGGTGTAAAAACAGAGGTCTAGAAAAAATAATACCTTCACAAAAAACATGAAATTATGTACAAGTACGAAAAATGACAATTATGACAATAGACAGTATTAGCCTCCGATAGTATTAGGCTATATGTGTTCTGTGGTCTTAGAAAAGTTTAAGTTAATGTTTTATAACCCCATCATAATATTGGACACTGGAATATTAAATAAAGTTAAATTTTTAGAGACTGTTACATGGAACATTTCATTCTTTATCGCTGACGACAATAAAATTTAATAAAGTTCATATATTTTTAATGTGTTCATTAAACATTTTCATACTATTTTTATATTGATATAAATGGTGGTATTAGTTAGAGAATCATAGCTCTGTATCAATCGTATATAATGGTACCGATCTAATTACATCACAGAACATTTTCTAAAGATAGTTGCCTTTTACAAAGAAGTGTCTGCAATTGCTAATGAAGCTAGATTTTAAAGAGAATGATCACGTAAATATATGATTAATGGAAAACATAATAATATCTTAAGTGTAATGGTTGGGCTCAAACTCGAGGTTCCTCTGTTTTCTTCACACTTAACAACCGACCAACACTAATTTGGTTATACACCGGTTGAATTTTGTAAATTTAAAATCAAGGCTTTCACTTGAAATGCAATTTAATTTGGCTTAAGCGAATCTACGAAGTGTACGGCGAGGTAAAAATATAGCCAGTTAAGTTTAGTCTGTAGGTCACGAACAGAGGAGTATCGCTTCAATGCGCCACCGATGTTTGCCAAATACTATACTCGTCTCCAAGCTGACATGTACTGGAAACCTTTCTATTGGAAACAATAGGAAACAGATGAATACTTTTAGTTGTTAACAAGAAAATTCTCCATGCTCTTCGTCACTATGATGGATGCCGGTCGTGTTATGCTTCAATTACCGTATATTGTTTTGTGCAATAGTAGCGATCCTGACTTTCGCACCGACTGGCATGTGTTCGTCCCAAAAGGGGCATATGTTTGAGTGATGAATAAGAACGTTTGTATAGTCTCGGATATTTATACTTATTTCTATGGATATTACATATTCATGTATGATATATTTGACGACTGTTTGGTGCAACGGTAGCGATCCTGCCTTTAGCTCCAACGGTCCTGGTTACGAGTCCCGGAAGGGTTGCCCCTTCCGATTGTTTGTGTGATGAATACGAACATTTGTACCTTAGTCATGGGTATTATTATATATTACTATAAATATTACTTATTCATGTATCATATATGTATGTATATCCGTTACCCTAGTATCCATAACACAAGGTTACAATGCTTACTTTGGGCTAGGGTTATTGGTGTCAATGTTAGAAATTATTTTAGAACTTTGTTTTGTTATTATTATCATTCAAAACAGTCAATAGAGTTTCTGTTTTAATTAGTAGAATCAAATATTGATATGACCAAAGAAGGTGAAATAAAAAGTAACACTCAAACAACATAACTAGGTGACATTTTAATTCAAGACAAATATAAATCTAAAATGAAACACAAAACTTTATATGGAAGAAGTTACTAAGTGATTCGTGCTAGGTGGGAATACTATTAAAAGTTGACCGGTGACTGTGCCCTGAGGCCCATTCTTATGCATGAATGAATTAAGCACTTATTGGTTTACTGACGTCATTCTTTGTTAATAAACTATTATCTTGTGCTACTTATATTCACAATATAATAAGAACAATATTTAATAGCAATTTTGTTAATACTTATAATAATGGCTAAGTATTAATGAGTCCTTATTAAGTATTAATGTTATATTTTTTTTCCACTACACTTTTATTTTTGCTTATTAATAATGCTGTACAAAGTGTAATAATATATTTCCAAGGATAATAAAGTTTTCCCAAAAATGTGGTCAAACGGAAGTTTAGAGGTATTGCTCTAGAATTATTTGGGCTACCTGAATCACTTCTATTTATTTTCCAAGATTTTGCAGAGTTTTCGATATTTTTTAAGTTTGACTATGGGATTCAACGTTTTTGTGGCCTATGGTTCAACGTACTCATAAGCGTTTTTGTTTATGCGTTAATGTTATTCTCCTAATTTGGAGAAAAATTCAAGTACCTTTTTAATAAGGGGTGTTAGTGTGACCAATTAATTATCTTATGTAAGTCAAAGTTTACCAAAAATTTTAAAAAGAACCATAACTAGAAAATTATGAAACATTGCGAAATATCCTTGGGGAATATGCCCTATTATATAACATAAAAAAATAATGCATTATCCGATACAAATGGTGTTTTAATCTTTGATATCTATTTAAAATTTTGTTGATTAATGTGTACGATAAGAATATTGTTTTGGTTCATATTACCTTTGTTAAGAATGAACTGCTTAATATGCATCATCAGTCAAATGTAACATGTAAACTTTGACGTTTTACTTTGTTATAATAAAAAATCATGAGCAATACAAAAACTATCGAACAAACCTCAATTTTCATAAATTCTATGAAGTCCAGGTAACTGTACTTGAAGTTTCAAATAGTATCAATGATGGTCGGCAGTTAATAACAATATTCATCGGCATCGCCAATTAAAAGTTCCGTCGGATCGGGTTCCAACAATTTCTGGTGTAATGAAACTCTTGAAATTTTAACAGCCAATGCAACCGTAGGAGCTCTTAAGTTACAGAATTTATTAAGAAATCGTACAGGTGCAGTTTTACTTTTATCGTCGGCGGATCTAATCAAACGTATCCGTGCCTCGAGCCCGTTGAGCGTTTGTGACTTTTTGTCAAAATTTTCATTCAGAAATATATTTATTGTTCTCTTAACATTCTATATTATCTCACTTCCCTTTTAGATTTAGCAATTGATTGACTGCACCTATATTTTAAAGTTTGAAATATAACATTATACTAAAATACTGAAAGAATTAAATAATTTTAATTTTATTCCTACAAATTACTTATGTGATTTGACATACGAATCTTTTGCCGCTATAAGCTACAAACATTTTATTACTTTTGATTGTTGATGACATCAAACTACTTACTTTCTGTGAAAATTAAATATTTAACCTATTAATTTTTCTAAATGACTCCTTGCAACTTTTCTTTACACCATCGCATAGGCGAGATAGCGGTCAAGCGCTAACCTATTTACTATAAAAAAACACCATCGCATATTAACAGTATAATAATTACATCGCATGCAAAAAACTTCAATCCATTCCGTACTATCAAAAATGATTGTTAATTGGGTTCAAATATATATGCACTAATGCATATATATTTAAGTAGCACACTGACAATAATAAAGCACTGCGTGTAGCATTATTTTCGTTAAGAAAGTTAGAAGATAACTGAATTAAAAAGTTTTTCGTTTAAAATATAATCATTTTTCCTGTTTCATAATGAGCGTAATATACAAATGCATATTGTAGCAGCGCGAATCTGTATTCTATCTGCCAAAAATCACGAAAAGTTTTGCACGGTTTAAATCAAAAACGTATGCCACGTTCAAATAATGTAATAATGTAACCTTGTAATATAAGTTAGTTAAGCATATAAAGTATTTGCCTGATTTGAGAAAGTAAGACTCATTAAATATGCTATTTGTTTTATTTTCAGAAAATGTTTTAATGCCCACTTAATTATTTTCATTCTTAATTAAAGTGATACAGACAAAAATTCAACGAACGGATCGAACGACGTGACTGATCACCGAACTAACACATTTAACTGCTTGACTCGTCTCTGCCTCCACACTTTACAAACTTTCATATGGTTTACTGAGAGCGACGGCGTCGCTCGACTAAATCGCAATTGTTGCTAGTTTCAGGATTTCAATCAAGTCGCAGAACATGAAATGCACAAACCAATAATAATTGCTACTTTTTCTTTGAGATTTTTGGTAAGAAATAAAACAGATTAAGACAGATTGAGAATAATAATCAAGTTAATGTCGATTCACATATGAATTATACTGCAACTACAACTCACGAAAAGGAAGTAGTTTTTTTATCTTTATTTATTTAGGAGCTTATGTCTTATGACATGCCAGCTCCATCGAACTATATTTAAATTATTACATATCTTGTACATCTACCAATAAGTTTCATAAACATAGAGCTGATTGGGGGTTACTCAGAATGCTCTGAACAATCCCCACATCCAGCCTATTAATTCCAAATGTACTTAAAAATAGTTTTCTTTGAACTTACTGCGTAGTTCAAAAAGTACCTTATATAAACATTGAAAGACAAAGATGCAGCTCCGACTAATATTACTTTGTGATAAGCTGAAATGCGATCGTAGTTCTAAAATTATGATTTCGATCATTGGTCGAGAGTTTTTATAGTCGGATTCACTAGTACGAGTAGAAATATATATTGTGAAATTAGTCTGTAAACTGTATAAACTAAAAGATGATAATAAATAAATTTCAAGGTATTTTAAATCTACACTAAATTGGATACAGAAAAACTAATATAAAGTACCGAGGGCATAATGAATGTAGTAACTTGGTTCCGGTTTTACGGCCTAATAGTCAATACTCCTATTTGCATGTTTTTTAATGTTACATCGAGTGCTAGATTTTCATTTAGTAATATTATCTATGGACCCTCTTAGCAAACAGCAAGATAGGAAAAAAGGAGTAAGACAGAAAAAGATTACTAATTCTTTGAAAAAAAAAACCTTTGTTGTGACTTTAAGAATAGAAAAAGGGTGGGAGTAAAAGATATTTAAAGTGGTGAAGGGGTTCATTAAGCCGTCTTAGAATTTTTATTCCGAAAATAAGAAGAAGAAAACTTAAGCTCTCTAATAGGTTTAAGTCGTACACAAAAAAGGAACTACGGCTGATAAAAAGGATTGTATGACATGAAATACGTAAAGAAAGAGGTAGGTTTCTTTCTTTACATATGTATCGATCGGATGATTCGCATCGCATATTTTAAAATTTAACATTCCGTATGTTTCAAAAAGCCTAGGTATAGTAAATTATTTACTGTTTTTTAAGATTTCTTTGGAAATGTGGTTCATAGTCAGAATCACATATGTTTAATATATCTAGAATTATTCCATTTATGTTTGATATGCTTATCAAATAAAAATCTTCAACAAACTTAAAAAACAAGTCTGAAAACTGAACATAAATAAATTATTAATTTTTTCTTACATTTACACCAATTAGCCTACCCCAAAGTAGGCACTGTAAGTCTTGTGTTATGGATACCAGGGTAACGGATAGACATACATATATGATACATAGATATGTAATATTCATAGAAATATATATAAACACCCATGACTTAGGGGCAAATGATCATACAAACATCTGCCCCTTCCAGGATTCGAACCCAAGACCGCCGGTACGGAAGTCAGGATCGCTACCGTTGCACCAAACAATCGTCGTATTTCTTAACGTTTAACATTCGCACTGTCAAATAAAATTATTATTTCAGAGTTATTATAATAGAAATAAGATCGCATTGAAAATTCATAAAATATATAAAAATTTTAAATATTTCAGAGTTATCAAAATTTAAGTCTTTCTTAATATTTCATCAAATGTAATTCCCAAAGAACTAAAAATGTTTACGGAATAGCCGAAAGGATAGAATACGATTACTTTTATAAGGATAATCGTGTTATCATAAATAATTTCTGTAGCAGTGTTGACCCCTCGGAGTTATTACGTGGCCAGTTCCCTATTCACGGTCTTGTCGCTCTGTCAACGTCCACCAACGTTAGCCTGCTTACTTCTCACCTCGAAATGTGTGGAAACGGAAACGAAGAAATATGTAATAGCAGCTAACGGGCGCGTGTCTGGAGCATTAAAAGAAATAAGTACATTCTATATTTTAATTACGCGTGTCTCGCTATTTTACACGCATGGTAAATATAAATAAATATTGTGATTTTTCTTTCCATTTAATTATTAAAATATAGAAGCTTTTGCATTTTCATATTACAGCACACTGCCTATTAAACTAATGATATGAATCACATCAAATTAAAATATTAAATATTTAACAATTAGGTATATAGTTTTATAATCTGGGGGCACGGCAGTGCCCCCGCCAAGTCTAGCTAAAAAGCGGCACGGACGTACCATCCTTTTCTCGAAGCAATTCAGGCCATTTTCGACCCCCTGTAACTTCGTTGTGGATAAAACTAGAAGACTGAATTTTCAGTAACCATGCAGGCATTGTAAAGACACGATATATTTCAAATTTCATTCAATTTGAACTAGTAGTTTAAGAATTATAACGGGTCAAATTTCTTAATTTTGTCACTCACTGACTCACCGATCATCAAAATTCTAAAACACTTCTAGCAGACCTAGAAGCTTCAAATTTGGAATATAAATAGTGTTTGGTGTATGAATCAAGGAAAAACTAAAAAAACCTACAAAAATAAGAAAAGTTCATAAGTCAGAGAGAGGGCTTTAAGAAAATTCGTTGCTGGTAGATATACATACATATATACAATAAGTAGAAGGTACCGAAAAGGAAAAAAGTAGACTGTCTACAAAATACAAAAAGCAATGAGATCCCATCAAAAACAATACTTGTCAAAAAAACCAAGTCTCGCAACTCAGTTGTTCTACGGTAAAAATTTGTGAGATCCATGTAATACCAAGTCGGTTATTAATTTATTCAGTCCCTACTTAAGCGAATTTCTGTCTTAATACGTCCAGTCCCCAAGACCACGATCGTGGTCCATAAGAATTGAAAATCAATTGTGTCTGGAATCTCCGTACTCAAAGCATTTAGTTGTTACGTAATAATTAACAGCATCTTATAGTGACGCATATCAATATTAAAAATCTTTATTGTTTAATATAAATATATTGACTCGGCCATCGCACTAAATAATTTAATTTACACGTGTTTTCATTTAAAAAAAAACAAATACATCGATTAAATTATTGAATTAGGTATGCCACAATACTGTCGGAGCTTAAAAAGGATTATAAATAAAAAAATAAGTTAGTTTAAAAATATAATTTAAATGTCATTTTAGGTAACAAGGCAAGATCAATAGCCCCAGATAAACAATATAAAACATTTGGCAATAAACAATAACAATTAGATTAAATAATAAAAAATAAAATAAAGTTTATCAATACAATGTAAAGAAATTTCATGGTCTAGGTCTACTCTTTAGTCGAGTAAAAACCCTGTTCTGCCAACCAAGAAAGCAGAGATTTCTTAAAAATATTTTTCTCCGAGGACAGGAAGTTTACATAATTGTTTTCGATATTTGAATAATTACTGATTATATAATGCAAAATAAAAAGTAAGTAAAAGTTTAATCGGGAAGTAATAAATTTTATGTTGTACGATTCCAAGAAGAGCGGATCATTACCGACATCGGTAGCTGATATAGCTAATGACGTCGCGCTCGAAGGCGGCCAACTGAGAAATAGTGTTTCAATAAACACAAGCGACGCGATCACCAGGAAAATTGACCGATTCCGGGAAATCCTCTCAGGGAAACGTCATACGATATCTTTTTTTTCTATCCTAGCAACCAAGCCGAGATTTAATATTTATGGATGAAATGTGAGACCGAGCAGATGATTTAAAATGTCTGATGTGGAAATCGCTCCTCGCAGATTTTCTGACCCAGCGAAGTAATGTCCTTCTTTACGTTTTACGTACCAGTTGTTTTCTTTCGCTGGAAGAGAAAATACTGAAATGTACACTCGAGGTGAACGAGCACCTTCCAAGATTTATTCCTCCCTTTTCTTTCTGTATAGAGTGAAAAAATATTTTTATTTGTTTACTCACGGAGATTTGGTTCCTTTGATATTGACAATAACAACCTTTGGATTATTCTTAAACGTTTTCTTGTATTTTCCTTTTTAGTTATCGGTCTCTTAATTCGTTCACAATCGCATGACAATACTTTCACGAATAAAATATATATGAGAATAAAGAATACGCTTTTCCTTCGAGGAGAATATTACAGGATATTATGTAAGTATTTTATCAAGAAACACAAAGTAATAACAATAAGTCAAAAGCAAATTATTACTCCAAGAATTTTTCAAAAAAACAACTAAAATCCTTATCATTAAGAGTTACAGATCAAGATGTCTATATGAGAACAGTTCAGAAAGTAATACAACTTGTCTCATACTTTTGCCAAAGGGGCTGTTCACTTTGTCTGAACTTAACAAAGTCGAACTAATAGGCATTAGACTCATTTGTTACACCTCCACGCTCCGCCGCCCGCCAAAGAACGTAAAAATAGGGGGACAGATGGTACACCACTTCCAAAATCTTATTCTACTAGAACGCTTTCAAAGTTTTCGAGATAATATTGAAGGAATAGATTTAGTAGCACGGTTTTAAGACAACGGTTCCTAATTTAGTACTGGAGTAAAACTGTCACCACGCAGGTTGATCTTTTAGCGTCAATGGAAAGTGGAGTGTCATACAAAGCTACAATATATTTGGAGCTCGGTTCGGCTCGCCACCGTAATCAAAAGCCTCTCTGGGGAACAATGGCACCCACATCGGGGTTGGCCCGATAAGCCTCGACAATTATACTACATCGACTTTTCAATTATCCAGGCGGCTCTTCCTCGTGAACAATGCTTGGTTTATTTATGTATATTAGACCGGTCATTTGCGCGCCGTTTAGACGGTGCTTTTGGAGCCCAACATTAATTGATTTATTTATACGTAGGTATTATACGTATTAGAATACAGTTTCTTGATTCAATTGTGAGGTTTAGGAATCTATCTACTACAGCTTTTATAATCCTAGATATTAATCATCTAATGTATTATTATTACCAATATTCTCGTTCAAAATGTAGGGTATAACAATTTAGTTCTTTTCAAAATTGCTGGAATAGGAATCCACACTTAATATTTGACACCCCATTGCATCAGTTATTCTGAATCTTGTTGCAAAAACTGAACTTTCACATATATAATTTCTAAACAGTTGCGTTTATATAATGCTAAAAACAAATATATTTACCTCATTTAAGTTTCAGTTACTCAATAGTATTCAACTTTAACCTCCTTTTTATTTTACAGGTGAAACTGGAACAAAATGTGGGCAAGCCGTCCCGTGTTATCCACATACGGAACATCCCCAACGAAACGACAGAGGCCGAGATCATACAGCTCGGCTTACCATTCGGCAGGGTCACCAATGTACTCGTGCTCAAGGGCAAAAATCAGGTGAGCATACACTTCATTAGCTTGCCTAAAACCTTCAGGAGAATGCTTTAGCATTATTCGTGCAAGATATCTATTATTCGTGTTACGACATTTATCTCGTAACACGACAAAAATCTTTTATTTCCTCGAACGAGATTTATATTTTTAAAATGATTACATCTCTATCTTAGATTTATTTACTAAACTCCTGCTTCTATATATTACAATCAAAAATAACCAAGCTAAAAATCTTTTTTAAAGAAATTATTTGTAAATTACACCTTACATAAGATTTATTATTTAAGATGAATTAAATATTTTACTTGGGGCAGCCTATTTCACTAAGTAAACAGCAATAAGAATACTAGTGCACCTCAACAACTACACCATCCTCTGTTATCTATTTGTCCATCTTTTAAACAAATTGTATTGTAAGAACTTATCATTTAATAGCTTTTGTATATTTTCATTAAACAATGCTTTCATAGCGTCTCATAAAATGTTTAATCTTACTCCGGATAATTTCTGTTCTGATATTATTATCTGTTACTCGAAAACGAAAAAAAAGTTTTCTTACATACCTACTAGTGGCAGTTTGTTGCTAAATAGTAAATTGCACTTTTCTATAAAAATCCATCTCGCAACATCTGTAGCGATCAAATAATTTTCTCCCAAAAGTTTCAAATAATTTCCCGGATAATTTAGGCACACAGTGCGTAGCCCTATGCGCACTTATTTTCAACTAAATTCAGTACTTTATACAAATAAGAAAATCTAAAAATGGCTTTGAGTCATTAAAAAAAATCACTGTTATTAAACCCTAGATAGTTCAGAAACACTGCAACCTGTTACATCACACTTGCTTTTAATTTATTTCGCTATAAGTTTTGTTTTCCTTCAAATCCTCTCTAATGTAACAACCATTAATATTGTAATTCAGTGCTGCTGGCACTACGATTGTAAAAGCTTTTTTATTATCACTGCATTAAGATATTAAAGTCGCAGTGGGTTTTTAAGTAGTTTGTTATATTTTTCCTCTTATCGTTTGTTTACACAACACGGGTTATTTATTAAATGTATATAAGTGTATTTTTTCAAAATCTTCATGTTCATGTCATTGTGATTTCGAAACTAAGTACCTTTTCCATTTCTCTTTAGTTGTAGGTGTTAAGCCTTCTCCAAAATTGATATTAAACATAATATAATAATTTTTATAACTTCAATTTGTAGTAAATGACTCGAGACTTTGGTTTGAATTATAAGTGATCAAATTTAATGATATATCTATAATTGTGGTATCGTTTCACACTTTACCTATTGTTCCTGTTACCTCTTTGCTATTTATTATATTACATTTGATTAAAGCGTAGCTTACGCTCGGACATAACATGAAAAGAGATCACACTACCCTCATTTAGTAAATTAACTCGGCTATGTAACACTGTTCCACAATGGCCGTCGCTCCGGAAGCACAACAAGTGGGTGGTGCGGTCCACCGCAAATAGGCCGCCGACAATGTGCCGCGCCGTCCTCTACCTTCTAGTCTCCCGTTTTCACTTATAATGACTAGGCATAGCTTAAATTAGGTCACAACTCTTGATACTTATGCAAATATTTTATGTTTTACTTCTTTTTTTCTTTACACCTTTTGTCTCCTATTTTATTAACACGAATATTTGTTTATTTGTTCATAGATATTGATACTTTATTGTAGCACTATTTTAACAATAGACATATAATAGCCAAACCTTGGCTTATCGAATCGATTGATTCAATATAAAGATATCGAATAACTCGATATCTTTGTTGATCACTGCAAGTTGTAAAAAAACTTTTATTGAAGAAAAACGGATAAAAAAATGTCAAAAACTAGAGAAAAACCCGTTAAGGTAAGAGTTTCAAACACATTAATGATTTTTAGATTGTAAAAGTAACAATTTTCTATTTTTAAATAATTAGTTTCTGTGATTAATTTCTGTGTTGTGTATTGTTTATTTCACAATATAATCAATTCCAGTACTTAATTGCAATGCAATTATTGTTCAAACTATGACCAATAGGTCCAAACTCATGAAGAGTGTTCTCAACCTATTTTGGCATCTAAAAACCACAAGATCCTGAAGAACCACAAGTGAGAAGCTCTGCTGCACAAGAAATCCTGAGAGAGAGATCCTGCACGAGATATCCATAATAAAGAAAACACCACTAAAAAGAAAAAAAACTTAAAAAAGTCACCAAGTGCAAAGTTTATGAACATCTGCAAGACCTGGTAACATGTGAAGTGCCAAACTATCAAAGATCCAGCATTTTTTCTGTCTGACTAATTTGTTAAATAATTAAGCAAATTTGGATTCTTAAGAAATTCATGTGAATAAAAAGTTCCCAAATAAATAAGTAACCCAAAGATGTTTGTGCCAATACAGATGTTAAACGTTTATTAAGTATAAAAATGTTATTTATGTTGATTATTAAATTGTCTTTTATTTATTGTTTCAAATTTTATCACAGCTTAACCTGACTATATCACAACTTTTTCATGTGTCAATAAAAATGCTAATTAAATTAATATTGGTACATCATAAGTTCAGAAATGGTAGACAAATTTAAGATCTTTTACTAAGTAAGAATTCAAAAATAATTGAATTGATAAGTAATACTAGCTGACCCGGTAACCCGTTTCTATGGTACCGTTAATTGATACAATGAAAAAAGAGCGAAAAAGAGCGGACAGACAAACACACAAACAACAAATTTGTGTTCTTAGATTATAGAATATATTGTCCAAAAACCTAACTGCCACCGATTAACTATATAAAATTGGCCCTATATAAAATTGTATACTGCAGATAAGTTATAAGCGAGTAAATACTTTCGGAAATTCGATTATTTATTCAAGAATTCGATGTCAGTAAGCAATTTAATGTTCAAAACATAAAATGGGGCTAAGATAAAAATTGACTAAAAGCTATATTTGACTTAGAAATCCGGTATTATAATAATAATAAAAAAGCTTTGTTTTATTCCACAAAATAGTAGAGATGCATCAATAAAATTAATATTTTTTTATTCATGCATTTTTAATTTGTGGACCCCATCAGGGTAAAAGCCTCCTCTAAGGAATTCCATTATTTTCTGTCTTTGGCCACAATCTCGTCTTGCCACCGGGTGACCTCTCTTTCTCACGTCAAGCGGTCCGTTCTATTTTGTGACGTTGATTGTCCATCGAATGTCACCGTATCTCGCAACATGACCAGCCCGCCTCCATTTTAAACTTTGAAAGAAATGTAGAGCGTTCATTACCTTGGTTACTTTCCGAATTTCTGTGTTTCTTACTCTATCTCTCAGTTTTATCTTTGAATATCTTCTTTTCATTGCCCTCTGAGGGGTCTATATTTTATGTCTCGCCTTGTGACCATAGATCCACGTTTGGCAGCTGTAGATGAGACAGGGTAAAACTGTAGTGTCTAAAATTATCCTTTTTAATTTAATTGGTAGTTGCGATTTAAGAATCTCCTTTTGTGCCCAGTTCTTTTTCCATGTAATAGCTACTCGCCTGTCTATTTCATCTACATCCATTATTAGATAATCAAAATTAATATCGATCTGGCATGATATCGAATGTCTTGACTAGAATGAACAAAAATCCTACGATATAACACAATTCTTCGCGTTGAAAAAATATTTATATAACTATGAACTAAAACTTGCACTCGTTAAGTTGTCCAACGGTCTTTTTCTACACACATTTTACTGCTTATTTGGACTTCAATATTTTAGCTTAAGTTAGATTTCATTCTTCACGGGCTGATGCTACAGACGTTGTTCTATAAAACTGTAATAAATTGGTTTATAATCGTTTTGTGAATTTGTGATAAGCCATTACATATTTGTAGTAATATGATAAAAAATATATTTATAAGTGATAATTCTGCCTATTAATCAATTTGATATTTTAATAGAATTTATCAAATTTCTTTTATTTGGAAACTTACCATTTTATTACTGCGTTATTTCCACCACGGGTGACATAATGAACAAAACTAAACAGAATTAGCCTCTGATGATTGATATGACATATTGTCATCACTTCAACTTTATACAAAAGTTATGACTTTTTAGTTTGTAGTTACTGTTCTGACTTAAAAATGTTCATACTGTAACAATGAGAGCAATGAATAATTACTCACATTTTATTATTGCGTCATTTTCCAGTCTGCGTTTTCATTTTAACGCGTTGTAACGTGACAGGAATGGTATCTAGGTACCTTTTATACCAACGTTTTGGCCAAGTTACACAGGTGGTCTGGGGCTGACTGCGGCTGCGGTGTTAGCTTACAACTTCAACGCGGAATAGTTCTCTACGCACCCACAATTTTTCCCCCCTAACACAACATTAACGGTGTCCGTATATTGTAACAACTATTTCGGCGGTTTATCGACTGCAAAATTAGAAGAGGTGAAGTTTTCCCAAATACTAGAGTCTACACTGCAGAAAGTTTGCACCCGTTTTCAGATTGAATTATTTGGGTTTTTCTTGATTTCAATCGCTTCGCGCACTATTCTTGGATAACCATTAAGGTAATCAGTATGCGTGTGATGAAATTCAATGCTAACATGATTTATGCCTCTTTTATGCAAATGTTTGGTAATATCAGATTTATTGTTAAACTGTTTTTTTACGGCTATGATGTATTTTTTAATCCTACCGTGGGCGCTTCTTTTCGTTTGACAAATATACGAACTCTTTGCGTTTATCTGCAATCTTCTCACTTATGGAATGGAAAACGTACGTTAAAAAGTGTATAAATGTAGCAAAACCCGAAATTAAGAAACCTCTTTTTATTGTCATCGTTGTTATACTTACTTACGATTATTTCTTAACTCGCAGTGTTTATTCACTGAATAGTTTGAGAAAGCGAAGAAACAGCTAAAGTAAAATTCCTCAGAAAAGGAGATGTCAAGCACACCATATTACGAAATTTGGCTTATTTCAAGTTGTCTACTTACATTTTCCTTATACTAACAAGGCCATCTCGAAATGACCCCGATCACGAGATTGCATCTAAAATCATGTTTAGCGGAAATTAAGGGACAGCCGGACGAGACGTAAGAAATAAAATAAAATTTTGGGTCGGGTGAAATTCAATGATTGTGCCAATGTAGATAGATAAACGCACTGTGGTTTTGAACCCAAGATGTATCATTAAACTCGCATTTTATCTCTGTGAATTGCCATCACTGTCTGTTTGTGATTTGATGTTATGCATTTCAGTATGTTTGAAATATATATTACTACAAAATAAACTTTTCCTACAATAAGGTTGGAACTCCGATTTGTGAAGCTCAGTTCTAGAATATGCCGTTATGAATTTCACCTATGTCAAAATGTTTCGTGCCATAAACATACTAACACAGTACAGTTAGTAATCCATCAAGTAACACGTCGGCATCACGAGTGCGAGTTACGCCCGAACTAGTTATAAGACATCCGGTTTTACTACCGGCTTTATTCCCGTCCACGTGCAATGCGAAATTTACGGTGTGTGGTCGCTGACAAATTAAAAATAAGTTAGTTTACAGCCGAGAAATAAAATGATAAAAGAAAATCCCATTAGGGCAAGGGAGGCTGGGGCCACCGCGACAATGTTATCCCGTCTAATAAATAGCCCGTATGACATCCTTCGCTATATACTGTGGTGTGAAGGAAAACAATCTCTCTTCTACCGCGAGAAACGAGTCGAATCCCTTTTTATGAACGGCCACAGTCTCTTTGCTTGCTTTTTTGTCATGAAATATTCCGTATCTTTTCTAGAGCCACGTTCCATGCTTAAGGTGCAAAGCGTTGAAAAAGTTTTATAAGTTTTTACTCACTACGCAAGAGATTTCAGGCGACTGTATTCTTTAATAAAACCTGTGAAAGTTTAATCAAATTAAAATAGTATTTTCTGTGATACATTCTGGTCATTTGAAACTAATCAATAAAGAGATAGTACTTCACACGAGCTTTACCTTTGACGCACGAGAGGATGATGGAAAGTATCGTAGTGGACGGTAACTGTAGCCCGGAGGTTCGGTTACAAAGGTGCCGTCTGTGGAGAGGTGGGTAAACACGGCGAGTGGACGCAACAATCGCCATCTCTCGGTGATTAAAGCGAAAGAGACGGCTTCACAATTTTACGACCACTCCGCATGTCAGACTGGTTGCTCTCATTAATTTGCGTCACATCGATCCAGCTAATCCTGAGTAGCATTTCATTGAACTCCCTAGAAGCACTTGACTTGGCAGACTAATCAAATGGAACAGGACAATTTAAGTTCTACGACATTTATTAACTAACAATAAGTTTATCTTCAAAAATCATTCATTATTAAAACTACCCTGTATTTCAAAAACTGATTTATTATAAATAGTTTTGGCATAGCCTAAATGGTTTACCAAAACTGAATCTATCATTATGATATCCATTTAAACATGCTTGAATAGCTTTCCTGTTTCCGGTTGCTTTATAGTTACTATTTGTATTTTAATTAACATTGGCAAATATTCTATTTATTTTCGGTTGCGAGAGATTTTAACGATGTGTTCTGTACGGTTAGCTGTGTTGAAATGCCAAAAGCAGGATCCTGCGGTTACGTTCTGCAAGCACGTGAAACGGGACACAAACAGCGAAATTCTGACCGAAAATCGCGATTGAAATTATGACGCGTTTAGAATTATGGAGACTGTATGCAGGATTAGTCCATGTTGTTTGACTATCAAGTTTATCTATGGTCAGAGCCGATTAATTGGACTCCACAAGCTCTTCGTTGTTTGCAGGACGAAACTGCCGAAGTATAACGGTCGCTTGAGCTGCAAACCAACTGCACTTAAATTTTATTAACAACACTGTTAACTCGTAAGATAATTACGAAGCTTGATTATTTTCTGAGTGCAACACGTGAATTGTGTATATATTTTCGTAGAATAACATGAAAATATATAATACAGACATACGGTGACAATTAATGGAAGACTTCTTCCATTTTTTACTCTTTAAAGATAAATCGCGTCGTTAAGTTTGAAACCATCTTACTCTAATATTGACGTTTAACTTAAGCTTACATTATCAGACTGATTTAATTATCAAAAACCTATTATATATTGTTGTTGGTTATTGTCTTCATTAAGTACTTAATAGTTCTGTCCTGCACACAGATCTTATATTGGGTAGCTCGTTAATATGTCGCATTTATTCATCAAGGCATTCCTCGAAATGGCGGAGGAGATTTCAGCAGTGGCGATGGTGGCGTACTTTGGCGGTTGCGTCGCACAACTGCGCGGACGCGCCGTATACGTTCAGTTCTCCAATCACAAGGAGCTCAAGACTGACCAGACACACAGCAATGCTGTAAGTATTGTCACTGTAAGTCAACCACTTATATCACAATCTTTAATAATGTTTTGCTTGTCCAGTCAACCTGTCATTAATTTATCACAAAATGTAAATTAACCTAATGAACTTTTATATTATTCAGTAAGGGTTATATTGAACAAGGTTTTTAACATAACTCGTACTTAATAATAAGTATTTAGGTAAGTTAATTTTGGATAGGTTGACTTTCGCTATACGAAATGCATTTATTACACTACTGCTGAGATACTTTTCCATTTGTGTTTCCCTTAATACACTATGGAAGATCAGGCTATGTACCCATTCGTGTTTTATTTCAAATTAGTTGTGCCCTACTATTTCTATAAATGGTAAAGACTTAGATTAACCCTGTGTATAAAAAAATCTAGATCAACTATTTGCAGTAATATTTGCAGATTCCGAAAACTGTAGAAACTACATATTCGCAAACCCACTTTGAAAAACATTTGCACTTAACATTTCATTTATTTCGGATAGTGAATCAGCACAGTTTTCGCAATAAACGTTTAGAAACAGCTTCGGAGCACTAATAACGTAACGATAGTTCAATTAGCCCTATTACAACTCTACAAGCGGATTATCGTAGCGTATGCGATGGAACATTAAAGCCGAGGTAACCAATTGGGAAATTCAAACCCCCGGCTGCGGCTTGCAGTCGACCTGTTAATTTAATCTTTGCTAGGGCATCAAGAACCCACAATTTAGATAACAGTATTCAATAAACCCGTATGCCACGCGGGACGGACAGGCGACGTTGTTCCGATTTTGATTTAGTTGCCAAATTACCACTGTTTCTGCTTGTTTAATCTAGATAAGAAGGAATTATTTCCGTGGCTGGCAATCATTTAATTTAAGTGTTTATTAGTTTGTTTTATTAACAATAAATAACTAAAAAGAAATCTGATAGATCCAGTGCAGCTTTGGCGATAAAACGATATATACATACATGATATTTTTCTTCTTTACTACATTGACAGTATGGGGAGACTGACGTCTTGTAAATCAATGTTGCTGTCGCTTGACACTAAAAATTCCCCTTTAATTCTAACGTTGATTGCACAATTACCGTTTATTTATTCTCTTTTATTATTGCACCCTAATAATAGGACATCGCTCATTAACTGTTCTGCCTTAATAATTAGTGAACTAATAACGCTTTCGATGATTGTGAGTAATAACCACCGATGGGAGTTCCCTTCCTTCCGTGAGGTCGAATACGGGAAAGTAAATCAATATTTTCTGTAACAAAACACCCAATGGGAGGATTAATTAAAACGCTTAATTAGTTTCGTTTATCCAAGAAACCTATCATAAACAACCCTCAATCATTTGATAGCTGATAATATCGAATGCTGAGATAGATCTTACCTGAATTTTACTGAGAACAATTAAGGTAGTTACTCAACAGATACAAGTGTTGCGATTGAGAAAATCGTTGGGGGTGAAAGTCGTTTAAACGTAATAATTTAATGTGAGACTGCTTGTTTTACTTTGACATAATTCCATATAACAAAAACAATTTACTGGGACAAATCATAATTTAAGGGTGTTTTAACATATATTTAATTCCAGTACTTCACAATATTTTTTAACGTTACGTCTAAAATTGCTTTTAATATGTTGCTTGAACGGTTATTTAAAAGTAATTCCGTTTTCTTTTTCTTTTCCCTTCAATCTTATATATGGGTCATGTAAACATATTAATATCGTAAACACAGTTACAGTTGGTTGTATAAAAATTATAAAATCATGAAATCGTCGTGTCTTTATAGATTTAACTCCCTGCTCATTTCATACGTATAAATACAAAATAACTAACCGATATTTACAATATCAGATACCGTCCTATTTATTATGAAACAACAATAGCTGCGATAGAATTGTTGACAGCCAACAAGCTTCTGAGTCAATATCATGGCTAATTAATGCGATGATTAAACTAAAACAGATACAAGTAGGTGTCTATTATCTGTTTATCTGAATTTGTGTTTGGGATGTAAGTAAATACTGATATGAAACAATGCCGCCTATTAAACCGCTTTGTAGAATCTGTTATTAACCTAATTGACAGGTCTATAGATAATTAACAGAATTTCGACTAGACGTTACAATTTAAGTTTAATCGTTAGTATTAACTTAATCAGTTACATTATTAAGTTTATATAAAGATATTTGAAGTATTTAGATTTTAAAAAATTTGATACTATTGATTTATAATAATCAAATCACTTGAAATATTATATATTTCATTTTCTATCCCTTGTTTATTCAAAATACAATTTTAATAACATCGGCTACTTTATATGGTCCGATATATCGAATTCGTTTAAAATTTGTTCGTAATAATAATTGCAGAGACAGTGAAATACTCGCTGTGCGATGTAAACGCTGGTATTGTGACGTTCGCCTGTCACCCGTGCTTCCTCTCCTTCTATAATGATGCTACTCGGTGCCGTCTTGTTACCATTATTGGACTCATCTTCCACTGAGGTTTTCAAACGCAGACGTTCTAAATTTAAGTGTATATTGTTATGAACGCTGGTCATAAATAAAGTTGTTATATAAAATTCATAATTTCTTACAAACCAAATTTTAGGGTTGAAATTCTTCTGTGCGTTGTTATTCAGTCATACTTCTTAATGAATTGTACAATTTTATGAAGTACGACTATAAATATACAAACTTTTGCCCAAGGTACGCGTGGTGTCGTGTTTTTAATAGTAAACAATTATGGTCATCTGATAATATCACTATAGAAAGTTTTTGGAACTGACTCTCGAAAATGAATATGAATACTGTTGTCGAGACAGCGAATAAATAATCGCGTCATGTTGATACCTATTTAATCACACACATAGACGTTTAAGCTACATAGAAATAAAATAATGCAATTGATTATTTAATTTCCCCCAACCCCTCTACAAGATGTCCGTAATTTTATTAATTTGTACTCAGTAACTGTAATTTATACTCTTTTGTCTCAATATTTAAGTCGCAAATACGATCATACAAAAATGGGGGGGACCCATATTCCCTACTTAAATTTGGAATTGCCAAAAATTCTATTCCTTCTTAGGCTTTCCAAACTTAGTTGTTTTCGCTGTAGGTTGTTATCCAGTCAGCATACACTATTTTATAAATTAAATTTGCTGTAAAATCTTAACACCGCAACTCAATCAAAAAACTTCGACAATTCTGAAGTTACTTACATACAAATATGTTGCACCTATTTTAACCCCTTAGGAAATGAATTTCAAAATATCGCTTCTCATTGCTTACGTCATTAGAGGAACTTTTGAGTCAGGCAGCCAGTCAGTTTCTTCTTTTATAAATACATGTATACACACACTATACATAAAAACTTAAAACTAATAAATTTTCTATTATTAATGAAAAAAGGAAACAGTTTTGCTTACTTTTACTTTGCTGAATTCGTTAGAAGATATATCTTAATAAATCAAAAATAAGCAAAAATACGGAAGTAATCTGCATATTTTTCTTTTATTAATGCATATGGACTTCCGACAAGTAAAGCCTGTTTCTACAAAATACATTACAAGATAGTTAGCCAAGTACCATAAACAAGCTTAATTAAGATACCAGGTTATTAAATAATAACAGGAGGGTTCAAATGTTATTGCCTTAAAAGATAGTGACATGCCCCTGATCTTCTTGTATCAGCAGACGAGCGTACTATTAAAACTTATAATGAGCGTGTTACGAAATGGACTTGTGTATACTGTTAGCGACAAGAACGTTTCAAAGGCAACGCTGTTACATTAGAATTATGAAACAACTTTCATACTAAATGTTACAAAAACTCGTAGCTATGTAGATAAAGAGAATATCCACTTTGGTAAATCGTGTATTGAACATCGATGCACCTTAAAGAACGTAGGTACATTGGATAGCAGCTTTGATCAATCATGCGATGCAAAAGGTTTTTGTGATGGATGAATAGGAGTCTGCTGAGTTATTTTGTCGTCGACCGTCTGGCCGCGATCGTACCAAGAGATTGCGTCTTTTTAAATAACTCGAGAGTTTGGTGCGCCACTTGCTTCTGTGACACGTAAAATATTTCGGATTGCGACTTCCGAATGGCACTCTTATACGGAATTCAGAATTTTCCGATATCAGAATTCGCTCGGATGATGCATGTAGACGAAATCGATATTGAACATAGTAAACTTCACAACTAAGATATTATTGGTTTATTCTGATTTCACGTCCACAATTTAGCTTGGTATACAACTTTTACACCACAAATATTGATCTTGAATGTATGTTATGGAATACCGATGAATGGTGATATGGCAAACGGGGGTCAAGTCAACGCGAATTTGTAGAACCTTTGCTGTCGACGGCAGGCTTACCATGACATTGTTAAAGCCTTATTTTTGTCTGCCCCGCCCGCTTGTCAGCCCGTCTCGTACAAAGCCACGCGAAAATAGGATCAAAGTGTACCAATGCGCGAGCGTAGGTAATGTGAAACGGACGCAGCAAAGCAACGGTGCTCAAAGGATTGCGTCTCGAAGGATTACAAGAGCCGAGATTTTAACAACGTAACAAGAGATATTTTATTACAATATTGTTTATTTTAACAATCTTTTATCTCTTTCAAAGTCGCATTCAAACTGACAATTTAAATCATATAAACGTCTCTGAAAACAGGATTACGCTTATGAAACGATTTTCAAGATTAATCCCTTTAATTAATCTCTAAATAAACGGCTCACAAACAAAACTACGAAAGCTCGATTATCGTTTTTTCTTATTAGCTCCTGTTATATGTAGATATCTCCAATGAGTTACCCCAATACATGTGCAATAAAAATAATGTTTGAATGACAAAAACAATTTAATTTAAATTGCAACATGTATTTGTCGTGCAAGTATATTTTTTTAAATTCTGGTGTCCATAAACAAACTTCGTGCTTGCACATCGTAGCTCGTCTTTTGTCTGGCTCTCTACCGTGTATTTTTTACAATGCAACAGCATAAATTTGCTCGTAAGCGCTGCCGATTATTTAATGTCGTACCTCACAAACGGTTAACGACTAGGGCTGTCTCCGCTAACACGTACAAAGTAGCGAATTGTTGTTTGATACAAAATAACTTTATGGGCGCCCCTTTATTTGACGTGGTCAATGTTATCTCCAGCGTTAGCACTCAAGGTGGCTCACGCATTCACAAGATAACTCTCATACTAGTCTCATTGTTCGAGTTGCGAGAGTGCCGGACATGTTTAGTTTTTGTACGTGACCACCTTTTTATTTCCCGGGGGAACATTGTTACATTATTTCAATGCGTGTGTTGATGCTGTATTGTATTTTTGTTTTATTGAGTCGGTAAATACGGCATGTAAACTTACTGTATGGTGATAGAACAATAGTCACTTTAGTAAATATTAATTGTCAGCTTTTAACTTAGGGTCGGGGTTTATTATAATTAAAATTCTATGTCCCTGAAGTTGTTATCTACGTAATTATTTATCATTATAAAAATTATGATATGTAGTTACATCAAATTCTATGTCTAAGAATTTTTTTTTTTGCTTCGATTATTTGGATGGTTACAAAACATATCGAAGTAAAAAGCGAAAGTGTTTCGTCCTTTCTTATGTCAATGTAGTAGAGATATCTTTATTTTTAGTACGTAACCCTTCTGTGCATTTTCGAAATCATAATATCAATTTTAGGTGTATCCAAGCACTATGCACTGCCGTACTATACTATAAATGCGATATCTACATATAAAAATGTCAGAGGCGGTGTAGAAGGCTTTAGACAAAACGCCACGCGATATAACACGATGTAGCTCAAGCACTGAGTGGTTCTTGAACGTATTTGAATACGACATATCTGTCGCACAAAATATTAAAACACTTGATTGTACTTAACAAATGTTTGAGTCTGTTGTACCTAACTGTTTTCATGGTTCAAAATCTATTCTGACCAGGCAAACAAAAAAAGTATTTTTTTCTACTTGTTATGGGATCTCGGTGATTGTGCCACTTGTTGTTGATTTCTAAAACACTGTTAGTTACTTTTACTTTAATTTATGATTCAGTTTGTTACCTTAATTTTGCTTTCAGTCGGCGTCGGCGCAGGCGGCTCTCCAGGCTGCGCAAGCGATCTCCAACAGCGCTGGAGCTGCGCTCGTAGCTGGCGCAGGCGCCGCCCTACAGCCTTCTAATGGGGGAACAGAGATACAGGTAACCATAGGAGCTTGTAAATAACATGAAATCAAACAGCTCCAAACCAAAGCCATTTTGAACTATTTTGGTAACTATTACCTAATAGTTACCAAAATAGTTCAGAATGGCTTTTGTTGTAATACCTATTACAGACTAAATTACAGTACTTGTATAGTTTTCTTTCTGATCGATTCGTAGCTCTACTAAAGCATTTGAAGAAGACTTGATTATCACATGATATTTGGCATTGACTATACTAAAACTGTAATTATACGTAGAACAAATCTTTAATATTCAACATGATGAAGAATCATTGATTTTGGTAATGTTTAATCAATAGTTTATTCGACTTTAACTAATCAATCCTATCTGTTGTGTATCAATTATACATTATGTAAGATGTTTGTATATATCAAACTTACTATGCAATTCAAATATAATCGCTTTGAATACACAAAGGTAACTCAAACCTTAAGTCAGCTTTGCAGCAAAATAGAGCTGATTACAAAGCTTACTTAAATATTAGACGCTGAAATCAGATCCACTGTCCCTAGTGGCTTCAGTAGAAGCCAGACGGAGCTTCTAGCTAGTATTGTCGCCGGGAGGGTAGACTTAACATCTTGAGACCCCATCGGTCAATATAGGTACACTTCACAATTAGTATATACTGTTCCTTACACAAGGAAACGGTTCATGTTGTTCTTGGTACTTACGCCGTCTTACTTGAAGTTATGCTATGGATAAAAACAAAAACGTTACACTACTATTAAAAGGTTCTCTTTAATGTTTAATGTCCCATTTCTGTCAGTAGATATTTGAGAAATATTACGTATTTTATTCCTTACGACCGTTTTCTGGGATTTGACAGTTATATGATCTGGCTCGCTAACTGGTTTCCCATACAATATTTTATTTTTGTGATTCAATCTACTACCGGGGCAGTACATAGTCGGAGCTTTGTATATAACTTTGGTCTTTCAACGGTTTCTTTTTTTAAGCCTAAAGTACATATTACGAACCCGAATCTCTGTGCTGTAAAAAAGGAAATACGAACTTTTACTTTTCTTACAAAGAATGTACAACAATGTTCATTGTTTTCCTTCTCGTAGTTCTCTGTTAATTTTAGCAGTTCAGATAAATTATATGTTTTAAAATTACGATACCTTAATTTTTATAAGGAATTGAAAATCTGAATTAATTTAAACTTAATTTAAAAAAAAATAATAATTAAAAATATATATTTAATTATGAAATAATCTTTTACAATGAAAACTTATTTTATTAATTTCAATTCATTATAAAATACTTATTAATTGTGAAGCATATTTAACTTAATCATATATTAAAATATTCATTAATATTTAAATGTTAAGTTGAAAAACATACACTTCTAAAATTCAACAAGACATTTTCTTTATTATATCTAAATGCGAAGAAGGTTAACAAAAAACTATAAGCTTAAAAATGTATAGTTTATTATGTAACTGTGATTTTTAATAATTAAGTTAAACGACCTTCATTTCTTGCAGGGTGGCCCCAACACAGTTTTGCGTGTGATTATTGAACATATGTTATACCCAATAGTACTGGATGTGCTATACTCTATCTTCCAACGATACGGAAAGGTGCTCAAGATCGTCACATTTACAAAAAACAGTGAGTAATATTTAGAATGCCATTCACGTCGTTTCTCATCATATCAATTTAATGTTAACGGTTATTTCAGGAAACACACACAGGCATGTTTTTATTTCATTAAAACGTTCAAAGCCCATGAAATTGGGGAAAGCGTGAGTAAGCTTTGCATTATTAAATTGCGTCCTAATTAGGTATCTACATTATTTCGCGATCGAATATTGAACGATAAGCTTTTATCGCGGCGCGCGCGTCCATATTAGGCCGGGATTACAGCGGCTATAACAACTATTAATAAATCAAATTGGAACGGGCTTTAAAATTAATTTTGCGCGACCGGTGTTATAGTGATAGATTTACCAAACATAACAGAGGCCCAAAATCCAAGGGCGCAATCCGTTTAAAATTTAAATCGTACCCTCATGCATATCCTAAATAAATCCGGCGGCACACAGGAGCCAGGTAGGTAGGTAGTAGGTACATATTTGATAAGCCCTCGAGCCCGCGGGCGCGGTGGTCGCACTGCTCACTCCCGGCTAATTATGCCGGTACACCTAGTTGAGAACCACGAATCAACTTTATTTAAAACCTCGGACATTGCCCTCAGGGGAGCTCGTCAAGTGTTTTGCTCCGGAAAATGATATAGCTAACATTTTTTAAAGTGAAAACTCGCAGTAGCCTTATTGAAACGGAGTGAGAGCGGCCATGTGAACTAAAATATTGGGTTTACCCCTGTACACCAATTCAAAGGGTTGCAACATCGCTAAACGAATTTAAATTAGATTTTCCTGTTGCTTTTCTTAGGAAATTTTAAATAATCCTTTTTCTTCGAAAACTAAAATCGATGGAATTTAAGCATAAAAGTAAACAAAGAAAAGTCACTTGGTCTCCTTATGCATTAAGTATTTTTATATCGCATAATCTAAGTATTTTAATAATGTGAAATTTACTTGAAAGTTGTTTTAGGTATTCTTGTGAAACATTTTGGACAATTTGGTTAACTTAAAATAATACATGTTATTGTAATAATCATAATGATTCTAAATTTGGTTTCAATCAAGCACCTAAAACGTTAGCCGATCAAAAAGCAAACTTTGCTAAACTGCAATCGCTTAAGCTTATCGATTCCTTTTTGCTTCGCTCCAGGTACGCAGACCAGGAACGCTCATAACTTGTTGGTATCATGACATTCCCCTACTAATGCAGCTTTTCCAATTTCCGTTCACACTGCTTCAGCTACAGTAATTCTGGATACAACTCGTACGTTTTTTTTTATTACATTCGTCATTGTCTCATTACAAAACGACAGTTCCACGAGAATCGATTTCTATCCTTCTTGTTTTATTTACTCTATCAGATTGATACATGTCACTATTTAGAATAAAGCGTTGACACAATAAACACTTTATCACAATAATTGTAATCTTTTGGTTCGTGGACATCAATAAGATGATGTAATATAGCTTAAATCAGTAAATGCTTTTTATCGATTCCAATGTACGTGATTTAATTATGACAACACTCCGCTAACCATATGACTAGTCGTGTTTCTCCCTATAGCGGTCAGAAACTTATTTTATTAAAAATAATACAAACCCGGCAAAATTTTTGTAATTATTTCCATAAAATCAACATATTTAGGCATCGATTATTTCCGCTAGAACGCTCCACCGTTTGACTAGTTATAAATCGGCTTTTCCAAATAAACATGCGGTTTCTCTGATTTGTTAAATTTAATATTTTACCTTTATTTATATTTACACTTCGACATCACAGCGCTGATTCCTTATAACTTTAATCGCTTAGAAGTTACGGAGTTCCGATTAACATATTTATTCTGCGTTCGTACTCTGCGTGTTGGTAATGAATATTCTGTAAGGCTTTTACCATATGAATATTGGAAGCGTTACGCGGAAAAACGGGCTGTTATCGCGTCGGCTGACCTGACGGGAGGTTTACCATCAAACGCGTTCCTAATCCCGAAACAAATCTCAATGAAGAGCGCTCGGAGTCGTCGTAATCCCTCCCTCACCCCTACCCCATTCCTATTGGCTTTATTAAGGTGAAGCAGACCGCTACAATTATTATGCGTCCCCTGTTTGCGGTAGGTGTCGCCTCTGTGTCGCTCGGATTCTCGTAATTAAGGATTTGATTCGGTAACGGATATCTTGTGTGTTACTTATTTCTCATGTGACTTTTGTTCTTAACGCTTCTGTCAATTATAATTAGTCAGGAGGGGACAATAACGAATGTTATTTTGTTTTCTTTTTTTACTTTCTGTTATAAATAAAGATTACTAGAGTAAAAGATGAATTACGTATTTATAACGGAACACGGTAACCCGCTTAGCACGTTCCCGTTAACATATTATTTCGGTACATTCTAATATTTCAACAACATGAACATTATTTAGGAGTTAAAAAGAATCAAGAGTGAATAAAGAAGCATCTTAGTTGGGAACTAAAACGCATTCAGTGTTCACAGAAGACCCTTACTTCGGAGACAAGGTTTAAGATATCAAATTATGCACTAATCGGTCCAGCACCCGGACCGCGCTTCGCTTAATATTAATATAATGGAAGGAGGCAGGAGGTTTCCGTTTACCCCAAACGTAGATTACAAAATTTTAATGTAACCATTACTGCTGTGTTGTTTACTCAAACATTGGCGGTTAATATATTCCATAAAGTGACTGCGCAACCCAGTTGAATTTTTAATGAAATATTATCAAACCCGTACAGACGATTGATTGGGCACATTTGAATTGAAGACGGAGCGTTATTGAATTAACTCCTCGAATATTTAAGCTTACAATTAAATAAATTACTCTAAATACTTGAATACGAACACGGATTAGATTATTGTTTGTTAAAGATTACGCGTAACTTTTTAGGTAAACTTAAATAAACGCAACTGTAATTTTGGTAGCGACACGCTATGCTGGTGATGTTGACATTTGTCAGCCTATAAAGTTTCGCAATATTGGCAGTTACGTTTGAAAGGACAATTGACAACATAAAGTTTTTGTAGATTTAGGAAAAATATACAAGAAATAACCTTTTGTTTTTACTTCGAGGTAAATATTTTCTTTACTTTAACTAAATGACGAATCAGCATTCTATACGCTTTTCTCGCCAAAAATCATGCAACACTTAACTATCAAGGCAAAGTTTGAATCTAATTTTGCAGAAACATAAAGAATAAAACACTTTGTTTGCGGATTTTGCGCACAGTCATCATGTGATCACGGCTCCTGTAAAGGAGTCGAATAGTCAGAATTAAATATAAAATATTGTAAATATAAATATGCGCAAAATCCGTAAACAAAGTGTTTTATTCTAATGTGTAATGTGCGCGGAAAGATGCGGTGCGAAAATAAATAAGAAAAATAAAGTTTAATTAATTAGAATTCGTTTTAGTAATATTTATGGTATGATTGGAGTATTTTATTAATTTATTGCATAGAAAAGTACAAATAGCAGACCTAATACCAAAATATACCAATTAACCAGTGAGTTTCGAATGTAAAGGGGCGATTAGCCATATAGAAAGTGATAACAATGGTATATTTCTGATATTGCAATAATGTTGCTGTTTCCAAATTGCTTTTTTGACACGGTTCGATACCTACTTTTTTTTGTAATTATTTGACGAAAACTTCTGATCGCTTACTTTAGTAGATCTGTTTTTATGACACTAAATGGCATTTTTTGCATTCATTAAGAAGGATCTAATGTGTCTAAGTATATGGTGCTTTGGCATAAATACCTATTGTATTAATCAAGATTGAAGGTATATAAAATAAATATAACTGGCAAATTAGTGAAAAATATAAAAGTCTACATACTCATATAAAAGACAAAGCATCTCATCTCAATCTCAACACGTCTCAAGCATTGCTATCATCCCTGAAGAGCTTCGTACATCCTTGAAAGGAATGAAGAAAGGTTCTTTATCCCGAGGGCATAAACATTCCCTCATAGAACAACTAATAGCGAGAGAAGTCATACGCTACTATAATGTTATCTATCTGTCAACGTCTTAACGAAGACTGACAATATGATCAGTCACGGATTTTCAAGAAAATCCTTCAATTTACTGCTGAATTAGTATCTAAGTGATTTCTTTCACAGTATGGAACCGTTATAGACCGCGCAAACTGTGCATGGAACTTAAAAATTGGGTCTGGCGAAAAGTTACGAAGACACACGAACGATGTTGTCACCTCAAGTATTGTGTTTACCTCAAGTATTAGTGCTTCTTTAAAAGATCTGAATCGCATTTTTCTGTACATTTCCACGATAAAGGATTAAAAAAGCTGCACATTTTAAACACTACCATTTAAGTTAATATGCTGTATTATACCACCGCTTTAAAAAAGCAAATAAATACTCTGTAATAGGGAAGAAAAATAAGTACATATGTTATATTTAAAAACTGATATACGTGAAGCACAAATATGTGCTGTGTTGAACACGGTGTAGTTTTCAGCATGCCGTAACGTGACACTCTAACCAAATGCCTTCAAATGGGTATCTAAATTTCGATGCAAACATTCCTACTTTGTGAAAATAACAATCAAATGATGTTAGTTCGTAAGCATCACTTAAAAACGCCTGACTAAAGGCTCTTGTTAATAGCGTAATATTTATTTACTTTATGGTCATAGTATTAATAATATCTGTTATAAACATTCACTGGAAACTACATAATCGTTAAATCACGCCGGCTCCAGCTAACAATCGTTTATACAAATGTGCGCCTTGCCCCTCGCCTTCCGCGCCAATGATTCAGGAAATTTTTTTAACTTCTTTTAATAGTATTTATAATATTATATAAATGGCAATTTTATCAACAATAATTTTCTCCGACTAAAAACAAAATGTTTTTTACAATTATAACAATTTGAGATATAATAGCTCTACAACTTCAAAAACAAATTTTAATTTTTTGGCATTTTTTTAATAATGTGTGTATTTAAGCTTAACATATAGATAAGCTTAAATACACAAAAAATATTTTTTATAGAATATTTTAGGTTCTACGACTTCTTTAAAGAAAGTATTTATTTATATATCTCTTGCTGTTAAGGCATCGTCCCTTATAGTACTCAACCGTCGACCATTTACCCGTCGATTATGTTTGTAAAAAAGGTCAACACAATTAGCCCTTTTCTTATTACTAGCCTATCCCCAACCATTCATCATCATCCTAAAAATAGGTGATTTTTTTAGGTAGTTTAAGTAGTTCAGGAGGTTACCTCCTATTACCGAACTTACACACAGAGTTTATTTTAATTAATGTTAGTATTTATATCCAATCCCTACAGAGACACGCAAACATTTTAATCTGAAATACTGAATGAAATTTAGCTTTAATATAAAATTTAACTAACTACAGTATAATGGGAAGCTGGATCTTTTTTAATTTCATGTTTCCGTAAAATACATTTTTGCTTATTCACGAAGTAATTACATAAAAACTCCAATTTAAGGTAAGCCTTTTTTTATACATTCCATTTTAACGGTCCCAAATGGCTGGCCCAAAGAAAATATGGCGCCTTAAATAGCATTTAACTATGTATGAAGGAGACACCGCGTTACTTTTAATTTACGTTGACAGGACTTGCCTTGAGTGCTCTTACTTACTATATTTTATAGGTGTAGCCAAGTAAAGGTAGATAAATAGCCCAAAATATATACATTCTTATTTAGTATTGGATATACCTTGGTAAATACAGGGTGCGAAATGTTTTAAAGGCGATTCTAACGATACTTTTGCCAGAGAACAATAAACACAGTGTTCTATTTTGCCTTATTATTAACGCAATCGCAAACAGATAATAAAGTACTATTCAACATTATAAATAAGTTTATTTGTGTCGTGTAGCATATTCAATTAATCTTAAAAATCCGCGTGACCTATTTGGTATCGATAAATGTCTTGATATTGCAATGCGATTGTAGCGACACCATCTAATGGTTCCTAGCTCGACCACGCAGGTGTTGCCTGTTTGCGATGTTTCCTAAAAATGTGAATTTATGTGCCGCCCGCCGACCGGCAATGATCGCCCGGCTCATGCCTTAAATTAGGGGGTTTAACGCTTATCCTCTCGCAGTAAATAGACTAGAGGACGAACTATATTACTTGTGGGGAGACCCAGCCATGCTCCTCCCTACGCCAAGATTGTTTATAGTTGTTTTTGGTCTTAATGTGTTTTTTCCGACAACATTACCACCCGTTTTATTAGGTGTAATTGCTCTATGGCGGTTATATACCTAATAATCGTAAAATGAATTCTACTCGCTAATCTAACGATATCTTACATAAGTCAATAGATATGTGAAATAACACACGGAAAATAGGCATAGCTTACTCGATTATTCACTGAAGTATCACAGGTGATAAAATGTTTGAGGTGCACCTGAGACAAACAACTAACTCGAGTACACGGTGGTTCGCGAAACACCACGTTGGGCGCCAATTTCACCTTGTTTGAACGTTCTTATGAACAAGATATTGCCTGTCAAGAATTCCGTGAGACAGCCAGCACTCGAGCACTTTACACTGACGCCACTTAACTTGTTTTATAACATCGTAACTGTTTGTTTATTCAATTTAAACTAAAAGCTTCGAAATTTAGTATTGTTCTTGGATATTTGTCAAACGTGTGCCTGAGGTAAATTATTATCAACGTTGCAAAGATAGCTTAGTTACATTTTACATTTACCCTTTAATTAAAATAAAATTTAAATGTAAATGAGTTTTACTAATGGCCACATGTTTTATTCACAGATTCATTCCAAGCACTAATCCAGTATCCAGACACGGTGTCAGCGCAAACGGCGAAAACGGTAAGTACTAAAAACTTTGTTTTTATTTAACTATTTGAACTGCGAAGCTATATAGCAAAGTTTTCTATTGCGCTTACGTTTCATTCACTTTATTACTACTTTCTGAACTATCTAGAAATGAAGAGACTTATCTCGCTTACTATATTTGCACTCAGTTTCCTAACAGTATAATTTTTAACCCTTAAGCTATTAGGCTATTAATAAGAGTAGGAAACAAACATTACATTATATCATTACTATAGTCTAATAAAATGCCACTTACCTAAGGGGCTCAAACAGCAACATGCATGTAATAATTGTATGTATTTTTGACAGCTCATACAATATTATTACGTGCATGTTGCCGTTGAAGAAACGTTCTGACATTGAACAAGAGTGGAATATTTATACACGTTTAAGTAAGTACAATAATATCGGGAAACAACGCGAGCCGCTGCAGCGACAATGGCCGGCGAGTGGGACATCATTTTTCTCGACCCAACTTTTCCCATTCGCTATTCATTTGCGTTAGAAGTTGGCCGTACGACCGCCTACTGCAGCGACTATTTTAACTTTATTTCTGATGCAGCGTTCAGGGCAAATTAAATTTCGTTTTGCGGCTTCCGCAAACTAGCTTTACGAGCATAATTATTGAGCTTTTTTGTTTTTTCAACCGCAGTACGTTATGAATCGCTGCCTGTAACTTTGTTTCAACCGATTGGGAACATGTTGCTAGCTTTTGCTTTTTGTTCCGGTGAAACTGATTACACCTCATGTTTGTGGCATATCGATGCGATCGATGTTAAGAACCCGATTCCTTGGAACTTTGTTCATTTTGAAGCGAAGCTTCTATACGGAGTTCGGGCCGCTCGCATATACGTCTGCTCACTTTATCCGTGCTAAGCGTCAGATTTACCGTTACACGAGAGCGTCAGATTTAGTACCGTTATACGATATATATAGGAGCCAGCTGCCTCCCCATCTCAGTGTGCGTGGCCTTCTGCTTGGCTTTTACTAATGTCAGAGTGGGTGGCTGGCTTGGCTTCCTATCTCTTTTTTACCCGACTGCGCCAGAAGGAGGGTTATGATTTCAAGAGTATGTATGTTTGTATGTAAAATTGTTTGGCACACTCTGCGGCCTGAATAACTCGATGGATTTAAGCTTGAGATGTATTGTTAGATTCGTATTTACTGTGAGAATGACACTGGGAATATCAAAATAAATAATAAAACTAAAAATAAAACGGTAATTTTAAAAACTAAAAAACTTGACTGCGATTCTGTGTAATTTGGAAATGAAATAAACCCTAAAACAAGAAAGTCTTCATACTCGTCATACGATCATTGTAGCAGTCGGAACCCATTCTGCTACGCTTGTTTCGGGTGTCCCTAGATGGCACTGTTTTTTTTTTAGATTATATTTCACAGTCTTTAAGTATCCAAATAAAAGTACTCCAAGAAACCGCAAGAAACTTGTAAAGGATTGATTTTCTTCGTTAAAGTGTGTATTATAAATCTTTATAAAAATATGTACTACATATTCTTTGTACGATATTTTATTTAAAATATTATCTTAATAACTTTGATGATAAAAACGGAAAACGCACTAAGGAAACTTACTAACGTTAACTCGCTAGGCAACCATGCTGCGTTCAGCGTGGAAATGTATTAGGTATATCAGCAATAAAATTATAACAAGCAATCAAATGAAAAGACATAAATTGATAGGTAATATCATTTAGTCCATTACCAGCCAGCAAGCTATATCAAATTATGTATTTAAATTGACATTACTCTTATCCACTATAAATTCGCATTTTTACCGTAACTCACTAATCATTTTATATATTACCCGCTTTAAAATAGAACCGAATAATTATTGATTACTTATTTCATAAAACAAATTTAAATACGATTGAATTGTTTTGAAAGACTTGTGACTTTACAACGATATAGTTTCTTAAACTTAAAAGAATATCATATATTTTGTCTTTGAGTAAAAATTAAAAATAGTATTTTAACTTGCGAACCCCTTGAATCCAATTATAACCATTTAGGGATTTAAGTGTGGCGCTGAACGTATTACTATGAAAACACTTTATATTTGGTGGTCCTTTACAATTTTGATCCGATCCGTAAGGGAATTGAACGCGTAGTGATAGCGATGACATCAAGAGTTGCAAATTTTAAAAGTTTACTGGTTTCAAACGGGTCGACTGTATTTTAAGCATTTTAACGTATAAAATAGAACGAGCGCAATAATGATTCTACGATGCCAGCAAACAGCTATTGATATTCTGGGCTTTACGTCCATTTAAAGCTTAGCCGTGCTTAAACTGAGTAAAGCCAGCAAGTAAATTGTTTAATAAATATATCTATAAAAAAAGAAAACCGTTCGTATGCTAAAACTATCACCTGAGACCTACAGAAATTACACATTCTAAATATATAACAAAGCTATTACATCACTACTATTAATTCAATTACTTTTAGCGTTTAATAACTTGCATCATAATGCGATGATTTTTGCGAATAATTAATTCGTATATTTTCTATAAATATAAAAATAGAATCAATCAAATCAGTTTATTAAAAATAAATCCTGGATCATAAACCATATAACACAATAGTATTGTCATTATGTGCAAGTAGTGAGTACTTAGTGCGTATAATTTATGTTCAAAAGTCATTAAAACTACTATTGTGGTAGGTTTTTAACCTTTTGTGCCCTGTTACTATGCAGTAACGCATATATGACGCTATCCTTAATTGAATATCAAAAAGAATAACTTTTTATTTAACTCTTTATACGAAGACCTATCTAATCTTTATTCGTAAACTTCTACAGTTTAAGAGACAATTCTTACAACAAGCTCTTCAGATTAAAAATAAATATTAACTTTATTTTATTACCACACAACTTTTTTACTGATTATTTCAAACTTTTGATATATTTACCACAGTTGATTAGTGGTAATGGTACATTCCGATAACCTGTGTATTCCAAATTAGCGCTCTGATAGTAACGAAACATTGTAGCGAATCCCTAAGCTCTCAACTTGCATGTGAGCTCTTAATGCAGTAAATTCATTTATGCACTAACTTTTGCATATGATCAACTAACTATACGGATTACAAAATAATGGACTCAATGTAAAGGGATTATTAAAGCTTGTTGGATTCAAACACTAATTTTGTTAATTAGTCATGCCGATGTTAAGCTAGTGAGAGGGTTTTCAGAAGTTATAATTTAAAATTAAGTCTTAAATCTAAAAATATTTTATCAATAGCATCGTTCGATTGGATTATTCAGTTTACGAGCACGATGACTTAGAAGAAAGCAAAGAAATGTCTTTCTAAAGCATTATTAGGCATGGCGAGATTATTATTAAGAAAGGTTAATATATTATTTCATTAAAAATATATGAATACACAAATTTGTTCAATTTGATAGTAATTAAAACAAGGCATGTGCTTTCTAAATTTAATGTGGTATTTATGAAGGACTATTACCTGCTTTCGATGATTCAGTCACTAGATAGACATTGTCTTTTGAAGACCTAGCCCTATTTGCACTTAATGGGGAGTGTTTACTGCGTGATAAAGACGGCTGCGCCAGATCTATCGATGAAGCAATAACGTTGCATTAGTTCGGTGGCTGGTTATATGTCTACTACTCGTTATTGCTTATAGCCGCTGAGCTAACGAGCGTATTGTGTCGTCCAACATTTTTTATGATTTTCTGTTGTCTATTTTGTCGTACTTATTTACGCAGACAATTTTTGCTGCTATAAGAACTTCAACACGCGGCTTGCTAAATTATAAAGTTACTTGGCGTCAGGAGCTTGTTTCTGAAAAAAGTCTTACCGAATAAAAAATGCCAATTATACATTCTGTCAAAACTTATTTTAACATACAAGCATATGTCACAATTTCAGTTAAACTATGTATGAAAAAAGATCTTACTAAAACACACTTTCTCATTTGAGAGATATCACATGTCTCTACTTATATTTTCATCTTTGTCTAAATCCACTTTTTAATGTCTTCTGTAAAATGAGTTACGTTAAATACTCAACATTTTAATATGAATCAAATAAATAACAGATAGATTTATAAAAACCGCGTCTCCTTCTACCCTCGGTTACTGCTGACCGCGGATTTTCCTCGAAATGGAATTAAAACGTCCCGCGAGGTAAGTGGCAGCGAAGTAAGAGGTACAAAGTGAAGTGAAGCCGGATAGTGCTCCAACCACAAAGGGCACAGTCGGATGTTAGGAGGTCTGAAATCCCCCGATCCCTGCTGTATGATCCTTGACATAAATCTCTAAACCCGCCATCAAATCTTTTCGCCGGGCGGCTTACGCGCGCAGTTGTGAAACGTTCCTAATGCGACCGATGCGAATACGTATCATCGTAAATATATTAAAGAAGCTATCATCAGACTAATGTACCTATACTTACTTACCTATATATAAGTAAACCTTACTTACCTTTTGCTAAACATTTATAAAATCTCAGAAATAACCAATAAAAGATTTAGATTATGTTTAAAATGACCATCAATAAAGTGCGTTTTTAAGAAAATTATCTGTCACTTACATATTAATAATATCATGATTCAATTCAAATGCCGTAGTCGTATTAACACACTTTTTTTAACTAACTTTATCAATATTATCTGACGTAAAAAGATTTTTTTAATGTGTAATGAAACTTCAATGTAATTTTGTAATCGCATCTTCAAGTAAATGTTTAATTGTGAATAACAACACAGGATCAGGATACAATGTATAAGCTTTTAATTTCATACCTAAATTATGTAGATACTTGCCTGTATTTACTTAAGTTCAAAATAAGTTCCAATGGTATAATCACTACTAACTTCATCTAAAAAAATGCAAAATTAATCAATCTCTTAAGAGGTCCAATATTTCCAGGCTTTAATATCTGGGCCACATTCGGAACCCATGTGGTGGGCCTTTATAGAGGCTTCAAGTAAAATGTTACCCCGGTTATAAGAACTTCTTATTTTAAGTGAAAGTTTATAAAGAATAGAAATAGTCGAAGTAAGTTTGTATTACAAAAAAACCGGGAAATAGTTTGTTGTTCTAAAAATATACTAAAAGATTGTGAATATGAAGATATAAATCGTCACCCATTTGCGACGACACTTACAATCACTGCAAAGCTGGCGGTTCACTTTCTTTGATATGAACTTGCACTTTTATCTACGGTACTAACCGAATTTCTGCGCAAAATTTAAAACTTACTAGCATTTATAAAAGTATGAAATTTTGTAAGTGTGCCATCTTAGAAACGTGGCCTTATTAGGCGCAAGTTCCTTACATAAAATCTTAAAAAAGGGTTACGTCTCCTATTCTGTTATTGGACATTAAATTAGAAAGTAACACTGTTTTGCTTTCAAGCTGTTTGGCCATTAGTATTTTATATCTGTACTTAAATAAATTTGGTATCCTGTGATATATTTTAACACACATGACAGTAACAACTTTTTGACATGAAGAAATACTTACATTTCGCAGTAGAATACTACTGCGAAATGTAAGTATTTTGAGGAAATATATCTACAGTTTTACTAATTTTATAGTTTCTTATATGAAAATGCTAGGGACTGTTAGTATAACCAATTTAATAAATATAGTGTTTTGCATGAAACAAATGACATCCGCCATACATAGACGTTATGCATTTCATCTAAGCGATAAATACTTACTTGCGTCTAGGATATTGCCCTATAGAAGACACCTATAAGAGATAAACAGACAAAGTCACATTTAAGGACGTTTTCTTTGTTAATCGCCTTAGGACATAAGCAAACCTGTTATTTTGTTACAGACCTTTTGCACGTGAGTTGTAAGCTGAAGCTTTCATTAAGTTCTATTCCCAAGAATGTGACTTCATGAGATCTCGGAATTGTTTTGTCTGTATACTATACATTTACATTATTCACAACACGTCCATTTGTATTAAAGTTTAGCCTTACATAAGGAACTGAATGAATGTGTTAATTGACGAAAGACGAGTTTTTGAATACCGTGTGAAGATAAAATTCTTTAATCCGATATTTTTTTATATAATAAGCGATTTTGCACAACTTGTGACGTAATTTTTTTCGTGATCAAAACATAAAATTGTACCTTTTATAGTTGAAAGCGTTTTAAAATACTGACCTGACTGATATTGTTTTAAATTAAAATTGAGAAGATTCACAAAGCAAATATTTTTTTGTGAATCTTCTCAATTTTTGTTTATTTCAGAAAAAAATATAGCTATTCTTGACTCTACGTATCAAAAAATTTTGCAAAATTACAATAATATAAAAATGTAATCGCTGAACTCCTACACGTTCTAGAAAAAAACCCTTTTATTTTGCAGAATGGAATTTCATTAAGCATTGAATAAAATAATGACAAAATGCCAAGTCACTCAAAACGTAAAAGATACTAAATTTAACTTTTACTCTCTAATTTATTTATATAATTTATATTTCCAGAAAATAATGGCAACTTATTTTTCGCACAGTTAAATGTGTGCTCGATTTCCTGATTTTTCTGTTTAAAACTTAAAGTAAATATGGATTCTTGACGAAGACTTTGCAATTCTTATCTCGGATAACATGAAAACATCTGATATGAATAGGATGCAGCCTACTTTGATGCTGCCTTATTTTCACGAGAGACAGTCCATTTGCCCGGTTACTACTTTAAAGTACTGATTCGCTTTCTTTGACAAGTCAAAGACCAGGCTATCCAATAATTGTGATAATCTATTTATAAGTAATAAAAGACAATTCTATGAAAGTAAATAAAAATATAAATGGATGTGATGTCTTAACACTCTATAAGAGAGAGAGAGAGAAGTGACGTTGCTACATTTCTTTATATTTTGCATGCTCTTTTTACAGTGTGCTCCAAAAACGTTGACTACTAGCGGTATTATTATTGAGTACTTTAATTGTTTACAAATTATCACTACTAATATGGATTAATTATTTTTGTTCCTATATATGTAAGGTGATTTTATATAATGTACTTATTAGACTTTATGTTTTCTTTGTTAACACACACTTATCAACGTTATTTTGTGTTCTTCAAACATCAACGAGTAATTAAATGTAATCTCAAGGGAAAATCGTTGACGTCGCAAAAGTCAAACGAACTTACCTGTAAGTAAAGTTCGACTACTATTAAATGATGTGATTTTCCAGAGATTACATTCCCACCCTTGCCCTAATCTTCAAGATTTATATTCTGAACATCTTTCCTTAAAATGAGTACTCAAAATAGCTGATGATAGCCTATGGGTTTTCCTAACACTTGTGAGAGTTGTATACTTATTAATCACGTTTTTATCTATGGTATTATGTAGAGATTATTCTCTCAAATAATGTGTGATAGCAGCACATAAGCGTACTATAGATAAATTTGAAAAATCATTTAAGACAAGTGTTGAAACTGAAATTGAAATAGTGTCTAGAATAATATAATTATGAACAATAATATATGACAACAATATGTGAACATCGAAAGCCTCTAATTATTGTATAAAAAAGCAAAAAATATTTTCAATTCCATGTCGTTTCCTGTCATTTAGATGGGTTCAGACATTCAGCACGCTGCATAAACAAAACAACATAATGTCAGCGGACGTGTACCGCTGAAATAATAATGAGTCTCTTTCGGATTTGAGAATGCACGTTTTGTTGCGAACCGCAGAGCGTGTTGCTACACCGCCGATTTAAATTGTTGTTTTATCCTCTTCACTTTTACTTAAATATTGCCATTACCCAGCAATACTTTTTTTGGTATTTCTTATTAATTTAACAATGTTAACTTACATAAGTGATAATTTTTAGAGATATTAGGCAACTGCAATTAAAACAAAAAATTAACAGATTAGCTCCCGGTGTGAATTCTTTTATTAATATACCTTTGCTTTAAAGACAGTATTTTATGGCTTAGCTTAGGATAAAGATAATACCTTATTAATATATAATAAATTAAGAAGGAGGGCAAGAAATACTCCTGAAAAATATCTCCATTCCGATGAATCAAGAGAGGCTGTGATAGAAATATATCTAAAATCGAAAGCCATGCCAATCCCAATGAACGTGTAGTATACATTGGCACTAGTCGTTAATCAGAGCCTAGGCTCCATCAGTAAGTTATGATTGATAACAGCGAGATTCATGGGGTAGAGAGAGCGAGATCAAGTAGTTCAGTCTATAAAAGCTCGAATGATATTCATTATTATAAGAAGCATGTTGTATAAATTGTATCTCTATTAATAACTAGACATGTCAACCATATAGCTGGCTGAAATAATCTAGAGCGATTAATGATTAAATCCATACATGTGTTCAGTAACGATTGGATAACTTTTTAATTGCCGCTTTTCAGATGAAACGTGTCACTATAGATAGTTCTACGGCTTAGATAGATTTTTTTTTCTCATTTTTTTGTAATCATCGAACCAATTTTGGTCTGCAGTCTCTTTTGGCACCAAGTGTGAATGGTATGAGTAATGCTACTCCTGATTGGGATATATTTTGCAAACATTTCTTAATGGTCTTGGAGTATTATCAGGCTAAATTTTGATCTGATGGGTACGGTGAGATTAATCACTTTAATCTTTTACATGTGTTTTTTTTTTTGTTATTTTTACGTAATTAATTTGACGCGAGTGTTATTTACGTCGTTAATTTTGTGTTTATCAAAAAAGTTTTTTTTCTAAACTAAGTATTAGTAATTATTATAGTTTAAATATTTACCATGGGGCCTTACGTATAAATAAATAAATAAATATAGAGCATTAACGCCCACGACATTCAATGTTTTTGCTCTTTAAGTATACGAACTTAAAGAGCAAAAACATTGAAATAATTAAAGTGAATATTTTTATAACTGATACTGAATGTTTATATACTTATACTTAGAAGTCAGAAGAAAGCATGTTTAAAATGTTTAATATAAATATGATTAAAACTAACATAATGAAAAGTGTAATAAATGTTTTCTACAATTTTTTAAACTGACATATTTTCCTTAAGTGTATCAAATTTCATAACAATCGGTTTTCTTGTTTTGAAAATATTTGGACATGAAACTTTTTACGAAATATGACTTCGTATTAACGCTCTGAAAATAAAATTCTTGATGTTTAAAACCCTCTTCAGGATCTGTATTTACTATTATGCGAGTAAATCTGAGCACAACTCCTGTAAATTACAAACAATTTGCCTTATATTGAATTGATACTTAGTTAAGTTCAATTTATGCAGTTTTGAAATTGTAATCACTGCAGAGTAAATCTAGAGGAAAACGGCGTCACCGACGTTACAAATGATGTTCTATAATCAGGCGAAGTTATATAAATTCTCATAAAAGTTGGTTTACCCTTGTTGAAAAGCTGGTCCGCTACGTTTTTAAAAATACAAAATTATTCTTCGTCTCCCAGGTTCAATAAGACGAAATCTGAGATAGCGTTTATGGACTCAAGGTGCGAGCTTTGTTTACATTTTAAAATTGCACTTTGCACTGCGGCAACGTCTAGCCGTCGCCTTTGTATCAACAACGAGACATATTCAAACAATGTAACCGTCAAAAATGTGATCTCTTCGCCGTGAGCTATCTGGAAGCTATCATAAAAGCGACATATATCAGTGCACATCAAATCATAAACATCGCCCGTAGACAAAATAAATTTGCAGCACTTTGTCATGTAATATTTAAATTTCATTTATGCAGAAGAGTTGAACTCTACAAATTTTAAGGCAGTTTAAATTAGTATTTTTAACGACCCACTAAAGGTTTTCTTCGGCGGTCAGATGGTGTGACGCAGCTACATTAATTGATAATGTTCGTACAATTTTTGTTTTTTTTACTATAAGACATACTTATAATCTGAAAAAAATAATTTACGCAAATACCATCTTCACGTATGTCAATATTAGGAAGTTAGCTGTCTAAACGAAGATTTTTCTGACACGTATTTTACGTCGCGTCGTGCAAATCGTGTACCTACTACTAAAGTTAATTGAAATTTCAAATAGTCCAGCAAACAACTAGGCCACCTGCAGGCGAGGTCCAAGACCCGTTTAAAATTGCACGTCCCATCGCCCTCCCCTGTTTGGATTTCCCACTGTGTCAACAGCGCTGAGCTGCACTCCGCATCACCTAGTTACGTGTCAAACATTGTTTAGTACTTGTTTTGTTGATGTTCTGCGGCTGGTTTGCTTACAATCACGACTCCACTAACAACCAGCAAGTTTTACTTTTCACCTATGCCCAATTTACGGAGGTATATCAAACAAGCATACTGAATGCACGTAGTTGGTAGTCTCTCGTGCCACGTGGTACGACCTATTGTTAGAACAATAAGGCGGTAACAAAAGCCAGCGGGACATTAATTAAGCGTGCGAACGGAACAAAATATACAATTAAGCGGTAGTGATTCTTGTTTTCGGTAAGGTATGCTAAGGGCGAGTTTTTGATCGTCAATTGGGCTTGTCGCTTTCAGCCTCGTCCACAATTACCCGTAACCCAAGTATTAATTACATTGTCTAATGGAACGGTTGATGTTTGCCTAGCGACGCGTCAGCAAATGTGTACTTACATACCCCAATCGGGGTCCAAACTTTGACTTCTTCCTTTACTGAGCAGAATAAACTTGAAAATATATCCTATCTTTGCATTATGATACACTTTTAAATTATCAAATAATTTTGAAACCGCTGAATACACAGTTTCACGTGAAACCAAAAAGATATTAATCAAAGTGCAGTCCACCATAGTGGAATTCCATTTCGCGACGATTGAAATTTTTAATGCTATTCAGGTGGCGCAATCAAAGGTTAAAACGAGTGGTTTCCGAACATTTCACTTTTCGTTATTTTTATTAATGGTCTGTTAAAAGCTTGCTCTCTTAGTGGTACTTATTTATTCTGAGTGCAACGAGCACTATAGTGCCTGGCACGTTAAATGATATAAGTTTATAATCGATCGATTACTTTATTGCCGCCTGAAAAAATAAGTAATTCATATTTCTTTAAAACTTGAAGGCAAATTTATTAACGTAAAAACGCATTGTAGGATGTTTAAATGACCTTAGTATTAACAAAAATTTAATCACAAATATTTGCTTACGCAAATACAACTGCATAAAATATTGATTACAAAACAATTTATACTTTTTATTGCAATAAAAACTGCACCGCACTGAGAGCTATATGCACTCCTATAAATATTAAACTCAGAGAACCGGGACCCCAACAAAAACGTTTATCTGGTCTCTACGGAAAAACCACCAGAATTAGCAACGGGGGGTGGATTAAAGCGGACCGCACTTAATCCTTCACTAAGAAGGCTTTGCTTAAACGAGTTCTAACGAGCTAAAGATAAAACAATTACAGGCGACGTGATTAAGAGATACGGAGGACACTTGTTACGTCTTACGTTGATGCCGACGGTTCACTCTTGCCTCGGATCTTTGACGGGCTGTTTGCTCCGATTCGACGCAGACGTTTCTTTTACAAGACAAATGTTTAACCTCCACAAAAAAGGGTCTTTACTCTTTTTGATTCTTAACAAAACGCTTTGTAAACATCACCCAATTTTAACGAAAGTTCAATAAATTTCCTGGTATCACATTTTCGGGAGAATCAACAAAATCGCTTCCCCTATTACGCAATAAAAGATTCCAATATAAAAACGGGCGTGACGTTTCTCATTTTATCACCTTGTCGCTCTTCCTAATATTATTTTACCTCAATTACGACTTTTTTTCCGGATTGCAAATAACCGTTCCCAAGATTAATATAAAATGTCGGTAATATTGACACTGGTAATGCACAACGAAAAGCGTCCTATATGTTAATTCGGAAGTTAATTACGTTGCTATTTTCACCTAAATATCATTCTTTACTAAATTTATTTTTAGGTATCATAAATTCTCTCAGGCTTGAAACCGAACCAGACATTTCATTTTACCCTCTTTTTATTAAAGGACAACAAGACATTTGTTTCGGTAAAAAAGATAGTACCATTTCAAACATTAACCACAATAGAATATTCTAAAATAACGACCGACTTAAATTCAAGAGTGCCTCCGAAAAAGCTTATAAAAGTAAAGAAATTAATCTGCAATTCAAAATCCCTCTTTGCCCTCTTAATTTTTCTATATTCTGTTTTTGCTTCTTACTAAATCAAAGACCACTTTCATTGAGACGCATCTGCAAATTGAATTACGGATAAATAAACATATTTTGAAATAGAAACATTTCAATACTCATTTGTGGAGAATTCAGATATCATTAACTCCATTACACAAAATGAAATGGAATAGCAAATCACAATTATCCTCTCATCTGAATTTGAAAAATACAACGTTAAAATAATATGTATGCGTCAAGGAAAACATACATTAGAATTGTAAATTAATTACTCGTTACGTTCGCTTACGCTTTTCTCTTGCATTTGGCATTCATTGGCGGAGTGGAATTCGGCCCGCGAGGGTCTACAAAACTAATTACGTATCGAAACGATCTTCTTCCACGCTTTCTTACGTGCCTTTCGCATTTCCATATAAGTTGAGCTTTAAACGAGCCAATCTATTCACGTCTACACATCAGGGGGTCGCATTTGCATATAGAACAGAAATTTATTAAATCTACAGCCAATATCCTACGCTCCGACATCGAACTTTCGCTTCTTGGTTGCGACTCTAATATTTTTATTGGTTTGTAAAAGATCTGTCTGCTTTAAAACACTATAAATTAAATGCACCCGCAAATGGTACCACTTATTCACCTATGAAGATATTCAATAACGCCCTTTTATTCTCTTCATCCTTTTTTATATATTATAAGCCGACAAAGACCATAAACTTGTTAAATAAGTACTAACGAGCTTGCAAAGGAAATGACTCCATAGATTCAGACCCGATATTCGGTCTTGCGACAATATTATCGACAGCCACATCTTATTATGCATAATGAAATATGTTTTGAAAATTGGACTTACACTTTGTTTTAGTACCTAATGATTACTGTCACAGGATTAAACAGTAAGACTACAGTTAAATCTTGTGACAATAATCATTTGAAGAAAAATTAAAGTAAGGAAATGAAGTTTTCTTAGACAAGTAAACTTCATTATATTTTTCTTTCGTTTAACACATTAATAAAATGCTTAAAACTGCAATTTAATAAGGTGTGATCACAAATTAAATATACACCTTACGAAGCTTATCGCGCCTCCTATTAATTTTTCATAATTTTCTTTGACAGGCGTTACATTACTAAAACCGATATCAACTTTTATCACCTAAAATTAGAATACGCCTTGTATTTATATAACGAACTAGCTTACCTGCGTGGTTTGCATGCGTAGATTTTTGTTTTTTGACACTCTTCTCATTTTTCCCGTATTATGTGTCGTGTCTTGTCTCTGGTCACTAACTCTTATGTTGTGGTGTGGGTAAGGTCGAAATGTTAAAATATCTTGTTAGCGCGTGTGAGAAAATGGTCTTTATCCAACAGTACTATCTTTTGACACTAGATTTTAAACATTCCGCTTTTCCCATATTGCTAAATAAACGAATAAATATTACTGAAAAGCTTCATCCAAATCCGTTCTATAGTTGCGAGTCCTTACAAACTTCTCACTGTTATAATGAAGAATGATCATCAGTGAAAAAAACCACTACTTATACAAAATTTTCTCACTCCTCAAATATGCAATATTATTTTTATAGATCACAATATTTTGTTGTTAAATTTTACATTTACATAACAGTGGAATTTGTTGTGTTGTTTTTTATTTAATGTATAAATAAAGTAACAATAATACTTTAATAAAGATAATCATTAAGTGTAGCTATTTAAAAAAAATCAAACAATCTGCTTAATTAGGCTGACCACGCCGCTACCTGCACCGCTACCCCTGGCCTTTCTCGCCACCGAGACAATCAAAATTACTTATTCAAACAATATTATTTAATAGGCAATTTTTATGGGAATAAAATTGCCCAGCTAATAAGCAAATTTGTATTGATGAGGAATTAAAAATAATCCGTGATGGATTAAAAATAAAATTATATGTAACTTTAAGATATGCAAATTGAGTAGTACTCTTAACACAAGATATATATCGTCTTATACTTTTTTAATAAAATTCATAAATTCTGCAACTTGTCACGGCAAAATATTTGTATATCTCTTACCGTTAAGGTATTGGTTGCCGACTAGTTGTAAAACAGAACACCATGAAAATGCCTTTTCTTATAATGGCTTATATACTCGTATTTAAGCCTTTGACCACCTTGACATTCCATTCTAAATGTTAGTGAACGAATTTATGAAATCAATAAGTAGTTTCGGAGATTACATACATCTTAACATACAGGAACTTACAAATTTATAAGCATTATCCCTTTATAATATTAGTATATCGTAAATAATACCAGACTATTGAAGCAAAAAATTTAAAAAAATATATTTCAGTCGCTATTCTAATTATTTTTTATCTTGGGTTAAATAAATTTGTTCTATTTGCCTTCATAGTTATGACATCGTCAGTTTCGTTTTGACGTAGTATTTCTCAAAAACACATGCACGTGTGATCTTCAAACTTTTTATGATTGGTAAAAATATCACGAAGAACCGAACACTGTTTTTAAGCTGTTACTCCAGCAGGAATCTCTTTTCCGAGCTTCATTCTCAGACGAGAAGTGCCGTATTTTATTCTTTTAGCGCATATTTACAGCAGAGTGTTACTAATTATTTTTACTCAATTCCTTCTAGAACCTTCCTACAAGCGTAACCCCCTACCTTTCGACGTCACTTTCGTGTATTTCTACTCATGAAAACTGTTATAAATTAGTTAAATTAACAATTTGGGGTTAAGAGTCTGTCTACAAGCGGCGGAAGTTAACATTTCTGATGAAATGGGTTCTAAGAATGGTTTGAATATTGAACCTTTTCAAATAATCGACAACAATGATATTAATCCCCGGCTGTCGTTCGTCCCATTATTTCAATTGGTCTTGATGAAATTAAACGAAAGATACCTAATCATACTTTCAGTATACGTAAGAACACACAGTACCATTTTATGTTAAAATATTGGTTAACTAAGAGTACAAAGCATAAAGGAATGGGTTGAGTGCTGTTGCATTTTAATTAATTCTCTTTTCTATCGCGATGCGGCGTTATCAGCTCCCCGCAGGCAACGCGCGCTTACAAATAACTGTTGCGCCCGGGACTTAACGATTTTGACACGGCCATAATGCGAATTTTTCTCCTCTACTATAGGTACATTATTAACCGTCTGATCATATTCATATCCCGTAAAGCGACTAACATATTTGTCAAACACGATATTTTACGATTAGAAATTCGGAAAATCGATAATATTTCTTGCGAATTTAAAAAACTGCTTTTGCGTTGTGATGTTTGGATCGCTAAATTCCAATCAATTGTTTACAGGCCTTGGACGGACAGAATATATACAATGGATGCTGTACTCTGCGCATCGATTATTCAAAGATGACCTGCCTGAACGTGAAATATAATAACGACAAGTCGCGAGATTACACCAACCCCACACTACCGTCGGGTGACGGCGACGCGCACCAACTGTTGACCAGTGAGTTGATGCCACTGCGGGCACGCGTGGCCCTCGCCCTCGCCTCCAGGATGAGTTAGTCCTCTACTACTCCGAGCACCTGGAAGCTTTTTTCACTACTACTGTCACTACCTGTTTCTATTGCAGCGAAACCCTTGCATCCAAAGAGCGAACTTCAACTAAATTAAGTTATGCATCACCGTGTATAGGCTTCAAATTTCACTTATCTACATTTGGAATGCGATATTGGAATATTTTTTAAAGCTTATGTAATATATTCGCAGTAGGTATAGGCCATATTTTCTCTCGTTCTTTTTTTTCCATCAAAACCATACGGCACTGAAAATTTCTTTGTTTTGTTTTATTTCGCTGATGATGTTAATTTCAGTGTCTTTTAATATATTTTTGTTTGGAAAAGGATATCCGTTTTAAGTTTGCGTTTTTCTTTTAACTTTTGTATATTTGTAGACCAAGAACAGTTTTTTTTTCATATAATAGAAATTAATTTTGTTTTAATTTACAAGTCGTTATATTCAGTCATTGTTTATCTCTGAAATGAAGCGAATGCGAAATTTCAGTATATTCTTTCGCCAAAACACTATCTTCCCTCTAAATTAAACCTATTTTTCGCTTTTCATTTTTCCTAAACACTTAATGCTTTTAAAGATACCTGTGTCCTCGAAAGACAGTCTTTTTTCTTCATTATAAAATTGCAAAATATATATAAATATGTTTTCCCTTTTCTAGTTTATTATTCGCATTTCTACGTTAAGTATTCCCGCAGTGACTAATATCTTCTCATAAATCCGCATTGCACCGTAGAGGATTGTATTGTGAGAGGCTTAATACCTACATACCACCTATAACAGTCGAAGTCACGTCGTGAGATTTATTTTCCAATTTCACGTTATTGAATTGTTCTAAATGATCTTGATTTGTTATAATTATGTTTTTAAAATGATAAATGAATTTTATTCCAGATTGCATTTCTTACACAGGTGGCGGTGTGCTTGCGCCACAGTTCCTGGGGCTTGGCTCAGGGTTGACATCTCCTTACGGAGTGGGTGTCGGCGGCGTTGGCCTTCCTGCTTTTGGCGCGCTCACTCTGACGCCAGCCTCCCCGGCTCTTAGGGCCCTCGCGGCACCACCACTACCTTTAGCCACGGTTCTTCTCGTCTCAAACCTTAACGAAGAGGTTAGTAACGACCAAAAGTCGAGCTAAATAACAGAATCTCATTATTATATCCAAATTTCACATTGAGATTTAATCAATACCTAGTAAATACAATACACTGATGTTTGCTTAAAATTACCGTACGCTTATATTTCAGATATCACAAAGGGTAAATTCTCATAAAATGAGAACACCTGATGTAAATCTGACTTGAGCAGAACATCGAAACGTTGCAACGTTTTAATATTAGTTCTCAAATTTATGATTTGTTCGGACGTAGTTGTAAATGTTTATTATCAAATTTATTCATTACGCTAACACAATAGCCAGTAACGTGTACCCAAGGCTCGGTTTAATATTGGGCTCACATGCAGCAATTATGCGAACTAATGCAATCACTAATACGAGCGGCGTTACAGGCTATTCTACTTATATATTTACTTAAACTCCTTAAAAATAAGTTGCTAATTTATTTATAAAATTGATGTCAAATATCTTTTACGACTATTTATAATACTGTCTCTTTCTCTTTCCTATTGTTTTAGATGGTCACGCCTGACGCTCTCTTTACCCTTTTCGGTACGTGTGCACATACATTCCGTATTTTATATTAAAACATTAATATTGCTCCTGAGCCCTGTCGCCTGGAAGACAAATTGTCACCTAACATTCTCGACTTCTGTACTGATAACCGCATCCGTTTTGTCGAAGCTTCGCTTGATAACACTATCGACTCTATACGCTTTATTAACTTTGACAATTTGTGTTTCAGACGCTTTAGTTAGTAGCTAAGTTAGATTGTTTCTTGTCTACCCAGTGTTGTCTTTATTTCATTATTATTTACTTTCCGTCTGTCTAAACTATCAGGTTTATATTTTGCAACCTTTTATAAAACAAATTTTTGATTTACATATTTATTTTTATCTTTAGAAAAAATAAATGTAGTTCAAATTCAGTGAGGGTGCTGCCAATGAGCGGTTGTAGTTCTCCCAAATAAATTAAAACAGACAATTGAAAATAGTTGGAGTTTATAGCTCTTTGCTTAATTCAGCACGACCGAAACAGAGGTTCCTGCTGCTACGGCATTTATTGAAAGCTTAACGTGACCAAAATAGCGCTTGAAATGATTTTTTTCCTCTTTTATAATTTTCCAACTGTCTCGTTTCATGACATTATTATATACTTATTTTACTACATTATTACTTAGTTTATACACTTATAGACAAAGTCGCGTTATCGAAAGCGTTTCTGTAACAATTCTTATTATGTATAATAAGACAACATTTTGGGTAATACATATGTGTAATCTTGATTTTAATTAATTTATTTTTACTGCATAAATCGAAATGATAAATTAGAATGAGACACAATTAACAATTATTTTTATCGAAACCTTTTAAACCTCATTGCAAATTTATCTGTTCTGGTTTTTACAATTTTATAGTAAACACTATAAATTATGTTCAGATCAGTTTTTTTAAGTATTTCGTACGTAGGTGTTTATGGGGACGTCCAACGGGTGAAGATCTTATACAACAAGAAGGACTCTGCGCTCATCCAAATGGCAGAGCCACACCAGGCTCATCTAGGTAACTATATTCATATTTCAATTTATTCTTGAGAACTTTAAAAAAAGTCTATATAACAAACTCGTTATTGACGAACTCCGTGGTCGCACTCCGAGATTTAAGATTTAATCCCCGGCCGTTTCAATGTGGAAAACGAACTTTTTTATATTGTACCCACGGCCTGGGTGCTGTGGTACCGCCATTGTTTCTGATTTCCATAAAACAAGAACTATAACTTGGTTTCAGAACCAATGTTGTATGATATTTTATTTAAGATTCCTCTAACAAACCTAAGAAATTTCAAGGTATCTATCACTGGTAAAAGTTGTTTAATATGATGACTAATACTAGCTTTAGTAGCTTTACCAAATATTGGCGACGAAACCTAGTGACGATGTTTCCCAAGAAGCCCATTGAACGTGGTTGTATATCTTAAGTGCTGTTTTTGTATATATTCAGCAAATTTCAAATTCGATTAAGTTTAAGTACAAAAACTGTAATTGACTAAAATGGTCATTCCATATTCATCTAAATAGATAAAAATAAAATGCATTACAAGAAGGAATAACACAAAATAGGTACCTACATAAAAATATTGTAGCCCGTGATCCTTATTAATTTGAAAATAAATAGCATTTCTGATATTCCAATTTTTAAAAGTCTAGCTTTGCTCTCTGTTATTAGTCAATTGTGTAAATGTTACAAAAAAGTAATGTTGCAGCGATGACACATATGGACAAGCTGCGCGTGTTCGGCAAAGCGATGCGTGTGATGCTCAGCAAACATCAGACTGTTCAGCTGCCCAAAGAAGGCCAACCAGACGCTGGTCTCACTAGGTATAATGGAATACTTACAACATTTTATTTTCAGCTGTTCCGCTAGAATAACGTTAAAGGCACAATTCTCATAAAAGCTGTTGTTTAATAAAATTATAAACCATAAACATTGGACTTATTGTGGTATTTTTAAAAACCATTTTATGTGTCAGTAGACAGAAGAAAGCTCGAAGAATAATCTTGAAAACAGTTAATTACGTTTAACATTTTTTTGTTATAAACTTTCTCTTAAAAGAAAAATAATTTATCTAAAACGTGTGACCCCGCAGTGAGAGCAAATTAAACAATTCCTTGCAACACATACAAGCAGTGTACCTCTATGAAAAATAAAAAGGGTCTTGTAAAGCTACATTCCAATTGTTCTCGTTTGAGATATGGTTGGCAATACAAACATCATTATTAAATAATGTTTGTGGTAATGTTAATAATGTCTTTAGATTAAAAAGGTTTTATGTTTTTACATTACTCAAACTACCGAAATATTAATGTCTACAAATTATGTTGAATTAGAAAACTTAATCTTTAACTGTAAAAACTATTCAAATGTTAAAAATACGGTTATTAAATTTAAATGCTAATACGTATTATTTAGTCCGGTCAATTTAGACATTCGAAGTTACCTAAATTCCCACCAAGCTGAAAATCGGTAAGATTGTTTAAAATATCATTAAAAACAAAATTTGAAAGTTCCCCATCTTTTCCCTGTAAGGGAAAAAATTTATTCAAGGTCAAAGTCAAAAAAATGAGTTCTTCGCGATTTTCAGCAAAACGGTAAGTTTTATCATAAAAATACCTCAGACAAAAATTGTAGATCAAAAAATTATCTACAAAAAAATTATTGATACTTTTTTTTCTACGAGTCACCGTTTTTGAGATATAACGATTCAAAAATTTGTAAAAGTTGTAATCGTCATATTATTCATGAGTACGCCACGTATATATATACATCTCTATAGTTGTAATATATGTTGAAATATTTTTCTATCGGTCATTGTAACTTACACTACTAATACAAAATATACATAAGTTATAACTATAAGAATATCAGGTAAAATGAAACCCAGTCCCTTAATTTATACGCCATTGTAACCTTGAGAAAACATCTGTCCACCTGCGCCGGAAAAACTGCTGAACTCGATTTTTTGCAACTGCAAAAAGGGATGCAGTGCTTAATGTGGTTGCCAAAAAGTCGGACTGTTCTGCTCTCTGGCATGTACACATTGTCAAGGCCGGTTGTGCTCTAATATTGAATCACCAACAGTAGAGGATCCGTTTGATTCCAACGAGGCAACATGCGATACATCGCTATTAACGCAGTTTACATGCACTCAGGATGAAGATGAAGAAGAACAAGACGAACAAGAACAAGAAGATCAAGAAGAAGATTTTGAAAGTTACGCGGCCGATTAAATTTCACTACTTTTTTTAACTTAAATTGCTTTTATCTTTTCAATCTCTACTAATATCCATTATTTTTCAATAGTTTCTAATTAAACAGGACCAAAACTGACCCGTGGAATAGGCCTACTGGGGAAACCACGTTAAAAAAATGCGCTAAGTACACTACCTCATAGGTGGCGAGGAAACGTGTGCATATTATGACGATTACAATTTTTACAACTTTTTGAATCGTTATATCTCAAAAACGGTGACTCGTAGAAAAGAAAGTATTAATAAATTTTTTGTAGATAATTTTTTGATCTACAATTTTTGTCTGAAGTATTTTTATGATAAAACTTACCGTTTTGCTGAAAATTGCGAAAAACTCATTTTTTTGATCTTTGACCTTGAATAATTTTTTTTCCTTACAGGGGAAAGATGGGGAACTTTCAAATTTTGTTTTTAATGATATTTTAAACAATCTTACCGATTTTCAGCTTGGTGGGAATTTAGGTAACTTTACTCTTATTTTTTAGTCTAATTTGACTGGACTATTACATTTATTATTTTATTTCGAACCACATTCTCCAACAGCGTTAAAAGCGAGAACACTGTAGGTACTACCATTTCATTTATTGAATCACAATATTTTCCTCGATAATTCCAGGGATTACTCCCAAAGCCCGCTACACCGATTTAAGAAGCCAGGGAGCAAAAACTATCAGAACATTTACCCACCGAGCGCGACGCTACATCTGTCCAACATTCCGTAAGTTATTGCCCAATTTATATGATCTAATTTGCTGCATTCTGCTACCACAACAATCTGTTTTTCTGTTTGAAACTTTCCGGTGTGCTGATGACAAAAACTGAGGTATACGTCCTAACTTTCAACATTGCCAATTTTATATTGACACTGTAAGCGTTTAAAAATATTTTTTTGACTGACGAGTTGGACAAATTGATATAGGCCATTTTATTTACATTTTGTATTTTGTTGTGAGACCCAACAAAGCAAATTTATAAAAATACTCAGTTAATTGCAATGGGATTATAATTGTTATCGACCTACCTATGACAATATAATTATTAATGTTACAGAGCAACCGTGTCGGAAGATGATATTAAGGACGCGTTCACCAAAAGAGGATTCACAATCAAGGCGTTCAAGTTCTTCCCGTAAGTAACTCACTATATTTTTTTAAATGGTAATATAATATTAAATCGCTTGATATAATATGCACGTTTAATTTATTTTATTTAATAATAAATATGTGAGATAATGTGGGATCCACCATTTGCTTAATTACGAATGAAAAAATATGTATGTAGTTAAACTTTGTTAAATGTATTAATGATATAACTTATTTTGACTTTCTATTTTATCACAAATTCTATTCAGATTCCTTTTGAATCGGTTTTGTTAGATAACAGGTAGCGAAAACCGTAAAACATTAGCCAATTTTATTAAATTAAATTCATTTAACCAAAGCATTTATAAAAGAACTGTCGCCATTGTCAATCCTTTAAATACCCGCACACTGGAGATTATAGCAAAGTAGTGTGTAAACATCATAAATTATGTTTTCAGGAAAGACCGCAAGATGGCGCTGGTGCAGCTCCCGTCGATCGACGATGCAGTTGCGGCACTCATCAAGATGCACAACTATCAACTCTCAGAATCCAACCACTTGCGGGTTTCATTCTCTAAGTCTAGCATCTAAACGGACCATACGGAATATCACACAATCGGTCGCCTCTGAGGAAGAAAATTAAATTTTGGAACTGTTCAATAAACTCGTTGAAACTGAAAACAGAATAGGTATGGATGTATGGAACACAAGATAACATTCAAATCTTTACACGGCTAGCAAGTTTCGACTGCGTGAACTCTTTCTAGTTTTTAAAGCGCCTTCTCACGTTGACAATATTTACAGAAGATTCCGGATTGCTTGAAAATGTTAGTGTTACAGGAGTTCAGTAATTTCTCCATAAAAATCTGTCTTACTCACTTGTCTTTGATTTGTAAAAAGAAGACGGAAAGCAAAATTCTGGAAATACTGAATCACACTGAACAGTAATTACCTACATACTTTACTATTACTGTCTGTGTAGTGCCTTCTTTATGTTTTAATTAAAGAAGCATATTGTTATAGTGTTCACGTCTCAGAGCGCGACAATCGATCGACTGTAAATCACATCGTACCTCTCCGAAAATCGAGAATTCACTCGACTGAAAAATGTTAAATGTATCTGTATTACGCTTACTCGGATCACTTTAGGTAATAAGTGCTACTCTATTTTCTTAATGAATACGTACATTTTACTGTTACTGTACATCATAATCTAAGATACCTACAAACATCGTCGTATTAAAATTCGAATTAATCTTACTACCCTATGTCAAGAGAGAGGATTTTTGAATTTTGTGTGATATTCGTTCCACTATTCAATTTTTATAATTTTATTTTTATATTAAAAAGAAACTCTTTATTATTTCCAGTGATTTCTATATTATAAATAAATTCATTAAAACGATTTATCAGAAGAATATAATTGAGCAATTAGATTGCGCTAGATTTATTTGAAATTTGGCAGTTTGTGTATTTTTAATTGCAGTGTTTAACATTGCTTCAGTTATTTTATAGTTATTGACAGACTATTTAAATTGTATTCGTTCACATGAGCACATTGTTAAAAATATTACTTTGTCACATAATTTGCAGTTATTATCCTAAAATTATATTTTATAAATATATTTTATGCTCTATTTTAATATGCACAATTTACTATTATTGCATTTCTTTATAAGTATTAATATAGTTTTGTACGCATACACATTTTTCCTTATTTTATTATAGATGGAATGTTATTTTAGGAATGTGTATGTGTGTGCAATATTAGTTTTAGATATATTTTAATAATAATATATTTTAGAGTACTGTCGCTCTGGCGCCGTCATACAATCTTCCAGCTTCTATACTTGTTTCGTTAGAGGAATGTTCTGTTCTTAGTTCGGTGATCGTGACGAATAGTTAGTGTAATCAGACTCTAAGCTAAGCTTCTAGATTATTATACCAATATATCGAGTTATGTTCAGCGACATAATAGTGACATGATGCATTTATTTCGATGTTAATTTATATTAATGGTAGCTACAACATATAAATGCTCGTGCATACGTTTCACTAAGCAGTTAACGGTAGATTTAATTATTTATTTTTCTCTGAGTGTATCTTCAGGCCGAACGGTGTGGGCGGTATCGCGATGACGTATTTTTTAGAATAATTTTCATTGTATTGTTAGGATAGCGCCACACTGTCGCCCTCTAAGGCAACAGCCAAAAAAGTATTAGCGAGATCTGATTTTTTGCTCTATGACGTATATAATCGACATTATTTACACTAGGTCACAAAACTTCGTTTTAAACAGTATTTTAGTTAAATAAATTCTACCTAGACATTTCATTTTGTATATAGACACGCTCAAAATAATGCTTGAGCCTTTCATTTCTCGGACTTTTCTAAGTTTCGATTGGTTTTCACAAAACTTTGCCTTCTTAAAATAATTAAAATGCGTCTAGTCCAATGCAAAAGAGATTAAGTTTGTCGGGTAAGTGATTTAAGAGAAAAATGTCTTATTATCTAAACTCTGGTAAGGAAAGCTTTTGTAAAAAGTGAAAATTGTATTTATAAAGAATTTGGTCAAAGATTGATCGCCCAGATTACAATCTTACTCTAACTATTAGGACCAGTTTTAGGTGTTCAGTCACACGTCCAGTTTACTACGAAATCATTAGGCAAAGAACGCGTGAAACAAATAACACTGGATATGACATGATAACTTATATACAACACACATAATGTGTTAGCCACTTGGTTGAGGAATTAAATATCATGACAATACCGTTGTCGGCCAATCGATTAGATAGAACGCGAACGGATCAAGGTGTAGACGACAAGGGAACACGAGTACTAAACGTTTAACGCATAATGTGGCATAACAAAGTGTGGCCACGGAGGCTCGGATTTCCAGTAATTACTTTTGACACTACCATATCACAAAAATATATCAACGGTCGTACGTAGCGACCCTTTGCTTACTTAAAAAAATATCAATTTTGAAATCATAAATCACATATTTACACTATTATAAAATGTATATTATACATCACGTACCGTAAATCTTAAGAAAAAAACTAGAGCTTAGTAAGATGAAAATAAAAAAAATAGATGATCATTTTAATGTAAGGTTTAATAGAAAAAAAGTATCATACAAATCGTATTATTCAGTACCTACTTACGGTAAGAACATAAAGTAGTTATTGGGTTTAGATAATGTTAGGTGACCAGGGTGTGGTGATATTTTGCACGTTTTTGAAAATGTTTTTCTAATAGTGCGCAGAATTCTGCGTCAGAGTTTTGAAATAATGTGGAAGAAAAAATGGTATGAAAATGGTGGTGGTCTGCTTGAAGATCGGAGATATCGCAATTTGTAATTTTAAATATTTACTATTATGTATTTAAATAAATTTAAATCACAAAGAGGAGATTACATATCCACTGTAACATAGAACGCTACACACATGCCCTTTTTTCGTATTTTGCTCTTGTATAGAGGTTGATCAAGACAGTAAAACAGTTGCTTGTGCTCAATTCGTAGTTGTCGATTAATTCAATGTGTGTAGCGTTTTCAGGCCTAAAGTTTTCAATAACATTGGTAACGAGTAATAGATAATTATAGGGATTTATGTGTTTAGAGATGTATTTTAAATATTTAGATAATAATGGTAATATTATTAAAAAATAATAAATAGATCAGTGTTTAGGATGAGATGCCAAATTTAAAGTCAATACACATTATTTTAGGTAAATGGTAATTGAGGTAATCTTAACATTTATTAAAAAGTTGATGAAAATGTTACAGTTAAATTATATTTGAGAGTTTTATTAAGCGCAATATATGCAGTTTTATTCATCGTAAGTGAAGATTGTTTCAATTTGTTAGTTAAAGTTATGCGTTAAAAAAGATGTGAAAGTTGTTTTCGAATGTCTTCATTGATTCAATCGCTATTGTGTGTCGTGCTGTTATTGACAATTAACCTTGTTTCCCATGATACTTAACAGCCTTCGTTTCCTGAACATATCTGCGCATATCATAATGTATGCTTATATTTTATTGCGCTTCATAATATCTATCTCTTATATTAGCTGTACTCGATATTTAGTATTTCATAAATAAATGAATACAGGCCGACATATCAATAACTAGATTTGGCTAAGGCATGGTGTACTAATTAACTTTCGGCTCCATTTTCCTTTACTTAATATTGGCAATTCTTTAATCTGGTTGTTTTCAACGACGACTGATTATTTAATCCTTTCTGTTTATCCTTTAATGTAAGACGTCATCATTTCTTTTTCTTATTGTAAACTTAAGCCTTTTGTGTGGTTAATTTCGTTCTTATTTTTAATTTCATGATTAAACTTATTATTATAATTTATATTTTTTGTTCTTTATTTTCCATCCCTTTCTTCACTCCTCTTTATATTTCGTCCTAATATACTCGATACCAATTGTCTAAAGTACGAAAGCCGTACTAAGTTTTTTACAGAACCTTTATAGTATATTTTTATGATTTTACTTTCTCAATTTATATATGAAGTCACCTCCAAAATCTATTTTTATTCCATCATATTGTTTTCAATACTTGAAGAGATATTATACTATTTGTAAATAAACTTATAAATTTTAATGGGGATCAATATAATGAAATGATGTACATTGGTACGCAATTGGTATTCTAGACATATTCGTATTTATAGATCTAAACTCTATCCAAATGATAATATCTAAAGTCAGCTATTGATGATTTATAATGTATATCTACAGTTTTGGGGTAACTTGTGAATATACCTCCCACTTTTAGTTGCGGTCGAGTCTTAACTTGCGCGGAGATATAGGCAAAAATTGTTGTTTAGTTGAATTGTAAAAGGAGTAAGGGACTAAAATATTGCCATGGTGTTTTATTTAATATTATCAAATGGATTATATCTAGCACAGGGTATAATATGAATAAATTTTAACGCTGCCCTGTAGATATATGCCAGGGCGGTGATGTCCGTGCCACGTCCCTTATTCCTACTACGTGGAAAGAACTGAAACATTCCGTATTGAAATGTTGAACTAGCAAAAAAATTTGTAACTGCCAATTATAGAGTGAAAATGTATCTAATCGCCGAAGTTGGATCTATTCGTTATCAAATATTACGATAAAGATCTGAAATATTAGTATAATAATTATTAAGTGATCTATTCAAACTCACGTCGTCGCATCTATAAACTGGCAGTTATTATGGTGTTAAATTAACCTGTGGGTGTAAATATTATACACAACTATGTTAATAATTACAAATTAAATTAATAGGATCTATAGTAAAAATTAACATAATCATTAATTTAAGATTTGCTAGTTAAAATATCCTATCTTAATTTCAGTAGTCGCTATAGTTAATTAATACCTACCTATTTAACGAGGATAATCTTCATTATTAGGAGTGTTTATTATAAATACCCTCCTTCCTTTGTTTCTGCGACTTTAGTAACTACCTACCTATAATTTATTTAGTTGTTCAATAAAATTTTAATAATGGTGTGCAAATTAAAGGGTTGTGTGTAAAGTTATAATACCTAGTTAAATAGTTAAAAAAAATCGTTTGAGTAACGAGAAAAAATCTTATATTTTTTTCCTATTAAGCACATCTACTTTCTTTTGGTACTTTACCTTACTATTTAGTGTGGATTTGCTGAACTTGAACAGGTCAATAATTTTAGTGTAATGATTCAATATGCCAAAGACCAATCATTGGGACAAAATAACAGGGATCTTCATAATTTCCTTTCGATTTAAACTTACTCTAATAGAAAATCATCTACATACCTACTTATTAAAAAATAAATTATAAAGCTTTAACAAGCATATTCCAAAAAAAGTGTATTTTGATGATCGTGACATTAATTTTGTGAAATGCTAAAAGTTCTATTATGGACTGATGGCACACTATACTTACATAAACAGTTGTATGGATTATGAACATATACAATATTAAAATCTAAGTGACTACCCTATTGAACTCTAGATTTATTCTTTGTCATTTTATAATAAAATATAGTTGAAAATGGTATCTTGTTTTATTCCATATTTTTCTACAAACATTATTTTAATTTTATCTCGTTTCGTTATATCTAAATAATTGTTACAACTAGATGAGATACCGCAGAACGAAAAAGAAGTAACCATAACATAACGTACCACTTGGGCACATTGGTTTGGTGAATGCTAACGATTGCAGATACAGCAACGATAAATGGCCTGGCGTGGCTTCCAAATAGTTCGTGCCATTTTTTTTTAGACTACTATCCGAAAGGTCAGCTTATGAAAAATATGTTTCACCTCCACAATCATGGGCTAAATACGTTAACCACTGTGCTATCGAGCTCGTCCTGATACTATTTCGTAGTATATATTTACTTCATGATTACTCGCGACGTTAATTTCCACCTTAGGGTATAGAAATTGTAGAAACTATACTATTGGGAAAACTGTGGCGGCTAAGCTTGTGGAGCATTGCCTTACTGCCTTAAAATGAATTATGATCAAACTTATAAAATCACTGTTACATTTAACGCAACTCAGGATGCTCTTTTCAGATAATTTTCATTGACTGGTTGTCTACGAAAGAAAAATATTATTCCGTTATTAATGCTTTCAGCAAGTAAAGCCAAGCAAAAGAAAATTCTAATAAAACGACTATCAAAGTTGTCTTACAACTTCTTAATGAAATATTTTTCCTCTAAGATATTCCGAGGAAAATAACTTATTTCTGATCCAGAAACAGAGTTCCTTGAGAAATCACCAAAAGAATTTTTAAATCGACATGAAATCGGTACCTACCCCTAAGAGGATTATTAACGTCTCAATTAAACCTATGGAATTTGGATAATTAAATTAAGAGTTTACATTCCACTGCAATCGACATTAATTTAACTGCGAAATACGAACAAAAATGTATAATCATATAATATATTCGGTAACAGATTTAAACCATATTTGAGATTGGTTTTGGACATAGGTACCAAAACAATTCAAACAGAATTAAAATATTTGTATCAATCCCTAACAGAAAAAAGTTTAGGATCCAAGGAATAGACTTGAAAGAAAAAGGGTTATGTAAAATGTGTTATAAATCTTGTGAGCAAAATAACGTAACAAAACAAATTACGTAAAATAAAAAAAAACCTGTAATTGGACAATTTTGTTTTCTTTATTATATAAAAAAAAAATAAAAAGAAAAGGTTATAGCACGATGTGGCCACCTTTAGTGACCATGTGGAAAAATCCATTGGGTTTAAGTCCGGGGAATATGGTGTCCATTGTTGCGAAGAAATGAAGCTCGGAACTTTGAATTGCAATGGGTTTGTTGACCACTTTGAATTGCAATCGCAAAAAAAAACGGGTTTCACGGGCTTTGTAGGATGGTGCCGAGTCTTGTTGAAACGTCCAATGGTTTCTACCGAATTGGTTACGTGCTCAAGGTAACAAAGCATCGTTCAAAATCTTTTCACGGTAGATTTGCTGGTTTATCTTCGCACCCTGTTCTATGAAAACGAGAGGTAAACTTCCCGTAGCAGTTACCGCGGCCCAAACCATCACTTATGCTGGGGCTTGCTTTCGCAGAGTAATTCGTTGGTCTAAATTATCGTTTGATTTACACTTTAACCATATGCAATCGTTTTGTTTGTTCACATATTGCTGAACCGTAATTTTTTTTTATCAGAAAATACCAAATTTTCAAGCTCGCCACGAACGTGCAAGTGCTTTAACTCCTTAGCTCTTTCTATGCGAACTGCCTTTTGTGCAAGTGTCAAGTCTTGCACTTTTTGTATTTTGTAGGGCTTCAGTTGTAGTTTAATAAGACTTTTCGCCAATTTATGTGCGCTTTGTCGTGGATTTTGTTCAATTCTAGCCTTTACATTTTCCTAAATACGAAGAAAATGTTGACTTGTTTCTCGTTTTCCAACTCATAAGATTCTCATATACTTTCATGTATTTTTCTTTTGACTTCGCTGGAAGCAGGTTTTCCATTGTCAATTTGGCTTCTGAACTTATTCTGGTGGAATTCAATCAATATCCATTTCACTCTCTAAATCGTTGGAAACATATTCATTAAATTTTTATTTATTAAGTATGCAAATATAACAAATTAGGACGAATTTTCAGCTTTGCCGCCAATTTTCTATTTATTATTTGTGCTGAAAGGCAAACTCATTTATGGCTATACAGCCACGTGAACGCATTTTTTGCTAAGCAAGGAGACTTACTTTGGTATGCCAAGAACGATAAAAGAGATCCAATCAAAGAGTATTTAATAACCCCAGCATGCCGTTTCATGTCTTTCATACAACATTGCTGGAGCGTTGTAATGTTCCAAATTCAAAAAACACTTCTGCAATGGATTTGATTTTCTTTGTCCGTAAATTCGATACTTCGCGTGTTCTTTTTTTTCCATACATGTTTGAGAAAAGTACATTCGCATTATCAAAGCTATGCGCCTCGACACGTCATCACGTCACCCAAAACAGTATTTTCTCTAAGTGATTTACTTAATAAGTTGTAACTTCTTGGTTTCATTTAAGATATTTTGTGGCAAACATGCGGGTAATTATAGAAAATGTTCATATTTAGTACTACTTATTTTCTATACTAGTTCATATCCTACCATTTTATAACATTCGTTGTAAACGAGCCTTACTACTGCAAGCTAGCACTATAAGAAGTCTGCGCATACGGATTTGAAAACTTGTTTCCGATAGGATTTGTGAATAACGTTTTACAATCTGTTTGGGAACAAATTTGACATTTCGAATTCGGAAGGTATCGGAAACGGATAGTTACGGACGTTTGTAAATAAGAAACCAGACTTCGCCCCACAAAAAAGTCCCAAGGCGTCTTTTATTGTGGGGTGAAATTAAACGGCGGCTTTATGTGAAGGAGGCCCTAAGCCTCGAGACCATTCCTGCATTTGACGATGTGTAAATGACACTGAAGTGTTTTATTAATAAAATTTAAGACAATGTGTAAACTTGCAAGAGAAGACTTGCAAACTACGAGAAATCGTCTACACTTTGAACAGTTAGTGATAAAGGTAGGTAAAGTGATTGTTTTCAAATTTCATGTAAGTGTATTGTGTGATCTGATTTTTAATTAATTATGGTGTTGCGAGTATAGCAACGGATTTACTAGTGTGTTTCTAGGACTCAAAATTTTCCAATATTTATACATTTCATTATACTATCGTATAAAATGGACAAAAGTAAACCCTTTACACTCTTGCAATTTGTTTTCACTGACTTACTTTAGTCATTCTGTGATCACGGCTTCTGTAAAGGAGACGAAATATCAGGATTAAATAAAAAACCAAAAATGGTCATACAAAATAAAAATATAAAAACATAAAGCAAATGAAAACCAACAATTTTTTTTAATACAGATCTCTGCTGAGTTTGTTACTCAGAACAATAACTAAAGCTATAGAAGCCGTGCTAAAATAAAAACTGTATAACAGCTCTCGTATTCACTTAAAGTAATATAACATACATGGGTAAGAGCGAAATAGACAACAACTGCAAGGTTTTATTTTCTCGTCATTGTCACAAACTCTCAAAGTACAAATGTCAAATGGTTGTAATTTAATACTACAAAATTAAAAATACTTGTTTGATGAACGATGTTTCTGAAGTTAGACCTAATTCAATGCGGTCGTATTATAGTGGCCGAACAGCTTTGTTATTCAAATTTTCAAATTATATTATTTTACAAGGAATTTGGTCATAAAACAACAGGAAAGTGTGCATACAGACGCTTTAGACATTTTGGAGCCCGCGTCCAGAATGGCTTGTGTTGTTCCAGACTGCAAGTCTAATATATCACAGAAAAAAAATACGGATGAGATGTTATCATTTCATTGGTGTTTTGTTTTAAAATTCTCATATTTTTGAAAATATGACAACGGTATTTTCAGAAAATTGTAGTAAATTATTATTTCAAATAGATTTCTCCATGAGTTTTGGTTTAAATTGTCTTATTTTCATGCCTTCTGTTTTGTATATGATAGTGATGTGTTTATGTTATCGATGTCAACATTTTTGGTTTTTAATTTTTGCTTTAGATTTCCCAAAGATGAAACTATTAAAAATGAATGGATACACCTTATATCAAGGATCAATGGGACACCGAAAGCGCACAGTCACATATGTTCGAAACATTTTAGACTACAGTAATTAGAGCCACATGAAAACATTAAATTTTGGCGGCTGAAAGCATATGCTATACCCACATTACATTTACAGAACATGAAATTGCTCCTTTTTTATTCCAAACATTATTTTAGTCTTGCTTTGTCATATAAGTTTTTCGTTCCTACCAATAAATATTCAGATTTTTATTTAACATTTTGGCAGCGTGTATCCCAAATAATAATGATAGCTTATTTACAATAATATTTTTGTGTTAATTACGTTAGCCACGGCCGAAGGACTCAAAAAAACCGATTTAAATTTATAAAAATTAGTTTAATGAGAAAATAAAAATACAAAGTAAAAACTATAATTAATTATTTCTAAAATGTCGACCCGATCGAAGTAGGAATCGAAGTGACGACATCGTCCGGTCACGTAGCCCACCGCGGCGAAGACACGAGGTGCGATGTCAGCGGTTTACGTCAGTTGCGTCAATTGCAGCGGTCGATGCACGTACAATCGCTAACTCAGCTTTTAGGGCCGTGTGCAATGTTGTCTCTTGCGCTTGCTAACTTAGCGTAACCCCTACTACGTGCTCTCGTAACATCTCCCTCCCGAAGAGCGGCAACTATTTTTGGCTGAGTCGCAAAAATGTTGCTGGATGCTGTCGCGCAGGCTTGGCAGGTCCTGGTTTTGCATACATTTCCACAGGCTCAGGCGTTGTCTCAGGGTCTGCTTTGCGGGTCTTGAAACATAAGGTGTGTCTTCTACACAGTAAGATTACGACAAGTGCGAATGTACTTAACAGCACTGCGTAAAATGGTAACGTAGTATGATAAAGGGATGCTGCAGGGAAGTCCTTGATCTGTATTGGGGTCTGAGATGCGATCTTGTCCTGTATTGTTCGAAGGTCATTGAGATTAATCGACGAGAGTTTTATATAATCTGGTGTAGCTTCGGTGTCGGTGACATATCCCGAAATATTAAGCATCTTCATGGGCTGTCCTTCTATCAGGTCATTACTGTTGTACACGGTGGAATCTTTCGTACGTATTGAACATTGAGATGGGATGGTGAGTAGGTAACTTCCTTTTAGCGTTTGATAATCGTTGCGGTCACATGTGAGTTGGATTTGTGTTGGAACCGGGAATGTTGCTACGTAGTGGCGATCGTCTAGTCTTTGGATGGCTTCCTTCAGGATGGTAACGGGTATTGGTTTACAAAGTTCATTTAATCGTTGGTGATGGAGAAGCAGTCTGGATTGGATCTAAGATGCTGATTAAATTTTTCTTGACAAAGGTACCGAGTATTGTACTTCGGGCATTCAGCCTCTATGTACACGTAAAAGTTCTCATTGGTTGCTATATAGGGATAAGGGGGAATAAGGATTTCGTTAGCTTTATTAGGTGCAATAGGAAGTTTATAAAGTTCATAATTATAAGGAGAGATTATTGGGACTTTAAATACTATAACTATCTGCTTATCTGAATAGAATGAACCTGATTTTATGACGTCATAATATTCCCTAAGTTCGAGGTTTATAAATTGATCTTTACTGTAAATATGTTCTAGTTCAGTTAGCATTTTTTTTCAGATTTTCTATGCCTATCATTGAATGGTGAGTACTTGCAGTGTGTGTAAAAGCTATAATATTTTCTATACGTTGCAACTCCTGAGATAAATCATCTACGTTGTCTGTAATAATTGCGAGAAGCTGGGCTAATTTGGCGTATTTTATTAAGCTATGTTGAACATAGGCATCCGTATCTACTATTGATTTTCATCTGATTTTGCACTATACTTGAGATTATGTTAGAGTGGTGCATCATCCACTCCTTACTTAGACTAATGTGACTATTGATTTGAGAGTTAATCTTGTTTTGGTTATCTCTGAGATTTTTTATGGCATTACTATATTTGATTGCATCTGTGTAATCTAAATTTCCTGTAAGTGATTTAATAACAGATCCTAATCCATCTATAAGACCTCGTTTCGTCCTATGTGGCTCTAAACTTTCTAACTGGTAACTTACTTTGTCTAATTTTGAACTGAGATAATCAATCTGTATTTCAAAGAGTATATAAGTATCATTGGGTAGTTTCCTCTCTAGCTCGATAATCTGACCTCTAACAATATTAATCTTACTATGAATATCAGTTAACTCTATATATTGCAAGAAGCTGTGGGAATGTGTTATAAGGTTCATAGGTCCAAGTCTAAACGGTAAAAGTCCTGGTCCGTCATCCAAACTTTCAAGTCTTATCTCCTCTGCTAGTCCCAGGCTCAGGGTTAGAGTCAGCGTTATCCTGTAACAATTTTGCGCTATTTGGTACACGTTTTAGTCTAGATTTCGCTATGGGGCCTCGTTTCTTTGAAGTATAGATGTGAATAGGTAAGTCGGCGAGGACCCTATCCTGTGTATAACGCGGTGCGATTTTTTGTCGGCTCGCCAAGGGATTCGAAATAAATACTTGTTGTTGAGGTTGATATTCCTGTTCACGCTCTCTATTCTTATTGTGGCTTTCGATTATGGCGGTACGTTTGGCTAAACTTGAGTCGTTGATTAAGTCATATACGGTCTTCATTTGATCCCTATGGTTATAAATATATTGCTGCATTAAATGTCCTGTTATGTCTATGTCAGTTGGGTCCCTAGGGTCAAGGTGTCCATTTATAAGGTCGTAAGGTCTACATCTAGTGAAACTGTGTACACTACTGTTGTATGCTATAATGGCATAAGGCATGATATTAACTACTGCTTCCTCTTTGTTTTGAAGGCGCAATATTCTTAGATGTTCTAATAAAGTGGAATGGAACCTTTCGATGTTCCCGTTATCATTTGGTGCGTTTGCAAGAGTTTTATGATGTATAATTTTATGGACTCTTGTGAATTCAGAAAACATTTGATTTGTGAACTCTGTACCCTGATCAGTGATGATGGTGAGAGGTAACCCATGATGGGTGGAGTACTTCAATAAGGCTTGGATCACACTAAGGGCTGTACCGTCTCTTAGATGGTAAGCTTGTCCATATTTGGAGAAAACGTCGATAAAAGTAACATACTTTTCAGATTGGACCGTGAAAAGGTCCATATGAACTATTTGGAAGGGCTTACTAGCAGGAGGTACAACATTTAACTGTTGTCGAATAGGGTTCCTATCATATTTAGCTTGTCCACAGATGGTGCATTCATTAATAAATTTTGTGACATGTTCCTTCATCTTTGGCCAGTAATACTTGCTGGACAAAGATAGGTGACATTCACTGATACCCCTATGGTTCGTTTTGCCTTCGTGGTAATGCCTTATAATATCTTGTTGTCGTAGATATTCCTTAACATTTTCAAGCTCAAATTTTGCGATAACAAGGTTCATGGCCGAATTTTTAAACTTTTCTTGTAAAATAGGTACTATTTTATACATGGCTAACGGGGGCGTTATCAAAAGAGCAGTTTTAACTTTGGGGTTAACGTATTCTTTGATTACATTTACTACATCTTCTTCTAGGTTAGATTCGGATAATTGAACTGATATACGTGTATGTGTGTCGAAGGGCTTAGTTACAACCGTACGTTTCTTTAAATCTCCTACAACAGTAAGACACAGTTGTCGATGAAATCTGTTCAAAGGGTCGTCAGTTATAGGTACTTCGAGTATAGGGTGTTCCTGATCAGTGTGGACAGTATTGGTGTCAGAGTTGTTACCTAAGGTCGGTGGTCGTTCTGAAGGGTTGACAGACATAGAGCTAGTCTCTTCGTTATTTATTTCAATTCGAGAAAGTGCATCTGCGTTCGTATTCGCTTTACCTGACTTATAGATTATGGTGTAATTATACTCACTGAGCTTAAAACGCCATCTAGTTAGTCTAGAATTGGGCTCTTTTAAGTTCATAAGCCATTGTAATGGTTTATGATCTGTGATTACTTTAAATTTCCTCCCAAATAAATAAGGTCGGAAGTATTTGGTGGCCCATACTATAGCCAACAGTTCTTTTTCAATGGTGCTATAGTTTACCTCACTATCATTAAGTGTACGGGAGGCATAGGCAATTGGTTTGTCTGAACCTACGGGACCCTGTGATAGAATGGCACCAATAGCAAGGTTTGACGCGTCGGTTGTTAAGTTAAATTCGCGACTAAAATCGGGGTACTGCAATATGGGATCGTTGGTAAGTAGCTTTTTACAGGTCTCGAAACTCGCAATATAATTTGAATCTAAAGTGATAGTTTTATTTTTCTTTAAACAGTGAGTTAACGGTTTCGTTACTTTGGCAAAGTCTGGAATAAATTTACGATAGTATCCTAGTAACCCTAGAAACTGTTTAATCTGCTTAGTAGTTTTTGGCACAGGATAGCTCTGGATAGCCTTGATCTTATCTGGGTTTGGTTTAATGCCCTCTCTACTTATTATATGACCAAGATAGGCCGTTTCTAATTTCAAGAACTCAGATTTATCCATCTGAATCTTGAAATTAGATTCCCTTAGTCTTATAAATACTTTCTCAAGGTTGATCATATGTTCCTGGAGACTAGTACTGAAAACTATGATGTCATCTAAATAAACTAGGCATATGACATTTTGAAGCCCTCTTAAGACATTGTCCATCACTCTTTGAAAGGTTGATGGAGAATTCTTAAGTCCCATGGGCATTCGCAGGAATTCAAAGTGTCCGTGCTCCACGTTGAACGCAGTTTTGTGGATATCATCAGGATTCATTTGCACCTGATAAAATCCACTTGCTAAATCCAAGGTCGTGAAGTACTGACACTTGCCTAACTTATCCAGAACGTCCGTTATATTAGAGATGGGATACTTGTCGTCGATGGTCTTTTCATTAACTTTCCTAAAGTCAACAACTAAACGCCATTTCTGTTTACCTGACGCGTCTGCCTTCTTAGGTACTATCCATATCGGTGAGCTCCAAGCGGAGTCAGAGGGGCGTATTATACCTTGCTCTAACATTTTCGTAATCTGATCACGAACCTCATCTCGATGAACGAAGGGGTACCGATAGCTCTTAGTGTAAATGGGTACTTCGTCACTAGTTTTAATCGAGTGCTTAATCTTATTGTTAAACGTTAACGGTTCGCCATCAATATAAAAGATATCCGAATATTGAGAGCAAAGTTGTATAAGATTAGCCTTTTCTTCCGGATTAAGGTGATCTGTCCTAAGTCGCGAGATAACTTCCTTAGCGCGTGTACTAGAGTTTAGTTTACTACCATATTTAACGTCGAAAGATTCTGAATTAAATACCTCTGCTACTGCGGGACGGTCTAGTGAAAATATGACGTCATTGTTAGTTGGATTCGTAACTTCTACGAAACCGCGATTGTTGCTACTGTTAGTGACGCATTCTGAAATAATACAATTACATAGTATCTGTTCGTTTACTATGACGTCACCATCTAACGCGTTAATAGGCAATCGAATTAATTTGGATGATTTGGCTGGTATCATATCTTCATAAAGATTGACGTTTCGCGAATTATACATCTTAATCGGATTACTGGTGATGCGCGTCTTTAAAACTTTGTCCTTCAAGTCTATAGTCGCTTCCCATTGAGTCAGTAGGTCAAGTCCTATTAGTCCGTCAAAATAATCGTGAAATTTATAAATGAAGAATTTAATACTACTATCCTCGTTTAATTCAGCAAAGCATGGCAATGTAATTGAATGATTACTTCTACTGGTTCCGTGTATATTGGATACTTCAAACGGCTCATAGTCAAGTTGCTGGTATGGATAATATTTCTGAACAGCATCAGGGCTCAAGAAAGACTGGTTGGCTCCGGTATCTATCAGTAATTTTAATGGTGGATCGGAAATGAGGATATATGGCAGTTGCCTTTGTGTTTGCAAATTGACTTCTATCTTAAGCTTTTTGAGTTCTTGTCCGTCTGAAAATCCTGATCGTCATTATTAGATGATGTAGAGGGCTGGTCTTGCTCCTCTACCTGGCCATACCAACCCTCAGGTGGTGGCATCTCATCGTATGGAAATTGATTCGAAACCGCATTATCATATTCCTAATTACTTTGGAAATCGGACATAGCGTTGTAAAAATTACTGTCATAAAAGTCATTGTAGTAGTAGTTAGAATAGTCGTTATAAGGAACACATTCATTCACATTAACGTCTCGAGATTTAAAATAATTTGAAGGTGGTGGATTACCATGTTTAGTCCAATCATGTCCCGATGGAGGTAAAACTCGAGGCGTGAAGTGACTGACGCCACTCATAGGCTTCGGGTTACTATTAAAATTATAACTTGGTCTGGGTTGCATTCTAAACATATTTGATTGTGGATTATAATTAGAAGGACGCGCACTAAACATCTGTTGAGTGCGCGTGGGCATACGCATGACCGGTTGTGGTGGCATGGGTTGATGGAATTGAGGTTTTGGCATGAAATTATTATTAAAGCGAGGGGCTGGACCTTGCATGGTAGGGAACTTGAATGGGAATGAAAATGGTTTCGGTGCACTAAAAGCATTAGACATGGGCATTGGCATATGTACGGGAGGTTTATAATTAGATGCGTTCTGAATAGTTTTTGGCAATGCTTCATTACGATTTTGTAAATACATTGTGTTCAGCTCCTCCTGTACGTATTCCAGTGCCTTCTCAATAGTGTCAGGGCGCATGCACCTTATACGAGATCCTAGAGGCTCTTTTAGTCCACGAACAAAAGATTGCATTGTAAGCTTTTTATATAGATTACGTTTTGCCTCTATAGTCGTCTCTATAGTCTCATGTAAGGTGACATACGTCATGATGGTAGAAAATAACGTTTGACATTTATCATAAAATTCCTGTGGCGTGTTGCTCCCTTGAGTTTGAACAGCGAGGTCATTATAGAGGGTGGATTCATCCCTGTGGTCGGTAAAATTGTTGATTAAAACACTTCTAATTCCGTTCCAAGAGTCGGGGATCCCGTTCGAATTAATAGTCCTAGCAGCGGGACCCGTTATTTTGTTAAGGATTCCATTAATAAGATATAACTTGGCTAAATTATCATTTTGTTCACAAAAGCTCTCAACTAATTGGTCACATAATCTAATAAACCTAGTTAATACGTTAGGGTTGCCATCAAATTCTGGCACCAGGCGTAAGGCCTTAAGAATTATATCGGGATCAGTAGTCATTGTGCTAACTTCACTAATCGTACTAAAACTACAGTTACTTTCTATATCACTATCAATATTTCTACGACTATCGACAATGGTACGGGCTACTCTACTATGTCTAATAGCCTTATGGCTACTGTTACTACGTGGGTGAAAAATCTTGAAGGATTACACTAACTAAAGGATAAAAAATCTATTAATTAAAAGGAGAGCAACACTAGAGAAAATTCAGTGGTGCACTTACATGAACATCGTAGATCTCGGTTCCTTTGAGCTGCTATCGATTTCTGGATACTCCGTTATAGGCTCGTACCTTTTGCAGGAATCCCGGTTAGCACTTGAAAGGCGATCGAAGCGCGGCGTGAACCCGATTTTGTGATTCCTGATAGTCAACGCGACGACCCGGGAATCCTACCGACTGCGCCAATTACGTTAGCCACGGCCGGAGGACTAAAAAAAAACCGATTTAAATTTATAAAAATTAGTTTAATGAGAAAATAAAAATACAAAGTAAAAACTATAATTAATTATTTCTAAAATGTCGACCCGATCGAAGTAGGAATCGAAGTGACGACATCGTCCGGTCACGTAGCCCACCGCGGCGAAGACACGAGGTGCGATGTCAGCGGTTTACGTCAGTTGCGTCAATTGCAGCGGTCGATGCACGTACAATCGCTAACTCAGCTTTTAGGGCCGTGTGCAATGTTGTCTCTTGCGCTTGCTAACTTAGCGTAACCCCTACTACGTGCTCTCGTAACATGTTTCAGAAACCACTATCGGATTAAGAAGGAATTATGAACCACCAAGTAAACGCCCCAAATCTATGACCACAGTTGAAACAAATACTGATTCCGATATCTCTGAACTGACATCTAATTTACAGAAATTTGTAGCAGATTATAAAAACCAAATTGGAATATTAAAAAAAAAAAGAGTTAGAAAGGGTTAAAAAGACCAGCAAGCAACGTCTTCGCAAAATAAACACTTTAATTTGAATGATTAACAAACATTTTGTATATTATTGATCTTTTCCCGGAACTTTCTTGCCAGAGTAGTATATAAAAATATGAAAATAATAAGTAAATATGTAAAAAATAAAAGTTGGTTAATTTAATTTAAATTATCGATTAATTTTCTTTTAAATGTTTTCCTTTTTTTAGTCTATACCTTTAAAAAATATAATGTTGAATGCAGTGTTGACCAATATATTGCTAGAGGTCTAACTTAAAATAGAAACATGTAGTCTAATATGGCATACAAGGTGCAATTTTTTAACTGCACCTAAATGGTTTCTCTAGATACTGAAGACAGCAAATCTAATAAATAAATTGGCTCGGGTCCAAAATGCTACCCATGAATACTGCATTATAAAATGTTCATAATGCAGATTCCGATAACCGTCCGTTCTAGTGTCATTGACAGCATAAAAAAATGTTAAATGTTTTTAATTTTATTTTAATCGATAGTAATATCGATGCCGTTACATCACTGACGTAAGAAAAACTAGTGACTACCTTATAAATTTCGAAAAAAAATCTGTATACTTATTTTTTTCTTACACATTTACAACTGTTTAAGTCAAAATAGTACGAACTAACGTATTGTGTTGTTATTTTAGCACGGCTTCTATAGCTTTAGTTATTGTTCTGAGGTTTGTTATGAAGCGGCACCATCGTCTAGAACATGAGGTTAGGTATAGATAAAGGTAGAGAAAACACTTCTTATACCTGTTTGATTCAAAAACCTACATGGCCTTGTCCTGCTCTCAGGAGACCCCTTCTCTCTTTCTAATATTCCCTGGTGATATCAGTTGCAAGAAAAATGTTCCTTGTAATTATGAATGAGCGTAGGCCGTAAGTTTCATTCCAAGGCCGTTAAAAAAAAAGACCCTGACGTCTGACATAATGGTTACATAGTATATGTCTCAGAACAATAACTAAAGCTATAGAAGGAGTGCTAAAATAACAACACAATACGTTAGTTCGTACTATTTTGACTTATACAGATGTAAATGTGTAAGAAAGAAATAAGTATACAAATTTTGTTTCGTAATTTATAAGGTAGTCACTAGTTTCCCTTACGTCAATGATGTAACGGCATCGATATTACTATCGATAAAAATAAAATTAAAAACATGTAAAAAAAAATATGCTGTTGGTATGTCTATGACACTAGAACGGACGGTAATGTGTCATAATAAACGTGTAGAATCTGCAATATGAACATTTTATAATGCAGTATTCATGAGTAGAATTTTGGACCCGAACCAATTTATTTATTAGATTTGCAGTCTTCAGTATCTAGAGAAACCAGGTAGGTACAGTTAAAAAATTGCACTTTGTATAGGTATATCATATTAGGCTACATGTTTCTATTTTAAGTTAGACCTCTAGCAGTACATTAGTGAACACTGCATTCAACATTAAATTTTTAATAGGTATAGATTAAGATTAAGAGGAAAAATTTTAAAAGAATATTAATAGACTATTTAAATTAAATTAACCAACTATTATTTTATACATATTTACTTATTATTTTTATATACTACTCTGTCAAGAAAGTACCGGGAAAAGATCAATAATATACACAATGTTTGTTATTCATCCAAATTTATTTTATCACCTTCAAAGTATGCTCCTTCAGAAACGATACACTTACGCTAACTTAATCCAATCGTCAAAACATTTTTTAAACGCTGTTTCCGGAATTGAGTTCAGTTCTCGCCGCGAATTTTTGTTATTTTTGTTTACACACTCTAAAAGTGCTAGGTATTCGGCTTGAACATATTCTTGTTTCAATTTTTCTATTAATATGTTATAGAGTTGAGATTTCTTCGCGTTGCTCCTTAATGTTCTCTTTGTTAGTGTTTATTTTGCGAAGACGTCACTTGCTGGTCTTTTTAATCCTTTCTAACTCTTTTTTTAATATTCCAATTTGGTTTTTTATAATCTGCTATAATTTTCTGTAAATTAGATATCAGTTCAGAGATATCGGAATCAGTATTTGTTTAAACTGTGGTCATAGATTGGGGGCGTTTACTTGGTGGTGCATAATTCCTTCTTAATGCGATAGTGGTTTCTGAAACACAAAAATATTATCCTTACTAATCCTTACTAATATTATAAATCGGAAAATGAGTTTGTTTGTTTGTTTGTTCCGCTTTCACGCCGTAACTACTGAACCGATTGCTTTGAAATTTTGCAGACGTAAAGATAAAAGTCCGGATTAAATAATAGGGTACTTTTTATCCTGGAAAAAATTTATATTCCCGAGGAAATACAAAAATATTGTTTACTTGATGGACGGATTGTAGATGGCGCTGTTTGTCGTTTAAAACAACGTAAAATATTGCAAACGAATATAAACATGTAAATTTAGAAGCTAAATGATACAATAATGAATCCCCGAAAATGAGGAATTCCCGAGGGATGACGTACAATTTGTTTTATCGTCTAAACTGTTTTTTTTACATCTACTTATATGTTGCAAACGAATATGAACATGTAAATTTTGAAGCTAAATGATACTAAAATTAATCCTCGAAAATGAGGAATTCTCGAGGGATGACGTACAATTTGTATTATCGTCTAAATTGTTTTTTTTACATCTACTTATCCTGAAATCACTAAAGTCAACGAATTACTAATTGGTATAAGTATTAGTTACGTTATTTAGTTCTTGAGGTATGCGATAGATGGCGCTGGGTATTTTTTAAAACATGGTAATGAGGTGTTTTTTTTAAATACATAAGAAGTGGAATGATAGCTTACGCTATTTATTTCTAGAGGTTTGCGAAAGATGGCGATGGGTGTTTTTTAAAACGTGGTAACGAAGTGTTTTTTTAAGATACGTAAGAAGTGGAATGAATTATATGAATTTTGTATCCTGCGTTACATCGCGCTTCTTAGATTTTTCCGTGGGAATGAGAAGTTTTCTTATAGTTGTGCTTTATACCGCAATATAACCGAATTCCACGCGGGCGAAGCCGCGGGCGGAAAGCTAGTTGTAAATAAGCTATCATTATTATTTGGGATACACGCTACCAAAATGTTAATTGAAAATTTGAATATTTATTGGTAGGATCGAAATAATTATATGACAAAGCAAGACTAAGATAATGTTTGGAATAAAAAAGGAGCAATTGCATGTTCTGTAAATGTAATGTGGGTATAGCATTTGCTTTCAGCCGCCGAAATCAAATGTTTTCATGTGGCTCAAATGAATGTAGTCTAAAATGTTTCGAACAAATGTGACTGTGCGCTTTCGGTGTCCAATTGATCCTTGATATGCGGCGTATCCATTCAGTTCTAATAGGTTCATCTTTGGGAAAACTAAAGCAAAAAGTAAAAACCAAAAATGTTGACATCGATAACAAAGAACACATCACTATCATACTATCATATACAAAACAGAAGGCATAAAAATAAGACAATTTAAACCAAAACTCACGGAGCAATCTATTTGTAATATTAATTTACTACAATTTTCTGAATATACCGTTGTTATATTGTCAAAATATGAGAATTTAGAAACCAAACTCACCGATGAAATGATAACACCTCATCCGTATTTTCTTTTCGTGATATATGAGACTTACAGTCTGGAACAACACAAGCCATCCCGGACGCGGACTCTAAGATGTCTGAAGCGTCTATATGCACACTTTCCTGTTATTTTATCACGAACTTCCTTGTAAAATAATATAATTTCACGCTAGCCGCTCATAAAGCTGTTCGGCCACTGTAATACGACCGCATTGAATTTGGTCTTACTTCAGAAACCACGTTCATCAAAGACGTACTTTTAATTTAGTAGTATAATATGCAACCAAATTACAACCATTTGACAATTGTACTTTGAGAGTTTGTGACAATGACGTGAAAATAAAACCTTACATTTGTTGTCTACTTCGCTCTTACCCATGTATGTTAGATTACTTTAAGTGAATACGAGAGCTGTTATACAGTTTTTATTTTAGCGCTCCTTCTATAGCTTTAGTTATTGTTCTGAGGTATATGTGTTCTGTGTTACATACTCTTTGAACGCGACTGCCTACTTCTGTCGGAGTATTTAGAATAACAAAAAATAATTTTAAGTAGGTATAGTTTTAGACAAATACAGCGTTGGAGTACAGTCGTTGATTATGTTTTAATAAACGGGATGCGTTTTAAGTAGAAGAGTAGTTATCATGTTGAGAACAGTGGTTAGATTAACACCAACATCTATATTCCCTATATTTAGGAATTTAAATGAACACGACCATGATTTCATTAATAAAAAGCCAGAAGAAACTCCTTATAGTGGGTGGCAACGAGTTAAGAATATGTATACTCGGAAGTATGTTTAATCTTGCAATACATTCTTTAAGCTTAGTTGTATAAATTTGTCTATTGTTTCTAGTGATTACCATAATCAATCATAAATCCATCTACTCCATTCATTACTATATATAGTACATGTGTGTATCTCCAGAGTTGTTAATCCAAAAATGTATTAACATCCAATTGAATTAGTTGTGCTTTAACAAAAGTGCTTCCCAACCACATTGCTAACTTAATCGAGCATAAAATATAAAAATTAGAACAATAAGAAATGCTCAAAATTATTGGGATGCATATATGAAGATGTCAGTTGTTTATATCATGCATCATACTTATTTTAAAATATCTGCATTGGTCATAGTATGAATTCATTAGCCCTTTGCACATCTAATCTTCTTTTCAATCATGAGATGTATATTAGTCTCACCCTGTATGGATGAGAAAAGAGTTTGTTTCTGAAGGTAATTTAGAAATGCAATCACAAAGTATCATAATTTCATAATCATATTTTAGTTTCAAATTATAGTGCTGTCTTTGATGCAACATGCATGAACTGTGTATATATATTTCAAATTACATTTTACAGAAAGTAAAATTGTGATTAATGGAATTTTAATATTAATATTTCTTTCTTTCACAGCCTAGCCCAAAGTAAGCACTGTAAAGTTATGGATACTAGGGATTGATTATATGAAAGTAAATATTGTCATTGCGCATGCAAAAATAGCTATCTGTTATTTAGCTATTTTCGGATTTTTATGCAGTTTTGATCGTTATTTCAATGCACACATACTGTATAAAAAACTATGTAATAAATTAAATAATTAATAAGTTTTGGAATGTAGCTATGTGACATTCATACTTCGAAAGTTCCATATATACATGTTAAGTGTTATAATTCACAGACCTAAAAAAATTTTGTAAAAAACACATAGCAACTCTTTCACGCGCAACAACAATATGTAATATTCAAAGAAATATAAAAATAACCATGACTCAGGTACAAATGCTCTTATTCATCACACAAACATCTGCCCCTTCTAGTACTCAAACCAAGGCCCATTGGTGCGAAATACAGGATTGCTACTGTTGCACAGTTTTTGAAACAGTTTAACATTATATGCAATTAATTTAGTCACACACAAGCAAAGATTTTTAATGTTAAATTGAAAGAGATCATTGTTTCTATTTTGATAAGAAAGTAATTCCTTGTAGTGATAACTGTATAATTTATACTAATCCTTAGGTATCATAAGTAGGTCGCATACTATTTTTTTTCCTTTTTCATTGCAGTGACTTTGAAGAGATATCATTAGAATTAAACAATGTCATACAGTCCTCAATGTGTGGAGCCTTTGTTGGTGCCTGTTTCGGAGGCTTTGCAAAATCAAAAGATGCTTATGTGTATTTCATAGAAAATAATCAGGCAACCATATTCAATTCCACAATGGATGCTAAGGTAAATGCACATGATTTTTGTCTTTGTTAGAATCATTGTGCCAATGCACTCAAAATTCTCCGCCAATTGTAATACACTGTTACTATGGCTGTTACTGAAATCCTGTGGATGTATTTTCTATATCAAGATATTTTAATTATTTATTCTCTAAACAAAATGTCCATTGATTATTATTATAAGCATTATTATGATAAGCCCTAATTATTAGGATTCTGCATATCCTCCAAATTAATTTACCAAGAGCAAACCTAGTTTATAAAAACTTTATAAATATGAAAGTGAATTTATTTTTACACCTTAACTACCTACTCAACCAATCATCATGTTATGCATACACTTTGTCAGGGGTACAGAAAAGGACATAGAGTCCCTTTCATCCAGAAAAAATACTGTTTTCAAGGGATAAAAATATAGTTTAAATTTGTAATCAACATTAAACCGACCAAGGTGTGGGTAAAAGCTTGTTAATATAATAGGTTGGGGAAAAAGAAATCCATTATTTTTATATGAACTTCAGGACTTTATTTAACATGCTTCGGATTGTCCGATTTGGGTCAAATATGCACCGTTTTGTTGTATGATTTGTTGCCATTTTAAAGGTAACTTCATAATGCCTCTCTCATAGAAGTCCTGGTCTCTATTTGCAAAAAACTCTAGTAGTCGATTTTCACAATCCTCCCTAGATGCCAATTTTTTATCATTAAAGAAATTTTGCAATGCAAGAAAAAGATGATAATCGCTTGGTGCCAAGTCCGGACTGTATGGCGGATGCATTAAAACTTCCCAACCAAGCTCCCGAAGTTTCTGGCGAGTCACTGTAGATGTGTGTGGCCTAGGGTTGTCCTGGTGGAACACGACACCTCTCCTGTTGGCCAATTCTGGCCGTTTCTGGTCAATCGCTATCTTCAAACGGTCCAGTTGTTGACAGTAGAGATCAGAACTTAGCGTTTGGCCATATGGAAGCAACTAATCATAAATAATCCCCTTCCAGTCCCACCAAATCCATAGCAGAACCTTCCTGGCCGTTAGTCCTGGTTTGGCCACCGTTTGAGGTGCTTCACCGCTCTTTGACCACGATCATTTTCGCACAGGGTTATCGTATGTGATCCATTTCTCATCTCCAGTCACCATCCGTTTAAGAAATGAGTCTATCTCATTCCGTTTGGCCAAGGCTTCGCAGATGGAAATTCGATCCATCATGTTTTTTTCTGTTAATTGGTGTGGCACCCAATCATCGAGCTTCTTTTTGAATCCAGCTTTGTGTAAATAGTTTAAAACTGTTTTATGGTCGATTTTTAGCTCCTGGCGATGTTACGACTGCTAACATGCCGGTCAACTTCGATCATTTCTCCGATTTTATCGACATTTTCGACGACCGGCCTACCTGTGCGAGGTGCATCTTTAACATCAAAAATTCCTGAACGGAATCTACGAAACCAAAATTGCACATAATTGGCTGTTACAGTATCGGAACCATAAACACCATTCACAATTTTAGCCGCCTGGCTTGCATTTTCGCCTTTGTCAAAGAAAAACTGTAAAATGTACCGAATTTTCTCTTTGTTCACTTCCATTTTTAACACCCTGTAACTCACAACTGAATGCACCAAACAAAAAACAGCAAAAGAATTTTTTTTGCTGCGAAATGTCACCTTTCCAAAGAGTATAAATCTGAAATTGTTTGATCGATACTTTACGAGAAATCTATCAGTACAGCCATCTACCGAAAAAATAATGGATTTCTTTTTCCCCAACCTATTATAAAAAATAAATAGTCAAAACTGTTTTTATGGTTATAATTTTATGGTCTATATTGTTAATTTTTTCATATTTCAATTTCAGAAAAAGTTGCAAACTTATGTAACTGTTGCTTTTGCGAAAGGGGCTTACCAATGGGGATGGAAATTAGGATTGTTTACTGGAATGTTCAGGTAAGTGGGTTTAAAGAGTTCTTTAAATGTTGTTTTGCCCAACGAAAATGAAAATAAATGCATAGGGCCTGAGTTGTTAATATGTGCAAGATAACATCTGATGTTACGCACATCTTAAAGCTATTTGACTGCACATCAACTCTTCTAAAATTAGCTTAGTAATTTCCTGCTTTTTATTGGAATTAATTTAAAATTAATTGATATAAACTAAATGATTTCCTGACTACCCAAATTATATTTTTGTTTAGATTTCTGAACTTATTTAAGCAGCCGGTAATTTGCAGGCTAGTTAATTTTGCTATTAATTTAGATGATAAGATTTTTTTGAAAACATGAGAAACACTGATTAGAGTTTTTTTTTGCTCTTTCTTCAGCTTAGTAGCTACTACAATATCAGTTTATAGAGGCGAAACTGCACTAGTGGAGTATATTACGGCTGGAGCTTTAGTTGGAGGGCTCTTTAAAGCAAACTTAGGATTAGCCGCTACGTTGGTTGGAGCAGGACTCGGTAAACTATTTTGTATGAATAAGAATTTTTAATGAACTACTACACTTAATGCACTTCATTGAATCTTCCTTAAGTCAACTTAATAATACATTCTTACGTTTTTTATGCTAAACATGGTAGAATATCTGGTAACATGGTAGAAAGTTTTAAAGAAATGGCTATTTATCAGACATTATTATTATTACAAATCAGAGCTAATATTGTTTCTATCAGTTTTAAAAACTAATGTGGTAAGATTGTTTAAGGCGTTCAAAGTACCATATAAACCATAATATTCCAATCTTTTTTAAAATCTTGTAAAGTCCAATTGTTAATATTAGTTTAAACAGAAATAAGACTAGTGGCCATAGAATATATTGAAAGATTTTACTTATTAACGTTGGTCGTAAGAAATCGGTCTAAAATTATTGGGTTCAGATTTGAATTGATCAGTCTTCATACTTGAAGAGGAATCATTTTGGCATATGCCATTAAATTTGAAAAACTCCCACATCTATACATCTATTAAAAATAAAAGCAAGTTGTAGAGCAATGGAAACAATTATTAATTTAACGGCATAAGTTGAAACGCCCCACAAGTCTTGTGTCTTTTTTTATATTTGTGGAATGGTGCCGTGACATGATTAATAAAACTAAGGCAGGCACGTCTCGGCGCGTGTACGAAATTGTGGCAAGTGACGAATCCTGGATTTGTTAATATGGTTCAGAATCATAGAGTCAGTTGATAATTTGTTTGTTTCAAAACGAACTAATGCCTACCAAAGTGAAGTGATCGAAAAGCACAGGGAAAATTTTGATCACTAGTTTATTCACTTTGACGGATTATCTAGTGTCAATTTCATTACAATCTTGTTAATTTTCAGGTGCTGCGTTAAGCACGATTGCAGGCTTAGCTGTCCTAGGTCTTTTAAAAATTAGTGGTATATCAATGGACGACATAAGGAGAGCTATGCATAAAATTAAAGAAGCAAGGTAAATCATTCAATAGTCTCATACAAATACAACTGTATATACTTAAGTAAAATGCAGATTATGCATTATGTGATGACGAAAGTGAAAAAAGAACAACTCAGGCGCGAAGCCTGCAGTGTGTCAGCATTCTTTTGTAGTGCAGTCATTGAAGCGAAAAATAGGGTCTTACCTCCGAATTTTTTTACTGTGAACCGATTTGCATCGAATTTTGGAATTATGCTCGTCTTACCCTTAACTTCAAAAGTGAAAATGATCTGAGCTCCGCCTATTACTTTTAAGGGGTCTAAACAACCCCTTTATGGAAAAATTGACATTGATCCATTTTATCGCTAGAAAACATGTCTAATAGTAAGTGGTGAAATTGTAAAGTATTTACTAACATAATTACCTCATATTTAAATTATTTTCAACCCCTTGAAAATCTTACAACCCTTGCAAACAACCCCTAAATTGAAAAAATTACAAAAACATACTTTGGTATGATATAAAAAGATGTAAGTATAGAGTAAGTATTGTTTTATATTCTCTATAATAATTATCAAATTTTTAACCCCCTTTCAACCCTTGAAAACTACCCCTTGATAAAAAATTGTTAATTTTTTTTTTTATAAAATGAAAAGGATTTAAATATTATTCCACACTCTCGAAAATGATTATCATATTCTTAAGCTTTTCTACCCTTAAAACTACCCCTAAATTAAAACAGTAAATATATATGATTACATATTTAAAAATAATTTAATTTAGAGTAAAATATTGCCATTTATTGAATAAAATATTTACAAATTATATAAAATTGTACTATTATTATTAAAATATAATATTATTATTCATGACTCAATGTCGCGACAATAGTTGTGGGTCTCTATTATACTGCGTACTTTCACATTGCTCCAAATATTCACAAACCGAAATTTTCAGTTACTAAGTAAAAAAAAATATGATAAGTTTTTGGACCATAACTCCTACAATTTTCATGCTATCACAATTTATAAAAAACCATTGTAAAGGTAATTAAGAGAGCTACAACATCCTTCATTAAAATATATAGTAAAAAACCTTTTTCTAAAACGGTGAAGGGTTAAAGGGCTTAAGAGAGGCTGTGATTGCGCTGCCACGCGCTCTTTAAACAATCATATCTCCGTCAATTTTTGTTTGACAGAAAAAACAAAAAAACCAAATTGTTTGTCAGAAAAATACCAAAATTTTTAATTTATACACTTTTATACGTATATGTCGTCATTTTTGAGATATTATGAAAAAAAAGTGGGTATTCTAAAAATTTTAAATTTTGTTTTTTGTTTTAATCGTGACCTTTTTGAAAAATATGTATCCTGAAGCAGCCAAACTGATACTATCTATCAAACTCCTTATAATAAAATTAATTCTAGGCGGAATACGATTAATTTTAATTTTGGTGGAAATGGCACTTATGAAACCCATTGATTTAAAAGAAAAAACATTAGATGCTCCCCTTATTTGCAATACAGCTCACTTATTTTACGTGCAAAAGACTTTTAATAGTGCTCATTTTAAAGCTTATTTCATGCACTACAAAACCCTTTTGTATTAGAATGCATAAAATGCATCTGCTCGCCGCTAGATGGCATTGACCACATCGATTAAATTTCAGACAAAATAAAAAACGGCTTTGATCTTTAATATCTAGCTTAATATTGCACTTAGAATACTTTATAAAAAACCAAATTGTTCATTGTTTTACCTGCTACAACTTTGTTCTTTATAAAATTTTCGATAAAATGTATATTTTTGGAGATATTTGCAAAAAAACGATGAAAAACGTGAAAAAATTGCGAATTTTCAATTGCCAACAACTCTATGACTATCAACTATTGGATTTTTTGAAAAACTTTATAGATGATTTTTTGCTTAAAATTAGGCGTTCTATCGATATCCGAGGTTATTTTGCAAGAAAAAAAATTCACCCCCGAGAAGGGGTGGCAACCACCCCCAGGGTGGTTGCGGAGTTCAAATCATTTTCACTTTTGAAGTTAAGGGTAAGATGAACCTAATTCCAAAATTATATGCAATTCGGTTCACAGTAAAAAAATTCGGAGCAATAATGCTTCAATGACTGCACTATTGGACTGAACCTCTAATTTTGCAATATAATCAAACAAACCGTAGTAAAAATTAATAAATACGTAATCAAACTTCCTTTTCTCCAAAAGTTGTTATGTAATTAGTCGCATGGAGTCAGCGCCTACGAGAGCAGCGAAATACACGTATGCGTTGACTTTCCTACGACTAATTTGCACACACTGCGGGCAGGTAGGAAGTTAGAAAGAGTCGTCTCGTTCAGAGTACTATAACATTCATTTTTTTTAATTTATAACAGTCTTGACCCGATGCGTCTAATTAAGGGTTGAGTAATATGTACACTACCGTCCAAAAGTTTGGAAACACCATGGTAATTGAAATAAAAACAACAATAAAACACATAAGTCATGATTTATTACTATGAAATCTTAATCAAACGTTAGATTAACATTAAGTAAGAAATATTCAGTACAATTAAGTGCAAAAATAATGTAATTTTCATTAAATTTTGGCCTCATCAAAATGACCACCCTTGTTTTTAATTATTTCTTCACAAATTTGATTCATTCTTTTGATTAATTTTGCGAAGTATTCGGGGTCCAGTGACTTCCATTCATTTTGTAAATGTTGCCACAACTGTGCTGAGCTCGATGGACACTGACTTTTAACTCTTCTATCAAGCTCATCCCATACTAATTCTATAGGCGAGAGATCTGGCGATTGTGATGGCCATTTCATAACTTGCAAAAATTTTTCGTTTTGTTTTTGCTGTAAGAACTCCTGACATAATTTTGATGAATGCTTTGGGTCGTTATCTTGCTGAAAAATGAAATTTCGGCCAATCAGATTCATTCCAGAAGAAATTGCATTGTCTTGCAGTATTTTCAGATAGCCTTCTTTATTCAGTTTTCCGTCAATTTTAATCAAATGACCGGGCTTATTGTTACCAAAGCACCCCCAACAGGGGCGTGCATTGGTTTTCCAGCGCGGTAGGCACTGTAGATCTAACAAGTCGTAGTTGCGCTTATCATTTAAAAATTCCTAATATTTGGTAGGTAATATGGATATAAATTCACTTACCACTTTTTTTGCAGGTTTTTTCAGGCTTTTAGAAAAGCCGTTGTTGTTGTTATAAGTTTTTTGTCACTTCACATCATCACTCACGATTTACGAATACCGGGTATGAATAATTATACGAGTAATAATACACTGACTGAGGTAAATTGAGTAAGAAAAAAAAGATGTTGTTGCAGTTTGTGTCGATTCGATCGAACCTTTTCGTATTACTTATGTATTATATTTCTAAATTTTATTTTATTTATAAACAAGATCAACTCGTCTGTCTTTTTGTAAATAAATTTCTAGTACGTCATTTACTAATGCTTGTCGTATTGATCATGTTTCTTAGCAAGGTTTGTTAAATTATTAAAATCACCGTAACCAGTGTCATTCCACACCGTCTTTGTTGTAGAAAACAAAAGACAGGGAAAGCAAAACAATAAATTCGAATGGCGGCAACCAGCTAGCCGAGTATAACTGTCGTAATATTTGGTATTGAAATGTCTGATATTTTTACCTTTCCGTTGAATAAGCTCGATATTTGGAGTTGGTCTAGTAAAAGAAACGATTTTTAATTTATCTATGAACGTAAATTGTCCGAAAGGATAGGTAAGTAGTTTTTGTACACAAATGGAATCCTTACAATCGGCACACTGTAATTGCTCCATTATTAAATACCTAACTTCGATACTTATTTTTAACAAAAAGCACTCATCAACATCTTTTTTCTTTACACACAGTACACTACAAACACTCACACAGGAAATTAACAAAAAACAACAAAAAAATGCTATCTTAATAGATAATATTGTAATGATATTACTAATGTAATTAAATTATCGGTCGCGCGCGCGTGCTAAAGCTAACTATAAGTAATACAAAAACACGAACTAAAGGAAGGAGGCACTTTTCGGCGGCCTTGTTACATTTTTCATCACTGAAAAAAATAATGGGTTGGAATAATCAAAATTATGTTAGAGGGTATCAAGAAACTTGTTTATATACGAGCGCACAAAGCAACATGATTCTAGCAATAAGTTGTGCTTGATTAAGCGACGTGAACAAGCAATCTTATTGAAATCAAACAAGTATTTGTCAACTGCATCAAGTATGGTTATTATGGCTATCACAAAAGCTTTATGGATTTTACAAAGGCTTTATAATATTTATTACGCTTTAGTCGTCCCTATCATGTCATACATTTCATTTTATAAATTAATTTGTGCCATTTACAAAGCACTTGATAGTTTTTAATAAGTATATGATTGATTGGCTAATGTTTGGTAATTAATGCAAACAACTATTTATTAAAATTAACAATATTTTACATTTAAGTTAATATTTATCTTTTTTATAACAATCAAGTTATCTTTAAAGAATTAACCAAGATCATATTCAATTCAATTATTATACCTAATTATTGAGTTTTAGGTACTTCATGTGGATAAGGTACTGTAATATAGCTAGCTATAGATATGGTTGAGTAATTTTAATGTTCAAATAATTTGTATAAGACACTTTTTAAAGTCTTATCAGCTTATGACATTTGTTTATTTGGACATTTCTATTGCTCAACAAATCTACCGCTTTCAATACTTAAAAACAAACTATGACATCAGTACCATGACGTTAGTTGAGCAGAAAATAAATGTCTTTTTATTCTGTTGGATAAGGTTTCTTTTGCAATTAAACAAATTGGTATAACTTTTACCGGATTCTGTAATTCACATTTAAATGTATGAATAAACACTGCAATATATCTATTATTCTTAAGTAAGCTAGGTACCAATATAAATCTATATGATTGCTATTTTTACAACACAAACTTTTAACACTATTAATTATATTAATCCTATTTAGTCTCGTGACTAATGCAACAATCAACACTACAAAAAAAATGAAGTCTGATTTCAAATTAATAATTACAAAAATATCTCTTAATATAAAAAAGCTACCAATTGATTTAAGGTGATGGTATAGGGGAGTAGTGTGTAGAGCTTGTTGAAGAAGACTTGCCGGGCAATGCAACAATACTTGGGATGATTAATTCTGGTAAACTCAATACAGCTGCAAGCTTTTTCTCTTTTCTATCTAAATCTGAAATTAAAAAATATTTTTATTTTCACTTATAAAACACAAGCACCAACATTAATTATCCTTATGATATTGACATTCTGTATGATGATTTTTCATATTTTAAGAATTGTTAAAATGTAATTATTGTACTAAAAGAGTCAAAACTCACCATCTTTTCTTTTTTCTTTCTCAAAAGTTCAGTTAATTTGTTTTTACACTGGGAATATACAAATATATTTGTTCATGTATTTTGAATGTAGATTATTGAAGTTGTCTACAAGCTGAAACAAAAGAATAGTAAATGTACACAGTATGCAAGTACATATCATTTGAAATAACCATATATCAAAATTCATTTTAATTTAATGTAATCTAGTGTAAATAGTATAATATATTTATGGTTGTTGGAGTTGAAGGAGGAAATGTAAGCTAGTTCAAACAATTTTCTAGAAATAAAAGAGAAAAGGCAATTGAGTGATGAGTACTAAAAAAGTATTAAAATCGGACCAGTTCAGCAAAAGCTTTCATGTGTCAAAATAATCGAAAGAATACATAATAGCACGTCATCCACGATAAAAAAGCAGTAAACACAGTCCACAAACCTTCGAAAACGACATCAAACACATTAACAGAACAATTATCTCTAATAAATTAGTATAGGTAGTTAGATTTCGGCTCCGCATATGAGCGAACGACTTCTGAATGAAGTGAAAAATAACGGTCTTGATTGGCGGTCATTTTTTTCAGTATACGTCTCAAGTCATAGTCATAAGTGATGACATCGCAATAAAGTCGAAACTTGTTCAACTTATCCGCTCTCGTGCGGTAGCGTATCCATCTCATCTATTGCGTATAGGACCGAGTGAGACAGATATAGGATCGGGGGTCGTCGGTTTATCTCGCTCGGCAGGTAAGCTTGCTTACCTAGGAAACTAAAATACTTTTAAATTGCGTAGCTCATGTTTCAGAACGTTACACGGACAAAGAGCGCACTTTGTATTGCGGCCGTATAATATTGACCTATACTTTTATTAATTATGTTGTATGAAACGCTGCTCGCTTCGAATAGGCAATCTTTAGACTGCCTACCGTTACTGTACGTAGTAAAGAAAAACTTACCGGGCGGGTGCTCAATAGAAGTTTGGTTGAGTATAGAATTACGGAACCAATTAAACTAAATTAACTTTAATACTAGTAGTATATTATTTAGGTTCTTAATGAGGTAGGCACTGCCTAATTGCCTATATGGTATGCACGCCCCTGACCCCCAAACCATTACACTACCACCACCATGCTTAACGGATTGCACAGTACACGCTTCTAAAGCCCGTTCGTCTTTTGATCGGCGCACAAAAACACGTCTATTAGATCCAAAAATTTGAAACTTAGACTCATCCGTCCAAAGGACTTTTTTCCAGTCTTCTTCCGTCCAGTTTTTATGTGCTTTAGCCTACTCTAGTCTATTTTTCTTATGGGTAATAGTTAGTCTTGGTTTTTTGGCTGCAACGCATCCTCTTAAGCCAGCAGACAGTAAACGTCTCTTTACAGTTGTGATTGAAACTGGCTTTTCTCGTGTTTTATTTAAAGTAGCAGCAATTTGTGGCGCAGTTAAACGTCGATCTCGTTTCGATAACACTTTAATAAACTGATCTTCCTGCTTTGTTGTGGATTTGGGACGTCCAGATCTCTTCCTGTCTCGATTTTCTCCCGTAGCTCGCTTTCGTGTAAGAGTATAATGTACACCTTTACATGAAACTCCAACCTTTTTTGCGATTTGGCGTATAGAATATCCTTCTTTGTTCAAAGTACAAATAACACTTCGCTCTTCAAGAGAAATCTGTTTCCTTTTTGCCATTTTATGCAGTTATCGACTGATGTTACTATCACATGAACCTCACAAAGTACACTGAACTCTAAACTAGATACTTAATGGAATTATATACTTATTTTAAAAAACTGATCTCTATTCAAAACAAAAACAATGTTTGTATCTACCAATTCTAAGAAATTAACAATTGGCAGTGCAGCAACTTTTGTGGTCATAAAACACGTGTGCCGGTCTTTTGTCAAAGTACGGAATAACTGATAAGAAATAAGTAGTTTTCTTCATTATTGTTATAAGCACGATTGTAAAAATAAATAAACTTTAACAAGAACGTGTATATTTAAAGATTTATTTGCGGTAATTTTTTTTATCTAATGAAAATAGGGTGTTTCCAAAGTTTTGGACGGTAGTGTATTTATTTTGTGAAAACGCCAAACACTTCATTTTTGAGAAAAAATAGGTAGTTAATTTTTCGTAAAAAAATGTTGTCCGAGCGAATTATTACAACAGCTGGTTACTGGTCAAAATACCTACAGTTTAACAACTGCCCCAAATGTTTTGAATGAAACAGACAATATGTGTAGCAAAGTGTGTGCAGGGCGGCTAAGACTTGTAAAATTTTATATTAGACTTGTTAAATATAAAACTCTATTAATTATACATTTCTTTATCCTATCGTGTAAAATGGATGAAAATAAGAGATTTTTACACTTTTTTTTCCGGCTTCAATGTTGAATATTTTTCAAATATTGAAATATCGTATTGTTGAATTGATTGCTTTGTTATACTTATTTTCGAATTGCCACCCTTTGCTATCATAAGTTGATTATTTTTTTTAAATGCGCCTTAGCGCAAAAGGTATGGTTTACTTTTATGTTATTTTTTTTTAATCTTTTATTAAAAGTGTTATTGATAAAGAAAGAAAAAACAACTCATACCTTCTTAAATTTGACTTTCCTAATCTTTTTTCGTTCTAATTTGCAACTCATGATCATTTTTATGAATCAATGAAATACTGGTCGTGTAATAATCTGCTACAACACCGTGCGTGATTGTGACAATAAAACGTAGTTATATTTTGGATAACTTCGTAAAGCTTTAATATTTTAGTACTTTCTTAAAAGAATATAATATATGAATTTGGATAGTGCTTCCAAAATTTCACGTATATTAATATTTTAATAAAAGTTATTTTTTCAATGCTATCTGGGATATCTACCCGAAGTGGCTGTTGATAATCTGATGCGCTCGGGTATTAAAATATGGCGATTTTTCTGCTTTTTAAAAGCGGCCGCGACTTTGCGTGACTCGTTAGTCTTTTCAACAAAAAAAATACAAATTCTTCAGCTTTTTTATCATAGTATAAATGTGAAAATCACCTTCAGGATTGAGGATGTAGTATAGTGAGTGTTTCTTTTCTAATTGGATATGCTTTCAAAGACATGGATCAATGTGTATTCAGTGATACAGTTTTCATATAAAATATTTTTTTTTGGAAACTATTAACGACGGATCTAATATTTTTTACTAAGTAGGTACATATAAACGATGTTTGTCATCATACATATTACATTGTAGCGTTGAAATTATATACTTTGTTAATTTATTTATCCATGAATCTATAATCTAAGATCACAAATTTGTTGTTTGTCTGTCCGCTCTTTTCCATTGTATATGCTTTACCATAGCAACGCGTTAACCGCAAGTAGTTCGTCTACCGGACGCTAGATGGCGCTAACGGAAAAATATTTAATAATAGAAAAAATTTAAAGAATTTTGTCCACCAGTACGAAACCGGACGGGCCGCTAGTGGTTATAAAAATAATATCAAATATTCACATACTATTCACCACCAAACTTTTCTATATTGAATCGATGCCGTTGTTTTTTTGAACCCTATAACTTATAACCCTAATGCTTTAGTTACTTGGGTTTAGAACAATGTATGTAATCTTGTCCAATATTTATTTATAACATCCGATCCACTTCGATCTAGCCACTGCATTAACTGAGATTGGAGAAGAAATCAAAACATTTATTTTTAATTATTTATCTCAAGGTGCAATCGAGAAGTGGACTTAATTGAGGTAGTGTTCATAGCCTTTTACTACTAGCTGTTATATGGTGTTAACTTTGTTATGTTTAGTTGTTAAGCTTTGTTTAGTTTTGGGACTAAATAATTTATTTATTGTCATATTTTCATTCCAGAGCAGACCAGTATAATCAAGCAATGGAGAAGGCATCGGAAATAAAAAACGACGATTTAACGAAACATCACCAGTCGCTGGTATCAATAAAAGGTGAAAAGAAACTCGATGAATTAGTAGAATGATAAGAATTTAATTTTTAATAAAAATGGCAATCATTTAATGGTTTCTGCTGTAAAACAGACAAACAGTAGTAAAAATTTTGTAAAGTAGACGAATAAAGTATGTTATTGTTTTTTATTGTTTCAATAATTATATGGAATTTGAAACCTTGGTAGTTAAATATTTTTTAGTAAAAAATAGTTAATATCAAAGCACTGTATTGATAATATCAAAACATACAATATGTAATTATGAATGAAAATCAGTATTCACATACAAAAATATACAGAATTATTTACAAAAAATTCCATGCATTTTGTGCTTTTGGATACTACCGATAAAAAACAATTCGTGTAAAATTCGTGACAAAGTTTAGAAAAAAACAACGGCAAGTGTACTCATATCATACTAATAATTAAACAATTGGAAAGATTATTTCAATATATATGTATTTAAAATTATTTTTCTATTCCTGCCTATTCTTCAAGATAGATGAATATATAAAAAAGTTGCACATGAGATATTTATTGTGCAACAAATTCGATACAAAAATTTAGAACGACACAACCAAATATGAGAGCTTGATGAAGCAATGGTTAACGCATTCGACTTGTGGTTCAACAAATTTAAAAACGTTTTTTTTCGAGTGCCTTCGTATAACGAAAAACACGTTGGTCTTTTGTTAAGGTTGCATTTGTTGTCCTTTGCAGCTACTTTAGACTTTTTACAAGAAGGCCTGTGCCATTACAATTTTCAACCTGGCGCTTTTAACGCTAATACTAGCGGAGTTTTAGGTATATCAGCGCACATGACATTTATTTGACGTCTAGCTTCCAATAGAGCACCTTTTTTCTAATGCTAGATTTCAGGACAAAACGAAAAATCTGGATGTAATAACGTTACATATTCAAAGAAATTATTGTTGATTATTTTATAATAATGAGTATACACGAGTTAATAATTATTTAGCGCTTTATGAAACCAAACATGCTGATTTAGCGCTCTTTTCAACATAAATTAGCGTGTAATCGTAAGACAAAGTTGGCAACATTGAGTGAGAAAGTTAATAGGCTGATGATGGAAATATAGTCAATACTACACCAACCTCTACGAAACTGTCGAATTTATCCGTTCAATTATCAACTTAGTCTGGAAAGGACATTGTCCAAAATTGGCTTGGTGCCTTTAAACTTTTAATTCTTATTAATTTTTAGACGAATTTCAGTCACCTTATAGTTGTATCAAAATTTCCTTATCATAAAACAAGTCTTAATGGAAATAGTATGCCTCCTTCCTACCGCCACTGGTCGCCGTTTTGATTCTGGTGTTGCTTTTGTATATGTGTACAATTACATACGATTAAAAAATCCATTTTAAAATAATTTTTAGATTAATTTTTATTAAAATAGTTCGTGCGATATTCTTCAAATCATTGTTATTATTTCTTATGTTTACACGAAACCGTAAAACAAACTAACAACTATGAAATACTATGAATTCGCACAAACACATTATTTATAACACCATTGATTCTTATCGATGTTTAATCGATTGTTGAAAAAAGCTCATTTTAAATGTCACTGTCGCTCATATATTTTGTCTCTCGTTCTGACTATATGATAGATAGGCAGTGGAAGCTGTCAAAAGCATTTTTAAATACATGAATTTCGAATTCGAGCGACAAGACATGCCATGAAAAACTTCCGCATGGCTTTTGCTTTGAAAAATATGTTTCACCAGAAAATTTGTGATAAAGAGTGCGTCCTCTCTCCATGAAATAATAAGGTTTTTAGATTGGGGCAAGGCAACAGTATAATTAGTTTCCACTTGCCTAGTTTTCAAATTAGATGTGGTGAAAAATTGTTGTTTTTTTGTTTGATCTATCCTATCCCTATCCTAAACATACTGAATTTTTTTTAGGAATATTGACACAAAACAAATACGATTAGTTGTTTCTTGGAAATACTTCCAAACTTATATAGCTTTACTGCATAAAATAGATGTCCAAGTTAAGCCCAACCACCTATACAAAGTGGACAATGTCCTTTACAGTTTGCGGTAGATTGATCGGTTTTGTCAGTACGAAATTATGACAAAGTATGTATTAGCAATTGATGAGTTCTGTTATATACTTAAAAACGTGTATGTTTATAATATAAATATAATAATTTAATAATACTTCATATTAGATACAACGCTAAACTACATAACCACGGTTGCGGAAGGATTAACTTACTTTTCTAGAACACCGCATTGTTTACCGAAGCTTTATTCATTCACCGATTTATTTTTTGTATTTCAAGATCCTTAGTATTTGTAACTATGTTCTAACCTTGCTTAACCGTATTAAATTCCTAAACTAAGTTCGTTTTGATTTATTAATCTGTCAGGAATATTGAAAAATATAATTCGGTGAAACCTGGTTGCAGCAAATAATGCTTCGGAAAACGATTGGCGCCGTCTTTTCTTAGTAGATAAATAGACATAAAAATATAATATCTGACACGGCTAATGCAAAAAAAAAGCAAATACAGGGAGTTGGGTATAGCCCATACATTACATTACTTTCAGCCTAAACAGTAAATAACAATTTATCGAAGAATGATACAGTGATTACATAATATAATGATTTTACTTTTGTGGGTTTTACAAATTGAATTTGCGTGACCCAATCAAATAATATTGCACTTATATAATATAATCTTAACGTTGGTTATGTACGTAAGTTACGTTAATACGTTCATTCCGTTCGTAAAAGAACTAACTCTATGTTGACAGCCCAAAAGGGTTGATTACTTTTAAATAATATTTTTTATTATGTACGTTAAATAACGATACTAAAATTTGAATCACAAAAATATGCGCCATAACGCAATTTTCACTACGGCGTTACTCATTTATGATGTCAAAAAGTAGAACAAGACGAGATCGTAGAGCATTTTCAATTGCAATCCAAATATCAACTACCAACTTACCAACCTATTTTAAAGAAAATAATTATAATATATTGACAGCACTTTGTAAAACATTTTTTGTTGGCAGTATATCCATTCCGGTGCATTAGCAATCGAATTCAAAATACACCCTTGTTATATATGATGTAATTTTAAAAAGACCCGTTTTATATACAATTTAATTTTAAATTTACTTTGGACTGTGATTTCACAATGGTGGAATATATTAACGTAATACGAAGCGACTTAAGGGAGTTACAAACTTTCGCATTAATAAGTTTTGTTCATAAGTAGGATGGTTAGTAAATGTAAATACGAAACAATATTGTGCATAACTTAAGTCTGTTAAAACCTGCTTTATCGACATATATAAAACACATAGCATTAACTAGATGGCAGTACTGTACCAGCCCAAATGATGCGGTCGGCTATTACCGACGAAATCCTCCTTTTTGTTTTTGAAACGCACGCAAACGCATTGCGTATTACTCTAATAAATTTATTAACCAATTATAAGTCCTAATTTTGCTATTAAGACTTCTCATATATTATTCATGGTGATGTGTTATTATTTATTGCAAACTACTTTTTTTAAATAAATTTAAAAGAGAACAATAGCACAGACTAGTTTTTAAATATAATTTAAAAGCAATCGTTACCACAAGATCCTCTATCTATAACGGTATCGCATAAATAAATATACATAATTAAAAAATCTACAACATCAGATTTTATTATTCATACGCTCAGTTTCTAGTTGTAAGAATTATTATTTTGTTAATAGTCCATTGTAACCAATTCATATCGAGATTAAGTCTTTATATACATTTCTGATTGGGAAAAAGTATTTTTGAAGTTCAAGGCATAATGGGGTCATTTCAATTTTAGCAACTAATGCACTGGAAGGAAATTTTAAGAATATTCGATTACCTACTAAATCCAGTCAATACTGTTATGTTTAAAATATACTTTAAATAAGTATATTTTAACTATAACATCTAAGTTGGTGTAGAAAACCATCTTAAGTTTAATCAAATTAACATAATAACATTAAATTTCAGTTATTTAAAAAAAATGGCAAGTTTATAATTGATTTTTGTTTTTAAATCACACGTAATACAGTGAAATTGAATAAAAAAGCAGGTATCTTACCTACATTCTTTCTTTTAATAACATATTTATAATTTTGATTCATTTATGCTATGAAAATTTTAACTGGTCGCGGCATATGAAGTCAATATGTTCTACGTATTGAACCAATTAAAACGAAGCATATCGAATGTTGAGCAATTTGGACGAAAATAATCAAATATTTACATTACACTATGTAATATAATACATATACTCATTGTCACTACTAGTCTGCTAAACAAAGTTTACATTATTTTTGTTAAAGAACTTACGTATAAGAACAGAATACTGACTTGTGCAACAGAAATAGCACTAAAACGGTGTGTTTTATTAAACAACCAATCAAAAGTTACCTATTATTAGGTTTGTCAAAAGAAAATTCTTTATGTACTGTTCACCGAATTTTTCCATTGTGTCATTATGATATTTTAATGTTGTTTTAAAATGAAACATCAAAAGGTTTATTGCATTGTCGTAACGTCATGACTATAAGTAAAAATTTATTGCGTCGGTTGCGATTTAGTGATTCGCTTGGCGCCACGATTGGGCGGTCCTTTGGGCTTGGCGAAGGCGGGACGGTGAAGATTTCTTTTGGGGTGGATCTCGTCATATAAAAACTCGTCCGTTAGTTCCTTGCCGTCGTCGATTTCAAGCTGAAATGTTAGATTATTAGATGTTATGATTTGCTTACTAGTTTCATGTTCCTATTATAGACAGAAATGAGAGGGCATCTTCAGAAGAGATTTCGCCGTAAATCTCATGCATGTATACGTGTGGTAAGCGCCTTCGGCTCGCAATTTCGGAAAAAAGAAAATCTTCCCTAGAGCCGGTCATCGGATAGGGGACCAAAAAATTTTGCCGTTAGTAACGGCTGCGTTTTCAGTGATTAGCAGTCACCAATCCTGCGTGATTGGGTATATATTGCCCATTATGGATGAAAACATCTGGACTCGAAACCAAGTTTGGCTTCGAAGAAATGGCTACGTCCACTCGTTTAAATAAATAAGTAAGTTTTCGTTAAGTAAAGCTAATTAATATAGTTGATTTTTGTTACAAATTCTGCTTCTGGCCATGGCCACATAGGGAGGCTCCTTTTCTCTAGGGTTCAGAGTGTGGACAAGAGTATGTAAATTTGTTATATATATAATATAATCCTAGTGAAATAATGTCATACAGTCATAATATTTATTGCGAAATATTGGTGTATAAAAGGCAATTAGATTACAAAAATAACTAGTAGTAAGGTTGATAATGATAGAGAAAGAAAAGAGGAAATTTTTACAGTGTGATTAATTTAGATATAGATCAACTTACACGTTTCACAACTTCAATGCCCATTTTTTCTATAATTTCTAGGAATTGTCCTTTACAGCTAGAGTACATCATCCTCTCTTTTATACTGCAGCTGTACCCCGGCATTGAGTAGATAAACACTAAAAATTAGAAACGATATTTTTTTATGAATGGCACACAGAAACACACCGTTTGTTTGAGATCAAAGACCAAATAGTTCATTACATTTTTTCTTGTTTGTCAACCGATTTACTTTGATTTTGGTTTAGTAATGATTGACTATCAATAAAGTTCAATTAAAAATTTGGAAAGTTATATTTCCCTACCCCAGATTTAGTAATGCTTTAAACATTACTAAATATGGTCCAATATTGTACCAAATATGGTCTTAACCTCTCGCGGTAAGCGAAATCGTTATGTCACGAGAAGGTCTACGCTTATCTCTGCTCGAAGACATCTCAAGGCGCTATGGTCGCCTTCAAATGAATTGCGGTCGCATATCGACTCCTAGGTGAAAACTAGAGAGAATACATATTTGAAGGTAAGAAAAAAGTACGGTACAATCAGTAAAAAAAATATGAATATATTTCTGACAAATAAGTGTTCACATATTTAAAAATGTACTAAGTGCACTTGTTCATGTCACACATCTATTGCTCTAACTTTTGCTCTTTTATATCATTAGGGATGGCTTGGTGCGGAAAAAAATTTACATCAATTTGAAATGTTCAATTTATCTGATCATCAATTATTAATTTTGATTTTTTTAAGCAGATTAGCTAGCGCTGATACTAAGCATTAGAAATATGTCAAAATATACAACTCGTCTGTTACGGTCTCGGTAGCTCAACTGGAAAAGCAGTCGCTCGGATAACGCAAGGTTGCGGGTTAGAGTTGCATTTGACACTTGAAGGGAGAATTTTTTTTCTAATTTTGCTTAGGTCTAACAAAAGTTTTAATCAAAATTCAGTCTTGTAAGACGACACCTGTTTCGATTTCCCTGTAACTCTGATTTAATATACCATATCACCCAGACGTTAAAGCGAGGCTGTGGTAGGGTTGGGTGCTAGCTATATGGGTGACAATTATAATTCAAATTGGCAAAGGAACTAACCGACGCTATCCAAGTGGTCGCCTTCGTGTGAGTGCTGGAATATGTAGAGGTGATAGCGGGCTTGCTCGCTCGGTACCTGCGACGCTAACTCCCCACGTTGGATTTGGGCCGCTTTTGATAAGTGTATCTTCTCTTCTTCTAAATCTGAAAATAAGTTACATAATTAATACAGTTATTTAACCACTTGTCAGTCCACGGTAGCATTGCTATCGATAGCCAACACCCCTCGTCAGTCCAGGTGTTACCATATTCAAATTTCCGCGTAACCTGCTGTTTTTTTTTATTTACGATTAATATTTGAGTTACAGAGATCCAAATATTCTGTGGTGGATTCTCTATTTAATCAGCTTTACGGTAGTATTTTTTGTTTGGTCACAGCTTCATTATTAAGCGAGAAAATGGCATTTTTATCTAAGAGTCTCACATTTGTTTTGACCATTCGCGCAGCATTCGCGCTGTAGCGGACTGACAAGTGGCTATACTCAGTGAAGATAAAGTTTTAACTTTTATAGATAGAAGAATTTAAAATAATCATGAATGTTGACAATGATGAATGTGGAAATTGTTATGTTATAAGAACAGAATAATGGTTATTTTCTTACCTATTCTAAATTGTAAATAGTTGTAGGAACCCCGTTTGAGACTAAGTATACCCTGTTCTGCTGCTTCTGTAATAGGGAAGGACACTCCTCCCATTGTAGATTGTCTGCAATAAAAATACTGCTTATCAAGTCAAAAAATCTAAATCATCCATAAAAACTTTTCAATCATAATAATAGGAGTTTTAGAAAATTTTATAAGTGAGGATAGGAAAGAAAATATTTTAATGAAGTATCGAAATTTGGTCCTTTTATAATCGAGGTATAACTCGAAGACAAAGAAAAAAACTTACATTATTTTCTGTGTAATAAAAGATTGACTATAGATCATTGTTGGGATTGCCAATTTGGTGACTTGGAGACAATAATTCAAATAGCTACTTAACAGTTACACTAACATGGTGTTTAGACAAAATCGATGTAAACAATTGTAAATTTCTCATAATTATCTACTTAAATATCAATTTTTTCTAAACTATAATTCTAAAATTGAATATGTTAAATCTAAATATTTTTTATAATTATTTTGCACATTCACTTAATTTTTAAAGACTGTAGCCCAAAATTACTATCCATTGTCATGAAATAATGCTCTTTAATTTGCATGATAACCACATTAATGCTAAATAGACTGATTTGGCTAAATGCTCTATTTATTGAGACAGGTTCAATAATAATAAATTGCTTTGAAAGTTTATACCTTGAATCAGTGCCATAATTTGTATTATGTTCTGTCTGCTGCAACTCTTTCAAAGCCTCTTCACGGTCAGTAAGCGGTGCTGGAGCGCTAATACCACTTAAATGTGCCTTGTACCCTTTGAGACATACTTCTTCCTTTAAATTATAAATAATAATATTAACAAGCATATTTATTAAATTATTTTCATCTATGCGAATCATGCTTTAATATTATGGAAAACGGGATATTTAGCATGTTTTTTACTTTTGAAGTGAATTGATGGTACTTCCGTATCGATAGTGCTTGCAGCTGCGCCAAAAAGTCAGAGCCTCCATAATAAAAAAAAAAAAGGTTGGAATATTACGGTGTCTTTGAAATTCAATAAATACAATTATGTGTCTTTCCGCAATTATTTTAAAATTAATGTGCATCCCACAGGGGTCATATTAGGTTCATTATATTTTATTATGAATGACCCCTTTCTTATTAAATGTGTGAGGTAGATAATACTTTTTTTTGGCTTTTAAAGCGTCAGCCATAAAAATATGTTATACAATTATTAACAATTTGAACCCTGATGATGAAACAATACTGTCTCCCAAATAGAGAATTGGTTTTCAACTAGACATGTATAAAAGCAAATTGATAAAATTATCTCTACTTTATGAGAGGCATCTGAATGAGCTGATAATAGCAATGTTTTTAAGGAAGTAAAATACTTATGTAGGAATCAAAATGAATTTGCTCTTACAAGATTTAGATTGCATGAAAAAACCATGCGCAATAGCGTTAACCATGCTCTACAAAGAAATCACTTCAGTCATAACACCCGCTATACTCTACGGATAGGTTGTATGGTGGTCCAGAACACAACTGATTACTATAAAAACTAACTCCAAAGTCTGTAACGCCTAGTTAGCGTCACAACGACCAGATGCATGGAGTGGTTCTTCACTCCATCAGCCGCACTCTAGTACCTCTTGAACCTTAGGCCACTAGACCTAATTATTCAGGAGGAAGCAAAACAGCTGCCTTGATACTAAGAGCAAACGGATTATGGAAACAAATATAACAACACACTGCTTGCAGAATCGCAAGGAATCATGAAGTAAATACCACTTCTAGAGGCACCTCTATAGGTGCCAAGGTGTTATATCTATGATAGAACACCATGCAAACACGTGTTCGACAGGAAGTATCACATCCTACTTACTGCAGAATCAACAGATTGCTCTGGCATTAATGAAGTCAGGATATATACAGACGGCTCTAAAACCAAAAAGGGTACCGGAGCTGGAGTCTTCTCGAATGAACTGAACGTCAAGATAACTTCTACCCTCAGTAAATTAAATACCATCTTTCATGCTGAATGTATAGGTATAACCAAAGTGGCGCAGGCGGTTGCAGCCAGAGATGTCAGGGACTTCGACATCAAAATAGTATCAGACAGTGCATCCGTACTTCAAGCCTTACAAAGGAACACAATAACCTCCGCCCTTATAATGGAGTGTCATGAGACACTACAATCCATTGCAACCATACCCCCAACCCAAATCAAAACATGGCTACGATTTAAAACAGAAGAGATGCACCTTAAAGAATGGAAAAACAGCTAAGGTTTCAGGCAAACAAAGAATGCAGTTCCGGAGGCCTCTAAAAAGTTTGCCCGCAACCTCACCAGATTGAACAGGGACAAGATCCGCAATGTTTTTGGTACAATAACTGTTGATTGCTCTCTAAACAAACACCTATTTGTCATAGGTATAACCGACAGCCCTCTATGCAGAGGTTGCATGGAGGCAGAGGAAACTCCACAGCATGTACTCATGGAATGTACAAGTGTGGCAGAGCAACAAGCACAACTACTCCAATCCCTGGCATCTCTCCCTGAAGCTGGCAGTAGCCTGAAACAGCTGCTAACATTCTGGAATGAATTGGGTTGGCTGGAATAGGAGGAGAACCCAACACACGCACAATGACCCAATCACAAGGCTAAGTGTGGATATAGCCCCGTCAAACTAACTAACTAGTTTGAGTTGGTGATTATTGAAATCTCTCCCTCCATATTCTCTCTTCTGCATACCCAATCCTGGTTTTCGATACAAGGCTGGTCAGGTAATCACTTGTCAACCAGTTGATCTACCTGCAGGTTAATGACCCTGGTAATAATTGGTGTAAGTTTACAGATCTTATTTATTTAATACAAATTTTTAATTTGCTTGATGAAATAGACTTAATAATTATTATAATTTGAAAGAATACCTTTGTCAATAAATTTATGGCAATTGGTTGATTTTCATTTTTTATATAATAAGAAAAATAAAAATTCTGAAAGACCTAATCTAATTAACTTAGTTTTAACAATTAATTTATAATATAACTTACAATGATTATTCATAGTGTTCAAAGTAACAGTTACCTTAACAGTTGCATGCATCTCATCTTTTATGTGGGCAGAGCCAAACTCTTGTTTTAAAGTAGCTTTTGTTGATGCATACAACATTTTTTGCCTCACTGGTGCACTATCGGGTGACCAGCTTAGTAGTAACCAATCATGTCCAAGAGAGTTTGTTGTATCTAGTCTGAAAGATTTTAAAATAAGTTTATTTTCATAAACTTCATTCATTCGTCATTTCTAAGAGACTACTGACTACTAGACTACTGACATTCTGTCCAATGGCCTAGCACTTTGATGTGCACAAAATAAATCATACACATTTTGTAAAAAAGAAAAAATCTAAAAAGTTATTGCGTGAAACAGTTTTAATGGCTGATTTGATTTTTTAATTTATCTCCATGGTAATTTGCTGATTTTTATTATGAAAAATCATATTCATTCAATCAATATTTTCAATCACATTTTATTAAGGGATTTTAGCAATTATTTTTAACAGAAAAATAAGGCGGCCGGAAATAATACTGGATACCAAGCTGTACATTCTAATAATAAAATTATCAATAATGCCGCATAAGATAGGCCCAAATGTCTTACTGTATAGCTTGTTGTTCTGTTGTTTCTACTGACAACAGTAAGTCAGCCTACAACAAACTGCCAAAATGTCTTAATTGACATTAAATTGTAGAATTTCATTTTTCTCTGTGTTGGACTTGGAACACAGAGAATGGTGAAATTAACAGTTTTGTAAAGGTAGTTGTAATGTTGACTGCAACTACAATAGAATTCAAAATCTACATACCTATACAAAATGTAGCATGGTTGATCATCAACAATTAATGTTGGCACATATTTGTCAAAATCTTGATCCCAAGATCCTTTCGTAGCATAGTACTTTGTTAAAGTAAGTTGTTCTGAAATAAACATAGTAAGATAATTTAAAACAGGATTAATAAATAGAATGTACATTATTAGAGAATGAAAACAAAATTTTCTTGTTATATATTACTTGTACTTGTAACAACTTCTGAAATAAAAAGACATTGAATTGTTTACTATGTCAATACAGTTAGACATTATTTAAATATAAAGGACAATGCCGATTTTTGTAAGGAAGTATGACCGAAAATGTACTTAGACGCTACAAACAAATACCAACAGCTAGAGCCTTCTAGATGATGAATTCATAGGTTTCAGTTTCATTTTCAAATTTGTGTTGGGGAGGAAACTTTTCTGAAACTTAGCTTAAAATTGCAAAACGAAAGAGGGAATGCTTTTACTAATTGTTTTTAATAAAACATTGCATGTTATGAACCTAATTAATAAGTAAGTTATATATTTATTAAGTACTTATTCATTATATAGTACTCACATTTCCTTCTATATATAGTACTATTATATTTTGTTTAGTTACCAGTATTCAATTAGGAATAAATAGATCAACAAACAGGATATATTTAAGAGAGGCAGTTATTTAAATAAAACACCTGCTGTAAGTTTAGTTATTTAATGTAACCAAAAAATTATCAAGAAATGTTGCTGGGGTAATAAAATTATTTTGGAATCTTGTCCAACCAATATACTATTTAGTAGTCACGAGACATGTGGCTGGATTTTATACCTCTTCATATAACAGAATAATTACCACCAATGTGCAAAAAAGTTCTGAAAACTCTATTTCTGGGCATATTTCTCCTTCATATATGCTTTGTTCTCTGACATTAAACCATCAATCTGATTTCTACATGCTATTTCTCTATTAGCTCTCGCAAAGCAAGCATGACAAAGAAAGGCGTCCAGCCTCACCTGTAAAATAATAAAAAATGCTTTAATTAAAGTTGTAGCAATGTTTTTGCATACTATTAATAATCACACTCCATGTATAATTAATTAAATGTGAATTATATGTGAATATTTATACAAAGATGTCAATGAATGACTAAATACAAAACTGGTTAATAACATAAAAAAAACTATGACAATAGTGTTAGCAAATTAGGTAATAGTAGTAGTGGCACATAAAAGCAGAACTTATATTTCTGTGATTATGCCAGTTTAAAGGAATGGATGTTTGTGGACTGTTTTCAGTTAAAATATGACTTCTAGCAAAACCAATCCATCTTCCATAGCCAAACCAAATACAGTGGACCACCGGTAATCCAGCCCCTGTCTAATCCGGCGCCCCCAGTAATCCGACATGCCTATCACTGTTGAATGTAGGTATACACAAACATTATCTTGGCAAATCTTCACTAATGTTTTCTATTATGCTCAATGGGTGATGTTTTGAGTCTGATTGCTCAGTTTGAATTTGACTACATTTGATAGGGGAGCGGCCTAGCATGCTTTCATTGTTTACCAGTATGATGTGTGTGATCTGTAATTCAGTCGGATTACCAGGGAACCACTGTAGTGGCATGCCCATATTGTCTTTCTCTTGAGTTGGTTACAATGCATCTTTCAATGGGTCATGACAGGCACCACAAATAAGATCCTCATACAATATCTGTTCACAAAGTAGAAGGAAACTAAATTGTGTAAGTGAGTGCAAGCATACAATACAAAGCATATGTAATGCATTATAAACTTTGGTGTGTCTTTTATTCTCTGTAACTACACTGTTGATAACTTACCTGAAATATTAACCATTCGGACAGAAGAGGTCATTTCTTGAGATATTGTTGATATAGAATGTCTTCTTATATGTTCCCTTAATAATATAGCACAGATAACACAATTCATTATTATGGTCCGTTTTTCATAAATTGTAACAGTCTAAATAACAAAACAAGTGGAGCACCCGCGTAAGGCTGTGACAATAGATCATGTATAAATAATATATCTATTAGTGGGCTATATGAGCTATAAACAAAATATTTATAATTATTAAAGAATAAGTCAGCAGGTGGCAATAAACTTACTTAGTTCTTATTTCTAAAGAGTAGAACTGGAGTACTTTCAATTCAACAACTCTAAACAAACGTCACATTTTTTAAATAATCAATGTTGTTTGGCTAATAACACTTTTGGTTTCTTAAACAGTAAATGATGTATATTATCTTCTTATAAGAGGCACAAATAACACATTTAAGCTATATAATATATATGTTACGGCTAAAGGTAGGTGTAAACATAAACTTAAGATTAGCCAGCTAAACCTAACCTAACCTAGGTTTAGCCGGCTAGTCTTAATTTTATGTTTACACCTACCTTTAGCCGTAACATATATATTTCACATATAATTATTTAAATGTTTATTTAGGTTCGAAAATTATAGTCAAATATTGATCAACAATAAAGGACATGGCCAAAAAGCTGTTTCCAAAGGTGCAACACGCAGTAAAAATATATTACATGGAAGTGTTTAGTAAACACCCAACTTTTTTTATTGGTTTTCAAATGTATTTGTAATAATTGCCTTTGTGTACATTTCTCGTCAAAAATCGACATTGTCCTTTGCAGTGCGAAGTAACATTATCATTCTGTGGTGTAAGTCTAGGTTAAATAATAGGCTTTAACAGATTGACAGAAAGTTAAATTGCTTACCATTTTCTATGCTCACTTTCATAACACGAAGTTTTCCATCTCTACATTTGCCAAAGTATTTCTTGAGCTCAGCATTTGCTGTAAATTCATAAATTGGTCAGTGTGGAATAAATAAGTGGATTTTTACCATTTTTGTTATATTTTGCATCAACTTTGTAACTGGAGTGTATGTTCATAGAGCTTTCAGGCATCTATTTATAGTATTAGAATGCTAAAATGTGGGTGTGAAATGATAACAGTAAAACTATATATATTTTCATACCTTGTATTCCCGTCTGGTGAGACATAGTAAATAGTTATAATAAAAATACTGTATTTACTTTACGTGAAGTAGTGTTTTACAGCTGTAAAACTCTTCACAAAATTACGTTACAAGAAAATATACCTAATTAACCATCAGCAAACAGACAAAATGAACGAGAACGATACAACAGCAACACAGCCAGCAGATCTAATGTCAAAGTCAACGTCATGTAATTATTTTTGTTTTTTTGTTTGTTAAGTTTTCCCTTAAGGGCATTCCATACAGCCTAGTCTTCAGTCATATTTTTTCTTCATTAGATGATAATGTGAGCTGATTTATGATCAATAAATGATGAATAAACAGTGTAATTTCCCTTTCCCTAGGTTTCAGGTAAGGTGTCGGGTTTTACTAAACCCTCCTCATGGACTTCTTGAGAGAGACAACTTATTTTTAATTGCCAGCGTGCCACTCTTGCTTTTTCACAAACACTTAGTGATTAATACCCCACCAGCAATAATATGTAAGCAACACATATTTAACAAGAAAAACAAAACCACCAAAGAAACACTTCCCACTTCCGTTAAAATGCCTGTATTTTTTTTTATTGTCCCACAAAGAAAGGCAAGGCTTACAAAGCTGGTACGACGCACTGCGAGCTACCATCCATTCTTGGTTGCTATTCTACTTGTCGCACCAAGCGCTTCTCCACATAATCTATAATGCGAACAGCAAATGAGTGAAACGACATGAACGAAAAGAGAGTAGCAGTTATTACTGTCCCGCCGAGGGACCTCTCACAGTGTCAGGCAGATCAGCTTAGGAGAGCTATCGACGATAGCATCCTTCAAGCGGTACTGTCTCCACCATCTCCGAGCGCGCAAGCTCCATCTTTCCGCGGACGACCCTTCCTTATGGATGGGGTACTAGCGATGTGGTGTGAGGACGCAAACGCTCTTAGCTGGTTGGAGAACACTGTCAAGGTAATGACATCACCAATACCCGGTACCACTCTGGCTGTTGTAAAACAATCAGAGCTGAAGAAGAAGCTCAAAGCAGGGCTTCTTATACACACACGCATCACCGATGCCGAGACACTGCAGAGAGTCCTTTGTGCCCAGAACCCTTGGTACAAAGTCGACTCCTGGCAGTGTTACGACATGTCGGTAGATGAGAAGTCCGGTGAGGAGGATAAGGTAGTCCACCTTATCTTGGGCATCCCGGAGGACCAGAGAAGAACAATCCTGGACAGAGACCGCCGCGTAGCCCATATGTCAGGAAGCGGATACATCCGCTTCTTTAACGCTGAAGAGGAGGCTACAGGTGAAGGCAAACAGACAGTGATGAGTGAAAACACGGCGAAGGGAACATCCACTCCAGAGCCGACCACCTCAGCTCCCCAACAGGGTCAGAGCGAGGTGGTGTTGAGCTCACCACTGGAAGGGGAGAGAGGGGCTAGCGACGAAGATGACGTCCTCCGCAGCCCCTAACTCTCTAAATATCATCCAAACCAACCTCCAGCACAAACAAATAGCGGCGGCCACCTTACGCAGAGTGCTGGAGGTCGACAACAAGACCGTCGCTCTAATCCAAGAGCCTTGGATTAGAAAAGACAGAATCTGCGGTCTAAACAACATCGGAGGTAAGATACTGCTAAACACCTCTATTGCAAAACCAAGGACCTGTATTTACATGCCTAAAACTATAACAGCAACTTTACTTAACCAATTCTGTTCTAGAGACCTCACTGCAGTGAAAATCTTTACAGATAGACAAACAATCCTAGTGTTAGCTTCAGTGTACATGCCGTATGAAGGCGAAGTGCCTCCAAAGGAACTGGCAGAGCTGGTGCAACACTGTGATACACATGCCTGGGACATAATCATCTCCGCAGACAGCAACGCACATCACCCGCTGTGGGGAAGTGAGGAAGTAAACAAAAGGGGTGAGTCTTTAACCGAATACTTATTGCAAACAAACCTTAACATTATGAATAGAGGTAAGGAACCCACTTTCGTAAGTTCAAGGTACCAAACAATCGTTGACATCACGCTAGCTACTAATGCCGCGGCGGACCAAATCAAAGGATGGCACGTATCAAAAGAACCGTCCTTTGCGGACCATCGCCGCATATGCTTTCATATACAATATAAGCCGGCTGATCCTGTCCGATATCGTAACCCCCGTAAAACAGATATACCAAAGTTTACAAACTTACTTACCAAGACACTAAGTGAGACACATATGACAGACATGACACTTGGTACAAAAAGCATAGACTTCAATATACAACTTTTAACCACAGCTCTTTTAAAAAGTTACGAATCAGCGTGTCCTGAAGTAGTACCCAAAGCTCCAGATAAAAGTTCCTGGTGGGGGCCTGAGCTTGAACGACTACGTAGGGAACTCAGGGCACTTTTTAATCGAGCCAAAAACACCAGAACTGAAGAAGACTGGGACAACTATAAACTTGCACAAAAACACTACAAGAAACGCATTAGATTCCGTAGTAGAGAAGGATGGCGTACTTTCTGTAGTAGCATCAACTCAATGAACCAAGCCGCGCGGTTAAAGAAAATCCTAGCAAAAGGTGACCTTAATCTTCTGGGCTCCCTCAAAAAAGCCGACGGCACTTATACGAACTCAGACGATGAAACCAATGCAGTGCTGCTTGAGACACACTTTCCTGGCTGTCTCATTTCATCAGACTCTGAATGGGCGAATGAGCATCACAACACACCAACATCCCAGGAATGGGAAACCGCCGCCAAGATAGTAACCGCAGATAAAGTAACGTGGGCCCTAAAAAGCTTCAGATCGTTTAAATCCGCGGGGCTGGATGGAATCTTTCCAGGATTACTACAATGGCAAATCGGTCAAATAACAAAGTACTTAGTACCAATATACAGGGCGTGCATAGCCTTCAAATACATACCTATAACATGGAGAGAAGCTAAAGTAGTATTCTTACCAAAACCTGGAAAAGACGACTACACACAAGCTAAATCCTTCAGACCCATCAGTCTAACGTCTTTCCTACTTAAAACGCTGGAAAGACTAGTAGATCTTCATCTACGAGATGGAGTCTTAAAGAAAAAACCACTGCATCCTCAACAACACGCATACAGGAAAGGCAGATCAACCGAATCGGCCCTACACATGGTAGTGCATAAGATAGAATCAGCCATCACAAACAAATCGTCAACTCTAGCTGTCTTCATAGACATAGAAGGAGCTTTCGATAAAACTACACACAATAGCATAAACCAGGCCCTACAAAGATACAAAGTGGAACCGGTATTAACAAACTGGATTACCGAGCTCATCAGCAAAAGGGCAGTACAAATAGAAATGAACACCATAACTAGAGCAAAAGTGGTCAGAGGATGCCCGCAAGGGGGCGTTCTATCACCGCTTCTGTGGAACCTAGTAGTGGATAGTCTCATTAGAAGATTAAACAAACAAGGCTACACAACCATCGGTTATGCTGACGACCTCACTATTCTAATAAGCGGGAACGCAGAAAACATACTATGTAAGGAAATGCGTTCAGCTCTCCGAATTGTGGAAGAATGGTGTGACGATCACAAGTTATCAGTAAACCCGAGAAAAACAGAACTCATCCTTTTCACCAACAAAAGGAAGTTACCGCAACTTCAACTACCCAATTTTTTCAACATCAAACTCTCCCTATCAACACAAGTCAAGTATCTGGGCGTTATCCTTGACAACAAGTTGAACTGGGCGAGCCATATCGAAAATAAAACCAAGAAGGCCTGCATAGCTTTTTATCAGTGTAAGAGACTAATAGGTAAAAAATGGGGTCTCAACCCAAAAATAACACTTTGGCTGTACACTTCAGTTATCAGACCATCCATAACCTACGGCTCAGTTGTATGGTGGCCCAGAACACAACTGGCCACGGTAAAAACAAAACTCCAAAGCCTACAACGCTTGGCAAGCATTGCGGCAACTGGATGCATGAGAACCACCCCATCAATCGCCCTTGAATACTTGCTCAATCTAAGACCCCTACACCTCGCTATTCAAGAAGAGGCACAGGCGGCCGCACTTAGATTAAGAGCAAACGGATTATGGAAACAAAACACAGAAACACCACACTCAACTGTTCTAAAGGATATCTTTAAAGAAAACCCACTCTTTGAGGCACCTACGGACAGTATACAGTGTCATCATGTTTTCGATCGAAGATACAATATCCAACTTACAGCAGAAAAAGATGATAACTCTGGCACAAGAGAAGTAAGGATATACACAGACGGTTCCAAAACCTCACAGGGCACTGGAGCCGGTGTCTTCTCGAACGACCTAAACATCAAAATCTCGACCACCTTAGATAAACTCAACACTATATTCCAAGCAGAATGTATAGGTATTACCAAAGCTGCACAGGCGGTTGCAGCCAGAGATGTCAGAGACCATAATATCAAAATCGTCTCTGACAGTGCATCCGTACTTCAAGCTCTGCAAAGCAACACCATAACATCTGTCCTAGTACTGGAGTGTCATAATACACTCCAGTACATTGCAAACACAAACAGCATAACTTTGCAATGGATCAAAGGACATAGCAACTCACTAGGCAACGACGCGGCAGATGAACTAGCCAAAAGGGGTTCAAATGGAACGGTGTATGGACCGGAACCATTACTGCCTATACCCATGGCACAAATTAGAACATGGCTGCGTAAAAAAACAGAGGAAAACCACCAAACAGAATGGAACAATAGTGTAGGCTGTAGGCAAACAAAGAATGCCATTCCGGTGGCTTCGAAGAAGCTTGCCCGCAACCTCACCAGACTAAACAGGGACGAAATCCGCAAAGTACTAGGTACTATAACCGGACACAGTCCTCTGAATAAACATCTATTTACCATAGGTGTGACAGATAGCCCTCTGTGCAGAGGCTGCATGGAGGCGGAGGAAACGCCACATCACGTGCTCTTGGAGTGCAGGAGCGTGGCCGATCAACGGGCACGTTTTCTCCAGTCTCCAAAATCACTACCGGAAGCTTGTAGCAACCTGAAAAGGCTACTCGCCTTCTGGAGTGGACTAGGATGGCTGGAGTAAAGGAAGAATACTCAATCACGTACAATGGCCCAATCAGGAGGCTAAGTGCGGAAAATGCCCCGTAAAACTAACTAACTAACTAGCCAGCTAAACCTAACCTAACCTAGGTTTAGCCGGCTAATCTTAATTTTATGTTTACACCTACCTTTAGCCGTAACATATATATTTCACATATAATTATTTAAATGTTTATTTAGGTTCGAAAATTATAGTCAAATATTGATCAACAATAAAGGACATGGCCAAAAAGCTGTTTCCAAAGGTGCAACACGCAGTAAAAATATATTACATGGAAGTGTTTAGTAAACACCCAACTTTTTTTATTGGTTTTCAAATGTATTTGTAATAATTGCCTTTGTGTACATTTCTCGTCAAAAATCGACATTGTCCTTTGCAGTGCGAAGTAACATTATCATTCTGTGGTGTAAGTCTAGGTTAAATAATAGGCTTTAACAGATTGACAGAAAGTTAAATTGCTTACCATTTTCTATGCTCACTTTCATAACACGAAGTTTTCCATCTCTACATTTGCCAAAGTATTTCTTGAGCTCAGCATTTGCTGTAAATTCATAAATTGGTCAGTGTGGAATAAATAAGTGGATTTTTACCATTTTTGTTATATTTTGCATCAACTTTGTAACTGGAGTGTATGTTCATAGAGCTTTCAGGCATCTATTTATAGTATTAGAATGCTAAAATGTGGGTGTGAAATGATAACAGTAAAACTATATATATTTTCATACCTTGTATTCCCGTCTGGTGAGACATAGTAAATAGTTATAATAAAAATACTGTATTTACTTTACGTGAAGTAGTGTTTTACAGCTGTAAAACTCTTCACAAAATTACGTTACAAGAAAATATACCTAATTAACCATCAGCAAACAGACAAAATGAACGAGAACGATACAACAGCAACACAGCCAGCAGATCTAATGTCAAAGTCAACGTCATGTAATTATTTTTGTTTTTTTGTTTGTTAAGTTTTCCCTTAAGGGCATTCCATACAGCCTAGTCTTCAGTCATATTTTTTCTTCATTAGATGATAATGTGAGCTGATTTATGATCAATAAATGATGAATAAACAGTGTAATTTCCCTTTCCCTAGGTTTCAGGTAAGGTGTCGGGTTTTACTAAACCCTCCTCATGGACTTCTTGAGAGAGACAACTTATTTTTAATTGCCAGCGTGCCACTCTTGCTTTTTCACAAACACTTAGTGATTAATACCCCACCAGCAATAATATGTAAGCAACACATATTTAACAAGAAAAACAAAACCACCAAAGAAACACTTCCCACTTCCGTTAAAATGCCTGTATTTTTTTTTATTGTCCCACAAAGAAAGGCAAGGCTTACAAAGCTGGTACGACGCACTGCGAGCTACCATCCATTCTTGGTTGCTATTCTACTTGTCGCACCAAGCGCTTCTCCACATAATCTATAATGCGAACAGCAAATGAGTGAAACTCCCTCCCCGTGTCTGTATTTCCGAGCACTTATAACCCGCCCGTTTTAAAAGTCAGGGTGAACAGGCAGAATTAGCTTGTTCTTTCGTGGATCCTCATTTGGCCTCGGGCTTGATTGGGATTAAGAGCGAATCCATTAAAATAAAATATCTATCTCCGTTAATTTCTTTTCTTATTTATCTAAGTTAACGTGGGTTTTCTTCTTTACCGAAGTTAACCTGGGGTTTTCTTCTTTACCGAAGTTAACCTGGGGTTTTCTTATTTACCGAAGTTAACCCCTCCAAAATTATCATAGCTCTCAAGCAACTGAACAGCAACAAAGCGTAAGCGATGATTTAATAACGACTGAGCTTCTTGAAAAGTAAATAGATGCTCAAAGTTCCCCAAAAATTTTTGTGTAAAATTTAGATAGATTGCAAACAACAAAAGTTATAAAATTGATGAAGTTCGAACTCTTATGTTATAAGGGGTAGCCAAAGTGGATAGACAAAAATGGTCGTCATGTGTCAATCACGTGATAACCAAGACAGAAACCAAAATGTACGAGGTCGACAATTATGTAGTTAATATGTTAGAGCAGTATCTGCAGAAAGTTCATCGAAAGGAAGTGATGACGATAGTTTTTAAGGTTACAAGAATTTTATAATAATTATTTGATTCTAGTGTATATTATATATCGGGGTCGCCAATTATATCTATACTATTACAATATTGTTTCATTGTTATTTATTTATGAAAATATCACAAAATGCGAACAGAAAATGTTACGAATATATTAAGTATGCAAATTGAAATCATATAATAATAATTTAATCAAAGAGAATTTCATATTTATAATAAAGAAAATATTACCATTTTTCCCCACATTTCATTTTATACAATTTATCGTGACAAATGAACCCTAAAATATTTATATACACATTCACAAAAAGAATATGTCATTTAAAATTCCAATTTGGGGCATGGTACCCAGAACACTGGCAGCATTACCTCGCTGAATTGCTAAACTGATTCTCTGCGCGAAATAGCTGCCAGCCCTCTGATCACCCGAAGAGAGAATTAGTCGATTCGACATATCCTTCATAAACCGCTTCATGTCAGCCGACCACGACCCAAACGTCTCGAAAGCTAACGCCGCAAACTCATAATCTTCAGTTATAGCAGAGTATTTACGACGCTTGAGAAACTGAGCACGATCGGCTGCGGCACCAGCTTTAGTACAAGTCTCATGTATATAAGATGGAGCCAGCGTGTCTACGCAAGTTACATCCCACACCAGAGTGCGGCCCAGTCTCCACGGCACAAGCGTAGCACCGTCAGGTCTCTTGCCATCATCTCTATAAAGACCACATGGTTCTAATGTTGCCGTCATAGAAACCGTGGTAAGAGCTCTACGTACCAAATCGTTAACTGTACCGTGGCGATATAAGCGACCAGCACTTCTGGAGCAGGATAAGCCATGTCGACCCAACTGATCCACAAATTGCCCACATGAACAGGAATGGGGTTCACATACTTTGGCACCAAGCCGGAGACTAACGGAAATTCTCAGCGTTGCAGGATCTAAAATTGTACCAAGATTATGTGAGGGAAGCGCGTACAACCATTGACTTGAGTGTTCGCTGGTGACTGCTAATAGTCTCGCTCTCTCTGTATTGTCCGTTACTTGGTCAAGGAGACAAGCAAACGTAATTTTTTGTCCAGGCATGTCCCACATTTTTTGTTTTATTTTGTCAGTTGGGATATTTTCCATCGGAAACATAGCCCTCCAAACATCCAAAGCCTCACTTAAGCCCGTCACTTGAACATCAGCTTGATCTAAGTTTAAAATATTGCTGATGATGAGTAATCGTACTGTGAGTAGAAGCTAAGAAAGCCGGTAGAGCCACGCTTGAGGTGGTACGAATTCCCAACCCACCTAATTTAACAGGAAGGCAGGCCTGTCTCCAAGTCGTGTCTTCAAACTTTAAATTTAGAATTTCAGATACAATTTGTTTCAATGTCGAATCTATATGACCGGTAACCAAAGGGAATTTCCACACAGGACAACACCGAAGTAAGTACATAAATTTTGGTGTAAATAAGCAAAGGCGGAGAAAGTAGATAGCCATGTGAGGTTTCAGTTCCAAAAGGCGATCAGAAAATTGAAGAGGCGATCAGAAAATTCAATATTTACGGGCCTAAACAATTTCAAAACAAGAACAAAGACGTTGGCCCCACCCCTATCAATGACCCATCTCACTTGTCAATATCGGAAATGTGCGAGAAAATAACAGTACTGAAAGTGCATGCAATAACCTTTACATTATGTGAAAAATATGAAATATGTAAAAAAAAAAGAAACAAAAGGATTATTTGATTACATATGTACTACAGAATTAATCTTGTGTTTCTTTTTAAATATATCCACTACTTCATTCGCATCAATTTCTATCCCATAGTAAATATTCATGAGAGCCAAGTCGTTCAGTCTGTTTTCACCCGTTGTGTTCCGCAAGTAGGTTTGAAGTCTTCGTAGGCTTGACAAAGTCCTTTCTGGTGTAGCAGTGGAAACAGGTATGGTAGCAAATATTTGTAACAACGTGTTAATATTTGATCGCACCCAAAGCAGATTTTGGAGTAGGGGAGGCGATAGTCATAGCTGCTTTCCACATTTCAAGTTCTGCTTTGACGACAGATGTATTACTTTGTCAAGAAAGTACTGGGAAAAGATCAATAATATACAAACTATCTGTTATCTCTCCAAATTTATTAAATCACCTTCAAAGTATGCTCCTTCAGTAACGATACATTTACGCCAACGAATAATCCAATCATCAAAACATTTTTTAAACGCTGTTTCCAGAATTGAGTTCAGTTCTCGCCGCGAATTATCCTTTATGTCTTCTACCGATTGAATACGGGTGGCACGAAGTGGTAATTTAAGTTAAGGAAAAAAAAAGAAGTCAGCTGGAGTCAAATCTGGTGAATATGGTGGTTGCTGGATGGTATTTGTTGAGTGTTTGGTCAAAAATTCGTTCACAGTGATGGCCTTGTGCGAAGGCGTATTATCGTGGTGCAAAATTCAAGAATTTTCTTCTCACAAATTTGCCCTTTTTGTGGAATTTGCTCTTTTAAATGCCGCATAACGCTCAAATAATATTCTTTATTTACCGTTACCTTCCTACCGGTAAGAATTCCGAGTGCACAACACCGCGATAGTCAAAGAAAAGAGTCAACATGTCTTTGAATTTTGATCTACTTTGGCGTGGTTTTTTCGATTTCGGTTAAGTTGGAAGGCGCCACACCAAAGTTTTTTGACTAGTTTGCATGTCAAACTCGTAAACCCACGTCTCGTCATCAGTAACAATGCGTTTCATGAATGTTGGGTTGGAATTGACTCGTTTCAGCATGTCCTCAGCGACTCTCAAGCGATTGAGTTTTTGGAGAATATTCAGGTCTTTGGGACTAGCCGCGGTAACATTTTTCATACCCAAATGATTAGTTAAAATGACTGACTGACTGAAGAATGTAGAAAAACGGATCGACACGTGAGATACAAAAAAATTGGCGGTTATCTCTCTCAAAGTTAAATGAAATCCTCATTTAGTTAGTCACTTTTTTTTTGCTTTTGCGATGTTAACTTCAGTTACAGACGTTGATGGCCTACCAGAGCGAGGCAAATCTTCCATCACATCTCGACCGCTTTTGAACGCTTTGTACTACTCATAAGCACGTGTTTTTGATAAAGTCGATTCACCTTAAGCCTTCTGTAACATTTTCAGTGACTCCGAACACGAAATTCCATTGGCGATGCAAAATTTAAGACAAACTCTTTGTTCGATATTTTTGTCCATTATGAAATTCAAAATACACACTAGATGTGATATAACTAAAAACAGCACTGTATTTTATATTCATGCCAGATGCAAACTCCGCGCCAAAATGGAAAACAGTTGTGCCAATCTAACAACAACAAAAAAAAACAAAAAATTTAATTTGGAACCATAAACAAATCATCCATTCCCGATACTTTTTGACTGAATGTACTTTTTTCGGGTAGCACTGCCGAATACATAAAAATTGCGTCTTTAATAACAGAACTGACCGCAAAATTTAAAGGTAACACACCAGATAATTTCCTAGGCCCGCATCAGACGCTGGAGCAGACGCCTGCGGCGTGTGCCCGCGCAAGGTTTAGCGTACGCCCTAAATGACGAGGGGCGGCGACGGGTGGTAGAGGGCGAATCCAAAATAAATTATTAGTGTAATAATTAGTAATAAAATAGGTTATGCCGCTGGCCTCTCCTTATTTTGATATTATTGGACATTTCGGGGGGGGGGGGGGGGCGTTGAACCCCCAAAACCCCCCCCCTGGCTACGCCCGTGATACACCTTATATCAAGGATCAATGGGACACCGAAAGCGCACAGTCACATTTGTTCGAAACATTTTAGACTACAGTAATTTGAGCCACATGAAAACATTAAATTTCGGCGGCTGAAAGCATATGCTATACAGAACATGAAATTGCTCCTTTTTTATTCCCAACATTATCTTAGTCTTGCTTTGTCATATGAGTTTTTCGTTCCTACCAATAAATATTCAGATTTTTAATTAACATTTTGGCAGCGTGTATCCCAAATAATAATGATAGCTTATTTACAATAATATTTTTGTGTTTCAGAAACCATAATCGGATAAAAAAGGAATTATTAACCACCAAGTAAACGCCCCAAATCTATGACCACAGTTGAAACAAATACTGATTCCGATATCTCTGAACTGATATCTAATTAACAGAAAATTGTAGCAGATTATAAAAACCAAATTGGAATATTAAAAAAAAAGCAACGTCTTCGCAAAATAATCACTTTAACAAAGAGAACATTAAGGAGCAACGCGAAGAAATCTGAACTCTATAACATATTGATAGAAAAATTGAAACAAGAATATGTTTGTGCCGAACACCTAGCACTTTTAGAGTGTGTAAACAAAAATGACAAGAATTTGCGGCGACAAATGAACTGAATTCAGGAAACAGCGTTTAAAAAATGTTTTGATGGTTGGATTAAGTTGGCGTAAGTGTATCGTTTCTGAAGGATACTTACTTTGAAGGTGATAAAATAAATTTTAATGAATAACAAACATTTTGTATATTATTGATCTTTTCCCGGTACTTTCTTGACAGAGTAGTATATAAAAATATGAAAATAATAAGTAAATATGTAAAAAATAATGGTTGGTTAAATAAATTTAAATAATCGATGCATTTTCTTTTAAATTTTTTCCTCTTTTTTAATCTATACCTATAAAAAATATCATGTTGAATGCAGTGTTCGCCAATGTACTACTAGAAGTCTAACTTAAAATAGAAACATGTAGTCTAATATGGTATACAAGGTGCAATTTTTTAACTGCACCTTACTGGTTTCTCTAGATACTGAAGACAGCATTGGTTCGGGTCCAAAATGCTACCCATGAATACTGCAATATAAAATGTTCATATTGCAGATTCTACACGTGTTTATTATGACACATTACCGTCCGTTCTAGTGTCATTGACATACCAACAGCATAAAAAAATGTTAAATGTTTTTAATTTTATTTTTATCGATAGTAATATCGATGCCGTTACATCACTGACGTAAGGGAAACTGGTGACAACCTTATAAATTACGAAACAAAATCTGTATACTTATTTCTTCCTTACACATTTACAACTGTATAAGTCAAAATAGTACGAACTAACGTATTGTGTTGTTATTTTAGCACGGCTTCTATAGCTTTAGTTATTGTACTGAGAACAAAATAACTAAAATATATCATCCTTGCCATTTTAATGTCAGTCATTGGCACTACATATTTGCATACATCGCGAAACCGCAGACTTAGTCTACCTGATAAGGAACATGAGAATCCCATTGAATCTATAAGTATGTTAGAAGAATTAACAAATTCGGCTACTTCGCAATTCACAGTTTTTATTGTATTGACCTGCCTTACAGTAGGTAAATTGTACATTGTCTCAGCTAAATGACGTCCACTACTGGACAAAGGCCTCCCCCAAGGATCTCAACAATAAACGGTCCTGCGCTGTCTGCATCCAGGTGCTTTCCGCATATAGGTGCTTTCCGCAACCTTTACATGATCGTCGGTCCAGCGATTGGGTCGCCTGTCTACACTTCGTCCGGTAAGGTCCGTGGTCGCCACTCGAGAACTTTTCTATCTTAACGGCCATCAGTTCTACGAGCTATATGTACCGCCCATTGCCACTTAAGTTTGGCAATTCTGCGGGATATGTCGGTTACTTTGGTAACCTTCACTTTACTTTGGTTTAAGGATTTCCTCATTTCTAATTCGATCACGTAGGGAAATTTCGCGCATAGCACGCTTCATCAACCTTTGTGTGACTTTGAGCTTTCTTATTAGTCCCATTGTAAGGAACCACGTCTCCGTTCCGTAAGATATCACTGGTAACACACACTGGTCAAAGACTTTGGTCTTGAGACATTGCGGTATTTTGGACGATAAGATGTCGCGAAGTTTCCCGAATGCTGCCTAATCGAATTGGATTCGACCATCAACCTTTTTCTCGAAGTTGGACCCACCTAATTGAACTGTGTGTCCCAGGTACACAAAATCGTTAACAACTTCGAGTGTATAGTCTCCTTCTGAGGAGTGGGTACAACTCGGACACTTGACATAATTTTCGTCTTGTCATCATCATCTTGGGTGATGTACTGGCCGTTGATATTCATTTATATCAACGGCGAGTACATCACCCACCTTCGATTCGGCATTCCGAATCCCTTCCAGTCCAGAAGCTTGAAAACATTTTCCAGGGCGGCGGTGGACAGTTTTGGAGATATGATGACTCCCTGTCTCACCTCTCGCTGCAGTCGGATAGGTTTCATGTTCTGATACTGGAGGCGGAACGACATGGTGGCGTTTTCGTACAAGCACTTCAACACTTTAATATATCGATATCAATTTGACACCGTTGAAGAGACTGCAGCCAGGGTTGCCAGATGTCGAACTTTTTTTCTTGTATCAGGGATGCCAAAAATCTCGTACTTTTAGTACAAATCTCGTAGAAACACAAATGAAAAAAAACATAAAATTCATAGTTCAGTCCATTTACTTTTATTTATATTTATTTTTTTAGACAAATTGAATGATAAATGTTTTTTTCATGACTCACTAATACCAATTTTACCATTTTTAATGTTTTTTGTCTGTCTGTCTGTCTATCAAGTCAAGAACGGACTGTCCGATTACGATAAAATTTGGTATATGGTAGGACAGTGTAATTGTGCAAATGAAAGGCAATATATCATATCGCTAAAAACCTTTTAGTCTTAACTAATATTATAATTAAGATAGTGAGTTTGTTTGTTACACTTTGGTTTTTATAAATAAAAGCACTTATGCGTGGCATGATTAAGATAAGACTATGGTTCTTTTAGTGATGTGGTAATGCATCTAGTGATGAGCTAAGTCGATAGTTTCTGAAGTGGCAAATTATTCATATTTTTGGCTAGAATACATAGCGCAGCCAGTAAACATGAAATCTCTTACAAAAGTGTACGAGATTTTTATAATACTCGAATTTCGTTTAAAGACTGTAAATCTTCTACCGATACGAGATTTCTCGAACGTCTGGCAACGCTCACTTTAGCACAGCCCAGGATCGAAGACCTTTTCATAGTGATCTATGATACTAAAACCTTTTCGCGAACCAGCTTGTTCTGGAGGCTGGAAGTCGTCAAACCTGCGAGCGAGACGAGTTGTAATGTCTCTCGACAACTGCTTGTCGACATGGCTCAGAAAAATTTGGTTATATCTCCTTTTTTGAAGAAGAGTACTACCACACGAAGAGTACTCAAGTATGACGGAATCGAATAGCTCTTAAAGCGTTTAGTACCGGCCTTCCGCCTGCTCTCAGAAGTTCATCCGGTGCATTATAGTTATTCAGATTTTTGGGAGCCATTTTAATCTCGTACAGACTGATGTCCCGGATATCGTGGGTATAGTGTCGGGTCAATCAAACTCTTGGGTCTTTGGCAAGAATACTGATAAGTATGCGTACACTCGTGTATTATTGTCCGCAGAACTCCTCGGCTACTTCCATCACTTTAGGCTTTGACGAAATGAACAGAGCAGAAAAGAGAATAAAATAATAAAGAATGAGAATGAAAAAGATACACTGACTTCAAAACTGTAATTTATTTGATCAACAACTAAAACTGGAGAAATATTAGTTTAATGTTTTAAAATTTGTTAAAGTATATGTCAATTATTTTTTGAGTTTGGTGCTTGCCTCAGTATTTGGAATAACCGTTATTTATAACCTGCTACTTCGTAGACTGACAGCTTGTGATAAATTGATGGGCTGTTGTCTTTACATCAAGGTCCCCGGGTAGGTAATTATTGTAATTATATGAATCGTTCATATGTTTCGACCAAACGAAGATCTCTACGACACCATAATAATAAAATTCAGTTTCAATGATCACCTGATATTAATTTAATATATATTCATGAGCCCGCAAATTAATCTTTTTGATAATTATTATTCGATAACTGTTATTACACTGTGTACGTTTTGGTGAATTTTCTTAGAAAAATCATGATAGAATAGAAAATGAAATAAATTAATCCCGAGACAAAATATTTTTTCAATTCAATTCAATTTTTTTCCATGAAATAACCCCGTAAAGAAATATTAGTCCAGAATATTGTTTCAAATAATGTATAGTAATAATTTCTATAAGTGAATATTAGGATATTTATTTCACATTTTTCCCGGTATTATGCATGTTAAAATAGCACATGTTCATGTAAGTAGGAACTTGTGTAAAGTTTGCAATTAAAAGTAGATAGCCATAAAATTCGCGAATGTTTTAAGGTTCTTGTAATTCTCATTAGGTGCTGCTATAAAGGTTCCACAAAAACACTAATTCATTTTTTCTGTAAAGTTATAACCAGTTTATTCCACGGATAAACATTAAAGTCGGGTGAATAGTTGTATAACAAATAAGGATTTTTACTTGTTCGGTTCAAAAGTTCGGACTCTAGTACCACAGTCTACCAAATGGTTTTTCACTGCGTTAGTGCACTATGGTAAGAGGCAATGCATCACAGGGCGCTATGCACACGCACCTTAATATCCTGTTCTCTTGTATATTATTTATTATAGTAGAAGTACCTAGACGAAATTTGCGAGTAAAAACTAAGTTCTAGGCATGTACGTTGTTTCTGGAAGGTACAGCATTCGCTGGTAAGGTACGCTTCATATTATGTAGTTATTTGTTTAACTTTGTTTGATTTTGAGGCTAACGTATTCGTTTTATTACGTAGTACTATTGTTACGTGCTAGGGTTCGATGGATTTGGAGAGAAAGACCTGCTGACTCTTTTGTAGACTTTATTCACGAAGCACTAGGTCCAACACAAAGCACTAGGTCCAAACTCTAAGCACTAACGATGCCCTAGGTCGTAGCCAAGTCGTAGGTTTCACTGGTATCACTCGTGATCACTGGTTTTCACTTCGAAGTCGCCTCGAAGGTAGCTCAAACTGAACTGACTGGCTCGCCTCTCTGCGGCTATTTATATGGGCCTAGACGAGCCCCAGACCATTCCAGTAAGTTCCTTTCTGGAACGTACCCGACTCGCGCGAACGTGATCGGCCGTGTCTGGAAAGTTCGCGCATGTACCCGGTTTTAGAGACTATACTTCTATGTAGTTCCGCGCTCGTTTCTTTGCGCTTTGTGTGTTTGTAACACTATATTCAACTTTCTTCCGTCACCTCCATATCATCTGCGTATCCAATAGTGCTTAAGAACAATAGCCAGTATTAATTCTTTCAGTAGTTGTCCATCATCTCCCCTTTACCCGCATTCTACTTAGCCCTGTGACATTCATAAAAAGTTTACTGTCTTTCTAAAGAAGTAGCTATATAATATATTAATATTTGTAAATGACTTATTTATGCTAGGTCTACATACTGTTCAAGACTTAAATCATATTCATTTAAGTTATTTAAATTATTATATTATATTATATAATTATAAGATCAGATATCAAAGTAAATACTTACAAAATGCTATAAAAAATAACAGATGGAAGATTGTAAAGGTTAGTAAAAAAACAAACAATATTAGAATGATATAAGTACCTATAGGTAATATCCGATAACGAAATGAGGGGAATATTCAAATACCAAGCCTTAGTTATAATATGTACAATTTCAGCTAAAACAGTCCTATTGGTTAACATTAGGCTGAAGAAATAGAAGGCAAATCCAGCAAAGCAGTTCCACGTATGCTCTATCTAGGAAAGCGATTAAGCAAAATATGCCGCTGAGGCGTGTTTTGATGCAAATGCAGGCCAGCATTCAAATAGCAAGCATTTCAAGCTGCACCTTTGCCGCTACCTGAGTGTAATACTGTTTAAGGGGTTTTGAATGCAAATGAACTTGTTCCTTATAGTAAGAGGGGTCTGGTATTAGATATGTAAGGAGATAGATACCATTACTTGGAAAGTGAAACCGAGTTTACATTTCGCTAATTAGAATGTGGAGAGAAACTACTTAAACAATTACTTACTTCTATTTTTTATTAGCAGAATAAGTAGGTGCCACTTAGGCCAAATTGGAAAACGGAATATCTACCGCCTTTGTGACCTATATAGTTCTGCGATCGGATTCAAACTCAATTTTTATTGGTAGTAGGAATTTGGTTTGATTCTAAAGCACTCATTAAAAATATAGATATTTATCCTCGATTTTTAAAGCTAGCTTTATCTCATGTCATTCTGGCATTAACTGCCAGAATTAACTGCCAACTGAAATATTATAATAGCCTTATTATATATAAATATAATTATTACGTTGACAAAGCACGAAGGTTAAGTCCTATTTTGCAGACATGTTGAAACCCTTTATTCCATTCCGATCAACGGAAACGATCAACTAGGTACTTCTCATTAGTTCGAGTATTTGGTTGATCGGGTAAGAAATAAACAAAACAACTATTTTATTTTACTAATTCGTTATTAATTCTTAAATTAACAACTGTTTCCGTTAGATCGATCAGATATTATTTGAGGACCGCTTACCTCTAAAAATATGTCGAAATTCTTTATTGGCGACAACATTACAATAACAGGTACTACTACTGCTACTACAACAGTAATATTTTAAATACTCACTACAATGATTTAGAAGTAACAATTACAATGAAACAATGTTTGGTCATACTCTTTCTTAAGTAAGATATAAAGTACAAAATGACAAGAGTTAAATTACAGGGATACAGAAATGGCCTTCGGGGGTTCATATTGACTGCAATGCCTGTACAATGTTTGATATCTGGGGCAATATTGATGTAGCTGATTGCAATTAAATTTGTAGAAAGAAGCGTGGAACTTATATAGGAATGTTAAGTTATTGATGCATTTGTTCTCTCTATTTTAATAAATGTTTCTGTAAAAATGAGATTGCTTGATAAAACTTTAGATTTTTTAATTATTCTTTCTGCTCTTGGTTGTACCAGTTAATACTGTACGATACACATCGCACATTTCCCGCATCAGCAGTTTTATTACATTATATTTAATTTATTTGCTTAAGTAAACAATGTCGAAATATTTAACCTAATTTAAGTCAGTTCGCTATAAGTCGTTCTCCTAGCTAGATCATTATACCTTGGTTCAAATAAATATAAAGTTATCAGTTCGATCAGTGTTTTTATCATCATCATCATCATTTAAAGGTGTATGGAGCATACATCTTTATGAACGATACACATCGCACAAATACATAATAAGGAACAATTGATAACTTTATAAACTTGAGGTTATTATTATTACGAAAATATTTTTACGAATATATTATTAATATTTAATAAAGTACCTAATATGAGTTACTTTTTTGATAGTTTATTGTTTTGATTTCCCCCGCCTGAAACGTAAGATAAGTTAATTATTTTCTAGTGTATTTTTTAAAATACTGGATTGGAAATTAGATGATAATTTTGACAGTTGACACCTACATAGAGGGTATAAAGTTGCTATTGCAATGTCAAGCCAAACATAGGAAACAAACGCCACCTTAGTACGTAGCAATAAGGAAGTGACACTTGTCAAAAGTATCATCCTACATTGGACAAAGAATAATACTTAAATAACAAAAAATATAATAGTTTTAAAATTTCCTTGTTTCCCCGAAAAGGTTGACATTGGATGGGTGTGTTGTGATCGAGAAAATTCTTGGTATACAGTATCCTTGCTTATGTTGCAGCTCGCGTACCGACTACCTTTTTTTTTTTTTTTTTTTTGACGCGGGGTATGCCTTACGCATACGCCGCCGTTTGGGAGAACAGCGGACACGTTATGTGGGACTCTCCCCTGCAGACCTACCCGACGATAAAAGCTCGTCAGGTTGGTGTGCAGGGGCCTACCCACTAAACCACCGCGGTGTCCCTCTAACACCTTGGTGGGGATCATGTGATCGTGTTAGGATTCTCTCCACGATCCCCACCAGTGTGCGTCCGCCCTAGGCGGACCCTCCTCCGCTCCGTGGGGGGCACGGAGCTGCGGAGCACCCCGTAACGCATCGCCTGGAGACCGGTGCAATGCAAGTGCTGGACTCCCAAACCCAGCACCCGCTGGCCTCCACGGGTGGAGATGGGGGAAAACTTCCCCCACGTCCATCCGTCTTGGGACCTTTACGCCTGCGGAAGTCCTCCGGGCCCTAAATTCCCGAGGGGCTCACACAGCCGCAATCCCGAATCTGGGCGCATCCCGTCTTCCTCTCAGCTGAGAGGGGAAAGGGAGCGCTCCCTACCTTCGGGGATGCCGACTACTCGGACATCCCCTCCCCCTCTGGCGTGCGGACTCGCGCCTCCTGCGCTCGCGCCCGCGCCTCTCCGTCACTTGTACAACCCGCCGGCTCAGGGGATATTCCCTTCATTACCGGCGGGTCGCACCTGCGACTACCCATGACGTGGTCGGCCGGCCGCCCACTGGCGGCACACACCGAGCACGTCGGCTCCTGCTTACAGGAAGCGGCTTTGTGACCAGGCACTCCGCACCTGAAATACAAGCCGCTCCTGTCTATCTCCGCTGGACACCTAGGGCTCGCATGCCCCAGCCCCATACACTTGAAGCAGCGCATGGGGCGGGGGCCGAGCAACCTCACATCCGCGACGCTCCAGCCGACACGCAGACGTACCCCATCCGCTATCACTGCCATCGCGGCAGCCACCGGCAGTCTGGCAAAGGTGTGCCACATTCCATCATTGCCTCTCCTAAGGCTCTGCACCCTGATCGCCGCTCTTGGGCACGCTGCTTTGACCATAATGGCCTGGGCCACTTCTTCTTCAACGACGGAGTCGTCCAGGCCTGAGATGCGCAAGTCTGCTGTTTTCTCAGGCCTTCCAATCCGCGCCATATCTCCAATTATGTCCTGGAGCCGCCTTGCCAGTTCGTCCGCCTTGGTGCCACTCTCCTCCGGTACGTAGAGTACCCGGGCGCCGGTTTGAGTCCCCTGATTCCGGCCTCCAGGCCCAAGTCAGGGGGGGAGAGAGCGTCTTTAGCCCTTTTCAAGATATGGGCATACGTTGCCCCACTCTCCAAGGCATCTTTCTTCAGGGTTATGCTGACCGCTGTTGTCTTCAGGGGGATCAGCTTGGTTCTCCTGTTCGGCCTTGCCCTTTTTTCCCCTGTTGTCTCTGTCGAAATTGTGGTCACCTTTCCGGTGGCTTGTCTTGCCGCCCTGATCTTCTTTCTGTCCCGCGCCATCATCCAGCCGTCACTTTGAACGGGGGTCTTAGCGCTCTGCGTCCTCGAACCTTCCTGCCCAACTGAGCTTATTGGGCCGGTTCTCCCCATTTGTCCTGGCGGTCCGCCTTGCGCTGGATTGGTGACCAGCTCCCGTATCCTGCTCTCCACTATCTCCATTACGGAACGAAGGAGGGCATTCCTCCACTCCTCCAGGCACTTTTCCGGCGGCGGTGGATCCGCTCGGTGAGCTTCCTCCTGCATAGCCTTGCGCAGGAGACCCACTTCCTGGTTAAGCCTCTCCATGTGCCTGCGGAGGTTGGCATTTTCCAACCTCAGCTTCTCCAATTCCTTACTGGAGTCTTGTATCTGACCCTCCGGGTTGGTCCAGGTGGCCACTGAGCGCGTCTTTAGCTGCTCTCCACCCGTAGTCCATCGATATTGTAGCTTGACAGGTTTCTTGACCTGCCCCGCCCTCCTTTCACTGGTCGTCTCGTCCGAGTCTGTTTCGGTCTCGCCCTGCGACGCTGACCTCATCTCCTCGGCCTCAGCTTCCCTAGCAGCAGCTTCTCTGGCAGCTCTACGTCTAAGTGTCTCTTCCATGAGGCGCATTATGTGACGCGTTCCTTCCTCTCTGTCTTCCACTTCCAGAGTCTCCACTCTCGTTGGGGAGCGCTCCCTCTCCTTCACCGTCCTTCCTTCAGTTCGGCACAGTTTTTCTTTGGACGCCGTGCACTGTCCGTCAAAAGGCTCGGCAAAGCTAACCTTTCCACCACGTGTCGTCTTTTTATTCTTATTTTTAGATTTTTGAGAATTCATCTTGGACCCACGAGTATGGGAGAAAACCACGTCCACCCGGGCAGAGATCCCTGTACCCGGGTAAACCTACTTACGCCTGGGAGGTCGGGAGGTACCCCAGGGCGACCGCTAATGGGCCGACTGCGCTCCGCCGGCCACCTCCAAGAGGCGCCCCGACACCACGTATCCCAGTGCCGGGACTTTGACGATTTTTTATAGTGGTTTTCTCCACGCAGCCCCCACCGAAGTGGCGGCCCCCGCTCCCGCACCACGTACGAGGTTACGGTTGGGCCGGAACCGATCCTAGGATCGCAACACGCCCCGACTGGCCCGCTGACGCGAGCTGGGCCCGTAGGCCCCCTCGGGTGATTTTTTAAAGGGGTTGTCTTCCTCGCGGCCCCCACCTGAAGGTGGCGGCCCTCGGCTCTGCACTACGTACAGGGTTACGAGCTCCTTCGGCGACACCAGGACTGGCATTGCCTAAAACTCCCCTAGCTCAGCTACCGCTACCCGGGATACCCAGGATGCCAGCCGAGCTCCCCCCTGCTGGTTTTGGTCCGCGCCGGTTAAGCCGGTGGCCCCCATATCTGGAGGCCGTCCCCTATCCGCCACCCGGGGCACGCGCCCGATGGCAGTTCCAGCAACTGCACACGGGTGTACCAACTACCTTAAATATCCCACAATAACCATTGACAATCATAAATAACTCTAATTTATAAGTTTCTCTTCCTAATTTTTAAAATGTAACCAGTTAATCGTTATAATTGGCGCAGGGTTGACTCAACATTCATTGTGTACATCAGAAACAGAGTCCATTAAATACTTCTGCGCAATTAAGACGGAACGTAATGCGACCGGATATGGTTTCCCGTTTCCGGTAAGGGCTAGCAGTTAACTAGTATTTCATATTTAGAACTACTCGTATATGCAACGATCCTGCATTTCGCACCGACCGACAGTCCTGGTTTCGAGTCCTGGAAGGTGCAGATGTTTATGTGATGGAAATATGCGTTTGTATCTGAGCCATAGGTATTTCTATAAATATTAAATATCTATGTATGTCCTTCTGTTATTCTAGTATCCATCACACAAACCACAAGGTGCCTACTTTGGGCTAATTAGCGTGAATGTAAAAAATAATATTTTTATTAACATAAGTAATAATATACTATAACCAACTAATAACAACTGTTAATAACAATAATTACATCCGCGCACTAGTAGTGGCAAATTTTACTTTGTTAATGGATTCCTAGAAAAGTTTATGGAAACTAACTCAATCATTAACCGGTAATAGTAACTTCTGCTATTGAATTATAGCCAGTCCTAGTTAGATTACTTATCCTCACTATGAGACGTACCTACTTTGGTTCAGTTCTGGTTCCGTTGTCCTTTCCTCTGGCATGTTTGACATGGTGAAACTGTAATACAGGTAAGCACAATGTAATTACTGTACAAATATAACTTTCTTTCGCAAATAAATATTGTTGACCAAAGTCAATGGCTATTTATTGTAATAAAAAAACACTAATTAATGAACTTTTTCCAGATATGATAAGTATATTGTATGGTTGGTATATTATACATTGTCTCTCTGCTCAATAACTAGATACAACAGTATAACTAAATTAATACAGCTTTTCAGCTTTTTAACAGGACAATACATTCCTTATTCAAATACATATTTAGTAATTATGAGAATAAAGAAAATTGCCGTGTATTTTTAACCGACTTCAAAAAAGGAGAAGAAAATTGCCCAGTTTTTGTACATGTTTGTCATGTTTGTATGTTTCTCTCCTCATATCTCTAAAATAATAAGTCAGATTGCAAAAAAATGAATTCCACGCACAACTGCTTTAGCTATTTAATTTGGATTCAGATCAATGTATGTTATATTGTCTTATATTTATTCTTTTATATTTAAAAACGGCAATTAATTTGATTGATTATTATATATAAAAAAAAATTAAAAAGGTAATTCAAAAAAATTAGCACCTACTTGAAAACTGTATTTTATTTAATCTATAATCTAAGATCACAGTTGTTTGTGTGTTTGTCTGTCCGCTCTTTTTCCTTTGTATCAATAACGTCTACCGGACGCTAGATGGCGCTAACGGAAAAATATTTAATAATAGTAGAAATTTAAAGAATTCTATCCACCCGTGCGAAGCCGGGACAAGCCGCTAGTTAATAACTAAAAATGAAAAAAAAATGTGACAACTATTTTTTTGATCGCCCCAATGTTTGGGATAAATGTTCTCACTTGGTACTTGCTAATCGTAGTATGCGATAACGTTTATTAGTTGGTATATTTAATGTATATCTCACTTTTTAGTAATTAATTCAATGAATTAGGTTGAAGTCAGTTTAATTTTAAAAAATAAATATTGAATTATTTAGATTGTCTTGAGGATCATTTTTTGTTATAAAATTTTTAAGCTATAGGGTGAGCAGTTATGCTGTTAGCAGGACTTATGTCAAAAAGCCGAAAGTGTAAGAATTAATTAGCAATAGATGGGTTAAATATTCTATAGCCAGGTTTATATATTAAATGAGATGAAATGAATAACATAGAACATTGTCTTTGTAATTAATTGTTTATATCTAATTATTTTCCTCCCGCTAATTTAGGTGTTTGTTTGTTTACGCGTAATGCAAACAATTCCTTGTGTTTCTAATTAGCGAATGAAAACCATAATGCTATGCTATGGCGTTTTCTCCTCGTAATGTTGTCTAAACAATTACGAATTCTGATGATGTTCCTTCTTTGTAAATGTTGTTCCTACTTATTCAGTATTTAATAGTAGACCTTTAATAGCAGAATTAGAAAACACAAGGAGAATGAGTTCGGGGGCTACGAAAGTAATTGTTATATTCCGATATTGTGTTATTAATTCGTATGTTGATATTTAATTTATGTTAGTAGTGTGCAGTAATTCTTATCTCAATCGATTGATCGTGCATTTAATAAATGGCTTAACAGAGTTTCATAATTTTCTTTTGCAATATTTATACTTTCATGATGGGATATTTTATTTCCAAATCTCCATATTCAATAAGTAGTTATTTTTAATTAACAAAGTAAACACGATTCGGCGAATGTCCTAAATTGTATAGCACTCCTAACAGTTAGTATTCTGGACTACCCAACATTTAAATAATTATAGCACTTAGACAGAGGGTCCAATGTCAGATGTATAACAAAGCGAAGTTAGTTTCACTGAAAATTTCGTATATTTAATAAAATAAACAACGATATCTGTAATCAATAAAATAAAAACTGTGCGTTAAAGCAAATTTTTGTATCTGTCGATTGATTTACAGTTCGTTGGCGACTACAGAATTGCATCTACAATGTGAGCGGAAAGTGAAATAACCTGCGGAATTTATCGTGAGCCAGTGAAATCAATTCGTGCGCTGCATGTACGTACGTGCTTACAAACGGGCATAAAATAGAATAAAAGGATGAAAAATGCGCATTGGGAAACCTGAACAGTACGAATACAGGTCTGCATTCAGCAATTAAATATTTCTGTACCATTAGCCTAGGTGAGTAACGTAATGGAACCCATTAGTGAGGCTCGGTATGGCACTTTTGTCATAGATGCGTTAACGTATATAAATCCGAATAAAACTGATTGGTCTACGCAATAAACTAGTTAGGAGGATGACGCACGATTCTGTTTTCCGTACTTATTGCAGTGTATGTTATTGTGCGTTTAACAAGCACCGTACCCCTGACTCCGCTATTACTATTTTTTTTCATGCAAGTGTATTCCTTTTAAGAAAGTAAAAATGAAGAAAAAAACTAGTCTAGTTGTTATTCAACATATTTGCAGTTCCATCATTATTCTTTGCCGATACTGGTTTGTATCCATTACAAAGACTTAAACTTAGCACAAATCGTTATCTTGAACGTCACTGGGATAAATTGCTTCAAACCTCTCTGGGTAGGGTCTAAGAGGATCCAACGTCGCTGCTTCTACGAAGCGCTGCTATTGTGTCCGTTATTACTGTACCCGTTATTGCTGTACCGTTATTATTGTTGCCTCTATTATTATTGTTAGTAGGGTAACTAGCTTTAAGGTAAAAAGTGTCAGTAAAATATTTAATATTACGTTTTGTCTGATGGGTCGTTTCTTTGATAGCTTATAACTAAAAAATCTTTAGGTCTATAATCTATAGATAGTCTATACATTTTACTCAACCATCCCTCAGTTCGGGCAAGTTTTTTGATATCACCTTAAATATATAATGAGGACAAATTATAATGACCAAAACAGTTTTAGTCCCTTCTCGATGACACAAAAGTAGTTCTTTATAATGAAAACTTTGTGTAACTATTAGATTATTTTATTATTATCATACGTAGTGTTGCTATATCTAAAATAGTTTACGAGTATTTATTCAAATTCCAATTAAAAATAATTTATTCAATTCAATTCATGAAAACTAGATATCACTATGAACATACCGGTATACTTTTCTGCAATTAAGGCAGGTATGATTTAGCAATTTGTGTAATGAAATTCTGTAAAATATTTTACATATCTGGCATAATGTTTTTGTCAGAACCATGTTAAATATATTTAATTTTATCAGTTACCTGTGCCTATTTCAATCACAGCTTATTAACCTTTAAATAAGCTGTGATTGAAGTAGACACAGGTTACTAAAAATTACATATTGATTTGATCGATTAGAGTTCAAATTTTGTTTTTCAGTTCTTGGAATATCATGCTACATCACCGGATTCGTAAATCTACGGCGAGGCACTTAGTAGGAAAAACCGAGAAGAGAAATAAGTTGTGAATTACTCCTCTCTCTCTTTGTTTCGTTTTTAGATACACCTAACCGTAAAAAAATATAGTTCAGATCGCTTGGTAACCCTACATCGGTCAACTGTTGTTCTGAGCGCAAGAAGCGTGCATTTTGATGCAATGAATTGAAGTGAAGTATTCTAGTGTTCCAGTATTGTAGTATTGAGAATTGAAATTGTTCTATAGGGTGGATTTTTTCAATAGTTAAGTGTATCTTTGAATGGGATTAGAAATCACAGATATAGAAGATGCCAGCATTTATTTTCTGACTATTGATTAAAATATATTATATGAGACGTGCACAAAATGTATATTTTTTATAGTATAATTCAGGTGTTATTTAAACCATTGATGATGTGAGTGGACGATTTTTTGAAGTCATGATTTTTCGAAAATGTGTGAAGTTTGTTCATTACATAACGCGTTTTAGGTGGTTGTAGTAAATAAACTACAAATATGTAATGTAAATATTTTAGGACTTTCTTTTATTATTTACTTTTTAAATACACATTTGACTTTATAATTTGAGACTATTCAAGTTTTATTACATTTATCATTTTAGAAGAAGAGCCTCTTTTGGGATTACAGATAACGCGACAATGCTTATGATGACTCATAGGAATCTATAATTTATATACCGATAGCTAACTTTAAAATAAACTTTGATTTCATATCTCGTATCCGATTAAATCAATATGTAATTTTTGGAAACGTTTAAATAAAGTGTGATTGAAACAGGCACATGTAACTGGTAAAATTTAATAGACTCTAAACGGTTCTGACAAAGACATTATGCCAGATATGTAAAATATTTTACAAAATTTCATTACACAAATTGCTAAATCATACCTGCCTTAATTGCAGAAAAGTATACCGGTATGTTCATAGTGATATCTAGCTTTCCAAATATAATTGAATAATATGATAAAAAAAATCTTAGCAAAAACTGAAACACTGAGTGAATAAAAATTGTGCATGTCAGCTGCGCACATGACCGGAGTTTACTCCGTAAAAAGATTATCTTAAAATATATATAACAGGCAAAGGAAGTAAATTAATACATATATTTATTAATATTAGTTTGATAAAATATAACTTTAATTATGGTATATTTATTTATTTTCTTTTCTTTTTTATATATATTTTTATAATTGAGCGAAGCTAGCTAGCTAGCTAGCTAGCGGAGGAATAATCACCGAAAGAAAAATTCAAAAGATGATCACAGCCAAACCGCTGATACTACATTGATGAAATTTGGCGCTAAAACTCACATCGTGGTCGTGACTAATGTACAAAAAAGTACATGAGTCACGACCACGATGTTTTGAATTGAAGTTTTGAAATCAGACATACCATGGAGGAATAATCACTGAAAGAAAAATTCAAAAGCTGATCACAGCCAAACTGCTGAGACTACATTGATGAAATTTGGCGCCAAAACTCAGAAACGAAGGTGAGGTAGTGCTGCGCTCAGTATTTGCAAACAGCAGCATGCATTGCAGACCTAGTTATTATTGAGCGAAGCTCTCTTTTAGGCAACTCACAAATTTCGCTTGTCTCCCTCCTGCTACTTAACGATTCAACTGATTCGAACGAATTTTCGCATGAACATACATGATTATAATCTGTCAGACATAGGCTATGTAAAAAAAATATAGACTGTACCATAGAGGAATAATAACCGAAAGAAAAATTCAAAAGATGATCACAGCCAAACCGCTGACACTACATTGATGAATTTTGGCGCCAAAACTCACATCGTGGTCGTGACTAATGTGCAAAAAACAGTTTTGAAATCGGACATACCATCGAGGAATATTGACCCTTCAAAAATCTAATTGCTTCGCTCAGTATTTGCAAACGGCAGCATGTATTGCAGACCTACTTATTATTGAGCGAAGCTCTCTTTTAGGCAACTCACAAATTTCGCTTGTCTCCCTCCTGCTACTTACGGTTCAACCGATTCGAACGAACGTTGGCATGAACATACATGATTATAACCTGACGGATATAGGCTATGTAAAAAAAATATAGACATACCAGAAAGAAGAATAATGACCGAAAGAAAAATTCAAAAGCTGATCACAGCCACACCGCTGATACTACATTGATGAAATTTGGCGCCAAAACTCACATCGTGGTCGTGACTAATGTACAAAAAAAGTACATGAGTCACGACCACGATGTTTTGAATTGAAGTTTTGAAATCAGACATACCATGGAGGAATAATCACCGAAAGAAAAATTCAAAAGCTGATCACAGCCAAACTGCTGAGACTACATTGATGAAATTCGGCGCCAAAACTCAGAAACGAAGGTGAGGTAGTGCTTCGCTCAGTATTTGCAAACAGCAGCATGCATTGCAGACCTAGTTATTATTGAGCGAAGCTCTCTTTTAGGCAACTCACAAATTTCGCTTGTCTCCCTCCTGCTACTTAACGATTCAACTGATTCGAACGAATTTTCGCATGAACATACATGATTATAATCTGTCAGACATAGGCTATGTAAAAAAAATATAGACTGTACCATCCTTACTAATATTATAAATCGGAAAGTGAGTTTGTTTGTTTGTTTGTTCCGCTTTCATGCCGTAACTACTGAACCGATTGCTTTGAAATTTTGCAGACGTAAAGATAAAAGTCCGGATTAAATAATAGGGTACTTTTTATCCTGGAAAAAATTGATATTCCCGAGGAAAAACAAAAATATTGTTTGCTTGATGGATGGATTGTAGATGGCGCTGTGTGTCGTTTAAAACAACGTAAAATATTGCAAACGAATATAAACATGTAAATTTAGAAGCTAAATGATACGATAATGAATGCCCGAAAATGAGGAATTCCCGAGGGATGACGTACAATTTGTTTTATCGTCTAAACTGTTTTTTTTTACATCTACTTATATGTTGCAAACGAATATGAACATGTAAATTTTGAAGCTAAATGATTCACTAAATGACTCATTCCTCGGATTCCGATTATTCCAACAGACCTCCCATTTCAATTAAAAAGACTACAATTTCCCATAAGGGTTTCATTTGCAATGACCATTAATAAAGCACAAGGCCAAATTCTAAGGGTTGCTGGAGTACACTTGGAAAAACATTGTTTTTCACATGGTCAGCTCTATGTAGCGTGTTCCCGGGTTTCCAGTGCCCAAAATCTGCATGTTTTTGCTCTACAAGGGAAAACATATAATATAGTGTACCATTCAGTTTTGGTTTAACAACTAACTGTATCCAGCGTTACATCGCGCTTCTTAGATTTTTCCGTGGGAATGAGAAGTTTTCTTATAGTTGTGCTCTATACCGCAATATAACCGAATTCCACGCGGGCGAAGCCGCGGGCGGAAAGCTAGTAGAGGAATAATAACCGAAAGAAAAATTCAAAAGATGATCACAGCCAAACCGCTGACACTACATTGATGAATTTTGGCGCCAAAACTCACATCGTGGTCGTGACTAATGTGCAAAAAACAGTTTTGAAATCGGACATACCATCGAGGAATAATGACCCTTCAAAAATCTAATTGCTTCGCTCAGTATTTGCAAACGGCAGCATGTATTGCAGACCTACTTATTATTGAGCGAAGCTCTCTTTTAGGCAACTCACAAATTTCGCTTGTCTCCCTCCTGCTACTTACGGTTCAACCGATTCGAACGAACGTTGGCATCAACATACATGATTATAACCTGACGGATATAGGCTATGTAAAAAAATATAGACATACCAGAAAGAAGAATAATGACCGAAAGAAAAATTCAAAAGCTGATCACAGCCACACCGCTGATACTACATTGATGAAATTTGGCGCCAAAACTCACATCGTGGTCGTGACTAATGTGCAAAAAAAGTTTTGAAATCAGACATACCATGGAGGAATAATCACCGAAAGAAAAATTCAAAAGTTGATCACAGCCAAACCGCTGAGACTATACATTGATGAAATTTGGCGCCAAAACTCACATCGTGGTCGTGACTACTGTGCAAAAAAAAGTTTTGAAATCAGACATACCATCGAGGAATAATCACCCTTCAAAAATCTAATTGCTTCGCTCAGTATTTGCAAACAGCGGCATGCTATAGTAAGAAAGAAAGAGAGAAAGAGAGTAAATGTGTACTTTGGACTGAGGAGCAGGAGCGCTATAAGATGTGTGAGTATAATACGCAGAGAAAATTTGACCCTTTATTTTTTGTTAATGTTTGATTTTATTACCCATCTATTTTTCATACTGTGCGCTATACATATATAAAACAATTTTTAAGAAGCAAAACTCCACAAACATTGTAATGGATTACTAAAAATGATTGCAAGCATTTCGTTACTAACATTTAACAACAGAACTGTGAAAAGCTGTTTTGTTCCAGTGTATTTCTCTTTTAGACGCTAGATTTTCCCGCTGCTGAAAATTCCGAATCACGATATCGCCATTTGGCCGGCTCTCCGTAGCAGGCTACGAAACGTCTCTGTGCTACGCCGCTCGTAGATAATTTATCTGGCTGGGTTTTGCCGCCACGTCTACGGTGTTACGTCTATAGTGCTAATTGTTTTTAATTTTTCGGCCACTTCGTAGCGCTGTACATTTTGTCTATTACTTTTCATAGCTATATCGATTTGTGGTTCTTTAAATGGAGTTCTATTTATTAATACAGATTTTACGTTTTATTTATTTATGGCCATAACTCTAACTAGTTAAAAGTGGAGGAATGGACAGGTTTTAATTATAGTCCATTACGATATTTTAGAAATATTTATCTTCGAAAAGTAAAGTAAAATCATTAGTGAAAATATCCTAAACATATTTTACTTGTTTCGTTGAACACATCCTTCTTGAACCTGATGATGGACTTAGGCAATTATTATTAAATATTTAATGCAATCAAACGCAGCTGAAGATTTATTAATGGGAGAGTAAATATCGCAATGCTTTTATGAATGAATAATAATAGCGTCCAACTAACTGTAAATACTGCTGACATCAATTTTGCTGACTATACACATTTAGATTTTCGGTGAATTGGCATACCTATTTCCGTACGAACTCAAGTTTCTATTGAGCCTTTCTGAATTCAAGCATATATTGGAATTGAGAGATTTGAATGCATGTGAGAGTTAACTATCGAAATCGGGATTTAAAAGCGGATGCAGATTAACTATGTTGGTGGAGGAAGATGGCTATTTTAAGCGAAGCGTGGGCTGGTCAGTGCATCATGTTTCTGAACATGTACTGGTTTGGGAGACCCGTTTCACCCGTCCTTATCGTCACCCGATGCTTTAAATTAAATTATTATCACTATTACTGTTTTTAAATGAGTTGTTTTATCTATATGTTGCTTTTTAACACCCTTTTATAAAGTTCACCTCTATGATTTTATGTTTGTTTGAAACGGAATCTTCTGATGTAATTTTTACGTCAAAACGTCAGATTTATTTGTAATTTTGAAACTTATCAGAAATCGATGACAATGCAATAATAAAAAGAGATATTTTTTTATTTCGTCGGAGTAATTTCTAAAAATACGAAAAACTGGAATATTATCATAAATGATATGAATTATGAACAAAAATCACTATTCTATAGATCGAACAAAAATTAAAAATAAAATTTTGTTAAAAAAAAAACAAATGAACAATTAAGTAAAATGCTAGTTGACTCATGACAAATTGTATTAAATAAATGTTTATTTCTTATAGTATTTGGTTTAAGCAACCTAAATAGGTTTTAATTATATCAGTTTCTTTTCATAAAAGTATAAGATTGGCTGTAGTAATTTAATTGGAAAAAAGTTTTTAGTTTATGCTTTTTAAACATTAAAAACGATGTTCGCCATGCTTGTGACGTCATACAATTGTAAACTGGTAGGCATAATTGAAACTAAGTCAATAATTGAGATTGTTTAGCTAGAGTCTAACTGCACGTAAACATTGAAACAACATGTTTAATTAAATGTTTTAGAATTACGCTGTTAATTACATTTTCTTAGTGACTGGTATAAACTTAGCTCTCTATTTCTAAAACTAATGAATCGTTTTCATATAACTTGCACAGTTCCCTAAGTTGTCCCAAATACCCACTCAAATAAAAAATATTTTTTAACTGATTTATAATTTTTGAGATATGCGTGGACAAATATACGAACATACATACATCATACACTTATAAAATTTGGCAATCACATATATAACCTGGTATAGAGTAACATATTTAAAGACTGCTATTCTGACGACACAGCAGATCAACCTAGACAAAAAGTTGTTAAAGTACGCGTTCTAGGGCCCTACTTTGAGACGAGTTAGGAATTTCTCTAGGTTCTATTTCTATGCACGGGGTGGTGTGTAAAATATAACGAGCCAACGTCATTTATAGTAAGCACTCGAGTGGTGCCATTAAAGGAAAAATATAAAAACACTGAATAGATTAATCGACATTTTTTATTACTTACTTTCTTTATTTTATAGAATAAACCTGAGCTTTGTTTTCAGTGACATTTTCTATTAATTGGTTGATGAACTACGTTGTTTATGCCAAATCTTAAGTCATTTATTCAGTTAAATGTATTTTAGACACAATCGATTCCTATCGATATTTAATGAGAAATTGTACTTATCTAAAATGTAACTTATATGCTGACAATATTTTGCTATATAACTTAGGTACGTATGAGTAAAACGATTTATAAACAAAAATACTTTTCATGATAGAAATATAGTTCATTGCAGTGGCAAACGTTTAAATATATGTAAAATTCATAACGACAAAATTAATGTACAAAATCATTTCTTTGATGCCCACGGTAAGCCCAGAGTCGGCTTCCCCTTTCACTTCTTAAATTACTTAATAATAATATAGGTTCTTACTTAATTACCTCGCTCTTTCTTTTTGCAAGCAAGCAGAGATTTGATTGAACCGATAAAAACTATCTGTTTTCGATATGCTGCAAATTGATCTGAAAAGGGAAGTTAGCGTTAATTGACATTTTTCGAGATAAAAACGCCAGAACTATGTCTAAAAAGTATCAGGAACTATAGAACTCAGCTGCATGCGAAAATAACTCACATTTGTTTTCGATCTGCTGCAAATTGATTTGATACGGGAAGTTAGCAGATCAGTTCGTTAATTGACATATATCGTGGTAAAAACGCAAGAACTATTTCAGGAACTATGGAACTCAGCTGCATGCGAAAAGAACTCACATTTAATTTTGATATGCTGGACAATGATCTGCAAAGTTCACTTACATCACGTTAATTTGCTATTGCGAGTCGAGCCAGCAAGTCACCAGCGGTCGACTCAAGCCCATAATATTTTTTTCCACATCAGCTCTGCTCAACTTATACGGCGCAACAAGTTGTCTGGAGCTGCCTTGCTTCTATTGTCTTTCATCCTTATTAACAAAATAATGGGTATTACACTATATTCACGCCTACAATAATGTGTACACAAACAAATAATGTGTTTCCGCCTTTATTAAAACGCGACGCGACCCGATGAAACGCGATGCGTGTTGAGTTGAATCAAATGTATTGTTTTCTATAGACCAGAATCATACTATGAACATCCGACGCGACGCCATGCGCGCACACGCCACCCGATCCAGACGGGCCAGGTCGTTGTGTTGTCCATGGTGGGGGTAAACACGCCATCCGACGCGGCGTGCGCGGTATGTTTCTAGACAACACCCGACGTCACGCGTCAGTCGTTCGAAAACTGTGCCGGAGCATATACGAAGTCTTTGACCCGATCCCTATTCTTTAAACTGTGGAACGGAATTTATGCCATATTAATATAAATTCTTGCATTTATTTAGCGAAATGACCGACGAAAAATTTATTAGGTTGGTAAAACAATATCCTGTTCTATATGACATGAATTCCGCTATATGCATGGGAAGAAATTGCCAATTCAAGAAATTGAATAACCCGATAGTGAAATCTTATGAAATCTTTCACTATCTTGAAGTATAATACTTCTCTTTTGATTTATTTCATGTACCCAGTAACGCCTAGTTATTCTTTTTTTATTAAGTCATTTAAGTATCATAGATGTACACAAAATTTGCATCAAATCTTCTTCAAAATCTTCATCTGACACTCGTTATTTATTAAATCCATTGTATATTACCATACACTTCCGCTGCTGTAAGCAAACTGTATTCAAAAATTGCTAGTATGTCGTGGCGTCGCGTGTTGGTAATGTGCACGGTGCATATCGGGTGTCGACACGTTGCGTCGCGTCGCGTTTTAATAATATGTTCCCGCCTTAATACATTTGCCAAGCATAATGACGTACATCGCTTTAACACAAGAAATGTGTACATAGAAATGCCGTTCCAAGTTACAGTCTCCAAAAAGGAGGCTGATTTTTGTCTGTGTCGATAGTGAAAATTAGGCGATACTATTAAAATTTTTCGATACTATCGATTCTATCAATACGATATGATCTATAGATGCGTTTCGATAGTATCTAAAGTTTTGCTTCAGTAATTATCGAGGTATTTTCGATAATATCAACTGGTAATAAACTATGTAATCATCGTCTATATTACCTTTTATGAGCAAGAAATAGTTCAAAAAAGGTTCGGCTATCAATAGGGCAAAACTACCAATACTATCGATAGTATAGTCACAGGTCGATAGTTTCGATAGGACCATAGACAGTATGACCGGTTTTCGAAGAAGATGCTATCGATAGACTATCGCTATCGCAACAACACTATTCAACGATCGCCATGCATGAAAGTGAAAGTCATCAATATACTTATCAATTGAGCATAACACTATTACAGGCCGTGTTATGCAGTAGTTAATTTTAAAACTAATGTATTGCTGGTTGTTAGAGATTGATGATATGCTTTCTTAAAAACGTGTCATAGGTGATGGCGTGTAAGGTGGGTCGTTACGTTCTCTTAAGTATGGTTGATAGAAGAAATGGCTGGTTTATTATATTTAATTAAGTTGTTACTTTTTGTATTTTTAAACCCCTGTGTGTCATAACAATGTTTGGGTGTTCTTATTTAAAACAGATACCTATTGTTGATTTTATTGCAATCAGCGACCTAATAAAAGGCTAATACTGCTATTATTGTGATATTAAAGTAGTAGATTGTGTTTTTGTTGATTATCTATGTGGTGTGGCAATCTATTAAAGCTGAAAAGTTTCTTGGGCCCGTTCTTCTCGTAAGTTAAGAGGCATTCTTAATGGGTGGTTCGTAATTCAAGCAGCACCATAACTTTGTTGAAACAATATTATCACATTGGAAAGTAAGGTGTAAGTCTTTGGTGGTTGTCCAAACAAAATAACAAATATTTTTTAAGTGATTGTTACCAAAAAAATATACCATTATTATACACTAAAAATGTATAATAATTTATGATATAATTGTTAAAGTGTAGTAATTTTTTTCAGTTAAAAAATTTATTGTCATAGTAGGCGCCTCAGTAAACGAAATAGTAGTTACTTTTGTAGGTTTCCTACTCCATTCGAAACACATAACACCAAAAACACTTTATAGATGGTGACCTATTGAAAGTTGTTTTGACCACATTACTCTCAAGTGAAACACAACTACATTGATGCTATGCTTCGCTTCTAAAACACTTTAAATCGAATGATTTTTTATTGTAATACCATTCAATCAAAGTCACGATTATTATATTCAATTAAAATACATCTAAATCAATGCAAAATGTTTTAGCCACTAGCCTGACAAAATCTGTTTTTTTATTATTGTTGTGTGGCCCGAGGCTTTTTATGAAGTACCAATTAAAATTTAACTTAATTTTTTCAAAAGTTTAATAGCTCACCAAAGCTTTGTATTAAGGTAAAATATAGTAGGTATCGAGTAAACGAACATACATAGTTAAATTAAATTTGAGTTAAAAATTTGTTGTTGATTTCTATTAAAATAATCGAGGAATAAAATCCCGATGAATCGTAATAGCTAAGTGATATTATGACGAACCCGCGTGTTTTGAGCGGTGACGAATTTCAGAATGTATTTCAATTTATAGCAATTATTAAATGCTAAAAGGAGTTAACGCGTTCGGCTTACAAGTAATGTTTGCAAGGGTCATGGATGGGTTACAGAATGATTATTTCGAGCTGCTCCATACTTCGAAAGGAACGTTAAGTAGTCCCATTTTCGCCATTGCATTAATATCCAAAGGCAAGTCCAGTACCCCATCTGTGGTACATTTGGTAGGCTGATGTGATATAATGCAAAAAACAAAACATTTAAAACCAGACTTATATCTTTTGGTTTACAGTAAATTGTTATTGAAAGTTTACTCTTTGAGTCAGTCATATTTGCTGACCTGTTAGTATCTTCTGAAGCGAAATAAACGAACGTGGTCGATGTCCCGTATCCTCTACGGATATTCCGTTTCCGATATCCGCTAGCGACCGCTCTACCCTTTATTTCTTATTTAAATATGCAGAGAAATTATTTTAGCAAAAGGGTTAAGAGCAAGCGAGCGCTCTTGAATCCTTTATGTAGCTATGTCATTTAGAAATTAGAAATTTATTTATTTGCCTTAGAATAGGTTACACTGTAGGTCTTAATCTAGTTTTAAAGTTCGGCCCATTCAGCCATTGAAAACAGCATGCAAATTTTTTTATAACTATTTTATACAATTCAATGTTTTCTTCATTTTACATTGTTACTAGCAATAAAATCCATTTTTATCATATAGTTAATTATAATTATTCACAATATTTTAAAATAAACAATAGATTTACAAAATTAAAATATCAATTAATTTTAAAGGTAAATACTTAAAAAGAAAAAGAGAAATGCCAGTTAAAATAATATCTAATTAAAATGTCAAAACACTACCTTATTAACATGTCAAAATAATACCTACTTAAAAATTTAAAATAATACCTCATACTAGTCATATCATAAGTAAGATCAATGGGTTTTGTCCAGATACTCTTTTATATTGTAGAACATCTTATCACTAAGCCATTTATAAAGAGCAGTGTTGAACTTTCTCACATGTAACTGTTTTATATTTACAGGTAAATTATTGTAGATTTGTATGCACATCCAATAACAATTTTTTTGGTATTGTGCACTCCTAGGAGTAACTGCCGAAACCAGTCTACTGCCATTTCGTGTGTTTCGTGGGTCCTTAGCTTGTTTGAAATAATGGAGATTTAATTTTACAAACTTTGCAGTCTCAAATATGTAAATGCAAGGCAGTAGCAAGACTTTTAAACATTTAAATAGTGGTCTGCATGGCTCATCAGGTGCAGAACCACATATAGCCCTGATACATTTCTTTTGAGCTATAAAAACCCTGTTTATATCAGTGCTATTTCCCCATAAGATAAGTCCATATCTTAGAACTGATTCTACATATGCAAATTAGGCAGTAAGTGCAGTACTTCTATCGTTGCTATTTTTGATAATTTACGAAGAGCAAATGTGAATCTGTTGATTTTATTACATACAATTTCTATCTGTCCTTTCCAATCCAGCCTTTGGTCAATTGTTATACCTAAAAATCTATTTGCGTTTTCCTTTATAAGCATTTGTCCTCGATAGTTTATGTTAAATGTATGTCTTGTGGAATTATTAAAGTTTAAAAAGCTAGTTTTGTTAATATTTATCGTTAAATTGTTATTTAAAAGCCAATTTATAATAGATGTAATTGTATTATCAATGTCATCCTTGTGATTCTCTATAAGTTTACTATTTGTTGTTACTACCACCGATATGTCATCTGCAAACAGAATGCATCGGTGAGTTGTCACATTTGGTAGATTATTAACATAAACTAAGAACAAAAGTGGGCCAAGTACACTTCCTTGTGGTACTCCAAATTTATTTTCTTGGTATTCCGTTTGATATGTTTGAACCACCTGGTTGCTATCTAATTTTGTTATTTCAACCGATTGCTTTCTGTTCTGCAAGTAAGTTTGGATCCATTTTAATGCTACGCCTCGAATGCCACAGAACTCTAGTTTTGACAACAGCAGATTATGACTTACAAAATCAAAAGCTCTTGACATGTCAAAAAAGAGGGCAGTCGTGTACATGTTTTTATTAAGGCCTAACATAATCTCATTCACTAGGTCAAAAACAGCATGTGTTGTGGACTTGTTTTTCTGAAAGCCGTATTGGTTTTTCTTAAGCACATGATATTTGTCAAAGAAGGAAGTGAGTTTATCATGCATGACTCTCTCATAAATCTTTGAAAAAACGGGTATCAGTGTTATGGGTCTGTAATTATCTATTTCTTCTTTAATCCCCCCTTTTAAATAATGGTTTGACTATTGAAAGTTTAAGTTTCTCAGGGAACACGCCAGAGACCATCGAAAGGTTTATTAGATATGCGAGAATAGAGCTGATTTGTTCCCGACATGCCTTTATCACTTTCGTGCATATATCATCAAATCCCTCCGAGTTTGTGTTTTTAAGGGACATGATAACTTTCCTCACATAATGTTCGTCAATTGGTGTCAGATAAATAGAATTGTTTAATATGTCATTTTTTGGCTCATGAAATTTAATGTGATTAGTTTTATTGGATGAATCGATAAAATAGTTATTAAATAGTGTTGCGATTTTCTTAGGACTAGTAATGAATGTATCATGATATTTAATTGAGTCAATAAAGTGGTTATAATGGGAATTATAGTCAATTTCATCTTGTATCACTCTCCATGTAGCTTTGCAAGCATATAAGAACATATTTGTTGTTGTTTTGTTTTTTTGCTTGTATTATACATTTTTGTTTCGTATATTACGTTTTTTTTTTGTTAAGTTCTGTTTATTGTACAGCTATTCCTTATTCCATTTGTTATCCAACGCAGTTTATTAGTTGTGTTTAATCTTATTTTACAAATTGGAAAACATAATTTGTATAGTAAACATAACCAATCATAAAACTATTAAAGGCCACGTTTGAGTTCGTTTCCTTGTATACATCAGTAAAAGAAAGCTGAGCTAGATACATTTTAAACTTTTCAATATTCTCGGCGGAGTAACATCGTTTATAGTTATATGTTACTTTAGGAATTATAGGTTTCTTTTTTGTACTAATAACCAGCATTTGGGCTGTGTCATGGTCTGACAGACAAAGCGGGAGGGTTAGGCTTGCGGCACCTTTGACATTACTAAATATGTGGTCAATGCACGAACTACCTCTGGTGGGTTCTGTTATGTGCTGCGTCAAGTTATAATTTTTTAATATGTCAGTCAGATCTCTGGTAACGTTATTATTTCTCAAAGCATTTATATTTATATCTCCTACAATTACTAGTTTTTGTGTTTTATATTTATTCATATAATTATGCAGTAGACAATCTAATTTCTCAAGAAAGCACTCATAGTGTCTTATCTTTGTAGCTGTTGAGGTACGGTATATACAAAACACAATAATGTTAGTCGATAAGATATGTACAGCACAACATTCAAAGTGAAAGTTAATTGCCAGATCATTACTTATAGGAATAACTTTATATGACATTCCTTTTTTTACCATAATACAGGACCCCCCTCTTCGTTTGTTTCTCGAGTAGTGGGCTGCTAATTCATAATTAGAGATGTTACAAATTTTTTCTTCCCCTCCTTTTATAAACGTTTCCGTAAAACATAGGACGTCAGGGGTCAATTCTTTTCTTAGATCAGAAATTGTTAGTTCAATAATTTCCTTTTTCGAAACAAGGCCTTGAATATTCTGATGAAAGATTACAAAATTATGTTTATTTTTTTTAACGAAAACATTTTGTTTTTGCGTTATCTGGAGATTTATTTATGTCTTCTAAAATAATTTTAGAGGGGAAATAGTAAGGGATTGTACCTTTTTTATGTAAAATTATATCTGAATTATTAGTGTTTGTATTTTTAGTGTTTGGGTTATTATATTTTAGTGTTTGAATAATTTGTAAGGTATTTTATATATAATCATTATTGTAATCTATTTCAATATTAAGTTTATAGCAAATTAATTTACTTAGTGACATTTTATAATAGGGTTTCTGGTAAAACAGTTGATTAATATTTATAAAAGTACAGTTGAAATATTGATTAACAACTAAATTAATTTTAGCATTAAGTTTGTGGATGTTTAAACAGTTATTACCTTGTACACTTAATATAAATACTTAACATTTTTTAAGGTTATATAAGATGTTACACAGGTTGGTGATAGTTGAGTAAGGATTTTTTATCGTTATTACCTAGTGATAATATCAATATATCGTCTTTACATAAAGTTTCACTTATACATTTACAACTATTTAGTATTTCAGAGCTGGGTGCGGAAGGTTTCACAATACTGCAAACACTGTAATTGTCATAGTAATTGTCACTGTAATTGTATAGTTTATGATGGTACGTAAAACGTATCCATTCAAATTGTTATGAGTTTTGAAAAAGAGGCAAAGGAACTATTTTTTATCACAATAAAGTAAACGTGAACAAACTTTTATTAAATCCAAGTAAAATATTTGACCAATATTTTAGGCAGTACTTAATATTTGTTACTAATGGCGTCACCAGAGATGACATGCTTTAACATATAAGTGTATATAATACATTTACCGAAGTTTTGAACCTCATTTATTTGATTAATGTAAAATAATAGTGCTCATTAGGATTAGCATACAAAACAATTTCAATCGGGAGGGAGTTACTCGCATGCGACATAATATCAAATGAAGGTGGTTACCTTTTGGCTTCTAGTACTCGTAGTGTAACACCGCAATGACTAAGGTCCTTTCAGCCGACCGTCACGTTATAGACTCATAGTTAAGTGGCGCTGGCGTCCGATTTGACGTAACTACCGACATGCATAACAACCGTACATAGTCGTGCATAGGTGAAAAAATCTGTTAATTTATACAGATTTTGCGTCTAAAATCCCTATCGCAGCTAACAAAACAGGTGGTGACACACACACGCACACACACACACACACACCAAATCAAACTATCAAACTTATGATATTTCTCTTTAAGTGGCAGCGATTAAAAAGGGAACGAAACAATTGCCAATTAAAAAATAAATGTTACGAAATTCTGTTTCGATTGACACTATTTAAAATATATCAATATAACTTTAAAAATTGGAAATAACGTCTAAAAACGACGTCCTCTTTTATTAGTTTTATTAAGATTGTATGTACTTTAGGTATCTATATAGTATTAACATAAATACCACGAAATGGAAATATTCGTAATGTTTTAAAGAACGGAGTACAAATTTCAAACGGCGGCGTCCCAAAACTCCTTCTGCAGCTATTTGGCTAGCCGAGGTAACCGTTGTTTGCTCGTGCTGTTAAATAAAGCGAACATTGTTTTCAACGCGGCCCGCTCCACGTTAATTGCTCAGAAGTGTTTAACGAACGCCTGTTCACAGTGTTTGCACGCTGAGCTATTTGCCAGCCCTTCTATTAAGTCCTTTTAAAATAATAATGTACTGCTCCAACCTTTAGCCGGGCGTGACGACGTTAGGGTCTTAACTGCGAGGCTCATCGCTCGTTTGAGATGGGCTATATCCATGAGTAGCCATAATGAATCTGTTATCAATACCATGTATGTTAAGGGAAAAAGAAATAGCATAACTATTAATCATGCGATATAATAAGTCGTTAATTTTTCTATCATTACTATATGTTAAAAATCGCCACTAACACGAACATTATTAGTACTGTTCGAAAGCCACTTCTCAACATGTTACTAGACTTATGTAACTAGTTAATTTATTACATAACAGTTCTGATTCGTTGTGTTCGCTATGTCTATTGCCCCTTTATTTCATACTATTTTGGTTATAAGATGGAGTTTGTTACAAGACGATCTTTGCAGAAGGTTGGAGATAATTAACATTTTTTTATCTTTATGAATGGTGGTTGTGTGGGCGATTCTAAATAGTGGACTGTATCGCGGTATGAGAAAATTAATGCCGACAACAAATATGAAAGGAAGATGAAGTGGGCACGATACCTTGACCGCCATGTGGTGTGAGATGCTGGAGGCTGCTGGGGTCGTCCCTGAACTTTGCTGTTCCTTATTGTTACACTGTCACATAATTTTATAGTTTGTTCCATAAAGATTTGCATAAAGGGATAGCCTAAACATTAAAAGAACAGGAAAAGAAGTCGTTAGAATACCGTGAAACTTCTAAGGTAAGGTTTGTTATATTTTATAAAATATTGGTTTCAATTGACAAGCTGCAGCAGACAACAATTCCTTAAAGTTTTGTACATTGCATAATATAACTTATATTACGCTGTAACTCTCACAATCAAGTGTCTCAGGATACATACAGCAAGAATCGTTTTCTCCTAAAGCAACTTATGATATTGATAGGTAATCACAACACATCTACCGTACACCACACAGTGACAAGCTAATATTATAAACTGCGACCTCTAACCTGCCAAGCCTGGAGATTATGGCAGCCCTTATTTGTCTGGATTTTGCGAGGTTTCCGTCGAGCAGTGGATGTCTTAGATGATGACAACGAAACCACTTCCATAAGAACCGGCTATCGAAAAGAGTATCCAAAAAAATGAGTTAGTGAGAGTTGAGTTCTTTCGTGTTTTGGCGCTACTTGAGCTAAGTATCTCGCATCTTGAAGAGAAGTTTGTCAATATCGACATACTCGTATATCTTGTTTTCCCTACCATGTAGACAAACTGATGTTGCCTTTTGATATATGCTTGTAAACTACTTTATTATCTAACATAGACACATCATTAGGGCTCATTCTATTAATGTTGTTTATTTTACCCTTTTATTTACTTTACAGAAATGTGTATAACATAAATTTTGATATTGACTGACGTCCTACATGCCGGCCTAGCAAGCGGTACTTGAGATACGATTGCGCACGATTGAAGAGAAGTTTGTCGATATCGACATATGTCTCGTTTTCACAAACATGTAGAAAAACTATTTTTGCCTATTATTATATGATTATAAACTACTTTATTATCTAAGATAGCCATACCGTTATCGTTTATTTAATTGGTATTGTGTGTTTCACCCTTTTATTTACTTTTTGGAAATGTAGATTACATCAATTCTGACGTTGACTGATGATTTACGTGATCTGTGGTCGGTCGTTTCTCGTAAGTCTACGGTGTTTGTTTCTTTTTTTAAACCCACCGATACTTTAAACCAAATAAACAATTAAAAAAACATTTGTAAGTAATTAGGGAAAACCAAACGGAAAAAAACGAAATAACGAATGTCACAGTAAATACATATTCATATACCTATTTCATTACATCTGTTTTAGGATTCGAAGTAATAAGGTATGTATATTGGCACAAATATTTGTGCCAATATATCGTAATAAAAATCGGGAATAGCGCCATTTTTTATACTTAAAGTACAAACGAGTATATTTAATCAGCGCAATATTTGTAAATATAAACTTATACCTATACATATCATTATAAGAATATGTTTATATTTATAGAAATACACTTATACATATATATTAATATAAGTACAAACAATATAAATATAAGGATAAAACATATATTTGCGTGTCGTTCGCCCTTAATTGAGCGAAGCTCTCTTTTAGGCAACCCCTATTGTCTCCCTCCTGCTACTTAACGATTCAACCGATTCGAACGAATTTTGGCATGAATATACATGATTATAACCTGACGGACATAGGCTATGTAAAAAAATATAAGCTTTACCATGGAGGATTAATCACCGATAGAAAAATTCAAAATCTGATCACAGCCAAACTGCTGAGACTACATTAATGAAATTTGGCGCCAAAACTCACATCGTGGTCGTGACTAATGTGCAAAAAAAGTTTTTGAAATCGGACATACAATGGAGGAGTTATCACCGAAAGAAAAAATCAAAAGCTGATCACAGCCACACCGCTGAGACTACATTGATGAAATTTGGCGCCAAATTTCATTAATGTAGTATCAGCAACCAGTTTGGTGCGCGATATTTTCGAGGCAATTGTTAATGATTAAAGTAAGTAGGTAAGGTAGTGCTTCGCTCAGTAATTGCAATCATCAGCATTGCATTGCAGACCTAGTATACTTTGAGTATATAATTGTAATAAGAGAACGCCATCGCTTCAATCGAAATAGCACACAAAACACTTGTCGTCTCCTTCTCTACTTAAAAAAACGCATGGACGAGAAATATGTCGAAAATATAGGTTAAAATGTCGATAAAACGCTATCGCTATCTTAGAGTTAGAAGACAAAAATCCGCGGCTAAGTAAAACTACTCTTATGACATAAGAAGTCGGCTTCTAAGAGCAACCATGTTAGAGACGATTGAGGACAAATAACTAAAACAAGAGAAAATGGGTCGATAAAATTTTGTCGTGTTGCATATGCTGGGCGTACTGGCTGCATATAAAGTTGTTATGTGTGCCAAACCATTTCAGACCCTCGTCATAAGTTCTATAATTTTAATGTCTCTTGATAATTTCAGATTCAGGTAACAAAGACTGCTGAAATATTTAAGGAAATCAAAACTTTATTGCCTTGTGCCGACAAAAACAACATTACTTTTTGTTTTATATTCCCCGATATTTTCCATTACAGCCGCTTCCGCAATTATTATCGACGCAATCCAATTTTAGATCACATCATTGCAACCAGACCAGACATTATAGATATTTGTATATTAGAGAATAATATTCTTTATTTGCTTAAAGATGAATGAACAATAGTTTATTGTCACGACTACTTTAACTAGTGTAGCGGATATTACACTATTTAAAGTGTAATATCCGGAGTGGTATAAAAAAGGCTGAAATAATATAACATGTCAGAAAATTAGACATCTAGGCGGCTAAAAATGAATTAAAATTATTATTATTGTTGTAAAGTTGATATGATATTGAAAATGGCAAAATAAAAAATTGGACTTTAGTAAACAGTATTAACTGCACTTCATTTTACTTTTGTTTCTATACTATCATAAAAAAGTTAAGTATCGGAAGCAAGGGTAAAAGTGCGATACGACCATCCAAAGATGTAGCTAGTTACACACTCGTTTATACAATTAACTACCGTTTACTAATTAGTAAACCAAATTTGTAGAGTTCAATATTTATTAGTGAAGTTTTCTAAATGTTACTTACAATTGACAAATGGCCGGACTCAGTATGATACATAAATACAGCATGATAGATGCATAAAGGCTATCGGTGTGTCGTTGTCAACAGTACAAAGACTTCTCTTCGTCAACTGAAAAAAATAAAAGGAAATGAATTCAACGTACAATGACCATCAACCAGAATGCTGCCTTAGGATAGGCTGCTAGGACAGGGATCAGTCGCAGACATTTTACTAATTAGTATTAATAATATGTAATCATTACAAGATAATACAGTGGACTTAAAAAAATGAAGTAGTAAAAAAATATGAAAAGAGTTACAAAAGGTATGTTTATGTGTGTGCTGGTTATGCCGTCACTGCTTGAGCGCAGTCCTGCCATGATTCAACATGTGGGCTTATTGTGTATTCTTGGGTGGCACCCAACGAACCATTTAACGTCCCTTCCGAAGCATCGAGAAGGCCAAGATAACAATAATTTTGTCTGCCATCCAAAGATCAGTTCTACCCTATGTTGCTTACCCTCCGCAATCATAGACCCAAGGCGTAAGCTAACAACTGCGCCATCGAACATGTGAAAAAACTGTTAATGACCGTATAACTTACATGTTTGATTTACCATTTAAATCAAACTTGTAACTTATCTTCTGTTTTAATATAAGAAAAGTAATATACTTTTGTCATACGTAACAAAATACGCCGCGCCGAATGATGAAAATACTCAGCGAGAAGAAATAGCGATTTATCTAGGCTAAAAAGTAGGACAGTTTTGAGTAGGAGCAGAGATATTTTAGGTTGTTATGCAATAGGCGTTCTCTACAAATAATTTTACAAAGCCGCCACGAATAGTTGTCCTCGCAATTCAAGTTTGTCAGCCAGATAATCCGGACATACACGCTTTGTGTGGCATCGGCGTGTTTATACAACTACTTATAGGGCATTGTCATCAAAACTGTGGCTGTGAAATTAAAATATCCGAATAGTTAAGTGATAAAATAACAGTTTTATGTTTTAACGGTTATGTTTATGATTTAATAGTACAATGTATCACTATTGTTAATTTTTTAAGGCTATAAATAATTTGGAGGACTGCCCCAAAACACAAGCATATTTAGATTCCCTTTGTAAACCAGTGCTGGGTGATAGGGGTATTCATTTATTACGTAAGTATGTTTAGGGGGGAAGGGGGGTCGACCATGTCTTATTTTTTCTTACAAGGGGGTGGGAGGGAGTCTCAATAGTTCTTACGTAAGATCACAAAAATGCGCAAAGTTAAAATTTTATTTTGAAAACGCGCGGCCAACAGCGCGAGTGCCGAGGTTCGCTCGGATGCGTATAGGTAAGAACTTCGTGAGCTCTTTTTATTGACATAATGTATTTATTCCTAAAATAGTTTGACATAACGAGTTTGGCATATTTTTTTGCAATATTATGCAATACTCATAATTAACTTTGACATACTCATAATTGATTTTTAGCAGCATATGTACTGTGGTATGATTATAATGTTTTTAGGCATAGTGTATAGTCGCGTAATAGTATTTTATGATAAACTTTTATTTATTAATGTCTGTTTGAATCTGAAAAATAAAAAAGGTACTTAAACCAGTATTTCCTATATTATATAGTGTCAAAGTAGGCTTAGATAAGGTTCCATTCAGGCAGAGGAGTTAGGGGCAGTGGTGGCATCCAAGGGCGGCTGCTCACTCGAGCAGGTGAAAGTGGGTACGATGCGTGTTGGTCCGGATGGCCTGGGCTCAGCAATTGTTAAGTGCCCCGTGGCGGCGGCTAAGGTCTTGGTGGACGCCGGTCGCGTTTTTGTGGGGTGGAGCTCAGCCCTAGTCCGAGCGTTGGAGCCGTTGCCACTAAGATGCTATAAGTGCATGGCCCCGGGGCACACAAGAACTATGTGCCCACACGAGACGGACCACGCAAAAACCTGTTTCAGGTGTGGAGGAGAGGGCCACAAGGCCGCCGAATGCCGGGCTGAACCAAAGTGTGTGTTGTGCCTGGCGGCCAAGCGGCCAGCCGGACATTTGATGGGTGGAAAGAAGTGCTGCCCCCCGACTGTAAAGGGGAAGCCCATTCCTAAAGTGCGGACAGTTGCGGAGGCAAACTCCGTGCTAGAGGAAGAAAATCACATGTCCGCCTAATGGATAGGGCCCCAATAAAAATTTTACAAGGCAATATCAACCACTGCACCACATCACAGGATCTCCTGATGCAGTATGTGGTGGAGTGGGAGATTGATCTGGCGGTAGTTGCGAAACCGTACTGCGTCCCTCAGCGACCCAACTGGGTTGCAGACGTGGACGGTTCCGTCGTCGTTATGGTTCCCACTACAGCTGCTTGCTCCCCTCCCCTCTCGCTTATCGAGAGAGGGTCAGGGTATGTAGCGGCATCATGGGGGGAAATAGTAGTCCTTGGAACCTATTTTTCCCCAAACCGGGGTCTAGCTGCAATGCAGAGGTGGCTCAATACTCTGGGTGGGGCGGTCCGTCGCCTGGCTCCAAGGCAGGTTCTGGTGATGGGGGACTTTAATGCGAAACACCCGACGTTTTGGACTGGGCCACGGCGATGGGGCTGTTGGTACTGAATAGGGGCACGGTACCAACATGCACGCGGGGAAGGGGTTCACGAGTCGACCTGACATTCGCCACTCCCTCGCTGGCTGCTAGGGTCCAAGGTTGGCGCGTATTGGCAGACGTGGAGGCGTTTTCGGATCATGACTACATCCGATTTGACATCACTTCGGGAGGGAGCGTGGTCAATCGCAATCAACCGGGGGCAAGAGCACAAGCGCTCTTTCCAAAATGGGCCATTACCAGACTGGACCGAGTCATGGCGGAAGAGGCGGCTATTGTCCAGGCCTGGTGCATGGATAGCCGAGAGACAGATACGATCAGTCTGGATGAACGCGTAGCTCAGATGACCGAAGCCCTCAACAGGGTATGCGACTCATCGATGCCGCGAGTGACTGCTCCCCCTCGTAGAACACGGGTGTATTGGTGGTCCAGCGAAATCGAGAGCCTCCGTGCCGCCAGCCTTGGGGCCAGAAGAGCTGTTCAACGCTGCCGCCGTAGGTGGCATCGAGAGGCCGGCAAAGAGGCCAGGCTATGCCAGGCATACAGGGATGCCAAAAAGGCCCTGCAGGTGGGGATCTGCCAGGCCAAGGAACAGAAATGGGAGGAGTTCCTAGGAGAGCTAGAAAGGGATCCGTGGGGGCGCCCGTTTAAAATGGTCAGGAACAGACTCCAACAGAGCGCGCCAACAACGGAATCATTGGATCCGGAACTCCTCTCCAGGACGGTTGCGGAGCTTTTCCCGGAGGAGCCCCCAGCAACGATCCCCCGGATGGCCCCCTGGCCTCCTCTGGTAGACTTGAGTCAGGGTTATTCGCCTGTCACGAAGGCGGAGATGGAGGCCGTAACAGACTGCCTAAGGCAGAAAAAGAAGGCCCCTGGGCCGGACGGTGTTCACGGTCGAGTGCTCTCCATTGCGCTGAAGCACTTGAGAGAACATCTCCGGGCATTATATAGCTCTTGCCTGGAGAAAGGGGAGTTCCCCAGGGCGTGGAAACGGGGCAGGCTCTGTTTGTTGAGGAAGGAGTCGAAACCGGCAGATTCTCCGACTGGTTATCGCTCGTTGGTGCTGAGATTGGCGATGAGATGGGTAAGATGCTCGAACGCATCATTGCGGAGCGTGTCGTGCAGCACCTGGGCTTGGAGGGCGTTGACCTGTCGGAGAACCAGTATGGCTTTCGGAGGGGGCGCTCGACGGTGGATGCCATCATGGCCCTTAAGGATCTCTCTGAGAGGGCAGTAGAACGAGGGGAGAGGGTGATCGCGGTGTCATTAGACATTAGAAACGCGTTTAACACCCTCCCCTTCGAGGCCATACGCGATGGTTTGAGGTACCACAACCTGCCTCCGTATCTCATACGCGTGATAGAGCACTATCTTGACCAAAGAGAGGTGCTTTATCAGGCGCCGGACGGCGAGATAAAGACCCGGGGGATGGTATGCGGTGTTCCACAAGGGTCGGTTCTTGGCCCCCTTCTGTGGAACATCGGATACGATTGGGTGTTGCGGGGCGTGCTCCTGCCCCGAATGAGTGTCATCTGCTATGCAGATGACACTTTGATTATGGCTCGAGGCAAGAGCTATGAAGAAGCGCGGCGTCTGGCTCGTGCTGGGGCTGGCCTGGTGATTACCCGGATTAGGGCTATGGGACTTAAGGTCGCTGTGGAGAAAACCGAGGCCATTATGTTCCACGGGCCTCGAAGGGGACCCCCTGCAGGTGCATACGTCAGGGTCGACGGGACGAGGATACCAATAAGGCCGTCCATGCGGTATGGGCTGGTGCTGGACGGGCGGTGGAAATTCCACGACCACTTCCAGCAGCTGGCTCCAAAACTTGTAAATGCTGCGGGGGCTATGGCGAGGCTCCTGCCCAACCTAGGCGGGCCAAATATGGCTTGCCGAAAGTTGTACGCAGGAGTCCTCAGGAGTATGGCCTTGTATGGGGCCCCGGTATGGGCAGAGGCTCTGGATGCACGCAACTGTGCCTGCATCAGGAGGGCGCAAAGGGTCATAGCCATCCGAATAGTGCGGGGCTACAGGACAATGTCCGGAGCAGCAGCGTCCGTCATGGCCGGGGCGCCTCCCTGGGAACTCGAGGCCCAGGTTCTCAGGGAGACGTACCAAGAACGTAGGACCGCCAGGATGAACGGCCAACAGCGACCGGAGCATGAGGTGCTCGTAAGTGCTAGGCGCCGAGCTGAAAACGAGTTGATGGCACGGTGGGAGAGTCAGCTTGAGGCTCCTATATATGGGGCGCGAACTATAGAGGCCATACGCCCTATTTTAAGGCACTGGCTTAAAAGGAGGTTTGGGTCCTTAACTTTCCGTTTGGCACAGGTATTTTCCGGGCATGGTTGCTTCGGAAAATACCTGTACCGGATAAGGAGAGAGGAGACCCCTGCCTGTCAGCCTTTTACTGACGGGCGAGTCCCACATAACCCCACCGTCCACCCAGCGGTGGGGTATGCGTAAAGCATTTCCCCTCGCTAAAAAAAAAAAAAAAGGCTTAGATAAGGTTAGGTGAGGTTAGAGCAATGTTTGGGGTGCAAGGTCGGATAGAACCTCCACGTGTGCCCGGCCCATTGTAGGTCCCACTTCACACGTGTGGTGGGAACGACAATGGGTTCGTGCCGGTGCATCCTGGGCGCCGTCGTATATAATCCCTTCGGGGATTGCATACGAAGGTGGCTTATAATCCGACACAGGGGGGAGCTCGGCTGGTGACCTGGAGCAGGGGTATGCCGTAACCCCGTACATGGTGCGGGGCCGGGGGCCGTCATTCTTCGGGATGGGGAACGCGAGGAAGAAAACCTCTTTAAAAATTACGAGAGGGGTGCCTTCGAGCCTAGCTCGATACGCGAGCAAGTCGGGGGCGTGTTCCGGTCTGAGGACTGGTTCCGGCCCACCCGCAACCCTGTACGTGGTGCAGGGAGTGGGGGCCGCCACTTCGGTGGGGGCCGCGTGGAGACAACCACTCTAAAAAATCTTCAAAGGCCCGGCGTTGGAGTAACGCGGCGTCGGGCGCCCGTGCGCGGGTGGTTGGCGGAGAGCGTAAGCCTGCTAGCGGCACCCTCAAGTACCTCCCGCCCCCTGAGGTGTAAGTAGGGTTACCCGGGTACAGGGGTCTCTGCCCGGGTGGACTTGTTACATCCCCCATAATCGTGGGAACAGTATGGAGAATTCAAAATTTAAAAATATGTTTTTGAGTGAGGAAGAAAGGCAGAAGAAGGTGGAACAGACTGAGGCTGTCAAAACCAACCTAGAGATTAGAAAAATAGAGGCGGTTTTTAAAGAACCTGTGGTTCGTTTAACGCGAACCCCAATACCGAAAGGCAATAAGGCCGACGAGACATTGTTTAGGAGTAGGACTTCTTCCTGCTCATCGAGAATGACGGCCGATTCAGACGATGCAAGTTCCGAGCCGGGAATTAGGCGAAAGCGTTCGCATTCAAAACAGAAATATCTGTCGAGCGACACGGAAGAGAAAATTGAAGATGCAGGCGATCTGCTTCCAGTGTTCGCGCGGGACCACTTCAAACTAAAGTGTTGGCGGCAGAGCAAGAGCTGATCAACACTGATGACGAAATGGAGGCGTTAGTGCAGAAATTACGACAGCCACCAAAATCAAAGACTGGCGGCTCAAAGCCAGAGGAAGAAAACGTCAACGAGATGGCGGCGTGTGAGATCCTCAAGAGGGGCAAAGACGGCGTTAACGCTGTTATAGAAGTAGCTGCCAAATCGAAACACCTGAAGGGCACAAGTATAAGAGCCTTAAAGGAAGCAGCTAATCTGATAGCAAAGATGTTGGTAGGGCTTCACGGCATTAATGTCAATGATGACCTTAAAAAACTGGAAGAACGCTGAGAAAAATGTTTAAAATCAAGGCTAATCCTATTCCGAAGTCAGTCATTGAAGGACCTATAAATTTACCAGAAGTACAAAAGAAGCCTTTAACAGTTCCTGAGCCGTTTAAGTTGACAGAGGTACAAAATAACCACTGCATCTGCCTGACTACTCTTATAAATTCAAAGCACGTCCTGCCCCTAAACATATTTTAGAAAAGCCCCAGATTCCATATTAGTCATTGAAAACTCAAAACAAACAGAATGAACTTCCTACAAGTACAAGACAGATACCAACACAAAAGCAAAGACATGGTCCTCTGCGTACAGAACCCTTTTCATTTGCAAAGAGAGATGAAGAATTAAAACAACGTAAAGAAGCATGGATCAAGCAACAAATAGAAAAAGAAAGAAAACAAGCTCCACATTTTAAAGCTCAGCCACTGCCTGATGCTGTTAAGAAACAAATGTGTAAAATTAAAGCTCAACCATCTTTCTCACCAACCTCAGATAATAAAGAAAACTATGTTAAGTTTGACTTTCGTTCTCCAACTGCTCTATTTAAGGAGCCATTTAAACGTCAACCATTTTTACCTACGAAAACAGTACCCTTTGCACTGGCCACAGAAAAACCAGCAGCTGAACGAGAAAAATTTGATCAACTGGTTATAAAAAAGGAGGCATAACAAGGAAGGTTAAGACTTCAAAGGTAGAGAGGAACAGGAAAAGCAAGCAAGGAGCATTGCAGAATTGAGAACAACACAGGTACATCATGCAAAACCTGCTCCTATTTCAACCCCTTTTGTTCCTGAAAATCCCTAACTGCCCTCACCGCGCCTGAAACTTCAAAATTTGTTGGGAGCTTAAAACAAAACTAATGATAATGATATAGTTTTATAATAACATAATGATGGCGGATGTCTGCAGACTTGGCTATTCTTAGGGCCGAAAATGCCAGAATTGCAGAAATATTTTCTTCTGCAATTCTGGCATTTTCGGCCCTAAGAATAGCCAAGCTACGTGAAGATGGCGCTGCACTACGTCGGGTGCTGAAATTAGTGCGAAAAGACCTCAATCAGGCCCGTTCAGGCACCCTATCAGAGAGGAGCCAACATCGCCCTACAAACACTGTGGGCAACATGTCCATTGAGGAACTGCGTCGACTTATCATTGACCAGACAGGGCCGATAGTGAGTGCCCGTATCGAAGGGCTCGCCAGGCGATTACTACCAGAAGAGACAATTCGGCCGCTTCTTGCGGGAGATAAAAGACGAGTGGATGAAACGGTGAAGCTACCGCTGGGATCCGCCACGGGCTCACTGCGGAAAGCTCCTGTAGCACCAGAAGGCAAAGGAGGGAAAAAGAAATCGAAGCGGAAGAAAGTTAGCGCGGCTGCTGCTGAGGCAGCAGCAGCTAGGTTACAAGCCCTGCCAACAGAAAAGGAGGCAGCGCCTGCATCCTCATCCGTTGGACAGTGGGCTACGGTCAGTCGTGGCGGCAAACCACAGCCCAAACGCACAACACAGGAGACAAAGAAGCCAACTACAAAACCCGGAAAGAAACCCGGTAAAAAGTTGCGCTCTCCTCAATCATCAGTAGTAGTGCTAAAACTACAACCAGGTGCTGTCAGCCAAGGAATAACCAAGGATATCTCCTAGGACAGGTTAAGGGAAAAATTTACCCGGCAATAATAGGTCCCGGTCTTGAGGTGAAGATTGCCGCAACAGGCGCGAGAAAACTGGAAGTCGCCGGCGAAAATAACAAGGAGAGAGCTGACTAACAGGCCGAAAGTTTAGCAGAAATCAGTGGATTGGAGCTGGTCAAGGTGTCTAGGCCCGAAAAGACTGCGGACCTACGCTTGTCGGGCCTCGGTGATGGTGTATCGGCCGACGAGATAAAAGTGGCTGTGGCTACTGCTGGTGGGTGTTCGGAGACGGCCGTGTCGGTCGGCGTTATACGCCAAAGCTGCCTTGGACTCGGCTCCGTCCTGGTGAAATGTCCAGTGACGGCCGCAAAGCAGATTATTACAGGCGGTTAACAGTTTTTAGTGGGTTGGGTTTCGGCTACTGTCCGCCTACTGCCAGTGAGACCCATGAGGTGTTATCGTAGCCTAGAAGTGGGACACGCCCATGAAATATGTTGGGTCAAGGTCGACAGAAGCGGCCTCTGCTACAGGTGTGTCAGTCCTGACCATCAAGTGAGGAATTGTACTGCCGCGCCACACTGCGTACTGTGCGCGACAGCCAAGTTGAGTGCGGATCATATACTGGGGGGCAAGTCCTGTAAGACCCCCGGACTGAACCGGAGAAGGAAAAACCGGCGTCCACCGCTCCGTCGCAAGCTACTAGCGACCCCACGGAAACGATGGAGACGGCCGTTACATAAGGTAGCCGAGTCACTGCGGGGTATTTTTGGGCAAGTGTCCTGACATTCCTTGAGGAGAGTGTTATGACCTCTTTACTTATTGATATGAGCGTGTCAGATGGGAACTGTCTGTCAAGTTGACTATGAAATAAAATATGGTAACAAACATTAGTATTAATTATTTCTAATGAGATATTAAAGTGGCGACGAGGATTTAAAATGGAAAAACTAAAAAAAACAGAACTACAATCAAAGTACAAATTATCAAGCTACAAAATACGCTGGAACACATTACAGAAATTTCTGCAAATGAATACAAGGTACGAGAGATTACGATTACTAAACTACATGATAAATACACTGATATCCAGGATAAAATTGATGAAATTGTCACCAGCGATGAATTAGATACCGAAATTGATACTAGGTTTACATTAGAAGAAGAATTTTTGGCACTAAAAGTCAAATTACAGAATCTGATGACACAAAATACGACAAATTCTAGTAAGCCTTCCACACCTACATCATTAAACTACAATATTCCTTTTCAACCAATGCAGGATAACAAGTCGATAAAGAATTTTCGTCGACGTTTTGAATCTTACATGGCATTGAAACGTGTTGACGGTGTTGACGAAAATAAGACGAGATTAAGAATATTATTTACTCTAATCAGCCCTTCATTACATCAAACTATGTATGATGTATGTTATCCGAACGATCCTATTAACCTCGAGTATTCTGAGGTACTTGACAAATTAGAATTTTTTCTGGAACCAAAACCTAATACCTGTACACTTCAACATAAATTCATTTCTAGACTACAAGAACAGGAAGAAAATGTTATACAATACGCTACAGAATTAAAGAAAATGACCGAAAATTGTTACTTTAAATGCAAATGTGGGAACTCAGTCGCAGATTTATTTTTAAATTTACAATTTCTAAGAGGAGTTCAAGACATTGAAATTCGTACAAAACTTCTCCAAGAACGCGACCCTTTACCATTCAGCTCTACAATAGAGAAGGCTCTCGCAATAGAATCTGCAAAGAAGGAGAATTTAGAATTTATTACTAACTCAAACCACAAGCTTTCAAAAAACCTTCCAAATAATTCCGGCAGTTATGAAATACAAAAAAAAAACACCATAGTATCACACTTGAAAGGACGTTGTTACAGATGCGGAAATACTACACACAGGGCAGATAAATGTGCTCATCACAAAACAATGTGTACATTTTGCAAAATAAATTGGACATCTTTCTAATGTATGTTTACAGAAAGGACGGGCACAGCAGTCATCAAATTTCTAATAACAGTGAACAGGATGATTTCGAACAAGATCCAGAAGAGTCTCCATGTTGCGACATAAATGTAATTACTACGAGTCCTAGCGGAAAATTCATGATTGACGTCAAAATTGAGAATATTCCCTTAAAAATGGAACTAGATACCGGAGCAGCGTTAAGTTCAATTTCTCTACGTCAGTTACACTTATTAGGAATTAGAAAGAAAATTTATAAAACTTCTATACAAATGCGCACGTACACCGGAGAAATTATTAAACCCTATGGCGTTGTTTACACGAAATGCATGTGTGAAAACCAGTTATTTTACGCTAAACTGTATATAATTGAAGGAAATGTACACGCAATATTTGGAAGAGAATGGTTAAGACAAATTCAGTTAAATTTTCACGTTAACAATGTTGAAACTGCCACTAATACTGTTTTAAATAAATTGTTGGAAAATTATTCAGACTTATTTTCGGATTCCCTTGAGCCTATTCCAAACTACCGATGCACTCTTTACTTGAAAGATAACGTTCAACCCATATTTATAAAGCCTAGACGATTACCCTATGCATTAGTGGAAAAAGTTGAAAAGGAGCTCGAACGATTAGAACAGTTAAATATAATCACAAAAACAGAAACATCAGAATGGGGTACGCCCATAGTGCCTGTCCCCAAGCCTAATGGGTATATCAGATTATGTGCAGAATATAGAGTAACATTAAATAAGTGCATAAAAGATGACAATTATCCAATTCCTGTAATGTATGACATATTTGCACAAATGAATGGCGGTAATCTATTTTGTAAACTCGATATTACCCAGGCCTATTTACACATGGCAATGGACGATGCGAGTGCTTTACTTCAAACTATTAGTACCCACAAGGGCACGTACAAGATTAATAGAATGATGTTTGGAGTGAAGATTGCACCTAATCAGTGGCAAAGATTCATGGATTCTATATTACAGGGCATAGATGGTGTCATTTGCTTCTTTGACGATATCCTGGTTAAAGGTACAGATGTCACGGATATTACGGAGAGACTACAAAAACTTTTCGAGAGACTGAGGAAAAATAAATTGACGTTGAATAAAGATAAGTGTGAATTCTTAAAAGAAAACATATCGTATTTAGGACATACAATTGACAGAAATGGCCTACATAAGTGTGAAAAGAAAGTTACAGCAATTTCCAAAGCATCAGCACCTACAAACGTTAGCGAATTGAGAACTTTACTGAGAATGATAAACTATTACAACAAATTTGTCCCAAATTTAGCAACTCTTTTACATCCCTTGAACCACCTATTGAAGAAAAACGTGATATTTCTGTGGAGTGAAGCTTGTCAAAAAAGTCTGGACAACATTAAGCAAATATTAACTAGCGAACGAGTACTGACGCATTTTAATCCATCTCTTCCAATCACGCTTGCTACAGATGCCTCGCCAGTGGGACTGGGAGCAGTTCTCTCCCATAAGATGCCGGATGGTTCTGAAAGATCGATTGCCTTTGCTTCCAGGTCCTTGACGTTTAGTGAACGGAAGTATAGTCAAATAGACAAGGAAGCCACTGCAATTTACTGGGGCCTAAAAAAATTTTTCCAATATTGCTATGGTCGAAAATTTACTCTTATTACTGATCATAAGCCTTTGATATCAATTTTACATCCTCACAAGACCTTACCAACTATGAGTGCAATGCGTATATTCAACTATGCACAGTTTTTATCCGGCTTTGATTATGACATTGTTTACCGAAAGACACAAGACCATTGTAATGCTGACTACTTGTCTCGATTTCCTACGGAGGCAACAGTGGCAAAGAGAGTAGATCAAACATACATTCACCAAAATAATAAAATTAATACATTATCAGTCAATAAGCAATCCATTGCTTCAGAAACGGAAAAGGACACTGATCTAAAAACCATCAAGGACGCATTAGAAAGAGGAACCCCACTCGAAACAATCGGATACGTAAATACAGAATATACATTACAAGACGGGTGTTTATTAAGAGGAGCAAGAGTTGTCATTCCAAAGGCACTGCGAAAATATGTTCTTAATGAGCTACATACAGGTCATACGGGCATTGTCAAAATGAAAATGTTAGCAAGAAATTATTGCTACTGGACAGGAATTGATCGTGACATTGAAAATTTAGCAAAAGGCTGCAGAAGTTGTTGCTTGAAACAGAAAGCACCTCCTAAGGTTGAATTGCATCATTGGGAGACCCCTAATGGTCCATGGCAACGGCTTCATATAGACTTTGCAGGGCTAATTTTAGGAAAGCAATTGTTCATAATTGTGGACGCTTATAGCAAGTGGGTGGAGGTTATACCCACATTGAAAACTACGTCAGATTGGTGCATTACTCAACTTCAAAATTTATTTTGTACATTTGGCCTTCCTTACACCGTAGTTTCTGACAACGGACCTCAGTTTACATCAAGAGTATTTAAGGACTTCTTAAAATCATATAATATCACTCATCGAACGTCAGCACCTTATCATCCAGCGACGAACGGGCAGGCAGAACGCACGGTCCAAACAATTAAGTATGCCCTAAGAGCAGTGGAAAATGAGTCAGGTGACATATACTCTAAATTAAGAAGGATCCTTACACAGCTCCGCAGATTACCGAGCCCGGAGGGGAAGAGTCCATACAGACAAATGTTCAACAGAGATGTAAGAACGAACCTAGACACTATGATACCAAACTTAGAGGCACATAGAAATTTCAACCAACCAAGGGCACGAACATTCTCTGAGGGAGACAATGTACAGTTCATGGTTTTCGCTACGGGTGGTGTTCGCAATTGGGACTTCGGTAAAATAGTGAAGAGGGTTGGCCAGCTGCATTACATAATCGAGACAGCATCTGGATCATGCTATCGGCGGCATATCGATCAGATTAGGGGAGGAGGACTGTTATGACCTCTTTACTTATTGATATGAGCGTGTCAGATGGGAACTGTCTGTCAAGTTGACTATGAAATAAAATATGGTAACAAACATTAGTATTCATTATTTCTAATGAGATATTAAAGAGAGGACCGGACGGAGCGAACGGGGAATTCCCGACGTCCATGATAGGGTCCTCGTGGTGGCAGGGCGCGTTTGTGTTTCGGCGCGCCCGCACTGTTGGAGGAGTTTTAGAGCTCCAATGAGATGGGGTCTTCCACAGGACCGCCGGCGACGAACCGCGGTAGAATACTTCGATCCCGTGGTTCGCCGCACTTGCGGCAGACGGAACACCCTTAGGTTTTTAGTGGACACACCACATAACCACTCAGTCTCCCCGTGGCTGGGTGGTATGCGTAGGCATTTTCCTAAGGTTAAAAAAAAAATAAAGGTTAGAGCAATGTTTATGTAAAAAGTTATTGATGTGTGTCTGTAATCTTAGGAGTTACTTATTCTGCGTAAGATGATTATGATTATATTCAGTAAGGTTTGATACCATTATGCCTTTATAAAGTAATGGTTGTGAATTTTATGCTTAAATATGATTATGCTGTTTGTATTTATGATTAAAACAATTGGGCTAAATTTGATATGAATAATAATATTTTGCGTAAATATTATTAATATGAATTTACCATATGCCAACATATTTTATGGTTTAAATTTTTATGCAAATGGATAGTGAACCCAAAAACTTCATGGCTGTATTTTAAATATTGAAAAAGAAACAGCTTTAGCCATATATTCAAGGTGAGGCAAAAAAGTTTTGTGCCGCATCTGAGCTGATGTGGAATGGGTGTACGTTGACGACGTCACAATTCTGAATAACCACCTATTATTATTAGCGATGTTCCAGTGTCAGACCCACTTTCCGAGTGGGTTTTGAGCCCTGGACTGAAAATCTTATGTAGGTAAAGGTGAATTATTAAAATCTAATTTTATTTTACCAAAAAAATAAAAATTATTAGTACCTTTGTAAGTACAAATAAATATTTCTAAAAATTGTTACTTTTAAAAATAAACATTAAAACAAACCAAACGTGTATTCATTTTTGCCTTTAGATTCTTACGTAATAAATATTAAACAGGTGGGAGGGGGTCGGACTTTTCTTATTTTTTCTTATAATAGGGGGGGGAGGGGGTCAAAAACTAGCGAAATTAGTCTTACGTAATAAATGAATGGCCCCATATTGAGAATCATACCTATCTATTTAACCCCCACGATTTTTTGTAGTATTGGAGTTATAACTTGATTTCACAACTGAATGGCTTTAAAAAATTAAAACTTTTTCTACGTTTTTCATAGTATTTTTTTATTACAATGCCTTTTGCTTGTAGTTTTATGAGTAAAATAATCTCCTTCCTAACTTTGATGCAAAATACAAAAAATTATTTCTATAGTAAAAGATTGGGTATAAGCATGACAGAATGATATCTTCAAAATTAAAAAAATATATCTCCCTAAGCTCGTTTAATCATATCAATGTGTCCAAATAGCTAGATTAAATGATGATAATGAAATAGCTTCTTACAAGTCCCTTTTCTTAATAAATAAACATAGCATGCTTTAAGGAAGTGTAATGAGCCCACTTCTATTTCTAATTTATATTAATAATCTACTAAAATCAATTAACTACCAGAGTATCTTATTCGCTGACGACTTATCAATTACATATTATTCCCAACCAAAAAGAGACCATTGATTACGAACATGACATAAACATGGGCGTTGAAAATGTTAATGAATGGCTTATTCGTAATGGACTTAGTGCCAACTTTTTAAAAGCCACCTACATACAATTTTCAAATCATAAATTGTTGTTATTGAAAAATAATTGTAGACGCTGGTGATCGTTATCGGATTTTCTTAAAAAATTAAACAGTAAGGCCTTGTTATGGCACGTTCCAAGGTCCTAGGTCACCTCGAGCCACCTAAACTATAAGGACCATAGTGTCGATTCTGATTGCTGATAGATCCCTGTTTTATTCTTACGGCCGATCACTTCCACCGCGACAGCAAAAAGGGGAGCTACCAGCTACGAGCAGGAACGCTGCCACTCGTCATTATTTTTCTTAGGGTGTTACCCACGCTTACCCTCCGTATGGGCTTCAATTATTAAATTTCTTTAAAATTCTTAGTTAGCGTTTTTATTTCCCTCCGTACTTTAAAAAATACTGGTGGAGTAGGTATAACATGACAATGTAATTATTGATAGAGATAAACAAGTGAGACATTTAGGCATTATAGTTGATACCGAATTATACTTTACCACTACAATTCTGTTGTTCAAAAAGCTTTTCATAACCTTGGGTTCGTGAATAGACTAACCGAACATTCAAAAATACTCGTACTTGAAAAATAATTTACTTTAGTTTCATAAGATCAATATTGAACTTTGGCTCTTTAGTTTGAAATCCACACTATCAAATTGTATTAATAGAATAGAAATAGTGCAAAAGAAATTCAAAAAATTGTAAATTATAGAAATAACAATAATGACTTTACGTATGATATTACGTACAAAATTCCCACTTTAGAAAATCGTCGCAGGGCAGTTTAACATGGTTTCTTTTTAAATTGTTAAATAATTACATTTTTGATAAAGTTGCCCTGCACTTTATCAAATGTCAATTTCATAACAAAAGCCTGACTTCCTACACAATTCTCACCTCGAATTAAGCAAAATTATATTTCTAATAGTTATTTCTCACGTTGTCTTCGCATGTCGCGCTTCTTCAAAGCGAGCTCGCCTGGACGAGACCCAGTCGCCCAGGAAGCTAAACAGTATATTGAATATGATTTACTAATGGAAAATAATTTAAATGAATTGAAAATATTGAGAGACGTAGATACAACGATAAAGTTACTACTTGTTTTTTTATAACCTTCGTCAGCCATATTTCCTTCTAATTAGTTTTCTTTTATCATATATATTTTATTATTAGAAAGGCCTTGATGAAATTTCTTCATTAAAATGAGCCGCAAACCACGAACCGAATTATGTTCGAGGAAGGGACAAATGGGCCCAATGCAAACATTCAGCGCCTCAGGCACAACCGTCGTGTCATGTTTTGTAGGCTTGTATTGAATATTATGACCGAAATCGAGATGTCGTCGGTGAACACCAGCGAGACTTCCAATACTGCTTTTTAGGCAACATATAAGGTTACCAAATCTGTATTTAATGCTTTTTAAAATCAATCGTTATATAAAAGCAGCTTTTTCAACATCTGTATTAGTTAAATTCTGCTCGTGTCGTTTTTGATGAACCTACTTACAGGTTTCCAAACTCTGACTTCAGTTGGATTTTTTTTTCTCAGAAAAAACAAGAAGTAGTATTTTATTTATTATCAGTGGGTAAGCATAATAGTGGGATTAACTTGACTTATATTGATAGCAGCGCATGATCTGTTTGTTACGTAGATTTAATATTGAGTGAGTGAATGGGTGAGCGGTGATGAAGTTGGTATTTTTATATTCTGTAAAATGGCTAGTCATAGTTGATGGAAGTTTTTTAAGGTCAGGTTCTAAACCTTCTAAACCAAAGGAATTATACCAAATGAATAAATACAAATGGGAGTGGCAAACGTGTGAAATCCTAGAGTTAAGGCTTCTATTGTTCACTACCGTGAACCTTAGTTTTACCTCTTTTGTAAAATATCGTATGTGTTTTGAATATGATTTTTTAGCTTAGAGACTAATAGAACATTTTTCTTTATTTCTTACGATTTAAAAGTTTATAGTATTTCCGTTAATTACAGTTTTGTTTGTTTGCTGTGAAAACATTAATAAATTGACGGCAACATTGTTTTTTTATTAAAAGTAAAGTTTGACCTGTCTTTGATTTTTTTCGCGTTTAGTAAATAACGTGATTTAGTTTGCTGCTGTCCTTACTTTCATGTAATTCTATTCTGCATTTTGAATCTATTGAAATGTGTCATGCTAATTTGGGTTGAAACTTCATTTCGAAGATCCCTTCATACCATTTGCGATGTAGATTTTATATTGGTTGGGTGAGTTGTAGGGTGGATAAAGGACGATATAATTTCTATCAAAAGAGAAGTGATAGTGAAGTTTTTGAAGTCAGTTTGAGAATAAGGAATAATCTCTCGTTGAAGACCCTACACATCATCAAAAGATCATTAATTTTTCTTTATTTAAGTTCTGTGGGACAGGGAAAAGTCGGGTCGGCACAAGACACACCACTTTTTTATATAGGGGAAAATGCATACAGGTGATGTTTTTTTATTAACCTGAAATGTACTACTGCAGCTTATATTTAAAACAAGGTCTCATTTAGTTTTTAGGACCTACCGCTTACCCCTTTACTGAAATCCTACGAGGAGCTATATCACGTATAGTAATTAGGTTATTTACAAGGCCAGAAATCTTTTTTAATTGTCTAGTACATTGTTTAATTACAATTAATTGTATGAATTAATTATTTTTCTCATGAAAATAAGTTGCTTTTTGTGCCTTCAACTATTGAGTTAATATGAGTTTGATTTAAACCAAGTCTAGTATTATACATATATAGTAGTTTTGCCTTGTTAATTAATGGCAAATTCTAGTAAATAATAGCGATCGCCTGTATTATAATTAGACGTAAAATGGAGATATGTTACTTTATTATTACATAACATCATTTCTTTTATTTATTTATAAAAAGTCTTATAAAATATAATTTCTAGTCCAATAGACAGCAATTAATAGTGCGTTAAACTGTTTAGAAATATTATTGATCGTTTTGATTGATAAATAAAATTTCGTAATACTAAAATTGTATTTTAATTATAAATATTACAACTTAGCATGACGATATCCTCTTTTCGGGTCGTCATGTAGATAAAGCAGAGCGAAACTCAATTTTTCTTTTTTTGCCTACAGAAATTAGATTAGGAAGAGGTTCAATTAAGCATGTAAAGTTGATTTGTCAACATTTCTAATATATAATTTGCAAAATTAAATGGTATAGGCTGACAATGTCACGTCCGTGGTTTGTTCATACATCTGTGTGTTTGGTTAGGACCACGTCTTCCCATGACAAATATTTGGGAACAGTTGATGACAAAATACTTGTTTCGTTCAGTTGACCGATCGATTTGAATGCCTGTACTCCATTGTCTGTTTTATACGAAGGTCAAAGGCTGAGAGATAGGTTTCTTTGTATCATGATACTTCAAATATTGTTTGGGTAACGTGTTAGGAAAATTGATCCAATATTTTTGCACTGTATAAAATTATTATAGAATCCTGAGACAAGATTGGTATTCCATTATTGTGAAGAAAACTGCTGAAACTTAAAACAAATTAAGACATTTTTACACGCTGTATACAAATTATAATTATAAATTTTACAGACTAATCGTCATGGCAGCTCTAAACCTAGCAGCGGGTTAAGCTAGATCTATATTAAATTAAAAATTATAAGAACTAAATAAATGTACATACCTAATTTATTAGTAATTTATGATAGATTTTAGATAATAATTTTTTCTGTTAAAATAGGAACCAAAAATTACATGCAAACACGTAGTTCCATAGAGAAGAGATCGTATTATCTATATAAAATATTTTTATCTTCCATAGGGTCCTAAAAAAATAAACTAAAGAAAATTTTGAATATGGCCCCTGTGGCGAATATATATTCCAATCAGTATTGCAGGGACACGTCAGATAGGTTGCTTTGTGCATAAAAATACAGGATTCTCTTTTCCAGAAATGAACCTCAACAAGCCCGATTTAGCGGATTTACTAAAAAATCTAAGCAATAAATTTTTTAGTCGGTGATAACAAACAGCAGTAGAAAAGTAATCTAAAAAGTTTGCTCGTATTAAACTATTTTTACATAAGCTGCTAACATCAGTCTTCCTCATGTGCACGTCGAATTGGTAACTATTCAGTTTGCAACGTTGATCAATGATTACGATAATGAAATATTAAAAATGGAAATTAGCATAGTATCTATGTTTGGCGAGATACGAGTACATAGAAGCTGAAAGACAACCCCTCTAAAGGTAACTAATGGACTAATGAAATTGCCCTCGAAATGCAAATTAGCCACGAAAAGGGTTCTGTTTATTTAACAATAGGTAACTAGTTCCGTTTGTCTAGGTGTATTTGGGGAGGACCGCTAATTTTTGCTTTGGGATCCGTGGGTATGAATCTCATTTACATTGCCTATAGAAAAATAAACTTTGCTGTGAATGGACTTGATTCATGATCTATTGGTCGTTGAAAGTTTGTCTTTATTTTGGAATGTTAGTTCCATTTCATTAACTGTCTGATCTATGATATTTTATGTAAGTTTTTTTGTAAATAAATACACTGGAAGACTTAAAGCAAGGGCTATCTAGTTTCAATATTATTTACGAAAAAAAAGTGTTCTTAAAATAAGAACAGAATACCACTATTTTTACCGAATACAAACATACTTATGTTTTTTCATTTTTTATGTTTTTCAAAGTAAACTGAAAGTTTTCATGTATTCAAGAGCTGTGTTCATGGGATGGGATGCGCCATCTACATGTTCATATATATAACTTCCCTGTCACAGTTCCGACTTAGGACAAGATAATTTTCATTTTAATTTATAATACAGCAACGCGCCGGGTCAGCTAGCTTAAATATAAATATTTCCCTGTCACAGTATTTGACCGTGATGAACTCCGAAACTATTCAACCGGTGATGATGAGGTTTTTTTTCATTTTTCTGGATCGTTCCCAGTTGGGACATAGGATATGTGTCATTTTAATTTACAATAATAAATGATTTTTATTGCAAATTATAAAAGTGACCAGAATCTTGTAACACATACACTACAATCTTATTATATGTATATGTGACGACAACACACGTTGTGCAAATAACCAAACAGTTTTAGTTAAATCTAACTTTGTAAATTTAAAATTTCGTATTGTAGTCACTACAATGCAAAAATATTCACGATACGAAACTACAGCTTCGGCTAACTGAATAATATGTTATTTATGACTATAGATTATAATTAAAAACACTGTTTGCTCCTTAGTAACAACATTTTAGTAGCATTGACGTTTTATTGTGTTCATACCACTGACTAATATTGTTTACAGAACATTATTGAAAAGTAATTCATGCATTTTTTTTGTAATGGGGATTAGTTGTATTGTGGAGATAGGTAATGTACCTACTATCAAGTTTTATAAGATTGTTCGAATACTTAGAGTTTAAAATTAATATTTTTTAAACACACTACGATGTGACATATTCATTAGCTGCAAATATTTTGTATCTTATAGGTAATATATCAAAACCAGACGAGGGCACTGTAAATGATGGCTAGGTAATTACAATTCTAGTCTTTACAAAAATAATATAGCGTCGGCGAAGTGCCAATAACACCTAACTGCAACACCTAAATTTCAAAATAATACACAAGCTGAAAAAACGTTTAATTTCTTGACAAGTTAATAATTAGTTAAAGATTTGTTTATTTATTATTTAACATGATGCGCTTGCAACTGAAAATACGCTGAGAAATTTCATTAAAACATGCAAGTAACGAATTTTAATTCGAAATGGCAAAAAAAATAATTTCTCTATGAATTTCGATAGGAGGTCTTGGCACTTCACCGACGATAGACTTTTAAAAGAAATAGTATGGAAGTGATTATATTATTTCGTTAAAGAAAAGTCTATAAAAAGAATATTGGGAAAATATGTTATGAATAGCTGCAAAACGTATGTACTTTTAAGAATTTACATTATTGATATAACCATCCCTAAATATCTTTACTGCTTGTGAATCAGCCAGAAAGCGCTCTGAATCCTTTCCACATCACTACCGTCCACAAATCTAAGATCACAAAATAAACTAGCACAACATGCCTGCGAAATGATACAAGTGGCCATTATACATCTGTGTGAAAATTTGTAATAAGTTACGCAGTAACATTATTGATGCTATAAACTTTATTATTTTTAATAATTTTAAAAGAAAACAGATATGCGTTTTCATTCACTGCAAGTTTTTTAAATTTGTAATATATTTGTTACATTACAATATTTTGAATAACGTATATGAATTTAATTTTTAAAGTAGCTATGTTAAGTATTTACCATTATACAAATTCCTAAATACCGAATTTATATATATCATATTTTTTTACTTACCTAGCCCTTGCGGGTTTCAGGTTTTATTCTGTTTTTGTAATAACATCTATGTACAACATGAAAATTGCAATAAAGCTGTAAACATGAAAGTAATTTTACAGCGAATATAATTAATCTTCTATCTAAGGCATGGATGGTAAACAGCAGCAGCAAAAAATCAAATAGATAAATAACTTGTAAACCAAAATGAATGTTAAAATTAGGCACAAAGTTATTATAAATTCGAAAATACAAGAGTTCGAATCCTGGTATCGTTCGTCACACAAAAATACTAATAAAATTAAATATTTCTCATGGATAAAAATAATCTAACCAATAAACTAACCTATAAGAATAGATAAATTTGACGTAGGGTTACGTTGTATTTAACCCTATGTTGTTTCATTTATTTATTTATTAAATAAAGTACCTACTTCATATTATAGAGAAATATTCTAGGAATATAAAGGATAAAGTGCACATAAAATATGGAGACGGTAAGTGGCACCAGCCGCCATTGGACCTGGGAACCATCGAAGTTGCGATTTGCATTTCAAAGGTGAATCTGTCGCAGTATCGACTGATATGCTTACGTCGCAGGTTTATTTGCCACTATAAATGGAAGAAACTGACTGCTTAAAGCGACGCTATTGGGATAAAAAGTTTTGTAACGAGAGTAATACAATTACAATTATACAATTATTTTCAGAGCAGAAGGAAATATTAAAAACATATATTTTAACGAAAACAAAATTAACTTTTATTTGTAAAAATACAAAATACCTCTTAGTAAAACCGCATAATTTTTATATTTTTTTTGAATTTTGTTCAATAAAAAGAAAGCCAGTCTTTTGTATAAGAGTAACTAACGCTAGAATTGTAACAGCATAGAGCGCCGAAGTATGCGCTACTAAAATATTTACAATATTTCAATTTGAATGTCATCATCTAGGGACTGAGGCGTTGATTTACATGACAAAGTCTCTAAGTAACCCCTGAGGATTTTGGAAATGCGTCTCGTTCTTTGCGCTATAAAATTCGAAGGCGTCATAGCCAACGAAAGGCGAGAATCAATCTCGGTTTTATGAATTTCAGATCATCTCGTTTATAATATCGTGGAAGTATGCAAATTGTTGTCTGTCTTTTGACGGTATTCACAAGTTATCGAGTTTTGAATAAGTATTTTGTTTTATGAAAGTTTAAATGCATTCGACCATAGCGTCCATTTGGGCTAAAGCGCCAATTATAACTTCGTAAAATATTGCCAATAAAAAAGCATTCAAATATTTAAACGAAGTGCAAAAGGGATATTAGACATCTTGTAATTTTACTTAATATTGTTGTAAAAACATTTAATTTGCTAATTTATTTACCAGAACGTAATGAAAAAAAGACGTGACGCTTATTTCATTTTTAACGCTTGCAGAGAAATTCTTATTTGGACTAATTGTCAAATAAAAAAAATAGTTTCTAAGTAAATTGTGTAGCAAAGCTTTGTCCCATTATAGTCTTTTGAGTCAAAATGTCAAAGCCGAGCCGGGGAGTAAATTGGACAAATTTTCCGGCTTTTAAGGAATCTTGCTTTGGAGTGCTCCTAACTGGAGGAGGGAGGACAATGTGTTATTTTTTTTGTTTTGGCCAGAAGGATATTACAGTAAATCTTTTTATCAAATATTTTAGTGTTATCTTTATTCAAAGACTAAGCCTCTTTTACAACATATTAAAGGAGTTAATAAATGTGCCCGTTTTAGATACTGGCATGAAATCTTTTGCGATATAAAGCCGTGAGTATGTATATAAGGTATAATAGCAATGAGTTAGACGATTTCCAAATTCGAAAAAAAAAAAATTTAATGAAATCTTTTTATTTTGTTTGGTGTATTTTTGACGATCGTTGATGCACTGGTAGTGATTCTAAGACGAGTTAGAGCCCTGGTAAGGGCATATGAACGGTGTGAATTGTCCAAAGTTTATTAATTGATAAAATTAAATTTATTTTGAAAAATTAGAGTTTTTTATGAAGAGAAAGATTAAAAGACATATCTATTAGGATATGCACTTCTTACGCTAACTTTTGTTTACCAAGTTACGCTAATATCTTAATATCTTTATATATCAAGTTACGCTTAATTCTATCAAATAATTTGAAAAAATCGCAATTGAAATCTAATCTACCTACTATCAGGATCCTACTTTACAGTATATTCTAAAAATATAATACCTATACTGAATAATTTTGTCACTTTTACCTTTTTGTGCCATACATATAAAAAAAAATTTCTTACATTCACACCAATTAGCCTAGCCCAAAGTAAGCACTGTAAGGCTTGTGTTATGGATACTAGGGTAACGGATAGACCTACATACATATATGATACATAGATATGCAATATTCATAGATATATTATAAAAACACCCATGACTCAGGTACAAATGTTCGTATTCATCATACAAACATCTGCCCCTTCCGGGATTTGAACCCAGGACCGTCGGTGCGAAAGGCAGGATCACTAACGTTGCACCAAACGGTCGTCGAATTTACCAATATATGTTAAAAATGCCAGTGAAAAAGTGCATTTTTATAGATTATTTATATGAACAAGAGTTATATGAACGATGTTTATATAAAAAATATGCGATCGGAGATAGAATGCAATATAATGAATAAAAATACGAACACGGTAACACGGCCGTCAACTACGCGCGCGAGCTAAAATTTTTCACAACTAGCGAGAGCAGCGCGACGACACTCCTTGGCACTAAAAGGATCAAATTATGTCCTGTGCACAAGTCAATCCACATTACAGCTCAATATATCTACAGGTATTCATATATATACATTTCTAAAAGGTCTATGCAGCCAGTGTAGGCAATCGATGATGATTGTGTTGTGCGGAATTGAATATAGTGTATGTGGTATTAATATATTTTAATATTTATCTTATTAATTGAGCGAAGCTCTCTTTTAGGCAACTCACAAACTTCGCTTGTGTCCCTCCTGCTACTTAACGGTTCAACCGATTCGAACAAATTTTTGGCATGAACAAACATGATTACAACCTGACGGACATAGGCTATGTAAAAAAATAGACTTTACTATGGAGGAATAATCACTGAAAGAAAAATTCATAAGCTGATCACACCCAAAACGCTGAGACTACATTTATGAAATGGAGCCAAAACTCACAAACGAAGGTAAGGTAGTGATTCGCTCAGTATTTGCATACAGAAGGATGCATTGCAGACCTAGATTTTAATGATTTGAAATTAAATTGCAGTAAATGAATCCTTTTATTAATTGCCATGGATCCGAAAACAATTCTAATTTGTCATCTAAAGTATTATTCTTTTATAACGATCTGAGTACAGTCAGTAAATCGATATTACGATTCTTCTGATATTGGCCCGGAGCCATCAATTTATGAAAATAGTCACTGTCTCCCCAGGAATAGATTAACATATTTTTTTCAAAATTGCCGGAGAATATTCAGAATTTCAGATGCCCTCCAATTTCCCACTGAAAGGTACTTTGTTAGAATTTGCGTTGATATTGAATATTGCGACGCGGTGCTTGCTGGCATAAATGCATATTTATAAGTTTCGTTCGAGCATTGTCTAAGTCGTTTATCGTTGATATTTGTCCATTGATTTATAAATTACTCTCTGTTGAGCGAGACATCCAGTTTTAACTTGATTAATTCTTTGTGTTCCGATTGTTACCGATTGTTATCTTACTCTATTTATTTCAAATTGTACTTTCAACTTTTATTTATAAAATAACTTTTTACATATACAATGTGTTACAAAAAACAATGTGTAAAAAAATTTAATAAATTATCAAAGCGAAAAATATTGTCAACCCTTGTAAGTTATCACTCCATAGAACTGAAGTTATTTTATTTTATTTATTTATTCACCAACATCTTGCACATTTCTACATGAGCAGTTAAAGAAAAAAAATATACATTCAATAAATGCAAAGACACTTATAAGTAAATACAGCATGCCATCCACCTTAAAACACTAAAACTTAAACCTATCTACTATATATCTATTGACGTAAAAAAATATTATAAAGATGCTTTTCAAATTTTATTTTAGAATGCCAATTTATATCTATATCATCATCACTGATGCTATTATAAAGCCTACCCAACCGTGGGACTGGTGAATTTTCTCCAAATATAGTTCGGCGTATTGGAAGAGAAAACGGTTTTATAGTCGATCTGGGATATCTATACGGTATTCTAAATTTAAATTTATGGAGTAGCTGTGGACAATCAATTTCATTTCTAAGTAACCCATAAAGAAATGTAAGGTCACGTACATCACCTCGAATTTTCAATGGCGTCATATCGAATCGTTTGAGAGTCCCTGAATAACAATAATGTCTATATGATATCCCAGCTCTCCTTGACAGACACCGCAAACATCGCTTTTGTATCCTCTCTATTCTAAGAGCATGTGTCGCAAAGTTTGGACGCCAGACAATACCACAATATTCCAATATGTTGCGAACATAACAGTTATAGAGTAGAATCGTAGTCCTTTGCCTTTGAAACAGTTTGCTATTTCTTAGAACGAACCCCAACATTCGCAAGGCTTTAGTTATAATGTTATTTATATGCGGTACAAAGGTAAGTTTAGAGTCAATTATTACCCCCAGGTCCTGGATCTCATTAACTTTCATTATATCACTACCGTCCGCTCTGTAGACTGATGGGATTACCTCCAATTTCCTCGTGACCTTCATATGAAAGCACTTAGAAAGGTTTAGTGACATTTTATTGGTCTGGCACCATTCAATAAAACGATCAAAGTCATTCTGCAAGAGGAATACATCGTTAACACTATCGACAATTCTTTAAAACTTAAGATCGTCAGCATACATGAATGGGATGGAGTGATGGAAGCAACTTGGAAGGTCATTAATAAATATATTGAAAAATATTGGTCCCAAATGAGAACCCTGCGGCACACCTGAGGAAATCTGAGCGTAATCAGACTGGAAACCATTAACCACAACATAAAATTTACGATTGGTTAAATAAGATGAAACCCAGTCCAATGCTGGTCCAAAAAAACCATAAGCACTAAGTTTTTCCAAAAGTATATGGTGTGACACTTTAACGAAGGCCTTGCTTAAATCTGTGTATAATACATCCACTTGCTTGCCGGAATCAACGGCTTCAATAAGATGTTCTGTGTATAAAACTAAGTTTGTTGTAGTTGACCTAGCTTTGACAAAACCATGCTGATGGTCACTTAAAAATTGCTTAAAATAAGACTGTACAATAGGACAAAGAATGGATAAAAAAATTTTGGCAGCAATTGACAAAATTGATATTTGCCTATAGTTTTTTACGAAACCAATATCGTTACCTTTATTAATTGGGATAACTTTAGTTATCATAAATTATTTAACAGCGTGTACTCTTTAACGGATTTTTGTTGTTTTTAATTGTTTTAAATTTAAAAAGGTTTGCAAACTCAATAAGAGGAATTAATGGCTTCAAAAAGCGTCAAGTCGAAATAAACGTTATGTTGTTAATTTCAAATTTTCTAATTGATATCTTACATTTATTTCGTGTTTTAATTAACATTATATCTAAAGTGTGTAAAAAATGGCCATGTTTTCTAACTCTGAATATTACGATATTATGTTATGCGTAGGCCATGAAGATGGCAACTTGAATCGTGTTTGCGAACTGTATCGTCAACGATTTATTGATGGTAGACCCTAGAAACGCGACGGCTACCTTCGTACCAATGCTTTCTCAACATTTCAAGATGCCTACATTCCAGCGGGTCCTTTCATCCATCCACTGGAAGTGGACGTCCAAGCACAGTCGATCCCAGTCAGGCTGAATTATTGTTCCAACATTTTGAAGAAGTACAAAGACTCGGTATGAACCATGCAGCAGTTTGGCGAATTCTTCGTGACGCCATCGTCACCCTTATCACTATCACCGTACGCAGGAGCTGATGCAATCTGATCTTACACCCAGAAGGAACTTCTGCGAGTAGTACCTTAGGCCGTTAAGGGAGAACCCTAATTACGCAAACAATGTTCTTTGGACGGATGAGGCAACATTCACGAGGTCAGGACTTTCCAATGTTCAATTTTTTTTGTTTTTTTTCACTAAATAAAAACATCGTGATATTCTCATAAAATTTGTTTTTTTATTGTCCCTAACTGGGATGATTATTTGAAAATAACACTACATACTGCACTCTTACTGTACTGTATACTGTACTGTACTTAATACTGTGACAATGGATAAAACCTGGTTTCACCGTTATATTCCAGAATCAAACAATCTTAAAAATGTGAACCAATACTAAAGAAAGCGAAGACAATTTTATAGCCTAGCAAGGTGATGGCGTTTTTTGGGATAATAGGGCGTCATCTCATCATGATGGACTACTTTGCAGAAGGCAAAACAATAAATTCTGGGTATTGTAGAACCCTTTTTCCGTGAAAAAGGAAAAACCACTCTTTGCGTGACGAAATCATAGAAAAAATGTCTAGATTACGATAAGAAAGAATTGTTTCATCACAATAATGCTCGCGTTCACACGTCTGATGAAACGATGGCTGAAATTCGTAATTGTGGTATCAAATTCTGGTCATTCCAGTTTGTTTTATTGATTTGGCATCTTTGGACTTTCAATTGTTTCCAAATAAAAAAAACAACTTAGCAAAAATTTAAATCGAATGAAGAGGTTAAAAGTGCAGTATACCACTTTTTTACACTTTGTATATACTTTTTTAAAACTGACATATAAGCTTAGGAATGCAATGGAAGAATTTAAACTGGACGAAGATATCGTCAAAAATAAAAATATTATGTTACTATTTTTTTTTATTAGGGTCGCGAACTTCGTAACAAAAGCTTCTAAGAGCTATTGGACTTACATAAGGTTAATAATGTGTTTTTTTTATAACAAATATCCTAGTGAGCATGTTATAAGTCTATTTAAGCCACATGAAAATCCCTACGTATTATTCTCACAGATGTATATAAGAAAACGATAAATATTATCAAAAAGCTCAATCGTATTTTAAAAGAGCACTTCAAAAGTTTAATTGCACTTGTTTCTTGATTGAGATTTATATCAGCATTTTGTAAGTACACTTGAACTTAGAAGTGACTTTACTAAATATTTTAACAGACATCGGTTCTCATACATGTAACTTATTCTTATACATGTATATAAGGAAACATATAACTAGTCTGGCTTTAAATACTGTTACATTAAAGATTCTTTTTTCAACTTTTTAATTATTTTTAAATTGGAACGCGTTTATTATTTCAATTTTTTTTTTGGATTATGCGTCATTTCGCATATTTTTTCGTGTTTATTATCAAATTGCAATATGGAATAGGGTGTTAAAGAAAATAGGATATCAGTGATGCTTTGCACAAAGTAGGTACGGAGCCGTCGGTCATATTACAGACACTTTAAAAGCTTGATATCAGCCATATGTTCGTATATCGTACTATCAACAGATACAACAACACTTCCTCTGTCGAAAATCATAAAAGATCAGGGCGGTGAATATTGTTTAAGCCAGAATTTGTCGAAACCCCATTAGGAAGCAAAAAAACTTATCGCGAGAAAAGAAGGTTCCCGCTAGGTCTTTATCGCGTATTATAAAACAAGACCTGAAGTTTGATGCTTATCGTCGATTAACAGAACATGTCCTAAATCAATCTTCACGAATAAAGAGAGTGGATTGATCAAAATGCCTTCTGTCACGATACGCAGGTGAAAGGCATTAAAATATCCTCTTTACCAATGAAAGAAAATTCACAATTGAAGAGCATTACACTAAGCAAAATGATAATGTGTACGCTAACAGTTCTAAAGAAGCAGCCCAAGTGGACGGAAATGTACAACTTGGTCATCATCCTGCATCAGTGATGGTTTGGTAGGGCGTGTCTTATCATACACATTTTTTAAATGTACGGTGGACTTTCCAGCAGGACTCTGCAACTGGTCACTAGACAGAAGACTGGCCCTCATCTAGCCCAGACCTCAACCCTTTTGATTACAAATTATGGTCAGATTTAGAAGACATGGCCTACTCTAAATGACACGGCGACATCGAGTTCCTTAAAAAATTCTGGAGCAACCAGTAGCGAAATATCCCATTGAAACAGTGCATAAATCCATAGATTCGTGGCGAGACAGATTAAAGGACTTTATAAAAGCCAAAGGTGGTCATTTCGAATAAAATATTTTTTTATTTTTTGCTGAGACTTTAATAAATATGTACAAATAATTTTAGTAATATTACATTAATTCATGAAAAGAAAATCATTTTCATTTGTAACAGAACTTCTGGCCGAACTAGGTATAATGTTATACTAAGTAATGTTATAACATTAATAAGAGCATAGGTATAATATGCAATTTTCCGAGTATTCCTATACTTGATTTTTAATTAACTCTCCTAACTAGAACTTAATCTCTCGCCTATCAGGAGAGACACGATTCCTAAAGTCACTTGTAATATTGCAATTACATGCGATAATAACTAATTATTACACCTTAGATATTAAAGAGTAATAGCAAGCTAAATATATACTCTAATCTATAATCTAAGAATACTTTGTTGTTTGTGTGTTTGTCTGTCCGCTCTTTTCCCCGCTGTTTTTTCATTGTATACGCGTTACCATAGCAACGCGTTACCGGGTCAGCTAGTATATACTCTAAGAACACAAATTTGTTGTTTGTGTGTTTGTCTGTCTGCTCTTTTCCCCGCACTTTTTCCATCGTATATGCGTAACCATAACAACGCGTTACCGGGTCAGCTAGTTTTTTACAATTATCTTACACATTTCGAGCTGTTCCGAGTCTATTTCCGAATCTGGTAAGAGACCATTTTACTATTTAGTAAAAATTTGAATTAAGTTTGTCTTACATTGTTTTTTTTTTTTTCTATTTATTAGGGTGAACAAACAGTAACAGAGTATACATTACTTACAAAGTTGGTATATCAACATGTGTTACTTTGATACCAGCACCATTCACCACAGATTATTTATATTAATTTAAAATGATTGAGAATCTGAGGTGGACGTTGACTACATTTTATAATATAAAAATATAAGAGCTTACACAACTAATTTTTCATAAAGTAGCTTTTTAAAGGTGCCTGGACAAGTTGTCACAATGTCAATAGAAGCAAACGACTCGTTATAAAATTGTACTAGGCTATATAGTGGTGAGCGTTTACCAGCATTTGTTCGGCAGCGAGAAGTTGCAAACAACTGACAAGGGGCACGGGCATGAGTTCTGGTGGGTACTCTGTAACATATTTTATTTATAATAAGCATACAGTCATACTTATTATGGCATAAGTCATACAACATTGTCGCTCTAAGCTGTGAGCGTCTGTGCTACTAAGAATTTGGTACCTTACAAGTAACTGCTCATATGATAAATACCCATGTGAGCATTTATAGTGCATACGACGTAGAAACCTTTTCTGGACCTTTTCAAGTGCGTCACTATATTTGTTATAAAAGGGATTCCAAATGGGCACGGCATACTCGAGCTGCGATCGTATCAATGATTTATATAGACACATGAATGTGGAAGGCTTTGAAAATTTTTTGCTGATACGCATTACGTAGCCATACATTCTGAAAGCATTATTTATAATATTATATATGTGTATATCTAGGTGCAGCTTAGAATCTAACGTAACACCAAGATCCTTAATTGATTGCACCGATTCTAATTGCATGTTAGATAAAATGTAAAGATAGTTATTATTTTGTCTTTTTTTGTATAAGTTATAGTTTTGCATTTATTAATACTTAAGTTTAGTTTGTTTTTGGTGCAGTAAATAGATAAACGATCGAGGTCCGATTGGAATTGTAAATGATCATTGGCATTTTCAACTCTATGATAAATTTTAAGATCATCTGCGTATAAGAGAAAATTACAGAAATGAAAACAACTGTGTATATCATTAATAAAAAGTATAAATAGTAATGGACCTAAGATTGAGCCCTGAGAAACTCCAGAACTAACTGAAACATATTCAGATTCATATCCATTTATAACGACTTTCTGGGTTCGGTTAGTTATATATGATCTAAACCACCTCCAGAGGTTTCCACGAATACCGTTGTATGCCAATTTATCAAGCAATATTCTGTGTTCGACCCTGTCGAAAGCCTTCTGGAAGTCAGTATAAACACTGTCTACACTCTTATTGGCATCAATACTTTCGAAAATATAAGTTACATAAATCAAAAGATTAGTGCAAGTGGATCTTTGTTGAACAAAACCATGCTGTTGCTCTTCATGAAGTGAAGGATATATGCTGTTATGAATCAGTCTCTCGAAGAGCTTGGACAGAGCACACAAGATAGATATGGGACGGTAGTTATCAACTTTAGATTTATCTCCTCTTTTTAAAACGGGAACAATACGGGCAGCTTTCCAAATAGTTGGACATACACCCTCCATAAGGCATTTGTTAAATATGCATTTTATAGGATGGCATAATGAATTTGCAGTGGATTTAAGGAAAAGTGGAGAAATGTTATCGACCCCTGAACCCTTAGCTACATCTAAATTGAGTATCTCTTTATAAACTTCTTCAGTAGTAAAGGATATATTGGTCAGGATAAGATCGGATGTCTGATTATTATCCGAAAGAGAGTTCACGTCATAATCTTCCGTTACACTGGAAGGTTCAAAGACTGACCTAAAAAACGATGAAAATAGGCGATAAACCTCATCTGGGGTATTGGCAACTTCGTTATTATATGTGACTATACTGGGAATGGCTGCTTTCCCCTTATTATTGTTTACATAAGTCCAAAAATACTTAATATTATCGTGTATGCCGTTTTCAACTGTTTCCATGTACATTTTGTAGCATGCTTTGGCTTCTTTTTGAAAACGTGCTCGGTACATAGAGAATACTTCATAATCATACTGATTTTTAAATTTTTTCCATCTAATCCATGCACTGTTTTTGTTTTTAAATATATGAATAAGTGGTTTTGAGAACCAGACTGGAAACTGGGAGGATTTGACAGTTTTTGTGGGTATATATTTAGTCATTAAACAATAAATTTTATCATAAAATAAGCTGACCGCACTTTCTGCATCCTTTCCTACAAACAAGGAATTCCAGTCCGTACTGTTAAATTCATTATTTAAGGCATTGTAGTCACCTTTTTTAAAGTTAAATTCTATTCTAGGCTTTGTTTTAAGAGAGGGGTTAACGTTGTCAGTAGAAAGCAGAGCAAAAAAAGGAGGATGATTATTGTCAGGCGGTACAAGAGGCACGGGTGCGCCTGCCAAGGACGAATCTTTAATATTGGTAATAAAAAGGTCCAAAATTCGACCGTTACAATTTCGGACCTTATTAATTTGCCCACCGTCTAATGTTGATAAGAAATCAATTAATAGATTGTTACATGCATTACAGTTATTACTAAGAATCGGTTTCATATAAGTTCCACTGTCGCACCACTGTACGGTGGGCAAATTATAGTCACCCAATATAACATAATCGCTAACACCCGCAAACTTATTAGAGAGGTAGTTAAAATGTTCCATATAAACATCCGAATTAACTCTTGGTGGAATGTATACAGCACTAATAATCAAACAGTAATTACGCGAGCGTATTTCAATCAATATGTGATCGACCAGGGAGGACTGTTCATTTTCGCCGGGTACAACTTCTGCACTAGAAACGCGCACGCAATGTGTCGCGCACAAGTCGCGACGCACCGCCACAAGCACTCCGCCACCGTCCTTACGCCCACATTCAGCGCGGCTACGATCACATCGAAACACGCGATAGCGCTGGTCAATGAATTCGCTATCCGATATATTATTCTGTAACCAGGTCTCAGTGAGGACAACAATGTCGTAGTTGTGTGACAAAATATTCATATATATGGTGTGCAATTTAGTGCGTATTCCTCGACAGATTTGATAAAACACCGATAATACTAATTTAGCCATTGCATGAAATAAAGGTGTAAATTAATAAAATATAAACAATATACAGAATTATTATATTGGACAATACAGATGTGGAAATTGTTACCGAACAAATTATATATATTAAGATTATAATTGATAATGCATTTAATTAGTAAAGTATTTATATGAAAAATAACTATTTTTAATAAATAAGTTGTGTAATATAATATTGTTTTATTTTTGAACTGCACCCACATGGAATCGCTCTTAGTTAATTGACTTCTAAAAAGTTTTATCTTAACCTGGTGATTATAGCATATAATAAAGTTTATTATTTTTAATCTGCAACTTGAGAGAGAACCAGTAATGTTATACATATTATACGACAATCTATGCCAATTAGAATTGTATCTCAATTTGTAATTAGATAATAAATGTTTAACACAAAAACAGCCCTCACAGCCCAGGGTATCTTTTTTGGTTTTGTAATTTTTAAGGATATGCATCAAAATACAAAGTGTTCCATTACCATGCCATATATAAATATGCAATGACTTTTGCCAATTAGAGACACAATAGGGTATGTAATTCAGATATTTAGAAATAATAGAATCACAATGATGGGTTAGATTTCTTGTTTTATTTATAATTTCATGCTTAATACGACAATACCTCAGTATACATGAACTTACTGTTAAAATTATTGCATGCCTTAAATAACAATTCATAAACCTCTTCCAGTATAAATCATGCTTGAGAATGCAATTTATATGTGTAAAAATAAATTTACAATAAAAGTAACCACAACATTTAGTTTTATTAATCGGTTTGTGGATATTGATATGTTTTTGATTATATTTTTTTACTACATGCATCATATTTGTAAGTTTTAATACATATTGTCGGTATAAAATTAATCTTAGCAAGAATGTCAGACACCTGTATAACAAAATATTAAACATGCGAGAAAATACTTTATCCAACACAATAATACTAGTTTTTTCTTTTTTACTCACATAAAATAAATACCCACCAGAACAAAATGTTTTATTAAACATACTTTTATAATGTCATTAAAAACGCTCCATATTTTTTTACTTAGTAAACACTTAGCACAGTCGTTTGATTTTGCATATTTCTGCGTTGGATCAAATGGCCAGGACTGGTGATGTATCCGTCTTCCGTACCAAGATGGTGCCATGTTTGACCCATACATATTTAAAACCTTCTTTTTTTGCCGTCTCACGACATTGCCGAAACAATAATTTGTTGTCGAGAGTAAGATGTTCGTTGATGTATATAGTAGCTGGGGTTCCACTAATTGAGAGGTTGGTTGTATTTAATCCTTTTGTCGCTCGGTAGGCAGATATGACGTTATCACGTAGAATTCTGGTCGAGAACTTAGCTATGATGTTTTTAGGTCGCCGATTCTTGGAATCTGCATGAGGCACTCGATGGACAGCTATAATATCTGACGTTTGTATTGGCTGTTTTATTATTTCACCCAGGCGTTCTAAAACGTTAACGAGATTTTCCCCTCGCCTTTGAGATTTCAATGTTACATTGCCTAGAATGTTGCTCCGTTTTTGATATGTGACTTTGAAGTACATTAATCTGATTACCCAATTTTGATGCATGTGAATTATTTTCTTCCACTATCTTTAGTCGTGAATCAAATGAATCTTGACGTTCAGATGAAAAGTTCAAAAATTTTTCCATTTCACTAAGTTTGTTGTTTGTTTCTATAAGAATTATTATTAATAGCAATATTATCGATATTTAACTTAGCGATATTTGTGTTTATTTCACTCAATATTGTTGTAATTTTCGACATTTCCCTTGCAAGAGATATTTTGGTTTCCAACATCAATAACTGCTTGTTGAAATTACTCTCAATTGTAATTAAGTCGTCGTCGTCTCTTTGCTTTCGTTTACGCAAAAGTAATTGCGGGATTCGCATTCTTTATTTACCAATGTCGGTATATTTGTATCAGATGGGAATTTATTCGGCGGTGAATGTTGTAAGGCCATTTTGCGTATGCGCAGCTACTTCCACGGGTGCAACAGGGATAAAAAATATGTTTCCGTCCCTTAGCTGTAGGAGGTAAAGAAGGCCCCCCGCTGACACGGTTGCAAGATGCGGTGCGGAACAGAGACAAAGCTACAATCGCGTTGTGCTTAAGAAGCCGTCCCACTCTGCTATTTGCTTGCGAATTTATATTGTGCACTCTAAAATAACACTAAACACTTAGCAACAACAGGGCAATTGAAAAAAAGATCCTTTGAACTGTATTGACAAGATTTGCAAAAAACGATAACACATTTCCACTCTCAACGACTCTCGAGCGAGGAATGAATTGTTAAGGATAAAATAATAATTCAAGTTCGTTGACGGCTGCTAAAGTTGCCCAAATGGTTGACTGCTAATATAACTGTTTATTTATGAATTTCCGCTAATGGATTTAAGCAAATGGAAGCGGGAGGTATAAGAGAAGCGGAGTATACCGCAGAAGTATATGTAGAACAAATGTAAAACCAGCGCTCTACTAGCATCTGGACGTGTGGAGCCACTGATACGATTCATATTTTTGAGAACATTACATTGAGGACGACTTTTTTGATGAGATTGAACTAGTTACATATAGTGACGTACTTTTTTACCTGTGAAGTAGTCAACTTTAGTGCCAGTACAACCACTGTATTATCATTTATTTAAAAACAGTAGTAAACTAAATAGCAACCTATGTATTTAAATTTGTGTATTATCATTTTTGTTTATTCACATATGTTTATTTCATATTTCATTTATAAAAAAAAAGTTCATTGACAAACAACGTCTTTTGTGTCCTAAGAAATATCACGAAAACGGAGTGCTATGGAGATTCATAAATTAGAGGAATCCCATGGTGAAACTTCATACTGTGAGGATGATGAAGAGGGCATCACAAGGACGCTGTCGTCAAGTGAGTGTCAACTTTATAAAATTTAACAGGGTGTATGCAATGATATCAAAAACAAAAATCTAAATAGATGACGCCAGTCCCTAAAGTCTCAATTTTTTAAGTCAATTTGGGCAACCAATATGGTGTCTTAAGAAAGTCAGATCACGTTTATGGATTCCTAGAAATAACTCACTAAACTACTAAACTACGTTTGCAGCGTACACGTAAATAGAGGAATTTATGAATTATATAAATGATAAGAATTACTCCTTGGGCTTTCTTCAGGATATGTTAAAAGCCTACGATCGAACTTCGCCAAATAATGATAATAATACTAGTAATTTACTTCTTTCTCGTCACAAATTTACATACATGGTTTAGGATATTATACATTTCTTGGTGTATTTAATGTTTGTGCGAGACTGATGCCTATCCCAGGAGATAGCCTGTGTTACAGGTTATCAGAGTCCCACTCCTAGAGCAACTGCATAACGTTGTTCTGATTACATCAAAAGAAAAAAGATTCAAAATAAGAAAATAAATAGAAAAGTAAAATATAACAACAATAAATAAGGTACTTGCGCCTTGTAAGGCCCGTTATTTGCAATATTGAAATAAATAAATAAAAGACATTAAGAAAACAATTTTTATCACAATATCACTCATTTATTTGACAAAAATGTGAGTCGTTTTAGGAACTTAGGTACTTAACATGGCCCAACATTAATAAAGAAAATTATAATCGCTATCATACCAAAAATATGTATTATGCAAAAACTTATTAAACATTCGAGATCCTTAGATAATGTCAGTCTATTACAGTAATATTTTTGGTCACAAATTGTACGGTGGGCCATCTTAGAATTAGCAAAACTTAATCTTACAACAAAACAAAACTTAAAATAAAATCAACAAAGAACACTTTTGTGCCATTATTCAAACAATATATTTTTGGTGGGTCTTATTAGGAGTATGAATAATGAGTATGAAAATAAAATTCAGTTTAAAGATCAGAAAATTATTAAGGATCATATTAAGTAGTATAGTTTATCAATAAAAAGAACTTTAAATACATGTGTAAGCTTTTAATTTCAAACTTATTGTAGATACTTCTCTGTATCTGCTTAAGTTCAAAATAAGTTCCGATGGTATTATTACTTTAAGGACAAATAACCAAAATGACTCATTTTCCAATAATCTATAGTCCTAATAAGGCCCGGGCCATCTTGGGTGCCCATGTGGCTTTTATTGGGAATTTTCCCCGGTGACAACTACTTATTTTAAGTGAAAATTAACAAAGAATAGAAACAGTCTTTACCTTCTAAGGAGTGCAAATAAGTTCGTATCGTATAATATATCGTATCGAAGTAAGTTTGTGTTAGATATAAAATACGTCTGTAAAATATCTCATAGAAATATGGCATTGTGAATGCAATAAATAAAATAAAAAACATTAAGTTTGTATTACAAAAAAAAAAACACGGAAATAGTTTGTTTTTAAAGAAATACTAAAAAGTTTGTGAACATCAGGTTATTAATCGTTAGTCATTTGCTACGTCATTGACAAACTAACAACTACTGTAAAGATGGCGTCGCCCTTCCTTTGATATGAACTTGCAGTTTTGTCTACGGTACTAACCGAACCTGGGCGCGAAATTTAATCTCGTTCGCATTTTTGAAACTATAAAATGTTTAAATTGGGCCATTTTATTTAAAGGGCCATATTAAGCGCAACTACCTGAGAGACTCAACTGTTATCATTATCATATTGACTCGTGTATTATTGATTTTATGTGTCGCACACACATCAAATCAATAATACACGAGTGCGTGTTTGTGTCAAATTGTGTGTGTGTAAACGTTCGAGCGTTTATGCGTTTGTATGTATCTCTATGTAACATACATTCTGAGCCAGTGCCTACTAACCCGTAGTTGGCAATAAACCTTCAGTTTCATCATAATTTAAATGTAATAACCATTTGGTAAGTCTTGTTTTCAACTTCTTTTTTTGCATGGATATAGAGCTAGCATATAATTCAATTTGTTGTATAGATGGCTGCCCAAGAAGCAATAAAATCTATGAAATAGCATGGTCTTTAGCGGGAGATAGAAACACACCGTGTCTTTACGTGCCTAAGATCTACAATAAGATAAACAATGTTTTTAATATATGTATTAAACGTTTGCGGCTAATACATATATTAAAAACATGTCCTATGCCTGGAGAACTTGTATCTAGAAGAAAACGCAACAAACTCACCAAGGATTATTTTTTTCTCCCTTTAATTATGTGTTACGTTATATGGTAATCAAATATTAAGGAAAGCTTTTTACTATGAAGAATACAATACTATCACAATGAACAGATTTAATACAGTGCTGTTATTATTACAAAAAAAATAAATAGAAAGAAGGCTATTAACTACATGCGACTACTGTCTTTAAAGTAATAACCGAAATCGTAAATGCCTTTCATGAAACTTTTCGAAAGTTCAGTGAGCTTGTGTGGAAATTTGTTATTTTTGAAACCTACGCATTTATGCAAAAATAAGCCACTTGTTTTTAATGTTTGAAAATTAAAACATAAAAGACTGGTTAAATCTTGAATATAAAGTCAGAAATTATGAAGTCACATGCGCTATTCCACAAGGTAATATTTTATTATTTTCATTTTATTTTAACGATCTACCGAATAAGATAAATAGCTGCTGTATCCTCTTTATAGATAATGTATCGATTCAAATAAAATTTACGGTTAGCGAGGACTGTTAGGTATAACATAAGTCATTCTTAACACTCCATAATGGTTCTGCTATAAAATTGAAGTAAACCTAAAATAAACCCATATGAATCAATTTAAACCAAAATAACAACAATTAAAATAAAACAAAATAAAATAACGAAACGTTACTAGAGATAAACTAAACCATAACAATAACAAGGAAATTAAAACAAAAATATCTCAATTCTAATACGGGCTTAGTATAATTCTAAATACATAGTAACATTCATTATGAAACTGCATGTTATGCCTACTACGTTTATGGTTATGTGTGGCTTAGGCATGCAGTAATACTCTGAGGGGATAGTATTAATGCAGTGAATCTATTTATAAAATAGGTGGAAATCCTAATGCATTATAAATAAACCAGAGTATCAGAAAACATGTAAACCGTATTTTCTCACATATATTTTATTGAATGTACATTATAGACCTATAACGACTTCGCCGTTTGGTTTACTTTTACTTTATTAAGGAACCTTAAGATTATAGGTCACCGCTCATTAGAGCCACCCGGCACCCACCCCGCACCGCCTCGTCGTCGGGCGTCCACTCGTTGTCGACAGGTGGTCGACGGGCGGACGCCGCGTTATCACCAATAAACGTCGCGCAGTCAACCAGTGGACCACGCGTGGTCAATCAGTGGACCTCGCATCGTCAACCAGTGGACCCGGCGTGTGGTCAACGAGTGGACGTCACTTGGTCCACGAATTTCCGACTAGTCTGTTACTTAACAATTGGCACTAGGTCTAAACGTGTGTTTCGTAATGTCACATTTTACAAACCGTGAATTGACACTCATAGCTGTCGCGCTTGATGAAGAAGAAAACGAAAGACTCAACAAAAAAAAAGAAAGCTTATTGGGTACATGAAATGTTCAAACAAAGAAAAAAAGAGGGCGAATATTGGACCGCTCGTAGGCATGATTGAAGGGATGGTGGGGAGCGGCGCATCGCCAACGTACGTCCTCGCGTGAATCATTCGCGGGTAGCGCGCGGTCCACTCGGTACCCGCGCGTTGGCAATGCGCAGTCAACTCAAGGCAAGCATGCGAGCAACGAGTTGTCACCTAGTGGTCCACCCGCCGTCCGCGCGTACGATTGAGGCGATCTGGTGACGTTGCGGAGTTGATGTAGTGAGCGCATACCCATATAAGTTCATATAAAGAATACTAACCGCACGAGGCGAGGCGGTGGGGAGTGGGTGCCGGGTGGCTCTAGTGAGCTGTGACCTTATGGGCTATCCCTGTATATAAACAGTTTGGAGTTTAATTGCCTTGATGAATGGAATATATACCTTAAATAACAATACTGGACTAACATTGTTCTGATAAACTACTTATAAGTCATAATGGCATCATTTTGATATAACCCATCATTTTGAGGCAATAATTAAATTATTTTTTAATATTCAAGTTATAGGTACTTTTCTAAAAGGCAAGTGTAATATCGTTATTTATAAAGACAATTATTTTGAAATTTAAATGACCATTTAAAATTTGATTAATAAAATATTAACCGTAGACTAAAACTGAAAGAATACTATTTTGGGATGTTTTTTATGATTAATATTAGTTAGCTGGATTCTGATTGTGGAATTATATAATATGTAGATCTGCAATTTATTGCTTTCGCACCGACACGGTGTTCTCAAATAGTTTTAAATTATTTATTTTTGCTCCATAGCACACAGTTATTTCGCTTTGGCTTTTAGCTTACGATTTCGGAGGCTAAACAAATTGGCATGAGCCAGTCAGGGTGGGTAACCAAAAATAACTCGTAGGTTCGGCTGCATCTACGAACTGTACTAAACCTAAAAATTCACACTGGGCTTGCGTGGTAGTTCAAACTCCTTTTTTCTACGGTAATTTCATTAATAGGGAAGGCTTGTACCTATCAAACAGAGGATTAATAATAAAAAATAATTCTGTAAAATTCAAATCACTAAAGTTATCACGCTTTGCCTGCAGTAGTAGCAACAATTCAAAGATATAAAGAACAGTTAAGTTCTGTATTTTTACCATCTATTATTGTCTTTCTTGATTTATTTTATTAAAAACAACATTCAATTATACCTCAATAACCATAAATGGATAAAGTATGACCATAAATACGTCATCATTTCGCTAAAGCGATCCAATTGTGAATCTTTTGTATTTGATTAACTAATAAGTTGAAAAGTTCTCTATTGCTAAAAAATGAAATTGGAAAACTATATCTTTCTATGATAAACTGAAAATCGAATGAACTAAGATGGTTCTTCAAACTAACATACGAGAGCTAAAATAATTTGAGTGAGTCGTTTCATTTCATCTTTCTTTGATAGAATATAAGGTACGCATTTACGCAATATATATTCTCGAGGCAAAACATCAAAGGTTTTCTTTGAGTTTGTTGTTGAATACTTGTGTACCTACATGATGACTTGGCGTTCTGTTTTATTAGACTCGTATAGTTGAGTCTTTCTTTACGGATTTGCCAGTCATAGGTTAGAGACTTTCTGTTTTATTACATTTGTTGATACCTAATATTTAATGCAACATCGCCTTTAATCACCACATAGTATAAAACAAAGTCGCTTCCTGCTGTCTGCTGTCCCTATGTATGTTTAAATCTTTAAAAATTACGCAATGGATTTTGATGCGGTTTTTTAATAGATAGAATAATTCAAGAACAAGGTTTATATATTGTTCGGAATCAAACAACTCATACGATGGCACGAAACTTTATTTCACTGTTTCAGTAATAGGATACAATCTTTAAAAACACTTGTCCTTGTAAAGGTCCGACTTATTCGACGATTCAAAATGAACTACCCGTCGCGACATTGCAATCGCCCCAGGTGCCTTCCCTAGCCCTGTTCTTTGGTAAACTCTTAGAAAGGGGGCGCGCGATGCAATGGCGCGGACGATTATTAGTCATGTAAGATACTATTTTAAGATTAAAGATGCATTATATGAAATCTATTACGATTGATAAGTATTATTAATAATCTATATACTTACCATATAAAAATACGTATTTGCAAGCTTAGAATAGCTTAATAATAATTAAGAAAGTAATTTAACATTTGATTATGTCTTAGTAAGGGGGCACGCGATGCAATGGCGCGAACGGTTATGAGTCATATCAGATACTGTTTTATGATTAAAGATGTATCTTTAATCATAAATTATTATTGATTAGTATTATTACAATTGATTAGTACCATTAATAATTGATAGGTATATAACAATACATATTTGCAAGCTATTCTGATAATAATTATAAAAGTAATTTAACAGCTCGGCCATCCTCTTTTAGCAAGTCCTCGTGCTTTACAATTTACTATTTTTCTTAAAGAAATAATTTACTGACAACATAAGGTAAATAGACAAACTTACAGTGCAAAAGTTAATCGAAATGTAATCAAACTTTTTGAGTCTACTATTTATAATTGCAATTACATTTTAGTTAATATTTGTTTACATTTTACTTGCCTTTTTTCATGAGTTCTTAATTTAGTTTCAAATATAATCATTTTCATTTTCATTATCACTACAATATTCATCACTGCTGCTATCAAAGTTAGTGTTAAAGGTCAACCAAGGCTGAATCTTGTCAATTGCAACCACAGTTTCATAACGCCTATTATTTTTCCGTGTCAAAGGGGTATCTTCAATTACAAAACGATCATTTGGCAGTAATTTGATAATTCGATATGGGCCTTGATATTTGCCTACCAGTTTTTTTGATTTTCCATCATTATTAGTAACTATTCTTTCAACCCTTACTAGTTCTCCCTCCTTATAAGCTTTTCCTGGTTTCCTTGTTTTATTAAACCTTTCTTTATCCTTTTCCCTAATGTTCCCTAATCCTATCCCCCGTCGCTTTCCTCATGTCCACCAATTTGTCCGCTGGCCACACATTAAGTGTTTCGTTAATTACTTCATTTAGAATACCTTCGGATGCATTTGTTAATTTGTATCCAAATAAAAGTTCGGATGGGCTTTTCTTTGTGGTACTGTGTATTGTTGTGTTGAACCCTATTTGTATATCAGGAACATATTCGTCCCAGGTTCTATCATCTTTGCCATGTGTTTTTGTAGAAACAGCATCCAGAATGGTCCTATTAAATCTTTCAACTTGCCCATTCGCCCTAGGTGAAGCAACTGCATTTAGAATATGTTTTATGCCTATGCTTTTAATAAATTTTTGAAAAGTGCATGAAGTAAAGCAAGATCCTTGGTCTGTTATAAGCCTAGCGGGGGTGCCGAAATAACTGATATGTTCTTTAAGTATCCTAACAGTAGTCGTGGCCTTTGTGTCTCTGACGGGAGATATATTAATAAATTTGGTGAAACCATCAACAATTACTAATAAATATGAGTTTCCTCTTTTACTGCGCACAAATGGTCCTAAGTGATCGGCATGAATGGTGTGAAAGGGGATCTCGATTTTTGGGATTGGATGTAGTTTTCCTGGACGACAACCACCTTGTGCTTTATGATGAGCACACTCCAAACAGGCGGACACATATTTTTTCACAAATCGACGTAGTTTTGGAAACCAGTAACATTGCCTGATCCGAGACAGTGTTTTTTCGAAACCGAAGTGCCCCACGTCGTCGTGGTTCATTTTAAGGACTTGCCATCTAACAGCTTTAGGTACAACCCATCGAAGCTCATTATCTACTTTGCGGAAAACACGATCATTCTTTAAACAGTAATTGTTACATATTTCAACGATTTTTTCAGATTCTGAATCTGAAAGAATATTTTTAATTTTGTTTATGTCCTCATCGGCTAATTGGACAGTACTAATCCAGTCATCTTTTTCTACAGACAAAACATCCAATACATGATGTTCCGGGATAGCAGGCGCAACTGGGTTTCGACTGAGCGCATCTTCATGCGTCATACGAGCTCCCGGTCGATATTCAAAACTACAGTCGTACTCTTGTAGTTGCACCCACCACCGAGCTATTCTCGGTACTATGTCTCGTTTTGTCATAGCTGTACGTAGCGCATTACAGTCAGTGAAAATTTTGAAGGGCACTCCTAGTAAATATACACGAAACCTAGCAAGTGAAGCTATAACTGCTAACGTTTCGAGTTCAAAAGAGTGCATCTTCTGTTCATCTACTGTAGTTTTTCTACTATAGAAAGAAATAGGCCTAGAAAGACCTTCGCAATTTTTTTGGAACAAGACACCAGCTAATCCGATTATACTTGCATCTGTGTGCAATTCTATCGGCAGAGATGGATCGTATAAAGCTAACACGGGTCTTTCAACCAAGGCATTTTTAAGAGTTTCAAATGCATTATCTTGCCTGTCTGACCATACCCAAGGAGAATTTTTCTTCAGCAGATCAGTCAATGGACTAGCTATGATCGCGAAATTTCTCACAAAACGCCTAAAAAAGCTTGCCAAGCCTATAAACTGTCGGACTTCATGCTGGTTTTTAGGTAATGGGAATTTACTTACGGCTTCTGTTTTACGAGAGCCAGGGCGTATTCCATCGGAACCAACTTGGAATCCAAGATAGTCAATCTGATCGTAAAAGAAAAAGCATTTTGATAACTTCAGAGTTAATCCTCCTGTTTTAAGTAAGTTTAAGACTTCCCTTAGGCGACTCATACCTTCGTAAAAATTATGGGCTGGAATCAGGACATCGTCCATGTATACCATAGCGTATTTGATTTTGGCTTCAGCTAAAATTTTATTGATCGTACGCTGAAAAACAGATGGAGCATTAACAAGTCCAAATGGCATTCTTAAATATTCATACTGCCCATCTGGCGTAACGAAAGCGGTTTTATGTCTAGAATCTTCTTTGATGGGTATCTGATAATAACCAGATGCGAGATCTAGAGTTATTATAAAAAGGTATAACCAGCCAACAGGTCCAACTGATCCTCGACCCGTGGAAGTGGAAAATGATCTTTGACCGTTTTGCGATTAAGGGCTCTGTAATCGACGCACAATCGTTTTTCGCCAGTTTTCTTTCGGACTAGAACTATAGGGCTTGCATAAGGAGAAGAAGATTCACGGACTATATTTGCATCTAGCATTTCCTGAACCATACCCCTTACTTCAGTCCTCTCACTCAGAGACATTCTGTAAGGTCTATATACGACGGGATCAGAATCAGTCAACTTTATTTCCTTTTCTGATACGGTTGTAAGACCCAGATCTTGGAAGGTTGTTGAGAAACAGTCACGAAATTCGTGTATCAAGGCTTCGAGTTCCTGTTTTTGATCTTGGTCTAAAAGACTGCCAAAGTTTATAGAGTATTTAACTTCTAAGTCGATCGTCACTTTACAAACATCTTTGGAGGAAGGAAGAGGCAAAGCACGAGTAATAATACAATTATTGACAAACCTTATAAGATTAGAAGACATATTTTGGATCAACAGACGTCCTTTACCAGCAATAAGATCATATTCTCCGGGCAAAAGAAAATATTCGTTACCTACTTTACCTCTTACACAACCATTAACATATATTCTACCAGAGTACGGCTTATTTGCTGTTACAGGAATTGCTTTCATGTCGTTTTCAGAAATGGTAATAGTTTCCAATGCGGTAAGATATAATTTATCGTTAGCAATGGTCTCCTCAAATATTAATTCAGATGATGTCTTTGTGATGATTATACTAGGATGTTCAGTGAAATTATGACCCAATAAAACAGACTGTTTAAGTGCGTCGTCGTCAACTACATACATTTCTATGGGTAACGTAATACCTTGTACGCACACTTTTACTTCTAAACACGCTTTAGGCTGCACTTGATTGTTACCTATACCTCTAAGTAACGGTAAGTTACCGGCCTTGAGATTTACACCTAAGTTAATTGCGTCCGAATGTCGAATAAGCGAGCACTCGCTGCCTAGATCTACGTAACAATCTAGCGGTATACCATTCACCTCAATGACCATAAGATACTTTTTTTTACCTTGAAAATCATTTTGGCTTACGCTGAAGTCATTTGCACCTTGAGGGACCTTATTCACATCTTTACTTTGCAACTGGGTGCTATGATTATTGCGTTTATCCTTAATACAAACCCTGAGAACCTGCTTTTCCTTGACGCCTAACTTTTCATTACTGCGATTCTTATCATTTTGTATAAATGTACAAGATGTGATCTTGTGGCCAATTCTATGACAGTTACTACACTTTTCAATAGGTTTTGAACACAAAAAACTCGGATGACCTTCCAATCCACAGTTAAAACATCTAATAGCAGGCTTACTTGCGCCTGCCAAGGATTTATTCGTATTAGAGATATTGTTATTAATGTATCTTTTGTCTTGCCTACTCCTATTCGAACTAGGAACGTTTTCCCTGGGATTGCCAACCCTTACACTCTTTAAGTATTTTAGTACCTGTTCTGGAGAATCGAACTGAACCGCTTGAGCACCTAACCTTATACTCCTATCTTCAATACCATGTAATAAACAATCAACCGCCTGCCTACCTGTTATTTTGCAGCGATTTAATAGATTCAGTTTGGTGTAATAGTATTGTTCAAGTGGTTCTCCAAAACGGACCTTCAGCGCAAGCATTTCGGTTAATAGTTCGGCAAAGTTTTCGCGACACGGGAACGATTCGGCTAATTTTGATTTCCATTCTGCCCATGTGTAACGAACGCTAGGTAGACTTTGATACCACGACTTAGCGAGACCAGAAAGCTTGGGAAGCGCGTAATGAATTATTTCACGTTCATTCCAACTATAAATTTCTGCACATTCTTCGACCTTGGTTAACCAATTAACAATATTCTGATGTTTTGAGAGAGGGTCGAATTCAGGGATAACATTATTTGAAGCTGTAATTTTACCTTGACCTGACTTAGCAATATCTTTAAGAACGTTTACAAATTTGCAAAACATGTCATTGTCGTCAGAGATCTTAGGACTATGTATTTCATACCTGGTACGTCGCTGAGGTGGAGGGGTATCCTCTCGTGCATGTGGGACTTCGTTAGGATTCACTGGCTGCGGGGTGTGGCTCCAGGCACGTTTCTTTCTCCAGGTTTGCTGATTATCATCGTATTTTGTCTCCATAGATTGTTTACTGGCACGCCGCTCTATTTCTTGATTCAACTGAGTTATGGAGAATGATTTCAGTGGAATCATCATGCTTTCATTACGCTTGTCATTGTAACAAGCTTCCTGATAAGCGTAATCGTCGAAAGAACATTGCTCCCTACCGATAACTTTAGAACACCCCGCCCGCGAGTGTTGCTCTGATTTGTCATTTTCAGATCTGTGTTTAGATCGCGAGCGTTGCTCTAGCTCACTGCTTGCGTCCATGCGTCCAGTCCTCGAGCGTCGCTCTAGCTCTCCGCTCTCGGTTCCATATTGAGGTCGCGAACGTTGCTCCAGCTCATCGCTCGCGACCATACGTCCAGTCCTTGAGCGTCGGTCTAGCTCACCGCTCTCGGTTCTGTATCGAGATCGCAAGCGTTGCTCTAGCTCATCGCTTGCGACCATACGATTAGTCCGTGAGCGTCGCTCTAGCTCATCGCTCATATCTACCCGTTCAGATGGCAAACGTCGCCCCTGCTCGTCGCCCATGGTCATACGCCGAGAAGACTGAGAGTACCGTTCTATTTCGTCAATCAGTAACTGGCGTCGCAAGCTGAGCTCCTCATTCTCGTCATTATCCTTGTCAAGGCGTCGAGCTAATAGGGATGGCGATTGTGCTTCAATATTTGAAAATTGTTCATCATTGTAGGGTCCAATTGTATTGCTAACTTTGTCACTAGTTTCGTCCATCCTGAAACTCGAAAATGATCGGAGTTAGGACACTTACTTACTAAAGCTTCGAACATAAGCAGTGTTTCTATTAACACATTCACTTCCACAGCAATGGCATCGATTATGAGAAAGTCAATACATGTTTTATATAAAAGAAAGGTATCATATTCGATATATTAAATTAGGCAAGGATAACAATTTAAAAAAATGAATTGACAAGTTACTCGATGGGGTAAGCAAAAGCACACAGGAGCACAAAAGGCTTATCAATCACTATCTGTTACTTCCAGAGGCCATTCTAGGCAAACAAAAGAACTAGGAGTTAGCTTAAGACATATAGTAACCAGTCCTTAAAACAACCTGGCTTATCCAGAGAATACCGCTGGATATGTACAGAAAGAATCATCAATCCCTGCACGCCATGTCCACAGGATAGCCCTGGCAAACATGACGCACAGGAATAGACTCTCTTCTGATTGAGGTATCTCTCTACAATATGCCTTTGTATATTCACCAAGCAAGCCTGGCAACACGCAAGGGGAACCGCTGATTATTGCCCACTATTTCCAGAGAGTAGCCCGGGCAAAACGTAAGCAACAATAAGCGTATCCAAATAACAAAGTCTCTTATATATGTGAAAAAAAAAACTAGTCGTTAAAATTATTAAAACAGGCAATTAGTAGTCGTGGTCAAGCTCTAATACCAAGTAGCCCTGGCAATGCGTATGAAGGACTACAGGTTATTGCCTGTTTTTGCTTACATATAGGTGGCAAATAAAACTTGGTTTTATAATATAGAACTTGAACGTTTATTTTTGGTGTCGACCGCGTGGCGACAGAATGACAAGTGAAGAGAATTCCAATTTCCTTATACAATTAGTGTTACGACAATCTCAACATGAATGCGTTGCTATTAATGAAAGATTAGGCGCTTATGCCGCGTATAATATTTTATGCGCTTGAACATCTTCCGGCCTCGTTGAAAGGTAACTTTCAACCGTTTAAGTACTTGCAGAAAGAAGAGGGCAAAGTCGAACAAGGGATCTTCGTTCACAGCCTCGGATGGTATTAACATCTGCAACTCTTGAAACTCCATCAGGCCCCGGGAGTAACCGCACAATGCGTCCAAGCCGCCAACACAGAGGACGCGTGTTGTCTTCTTTTAGGAGTACTAAATCACCGATGTTTATTTTGTCCATATTACCTTTCCATTTTGTTCTCTGCTGCAGTTCAGCAACATATTCGGTCTGCCATCTCTGCCAGAAGTGCTGTCTTATTTTTTCAAGCCGAGCATAACGATTTAGGCTGCCTTCATTGTATTCTTCCAGAGCAGGCGCAGGTAACGCAGTTAATGGTCGTCCAATTAAAAAATGACCAGGAGATAATGCTAGGAAATCATTAGGACTACAGGATAAAGGATATAACGGTCTGCTGTTCAAGATTGATTCGACTTGTGCAAACAATGTCGATAGTTCTTCGAATGTAAGATGACTATTACCAACAACGCGCCTAACATGGTACTTTGCCGATTTTACTCCTGCCTCCCATATGCCACCGAAGTGAGGTGTGTAGGTAGGAATGAATTTAAACTGTATAGCTTGCTGACTTGCAAAATCAGTCAGCGGTTCAATGTTTGCTTTTAAAAAAGTTTCTATATCCTTAGCCGCGGCCACAAAATTGCGACCGTTATCGCATAATACTTCGATTGGTTTTCCTCTTCGTGACACAAATCTTCTAAAAGTCATGATAAACGCATCCTTTGACAAATCACTCACCGCTTCCAAGTGAACGCATTTGTAGCGTAAACAAACAAATAAACATAAATAAGACTTAACTAAACGACTGCCCCGTCCTTTCCTGTTAACAGTGTAAAATGGTCCCGCAAAGTCCAAGCCAACCGACAAGAACGGGAAGTCTGGATTTATTCTATTAGAAGGTAAATCGCCCATTTTTGGGCACAGAGTTTTGCCGCGCACACGTTTACAGCGCTTACAATTAAAAACAATACTTCTAGCCAGATGTCTCCCATTAATTGGCCAAATTCTATCCCTCACTATCGCTAATAATAGCTGCGGGCCTGCATGCATATTTTTTAAATGTTCCCATTCAAAATACAGTTTTGTTAGGCGATGATTCGCATGTAGAAGGATGGGATGCCTTTTTTCATATGTATAATTAGATGCATCGAGCCTTCCCCCCACTTTAATGACACCTTGCTCGTCCAGGAAAGGTGACAATGATAAAATCCGAGATTTAGCTGATAACGGTTTATTTTTAGTTAATAATTCATGTTCAGTAGAAAAAGATTGAGCCTGTGCAATGATACATAGATTATCAAATGACTCACTTATTTCCTCAGCTGTTAAAATTCCAACACGTCGGTGCTTTGGGTTTTTTAAATTATGTATAAACCTTTTACAATAAGCAAATGCCCTTTGAAGTCTATTGAATTGTGAAAATCTTTCGAAATCTATTACAGGTTCCACTGCAAACGTTACAGCTGTATTTGATTTAACTTCCGGTAAACCTTCACATTTGCTGAGTGCTAATACTGGCCATTCGGATTCAGGTTTGAGCAAAAACGCAGGCCCTAACCACCACAAATTTGTAGAAACCAAATCATTGGCTTGTACGCCCCTAGATATTAGATCAGCAGGGTTCAATTCTGTGGGAACGTAACGCCACGCTGCCGCATCCGTTGTATCTACGATCTCACTTATACGATTAGCTACAAAAGATTTGAGTTTCGATAAATCACTCTTTATCCAACTGAGCACTATTGTTGAGTCGACCCAGTGCGTGATTTTATCGGGTTTAAACCTAAGCGCATCTAAAACAGATTTGGATAGTTCTGCCGCCAGCAACGCAGCGCATAGTTCCAGACGTGGAATTGTTGTTGGCTTCAAAGGTGCCACTTTAGATTTAGCACACAGTAACTTGACTGTAACCTCATTATTGTTACAAAGTGACCTCATATAAATGCATGCACCATATGCGCACTGTGAGGCATCGCTGAATGAATGTAACTCTATAAGTTTTGCTGAATCACATAATACTAATCTTGGAACATGTAATTTCTTTAAGCAATCCAATTTGCTGGCAAATTTATTCCAGCTATCCTTAATATCATGGGGTACAGGTTCATCCCAATCAATTTTTAATTGCCAAAGTTTTTGTAATAAAATTTTGGGTTGCACCACAACTGGACTTAACAATCCCAGGGGATCGAATAATCTGAAAGATTTAGACATTATTGTCCTTTTTGTTATGGTCGCTTGTGCCTCATTATCATAAAAATAACCTTTTACTGGAAAATGAAAGGTGTCAGTGGATGGTGTCCACCCAAGGCCGAGAGTGTTGGTTGATTCGCTGATTATGAAATCACCATGAGCGTTTAAATTTGTTTCATCAAAAATTGTAGGCAAGTTACCTTTTAATTTCCTTAAGTTAAAACAACCCTCGGATAATGTCTTTTTAACAGAATTTAATATAAAAAGCAGCATTTCCTTATTATTTGCCCCAGTAATCAAGTCATCGACGTAGAAATCTTTTTGTATGATGAGTTGAATTTCTTTATTGTCCTGCTTATCCCCCAATTGCATGAGACATCGTGTACTTAAATAGCTCGCACTTGCGGTGCCATAAGTGAGAGTATTCAATTTTAATGTACGAATGGGCTGGGACTCATCTTCTCTCCACAGTATTAGTTGCAAATCACGATCCTCGGAATTGACACTTACCTGTCGGTACATTTTTTCAATGTCCCCGGTTAACAAGAATTTATATTGTCTTGCGCGTAACAAAATGGAGAAAAGAGAATCTTGGACGTTAGGCCCTACCATAAGGATATCGTTTAATGAGTAGCCGGAAGACGAAGGAGCAGAGCCATCAAACACTACCCTTAACTTAGTGGATTCGCTGTCTTCTTTGTACACAGCGTGATGGCATAAGAAATACGATTTATCGGACGGAATATCAACTGAAGATTGTGAAAGATGACCTAAATCACCGTATTCTTGAATGAATTTTGCATATTCCAGTTTTAACTTAGGATTTTTTCGAAACCTTTTTTCCAAATTTAAAAAACGCCTTTTTGCCATTTTGTATGTATCACCTAAACAATCCGGTGTATCGATTAGCGGCAATTTCACTGAAAACCTACCGAATTCGTCTCTAGTTGTATTGGTTAAAAAATGTCTTTCACAATACTTGTCATTATTGCTTAAAATTTTTTTGCTAGGAACATTTTCTATATTCCAAAATTTTGTAAGCATAGCGTTTATATTTTCTTGTTCATCTGTAACCGAAACATGATTACAGTGGGTGACATTATTTGCTTTAGAATCAAGTGATCCCATGGGACCAGAAATTAACCAGCCAAGCTTAGAGCTCCTTAATTTTGGCTTATTGCTACCAAGAGAACGCTGTTCATTGCCTAATATATCCCAAAAAACGTCTGCACCTATTAAGACGTCAACCTTAGCCGGCTGATAAAATGTGGGATCCGCCAATTTAATATCTTTAGGTAAACGTATCGCCTGTATGTCAATTGGTGTTTTTGGCAAATATCCGGTTAAGTCTTGTAATACATAACAGGAAAGCACCACATTGAAATGAGTATTTAATGATGATATTTGGATATTACAACTTTCATTAATTACATTAGCCCCATTGTTGCCTATACCAATGATCTTTAGGGTATCAATTGTGTTTGACGTAAGCAACAATTTATCGCATAATGATTTACTTACAAATGATGATTGGCTGCCGCAATCTAATAATGCGCGTACCGTTTCATATTTTTTAGTTTTAGGGTTGGTTACCTTTATTATGGCAGTAGATAAAATAACGTGCGCTGAAACTTCTTTAGAAAAATTTACAGCTACATCAGCGTGTCCCTCCGAATTATTTACTGCGCTATCTTTGTGCAGTAGACTGTTGTGTCTTTTGTTGCAGTCACGACAAGGCCCCATGCGACATTCGCTCACAGGATGTCCTTGCCTTAAACAATTACTACATAATTTATATTTTGCCACTTCTGCTAATCTATCCTCGATGCTCTTTGCCTTAAATATATTACAATCATAAATCTTGTGATTTCCATTACATATAATGCACGAAAACGATATGCGAGACTTGTGATTACCTTGCTTACTATGCACACTAGCAAATGATTTGGTGACGTGATCTTGTTTTTGATTATGTGATATTGGATAATTGCGAGAAAATGTTGGAGCCATTCTTGTGGGGTTGATATCATGCTTATTACGGTTTATAGATTCCAGAACATCGGCACGATCTATTATAAATTTATAAAATTGTGACAAAGTTGGGACGTCCGCATCAAGATTGTTGCGATACTCTTCCCATTTGGTCAAGGTAAGACTGTCCAACTTTGAAGTTAGAATATATATTATGAGTATATCCCACTTGTCCGTTGGCTGGTCCAAGCTAGATAGCGCACGCAAATTCATTGTGACATGATCCACTAAATAACGCAACGATTTTTCTGATTCACGTGGAAGCGGCCTTATACTAAATAAGGAATTAAGATGATGGTTTATCAAAACTCTTTTATTATTATAGCGGTTGCAAAGAAGACTCCATGCTTGATCGTAATTTACTGAAGAAACCTCTAAATTTGAAATAATCCTTGCCGCTTCTCCCGTCAAATAAGAAATTAGATAATGAAATTTTTGAATTGGTGTCAAACGATCATTGTTATGAATCAAATTTTCAAATGTGTCACGGAACTCCAACCAACGAAAGTATGCGCCGTCAAATTTTGCAATTTGTATTTGCGGTAACTTCAATCCGGAATCTTGATGATCGCGATGACAAATAGTGTCGTCATGGCTTGAACAAGCCTTGGAATTGTTGTCAACTAAGTTTTTTGCGGATACAATAGCCGAAATAAAGTCTTGTTCAAAGTCATCCCGTTCATCAAGCTCGCTTGAAATATTTTGAGAATTTATAACCTCGATCTGACTCTGCAAGTCATCAAACTTGACTGACAACGACTCGAAATGAGACAGTCTCAAAGACAGCTCAGCTAATTGCACGCTAGTTAACTCTGATTCTTGTGTTAATTTAAGTAGATAATTTTTGAATTTTGTTATCTGTCCCTTAATAGAACTACGTTTGACAATTAATTCTCTTAACGCCTTTAGTGCAAGAGTGCTTTGATTTGAAACCGTTTCGTCAGGCATCGTTATCAATAATATGCAAATAATTTGAAAATAAAAATTTCAAATTCACTCAGTGCAAGCTGATTAACATAGAATAAATAATAAAGTGTATGGCTCACGTTCCTCACTTCGATGACAACACCCAGGCGCCAGATCCGTTATTTTACACCACCCGTCACAATTAACAGCTGCGGCGACGTAATACTTGTATACTTGAATTGTATAAAACCTGAAATTTCCGGCAAATATATGTAAATATTAAGCATAATAATGCCAATCTTTAACGACCAGTGATTTGCCTTTAAAATAAATACTAATTCGGCAAGTTGTCAAATCTGACATTAATTTACTAATTTACAAAATATTACAATTATTGATTAAGTTTTACAATTACAAACATGATTTGTACTTGCTTGCTTGAGAATAAATGATGAATATTGCAAAGAATGTTTAGTTTATGCTATGTGATTAGACTTTAGGATTTTTTTTATTTCTTAAAGAGATTTCTTTTACTAATTTGAATTTGAAAAAAGAAAGAAAATTAATTCTCAGACTTATACAAAGGCACAAATACTTAGTAACTTGATGTTAATTAATGATTTAGTACTTATTTCAATTTTTTATACACTAATAATTGATTTTATTTTATAAGGAGGGTAGATAATTATGACCTTAAATTCGTGAAAAATCGCTTAATTTAGACTATAAAAGCGATTAATTGACCTTATTTGCACAAATAAATGAATTAATAATGATATTATTCGTGAAACTATTATTATTTTATAATTTCTTTTTGTAAAAATCGGATAGAAAGATGGAAATAATTGGATGAATGGATTTAGTATGGACAAAGGAAAGGACACTTATCTTTCGTAGAACTGCTCCTGGCGATGTGATTTTTAGCTAATATCACTGCTCGCTAGTAGAATTATTCTGATATTTCTTGATACAGTTAGCTTCCTTTCCCTTGGATTTAGAATTTGCAACTTAGCTCGGCGACTTTGTAGAACATTCGCCGTCTTCAAAATTTAATATTATTTGTTGGTTCTTCTTTTAGTTTCCCCTCATGGGCCACCAAAATATGTTTTTGCTTACATATAGGTGGCAAATAAAACTTGGTTTTATAATATAGAACTTGAACGTTTATTTTTGGTGTCGACCGCGTGGCGACAGAATGACAAGTGAAGAGAATTCCAATTTCCTTATACAATTAGTGTTACGACAATCTCAACATGAATGCGTTGCTATTAATGAAAGATTAGGCGCTTATGCCGCGTATAATATTTTATGCGCTTGAACATTGCCTATTATCTCCAGAGAGTAGCCCTGGCAAAATATAAGCAATAATAACCCTATCTAAATAACCTCGTCTCCCCTTTTCACATAAAAAGAGACTATCATTTAAGAAAAGATAAAAAAGTAAATAATACTCATAAATAAGCTTTTATAACAAGATCATTGCAGTATCATTCTGTAAAATGACCTTGCATGTCCACCAAGTAGCCCTGGCAACATGCAAGGGGGACCGCCGATAATTGCCTATTATTTCCAGAGAGTAGCCCTGGCAAAATATAAGCAATAATAAGCATATCCACTGTTTTGTATTTCAAAAGGTCGTTAAAATAAATTCCAAAAGAAAATAATGGTCATAGAAAAGCTCTTATATCCAGATAAAAAAAAAAAGAAAGAGAGAAAAAAAAAATAATGTATTACTTACGTGGATATTGCAGTGAGAGTTTTTTTTCTGTCTAAACTCTCGTATATCCCACTTCTGAGTTGTTCGGAATCAAACAACTCATACGATGGCACGAAACTTTATTTCACTGTTTCAGTAATAGGATACAATCTTTAAAAACACTTGTCCTTGTAAAGGTCCGACTTATTCGACGATTCAAAATGAACTACCCGTCGCGACATTGCAATCGCCCCAGGTGCCTTCCCTAGCCCTGTTCTTTGGTAAACTCTTAGAAAGGGGGCGCGCGATGCAATGGCGCGGACGATTATTAGTCATGTAAGATACTATTTTAAGATTAAAGATGCATTATATGAAATCTATTACGATTGATAAGTATTATTAATAATCTATATACTTACCATATAAAAATACGTATTTGCAAGCTTAGAATAGCTTAATAATAATTAAGAAAGTAATTTAACATTTGATTATGTCTTAGTAAGGGGGCACGCGATGCAATGGCGCGAACGGTTATGAGTCATATCAGATACTGTTTTATGATTAAAGATGTATCTTTAATCATAAATTATTATTGATTAGTATTATTACAATTGATTAGTACCATTAATAATTGATAGGTATATAACAATACATATTTGCAAGCTATTCTGATAATAATTATAAAAGTAATTTAACAATATATTTTTAGCATCAGAGGTGGAAATGACTTAAAAAATAACACAATTTAGCACAAAACACTGTAATTTTATAAGTTTAACAAATATAAAAATCAAACTACCTTCCGAATAACTAATTAACAATGAAAAGATTGCACACTCAAACAAATCACTTAAAAACACACAAAAGAGGTCGGTTTAACAATATTCGAAAAGAATAACGTCACCCAACAGCAGCTCGAGCAGAGATCCGTCCGCGCGGAGTTCCAAGAAAGAAATGTGTCTTCCTTGGCGATGCGCGCGTATTTATAAGGACTCGATGGAGTGGGGGGAAAACATGATAGTTGTTGCTTATAATATAATACATGCAAAATATAGTAGAGAAACACTGATGATTTTAGAGGTTTCTAATGTGATGTCGTAAATAAACACATTTTTTTACATCGCAAACGCTGGCTGAACCCTACGAGTTGGATCAAAATAAGGTACTGCAGTATTGTACACCTTAAAAGGTCTACAAAAAAGGCCGTGATCGTATATGTCTATCTCCTAGGGATAATCCACAATAACAATTTTTAAAATTTACTTTTTAGGAGAAATAATGGCTTATTGGCTAAACGATTTTAAGCAATACAGCATTAATCCTTATCCAATTAAGTACCTTAAATGTATTGTGCACTTAATATACCTAGATCAATATGGCATTTTACAGCTTGTAATTTTAATGAATATTTTCGAAGCTATTACAGATTTAAAATGCAAGGACATAGCGGTTGCGGCGATTCTGTAGTATATTAAGTATCAACATTGCACCCGTGCGACGCCGGGCAGGTCACTAGTGTATAATATGTATTTATTTTGGTACTACCTAAAGAGTAGCTAAAATATTCTTTTAAAATCCACGATATCGATATAGCTCGTGGCTGCGGTACAGCGTAACGTATTTAGTTCGATATTCATAAAATCCAATAATTTTCATTTTTGTATAGCGTTTATTTCTTGCATTTTGGAGTGCTCTTAACTTCTAAACATATTTCAACATTGAAGTTTGTAGATATTTTGCCTCTCTTTAATGTCCTTAACAATGTAAAGATAAATTTAATTTTTTAATTTTTGTGTAAGTTCCATGTCGAAGTCTTGAGGGGAACAGAATGTATGAATATCGATGTACTGAAGGCTTTAAATATCAACTTGTGGTCTCATGCTAAACACGCTTTCCCGCTGGAACAGAAAACACGCTGAAGAATGACAGCGTAATTTCATTTGACTTTTTTTAGCGTTGCAGTCTTATGACTTTTTATACTTTGTAGTTTGATTTCTTGTCGTGTCTGTCTCGTTCTGCAACATAGATTCAATTTAAATTCCACATCAGTTGAATGAATTTAATTATATTAGTTGAGAAAGAAAGGATTAATAAAATGAGATTGATGGGTAAAATTAACAATTTATTTTAAAGAAAGCGTATTTCAATGTGTGGACTACAACTCCAACGGGAGGACAACGTCTGTTGAAGCGGCAACTAAACAAATGTTATTGTGTTCAAATATATTTTTCGTGAATTAGGCACTTTTATAAGAAATGAAGTTAACTGTAAAAGTTTAAAAGCATAAAAGTATCTTAAAACAGGTAGATTTTATATAAACTTAGTTAGAAAATTGCCGGATCCAATAAGAACTATCTAATCCTGTCAATAATACTGTTCCATGAAACTATCCACCTTTCTTGAGACTCTGTGGACGTGATCTTGATAAGTTGTCTGCTCCATGTTCTCAAAGGGGTGAGTAGTAAAGTGAATTAGTAGGTACCTACTTACTGTAGTATATTGCTTTCTTTCACCTGTATTAGAACCAAAGTTAGTGGGATAGGAGGTTAAGTTTTACTATAGGTACATTTTATATAAATTTAGTGCGGCTCTTGGTAAGTCAACTTATCAGTTTTTTTATAAATATGATTAAATAGGAACATACGAAAAACCATCTTGCCCCGTACTATGGGGCATGATGGGGCAGATTATTTCCTCTCACAATACAAAAAAATGTGAATTTCCTCCAGGTTTTCATTGTCCACACCAGCACAAGCATTGTGAGCCCAACGTCCACAAAGTTGGGAACCTACCCAAGGTTCTGACGATGTCAAAAAATTATGATTCTCATCGTTACAATATAAGCAAATGGCATCTTCTTCATTGCTTTTTAGCGTTTTGACTACTGATTTGGCCTTCTGTTTTTTCTTACTATCTTTTTTGAAGCGAGGATCATCAGAATTGCGTACTTTCCCGGACTCTTTTAAAATTTCCAGGTTATTTTATGAGGAGTTGAGGTAATTATGGCTGTTTTTACTCTCCGGTATTGTTTACTCTTTTCAGTCTGTTAAACAAAAAGAATTGGTAAAATATCATAAGAACACCCAGGTTCAGGTTCAGAGACAGGTGTTTTATCCACAACAAGCGTGACTTTGACAACAACGATGATATTGTAGCTTTAGGTCCTGTTGCAAGAGTTTCAGTGCGATACGTTGTCATTGCCGTTTAAAACACAGTTGATGTGACTGGTGTAAGTCGATGACAGCGATGAAACTGCCCTAGATTAAAAAAACTTAGGTTTCTGAAACCCTTTGTTGTTCTACATTCAATGATTCTTCAATATTTTGTATGTTAGTTGTCTCAGCAGTAATGAAATCTGCATCAATAAAGTTATTTTGGTTATATGGCCACATACACTTTCTGAATGCGTTAATCACTGTGGATATTGTAGCTGCCTGAACGTATGCGTTTCCAAATATTTCACTTATCTAAAATACAGTTACCACGCGCCCAGGATGTGATCTCAACCAGCCCGAAACAGCAAAATCGTAATATGTACTGAGTGGTTTCATAAATACGACGTCTGCAGGCTGTATTTTGTGTGTGCAGTGAAGAGGAAAGCAAAGTATAATAACTCCATTTTCACGAGCCAGATCAAATACTTCTAAATTTTGAGTATGACTCATATGGCCATTCAAAAGTAGCAATACGTGGTTAGTAGGAGAAGTTCTAGAAAATTTAAGTAACCTTTGAACCAGATTAAAAATATTTCAGAAGTTATCAACCCTCGAGGATTGCAAACTGCTACAGAACCTGGTGGTGCTTGATCTAACAGTTCTGATTTCATTCATTGTCTCGGAAAAGTTATCAATGGAGGCATGTAGGTTCCGGCAGCGTATTTCTACCGTGATAGTTAGGCTTCATTCTGCAGATGATAACGAACCCACTTGTTTTCGTCCTCTCATAGCTAATATTTTGCTCTTGGTTTTAGAAACAACGGAGATTCCAGTTTCGTCACAGTTATATATATTTTTTCCGGGTCAATTTAAACATATCATAAACATCTCCGAGCAACTGATGGAACTTATTTACAGTCACTTTGTTGAATCCCATTGCTCTAGCTGTTGATGTAGCTTCGGGCTTACAAATAGATAAATTTGGTGGCACTTTAGCAAACCTATGAGCCAATCAGCACCAGCCATCTTGTCAGTATTAAAGTTGTGTGTCTTACTATTTTTTACTGCTAATTGATATGCTAGACGCCTCAGTTCGATAACTGTTAGTCCAAAAAGATGTTTCTCCATATTTTTCAGATAAGCTACTATTTCGTCTTCTTCTTTTCGTGTAAATATAGTTTTCTTAGGCCCTAAAGGTAACCAATTTTAACTTTGCAACCTTTTTTCATTCTCTTGACATATCGATCTAAAGTAGATATGTCAAGAGAAACGCAGTTCGCAGTACGCAGTTCTACTGCAAACGCAGTAGAACTGCGTATGCAAAAGCAGCTTTTCTATAGCCCATCTCTTTCCTTAACACTTTATCTCTAGCTGTTTTTAAAGTATTTATCGACCACTCTCCTCTTTTAGTTTTTTTCTGATACGTGCATACCATAATTTTAACTGAAAAGTAATAACGTAATGAAATGTAAATATAAATGAACCCAAACTTCCAACCCCTTTTTTGCCTCTTTGCCCCCATCATACCCCACACCCATTACCCATCATGTACCAAAGACTTACTTAGAGAAAAAAACTCCTCGAGAATAAAAGGTTTAACGGATCCAGTAAAAAACTATCCCACATCAAAACACACAACACTATCAAACATACATAGAAAAAAACATAAATGAGATAATCATACTTACTTTAGAATAATGATGTTTTTGCCGGCACAAAATTACATTGATGAGATGTTCAACTGTTCTCGCACTGATTGCTGATCGAGTGTGGCTTCCTATTGACTCATAGCAATTATACAAAAAAACGTGCATGTGCGTGACCCCGTCTTAACTGCCTACCCCGTCATGCAGTCGATACGTACGGTCGATATCAAATGCAACTCTATATTCTTTTTGGTCTCTATTACAATACAGGGTTTTAACAAAAGAATCATCGGGTTTCCGAAGCGTTTATTTCGGAACATGATTGGGTTACAAGAAAGAGTTATACATGAAAAGAAACTGAAAGTATTCAATATAATATTGTGAAACAAGAATGCGATTCCGCAAAAATCAATGTTTTTTATGCACTTTCTCGTAAACCTGTACATTTAGTGATTGATGAAAGTAAATACTTATTTCGGTACTGATGCTTTGATTATTTGAAATTTTTGATACTGTAAAAAATTCATCAACCGAACACAAATTTTTCGATTGATATTCAATAAAAAATACGTAATATATTAACAGCATGATATATGTACCTTGTTCTGATTTTTAGTTAAATAGCTAAAGTATTTATACAATATAAATCAGAAAAAATACCGGTATTACAACAGTCAAGACCGAGTCAATATAGAAAAGTTAATTATTTACATGGAGCCGAATTTGATATAAAGGAGCTGCGACACCGTAAAAACCGGTCAGGAAATCACTCAATCATTAAGATCATCAACGTTATGTTTAAATGTCTTAAGTAGAAAATCGGTTGTGTAAAGTTAATATTTTTGAGTAAGGTGCAGAAATGTTGACGGTACACTTGGTGATTGCTTAGAACATATCAGATAAAATACTTTAAACTTAGTAACACTGTCATCCGGTTTACCAATTGAATTTAACAGAAAATGTCTGAACGTTTTTGGTATGTATTTAATATATTTCATAGCTAAAAATCAATATACCTAACTGACGTTTAGACCAGTGTTAGCAGTTTAACGCAAAACTTTGTGTGCAAAGGATTTACAAGCTAAGTGATTCGAGCTTAGTTGCCATAGGTCTGACAACACCTGCTCATGTAATGGATAAGCAACATATAACTTCGCCAGGATTCAACGCAACAAGTCACTTGTATTTAAGCTGAGACAGGTAATAGTGTGCCAGATCAACGTGTGATTACATAGTCACTAGGTGTGATTAGGCGTTGTTGTTGAGAACCTTGTCGAGTACTCTGTGAAGCTGAAAAGCTCCACTCAGTCGTATCAAAAGTGTTTGAATATATAAAATTCCCAGATTAAATGTTTCCGTGACATTCAATGGCTTTTAAAATGACATTATTTTATGAAGACACTTCAACTATTTTAATGGAATAATTGAATCTGACAATATACTTAAATCGATAAATTATCATAATAGAAAAATACTAGAAAAAACCGACTCGGGTCATAAGTGAATTCTCAGGCAGGAATCGAACCCGCAACCTAATAATACCAATTATTTGGACCTTCTGCTGACGACAAACGCTGATAATTACTCGGTGTCGGTTACGCCACCCCACCCAACGCTTGATCTGAGCATTGTGTGGTGGAATCAGTGTTGGTGTATTCTCCGCCCGACCCAAGCCCAAAAGGCTCCCATCGGATTTGGCGTTATAAATCAGCAGATTGGGATCAGATGCGTTGCTTTTTTGCATCTTATCCTTGGCGGCAGGTTTGCAGGACCCCTCAGCCTGCGTGGATGCTGTGACCAATGTACTTCGTCGGGGTATAGAGTTCTTTACACACTTACGTGGAATAAACTGACGTACCACTTGCCGGCAAAGCTCGCCACATTAAGCCTGGGCTGAAGTTCGATCCCGTAGAGCTTGTAATAAGCGCGAAAAAAGAAAGCCTTTAAGAAAGTCTTCAAGTCCTGCAAAAGGTTATTAAAAAAACTCGCTTCGTCTACATAAGCCGAATAGGGGAAAAGCCTTGCTTCTTACCCGTGTGGCTAAGTCTAAGTTGGTCGCGGGGACCTTCTGCCGTTCCTTCGGGCACTTAGGAATGGCAGACGGTAAAGGAGGCATCCTTTGCAGAAACCTGACGGATCGTTGGCACACACCGCAAAGGAAAAGGCTGATTGACTTATTTGCAAAATTATTTGCCTTACATTCACGTTTGGATCCTGGCAATGCTGTACCTTCCAATTTGTCAAGTGAGACTTTTTTGTCTGAAATCCGTATTAGACAAATCGAAGAAAGAAAAGCATTGCGTGAACTGGACGTGAATAAAGCTAGTGGTCCGGATGGTAGAACAGCCATAGTACTTAGAACTTGAGCTCCTGAGGTAGCTCCGGTATTGACACGCCTATATCGCTTGTCTATGTCTAAAGGACATAGACAAGGACCTAAGTCCTGGCAGCTGGCTAACGAGCAACCTGTGCCCAAAAAGTGGTGCCGACCCTGCCAATTAAGGCTACAGGCATCTCGGTCACGTCCATTTTTTGGAACATAATGGAATGTGTATTGGACTATAAGTTCCTGTCGTATCTAGAAGAAAATGACTTGTTTAGTGACCGTATGGATTTCGCCGAAAACGATCTACTAGAGATCTTCTAGCATACGCCACTTCCATATGGAGCAAAGCCATCAAGAGGCATGGTGAGCTGCAAAGACAATGACGATCTTTTTAGTAATAAGCTAAAAAGCCTTGAACAAAGACGGAGCTAGTCTATCTGTTTTATAGCATACATATCGGAGAGTGTGCAACAGATTTGGTTCGCCTTACTCATAGGTGCCACCGTTATATATATGCTTGATATACCAAAGAGGTGCACTAAGCGTTTTGGTTCCAGTTTTGTAATTCGTACCGCTGAAGAGTGGAACTCTTTCCCTGAGTCTGTTTCCTGATAAATACAATTTAGTAGTGGTCTTCAAGTCACCAGTAAATAAGTATTTTCTAGGCAAGCGCGTTATATCCTAAATCACTTAGTCGCTTAACATCAGGCGTAATATCGGTTTAGCGCTTATGACGTCCGCACATCATTAAGAGATTCAGTCTACAAATGTGTATGACTAAATTTTCATACAATTGTGTTGCATATAAGTAAATTTATGCAAATCTTTACGTCAAAGGGCACTTTGATTGCTGGGCTCTGGTTTAATCACAGTCGTTAAAATCCATTTTTCGTACGATTTTCTCGTACCTATATACCTACCTATAGTTGTAATTCAAATGACAACTATATAATATCCCACATATAACCTGTCTCCCAGGAGTGGGGACAATACAGGCTCGTGATGATTTATTCAAAAACTAGACGTAGGTATTGTGATTTCTTTATTTTCATTTTACATGATATGCAAACCAAGTGCAAGAGTAACTTGCAAATGTCACCTCTTGATTACACTTCTCATCCTACATCTTAAATACATAAAGACAGCGCACCGTATTTATTCATGTCTCTACTCAAAGTTGATGTAATAAGTCGATATTGTAATTCAGCAAGGTATTATTACAATGAAAGCGGAGTACACAAGAACATAAAAGCCTCACGGAGCGTTATTTCTGAAAGCACGCACAACCTTTGTATAACCCATTTTTCCTTTGTGCTTCCGCGTTGTTGCTCGCTCTTTAACTTGTAAATTAAGTAATAAGTGGTCTATAGTTCCCTTGGGTTTAAGTAAAGCGGCACTTTGAGATCTTGTCAACTACTGATAAAGTTATTTATGTGTAATGTAGTTTTTGTGAAACATTAAACTGTTTGATTTCTATATTGAAAGAAAAATTTACTGGTAAAAAATTCTTTATTCGTGTATTTCCGTTCTTATATGCTTATTATGAACGAGACTTTGGAGTATTTCCGTGTTATAATAATAAGTAAATATCTTTACAATAGAAATGTATAAATTTATGTCAATATTTAACACCACACTTAATATAGTTCAGGTAAAGATATAATAAACGAACAAGTGTAACAATTGATACTCTTATAATATATAGCAATCTCTGTTATGAGATGAATAGATGTAACAAAAAGTTCGCAGTAAATAAAATAGGCAATAAGTGGTTAAATTAAGATATAATGGTTTATAATCATACTACTACAAACAACATCAAAACAAGTGTAAATATGTATGTGAATATATTTATACACATACAGACTTAAGTAAAATCTGGTCAGTTAAATAAATATACAAGTAACCCACCCACTGAACAAGTTCTTAAGAAATATTTTCTCAATTGATCCTTGAAAAGATTGATTGATTGAGCACGTTTGATAAGAACTGCGAGGTTTTCTGCCTTAGAAGGAACAGAAGAACACGTTGACTTCATTTTATACTTGGCGTAATGTTTTTTTTCTGTGAATTACGTTGGATAATTTTTAATGAGACATCAACAAATATAAATAATTAATTTTGTGACTGAAACCAACCAACTGAATAAACCTTATAAATTATTAAGAAATCTTTCAATGTATCTATCAATCTAGTTGATCTATATCCAACAAAAGCTAACCAAAAGCATAAATATGGAGCTAGAATCTCAGGAGACAAGAATGTCTGTCGACACCTGCAATGAATTCGTGCAGTATTCACGCTTCCCCCCACGACGGACTTTAGAATCCACGTATAGCAGAGTCCGTAAATTGAAATGAAACATAGACGTTTCCATTCTCTCAGACTCCAGTCAGTGGCAACTTGCGAGATATAACTCGAAGAATATGTTATGATAGAAAAGGATGTAAAATGCAATTTCATTAAAGTAAGACATAGATTTATTACTTCAGGTCATAAAGATTTCATAACAATATGGATATTTTCTTTTTGACTGGTTAATAACAAATAGTTGTTTGAACACATTACACAGAAATACAAACTATGTATCCTGCCCCAAGATAAAGCTATTTTAAAATCTTTAGCAAACTTGGTGGAGCAATTTTGCCTGACAATGCCAAAAAGACAATTATAAATGCCAATATAATTTTTTATTAGTCATTATCGAATTAATAAAAATGTTTGCATTTTTTTGTTCCTCTCTCTGTTTTGCGTACCTATACCACTCACTTGATTGTTTTATCTTTGTAATTTGAATCCACCATACACAAAATTTCCAGTGCAGTTGTCCCAACTTTATAGGTCTAAATAATCTAAATAAAAAGTTTTCTGAATCTAGTGATTTCCCATGCTTAAATAGGACGTGACATGTATCTTTAACTTATTAAAGATACATGTCACGTTTTAAGCTTAAGTAAATGCGATAAAATATCAAAAGCAATGGAACTAGTTGTTCTGTCTATACTAAACTACTATTATACTTGAATAAAATACACATTACATTACATTTTACCGATAAGTCTTTTCAAAGATGCTAAAGCAGCGATATATACAAAGATAATCTTTTATATTATTCTTCAATAATATTTTATATAAAAGTTTGTCATTTTGTAATCATTACGAAATGCCGAATATAGAATCTTTTCAAAAATTACAAAAAAACAATATCAAATCAATCGGTGCAAAAACAAAAAAGCGCATAGGTATCTTTGTTTTCAACTCTTAGCGTATTTCTTATTCTGGGATTTCTGCCATTTTGCATAACTAGCATTTTGAGTAGGTATCTATCATTGAGCGTGCAAATCGGCTCGGTATTGCTAATGACTCGAGGTTGGAGTGTTGCCTGATATCAAGTTTGTGAAAGCGTTTTTCTGTATTTATAAAAATATAAAGTCCTTATAACTAAATGATGCAAACAGGGATTGGCAGTATCACGTCGCATTAGTACTATTTGTAAATTTTCAAATTTCACCCTCTTTATGGTTTTAGTGCATAACGACTTGAGCATTTTTCTGCAAACCATACAGAGTAAATTAATGAATAAATAAACACAGCAATGAATTAGTTGCGTGTGAATTCTATTAATGTTTTTGACGGAAAAGTGATCCAACCACAAACAATTCCGAGACAAAATTAGTCCTTTACACGCAAAAGTTGAAGAAGGTAGGTACAACAATGAATTATTTAGTGGCATCACAAAGACGATGGCGAAATTCTGTTTTCCAAGCGTTAAGGAAAATTAAACACGATTTCACCATCCACCCAGGCCACTTAAGCACTTAAAATGTCGTCGAGATGAATGGCTTACCTCAAAAGTTTGCTTAAACTTTTGACACTGGAAAAACTGTTGAGTTTTTGTCCAGAAGCTTTGGGTAAAAATGAATCGCTGCTGGATTTGTTCGAACAGTTATGGGGATTAGATTCTTTTTAAAACTACCTATGGTTTAAAAGCTGTCTCCATTAAAGTTTAAGTATGTAATGTTAATAATTAAATGACTATTATAAATGTCAAGAAATACAACTGATCTGTCAATGAAATTTTCTTCTCGATATTACTCGTGAGTCAATTAATTAGTTTTAAATGACTCTTTTAAATTTTTACTATGAATGTAATATTATTCATTAGCATATTTTGCTTTCACCTAAAATAAAAGTAATCTATCAAATTCGAAGGCTGTGGCATGACTTATTGTTAATTGCTCTAAAATATGAAGGTTTTTTACGAAAGCGATCGCATCCATCATTTCTTACACACTATAATTTAACAGCCATTACAACGAAGACTTAATATGACGCTCTTAAGGAAAAGTGTCACGTGGCAGGAATTATGTAAAAAAACACGTTAATTTGCTGAATATTCCATGGAGAGCACACGCACCAGACCGACAATTTTCGGGACAACAGTCATTAATACCACGAGCAATTTGACCTCATTTATTCAACACCAAGTTAAATTGTGTCGTGTAAGCTGAAGATTTACGATGAAGTCATTACGTTTTATGGTCCATAATTGATAGAGATAAGATCTCGAGCCACTGAAATTGCAAAGTGGGGTTTCAAGCACATTGAACTCAAAGACGCGCATTAGTGTAAAGAAAAATCGCCTGTATTACCATAAACGACTGGCGTTGTGGTTATTAATTACAAAATTTTATAGACCAGTGACACGCGACTTTTCTTTCATGTTTTACACAAATATTTTTTTTGTATCCATTAAACCGGCAATTAGGCGAAAGCGAGGACCTAAAATATGGAGCGTAGCGGGTTTAACGAGTAGCGGGCGTAACGCGTAGTGAGCGTAAAGCGTAGCGGCTAAACATTGACTTATAGAAGACGGTTAGATAACATATATTCACACCAATTAGCCTAGCCCAAAATAAGCACCGTAAGCTTCTGTTATGGATACTAGGGTGACGGATAGACGTACATATATAATACATAGATAAGATATATTTATAGAAATATACATAAATACCCATGACTCAGGTACAAATGTTCGTATTATTAGCACAAACATATGCCCCTTCCGGGACCGTCGGTGCAAAAGGCAGGATTGCTACCGTTGCACCAAATGGTCTTCACGGTTTGCTATAGTAAAAAGATAAGTTTGCGCGTTTAACCATGTGGTTAAATGCATTGACACGAGTTATAGTTAATACAGAGTCATGTTTGTCTTATGCTCCGTTCCATCAAACTTGTGTCCCGACGCGGCGTTATAATATATTTATGGGCAGGTACCAAGTTGATATGAAAAGCACTACAACATTAATGTCGTCCTTTGCTTTAAGAGCAGTAAGTTTATATGACTTAAGTTGTCCAACTTATGATTAGCGATATCGATCGTGCAAACAAGAAACGTTTCACTGTTGGATTAATTGACGGAATTGGGTACGGCTTAACGTTTTCACAACACTGTTTTTGTGTAACAAACTTTAACGTTCACTCAAATGATATTCATTAATATTGACAACCGTATAGTATTTGACACGCCCTAATTCGTGTGAAATTATTAAGAAAACCAGAACCAAGAGGTTAATATTCGAATGACATTAGTTTGATTTTGGATTATCAGTAACATAGAAAATTTTAATCAAACCAGTCAATAGGTAATGAAAAAAAGGGACTGAACTGTTTTCTCTTTACTTATCTCTATGCAGATAACGCTGGTATAAGAAAAAATATCTCATCTGTAGGTATTTTTTCCAAGCATTTCTATAGCTATTATTATTGTTTATGAAGCAAAAAGGAATGTAGTGATAAAAACTACGCTCATCAAGTTGTTAGCAGTCCATAACTTTAAGCGTAGTATGTTGGTTGCCACTGAGATTGGATAAGTTTATATGGCCATTTAACGGTTTATGACGTGCCTTTGGCCCTACAAATTATCTCAATTATAACTTATAGCGAACCCACCATGAACATTCGAGTTTTAGTTTTGTTTAATAGGCCACTTATGTTAAAATGAAGTATTTTTATTAAATAATTAAGAGATTATAATAAAACACAAGAAAGTAAAAACCAAGAAGATATAAAAGTCAAACAGGAATTTTTGTTTTGGACATACTAGTTAACCGAACCAGACGCCATTACCGATGGACTGTGGACTGTTTATAATTAGATATCAAAGTTATATTTTCATATTGCTATTATTGAGAAATACCTACTAGTTTTATGAATAGTCATTGATCAAAACTACTGTGAAAGTAATGAAAAATATAAATTATGCATGAAAAAGTAAATGAAACAAAGTATAGTCACGACCAGGTAGTTATAATAATTGTCATTGAATTGTGTTATTTTGGATGGTGCATGTTAAAAGCGTAACGTTTTAACCAATTTGTCTATCAGCATTTTTTATATTATATACATGTGTGAACTACGCCTACGAACGTTAATTGTTATTAGGTCATAACTTTGTCAAAACAAAAAAAATATTAGACGCTTTTTATACGTGAATGATAAATCATAGTACCAAAGCGTTCGAGCGGCATTTAAGGAAACCAAATTCTAAAAACGTTCACCAGAATTGGTTATTTAGGTGTAGATCATGTCAATTTGTGTCTGCCGTTCACCAGAGTGTGTCAAAGTTTTGGGCCATATTATAAAAAGTAGTTATTAAATACTCATTTGAGAAATAACATTTATCTATCTTGTTAATTGATATAACTATGTCGTTAATGAATACCTTAACACATACAAACTAACGTGTGTCCAATAAAAGCAATTATCAAATTAAAGGGGGTAATTTTTTTAGAGTAATTATGGTATTCGTGTTGACAAAATCATTAAGTAAAGAATAATTAGGTAATGGTCTTCATAGTCTGTAAGCTTTAAAGGCAAGGGTACCAAATTTAAATACCTACTTTAAATTTAAAAACCAAGTATTATCACAAAATAAAGCAATTTCTTAAATAAAATGGGAGGAATGATATAAAATACTTGAAGTTTGAGCATAACCTATGTAAAACAGTAGGTATTTCAAATACGCTGTTATTACAGAACTCGTTCGCATTTTGAAGAACTAACTCTGCCACACGGTCTGCCAACGTTTTCCCCATTACTGTGAATATACCATAATAAAAATATCTTATGTATTTCATTAAGATCGGTCTTAAGTAGCAGTGACAGAGTTATTAAAATTTCAATCGTATTTTTTTCACTTCAGCTATTGCGTTTTGTGCAATGCTAATATTTAAAATTACAATAATTATGTATATTATTTAAACTAATTGTTAGGTGAAAACTAAGATGTGTTCATATATGAGGAAATTGCCCACCTAATCTTACGGCAATCGTACATTGTATCAGTATAAGGTACCTTTATATCGAATCCCATTGAAAGCATTCAACCAGTTTGAAGTGATTAAGTTACAACCATGATATAATCGAACATTTGGTCATAGTAGGACCCGGACATAAACAGCAGCAAGCAATTGTTTCGAAAACTACCAAATAATTGCTTGCTGCTTTTTCTCATAATTCACAACTTCCTAACTATTGACCTCAGGATCATAAAGGGCATATTTTTCTGTAGCTGTCTGATTCACCTCGAGATGATGATGAGCATATTTTTAAACAGCTGTCCGATTCACTTCGGGATGATTTTTGGAATAATTTTTAGCTGCAGTTTTTATTTGTTTCCTACGAATATTGTTTGTGAACATCTTTCTGTGTTTTTAGCTTTCTTGACGGAACCACTCTCACCAGATTCTTCAGAACTATCCGTACTTATATTAACTTGCGACTCAATCACATTAAAAGATAAATTTATTTCAATATCTTTCGGGGTGCATTCGGGGGTTTTGGTATGCAACCTACTCCTATCGGCTAGATAAAGGCGTTTCATTAATCTTTGCCAATTGTAAGTCTCGTGGCTTACAATTGGCAAAGATTGGCAAAATTAGCTTGAACTTGAGCAGCCATTAAAATATTGTCATAAAGCAAATAAGACAGAGACGAAAATAAACATACTTCATCGCCAGGTATTTCTACCACTCTGCATTGGATTTGTTATCCTTCGGCTATGATTTTTATAATTTTTCAGAACATTTTTCAAACAAACAAATTGAATTAATAAACAAAAATAAAACTAAGTAATTGAAATAAAACTTTGAAATAAATTTGAAAAGTATTGAAATGAATAAGGGGGTACTTTAATATTAATTTGGTTTCAGAATCTGTAAAAAATCAAATGAATATTTATTTGCACAGAAATAAATAATCTGAGAAAGTGAACAAAAATCGAGCAGCATAAAGCGCAGAAAAATTCACACATTCGATACGTGCGGTAACGACGACTGCCAGTTCGGGTAGCTATGTCATAACTAATGGGAGGCCATCCCGCGCTGCGTCTTTGAAAGACATTATGGTGTTATCGTTTTTCGTTTGTTAAATCTCAAATGTTACTTATTTCTTTCTTTCCATTTCCATTTGTGATTATTATAGATAATAAAAAAAATATATGGGAGTTTTCGTAAATTCACTCTAGGTAAATAAAAAAAAAGCGTAGATAATAATTTCGTATAGAAAATTTTAACAAATAAACCGTCTTCAATACTGATCTTTGTACCTCATTCAAAGGTACAGGCGTGATGTTATGTAATGTGATTGCGTACAATGCATATTTATGCGATAGCAGCAAACAAAAGAAGAATTTAACAAATCTGTCTATATATGACGGAACTATGCCCGAATACACATAAAAATATGAACATACGAATTGATAACCTCCTCCTTTTTGAAGTAGGTAAATAAATAACTACCTTTTTAATTTCCTTAAATAATGAGTGTATTCTAATAATTTGGAAATTCTGCTATAAAAACTAAAGAATTTTTTATAGCAGATCCCTTTAGGAGTTGAATTTCGCAAAATCCCGTCTTAGTGAGCACCTAAGTCCTAAAAGACCCATGCAAAATATGAGACTCCTAACACTTGTGTGTTTTAATTTTTTCATTGTTCATTATTCATTTTTCATTGTGATTGTCTCATACTCAATCAGTATACATTTAGATTTCAAATTATCATGTGTGCAATGAGCTTTACTTACGCTAAAAGTACATAAAGGTTTGCAAAATTCAGTACATTTTGTAGTTCAATGAAACACGGTCTTATGTAAAGTTTGACGATATAAAATTAGTTATTGGTTTTGCTGATTACCATAGGAATAATGGTTGAATTAGTACTGTGTGCGGTGAGTGCGGTTATTCTGCCAGCTTTCTATTTCACTATGTAATTTGTATTAAATATTGTGTTCAACTGTGGTTTAAATAATGTTGGTGACATATTTAAGCCAATGAAAATTGCATTGGAATATTTTTGGATTGTTATATGTATGAGGACAGCTAATTTACGCTCTCAAATTACAAAATATTACAACGTTGCGACGATGGTGCTCAGCAGTAGGCGGCTTGCTGCGATTGTTCTTGTATGTAATATAGCATGAACTTTATTGGAGTGGAGCGAACGAAGGGAGCGAAGCTCCCATGGATCAGCTTCAATGGCGAAATATCTGTTACGCCATAGCTTCCCGAGTTCTTAACCGATTTTAATATTTTTTGTGCGGAACCGAAACAAAAAGTTTAGGATCAAATTGTGACCCGAATTTTGAAATTCGCAAAAATTACCATCGAAAAAAAAAAATCTTTTTTAGGTATTACGCTCCGCTCCAATATATGGTGCTAGCGTAGCTTTATGCTTAGCAACTGCATCGCCTAGTATTTTTTTGTTTTTAACCATATAAAATACGGCTTCTGTTCTAATTTTTAAATTGTAAATGTTTAATAATTACTTATTAAATGACACAAAAAGTTTATAATAACGCACGGGCGCTACTAGCTTTCAAAAAGTATGTAGGTAGTGTTTTAAAAATACAGTATATATCGGTATATTGATAAAAATCCCACTAATCGATGTTTGTTTATTATTTATTCACGTTGAAAAGTTTGATTTTTGATGAATTTGAACACACGGTATACTTATCACAAAAATTTAGGGGTTATTAATAAGAATACATTTATTGAGGTGAAAGAGTTTTGATAGGGTGGTAATTTAAAAATAGGCGGCCAAAGAGTAAAAATATTATTTATTTTTTTCCCAAAAATATTTAATATTTTCTAAAAAAATATTTTAAATCCTTTGGCTATCCAAAGATTGACTGGCAGAGATCGCTGATCGAAAGGCACGTGCATGCGCGCGCCATATACAAAATATTAAAAATTTGACGCGTCTGTCGAGGTATCGATATCGGTAGCTTAATTCGAAGAACACTCGTCCAGATAGCCAAGGATGTGAGTTTAGTTGCGCATAAAATCTGAAAAAATAATAATATTCATTTGTAAGAATGTCTTAACATATAAAAGTCAAGCAGTTAAATAACCTAAAAATATAAAGATGAAATTATTTTGTTTATGATACTGAGGTATATGTGCCGCTATAGGAACAGAATTTATGTTTCAAATCGGTCGAGAAGTGTTGACTATCAAAATACTCGTAGTTAAATGCACTTTAATTGTGTTGCCGAATCTTAAAGTCATTTTTACAGAAATAAATAGTATACTAACTCCAAAGTGCTATAACTATGGTGAATATTTTTTACTTTACATACGCTTAATATAAACTTTATATAAGTGATAGTAAGGTCGGAGGTTGAAATGAACTTCATCCGAAATTCCAAACGACAGCCTCGGAGTTAAAAGTTACATCCGAACCATTTAGAGCTAGATTCCAGAACTACCAGAGGGCCGAGCTAAGTTGTATGTACAAACGTTGCTATGGCATTTAGGTTAACATTTTGATTTCAGAACTTATTTTCGTAGTGTTAAGGTCTATTATACAAATATTTATTAACTTATACGCAATGGTAACGTTTGCTTATTTAAAAACTTACACACATGCCCTTGATCTATATGCAATGTTTTAATGTCACATACAACTCGTGAGTAGTTTTTTTTGTGATTGCTGTAGGTCGATAGGTGATCGCTTTAGCGTCTGTAACTGCGTTTGTTGTATGTAGATATAAGTAAATGCCTACGCACTACTTTAAAGCGAAATCGTCTAAAGTGACAAAAATTCCAAAAAAATATTCAACGTACGTTTAATACCAAATGGGGCATAGTTTATTATTTTAGTACCTACTAGAAAAGCCCAAAGCTTTTGTTTCAGACAGATTATGTGAAATTTTGCCAGATGCTTTAAAATTCATATACGCGTCGGTAAAAAATTATAGGTTTATAAAATAACACCCAAAGTGTATTTATTTTGTGTAAAAGCACAAAAACTCTATAAAAGTTTTTTTCACTGAAACAAGTTATTTTTTTTTTGTAAAACTAAACAAGTCCGCCAGTTTATACTCTTTTTGTACTTTTTACCCTGGTATGTATGTGACATACCGCTTTTTATAGATGACACACATATTAATATTTGTAGAAAAGATAATGTTGATAATGAAGATTGATCTTACCTATTAGCTCTTGGCTATAGACCGCAAGACTGGCTGTTTGATTTCTCATCTCCTACGCTAGAGCCTAAATTGGTGATCCTGACGTGATTGCACATTTTAATCGGCCTTCCACGAGCGAATCACACCGGTTGAAACTTCAGGAGACAACTATTCACAACGGCCTTTTCGTTGCGACTACGGCAACAAATATATCGTAGTCACCCAGAGTGTCAGTTTATAGCCAGGAGTTCAAAATAGCAAAGAGCAATCTTTATTGTCAACATTTTCTTTTAGACTAATATTATTCTTGTAAATCCTTGTGCGGGTGATTCAAAATTAGTGAACTGTATTGCAATATGAGAGAATTATTGTGGAGAACAAATGTGAGAAGAAGATGAAGGGAACACGATACCTTGACCGCCACGTGGTGTAAGATGCTGGAGGCTGCCGGGGACGTCCCTGAGATTTGCTGCTCTTTATTGTTACGCATACGAAGTCACCGTCACATAAAACTATAATTTGTTGTAGGGGGTTTGCGGATAGGCCACTAGTTCAATTTAAAATTACGAAAGTCAAAAGTCTTTTTTGCCCGCATGTTAGCCACATTGCGGTATGATTTGCCACGGTCGTCTCTCTCTTCAATATACGAGACAAGGTATGTGCGAAAGGGAAAAGGAATAAATGGATGGCTTGGAGTGTCGACCAAACTACTAAAAATTACAAAATTTGAATTGCAGATTTGAATTTAATACCGATTTATTTAATTATTTTTATCTTAATTTACAAACAGGTTACCCTAAATTTTATGATGTTACACACAATAATTTGTTTCTTATACAGTGCATGACTAGCTAAATAATTATTGAATTATTTATCAAAAAAGAGCATTAAGTGTAAATAAATCTAATTAGCGCATCGCCGAAACAATTATAACGAGTTTTGATTTATTAAGCTACTGTTATGCTTGTTTAGTTTATAAATATTTTTTGTATTTCATGTAAGAACTTTCCCATGCCTTACAAATACTTGCTATTTTTTACTATTTATTTATTTACTATCCGCTCCCATACAGATAATTTCATATATCGCTCTCTCATAAAATTTGTGGCACTTGTATTGTAGCCAAAGGAAGATAATCAACTGTTTCCACATAATTTTGTGAAATGGCGCTATAGGATATTAACCGTAAACGATTTTTTTAATCGTCATATATTGGCCTAATTTGTTTTAGTCGCTAGGTAACTAGGAATATCTTTGCAATAAAATCAATGTAGCTTCTTTACTAGGGATTAGATAGTCAACGCCTCGAATAAGTAACATTACCAAATTGAAAATCGTTGTATGTTTTTTTTTGTTAGACCAAAAAACCTTACGGTTCGTTTTCATGTGTAAACTAACGCGAAGCATAGTCGTCCGAACTACGATGTTAGTTATCTGAAAGAAAATATTGATTTATTGAGAATACCACATATGAAAGGCTTTTTTTAAATAGGAGAGCAAGGATAACATTTTTCTCTTGAATTTACATCTCATGAATTTCTCATGAATTTACAGGATTAATTCATGCCATCATTAAGTAAAATTAAAAAATAATTGCAATAAAATATCAATTGTTAATTGTTAGTTTCATATAGGACGTGACTTGAAAAAAGGTTTGGGTAGGTTCATAAATATGTAAAACCTCTTGGTTGTAAAGGCAACAAGTACGGATTCGAGATAAGGAGTTCGCATTCTTGTCACAAAGATTTACCCAACACAGCATTATACAGCATAGATTTGGATATTTTTTTTTACGAAACTTAGTATAAAGGTAGAAGCGGAGTACAGTATAAGGGTATATAGAATGTTCATGTTACCAATTTTATTCACTATTCGAACGACAATAATTATCAAGGTATCATTTCATTCACTCTTATTTCAATTAACCAAACTTATTAAGTTTTATTTATCAATGCGTGGATAATAAACAAAAGTCATTAAATCCAGCTTCTGTTTAATTATGAAAGTAATTACGCTGTAAATGTAATATAAGGAACCATTTACATAAATTAATTTGCTATTTTCAGATTATTCGAGGAAAACGAAGCGTTGATAATTGTAAGTTACTGCCTTTAATGTATTTTTATAAATATTTATTAAACAAAAAAGATTACGACAGTTTTATTAAATAATATAGAACAAATTAATACTAACACAAAGATTAAGATAAGATAAAACAATTTCAATGTAGTTCCATTCTGCATAAATATTTTTGTTACAAGTTCAAATTTAGTTAGTCAATAATCGGTAGTAAAGGACGTCAAAAGTAAAATAAATAATACTCTAAAAATGGACGAATAAAACTTGTGAGTGTGAACTCAAGTTCACTGAATTGACGTTTAGTACCAGAAAATTCAAACAATATTTTTTTACGATTATATGTATTTATTTAATCAAAGTAACAACGCTCATTGCCTATACATTACTTGTCTCTCATTGAAAAGTCATTTATGCCTTTGCGATAAAACTCTCAGGGCCTGAACTCAGCAAACTGTGTAAAGGCATTTTATGCTGCTTCCTGGAAGTAAAATGATTTTTCAGTGTTGTTGGAAATAAAAAAATGTCTAAACCGAAAACAAAATGGTAGTCGGTTGGAGCCAAGTCCGACGAGTACGGAGGATGACGGATGGTTTCTAAGTGCAGGTCTTGTAATGTTAAAATGGTTTCTTGAGCAGTGTGAGGTCTTGCATTATCATGGAGCAATAATGGTGAAGATCGATTGATGAGTCGGATCTATTTTGCTGTGGGTTTTGTCATCACATGTCGAAGTTTTGCACAATAGATATCGGCTGTTATTGCTTGACCGGATCTAAGGAAAAAGATTGTAGAGAATTCATTTCTCGTCTTCAATGCCGGATTTACCTCAGACGGGGCCCCAAGCAACAACTGATTTTGGAGGCCCTCGTTTTAATATAAACTCCCCCCCCTCTTCTTTTTAAATAACAAAAAACAGATCAATTTTTCAAAATCAATATATTATTTGAACCATCTCCATTACAACTTCTTTCTACTTTTTTCAGTCGCAAATTGATAAATAATATCATCAAAGTCAAGTTCTCGAAGCTTGTCTTTTTCGATAAACAGTAGGCTTAAATCACTGAATTTTTCTGGGCCCATCGATGAGCGTAAATAATTTTTGACGCGTTTCAAGTTATTGTTAATTGAAATCTAAGATACAAAATTTTTACCTACTACTCTGTTTGCAAAAGAAGATGATGCTTTTAGAAAAGCAGCTGTTCAGACGAAGATACTAACACGAGCGACCGAAGCGCCCACTTCGCGCGCGAAATTTAAAAAGTTTAAACTCTTTTAGAGCAATGAAGAATTGAAAATGTCAATGTCATTTTTATTTTATTTCAAAATTTTTTAATATTTTTAATTATTTTTACATTTTCAAATAAGTTTTAAAATTTTTTCACAGTTTGGGGCCCCTCTCCAAGCGGGGCTCCAAGCAATTGCTTCCTTTGCTTCCTGGTAAATCCGCCGCTGCTCGTCTTACGTCACAATCCGGTCAATCCCTTCATTTCTGTACCGGTATAACAAGGTAAGGCAAATTTAAACACGCGCTTCTCTCTCTTTGGGGTTTAGTCAAATCACGAGGTAATTTCTTCTTAAGTTTTTTTATTATTTTACCGATTTGGTGCAAATAGGTCAATATTGAGGGTAAGCTAACGTCAAACTATGCCGCTAATCCTTGGTAGTTTGAGACGGATCGATTTTCACCATTGCTTTAAATTCGTCCTTATTTACCTTAGTGGCAGGTCTCCCTCGTGGTTCGTTTTTCAAGTCAAAGTTTCCAATACGGAAGCTGTCAAACCAAAAACGCACTGTGCGTTCATTAGCCCTATCCTCTCGGAATACAGCATTGATATTGCGAGCTGTTTCTGTTGCATTAGTCCCACGTAGGAATTCGTATTCAAAAATCACTCTTTTTTTCGATGTATCCATCTTTACGTATGGATACTTACTTATTTTATTTATTTAAAATATATTTACATGATAACTTATTTTAATAGAAAAATATTAGAAAAGATCGACTGGCATTTCAAGTGAATTCTCAGGGGATCGAACCCGCACCCTTTGAATGTCCTGTCCAATGTTCTCCCAATTGAGCTACCAAGCCTTGGGAATACGAATCGATTCCGACCTGAGAATTTATTTGTGAACCCAGTCGATTTTTTCTAGTATTTTTCTATTAAAATAATTTATCGTTTCGATAGTTAAGTTATAAATAAGTTTTTTGGATATATATTTACGATTTTGATTATATTATATTCTAAATATATTTTTTTGTGTAAATAGCACCTTTTCGTGACTTAATTACAATAACTTCTTTCCTACTTATTAAGAAACAAAAAAAGATAAAAAACTTTTTTCACATTACCCAAGTCACATTATATATGTATAGATTTTTTGTCACAAAAGTATATAAATAAATCAATATTAAAAATATTGCAGCTCGATATTGCAGTTGTCAGTAGGTAGGTAGGTAGTAATAATATTGCCGTGTTCACGTACCCTTATGTTGTTTATAGAATATGTTTTATAACAGCTGTTAATTTGTGACTATAGTTAGCTCCATTTAGTTTAAGATTAAATAATTTGTGTAAACTATGTACATTATTATTTATGTAATGTTATTGTTCTTACATTTAAATTTAAATCAATTCATAATAATTAAGTTTAGTATATTTACAAAACATAGACGTTTACAATAATACAAATAAGTGAAAAATAAAAACCCTCGGCATCGTGACCAGGCTCAGGACTGTCATAAGTTAAAAAGGCAACCATCTCACAATACGCGCCGTGCTCAAGAGTACGCTTTCGGGATTAGTTTCTTAATCCAACCACTTAAAGTCAACCTCTATAGTCTTTTTTAATATTAAGCCATGGCTTAAAACTACGATCAGTATGATTATGGTATTTTAAAGTCTACCTATCCTATGTTGAAAAACTAGCAAGCAAATTTTCTTTCAGCTTTTACTTAATTTCTATCATGCGGTACTGTAATATCAACATAGCTCAGGTCATTAATTATTATTGTTATAAATAACCTCGGTAAAATAAATGTCATCTTGGGTCTGTCTTAGAGCTAATTAAACGCAGGTGTCTGCAGAAAAATTAAATGGGAGTATTAAAGGGGTAAAGTTAATACTAATCTAACATAAGTCCATTATCATCCGCGACTAAATATCATCGACAAGATGTCTGAAAAAGAGTTTTTGTCACCAATCAAATCAAAACAAGAGAAATATTTCAAATGACCTGTTAAATACTATTATGAAAGTTTCTGACGCCCTCAATTAGTATTTTGGGAAATATTATGCCTTCTGGAATTATCTTTCTCGCAACCGTCAAGTGCAACGGTTTTATAATTAAAATCAAACCTACATGGTGTAATATTTCAATATAAAGCTTTTTTCACAAGATAAAGACAACATTCATATTTTTTAAATAATATGACAATCGATTGTTTGAATTTCAATTGTTTTTACATAATGCTCCATACGTAAAGATGGATACATCGAAAAAAAGAGTGATTTTTGAATACGAATTCCTACGTGGGACTAATGCAACAGAAACAGCTCGCAATATCAATGCTGTATTCCGAGAGGATAGGGCTAATGAACGCACAGTGCGTTTTTGGTTTGACAGCTTCCGTACTGGAAACTGACTTGAAAAACGAACCACGAGGGAGACCTGCCACTAAGGTAAATAAGGACGAATTTAAAGCAATGGTGAAAATCGATCCGTCTCAAACTACCAAGGATTAGCGGCATAGTTTGACGTTAGCTTACCCTCAATATTGACCTATTTGCACCAAATCGGTAAAATAATAAAAAAACTTAAGAAGAAATTACCTCGTGATTTGACTAAACCCCAAAGAGAGAGAAGCGCGTGTTTAAATTTGCCTTACCTTGTTATACCAGTACAGAAATGAAGGGATTGACCGGATTGTGACGTAAGACGAGCAGCGGATAAGTATTTAAATTTTCATATAAACTTGCATTTGGCAATAATAATCGATTAATATATATGACGGGGGGAACGTCAGGATATTGGTCCGAACCTTCCGATATCACATGGGCATATAATTGTTAATAATTTAGAAGACTGGCAACAATGGGACAATCGGGCCGGATGTAACTGTCAAATTGATACAGTCAATTGAGTGTTGTGATGAAAACCTTAATAATCTAAAATATTTTATCTAAATTACTATTATTCAAACTAAAGAATAAAAATACTCGCATCCAGCTCACAATCAAACATTGTGTTGATAGATAAAGTTTTAAATGTTACTAAAAACACAAATGAAAAAGGGGAAAAATGATAATTTTATGACTTTTGTTATATTTTGTTTTCATTTCTTTTTAATAATTTAATCTACAATTGGCAACCTAAAAATATAGTTAAATATCATTACGGTACAGAATCATTCAAAGCGATACCAAAGTCATTTATCTACGATCTACGATGGGCATTGTCCTTGTTAACTTTTGTGGACAAAAATACTATTAAAAGTGTTTAACTTATTTATTGATTAGAAAAACTGTGCGTACAACGTAAGTAGAAAATATGTTACACATAGACCGATGGCCATTAAACAGTGTTGCCAATAATAAACAATAAGGTGACGCTGTAGTGCATAACCACAGATAATATAATGCATTATACAAGGCGTGAAATTTAAAGATACACTTTATTTTAACAGTCCTTTATATTTGTATACATCACTAATTGCATTATATTCAGTGAGGTTTGTTTTTTTTAAATTCTGAATGGGTTCGCTCTTGATCCCAATTAAGCCGGGTAGCCAAGACAGGATCCACGATGGAACGAGCTATCCCAGAAGTTGCTTATTCACCCTGGCTTTAAAAACGGACGGGTTATAAGTACTCGAAACAACAGACGCAGGGAGGTAGTTCCACTCCTTTGCTGTGAGAATTCTAAAAGATATTGAGAAGCGCTTGGTGCGACAGCTAGGTGCGTCTGGATGTCCAATCGAAGAAGGGTGATGGGGGTATAAGCATGTGCACTGTGCAGCTCCTGAGCACACTCCAAACTACATTCTGTAGAAGACCGGCAGACAGGCAACTTTCCGGCGGTGAGCTAAGGTGTGAAGCTTGATCTTCACTAATTTGCTATCACTAATGAGCCGCTCAGCTCTGCGCTGAATCGTGTCCAGTGCACCAAGTTGGTATTTTACTGAGCCGTCCCAGAGGTGGCTGCAATATTCCATGCAAGATCGGACTTGAGCTTTATAGGGAGTTAAAAGCTGTTTCAGCGTCATATATCTCCGGTCCTTATTTAGAACGCCTAGCTTTTTAGCTGCAGTTTGAGCTTCGGATTAATGTTGTTTAATTTTATTAACTATAATATTAAATTAATAGAACAATAAGTTGTAATAAAGTCTTTTCACATCCTCAAATATACGATAGATTATGTCAGAACGAAGCATTAGCTTCGTTCTTACAACCAACACCACCATATTCATGCAAATAAATGATGGGTGCGTTGACAATTTTGTTTAGTTTTAAAGGTTTGTGTAATTATTCCCCAAGAGCCTTAGGTTTTGATAGATAAATTGAAATTAATTTACTGAGATGAAAGTTAAGTTGGTTTAAATAAACAAAATTATTATTTATTGCTATTTGTTTAAGCAAAATTTAGCATTAAAGCAACATAAAAAATGACATTTATTAAATTAATATCGAATCTGCTCTGGCTTTTAATCTATGAGAAGGTCTTCAAGTTTATGAATGCTTCGCTCAATGAATGACGGAAGGTACTTAAAACTACAATATTTTACATTTTATTGGCCTTGTTACAGTAGTTGGATCGACAAACTTTGGTGCAACTACAACATTTGGCGATTAAGGCGTTGCTGATTGCTTAGCTGCTAGGAAATGCTAGGAAATCCCTCTTTGGAAATGCTACACGAGCAAACCTGTATCAATCCTCTATGGAGAAAATGAGACGTTTATTTAGATATGAATTAATACCTTTATATTGAATATGGCAACCGAATAAAACAATAAGTAATTAATTTTTAAAATATTTATTTATTAAACTGTATAAGTTGTTACCCAACATAATCTTAAATAGTAATGAATAATCCACACATAAATTATAAACCCATTTAATGAAAGGACCTACATACCACTAATTATTTATACATTCAGTTTATTCAGAAATAACATTTATTTTAATGGCTAATTAACCACAATATCAAACTAAAAACTTATCATTAAAAATTTACCCTAAAATATTTATATACATAGTCACAAAAAGAATATGTTATCCAAAATTCCAATTTGGGACATGGTACCCAGAACACTGGCAGCATCGCGAAATAGCTGCCAGCCCTCTGATCACCCGAAGAGAGAATTAGTCGATTCGACATATCCTTCATAAACCGCTTCATGTCAGCCGACCAGGACCCTAACGTCTGAAAAGCTAACGCCGCAAACTCATAATCTTCAGTTATAGAGGAGTATTAAATTAATTGTAAATTATATCAAACAATTAACAGTTATTATAAGTAACTTTATCACACGATAAATAAATCTTCATTACTGGAAAAATTGAAATAGCTATTATACAAGTACTTTCTACTTTACATAATAATTTAGATCCAATTATTAGGCATTTACAAGTGAATACGTATATATTTAATAAAGTACCATAACCGTCAAACCCATTTATTTAAATGTTGTTTTCTATCTAAATTGTCAAACGTACCTAAACTCGGATATAGCTGTAACAATTATAATGAAGTGATTAAATAACCTCAAGGTTCGTGAAACTATTGGGGAATTCCGCAAACCCGCTCAGACGATGAATTATTAATTTTAACTTTTAGCACGTAATCGAAAGTCGAAGTTTAATCGTTTGGTTGCATTCCTCTGCAGCTGCTATGTTGAGAAGAGATAATGAGATTCGATACATAATTTTACTGAACTAGTCTTCCATCATCTATTTTGCGAGTAAAGTAACCGAATAAACTACTTTAATAAGGCCTACTTTGGAAAAAGAAACTTGTCTATTGAATCATGTTCCATCTACTGACAGTTTCTTATTAAGAAATAAACTTTAAGTACATACGTAATAAATATCTTTTAATTTGTTTCTGGCGCATTTCTCTCGGTGAAAAAGACATAGGTACCGCTGTTTATTTTATGGCTATACGAATCTTTATATTTCACATAACATTTGTAGGAGTTCATTATCTAAATCACCTTTAATTGTGAGTTGAGGTATAAAAAAATTTGAAAATATTAATTTAGTCACAGCTGATATGCGTTAATCACACTAAATAATACTTCATATTAGTATAAAGCCCAACTAACCTATAAATAACGGACATTTGTCCACGTCCAATGTGTGTATACAATGGATATACAATTTTAATATTCACAACCGATAAAGCTATTTGAGTAATAAAGTAAAACAAGGCTTTATGATAGTACCTACAAGTTAAACTTGAAGTTAAGTTTGCTAAGCAAAAGGGATAGGTATTGATGTGTACTGAAAATATATGCTGTGACCATATTTTAGAACACAGCGTTTCAGCTCCATTTTCATAAATAGGAATAGTTCATCTATATTTTGGTTTACCTTTATCTTAACTATATACTTTAAAGTTCCGACAGCAGTGGTTTTTATTAGTTCGTTTTTTAAAAAGTGAAAAGCACGGTAAAGCTTTTAAGGTTTAAAAATAAGTCTTTTCTAACAAATGACACACTGTCCTTTTGTTGATATGCTTTCGTCTGTTGAAATATGCATTTTCAATATAAGCTACCGAATACTTACATACGTTTAGCTGAAGTCTGTGCATTATTTCATATGACTATACTGTTGAATGTTGTTAAATGTATCTGTGTTTGGCCTTAACTAGTAGATAAAGATATTTATAAATGACCGGTATTAAGACTGAAATAAAACCATTCGGACTGTTAAAGTTGAAGTGTAGTAGTGATTTTGAAGTGACATGTAAATGTGTAATTTATTTGTTTTTATAATTTTTAAGGATGTATTTCGTGTCGTGCCCATATCGAGTCCCTTTAGTCGAATCAAGTATCGAGTTTATACAAAGTTCCATAGAAATAAGGGAATTTCCAGCAATGCACGGTGGTCTCGCATCCAAGGGAGAGAGGTCGAAACCCCCTAAAATAGTTTTTAACAATTCTTTCTCATTGGAAATGAAGTAAAACATTAAAAATAGATGAATTAAATACAAACAATATTATTGAAATAAAAATTATAATTAAACATATACAAACATGAGAAAATCTTAAGAATGGTAAAATTGTATGCAATTTTTTTCAGCAAATTTCGTACTAAAATACAATTAATTGTTGTAAATTTAAGAAATTATTTATATTAAAAGCTAAATGTATAACCCTAGTATATAAAAATACGATTATAACTTATAATAAAACAGAAAATTGTGCGATAACTTGACAATACCAAACAAAGTAAACAATATTAAGAGCTTACCAAATCTTTATTAACTCTTTAGTTAATTCCTTAAACGGAAAGCTCTTTTTCTTTCGAGGACGTTTCCGAAGACCAGTTATTAAGGGGTCTGAACTCAGTAAAAGTCGGTTAATTTTCTCCCTAAAATGCTCTTCTTCTTCCATAGATACTGTACAACTTTCTTTAAAAAATTATAAACGAATAGGCCTACAGTATTTGGCAGAGCAAGTCCAGAGTTTTTCCAAAAAACAATATGGTTTAAAGAATTCGTCTCTGTTATAATTGCTAATTGAAGTGGAACATAAGAGGTCAATACTATCATAATAAACTACTGTCATCTGTTATGTTGAATTCGAAAAGTTTTGCTTGTACTCGCTATGACCCGTGCTTCCGTCAGATCCCCATTTATCGGTCAAAACTAATGTATTCGAATCGTTTGAAGCACAATCTAAAACTTCACTGTATGACTCAAGTATGTGAGAAACAGTATGATCTAATAAATTTTGTAACTTTATTTCGCATGTGCACTGATATGTTCTCTGGGTTGCACTTCGTTTTAGCAATTAAAAAACTTTGGTATGGCCGTAAAATATCACACGATATTTTAGTGTTCACAAGATTTTTAATCAATAAATATTGGTGCTTGGTGAGCTTAGCTTCAACAATAAGCGATAATACTTTGTTAGCGCTTATAGCTATATCTGAATAACTACTATTGATCTGAAGAGTTAAGCAGTGCGTTGACAACTACTTCTGACAATTCTGTTAATCGTCTACGTCTTGACAGCGAACTAAAACCGGAAAAGTTCTTTTTTGGGCCCGCCGCCTACGTCGTGGGACAGCCCTGGTTGTTCCTGCTGTAAATGGCACTGTCCAACGCTTCTAGTCAGTTTTACATATTCAATTACATCTAATAATAAGAATAGTTACTTAAAACTCTACTTTTAGTACGTGCTGACTTAACCTAGAAATTGTCAAGACTTTTACATAAATTAACAATTCGACATGATAAAGTCTCTATACCTACATTTTCAACATCATTGAGAGATTTTGTCTTTTTTTCTGAGCAGTGAATGTTATACAACTTACGCTTAGGCCGCTTATCGGATTTGTAACAAATGATATATTAGGCCCTTACATATGAAATGGGCGTTTAGTCGTACTGACCATTTTGATCTGAAATATCTCCTCTTTTGTTGAGAATTCCAGATCCAAATTTATAAATCCTTATAGCAGGTACATTTGAATTTCGAAAACAGTCATTTATTTGTTTTTTCTGATGAGTTTTTTCTTTGGCGTCGCTCATATCGATAAGGGTCATTTTCAATAAGAGTGTATTATAAAATAATTTTGGTGGAATTTTTTGTCTTTGAATTTTAAGTCATTTTATAGTTTGGAACTTTAGGGAACTTCTAAAATATAACTATAAGTATCAAGAAATTGTTCAAGCCTTTTAGTTTTTTATTAATTGTCGACACCCAAATTGATAAACCACCAAACTTGATCCCTCTGATGAATGAACGCTTTATCAACAAAATAACCATCCAAAAAGTAAGAAATGATATGAATGTACTCGACGACACTTTGATTATACTATATACTGTTACTTTTATTATTAAAATTATTATTATTAAACTCAAGGTGCACGGTAAATATAACTCCTGATGTATTTTTGAGTCATAAAAACACCCGGTAAGTCATCATATTTATGAATTCAGTATTTCTCAACGGACCAAGTTTACTGAAAGTTCCATCTATACCTGTGTAGGTCTTAGGTATAGATTGGTCTCCCGCTAAATTAGTCCTTCGGGCAAGTTTGCAAGCCAGCGACTTTCACAATGAACTATCGACCACTAACCGTGAACATCGTGAACCTTTAAAAACATCAATTTACTAGAGCTCTTTACAACCGAACTCCAGCTGAATAAGGAACTTTCTGATATCCAGAACTAATTTGTTGCTGCAGATTTCTTCCTGTTGGAATACAAACATTTTCGGAACGGTTAGTGATTGCAAAACGTAAGGTTCTAATCCTGCAAATATTTGTGGGAAGCGCCTAGGATTGTGTTTGTACACGAGACATGGACGCTAGCGTTAGATTTACAAAACATTATCACATACACGATTTCACTAAACATTAATTCAAGAAAACAATTCAAAACTTTTCGGGAAGTCCACCTTTAATAAGGAAATCGTAAAGTTGTTGTTAACGGAAACTATTCGAATTTTCTACTCGCATTAGATGTGAAAACAAACCGCGAGCAACATAAAATACTTGAGACGACTTTGTAAACAGATTTTGTTGTAAGACGTTGTTTCTTAATTACACATTCTTGTGTAAAGGGCAAGATTCTGTTACGGAGTCAGTTAAGGGCTCTTGCACATGACAGCGTTCGACTTATCTCAGTGAGATGAAGGGGTTTTGTTCGGAAGAGTCAGGGGCCTGTTTTCACTAAATTATTACTTTGATTTATAACTCGATCAAAGAATAAATACTTAGGTACTGCATTGCCATACTGTTATATCAGATACTTAATATAAATAACCAATTCTTAGTTGAGGTTTATATTTAATTTTGTTATAAAGTTGAGAAAACCTATGACATAATTGCCAGCGATCTGTGGTACACTACTACAAGCTAACTGATTACAGTTGAGCTTTTAAGACTTGCCTAAGTGTGTTCACTTAGTTTTTTCTTATATTATTGAACTAGTTAGCTTGATATTATTGATGACAGTTACGTTTATACTGAGTTTTTTTGGTTTTATTTAGAAAGTAAACATTATTAATAGAAAAATAGAGTGTATAAAGTCTTGTTCCAAAGAAATGATAAGTGATCGAAGAATAATTTGCTATAGCAAGAGTAGATTTAGAATTCATCTTTGAAATATTGCGAAGAGAATCAATTAAAAATCTTAAAAACTTTAGTCGTTACAAAATTAGAATAGTAGATCTATTATTTGCTTATTTGTTTTCTATGAATATGTAATAAAAATCAAAGCATTAAATATGTAACTCAAAATTTATGATACTAAGAATTATCGTGTGTAAGCGTACTTAGAGTCCCAAGCAGCAAGTTGAAGGGCCAAGGCTTAATTAAATCATCAATACGAAGCCCCTGGGGATGTGTTGCTGATGGATCGGTGACCACTACGATAAATCTTCTATGTACACATTGGAAAGGGTGTAACTAGATTTTCTTTGTTGTTTTCACATTTAACGCAACCTTTGGGAATGTTTTATTTGTAGTATATTACATATTGATTATTTTGTATAATACACATAATGGTGACAGGATTTAAATAACAGAACTAAATGAAAATATCGTTTCTTCGCTATTTCATTTTCTTCGGTTTATCGTCATCGCAATTATCGTCATTATTGATTGGTAACTCAAAATTAATTTGCCACGTTAATTGCAAGCATTAAATTACTCTATTTTAGTAAACTTGGAGCGTATAACTTCGGCATTTAAATTTAGTTAATATAATTAAATTCATGAAATATGGTATTACTTATTCAAATTCCAGCGCAAATCATACCGTTATATAAATTTAACGTTTTAATATGAGCACAACGAGACTAAAATTTCAACAGCATATTTTATTACCTTGTAGTTTTGTTTATGGGATTTATCTTTTTTTGCTTAACAGTTATTTTTTCTCATACGAGTACATGGTGGCGCAGTAAGTATGATGTTGTCTGTGTTATGTAGACTTTGTTATACGTATATGGGATATCAACGAATGGATAGATTTTTAACTTTCATATATTTTTTGCATTCTTTTAATGCTATCTTATTAGGTAAATTATTTTATTCTATTAAAATACTAGAAAAAATCAACTCTGTTCACAAGTGAATTCTCGCCTGAGAATTGCCTCGTTAATGAATGGCTAGATTTTAATCAATATTTGTCTATAGAAAAGAACTTTTCGACGAAATCTAATGGTAAGATGAGCTTGTCTGTTATATTTGTATAAATCCGAGATAAAATAGGTTTACATTTAATTGAATAGATATAACAAAAAGTAAATGAATAACGCCATTTGGACTACTATTTAGATAGGATAATTAAATAAAAGAATTTGTAAAAAACTTATATGTAAAATAAATCATAAATAAATCTATCTTGACAGCTTTGCAATATCAACTATAAATATATTATTACTTGTATGTTGGAAAAGATATTGCAGGAAGGAAAAAAAACATTAAAAAAATATAAAACTGTATACAACATGTACTGAATATATCGTGGCCAAAACGTAGAATCGATCATTTAACAAAATTATCGACCGAATCATTACATAGTGGCCTTTCGTAAACTTTTGCATTATATATTTGTAATGGCACCTGCCATGGACCTCCATATTAATTCTATTATTGAAATATAAGTTTATATCAATATTATTGTTTTATTGGTTTCGCTGGCGATCTAAGTACTTTCTGAATAATTTAGACGAGTGGTTTGAAAAATATGGCTTTTAGAAGCAAAGTCGGGTTTATTTCACTAGTCAGAACTGTTTCTATGTTTGTTTTTAGCAGGTTAAGTATTATAGTGTTGAAAAGAAAGTTGTGTTAAATTTATCTGTTTAGCCGCCATGAGTTTTTAAAATCGGATCAACCATTGAGTGGTTCGTTAAAAGGAAACGTTTAACGGGACAGACCGTAACGGTTCCGTTTCGAAGATTATCCAGGCTTTGGAGGGATAAGTAAGTATGAACTAACTCGAAATTTCATTTGATCCGGGCCTGTCGATATTCCAACCCAATGGAGAGCTTAATACCTGTTAATTGGGAACTAGTCCCTAGTGAGATCTGTCTTGTATCATATCATAATAGACTAATTTGCTTTCAGTTAAGCTACTTCTATTGGGGTATTAGGAATCAATCAATTTTGAATAGAATATAAACACAAAGGTTGGGACAAGATGTTTTGTACAAGATCTGCTGGTATTGTTTAATGATATATAGTATCTATGATGAAAAAGATCCCATATTTTGTTAAGGTCTGTTTTTCTTTTATGAGATCGTAACTAGCCAAGCTTGAATACACCTGAGAAATCTCTTTTTCGAAATTCGAATCCTAGTTATGGTATTTGAATAAATAGAAATCCAAAAAAAATGCAGACGGCGGTAAAGAATATAAACAAAATGTTTGAAAGTGTGAATAACTGTATAAATGCAAGGTTTATAATATTTTGGAGGTTTAAATGCTTTGTGGTCTACTTCATAGTCATCATCCTATTATTTTTCACTGCTGGAAATCAGGGCTTCGCTATGGACATCATAGAAAAAACTTGGGCATAGCTAACTGTAGTCAGATTTTGGGCTCTTGCTAAAGTTTCTTAACTTTGCAGTTATTGGCTGAATAAGCTAGCCATTACGCGTTTATACTAACACTGCGTATACGCAAACCTGTATATAATTTGTATTATTTTATTTTATCAATGTTGACTGATTAGCTTACTACAATTAAGTAAGGATAAGCTGTTTTATGTGTCAGAAATGGATATGAATAAAACAAATACACTTTTTGATATACCAAATATTTATATTTCCGAAAGAAAGGATGTGCATATTAAAACCTGGAAAAGAAAAAAGCAATGTAAAACTTTGCGTACAGGAATTGCACATTTACGATAACTTAAACAAGTTGTAAGTATTTAACAGAGAAATTTGCATATTTATTAGGCATTTTATAATATGTGTCAAAGTTTTCTAATGTTATCGAGCGTAGCTTACCTCTTAAATGTTTATGTACTCTTATTTTTAATGAATGTTCCACAGAAAAGAATATCACGTTTATTCATGATATAGAAAAGGAACGGGCGGTTGGCATCGAAGATATACACGACGCGTGGAATCTCGACCGACGTAATCCTAGCGCCGACAAATACTGAAAAGCCAATTTTTTGTATAGAATTTTTGTTCGATTTTCAGTTAAAGATTTATGGTTGTTTGAAAAAAAATCCGGCGCTAAATGTTCAAGAGAAGGCTCAAAATTAGGTTACGCTCTTTTGAAATAACAGAAATTACGAGTATAACGCAAGGAAATCTCCATAGAGAAGCGAAAAGGATTTGGGGAAATCTATGTTAAAGCAAATGTTTACAGCGTACAAAGTCTTGATTTAAAATGTCAGAAGAAGATGCATGGTTGTACAAACTAACTTGAACTAAAGGAAAGAGTTATTGGTATCATGTTTGAAATGATATAATAAAATATATATCATCTTTAAGGCTAAGGTATGAAAAAAGTTAGGTATACAAAATAAAACAATATTATGAAGTTATGCTCCTTTTGGCGCGTTTGGGAAAAATGATGAGTGAATTTGTACGATGCGCACGCTCACCGACAGCTAAAAGCGCAGGATGAAAATGGCCGTTAGATTAATATTAGATGTTTTACATCAGTGGAGATATAAACTGTATTCATGGGTTAATAAATATGTGTGTGCGTGATACCTAGTCCGGCCATTAGTTCTGTTACAAATGAAAATGCATTTTTTATGAATTAATGTAATATTACTAAAACTTATATGTACGTTTATAATTTTTATATATTTTATGCATTTTCAATGCGATCTTATAAGATAAATCCCGCCTGAGATTCACTTGTGACCCGAGTCGATTTTTTCTAGTATTTTTCTATTATAATAATTTATCTTATATGTACGTGTTTCGACGAATTCTGGCTTTAACAACATTAACGACCTTTTTAGTTCTAACAGCACGCGGCTGCCCCGATCTTTTATGGTTTTCGGCAGAGGAAATGTTGTTGTATCTGTTGATAGTACCTGATATCAAGCTTTTGAAGTGTCTGGAATACGACAGACGGCTTTCTACCCACTTTGTGCAAGGCGATCACTGCATCCTATTTCCTTTAACACCCCTTTCCATATTGTTGTTTGATAATGAACATGAAAAAATATGTGAAATGGCGCTAAATCGAAAGAAGGTTTAAAATATTTTGGAGGTTTAAACGCTTTCTTTGTGGTCTACTTCATCGTCATTATCATATTATTTTTCACTGCTTGGGATCAAACCTTCGCTTTGGATGAAAACATGATAGAAAAACTTGACCATAGATAACTATAGTCAGATTTTGGGCTCTTGCTAAAGTTTCTTAACTTCCACAATTATGGGCTGAATTAGCTAGCCATTGCGCCACCAGGGAACCATAAAATAAATTTATAATATTTTGATTTATTGATACTTCCATTTTTTGCGTTTGCCTTAGTTGTGGACTTAGTACGACTATATCTTAGACTGGTTCACCTTCGGCTACCAGTAACGTAGCAATTAATTTGCGGTTAATTAGTTATTCTTGGGAAGCATTGTATTGTAATAGTTATTTAACTACTAAAATTAGTATAATTGACAATAAATAAGCCGTTAGTTTATGTAAAAGGAAGTCTTTCAGTCAACCAATGCTTAATCTGTGGACTTTATAAAATTGAAATAAAAAAAATGTGTCACTTTTCAATATTAATCAATTATTTGAAAGCGTTTATAAAGATTATTATGCTATTAAGTCAAATAGTGCTGCGTATACGCAAATCTGTATAAAAATTGTAATATTTTATTTTATCAATGTTGACTGGTAAGCTTACTACGATTCCGTACAGATGAGCTGTTTTATGAGTCAGAAATGGATATGAATAAAACAAATACACTTTTTGATATACCAAATATTTATATTTCCGAAAGAAAGGTTGTACATATTAAAACCTGGAAAAGAAAAAGCAATGTAAAACTTCTTGTCAAGTTTATTAAAGGCTACAATGAAATCAGACTTTTTTAATATTAAAACCAGATTTTTACCATTTCTTTCTATTGATGTGGTTCTGATATTTCGGCGCAGTTGTCACAATTGACATGGTGTGTCGTGTGAGATTAAAGTGAATAATGAGTATACAGACAATGGTACCGATGTGTAAAATAAAACACTGCGACGGAGAATATGTCTACCCATAACTCCCACCCGAAATAACTCTTCGTTCTACGAGACGATGGCTCATTTAACTGCACCGAAATCCCAAAAAATATCTTAAAATGTTATTTTTATGAATACTAATGTCAGTGAACATGAAAGTTTAATACAATATATTATCCGCTACTATTGTTTAAGTGCAACTTTGTGTACAGGATTTGCACATTTACGATAACTTTAAGAAGTTGTTAGTATTTTAGAGAGAAATTTGCATATTTATTAGGCATTTTATCATATGTGTCAATGTTTTCTAATGTTATCGAGTGTAGCTTACCTCTTAAATGTTTATGTACTCTTATTTTTAACGAATGTTCCACAGAAAAGAATATCACGTTTATTCATGATATAGAAAAGGAACGGACGGTTGGCATCGAAGACATACACGACGCGTGGAGTCACGACCGACGTAATCACAGCGCCGACAAATACTGAAAATGGCGAGCCAATTTTTTGTATAGAATTTTGAGTTAAAGATTATTGAGTGTTTGAAAAATAAACCGGCGCTAAATGTTCAAGAGAAGTCTCAAAATTACGTTACGCTCTTTTGAAATAACAGAAAATACGAGTATAACACAAGGAAATCTCCGTAGAGAAGCGCAAATTATTTGGGGAAATCTATGGATAAAGCAAATGTTTACAGGGTACAAAGACTTGATTTAAAATGTCAGAAGAAGATGCATGGTTGTACAAACTAACTTGAACTAAAGGAAAGAATTATTGGTATCATGTTTGAAATTATATAATAAAATATATATCATCTTTAAGGCTAAGGTATGAAAAAAGTTAGGTATACAAAATAAAACATTATTATGAAGTTATGCTCCTTTTGGCGCGTTTGGGAAAAATGATGAGTGAATTTGTACGATGCGCACGCTCACCGACAGCTAAAAGCGACAGGATGAAAATGGCCGTTAGATTAATATTAGATGTTTAATATCAGTGGAGATATAAACTGTATTCATGGGTAATAAACATGTGTGTGCGTGATACCTAGTCCGGCCATTAGTTCTGTTACAAATGAAAATGCAATTTTTTTTATAAAGTTATGTAATATTACTAAAACTAATATGTGGTTCTAACAGCACGCGGCCGCCCCGATGTTTTATTGTCTCGACAGAGGAAGTGTTGTAGTATCTGTTGATAGTACCTGATACCAAGCTTTTGAAGTGTCTGGAATACGACCGACGACTCCATACCCACTTTGTGCAAGGCGATCACTGTATCCTATTTCCTTTAACACACCATTCCATATTGTAGTTTGATAATGAACATGAAAAAATATGTGAAATTGCGCGAAATCGATAGAAGTTTTAAAATAAATAAACGCAATTCAAAATAATTAAAAACTAAAAAAAAGAAAAGGTTTTATGTAACAGTATTTATGGCCAGACTAGTTATGCGGTTGTTAACGATAATTTATATAATGTTATTATAACAATTTTTTATCATATAATAATATTATAACAATTTTATATTATATAACAATATTACCTGTAACTATTTTATTTTATTTTATTTTCTATCAGTTGGGGAGGATGCTGTCTTGTTTGCTATACGATCATTCCCAAATGGTTCTGCTGCTGGCTTAGACAGTATTTCTCCTCAACATTTAAAAGATCTTACAAATCCTTTAAACGGTGATGCTGGCAAAAAACTTTTAAAGGAACTGACTGCATTAATTAATTTAATGTTGTCAGGGAAAGTTCCTGATGCAATAGCGCCTATTTTATACGGTGCTAATCTAATTGCCCTTAAAAAAAAGATGGAGGTATTCGTCCAATCGCTGTCGGTAGCACTTTCAGAAGAATAGCCTCTAAAGTGTATTGTCGCCAATATAGGGAAAGATTAATTTCTAAATTTAAACCTCGACAACTCGGTTTTGGGGTTAAAGTGAGGCAGCTGTACATGCAGCACGTTCTTTTGTTAACGGAGCTGATTTTAACATTCTTTTAAAATTAGACATCAAAAATGCTTTTAATTCTGTATACAGGGGTACTTTTTTAACTGAAATTAAAAAAGAAATTCCTGAAATATTTGAATACATTTGGCAATGTTATGGTACCCCTTCTAAATTAATATTTGGCGATGACGAAATTGAGTCCTCCGTAGGATGTCAGCAAGGTGACCCTCTTGGTCCAGTTCTTTTCAGTTTGGCTATTAATCCAATTATTTCACAATTAAATTCTAAATTTAATGTATGGTACCTTGATGACGGTTGCATAGCTGGTACTCTATCCTCGGTTTTTGATGATTTTAAAATAATTATAGATCAGTTTAACGCAATAGGACTTGAAATTAATCATAGAAAATGCGAATTGTATATTTCTCACCATATCATATCAGATCATTCTGCAGAAATAATTAATAAATTAAGTACATTAACACCAAGCATTTCCATAATGACAAAAACAAATTTAAATCTTTTAGGCGCTCCAATTTTCGAGGATGCAGTACCTTCTGTAGTAAATTCAAAATTAGAAACTTTTCTTCAATATTCTGATCGCCTTTTGGAACTGAAACCTCACATGGCTATCTACTTTCTCCGCCTTTGCTTATTTACACCAAAATTTATGTACTTACTTCGGTGTTGTCCTGTGTGGAAATTCCCTTTGGTTACCGGTCATATAGATTCTACATTGAAACAAATTGTATCTGAAATTCTAAATTTAAAGTTTGAAGACACGACTTGGAGACAGGCCTGCCTTCCTGTTAAATTAGGTGGGTTGGGAATTCGTACCACCTCAAGCGTGGCTCTACCGGCTTTCTTAGCTTCTACTCACAGTACGATTACTCTCATCAGCAATATTTTAAACTTAGAACAAGCTGATGTTCAAGTGACGGGCTTGAGTGAGGCTTTGGATGTTTGGAGGGCTATGTTTCCGATGGAAAATATCCCAACTGACAAAATAAAACAAAAAATGTGGGACATGCCTGGACAAAAAATTACGTTTGTTTGTCTCCTTGACCAAGTAACGGACAATACAGAGAGAGCGAGACTATTAGTAGTCACCAGCGAACACTCAAGTCAATGGTTGTACGCGCTTCCCTCACATAATCTTGGTACAATTTTAGATCCTGCAACGCTGAGAATTTCCGTTAGTCTCCGGCTTGGTGCCAAAGTATGTGAACCCCATTCCTGTTCATGTGGGCAATTTGTGGATCAGTTGGGTCGACATGGCTTATCCTGCTCCAGAAGTGCTGGTCGCTTATATCGCCACGGTACAGTTAACGATTTGGTACGTAGAGCTCTTGCCACGGTTTCTATACCGGCAACGTTAGAACCATGTGGTCTTTATAGAGATGATGGCAAGAGACCTGACGGTGCTACGCTTGTGCCGTGGAGACTGGGCCGCACTCTGGTGTGGGATGTAACTTGCGTAGACACGCTGGCTCCATCTTATATACATGAGACTTGTACTAAAGCTGGGGCAGCAGCCGATCGTGCTCAGTTTCTCAAGCGTCGTAAATACTCTGCTATAACTGAAGATTATGAGTTTGCGGCGTTAGCTTTCGAGACGTTAGGGTCGTGGTCCGCTGACATGAAGCGGTTTATGAAGGATATGTCGAATCGACTAATTCTCTCTTCGGGTGATCAGAGGGCTGGCAGCTATTTCGCGCAGAGAATCAGTTTAGCTATTCAGCGAGGTAATGCTGCCAGTGTTCTGGGTACTATGCCCCAAATTGGAATTTTGGATGACATATTCTTTTTGTGAATGTGTATATAAATATTTTAGGGTTAATTTGTCACGATAAATTGTATAATTAGAATCAGAATATATTTAATACTTAATTTCATGCTTTTAAATCTAGTATACTTTTCAATTTTATATAATAATCGTGAAAAAAGTGGTTTTCATTTGAGAGTCTTTTTTAAGTGCATTTATTGAAATGAGGTTAACTGTTGGTAAGTATTTGTATGTTTTTATTTGTTTACAATATAAATTATTATTATTTTTACATTATTGGATAATAGTTTGTTTTAATGATTTTTGATATTTTTAGAAATTTATCGTTCTTTTCACAAACAAAGAGCTTTAGCCAACGGGAGGAAAATTTAATTATTTTTGGCAAGTTACGGTAAAGAAGTATAACTTTTTACGCGCGTACATAAGTACACACACATATGGTTTTTTTTTTAATTTTTTCACCTTATACAGTGTTTACAAATGTGCCACATGTTATTGGTATGCGACCATAAAATATATAAAAAATAAAGCGGTGATTAGCATTGAAGATGTATACTAGAGGGGGTGGGTAGGTAGAGGTGGATCTCTCCCAAGGTCAGAACTGATAGTTCTACAGCCTATGATACTTTATATTATGTAAATAATGTACCTATACCACGAAACAAGTTTTAAAAGTTTTTGATATCAACTAATTATAACATATAGTATAATGTACCGAGTTTTACTGTGATAAATAGGTGGATATTATTCAAAGTAAACTCTAAAACTGGATTACCTCTTTTCGCCAACATCTCAGTATCCATGTTTACAGATGATTCACTCATCAAGCAGTTGAAACATTAGGATCAAATAAAACAATGTTAAACAAAACGAGTTAGTTATGCAGTAAAAAGTATTTAATTTCATGACACTAACGTGTAAAAATCAAAAAGAGATATTACTGAAATTTTGATTTAACACTATTAAAAGCATTAAAAATGTATATTATGGCAGTAATGAACATACAATAAATCTGTTTAGGAAATATAATGTGCAAGTAACTTTTGGTTCATTTCAAAATCTTTTCCAAAAGCAGTTTCTTTAACTGCTATATTGGAGCAAAGTATTGAGCTGTTGTTATTTTAGTGCTAGCTTTAGTCTAAAGCAATCTTTTGAAAAGGATTTCATTAAATTTTTCACTTTTCTAAGGCCATCTGGAATTCATTATCCTGAATTAATATCAGACTAATTATCATTATTGAAACCGGCATCATAATTGACACTTAAATGTTTAATTGATGTAATCATTTGGTTGTTCGTGAAACTTTTGACAAAATTACAGGATGCCTTTGCACGTGGAATGTGTGGAAGCATTTTGCAACGACAAACTTTTCCCAAGAAAAACGAACTAGAAGGCTCAAATTTTAATAATTAAGATATTACAATTTGACGTAGGATTTTCTTTTAATATATTTTTTAACCAGAACATAAGATTAGGTTGAAATTGCTATGGCAGATGTGAAGTTGATTGTTATACTCGAAACATACCGAACCAATAATTAATAATGGATATCAATCATAACAATACGACTGTTAACTATTATGGTTTCGCCTTAATTAATTTTAACAAATGTACCGCAGAAAATCGGCGTTCGTTTATAAAATATGTAAAATATGAAGCGGCGATTCGCATTGAAGATATACACGGGAGGGGGTGGGTAGATTGCAGAAGGGGGTCTCACAACGATAACTGAAAAAGAGCCGTAAACAAATATTAGACCGACAAATAATTCATAACGTAAATTTCTCGCTCAGAAAGTCCCACAACTTCGGAGATAGTGTAGTTATCAAGTTTTTGCTATCTTAAGTGACATAAACACATTATAATATGATTCCTAATAAGAATAATTAGTGTACTATCAGTCAGGATACAACGTTGTCATGATTAGTGAGTGTCTATTGACATCTTCTTAAAGAATATTTCTAATGACTATTTTGATGGCATTTTATACTGGTTAGTCTGATTTGAACTTTCAAGTCGATTGATAATGTCAATTGGAATGTTACTGTTGGACTACTTACTGTTTGCAGCCGCTGCTTCAGTTCCAGTTTCATCAACTTCACAAAAAGCCTTCTGTTTCGCTTTTGATACGTAAAGAGGCTCAAAGACTTCTAAGATATCAGTTAAGTTCGATTTTGAGTTAAATAAATCTGTAACACCCGTCTGTAACAAGATTGTTAAGCTTGTAAAAGGTGTAGAAAAATGTGTCTGAAGGTGATTGCAGCAAGAGTGGTCAGTCCTATTTTTAAATATTAAACATTCATTGCTGTGCATTCTAATAAATTATAAATTTAGCTATAAGGTATTACTAACACTTTTGTAAGGATTTCATTTATATCTGATATAAATATTTTATATTCCATGTTTCTAATAAAGCATATCCTTACTAATATTATAAATCGGAAAGTGAGTTTGTTTGTTTGTTTGTTTGTTCCGCTTTCACGCCGTAACTACTGAACCGATTGCTTTGAAATTTTGCAGACGTAAAGATAAAAGTCCGGATTAAATAATAGGGTACTTTTTATCCTGGAAAAAATTGATATTCCCGAGGAAAAACAAAAATATTGTTTGCTTGATGGATGGATTGTAGATGGCGCTGTGTGTCGTTAAAAACAAGGTAAAATATTGCAAACGAATATAAACATGTAAATTTAGAAGCTAAATGATACGATAATGAATCCCCAAAAATGAGGAATTCCCGAGGGATGACGTACAATTTGTTTTATCGTCTAAACTGTTTTTTTTTACATCTACTTATATGTTGCAAACGAATATGAACATGTAAATTTTGAAGCTAAATGATTTACTAAATGACTTATTCCTCGGATTCCGATTATTCCAACAGACCTCCCATTTCAATTTAAAAGACTACAATTTCCTATAAGGGTTTCATTTGCAATGACCATTAATAAAGCTCAAGGCCAAACTCTAAGGGTTGCTGGAGTACACTTGGAAAAACATTGTTTTTCGCATGGTCAGCTCTATGTACGTCTTTGTACGTTAGGTAGGTTGCCGAGTCCGATCCTAAAGACGAGACCCGTAAACAAGATCACCATAATTAAATTTTAATAAAATTAATGATTCGCAAAGCATTACACGAGCTTTCTCAGACAAAATATTACGAATCTTGCATATCAACCGATAGAAACAGCCTCTGACAAGACCTAATACGTGAGTCACAAATCTTAACTGATTAGATTTTTACTCCATATAAAAATTTTCCTAGTTTATTATAACAGTCCCCTGTCACGATAACTCAAAAACAAAAAACATATTGTGTGGGCTTTTTGAAAATACTTATATCAGTTGCTATTACCCTTCATTGTATTACAATAGTTTCTCAACATTTAACAAATTTTGCTTAGGACACTCTTGTATGGGCCAGTTTCCAAAAAGTAGAGAAACACCCATATAATAAATAAAAGGAGTCCTATTATGGAGCCCTGAGGCACACCATTCCTGACAAATGAATGATCGATATTGAAAATGATGCATCCTGCCTGCGAAGCCTCACTGACTGATATCTTCAAGTGAAGTAACTGCTGAACCACTTCACCGTTTCAGGTTCAAGGCCGTAGCATACCAATTTAGCGAGTAACAGAGGGACATTAGGACAAACGAATGTGCGAAAAAAGTCAAGAAGTGCCAGAAACGTAACACGCCCGTAACACGTCAGCAAGAATATTGTCTGTCACATCTAACAATTAAGTTACCGTACCACGACCTCTCCTAAATCCTGACTGATTTGTCGGTAGTATATAAGTTGTTTGCTTCTATATTATTACTTAATTAATTGGATTTAAACAGCTTTTGGCAGTACGCTTATAGGTCTTAGATCTTCAAGTTCATTAGGAGACTCCACTTTAGGTAATGGCGTAAGCAATGCAGTTTTTTATTGATGAGAAACCGTGCAGGAAACTATACATTTATTTATAATATAAGTTATGACAGACAATGTGTCCGCGGCAATGTTAACAGTCATTTCCTTACCAATATCATAAGTGCCAATAGCATTCGATTTTGCAGTCAAGATATATTTGGTCACCTCAGCCTTACTGAATGAAGTTTGAGCTTTGGTGTTACTGTGTCAAACCGTTGGATCTCAAAATAAGTTAATTTAAATTAACTTTTTGCTTCAAGTTCGTCGAAAACAATGCCATTATTAATATTGCAGTTAATGTAGTGATTAAAAAAGGCACGCTTTTCATTACAAGTACTACTCGCAACCAAATTCCCGGGTTTCCAGTGCCCAAAATCTGCATGTTTTTCGCTCCACAAGGAAAACATATAATATAGTGTACCATTCAGTTTTGGTTTAACAACTAATTGTATCCAGCGTTACATCGCGCTTCTTAGATTTTTCCGTGGGAATGAGAAGTTTTCTTATAGTTGTGCTTTATACCGCAATATAACCGAATTCCACGCGGGCGAAGCCGCGGGCGGAAAGCTAGTCTATATATAATTGACAGGTAGATAGATAATTAGTTTATTTGCATCATAAGACACATAAATATTTACACCAATTTATCTATATATATATATATATATTTCAGCGATACCTCTGCTCTGAGAGCAAAGCACTTATTTTCAGCTAATACCCAGATAACGCACGAGTCTACATGTAACAGCCAGCGCGAACGTGAAAACATATACAATAATAATAAACATTATAATATAACAAATAAATAATATGGTTATTAAGGGTAATATATGAAAATTAATTGATGATAAAATGGATTAAATTATAAAATTACAATATAATAATTAAATAATAAGTATGAGTGCACATAATATTAAACAATGTAAATCATGATATTTCTTTTAAATATATTGAATTATTTAAAATTTATAATAAATAAATCCGGAAATCTGCATCAGACGACCATTGGTGCCTATTCCTGATTTTTGCATTTCCAGGATTAAAATTTTAGGCGATTTTTAAAAGGCTCTATGTACGTCTTTGTACGTCTGTCCCTGATTTGCGATAGTTATTATAAACCTCATTACGTAGGCTCATCATAATTTTGATCATGTCTGTAATTCTTAATGTTTAGAATGATCTCTGGATTAAATAACAGTAGCATGGACATCCTCCAAAGCCGATAAAAGCAAGGCTTAGGTCTCTTGAGCACCAGGCTTACATTCACTATTGCGTGGCCTAGGGATCCAGTTATATTAGAAACTGAGACTTCCCATACTTTACAGTTTGTGCACACAAGGTCAATAAGTGTTTCAGTGTAAACAGAATAGTGAGTAACGTCTTGCACAACCCGCTCATAACTACCAAATGATCATAGTCTGGGAAGCCTGAAATAGTTTCAATGAGTAAATCAAGGATCAACTGATCAATATGGAGCCACTGTGGTCTATATGCTGTACCTACAATAACACGATATCCGTTAACTTACGTAAATAGCCATATCTGTTCTATATCGTGCCCTAACTGTCTCAAAAAACTCTCAAATCCCGTTTTACGTAAAGTGCACCGCCACCCCTTCCACCGCACACATGTCGAGGACGCGGCACATTGCGCAAACGATACCCGATTTCTCTCCAGAAGCCAACCAAGTTTCATTGATGGCCACTATATCAGCATTAAATCGGTCCATGGCAATAAGGAAGTTATCGCGACATGTATTTAGAGATCCTGCATTATGAAGTGCTAATTACAAAAAAAATATTTTTTGTAGATAATGTTATAAATTAAATTTGAATTTGCGATGTTGACATAGCAAAAGTCATTTTTGTATTGCGGATTACTTATAATATTATATTACTAGGCGATGCAGACGCTAAGCATAAAGCTACGCTAATATATGGTATATTGGAGCGGAGATTAATACCTAAAAAAATAATTTATTTTGTTTCGATGGGAATTTTTGCGAATTTCAAAATTCGGTCCGTCACAATCTGGTCCTAAGCCTGTTGATTCGATTCCACTCAAAAAATATTAAAATCGGTTAAGAACTCGGAAAGTTATGGCGTAACAGACATTGCGCTATTGAAGCTGATCCATGGGAGCTTCGCTCGCTTCGCGCCAATTATATGCTAGTTGATGAGTATACGATGATGCGGATTTTTATCGTGGGACTGGCGAGCTTATATACGCCCATCTCGCGCCCATATATACCGCCAATTTAGATTTCTTCCTACGTCGCGCAAACGCTTAAACAACCGCCTGTTTTCTCTTGTTAGCCTTTAATTTATATAGAGTTTGTATGAATTGCCTCAAAGACCCGTGACCTCAGTGGTGGCACCACAACGGACTCGTGCGGCTTGAAGCTCATCTCAAATGGCGCGACAATCGGCCGTGCATCGAAATGCAGTAGTTGCATCGATAACTCGACCAACTCTGACCGTATTAACAATGTCCCGTTCAATGAGATCAGTTCCCAGTTTGTTAGCTAGAGCAGTTACGACGTGAAGAAGGTTTTCACCCCTCTGCTCAGGTACACCCGCTATTTCCACATCATTTAAAAAAAAATCTTGGTCTCACTCATTAATCTATGATTTTAATTGTGCTATGGAGGATAATAGTTTATTATTGTAATTAATATTATTATTATTTTTTTCTGTATTTATGTGGCGCTCTATTTTCTTTAATTGTTCCTCTATTTCACGATCCTGGTGGTTAGTAAAAGTAGATTTTCTTCGACTCGAATCATCTGCACCCGGTTCGCTCTCATTTCGCTACGCATCTCCTCTTTAAAAGCGCGTTATTCCATTTAATATTTTTCATCTCTAATGCTGAGTTAACTCAACGGAATAGTTGGGTTGAATTATTTTTTTTATCATAACTGGTTTATAAATGTTCCTACTGGTAAAACTTATGTCACCCCTATGTAATGTTGGTAATTATAACCAAAAAGCGGGCTAGTTGGGGTACAGTGTAATCAACGAAATAATGATATCATAACCCTATTATTATTTTAATAACAGAATAATCTTGTTTTTTTTTATGGATGATGACGATGTACCTATTATATTATGAATGTCGTTATTTCTTTTAAAGCTGACCAGCTTCTTGTGCCCATTCTTCTTGTTACTTACAAGATGTCCTGAATGGGTGGTAGGTAAAAATGTTGGACGATTTAAAACAACTTATTTTAAGTGCATTCGAATAAAGTTATTTTCATTTCATTCATTTAATTTCACTGCTTTAGCTAATATTCACTGTAGTATTTTTATAATTTTATATATTTTGTGTATTTTTTCAATGCTGTCTTCTAAGATAAATTGTTTTAATAGAAAAATACTGGAAAAAATCTACTCGGCTCACAAGTGAATTCTCAGGCGGGAAGCGGCGGTAGTGTTTTTGTAAATTCATACATGAACATGGGAAGTCTTCATTACAATTGAAATTGATATTAAGAATCCCAAGATGTTGCGGTTTATTAATATAGGAGTGAACAATTGAAGGAAAGTTATTAAATCATATTATTCACGGTGTAATGTTTAGCAATGTTATATTAAAATTACTGAAAATTAATAATTTTAATTCATCAAATTACTGGTAATTAAATAAAATGCATGGTAGGATAAAAATTTTAGCCCCAAAAAACTGCTAAGGGAACCTCTAAAAAAATTGTGTGGCATTCTTTGGCAATTATCAAAATGAATAAATATTTTGTATTAATCCTTTTTGTTAATTGTGAGAATTTTATGTATTATTTTAAATATTTTTTTTAATATAACAAAAACTTATTAACAATACGACGGATCGGAAGAACAATCGCTCGGATAGCGCGAGGACGTAAACTCGGCGTCAAAAAAATCGCACCTTATAAAAATCTTATTCAAAAATTCCTAAACCTTATATAGAGGATAGTGTTAGGTATCATTAGAAAGGTAACAAAAAGGAGCATCAAACAACAATTAAGTGCAATCTTTTTTTTAATTAAAATTATACAAAAAGCATAAAAATTTGAAAAATAATAAAAAATCTTAATTAAGTCCTAATTAATAATCGATAATTTACAAAAAAAATGTACAAAAAGTGTCTTAAAATTAACTCAAAATCTAGTGTTACCCCCCCTTGCCCTGATGACGGCTTCCATACGGTCCCTCATAGACCTCACCAACTTCAGGAGCTCTTCTTGAGGGATAAGACCCCATTCTTCAATCACCGCGGTTTGGAGTTCCTCTAGAGTCGAAGGAGCCGGATCCCGAGATCGAACCTTACGTTTAAGATGGTCCCAGAGGTGCTCTATCGGATTCAGATCAGGACTTCTCGCTGGCCACTGCATCACAGGAATTTGGGACCTCCGCAGGAAGTCGTTCACGATGGCTGCAGTGTGTGCGCGAGCGTTGTCGTGCATTAATGTGAACCCCTCGCCAAAAGATTCGGCAAAAGGGACCACATGCACATCCAGGATCTCTGTGATATAGCGGCGCGCAGTCAGCGACCCTTGTCCGCGAGCACCTCCGGTCCGGGAGACGCAGACCAGGTCGGTTTTGCCGGCAGCCGACATACCGCCCCAGAACATGCAGGATCCGCCTCCATATTCCACCGTCTCCTGGATGCAGGCTTGAGCGAAACGTTCACCCTGCCTCCGGTATACTCTTCTTCGTCGGTCGTTGCAGAAAAGACACACTCGTGTCTCGTCTGAGAAGAGAACAGCTCCCCACTGCTCAATGGTCCAATCGACGTGGTCGCGAGCAAACTGCAAGCGGGCTCGTCGGTGCGCTGCAGTCAATTTTGGACCTGTAGCAGCTCTGCGGGCTGCTATGTTCTTCTCCTTCAGTCTTCTTCTAACCGTGGATACACTCACGGTGCGTCTGCGAACTGCCTGGAGCTCCTGTTGCAGCTGAACAGCGTTTGAGAAGCGATTTCTCAAAGAGTACGACACAACGAACCGGTCGTCTCTTTCCGAAGTGCAGCGACGTCTACCGGACCCATGTCGCCGGATATAGCCACCGGTCTCTAAAAAGCGCTGGTAGACTCTACGAACCGAAAAACGGCTCAGATTCAGTTGCCGGGCGACATCACACTGCCGCACCCCTGCTTGCAGTAGTGCAACCACTTGAGCGGCCTCATCAGCTGTAGTGTCCATTTTCCAGATGTTCTTTCTTCAGTAAAATCAGTGCGTGTGTCCCCTTCAACGGTTTAATAGCGAATGACCCACATTGAACCCGTGTTGACCTCTTTATACCCACAAAGTTAGCGCAACTCGCGACTCTCCCGAGCAGCAAAATTTCCTTAGAATTTTTGTGACCCTTTATTTGTTGCTTTAGGTTTTATTTGATAATGAAAAATAATGTTTTTTTATTAAGTTAATTAAGTAACCTTTTAAATAAAATTATAATTAATACGACTGCATGTGCATATCCAGAGTTAATGCCATTTGAACGTGATTTTCTTAGAGGTGCGATTTTTTTGACGCCGAGTGTAGATTGGAGATCCGTCAGACTCCTGACTCCTATATAGATAAATATAATTTTTTTCTACCTATTGACAACTTAGACTGTATAGAGTATTAAAACTTACCTTTTGCATAATATCAATTAAGTTAAATTCAGACTCAGTTTTGATTTTTGGTAAGTAGACTATTACTTTTTCGTTTCTAACGCTATTGTATGCGCCATAGAAAACATCTGGGTCTTGTAGCTTTTCTATTAAGTTTGGAAGACCATCGACTGTGTTCGGCAAGAAGACGACAAAGGAGAAATTTCTACCTTTATAGAACATTTCAAGTATCTGAAAAAAAGGAAGTAAAAATATGAACGTGTTTAATTTGACATGGAATTGGAGCAGCACGTAAATTAGTGCATGGTTTTATTAGTCAAATTTATTTTTTTAAACTTTTTAATGCTATGGAAGCAAACACCATAATGAGCTGGCGCAGTGGGGGTTGGAGGGTACTAACTACTGCAGATGTAGCCGGGTTCAACGCTTTTACGTGTTAACCTCCGCATTGTTAACCAAAAGTGCCTACCTATTAGCCATCAAGCTTTGCAAAGCTTGAAGAATATAATATTTATTAACATCTGATATATAAAAGTTTAACACTCTTTTTAGAATAGTAAAATAAAAATATGTAGCTTAGTTCCGCAAAGTGCTAGTGCTCGTAATTGCACGGTCTAACAACTCCTGATGATGCTCCGTGTGGGGGCGAAACACGTGTAGAGTAGTTGGTGAAGGTGCCGGTGTCTGCGGTTCCTGCATTTATTTGCGGGCGGGCGGGCGGTGCACACTGCTTGAGTTTAAGAACATATTTTTATTTTACTATTGGATGTGGACTTCCGCCAAGTAACGCCTGATTCTATCAAGCTCTTTTTAGAAATTAGAACACTTTCTTCTTACCTTACAATCTAGACTGGAGTTTTCAGCATAATTGAAATTACCTTCTTGGCGCATGGTGGGGATTTTTATAGAGTTAGTACTAGATGTACTGAATTGTCGGGGTTGAGTATAATTTGGATTAAATTGATGCACCCAATTGCCCTAAAAAAAATTAAATTATTATATGTTATTTTAATAGAAAAATACTAGAAAAAATGCATTCGGCTCACAAGTGAATTCTCAGGCGGGAATTTTTATCCGTTTTCCGCCTGAGAATTCACTTGTGAGCAGAGTCGACTTCTAGTATTTTTCTATTAAAATAATTTATCTTATAAGATAGCATTGAAAAATGAAAAAGAAAAATATATATATATATATATATATATAAAAAAAAATTTAAAATATCTGTTAAATTATTTCTCTTCCTTGTTGATGTGACATTTTGCTGTGATATTCAAGTAGTAACAGTGCATCATCGAAATATAAACAAAATTGGTATGAATTTACAAGTACAAATTAATTCTTGGTCAACTAAGTAATTTAAAAAACTAAATTTAAAACCACACCCCACCGTCGAGTAGTACCTATATAATTTTATAAGGGGTTTTTAAAGAAATATTATAAAAAGAAATATATATTAAAGCATTTTGTCCACAGCATTTCTTCATCAAATACAGTTTTATCTTTGAAGATACAACTGAAAAAAATCTACCAAAGAATTAAAATATAATGTATTTTTATTACAAGTTATAAATAAGGTTTAAATAAAATCGATTATCGATACTTTACCAAGAAATAAATCGCATTAGCGAGAACTATTCTCGTGTCTCTGTCAAACATGTCAGGTGTAGCGATGTCCTTTATACGGTCTTTGGTCTCCTTTGCAACCTTAAATAAATTAGTAAAACCATTAATGACTTGACATTAATATCCAATACGAACTCCTTCCCATTACCTAACGACGTACTTATTGTAATTTATAACACCAATAAAAATCATACAATTGAGGCATGCTTTCTAAACGTTTCATAAAATTTTATAATATTATTCGTTGTATTAGACGTAACGAGATATTAGAATCTGTATTCTGTAGCGTATAAGGAAATGTAGCAGTCGCGTAATAAGGCTACTTATGCAGTTGTGTCTAATGAAGAAATGCATGATCAGTGCAAATCACAAATATAAATCTACTTATTTACAACATAAATAGAAACTCTATCGCAGTTTAGTGAAGTCACGTTACACGATCGTAGGGATCCGTGGTAGAGTGATTCCATACCGATTTTCATGGTAAAGCCACTTGGAGGTCTCGGGTACATCCCCGGCTGGGTCAATGAAGAAAACGAACTTTTCTATACTGACTCAGGTATGGGTGTTGTTGTACCGTCCTTTTCTCTGAATTCCATAACACAAATGCTTTAGCTACTTATGGGGTTCAGAAAAATGTATGTGACATTGTCTTATTGGAGCGGAGCTAGCGAAGCTCCCATGGATCAGCTTCAATGGCTGTCTGTCTGTTACGCCACAACTTTCCGAGTTCTTAATCAATTTTAATATTTTTTGCGTGGAATCGAATCAACAGGTTTAGGACCAGATTGTGACGGAGCCCGATTTCGAAATTCGCAAAAAATCCCATCGAAACAAAAAAAATTTTTTTTGCACTCCGCTCCAATATATGGTGCTAGCGGAGCTTTATGCTTAGCAACTGCATCGTCTAGTATTTATTTATTTCAACTGCAAACTCATGTGTAATACTGGCCCCAAATTGTTGTTATGGTCTTTGCAATATGAATATACAAAAGACGTTTCAGTTGGAATGTTTTCAAATGTTCACAATTACTTTTTTATTTTGGGAAATTTTTATTAGAACGTCGGCAAGTCCTTTTTTTGCTGTTTAATCCCAAGCAATATGAGTAAATACATATGACAGCAACAAAAAACATTCGGGCACCAGAATGGTTTACTTTGGATTTAGTCAGTAGGCAAAGATTGCCTAGCAACTAAAGCAATGTATGTCTGCATCATACGGCAATTTCCTATAAACTATCCTCAGTAAGTCAGTATGTTTTTATCCGTTATTTAAAAGTAATATCTAAGCAATAATTTTTTTCGTAGGTTTATCCGTTACTGAATATAGGTAATAACATTACTGAATAACAGTAAGGATTACTATTTTCCCTGAGTGACAGTCTAAATAGGTTATAAGAAAGGGCCATTAGAGAACTTACGCCCATTGCTGAAGGTTATGAATCTTTCAACCCGTATCTGGTATATTATTATAAGCATTAAAGCAGAATTATCACATACACTGGATGTTAAATATTACGATTAATTCAACAACCGTAGCAAAAATTGCATATGTGTCGTACGGTACTCGTGTTTGTTTATTAATTAAAAATATTTACTTATTACATTTTACACGTAGGGAATTAAAAAAAATACGAAAATTTTGATTACCAATTACTCCATAACTATCCATTGCCTAGGCAACATATCTAGATATGTTCTTGGTCAAAAAATATTCTAAATGGCAGAAAGAACACGTAAATGATCTTTTTACACACAAAATGCTTTATAAGTACTGGACCTACCCATTCATTTATTCTGTCAGCAGCAGCTTTGCCATTAGTAAAGTCTATGCTCTCTGCTTCAGCATCAAATGTATTCTTCGTGAAATCCAAAAAGCTTTTTTTGAGAGGATATTTATTTGTAGCGAAGATTCTAGCAGCTAGATTAAGTATTACTTCTTTTTGAGCTCTTAGTTGGCTCGTGAAAACGGGAAAGACACACTTAATCTGTAAAATAAATTAAATCATAACTATTATCGCCTATACTTCTGGGGCACCAGCAATTTCCAATATGTAGATGAAAACACCATCATCTCCATCATCGAGGTTTTCGATAGCAGTGTAAGTTAAGAACAATCCTTTTTTCATACACACTTTTCGTCAATATGAAATTTAGTTCTACGTACAGATATGAAATTTAGGTAAATTATCGCTGTCATGAAATCATGGATTAATGACAACTTTACCTCTTAAAATAATTTTAGTACCGTCACTTTAAGAGTCTTTCGGTTGTTTTCGTACGGTAGCACAACAATAATTCTTACAATTCATTAGTTTTCGATAGTTATTAAGTGGCAAAGTAGGATTAAACCATTAGTAGATAATTTATCTGGTGATTGTAATACTTACACGGAAAAACATCCAAAAGTTAATACTGTAACGCTACATTACCATTTAATTATGTACGTTAATACATAATAAACAAAAAAAAAATGCTGTATTTGACTACATATGAGTCTAGAGTATCTACGAGTACGTGCTAGAAGTTCATACTCATATTTTATTTTATCTTGGAAAGGATAATCAATATAATATACTTACATCGTCTTTTGTGCGCAGGTTTAGAACTTTAATAAGTTGATCAAATGTAACACCTTCAGCTTGAAAACAGAATTCTCCGATAGGAATGAACACGGACATTGGAGACATTATTAAACTTGTGTCAGGAGTACTTTTGTAGGCTTCCTAAAATATAGCTTTAGTCATTAGAAACATCAAGGGTTATGTTTAGGTTTAATTTTATAGACCTGATGGCACATTGGTGCATTTTAAATCCTACATCAGTTTGGCAATTTTTATTTCTCGCCGCTTTGCCAAAAAAGTATAGAATGCTCGGAAAGTAAACGAAATGCGTGTTGTGGTGGAGGTATACCGTTAATTTTAAATATAGCATTTTTAGCGGGGTTTTGTACTTTTTATATTATTGAAATGTTGCTTGTACTGTTTCTATCAAATATATGTCATATTTATACGCTTTTACAGTATATTGTTGGGCATCATAGCAGGGATTAATTTGAGGCTGGCTATAAATAGGCTTTAGTTAAAAATGTTCTCTGAAAGCAAAGAGCTGTGAAATATATTTTTAAAACGTCCTATTTGCAATGAGAAGACTTAAAAGAGAATTACAGGTAGGCCAACATATCCTACCGGTTTAGTTAGTTAGAGTATATCTGCCGCAGAATCGACAATCATTAGGGAAAGCGTGTTATAGATGGAAGAACACAGTTAGGCAAACGTATTGTAAGAATTGTGACATACAACTTGTTGCTAGCAAGAGCTAAATGGCTAAAGCCCAGGATCGAGTGGCTACAGGCTGACTATAATAAATGCATTACATTTTATACCTATGATGGCGTATTAATATTTTTCATCTCAGTTGCAAGACATTCAGTCCTGGACGGAAGCCGCCCATCAAAAATGGGGGGATTTTGCCATAATCTTAACGCTTGGTAGGCAGGTTGGACGCTGCTGCGTATTTTAATGGAGGTATGGAATTACTTCCACTGTCATAAGTCGCCTTTTACGATACCCTCAAGTGGGAAGGGTTAGTGGTATTCTTCTCTGCCGAATGCCACGCACCACCATCAATATTAAGGCTCTCATGTTGACGACGTGTGGTGCCCAGAAGTGTAAAATATCACCAACCCTTCACATAGGAATTGTAAAATGCTACTAATGATACTGTAGGTAATGATTACCATATACACCTGTCGCGAACTACAAAATGGGCAGCATTGAATTAAGGTTTTTATTACTGCGATCTCCAACTCGTCTACCAAGCGTGGAGATTATGGCAGCCACTCCGATTTTTGGGAGAGGTCCAAGTCGTCGTCATCGCCGTAGAGCAGTCTAGCAGTAAACACCTTTGCCTAAGACGGTAAAAGGTGGCTGACCAATGTGGCGAGGGTTACTCAGTGGATGAGAAAAGTTTACCACTCGTCATCAAAAATAAAAAAATGGATATATTAAAAAAAGTCTGGGTCGTGGATTGTGCCACTTTAATTTTTCCGTAGATCGGCACTTCTCTGTGTTTCGCGGCTCAGTCCGTCGTTCCTTCAACGCTGCCGTGCTGGCTGTACAAAGCGCCGATCTGCGTACCGACGACCAAGATTTTTTTAATATAACCATTTTGTTATTTTGATGACGAGTGGTTTTACTTTTGTTTTACTCACCGAGTTACCCCTGTCACAGACTAGGCAGAGATTTGGTAATATATATTTTAAATCTACATGACAAAATGTCATTTGTAGGTTGTTCAAATGCTTTAAGTTATCATCTTACGTATAAGAATTTTCCTGTGAAAATAGCAATTCCTCTTTGTAGCAGTTGTAAGACTTCTGTAGCTGAGCATGTTGCCGGTGTTGTCTGATTCTGGCCTAAAAATAAAGATCCAATTTTAAATTAAAAATAACCAATTTATACGTCAATGTTGAAAATGATACTATAGGACTAATAGCTAAGTAGTTTTTGATGACAGTTTAGTGCAACAGTAGCGAACACAAGACTTACCATGGTAACTTTGTGCTAGTTTAATGGGTATAAACGTAAGAAAAAAAACATGAAAATTTGCTGCTTGACATGAACTAATTACAGTCAAGTTAAACTAAGTAAAAAATAAGTCTTTTAAATTTTCAACTGGACTTTAACCCTCAATGTACAAGACATTGAGTTCAATATCAATTGAGAAACGGTGACAGCTCATGCAAGGTCGATGTGTTGTTATACTTAAAGGGAGAGTAAGCCATAACCCACCATGCGAGCTTTATTCTGATTTCTAGACATAGACGAGCCTGAGAGAGGAAAGTTTCTGAGTTTATTACCTATAGACCAGCTGTTTAACTAATACAGAATTCCATTCTTCTTACAGAGGATATTTAAATAATAACCTACTGAATAACAATAACACCATTGTTGTCATGCATTTGTTCAAATAATTAATGGAATAAACTGCATTATTTATTTAGTATCTTCATAGATACGGGATATATTCGGGTATATAAATAATAACAACGAGGATAACAGGATATGTCCTGTATATATATATTCTATATTTATCCTACATATTAAATATCCTGTATATTTGCGTACGCAAAAGAAAGATCATAGCTAAAAAATTAAATATCTTTATGCATTTTATTGTCTAATCTTGCTAGTTTCTAAAAACTTATTTTTGCATTTTATATTTTTTTATATTCTTTTATATTTTCCCGGGTGTTTCTTATGTTTATTGTTTACAATTTTACTTTACAAAAGTGCTTAAATCTTGTTCGGCAGAGTAGAATAAAGTGGAGATTATGGCAAAGACCCCATTTCTGGGGGAGGCATGGGCACAGTGGACGTCTTTCTGCTGAGTGCTTAAACTAATTGGTAGGAAACGTTTTATTTCTCGTCGTTACGCAAAAAAAAAAAAATAATGACCGTTTTTTATATATTTCTCATTTTTCTTTAATCTTTGTAAGGTTATGATACTGGGGATTTCAATGTTAAAAGGTGTAAAATGAAAAACATTAGTTTTAACGTCTTCAAACTTACAACATTTGTCAATAGGACAGCATTTACCTTTATCGGTCCCCCTGCCCGAGATGCTCTCACCAGTTCTTTTCGGAAGAGCCCCCCAATTTCCGAACTGGTAAAAGACTCAGTAGTATATAATGTTATCGTATTGTGAATTTAATAACTAAATAAAAAGTAAAAAAGAAGGAAAATTAACAGTTAGGAACGTGCCCGTTTAAAATATTGTGAAGCTAGTAGAAAATATGTGACGACTATTGCTTTAGTCATCCTGTGATCATGGCTCCTGTAAAGGAGTTGAAATATCAGGATTAAATATAACATAACTAAATTATGCGCAAAATCCGTTAAAAGGCGTTTTATTTAAATTGGTTTGAGAAAAATGTACGTGATGTTGTTGATATCTAAAAGGAGTTACTATACGAGCAAGTTTACCTACCTATCTGTGCTAAAGCTTGGTTGCGGCGTATGTTTGTGGGTTGGGCACAAATTTCATCCCGACTCATGGTCATCTGTATATTTGTTTATGTATCCTATACCTTATTTAGTACCCACAATATAAGCTCTGCTTAGTTTGAGACTAGTTATTTATTATTATTTAGTCTACTTAAGTTTCAGATTCCTATGAGGTAAGAAAATAAGTTTTAACGCGTGGAAAGTAGGTTTGGTATTATAAGCATCAATTTATAGTAATTGTTCTAAAAATGTACAAGGACTTACGGCATTGTGCTTCAGTGACACATACTCCTTTGGCGTTTCTATAATAACCATCTTGGCATTCGCAGCCTGGTATGCAGTTCGGATTTTCGTTAACGAGGCAGACGTAGGCTCTACCCAGGGCGTCGCATGTCCGTGGAGGACAATGGTTAGGACATGGGTCGTAATATTCATTTACGGGACACTTTGCTATATGAAAAATATATTAACAAACATTTAAGTGGACTTCAGTGACGCCATTTATATCTCATAGTTATGTTGTGTTAGTTAGCTTACGGCGTGCTTTTGTGTGTGTGTGTGTGTGTGTGTGTGTGTCTGGAAATTATGACTAATGCAATAAATGCAGCTGACCGTATTATACTACAGTTTTAAAAATAAAGTTAAGTATGTGTTTTGATTAAAAAATAAACCCGATATTTCAAAGCGGTCATTTCGAAATGTTTACTAATTATACCTTTGGTTTAATATATAGCCAGTAAAGGAAGGAACTGGTTATCAGCTTTATTTATAAATTAAGGAACACGCCTTTTAAAATCACGATGGTGCCGCTTTTAAGCATAACGCGAGGTTCCTAAAAATAAAATTTTGAGTTGCAAATGTATTGTAAATATAGATTTTTTATAAATTATGTTATTAGCTGGTAGTTGAGACGTATATCTCATCTTTTCTTCTCATCTCATTCTCATGTTCACGTTATATATATTATTTATTGTTTTTAACAGTTAACTTTTTCAGTGTTGTATTCTTTTAGCCTTTTGTGAGATTCCGGTTTGCTTTAAGTGTAGAACTTATGATTCATTAATTAATATCATTAAGCTTGATATGTTCTCAAGTGGTATTGTTATGTAGAAGGTACCATTTAATGTTAATAGTCATTATCACGCCCTGGTTAATTACATAGCATTTAAAAACATACAGTAAAAACATTACCTATGAAATAGCCAAAATATATAACGAAATATAAATAACACTTGTTGATTTCATTACAAATATTTCAACACCTGGCTTTCGCGAATTAGTAACACAAAATTATCAATTACTGGTTTATTTATTCATATTGAATCTTTATCAATTTAGTTTTTACAAACGAGATCATTACAAGAATTGTTTTAGGCACACATCTCATTTGCTAATTCAGCTTAAATCTTGCTACGTTATTAACATGCACTAAGTGAATTAAAGGGGAGTTATCAAGGGTGTAGCCTGCTACATAGTACAGTATTAGAGTAGAATAATAAAACAAGCCTGAACAAACTACTATATAAAAGAAAAACTAAAACTGAGGCATACACTCAAACGACTGCAGTGTTCGCTGAAAATTCAGAGGAAAACAAAATATTAATTTGACTTTCTTAAATAACATTTTTTTTTCAGTTATTTTGATTTACAAAACTACTGAATCGATTTTAATAAAATTCCTATGGGAACATTCTGAAAGTATATATATATCTACACTCGAGAGCAATGAATCCGGGTCACTTAAAGAATTCTAAAAATCTCGGAAACTAAAAATGCTAGGTTAATGCAATAAATTGTATTTAATAGACAATGCAATACTCCTTAAATGAAGGTATTAAAACTTCTTAGTTATTGTAAAGTTATATCATAAAAAAAACAAATTTGAAAAAGGGCCACTTTCGAAGATGGAACTACGAAATTACAGCATTTGGTTTTGCTTTTGTTTGTAATCTGTCATTTATGTGGGTACATAAACCATGTTGATAGTGCTCTATATTCATTATTCAAGCTGAAATTATGTCGCTTACGCCTGAAGAATGCACCAGAATACTTACAATGCTGGAAACCGGCCGGAGTCAGCGCGATACAGCCAGGACTGTCGGTGTGTCGCTGTCAACAGTACAAAGAGTTCTCCGACGTTACGAAGAAACTGGTTCTAACCTACGCAGACCAGGAACGGGCAGAACCAGGTGTACCACAGCACGAGAAGACCGATACTTGGTGAACACCATGCTTCGAAATCGCTTTCTCACAGGAACTGAACTCACCAATCAGTTTCGACGCCTCGGAGGAAGTAACCCAAGTGCATGGACAGTAAGACGTCGGCTTGCTGAATCTAACTTAAAACCCCTTAGACCTGCAAACGGCCCTAAACTGGAGCGTGGGCATCGTATTTCAAGACTAAGATATGCCCAGAGCCACGTAAATTGGAGTATTGAAGATTGGTCAAAAGTTATGTTCTCCGACGAATCAAAATTTATGCTCTACAAGCACGATGGAAGACACAGAGTGTATCGAAGACCAGGGGAAAGATTCAAGCAAGCATGCATCGAAGAAAAAGTAGCCTACGGTGGTGGGTCTGTACTTGTGTGGGCCGGAATTTCTTCTGAAAGTCGCACAGAGCTGGTGATCATAGAAAACGGCTCTTTAACTAGCGTAAGATATGTGGAAGAAATCCTCAATGATCACGTTGGTCCATTTATGGTCAATTTAGGTGAGGATGCTATACTTATGCATGACAATGCCCGACCTCATACAGGTAGGATTGTGAATGACTACCTTCAAGAGATGAACATTACTCGTATGGAGTGGCCAGCGCGCAGCCCGGATATCAACCCGATCGAGCATGCTTGGGACGAGCTAGGCAGATGCGTAAAACAACGAAACCCTCCCCCAATCACGCTTCGTGAGCTCAAAATTGCTCTCACAGAGGAATGGGAGAATATTCCCCAAAATCGTATAAGGAACTTGGTGTACAGCATGCCAAACCGCGTAAACGCAGTAATGGAAGCACGAGGAGGCAATACGAAGTATTAAAATTCAAGAAAATCCTAATAAAGTTCAAACATTTCATGTTTCCTATTTTTGTTTTAAGGAGAGATCAGCAGTTTTTTTCTTTATGTAATTTTGTGTTAATAAAATGTATGGTGACTCATATTTTTTTTACTTTCATTTAAGGAGTATTACATTGTCTATTAAATACAATTTATTGCATTAACCTATCATTTTTAGTTTCCGAGATTTTTAACATTCTTTAAGTGACCCGGATTCATTGCTCACGAGTGTAAATAAAAAGAGAAGAATTTTCCAAAGCAGTTTATAAATTACGGAGTTGTGAGGTAACCAACTTGAAAATAATGCACCCGAATGAAGACAGAACCTCTTCATTATAGAAGTCAGTTAAAAAACGTTGAGTTTTAAATGAAAATCAGCCAGTAGGTATATAACATTGACATAAAAGTCACACCTCTCAGGGTAGAGTATTAGAACTTACGACAGTCTTCCCAAAGTACGCAGTAGCCCTTGTCATTCCTAAAGTAACCACCTTCGCAGCGGCAGGCAGGCGGTTTACAGTTAGGATCGCCAGGCTGCAGCGGTTGGGCACATCTTACCACACGATCATCTATACCACACGTTCTAGCAGGGCAGGAACTTGGACAAGGATCGTAGTATTCATTCGGCTTTGAACATAAGTCATCTGGGAATACGGAAAATAATGTGTTGGTATGTTTACTTGCGGCGTAGTCCACTTGGGTATCGGCCTAATTATGACAAGTCAAAGTTGCTCGTACGAGCCATAGGTGACAATAAAATTGTGGTCTACTTCCAACGCAGTTTTCACACATAGCGAAGGCGTGTGATCTAACTTTTATATTCTAAAAACAATTTCTGAATTAAAATAGGTTTAACACCTGGCTTGGTTGTAACAAGGGAAAAAATATGGGCCATTGTTATTTTAAATATTGAAAATGACATAATGAAAACATTCCATTTGAATTTAAATAACAAACTTGCCATGTCTTTGTTATTACGCTATGTTGTAATTATTTAACTTACTGTAACATTGGTCCCTAGGGATGCAGGTTCCGTTTCGTGCTCGCAAATAGTATTTGGCACATACACATCCACCCACACACTTGACAGGATCTATGCACAGGTCCGGTTGGTCAATCTGACTACAGTTCCGTTTTTCACAACCATAGTCACCACAAGAAGACCATACCTCGTTTTCCTTGCATTTCCTTGCTATAGTAAAAAATATTAAAATATAACGGCGTTTAAAATATACTTTATTGTTTGTTTTACTGATTGCTGTTGTTTTCACACGTATTAACTAACATCCAGAGTTTTCAGATAAGGTATGAAAATAAGATAAGGTATGAAAATAAGTTTTAACGCGTGGAGAGTAGGTTTGGTATTATAAGCATCAAATTTATAATAATTGTTCTAAAAATGTACAAGGACTTACGGCATTGTGCTTCAGTGACACATACTCCTTTGGCGTTTCTATAATAACCATCTTGGCATTGGCAGCCTGGTATGCAGTTCCGACTTTCGTTAACGGGGCAGATGTAGGCTCTATCCAGGGAGTCGCATGTCCGTGGAGGACAATTATAAGGACATGGGTCGTAATATTCATTTACGGGACACTTTGCTATATGAAAAATATATAAACAAACATTTAAGTGGACTTCAGTGAAGTAATTTATATCTTATTGTCGTGTGCGTGCGTGCGTGTGTGTGTGTGTGTTTGTGTGCGTTTGTGTGTGCGTGTGTGTGTGTGTTTGTGTGTGTATTTGGAAATTATGACTAATGCAAATCATGCAGCTGACCGACGAAAATAGTGACTGGTTAATATTATACCACAGTTTTAAAAATAAAATTAAGTATGTGTTTTGGTTAAAAAAATAAAACCGATATTTCAAAGCGGTCATTTCGAGATGTTTACTAATAGCACCTTTAGTTTAATATATAGTCAGTAAAGCAAAGAACTGGTAGCTTTATTAAAAAAAATAGGATGATTAGGATGGTGCCGCTTTTAAGCATAAAGTGAGGTTCCAAAAAATAAAATTTTGAGTTCCAAATGTATTGTTAATATAGATTTTTTATAAATAATGTTATTAGCTGGTAGTTGAGACGTATATCTAATCTTTTTTTATTCTTGTTTTACCCTTTATGTTATATGTATTGCTTTAACTGTAGAACTTATGATTCATTCATTAATATCATAAAGCTTGATATGTACTCAAGTGGTATTGTTGTGTAGAAGGTACCATTTAATGTTAATAGTGATTATCACGCCCTGGTTAATTACATAGCATTTAAATTCATACAGTCAAAACATAACATATGAAATAGCCAAAATATATAACGAAATATAAATAACACTTGTTGATTTCATTACAAATATTTCAACACCTGGCCTTCGCGAATTAGTAACACAAAATTATCAATTACTGGTTTATTTATTCATATTGAATCTTTATCACTTTAGTTTTGACAAACGAGATCATTACAAGAATTGTTTTAGGCACACATCTCATTTGCTAATTCAGCTTAAATCTTGCTACGTTATTAACATGCGCTAAGTGAATTAAAGGGGAGTTATTAAGGGTGTAACCTGCTACATAGTACAGTATTAGAGTAGAATAAAAAAACAAGCCTGAAAAAGCTACTATATAAAAGAAAAACTAAAACTGAGGCATACACTCAAACGACTGCAGTGTTCGCTGAAAATTCAGAGGAAAACAAAATGTTAATTTGACTTTCTTAAATAATATATTTTTTGTCAGTTATTTTGATTTACAAAACTACTGAATCGATTTTCATAAAATTCCTATGGGAACATTCTGAAAGTATATATATATCTAAATTAAAAGAGAAGAATTTTCCAAAGCAGTTTCTAAATTACGGAGTTGTGAGGTAACCAACTTGAAAATAATGCACCCGAATTAAGACAGAACCTTTTCATTTTTGAAGTCAGTTAAAAAAGACGCATGTTTTTAATTCACCAAATGTTGAGTTTTAAATGAAAATCAGCCAGTAGCTATATAACATTGACATTAAAGTCACACCTCTCAGGGTAGAGTATTAGAACTTACGACAGTCTTCCCAACGTACGCAGTAGCCCTTGTCATTCCTAAAGTAACCATCTTCGCAGCGGCAGGCAGGCGGTTTACAGTTAGGATCGCCAGGCTGTAGTGGTCGGGCACATTTTACCACACGATCATTTTTACCACACGTTCTAGCAGGACAGGAACTTGGACAAGGATCGTAGTATTCATTCGGCTTTGAACATAAGTCATCTGGGAATACGGAAAATAATGTGTTGGTATGTTTACTTGCGGCGTAGTCCACTTGGGTATCGGCCTAACTATGTCAAGTCAAAGTTGCTCGTCCGAGCCATAGGTGACAATAAAATTGGGGTCTACTTCCAACGCAGTTTTCACACATAGCGAAGGCGTGTGATCTAACTTTTATATTCTAAAAATAATTTCTGAATTAAAATAGGCTTAACACCTGGCTTGGTGTAACAAGGGAAAAAATATGGGCCATTGTTATTTTAAATATTGCAAATGATATAATGAAAGCATTCTCTTTGAATTTAGTTAACAAACTTGCCATGTCTTTGTTATTACGCTATGTTGTAATTATTTAACTTACTGTAACATTGGTCCCTAGGGATGCAGGTTCCGTTTCGTGCTCGCAAATAGTTTTTGGCACATACACATCCACCCACACACTTGACAGGATCTATGCACAGGTCCGGTTGGTCAATCTGACTACAGTTCCGTTTTTCACAACCATAGTCACCACAAGAAGACCATACCTCGTTTTCCTTGCATTTCTTTGCTATAGTAAAAAAATATTACAATGAAACGGCGTTTAAAATATACTTTATTGTTTGTATTACTGATTGCTGTTGTTTTCATACGTATTAACTAACAACTAGAGTTTTTTTTAATTGTATGATAATAATTGATTGATAATGTTCTTAAACGAATATTTTTTTTTTAATTTTATATATTTTAATATAAGTTATATACGGGATTGTTACCATGTACCTTGTTTTTAGTGAATTTCCGATATTTCGGCACTGTTTCAAGTGCCATGATCCGTGACCATAGCTATAATGTTAGCAACCATGAAAGTTTAAAACAATATATTTATATTTTTTTGCATTTTTTCAATGCTATCTTATGAGATAAATTATTTTCATAGAAAATCATTGATTTAATATTTACTGTTATAAAAATATATAATCATTTACCGAACTACATAAAAAATAAAACGAGTTTACTTTATTTATTAAGGAACTGAAGAGTTTTCTAATATGCAGTTGTTTTTATAGCATAAGTGAATATTTTGAAAATAAATACAAATAACCCAACTATAACCTATGTGATAATAATAGTGTCTTTAAATTAATTTAGTATTAAGTTATATTACATTGCTACGTCCTTACAGTACGCCACATGTAGGTATACTTATGTGAATTTCTACCAACTCTGTACTATTTAGATTAATTTCATTGTGGCATGCAATAAAGAAATTTGTAATTTGTATTTAATTAATATCCTCTGCAATTTTTTATAGGAAAAACTAACATGTCTCACATGTAAAACGGGAATTGAACCCTTCACCTATTTTTGTTTTAAAAATTTAGAATGCGATTGATTTTAACATTATACAGTGTGAGTTTTGATAATGTGCAAAAATGAAATTGGAGAATACACTGTATAAAAACAAGCGTTAAAAGTTTATTGTGCCTCAATAGCTTGGTGGTTATAGTATATGCCCTGGTTTTACAGAAAAAAATAGGTTTAAAAAATAAGACTTTTGCAGCATACGGTCTCTATATTCAAAGGTTTCTACTTTTCTATAAAATAACATATCGAGACAAAAGGTATTAACAATAACTTGCGCACTTGCACGCGCAAACACATTTGTTCAAACATTCAATGGAAAAAATAAAATGATTTATTCAGTAATTTTCTATAGAGGTAAATACAGTAATTCTTAGATGTATCAATAATAACTTTATACAAGGATATTATCCTAACCTTATCATTATTATCATTGAAATTATCCAAGCCTTAACCTCTTTTAAATTCACACAATGAATACTGTTAAGTAACTTTTTGAAGTGAGATCGTTGGATGGGTTATCAATGGTATATAACCGCGAGCACCTTCGTGTATCCAAAGGAATTTGAAGCTGTTGATCCTGGCTGTACATATAGTCGTTAATACCCACTGATCCGCCCCGGGGCCACGAGTGCTATTGCCTATTCTCTCTTTGGTGGTATAATAATTGGGCCATAGGGCCCAGCAGTGCGGACGTTGATTAATGAGTACCATTAAGTTTTTTTATTAATATATAAAGAATATGAACAATGCCCCAAGGATATAATTAATATTTTCGTTAACTACTCGTGGTACGCTAAATGCTTATCACGAGTGGGCCCACGGCCGTAATACATCGGCGAGGATTGAACTGGGTCCATTTGAGTTAAAGCTCACATCTTAACCGATGGGCTACGGTCTTCTTAAGAAGGCGGAAGAAGGGAAAAAGAAATAATAACTTAAGTAATAGAATTTTAGACCTTTTCACATATCAAAGGTACGTTTGGTACTTATATCTATTTTCTACAGATATATTTGAAAAATAATAGAAAACAGAGTATTAATAAATGAAGATTAATTTAGTAATTGTGCCATCTTGCAAATTCAATTTTAAAACCAAAATTCAGTTTTGTTAATTATGAAAAATACAGAGGTGTTCATTTACCTTTGAAATATTTTATTGAACTTTCACGCTTGGTACGCCAATTTAAACAGTGGATAAAGAGCCACAATGAAACGTTATAATATAATCGGTAAAACTGTTTAATAAAAAATAAGTTCTAACTTTGAATTCACCTTTAGAAAAATATGTAAATTAATTGTGTCTTTTAAGCTATACTATAATTTAGCTATTTTGTGTAAAAATATGAATTCACGTTATTGAGAAAAACGATTTGTATGGTTCCTCAGCGACAATCCATTCATCGATCCATCCATCCATCCAAAAACACATTTTGTCATATTTATACATATAGTGAGTTAAACATTTGATTTTTGATAATATTTATTGTTTTTAACTCCCAGCTACGAGCTCCATCATCAGACCAGCTCGAAAGTATCATATTATTTTGTTATCTAAACTACAATAAATGTCAAGATTTGAGATGAGACATGAATTAATACTAGGCGAATAAAAACTAAGAACCTGAACCTAGATTTTGGTACACACTTTCTTAGTTAAAAATCGTCACTAAAAATCGGTAACTAAAGCGCGGTTAATGAAATCAGCCTATATTTCCATATGGATATCGACGTAACATAATATACGGTAATGTTACCTAATAACTTTTCTTTTAGCGAGTTTTCGATATTTCGGTATTTGCAAGCGCCATGATTACGGAGAAACTTCCTCTAACACAGGTTTAGTACTTAAAAGAGTACACCAGCCACTAGTTATTGTACGTTTTTAAAAGATACTGAATAAATATTTTTTCATTATTCATTTTCATTTTAATTTTCAACTTAGTGACCATAATGTTAGTGACCAAGAAAGTTTAACACAATATATCGATGTAACATATTTTATTACAGGTATCAAAACTTACGACACTCCTCCCAAAGCACACAATCACCCTTGTCGTTCCTAAAGTAGCCATCCTCGCAGCGGCAGGCAGGCGGAGAACAGTCAGGATCACCGGGTTCTAGCGGTTCAGCACATCTTACCAAACGATCATCGATACCGCACGTTCTTGCAGGGCAGGAACTTGGACAAGGATCGTGGTATTCGTGTGGCTTTGAACATATGTCATCTACAAAGACCGAAAAGAATATGTTGGTTTGATAAGGTTTTCTGGTTTCTATATCTTTTTAATGTGTCGAGGCAAGAGATTTCTCGTCTAGGATTTCTCGAGTAATTTTGAAAAGTTTTATACAAAACATTAATTTAACATTTTTGCTTCTTTTTTTAAATTGGTCTCATAGATAAGATCTATTATATCGAATGGTATATTAGGTACGCTAAATTGCAGTTTTTAATTAAGTTATCAACAACAAACAATAAATAAAATGAACTATACTCGGCTGGTCAATATTAAAGTGAAGGGTAATACTTTTTAATATTTATTGGCTCTGTATCAGATCCAAAATATACTTTACTGTAAAATAATTTTATATTTATAAATTATTATGTAAATAACATCACAATCTTTCGATTAAATGCGTCACGTGTTATATTCGTGTTTTCTTTAGTTATCTAGCGCTGGAATTGATTACATGAATTCCCGAGGCGTTGAGTTTTTTCTCGTCTCGACTAAAGATAAATTTCTTGAGAAATTTTCGCCTCAAGAATTATCGACCAGAAGTCCTAATTGGTATGTTACTAACCTGGTGGCGTATATAATTCACTCAAGTGATCGGACTAAATATTCAAGTCGAAGTAAGTTAGACTTGGTATATTTGCCATATTTCGTGAGAGAATTCACGGTCTGCTTGGGAGAAAACTTGACTTATAGCTTTACTTCCCAAAGTCATATTTGCTCTTATGATTACTTTTATTACGTTAGACACTATTTTTATAAAGCTGCATGCTAATGGAAAACAATAAATACAAGTAACACGTTTTTAGATGCTGTATCCATGAGACTTACTGTAACACTGATCCTTAGGGATGCAGGTTCCATTCCGTGCTCGTAAATAGTCTTCTGCACAAATACATCCACCCACACACTCGTTTGTGTCTATGCATAGATCCGGTTCGTCGATTTGAGTGCAGTTCCATTTTCCACAACCAAATGTCCCACAAGAAGACCACACCTCGTTTATACCACATTGGTTAGCTGTTGACATCGGCATAAGTAAAGTTACAGAATTTTGAAAATATCAGTATATCAGTACGATTGCAGTGGTAAATAAAGCTATCCGTTAGTATACGAGTGAAAACCACCGCAATGTTTAGAGTGTGTGATTGTGCGAAATTGTTTTAAGAAGACATGAAAAAAGCCATATTATTTAAGCTGTCATAGATTATGGGATTTACTACACATTATTATATGACAAATGTGAGTTTTATTTTAGTTGAAGTTTCTAGTTTAGACTTGATTTATCAAAATCGATTCAGCCATTTCAAGGTAACCAGTTCTTTGATAAGCTGCGTTATGGATCTTAGACGCTAACATTATAAGTCAACTGATCTTTCTCACTTATGCACGAATAAGAAGGATCAATGAACATTACAAAACACAATACGTTATAATATACTATCATAGAGAACAATAAACTTGGTACAAAAAATCTATTTTTACTTTTTAAACCTTTGCATTTCTGTTTTGCGTTGGGGCTTTTTTAAATTTTAATTTCGTTGTTTACGTGTTGACTATTAATGGTTTTAAACTAAAATGGTCATTTACATTAGTATTAATTAACGGGGATTATAAATATGTTTTTAATTTTTGAGTTTTTAATTTCCAATATTTCGTTTCGGTAGTTCGTAGTTATTTGCATGCACCAACGTCACATAACAACTTAAGTTTTTTTGTGGGTGGTTGTTGTCGGCAGCACTAATGTTTGTAAACTTACTTACTTGCATGTGTTCACGACACACGGCGCTCAAATACATATTTTGAGCATACGAAGAGTTTCTGGATTTTGATAAATAAGATTATAATAATATTTATATTTTTGATACATTCATTGTTTTTCGAAATATAAACTCTCAATATTAACACATTTTTGCATTCTTTGGAACCATTGTGTGAAGCAGTGAATCCAGTTGTCAGTAGAGACTTATCTTCAATGGCTTTGTGGAACGCATTCCGCCGCTGTCGCTTCCGGGTTTGTAAATCATAAACCTCTAAGCTTATCTTTAATTTTCGAAGACAAAAAAAGTCGCAAGCTGCGAGGTCAGGCTGTATGATGGATACGTCATCAGTTCCACATTTGAGGTCTTCAAATATGCAATAAGTGCATATTATCTTAGCAATTGTTTATATACCAAACTGCAGTCACTGTTCTTCGGTTTTCAAGTGCACTGTGATGTAATGTCCTGATTTGCTGAAAAAAGAAGCAACCATCTTGCCGGTGCTCCGACTTTTCTAAACTTTCGTCGGCAAGTCTCCAAAAGAAAAATCCCATTCTGCCGACTGGCTTTTTCTCTCCGTTTCAAAGCAGTACATTCAAGTTTCGTCACCTGTTACGATGTTATAGGCAGCCTCACCCATGAATCTAATTTATCATTTTACGACACCAGTCCCTAGGCAATCGTTTCTGGTCTCCCGTTAAATCTTGTGGTATCCATTGAGCGAAAAGCTCCCGAATCTTCACATACACATACTTATTGTTTTGTACTTTGCTCATTCCAATGCCTAATACAGTACGAATTTGCTAATAACTAATTTTGTCAGTTTGAATCAGTTGTCGTACGGAATAAATATTGGATTCCGTAACCGTGGCCGACCTTCATGTACATTGTCATGAAGATGATCACGTCCACGTCCAAATTATTACAGAATACACAATATGGGGCTACATCACCAAATGCCAATTGAAGTCTCTGGCAACTCTCTTGCTGATTTAAGCAGCAACGAAAATCGTAAAGAATCATTGAGCGAAAATATTCACGAGTTCAATTCATTTTATAAGTGATATGTACGTAATTTTCTAAATGACGCCGCAATAAAAAACAAATGACAGTCTCGCAAATTAAAAAGTAAAATGTTCCCTGAACGTTCCATTAAAGAATTCCGTTATTGCTTTTTTATTTATTTTATTGTGAGTGGCCAGTTCCAGATATTTATTTATTTCACTTACACATTGAACTCTTTAACAAACATTAATTTATTTATCTATGTATATAAAAATCCTTGTCACAATATTTGACCTTGATAAACTCCGAAACTACTTTACCGATTTTTATGATTGTTTATCATTTTGCTGGATTCGTTCCGACTTAGGATAAAGGATAGGTTTCATTTTAATTTATAAAACAGCAACGCGTGGCTAGTTAAACAAAAAAACTTATTCAAAGCAAATTATCCAGTATGTCCTTAGTATCAGTATGCCCTTAGTATCGGCACTTTTTTGTGTTGTATTGTTTTTACACAACGGGCTACTGGGTTTCAGACTTTCGACAACTTAAATCCTTCTTCACAATTAAAATGTTTGTTTTGGTAATGTGTATCGCCTTTCTTACCATTCTTGGTAAGAGGAATCTGCATTTTGTTGAGATAAACTGGGTATGTGAAACGTATATGAAATTTGAGTAAAATACAATAAAATGCGACTAGAACTAGGTATACCTTTGACAATACTACCAAGATCTTTAATCTTCAGAGTGATGATAAAGGAATAAGAGCGACGAAATATTGGAGCTTCAAATATAAAGCTAAAAACATGGTAACAATTCCGTTAATTTTATAGGTTTTAATTTTTTTATTTATATTTACCATAAATTCCGTTTTTTAATTTACATCTCGGTTCAAAAAAACTCTAAATAACAAAATGCTTCATAAATTTTAATAGAAAATACTAGACAAAATCGAGTCGGCTCACAAGTTATTCCCTGGCGGGAGTCGAACCTACAACCTTTAGATGTCCAGTCTACTGCTTTCCCAATTGAGCTACCAAGCGTTATGAGCACCCGTCGATATTTTCTAGTACTTTTTTTACGCTATAGGCCAGCGTTGCTTCATCAATGAGAGGAATATCCGCGTATTCAAAAGAAATATTTTAACAAATGCTTGATATTTGATTGAGTTTCGTATCAATCGTCTTAAATCGATTAAAATGTATCATAAAAGTTAGCATTGAAAACGCAAAAATATGATATTCATAAAAAAGGTTTGTAATTACAGAATTAACTTCTAGCATAAGTATGGTATTTATTATCCCACAATGATGTACAATAAAAATCTTTTAACTTACTGCATTCCGCTTCAGTCACACATACTCCTTTGTCGTTTCGATAATAACCTTCCTCGCACTGGCAGCCAGGGTAGCAAGGTCGATTATCTATAATGGGGCAGGCATAGGATTTCTCCAGAGACTCGCATGTCCGTGGAGGACAGAGGTAGGGACATGAATCATAATACTCATGAAGTGGACACGTTGCTGTAAGAAGAATATATAAACAAACACTATTTTGAACTGTAAAGAGAATTAAATATCAAATCATCATTTATTAACATGAAGATATATATATAAACTTGTTTAGTTCATGTGATCAGCTGCTTGGCAGTCGTGCTAATTTTAATTATTTTATAAACTAATAACAATCAAATCGTAAACCAAAACCTATAAATATTATAGTTTAAGTTTTAAACTTTCATGGTCACTAACACTATAGTAATATAAGTTAAATACGGGATTGTTACCATGTAGCTTGTTTTTATTGAGTTTCCGATATTTCGGCAAGGTAACAATCCCGTATATAACTTATATTATTATGGTTAAGGTTATAAAAATTACAATGTTCTTTTCTTGATCATGATTCTTTTCAATGTTCTTCATACCAGGTAGTTTAAAATAGAGCTATATACACTTATCAAAGTCATTTTTGCACATTGCACACTTTTTGGATTTGTTCTAACATTGGTGCTTTACATAAATGCAAGGACAAACATACTTTATACATAATGTATAAAGTATGTTTGTCCTTGCATATCTCAAGAACTATAAGTTGGTTTGCCAGAAATCTTTCTATATGGACTAATTTTAGTCCAACTTAGGGAACTGTCAAATTTTCATCAAAATCGGTTTATTTCTATTTGAGATAGAGAGTTCAGTGTGTATTAGTCACTAAGTAAACGTGTAGTTGGCATAACAGCGTTATTCCAAAACAGGTCATTATTTATGTTGTGTCAATGTTTGCGCGTAGTTAGGCTCTAGCTAAACAATCTTGATGAAAATTTCAATAACTGATTTAATTTCAATCACAACTAAAATTTAAGAAATAAAGAAAAATCTAGAGTTATTATGCTAGCTTTTTTTTTTAAGGTCAGTGCCAGTTGGTACTTGGTAAGCTTGTTTGGAACTATGAGTTTTCCATGTTATACTTAACAATTAATGTATTAAAATGTATTTTAATGTTTACGTATATCGTTAATGTGCGTCAGAAGATACGATATAATCAATACACTAGTCGGCATAATCAAGAATACGAAGGAAGGGAAATTGTACTAGGGTAATTTTCATGATAGTGGGTAAGAAAGTTAGAGACCCTTGTCAGTGAATCTTCCAAAGCGTACAATCCAGATAATGAATCTTTTTTTTATAAAGAACATTATCTCACGTTGTTTTTTAAGGAAATTAAGTAATGGATCATTTTAACCTGGCAAAGAAAATAAAGTTCAACAAACTCAAGATTGACACCAAAAATCGTCAAATACTTTAAATTTTGAACTTACGGCAGTCTTCCCAAATAACACAGTTGCCTTTGTCATCCCTAAAGTAACCATTTTCACAGCGGCATGCTGGTGGATTACAATTAGGATCACCAGGATTTGGCCCAGGCTTGCAATCTAGTAGTCGATCGTCGATACCGCATGTTCGAGCAGGGCAAGTAACTGGGCAAGGATCGTAGTATTCATGAGGTTTTGAACAGATATCATCTAAAATAATAATTATTTTTTATTAAATTTTTCCATTATTCGTTATATTTATAACAAAAATCATGAGCCACTGCGAAAGTGGTTACTTAAACAAATGAGAAGCACTTTGCGGGAAAACTCTCATAACTTGTTAAAATCTAAAATGTCTAAAGATGCGCTTTCACCTGATACAACGCCATCTTCAAGATGATTGTCTCAACACCAAACATTTTTAAAATTGTAACTAACTTAAAATATTAAAAAAAAAAGTGTTTTGGACTTACAACAGTTATCCCAAAGCACACAGTTGCCCTTATTATCCCTATAGTAACCACTTTCGCAACGACAAGCTGGTGGAGGACAATTTTGATCGCCGGGTTTAGGTCCAGGGGCGCAGAATACCACTCGATCGTCAAAACCGCACGTCCTGGCAGGACAAGAACTTGGACAAGGGTCGTAGTATTCATGCGGTTTAGAACATAAATCATCTAAAAATTTTACATGTTTATGGCGAAACAAAGAAAATAGGAAGTGCTGATAATTTTACCAGCGGCGGAAAACCTGATTGGTTCGGTTCTTGGCTCAAATAGATATCGAAGGAAATTGACGCACTATTGTTATTTAAAATTGTTCTGAGAAATCAATATCGCATTTGATGGCATTGATAATGATTCAGCATATATTTACATTAATTCCACTTACTGTAACACTGATTCTTAGGGATGCAGGTGCCGTTTTGTGCTCGTAAATAATCTTTAGCACAAACACACCCACCCACACACTCGATTGGATCTATGCAGATATCTGGTTGGTCAATCTGACTGCAGTTCCGTTTTTCACAACCATAGTCACCACAAGAAGACCATACCTCGTTTACCTTACACTTCTTAGCTGTTGACAACAATATGATTGAAATAAAGTTTTGATTAAACCTATACAACAATAAGTAATTAGAAATCTTAAAATAAAACATACAACACTGTTTTGGTCGTACGCACTTCCTTTGATTATCGTCGTATACATAGCCCTTCTTACATTCACACCCATTCCTATCACAAGGGCAACGTTTTGGTACAGCTATCCCAGCATCGCAATGTTTGCCACAGAGGTATCCACACCCAGCAACTGCATTTTCATCGCCTCTACATGAAGCTGCGAAAATATGAACCTAGCGTTACAAAGTCAAATAATCCATTTATTTGGTATGAAGACCGAAACTATATTGTTAAAACTAATGTTCTACGTAGAGTACTTACGGCATTGTTTTTTTGGTATGCATATTCCCTTATTATTTCTGACGTAACCTTCAGTACATATGCATTCAGCTGGCTTTGAACACCGTCTTTTTGGTCCCAATGATGGACAGGGAACAGGGAACCCAACCTCAGAGCACTTTTGAGGTATACATAGAGTTTCTGGACATTTGACTGATATTTCGTTTTTCCCGCATTGTGGCCCTGCCCAATGTAATGTTTATTAGTATATATGTACATATACTCTATACGCATAATATTAATATAATATACATATTTTGCCATTAGAAAAACCCTTTGATTAAAATATAAAATTACTCCTTGTAATAACGAAGAGAAATTATTCGTAATTATGTATTTATGAAATTATGACATGATGCTATTAAGTCACTTATGTTATGTTATAAGAATCATGGGCAATTAGAATTTACACCTTGAACAAATTGTATGCAGCGGCAGATCTAACACTAAAAGTACCCAAAGTTACTCCTTATAACATCAACTATCTGCCAGTGAAATTGGTCCAGCTATTTCGGAGATTTTTCGGAATGATGAAATAAATAAAAAAAATATTTTAGGTACTGTATATACTGGTTTCTCGTGGTTATATTTACTGTAGTTCCACTATTATAAACACTATCATACATCACGACAATCGAGTCATAGTTATGGTATTTTTATTGCAAAATGAAGATATAACAAAAAATTTAAGGTTTTCGGAATTTTTCCTTTATATGTGCTGTTAAACATTGCTTCATGCCAAATTTCAATATTTTAGATCGACTGGAAATAGCCTTTAGGTTTTGATTCCCTCGCGAGTAGTTGCGAGTTCGAAAATATGCGGCTTAAATTGCTATTTCTTTGGTTGCGTTGACATAAAAGTTTGTATTTGTTACAGCTCAAAGGTATTATAGACCTGAGTATTTGATATGAATTTCAATTTAATACCTCTACGCGTTCATGAGAAAAGAAGTAGTAACTTTAAAATTTCCAAAAATATTTTTTATTATATGATGTAACTAAAAATTTACGGTTTTTGTGCAATTTTTCCTTTATCTGTACTATAAGACGTTACTTCGTACCAAATTTCAAGGTTCTAAGTCTACGAGAAGTACCCTGTAGGTTTTGATTCCCGTGCAAGTTTCGATACTTTGCGGAAATTTGCGGAAACTTGCGGCATAAACGTCTGTATCTTTTGATTGCTTTGGCTTAGGAGTTTGATTTTTTCGCAGCTCTAATGGACAGTAGGCCTGAGTATTGGATATAAATTTTAGTTTGATACCTCCACGCGTTCCTGAGAAAAACGGTCTTGACAGACGGACTGACGGACGGAGAACAAAGTGATCCTATAAGGGTTCCGTTTTGTCCTTTTGAGGTACGGAACCCTAAAAACTACTGGGATTTAAGTTGTACGAGTAATTAATGAGAAAAATAGTTCACTATTGTTATTGGCAGTATCGAAGTGATCAAAAAAATTGTTATAAAAAATCAAATGAATCGGTGGGTTCTCGTTACTGTCGATCAACATCCTTATGTTGATTAGCTCCTTAGCTAAAAATACTTAAAGCTTGTCTTTATTCGAAATTATCTCTACGGTGAACGCTTGGTACACAGAATGAACAGCAGTATAAAATATATCAAATGTTTAAACGCCCAAATTTGGTAATTTGTTTTCCACAAATTTTCCCAATCGAGCCTTCGATAGGAGATTTAACGTACAGAAAACTTTAAGCCTAGGGTACTATGATTGTACATAGGCTAAGTTTTTATTATATAAAAATCTAAACTTACGACATAAATCGGAGGCAGTGCTGCTTCTTGTGTCTGATGAAGAATTACTTGCACCTAAAATGGCAAAACAACGGAAATTACGGAATAGCTATTATACAAAGCCATATACCTAAATAGTGAATAAAATATTTTTCTTGTCGTATTGGACATGAAATAGTCAAAACAAATATATTTGCCAAAAAATATTTAACTTAGTTTATAGTATATATGTATAGAGCAGGGGCAAATTATTATTTAAAGAAGTTACAATCACCAAAATATTCTATTGATATTAAAACAATATTTACTTTACCATCATACTTAGGACCAAATTCTCAATAGGAAATTAAGGTCACTGAAAAATAGTATGCAAAATGGAGAGTTCCCATCAAGTTGAAAGTGCTTACATTTGATTATCCTGATTTGACAATATATATATAAATGTAATGGAAGTGGCTTATTTTAGAAATACCTGCAAATGACGCCAAGAAGAGACACTCAGTAAAAACAATAAATATTATAATTAACTTTAACATTGTAAGGAATAAAAACCTTCTACTTAAGTAATGTTATCGTCTGGGCGGTTACCTCTTTTATAGCACTGTATTCATGATTTATTAACACCTGTACAAACGGCAGGCTTTTGTCCATTACTTTGTGCATTTTTTTATCGCGTTGCACACATATTTTTATTATCTTGTTTGAAATGTCTTCGAATATATTGTGAAATGTTTAGCAGATAAATGTATCTAAGAAGGTATTGTTTAATACTGACAGATTGCATTCAATTTAACTGTATTTTTATTGTTTTATTTATGTTATTACAACCAAATAGTAAACGGAGGGATTTATTTATAAACTGGGACATTATGAAGAAATTCGATTGAATTTTACTTATTGTTTAATGGTTTAATCAGTTTCTATTAGTTTCATATTCCAAATTATTGAACTAGTTAAAAAAATACAATTTATAGGTGAAGTCTATGAATAAAAATCTTATACATTTACTCTTTAATGCTAGGCTCACGTTAATAATCTAATTTACTATTAAGAATCGTCTTCTAAAATTTCTAAAATCTCCATCAAGTCCAAAGCTATGTATATACTAGATATTGTAATCGTCGCCATTGGAGGAATACATAGTCTACGTAGTTTTCTTACATATCGTATATTTTATGTCTTTTTGATTCTCACAATGTTAATTCTGGGGCTTATAAAGCAAGAAAAATAAATTATGTAAATAATTGCTAGATAACTCCAGATAGCATATTTCAACGGTTTATCACCTACAATATATGTATGTAGTAAAAAATGTACTCAGATGCTTCCCTGTTTGAGTGACTTGCAACTTGGTTTCATAGTATTTTCGTCTATAAGTTCCCCTAGTCACTTGGGGTCAAATATTGTATATTGTCTGAGTAGCTATGGTGCCGTAGATGTATACGAATTTTATAATATATGATTTATACTTTTTTCTTGCTAGGCAAGAACGGAAACTTTAATTAAAATTTCCCATAACGCCTGTGCAACATTTAACTGTAATATCTTACCAAGAAGTTACGTGTCACCATACTCGTATGTCAATCAAGCAAACGTTTTGAACTTGGCTTCTCGACGCTACTCTCATTTTGCTTCTCTTTATGTTGTATATAATCAAGACTTCAAACCACATACCTGATTGAGTAGTTTACTTATATTGAGTCCTTTCGCATATGTTTAGATCGACTTCTAGTTTAGGGACATAGAACTGCAGTATTCCAAGAAAGCAATAAATATGCCGCTGTTAAAATATGAAACAATATTTAGTGGAATAGGTAGTGGAATTCGTTATCAACTACTACGATACTTTCAGATTGCATAATTGAGGGTATAAAAAATCCTCTCATATCGCTACTTTAATATTCCAACTATTTAGTGAGTCTATTAATAACGAATTTTTAAATTAGTTGTGCAAGTTATTTATCGTTTTATTTAAAAAACATATATATTTTATTTATGTTGTGGCACAAACGCAACAGTTGCTGACAGTTTGGTTGTTTACAATTTTTCTAAAGGGTCTGGCTGAAATTCAGCGTTGTGGCTCATACTTCGGTTGCTTTAGTTATTGTAATTGCTTGTATTTTATAATAGAAGCAATAAATAAATCATTACTTTGTTTTTCGAACTGAAACTCATATTCAAATGGGGGATTTTAATTTTTTTCTGTCACTACTTCTACTAGTACTAGTTCTGTGAATATTAGGTATATGGAAAAAGCGTTACGGTCGCGTGAAGGGGGTAGGTAATATATCGCGTGGTGAGAGGCGGCAGCGGCGGAGGGAGAGAAAGGCTGGCGGCGCCAGCGGCGGAGAGAAGGCAACGGCTATATCAAATGGATATAATGCGCCTCCGCGTTTTGCGGTCTGTGTACAAAACGTTTTAATAAATAAATATATACATATATAGAGGTGTTGTCCTTCGAACTTTCACTTCTACTATGTGTCCAAGCACATATTTTTTTTCGCTAAGTTGGTCTTTGCCTTGTTTTGTCTTATTTTGATTTAATTTACTTTACCCTATATTAATAGATTCTGTTCGTATCATAGTTGTTTTCCTAGAAAAACAGTTATGAACCGCTTTCATTTAATCATATAACGTTTGAGAGTGATACTGGGCAATCGGGCTTCTTTTGTTAGTTGCTAAGATATTTCTTTTTATGATAGAAAATAAAGCTACATGACAACAGAACCAAATTAGGCCTAATTAAAAAAACGATTGTTGTTTATAATTGCGTTTTAAAAGATATACAATAAAGGGAATGTTAAAAAGGAAATGTTATCTAAATACAAATTTTCATTCAAATCGTTAGTGTTGCCTCCTAGACACGCGAAATAAATATATGCATTGAAATTGCTCATTTATAATAATTAGATAGATATAGTTACCGTCTTATCCTATTTGTATTTATCTTTATTTAGAAAAATGTATATTTAGGAACGAAATCAATAGGGGCTTGTTTTAGCAGTTTTATCACAGGCCGTGTGACACATATATATGTCGTCAATTTATTTATTTATTTTCAAGGGAAACACATAATTTTAGACTTATAAACAACACATATTGAATACACATATAACAATAAAGTTTCCACAAATATTTTACACATTGACAACTAACAAACACTAGCAAGAAATACTATGACATTAACAATGAAACTTAAGCAAAAAAAATAAAAATAAACAAATCTATACAGTCATAATATGCGTACAGGGTGTAACGAGGCGCCATAGCTATATTGGCGACTCGTTGCTTTCATTGCGCTCTTCTCTGGCCATTTTCATATTTTCTTTTTCTCTTGGTTTCCGTTTTTAAATTTACTGTCTGTCTCTTTTTATTTGTTTTGTTCTCGAAGTTCATTCTTACCAGAGTCAGCGCGTAGAGCGGTTGACTCACCGCTAACAATTATTTAAATATATTTATAGTGCTGAGCAGTTATAATAAGCTCACAAGTAAAATAAGCTCAAAAGCATAACTCACAAGATTTCCTGTATCTGTATTCCGTACCACCAGTTCCTGTTATATAAAAGTCTATAAATTTCTTTAAGGCACTATTGTAAGTAGCCCTACCTTTTATAATGTTTTAGTGATAAATGTGAAATTGTTTTTGTATTCAGTGTAATTTACCTTTTTTATATAAAAATGTCAGTTGCGCCTTAATTCCATAAATATTAAAAATATAAGTGACGAAGTGACGAAGCCTTTTCATTTCTCCGGCCGCACCCCGTCACAAGGGTTGTCAAGTTTCAAAACCTATAAGCCGGACAAACTAGCTAGTTTAGTCGGACTTTTGCATAAAAGTTGCCGGACTCACTTAATTATTAAAGCTTCGGACGTGAATAAATTTAGTCCAATAGTTATTCATTCAGTGATGTTTGATAGCATTTGTGTGAGGTCTTAATCGTGTGCTAAGTAGTCTAACAAAATGTACAGGTGACTGGTTAAATCGTGTAATCTAAAGAGCGTAGCAAAATCGGCACAGGTCGTACACCGTCTATTTACACTGTTAAGCTTTATTCGGACAACGGATGTGAACTATATGTTTTAATGTTTTCCTTGCTTCTAAACGTTTTCAACAAATCACTACAGAAAATAGGTAACGATATTCTACAGCCTTTACTTAATCAGAACAACATAGTGTTAAAACATTTATTTAGATTTAAAACATAACATTACAAAAGTAATAATTTTTGGAACGATGTTCCTTATGGGGCGTTGCGGAGGGAAAGCTAGCTAGCCGGGAAAAAACGTCCGTAGCGTTAAACAAAAATCATAAGATTTTAATGTATAGTCTATGTGGGATGGCTAAACAGAGTCTAATGTATAGTCTACGTGATGACTGTTATTATACATTTTTATAAATGATTGTAAATAAAATAAAGGTGTTAAGATTATTTTGTAAATTAGTTTTTTTGCTTTTTAACGATAAAAAATCACAATAAAAATTTATACCCCATTTATTATTTTCTTAATACCTCGCATAGAACTTAAAATAATATTTTTTTAATAAGGAACTTCGTTCCTATCAGGTGTCCACCACCACACGACTTTTTTTATATTCCTGTTGGAAATGGATATTTTGGGTTATACATTATATTTCTTGTTTGTGACTAAACACTCTTTATAATTTTGTGTAACTTCTACAGTACAGAAATAAACCCTGGCTAACAAGAATAAGAAGATCGGTCAAGAAATCAAGACAATCATTTGAGGTATACTATCAAAATGTGAGGACACTAATACTGATCACTTTTACTCGGGCACCTTGTTTTTAAATGCTGATTTATGCGCCATAACGGAGACCGGATGTAATCGTTTTATCAATGACGCGGAATTAGTTCACCCTGTTCTCACGATACCGCGATGTGATTGCAAACAGGGTGGCGCGCCGCCGCGCGCGCTTTGAACTGCGATGAGTGCGCGGATAGAGTGACGTAAAATTGATGGATTGATAAACTTCTTTGAATTAGTCAATGCTTCTGATTATTAAAAAGAACGTTTTTTTGTAATATAGTTTAATAGAACTAGCTGACCCGATAACGCGTTGCTATGGTAACGTTAATTGATACACTGGAAAATGATCGGACAGACAAACACACAAACAACAAATTTGTGTTTTTAGGGTAGATACTAGCTGACCCGGTAACGCGTTGCTGTGGTCACGCGTTGCTATGGTAACGCGTTGCTATGGTAACGCGTTGCTATGGTAACGCGTTGCTATGGTAACGCGTTGCTATGGTAACGCGTTGCTATGGTAACGCGTTGCTATGGTAATGTTAATTGATACAATGGAAAAAGAGCGGAGAGACAAACACAAACAACAAATTTGTGTTTTTAGAGTATATATTAAAAACGAACGAATGGATGTGTACAATTACAAAACAAATAAATGCTTGTTTTGAAAAAAAAAGTAGTGATGTTAGGTTATAATATCCTTTTATGGTGTCCGGACGAAATAAATAATTTTAAATACGTGAAATCAATGTGTGGATTTGGATTGGGATTGGATCAAGGTGTGTTCACAGTAAGTGAACTGTGAACGGGAACTTTGTGTTGAGTCCCTTTGACGAGGAGGATTGTGTAAGGTTACGAGCCTATGTATGCCGTAGGCTCTCTAGATCGCCGGTAAGCACAACATTCCTACTTGTACACCTCCATCATCTGCACAGGTACCTTACAATGGAAATTGTATGAAGTCGATTTTTTATTTTTATACACCTAATATATTGATTGATTGGACCGGGGTCCATTAAGTCTAAGATTTAGAATAAAGTTTAGTATTTTTTGTAAAAAAAAATCTTAATAAGGTAAGTTTAAGTCAGATGTACCCCGAATAGTAAAATGGACATATAATTCTTTTACGGACATGCAGACAGACAGACAAATGGAAAGATAGTCAGGCGGACAGACGGTTGGACAGTACAAAAGTGTAAGTGCATATTAATGAAAAAAAATACACTCTTGCCTTTGATGTAACTAAAAAAGTGAGTAATTTTTAAAAGTTTTTTTGCTTTTACATTTGCCAATTTGAATATTATTGCTTAGCTTTTTAATACTTTTATCTTTATTAAATATTTTGAATTTCAATTAGCTCATCAGTCTTCTACAAAAAATTAAAGTGATTTTTATATTAGCGAATGCGGGAAAAATAAAAAAATATGCAGTAAGCTCATAATGAAAGATGGAATTTATTTCACAAAATATATTTATATATGGAATTATGTTAATAATTAACAGCAACAACATTTTAGTGATTCGATCTATGCAGTATAATTAAGGTAAGCGAAATTATATAGCTAAAAGTTGTATATTTAATATTTCTATCAAAATTATGTACCCCAGAACAATACAAAACAAAATTTAAATAAAGACAGAACAACGAAAAATTTAAATAAAGAGCCAGGCAGTACAGTGGACTGTCTTTTCGCTTAAATCGGTTTTTTACCAAACTTTGACTAGTAATATTAAGGTTCAATAGATCATAAGTTATATTATTTGATTTGTGTAAACAATTAATTATTGAAATTCCAAAAGTTATATTAAAAAAAGCAAATGATGTGGCAGCAGAGAAATTATAAAGTAATTTTATAAAAATACTTTAGAAAATGATGCTTTCTTATATATAAATTTCGGGATTGTCTACAGAACTGGGGACCAGTTAGATCTAAATTCTTTAGTAGGAACGTCAACAACCACACCATAACATAATTTTTAATTGGGTCCCATTTTCACATTTATGTTTTTGGTAGGATTAAATATACTGATGATGAATATGACATTATAATAGCATTTGCAATTTTTGTATATATTTGTTTATGGTAAAACAAAATTCAAAATATATTCATTCATTTTAGCAATTAGTAATATTGCACTGATCCTCAGGAACGCAGACGCCATTCTTCCTTAAGTACTTATTTTTGCAGATACATCCAGGAATGCAGTCACATGGGCGTTTGAGTGGGCGAGGTATTTTTGCTCCCTTGTCTTCGCACTGTTGTGGTCGACAAACAGCATTAGAGCAACTAGAAAACTCCTCGTTTGCTTTGCATGTAGGCGCTGAAATGGAAAAAGTAATAATTTCATCAACAATTATTTCAATAAAAAACTATAAAAAAATTTTCATCATCGCTATTGAAAAATCGCATTGGCAATATTTATTTTTAAAGATACACTTAACAACACATTCATAACAATTATGTATATTTGTTTCTACGGAGGCGGGCATTAATTTAGTCAACGCATGAACCATCTTTTTGTTATTTTCAAGCTGTTGCAAAGATGTTGTTTGTAATATTACTATGCAACAATGTAAATATGCTTTTAATTGTATTAATAATAACACCAACTGTGCAATGTTGATGAAGCATACGCTGACTGACGTTCTTATATACCTACGCTTGAAAACTGATATGTAGCTATAAAGAATTACTTACTACAGTCCTTTGGTTTAACGCATTTTTTTATATTGGTATCGTAGTAGTAATTTTCTCTACACATACAACCGTTTAGTACGCATCCGAGGGGACAAATTCTCGGAGGTTTGCCAATGTCAGCACACGTTCGCCCACAATAGTTGCTGCAGCCAGGTATCGCATTTTTGTCCCCTCCGCATGATGCTGAAATTTAATAATAAAAAAAGTTTTATTAACAATGACCAAGATGCATATTTTACTTTCTACAAAACGATCAAAAGTAAGATGTAAAATATTGTCGTAGAAATCACAAACTATTTTTATCAGCCGATCATGTATTAAGTATGTAGGAAGTGATCGTACAGAAAGTGATATTCGATTTCTATTTATTTAATTCGAAGGCGGGGATAATAAACTGTTTATTATCTATCGATTACACTAAAGCTCATCATCAAGAACTACTAAACAAAGAAAAATAGAATTGGTAGACAAACAAACGAATGAGAGAATGATTAAATATACGATACCTACAAATTTAGGGTAGGGTTAGGTAACTTACGGCAGTCATTTTGAGGTATGCAAACTCCTTTTTTGTTTCTGAGATAACCGGCTTTACAAATGCATCCAGGGCCGCCCGGACATGAGTCACCGGGCTCACAATTCTTTTTTGGGAATCCAGCCTCTGCGCATGTTAAGGCACTGCATATGGCAGAAGGACAGTCTGCGTATTCCTCGTTAGGAGGGCATTTTTCTGAAAAATGTGTAAGAATTGAAATACTCATAAGTCCACAATACTTTAAAATGCTTAAAAAGGTTTATTAAAGCGAATTAAATCTTGTCTCTTGAATAAAAAAAAATAAAGAGAGAAGAATCGAAATGTCAACACGTTTATAACTTTGAGTTATTATTGTTTCTGTGTTGATTTGAGTGTTTACTGTGTACGGCGTGCTTTGGAGAGGATTTTTTACTCATTATTTCTAAAATATTCTTGGACATAGGTACATACAACAACTAGAAAAAAATCCGTCAACTACTGTCCGAGTTTTTGCTAGAATAACGAACAGCCATTGATTGTTATATATAAGGAGATAGATAAGGCGGAGTGGAGAACATTTTTTAAGATTTACTTTGTTTGGGTTGGTTAAAAAGTGTGCATTTTATATTTAGTATCAAGTCCAACAAAGTTTATGAATTCGTAATTAGTGCTTTATGAAAAACTGTTAAAATGTTGACAGACCAATCCTAAAAATAACTCTTGTCTTAACACCAGTTGCAATTTTTGATATCAAATGACATGGCCAATTTCGGGCATATCGTGCACAATAAAGTACAATTAAAATTAGAGAACATAAATAGAAAAATAAATTATCGCATATATCTTATGGACTCTGAACTTGAGAGTTTTTATTACAAATCAATAAGTAATTATATTTTCGGTATTTATTTTCTTCAGCGTAATAAAGTTTCTAGCCATACAAATTGCATAGACTAGTAATGTGATTAAAACATACCATCATAACACAATACTATCATAAGTAGGTTCTTAATCAATAATGTGTTTTAATTATTTTTTCTTTTCTTTTTAAAATATTTGTTAGTTTTTTGAAATGCAAACATCGATCAACTAATTGAATTCGTCGACTAGTTAATGCGATAAAAGTAGACATTCAATCGACTAAACACGGTGTCTGCAGGCGCAACTCATAGACTTTGTCTTTGTGTCTTTGAAGTCTAGTTTTACCTTCGAGTCGACAGTTGAAGAAACTACTAAGTTCTAAACAAAACAGAGGAATTCGTTGGAATTCGTACACTAGCCAGAGTACAATCAATCAATTTGAACTTCCCTTCATACTTTTCTAGGCTTAGGACTAGCTGAATATGTTTTAAAAATATTTGAATATGATCGTATTTCTTATTAAGAACATCAATAGATTTTGTGTAAATGTACATTTTTATTTTTTTTTAACTAGTTTTGTGTCGAAAAATGTCCACAACTTTTTTAGCACAGGTGGTAACGGCGAAAAATACATAAGTATAGTGAAAAATCCGCTCAGGAAAAGCATAGAAAATGCCAGGACTGGACTAATTTTGCCGTGCGCTAAATGCCATTAATAATAAAACTCTTTACAGTTTTAAATAGCAATATCATAATATTTCGACGTTTTTGTCAATTGCTTAATCAAGGAGTTTGAAAGCGAAACAGGCTGGAATTTTAATTTACTCCTGAGATTTTCGCGTTTTTTATTGATCGTAACTAAAATTATCGTAAAAAAACTTGATGAAAATAAATCCCTAGAAATCATTGGTGGACAATAAAATTTAATACTAAGCTAAGCTCCATACAGTTTTCGGCCATGTCCTTTTTGTGATAGTCAAACAGTCCACATCAAGGGTTGACCCACATCTACTACCACGAAATCGCTTTTCTTTACGCTCTATCCTTTTCTATCGCTCAGGAACGACATTTAGGCAAGAAAGGAAGGATGAATGCTATCGCACACGACTGTATCGACGAGGCGTTCAGTAGCATGCTTTTGTTTCTTGCTCTAGCCAATGACATTTCAGAGCGCAAGAAAGGGAAAGAGTCTATTTGTGTCTATAGGATTTAAAATAAAATAGAAATATGACATTGTGAATGCAAAAAATAAAATAAATACATTGCAAATCTATTTACTTACTGATAAATGTGCGTTTACCCTAAGTATGTGTAGAACCTTGACGTAATTAATGGTGATAAGCAAAGTTTACTTACTGCATTCACTAACAGGAATACAGTTTCCTTTATTGTCTCTCGCGTATCCATCATCACAGTAGCACATTTCATTACACTTGATGTTAACTATGGGGCAGTTTGTTCTGTTTTGGGTATCAATGTTGATACATTCATTGTCGCATGCGCTGTTGCATGACCAAAACTCATTGGGCTTCGAACATTGATCTAGAAATTATAATTAAAGAAATATTTAATAACAATACACAAATAGTTTGAAATCTACTATGCTCGTCAAAATATACCAATTTCAGGAATCGAACCTGCAGCCACTAATGCTTTGGTAACCGGATGGTCCGGACGTTAAATTCAAGCTTGAACCACACTTAAGTTGACTATTTTCAATTAAGAGTTTTAATATATTCGGGATATGCCTTTCGGTTTATTTGCATTTTCTGTGTAATCATCGTATTAAAAATCACATGATCAAAAAGTTCAAATTACTTAAAGTAAAGGTACTTTACGGTAAAGTATTAGACTATAATAATATTACAATTAACAAACTCGATGTAGTTAACTCAAAGAAATTACTTTTTACATTAAATCAATCCCCATTTTATCAACTTACTACACTGTTTTCCAGTAATGCATTCTCCAATGGCATTCCTGTAGTATCCATCAGCGCAAACGCATTTCCACGTGCATGGCCTTAGGTCCTGCGCACACATGTATGAAATACCTCGGGTTCTGCACGTTCTTTCTGGCGGACATCTTCTGACACATCTTTTTACTTGATTCGGCCCACATGGCAATGGTGGTGGAGTTTCTGAAATATATAATTAAATGTAACTTAAAGCTCAAAATTTTATATATTTTAGAAATAACCATGACTAAGTCGCTAGAATACCAAATGTGGTACCACCAAATCTGATTTCAGTCATTTGTTATATTTAAACAGCATATACAAAAAATTGGGAACTAAAACAGGAAATCCCTCGTTGTTTTGTAATTTTTATAATTTTAAGTTACTTATTTTCGAGCAGGAGCAACTTAGAATGTATTTTTTTTATATATCTGATTTTGTTTCTGCTATTCTCACAGCTGTTTCGTGAGAAAACATAGTTCTCATCACAAAAGATCCATAAAAATGTTGTAGAATAATAAAACTGAAGAACGAATAAAATAAACCAATAATGCCCATACTTTCAATGGAATCATATCACAGATGCGAAATCCAACATTGTTTATTTTTTTTTTTGGTAAAATTTTTTAATACGAAAAATTAAAAGCAGATAATATCAAGCTATTCCTAATCTCTACTAATAAAAGAAGGACTTTGTGGGTTTGTTACCATAGTTACCATAAGCCTAAGAATAAGAGTTTTTATGATCAATTAACGTTACCATAGCAACGCGTGTCCGGGTTGTACCAGCAACACGTGGCTGGGTTTTACCAGCAACGCGTGGCCGGGTTATACCAACAACGCGTGGCCGGGCTAGTTAGTTATATTAAAAAAATAACACGGCAACTTAAGAGTCTTCTACTTTTTGTCAATTATAAATTGAATAACCTAACTTGATAAGTCGTCTTTGTCATTTGCAAGTCTCTAAATACTATTTAACAAAGGCATTTAAAGATTCTCTTTTAAGCAGTTATGATTGCAACTTGTTAAAATATAATCCTGGAGTCGATCACTTTAACAAACAAGTATCCAATACCTTTATTGTACAATATTAAATGATTTCTTTTTTATTTAGGTTTAAATATTTTTTTACAAATCTATAATCTAAGATCGCAGTGGTTAGTGTGTTTGTCTGTCCGCTCTTTTTCCCGCTTTTTTCCATTGTATATGTGTTTACCATAGCAACGCGTTACTTGCAAGTAGTTCGTCTACCGGACGCTAGTATTATACTATTAATGTTGATTCACTTTCCATGCAAGCGTCATGTTCACATAGAATCTAACGGTTAGGTTAGGTTCTTGAAAGTTTTTTGGAAACACATTCATTGCTTAATTATGTCAGTTAACCGCGACATTAATTAGTAAAGAATTTTGAGTCCTGACTGGTTCACTGATTGGCAGACAACGCAAAACATATCTGACGACCGTTAGCGATCCTGCCTTTCGCAACGACGGTTCTGAGTTTCAGTCCCGGAAGATGCAGGTGTTTGTGGGATGAATACACAAGATATCAATAATAGTACTTATGTTAATTTTGTATCATAATTTGCATTTAAAGTTTAAACTGTTGCAATCTCTCGTTGTTATTGCAAATAACTATTTAATTTTAATTTAGCGCGCATACAAACAATAAAAATCTCTTTGTTGTTGATCACGTGTAAACATTGATTAAAAGTGGTAATGTGTGTACGCAGCAAGAGTGTATGTGATACTATTTTATATGCATTGTAAAATATCATTATTGCATCCTATTTGTTAGGATTGTTGTACAATAGGCCCAGTAAATATACTATTTTAACTAAATTGAGTGTAGCTAAAGATATTTAATATAAATATCATAGGAGTTTAACGGATTAGGATAGAATCTTATCGTGTAACAAAACATATTTTTTAAACTATGTTTAAACTTCATTTGATTTTAATTGGAGATAGTGTCAATATAAATTGGCTACTTGTTAAGGAACCTTCCAGTAAAGCAAAATTATTATCTCGAACTTCACCGGTCTTCGGAAGTTACGTTCAGCCTAGGCCTAGGGCCATGACTATGTTTGCGTCCTAAGTACTCAGCAATCTGCACTGAAGCTGTTATGACCCTTCCTTCCTACAGTATCTATATCACTAGGAAAAACCTGAACGCACTCAGTGGAGATATTTAACATGATATGATAAGCTACTATAAAACCAAGAAATGCCGCTTTACATAGTGATGGATTTTCATGTTTATTTGTCATGAAGAATCAAAGAACTCTCGGTGAAAGAAGGCAAGATGAATAGAGGCTATACCATGGATCATACTTAATACTTTTGTTAAACAATTTATAAAACATGATGAAGCGCAACCATATGAACCTTAATATTAATGGTCGTCCAGTTACAAAATTATAAAACGTTGATTCGTTTTCCCAATGTACTCTAATTGCCTTCCTTTCCCCTAGTATTATTCCACAAAGTGAACAAAAGTATTTAAACAAAGATAGAACACCAATAATATCATTCCAACTTCATCAAGTAATCAAGTAACAATGGGGTTCACTACTTAAATAACGCGAGCACTATACGTAGCTTCATACAACAACATATCTTTTCCAAAATAACAACAACATACAATGCTATAAAAAAATATTTACTACAAGAGCTGCTGCTTGAGCTTTTACTGCTACTTTCACTGGAACTGCTGGTGCTGCCACCTTCGGATGAAGCGGCACCTAAAATGAATCACATTAGATAATTTGTAGGTAAGAAGAATAAAAATTAAACTAATTAAATAATGGAAATATATTTTTGCTTTGTAACATGTTTTTTTTCTTAAAAGGAAATCATTGATATAAGCTTTTAATAGGAAGTGTAAAATATTTTGGTAGTGTTGTATGTAGTTACTTTGTTTTCTTTGAAGTTTTGGCTCCCGTATAACCAGGCCAAATGCCGCCCCGATCAATTAGGTTCTCGAGGAAATGAGCAGTCGTGGCAGTAATAACTAACACAATTTTTCCTTTCGACTGATAAAATAAGTCATCTGTGACAATAATGAACTAGGGGTACGTGGTTGATGTGCAGTATCAGCCTGTTGATGCAATGGTTGCGATTCTCTTTATATCCTCAGAGTAATACCACTATAAACATTACATGGCGAACTAAGCAGTTATTCTCTTGCCATGGTCGTTTAGATATTTATTTAAATAATTTGTTATCTATATAGTATCTATTGTATAAGCTCTACATTCGTTTCAGATCATATAATTAAACAAGTGGTCCTAAAAGTTGTTGAGCAATATTTTTACTAAAAATAAGTTTTCAACGAATTTCAAGTAAAAAAAGCTGACTTCTTTACCTAATTTTATTAGTAATACCCTAAAGCAGAGATTATCAAACTTATTTCATTTACCGCCCCCTTTGAAAATCAATTATATTTCAGTGCCCCCAATTTTTGAAACACTCCTAAAACTTAAAAACCACAATTTCATTACTTTCATTAATTTAGTTACAGTGTGCTAAACTAGATTGTTTTACCAGTGAGAACTTAATAATATTAAGAATATATTTTAATCAAATTAAAAGAAACAATATAGATAGGTAATCAATTTTAGTCTTAAAACTGATCTAATGAGATGGATGAATGTGATGATTTTTAAAAAGTTTGTTGATATCAGGTTCGTTTTTATTCAAAAACAGTCGTAAGTCGCCGCGTTCGGTAACTTGCAAACGATTTCTCTTTTTAGTAAGCAGCATTGTCACAGCGCTAAATCCACGTTCACACAAATATGACGATGGGAATGCTATCAAAAACCACCATCACCACAATCGTGGGTACAACTGCGGAATTGACTTTTGTAGCTAAAATTGATGGTAACCATTTTTTTAATTTGATTTTTATTTCCTCTTTCATTGACAGTTCTTGTTAAAGGATCTAACATCCACTCAGTCAAACTTGTAGCAAATAATAGTTCATCTTTATTAAACCTCACGTAAGGCTACATTTTTGTCCTACTTATCTGGATGCATTTTATTCAAATGATTTTGAAGTCTTGAAGGATTCATCACTTCGTTTAAATATGTTTTGAACAAAGAAGGCACAAAGGCATAGATGGATTTGTCGTATTTTCTATGAATCCATATTTTAATACATTCTGCACTGTATTGCCGTTTCTTCTTTTTTGCTTTCGACATAGCCTTGTTTTCAGAAATATGTAAATAAAGTGTTGAAATTAATTACTTGTTTAAAGATAGCGTTCGAAACCCCTAATGAAAATATAAAAAAATATTTCGAGCTTTATATAGGATTTAAATACAGCACGCACCGACAGGAATAGGACAAACACGCACAAACTCGTTTATCTTTTTCGACCCACAATCGTACTGAGGGCAAGTATCGATGAACCGGATACTTGCCCGAACACCAATAGCGTTATTTAACAGAAACTTGTTACAACTTGATTGCGCACGGCCTATACTAAGAAATCTATGTTAAGTTTTTATACCATCATACAGGGTAGAAATAAAAACTAATTATTCAGTATTAGTAGTACGTAGGTTTTGATTTTAGTGAAATTAAAAATATAAAGTGAATCAAATCACAAATCAACCATCGCCCCCCTACATCATGCCAACGCCCCCATTTTTTTAGGTCCCTTAATGCCCCCCTCTAGGTCTCCAACGCCCACAAGAGGGCGTTATCGCTCACTGTGAAGATAGCTTTGAAAATTTTCGTTCGAATCTCAAATAACCAAAGCCGGCAAACCTTGTCAAAATTACTTTATTAGTTTTTTTTTAAATAATATATATTATAATCATATTAGTACTTACTCTTAGCACTTGCTGAACTCTCACTTTCCACGACATCTGGGCTTGACCCTGGACAACATGAAAAAAAATTACAAATTATTTCATTTTACCCTTCTGTCTTGTTATAACATAGGTAAAAATTATCTATAGCCAATAGTTCATAGTTTGTATCAAATTATACTAATTTGAGCAATCGTCGATTGTCTGTTTTTAGGATATCGAGGCTCTTATCTTACTTTTAACTTTTTCGATTTTTAATTCAAAATTTATCAAGATATTCAATATATCTGATAAGAAAAAGCATCCTGATTTATATATATATATATATATATAAAAATAAACAAAATCTTACCTGCTTGGGTCATCGCAATCAGACAGCTAGTTGAAATGATGAGTACCAACATGAACTTCCACATATTGATGAGTGTATGCATTTCTGGTGCTTCATCGACATTGTTAAAGCCTTTTATGGTGACTGTTAACAATTGCCTTGTATAAATCATTAGTTCTTTTGTTTTAAAAACATATTTATGTTTTTATAACTAAAACACAATACATTGAAATGGAAAAATACTTTATATATTTTAACAATGCAATAAATATGCAGATGATTCATTGTATAATTTATAATGTTTTATGAAAACAAGAATAACGTTCTACTCGAGAATAAAACTTAAAGTATACGCAGTTTGAAAGAAATTTTAATAAAAATGTCAATATTTGATTTCAAAGACCAAAAAAACCATCTAAATGTATCTGTAGTTTAAATTTAATATAATCATAATTAAACAATACCTCAAGTTAGTTTTGATATGCTCTAGTAATCAAGGCTAAACGTCCGAGAAATAGGTCGTCTCATTTAATCATTAGCTAAAATGCAAAAAGTGAAAGTTATATCATTAATCGACATTTAAAAATTTGCAAACGGTTTTGTTTTATAGAAAAACTAGTGCACCCGACAGACGTTGTCCTGCCTGTTATTTTTGCAGTATAGATAAATAACCTAGATACCGTCTGCAGCGCCATCAGCCGGGCTGATTTGTGAATCTAAACCATTCTCAGATCCCCTTGAACACACACAAAAAAAATCATTCAAATCGGTCCAGCCGTTTAGGAGGAGTTCAGTGACATACACACTCACAGAAGAATTATATATATAAAGATGTTGCACAATGTTTTGTTGAATGATATCGGCGAATAGTTTTCAATATTTTACAATAGCTGATGACTGTTGAAAACAGTTCAAAACTATTTCCAAAAAAAAAACGGTGCTCAGATTTTTTTTAGGCGTAACGGATGTTTTCCGATCGACACAGGCGTTTTGAATTATGGCTGCATATGCTTTGATAAATAACAGGAAAATACACCAAATGCGTATGGAAAACTCTGTAGGCTAGATAATGATTTATGATAAATATTCTCCTATTTAGTTCTTACACTTCCGCGCACATTACACATTAGATTAAAACACTTTTATACGGATTTTTGCGCATATTTTATTTTATATTTAATCCTGACGTTTCGACTCCTTTAAAGGAGGTAAAATCCGTAAAAACTTATTGCATTATGAAAACTAGTTAGGTACTTAATACTAACGACTTTTGTTTCCACTCATGTTATCTCAAATGTTTCTTGGTGTAGCAAAATGTTTTTCAACACTGGTGTGGGATTACCTTTTGATTGACTCTTGAATTATAATTATTATTATGTATATGTTCAAACATATATATGTATATATATATATATATATATATAATAATAGTTTCATAGCTTTTGGGCGATCAGTCCAATCGCATGAGAAACTGTTATGAACCAAATTATTCCCGAACTTCTGTCAATGAACTCATACATCCAATCCAAATTCATAAAATAAAAAAAAACATTACCTTTACCATAACTCATCCATGCTGTACCTAATTGCAAACCAAGTATCTACTAGTTACAAAAAGTTTTTCTTAATACAGCTAACCAAAACATTCTTTATTTCACATTTACACTAACTTCATAAACCTGACTTTCCTTATATCATATTTTTAATTCGCCCTTTAATACTTCAGTTTTCAACCGATACTATTTTTCTTTTACTTTATTTCATCATAAGTACCTGTTATAAAGAATCAGCCCAATTAGTAAACTCGTGTGGGGTTGATGTTGATACAAGTGTTATCTTACCACTACTTTGCTTTAATAAGAGATTGCATATTTTTATTCCTCGTAATGATATAGAAATGCAATATCTATCCTATCAATGCCCTGTTTGTGAAGTTATTCAAAACATCGGACATATTTATTTTAATCATTCCATATTTAAAATTTAGCCAAATGAAACTTTGAATGTAAACTAATTTTAATTATAGTCATCAAATATTTTTACGTCTATGTTTTCCTTTTATCTTAAAACTTAACTGTTATTATTATTTATATAGTTTATGCTTAAAACAATTTTTGTCAATTTTACTTCAAATTTCAATTTACATTACGATGACGTTAAAATATCATCAATATTTTTATAAGAAACCAACATATTATCTTCTATACTGTCAAATATTTCAATTTTATATGATTAATATCGTGAAATGATAAAAAAATAACAGCATAAAAATGGGATAAAGTTTGGTCTTTGTTAAAGTATATTGATATGTTAAGATAATGAAAATATGAATGTAGCTAAAGACTGAGAAAAAGGGAATGATATAAATAATTGAGAAATAGATTTTATAGTTTCGTAATAGAGAGAAAGTGACTATGTGACTATGATATGTTTACACTTACATATAATTTAATGAAAGGTTAGGGTAAAGAGGTTTAAATCGGTACATTACATAATAATAATACTTTGTGTGTTTGTTACCATATATAGTTACCATAAGCCTAAGAATAGCAGTTTTTATAATCAATTAACGTTACCATAGCAACGCTTGGCCGGGTCAGCTAGTCTATATCTATACTAATATTATAAAGAAGTAAAGTTTGTGTGTTTGTATATTTGTTAAATTGTAAGGGGTAATCTCGGGATCTACTGAACCGATTTTAAAAATTCTTTCACCAATAGAAAGGCACATTATTGCTGAGTGTTATAGGCTATATTGAATCCTAGAAAAAAATAAAAGAATTTTATCCACCCGTGCGAAGCTGGGACGGGCCGCTAGTATAATATAAAATATTAAACAGTTTAAAAAGACTATGTGAAGAAATAAAAAATCATGTTTTTATATATAATATTGGATGTGTTAGACATTATAGTTCTGTGTATTTAAATTAAATTGAGTAAAATTTTTGTAAACACAAACAATTGTTTTATCAGTAAATGTGTTATTCATGTGTGTTATTTTAAAATTTTAAATGTTTTAGAGCCGTATAGGCACGAAAAAAGTTACCAAACCATGGACCGATAAGTAGTCAAGGTTAAGCATGACCCTACTAATAAATATATTTACTATATATGGCAATCTAAAAAGAACGATGGTTTTCATAATTTTGTAATAATTTAACACAACGTGTAAAATAACTTAAAATAATCGCCAACAACTGTCAAAACTCTACGAGTGCATATTACGAATATTTTGTGATTAGTGATTAGGTATGTCTTTAGAATAACTAAATAATTATTATGTTTTAAATTTACTTATTTTAAAAGATTTTCGTATATTTGCTACCTGAACAATGCTTTTATAATGAAAAAACTTGACATAAATATGTTTTTTTGTAATTTAATATTAAAGTGTTAGTTGTTTTGTTAAAAAATATCTGTAACAGTAATTAGGTACTTATGGGGTTACAGGAGTTTTGTTTATAATGATAGTTACAGTAAAAAAAGCAAAATTTAATTAGTTTCTTTTTTTTTTTCAATAACCGGGGAGGTGTAGTGTATGAGTTACTAATCAAGAACCAATAATAAATCGTTCGTCTTGAGAAACACTCGTTTTCTCGTGCTTTCCCGGTCTCCACATTGCAATGTACTGTCAGTCTAATGACACTCTCCGAGGTACATCATAATGAATTCCTTTTTGGTCGTATTTTTGAAGTGAAAACTTCTTATGACGCGTTGGGCACTTTTGTGGGTGAGCATTTTCACCCGTTCTCGCGACAGATGAGATTTTACACAGATATACTCAGCGTGTATTCTTATAATATATGTATACTATACGCGCTCTTTGCATGGGCATTCGTTCGTGCCCTCGCGACAGACGAGATTGAGAGTTTTTTATATTTATTTTATAAATGAATATTAAACGGAAAATTTATTTATTTAAAACTGTCATTATGAAATTTTAAAGTGGCAGGTAATGTCATGAGAACGCATGCGTTCAACTGATTTTAATATTCAAGTTTTCACTTCTGCCGGCACTTACTTTTTTTATATTAAAGACTAGCGGCCCATCCCGGCTTCGCACGGGTGGACAAAATTCTTTAAATTTTTCTAGCATTCAATATAGCCTATGACACTCAGCAATAATGTGCCGTTCTGTTGGTGAAAGAATTTTTAAAATCGGTTCAGTAGATCCCGAGATTACAATTTAATAAATATACAAACACACAAACTTTACTTCTTTATAATATTAGTATAGATAGAGTATAAAGAGTCAAAACTTATTATGGAACAATAGCCCACCAACTATTCAAGTAATATTAATATCTATATTTCAAGGGGTAATCTTGGTATTTTATTTTGAAAGCAAATGATTACTTTACCTTGCTTTTTTGCTGATTTGGGCTTTGTGCCTTGTTTTGATTTGCCTTGCCTTGTATTGATTTGCTATGCTTTACTCTATATTAATAGATCGTGTTCGCGAGAGTCGCTTTCATGTAAATATAATTAATATTACATTTGAGAGATCACCTGGCCGTTCAGGCTTCGTTTGTTAGTGATCAAGTAATTTCTTATTAATGACAGGAAATAAATAACGCTACCTAACAACTGAACCAAAGTAGGCCTAATTTATAAAAAAAAAATTGTTTATAATTGCGTTTTTAAAAGAAATACCAGTAAATAAATAAATAAATAAAGGAAACGTTAAAAAGTTAAATCTAATCATCTTAATTTTAATTTTCATTCTAATAGTTAGTGCTGCCTTCAAGATATGCGAAATAAATTGGTCATCATTATCACATATTATAAAACAAAGACATCCGCTTCGTCTGTCTACCTTTCTGTTCACAATAAAATCAAAAACTACTAAACGGATTTTCATACGGTTTTCACTAGTAGATAAAGATGTTCATGAGGAAGGTTTAGTTATACATATAATATGTCGAGGTTTTTTGTAAATATTGTGAAATATAACGATAATTGTTGGAAGAGTCGGAAAAAGTTAAGCCGCCTGGGAGCATATATTGAAAACGCTGCCTAATCAATGGTAGGCTATTTCGCTTTTATAGATCTACAATTTAAAGTTCTCTATCTTTTATGGATAGCTAACCATACACCATTCCATCTTCTAAAAAAATGGTTACGTAAACTGCCGTAAATGGAAAGTTATTTAGATGGATACAGTATTAATTCCTATCAAATTAAATACGTTGGTTTGCTTACAAATTTTTTGAACATTATTATTATCATTTACATTGTATAATTAATAAATATCTTAGGAGTTATTTGAACCGAATGAAGGTGACGACTGGTACTGGTTTTCTATTTGGGTGTTGTTGGAAGGTTGCAATTGCGTTGCTGAGAAAACGCTGATGGTAGAGAGTCGTTTCTCGCGAATCCACCAACGGGAGTCTCCACACTCGAGGTGCTAAGTGCAATGCTGTGCGAGTGGTGCCGAAGGCGGGAAGGGCCTATAGGCAGAGGCAGGTATTTACCGGGTACGGGTGTTTCGGTAAGTAGCTGCACCGGATTCGTCGCGTCGTAACATGAGAACAGTGCTACGAACCACACAGCGCAGCACACCTTCGAAGTGTATCTAGAGCCATGCTCGCTAGGGAGAGATCGTGGGAAGCTGCAGTAACGTTTTGTCAGAAATTTATCTCGCAGAAGGAGGCCGTTAAGCGGAAAAGGGAGAATGTCGAGAACGCCGTGCTCATGAGGTGTAGGACGCAGTTGTGGATAGAGAGGAAGCATTACATTATACAACTGAATTTTTGAATTCCTTGACGTTTCCTGGAGTGCCACCGCACAAATAAATGTTAAAAGTAGGTTCCTCTATTGTATTACTAAGAAATTTGGACCCACTATGCTATTGGATGTGCTAAGATATGGGATTGAGGTACAAGACTCAAAGTTAACAATAAAAAAAAAACTATAATACCCCGCAAATTCTCTTTTAAGTTCAAACGGCTCCAGTTTCGCAGGCATACTTTATCATCGGTCTAAAGATATTTATGTAGCAGTTTACATCCATAGAGCAATGTGAAAGTTCCACGTCAGTTTTTGGTTATTTGTTTTGCCCAAGTATTTGGCTTCCGTAGAGAATGGTTGAAGGATTCCTTTATAGAAGGTGTAGAAAATATAAGTTATTCAAATGAAACACGGTGTTGCTGTCGAGTCATGTAGTGCAGAAGTACGAAGCACAGACAATCTTTATTACCTTTTTAAAATGATCATAGAGATGCGTCAACACACTCCCAACGAAATAACAAAAAAGGGATAACTAACACACTCCTATAAAGTTCAACAATATAAACAAAAATTCAAATGTTTAAAAATAACATAAAAAAAGAAACGGTAGTCTATGTACATAATGTCACATGTGCCGTCACTTCCAAAGGGTACAACCGCTGGAAAGGGCGGGCCTTTTGCCCAGTAGAAGTTTGAACTATAGCGGTCCTGGGGACCCCATCTCGACCGGGACGAATTTCTACAATCTTCCCCAAAGGCCATTTCACCCTCTTTTCCGGTGTCTCTATCAGAACGATGTCGCCTAACTTTAATTCCGACGACTGGTCCTTCCCTCTTTGAATTAAAGTGGTTAGATATTCTGACCTAAAACGCCGCCTAAAGTCAGCTCTTAGCTTTCCTAAGTAACGAGCCCTTGCACTAAGTTTTGATGCGTCAATCTCGTCCAAGTCTGGTGTGACGTCTGAATGTGGGAGAGGATGTAAAAAGGCGGAAGGAGTGAGTGGTGACAACTCCTTTCCGTTATCATCTCCCACATAAGTCAACGGACGCTCGTTAAGAATAGCTTCGCAGCTGCATAAAATGGTAACGAGCTCTTCGTAAGTGACACAAGACTTCCCTAATACTCTACGTAAAAGATCCTTAATAGAGCGAATTAAGCGCTCCCAAAAACCTCCCCACCAAGGGGCCGCGGGAACATTTAATTTCCACTCTATACGATCAATCGATGACTGTTGCTGGATTTTATCCCAATCTAAAGTTGCTAGTAGGTTCTTAGTACCGACAAAATTGGTACCGTGGTCCGAGTAAACTGTATGTACACGACCACGACGTGCAATAAACCTACGGAAACACATGAGAAACCCTTCGGTGGATAAGGATTTGACTACCTCTAAATGCATCGCTCTGTAAACCGCACACGTAAAAATAACGATCCAGGCCTTTTCATTACCGCGTAACAATAATGGGCCAGCTAGATCGACGCCAGTGATTTGAAATGGTGCAGAAGCTTCTAATCTGTCTACTGGTAACGGAGCTGCAGGGGCATTGATGGCTTTCGCGGAAAATCGCCTGCAAACCACACAATTCGATATTATAGACTTACTTAACCTTCGCACGCCTATGATCCAATAATGATTGCGTAGGTCCGTCATCAAAATATTTAGCCCAGCGTGCTGGAGAGAGATATGCCGTTCTCGAACTAATCTGCGTACAATTTCTTGTTTGTTAGGCAATATCACAGGTGACTTGACGCCAGCAGCCATATTGGAAAGCAGCAGCTTTGTCTTAAGCCTCAACAGACCGTCATTATCCATAAAGGTTGTCAAATTCTTGCTTTCAATGCCTTCTATGTTCTCTTGCTGAATCAACTTAAACACTAACTTCTCAGCGTCATTAAATTCTTCATAAGATACGACACCGGTTTTCCTCTTATCAAAATTTTCCAAACGACTGTTGAATACAAATCGTAGAATGTACGCTACCATTCTTATAATCCTTGAATATTTTGAAAAATAAAGTATATCAGAAAGAAAATAGTATTCTACATTCAAAATATTTACACAAATAGCGCTACGCCTTATCTCTGTGAATGCAGCCTTATCTTCATCGACTTCATAATTGGGCCACTGACTCTTATCCCTTAACCACGGAGGACCGTTCCACCATTCTGACTGTAAGAGAACTTTAGCATCACAGCCTCTGGACACCAGATCCGCTGGATTCATGGCCCCTGGAACGTAAAACCAGTCCTTGGGATTTGTCGAATTACGGATCTCATTTACTCGATTCTGAACAAATACTGCCCACGAAGCGTCTTTTCTTATCCATGTAAGTGCAACTGTAGAATCCGACCAGTAATATGTGGGACAAACAAAATCTAAAGCGTCCAGTACTTGCTTGGATAAACGTGCGGCAACAAGAGCTCCGATTAATTCCAGACGAGGAATTGTAATTTTATCCTTCGATGGCGCTACTCTCGCCTTCGCTAACACCAGACGGACGGTGACATGTCCTCTCCATTCGGATCTTAAAAACACACAACAGCCAAAGGATTTTTGACTTGCGTCACTAAAGACGTGGATACTCTTATCACAATTGTCTATTGGGTAATCGGTTAAGCGACGTGCAATTTTATAATCCTTCAAGAGGTGAATGTGGTCTAGCCAATCAGAAAATTTATTAGCGATATCTTGCGGCAGGCAATCATCCCAGCGTAACTTTAGTTTGCACGCTTCTTGTAAGAGAATTTTTGGGATCAAAGTGGCTGGTGATGTCAAACCTATCGGATCAAATACCTTTTGAGCTATAGATAGTATAAGTCGCTTTGTCATCTTCGTCTCTTTCCTGCATGGTAAATTTAAGTTACAGAAAATCAAGTCGTCGCAAGTGTCCCAAAGCATTCCGAGGACTGACACAACTTGCTTCTCGGTATTAAAGCCTGGCATTGTTGAGACAACCCATTCTCTCAAGTTGAACATACCTTTGTTCATTAATAATTTTGCGCCTTCGACGAATCGCTTCACATCCTGTTGCTCTAAGCTAATGACGCAATTGTCAACATAAAAGGAACTTAATAGTTTTTCGGCTATATCCTTCATCTCAATTGATGGATTACTTAAATGATGTCTTATGGTAGCGCCGAGAAGGAAAGGACTACATGTCAATCCAAAGACGACTCTACAATGTCTATAGGTTATAATTTCCTTCCGAGAGTCATTTTTCCACCAAATAAACTTTAAGAAGTTGCGATCATCATTAATTACAGAAATTTGCAAAAAGGCTTTTTCAATGTCTGCAGTAATACCCACCGCTCGTAATCTGAACTGGATTATCAACTTTGGTATTAATTCTAATAAATTCACGCCTTTCTCAAGACGACTATTGAGCGAAGTTCCAGACTTATCTTGAGCTGAAGCGTCGAACACTGGTCTGATTCTAGTGGTGGTGCTCGATTCTTTCACGACAGCGTGGTGACTAAGATAGTGGCCTTTCATGTCATCCTGGAGAACTTCCTCAATGATACCTTGCTTCAACCAATCTTGAAAAACTTTATTATAGTCACTGAAAATGTTGAAACGAAGCAAGCGGCTAGTATTTGACATTAACCTTTTATATGCTAACTCAAAATTGTTTCCTAGAGGTTTTCCCATTAATGCTACTTCTTTCCAAGGCAACAATACCTCATATCTACCAGCTTCATTTACCTTGACAGATTTCTCAAAATTGGCCATGATTTGATCTTCGACTTGTTTGCGGCTCTTCATCTCAGCAGGATCTTTGATGCCAAGAAGTTCTAGGTCCCACAGACTACTTACATTGTTTACTAGGCTCGTCAGTACAGAACATCTGTCGGAGATACTTCTCACACCCTGTAAAGTCCATCCAAGCTTGGTTTCTACGGCGGTTAGGTTGTTGCTTAACTGTACTACTTTGCTAGTTAACAATAAGCCGCAGTAGTCGGCGCCGATGAGTAGACTTATGTCTTGTGTATCATGTCCGATATCTGTCAGAAGTATGTTCCGAGATTGAAGCTCTTGTAAAATTTGCTGTTCGCTTACTTTTGGTAGATAGCCACAAATGCGATCTTCATCAAATAACTCCATCTCTAAACTGAACGTATTATCTAAGTCCGTAATTGAGATATTGTATACCTTGTGTAGCTTTCTTTTGGTCTCCAAACCTCCGAAAACAATATGCGATAATTCTTGTTCACCAACAGCTTGGATATTCAGTTTCTCAATCAAACTCTTTTTTACGTATGACCTTTGTGCGCCGCTGTCAATTAGAGCTCGTACTGTAAACTCCTTATTGCCATAAACTATTTTTACTAGCAACGTCTGTAAAAAAGTAAAACTTCTTGAGTGACTGATTGACAACTGACTGTCATGGTTTGACCTTGAAACATGTTTATCGCTATTCGAATTAGAACTATTTTTGACTATATCAGGACAAAATAATACATTATGGCGTTTTTGGCATACAATACATTTTATAAACGCCCTACATTTAAATGAATTGTGTCCCTGTCGTAAACAATTTAAACAGCCTTTAACCTTTTTCATATGTTTCTTTCTCTCATCGAGACTTAGGTTTACAGCTTTGATACAGTGAGCGCTAACATGAGAATCCTTATCGCACCAAATGCATCTCTCTTTAGCCTTAACGTTATTTTGGCCACTAGAAGTAACGAAACATGAAGTAGTAGGAGTAACCTCTTTTTGAGCTAATCGTGAGGAGTTCTCGAATTGGTCATTTAAACCGAAACTAGATCTAGCTAAAGAAACTCGTTGGTTACTCTCTACTTCCTTCTTCAAAAATAATAAAATACTATTGAGTTCGTTACCTCTTGGTTCCGTGGTACCTGTAACGACACGTGAACGTTGCCAAGCTTTCAGTGTTTCCAACGGTAAAGCAGACTCGACCAATGGGAATAAAATTAATGCGTACTTGTCGCTGGTAAATCCCATGGTCTCTAATGCACGTAGCTGAGTCGTCAATTGGTCGTATAGAGAACTGAGTGAAAGCTCATACTCGTTTTTAGCCTGTGAAAGAATAAGGGTTAGCAAATCTCGGATATAAATATCAACTAATAAATCCTCCCTACCGAAACGTTGTTTAAGGTGGTCAATGGCCTTTGGGTAATTTTCGCCAGAGGGGGGAAAACTGTCTATCAATTCCCTGGCGGGTGTACCCTTAGAAATGGCGGCTACTAAATATTGGAACCTATCGCTATTGTCAATTGTACTATCACTGTGAATTTTGGAGAACTGGGCCCAAAAAGGTATCCAGTTCCTGAGGTTTCCGTCGAACTTTACTAGCTCAAGCTGCGGAAGTTTGAACTGGCGTTTACCGGCTCCCGACTGTTCTTCCTTCGAAGCCTTCTCTTTGAAGAGTTTGTCGTACCTTCTTCTGATAAGTTTGTAGTTATTCTGATACTTATCTGACATTTCGATTTCCTCCTCAATATCTAGATCCTGCTCTAAAAACCAGTCTTTTATGACTGCATCTAGTGACAGCAATTGGTGGGCCTTCTGTCCGAGGTTGTCGCAATCCACAGCAATTTCGTCGTTTAGTGTATCTTCATCGAAACTCAAGGATATTTTTTTATACAGTCTCGTGAAAATTGTACGCAACGTTGCGCGTTCCTTTTTCGCCTTTTCTACAATTTTTCCAGCTGACATATCTGTCGCCATTTTTTTCGAATTTTCGAAAATAAATAATTTGAAAATTCTTCTGCTGGTGATATAACTCCACCGTGGGAATAACAATGAATAATATTTTCAAATAATATTTTACACAGTCACGGTCGCCACAATGTAGAAAATATAAGTTATTCAAATGAAACACGGTGTTGCTGTCGAGTCATGTAGTGCAGAAGTACGAAGCACAGACAATCTTTATTACCTTTTTAAAATGATCATAGAGATGCGTCAACAGAAGGCGTTTTAAGCCAATCTATAAAGGGATTCTTGATTAAGGGGCAAAATAGTGCTTTAACATGGGCCAATGACATACCCTGATGTAGTGGCTACAGCCAGTAATTGGTCTACAACAAGTTACTATCGAAAATTAAACGCCTTTAGTGGTGCTTTTGCTTTGCGGTGCATGAAGTCTTACACGGACCCTTCTATTGAGTACCATTATTTCGTTCTAGTGGGTTGTTGTATTATTAATCCGTATGCTCCGCATTCCTTTAGAAAGGGTCTCAATAGTAACGTAACCTTTGCGTGCTTTCCAACTTGTTTATCTTCTAGAACCCATCCAATGCTGTATGTTAGTTCAAGGAGTTGCCGTCGATTTTTCTTTACAGTGGACATGTTGCTTAAGTGCAAGGGACGTTGGCATAGTGATCTGTCTCTGATAAATTCGTCAATATCCTTCTCAATGCCTTAGAGCAAGAATAAGGTAAGGCTGATCGGATGAAAGGATTTTGGTTGCGAATAGTCCTTTTTTCCCTGTTTTTGTTATATTTCCCGGAGGCGTACCTGGCACTAAAGATTTTAATAAGTATTGGGATAAGAAAATCCTTTTCCTTGTTCGAACTTGAATGGCCTCTTGCCAAATCAACCTTGTTAAGTCTGAAGTTCCAAGCTGCTTCTCTCCAATTTCTTTATTAGGTCTAGAGATGCAATTGTGAAGAACATGTGAACGCTATTTCAGTGGAAGTTCAACCTAGTTTGATTATGAGTCCCAGTTTATAAATAGAAAATTTAGACAAGAATTTTTATTCTATCTCCTTGTGAGAACTTTGTGATGCCCTTGCAGAACTCGACGTCGTAAAAGTCTTTTTGCTCTTTGTTTTTCCTTATTTTTTAGGTTTTAAGTTATCAATTTAAGTTAGCGGTCGTCTTAATACCCTGAGCTTCTTCTTCCACTATGGTGTTTTATTTGTCATCTTGGTTTGAAGGGAACAACTCTCCTCGTAGGAGGCTATAATGGTTTCAATAAGGCTATATAATAATGCTTATAATCAGTTAGTATTTGGAACCCAATTTATCAGAGATATACTAGTAAACTTCAATGATTGCAGAGGAAATATTAACGTTGTATACATTTTTAAGGTACCAAGAAAGCTACCATATGTAGAATTACTCAAGCTTTATAAGATTCTAGATTTAAATTTGAGAGGTATTCAAATGAAAGAATAGAATAGAATAGAATAGAATACTGTTTATTTGCTTAAAACATGGTATTAAAGTTCTTACATGTATTTTTAAGTTACACATGTTTCGCCAAATTTTGTGGCATGCAAATTTATTACATCCATATCAAAGACTTTAATAAAATAACATATTAATTGATCTATACTAATTACATATAATTATTAAAAAGCTCTCTTACATCGTAGAAAGCTTTATTACAGAGCCAGTCATACAGTTTACTTTGAAATCGATGGCCACTTAATTTTTTAAATTCAGACGGAATTTTATTATAAATACTTATACACATACACAGACAACTTTTATCGTATTTGGCCGATTTCGGTATATTCTCTAAAACAAGTTTGTCAGGGTCCCTTTTTAGTCTGGAGTTTATGTCACTAGCTTTTACAAACAAGTTTTTTTGTTTGTTTACAAAACAGCAAATCTCATAAATGTACAGAGACGGTACCGTTAGCAGTTCAAGGTTTCTAAATAATAGTTTACAGGGTTCATCCGGTGCAACACCGCAAATAGCTCTGATACACTTTTTTTGTGCTATGAATGCCCGATTTCTGTCTGTTCCATTGCCCCATATCATAATTCCGTAGCGTAATATTGATTCTACATACGCACGGTATGTGGCAATAACAGTTTTCCTATTGGTGACATTTCTTAACTTTTTAATGGCATATACAAATCTGTTGACCCTATTACTTATATTTTCAACATGGACTTTCCAATTTAAATCTTTGTCAATGAATATCCCTAGAAATTTAATGTATGTCATTTCCTTAATTTTATTAACATTAATTTTAAGATTGTAATTTGACTTATAAGATTGATTAAATTGAATGTAACATGATTTGTCTAAATTAATTTTTAATTTATTAGATAGTAGCCATTTTATAATTTTGTCAATTGTATCATTAATAGAGGTTTCATGGTATTCTATTGTATAATTTTTTTTGATGATACTATAACTGAAATATCATCTGCGAATAAAATACATTTATGGTTAATTGTTTTACAAATATCATTTATATAAATAATAAACAGTATTGGTCCAAGAACGCTTCCCTGAGGGACGCCAATACCATTTTCTAAAAGTCTTGATGTATAAGGCATCACTTCATTTTTTATCACCTTATTGATGACAACACACTGGCGACGATTCGACAAGTAAGATGATATCCATTGTTGAGCTAAACCTCTTATCCCTATGAATTCTAACTTTTCCAGTAAGAGTTTATGATTTATTAGATCGAACGCCCTTGATAAGTCAAAAAATAACCCAGTAGTATATTCTTTATTATTTAAAGATGTTAGCACAGTGCGTAAAAGGGTAAAAATTGCCAATGTCGTAGATTTTTTCTTTTGAAATCCGAATTGATTGGGGTCAATGATATGAAATTTGTCAAAGAAACTCACTAGTCTTTTGTACATGCATCTTTCAAACACTTTGGATAATACAGGTACCAAAGTTATTGGACGATAATTACTTAGGTCATCCTTTTCACCTTTTTTGTGCAGAGGCTTAATAACAGATAGTTTCAACAAATGAGGAAACGTACCTGACGAAAAAGATAAATTTATAAGATGCATCAAAATTGGAGCTAATTCAAAACTACAGGTTTTGACTATCTTTGTGCATATACCATCATAGCCTTCAGATTTAGTATTTTTTAAATTCATTATTTCTCTTTGAACTTCATTCACCGATACTGGATTAAGAAAAATAGATTCCGAAATCACCTTTTTATTAAAGTGTTCGTTATATGTATTCTGTGATGCTTTACTTTCAGATTCAATAAAATGGTCATTAAAAGCCGAGGCTATCTCAAGGGGATTAGTCAATATTATTATTTTTTTTTGTTGATTATTTCATTTTTAATTATAGTCCATGTTGCTTTACATTTATTTTCACTTTTATTGATAAATTTTATATTTGCATTTCGTTTCGAATAGTTAATACATTTTTTTAATATGTTAGAATAGGCTAAATAGTTATTTCTGTTTGCTATTGTTTTTCTATTGTAGTAGTTGCATCTAAGTATCAGTTTTGTTCTACAACTAGATTTAAGACCTCTGCTTATCCAGTTATGCTTATGTTTGTTGACATTACTAACCTTTACTTTTATTTTTGGGAAACATAGATTATAGAACAAGCATAACATATCATGGAAACTACGAAAAGCATTATTTAAGTCTTTTTCCTTCAAGAATATATCAGACCACGTTATGTTGCTAATACATTGCTTAAATTTAAGTATGTTCTCCGAACAAAAGTCTCTTCTGTTAATATAGTACGATTTAAAAGACTTATTTTTTTGGTGTACAGGAAAACTCAATAGTTGGGCCGTTTCGTGGTCCGACAGATATAAGGGCAGGACAGAAGCGTCAGCTTCGTCAATGTTACTTAGAATATGGTCTATGCATGACTTCTTTCTTGTTGGCACTTTAATATGGATTCGCAGGTTATAATTATTACACAAGTCTCGTAGGTAGCTAGAGATTTTTCCCTGTTTAAGAGTGTCTATGTTTAAGTCACCCGTAATAACTAAATTAATTTTATTGTAACTTTTAAGTGTAACATGTAAGAATTGATCAAGTTTCTGCAAAAAAATGTTGGGATCGGATGTCGGTGTGCGATATACACATATAACTAATAACTTGTGTTGAGGAATTTCAATACCACAAGCTTCGAAAGATTTAGGCGTTGCAATTTTTTTTATTTTGGTATATTCTTTGTATATCATACCACGCTTTACCAATATACAAGTCCCGCCTCTTTGCCTATCTCTGCAAAATGAACAAGCCAATTCATAATTTAACAACTTTAGGTACATTTCATTTCCGGTCCGTATGAATGTCTCTGAGAAGCAGATCAAGTCAGGATCACTGTTCGTCTCATGCAACTCCTGTAGTGTTAATTCTAATAACTCTTGTTTTGATAATAAACTAGCTATATTTTGATGCAGTATTTTAAAGGATAGCGTTTTAGTGGCTGTGTCACTCACGAAAAAAATCACCTTTGTTTATTTTCGGAAAGTATTTCGTTATATTGGTTTGTATCGGACAAACATTTGTATCAGACCTATCTACGGAACTTATAAAAGTCGATGTTCGAGTAAAGTAATAAGGGATTGTACCTTTATGATATTTGGAGTTACTGGACTTGATTAAGTGAGTTTTAGTAGATACTGACTTACTAGACATAAACATTTTTTTAAGTTCCTTAGCGTTGAGGTACTTTTCCTCGTAATCCACGCAGTCAATAACGTAATTAATTTTTTTACAGATTTTAAATAAATTATTATCATATCCACATTCAACAAATCGACACTTCTTATACATTTTACAAATATTTCTCATAGTATTATTAACCTCATTAACATTTATATATAAATTATTTAAAACGTTTAGCACAATCACGTCATTACAAGCATATTTATTTAACAATATATGTAACTGTAACGATAATATTTTTATATCATAGTCATTTTCTCCAAGACATAATACAATTTTATCATTTGGTACGACTTTCGTGTTGTGACAACTATCGATAATGTCCGCCGTTAACGCGTATGGTTTCGTCAGGGCCGAAACCGTGTAAGTCTCATAGTTCGAATTCCGCCTAGAAGTCGTTAAGGCCACAGAAAGACCGACAATACGCTGAGTATCAAAGATTAATATTTTTCTGCCTTTCTTTTCACTCTCTTCGCGAGTAACGCTTGCAATATTTTTTGAATGAGTTGAGTCATGAATATCCGCTGTGGAGAGGCTACGTTCAATGTTTTTGATGTAGTTTTTTAACCTCGATGCTTCAAATTGAGCCTGTACTAATTGCAATTCCAAATCTGTTATTTTAAGTTGAAGCTTCACTATAGCATCTTCGGTTTGATTTTCTCCTATAATAAACGATTTCTGTGTCTGTGTGCAGAGAGCTAATGATTCTGATAATTTGTTAGATTTCCTATTTTTATTTCTATTTAATGGTGACTGACATAAATTTTTCAACACATTATTTTCTTTATGAAGCTTTGTGTTTTGGTTACGAAGATCGTTGTTCTCAAGTATAATGTTATCAAGTTCGTTTTGTAAAATAACTAACTCAGAACGAAGTTGATTGACAGTGTCTTTCATTTCCTGCGTGGATATTATTTCCGTCACTGTACAATCCATGCATTTTGACAGAACTTTCTGTGGCGTAGATAATGAATTGTCAGAGCTGCATATGTCAGTAAGTACATGAGAATCATCAGTAAATGATATAGCACTCGTAGATGTTGCAGCCTGATCAACAACGATTGCATTAATGGGCGAGCGAATCATGCTCGACTTTGGTGATATCTGCTTTTTCCTTATAGTTATATATGATGGTTCTGAGTTTGGCGTAGAGGTGGCTTTTGACTTTTGAACACATATTTTACATTTCCAGTTATTTCTAGTGTTAGAATCTTTTAGACGATGTAATTTCTCTGAATAACCAACACAGTCAAATTCAAAGTTATTTTTGCATATTGAACATATTACGGTATTTTTTGAGTCCACTATACGTTTGCATTTGTAACATGTAACAAGTAGTGACTCCTTGCGCTTGTTTTTTGAATTGTTCCCAATAGATTTTGTAGTTGATGTAGACATTTTTACAGACGGTAATGAGATGTGTGATACAATAATATATCACAAAAAAATTCTTAGAGAAACTAGGTTTCGAACTTACGCTGCAAGATTAACACAACGCAGTCCAGTCACTCTCCGTATGCACCAACTTGATGTTACTGTAGCTCGTGAAATTAACGTACAGTACTATTTGCGTTAGCTCATCAGCTGACTCACACTTTTATTATTTGAACTTCACAACGTTTCAGAATTTTGTTTCTATTCTTCTTTCATTTAACAAATTTGTTTGTTAAATGTTTATTTTTCTGTTTTCTTTTTAAACGTTGTCTCAACACTGTTATATTTATTTGTTAACACGTTTATATTATAACAATTTTTATGCCGTAAACACTTTTTTACTCAAACACAATTTTTTAGCTTTTCTTTCAATATTTTTTTATTTACAAACACCTTCACACTTGATTTGAAACGTAAACAAATGGTAAATACAATGCTTTTGTTAAAATTTGCGTATAAAATAATTTTAAACATTTAAATAACGCGGATCCGATCTTTACGTGCGGGAGGGTAGGTAGGTCGGGAGGGTAAGAGATGTTTTATATTGCACCATGTTCAACTAACGTAGTGCTTCGTTGTCCTATTAATGCAATGACTAAATCTCATAAAAGATTTTCAATTATTTTAATATTTTGTCATCTAATGCTCGTAGTTATAAAAATGTAAATTGAGAGGATCTGTTATATATAAAAAGACCACCGAATATGGTACTTAACATAATTACCCAATTTAATTTAATGTATTTGCCATATGGTTAATGATTAGCTCCCTAACATAATGCAACGTTAATTGTTTGTTACCAGTTATGTTGGGCCTGCAATAAGCAATTAAAGCATGTTACAACTAATCTTGATAATATATATATATATATATATATATATATATATATATATATATATATATATATATATATTTGTGGTCCATACTGATAAATAATAAAAATAAAAAAACTTTACTAACAGAGTATATCATGGTTTCAAGATATCGTATAGTGTTAGGGACAGTCCTAACCTAACACTATACGATCTTGACACTGATGACATCAGGACAACTTATTTTAGAATTTTAGCCTGTACTGATTCCAGCCTGTGGCTTTAACATTCCTAACAGGAATAGATTGGCGTGTGATTGATGTAAATAATGCGAATTTAATTAGTCAATGATTAGAGAGATGATTCACCGCTGGCATGCCAGTTATTAATCATTATAGCTATTGTAATTTATTTATTTATTTAATGCCTGAAAGCAGCGAAATGTATAAAAGCCTATGTGAAATGGCAGGATAAATATACACAATCACAGAATAATACATTTTACAACATTTATATTTTCAATAAGATTTGTATTATATGTTTACTTACCGTTCCTCTTTATTTTTGATATTGTAGCGAAAGTCGTGATTCTGGGTCAGAAATACCAGTGTTAATGACCTTAGGCTATTAAAAGGCTGATGGTACTGAATAGAGAAATATATTATATAGACACGAGGTATACCTCGCCGCTATAAGATGCCGTTGTTCGCATGCCATCTGGTGGATTGAGCGCCACCGCCGCACGGGTAGTTCAAATGATAAAATACACACAGGCTCATCGGTTCGATTATATGGACTGCACAGTACCGAAAATAAAAGCAAGAGGGCTCTGATTGATAAGCTATATAACAGGCTGCAGGCTGCGCATATAACAGCATATAATGCGCATATAACGCTATAGGCTGCGCATGAAGATGACGACTTTTTCACTTCTTACCTTTTCCATATCATACGCTTTAAACAAGAGATATAGATTTTAAGACAATATATTTGAAGTTGTATATTATATACATGTGCCTTTTTATCCCTACTCTATTTGTTCAAAAAGCAACAGAAGTAGATAAATTCGTTTTATACAATTGAACCTACGCGTGTCGCATCATCGAGGAAACCACAAAGAGTCTGGTCAATTCGTTCCTTTTATTCTCCCTAAACCATCCTATACCATTTGAATTTAGTTTATATATAGAAAAATCTATATTTAGGAAAGGAATCCATGGGGGCACCTAAATTAAGCAGTCATAACCTGAACAAACCTGCTAGCCAGTTTAGTCGGACTTTTGCATACAAATTGCCGGACTCTCAATTATTAAAGCACGCTTTGGACGTGAATAAATTTAGTCCACTAATTATTCATTCATACATGTCTAATAGCATTTGGGCGAAGTCTTGATCGCGTGCTAAGAGGTCTAACCAAATGTACAGGTGAGTGGGTAAATCATATTATAATCTAAAGAACCTAGCAAAATCGAAACGGGTGGTACACCGTCTATTTGGCTGGACAGCCTAAAAAGCCTTACAATGTCAGACTTAATGCGGACATCCTATAACGATATTTGTATACTATATGTTCTATATCTTTTTTATGTTTCTCAATATTTTCTCGTAATGTTCTTCTTAGTTGGTCTGTTGGTCTGTTGGTTTGTCGTCAAAATTTGAGATCCTTATTTCGACCTCTTCCTCTTATCCGATTTGGCTGAAATTTTGTATACAGGCTTGTTTCACCTAACAATTTCATATTTTACAGTTTTACATCCTAAAACCACTTAATTAGGCTTTAATTAAATTAACCTCCACGTGGTGTGTCTGGATATTTGATATATATTACATGTATATATTGAAGAACTAAGTAGGCACAATTCAGATAATTTAAAACTAAAAAGAGTTAAATAAATACTTAATAAAAAAAAAACTTTTAAAAAACCACGTTTTACTACGGGTTATAGATGTACTAAAAAGGAGAAAATATTTTTTTACAAATGGACTAAAAAGATAAAAATAAATTTTTGGTAATAATGAAAATTGACGATACAAATATTCTAAAATTTATTGAATATTATGTATTGTTCTGAACATTCATACGCAGAATTTGAAAATTTTCCAAAAAATTAAAACGTGGTGCGCATTATACTTGAAAAACTATTCAATGCCATCCACAGCATTACTATTGCATTGGTTTAGTTAGGAAGGGATTTAGGAAAGATAATGAAAATATTAATATAATATCAATAACGCTGTTGATCTAAATTACGCACCACGTTTTAATTTTTTGGAAATTTTTCAAATTCTGCGAATGTTCAGAACAATACATAATATTCAATAAATTTTAGAATATTTGTATCGTAAATTTTCATTATTACCAAAAATTTATTTTTATATTTTTAGTCCATTTGTAAAAATTTATTTTCTCCTTTTTAGTACATCTATAACCCGTAGTAAAACGTGGTTTTTTAAAAGTTTTTTTTTTATTAAGTATTTTTTTTAAATAATCTTTAGAGAGGGTAGGTTTAGATATTGTATAGCCTTTATTTCATCAGAACAAGGTAGTGTTAAAAAATTTTTAGATGTTAAACTTAACATCACTCAAAGAATATTTTTATATTCCTGTTGTTAGTTGATATTTTGGGTTATACATTATGTTTCTTAGTTCGTTGTTTGTGACTAAACACTTTTTATTTAATGTGTAAGGTCTGGCGCCGAGGAGTTAAAAGAAACACATGTTGATGGTACAATGATTAGATATTTAATAAACGATATTCAATCTTATTACAGTATATATAGGATTACGTAGTTAATATACATATTTATAATTACTTCTACACCGCACGCCCCGCGGAGGCAAAAAAAAAATATTACATTGGGAGGTACATATTTTTTTTTAAACTAGGTACAAAAATTAAAAAACTATGTTTACAATAAATCAAGGTTATTAAAGTATACGTTACAAATGTAATAAAGTAGCTAATTCTAGTAATGATTATACATTTTTTCTTACTATATTGTAAAGGTTATTTTGACTTATATAATTTTGTTCTATTTTTATGTACTGTTTTCTGTACACCTTTATCTAAAATTATTACATTCGGTTCACTGTCTTGTTATACCTCAAATGGTCCCACATACAAGGGATCTAACTTACTGCTTCTAGCCTCATTTTTAATCAAAACCAAATCACCTGCTTTGTAATTAATAATGTTTATATATGAGTCATAGCGTTCTTTTCTTAATTGTTTACTTACACACAAGTTGTTCCTAGCATCTAGTTGAGATTTTTGTATTCTGTATTTTAGTTCTTTAGCGTAATCGTTAAAACTATACAAAGGATCTAAACTTTCTGTTAAATTGGTAGGTATGTTACAACACTTTCCGAAAACAAGTTCATAAGGGCTATAATTAGTTTTGCTGTGTACAGTAGTATTAAATGAGAAACACCAATAGGGTAACCATGATGACCAATTTGAGCGTTATTATTTGATTGAATACGTAAAAAGGATATTAAATTTTTGTGAGTATTTTCAAATGCACCTATAGTTTGATGATGATAGGCAGTAGATGTCTTATGGCTTATATTCAATAACTGGCAAACTTCCTTCATTACAGAAGAAATAAATTCGGTACCCCTATCTGTTATGATTTCGCGAGGTATTCCTTAACGCAAAACAAAGTTACTTACAAAGGCAGAGGCGACGGTCACTGTGTCTTTAGATGAAATCGGATACGCTTCGACATACTTTGTCATATCGCACTGTAGACTTAAAATATATTTAGAATCACTAATACTATCATTACCTAAGGGCCCTACTAAATCTAAAAATACTCGGTCGAAAGCCGATGTAGCCGTATCGGTAATTACCATCGGCTGCTTTGTGTACTTAAAGTACTTTTGTGTTTGACATTGATCGCATTTAGTAACAAAATCTGTCACGTCCTTCTCTATGCCTGGCCAGAAAAATCGTCTCTTAATATTTTTCACCATACGCCTAATACCGGCATGTGCGCTAGTTGGCAATATGTGATAGTCGTTTAATATAACACGAATCGTGTCCCTGTCTGTTATCCTCTTAACTCCTTTTATAATATGCAAGCGCGGACCGGTCCATTGAGGAGTTCTATTTATAGAATGAATTAATTCTTTTACAATTGTGTATCTATCTTCATTAAGGATAACATATAACTCGTCTATATTTACTTTATGACAAAATAAACTCAACTCCCTCGCAAAGGCATCTCGTGCGCAGTGTGATTGGGCTGTTGGTTTAACACAAATAAAAGACTTTGATTTTATATACGCGAAAAAGTAATTTTTACTATCAAAGCTATTTTTTAGTTGTTGGAACTGAGTCTCATTTAAAAATACTAATTCGGTGTAATTTTTCGGTAGTTTAAGCATCTCTACGACTCTTGGGTGATCAGACCAACAGTCGCTAGTGACCTTATTCTCCGAAACTTTTCCCAAATGCGTTTCTTTTTTCTTTGTTTGTGCCCTAGTCATAACTGACACAATATTTTCATGCATACCTTTCAACTCTTCACTACTAATGCATACCCTGGACAATGCATCTGCAGCTACATTATCCTTTCCTTTCACATACAATACATCGAAGTCATACTCCTCTAATAGTAACCTTAGTTTCATTAACCTACTCGACGGATTTGATAAATTAAACAAATAAACAAGAGGTTTGTGATCGGTTTCGACTGTAAATCTTTTTCCGTACAGATACGGCCTAAAGTATTTAACCGCCCATGTTATAGCCAATAACTCTTTTTCTATTGTTGGATAATTTTTTTCTGCTTTATTTAACGTCCTACTTGCGAAAGCCACCGGCCTACGATCTCCGTTGTTAAGTACCGCGCCGATCGCAAAACCAGACGCATCCGTTTGCAAAATAAATTTGTTGTCGCTGCTAAAATTTGGATACTGCAATAATTTAGGTGAAACTAATTGATTTTTTAATTTTATAAATGCTTTTTGACAATCATCCGTCCATTCAAACTTCGCATACTTTCTACACAACGCATTAAGTGGTAAGGTAGTCTCCGCAAACCCGGGAATAAACTTTCGATAATAGTTTGCAAACGCGACAAATCTCCTAACCTCGTCTGAGTTTTTGGGAACTGGATATTGGTTTATTGCTTTAGTTTTTTCTGGATCCGGTACTATACCTTTCGCTGACACAACATGACCCAAGTATAGAACTTCTTTTCTGAGAAACTTGCACTTGGCAGGGTTAAGTTTTAAATTTACTTTTCTGAGCCTAGATAATATGTCTATAAGATTTTTATTATGGCTAGATAAACTTCGTCCGAAACAGAGAATATCATCTAAATAAATTAGGCATTTTTCATAATTTAAGCCTGCCATTGTCATTGCTCGAGAGAAAATACTAGGAGAAGTCTTCAACCCCATGGGTAATCTAGTTAGTTGGTACTGTCCCGTGGACGTTGTAAAGGCTGTGAACTTCCTACTGTTAGGATCCAAATTTAATTGAAAGTAAGATTGTGACAAATCAAGATGACTGAAATACATAGCACCTGAAAGTGAATCAAGTATATCTGCGATATTTGGAAGTGGAAATTTATCATCTAAAATTCGTTCATTTAATTTTCGAAAATCAATAACCAAACGCCAAGTTTTAGAACCATCTGACTTTTTCGGAACTAACAAAACGGGGCTCGACCACTCACTGCAGGAAGGTTCAATAATATTTTCGGATAATAATTTATTTACTTGATTCGTAATTTCACCTTTTTGTGTGCATGGTAATCTATAGGGTCTTGTGTACGCTGGTACAGCGTCAGGTTTTAATTTAATCTCTGGTTGGTAAATATTACATACTGACAACTTATCCCCTGGTAAATAAAATATGTCTGAAAATTTAGCACATATATTTTGCACAGATCGCCTTTCTTCCGTATTTAAATGAGAAAAATCTAAAAATGAAAACATTTTCCGTACCCGTTCGCTGTCAATAGATTCATTCTTATTAAAAGTACATACATAATAGCTATCCAAATCTTCTATCTCATGCGAAAAATAACTCAAAGTGACTTGTTCTTCACGTGAGTTTAAAATTTGAATAGGTATTTTTCCTTCTTTAGCCTTACATATACCGCCTGCTAAATAAACACCTTCACACAACTCTTTCGATCGAATAATACAATCCTCACTCATACGGGAATCTATATAAAAAATCTTCTCACATCGTGGTGGTACGGTCAAATAATTATTTCCGTGAAATGAGCCCAATTCTAAGGGTAAAGTTATTTTAAAATCATTTCTACCATAAGTCATAGAAACCGTATTTACTTCGTAATTTACAATGCATTTGTATTTTTGCAAATAGTCTTGTCCAATTATGCCATCATGCAAACAAGACATATTTCTTAATACATAAAACTTGTGTACAAATTCTTTTCCTTTTGTGGAGAGCTTTAAGTACACATAGCCTTCGCTGTTTAGGCTACCGCCAATTCCTTTTATGCTAATGTTATCGTTAATGATCGGTATCTGTAATTCAATAATGGATTCATATTTTACTGCAGATAATGATGCGCCAGTATCTATGAGCCACCTTTTATTTACGTTGCCTAAACTTAATTTTACATGATTACTACTATTACACGAAAAAATGCATTTATGAACGAAAAAAATCAGTTTCGGCAGAACGGGTCTCAGTTTCGGCATCCCTGTTATCTAAGTTTGCAGCTAAATAATTAATAGATTTATTATAACTATGTCGATTGTAATGTCTCCAAAAGTATCTACCCCTTTCTGGATAAACACGGTGAGATGAACGACCTCGAACGTCGCTCGTGCCGCCCCGCGCCGATGCGCTGCCGCGATAAACATTTTGAGTATTATGATTATACGAAGTAGGTCGGCTGCCTCTGAAATGCATATAGCCCCGACCACGACCTGTAAATTGTTGATTATAGTTACCTGACTTTCCTCGGCGGGCCATGAAGACAGACCCTTCCGATGAAGCTCGAGAGGTAGACAATTCCTCGTCCTTGGCTGCTCGGATGACGTCTTTCAAAGACGTGTAGTTACGCGCTGTTAAAATAATTCTTAAACTAGGGTTTCTAAGACCGTCAATAAAACTTTTTATAGTCAACTTTTCGTTGATCGGCTTCAATACACTAAAAGCGGTGCTATTGCCTTCGGCTTGCGATATTGTTAAGTCAGTAAATAATTGTTCAAGCCTTTTACCATAATCTTCAATACTATTAGTGCCCTGACTTTCTCTCATTAATTGTGAATGAATAGCGTTACTAGACTTTTTTGTCGGTAAGTGTTCCCTCATATCAGACAGAAGTTGCTGACATGACGAGTAAGACTGGGAAAGACGCAGTTTTGCACTTTCCGATAGCCGCGTTTTCATTATAAATTTTATCAAAACATTTTCACTGTCCTTATCAATAATCGAACTATAGAGCTCAATAGAATCTATTAATTTTTTGGTAATATCCTCGTCTCCGTTCATGACGGGCAAGAGAGAAACCGCCGTTTTTAAATCAAACTTTTCCATGGTGTTTCGCTTTTCAATACTACTGTTGTTACAAAAATCGACAATTTGAGCGTACAGGGTTTCTATTCGTATACAAATTTCTTTGACCTTCACTTTTATACTACTCTCAAGTTCACCTTCGCGTATTTTATTATCTAAGATATCAGCACATTTCAAATATTTATTATATAGTAATGTTGCATCATTTAATGTTTTTTCTAAGATATTTTTTGTTCTTCGCGATTTATTTAACTTAAATGTATTTTCCTTTAACCTGTTTATTTGTTCGTATACTTCATTAATATCGTGCAACATTACACTAAATTACTAATATATTTAGATAAATATAAGTGTATAACTATTGCAGTAGTACAAAATAAATGCGATTAACATACTACACTAGAAAATACAAGTTGCAAAAAAAAATAAATTTAAAACTACATACCACACGTGCACAACACTTTAAACACCAAAAGTTTCCACTTAATATGTCTCCTCCTTAGTTGCATCCATAGCCCTGGTAGGGAGAGCGTCTCCTCCTCGACGTCCACGACCGAAAGATGACCAGGAGTTTCGCGCCAAGTGGTTAGATAATTCACGCCGTATTGTCCTCTTATGACACCTGTAGTACAGCTTGTATACACCGTACATCAACACTAGCAGCACCAGTAACAGAATCACGCCCAGCAGTATGGTAGTCGCGGATGCGTGGAACTTCAACTCGTTGAAAGAAACGTGGGCGTCATTTTTTCCGAATTGTGCTAAAACGATGTTGTTGTCATCTTTATCCTTGGTTTGTTGTCCACCCATTTTATTTTGTTAAAAAAAAATAATAATGTAATTATTACAAAGATCACCCACAGGCGACGAAGTCGTACTTTGGACTGTCCCCATAATTAAAGCTGGTCTTATAATTTGATACTATAACAAACACTCGCGTTGCGAACTGGCTCGGGTCGCCATGTAAGGTCTGGCGCCGAGGAGTTAAAAGAAACACATGTTGATGGTACAATGATTAGATATTTAATAAACGATATTCAATCTTATTAGAGTATATATAGGATTACGTAGTTAATATACATATTTATAATTACTTCTACACCGCAAATGTAACTTCTAGAGAACAGGAATAATCAACTCCTGGCCAAGAAGAATAAGAAGATCGATTAAGAAATCAAGACAATCAATTGAGGTATGCTATCAAAATGTGAAGGGATCAATACTGAAGATTTTGAAGAATTTACTCAGGAATCTCATTATTAAATGCTGATTTATACGGCATAATGGTAACCGGATGGAATCGTTTTATATACAAGGTTGCAAATAGAGCAACGCGTGATTCGTAGCCACGCCGTGCTTTGAACTACGACAAGTGCGCGGACCGAGTGACGTAAACATCTTTGAATTAGTCAATGCTTCTAAACATTTAAAAATGGTTTTTTAAAAATGTTTTTTTCTTTTTGGTTTGAGTTATATATAATTAACCTGGCAGAATTAAAAACGAATGAATGGTTGTTTGGAATTACAGAACTATTAAATACAAAATTAACATATAGAGTAAATTAATTTTTATATTAGTAAATAAGGGGAAAAATAAAAATAATTGCAGTAAGTTCATATTGAAAATTGAAAATGTTATATTTGATATTCATACAGTTACAAAACCAACGATGTGAAGATTGAAGTAGTGGAAATGAACAGGAAGAGTGACTTTCTATTTTGAGTCATCGATAAATATACAATATTAATTCGATGTATTTCTTTTATTTTTGAGTTATACATTCACAATGTCATATTCTATATGGATAAATAGGTAAGGGTTTAGAGATGTGGTTGATTTTTATAGGTGTAATTAATCCTTTATATCGAAATTTAATATATGTATATGTAATATTCTGATTTCATAACAATGTTCAATATAAAAGTCACATATATAATATAAGATTACGTAATTATATATTATAATTATCTTGACTCCACTCAAAACTGTAGCAAAAGTGGCGAAGCACCGGAGATTGTTTCGGGTAATTCCATTTTATTTGATGAATAGTTGATTAAAATATTACTAAATATATTATATCAGATTTCTAGAAATATATATTGATGAAATAAGCTTTTTATGAAACGATAGTCAGTTCTAATACATTTTCGATTAAATGTAATAATTAGACTTTGTAAAATTATGTAAAATGTCTACTGTATTTTAGTGATTCGTTCTGTGCAATATAATTGAGGTAAGTTAAATTATATAGCCAAAAGTTGTGAATTTAATATTTCTATCATAATTATGTACCCCAGATCAATACAATTCAAATTAGTAATTTATTGAATACCAAAATTTTTTATAAAAACAGAACAAAAAATAAGAAAAGAAAAAGCCGGGTAATGAGAGGACTGTTTATCGCTTAAAGCGGTTTTTACCAAACTTTGACTCGAGATAGAAGGCGTGTTTAGGTTTATCCCGTGTTAAACATAAATATAATGGACCAAAAATTATGTTTTTGTTTTTTGGAAATAATTCAATTATTCAAATTTTAAAAGTCATATTTTTAAATAGCAGACATTGTGGTAGCAGAAAAATTGCATGAAATTGACATAAGTTTACTTTAGAAAATTATAATTTAGATATTAATTATTTAGTCGTGAAGTAGCCAACCACACCATAACATAATATTGAAATTTGTCCCCATTTTCACATTTATGTTTTTGGTGGGGTAAAATATGTGGATGAAAAAATGATGACGAATATGCGAAATGACATAGTAATAGCTTTTGCAATTTGTGTATAAATTTACTAAATTTAAAATAATATCCCAATCGTAATAATTCATTTTAGCATTTAGTATTATCGCACTGATCCTCAGGGACGCAGACGCCATTCTTCCTTAAGTACTTGTTCTTGCAGATACATCCCGGGATGCAGGCACTTTTGTTTGTGAGCTTACAAAAAAATTTTGCGCCCTTGTCTTTGCACTGCTGTGGTCGACAAATAGCATTAGCACAATCAGAAAACTCTTCGTTTGCTTTACATGTAGGCGCTGAAATGGAAGACAGTAATTTTTTCATTAAAATGCTCTCTAAATTATCTAAATCACAAACTTTTGAAATTTTTATCATCGCCATACGGAATCGCATTGACAACAAGTATTAAATAAAAAAGAATATTAAAAACAAAACAATTAAATCACAAAACATCAACAATACTCATTATGAGAAGGTTTACAATGTCTACAAATTAAGTCTTGAACTCCAAAACTAAGACGTGTCCTGTATCTTAGTAGGAAGGGATTCTTCCAATACATAATAATATTCTCAAGAGAGTAGCGAATGAGTCTGGTTGGTACATATTGTTAAGTTTTTGTGTGTGTGTGTGTGTGTGTGTGCGCGCGTATGCGTGAGTGTGAAATTAGTATGTCATATATGAAAATATGTAATTGCATTGCATTCACTAGCAGACTCTCGGTCTCGTCATAATAATTGCAAAAAAGAAGTAGATCTTCAATTGTTTTTTTTAATTTGAATTTTCAAATTAGTAAATTAGCCTAATTTTATGTATTCTGGACAATTCTAAATTCAGTGTTAGTATGTTACTGGACACTGACCCTAGACAGAGCAATTTCAGTGGAGGTCCAGTTTTAACCCCATATCTCAGAAGGGCCGTAAAATCCATATAGTAAAGATATTGCAATTTTCAAGTGAAAGGCGGCCTAATTAGTCAATATAAACAAGGAAAAGTATAAGGCCAAGATACTGCCCTGAAGCGCGCCATAACAAATCGATGCCTCATCGCTAACTAAAAAGCCAATTATTACATATTGTTTCTCATAGATAGCTGCTGAAGAGTATGAAAATATGACCTCGATGTCCAATAACCTCGAGTTTAGATAGTAGGATGGGGGTAGGGACTGTATCTAATGCATTGGAAAGGTCTAAAAAGACACCATAACATTTCTCCTTCCCCTTCTACATGCGAGACAAGTGCCTCAGTACACCAAGAGACCGCATCCTCAATACCAATACCTCTTAGAAAGCCGTATATAATTTATTAGGGAGGCGTTCAGGTACACACACATCATTCACAATAATTAATTATATTTGATTCTCCGGAGGTAAGCGTTAATGACGTCAACGTATGAGCATTCTTTTTGTTATGTTCAAGCTGTTTCTGAGATGTTGTTTTTAATATCATATTGCAACAATGCAAATACGCTTTTAATGGTAGATAATAGCACCAACTGCGCAAATGGAATATGACACGTATTCTATACATAAATATATACCTACGCTTGAAAATTGATATGTAGAGATAAAGAAGTTACTTACTACAATCCTTTGGTTTAACGCATTTTTTTATATTGGTATCGTAGTAGTAATTTTCTCTACAATTGCAACCGTTTAGCATGCACCCTGGCGGACAAATTCTTGGAGGTTGGCCTATATCAGCACACGTTCGCCCACAATAGTTGCCGCAGCCAAGTATCGCATTATTGTCTCCTCCGCATGATGCTGTATTTTGACAATAAAAAAAGGTTTCATTACCAATAACGAAGGTGCAAATTTCACTATCTACAAAACGATAACAGATAGGATGTAAAATATTGAGGCAGAAATCACAAACATTATTTTTATCAGTCTATCATGTATTAAGTAAACGTTCTATTAATACATAGAAGTGATCTCCCACAAAGCGATATTCGATTGCTATTCATTTATTTCGAATAAACTGAAAATGAACTGTTTTTAATTCTTGATAACACAAAAGCTCATCAAAAGCTACTAAACAAATAAAAAACGACGGGTTGCACTCCGGGAGTGCCGGCAGAAGTGAAAACTTGAATATTAACGTTGTGCATTTTTGAGATTTTGAAATGGTTAAGGAATAATTTCGCACGAATTGCTTTAATGATCAGTATAAAAGTGCTATCATTTATGTGGTAAAATACAATATTCATTTATTGCGCTATCGTATACAAACATGTCAACAAACACACCAAGTCGTGTTCGTTGCATTTTTTTGTGCGTATGTGCAGGATTTTGCACATGCGCAATGAATAAAATCAGTTGAACGCATGCGTTCTCATGACATTACCTGCCATTTTAAAATTTCGTAATGACAGTTTAAAAAATAATAATAATGTAACTGTCACTATGAAGATTAAAAATGACACGACTATACGCACATCGCGCAAGCGCCCTACGCCGTCTTACGAATTTTCGATCAGGTCACGTGTCCTGACGCGAGTTTATAAATTTTTACCCATTCCAAAAAAAGTACACAGCGCCGCTAAAGAACTTTTCACTGCAAAAACTTTTGATTTTATAGAATAAGGTTATAAATTATTATTAAATTTTTTATCTACTCTGATACTCTAATACAAAGATTCTAAAACTGAAAACAAAATGCTTATTACAGGCCAAAAATAAAATAAAAAAACAAAAAAAAATCTCTCAATCTCGTCTGTCGCGAGGGCACGAACGAATGCCCATGCAAAGACTGCGTATAGCATGCAGCGCTCTCGCATACCTATACACTCTGAGTATACATATAGGTATGTAATCTCGTCTGTCGCGAGAGCACGAACGAATGCCCATGCAAAGAGCGCGTATAGTATACATATATTATAAGAATACACGCGGAGTATATCTGTGTAAAATCTCATCTGTCGCGAGAACGGCTGAAAATGCTCACCCACAAAAGTGCCCAACGCGCCATGAGAAGTTTTCACTTCAAAAAACCCTCGACTCAAAAATAAAATATAAATAAAAACTGAGCAGATATAAAATAAAAAATCATAAAATAAATCTTAAAAAAAATACACATAATCTGAATATTATAAACGCATTAACAATAAAAAAATTAATAGTACTTAAAGTTAATATAAAATCTTGACCGAATACATAATATTGGAATTCAGAATACAAGATAATGTAATAATAATTATTTGAATTAAAACTTGGTCGTGTCGGGGGATTGTTCCATATTAAACTACTTATTTTTTTCTCTACTAGCGCAAGAGCGAAGCTTAGTGTCTTTTAATACAAAGACGCGTCACAGATGCGTCAGAGACCTAATATTGCACATTTGCGAGACATTAGTGGAATACTAAGTTACGTGCGAGTCGGACTCGCGCCACTAGGGTGTCATAGGTGGCGCCCTGCCTCAAACAGCCAATTTTGTAATACACAAATCAAACCCTTTCATTTGATACTTCGGGTATGTTCGCTGAATTCAGTAAAATCATCCCCTTCCCCATAACTAAGAATCTTTCAAATAAAAGCAACTAAATGTAAATCGATTCATATGTTTGAGAGCTACTATCGCACGTAGACAGGCATACAGTGTCATGTCAAACTTATAAAATCAGTCTTTTTGCGTTGGAAGTAAAAAAAATATAAAATTTGTTGACAAACAGACAAATAAAAGAATGATTGAATATTCGATACAACATTAAGGTAGCGTTAAGTAACTTACGGCATTCATTTTGAGGTATGCAAACTCCTTTTTTGTTTCTGAGATAACCGCCTTTACAAATGCATCCAGGGCCGCTCGGACATGAGTCACTACGCTTACAGTTCTTTTTCGGGAATCCAGCCTCCGCGCATGTTAGAGGACCGCATATAGCAGAGGGACAGTCTGCGTATACCTCGTTAGGAGGGCATTTTTCTGAAAAAAGTATAAGAATGGAAACACACATAAGTCCACCCACAATATTTTAAAATGCTTAGAAAAGGTTTTATTTAAGCGAATATATCAAAATAATAATCATACAATATTTTTGTTATTTAAAAAGCTGCTGCTTCTTTAATAAATAAAAGAAAAAAATAAATGGAGATGAATCGAAATGTCAACTCCTAACTTTGAGTTATTGTTGTTTCGGTGTTGATTTGAGTGTTTACTCAAACGGCGTGCTTTGCAGAGCAATTTTTGTGTTAATCATATCTTAAATATTCTCAGACATACATACAACATCAAAAAAAAAGTTTCGTCGTAATCCATCGACTACTGTTCCGAGTTTTTGCTAAACTAAGGAACGGCAATTGATTTTTATATATAAGGACATAGATAAGGCGTAATAGAAAACATTATAAGGCTGTTACTTTGTAAGCGTTGGTTTGTGTATTTATTTATATTTGCTTATTTAATTTAAAAAGAAGAATAAAAACAAAATCATATAGGATTACTTCATTGTTCGTCTAGCCGTGTGTCTGTGTTTATTTTATATAAAGGCATCAAGTCCGACTAAATAATGAATCCGTAATTGGTGCTTTAGAAATAAAATGTTTTAACCTGTTAAAATACTGACAGACGAATCCTATAAATCACTCTTGTCTAAAATACACCAATGTGTGGCAGTTGTAGTTTTACGCGGACTGATTTCGGTGTGTGGGAGGAAAATAAATTTATTTTACTAACTTAAATATACTTAGAAAATCTTCGATAACAAATATTTGTGATAGTCGAACTGTTGACCTACATCTACAACTACGGTATCGCATTTTTATACGCTCTATCCTTATGAATGCTACCGCATGCAGCAGTATCGAGGAGGGGCTCAGTAGCATGCTCTGTCTCTTACTCTAGCCAATGACATTTCTGAGCGACAGAAAGGGATAGAGTATGGCAAAATGAAACATGTATCTGTTTACTTACAGACAGAGGTAGGTCTACCCTTATTTTGTGTAGTAATGAGGTAATTACTGGTAACTTTAAAAGCAAAATTTACTTACTGCATTCACTAACAGGAATACAGTTGCCTTTGTGGTCTCTCGCGTATCCATCATCACAGTAACACATTTCATTACACTTGATGTTAACTATGGGGCAGTTTGTTCTGTTTTGGGTATCAATGTTGATACATTTATTGTCGCACGCGCTGTTGCATGACCAGAACTCGTTGGGGTTGGGGCATTGATCTAGAATTGATAATTTAACAAATATTTTATAATTATAATCAACCATGCTCATCAGACAAATATAACCATTATCAGAATTCGAACCTGCGGCCAGTAATGCATAGGTAAACGGACGACACGGATGTCAAACTTGAAATTCACTTTCCTTAAATACACTATTTACTACTATTAAGAGTTTTAAAAATATCCGAGATTTAAGAAAAGGCTATTTGTCCTTTTTATAATCATCGTATTAAAAAAATCACACGATCAAAAAGTGCAAATTACTTAGATGTAGTGAGATGTAGAAAAACGGATATATGCGATAAAAACTTCACAGGCTATTTCGTTAAGCTGATATTTTCTTTTAGATATTTGCAGTACAATATTTAGAGCCAGGTATCATCTCGCGTTTTTGCCGATTAAAACGTAAACTACAACATTTTTTTTATGACTACCCTTATGATTTCATAACAATACAACAAAGGGCTTTTGCTGTATTTGTTTCTTATAATAGGGATTCCTCCATGTTGTAAACTTACCACACTGTTTTCCAGTAATGCATTCTCCAATGGCATTCCTGTAGTATCCTTGAGCGCAGACGCACTTTTTGTTGCATGGCCTTGGATCCCGCGCGCAATCGTATATAATACCTCGATTCCTGCAAGTTTTTTGTGGCGGACAATTTTTGACACATCTTTCTATTTCGTTTGGCCCACAAGGCGAGGGTGGCGGCTTTTCTGAAATTTAAAATAAAAATCAAATATCCAAGAAAATATATATTATAGCAATAGTTTTATCCGCTAGAAAACCAACTGTGATATCAATAAATCTGGCTTATTTTATCTATTTTATTTATTTGGACAGCCAACAAGGACAAACACCTTAAAAGCTAAGAGTTACAAAAGTGGTATACAATAGTAAATGCTACCTTAATTAATAGTTGCCATACAGAGCAAAATATAGGTGTTCCATGTCTGAAACGTGGTATAACTTGACAACTTCACAAACACGCTCAAACACGTCGTACAAAGGCGTAAAATATCAGTAGAAAAGTGTTTTATGTCAACAACTATACGCGCGTAGATAATTGTAATTGGTTGCGCCACTATTAAATTCAAATCTGCCGCGTTATTTATTTGTATGTTTTGTAATTTTTAATAATTTGATCGACACTCCATGCCTCATCTTCATTTACTTCATTTCCCTTGCGCACATACCTTGTCTCACATATGGAAGAGCGAGACGACCGCGTCATCAATGTAACCAACATGCGGGCAATAGCAAAGAAAGAAAGTCGACTAATGACTGCTCGCGCGCGTGCTCCTAGTTCCGCAATATTAAATTGAACTAGTGGCCTATCTGCAACCTCCTACAACAAACTATAGTTTTATGTGACGGTGTGTTCGTGTGCGTAATAATAAGGAACAACAAAGTCTAGGGACGATCCCGGCAGCCTCTAGCATCTCACACCACGTAGCGGTCAAGGTATCGTGCCCCCCCATCTTCCTCTCATATTTGTTGTCGACATTAATTTTCTAATACCGCAATACAGTCCACTAATTTTGAATCGCCCGCACAACCGTTTCCTGGTTCCTGCGAGCCGTATAGTTTTATTCCATAGAGAATAACGCACCTAAATACCTAGCTGTTTTTATTTGTATCGCCCGCACACTAGGTTTTAGGTTTTTTAGGTTTAGACTTGGGTATCCTACCACGTGTATAGGCACTAAGTAGATATCTAAGTCTCAGTTAGTCAATCGAACTATCGTGTTCGTTTGTTAACCGTTTCCTGGTCCATACGTTCCCGATTTTTTTTATTTATTTTAGTAGCTTGTGGTAAAATCACAATACAAACAATGAAAATATCTTTTTTGTTGATCACATGTAAACGTTAATTATAAGTGGTAATGTGTGAACGTAGAAAAAGCATGTGTGACTTATTTATATGCATTTTAAAATATCATTATTGCATTCTATATGTTAGGATTGTTGTCCAATAGGCTCAGTAAACACACTCTTTTAACGACAGTGAGCGTAGCTAAATTCATTTAAGATAAATACTAAAAGAGTTCCACGGTTTAGGATAGCATCTTATCGTGTAGCAAAATATATTTTACAAACTATGTTTTCACTTCATTTGATTTTAAGTGGAGATAGTGTCCATGTAAGTTAACCGCTTGTTAAGGAAACTTTCAGTGAAGCAAAATTATTATCTCGAGTTGCTCCGGTCTTCGGAAGTCACGTTAAACCTAGGCCAATGGCTGACGGTGTATTGTATGCGCCATAGTCACTTGTCAGTCCACGGTAGCAATTGCTACCGATAGCCAACACCCCTCGTCAGTCCCTGGTAGCAATTGCTACCATAATCTAATTTCGGGTGACCTGCTTTTTTTAAAATTCCGATTATTTTTTAAGTTACAAAGATACAAATATTCTGTGGTGGAGTTTTTCTAAATCAGCTATACGGTGGTATTTTTTGTTTGGCAATAGCTTCATTATTTAGCGAGTAAATGGCATTTTTATCTAAGAGTCCGACATTATTTTCACAATTCGCGAAGCATTGGGACTGCTGAGAGGGGTGGAACCAACAAATGCTGCTTTACATAGTGATGGACTTTTACTTGTCATGATGAAACAAAGAACTTTCGTTGAAAGACGGCAAGATGAATAGAGGACAGCATGGATCAAAAGTATTAACTTTTGTTCAACAATTTTTAAAAAAATGATATAGCGCAACCATATGAGCATTAATATTTGTCAAGTTAGTTAGGTTGTCTAGTTACAAAAGTGTAAAACGTTGATTCGTTGATATTTACTACAAGAGCTGCTGCTTGAGCTTTCACTGCTACTTTCACTGGAACTGCTGCTGCTACCTTCGGATGAAGCGTGACCTAAAAATGAATCACATTAGAAAATTTGTAGGTAAGAAGAATAACAATTAAATTAATTAAATAATGGAACTATATTTTTGCATTGTATCATGCTATTTTTTTCTTAACAAGACATCAATGATATAAACTTTTAATAAGATATGTAAAATGGTGGTTTTGTTTTCTTTTAAGTTTTGGCTCCAGTATAACCTGGCCAAATGCCGCCCAAACCAATTATGTTGTCGTGGGAATGTCGTGGGAACACAACTTTTTTTTTGGACTAGTATAATTAGTCATCTGTGACTATAGTAAACTAGGGTTACATGGTTGATGTGAAGTATCAACCTGTTGATGTGAAGTATCAACCTGTTGATGCAGTGGTTGCGATCCTCTTTATTTGCGCAGAGTGATACCACTTTAAAAATTACATAACGAACTAAACAGTTATTCTCTTGCCATGGTTGTGTAGATATTTATTTAAATGATTTATTATCTACATAGTAGCTAAAGTATAAGCTCTACATTAGTTTAAGATCATATAATTCAGTAAGTGGTCCTAAATTTTGTTAAGCAATATTGTTGCTAAAATAAGTTTTCAAGGAATATGAGATAAAAAAAACTGTATATTTACCAGATTTTATTAGTAATACCCTAAAGACGGCTTTGAAAATTTTTGTCGAAACTCAAATTACCAAAGTGTGCAACCTGGTCAAAGTCACTTTATTCTTTTTGCTATAATACCTAGTCCGGCCATAAGTTCTGTTACAAATAAAAATGCAATTTTTTGAAAGAAGTAATGTAATATTACTAAAAGTAATATGTACATATTTATTTAGTCACAGAAAAAAATAAAAAATGTTCTATTCGAAATGGCCACCTTTGCCTTTTATACAGGCCTTTAATCTGTCTGGCCACGAATTTATGGATTTACGCACTGTTACAAGGGGTAATTTCGTCCCTGCTTGCTCCAGAGATTTTTTAGGAGACACCAAACCATCACAGACACATAATTATAACCACGTTGCACCTTTCCGACTTCTTCAGCAGCTTATTTAGAACTTTGAACGTACATTTTATCATTTTACTTATTGTAGTGCTCTTCAATCGTGAAATTTATTTCATCGGTAAAGAGGATATTTCTGTGCCTTTCACCTGCGTGTCGTGACAGAAAGCATTTTGATCGATCAACTCTCTTTAATTGTAAAGATTGATTTTAATTTATTATAATTAAATTAACTTTTAATTTATGTATAAGTTATTTAATAATGAACACGAAAAAATATGTAAAATGGCGCGAAATCGAAAGAATTTTTAAAATAATAAAAGCGTTCCAAATTCAAAATAAAGTTGAAAAAAGAAAAGGTTTTATGTAACAGTATTTATGGCCAGATTAGTTATATATTATCATCTTTCCACGTCATCCTCCTAGCTATCTAGATTTTGTCAGTGGTGCCCTGAAAATGGCTTTGAAAATCGTATCTCAAATGACTTCTTTTATTCCTCGTCAAAATCACTTTATTCGTTTTTTTAATAATATATATTATAAACATAATAGTACTTACTTTCAGCACTTGCTGAACTTTCACTTTCAACGCCATCCTCCCAGCTATTTGGGCTTGACCCTGGACAATATTAAATAAAAACAAACCATATTAATTTTCATAGGTTGTAAAAAATATACAAAATGAGCAATCGTCGATCATCGGTTTTTAGGATACCGAGGCACTTATCTCACTTTTAACTTTGTCGATTTTTAAATCTTTATTTATTAATATATTGAAACAATGAATAGGAATAAGTATTCCAGATTATTCCGTAAATCCTATCGCAAAAAATAAATAAAAATCGTACCTGCTCGAGTCACCTCAATAAAAAAGCTAGTTGCAATGATGAGTACCAACATGAACTTCCGCATCTTGTACAGTGTATGCATTACTGGTGCTTCGAAGACAGTGTTAAACCTTTTATGGAGACTGCTAACAATTGCCTTGTATTAATCATTAGTTCCTTTGTCTTAAAACATATTTATGTATTTATAATTAAAACATAATACCTTGAAATGGAAAATAACTTTATATATTTGAACAATTCAATAAATATGCAAATGATGTATTGTATAATTTATAATCTTTTATAACAAAAACAGTGCAACAAACATGCAGTTTAAAAGTTATTTTTTAATAAAAATAATAATGTTTGGTACCAATAAACAAAAAACATCAAAATGTATCTAGTTTATGTTTATTACAATTATTGTGTTCATGTATACATGTATATAAGGTGGCATAAAATTACCTGCCAGGACTTGGTGAACTGTTTGGGTCAAGTGTGAAGAATATGCTCAAATAGTATTTTTTTGTAATAAAATGTCGTTTCGTTTTATTCTAACCGTTACTTTATTTATTGACTTTCATGGTCATATTTCTAATACGTAATCCTCTTTTAAGCTCACTTAATTACTATAAAAATAATTGAACTATTTTCAGGGACAACGAACCGCACCGCGGCGAGCGCAGCGCGCGCTCGTTTTATTACAACACTTATAAAAAACTTTAAATTCTGAGTTACTTCTTCTTTAAATATTTACCTATACCCTTATAGTTAGAACAGATTACGTACCTTAGATACCTTAAAGTTTAAATATAGGCAAGTCCAATGATTCTTGGATAATATCTTCGTAACTCTTATTGAAGCAAAGAAACAAATCATCAAAACCCTAAGTACTACTACTCAATGATACTGGCGTAGAAATTAAAGCGGTAGTTGAAAATATCTTATGTTAAGTTTATTATACTGTATAGTAAAAAAATATGAGTTTGGTCAATCAGGTGCAGGGCTTCGTAGCCGATACACCCACATCACATCACAGCGGAAAGTAGGTACCTAGTTTACGGTAAGATAACTTTCTATCACACTGATAACGACTCTCACCTTCACTCACACATTAACAATGTGTGTTACAAAATATCGATAGCGTACCTACCTAGGTAATAAACCCTACTGATATTACAAATTATTACAATGACGAGATAAACATTTAAAAATCAATTCAATACACCAATATGACCGTAAATATGGTTTACATTTGGAGAATCAAAGACAGAAATGAATTTCCGACCATGTGGCGCTAGGTGGCGTCAGTGTCATTGTGAAAGTGAACTATTTTGCTGTTTCTGGAGGAGCAGCGTATAAGGCTCAGCGTGGGATTCCCCGCCAACTGTATATGTCTATTTGGAGCAACAATGACGAAAAGGTAATTGTGACATTTATTTTACCTATTATTGATACTACAACGACAAATTTGTAGTAAAGTCGTATTTCTTTAAAAAATATAGGTCTCATATTCATGCTCCTCGGATGAGTCCTCTTCTACACCCTCCCCCTCACGGACGAATTTACGCCGAGCAAGCCCCGGCCAAGTCGTCCCTCCCTCCACCTCGCGTCCTCACGCGAGATACGACCCTCAGCTTGCCAGGCTAAGGCCCCACCACCGATCCACCGTAGGGACAAGACCAGGTGGGGTAAAGTGTCCTTTCTATGCAAACGAGAAAATCCAGTTTACAAGAGCAACTAACAAGGGGTTGACTATCCAGGTCAACACACCAACCATTCAGGACTTCAGGAGCCTTACCCGGTTAAAAATCTGAGTTTTATATATGTTACTTGGTCAACTATTAAAAGATGGTTTACTACCTGGCTTGTAACGTATTTTTCTGATAATTGTTTTCTCAGTATAATATGTTCAGTCATTGATCGTACAGCATCGATACGTTTTAATATTTATTTGTGCATTTGTGTGAAATAAATAAAATTCAAGTTTAATAAAATATTATCATGGGTGACATTTTAATTTGTGTTTTCTGTAAGAAAAGTATTATTATTTTCTAAGGAGACATTGAAAAAATGTTCAACAATTTTAAAATTAAAAAAGGAACATAACCTCAAATATCACGACGTTATTTTAACAACAGAATATACGGATGTTGGTTATCACAGAGAATATTACAAATAATTAATAGCATTTTTTCGGAAAGGTAAATAAAAACCATACAAAGTTAAGAAAAAAAATAGAATGACACGAGCCTTTCATCAAGTCTGGACATGGTGAATTATAATATTGACGACCAGCATAAATTTTCAACTTTATACAACAGCTCATATGTGAAGTGTATAATCGTGATTGGATCGTTCATGTTGATGCTGCTAGACTCCAGATGTTCATCAAAACATATACGGTCTCAGATGTCAACGAAGCTTTTAATTTCGATGCTATTAACCTACCACCATGTTAAAGCGAACTATTTCAGCACTTTCTACGAGCAAATTATATATCCACTATTTGGAATAATGCTGTAGACCAACTCGACGAGCATTTTTCGTCGGGTAGGAGTGCAGGGGAGAGTCACACATAACGTTCGCCGTTCTCCCAGAAGCGGCGTACGCGTAACGCATTCCTCGCGTCAAAAAATAGGCTAGATTATCATATTCTCCTACTTATTGTATCGTGAAAACTAGTTAGGTACTTAATATTTTATAGCCTTTTGTATCCGCTCATGTTATTTCAAAATGTTTCTAGGTAATAATAATAATAATAAATAATAAATATCTTTTACATTCACACCAATTAGCCTAGCCCAAATTAAGCACTGTTAGGCTTGTGTTATGGATGCTAGGGTAACGGATAAACATACATATATAATACATAGATATGTAATATTCATATAAATATATATAAATATCCATGACTCAGGTACAAATGCTCGTATTCATCATACAAACATCTGCCCCTACCGGGATTCGAACCCGGACCGTCGGTGTGAAAGGCAGGATCGCTACCGTTGCACCAAACGGTCGTCTAGGTGTAGATACATTTTTCAACACCGGTATGGGAGCACCTTTAGATTGACTAAGTTCATAGATTTATATTGGCTAGCGAGAATGTATACCTTTTCTTAGCCGTTGGAAGCTTATGTAATACTTACACTACACCATGACCATGCACTGTCTGTCTGACAACACTTCGAGGTAGATTATAAGTTCATTACGAACATATACGAATTATTTTTGTTCGTGTTTTTATTTATTTAACAATAGAGTTACGTCTTGTACTATTTTTATTTTGAAAATAATATATAATCTATGGTGGTTCTGGCATATTATTTTACAATTAAAAAATAAAGACTTTATTTGTTAATATCAAGCTGTAAAACAGATCTACGTAGCAACTGTATGTACCCGATTTAGTCAGTTTTTTATTACTCTGTTGATATTAAATTTGCTATAATTGTGGACATTGATTCCACATAATATTCCTAATAATTCCATTTATATGTAAGCTTTCCATCAAATGAAGAAACGGAGTCAAGGCTAGTTGGCTGTCAAATAACAAAAAATAGTTTCGGGCATTCGGCATTTCAAAACAAATTGTTTCTTCAAAGCGGTACAGTTTGTATCATATGGTGTTTATAATTTTGCACTATAGTGCTACCGAGATCTTTCGTAATACCGAGACCTTGACAACACCCGTTGAATTATTCATTTGCAAGAGTACTTGCCTGTACTCGAGTACGATAGAGTACTCTATAGTAAGAAAACGTGGGTTCGAGTTCCGCCTGACGCTTGAGAGAAGTTGACTAGAAAAAAATTCAAGCAACAATTTTTTGGGATATTAGAAAATATAATAATTACATTCCTGTTTCTTCTTTAAAATATGGTTCCCATAATTAAGTATGCTGATGTTATCTCCACTGGATACTAGAGGAAGTGCAATACTTTTTTGTCAGAGTCATATTTGGCCTACGCAAATATGATAACGTACCGCTTTTTAGTTTTTAGGCTCAATTGCCTCCGTTTCACGTTAGACAGAATAAGTAATAAATAAATAAATTCTGAACAACCCACAATAATTAGTAAGCAGAGCTTGTATTATGGGTATTAATTTATATAATGTGTAGAATACATAAATGATCATGACTCGGAAAAATTCATAAGTTAATTATACAAACATATATCTTTATCGGGATTTGAACCTGGGTCCTTCGGTGCAGATAGTAGGGTCATTAGCGTTGCTATGTTAAACCTACAGTATATAGTACAAGGTCATTAATTTATAAAATTGTCCATCCGTCGACCGTCCTGGTTTTGAGTCCCGGAAGGGGTGGATGTTTGTCTGATGAATATGAGTTTGGAATTAATTTAGACTTATTTAAGTTACATAGCGAGATGTAACTTTTTTGGTTATAATTTCACATTTACTATTTTTGCAAGAATTAAAAGATTTTACTGTATCTGGTGAAAAGTTTATTATTTAAAAATAAAGTTGAGCTGACCTGCAGCTACTGCACACGTGCTTTACTCGCTCATCTCCCAATTTTAGTTTATTTATTTCAACTTTGTTGCACCCCAAAAATATGTACAAGTGACTAAGTAATTCTTGAGAGTTGTTCGGAATATATTATAAATAAAAAGTTATGATTTAACTGTGTTAGTTAGTCATATGTCAGTCTAAATTTAATGTATTACGATTTGACAGCTCAAAGTTTTCTTATAAGTAGGTGACGCCATGACTTAAATTAACCTGCATAAAAGCGTCTTTAGTGTTTTAAGCCCAGTCAAGTAAGCCCAAAAATAGATTTGGTTAACAAAAATTCGTATAGAGCTGAAAATTGTAACGAATGTTCGGAACACCATTATTAATGAACATATTTAGTTCTTACACTTTCGCACACTTTACATATCCCCCCTGCCCGATTATCTTTCGCCAGTTCTTTTCGGAAAGGCCTCCCAATTTCCGAGCTGGTGGTTGACTCAGTAGATTACACAGTGATCATAGTGAAAACTTAATAGCTATATAAAATGCAAATAAACAAAATGATTTCTTTAAATTTTAGCAGTTGAAAAGTGCCCGATTAAAATATTGCGAAGATAGTTAAAATATATGACCACCATTGCCTTAGTCATACTGTGATCGCGGCTCCTGTAAAGGAGTCGAAACGTCAGTATTAAATATAAATTATGCGCAAAAACCCCAAATAAGTTGGTATTTGGTAAAACGTTAAGTTTTATTATAAAAATAGGAAAGAGGAAATCTTAGATCATGCAATTATCTTTAAAAATTGTCTCTACACTTTTTCTCCTAAGCGTCACCGGGTCTGAGATATAATGGTTTTGTAAAAAATACTCTTAACAAAAATCGAGTGCAATTTGCTTGTCTTCCTCCAACCTGTGCTTCTGCTAATCAACATCTATTTCGGGTATATAATTTTTTTTTATTTAGAAAATAGGCAGGTGCTTGACCACTATCTCGACTGATGGTAAGCGACAATGCGATCTATGCGAAAATATTAAAAAAATAATAGGAGTTATTGATAAACCATCTGATTTTTTCCTGTGTTGGGTATTAATTGCTTGTTAATATTAGTCGATTTAAATTGCAAATAATTTTGAATTTAAGCAAAAATAAACTGATACAAAAATTGTTAAAATATGCTTTCATAGAAATATAAAATGTGTCCACGCCTAAAAGATCTCTTTTTTTTTCATTACTTTATCGTTTACGTAATGTATCGTGATTTATTAATGATATGCTAAATGTAATGGCATTAAACTACTCTTATATATAATAAGTTTTATAAAACTAATATAAATATACAAAAAACAATTGAAAAACAAATGTGTTCTATCTGCTTCACGTGTGTTACAAAAACTGTGTTACATAGTAACTTTTTTGGAAGAAGTATTACTTCTTCCATCATTTTTTTCACAATGAAAACAATATAACTTTCATCAGAAAACGTCAATGTTATGTCAGACATCTTGGTTTACGAGCAGAAGACAGTGCTCGGTCTGTGTTTTTTTTTTGACATTGGTTTTAGAGGGACTTTTAGAAGTTATTTTACAAGGTAAGTAATGATATTAGTTGGTTTCGTGTATAGATAGTTGGAAGAGACATTAAATATTTCTAAATAATGAAGATTATCACTGACTTGCGATGAAACTAAAGACGCTACATGAATTTTAGGTTATGTTATTCACGAGTGTTTGTTCACGTGAGTTGCGTGTGTTACGAAGTTGTGTGACGTAACACACGTGAAAAGTATAAAGCTTAGTTTACATGCAATAGTTAGCTAAAGAAAAAGAGATATTTTTAAATTTAATAAAGTACTTACCGTACTTAAATATTCACTACCACAAATTTTATTGTAAACAGAGCATGCTTTTGAACATCGTGTGTAATTTGTTTTATGTATGTAATGCAATTTTTTCTTATTCTATAGACCGATTTCAAACATTATTTTGTTGGTGAATGTGGCTTATACTTCAGGATGGTCCCATAAAAATTAATGGTTTGATTAAAGTATACACTTTAAGAGCAAATTATTCTTAATTTAACGACAATTTTAATTTGTTGTTCAATTAAAAATTGTTCCTAATGCGTATATGCGAGCGGAAATATGCGTGCGTAAGAACACATTTTTAGTTAAGATAATAGAATGTATTTTTCTACTATTCTAATAAATTGAAGCGAAAGTTATACCTAAATAATGAAAAATAAGTGTATTCAAAAGAAATGCCTTAATTATGATACTGTATACGAAAAAAATTATAATAAGCTTGTGTAGTTACCTAAAAAAAGAACCTAAGCACTGATCTCATTAGTGGTATAACTAATATCTAAGAATATGGAGGAATAAATATAAGTTGTGTTTCTACAAAGTTTATGACTTAAATAAATGATTCTCTCTATATTCGTATTTTATTTGAATTCAATTTTTTATTGCCTCATGTGCATCAACCTTACCAATATTTCTCGTGTGTTATACAATACCAGTGTGTTATTGTATGTTACAAGTTCCCGTGTGTTATGGTACATTTTCTGTGAGCCTCACCCATATATAGCTGTATAATATAGTTTTTTCAAGGTAGGTCGTAACTGTCTTTAAATAAATATAACTATTATGCGATCATATTTAAATAATATAGTCTTACTTTATTATTTTAGGTAAAAGAGTGTATAAACAAGGTGCATGGGGCGAGGTGCTAATCGCGGCATTATAATAGTTTCTTAAATTCACACCAATTAGCTCATCCCAAAGTAAGCTAAGTATTATGGATACTAGGGTAACGGATAGAAATATATGTATATGATACATAGCTATGTTATATTTTTAATATATATATAAAACAGCCATGACCCAGGTACTAATGCTCGTATTCATCACACAAACATCTGCCCCTTCCGAGATTCGAACCCAGGACCGAAAGGCAGAATCGCTACTTTTGCACCAAACGGTCGTCTGACTAAATGAGCCGCATTGACCTAAATGAATCGTTCTCTGATTATTAATTATCTGTTACGGTATATAACTATATCCCTCGGGATATAACTAATGACGGCCTCTTCCATTTTACTGCGACATAATTCTTGCACTGCGTCATAGCAACCCATTTAAGTATTTTTATTGGATATTCTGTTGTTATCAAGTAGGTAAATTAATAGAATATAAGGTTTTATTTAAGTTCTTAGCAAAAGAGAATTGGTATTTTCGATTTACTTAAGGTTGAGAGAGAGAGGAGTTTAAAGTTAAGGTAAGACTTTTTTAATTAATTTCTTAAAACATTATAATTTTATGGTGCTTCTTCGCAATCTATGAAATAATTTATTTTAATATAGGATTTAATTACAGGTTTTGAAATGAAACTAATTTTATCAAGGAAGGAGTTTATTTTATTATTTCCTTGACCACAAGACGTAGATATTACTGGACATATCTGAAAAAGGTAAATGTGAAAGTTAGTACATCTTTAAATCGGTTTACTTTGGATGGTGTGACATTTACTCTTATGAATGGTTTGAGGTGTAAGAACTTCAGATAATTTTGAAAGTGTTTTTTGAAGTCATCTTCTTTAAGCGAACACGAACGAAATCAATATCAAGTATTGTAGTTTGAAAAATGCAGTAATTAAGCTATTTGAATCCTTAGACAGCTCCACAGAGTGGCCTGACTGTGATGGCATTTTCTCTTGTTTATCGGCGTCTTTTGTTCAAAGTCCTGCTAAGCTTGTTACTTTCCTGTTTTGGTGCTCATTGAATTAATATAACTTTTTATTTGGAAGTAGTCTCATATTGTTGCAGTTTATAAGGAGTTTTAACACGATATAAAAAATTACACTCCTATTTCAATTTGAAACTCAAAGAATAGGCAGTTTACATGAGTATATATATCAAATGATTGCTTTTGCGATACCTAATATCCAACAAAGTTATCTCAGGAGACGTTTTACCACAACTAACTTGGCAAATTTCATATACTTCGTGTTAGCCGGTAGGTGCCGTGCACATTGGCTTAAGACAGCTTTTGATACACTGCCTTTAAGAAATTTTGATCGCGTTGAAATTTGGAAATGTGCTCCTGGACTCTAAACTGCTAATGTGCTAATATATAATAGTCGATAGGGCGTTTGGAAATTTGCGCTTTTTGATGCACACCTGCGAACCTCGCTCTCCACCATAAAGACGGTGTATTATGCTTAAGTGCAGAGTATATATTCACGTGCCTACTAGTGCAGAGACATACGCTAGTGTTATTTGGTGTCTACAATAAAACAGCTTTATAGACAGCTTAGAGCGTATCCAGAAAAAAATATATGACACCTGGGGTATAAATTTAAAAGTCAATAACAATCACCTTGGAAGATGTGGCATTGTTGTGAGTTTGAGTCGCCATACATTGCTGTCAAGTTAGTCGCTTTATGTTCCCGATTTTCGAACGCGACACACTAATCTTTTCCAGATTTTTCAACAAATTACGGAATCTATTCTATTTAAACATGTCTTTTACTTTATAAAATTCCTACTTGCTGAGAATGATATCTTTTTTTCGAACACTGTCTCTCTCTTCCACTCTAAGACCATGAGCTTTTAAGCAACGATTAAGTGACTGTCGCCCTCCTGGTATCTTTATTATTGTTAAGTCTAAACAATAAAATATGTTTTATAGCTCAATTGATTTTAGGGCACTATAGTTAACCAACAGGTAAGCCTAAGTAGATGTATAACGATCCTGGTTTTGCCTATTTGCGGAAAGATCCCGGTCTTGGAGCCTGTTTGTGATAAGCGTTAGCATTTGTTCCCTAGTCTTATTATTAAGTATTATATCCGTTATTAAGTATTCATTATAGTATTTATTCTACTTAGTTTCGATCTAAATAATTAGTGTAAGTTGAATTTCAGAATTTATTTATTTATTTATAACTTTATCGTTCACTTTTATGGCAAATGTTCAATAGTGTCGTTTATACGGACCATTATTTACTTTATAAACACATTACTAACTCAAATATAAAAATACTAAATATGTATATTCGCGTAAAAACAAATTTGCATTTTTAAAATTGGTTTTCTATATTATGTGTTAAGTTGATTTCAATATCTGAAGGCCGACCAATAAAACTATAATTAAATTTGTAGGTAGTTGCCGGATTTAAGCACAATCTGAAAAGCCTTAGTCTCGTTTGGGCCGTTAGTTGTATTAATAAATACTTAAATTAATGCTATATTATATATATTAATGTTAATAATCACCTTATCCATAATATGATCCCAAAAACATTATTTTATTTCCACTTTTAATGCAGTAAATAAACGGATGGTCAGCTCTGACAATAAAATTTTGAGGTTCTATAACAGCTGACAGAGTATTTACCACAATAGCTGTAAAAAATACTATAGTTAGCAAAGGTTAGTAGCACATCATAACAAACTAACCAGGTCCCAGTGTTAGTTGAATAGAGAGCAATATTGTTTAAACACCACCTTATCCATAGTAAACTCCAATGAACATGATTTTGTTGCTGGCTTTCAAAAGACATAAATAAGGATGGTCTGCTCTCACAATGTATTCTACTACAGGAGGACGTGGTAATGACCTCGTAGATATGACCACTGCTGTGAATATTTAAAAAACACATTATTTCTTAAACTTACTTCCCCTTATAATAAAACGTTTTAAAACTTTATAAAGTTAGACCTAGTTTGAAACTGTTGCTGTCTTTGTTTTTTGGACACTCAAAAGTTATAATCTCAGCTGGTCTTAATTTTATTCCACGATTTAAAGTAATAGGAACGTTAATAAAAATCTATCGAGTGTAACTCAAAATAGAAATGAGCGAAATTTTGAATGCTAAACATTAAGAGAAAATTATGTGTTAGTAGTATCTTTATGAAACAAAATTTAAGTTTCAATGTATCTGGAAAATAATACCTATTAAAATAGCTTTTTCTTGGAGATCTGGCGTGTGGTCTGTTTTTAAGACATTGTCCACGAAACATAAAATTAAATCTTAAAATTAGGTACCGTTAGCTGCTGCTGCTTCAGATCCTTTCTCATTAACCGTGATTTTGCCTTTCTGTTTTGCATCTGACACATATAATAACTCATTTGGCACTATCATTCCGGTCAATTCAGATTTAGATGTGAAAATGGTCTGAATGCCTAGCTGGAAATATTATTAATCAATGAAAAAAAAATTTATAAATGATTAAGCAAGTAGTAACTAGTTTTTACTTACTGGTTTTAAAACGTCTTTCAAGTCAGTACTCGTTGAAATATCCATTTTTGGCAAGTAAATAGTTACAGTTTCTAAAGTTAGACCATCTGAGAGAGTATTAGAAATTGTGGGGTCTTGCAATTTATCAATTACATCTAATATACCAAATTGTTTATTAGGTAAGATCAGCAAAAATACGATGTTCTCATCCTTGTACGGTAGTTCAACAATCTAAAACATACAAATAAAATAAAGAACAATACAGTACAAAAAAGCGGAGCAGCTATAATCTATTATGCATTAAGGAACTTAAGAAATTTTCTGAAGAATTTTTCGTATTTCATTATCATTATTATTATCAGTACATTAATTTTCCTAATGCCTGTGACCCTTCACAGGTCTTCCCTATGGATGGATGGTACGTGCAAAATGACTCCACGTGCCTTCTGAGCAAAAATAATTACAGTCCCTAGAGAATATTCGTGTTTTGTTCTTTACTTCAGTTTAACAAAATACCAGTGAATATATTTTTTTTATCATTACGAAATCAACTACCCCCTCTACAGATGAAGATACTATTTGTGTCTAGTTACTTCAACTTGATTTATTTGGTTTGCCAATCAAAAAGTATTTGGTGTAGATAACTCGAAACTAAAACTTGTCTGTTAATGATAAGCAATATTATCAAATTTCTTAGAGCTTTTCTTGTGATATGCAAAGTTGGTGTAGTGTATCTAAATTAGTATAATGTTTTTATATAAGGTATAACTAAAATAATAAATAGTCTAAAAATAATAATGATATATATTTGTTTCGGTTAGAGTAATTTATACTTGAGTTTATATACATAAATATTTATAGGAACTTATATCTACAATTAACTTACAACTTAAGATAGTAAAATGTACAGTAAAAGTAATATTAGTATTTTATAAACTTTAATGTTAAATATTGTTCTACGAACAAACGGACATGAACACCCGAATTACTAATAGCTAACTCCCTGCGACGGACCGGTCGGCGATCAAGGTTAACCGCTCTTGCTCGGGAGCCGGCAGTTTGTCAATGCAAATTGCCTCAGTGCAAATCACTGATTAGCGTCGAACGTATGTCCGTCGTATGCGCATCATTCGCTTTAGTTTACCACTAAACGCTTTTAGTATATATATATCTGTTTAGTCCTTGTGAAGTGTAATAATTCTACTGTGTGTTCTTTTATCTGTTCTCTGCTTTCTTCAACTTTCTCCTTCTGTGAATGTACTTTTATTTTTTGTTCGTGTGTGTGGCATAAACTGTGGATCAAGTTATTCACCGGCTTTTATTTAATCGCCTATACCATACCACCGCTTCATTGGTGACCCCGTTTGAGCACAGTAAGGAATATTCATAATGAGCGAGGCGGATAAGACACCGACCGTTAGCGCAAATACAAATCAACCCAGCGACGTACATCGAGTTGGCGTGCGAGTACCGCCATTTTATCCAGAAAAACCGGCGTTATGGTTTGCACAACTTGAGAGCCAATTTTTTCTGGCGAATATAACCACGGATGCTACGAAGTATCACTACGCTATCAGTCAGCTGGACCCTATTTATGCGTCGGAGGTTGAAGACATCATATCAGCTCCACCAACACCCAACAGATACGAGCGACTAAAGAATGAGTTCATCAAACGGTTGTCTGCCTCAAGGGAGAAGAAAGTGAAGCAGCTACTTGTCGACGAAGAACTGGGGGACAGGAAGCCATCTCAATTTCTTCGCCATCTTCAGCATCTCGCCGGCCCAGATGTTCCAGAGGAGTTTTTGAAAACCATCTGGACCAGTCGACTGCCCAGCAGCACGCAGACCATCATTGCGTCGCAATCCAAGGCGTCTCTGGAGGAGGTAGCAGAACTTGCGGACAGGATCAATGACGTAGTTCCGCCAACACCTCAGGTTGCAGCAGCGTCCGTGACTCCAGGAAGTTCACTAGACATGGCAGGTCAGATAGCAGAGCTAACGCGGCAGATCCAGTCGTTGAATTCGAGGGTTGAGAGGATGTCTCGATCACGAAGGAACTCTAATTCCAATTCCCGTAACAGTTCCCGTTCAAATCGTTCCCGGTCGCAGTCCAACTACAAAAAGTTCCCGGTATGTTGGTATCACGCAAAATTCGGTAGTCAAGCAAACAAGTGTGTCAAACCGTGTAATTATTCGGGAAAAGCCTAGGACAGTCTGTTATGGCGGCCGACGCCTGTCCAAATTCTGGTCGCTTATTTATTACAGACAGTAACAGTAAGTTAAATTTTTTAGTAGATACAGGTAGTGACATTTGTGTTTTTCCAAAAAAGCTTATAAGTGAACATCGGCTTAAAACTAATTATGAATTGTGTGCCGCTAACGGCTCGACGATTAACACTTATGGTTATGCTCACTTTGTATTAAACATAGGCTTGCGCCGCAACTTTGCTTGGCGCTTTATTGTAGCTGACGTAACGCGAGCGATAATAGGTGTAGATTTTTTATCCTATTATAATTTAATAGTAGATGTTCGCAATCATCGCCTCATCGACGCTAATACTACGCTTAGTACCCCTGCTATGCTTGCTAAAAACTCTGCTGTTTTTTCGGTCAAAGTAGCGTCTGGTAATACGGTTTATCATCGCATACTAGCTGAATACCCTGACATTACTCGACCTTCTGGGTTGCATAGCACGCTTAAGCACAACACCGTACACCACATACGCACTACACCTGGACCACCAGTATCTAGTTCACCCCGTAGACTGGCACCGGATAGGCTAAAAATTGCTAAGGCCGAGTTTGAGGCCATGTTGCAGATTGGTACGTGCCGTCCTTCGGAGTCGGCATGGTCTTCTCCCCTGCACCTAGCACCGAAGAAGGACAACAGTTGGCGTCCCTGTGGCGACTACCGCATGCTCAACGCCAGAACGATTCCTGACAGGTATTCTATTAGGCACATCCAGGACTTCGATTATAACCTTTGTGGTTGTATGGTCTTTTCCACAATAGACCTGGTGAAGGCTTATAATCAAGTGCCTATAAATCCAGCCGATATTGAGAAGACTGCCATCACTACTCCTTTTGGCTTATACGAATTTCCATACATGACGTTTGGACTTCGTAATGCCGGACAAACATTCCAGCGTTTTGTTGACGAGGTACTTCGAGGCCTTGACTTTACCTATGCTTTCGTGGACGACATCTTAGTCTACTCAAAAGACGAGAAGACCCACAAAGAACACTTACGTCAGGTTTTCAGTAGACTGAAGAAGTACGGCATGGTAATAAACACTGCTAAATGTGTGTTTGGTGCATCAGAGGTCACGTTTTTAGGCTATAACGTCTCAGCAGCCGGTATCAGACCTCCACCAGAAAGAGTCGCAGCTATCAAGACTTTCCCTACCCCTAAAACTGTTCGTGAGCTCCGTAGGTTTCTAGGGATGATAAATTTTTACCGCCGTAACATCCCACAGGCTGCTCAACACCAGGCTCCGCTGAATTCTCTTTTGGTAGGTTCAGTTAAAGGTTCGCATCCAGTGAATTTGTCTTCCTCTGAATTGAGCGCATTTGAGGAGTGCAAGGAGGATTTATGTCGTGCTGCAATTCTTGTGCATCCTGATTGTAATGCAAAGTTAGCATTAGTCACGGATGCATCAGACACTGCAATTGGCGCAGTACTGCAGCAACTCAAGGACGACGTTTGGCAACCTCTCGGCTTCTTCTCACGTAAGTTGTCTCCTGCACAGACTAAGTACTCTCCGTACGATCGCGAACTTCTGGCCATATACGAGGCCATTAAACACTTTCGGCACATGGTGGAAGCAAGAAACTTTGTGATTTATACTGATCACAAACCACTTACATTCGCATTTCACTCCCGGAAAGAAAATTGTTCACCCAGACAGTTTCGTCACCTTGATTTTATATCTCAATTTTCCACTGACATAAGACACATCTCAGGCAAAAACAATGTCGTGGCAGACACGCTATCACGAGTTGACGAAATTGTACAGCCTATTGATATCGAGAAGTTATCTGTTTTACAATCAGCTGATAGTGAACTTAAAACCTTGTTGAACGGGTATACTTCACTACGTTTAGAAAAAGTACATCTGCCTGAAACAGATTTAGACTTGTTTTGCGATGTAAGTGGTGGGTCAAAACGTCCATATGTTCCAAAGGAAATGCGCCATCAAGTGTTCGAAAGTCTCCATTCAATGAGTCATCCCGGGGCCAGTGCAACTGTCAAGCTGGTTAGCGAGCGTTATGTTTGGCCGGGGATCCGCCGCGATTGTAGGGAATGGGTTCGCGCTTGTGTAGCCTGTCAGAGATCCAAAATTTCCCGACATGTTACAGCACCAGTTGGAACCTACGGATCACCATCTGCCAGGTTTAGGGATCTTCATATTGATCTTATAGGACCATTACCGCTTTCTCAAGGGTTTCGATACTGCCTCACAGCCGTTGATCGCTTTACTCGATGGCCAGAGGCAATACCTTTGCAGGACATCACAGCAGAGACAGTTGCTCGAGCACTGATAAGTGGGTGGATTTGCCGCTTCGGATGTCCTACAAAGATAGTGACAGATCGTGGTAGACAATTTGAATCTGCTCTGTTCAAACATCTATCTAAGATCATCGGTTTTCAGCATAGGAGAACCACTGCATATCATCCACAATGCAATGGATTGGTGGAAAGGTTTCACAGGCAACTAAAAGCTGCCATAACCTGCCACGCTGATAGCAGTTGGGTCGAATCACTTCCACTTGTTTTATTAGGTGTTCGAAGTACTTTTAAAGAGGACCTGAAATCATCTTCCGCTGAACTAGTTTATGGCGAACCGCTGCGTTTGCCAGGTGATTTCTTCGTGGCATCTGAGCCTGACACTATAGATGCAGCAGAGTACGTCGCTCGTCTTCGCACTTTTGTGAGAAACTTGCAACCAACTCCAGCGTCACAGCATGGTTCTCGGTCGCGTCGATCACCATTTGTTTTTAAGGATTTGGCAACAGCTTCTCATGTCTTCCTCAGAGATGACTCAGGGGCTGGCTCTTTCAAACCTGCATACTCTGGTCCACATGAGGTTATACAACAGGGCGACAAAGTTTTTAAAATATTAATTAGTGGTAAGCCAGTCACAGTGTCCATTGACAGATTAAAACCTGCCTACATACTGTGTGATCCAATCACCTCAACGCCCACATCATTCTCTCATTCAAACCAATCACACTTACAATCACACACACATACACATCCTCCCATACACGCATCACGCACAAACACAAATACTACACGGATAGTGTGCGATGACTTACCTGTTTCCGATGTTGCTCCTGCAAAATATACTAGATCTGGACGTAGGGTAAAATTTCCGGACTATTATCGCCCGTAGGACGGTCTCTGGAGGGGGGTGATGTAGTGTATCTAAATTAGTATAATGTTTTTATATAAGGTATAACTAAAATAATAAATAGTCTAAAAATAATAATGATATATATTTGTTTCGGTTAGAGTAATTTATACTTGAGTTTATATACATAAATATTTATAGGAACTTATATCTACAATTAACTTACAACTTAAGATAGTAAAATGTACAGTAAAAGTAATATTAGTATTTTATAAACTTTAATGTTAAATATTGTTCTACGAACAAACGGACATGAACACCCGAATTACTAATAGCTAACTCCCTGCGACGGACCGGTCGGCGATCAAGGTTAACCGCTCTTGCTCGGGAGCCGGCAGTTTGTCAATGCAAATTGCCTCAGTGCAAATCACTGATTAGCGTCGAACGTATGTCCGTCGTATGCGCATCATTCGCTTTAGTTTACCACTAAACGCTTTTAGTATATATATATCTGTTTAGTCCTTGTGAAGTGTAATAATTCTACTGTGTGTTCTTTTATCTGTTCTCTGCTTTCTTCAACTTTCTCCTTCTGTGAATGTACTTTTATTTTTTGTTCGTGTGTGTGGCATAAACTGTGGATCAAGTTATTCACCGGCTTTTATTTAATCGCCTATACCATACCACCGCTAAGTAATAGGAAACCTGCGACTGTGTCTGGCTGTCGCTATCCGACTCAGTATCTACGGTTTCTTGAGATCGTCCTCTTCAGGAGCTCTTTGTAAATAATACAATATAAATATACTTTATTGTACAGCAAAATTAATAAGAGTACAATACGGAATTAAAATAAAAACGCCAGGTTGTACAATAGGCGGCCATATCGCCTAAATATTTGGATGGAGATAGAAATAATATATCATTATAACGGACGCTCTGACTTATTTACAAAGATATTAATCAGCCTTTGCGGTTGTTGGCTGAACGCATTAAGGTAACAATTAAAACTACATCCAATTAGTTTATGCATTTCTCAAAGTTGTATGGTTTCATTTTTCTTTCCAAAAACAAGTAGGAACATAATTATATTAATATATCGGTATTCCGCCTGCTGCCTTGCCTTGCGAATAGAATAGAATAAGTTCGAGTGGAATAGATAAGAATATAATGGAACAGAATTCAGAGATCAATTAAAATTTTAATTATTTCCACAATTCTTTCTTACAAAAACAACGATATAATATTAAATACCCATCACAAAAGAAAATTAACTACAGCTAAGTTAGTCGTAATTTATATGTAAACCAAATGGTCAATTACTTTAAACACTTTCTTTATAGATAATTCCAAACGATTATCTCTTCTCCCATATGTCCACTTTTAAACGCAAGGCAAATTAACAATTATTTGCCTAGTTGATACATCACAATTTTATTTTTGCGCATTTCCTACAAAAATGTTACCATCGACAAAATTCTAAATAATTCGCTTAAAGAAGTAAGCAGCCAGTTACACAGGTTTTAACTCTTAGTTTTAATTTTTAATACTTTATGGGTATTTTTTGAGTGGTATTATTTTATGACATGATTATTAGTAATTGACTCTACATATTTTTTCATAACAATGGCTAAATAAATCTTTGCCTGCCTAAAAGTTATACAATATAAACAAAAAAAAAACATAAAACTATTAATGTGTGAATTTCAAATTGGTGATATTTGAAAGAGAAGAAAGAATAGCGCTATTTTATACGTGAGAAAAATCTGTGGTAAAACTTAAGATGGAGTAAGTAAAAAATATGCTATGTTGATGCTATGTTGATGCTATGTTGATGCCACGTAGACCACGTAATGACCGCATGACTTTATAAGCGCATTACGAAACAAAATGTGCAAAGCAAATAGAATTTTAAGTCCGAGCTGCAGGTGTTTTACCGCTAGTAACGAAAATTACCTGTGCGTCAATATTATTGTTGTTGACATATTTTAATTTGGTTTTTTGCTTCATCATTTCAACTTGAACAGTTTTGTCTGTTGTTGCATAGAAGTTTGATGACCGCGTGTTATTAGGATTGAATTCTGTTTTCCATGTGCCCTGTAAAAAAAAAAGAAAAAGTATAGCCTTTAGAAAAACGCACGAATATAATAATATTTAAAATATATATCTAATACATACTTTGAAGTAAATAGCATTTACTAGAACTAAACGCGTCAGGCTGTTGAACATATCAGCTGATACCAGACCTGTGATTTTGCCTTTAGTAACATCTGAAACCTGATAGAAAACGTTAAATTATATTTATTATGAATGTAACATTAAGCATTTTGCAATGGTGTATCTGATGTTATAAATATCTAAACAAGACAAATAAGATAATATTCATTAATATAAAGGAGACATAGTGTAAATTAATCGTACCCATTTGTTGATTGTCTCTGCTGCTTTATTAGCTTCATTAAAATTGATAGGCACTGCTGAAGCATTAAAAAGGTATGTAGTGTCACTTTTGAAAGGTTCACTGAGATTGTAATGATCTGCCAGGTATATTCTATTGGCAAGATCTAATTCTACGTCTTGGGTTGCTTGTAAAGATTTCAGAAAGCCCGGGAATGCACACCGTATCTGCAAAAATAAGTAATAACAATATAAATTGAAATCATTTCAAAGTACATAAGTTGTCAACTTTTTGTCACCATCGAAGATCTCACCTGCTCTTTATTTGTGAAATTCAGAACATTTAAAAGTTCTATAAGCGTTTGACCTTTTGCATATAATGCCATTTCCGCCAGAGGTGTCAGCACTGAGCTAGGTGATGAAATGGCACTGACTCCAGGGTTTGCTTGCACAAGTTGCTAAATCACATAAAAATTGGTTTATTTATGTTAATATATAAGCAAATGGTTTCACAAATAATTTGTTGTTTTTAAATTTTAGAAAAGAGAGATTTATATTAATTTTATTAACCATAAAAAAACTATTGTTAGAATTTTGCGAACAATAAAAGAGGTATATTTATAATAATATACTTATTGTTTGATTACACTCTTACAAAAATTAGTCGATAAGTTGGGCATATTACGATAGAATATATCTCTTTCTGCGATCAGGTTTGTCTTTGTGTCCATATTTTTAATTATTATCGTGACTAAAAAGACTATTCTATTTAAGTTTAGCTTTGGATTTATGTCTGTACTGGCATTTCCAATTCTGCCAATTTAATATGTGATTGTTGAGAAAAGGTAATGTGAGATACAAAAAATACCAACTTTAATGAACTTCATGCAGAAATAATTGCTTGCTTGTTCAAGCGTCTGTTCTTGGCTTGCTACGTCAGTACATGCCGTTTGATTAGTATTAGTATAGTCACAATCATCATTTGATGAGGCCTGTTCATCTGAATCATTTAAATAGATTATTAAAAAAATCATTTCTTAAAGTACGTATCTATAAGTAGTTAATAAATTCTTAGTTGCATTAAAATACTTCGGGAGTGACTAACTGAAAATCCAGCTCAGAATTTAACTCAGCACAAAATTGAATAAAAATTACTTCTTAAACATTTTTCCACAAGGATGACACATTTTGATATCACTGGTTACTTTAAAGTGATGAAAATAACTAAAGAAGTACGTTGTTAATTCAACATCAAATGCTAATAATACTATTTACCTTTGCATGTTTGACCACTAACACAGTTTCCTTTGCTATCTCGATAGTAGCCTGACTTACACCTGCAGGCAGGCTTGCAAGCCACAACAATGCCAATACGGAATTTAGGGCAAGTTGAATTGTTTAAGTAATCAGTACAATTTTGTCCAGGGCAAACGGGTGGGCAGCTGTCATAAATTTCATTGCGCTTATTACATGCGAAAGGAGCTAAAAAGAAAGATGGAAATTTTGTACAAGTTCTAGTATTAATTATTAAGTGCTTACTTATGAAATCGTCGAAACGTAAAGAGTTTAATATTTGTAACGAATATTAATAGAATTTTAAATTAATGTTAATTTATTACTTAAGTTAGTAATTAACTAGACACATCTCTTTAATTATCGTGGGCTATCACAATCGCTACCGTAAATACAGTCACAGTAGCTGAGGTTGCTTCCGAAATAACTCTTTGATTGGCTCAATCCACATTTTTCTCTCAAGCAATTCTTTCACTGCGCTTATTTTTTTAAATTGGATTTTGTAAACAAGCTTTAATGCATAATAAGATATAACTTTCCGTCGCAACACAACATGACTACAGACATTTACTTCCCGAGCATTGTTTGATTCATTTTATCGGGCCAATTTATTTTCATGCACGACCTTAGGAGTGCTTTAGGATCCGTGTGCAGTTGCTAGTCTGCCATCGGGCGCGTCTGCCGGGTGGCGGATTGGGATGAGGTCTAGAGGTCGTTTCTCTAGATATGAGGGTTATCGGTTTGCCGGCGCGGACTAAAACTAGCAGGGGGGGGGGGGGGGTAAAGACGGTGCCAGTTCTATCGTGTCGTCTAACTCGTTACACCGCACTTGTGCGGGGCCGAGGGCCAGATGGTGGTTGTGACGAAGAAAACCTCACTAAAAAATTACCCTGGTGGCGGAGCAGGTGACACCAGAGGAGTTCGTAAGCCTTCGGCTGGGGACCGCGGTGAAGACATCCCCTCTAAAAAGCAGTAGCAAGCAAGTTGGAGGCGTATTTCGATTTGAGGATCAGTTCTGGCCTAACCGTAACCCTGTACGTGGTGCGGGAGCGGGGGTTGCCACTTCGGTGGGGACCGCGTGGAAACAACCACTATAAAAAACCTCAAAGACCTGAAACGGGGATTCGTGGTGTCGAGGCGCCTGAGAGGGTGGCTGGGGGAGCATAGTCAGCTAATTAGCCCACGCCCACAGCATGGCTCTGAAGTGTGGTGGTACTTTTCTTAAAAAAAGGCGATAAAACATTGATGAAGCATTATAGATTCATCTCACTTCTGAGCCATGTCTACAAGCTCTTTTCGAGAGTCATTTCAAATCGGCTCGCTCGCATATTTGACGACTTCTAGCCTCCCAAACAAGTTGGTTTCTGATGCTGCGGCAGATTATACAGAAGACTGAGGAGTAAAGTCATTCTTATTTAGGTTATTTTACTAAGTAAAGACAGTTTTTGCGACAGCACCTTCAAAATGTCTGTCTAGATGTTCATTACAACGATGGTGGACTAAGACTTTTGAGTAACAATTTCGTTTATATGAAAATTGTAAAATTAAGTTAAAGTTGTTAATAAAATTCCTCCATAAATTATATTTATGATTTAAATTGTTGAAGTAATATATGAAGTTTTTATTCTACTCAAATTATGAACTAAATTAAAATATCTGATTATTATCGAAAACATGCTTAACAATTATCCGACACGTGGATAAGTGGTTGAGTTAAATAAGGTATTATAAAAGTTGGATGCCTTGAGTGGATTAATTTTAATTAGGTGCTCACTATCTCTCAACTGGATGATAAATTTATAATTAGGTGGATTTTTACTTACGGCATTGCGAAGTTGCAATGCATTTCCCAGTTTTGCGATCACGATGTCTATTGAAGCCGCAGATGCATCGTCCCTTTCCACATTTTTTTGGCGCTGGACAACTCTGTGGTGAGTTTCTATTCTTTGGGCAATATTCTGCATTACAATTAACGGGTGGGCATGTGGAGTAAACTTCACCACTTGGGCACGTTGGGGTTGCTGTAAAAAAATAGTTTGATATTTAAATTATTGTCAATTATGTTATAATATCCATTAAAACTAGAATACGGTGGAGAACTCAGTTTTTTTACCTATGATGTATATAGTTCACGGGCAGTAAAATATATTATATTTATGTCGCCTCATTTTGGCCACTAAATATAGTGTTGAATAAATTCCTCAGCACTGGTACGATCCGATTATGTGATTGGTTAGGGCGCCTGGATTAGTTGTCTCGAAATATTGCTCAGAGTGGCATTTAAAAAATACTTGTCAGTTGAAAGGTACCTTCTAGGTATTTTGTTAGTATAATATTAAAAGGGGTCGTTGATCACAAGATGAATCGGAGACATTGGTGTCAGCCACCTATTGAGAACATAAAGTACGGCTAAACTACTTCTCCAAACAATATTGTGTAAAAATAGCTTTTTACAGAATTTTTTATTAATACAAACAAATTTATATTGATGTGTAAATGATTTAAGATTACCTAGCTAAATTCCCCGTGATGGGTTACAAATATAAATTAAAATATAAACTGTAGTTATATTATATCAATTTGTTTATTTATTACACATATAGATACGAGTACGTACGATACGTATATGTCGTCGAGTACGTTTTATAGATAGTTTAGAGTTTTACAACTTCTCTACCGAAAGTTTTGTTATATCTCTCGCCGTTAAGGCAGCCTTCGTAAATAAAGCAGATTGTTTTACCAGTTTTCTGTTGACTTTAATTTAAACAGGTCTCTACGATAAACCCTTATATTTGAAAGAGATAATGTGAAGCATAGTATTATGTTGTTATTATAATGTTGTCATTAAGCGGCTGACACCTGTCTCCGATTCCTAGAGATAAGCGAATCCTTATTATTATTGTACTAACAAAATACCTACGTTTTTCATTCGATTCTTGAAAAATTTCATTTTGCCTAAGTATATTTATAAATGTGAAACATGTACACTTATATCTGAATAAATTCTAGTAAAAAAAATTGCTTATCTAGAGTGCCAGCTAATAAATCCATAAAGCTGGTATCCTTTTTACAACATATTGTATTGATATGATTTAAAAAAATTGTAAACGATATTGCTCGTAACTGTAATTTAACATCTCGGTGAAACATTATGAAACTAATACCGACATTGACAACGACTTCGGAAAGTATACGTAAAAATCTTTGACACGTATCTTTTAACTGTACAAATTTGATCGATACTTAAACTTTATTAACTTAATTTATCATTTCTAGACGTCAAAATTTATTGATATTCATGGCCGATTTTCATTCATAATCGCAGCGGAAGGACGCCCACTACCGGATGGAAAGTCTCCTAAAATAAAAGATGGTGTTTTGCCATAGTCTCGTTTGGCAAGCAGGTGGGAAATCGCAAAAAGACCATAATTCCGAAAACGCTACTTCCCGTTTCATGTTCATTAGTCTTTAACAACACCATAAAGTATTAAGGGTGAGTGCTATTGTACTATGCCGGACACCACACTGCCAGCGTTTATTGTTAAATGCTATGAAGAACTCCGCTAAGAAATAATTAAATGAAATTCGTCACCACAGTCTGAAATGTATATTCTTATTTTATTAACTTAAAGGATACAATTATTTCTTTCTCATTATTTGACATTGAATATTATGTAATTATATGAAAAGTTTTTTTTATATAAAATCTTTATTTACAGTTTTCACACTGATCCTCGGGAACGCAGACACCGTTCTTTCTTAAATATTTTTCAGGGCAAACACACCCCGGAATGCAAGATCCTCGGGCCATGGGTGGACAAGGCCGAAACTTTCCTTTATCTTTACAGTCTTGCACACGGCAGAGCCCATTCGAGCAGGCAGAAAATACTTCGTATCCCGTACACGTAGGAGCTAAAATTTAACATTTCAACAACAATTATTTACAATTTCTAATTAGATAACTAAAATCTATTAATAAATCAATTTTAAAACTTCAAAGATAATTCAGTTTCACAAATGTTAAATATATTTTACATTTGTGAAACTGAATTATAAGTAGTTTTCATAAAATCTTATAAGTACATTATAATTACAAGTCATTACTATTTATAAGTAGTTTTCATTAAAAATCATTGTTGATGAAGGCAAAAACAAAGTTTATCAGTCTGTATATGTTGCAACACGAACAACACCTGTAGTAGCTATGATGTGGAAATCTATTTCCTTGTGCGCGACATTTGTGCGTGTTCATGTATATGTAAAGTACTTTAAATATGTACAAAAGTAGTAAAATAAACATATATTTGTAAATGAAGTGCGCAGGTACAACACACACACCAATTATTTGGGCCCGAATTAAGCAGTACTTGTGATATAGATACTAAATAACGGATAGGTATTTGGTTCCGTGTAATGGTTCTAATATTTTAAATTTGTAGACAACACACATGACTTGGAAACAAATGCTTAATCAAACACATGTGGTTAACAGAATAAAATCCAGGGCCGTTGGTGCAGTAGACAGTATCGCTATCACCAACCGGTCGGTTATTAAATACATTTTAGATCCATTTAGGCCAGTCATCATCTGATCTGAAGAAAGAGCATGAAGAGTCTGATCATCAGACTCTTCATGCTCTTTCTATGAAATCAATTGACCATAATAATTATTAAGTATTGTAAAATTTAAACTAATAATGATGATGACAGTTATACTTACTGCAATTTTTAGGTTTGACACATTTTTTCGTGTTGGTATCGTAATAGTAATTTGGTTTGCAATCACATCCATTAAGTAAACAAAAGAATGGACAGATTCTTGTACCGTTTTTGCCGATATCGGCACATGTTCTTCCGCAATAGTTGCTGCAACCGGGAATGGCGTTTTTGTCGCCTCCACATGATGCTGAAAGTCAAGATTTCCATTAAACAGTAACCGTAATTAAAGGATATTTTATAAAAAAACTTACATATGTATAAAATGTCACAAGGTACAAGCTAGTAAAATATTATTAATTAAATAAAATATTTATTAATTAAATAAAATATTTATTATTAACTATACTTTCGTGTAGTTCATTCATTAAAATAATATAAATATAAACGGATTACTAAACGCGTTAGTTTACTTCAATGTTTCTTTTGTATTAATTTAAAACGCTTCGATTCATGTTCAGGAACCGTGTTCACAGAATGACTAAGGTAATGGTGGACATACAGGTGTGACAATACCTTCCAATATTTTTATTAGAACCCAGATATCCCCTTGTTGGAGTTTTATTCGCCAGTTCACCTCAGATTGGCCTCCCGATTTCCGAACTGGTGGTAGACCCAGTAGTTTATTGTAAACGTAGATATATTAAATTGATTAATAAAATTCAAAATATAACAAACAATTTTAATTATTTTAATGAATTAGTTAGAAGCGTTCCTGATTAAAATATTGGAAGACAAAATATTGTTATCACGGCTCCTGCAACGAGAATATTAATATAAAAACAAAATTGAAGTTTATTCGCTTACGACATTGATTTGGTGGTATGCAATTTCCATTGGAGTCCTTGAGATAACCGTTGTCGCAAATACAGCCAGGTTTGCCTGGACACGGGGTACTGGTAGTACAATTCTTTTGGTAACCAGCTTCTGCACATGTTAGGGGAGTGCAAGACGCAGCTGGACATTCTGAGTAGACTTGACCTTGGGGACAGTCGTCTACAAGAAATACCTAGTGTTCTTAAATCAATGAGAAATTGAGATTATGCCTAAAAACATAGTATGATTGCTTACAGAGACCATGACATTGCTTCGTTAGGTTTTAGTCATTTTTTAGACACAAAAAAAATCACTTATAATATATTTTGTTCAATGTGATAATATTTGTAATATTGAAAATGAACAATACTTTATTGAACAGAATTAATTTATTAGTATAATAATGCTTGATACCAAAACTTCAAAATAGTTTTTTTATTTACATACGATACGTCAGCAGTATACACACAAAAACATACATGATTCAATATTGGTCCTAGCAGTGCAAGCTTATAACAGTCCTGTGTAGCACTAACAAATTATAGCATCACTGTAAACAAGTCATTTACATTTACACACATACCATCGATGGTTTACAAAAGCTATAACATAGTTAAGAACTCATCTGCTTTCAGAAAAATAAATTCCAATTTAATAATAAATTGTACGTAATATAATAACATTTCTCACACTCGCACCAATTAGCCTAGCCATAAGCCATTTTATGCAGTGCTAAAGATATTTGTGTAACTGATAGACATACAAAACAAACCTACCAGTTACACTAGTATCCATAAACCAAACGTTTTCCAAAGTTTATTTCTTAACACAATTATCTTCAAGTTCATATTCTTGTAATAAATATATATTTTATCCAGTATCCGTATTATGTATACTAAAGCAAAAGCGATGTAACTAAAGCTATAGAAATTGGGGAAAGGCAATGAATCATTCATCTTCGGGTACTGGATAGCATTATAGTTTATTTTTGGAAAAAGTACTAACCACATTGGTTGGCTGGCACACATTGGTTTTGAAGGTTTCTAAAGAAACCTTTTTTACACCGACAGGCTGGTTTACAGTTAGGACCAGTTTTGTTGGCTGGTATTAAAGGGCAGTTGAATCGCTTGTTTCTGGTGGCGCAGGTCTGTGGTGAACAATCTGGGCATGGGTCGTATTCTTCATTAGGGTTGGTACAAGTAGCTAAAAAGGAAACAAAATTGTACATGTATGATTAAAACCTAAAGAGGTTTAATTCTGTTTACGTGGCAAAATTAGTCAAAGGTTAGATTATTGAAAATGCGTTTAATATATTATTATTTCCGTTAAAATCTCGTAGTAAGCCAAATGTTTAACGTTACGAGTAGGTTCACGTCTGTTCCGATTTCTATTTAGGCTTAATTTCACTCTCTCATCTAGTATCAAAATTGCGTTAGTACAGTCTCCTTACCTTTCAATAACTATGCACTTATTCGTTACACTGATTATATAAATTGATATTATCATTTTATGTTAATTGCATACATATTATGTATATATTTGTCTTATTTTGTATTTTAAATGATTGTTATGTCCATTTTCATATGCTAATTGGACACAAACTATGAATAAGTAAGGTCATATATTTTTAAGTTGATTTGATTTCCTTTTATAGCATCGCTTAAGTGCCTATATGCTCTTACTGGTTGACTGTCTAATATTTGCTTTATATTAAGTTTCAATTGATAGGCTACTGCCATTTTGTTTGCAGTATTATTTTTATGATCTAAAATATTTTACTCAAAGCCTACGATTCATTTCACAAAAAACATAAGAATTATTAAACTAATGGGTTTCAAACAAGTAGAATCTCAACACAAGTGCATACGAATGCACATTATACTACGCTATTTAATAAACAAACTAAACTAGAGATTACTTCAGATCTTCATTAAAGATTGGTGTTTCCAGGGGATTCAAAAAAGGAGGATGGTCTTAACGCGACGAATGAGTTTTCTTCCGAGATAATTTAATAGTATGGTTTTTAAATCATCACTACTGAAAAAAATATGAAATTTAGCTATAGACACATTTTCCCCTTACGTTCACCCAGTTAAATTTTTATCACTTTCACTATATTTCTATGTAAAGCTTTGACTATTAGCCTGGTTCCATTGCATAATTTAGGGGGTTTAAAATTTTGCAACAATATAACATACTCACGCATAGAATAAGCCTATGGTACGGCAGATCGGGTGGTTTCAGCGAATTCAGAAGTTCATTAGGGTATAAGATATAAAATACGCATGTAAATAACGACCACGTTTCAGAGCCCTCGGGTGGCATTCGAGCTCAGTGGTCAGAGCACCCGGATAGCGAAAGGTCGTGGGTTCCAATTCCACCCGAGGGTTCGGACGCGTGGTCATTTTTTACATGCGTTTTTGAATGCAAATGCAATGCCAAAAATGGCATGTGAATGCAAAAAGTAAAATGAAATACATTTTACAGGGTAATTCGTAGTGGCATCTGTGTTGACCACCGTATCTATAGAAGTGTATACCATTACTTCCCCCTCGAAAGACTTTAAGAGCATATCATTAATAGCTACCGCTTGATCGTTTTCGGAGTAAATATGGCACGTTCACGCAATCGCTTCATAGGCTTATCGTGAATTTGAGGAATATCCGGCTAATTTTAATCACCGGGCACGAATTGCTAAGAGTTTTTATCCTTAAGTACAATTTGATAATAGAATTAAAAAAAATATATAAAAAATTAATATGAAATACATAAATCGTAGCAATATCGCCTGATGTTTGTATAACTCATAATTAGCATATCCCAGGATTCCTTCAACTAATAAAAAAAAAGTTTTAATTAAACAAAATGACGCTAATGCAAGAGATAACTGAAAATAGTTCTAATATAATTAACAAACTACGCTTATGACGGGCATGGGAGCCATTATTAATCTGATTATTTAATCGAGCATTTCTTGATAAATTCATTGCACATATCTCGAAGAAGATGGAAAATCAATAGGGATTTTCCTGAAATATTGTATTTAGATAAGGTTTTGCTTTTTAAGTTTACCTGTATAGTTGTATTTCTGGTGAAACGAAATTTTACATGTGATTTTTTTTACCTTTAGGTCTACTTTGGTTTAGTTGCTCGGATAATTTTTTATTTCCCGTCATTTAACAGAAAGTCTTAGCAACATAAGAGCGAAGCTTTTTCAAGCCGTTCCCCGTGTACTCCATTGTGTGGAACCCTAAACACTGATGCATTTTTAATAGACTAGACTTAGATAAAGAATGTGTTGAATATCAAACCAAAGACAACATAGAAAAAGTTCTTATTTTACAATGATCTGACACGGGATTAAACTCGAAACTACGACAAAGCTTAGATTCCATGCAATGTAGGTTATCAAAATATTCAATATTGTAGAACTTACAGGTACATTCGCCAGCTGTAACACATTTTTTAAGATTGCTGTCGTAATAAAAGCCATCCCGGCAATCGCATCCATTTATTTGACATATAAGAGGACAGACCGACTGTTTGTTAACTAAATCGGTACATTTCTTTCCACAATTAACACCACATCCGAGAACTGCATTTTTGTCACCACCGCAAGAGGCTGTAAAAAAGGGAATTTAAAGAATTTTGGTTTTAAGGGTTTATTTTTATTTTGTTTAAAATTAACATTGTGATGTTTAGTTAATATTTTGTGGGTGTGTAATAATATAATTTGTAAAAGTTACTAAGATAAAAAAAGTTAAATAAAAGATATAAATTTGATTAAACTAGTTAAGTAATATATTTTCTTTTAACTTAAAAGTTAGATACATGGCATTTCATGAATAATATAAATAAATGCCCATATTAATATAGATCCTTTTAATTTACTTACGGCATTGGTTAGGAGGTATGCATTTTCCATTTCCGTCCTTGAGATACCCGTTTTTACAAACACATCCCGGATTACCAGGACACGGGGAGCTTCTTCCACAATTAGGAAGTGGGAAACCTGCCTGATCACAAGTTAGAGGGAAACAAGATGAATCTGGACATTCCATGTTCTCTTGATCAGCTGGGCAAGTATCTAGAAGCAATGACCATCACATTCAAGAGATGAAGGTTTAACATTTTAATTTTAGGATAAAATAGACAATTTTTTTATTAATAACAGTCACCAATGTTCACGAGTAGAATTTAAAGCTTCGACTTATTATGAATAATAATACAGGTGGGTCTCCTCAGCCATGCCAAAACTAATACTAAATACCATACTCCTACAATGCTTGAAAATATTTTTAACTAAAGTAACTTTAATTTGCGTAACTATCAAAAGCCATGGCTATTTTATGGTCGCCTGGTTACTAGCTTAGCTTGGTAGAATGCTGTGCATTTCTGCAACTTAGTAATAATTTTATAGTCTTATTTGTTTGCTTTCACTTCACTGGACGAATTCGCCAAATAAAAATCCTTACAATATTTTATTGAAATTCAAACAAAATCCCCTTTTTTTGTTAAGTTCCGACGGCAACAGGTCTAATGTACGTCTCCACCTATAGTCCGTTTTTTTTAGCATTAGAAAGAACAAAATTTGGGTACTTTATTGTACACATATAATGTAACAAGCAAAACGTAACATCGTGAAAAGTTTACATTAAAAAGTACCTTAAGAAGCAGAAGTTACGAACTTGTGGAACGAAACGTTGGTCAGTTTTACCCGACAAAATTAAAAAGTACTAGCCGATGTTGTAATACGTACCATATTAGGTGATTTTTAAAATGGTCGCTTAACATGGCTATCATTTGCAACAATAGCGGCAAATGTCAACGTCTGCATTTATCTGTTTTGACTATTTTGTTTGGTTTATTGTTAAGTTTCTATTGTTTTTGTTGAAGTATTTTGTTAAAAGTTTTTGTTGTTATTTGTTATTTAATCTGTTCAACAATGGACGAGCCTAAAGCCGGTCAAAGTGGACTCCAGCACAAGGTTAGCCACCACTGCTTCTTTGTTTACATAATTTCTAATGCTAAAAAAAATGGACTATATGTAATTACAATGAATTAATAAATCTTATTAAAAAAAATGTCACGTCAGCGACAAGCAAAATATATCGTCAACAGATACGCTATGTAGTTTCGTACATAGTAGTGAAAAAAAATTGTTGATTCAATTTGAATGCTCGAGAAATACTTTGTGTTTATGTCAATTCTATTTACTTGTTTAGAATCCATATAGAGCAAAAAACTCTAAACTACTTCTGTCATTAACTTTACTATCGTCATTTATGCACATACTTATTTATTAATTTGGCTATTTATTTACTGGTGCATATGCCTTCCCTGTGGTAGGTGTGTTCCCTAGCTCACCACGCTGGCCTAGTGAGGTGACAGAGCAAGAGCGCGGTCTGCGTTGTTTATGTTGGCAACAAAGAAATCCTTTAATATGTTTTCTATCGAGATGCAACTGTTAACACGTCTGTACATATTAAAAACGGCTTTATAGCAAATAGACCCAAAAAGTGAAAAATTAAATATAGTTTAAAAAAAAAAAAAACACGCTTTAATAGCAAATCGAACTAAAAATCAAAAAATAACTTTTAATTAATATTTTATTCTACTGTTCTATAAAGTATACTAACTCAATATGTTTAAATAATTTTCAAAATCTCTAAAATAAAAATAAAGTTATGAAACGAAAATTAATTTCACTGTAAAAAAGCGGTGGGTGCTCGATATTGATTATTGCAAATATAATGAGTAGTTATTTGTAAACATAACGTTAGTATATAAATTTGATATAAAAAGCACCCCACGCTTTTTTACAGTGAAATTAATTTTCTTTTCGTAACTTTATTTTTATTTTAGAGTTTTTGAAATTTTTTTAAACATATTGAGTTAGTATACTTTTTATAACAGTCGAATAAAATATAAATTAAAAGTTATTTTTTGATTTTTAGTTCGATTTGCTATTAAAGCGTGTTTTTTTTTTAATTTTTAAAACTATATTTTATCTACAATGTAATCGATTAATCTTCAATTATAAGTGACCCTAAGATAAAGGGATAAATTTTAACATGGTAAATGTGTAATTTCGCTCAAATAAAATCGTTATAACGAAATAATGTAGAAATTATAAGTAAAACTTACTGTTATCACACTGGTCTTCTGGAACGCAGACGCCGTTCTTTCTCAAATACTTCTCGGGACATACACAGCCTGGTATGCAAGATCCGGGGGCCATGGGTGGACACGGCCGATCCTTTCCTTTGTCTTTACAATCTTGCACACGGCAAAGCCCGTTCGAGCAATCAGAAAACTCTTCATTTGCCTTGCAGGTGGGTGCTAAAATTTTAAATATAAACATTTTATAATTTTTATATGTTATGCATTTTTTCAATGCTATCTTATAAGATAACTTATTATAATAGAAAAATATTAGAAAAAATCGACTCGGCTCACAAGTGAATTTTCAGGTGGGAATCGATTTTTTCTAATATTTTTCTATTATAATAATTTATCTTATAAAGATATTATCTTGGAACATCATTAGAAATTACAAGCTGACAAAGCCACGCGTTACTGTCTTGTTAATTAAAATGAATGTTCTAAATGGAAACAAATCCAGCAAAATGAAAAAAAAAAACAACAAAATCGGTGGAGTAGTTTTTATGTACAACGCGGTTACACACTGTGACAGGGAATTTATATATATATATATATATATATATATATATATATATATATATATATATATATATATATATATTGAAATATGAGTGGATAATATACATATATACAAAATATTTTGGAATGTATTTGCATTTATCAATAAGACTATTATTGAGAATAAACTTAAAGCAATCTTATAGATTTATGTCTTAAAAAATATTAAAAATAATATTTTGTCGAAAATTCGAACACGTAGGATCAATGTAACCAATTAATCCTTAATTATCTGGCAAATATCTTATGACACGCAATAAAGAAATAAATATTTCTTATATTAACACCTAGTCCATAGTAAGCATTGTAAGGCTTGTGTTATGCATATTGGAGTAACGGACAGACATACATATGATACATAGATATGTTATATTCATAGCAATATATATAAACACCCATAACTCAGGTAAATGCTCGTATTTATCACACAAGCATCTAAAAATCGTCATCGTGCGCGAAAGTCGAAATTATAAGTGATAAATACTATTATCATACTGGTCCTCTGGAACCCAGATGCTGTTTTTTCACAAATTATTCTCGGGGCGCACACAGAATATTAGAAATAAAAACAGCGTGCATTTTAAAATTTCCAACGACCACTTTTTTGACTACTCAATAATTATCAATATTTGCCAGGTTAAATTCTTATTAACTACTTATGCGATATCAAATATAATGGAAATTTTATAATCAGCGATTTAAAGCGAGATACACAGGATGGATAATCGAATTTTGGTTAGAAATAAGTATAAATATACTTACTGCAGTTTTCAGGTTTGACGCATTTCTTCGTGTTGGAATCGTAATAGTAATTTGGTTTGCAATCACATCCATTCAATAAACAAAAGAGTGGGCATAAAGTAGCATTTTTGCCTATGTCAGCACATGTTTTACCGCAGTAGTTGCTGCAACCGGGAATAGCATTGTCGTCGCCTCCACATGATGCTGAATGTACACAAAAACTTATTTTGATAAAAAAAATCTTACTATTCGATAGGATAAAAAGTTTTAAACACTTTATTACAGACGACCTCTGTGGTCGAGTGGCTCTCATTGTGTTTCTTACAATGATTCCATTGCGCGGTCCTGGGTTCGTACCCTGGACGGGTTTATGTATAAAACCAAATTTTCTATATTGATTGATTATTTGGGTGTGTACTATTTATTTATTTATTTACATACCATAGCATCTAATTATTAAAAGTAACTCATTAAGCTTCAAAAAATGGGACTGTGATGATTTTTGTGATTATATTCACTATAATCACAAATTATTTGACTTAAACCGGGTGTTAGGTACATAACATTTTTTATGAAAACTTTTCTCGCATCATTAAAGTTAGATTTAGAGGTATTCGAAATAATTCGAGTACAGGTAACAGATTTATTTTTTTACACAACAAACATTTTCGCCATTGGTAATTACTATTAGTCGGACGACAGGTACGGCTGTACCTGTCACCGGCAGCTTCGAGCTTCTTGGCATGGAGTTGTCTTCAAACCTTAACTTCGGCACTGCCATCGAGTCCAAGATTTAAACTGCAGCTAAAAAACTGGGCGTCCTTAATAAGGTTAAGCGATACTTCACGCCAGCCCGCCTAGCATGCGCTACTCGAGCTATCTCGCGCACGATTGAAGAGAAGTTTGTCGACATCGACATAATATCTCGTTGTGGACAAACGGATGTTGCCTCTTGATATACGATTATTAACTACTTTATTTTATAACATAGCAACACCGATATCGTTCATTTAATTGTGTTGCGTGTTTTACCATATATTTACTTTTTGCAAATGTAGATTACATCAATTTTGACGTTGTCTGACATGATCTGTGGTTGACCGTTTCGCGCTAAGTTTCTCGCTAAGTCAACGGTGTTTGTTTTTTTTTAATCGCCGAAAGTTTTTGCTGTTTATTCTTTGCTATAAGTTTATTCTTTTTACAATCTAAAATTTAAAAAAGTATAAACGAGTGCATTTAGTCGACGCAATATACTAAGCGACTAAGATTTGTAAAAAATGCAACGAGTTTTACAAGTAGATTAATAAATGTCACTACATAAAAAAAAATATTATTGTTACTATTACTAATCCGATTGATATATAAAATATTGTTACAATTTTAATATTATTAGGTTAAAATCGATTTTGATAGGTCAATAAGTAGAGAAACTTATTAACGAAACTAGGTAGCCACTGGTACCTACGCTTGCCGTAGATGCGTAATTGCGATTGCACTGGCCCGACTTTCCTACATCTATATACAATCTATATTACAATTTTGTACTCAAAGTGTATTAAAGGTGAACGAAAAGTAAACATATGTATAATATTTATATATTTTATTTATGCCTATATAAGTATATATATATATATATATATATATATATATATATATAATTATATACTTATAATTATAGGAATATATTTATTGGGCATAAATAAAATATATAACTATATAAAAATATTTTTACGTTTTGTTCGCCCTTAATATACTTTGAGTACATAATTGTAATAAAACACCGCCATCGCTCCAATCGAAATAGCACACAAACCACTTGTCGTCTCTTCTCTACGTACTGACACAAAGATGAGATATATGTCAACAATATCGGTTAAATTGTCGACAAAACGCAATTGCCATGTTAGAGTTTGAAGACAAAAATCCGCGGCTAAGTAAAAAAACACGTTTGACATAAGAAATCGACTTCTAAACGCAGCCATGTTAGAGACGACTGACGACAAATGACTAAAACACGAGAAAATGGGTAGACAAAATTTTGTCGTGGTGCGTATGCTAGGCGGGCAGGACAGCTTTTAACTATCTATAAAGCTCAAGTTCGATCTTGCATGGAATATTGCAGCCACCTCTGGGACGGCTCAGGTCGTTAGCAACAGAAAATTGGTAAAGAGAAAGCTTTACAGCTTAGCTCACCGCCGCAAATTTGCCTGTCTGTCGGTTTCCTACAGAATGTACTTTGGAGAGAGTGATCAGATCAGATCAGATCTCATACCTCATAATTACCCTTTTTCCATCGGACATCCAGACGCACAATGGGCTACCAGCCTTTCGTGGTTACTATTCCTACCTATCGCAAGTGCTTCTCAACATCTTTTATAATGCGCACAGCTAAGAAGAAGAACTTCCTCCTTGTGTCTTTATTTCCGAGTAATTATAACCCCTCCGTTTTCAGAGCCAGGATAAATAGGCACCTTCTGGGTTAGCTTGTTCCATCATGGATTTTGTCTTGCCCCCAGGCTTGATTCGGATCAAGAGCGAACCCATTAAAAACTAGACAAAAAAGTTAATGTTTTAAAGTTAAGGAAATCTTTGATACTCGTGTTATACTGTTGACAAATACTTTATTCGTTCTCTAGATAGTACTGATTTCTTGATCCTATATTACCCTAAATGGTTATAGATGTCAGTAATACACGCCGTGAGGTTTCGGGCAGAGTACAAACACCAACAGTCTACGCTTAAAAGTGCCGTAAAAGGCTACCTTGGGCTCCTTGGGCTGAGAATCATCTGAGATCTATTATATTCATATAGTATACTTACGGCATTGGTTAGGAGGTATGCAATTTCCATTTTTATCCTTAAGATAACCGTTTTTGCAGATACATCCAGGTTCACCAGGGCATGGCGAGCTTGTTCCACATCCCGATATAGGGAAACCTGCCTCATCACAAGTTAGAGGAGAACAGGATGAATCAGGGCAATCTGAGTATTCTTGATCGGCGGGGCAGTCATCTGGACAAATTAAATAGAATAATCAACAGACGAATGCTCTGACTTATTCTATGGTCTGATATGCAGGTAAAATTTATCGCAAGCGAGGGAAAACTATTAATTAGCTTGGGCAGACCCTTATCAATATAATATTTCGCGGTTTTCATCGGCCATTCTACAATCAGCACTTGGTTTCATGATATTTCTGATATAATTATTGTAATTTAATGTCCTATTCCAAAATAATCCAACAGTTTCAAAGAAAATTTTGTTATATGGTTTCGGAATATTTTATTAGCGTTTAAATGAGCTCCCCCATGAAGTAATTTGACAAATAAAACGTTTTGAATCGCTGATTGTATAGAATATTCTTTATTGGATATCATACACCAAAAAAAGACAAAGGGAGATAAACATACAGACAAAGTATAAACGTCATATAACTAAATAAAGCAAACATGTACATACATATGTACATATATATCCATATACATATGTACATATATATCCAATTTTGATTATCATATTGTTAGTGGTAAACTACCTTTTAAAGGAAAATCAATATCAGGGTAAAAAGTATAGTGGTTTGAGTTATATGATAATGTTTTGTTATTGCCACGTTTTTATCAACTTGCTTTTGTTCGCGTCTGTCCTTCGATCTGTCTGCAAAATTTTCTAATCTTATAACTCGAAATTAGACCACTTATGATGCTCCTAAAGAGTTCTTAATTTTACCACAAGTAGATCATGGATGACAGTTGATTATTCTGTCATCACCAACATAAACTTAATAGTTAGATAAGCCACAATAAATTACTTAAGAAATGAAGAAATTCAATAAATTCTCGGATTAATCCTGGGATTTACGTAAAAAAATTACATCTTCTAGGAACTTTGAATTTTAAAAGATCGTTAGTATTTGAAAATTCAATGTTATTGTTTGAAAAAAAAAAATGACAACACAAAACGTTATAAAATGTTTAATTTAAATGGAAGTTGCCGATAATCTAGAGGATCTATTGTCGGAGATCAATTTTATTCTTTGCGTCAAATTTGTCAAGCGTAATGTTGGAAGTGAAAGTTCTTATGGGAAGTGAAGTTCTTATGTGGTTAAAAAACTTATCAAAGAAATAAAATTTTATCAATTTGGTCCAATCATTTTACACTAAGACTAAAAAGAATAAAATAAACAGAAGTAAAAAAGATTTTTAAAATCCACGTTTTTATAAGCGAACTAAAAAGAAGAAAACATTTTTTTTCCCAGAATAGTGATGGAAAATTCTTTTCCCGGAACGATAAAAATTTCAAAGATATATGTTCAAGTACTATGATATAATATGACTAATAACGTAGGGCGGGCGGTTTTTCAAGCTTAACCACTGGATGAATATTTTAAACTAACTGGAACTGGCGCAAAAGTATTGGTAAATATAAGTAAATAAATTAATCCTTTGGAGGGATCTAAGTGTGCCCTATGGTACTCCTAAATCCATTTTGTGTTAATACATAAAGAAAAGAACAGTTCTAGTGTTTTATTTTATATAATCTAAGAATGTCATGTTCCTTTAATAGTTATTTACATTGGTAACAATGCAGTTTTTCTATTTGTGTAGATTATATAGACTTGTGTAGATTAGACGAACTTGTTTAGCTCAAATGTTAAACTTTGAAACTAATAAAAGCCCTGTTAATTGAATGCCGATTATAAATCAAGAAAGAGAGTGTTTTTAAACGGTTTATTTAGCTCACCCCGTTTGTTTTATTATTTATTCTTGGGTCAAATTTAGTAAATCAAATTTTACCCTCTTCCCGTCAACCGATTAATCTGAAATTTTGTATACACTTTGGGTTTTGGTGACAATACAATTATGTTTATTCATTATCATTATACATTCAAGATGGCGGCCGCTACAAAATGGCGGATAACGTAGGTTTTATCAATCCCATCAATATGGGTATCAAATGAAAGTGCTCAACCAGTAGAATACAATGTACTATATAAAATTAAAATCCAAGATGGCGGCCTCTACAAAATGGCGGATAACTTAGGTTTTATCAATCCCATCAACATGGGTATCAAATGAAAGGTCTCAACAAGTAGAATACAATTTACTATGAAAAATTTAAATCTAAGATGGGCAGCCACTAAATGGCGTATAATAAAAGGGCTTGACAAGAAGAATACAGTGCACTATACATCCTCAATATTTAAGATGGGCGCAGCCATTAAATGGCGTATAATAATAAGATTTAAATTTAGAAATTGAATCTGTAATTTAGGTATCTGATTAATCCAGCCTGAATCCACCACCCAAGTCAAGATTTTGTATCGTGTTGAGGACTGTGTGGCGTTAGGGTGGCTGAAAATGATACGTCGTTAGCGGTACACCACCCAAGTTCAGGTGAAAGGTTAAAACGCGCCGAGAACTGTATGGCATTAGGGTGGATAAAAATGATATGTCGTTAGCGTTTTCCCCTCAAGACTCAGGCGCATCTTGTTGTACATAGCCTTGCCCCTTTATTGGACCTCTGGGGGGGTCGACCGTTTAAATGTCCATTACTCGTGGGAACAAAATGGTAAAAAAAAATATAAAAAATACAAACACAAATAAAACAGAAACTGCAACACAACGTAAACGAAGGCTTCAAAAAGCGAAAGAAAAGTATAAAGCAAAACGAGCTAAATAAAGTGAAGGTGATAGAAATAGTCGATTACAGAAACGACGGGAACAATTAGCGTTAAAAACACCTGAGCAATATGAGGCCAGGTTAAAAAAGCAACGTCAGCGATATACACAAATGACGGCGTCAGAAACGCCTGAAGAATATGAAGCCAGGTTAACAAAGCAACGTGAGCGATACACACAGATGATAGCGTCAGAAACGCCTGAAGAATATGAAGCCAGGTTAACAAAACAACGGGAGCGATACACACAGATGGTAGCGTCAGAAACGCCTGAAGAATATGAAGCCAGGTTAACAAAACAACGGGAGCAATATACACAGACGGTAGCGTCAGAAACGCCTGAAGAATATGAAGTTAGATTAATACAAAGCCGTGAAAGACAAAGACAGCAGTTGGGTTCAGAAATGCCTGAACATCGCGATACGAGGTAAAATAAACAACGAGAGCGTACCCAGCAATGCAGAGCTAATAATCTGCAGGCATTCGAGAATGCTATTAACACAATTTGTATACATGTTTGTGATATTTGTACCAAACGTTGTTATCCTAATCAAGTTCGTACAGTTCGGTACAACGCTGCTGCATTAACATACTTACCTGTGGAGTTAACTTCGAAAATATCATTGTTATTATGTTCCCGCTGTCAAACACATGTTACTAGTAATAAAACAACAGCACCACCAAAAGCTTACTGGAATAATCTGAATCCAGGTTCTATACCAGACGTTATTCAAACATTGACACAGGCGGAACAACGTTTGCTGTGCAGAATTATTCCCTTTGTTAAAATCGTGAAATTTAGTGGCCTCTATGGGCAGTACGGTTTTCGCGGACAGGCAGTTTTATTTGCCCAAGATATCTTTGAAGTCAGTGAAAGACTGCCTAGTATGCTACCAAGATCTGCAAGCCAGGTAGGCATTATTGTAGTAACCGAACGATTAGAAAATTTGAACATTACCAGGGAATTCACAATATGTCGCGAAAAAGTCTATAGTGCTTTAAGATGGTTAATCAGAAATAACCCGCTTTACAAAGATGTACGTATTGACGACAATGCCCAAATTAGTGACCAGGAGTTAGTACGACTTAGTGTGCCCGAATCGTCTGAAGATGAAGCGTCCGAAAGAAATGAAAATGAAATTCGAAATGCATTCATTCCAATTAATAAAGTTGCAAGAATTATTCGAGCTTCATGGCATCAAGGTGACTACAATGTCTTTACTTCGCGATATGCTGGTGTACAATGCTATGTCCGAGCTGCAATCCTAAGCCCTAATCAATGGGACGTCAATATTCTGAATGCTAATATGTTAGCGGGTGACTCCTTATATTGCTGGATTCGTACCCAGCTTGATCCTACTGAACTGGATGAAACAGGATATTTAGAGATACGAAACTTTCATATCGTCAGGCAAAGTTTACAAATGTATGAATGCCGATTTTCTATAGAATATGATGAAGACACTCTTTTATTCGGGAGTCTCCAAGATTCTGTAAATACCAATAATATCGGCATTACATTACATACAGCTTTAAATAGATTATTTGATAGTCATTCTTCAGGAATATTGACAGCGTCAAATAAATCTGTTAGCGTATTTCGCGGTGAAGACAAATACTATTTTGCTGACTCCCATTCTTGTGGCCCAAAAGGAAAACCAACACCAGAAAATGGCAAAGCCTGTGTTATAGAATTCGACTACTTACAAGAACTGTGCCGCATCTGTAAAAGATGCCTCGGATCCCGTAATATCGCGTACACCCTTACACGCGTAGACGTACATTTGAGGGAAAATATTATCACTCGTCAGGGTGTTCAAGTACAGCAACAGGAAGATGCCATCACTCATCAGGATGTACAAGTACAACAACCGCTTTCGAATCTGAGATCTGAAACTATACCTATACAAACATCTGTAATGTTGCCTATTGATAGCGTCCAACCTGATGTTGAAGATGAGCTAGAGGTATCTGAAAATGTAAACGAAATCAGAAGAAAGACGAATAATAATATTGTGAATGAAGCTTATGAGTTAAAAGCAGAAGAGTTCGCATGGTATTAGCTTTTCCCGTATGGTAAAAATGGTTTGAAAGAACAACGGCCCGTAAATATAAGTCCTTTGGATTACTATTATTTTCGTTTATTAGGTGCTGATGTTAGATTTCAGCGCAACGATTACCTATTCTATGCTCTATCAATGTTTGAGTACTATCGAGTTAAATCAACCATTGCAGCTTGTGCTAGAAAAGTTGAAGGTGAAAACGGCAATCGAGTGGAAGACCTGCACTTATATTTAAAAAATCTAAGAGGTTCCGCTGCTTATTGGCGTAGTGCTCTTAGTGATCTTATAGCACAAATCAGATATTTAGGACCTCCCACTTATTTTGAGTTGACACTCACTGAGCTGCAATGATCTTCACTGGAAGGATATGAAAAGAGGTCTCCTTGTTAGTGATGGTAAACAGCACATTGACCCAGATGACATAGATATTCAGGAAACTCAGAGACTCCTCGAGATGTATCCAGTTGTTGTGAGTAGACATTTTATGGTACGTGTTAATGCGCTAATGAAGTTTCTTAAAACTGATACTGAAATATTTGGCGGTAAAGTTAAAGATCATTGGTGGCGAATAGAGTTTCAGAACAGAGGAAGTCCTCATTTGCATATGGTTGTTTGGATCGAAGATCACCTGTCTGTTGCGACACCTGAAGGAATAGCTCGCATTGATTCAGTCTGTAGTACTGCCATTCCTCCAGAAACTTCAGAACTATATGAATTAGTTAAAAATTGTCAAATACATCGACACACTAGTACCTGCACGAAAAATAATTCTGTGTGTCGTTTCAACTTTCCACGCTCGGAATGATTAGATACACCTGTTATTGATCCTTCATCTAACGAATTCATCTACAACGGTGGTCGCATTTGCGTTCTGAAAAGAAAAAGTGAAGATGGTTGGGTAAATAATTACATTCCTGCTTTGCTAAAAATGTGGAAAGCCAATATGGATATACAACCGTGTGGTACAAATGAGTCGATTGCGTATTACATCGCTAAATACGTGTCAAAATCAGAACCTACAAACCTAGATGGTGAAGTATCTCGAGCTATTCAACAAATTAGAAGAGAAGAAACTGACGTCTCGCGTAAGCTGTTTAAAATATGCATGCGCATATTAAGAGAACGTCAAGTTTCAGCCTGCGAATGCGTATTCAGGCTATGCCATTTGAGTATGCGTGACAGCTCGAGAAAAACAATTTTTGTCAATACTCGTAAAGCGGAACAAAGGTATAAAGTGTTGAAGTTTAATGAAGCTGGTCAAGCAGCAGGATATTGTGCCAATATTTTCGAACGATATGAAAAGCGACCAGCAGAGCACCCCAACTATGATTTTAACAATATGTGTCTCATAGAATTTGCGATGTTATTTGAGCCACACGACACAAAACCGCCAGTTATAAATGAAGAGAACATCGATACCGATGCTTATGCACCGCACGAGCAAACAACAAGAAGGCGTCTTATAACTTTAACAGACAACACCAAAATTACTATTAGAAACACGCCAGCTGTAGTACGGGTACCTAACTTCGTAGCAGCTTCTGATCCACAGTCATATTATTACAGTTTACTAATCCAGTATATGCCGTATCGCAATGAGGCCGAACTTTTAGGAGAATTTAATAGTGCCAGAGATGCGTTTCTCGCCAACGAAGAAAGTTTAAGACAAACAAACGCCTACTTGGAAATATATCGTGAACGTGACAGGCAGCTTGAAAATGCATTCGCGCAAGTACACGCATTTCAGATACTGGAACACGCAGACCGATGGAACTAGACCATGAAGAAGAAGTTCCTTATTTGCCAATGAATGAAGACCAGTTCTTACAGGCTAAGCAGTCTATGAATGCAGGACAAAAGGATAGAGGAGTTGGACTGCAATAAACTAACGGGCTAGAAACCTTGCAATAATGAAGCACTAAATGAATTAAACAGAATGCGAAATAAAAACTAAAAACTAGAAAATAGGTAAAAAAACTTTTTAAGTTAACGGTTTTATGTTAAACATACATTGCAATGTTTAAGATAAATGTACTAAAAACCAAAAAAACTAGAAAATAAAAATAGGTAAAAAAACTTTTTAAGTTAAACGGTTTTATGTTAAACATACATTGCAATGTTTAAGATAAATGTACTAAAAACCAAAAAATAATAAAATAGGTACAGTCGTGGGAATTATAAACATATGCATAGACTAGACTAAAATAAAACAGTGGGGCACGTCAATTGTCTACAAATTATCGACTTAATGTGCGATATTTTTATTTTCTAGTTTTTTTGGTTTTTAGTACATTTATCTTAAACATTGCAATGTATGTTTAACATAAAACCGTTAACTTAAAAAGTTTTTTTTTTTACCTATTTTTATTTTTACTTAAAAATAATTCCGTCGATAAACGTCCTCTTGACGTCACATCACTCGTATCAACTTAAGAACGTGTTGGCACTACAACTGACCTGTCAGCGCGTGCAGCGCATATTCGCGTGCGATATTTGGCCAACTCTAGCGACCTCATGTAATAAAAAAGAAAATTATTTTACGCGCTTTTTATCATCTTATTTTTCTACGAAAATGTCTTACATTTATTAAATCTGCTAGAATAAGATCTTATTTTCAAAGGAACCATTATATAGGTAAGTAGTTATGGATTTGTTAAAAGTTGATGCCTTAAGTAAGATTGTGTTGTTTTAAATTAGTTTTAACTGTTTCGAACTCGCACTTGCAGGAAGCTTTGATCAGTAAGCGTTGATGTAACGGAACACCTTTAGATAAAACCGGTTAATTCAGGTAATTTTTTAAATGTGCAAGTTTTTCTTGGTTGATCGGATCATCGATGAAGAGTTTTAACAGTTACATGCATTGATAATATCAACTACTGTATCAAAATCAGTTCCACCCGAGTGTATATTTATTTGTTGTTATAAATATTATAAAATAAAACATACTTTAGTAACTATTTTAATCTCTAAAAGTTTTTAAAATTAAATTACAATATTTGAATCCTGGAGAGGCGTGTAAATAGCCTACACCAGGCGGGATCGTAACCGTAAAAATTTGTACACGATAAAATTAAAAAACCGGTAAAAGTCTCCAACAGCGTATGACCATAATACCTAAGAGCGCCACAAAACACCCACTAACCTGGATAATCTGCAAGAGGCGCCTTCCTCAATCGTATAGGCGCTGCAACAGATCCAAGGTGGAAGTCCAGCACGTGCTCCAATTCAGTCCTTATCGTGCAGAGTTATTTTCACCAAAAAACGTCCGAGAGCTCATAAATAACAGCTAGACACAACTCGGAACGTTGTCGTAGATCAAGGTACTCAGAGAGAAAAAGTCGCGTGCGAGCGCCCTCTTATATGCGTCGCTCAAAACAGATACACAGCTAAGCAAGTGCATTCGCAACGCTCCATAGATAAATAATTACGCCAATTGGAGACGAATTATAGATTAAATTAATATCGAAATCTCATCAAATTTAGTAAACGAGAATATTCTATAGTTATTAAGGTTTATTTAGATTAATAATTTTTATTCACCAAATATATTAGATGGCTCAACCATGCTCCCCGCCTTGGAAGCTCGGAAGAGCTTGCAAAATTACTGAATTAAGTTTAACTTTATAACGATACAACTATATTAAACAATACTAAATTATTAATAAAGATATATAATATGATAACTCAGGCCGAAACGCAGTCTATTGAGTTGGTAAAGGGTACAACTTTACAACTGGTCGTTTGCAAATACCACTACTGGTCTTTACAGTTGCAACGCGAACCATCCCATCACTACCCGGGTGTACAGCGGTTATAACACCAAGTGGCCAACACAAAGGTGGAACATCATCCTGTCCAACTAATACGACAGTCCCTAATTTTATGAGGTGTTCAGCCTTTGTCCATTTCTGACGAACTTGCAGCGTATGCAAGTACTCTAAACGCCACTTTTTCCAGAAAGACTGGACCATCTGATCCAACAATTGCTTCCGTTGAATTAAATTAGTATTGGTATCGAAAGACGACGGCGGTAAGTATTGTAAAGGAGTCGACATCAGAAAATGCGCAGGAGTGATCACTTCCGGGTGAGGATCAGAAGAAACTACGTTCAGCGGGCGTGAGTTCATAATGCACTCAATTTGCACAAGAACAGTTTGGAGCTCTTCGTAAGTAAGGAGTTGATTACCGATCACCCTGTACATATGAGTTTTAAGACTCTTAATATTGGTTTCCCACATAGAACCAAAATGTGGTGCACGAGGTGGAATAGTTTTCCACTCTATGCGGCGTTTCATTAACTCCTGCCTTAAATTCGGCTGAAACTCGGAAGAGATTAAAAAACGGTACAAATCGTCTAACTTGGCCTTTGCGCCAATAAAATTAGTCCCATTGTCTGAGTACAGACAAGAGACGGGGCCGCGACGCGAGACAAAACGTTTGAACGCAGCTAAAAAGGCGTCGGACGTCAAGTCGGTGACAACTTCAATGTGTACTGCCTTAACCACAAGGCACACGAAAAGGCAAATATAAGCCTTTTGGGACCTCTGCCCACGACGTCGACACAAAGTTATGCGTATTGGACCAGCATAGTCCACACCTGTATGCACAAATGCCTTCGCCTCCGTGATACGTACAGCGGGTAAGTCCGCCATCATAGGTGTTGGATGAGAAGGACGCACACGGAAACACGCATTACATTTACGCACATTAGCCCTGACAACAGTTCTGGCATCGAGAATCCAATAACGTTGCCTCAAAATAGAAATCAAAAGTCCAGGCCCAGTATGACAATTTAGCCTATGATAATGTGAAATTACAAGATCAACAACATGATCATGCTTTGGAAGGAGAACTGGATACTTTACCTCAAATGGCAAATCCGACTTAGATAGTCTACCTCCAATACGTAAAATGTTATCCCCATCGAGAAACACTAACAGACTACGTAATTTTTTAGACGGCTGCTTCTTTTTCCTAATTAAAGAAAGATCTTCCGCGAAGTGCTTAGCTTGCACAGCCCGTATTACAGTATTCTCGGCGATAACTATACTATCTATGCTGTCTACACGTGACAACTTCTTTATGAATTTCAAAATATATACTACCGTGCGAAGTAACTTATCCCACGTAGAGAATCTAAGAGCCAAATTATCAATAATAGAAGGCTCACTAAGAATCCGAGCTGTAAGCACAGTAGCCTTATGCTCAGGCACATCATGCGAGACTGAAGGCGTAAAAGGGGTAACAGGCCACTCAGAGGGCACACAATGCATCCATGATGGACCGTTCCACCAAAGATTAAGCGAGATGAGCTGCGATGGTAGTAGCCCACGAGATAGACAGTCGCTAGGGTTGTCACTCCCAGAAACGTGATAAAAATGTTTTGGTAATAAATTCTCCTGACACTGAGCAATCCTATTGCTTACAAACACCGACCAACGATGCGGTGAGGAATGAATCCACGAAAGAGCAATTTTAGAATCTGAAAACGCATATATGTCTGTGATGGACACACGTGATATGTAAGCATCATAAACAATTTTAATAAGTTTGGACATAAGAACTGCAGCACATAACTCCAAACGCGCTAGTGTCGTTACCTTCGTGGGTGCAACCTTAGATTTCGCACATAGCAGACGCACAACTACATTACCGTCTGTGCTAGTAGTGTGCAGATAAACAACACAACCATAACCGTTCATACTAGCATCACAGAATGCGACTATGTTCACGATACAGTCACGATAAACACCGATATGTCGTGGAACTTTCAATGTCGCGAGCAAAGGAAACTCTTGCGTTAAAGCAGAAAAACGTTCAATAATATTCTCTGGGGGGGACTCATCCCAACCTATGTTACACAACCAAAGCTCCTTTATTAACAACTTGGCATATAAAATAACAGGTGCTACCAATCCCAGAACGTCATATATTCGAGCCACCACAGAAAGAATATTTCTCTTGGTGCATTTCTCATTTACGAGAGAAGTTGTCAAAAAGAAGAAGTCGTCGATTGGGTTCCATGACACCCCTAAAACCTTGGAAGCAAAATTACCTTCACTAAAGTCAATTGAACAACGATGAGTATCAGGGACACTGGAAAGCAAGCAGGGACTATTACTACTCCACTTCACTAGATCAAAGGACCCCGACCTTAATAAATTTATTAACTGACGAGACAAAACCACAGCTGATTCCTCGTCTATCACTGAATGGACCAAATCGTCCATATACAGCTTAGACTCTAATATACTGGCAGCATCAGGGTATGCTTGTCGCGCGTCAGAAGCTAACTGACGGATAACACGCATGGCGAGAAAAGGACTCGACTTTATACCGAACGGAACACGGTTGAAATTAAAAGTTTTAATAGGTTCATTATCGTTAAAACGATATAATATTCGAACATATTTACGGTGATTAGGTATAAGACCGACTCGCATATACATCTGTTTAATATCAGCTGTCATAGCGACAGAAAACAAACGAAAATCTAATAATAATAGAAAAAGATCGGCCTGTAAGTTAGGCCCGACGTGTAATACGTCGTTAAGCGACAGCCCTGTATGTGTCTTCGCACTCGCATCTAAAACAATTCGAGGCAACGGCTTATCAGGCCTCACGACTGCATGATGAGGGATATAGTAGCCCTCATCGCACAATTCCTGATCTGGGACCTCAGACAGATAACCATTTTCTAAATACTCAGTGATCACCTTAGTATAATTTTTGTGCAACGAAACATCATATTTAAATTTCCGCTCTAAGGCCATAAATCGGCGATAGGCATTTACGCGGGAATTTCCTAAATCACCTGGACTCTTACAAAAGGGCAACGCGACAACATAACAACCATCATCACCACGCGACACTGACGACGTGAATAAATTCTCACATTCAGTCTCTTCTGGGCTTAAATATCTCACGTAAGATAACTCCTCAAGCTCCCAGAATTTCTGCACTAAGTCGTTTAACGCGAGGCAAGAGTAAGAGTTATGTGTAACCTTTATATCGGGCATATCTCCCATCAAAACATAACCGAAAGCAGTCGATAAAGCGGGAGGCGCACGAGACCCAGACTCAATCTTATCCCCTAAATAAATATGTGGAAACAGTTGCGCACCCAGAATAAGGTCAATATTCCCGGGAATATTCCACGTCAGATCGGCGAGCGGTATGTTCTCTAAGTATGTCATATCCTCCATTTTTTCAATAAAATGTGAAGGTAGGTTATCCGTCAAACAATCTAAAACTAATGCATAAATGCTATATCTATAATTTGAATTAACGCGGGACTCAATGTCCAAATAAACATAACCATAAATCGGTTTAGACGTCAAGCCAACCCCTTTGACAACCGAATTACTCATCGGGATTATTGGCAAGTTGAGTAATTTACAACATTCCAATGTAATTAAATTATTCTGCGAACCATTGTCGATCAAACAACGAACAAGTAACTTATGTTCGCTATTATGTTTAGCCCTAGCCAATACTTGCGCAGTAGCTAATAAAATCGAAGAAGAGTTTGTGTTAACTCCGAACGCACACATATTGCCGTCCCTCTCAATCCTATCTACGCGCGACGACGCGCACGGCGACCGCGAGTCTGCCACCGATGCAGTGAACACTGGCACAGTGACAATGTCTTCAACAGGAGGCGCAGCGGGAACGGCTGAAGGACGAGCACGCGGAGATGTCGAACGACTAACACGAACTTTCGATATGTGTCCATGGGTACTTGCATCAGTAACATTATTTTTGTTAAAATGCAACAAAGTATGATGTCGTTTATTGCAAATCTCGCAACACGACGAAGAGTCACAAGAAGAAAGAGAATGTGACAAACATAAACAATTGACACACCCATGTTTCGATTTTATAAAATCAAACCTTAATTGCGGCGTATTTAAATTTCTAAATGGTTTGCACTCATAAAGAAAATGATTATTTCTCTTACAAAAAACGCAAGTTGTTATTTTAGAATTATTGTAATTCGAAACAAATGAATTAAAATTACGGCGAGTTTGTGGCGAGGTCAACGAACTAGGTTTACTCGCTTGCCGCGGGGAGTTGAGATTATTATTATTATTATAACTTTGAGAACGCGTTAATATTTTAACATGGTTTCTAACAAATGTAATTAAATCCGTGTAGGAAGGTATTCTGTCATCCTCAATTGACATCTCAAATAAACGAACTACTTGCGGATCAACTAAACGCAGTGCTAAATTTAATAAAATAAAATCCGATAAATCAGGTATTTCTAACTGTTTTAACGCAGCAATGGATGAAGAATATTTTTCAATAAATGTATCGAGGCTAACGGCACTATCATTACATGACTTTAAATCAAATATATTTTGTAAATAAAGTGTACCCAATGCACGCTTATCCTGATACTTTTCCACTAAGTTATCCCACAAAATTCGGTACGTTTCACCTGTAGGTATCAAGCCGGCCGTGACCTTTAATGCACCGTGCGTTAGTTTACCTATAAGATACTGCACACGCTGCGAGTCCGTCAGCTGATCATTATTGTGAATGTTGGACTTGAAGGACTCATAAAAAATTGGCCAATTCTCAGGCTTACCATCGAAGGAAGGGATTTCTATAGATGGCAATTTAATGAAATGCTTAGTTGTCTCCGATGATTTAGATTGCAACGGCAAAGACTGTGGCGGCATAATTAAATTATTACGAGCGCGCTTAACATGCACATATAAATCCTCAAAAGTCGAAAACGCCTGATAATCGGGAATGGTAGTAGGGTTCAAACACAATTTTAGATCATTAATAACATCTATTAAATTGTCATATTTACTACGTAAATCGTCAATAGACTCCGATTCAGCCATAAAGTTTTCATTCGATTTTGAATCAAATGTCGATATCTTTTTAGACATATTAAATAGGCGACTCATACGTGCAAAAATTGCTTCCTTTTTAGACTCGAGCAAAATTATTTTGCGTTCCATTTTTAATTTTTCGTCCGCCATTTTATAACAAAATATCTACTTTGGGAAAAAATATTAATGTTACACAATAGAGTGCGCACTATCAGTAATGTAAAGAAAACTGTTTATATTTATTTAAAAATGCTATTGCACATTCTAAATTAAGCACAATTAGTCTATATTTGTATTTAAAATTATATGCGCTTCCGTCACAAAACTAACACTTAGATCGGAATATGGCGGCGCTTGGCGTTCTTAAATTGAATGCAAAAATATGAATATACTTTAAATTCCTTGGACTGATATTATCCCGGATCGTAAGGACCAATAAAATATGGAGAGGCGTGTAAATAGCCTACACCAGGCGGGATCGTAACCGTAAAAATTTGTACACGATAAAATTAAAAAACCGGTAAAAGTCTCCAACAGCGTATGACCATAATACCTAAGAGCGCCACAAAACACCCACTAACCTGGATAATCTGCAAGAGGCGCCTTCCTCAATCGTATAGGCGCTGCAACAGATCCAAGGTGGAAGTCCAGCACGTGCTCCAATTCAGTCCTTATCGTGCAGAGTTATTTTCACCAAAAAACGTCCGAGAGCTCATAAATAACAGCTAGACACAACTCGGAACGTTGTCGTAGATCAAGGTACTCAGAGAGAAAAAGTCGCGTGCGAGCGCCCTCTTATATGCGTCGCTCAAAACAGATACACAGCTAAGCAAGTGCATTCGCAACGCTCCATAGATAAATAATTACGCCAATTGGAGACGAATTATAGATTAAATTAATATCGAAATCTCATCAAATTTAGTAAACGAGAATATTCTATAGTTATTAAGGTTTATTTAGATTAATAATTTTTATTCACCAAATATATTAGATGGCTCAACCAAATCCTTTTATGATAGGAATTTAAACAACTATTTGTACGACCTAGCTACGTAGAATGCATTTTCCCCAATCATTATACGTTGACCCTATTTTCAACCATTGCACAAGCAGTCCGCATTCATCAACCATACCAAGTGCGGGCACTCATACCATATTTCTTTAGTTTAATTGATATTTTAAGACTGTTATACAATATACCATTTTTATTATAATTTTCATTTTATCATTTATTGGGCAGCCCGAACATTGGTCTTTCGAGCTTTCCGAAAAGGTGGGATCTGCGGCACGTGTCGGCTTCGTGGACTATGATTATTACGGTTTTCGTGAGCTTTGTACGTGGCGCGTTTCCGACCAGCAACCTTTCGGACAAAGTTCATTAGTGTTACGTCACTGGACAGTACAGCTTTGCTGTTACGGTGCACTCGGTGCTATCAACAAGACACACCAAGTCTAGTATTATGATCCTTGACTCTCCAGGGAAGCAGTAGATCTGCACGCAGTCACCAGCACCAAGTATGATCTGACCAATTTATTTACAAACCATTTTTACATGGAAGATATCTATACCAACAGGCTGCAAATCGCCTATGCCCTTGAGCATATCCTGACCAACTTCAAGAAGGGTGGCGCCGAGAGAAAGACACCAGTTTACCTTTGACGTCGCTTCATTCTTGATAATTATTGACAGGACTTTTATAACAATCATGGAAAAAAGCACGTCTCAAAAGGAAAAACCATATGTTATTGGAAATAATTTCAATTGGGTCCCTTTAAAGATCCTTTTACCGAAACTATTATCTATATCCAAAGCACAAAAAATGCAGTACCTTAAGTCGAACGTTAAGGGCAAGGCAGAGCGATTTATCCAGCATTTCTAGGTAAGCTCAGAACCTATGATATTTGTTGGGAGATTTTGAATCAGAGGTTTAATAACAAAATACTTGTATTTTCTATTATTAAATATCCCCGTTTTACAGCAATAAACATTAACCATATCAAGCGTAAACATAGACACTACAGTAGAATATTTGAAAGCCGTTAAGAATTTAGGGGTGGATATTTAGTATAGTATAGTATAACAGTAGACGTTTTCTTCAATTAGGTATGCCTGCAAAAAGTCCCTCTTTTTTGGTCATTATATATGGCTTAGTGAAATCAAGGATTTCACAATGGGTCACACGTCGAGAAGTCAATCGAGAAAGTTGATTATATTAAATAATATAATCACTAATAGTTTACAAGTTCATGTGGTTAATTCTTCGAACTGGCCTTGATATACATACATCACATCAGAATTACAAATGCGGCGTACCCACAAATCTGAATCTGTGCAAGATTTACAAGATTACTTAGTATGTTTGACATAAAACATACCTGCACACTGTTCTTGTGCAATACAGACTCCTTTAGAATTCCTCAAGAATTTATCTTGACAAATGCAACAACCCTTGCAATTGCTTGTGTTAAATCTGGGGCAAAACGGTATGGGATTTCCATATTGAGTGCAGTCTCGTAATCGACACAAACCGTTGGAGCAGTTTGAGTATACTTCATTTACTTGGCACCTTGGAGCTGTAAATCATTTAAACTTAAAACGTTACAGATTTCTATCGAAATCTGATAGTCATTTCAACTATTTTAAAAAAGCCAAGTTTGGGTGAATTTTAATTTTATTATATAAATATGACGATTATTCGGGCTTCTAAACAATTTAAGAAGTAAATGACATTACTTTGATCTAACTCAATAAAGATTCTAAAGCAATACTAACCATAACTACGGAAATAAGGGTAAGGTTAGTCACATGCATTATTTTGTATTATATTTTATATCATAGCAACGAAAGCTTAGGTTACATAACATAGCTTCAAACCTACGGCATTGATCCGAAGGAATGCAAGTTCCATTGTCTGCTCGTAGATAGCCTTGTTCACAAATGCACCCTTTTACACAACTAATTGGATCACATGGAATAGGCAATCCTATTTGTGAACAATTTTGAGGCTGACATCCTATTCTTGAGCAGTTAGAATAGACTTCATGATCACCGCACAAAGAAGCTATAATAAGGATAACTATTATAATATTTTTATTCGTTAAGTTTATTCAGACGTTTCTAAAGATAAAGAAGGATAAAAGGTACTTTATCAAATTGCTAGTGAACAGTTCTCTTTCTACAGCTCCAACGGTCTCAGATGCGAATCGTAAATGCAATGATAATTTTTTTAAAGAAAATATACTAGACGAAATTAAATTGAAATTTTCTAGTATGTACTTTTTACTGTTTTGCTGTAAGACAGCGTTCACTTAATGAATGAGAGAAATTTTGCATTGAAAATGCCATAATATAAAACATGAACTTAATATTTATAATATGCTTCTTTGAATTTCATTTGAATCTATTCACTGCGCACTGGTTGATGGTACTGTGTGAAAAATATTAACGCAAATACCACTCAATGTCTACTCAGTCAGATAAACATTATGCAAATGCATAAAGCATTACTTTTTAAACCTTTTTTATTTTTGTATCAGTCACTTATTTAAAAATATGACGAATAAACGATATACCAACTAGTTTTCGATCTAAAACAACTACGTACCGGGACATTCTTCTTGTGGTATACAAACACCTTCAGAATTCCTCAAATATTTGTCTTTACAAATACATCCACCTTTGCAATTGCTAATGTTAAACCTGGGGCAGAATGGTATGGCGTTTCCGTATTGAGTACAATATTCAAATCGGCACAAGCCATTAGAACAATTTGAGTACACTTCATTTTCTTGGCATGAGGGCGTTGGTTCTGTAAAAGTCAGACGTAGAAAAAACTAGCACGAGTTTTTTGCAATTATGGCAAGTTTGAAAAGATTATTTCAAAAAGTATATTTATAAAACATTTTTCGATGTTTAAATAAGTCTTACTTGTGGATTGATCAGTAGAACAGCTAGGTGAATATGGTATTGTGTCGATAAATTCCTCGTTAGACTCTGAAATAATAGTTCAAATATGTTACATTAATAAAGAATAAATAAAATATCTAAAGTAATTTAGACTAAAAGATATTTACAGTAAAAGCTTGTATATTTGGATGTTGAAGTTTATCTCCGAAACTACTCATCCGATTGAAAAAAATCTTTCATCAATATTTAGAGAGGAGGTTGACGGGATTTAATGCCTTCAGCATTTTCTACCAGTCAACCTAAAGGTGATGTGGTAACAAGTAAGAAGTAAGGTTCATAACCAGTGTAAGAAAAGAAATAATTTATGAATTATTGTAACATACGAGTATGTAGAATAAACTTTTTTTATATATAAATATATAGTACTCTAACTGTATGGCTTTGTGAGGCGTTCTAGTGCCAACTTCAAGCAGCCGTTAACATATCTTTGTTTATATAAATCACTTGTTAGATCACAAGTAGAGTATGCAATTAGTATTCGGAATCCAATTTATCAGAGATATATTAGTAAACTTGAATTAGTACAGAAGAAATATTTACGTTTTATGCATTATATTATAAATGTACTAAGGAAATACTACCATATGAAGAATGAGCTTAAGCTTTATTGAAGCGGAGCCACCGAAGCGTGCGAAGCTCCCGTGGTTCAGCTTCAATGACGAAATATATGTGACGCCATAACTCTATGAGTCTTAAGTCGATTTTCCTATTATTGAAATGAATCAAACCAACAGATTTATGACTAGATCGTGACGGAGTCCGAATTTTGAAATTCGCAAAAATAAAAAAGTGATGATGTGAATGACCAAAAAACATTGGGTCTACGGTATTTCCCATTGAAACAAAAAGCGCGCGCTTTTTTAAGGTTTTATTCCTATGGAATTTAAAAATATACTAATCGTTATTGTATTTTTTATATTTTTTCAATATATGCTCGCGAAGCTTTATGCTTAGCGTAAGCTTAGCTTAAATTAGTAATTTATGACAATTAATGTAAAAGCAATTAATTTATATTACAACTTATTTGGATATCAGAATCAGATTAAATTTATTGCTTAAAATGGCATTACACGTTGTTAAATATACATGATTAGTATCAACAGTTTAACAGGCATGCAACATTATTGAATATTATGATTTAAAACACAAGTGCACATACTGTCAAATTGTGTTCAAACCGAAATATTCGTGTAGGGTATAAAATATATTAGCAAATAATCAGTTTTTTATAAGTTTCGTTTAAATTTGTGCCCTTTAATGCTTTGATATAAGAAGGCAAATGATTAAAAACTTTAATGTCACATGTAGAAGAACTCTTGTAATAGGCATTATTAATAATACAAGGACAGTTTAGATTATATTTAAATTTATTACGTTGATTACGAGAAGATTTAAGACAGTTAAAGAAATCCATATTATTCTTTATAAATAAATATATTTCCAGGATGTAAATATTAACAAGAGTAAGGAATTTCTTTTCTTTAATAATTTATCTTAATGGCTCATCATTATACATATTTTAAAAATGTATTATCTGAATTCACAGGGATACCCCAAAATAGAATTCCATATGTAAGAAGAGAATACACATTACCAATATTTTGGTACTGCTAATTAGCAGTCCTTACTACTTCTGCTGTGCAATTTACTGCTAGTCCATTATCTATATAAAGCATAACAATGACTTGAAATCCTTTTGTTGAGCGAAGCTCTCTTTTAGGCAACTCACAAATTTCGCTTGTGTCCCTCCTGCTACTTAACGGTTCAACCGCTTTGAACGAATTTTGGCATGAACATACATGATTATACCCTGACGGACATAGGCTATGTAAAAAAAAAAATAGATTTTACCATGGAGGAATAATCACCGAAAGAAAAATCAAAAGCTCAAGGCTGATCACAGCCAAACCGCTGATACTACATTGATGAAATTTGACGCCAAAACTCACATCTCGGTCGTGACTAATGTGCAAAAAAAGTTTTGAAATCGGACATACCATGGAGGATTATCACCGAAAGAAAAATTCAAAAGCTGATCACAGCCAAACCGCTGGGACTGCTTTGATGAAATTTGGCGCCAAAACTCACAAACGAAGTTAAGGTAGTGCTTCGCTCAGTATTTGCAAACAGAAGCATGCATTGCAGACCTAGTTTATATTGTTGATGTGAGATTTCAAATTTAAATTAGTATTTATTGAAACAACGAGCCTGAGTCTGTGTTTCCTGACAAATACAATTTAGGGGTTTTCAAGTCACGAGTGAATAGGTATCTTTTAAGCTAGCGCGTCACATCCTAGATCGCATCGTCGCTTACCATCAGGCGAGATAGTGGTCAAGCGCATGCCTATTTTCTATAAAAAAGACACCGAGAAAATTGCTTTTTTTATTTTCTTATTTCTATACCTATTGGATTAATGTATTTTTAATTTATGTGAGTCGGACCTGTAGTTGCAAAATTGCAGAAAATTTTGTTTTTATGGGATTGTAAACTTATTTGTGTGCTATATTATTGGATTGAATAATAAAATATATACATATAAACTTTACCTAAATAAATACTATATATATAGTACCAAGTACAAATAAAGAATTACGTCAGTGTAATCATTAGACGTGCATTAGACATCAATAATCAGTAGCGCATATAAAATCCGTTTACAAAGCATGGGCCGAAAAGAAAGAGTTCGATGGGTACGTGTGCTTAAATGTTATTTTTTTTAGGTTAAATGGATTCTGTTTTCAAGTTTCGCAAACTAGTTTTCTGTAAGGATTTGACCATATGAGGTGCATATGAAAATGAGGTTGTAAGCAATGGATACATATATGATCAACGGAGTTACATTGATTGCGGTTTATATATCTAAAGTATTAATAAATCATAAATCTTTTGTACACTGTCATTTGTAATTATTAGAAAAATCTTAATAGCGAATGATATTACATTGTTCAGGCCCGACTCCCGACTTACAACTAATAATGCTTTAAGTACTAAGTATAACACTTGGAGGTTTATAATAAAACTACTTGTGTTTGTGCTACACAAGTAAACGTCTATTTATCCAACTGAACTAATAAACAGACAAACGCATCATGAAATATAATATGTTCTTTCTGCACACACACACATATATATATACTAGCTGATCCGGCCATGCGTTGCTGTACCGACTGCAAGGCCATCTGCCGGGCTGATTTATGAATCTAAACTACGCAAGGCGCCACCCAAACCCTATACACAAAAAATTCATTCAAATCGGTCCAATCCTTTAGGAGGAGTTCAGTGACATACACACGTAGAGTAGAATTATATATAATAAATTCCAATTTTGATTAAGTTATATGATATTGTACAAATATAACAATTGAAGGAAAATCAACGGTGTGCGTTGGATTTGTTTAGAATTAGAACATAATAAACGTTCTTGTGAATATCTGTATATTCCACATACAGAACTAAACGCTAACGAGACGTGATTTTTCAATACCTATCGTTCTCCAATAATGGACTATTTTAGAAGTAATAGATAATTACTATCGATCTGTGAAAAAATCACCTATCTTGTGTTTCCAGAGATCGTAAGCAGTTAAAAGACTCACCCTGCTGTTGATGCACCTATACAAACTGAATCATTTCTCTATTATATCGTTCACCTTAAAGTGTATCTCGATGCAAAAAGAGAAAACGTGCAAAACCACACTTTTTATTAAATACTGGGAATTAGTAATAAAAAACCCTTCTAATGCTCCCAGTCACGAGCATAAGTTACATGTGCGTTTTTGCAAAAAAATATTCATGTGCGACGTTTAATTAATGAGTCATTTTTTAATAATATATATATAAGGATGAAGGTGATGACTAATTTTTGAGATTATAATTGATATATAATTAAATTTGTTTTGAGTTAGGTTTCAATCAATTGAACCTCGAATGTTTTTTCTGAAAAAAAAAACTATCTCCTTTGCTTATGAGTTGATTTATCATTAGCAGGCTATAAGTGTCGCTACTGCTAGGGGATAGGCCTATCCCATAGATGGCAACACCGTTAGGTAGAATGGGCTATAACCCACCACGGGTCCAGTGCGATTGGTGCACTACAAATACAGCCCGGAGTAATGGCATAACGTATGATCACCCATTCGATGTGAATATTGTTTGACTTTCGCAATCATAGGGCGAACGTATAAGCCATTATGTTGATTAAGTGATTATTATTCTATTTTTGTTATTAAATCATGTAGCTGCTAGATTTTTATATCTAAAAAAATCAACTAGAAATAATTCAAGTTGTCTCAATTTGTCCTGTTTATCTTTATGTCCACCAGACTCCCAAGATAAATTGATGTTTGTAGTAATTATTTGTTTTTTTTATAAATGCCCGACAATTATTATTATTTAACATACTTTTTGTTTTAATTTGGTTACCTTTTCTGTTATTTATGGCAATGATTCTTTACCGTTATAATAATCTCTAATAATATACCATTTACTTCATAATGGAAAAATTGGATTTTACATACAATATACTTTTATCTATTTTATCTACGACTTTTATGCACTATGAGCTATGTTATATCGCTGTCCCCCATAGAAAAGAAAAAGAAGTCACTACATAATTTTTTTAATGTGGTTTTCATAGCTTTTTGTGAAAGAAAATCATTCTGAAATATATATTTTTGTTCATAAGAAATTATTTTTGGTTTCTTCTCTGAAATTTCAAATGTTTCTCGGTTCTGCTAGTAAGTTAATATATTTAGAAGATGAAGTTTCTGTTTTTCTGTATCGAAATAGAGTTCGACAGCAATGAGAAAATTTTACTGTCTGTGGTAAGATAATCAGTTATTTTCGTGTCTTAATATGTCTTTTTATCACTACTTTCAATCTCATTAATTAATTTGTCTAAAAATTTATTTTTTCAAGAACAGGGATAAATATTAATTTTCTAATATTTGATAAATAAGTCAACAATTATGGTTAAATTGAATTTACGCTTTGGTATGACCCGACTTCAAGTTGTGAAATCTCTAAGAATGTATACACAAATATATCAAAATGAAACTGTCTTCTAAAAGGACGAAGCAATCGGGGCCTTCTTACAATTTTTAGTCTAACCGGTAATTTATAAAATCATTACAATGACTTTATTAATAAAAGTACTTTGTGGTAATTCTAAAATAATTACCAAGGTTAAAGCCTATAATCTGTAATACAGGAGCAACATCTCCACTGTTACACCAAATGTCATATAAATGCTACTGACTTAACAAAATTGAATATACAACTATTAGGAATAGAACACGTCTAACACTGTTTCTTACTTGATTCTTCTTCTTCAGAAGAAGAAGAGCTGCCCGAGTCCTCACATGATTCTGAAAAAACAATTCAGAAGATTTTTTTCACATTCTGTATAAAGATAATTATATATCTGCTTTTGTTCGTGAAGCCAACATAAAATTACGAAAATTGTCTTTTAACTTAGTTTTTTTTAAAGTATAATGTTTTTGTCTCTAACTACTAAAACTATCGACTAAACATATCGTTATATATGCTTTATATATTTTTGAGATAATTAAAAAAAATGTAAATATAAAACATGAAACAATAAATGCAAACAGAATAAAAGTAATTAAACAAAACTAATACCTGTAGCTGAAACTATCAGAAACACGTTGATCAAGATCCAAGCGACAAAACCGAACTTTAACATTGTCACAAACCTGCCGACTATAATTTACAATTACAACGTCCTTCTCTTTTATAGCTTTGCATACACGGCTCGAATATCTTTTAATCTTACTGTTAGTAATGTCCGGCGGTTTCACACATCTTTTTAAATATTTTTTGTATACAACATATGAGAGCAAAACAAGAAAAAAAATTAATCGTACCTAGGGATATCCTTTCACTTACAGAATTATTTCTGAATTCCAAAATTTTTAGTTTTGCTCTTTTTTAGGTTCTAAAAACCTTACTTGTGCTTAAAGCGTTGTCGTAGTGAAATTCACTTTTGTATAAACTTGTGAGCTATAAATGATATCCAATTATTATGATTTTAAAGATTATCTTATGTTATATTTCCGACATGCTCCTGAAATATTTATTTGTTATGTCAAACACATACCACAACTATATATATAACATATAGACTGCGCATATAACACGTAAATTCTATTTCTTCTCGATTACGACCAAACACGGTAATATAAGGTAAGGTATAAGGTAATATATTATTTTTATCATTACCCTGAATACATAAAGACAAAGATAATTTTATATGTAGCTAATAAAGACTATAGCTTGGAAACAAACAATATGAATTATTTGCACAGCAAAGTAATTAATAATTTTATTCAAAGAAGAAATATATTCTACGTCAGGTGTTATTACATTTACATGTGTCATGCTTGTTTGTTGCAGAGAAATGAAATGTGGTTATTTTCATTTAATACTTTTGTAATTAATTAAAAACTTCAGTTTTAAACAAAAGACTTTGAAAATAAATGTATTTCTGTATCCGGTATTAAGTGTGTTATTTCAATCGACACGAAAAGGTGATATACAGCCTACAAAGTTTTATTTATTACAAAATTTAAAATAGCTATGCCGTCAATATTAGATGATGTCACAGAAATTACTTCATCATGTATACAATGTAACGTAAGATTCATCATAAAAAGCTTTAGTATATTAGAAACGATAATAAATTCCTCAAGACATCAGAATGAAGGTGTTTACAGAAGTACGTGAACTCTATAACTTGAGCTCACTATTGGGTGATCATAATTCGTATAAATATAAAAATGTAGGCATGTTATACACTTTTAATAAATATAAATGTAGAATTCACCATAACAATGTTTTTCAGCTGCATAGTAGAAATAATAATAGGGTAGGTTTATATCTGTGCTGTTTTTCGTCCATCAGGTCCATGTAAATTTTTTTATGTGGGCAATGAAGCCTCTTATAAACCCGTACGTAGGTATGGATTAAACCTGAAATCTATTGATAGCAAACGAAACTTTCTTGTATTTGCAGTAACAGATTATACGCGCATAGAACTAAGAAACAACACAGAAAGCTGTATAGATCACATTTCTATGGGAACACTGTAAGGTACTCGGGACTATACTAGCTGACCACTGCCTAACAGTGATTGCCTCTATCTCGGTGACCAATATATAGGTCGATCCTTTTTTCCGACTCATTTTGATAAAAAACGCAAAAAAACGTATTTCAATAAATTAATCGGAAACCGATCGATAACATAAATTTTGTGATACTAAACAAGATTAAGGAGATATTTAAAAGTAACGTAATAGGTTTGTTTCACTATTGCAATGTTATGCCGGTGCAATAATAGATAAAATATGTACAACTTTAAGAAAACTATTTGAGATATAGTGACAACTTTGTAAATAATAACATTTAAACCAGTAATAAAAAAAAAAAAGTAAACTCTCCTAATAATTTCTGATGGGAAAAAACAACAGTATGTATAGTTTTATAATTTTTATATATTTTATGCATTTTTCAATGCGATCTTATAAGATAAAATATTATAATAGAAAAATACTAGAAAGGTTCAATGTGCCTCTCATTAATGAAACAATGCTGTCCTGCAGCGTAAAATCAGAAAGGTACTAGAAAATTTCGACGACAGTTTACAAGGCTCGGTAGCTCAATTGGGAGACCATTGGATCGGATTTCCAAAGGTTGCGGAATGTATGGGCATCACTATAGCAGCCAAGGCGACAACAGCATGGCAGGTAAAGGGTTGTAAAATCAGAATCCTCTCCGACAACAAGTCAGTCCTACAGGCTCCGTGCAGCTATCGAGTCACATCTAGCCTGCTTCATGAATGTCACCAAAACCTAAATGAAGCAGTAGTATATAACGAGATAACTATCCAATGGATCAAAGGCCACAGTGGATCACGAGGTAATGAAGCAGCTGATCGGTTGGCACGGAGGGCATCGGATATGGTGCCTTTCGGCCCAGAACCCATCATCCCCATTCCGATCAGTTGGTTCAACAACAGTATTAGTGAACACACATCAAAACTGCATCAGCAGCCGTGGAATTCTATGGAGACGTGTAGACAAGTTGAACTCCTTCTGCCGCGGGTGGACGCTCGTGTCTCCAGATCCTTACTACAGTTAAGTAGATCAGAGCTGCGCCTAGTAACAGGCGCCTTTACTGGTCATGGCAACTTTAACAGGCACCTTTTTCATTGAGGTATCACCTACAGCCCTCTATGCAGAGGATGCATGGAAGTGGAAGAAACAGCCACCCATATCATAATGGAATGTGAAGGGGTGGCACACTATCGGGCAAAACATCTCGGCTCGCTGGGCTGTCTCCGGGAGGTTCTCACCAAGGTGAAGGCACTTGAAGCATTCCTGGCGAAGCTGGGATCGCTGGAATAAACGATGTTCGATTCCCGCCTGAGAATTCACTTGTGACCCGAGTCGATTTTTTCTAGTATATATTATATATACTAGTCTAGTAAATATTTATAGTTCTTACATTTATTATTTATTACTGATAATAACCTTGTAAAAGTTTGAACAGCCTGTATTAAGTCAAGGAAGAAGTAGTGACTCATTCCGAGAGCTATTGACTAGGCTCAAACTAGGTTGATGTCGTGTGAAAGCATGTTGATGAGTCTGGCGCTCATATTCGTAAGATACGCTGTGCAATCACTGAGCTGTCCATGACAGCCGTTGGCGCATGTATACCTATGTTAGGACATAGCAACCAACCAAGGTTTATGAACCTCAGTCGGGAACTTTATAATTTTATGTCGTTATCAATGCGGTTGTATTTATAAAAATACCGGTAGGTATAATATTTAAATAATAAGAATGTTTAATCAAATCAGGTTCATATATAGCAGAAATGGGAATAATCAGCACCCTTTGTATTCATTAGGGTATAAAAAAGTCATAAAACACTGAAATGTTTGACGTCTCTAAAAAAGCTATCTCCATTAAAAGATTATAGAGAGCAAAACAAAAGAGGATAAAAAACAAACATATTGAAAGGTGTGTTACTACGAGTGTCCTTTACAATCTCGATGGCTCCCCATGGCTTCTATTCAACTGATAAAAGGGGTATGGGAACAGCATTCTTGAATTGGCAGGTGCCTGCGCCCGATCGGACGAGCCGACGACGGATGGGTGATCCTATAGTAGGCATTGCATATGCCTTATACATCTAGGAGATGCCCGTTACATACTCGGGTATTCCTTAATGGGAGATGCCCCAAAAGACACAGACCCATAGGATCTCGGCGGGAAGGTGGTACGGTCCTGTAGTTTTTAGTTCCTGGGTTTGCCCTAAGTAGGTAAGTAAGAGTATTAGAGGTAAGGCGTAAGTGTACGTTAATAATTGCACGATACTCATTTTACATTGAATAGTACATTTCTTTACCAAGTGAAAGAAGCGAGGTCTTTTAAAATAGCCGAGATCGGGAGTCACCCTTTCTCTCGAGTTACATAGTATATTATACTACACTCACAAGAAAAAGAAAACATTAGTTTCTATAACTTAAGTTTATATCAAAATAAAGGGAAATTTCCATAGTATTTTCAATGCATAAATTGATGATATAATATATTTTATCGTTTTTAGTTCCTAATTTCACAATTATATCCTAAGGATAGTTCACAATTATAGGGCGGCATATTAAAGTCCTAAGGGCCTATCGTGATCTCTTATCACGATGCAAGTTCGATTATCAAAGTGAGACCGCGCTATACGCAATCTATACTGGAGTTTTTCTTCAACAGCTACACTTGAATTGCGATGAGAGGTGATAGTAGGGCTTCTGGCCTTATCACTGTTAAATGGTCGCTGTCATTAGTAGATGAAATCTTGGATATTTATTTCAGTGTATACTGCAGTTACATCGACATGAAATGATAATCTCAACCAAAAAATTATCAAGCAATCCTCTTTTTCAATTGAGGATAGAGTCTATGCAGAAAAAACCAAGCAGCCAAAAAAATTTTTAATTGTGATTTTTTTTCATTGTCATATGAAATTATCTATTTTATACGGCTAAAAATCAACAGGTTAATAAATAATTTTGAACATGGACTTTATTCTAAGGTTAAAAATAAAACTTGCGCTTTAAAGACAATAGCAACCAGGGTGCCACTTGAATTCCCACAGGATTCAAACAGTTTTTCGGCATTTTCTTATTTTAACACTAGCTGGTGCCCGCGACTTCGTCTGCGCAGGATTAGTATTTCGAACAATATGTTTATAAATTGTAGCCTATGTGTTATATATGTTTATAAATTGTAGCCTATGTGTTATTCTGATGTATAAGCTATATTGTGGTAAAGTTTCATTCAAATCCATTCAGTAGTTTTTACGTGAAAGAGTAACAAACATCCATACATCCATACTTACAAACTTTCGCCTTTATAATAGTAGTAGGATTGCATGAAGTCATGGTCTACTTCTAGATTACTCAGAAATCAAGTTTTTAATTGAACAGTATCTTTAAGTTTTGTTTATCACAAAATAGTCACTGACTATCTTAAATGTCAATTGGCTTGACAATAACTTTCCGACCAGGGTTTAGTTAAAAAATATAATTTAAATTAATATTCAATTAGTAAGGTGAACTTGGATCTTTGTGGAGATCCTTGGGGGAGGCCTATGTCCAGCAGTGGGCGTCAAACGGCTGATATGATGATGATGATGATGATGAAGGTGAACTTGGTAGGAACACATTTTTGGTGTTTTGGGAATAAATAATTTACGAGAAAGACGCGCATCAAAAACTAAATTACTTCCTATACATATTGCTTCTCGCTTCTAATGAGAAGAACTGCTATCTCCATGTAAAATTTAATTACATGGCTTATTCGTGAACCATTAGGCAACATTGTTTTTAACATCCTTTCTTTGTGTAATTAATGGTTCACAATACCACGTGATGATAGAATTACCATCAATTAAAATAACACATAACATTTTACGGGTTTCGTCAGAAAATAAAATATACGACACAAGTGAACCACGCGCTGACGTTTGTTCGTTAGTTAGTTTGTTTGTTTATTAATTTGTTCAATTATTCATCTAGGTCTCTCACCTCAAAGGACATTAACAAAATGTGTCCCAACATAGACGATACCCTGCATTATAATTTTACATTTTACATCGTTTGCAATGATCCGTAGTTAACGGAGAAGCTTAAGTTTAAAACTTATAATTAAAAGTTTTGTAACTAGTATAAAATTTGTTTTTCATATATATTGCTGCCATGTCAAAAGCTTTACAGACGGTTCACTTGTTTTTAACGAAAACTACAGTTCCATTGTAATTTAAGGTTGTTCATGTTTTATCGAATCATTTTATTTTTATACCTACATGTTTACTTTTATTATCAAAATACATTTAAGGTATATCACAGTCTATAAAATAGCGTAATAATAGCGGTTCGATCGGTTTTCAACAAATTGATTTATCGTTTCGTTAATTCAATTAGCGCCATCGGTTCTACACAAGTGGAGTAAGTGACTTCTACAATTGTTTTGTTATTTACTCGCTTCCTTGCTCTGGCTATGTAGTGCGTGTTCATTTTTAATTTTGTATTAATTTTATACATGTATAACATACATACTCTATACATAAGACTAGATACCTTATTAATAATACTAATAGTACCTATTCGTAGATAATCTGTACTTATGTAATGTTATATATTGTATAAGTACAGATATTTTACACTCCCATATGGTAACCAGGTACCTATAATTTAATAAAGGTGCACAATACAATATATTATTATGACGAAATCGTCATATACAAGTAAAGTGATTCATATTATTTAAGTACCTACGTAAAATCGAACAATAAAATACATATTCAGAGCATATTAAATATTCCTTATGATTATAACCTCAAAATTTAATACATTTATTGTGACACTACGGTTCCTACCCTTGTCCGTGCATCAACAAATGCCTGATGTTAATGTATGAATGAATCCAAACACAAATATAATTTTTCATTGTTGTCCGTTTTGGGGCATTCAATGTATGTAATCTGAGCAATGTCCTTTATATAGATACGCGACTACTCTGTCGAATATTTTTTGTCAGCTCTTTTATTAAGTGGAATGTGTCACAAAATCTACCATTTCTAATTTGAATTTGTTAAGCCATTTTGTAAGCGTAAACTCAAATATAGTTTAAGTGATAATATCAACAAAACACTACAAAAATAAAATTATTTGATCAGGTGAGATTGGAGCAATGACCAGAAAACCACATTTGCCCTTTCCGAGACTTGAATTGAGGACCGGCATCGGTGCAAGTGGTAAGATCACTGCCGTTTTACGAAAACTAATCACGAATTATACTAGTTAATTTTACTGAAAAAAGCACAACATTCGACATGGGGTGACACCGCATTAGAAGGACGAAACAAGCTTAAGTTCTAGGTGTGCGCTGAGAGTGGTTGGTCAGCTTGGAACTCCTCGTAGAGAAAGCACTCGGATCCCAAATCTAACCAAGCTCATTGTCTATAGTTCTCTATTGAAGACAAATAGGCGGGGCATTAAGGCATACGCAAAGGATAATCTAGCCGCATAATAACACAAACTTGGTTGTCTGGTTAGATATCTACCAAAAACTTGAATATCACCCGATGGTGAAGAGGTCTTTGGGCTGCTACGACAGAATTTCTTTTAATGGCCTCGCAGAACCTTCAGCTAATCTCAAGTTTTGGTAGCTTAAGGTCGATTTAGTTCGAATTATATTCATAGTTCGTAAATCTAAATATTGAAGTTCACGACAATGGGAATCAAACGAAAATGAAATAAATTGAATTGTTAGTAAAAGATTATTATCTGACAATGTTACTCTTGACGAACAAAACTAGCCAAAATCCTGATCTCTACTCAAGTGGAAACAATACTTGGTCCTATTATTGCCTGTTAACTACAGTTGGACGGTTTTCCTAAAACTTCTTTGCATGGTTCTAAACTTTCTTCTCGTAGTATAGTTTTCAAAAAATTTTAATCATGCCTTCTTTTTTACGACGTTAATATTATGAATTTATCCCACGACATTGACTCATTTGTAAACTCGTTTCATATCACTGAATTAAAATCATATTAGCATGCTATGTATAAAATTAGCAAAACATGTGCACTGTAAAAATTTAACCACGTAAGACAGATACCTCTTAACCAATTCGCAGCTTTCGTAATTTCGCAGCTGCAGGTAGCAGCAAGAAGCCCAAGAAAAATGGAATAGAATAGAATATAAAAGAATAGAATACTATTTATTTGCTTAAAACATTTTGAATTTTTCTCAAAGCTCTGTAAGTATAGAAAGAATTTCATATCATAACACAGCACCTAAAGTCACTTCCCAACGACTTACAATATTATTCTCTATGTAACTCTTTGCAACTGAACAAATATATAAAACAACTGTATGATAACAGTTTGATGTATTACTAAACAGCATTTTCTTATCAACGATAGCTACCAGACCAAAATAAAAACTATTTGTTATGCAAGGCTGCAAAGTTGAGATTTGGCCGCGAGTTACCTCTATTGAAACCCAAACCAGAGAAGGATTCTAGGATGTTATGACCTAGGATTCGATGATTTTTAGTTATAATCGTATTAGTTATCTTTTGATTCAGGATGAAATACATCGTCTTCTCTCAAGAGCTGTATATGTCACGGAACAACCCCTTTCACTGTTTTATCATCAACTTTGGAAAGAGGGGCTCCATGCATTACTATCTTACTATAATCCATCGACGCGTAAAATGATGTTAGGAGACAAATCCTAGAAAAAATTGGCCAAGCAAAAGTATTACGAAATGCTTCGATTGGTAATGTCATTATTTACACGCTGCAACCATTTTTCCATCAGTTTCTGGAAGCGAAAACCCAAAGACATACGGCAGGGGGCAGCCGCTCCTCCTGGAGATAGTATGCCTTACAATATGTACATTGCGTTAACTTTTGAAAAAACCTCACAAGCCACCACGCAACCGTAACGCCTTAGCGTCATCAACGACGGACGAAGATTAGTAGGTAATCTTAGATTATAGAGGAAGAGCCAGTGGCCAATTTTAGGTGGTCATTTCAAAAGTCACGAAACTTTTTACAGTTAATCTTCCATACCTACTAAAAATGAAAAGCCACTTCTGGCAGCCCAGCGTAGCCGGGGTAGACTACCCCCAAATTTGAAGGACGGTAAGAAATAAGTTTTACTTTAGTTAAAGTATCAGTCATACAATTTTAGGAAATTACTTTCGACAGTATTTTGTCTTCATGGGATTTTTGCCAGAGCATTTATATCTCCCCTAATTGTTGCCAGAACGCTATAATTATTTATAAAATAAAAATCCATTTTTGTCATTTCATCAGTCTTCAAATTTTAACAGAATAAATAAAATAAATAAACAATTAATATATACAATGCCAGAACGAAATTTCATCACCAACAGTCTGCCAGAGCGAAAAACGTGAGAGTCCAAGTAATACAGTAATATGGAAACCTGCGGGTTAGAGTGAGAGCGCTTATTGGAGAGTGAAATATATAGAAGTTGAATATATACAATTTAAGAAAAAAATTATTATACAAATAAAAAAATACAAAATTTATGTTTGTCTACATCCTCGTGTGCAATTATTGGTCGCCGTGATCCTCAATGAATACAGAATCATTTGAATCTTCTATTTACTTATTTTGAGGCTCTAGTATCCCATCATCTGTGAACAAGATTAAAAATTATATTTTACAACTTGATATATATATATATATATATATATATATATATATATATATATACATATACATATGTATATAAAAAAGACACTTACCATCAATATTGGCATCATCTACTTCGATATCAATTTAGCGATAGCATCACTTATTGTAAGGTGGGGTAGCTGATCTCCCTCGAACAAGTGAAACTCGTTCTGACCAAAAAAATTATGAAGGGTCACGAAAACCCTGAAAATATCCCTAAACATATGAAACCCCTAAAAATCTCATCTCACTTATTTACCCTCTAAATTTAGGGGGAGAACCCCTAAGTGTTTAAGTAAACCGTGGTTGAATCGTATGCAACACCCCAAACCGTTAGAGGATCCCTACTTTTTGTTCATGCCTGTGTTAGTTAGGACCTTCGAAATGTAAAGTTAGGAATATAAAAGTACGTCACAGGTACAGGTAAAAGCAATAGACCTTCTACGAATTGTCACTCCTAAAAAAAGAATACCTAGAATATAACGTTTACAGCATTTCGGCAAATTAATCCTCTAATATTTCAGGAAAGGACATTAAACGCTAATATGATTGAATTACCTTTTTAAAAATGAAAACCACTGTGAAATCAGATTTCACAGTGGTTTTCATTTCACTCAGTCACTCAGTGTTCTTAGTCAATATTGTAGTTCTAGAGTTGATGTTTTCCTCATTAAACGGAGTTGATTGCGAAAATTAGTTTCATTTTGACCATTCTATTTCTATCTATAAAGTTTATATTTAATGTCAAGTTAACGCACAATTTAACCATTCATTATTTTAATTACGTGTAAAAAGAATGTGCTATCATCGTCCATTTCAATAAAACAATATTTCACCAAAATTTATTAATAATTATAATGTAAATAGAGTGTATCGTTTTATACACAATTATCTGTCGACTTAATTTGATACTATTTCGTAGTATTTCGACGTAATTTAATGTATATTTTAAGTAAATGTTCATATGTATACGTCCAACGTTTAGTTTGGGACACTGTAATTTTGTGGAATATCGTGCGCCAATGTTCCAGTATCATCATATGACTATATATTCCAAAGACCTTTAAGAAAAAATAAATTTTCAACATAACTTTCTAAATGAGTAATCAGCATTTTAAATATTTATTTTGAGGACATGTTTGCAAATTATACGTTATATATAATAATCTGTCTGTCTCCATAAAACACGATAGAATTTTACGATAAAAAAAAAAGAATGTTCATATAAGCTACGTATACTTTGAGAAAAGAAGAATCGTATGTAATAGATATTTTGGGGAGATAAAAGGTTGGAGTGTTGATGTAATTTTGAGATTGAGGACATTTTTAATATTATATTGTATATTATTTCAATCTTCCACTAAATGGTATGGGAACCTATTTTAAATTTATTATTATTAAAAATTAAACAAATATCTGCTGAGTTGCGAAAGATCTTCATTTAAGAAATTTAAATTATGCGATTATCACATAAATAGATAAAAACGGAATAGATAAAATATAATAGTTATGTACTCAAACTAAATGTGTAGTTTTGAGACTACACTTTTATTATTATTTTCCGATTTTTTGTCAATCTAAGCGGAAGAAACCCTACGAACATCATTTATTGATTAATATTTAGTGAATAATTATAACCAATGTGTTGTAATCGTACATTTTCCACTTGACGTCGTTATTTTTGCTTTAAACGTTTACGTTCAAATATTGAATAACTTCTCTTTGAAATAATCAGATCTCTTAGCGAGATAATCATTAACAACTCTAAGTGCACGCAGAAGAGCCCTCGTTATAAGTAAGAGGCTAAGACCAATGACATTTTAATGATATATTGTGCATATGGAGTCCATATGTCCATATGTATCCAGTTCACATATGTTAAGTATACAAAGAAGACAAGAATCATATTCAATACATTTGTAGGGACACAGATGGTTAAGTATTTAATATTATATTGACATTAAGGACATTTTAGTAGTATATTGTATTATACTTCGCAGACTAGACTTCTCTTTTGTTTGAACCAAGAAGCATTAAGGGGATTCAAGATGATAAAGCCCTTAGTTATGTGATTAGTAGCCAGCAATAAACAGGTAATAAATGAAATAAAAAAATTGTAAAGAGTCGTGTCCCCAAACTATCATGTCCTTAAATTAATAATTAAATTATTTAAATTAAATTATAATTAAGAACATTAAAATAAGAAACATATCTTTGTGTTACGTTAATACGTAACACAAATATATATTTACTGCCTATATTTTGTGATTTTATCGGTAGCAAATTTAATCGCCTTTTCTGATAAGAACTTCGAAAATCAATGAATATCAATATTAATACAGTGCAAAATATTAAAAACAATGAATTCGAAAAATAGTTTAATGATAAATATATAAGATAACTATAACAACTTTTTTTGACAGAGAATTAACCATCATTAATGTTCGTTGACCATCTTGATGATTTTCTTATTATCATGATACAATTTCAACAAGCACTGCCATTTAAATTTCAATAATTTGATACCATTTTAATTAAAAATTCCATATAAAAACAATCAACAAACATCAACATTTCATAAATTCAATGTTTTTTTTTATTAATTACTTTATTTTTAATTTATATCATTTTGAATTTTATATTTAGTATAATACGATCTATAAAAAAACAAAACTTCAAAAAGTAAACTAAAAAGCAAAAAATAAATTTACTTCGCACAAATTAATACGTATTTTCATTTGATTAAGTAAAAATGATTAAATAATCATTTTATAGTTTTGAAGTCGGTACCAAGTAAAACGATAACTGTTATCTTACTTGTAGTTTGTAAGCTAGTATATAGGTACATAATATTTAAAAAGTTACTTTGATAGTTAGTAGGTACAGATTCATATATTTTTCTCATACTGTTACTGTTTTGTAATTGCTTTGATATATTAATAATATTGTGTGTACTTAGTACTTGATATTGTAGTAGGGTTGTTGTAGCATTTACTTGGCACCGACTTCAAAATTATAAACTAATTATTTGATAATTTCTATTTAATTAAATGAAAATACGTATTACTTTGTGCGAAATTAATTTATTTTTTGCTTTTTAGTTTACTTTTTGAAGCCGGTTTTGTTTTGTTAAAAAATATTTTATTTTACGATTTGTGATGGGTAGACCGAGTAAGGATGCTTCTCGAATGAGAAGACGACGGTTACTTGAGACTCAAATATTAATCAAGCTCAAACAAAAGGTAGCTGCTGTAAATCGTTGAGGAGTTCCTTCGACTGTTTTTCGACTTGATCATCAGATCTACTCCAACCTGCAAAATTTGTTTCATGAACTATTTTGTAAATATGATATGAGCTAATAATTGTTCATAGATAGTGAGTATAGATATTGGTGTAAAATGATTGATAGGGTTGCTTTTAATTCCAAACTTAAAAGAGAGATAATTTAACCATAGATTATTAAATTTGTGAAAATTCCTTTGACATAATACTTTTGTTCAAAATCAAGAAAGCTATGGTACAATAGAAGCAATTATTGATTTGATGATGTTAGTTGATAGTTTTCATAGCAATTAAAGAGTAATGTTTTTACAATTATGTCACTATTAATGTGTCTTAAATAAATATACAATTGCGCTTCTCAACATCCAATTACAGGATGGCAAAAGCATAGTTATACAAAAGATAAGGGTTTTGGCCACTTAGGAAGTTATCCAAGAAAAGAAATTCTCGATTGTGTTAGCAAAAGCCTCTTCCAACTTTATAATTTCATTATGAACTTCTAATGTATATGTATGGTCATTCCATTAAGTTTTCCCAGTTACCGGAATCATGTTGTTTCAAGTGGCTTTTACTTTTTTTAAGATACAGAAATTTCTTTGTAAGTATACTTAGCTTTTGCTAAAGAGCAAACTCCACAAAAACAGGATCATCAAAAGTACATTTCTGGCCACATAATTTGTACTACTTACTTCTGCTGTATAAATGCCAAGAGTAGTTCAATCATTAAATTTCCTTTCAGACGCGTTACATACGAGTATTATAAAAGTTTTTTGTGGCAATAATTGCTCATATTCCTTTTGAAATTTTGTTAAAAAAGTTTGTTAACGTGTGTGTTATGACATATTATAGTAAATACAATTTATTATAGATTTGTAAATCACTTGAACATTTTAAAATAGTCAATCTAAGCAAATAGGTGATGTAGGTGTGATTCTGGTAAGATCGAAATGAGTATTTAATGAATCAAATGATTTGAATTAGTTTAAACATCTACTCGATATTAAGGACTTAACTAAAATTTTGATGTCGATATTGTAATGTTGATATTCTTCTTGTCGACTAGTTTGAACATATCACTCTAAGGAGGGAGGGCTGGTATATACATATTATGACTATCTTATCGAGATCTATAAATGACGGTTCAATTATTATTATTTAAATAGAGAGAGCTATAATATCTTTTCACAATTACAAACTATTAACGATTCTCCTCGGTCAGTAGACTTTCTAGTAAATAAATTTACAATGCTATGATTATCTGATTGAGTTGAGGGGCAGAGCTTAGTAACACATAAAATAAAGTTAATTCTTTTCCAAAAAAGCTATGTATGATTTGGTAAACAATATTGAAATAATTAGACTTTTTTCTTGTCATCACAGGGTAGAGGGTTGCGATGTTGAATTTTGTCATAATTTATATCAAACAAATATATATCGTTGGGAATTCCAAAGTCTCAAGTTTTTTTTTGTGTTTTTAATAGAAGGAGGAATGTTAGCCAAGTTATTTGTCTTATTAAATAATAAGTGCAATAGCATTGTTATCAAAAAAGTAAACTAAATTAGTGTTTTCATTTAAATCTAATTTTTATTGTTATTTCGAATTATACAAATAACAAATATACCAGGCATATCCAGAAAGTAAGTGTACTAAATTTTTATAGGTAACAATTTTTTTTATTGAAACAAAAAAAAATGGTTACCGTAGTACATATGTAAGTAATTTTTCGACATAGTCGCCATTCCTCTCAATGCAGGTGGTGAAGCGGGGTATCAACTTCTTGATGCCTTCCTCGAAGTAGTTTCCCGACAACCCCTTCGTCAACTTCTTCACCTCCTCTTCGTCGGTTGAAAACCTTTTTCAACCCATGTGCAGCTTCAGGGAGGTAAAGAGAAGAGATAATAATCTGAAGGTGCTAGGTCAGGGGTATGTGCGGGGTGGTTCAGGACATCCCATTTAAACGAGGCAAGCAGTTCCTTCGTGGCGTTGGTCGTATGTGGTCTGGCATTTTATACTAGCTATACCACTTGTAGACACTCGTACGATTCATAGCTTTATCACCATATGCAGTTTATCATATCCGGTCCAATGCTCTCCCAATTGAGCTGCCGAGCCTTGTGAGCACCCGTCGAAATTTTGCAGTACCTTTCTTATTTTACACTGTAGCCCAGCGTTGTCTCATCAAAGAGAGGAACATCCTCTCTTATTGTAAATGGCTGTTTCATCTTAATCGATTGCCTAAACATTATTCTTTTTGTTTATTTTATTTACTGCAATGATTCTGGTTTTTTTTAATTGGCTAGATTTAAACACGAGTCGACTGCAGAATGATCAGTCAAGGGGGCTTTCATAACAAGAGTAGTAACAGGATGCTTGGTTTTTCTAGACAGTTTAGGACTCTAGTGGCTAGGTAATATTCCATGAGATGCTAGTGGTGATGGTTTTTCTTAGTCTGTAGAGTGTGATAATTAGAGTATTTTAACGGAATCTTGCCGGAATAACTTTTAACTTTTGAGATAAATAGGTAATCAAATTTTTAAGCATTTTTAAGCATCAGCAGTTAGAACGTTTTGCTTATGTGTGACTGAGTGATCACTGTTGAGTACAAGTATGAAACAATTTTTTTCTAATTACTCATTATAACGGCATTTAAATTTGTTCCTAGAAAAAATAGCATGCGCATGTTACTATTTCACTTACTTGCTTAAAGTTAAAGTCTTTGAGACTTATAATGTCCTCTTCTTTCTTTATCTCAATATGTGGGGAACCATCGGTCTTACGTCCATGATTCGTGCCGCAATATTTTTAGTCAGTAGATGCTGCAAAGTCACGAGTGAGGAACGAGTAGTCTCCGTCTTTTACTTGTAAGACCCTCAGAATCCGTACAGAATTTCCAGATACACCAATCAGTTTTGTAATAAGTATATCATTTGGATGTTACTATTTCCTGTTTTTAAGCCGTCCGTGTTAGATCAGCAACAATTTTGAAATGCTCAGCCTTACCTTTGATGCGGAAAATCTCCTTAACTTCGTTTTGCTGGAAGTCCACTCCAATAATCCTACAAGTATTTTGAATAACATTGGTAAGTTCAGTTTGTTCTTCACTCTTAGACTGACAGGTAACATTTATTAATTTAACTGTACTTTATAAAACTGCATATCTTAAACGTTAGCTTCAAGAGCAGAAATACACAGAAGATGTTCCTTACGTAGCTTACGTAGAATTGTGGGAATCTTTCAATTTCCTCATAGGATTTTTGTAAAGGTGCGTGCGTATTTGGTTAAACCGTTTCCGTACAGGAAACTTCGACTCGAAGGAGGAACCACGAGAAAGATCTGCTACGAAGGTAAAAAACTAACATTGACGTTTGACGGTTGGTTTGACGTTTGCTTGCCCATAATATTGATCTATTTACACTAAATCGGCAAAATAACGAACATAAAAAGTGGGACCCTCATGATTTGACTGAACCGCAAAGTAAAGTGCACGTTAATTTGGGCATAGCCGGATTAATATGGGAAATATGCCCTCGCGGCTTTTTTGATTCACACTCAGAGGATCGATTTGGTGTCGAATAAAACTAATTCACCTCAATATTTAGCTCTTTAACTCAAACAGTATTCGAGATTGTTTTTTCGATTTCATTTTAATTTTAAAAGTAAAATTCAAAATTAATCAATGATGATTTTTTTCTAATTCTTAAGACTCCAAGATATGAAAAAATAATATGAACATGATTTTTAAACGGAATGCCTATTTGTTGCGGAGAAAAGAAAGATAAAATCTTGATTTTCTTTACGCTTTTGAAATATGTCACTTACCAAAATTCGTGAGATACATTATTTACACACACGAATTTTTTTTAATTTTTTGAAGTGGTGGAACGATGTGAAAAAAATTAAGAACTCATTTTTTCTAAAATCTTGCGTTTTAGGGGAGAGAGGGCAAAACGGGTTACGTAAAAGCATGTAAAAGTCTACCCCGTTTTGTCAGTCTCTCCCCTAACTAACTTATATTAATTGTTTGTTTGAAAAAATGCGTGATTTCCCATATTAATCCGGCTATGCCTTTTGCCTGGTTGAACCGGTACAGAAATAAAGGGTTTTAAACCCGATTGTGACGTGTGAAGAAAAATGTATTCTTTACCGGTCAAACGCCGCAACAATGCCCTAAAGCGTAGTTACCCACAAAAAAGTGATAGTAACTGTTTGGCGGCCCCTCCATGGTGTATTTCACTATAGCTTTCTCTGATCCGGTCAAGCAATAACAGCTGATACTGTGCAGAACTTCGAACCATAATGACAAAACTCGCAGCGAAATTGTCCTAACATATTATTCCTCATACTGCTCAAGAAACCATTTTAAAATTACAGGACTTGCACTTAGAAACCATCCGTCATCCTCCGTGCATGCCGGACTTCGACTTCCAACCAACTGCTTTTTTCCGTAATTTAGACAATTTTCTGCATAGAAAATAATTTTCTTCCCGGAAAGCAGTATAAAATGCCTTCACAAAGTTTTTTGAGTTCAGCCCGCCCAGCATGCGCTACTCGAGCTATCTCGCGCGCGAGAGAAGAGAAGTTTGTCGACATCGACATAATATCTCGTTGTCCTTAATGTAGACAAACGGATGTTGCCTCTTGATATATGATTATTAACTACTTTATTATATAACATAGCAACACCGATATCGTTCATTTAATTTGTGTTGCGTGTTTTACCCTTTTATTTACTTTTTGGAAATGTGGATTACATCAATTTTGACGTTGTCTGACGACTTACATGATTTGTGGTTGATCGTTTCTCGCTAAGTCAACGGTGTTTGTTTTTTTTTAAACCGCCGAAAGTTTTTTGCTGTTTGTTCTTTTAATATAAGTTTATTCTTTTTACAATCTAAAATTTTAAAAGAATAAACGAGTACATTTAGTCCACGCAATATACTTAGCGACTAAGATTTGTAAAAAATGCAACGAATTTTACAAGTAGATTGATAAATGTTACTACACAAAGAATATATTTTGTTACTATTACTAATCCGATTGTTATATAAAATATTGTTACAGTTTTGATAGTATTAGGTTGAAATTGATTTTGATAGGTAGATGATCAATAAGTCGAGAAACTTATTAACGAAACTGGGTAGCCACTGGTATAATCTCCGGCATTTAAGTTGAACATGATTTTGAAATCACGTGACATGCGCAGTAGCAAGTTTAGGTAAATTATTCACTGCTGCGCATGTCACGTGATTTCAAAATCATGTTCAACTTAAATGCCGGAGATTATACCAGTGGCTAAAAAACCGGGAACTATACCTACGCTTTTTTTTTTTTTTTTTTTTAATTGCAAAAGTTGGCAAACAAGCAAACTGCCCACCTGATGGTAAGTGGTAACAGTCACCTATAATACATGTGGCTCTTGTGAGATTCGCAGCAAAACTGCAACCCCACAAGAACCACTGTGTACGTTGCCAACTTGTGACACAAGATGTAAAGTCACTGTACCCAGTAATTTCACTGCCATATCTTACCCTTCAAACCGGAACACAGCAATGCAAGCACTGCTGCTTTGCGGCAGAAATAGGTAAGACGGAGGTACCTAAGCAGACGACCCTGGTACAGAGTCTCCCTCCAGTAGATCAAATCGCAATCGCAATCGCAATCAAATCGCGCAATCGCAATTGCGCATTTACGCTTGCCGTAAATGCGCAATTGCGATTGCGCTAGCCCGACTTTCCTATATCTATATTATATTTTATTATAATTTTGTACTCAAAGTGTATTAAGGGTGAACGATACGTAAACATATTTATATATTTTATTTATGCATAATTATAAGTATATAATTTTATATATATACTTATAATTATAGGAATATATTTATATATATATATAATATGCGTATATATAATATATTTATATGTGCATAAATAAAATATATAAGTATACTAGCTGACCCAGCCACGCGTTGCTGTTTTATAAATTAAAATAAAACCTATCCTATCTTTTAAGTTAGATCAAATAACAGATAGTTACTAAGTTTGATCAAAATCGTTTAAGTTGTTTAGGAGTTCATCGCGGACAAACAACGTGACACGTAATTTATATGTATTAAGATAACTATAAAACATATTTTTACGTTTCGTTCGCACTTAATATACTTTAAGTATAAATATATTGCTATGATTAAAAGTAGATACGTTTCGTTCGCCCTTAATATACTTTGAGTACATAATTGTAATAAAACACCGCCATCGCTCCAATCGAAATAGCACACAAACCACTTGTCGTCTCTTCTTTACGTACTGACACAAAGACGAGAAATATGTCGACAATATCGGTTAAAATGTCGACAAAACGCAATTGCCATGTTAGAGTTAGAAGACAAAAATCCGCGGCTAAGTAAAAAACACGTTTGACATAAGAAATCGACTTCTAAGCGCAGCCATGTTAGAGACGACTAACGACAAATGAGTAAAACACGAGAAAATGGGTAGACAAAATTTTGTCGTGTTGCGTATGCTAGGCGGGCAGGTCCCCAAAATTCTACCACAAAGGCATAAATCACTATCACTATCAATAAGATGACAGAAATGTACAGAAAATGAAGGTAATCACTTTATTAAAATAAATCGTTTAATCGTTAAAAACTATTTCAATAGTTTCAATACTTACATACATTTGCAGACAGCGATTCAAATTAAACAAGTATGCACCGCTTTTTACTATTTCTTTACGTAGCTCTCCGGTTAATTGGTAGAAAATTCCCAATGGAATGTAAATGACTTCAAGACTCTAATTTTAAGAAATGCGTGAAAAAATTTAGAGGAATCTAGATGTTTATGTTTTCAGAGCCATGATTTGTCTAAGATTAGATATATAAGAGCATATCAAACTAAGAAGGTCATCACGTTTATCTAACATGAAAGTTTATTAATTACTATCAAATGACAAATTTTGTCAAAACATTTAGATCAGTATACAATGTGACCACCTGAAAGTCAGGATCAGGGTTTTGAGAAAAAGTCTGTATACAAAACCAAAGTGGTTACAACCCCTAACCCACGGAAGAAATCGACTATTCAAAATGTCTGTTACAATATTCTCAAAAATTGTAACGAATAAAATACTAGCGCACGTCTTGTTTATCCATATTTTGTTAGTTACAATGAGAGCTATTTTCCTTATATCGGAAAAATTTCCTGCTTTTAAAGATTTCATAGTGTAGACGTTATATTCGTTTAGCAAAACATAACTTAAAAATCGTGACTTTTAGTCCACAATCCCCTCACGTTCTGATAGTAAATTTTAAATGAATCTTGTTTAACTATTTATGAATATAGTAAGTATGACTATAAATAAATGGAACGAAAAACACCGATGTTAGGAACTTCATGTCAAACGTATAAGATATTGAAACCTTATGGATTTAAAATAAGTCATAATTAAAACCAAAAGTTTAAATTCTATATGACGCAAGAAATTATTATTTTCTATGATTAAATAGTGTATTGAATAAAAAAACAAGAAAAAGTACAATGGGAATTGGTAATAATAAACAAAAAATATTTGAGACCTACGATATATATGTCCATATCTTGTGGGACCAGTATCTTATGCTACTGCACCAGCAAATTCAACAAACCTGCCGAAGCATACAATTTGCGACTGACGGCCTGTAACTGCGAACCCCAACTTAACCCGTTGTCAAAGATTAACCCAAAATTTTTCACTGATACGTTGAAGGGGATATCAGTGCCAGCAACATTGACGCAGGGGAGTATCTGCCAATTCACTTTTGCAATCATTCTAGAGCTACCTTTGATAATAGCCTTTATCTTTGAGGAAAGTAACGCGAGTCCAAATTACTCGTTCCATTCTTTAACTTTTATAAGTAGCCATCTCCGCATTAAGTTACGTTATTCGAAAGTTAAACTCTTATTTTACACTCGGTAAAATTTTCCGTACGCTAAATACCTTATTTAGGCAGTTTTTGACGTGATAACGTCTTATAAATTGGTTGCGGCTGGGAGTCACTTATGAAAAAGTGTAACGCTCGGTAACGTTACGATGAGTCACCGAACGAGAGAGAGGCCCGCCGAATGCCTTGCGTCTCTCTCCCACTCAACTATGATCGGTCTGCCGCGCGCATTGTGCAATTTAATTATATTCATATCAATAAATATTCTACCGAGAAAAAGACGTTGTCACGTAAAATCTTCGCCCGTAAAACCGACTTTACAGGCAAAAAAAAAAAAAAAAAAACCGATTTTTTTCGATTGTCTTTTCAAAGTGAAAAACGTTACATACAACATAATCATAGAAAATAATTTACCAAAGTTAAACGAACATGGCAAGAAAAACGCAATTCATACGTAGGTATAACATTCTAAAATAGGACCTTTGCAAATAAACAGCTCTAAGTAGGCACGATTACTCGCTGAAAGATTATTACGATAAGATGCTAATCTTATCAAATCCTACAATAAACCTGTCCTACTCGTTTCTATACATAATAGACATTTGATTTGGTTGGCTTCCTCCTATACTAATTGATATTTGTTTTGCTAAAGAAAATATTATTACAATGCAATTTGCAAGCACCATATTTGCTGTTTTTTTGTGACCTTGATAACACGCGTGCGTGACCTTAATTAAGCTATTTTTTGTGCAAATTCTATGTGTAACGTGTGATATCTAAAATACTCATTGATTTCAATAATATTGGGAAAATTATAGTATGTGAATTATGGTGAGAATTTGGTTCCACATAGTTTACGATTGTAGGTTAAATAAAATTCTTTCTTTGGATAGATAAATACCAAATAATTACTTAATAGAAAAGCAAAAATATCAGACATTTCAACATTACGACAACGCATCATTTGGGGCAATCAACTCCACATAATAAATTTATAGAGTAAATAAATTGAAAAGTAGTAATCAGTTTTGTAATTTTTTATCTACTCACTTTATTAATTTGAAAATATTATTGAAAGCTTTTTTATAGATTTTGAATTGGGTAGTGACTGTTATTTTTTTCCTGGCATCCCCACGTTGCACTCGTATGAAACTACTTGACTTAAAATAATAGTTATACAGTTTATATATTCTCCAGATGATTCTTCATAAATAAATCAAAATAGTAGTTGCCTTATTAATTTACACGTTAGCAACATTCCCCACAAAATGTCTAGCAAAACAAGCGTTCATTAACCAAAACCCTCAGGACAATAAATCTCCAACTTTCCTCACTATACCGTAGCGGGACTTGTTAAAATCTTGTAGATTGCGATACGGCCAACACTTAGGGCGACGTCAAATTGTTTCTACATAGGGACACTGACAGGCTCGCAGCTGGCCGCTGACAACGGTCGACCGGAGTGACACTGTAATCTATTACCCGGAATACTCGCGTTGTTGCCTTCACGTTATGTTCGTGGGTCGACGAGATTATAACGTGTTGCAAAGAGATACTTTGAAAACGTCAAACTAAAACCTATTTTGATGCTGCATTTTTAATCAAACTTCTTTTTAAATTCAATGCGGTACAAAGAATAATAGTTATAATGATTTATTACCGTTGAAGTAAAATCAAAAAGACACAAACTCATTAAGTAGGTGTCAAAGTGGCTGGAGAAGTTTCAACGAAATCAAAGATTAATTTCTCACTAAGTAAGCAATTGCAACTTTTTTGACTTGGTTTATTCCACACTGATTGCCCCACTTGTTTTATTAAGTTTAAATTAAAAATTCATCGATTACACTGAAATGTATTTCGTCAATTCGAATTTGTGTTTCTGCGAATAAGAAAAATACATATTCAAACTTTTATAGTAACTACGTATCAACATTGTGTTACTCTATGGCACAGTAGCGTTATTTGCTTAGTTAGTGCGTTTCTAATAATTATAATAATAAAGAAACCAATATATTGAGCTGCTTTGTTAAAGATAGCAAAACACAATACAGTGTTGATTTTTCTGAAAATACGTCAGTTAATAATCAAAACACGACGATAAAGACCATGGCCTGCACGTTAGTACTAAAATTAAAGCAGTCGATATTGAAACTTTAATGCTATAAATCTATTCTGAAGAGATCGGCGTGATTTGCAAAGCTGTTGTAAAAAAAGTATTAGAACAGATCGAGCTCAGTTATAAACAATTGCATTTCTCTACATATTTTTTGAAAGAGCTACTTCTTGAGGTGAGAATTAATCATTTTGAGATCTTTAATAGGATATAATAAAACAAATCAATCATAGATGGGGAAATTATTTATTATAATTTATAAAATATAATATGGTTACGTTATTTTTAATAGGATAATTGTAATAAGGCTAAATCAATTGAATGATAATTGCAACAGTATTTATTAATATGAAAAAAAAAAACAATTTTGTCTACATTTAAAATTTTTCACAAAGGACAATGCCCATTCGTGGTATCGTCTTTGATCGTCGTTGTACTTAAATCAAATTTATGTCAAAAAACTAAGTTTTAATTTTTCACGAAATGCTGTAATATAATTTGCCATAACATCGACGGACAATAATCCACATAATAATTAGCAATGAATTCACTTCCATATTACCGAGTATTTCTATTGGCACTTGTCATCTCGGTATTGCCATTTTCTTTTCGACCGTATCGATTTGCCAAATATAATACAATCGATACGCTATTTATTTAATTAAAATATCGAATTGGCAGTTCGCATTCTAGCATATAAAGCAATTAAGCATAAGACATGATGTGAAACTAATTTGTTACTAGAAGACGATTTCATCTTTCTATGGTTTTAACGGCGCTCTTTTTTCCAATAATCTTGTTGCGTCGTGCTTTTAACTTTTCATACAGTTTTTGTATTGTGAACCCTTATAATTAAATTGATTAAACCACCGACAGTGACTCATACAATTTAATATCCTTTTTTATGGAATATATCACATTAACAAACAAGTAGACAATGTATATTATAGCCCATATTAGGCCCTCCGAGTCCGTCTGGATTCGAAGGAACTCGAAGTTAAGGAATACTATGATTGATGTCTATCAATTATAGTACGGCCCTAAACGGTGATGCCGCTGACATGCAGTACTTAAACATGCATGACTCGTAGATGTGTAGACAATACATACATACGCATGTATACACGTCATTTATAGCTAGCATGTTGAAAAATAAAGATATCCGTCAATCCATTGCCAGCATATTGTTTGCATGTCATTCGTATCTATCAATAAAATAAACGATCTGGCATGCATAACAGCACGTAAAACATTACTATGAGTGCTGCATTGCCGTCTAGAGATCACAGATTCATCCAACAGTATGATGACAGATTTTATTCGATATACGTGCAATGTGATTCTTCTATAATCATAGATATATGATAGTGTATTAGGGGTCTTATAAAGAAGTTAGAAGGTATATCTGCTATTTTAATGCTCTGAAAAGGAATATATTTAATAAAACATAATATCAACGCACAGATATTTAAGTTATTCATATAAACTTGCATTTGGCAATCATAATCGATACATAATTGTTAATAATTTAGAAGACTGGCAACAATGGGACAATCGGGTAGGATGAACTGTCAAATTGGTATAGTCAATTGAGTGTTGTGATGAAAACCTTAATAGTCTGAAATATTATATCTAAATTAGTGTTATTCAAACTAAAGCATTAAAATACTCGCACCCAGCTCACATCCAACCATTGTGTTGATAGATAAAACTTCAAATGTAAATAAAAACACAAATGAAGACCGGGAAAAGTGTTAATTTGATGAGTTTTGTTATATATTTTTTTCATTTTATCCGTCGAACTACAGAAAAACTGTTTTTAATAATTTAATCTACACTTAGCAACCTAAAAATATAGTAAAAATCATCATGGCACAAAATTATTCAAAGCGATACCAAAGTCCATACTACGATGGGCATTGTCCTTTATTATGCATGAATTGCCATTTCCAGAAATATCGATATTTTTCTTTACGCCACGTCACTTCATCTCTACAAACCGCACGATCTGGATGGGTGAGAACGGTTATTTAGGTACATCACGCCGCAGCGCCTACCACCACCTATGCCGTTGACTCTCGCCATTCTGCCACATATCGCTGCCATACAATTTATGGTATATTGTATGGTATGATGTATTAGCTTACTGTTTCTAGTTATTTGAAGACGATCGTTTTCTATTATCGTGAGACGGTGATGTGGGCATTGTACCCATTCCTTTCCCTTATAGGGTTTTTTTTTTTTAAATTGGTAATCTGTAAAATTTATTTGAGAGTGATCCAAAGATGATTCTTTATTTCTCTATGTATATAGTAAAGCCGAGCAAACTATGTCTATATATTGAAAAAATAAAAAAATAATTGTGAGCAATAAACAAGGAGGGTAAAAAATTAAAGCATCAATCTAAATAAGTGTCTACATAGACAAAAAATCATTTAAGTATATTCACGCTAATCCCCGAAACTACTAAACGGATTTTCTGGCGGTTTTCACAGATAGACTCGGTAGCTTTGTTTTATTGAAATCGGATTAAAGAGAAAAAAGTGATACCTGTGATGTAAGAAAAAATATTCAAGTTGATAAAATAGTTTAATAAGATGAATGTAATGGTTTTTCTGACGTATGTTGAGTGATATTTGAATTTTTGATGCGTTTTTGGGTTCTTCTCACCGTTAGTTAGTTCATGAAAACATTTTGTAACTTTACGTTTACAATCTGCTTTGTCTAATTTTTGACGTGATAACGTCTTATAAATCGATGAACACCGGTTGCATGCACCAAAAAGTGTAACGTTCCGCCTGAGTCGAGCGTGCAAGTGAGAGCGCGGAACAAGCGATAGAGAGGCACGATCGGCCAAACCGTTCGACTTGTGGCGCATCTATCTCTCTTCCACTTCACGAAGTGAAAAGTTAATGTGGTTTCCAATGTTTATTACAAAAGCTCAATGTTAATTTATAGAAAAAAAATCAATTAACTCCTTCTTTGTATTATACAAAATAATGATAATTCAGTGATAATAATTCAATTCAAATCATAATGATATGCAGTTTGTCATCAATGCTTTCTTATGACGCTATCACGTAAAATTAAAGTCCGTAAACTGACTTTACAGACAAACCAATTTTTTTACTAGTATTGAGGGATATTTTACTCACTAAAATAACTTCAAATACCAAAATTATCACACGGTTATGCGTATGTTTCGTGGTAATCTATTTTTTCAAGTTATTACCAATTAACTTTGCGTTTATTTGATTTAAGTTCTGGGTCTGGAAATTATACCCTATGGAATAACTTAATTTTATGTTTCTTGTTTTTTTTTATTTTTGTACATCAAAACTCTACGATTTGTGAATCTCGATTAGCAACTTAAAAGTCAGTTCTAAAGATTAAATCAAAGTGAAAGCTCTATTCTTATTGTTTCTTCTAGCTACCCATAACCCAAGGGTATGCCAAAGTAGCACTGAATACGCTTGTCACGTTCAATAAAAGGGTATTTTGTGGCACCAATGGCATCGTAAGGTTCTTCGGACCAAGAAATACGGGGACGACAGTAATTTTATTGTGATTGATGTGTGAAACTAAAATGGTACAATCCGACACTAGTTTCGGGTTATAAAAAAGTATTTGAGTACGACATATGAATACAGAATCTAACGTCGACGTTAAATCGATTTGGACACAATCCTAATGCAAACTGTTAAGTTGTCCCATTTGTGGGTAAATTATTTATGATTTTATTACATTTTATGAGTGATTTTAAAATAAATTATAGGTTTTTATTGTACAACTGAATAAAAGTCGGTTCATGTTGAATAACAATGTTTTTGTCATGTATTAACTTCTTAATTATAATGTTTTTTTTTGTTAAATTGCATAAAATTTAAAATATGATTTTCAATGAAAATTACTATAGCGTGCTAATTCAACGTAATAAAGCTTCCCTGACCGCAAATCATTCACGAATTCCTGACGTATCAAACTACGAATACTCTAGGTCACAGAGATTATTGACTAATTTTGCATGGAATTAAGGTGCGCATTGTAAGGACGCGTTTACACTTACGCATTTTTGTCATCTTTGAGACGCTTGGCCCTCGGCCTAATAGCTTACGTACGTATATTTTTATATATTTCAAAGTATTTAAAGAATCTTTTCCTGCGAGACTTACCAATTGTCCCAAAGCAAAAAGTAGGTGATGTGCTATTAAGACAAATTCGGAATATACAGACTGATTTACATATTATAATTTTTCACATTATTCATAACCATATTTATGGAGATATAACAACATAAACGTTTATTGCAGGGAAATAAATTTACGAAATTATGACAGCAAATTTACTATAGTGCATTCTTACAAAAATCTTACAAAAATGAATGTTTTGTTTTGGTGAACCCTACTACTTTCCATAACCTTTAGAAATTCAGGCAGCTGCAATCCAATTCTAAGGCGCACAGCGACAGTAAAAAATACGTTCGTGGCGATGTGCCCTAACGTTAGTCTGACACAATGCTTGGATCTTAACTATTACTATATTACCTTCATTAAGATATAATAATGCGCTTAACAGTTAAGTATACGCTACTGAGCAAATAAAGAGAAAAAGCCTTGAATAATATATTTCGTTAAGAACACTTTATTGATGTTTTGTAACACAGTATGACCAATAATTGGCGATGATAATGATTTGATATGAATTTTATTCACGTGTTCCATGACTATATTAATATTTTGTATTAATAATTAATATTCGTAAACATATTGCATACAAAACAGTTTTTTTTCTCTTAATTTATTTCGTGGATGACATATTCTCACATTTTTAAAATTAGGTCAAATCAAATGCAGTTTAAATATAAAAATTCTATATATTGTTCAGGCTTCAGAGAATTTCAATGAAATAAACATACCCACAGTACCTAAAATATAAACCTTTTTGTAGAAATCTGCTAAAAATAAATAAGACAAATTTAGCCGAAGCTTATCGAATATCACATTATTTGGTTTCAAGTTATATTAATCATGTGTCTCCTTGTCATATTCATGAAACCACATTTACCAATTCAGATAAATAAATATGTAATTCTCATCCCATATTATTTAATTTGCATAAGATTTTATAAATAAAAAAATATAAACAAATGATTCGCCACAATTTATTTTGTTAAATTATTAATTAATTGTTTATTAGTTAACACACACTAACTTCAATAACTTTTTGCCTTATTTTATCCGAAATAAATGTAACAAGCTACCCCTGTTTAATCGAAATGTAATTTATGAAGATTAGTGTAACACGTTCACAATAGGATCGTAAATTAGAAAGAGAACAATGTTCACGACATCGAAGACATTGAAGCGGAGCTAAACAGAATCTAGAAGTGATCGCTTACTTGCATTTTATATTCGAGGCGATATTTATCGAGAACATATTAATTTGAATCTCTGAATTTTATTTTTTAGAACTCTAAAGTAAGCGTCTTACTATTCGTTGAATGAATGCGAAATTTAACTGTAACGGCAAAAAACTTAACACCGCATTTTGATTTTCAATAAAACACCATCTATTGAGCAGGAACGTATGCTTTACCGTAAATGGAGTATTAAAAATGGCAGTATTTTACGTCGTTCTTGGCATTTATATTATGATAAAAGTAGAACTATTTTCGAGATACTGAGTCATATAACACATAAAATATTATTTTTAAGGTGATTTAGTAGAAGATCACAGCTCCGTGAAGTGTTAATGTTTTACTATCAAACATTATGATCAGGTTTCACATTGCTTCAACTGGTGTATTCGTAAAAGGGGCCTCAAAAGACCAACAGCGGCTTGCGAGTGCAACAAAGGGTTTTGGATGGTATACCTCGGGGTACAGCTAGCGTCATTTCGATGACACCGCCTGGATCCCCGGTGGAGAATCCTGAACTCCCCACCGGCAACCTGGCCACGGAAGTCAGTAAAAGACTTTCCCCACGTCAAAATAAGTACTAGCGAATTTCAACGGGTGCTCAAAAGACTCAGTGGTTAAATTGGGAGATCAGTGAACCGGACATCCAAAGGTTGTGGGTTCGACTCCCGCCTGAGACTTGTGAGAACTTGTGAGTCGAGTCGATTTTCTCTAGTACTTTTTATTAAAAAGATTATCATATATGTTAGCTTTGAAAATGCAAAAAAATACATGAAACAATCATATGTGAGGTTTGACATTGCTAAGCTGGCACTTATTGTCAGTAATGTTCGTAATTATATGTAATGACATATTTAAGTAGTAGTCCCACAAAAAAAAAATACAAAAAATTCAATGTCATCAACGTCATCCTATTAATGTCCTTAATAGTAATTAAGGACTGCGGCAGAGCCCTCCTCTATAAGTGGAAACGCCGTATAGAGGCCGCGTTGCGCTTACCCAGAGCAGAATAATGTGCGGAAGTTATCCTTTTAAAACGATTTCATTTGAACCTAAATGCAAGAGTATTGTGAGGTTAATAATAAAGTATTAAATGATTCACCATTAAACCAAAGTCAAGTCTCAGAAACCGACAATATTCTGTATGATTTTCCTTTTATGGCGCATCCGGAAGATATGAAAATAAGTATCTTGTTACATTTGTTTTATTTTCATCATCTATGTATGTCTATCCGTTAACCTAGTGTCCATAAAACAAGCCTTACAGTGCTCAATTTGGGCTAGGCTAGTTATTATTATTAAAAAACCTACAATGCTATTATTAAGTTCATAATTATGTATACAATAAATCACAAGAACGACATGCGAAATAACTATAGTTTCGTAATAAAAAAATGTTGCTAAATAAAATGATATATCCGGTAGACAGCTATCAATTCGAGTGGATAAGGATAACAAAATTCAAGAGGATAATGGTCGGCAGATCCGCCTGATCCGATCCTGCCCTTGTATAGTGATTATACATGTACCATCGGAAAGATCTCCTTCTTAGCAACATTTGTTTATATAGGTTTGCCCTGATTGTGTAGCTCTACATTTTGATCTTAAGTTCTAACAACTTCTTCTACATAAACGTTGAATAAATGACTCTTAAATGGTTATTATGATTTTTTAAAATTATTGTGGACATTATTAAAAAGTACAATAATTGAAGAAATAATGGGAAAGTAGGTATAATATTGCAACTGGACTGTTGCATAATTTCCAATATTAACTTATATCCTCTATACATAAAACTAAACTATGTCATTTCTTTGCTGCATCTGAACTATTCATTAGGTTTTTAATTAAAAAGAAATAATCAGCTTTATATTTAAAGTACGAAAAATCCCACTTCTAGTTATTGTTACATCAATGTAGCACAGCGAACATAAGAGGCGAATGGTACCAGCGCGTCGAAGGCACCGACATTTAAAAATCAATCACTTAAGTATCTGGTACTGATTGAACCAATCTTGAATAGCCAACCTCGACTGCTAACCATACAGGCTGTTCAGAAATGGCGATACCAATATACTTATACCAGTAGCTGCTAGCTTTAAGAAATAAAGTGAATGTCGGAAAAAAATTATTGGGCAACCTAACTTTTATATTAAAATAAGTACCTTACGTCACTACGAAGTAATTATTAGTTACTAGAACAACTCGCACCAAACTTAGTCGACGCTCTGAAAAGGGTCGCAGGTTGCTGTGCATAATGCAATAACTAGGTATATTCCAAGTTTTAAGGAAGCTGTGAGAGTGAAAGCTATTTTGGAAAACGTGCTCTGCATTATGTGTGTATTTATGCAAAGTGAACATAGAAGAACTATACAGTTAATTAAAGACTAGGCAAAAAGTAGTCAGCACCGTTTCAGAGCTGACCTATTTGTTACCATAGATGTAAGGTGAGGTGACAGAGCTACACTAAAATATTATAGAAATCATTTCTATGGATAATAGGAGAAAAAAAAATTATCAGTTTAGGGCATGGCTAATCATCTACTACCCTGATCATTAACGAAACTTTAGTTTTTTTGACAAAAACACGCAACAATCAAAAACTCTCCAATTCTTTTTTTATAAGTTTATATTTTTGGTATCTAAGAGTTAGTTAATACAAAACAAGTACTAACCGCCGAAATAACTATTAGTTTGACTAACCAGCATGTAGCCTAGCTGTCAAGTGAAATTTCATTTTTGAATGGAGCTTCCACGAAATTTGCCCGCTATTCTATTTATGTTCGACGACACATTTATTTGCTACTATTTTAGGCAGCTTACTATGCGCTTAATATATTTTTAATCTTATCAGTATACGTTTGATATTAAAATTACCTACAAGATAACACCCCGTAGAATGCAATAATGCGTAAGTTAATATCGTGTACAGTTAACGACATGGAAATTGTGTCAATTAACTCTACAATTATCGTAATTAAGTACGATAGTTTTGTTAACTACAGCTTTTATTGAGGATTGAATTTATGACTCCATCATATAACTTAGCAAAGTGATTTTTGACGTGATAACGTCTTATAAATCGATGAACGCCGGCTACACGCACGAAAAAGTGTCACGTTCCGCCTGCGCCGAGCATGCAAGCGAGAACGGAGAACAAGGGATAGAAAGGAACGATCAGCCTAAGCATTCGGCTTGTGACGCATCTATCTCTCTTTCGCTCCATCGGCCGAGGCGTCCGAGTAGAAGAGAGACAGCGGCAGTACACAACCTACACTTGAATTGTTTTGTAAACTGTTTATAAAGTGAAGTGAAAAGTTAATGTGGTTTCCATCGTTTATTACAACAACAATTGCGGCAATAAAGGTAATTTAAGAATTTGACTTGAACACTTTTGTCAACTGTTTATAAAGTGAAGTGAAAAGTAAAACAATGACTATTCAGTGATAATAATTCAATTCAATTCTTAAAAGTATGCCATAAAGACAATTATTATGCAAGTAAACTCCAGTCGTGCGTCGGAGCTGACACACATACCTTTTTTCTAGTATTGTTCTATCAAAATAATTTATCATTTAAAATAGCATAAAAAAAGTCGGTTTTTTTTTTTTTTTTTTTTTGCCTGTAAAGTCGGTTTTACGGGCGAAGATTTTACGTGACAACGTCTTTTTCTCGGTAGAATATTTATTGATATGAATATAATTAAATTGCACAATGCGCGCGGCAGACCGATCATAGTTGAGTGGGAGAGAGACGCAAGGCATTCGGCGGGCCTCTCTCTCGTTCGGTGACTCATCGTAACGTTACCGAGCGTTACACTTTTTCATAAGTGACTCCCAGCCGCAACCAATTTATAAGACGTTATCACGTCAAAATGCAAAAGAGTTATAAAAATACTAGGCGATGCAGTCGCTAAGCATCAAGCTACGCTAGCACCATATATTGGAGCGGAGCGTAATACGTAAAAAAAGATTTATTTTTTCTCGATGGGGATTTTTGCGAATTTCAAAATTCGAATCTTCGTCACAATCTGGTCCTAAACCTGTTGATTCGATTCCACACAAAAAATATTAAAATCGGTTAAGAACTCGGGAAGTTATGGCGTAACAGACATTGCGCCATTGAAGCTGATCCACGGGAGCTTCGCTCACTTCGTTCGGTCCGCTCCAAAAAAGTTATTAGTTGTATACAATTGAGTAAATTGTAATACTGATCTCTTTATACTTTTTTTTCTTGAGTACCCCTTCGCCTCAATGTATCGAGTAAAATGTGTTTTATTGAATATCAGACACAATATTAAATCAGATGCCCCGTTTGGTTCAGACGTGAGACCATGCATATTTCTTAATATTGTTTCTTAAAATTTTATTTCTTATATTTAAAAAATTAATGGCTAAATTTAATCTGTGCGATTTTCTGGGATAATTTCACTTCTGCCATCAATCTGTTGTGAAATCGGCCTTAGTTCACTTTAAGAAATTTAACACCTTTCTTGGAATACAAATTTACTCAAAATCAAGTACATAAGATAACACTTTACCGCTAAATATTAAACTTATTAAATCGATAATCCTGCGTGCGGGAGCGGGAGTAGTTACGCTTTTCGCGAGTTCAAGGGTCTAACTGATTGTAGATGACAAAATAATTTAATAGGAAAATACAGGCTGTCTCAAAAATACTTTAGCTAAAATCGGTCTTCAAAGACTGCGAGGTGGAATTTTCTTAAAATTAGCTATTTGTAACGGCTATTTTATTAACCCTGAGGTTTATTAGTTTGATAACTAATCAAATTGACTGCAGCAAAACTAAGATTGAATTATCCTTTGAAAATTATATTTCTTCCAAACTTTTTAAATTTTTCGGTCGAAAATTAACAAAAATTCAGAAAAACTCATAATTTCGCGGATTTAAAAAGAAAATCGCGGTAAATAAATGAGATTTATTTGATTACCCTAAGGGTCGCTTCACCTCTGGACACTATTTTTGGTACACCTCGTTTAACATGAAAAAGTACAAGTAGTTGAAGAACTACGTAAGCAGTTTGATGTTAGTATATACGGCTATAACAGTACGTGATAAATTAATGATAAACTAAACGAATAACTAAAATAATAAAAAGTTATTTGATCTACTTTCGAAGTCGGTTTCGAAGTTATGGTTTGTAATTAAGGGTAAACCTCTGGTAATGTAATAATAAGACTGAATCTCAAAGCTCATAAACAGTTCTGAAAGGTCAGCACAAGTGAAGTGCGTTAATTTTTGTAAACAGGATCTTATGTTGTTGGATCAAAGAACATTCTAAGATTAAAGAACTTAAAAAAAAAACATGACAATAAATAGGCTACTTACAGAATTAAAGTTGTTGTTATTTTTCTATTAAATAAGTCTTACAGCTCAATGTTATACTGCAAATATCGCTTAACACAGATTTTATTTCTTATATTTGGCAAAATACATTGCGATTATAGACTTTAAACGTTTTATTCCTTGCTTAGTTCCACGATCTTTTCTTCTTTTTAATCATAGGGTTTCGAAGACCGCGGTAAACCAGCTAGGATGAAAAGGAGTTCTAATATTCTTGAGTCGCAACGTTAGGTGAAAAGAAATAAATCAAAGCAAGTTAAATAAAAATGCATGTAAACACATCCGATACACTTATCAAAGGCTCGAGTTTTTGGAGAAATATCCATAAACATAATTAATATTACTGTTAGTAATATGCATTAGTGAGTATGCTAGTAATTAATCTGCATATTAGTCTTAAATAAGTAATTTATTATAAATGGAAATGTGTCAATATTAATGCAAAAGTGTGCTAGTTACTTTTGTTACTACTCAACCGATCTCATGAAATTTTGCGTATATGTCGTTAGGAGTACAGAAGAGGACTTCACTCCACATCATTTTCAGATATATTATAAATCCAAAAGTAATCTTGTCTCATCTCTGTTTGTTACATTTCCACAGCTAAACCGATTTTGATGTTTGTTATGAAGATTGTTTGAACTCTTGAGAAGAACATGCGGTTATTTAGCTTTGGCAAGCCTATAAATTCCCTTGAAAATTTCAGTAAGCGCGACTTAATCAAATTCTATACCAATCAACCTCAGGCAACCACTAGTGTTATATAAATAGTAGTTTGTTGACTATTAATAACTTTTAATAATTAAAAAAAAGATTAATATTCTCATATGATTGAATTGGTTAGACAACCAGTTTTAAACCGAAATGAAATCGTTATTTGGACTTATATAATCGCTCTTGCAAATAAAGATGTAAGATTATAAATCCTTTTCGATGAGTCGAACATGAGTATGTAAGTCCATTGGCCGTTTTGGTTTTATATAAACAGGTATTATCGTCTCAAATGTACAAAATTGATATTTGAAATGTGAAATAATAGGTAAGCATTTATAAACATAATAAAATTGTTTCGTTTTTCTTACCAAATATTTAATTTCATATTGCAGCATGCACTCAAATAAAGTAAGCGTCCGTTGGTTTCAGGAAATTTTCATCATAATTCTGTTCTGCTCCTTCTCATGTGTTACAAAACTGAATAAAGATACGGGGAAGACATTTAAATAGTTGAGCCATTAAGGCGCCGCAGGCCGGCTCGCAATGCACACTGCTCATGCAAATGGACTCAAAATTTACTGGCACAATTTGTGAACGTCCAGCCTTATCGTTCTCTCAAGTTTAATTAAAACTTACTCCTATAACCGCTTCCAAAAATACAATGCAATTGATTTGTAGTTTAATTCGTTACGGATAGATAAATGCTAGAAACTGTCGCACTAAAATATGTAATTGAAGTAAGTAAATATTATTAGTTAGATTTGTTAAAGGTTTTATTTTAAAGAAAAATTAGAAATAAGTCATAAAGTCTCGCCACATAGAGGGGAAATACCATTAACTTGCTTAGTACCCGTACCCTGCCATATAGGGATGACCTGAGGCATATTATCTATCTGTAACCTATTAATCACTATTATTAGAAATATCTATAAAGTTACTATGTTCAATATTTGTAATATGTTTTAAATTACTTATAAGTTATTTATTTGTATTTTGTTATGCCGCAAAATTACTATTTTATTGCGTAAATACCCTGAGCATTTCATATTAGAACCTGAATTCAAGTACAGCTTAAAATGGCAAAGGCGGGCGTGAGCTTTAGGATATTTTCATTATAACTTGAATGCCTGATGTGCTCCTCGCCATGTGTTACGAAACTGAATAAAGGTACAACAAGACATTTAAATTGTTGAGCCATTAAGGTCCAGACCTGTTTGTAATGTGCATCGCTCATGCAAATGGACACAGAATTTACGGGTTCAATTTGTGAACGTTCAGTCTTATACTACAGATATACAAATATAATTTAGTAAGTTTATTCTATTTGTTGCCAACGGTTGTGCTTATTGCCAATTATATTATTTTACATTATAGTATTTTGACGACGTTTCTTTGCCTTTCAAAGGTGTGAATTATACACACATATACATTTTACTGGAGGGAGACTCTGTACCAGGGTCGTCTGCTTAGGTACCTCCGTCTTACCTATTTCTGCCGCAAAGCAGCAGTGCTTGCATTGCTGTGTTCCGGTTTGAAGGGTAAGATATGGCAGTGAAATTACTGGGTACAGTGACTTTACATCTTGTGTCACAAGTTGGCAACGTACACTGTGGTTCTTGTGGGGGTTTTAGTTTTGCTGCGAATCTAACAAGAGCCACATGTATTATAGGTGACTGTTACCACTTACCATCAGATGGGCAGTTTGCTTGTTTGCCAACTTTCAGCAATAAAAAAAAAAAAACATACACCTTTATTTTTACTACCTATCAAGGTAGTATAAAATATGAATACAACTTGATAGCTGTACTAAAAATACGTATTGTAAAAATCACTTCAAAATGTGAGATGTGAGGCAAAGAAAATCGCTGTATTCTATTTTTTCTCTTATTACGGATATGGTTAAATAGCAAAAAACAATTATAGGAAATAGTAACTATATATTTATCGAATCTTATTTATTATCCATAAGATTGGCTTGTATCAATTTTATTCAGTTCTTACACTTTCAGGCAGTTTACTCATTGAAATAGAACATTTTATTTGGATTTCTTAAGTGCGCTTCTTAAAATGTTATTTATTAAATCCTTACATTTTAACATAACCATAACTAAGGTAAAAAACCTGAGAAATTGGCTCCTAAAACAAAAGTTTAGATTTAAAACAAGAAAATAAACACGGCTAACCACCGCAAAAAATGATTTATTTAATTATTTTAGTAGAGTTATAGAAATTGTTCTGCTGGTTACTTAAAAAAGTGATATTGCACGTTCAATTCATAAAGTTAGGTATTAACTCTGACTATAACTTATGAGATTTTGTATGAGACGCTCTTAAATTCTTTATGAAAGTCATAAATTGTACCCATTTTTTTATCAAGCTACGAACGTCTTCCCTCGTATTGGCGATTTATAGCAAGCATGACTTTAAATGTGCTTTATGTTAAAGGTTTCTTTCTCAAATAAAGAAGCAATTTACGTCAGCAGCATCTTATCAATTTCCTTTACTAGACATGTTTATTTTTTTCTCTTACGTTTAATGTAGGTCACATGAGTTGCTGACAATTTTTGCAACTTTTAGAGTACTTAGATGTCAGGGTAGCGGTAATGAGATACCCTTTACTGGTAATGGTGTTCTAGACATTCGTCGTCAATAGTAATAGTTTACCATTATAAAGGCCGTAAGCAAATGTTATATGGGCAGGTATACAGATATGCTGATTACTTATGGTCACAACTAGACAAAAGATGTTATACTTTAATTAAAATATAACTTAAAAATACTTTTTGACACGTACTTAAAATAAATTTAATGTTTAACACAAAATATACTACTGTAAATAGTAAATTTAAAATATCAAATGCCTAAATATTATAGTATTTTAACATTTATTATTCGTACACTTCTTTTTTTTATTAATGGAAATTAGTGTGACAAAAATATAATAAATTACAAAATAAAAATTGAGAAGGTTTTTTATAACTCTTTAAGCACTACAACATGTGCTATCTAAAGTGATAATAACTATGTGTTTTTAATTTAAAGAGAAATTGCTGATTCCCAACCCAACAAAAAGCGGCTGTTTAACTCGTTATTCGCACTCGTTATTTCAAATATTTTTTACACAAAATATTAAAGATTAATTACAAGTAACAATGTGCTATTAACAATTTATTTACAATTTATTTACAACTTATATACAAGTGTGATATTTAAGATCATCCGCAGTTGACTATTTATACGATCATTTATATGAGTCATCATATTTTTTTAGTTAAAATTGGAACATAACCTATTATTATTACTGCACTCGCCGACCGATGCTACTTTTTTTCAAAGAAAAACTTTTTGATCAAAGAACAAATAAACAACATTATTATTACATTAAACAAGGGATAGAAAGGAACGATCAGCCTAAGCATTCGGCTTGTGACGCATCTATCTCTCTTTCGCTCCATCGGCCGAGGCGTCCGAGTAGAAGAGAGACAGCGGCAGTACACAACCTACACTTGAATTGTTTTGTAAACTGTTTATAAAGTGAAGTGAAAAGTTAATGTGGTTTCCATCGTTTATTACAACAACAATTGCGGCAATAAAGGTAATTTAAGAATTTGACTTGAACACTTTTGTCAACTGTTTATAAAGTGAAGTGAAAAGTAAAACAATGACTATTCAGTGATAATAATTCAATTCAATTCTTAAAAGTATGCCATAAAGACAATTATTATGCAAGTAAACTCCAGTCGTGCGTCGGAGCTGACACACATACCTTTTTTCTAGTATTGTTCTATCAAAATAATTTATCATTTAAAATAGCATAAAAAATGCAAAAGAGTTATAAAAATACTAGGCGATGCAGTCGCTAAGCATCAAGCTACGCTAGCACCATATATTGGAGCGGAGCGTAATACGTAAAAAAAGATTTATTTTTTCTCGATGGGGATTTTTGCGAATTTCAAAATTCGAATCTTCGTCACAATCTGGTCCTAAACCTGTTGATTCGATTCCATACAAAAAATATTAAAATCGGTTAAGAACTCGGGAAGTTATGGCGTAACAGACATTGCGCCATTGAAGCTGATCCACGGGAGCTTCGCTCACTTCGTTCGGTCCGCTCCAAAAAAGTTATTAGTTGTATACAATTGAGTAAATTGTAATACTGATCTCTTTATACTTTTTTTTCTTGAGTACCCCTTCGCCTCAATGTATCGAGTAAAATGTGTTTTATTGAATATCAGACACAATATTAAATCAGATGCCCCGTTTGGTTCAGACGTGAGACCATGCATATTTCTTAATATTGTTTCTTAAAATTTTATTTCTTATATTTAAAAAATTAATGGCTAAATTTAATCTGTGCGATTTTCTGGGATAATTTCACTTCTGCCATCAATCTGTTGTGAAATCGGCCTTAGTTCACTTTAAGAAATTTAACACCTTTCTTGGAATACAAATTTACTCAAAATCAAGTACATAAGATAACACTTTACCGCTAAATATTAAACTTATTAAATCGATAATCCTGCGTGCGGGAGCGGGAGTAGTTACGCTTTTCGCGAGTTCAAGGGTCTAACTGATTGTAGATGACAAAATAATTTAATAGGAAAATACAGGCTGTCTCAAAAATACTTTAGCTAAAATCGGTCTTCAAAGACTGCGAGGTGGAATTTTCTTAAAATTAGCTATTTGTAACGGCTATTTTATTAACCCTGAGGTTTATTAGTTTGATAACTAATCAAATTGACTGCAGCAAAACTAAGATTGAATTATCCTTTGAAAATTATATTTCTTCCAAACTTTTTAAATTTTTCGGTCGAAAATTAACAAAAATTCAGAAAAACTCATAATTTCGCGGATTTAAAAAGAAAATCGCGGTTAATAAATGAGATTTATTTGATTACCCTAAGGGTCGCTTCACCTCTGGACACTATTTTTGGTACACCTCGTTTAACATGAAAAAGTACAAGTAGTTGAAGAACTACGTAAGCAGTTTGATGTTAGTATATACGGCTATAACAGTACGTGATAAATTAATGATAAACTAAACGAATAACTAAAATAATAAAAAGTTATTTGATCTACTTTCGAAGTCGGTTTCGAAGTTATGGTTTGTAATTAAGGGTAAACCTCTGGTAATGTAATAATAAGACTGAATCTCAAAGCTCATAAACAGTTCTGAAAGGTCAGCACAAGTGAAGTGCGTTAATTTTTGTAAACAGGATCTTATGTTGTTGGATCAAAGAACATTCTAAGATTAAAGAACTTAAAAAAAAACATGACAATAAATAGGCTACTTACAGAATTAAAGTTGTTGTTATTTTTCTATTAAATAAGTCTTACAGCTCAATGTTATACTGCAAATATCGCTTAACACAGATTTTATTTCTTATATTTGGCAAAATACATTGCGATTATAGACTTTAAACGTTTTATTCCTTGCTTAGTTCCACGATCTTTTCTTCTTTTTAATCATAGGGTTTCGAAGACCGCGGTAAACCAGCTAGGATGAAAAGGAGTTCTAATATTCTTGAGTCGCAACGTTAGGTGAAAAGAAATAAATCAAAGCAAGTTAAATAAAAATGCATGTAAACACATCCGATACACTTATCAAAGGCTCGAGTTTTTGGAGAAATATCCATAAACATAATTAATATTACTGTTAGTAATATGCATTAGTGAGTATGCTAGTAATTAATCTGCATATTAGTCTTAAATAAGTAATTTATTATAAATGGAAATGTGTCAATATTAATGCAAAAGTGTGCTAGTTACTTTTGTTACTACTCAACCGATCTCATGAAATTTTGCGTATATGTCGTTAGGAGTACAGAAGAGGACTTCACTCCACATCATTTTCAGATATATTATAAATCCAAAAGTAATCTTGTCTCATCTCTGTTTGTTACATTTCCACAGCTAAACCGATTTTGATGTTTGTTATGAAGATTGTTTGAACTCTTGAGAAGAACATGCGGTTATTTAGCTTTGGCAAGCCTATAAATTCCCTTGAAAATTTCAGTAAGCGCGACTTAATCAAATTCTATACCAATCAACCTCAGGCAACCACTAGTGTTATATAAATAGTAGTTTGTTGACTATTAATAACTTTTAATAATTAAAAAAAAGATTAATATTCTCATATGATTGAATTGGTTAGACAACCAGTTTTAAACCGAAATGAAATCGTTATTTGGACTTATATAATCGCTCTTGCAAATAAAGATGTAAGATTATAAATCCTTTTCGATGAGTCGAACATGAGTATGTAAGTCCATTGGCCGTTTTGGTTTTATATAAACAGGTATTATCGTCTCAAATGTACAAAATTGATATTTGAAATGTGAAATAATAGGTAAGCATTTATAAACATAATAAAATTGTTTCGTTTTTCTTACCAAATATTTAATTTCATATTGCAGCATGCACTCAAATAAAGTAAGCGTCCGTTGGTTTCAGGAAATTTTCATCATAATTCTGTTCTGCTCCTTCTCATGTGTTACAAAACTGAATAAAGATACGGGGAAGACATTTAAATAGTTGAGCCATTAAGGCGCCGCAGGCCGGCTCGCAATGCACACTGCTCATGCAAATGGACTCAAAATTTACTGGCACAATTTGTGAACGTCCAGCCTTATCGTTCTCTCAAGTTTAATTAAAACTTACTCCTATAACCGCTTCCAAAAATACAATGCAATTGATTTGTAGTTTAATTCGTTACGGATAGATAAATGCTAGAAACTGTCGCACTAAAATATGTAATTGAAGTAAGTAAATATTATTAGTTAGATTTGTTAAAGGTTTTATTTTAAAGAAAAATTAGAAATAAGTCATAAAGTCTCGCCACATAGAGGGGAAATACCATTAACTTGCTTAGTACCCGTACCCTGCCATATAGGGATGACCTGAGGCATATTATCTATCTGTAACCTATTAATCACTATTATTAGAAATATCTATAAAGTTACTATGTTCAATATTTGTAATATGTTTTAAATTACTTATAAGTTATTTATTTGTATTTTGTTATGCCGCAAAATTACTATTTTATTGCGTAAATACCCTGAGCATTTCATATTAGAACCTGAATTCAAGTACAGCTTAAAATGGCAAAGGCGGGCGTGAGCTTTAGGATATTTTCATTATAACTTGAATGCCTGATGTGCTCCTCGCCATGTGTTACGAAACTGAATAAAGGTACAACAAGACATTTAAATTGTTGAGCCATTAAGATCCAGACCTGTTTGTAATGTGCATCGCTCATGCAAATGGACACAGAATTTACGGGTTCAATTTGTGAACGTTCAGTCTTATACTACAGATATACAAATATAATTTAGTAAGTTTATTCTATTTGTTGCCAACGGTTGTGCTTATTGCCAATTATATTATTTTACATTATAGTATTTTGACGACGTTTCTTTGCCTTTCAAAGGTGTGAATTATACACACATATACATTTTACTGGAGGGAGACTCTGTACCAGGGTCGTCTGCTTAGGTACCTCCGTCTTACCTATTTCTGCCGCAAAGCAGCAGTGCTTGCATTGCTGTGTTCCGGTTTGAAGGGTAAGATATGGCAGTGAAATTACTGGGTACAGTGACTTTACATCTTGTGTCACAAGTTGGCAACGTACACTGTGGTTCTTGTGGGGGTTTTAGTTTTGCTGCGAATCTAACAAGAGCCACATGTATTATAGGTGACTGTTACCACTTACCATCAGATGGGCAGTTTGCTTGTTTGCCAACTTTCAGCAATAAAAAAAAAAAAAAACATACACCTTTATTTTTACTACCTATCAAGGTAGTATAAAATATGAATACAACTTGATAGCTGTACTAAAAATACGTATTGTAAAAATCACTTCAAAATGTGAGATGTGAGGCAAAGAAAATCGCTGTATTCTATTTTTTCTCTTATTACGGATATGGTTAAATAGCAAAAAACAATTATAGGAAATAGTAACTATATATTTATCGAATCTTATTTATTATCCATAAGATTGACTTGTATCAATTTTATTCAGTTCTTACACTTTCAGGCAGTTTACTCATTGAAATAGAACATTTTATTTGGATTTCTTAAGTGCGCTTCTTAAAATGTTATTTATTAAATCCTTACATTTTAACATAACCATAACTAAGGTAAAAAACCTGAGAAATTGACTCCTAAAACAAAAGTTTAGATTTAAAACAAGAAAATAAACACGGCTAACCACCGCAAAAAATGATTTATTTAATTATTTTAGTAGAGTTATAGAAATTGTTCTGCTGGTTACTTAAAAAAGTGATATTGCACGTTCAATTCATAAAGTTAGGTATTAACTCTGACTATAACTTATGAGATTTTGTATGAGACGCTCTTAAATTCTTTATGAAAGTCATAAATTGTACCCATTTTTTTATCAAGCTACGAACGTCTTCCCTCGTATTGGCGATTTATAGCAAGCATGACTTTAAATGTGCTTTATGTTAAAGGTTTCTTTCTCAAATAAAGAAGCAATTTACGTCAGCAGCATCTTATCAATTTCCTTTACTAGACATGTTTATTTTTTTCTCTTACGTTTAATGTAGGTCACATGAGTTGCTGACAATTTTTGCAACTTTTAGAGTACTTAGATGTCAGGGTAGCGGTAATGAGATACCCTTTACTGGTAATGGTGTTCTAGACATTCGTCGTCAATAGTAATAGTTTACCATTATAAAGGCCGTAAGCAAATGTTATATGGGCAGGTATACAGATATGCTGATTACTTATGGTCACAACTAGACAAAAGATGTTATACTTTAATTAAAATATAACTTAAAAATACTTTTTGACACGTACTTAAAATAAATTTAATGTTTAACACAAAATATACTACTGTAAATAGTAAATTTAAAATATCAAATGCCTAAATATTATAGTATTTTAACATTTATTATTCGTACACTTCTTTTTTTTATTAATGGAAATTAGTGTGACAAAAATATAATAAATTACAAAATAAAAATTGAGAAGGTTTTTTATAACTCTTTAAGCACTACAACATGTGCTATCTAAAGTGATAATAACTATGTGTTTTTAATTTAAAGAGAAATTGCTGATTCCCAACCCAACAAAAAGCGGCTGTTTAACTCGTTATTCGCACTCGTTATTTCAAATATTTTTTACACAAAATATTAAAGATTAATTACAAGTAACAATGTGCTATTAACAATTTATTTACAATTTATTTACAACTTATATACAAGTGTGATATTTAAGATCATCCGCAGTTGACTATTTATACGATCATTTATATGAGTCATCATATTTTTTTAGTTAAAATTGGAACATAACCTATTATTATTATTACTGCACTCGCCGACCGATGCTACTTTTTTTCAAAGAAAAACTTTTTGATCAAAGAACAAATAAACAACATTATTATTACCTTTTTTTTATAAACACTTGACAACACAGTTTACAGTGGCTGCGACATGCCAAGCCGAGCCCAAATGTGCGGTATGTCTGGCCGCCAACCTGCCGGCTGGACACCAAATGGGAGGCAAGAACTGCCGCACACCAAAGACGCGCGGTAAACCGGCGACTGAGAGGGTCCGGGAGGCGCAGGTGGAGGCCGGTAGAGCCCAGGATGGGCGGATGTCACCCTAAGGGGCAACAACCACATACTTGCCCCCGCACTGGCCGCCGCTCCCCTCCTCTCTCAACAGTGGCGGCCCATCCGGGATCAAGGCACTGAGGTCGGTGGACCGTAGACGCGGACGAAGGGGATGGGGTGGCGGCGCGCAAGCGAGCGTAACCTCCTGGCGAGGCTAGCCGGCAGAGGATTGGGAGTCCGACTGTCGGCACTGCGCAGCCTTGCCAGCCTGGGGGGACCCCGGAATGTACCACAGGGTCCCCCGTTCGTGAGAAGGCCGTTGGGCCAACCGTCGCTCTCCAGGGTGGTGAGTGCCAAAATCGGCCCCACCGGTTTGCGACGGAGCTGAGGGTACAGGGTGTTTTTTAGTGGGTAGGCCTCCAATCCTCCATCGGGCACTAGGCCGGGTGGGGGAGTGGAGGAGAGTCCCACATAACGTCCGCCATACTCCCAGTGGCGGCGTATGCGCAACGCATTTTTCACACGTAAAAAAAAAAAAAAAAAGGAAGATAGCAGCGGTATGAGCATATGCAGATCCTGAGCACACTCTCCAGAAGACCGGTAGGCAGGCAACTTAGCGACTGTGAGCTTAGGTGTAAAGCTAGCTCTTCACCAATTTGTTGTCAATAATGAGACTTGCTGCACTGGATACGATTTAGCGCAGGGCTAAGAGGTAGCACTGCGCTAAATCGTGTCCAGTGCAGCAAGTCGGTATCTTGTTGAGCCGTCCCAGAGGTGATTGTAATATTCCATGCAAGATCGGACTTTAGCTTTACAAAGAGTTAAAAGCTATTAATAGCTTGCCCCGACGGGAAATATTGCTTGACCTTATTTATTCCATTGGGCTCAAATGTCATAATTTTAGTAATTCTATTTGGTTTTAGAATGGCAAACCAATACCGAGCTGTTTCTGACATAATATTGACATTAGTTGGAGTTAATTCAGTTGGTTGTAGCCTTTATTGTCGAATCTATATAAATGAAAATCAATGTTTGTATGTTTGTTTCCTATGCGTTCTAAAACCATTGATGAGAGAGAGAGATTGACATGAAACTTTGCTAAGTTGTTGTAAGCATACCAGGGAATTTTAATATGTATAGTTAGCAAAAAATGAACATTAAAAAGCATGCCGGGTACAGCTAGTTTTTTATATTATTTGACATTTGTATGAGTTTTTCAAATGACTTTTATATTTAATAATACAGTTCTAAATTAATAATAATAACAAGATCTACATGAAATTTTTCCAAGTTTATTTATTAAGTTGGATACTTATGATTTTGAAAGTATTTGAACGTCAACAAATGCGAGTGGTCATATCGATGTTCGAAAGCATAATTTAAATTTAACCAAATCCTACTAAATAAAAGAATCATTATTATTACGTTGTCCAGGAAACTTTATATCCGTCAGTACATCAAAGAGTAACGTGTTCATAGGTGAGTAGCCATTAAAGGTGCAAAAATATAGTGGCATTCTCTAATGAAATGGTGGTTTCATTACAGGATCGAGTTTAGTAACCTTCAGAGTATTTCTACAGAATCTATTGAAATTTTCAAACACGAAAATTTCAATTGTGGAAAATGGCTTCAAATTATCGAGTGTCTGAAATTCAGTGGTTCGATTGTGTAAAAGTAACAAATAGGTACCATTTTACGATCATATACTTTGTCTGTGTCGAAATAGATTCGAGTGAGTAGTGAGTTCGCAATCCAAGATAATGAAAGACTGTGGCGGAGGAGAGACCTACATGTCTGCCCATAATATTTATCCGCAAAAACTTTAATTCTTTTTAATTATAATAAAATACTATTACAAGATATACATAATTCCACAAAACTTTGAGGATAGATTTGACTATGTATGCAGTTCTTCTGTGACGTATGCAAGATGCAACTGCGCCGAAATATTGGAGCGTTAAATTCATAAAACAAGTGGTAAAAACGCTTTTTTCAATATTAATTAAGTTAGTAACCATGTATGCTTTGGAGCTCCTTACTTTATTATTATAATTCACCAGTATCTTTAGGCATTTGATAGTTAAGAGGTACACAATAGTTTCAGAGATATTTGGTGTTTCTCCTGGATACTGTATCTATGAACTACTACTATCTATGAACAATTTCATCTAAACTAATTGAACGTTAAGATTGAAATATCGGTAAAGGCTATTAGTCTCGCTGTGTCAACGCATTAACGCCATTTCCATGATGTTTTCGCTGTCGAATGAACGCAGGTATTTTAATGCATTTACGTAGTTTCAGTTGCTCTATATCTTGTACGCGCTACTCTAAAACACCTATTCTTACTTCGAAATGGTTATTGCTATTGGTAAGATCCGTGTTTTTCCTTCGCAGTGTGGCCATATTGGCCTGTAAGTTTTCTATATTCTGGATAAATTATTTTTGACGTGACAACGTCTTATAAATTGGTTTGCCGGGTGACACTTCAAGAAACTGCGTTACGCTCCGCTCACGTTATGCGCTTACAATGAGAGCGAGTGAGAGGCACGCGTCCCTTCCACTCGGGCATGGTTAGCCCGCCTAAGAGCGAGAGATACAGACATAAAAAGTGGAAGGGACGCGTGCCTATAAATTAATGTTTTAAATATAATTCTTTGTATTAATAAATGTTTTAAATTGTTACTATTATTTCATCCTTCTTCCTACTATACGAATGAATATTCACATTAAAATTATTTTACCACTCAAAGTCGTTGTCACGTAAAACTTTCGCCCGTATACCGACTTTACAGGCAACCAACCAGTTTTTTTTCTCAGTGAAATAGTATAATCGCTTTTTCCACTTCTTTAGATATGTCACGGAGTAGTTTTTGGACATCAATATTTATATTAGATGAATCGGCGCAGTGTCCACCCTTGAGCTGATTGAGCGACGTCTTTGCGAGCTGTTCTGGCACTCCAGGCAGGTCCAATCTAATTTATCAGTAGCACGTAGAACAGTAAGCTCAGATGTACAATTTTTTCGCACCGACTACACTCTAGCCCTGGCCTAGTTGTTGTTAAATTTTTGCAACAACTATCACACTTGCTAGTCATAATGAGGGTAACTACCCTCATTATGCGCACAATAATAAAAACGCACAGCGTATTGGACCGCTTGTGGATGAATGATTTAAACCATTCACTAAAAAAAGAAAAAGATTTAGATTTAAAGTCAAGTTTTCGTTTAATAGAGAATTACTTTTTTGTGGTCAAAAGAGTAGGTATTAACTATTCTATTAACATATTGATAAATGCATTTAAATTATCGTTTGGCTGCTTTTACTGTTATATCATAAAGCACTTACAATAATGGAATATTGTTAATATTTTTAACTTTATAAACAAAACCAATATTTCTAAGAGGACAAAATGAAGGTAATGTAACTATCCTTCTCTGCAAATGACACATTATAACATAAAGCCATCACCCACGCCCACCTGATGTTGCATCACAAAACGTTCCAAAATGTATTCATATTTACAAAGCCTTAGTTCAGCAAATCGAATGAAAGTACAAACACAAAAGAAAATCGAAACATAACATCGATAATATCATAAAATAATAGGCCACTTCATAACACGCCGCGTTAATCAGATACTAACGATTTCTTTGTCCAAGGCCCCGAGATATAATTTGATTTATTTTTTCATTTCCGACAGTTCATTTATTTAATGGAAACAAAAATTATGTTGTAGAGCAATTGTGGCAAGTTAATGGAAGGCGGCATGTGCCCTAGCACCGCCCCCTCGATTCATTCCCCCTATCTGATGTAGGCACGCGCTTTTTAAATCAACCACCCGACTGCTGCATTCGCCTATTATAAAATCACGAAAGCTTTTGTTTCTACTTAATGTGTTTCGTAAAGGTTCAGATATATTCCTTACATATGAAATTGGCGTTTTGTATGGAAGAAATAGAAAATCATTTTTTTTTTGTAAAATATATTTCACTAGCTGTTGCCCGCGACTTGGTCCGCATGTATTTGATTTTATACAGTTATACAGGCTTGTTAACTGTTATGCAGCAAAAAATAAATAAAACAAAAATATGAAGTTTGGATTAATGCGTGAATCGTAGATAAAAAGAAAATGTAAACAATTGGACACAGATTATTTTCCGACTTAACCTGACCGGTGATTGAGTCCGGATCCCTGCAGGCCATAGGCACTTGCGGTATCATAAATGACCACTGTGCTACAGAGGTCGTTTGATCGACACGATCAGCAAAAATAAAACCGGCCAAGTGCGAGTCAGACTCGTGCACGAAGGGTTCCGTAGCTAGTACCTTATAATGCATCTTTATAGACAACGTTCGATGTGGTTTGGTTCGGAACACAAACAAACTGTTTGGTTGACTTACACGGAAGAAAGCGACATAGAGCTGTCCGTGTGAGAAACAGTCGACGCTGAGGTCCACGCCGGCAACACGTAGCGTCTGCCCTGAGGCTTTGTTTATAGTCATTGCATAACACAAACTCACCGGGAACTGTACACGTTTGAAATGGAATGGGTAATTATTGCGAATCAGTGGAATTCGTGGTATGAAAACTCTTGCACCGACGCCACATCCCGCCAAAATCTCCGCTTCTATTATCTTACGCTGCAGAGAAGTAACTTTCAGTCTTGTCCCGTTGTATAATTTTGGGGGACTTAAATTTTTCAACAAAATAATTGGGACGCCAGTTTTTAAATTAATCTTGTGTGCTGGAAGTCCTGGAATGCTCAGAGAATTAAGAAATTCAGCCGAATAATTAATAGCGTCATCTTGCTCCATTACTCTGTTAATAGAAGTATACTCAACTACTTCTCATATCCAAGTTGATTCTTGCGGCTTGGTCATTTTGCGGAGTCAAAATTGCTCTTTCGCAAAGCTATGATTTGTTATTTGATTTTGTTCACCATACACGGGAGAGATAAGTTCTTCAATTGAATTAACAGTGTGGCAGAGATTTATAGATAAAACTATTTACCCTTCTTCTTCCAGATATGTTCCTTTGTCAATTTTTAGCAATAACTCAGAAAATTCCTGCGCATTTGTGTTGGCTTCTGTTCGCACCTTCATGTTTACTGTTAAGTGCATCTTTGTGACGTGTCGCCAAACGCTTGAGCTCTTTAAGCATGCTCTTATCTCGTCGGTTTTTGTTCCCAGTGGTACTACTGGCAACGTTTGTCTAAAATCCGCACAAAATAGCATCTTTACGCCAACCGTAGGTTGGTCATATTGACGGATATCTCTGAGAGTTCTATCAACTGCTTCTACTGCTTTTCGGGGTGCTATAGTGTACTCGTCTCAGTTAATAAAACAGCAATCGCGTAAAACCTTCGCTTTATCACTGCTTCTAGAGATACCATATACAGGATGTTCACTTATGTCCAAATTTATTGGGGTTTTCAACATCGTATGAGCAATTTTACCGCCGGGTAACAAAGTGGCTGCTATTCCAGACGACGCCACAGCAAGAGGTATTTTGGCTTGAGCTCGTAATTGTGCCAAGATTATTTTAGTGAGAAAGGTTATTCCCATCCCTCCGGGTGCATCTAGAAAAATAATTTCTCCTATAGCATTGTCAATATAATATACACGGTCGAATACAGTGCGCTGTTCTACAGTAAGACTGTGGACTCTGGTTCCTAAAGTTTCAGCTAGTTCAGCTGGATCATAATTTATTTCCCCAGCGTATTCTCTATTAATACGTTTCCCTTCTATGGTCGGCGCTGTCAAACTATACTGAGGGAGAGAATCACCACCCATAGACTAAATCTTGTAAAGCTATTAAGCGGTAATATAAAGTACCAGCTAAATAGATTTATAAATTTGAATTTAGAATTCTTAACGAAAGAGGAGATATTGAAATACAAAACGCAAATTTTATACGTAAGCACCTAATATTTGATGTTTTTTAAGTGAAAACTTCTTTAGCGGCGCTGTGTAGGTACTTTTTTTGGAATGGGTAAAAATTTCTAAACTCGCGTCAGGACACGTGACCTGATCGAAAATTCGTAAGACGGCGTAGGGCGCTTGCACGATGTGCGTATAGTCGTGTCATTTTTAACCTTTATAGTGACAGTTACATTATTATTTTTTTATAAATTTTAAAATGGCAGGTAATGTCATGAGAACGCATGCGTTCAACTGATTTTATTCATTGCGCATGTGCAAAATCCTGCACATGCACACAAAAAATGCAACGAACACGACTTGGTGTGTTTGTTGACATGTTTGTATACGATAGCGCAAATAATGAATATTGTATTTTACCACATAAATGATAGCACTTTTATACTGATCATTAAAGCAATTCGTGCGAAATTATTCCTTAACCATTTCAAAATATCAAAAATGCACAACGTTAATATTCAAGTTTTCACTTCTGCCGGCACTCCCGGAGTGCAACACGTCGTTTTTTTTTTATTATAAATTTCAACAACAATTCTATCAGTGCTTTCAACTGGCAGATTTATTTTTATGCAGCTGTTTGCTTAATAAACATGACGTACTACCGTTATCTAATATAACACGAGCGACCACCTCGCGATCATAAACATTGCGCAATTTTACCAATGTAGTCGACAATACGATCTCAACGTGTCCTGATGGCCCGCACGGCGCAGTAACGCTTACCGCGAGCGCAATGCTCGAGCTATTGGAATGTGTATTATTTGTCATTGAGTCAGGCGCCCGTGCGCTGTAATCGCTATCAGTTGGGCTAGTTATAGATGTACGAGGGGTGATCCAAAAGTAATGATAATGAATATTATACAACATGATTACAGTTAATTTTTTATTTTATTTTTCTACATAGTCTCCTAACAAGTTAATACATTTAGTCCATCTTTTTTTTCAAACCTAAAATTCCCTTTGAAAATAATCTTTTTCTTGACTCTACAAAAAATCTCTGCAGCGGCCATCGCTTCGCTATCGTCTTCAAATTTCTTGCCTCGTAGGTGTTCCTTGAGCCGAGAAAAGAGATAGAAGTCACTGGGAGCTAGATCTGGCGAATAGGGAGGGTGTTCGACCAATTCAAATCCCATTTCTTGAATGGCAGCTCTGGCGGCTCTAATTTGTTTTTTCTTCATTTTGATGTTCTCTCGCCGACAACTCGTATCCAAATTAATGTAGCTGCCGGAAATCATGGCCTAATTATATGATTTTTCTAGCCTAAACTAGTGGGTAGTATAGCAATATATACTTATATATATTGGATTTTTATGTGCACTGGAAATAACCGATTATCATTACTTTTGGATCACCCCTCGTAGATATAGACGTAGATAGCCGCTTCGATGTAACAAACTCGTTTACGTGAATAAGTGTACGATGCTTGCGCTTACACACTTTGCAAATCCGGTAACTTACAAGTATTAGCATAATGTTCACATCGGAAACGATTAAAACAAACTTTATACGTAGGTAACAACTTGTAACGTGCCTCACTAGTTAATGAAATAAACTTTGGACAGTTAATAAAAATAATGATTGCCACTACAATTCGTGGTGGACATGATTTCATTGATGTTGAATTCGACTCATTTTTAATACTACTCCGATAAGAGACCATTGCCTTTTAATATTAGTTGCACTATTTTGTGACATTTCAATCGTCTCAATTAAGTCTTTGTGACAATTTATGAATGTAAGGAAGGTTTCTAAAGTAATTGGCTCATTTTTAGGTAAATTACCTCTATGTTCTTCCCCATCGCGATATGTTTCCGTATCTAACTTTTTGGTGATGTACGATATAAATTAAAAGCGTATCCCATTATGTCAGTCATTCTCCTAATATTTCTAAACTTTAAAAAATAACAGGTCCATTTTTCAATGAGACGATAATTCATTGTAGTTATCAAAAATTGTGGAGGAAAATTCTAAATTCGAACGATGCTACTTTTACCACTAAGTAATATTTATTTTAAATAATTATAATACGCTAGGGCCACTAACATAAAAATTTTGATTTCGCATAACTTTCTGAGTATCTGGCTTGGTACAGCTGCCACCAAAACGTATTTTACCGCCGTGGTTGGTTGTTAAGTGAACCATTCGCCTACAGTGTTTTATTTATAAGGCAGACTTATGTCCCACCAATGAGGACATTATTAGGTTGAGAATAAAAATTACAGCTACAGTTATAACTTGATTGTATGTCGACTTCAATGATAAGTGATTTTCCTTTAAAACGCTTTGGACTGGATAGTTAACCACGGTTCGTTACGGCCTCATTAGCTGCGATAAACACACACTCTATTTTTTGAGAAAATTTATGTAAAATTTGAAATATTTTTTGGAATACTCCTCAAAAATTGCTTTTCATATAAGGCGTTTGGTGTGAAAAAAATATAAAGAGTAAAATTTCGTGATGGAATGACAGCGTTACATTTTCTTGTGCGTGACCTATCGTGCGCATCTTTCACTTTTGTTTAGAGGTTTCATTTTATTATTTTCTGTGCTCGTTTAAAATACAACCATTTTTAATGAGTAAACTCTAGTAGTGCGTCATAACCGTCACACATCTTTTTTAATAAAGTGTCTACTTAATTATAGGTATTCGTTTGCACGAACTTCAAAATTCATTCTAATACAACAGTAATTAAAACACAAAGATGTTATGTTTCTCATCTCAACAAATGCTCAAGTTTGTATAAGCATGTTCATTATTAGGAAACTTTTTGGACAAATCGTTAGACAAACGTTCGCGGTAAGCCGAACTCGTAAATCTCTACTCAAATGAAGTCTGCAAATATATCTTTTAGCCTTGCCGTTGTGATGTTCTGGGAACTTGTGGGGTACATACTTTGAGTAATGTCTCTTTTGTTTATTAGTGGTAGAATAACCAAATTCCTGAAATAAGTTTAATAATGAAAGGCATATTAAACGAGGATATTTGTGTGATCATAATACTTTTATGTTGCGGTGGCATTCTTGTATTCAAATTAGCGTATTTTTATATTAGTGAATCATAATACGTTATCGTCAAACTCATATTAAAGTCTTGTTAGTATTATTTAATTTATAGAAGAATTTTGTCTATATAAAGTTTTAGGTTTATTTACTAACTATAAAATAAAATATAGGATACCTAGTAATTGGTTCTCATCAACTAAGTTTCTACTTGGGCTTTCCAGCATACCTGATAGATAGCACCAGTGATCTTCAAATCCCGTATATCAAAAGCGTGTATGCCATCGGGATTCCACACGCGTCATTAAATAGAGATAGGGACTAGCAAGTTGATGTAAGTAGGTACAGTTTGACACAGACAACATCTCCTTTAAGTTTATTACGAATTCAAAAAGTTAAATCAGTTGTCAGAGACAGGGTGAAATTTTACCTCGTCAGCCAAGTCGATTTTTCTAGCGTTATTCTATTCAAATAATTTAAGTCACAAGTATATTATTAGTTTATTTGTTATTTATTTGCGATTAATTGACAAGTTATTAAAATTATAATAACTTTTTAAAAATATAAAAATATATTTATTTTTATATTTTAGATATAGATTAGACAGTTTACTCTTAATATGGTCACTATAAAATTTGGAAGATAAGCAAGTGGAAACAATTTGTAAGAAAGATGTTAATCATGTAATTTTATAGATACTTAAAATAGATATATTGAAATTACATGAGATCGTATAATTTTTTGCGAGGAAAATATTATATTTGAAGATTTAGGTTTTTCTGAATTGAATGTTTTTGATAAAATCATCTAATTGAACACCAAATTGACACATTCCATACTCTCTCTTTACCATATCGTTATAGAAGTGGTTGTTTAGGAAATTGGGTTTTTAGCTGTATTTACTTAACAATCATAGAATTATATATATATATATATATATATATACTGTAATATAAACAATGTTTTAGAGTGCTATATAATAAAAACGAAAAACCACCACCAGAGTGCTATATAACAAAAACCAAAACAATGTACGTAATAATAAAAGCTCTTCGGAACATTTATACAAATCCATTTACGGATCAAAAGCTTCCAATTACCGTACCGAAGGAGCACCATAACAGTAAAAGCCTATCGCGAGCGATACATAAAATAACTATTAAGTTAAAAAGCTGTCCCGGAAAAAAATTGCTGAATACGAACAAGGAAATGACTTTACGTTGCAGCCTCTATTTATTTGCTTAAAAATGTATAGGCCGCGATAAGACTACGATGCGGACAATGGCATAATATATTCCGGAGATCTGGGCCTTCAAGGAAATAATACGGTTGGAAATTCCAGGAAGAATCAGCTGTTCAGCCGAGTTTTCTATGTATGGGATTAATAAAAATCCAGTTTGCATCAATATTTCCTATATATATAGGACATATATTGTTTTGAATTCATATACATTATTTTGAATCGAAGTTAAGTAGCACTGGTTAACACCCAGACCTGAGCCTATATGGAAACGTTCGTTTTCTCCATTGAACCGAGCGGGGATCGAACCCGGGAGAACGGAGTGGCCTTACCATGAAAACCGGTATGCGAGCTACCCGACCACGAAGATCGTCAGAATGCTGTTAGCACTATCAAATGAAGATTATGAAAAGAATTGGCTAGTGCTTAGTCCCGCGACCAAAATATACAAATTCTAGGAGGTGTTTACTGTTTGACAGTACTTCATTCGCTCAATCCTTCTACGGCAACATTCTCAACTTGATTATGATCCAAACCTTTTCTGTAACAAGCGACGTAAAGGCACGGTGCGTCCCTAACGCCTTGCTATATCATAGATTTTGTTGCTTCTAGGGCGGCTGTCTCTACAACAAATAAAATTTTATGTTCACTTTACATATATCAAATTCAAAGAAGGAGTTAAAAACAAGACTTTCCACATGGTTATTACATTATAACTAAAAGTATATTGCCATCTACGGGTTTGCAGACGAATGTACGGACGAACGTTCACACGAATCCAAATACTCTCTCTCTCTCACACACACAAAGTTTTAATCACACACACTTTCAAACTCGCAAGCAGACAAACATGCACATACGTCAATTCAATCATACACACACAAAATGATAATCGTTTAGTCCGTATTTCTTTTCATTATATTGTATTTTTCTCTAAATTTTCTTTTTTTTGGATCTTTGTTTTTTCTCTAGATGTAATCAGTTAAACGATACACAATCGCCTTGGGAGTGGTAGCCTGGTTACCTGTAACACAGGCTTTTACCTAGCACAGTCTCCCACAAACATGGAATACATCAAGAAATGTAAAATATGAAAAACTATTTCTAATTTTGTGAAGAGAATCGAGAAAGAAATATTATTATTATTCATATAATAATAATAATCATTTATTTATTTTTTATTTAAATAATTAATAGTTTAATTTCACTTTAATTGTTATATGTAGTTATATTAATTTTTATTGTTACCTAATCTTAACCTTAGTGCCCACTTGCGATTACCTGTTAATAGCTTAGTCTTTACAAAGTTTTGTATTAATTAGTTTTATAAGATACGCTGTTGGTATTCCGAATAAAATAAAATAGAATAATATAAAATATAACAAATTAAGATGACAATTTTGTTAGAAATTATAACGCGGTTGAACTCTATCCGTGGCGGACCAGAAGGATTGAGTTAAAGCCTTTATTTATAAGGGGAATGCATCATGCGTACCTATCAGATTGGAGGAGACAGACGGATTATGTCAGACTCGATTGACTGAAACCCCTTGGTGTCTTCTTCTATCCATAGCGGGGGGACGCGGGAGGCTGAGAGGCTTCTTCCAGACTACGTCCGCAATCCGATGCAGACGTTGATCCTATATGGATCCCAACTAGCTGTTGAAGGGGGAGGTGTTCTTCCCCCTCGTTGTTTTGTTTTGATTGGCACATGAGGATACCGCTTAAGGCATCTCAAGCATAACACCTATTTTGAACCACTCTTTAATAAGGCGTTTGAATGCGGGAGAAATCTCGCCTTCTGCGCCCTATTCTACGGCGGCGGATTACTAGCCAGGAGTCCGACTCTTTCACTCGCTCCGCATCCTCTTTTATCTCCATTACCCTTTCACAAAATCGCTATGGGCGCCCTCTCACTGTCGACAATGTTTCGGACTACTATGTCTCACGAGAGATCTCTACCTATTATAGCGCATAGCGCTTCACACTCGTTTGCCCATGCGGAGCATGCTTCTAACATATGTTGAGAACTCTCGTCCAGGCAGCTATCGCAATGGTGACATCTGGATGATGGTTCTCTTCCATCTATTCGGCAGAGGTAGCCACCAAAACAGCCATGTCCAGAGAAAAGTTCCGTCATGGGGAAGGTAAGGACTCCGTGATTTCATCGCAACCATTGCAGCAGGCTGTACCGCATCAATTACTTTAAGACCAACACTAGGGTGCTTTAGTCTCTCCGACCATTGTAAAAGTAGCTCCAGCTGGGTCTCATTTCTGTAGGCTTCTACTTCCACACTTCTATGTTTTATCGTTACATAAGTTGTATCAGTATACACTTATTTAATTCTAGTTTACCTATTCCTATGGTTATGATGTCCTAGTCCTAACTATTATTTATTAACATTTATATTTAATCTTTATATGCGTTTTAACGTGTATGTTATAACGCATCTAAAGATTCTCAAAAATAAGAAGAAACCCGATACATATTTGTTAGAAGTTTAATACTACTTTATATTTTAGTTGCAACTTGTTGCTTGCTTTATAGTTTAGTTTGTTTATTATTTTGTTTTATTTATTGTTTTGCCGACCTCTTGTCGACCTTGTATCTTTTATATTGCTAATATTTATTGTTTGTATATATTTATTTAATCTGTTATCGGAAGATCAACAGCTAAATCAATAACAATAAGTAGAAATTTAACTGCTGAAAACCAATTACAGGTCCTCACCAATAAAAATAGTTAAAAAATTATTGTTTAGCATTTAAAAAGATAGCTATATAAAAGGGTAACATTTCAATAGGTACACAGTTATACAGTTATTAATGTAAGGTACATGTCTACGAATCATAAGTAAACAAAACAGAGTAAGCTCAAAACCAACCTCTTAAAAATTTACAATAAACAAATTATACTAAACAATTACATCATTTCACAAAAAAACAATCAACAGTCCAACCTAGTGTCAACCCTAGTGTTAAACAGGTCAATGTCAAAATGTTTGGAAATTTCGTTCAGGTTATTGCTCGCATGCAGAATAAATGAGTTTCGACGATAGTTTGAAGATGCAGATGGTACGCATATCAAGTCTGTTAAGGTCCTTTTGTAACAAAGTAGCGTTAGCACTTGAAGATATTGGTGCCATTATCTTCATATCATCCGCAAAGCATAATAATTGAGATGTTTTAAAACACTGCTCAACGTCATTTACAAAAACCGCGAACAATAGAGGCCCAAGCAGGGACCCCTGAGGAACCATGAGCCAACTAGAGATGTAGTTTCTTACGACAACAGGTTGCGATCGATTATTAATGTATAAAGTCCCTCTTGTGATTTTTATAGAGGTTGTCTTCCTCGCAGCCCCCACCCCAAAGAATGGCGGCTCCCAGTCCTGCACTACATACGGGATCACGGTATACCCCTGCTAGACTGCCGTTACCCAGGCTACCCGGGACAGCCAGCCGTGCCCCCCCCTCTAGTTGTCAGATTATTAGCCACATTTGTATGCAACCCCCAAAGGGATTATATCCTACAGTCTATTTAAAAGAACTGAAATAATTATTAAAATTATTTCAGTTCTTTCTCTAGTTCTCAGAACTAAGCTATTACTGAAAAGTAAGTCGGAAGGCCTATTCTGCTAATATGCTACGAAATATTTGAACAAATTTAAACATTGGCGAAGCTGTTTATAGATTTTATGTTATGCGGTTGTCAGTTTTCAAAAGACTAAGCCTTTTTCTAAAGAACCCACTGTGACTTATATCGATGGCTGCGGTTATTGAAACACTCCTCGCTCCATGCTTGGAGGAACAAGATCAATGTTCGCATCGTACTAAGAACCCATTTGTCGCAGGAACCACCTGTAAAAAATAACTCAGACTGCAGATTAATATATCTGCCAAATATTGTAAGGCCAACATCCAATTGTTTTCACTGATCATAAGCCACATTCACTCAGAATTCTTTCGATTTCGCGCCATTTCACATATATGTGAATTTGTGTTCATTATCAAATTACAATATGGAATGGGGTGTTAAAGAAAATAGGATTGCAGTGAACGTCTTGCCCAAAGTGAGTATGGAGCCATCGGTCATATTCCAGACACTTTAAAAGCTTGGTATCAGCCGTATGTTCGTATATCGTACTATCAACAGATACAACAACACTTTCTCTGCCGATGACCATAAAAGATCGGGGCGGCCGCGAGATATTAGAACTACAAAGGCTGTTAATGTTGTTAAAGTCAGAATTCGTCGAAATCCCATTCCCGCTAAGACTCTGTCGCGTATTATAAAACGTGACCTGAAGCTCGGTGTTTATCATCAATATACAGGATATGCCCTAATTCAATCTTTACAACTAAAGAGAGTGGATTGATCAAAATGCCTTCTGTGACGATACGCAGGCGAAAGGCACAAAAATATTCCCTTTATCGATGAAAAAAATTTCACGATTGAAGAGCACTACAATAAGCAAAATGATAAAGTGTATGCTCACAGTTCTAAAGAAGCTTCTCAAGTGGTTGGAAAGGTAGAACTTGGTGATCTTCCTGCGACGGTGATGGTTTGGTGGGAGTATCTTATCAAGGCGTCACAAAGTTACATTTCATGATCCATGACTTGATACACAGCCAAAGTGTATCAAGTCATGGATCGTGTTGTGAAACCTATCAGAAATATATTTTTTTTTAAATGTACCGTGTGTCACAAGACAACAACTACCCAAACTTGGCTTGAAACCATCGTTCCGGACTTTATAAGAGCTGAAGACTGGCTCTCATCCAGCCTTGACCACAGACTTTTTTACCCCCCGGTTTTACAGACCCCTTTAGACTACAAATTATGGTCAGTTTTAGAGGACATGGCCTGCTCTAAACGATAAGGTGACATCGAGTCTCTTGAAAAATCTATGGAGCAAGCAGTGGCGAAATTTCCATGGAAACATTGCGTAAATCCATAGATTCGTGGCCAGATAGATGAAAGGCCTGTGAGTATAAAAGCCATAGGTGGCCTTTTTGAATATATTTTTTTTGCTGAAACTAATAAATATGTACATAATAAGTTTAAGTAATATTACATTATTTCATAAACAAAATTGCATTTTAATTTGTAACAGAACTTATTGCCGGACTAGGTATATGAAACGAGTATCCTCTCAAATAGTGCGAATATTTTGCTTATGGGTTTCTGGATAATTGTGACGTCACTAGAACTGACCCTTGGACCCTTGTCATGTCACAATCTTTTTGTGTCATAAAAGCGAATCCGAATTTGTCCCAAATGTTCTATGTAAACATTGAAAAGATGGGACACTCATTTATAAAATTAGGCATGGTTAATTTTTTTAGAAATTTAATCTCATTCGCAATTTCTGTTCTTATTTTCGAATTTATAAAAAAATCTACTAGTGATATGATTGTTACTGAAATAAATATAGCGTGTTTTTTGGAGTATGGATTGGAGGATTGGAGGACATAGACCATGAGTTCTTTTCACAACATGTGTCACACGCTTACAAGAAAGTCTGCTTAAATATGTAACGAATTAAGAAAGTTCTTTTAATATTATAATTTGAAGTAAGCCATTACTTTCCGCAAAGTTTTTCATCGGTTTCATCAGTTTGCCAAAAATTGTTAAGGTTATAATCTTATAAGGTGCACATGACGAATTTAAAAATTACACGTTTCGAAAAACGTATGGGAATACTTTTGTACAATCAATCTCTAATGATTAATTAAAATAATTAATATAAAATTTAATTATTGAATTTCATCGTTTTTGTTACTTACTACAAACAGCTTTTAGAGTATAAACTAGTGTCTGACCGAAAGTTCGGTTTCGGTTTCGGTCGAGTTGGTGGAGAAACCGAAATTGCTCGATGCTCGCTCATGTACGGCGTGGGAAGTACCTGATCATGTCGTGACTTGTTTGTGTTTGCAGTGTGTTTTGTTTTTTGTGAGTTTTCATGTAATTTGTTTTCAATTCGGTAAGTTTCATCGTATAAAAGTAGGTAGTAAACATCGAAACATAATTTAATATAACAAACTAATACATTACAGATTATAGTAGAATCAAGTAACATAACTATCTAAATATTTTGTCGTTGATTAAACTCATTCGCTAATGCTATACGTAAACAAATGTTAGTTAGGTACTTGATACTTACTATAGTGCATTAATGGTGATAATATAAAGGATTTAGAGTTTCAGCGTTCAATTGAATAATTATTATCAATATAACGAAGTAGCAAGTACAGTTAGATAATTGTTTGGCAAATTAACACACTTCTAATGAAATGAGTACATAGGTTGGTATCCATATAATAAAATTATTATTTCATTTCTGTTTTTTGATTTAAAACATTATTCATAATAGTCCACGAATATAAATAAATAATTTAAAATTCATTAAGTATTGATAAAATCTTTCTTTCATTGTAGAATTCAATCATCGATTATGAATGGATAATTTCGTTAAAAAACAGCATTTGGCAATATAAATATTAAGTAAAAACTTAAATAAGTATTTAAGTTATTAAATAATAACTTAAATAAGTATTTAAGTTATTATTTAACGCATTTTAAAAGGTATGTGATTTAAAGAAAAAAATAAAAATTGATCGATTATGATAATGTTTTCTTTATTTTTCCCTCAAAACAGGATTCTTGTAAAAAGTTACGGTTTCGGCCGAAACGGAGACCGTTGCTGAAATTCGGTATCGGTTACGGTCATAAAAACCAGTGTCGGTCGGACACTAGTTTAAACTATAATATCTTATCTTTCATACATCTAAAGTTATCTGCGTTTTGTGAATAACATGAATTGTAAATAAAAGTATTTATAAATTATGAATCCCTTAAGAATAAACAGAATTGATGATTTTCGCCTGTCTCAGTGTCAAGAATCACCTGCACAAGTACGTGCATGCAGTTATAAGCTTTGAAAACTAATTTATTACAAAGCAAAAGTACGATCTCATTACACTTACATAAGAGCAGTGCCTACCTATCAAACTCGAGGAACAAAGCCGACTAAGTCTTGTATTATGCAAACCAGCATCATGTAAGGCTTGGATTTATGAGGCAAGTTCGTTGAGAAAATCGCGTCTCACCCGGGGGAACACCGGCTCACTATGGCCCCAGTATATTCATATTTGAGGTTACACAAAGAGGTACTTTCGCCTAAGGCGACTACTGTGACATCTCTTTGTAAATTAGTTTACGATGTATCGTTGATACAATACTAGAGCCATATAAAAAAGGATGGCCCAAATCTGCCCCGAAGTCGTATTATTTTTATTACTAAACAATATTAAGAGACTTGGCTAGATTATTATAATAAAATGACATTAAATTTATTATTAAACTCTTCAAACATATTCCTTCTATCTCGTGAAGTTAATTAAATAAAAAAGGAAAAATTAAATCACCAGTTTTACCAGTGTCTATCTCATGTGGTCGCTCAATGCGAAACATTGGTAGTGTTGAGAATATCATAGATAGGGTATTAACTATCTAATTTAAGTTACGACGGAGGGCTGTCACGTGTGGCTGTAACTGTCGTTTATTATTAAAAACCTACGAAAAAAGAGCTGCAGTAATTGACCGGAGCGCGTAAGTATAAATCGTAGGTGTAATAAAAGTAGTTATACTTACTAGACGACAGAGATAACAAGTACGTACGGTGCCGCGAGTCAGCGAGACGTTTCGCGAACATTGTTCGAGAGATATGTCGACTCGACTCGATGATTGCGATAGAACGATTGCGATTGCGTCGTCGTATATTTAAAGTCGACCGCGACCGCGTTAGAAAAGTTCTGATTTGAAAATGATCGAAGCGACTTAAAAGTAATCTTTGCAGTGAATTGAAGAGTGATTTAATAAGCGATCTGCCCAAGTTCATGGAGTATTGTGTACGTGGTTTACGCAAGCGACTGGAATATTTCATCTTAATCGATTGCTCAAACATTTGTAAAAATGTTTCTTTCTAATATGAGAAGATTCCTCTAATTGATGAGACAACGCTGGCCTATAGCGTAAAGTTAGAAAAGTACTGAAAAATTTCGACCGGTGTTCTCAAGGCTCGGTAGCTCAATTGGGAGAGCATTTTACCAGACTTCTAAAGGTTGCGGGTTCGATTCCCGCCTGAGAATTCACTTTTGAGCTGAGTCGATTTTTTCCGGTATTTTTCTATTAAAATAACTTATCTTATAAGATAGCATTGAAAAAATGCACAAAATATAAAAAAAAGCTGGTACCTTATTTTATTAGATGCGACAACACTTATCTAGTAACGATATTGAATTGGTAAATTATATGGTAAATCAACGACTCATTATAGCCATTTAAATCTAATCTAATAACCTTTCCAGCTCTTTTACAACGAGGAACTCATTTTCTTATCCAAATTGTTATTAAAATTTTTGAGCGAGTTAATGAGGATATATTTCAGAAAGTGGGATCCATATCCCACTTTTCTAGAATATATCCTCATTAACTCGCCAATAATGTTTTCTAATATACTCGTCAATAATGTTTTCTAATATACTCCTCAATATACTCGTCAATAATGTTTTCTATGCTTATGAGCAAGAAAGAGGCAATGCTGATCGGACGATTTTAGTTGCGAAAAGTCCTTCTTTCCAACCTTTGAATGGAGCCAGACGAGTCATTTCGCTAACGATCCTTACACTCAAAACAGCATGTTTACTGCAAAGGAAAATCTACAGAATATGCTCTTAAATAACTAACTTAAATAATTTAAATAACCAAAAAGCCTAGTGTACTTGCCTGGGCATCAAATGAGCCTTCGATAACGTTACTATTGTAATCCTTTTAAATCAATGCGGGTAAAATACACAACTACCCTCTGGATCGAAAATATGGAGAATATTTTAGATTTTCGGGATTCAATAGAATGGTCCATGTAAGTTAACACGGGATTACAAAAGGTTCATAAAAAATGTGGTCCAGAAGGCCAAATAAGATTAGAAATATGTAGTCGTTTAGTGAGTACTAATTGGATTTGAACCCCAAGATTACCCTATGGATGTACACCGCTATCGTTAGGCCCATGATAACGTATGCCTGCGTAGTATGGCGGAAAAGGGCAACTCCAACGTCTGTCTTTAACAAGCTAAATAGCTTCTATGCCTTCAACTCCAGCAGCCCGACTTAATACATTGCTAAACCTTCATTTATTTATTGAAAACGAAGGGCTAAGTGAATTGACATTCTTAAACACTAAAATTACTAAATAAATCAGTACTTGTACTTAAAGCAATAATAACAGTCATTATGCTTGTACTCGATAACTTATACTCGGTAAAGCTTACTTGCAGAAAAGCGTGATCACAATTCCTGCAAAGTTGGAATGCTGAAAGCTGGTTCACAGACTCCAAAGCAACAAAAATAGGTGCAAAATGGTTCAGAATCTAGGATGCGGAAAATAGATTCAATCCCAGAGTGAACAAACGAGTGAATCGTTTAAATTTTGTTCGATTTTTTTTTTGTTTACAGTACTAGTTAGAGTCGGCGTAAAAGGTTACATGATTGGTACAAAGTGTCAAAGTATATATTCCCGTATTGCCGAATAAACGTTTATTATTAAATATTTCCCTGTGTTAAAGCTTGACTATTTTATCTGCCATGGCCAATAAAACTTCTTTAGCGGCGCTGTGTACTTTTTTTGGAATGGGTAAAAATTTCTAAACTCGCGTCAGGACACGTGACCTGATCGAAAATTCGTAAGACGGCGTAGGGCGCTTGCGCGATGTGCGTATAGTCGTGTCATTTTTAGATTTCATAGTGACAGTTACATTTTTTTTTTAAACTGTCACTATGAAATTTTAAAATGGCAGGTAATGTCATGAGAAAGCATGCGTTCAACTGATTTTATTCATTGCAATGCAAAAAATGCAATGAACAGGACTTGGTGTGTTTGTTGACATGTTTGTATATGATAGCGCAATAAATGAATATTGTATTTTACCACATAAATGATAGCACTTTTATACTGATCATTAAAGCAATTCGTGCGAAATTATTCCTTAACCATTTCAAAATATCAAAAATGCACAACGTTAATGTTCATGTTTTCACTTCTGCCAGCACTCCCGGAGTGCAATCCGTTGTTTTTTTATTTGAAGAATCTAACCCTATTTTAAATATTTTTCCTGTTTTTTGAGAATTATATTGCATAATTTTACTTGTAAAGAACTTATAAAGATGAGTACTCTTCCAGTTAAACAACAGAGACTTTGACAGGCCTGTTATACCTATTTTATTCCTATTTTTACTATTGGTACATAAACCTAGTGCTAAATAAATCAAATTCTACAGTATTAAGAAGATATCTTGCGTAACTGTGGCGCTAAGTGATGCATCAGTCACGGTCCCTTTGTCAGCTACTTAGTCGGCAACGATTAATTAGTTCATTACCTGAACGTTCATGGTTAATTTAACAGATAACTTGTTAGTTCATCCGCTTCTAAGGAAACAATTCAGGCTGAGATAATGGACTAAGACACCGTGTCGTAGTCTCGTGTTGGAGTCACTTGCATCTAGTTTCTATTCGAAATATATATGTCTAATTTTGCTGTGATTTCAAAATAAATGCAACAATTTTAGTAAAACTGCCATTAATACGACTTTTATATATACCACCTGGCATATTATGGATAAAAGCCGATCTTTTTGACAGCTTTTTCTTCGAAATAGCTTTGGTTTTCAATAAAAACTTCAGGAATCCAGACAGAGTAAAATAGCATTTCACCTTGATATTTGAGGGTACGCTAGTAGACCATAAAATAGGCAAAAGCGAAATTATGGCCTCCAATCTCTAACCGGCCTAGAAAACCTTGAGGTTATGGAAAACTCGCCATTTTTGAAGATGCTAGACGTAGCGGACGTTGCGATGAAGAGAACGATGAACATGCAGCGGCAAAGCTTTTTCTTCTTAAAATAATATTTAAAATTTATTAAACATACAATAAATATTCCAATTGCAATATGCATATTACTAATGTGCGTATTGCTTCCATAGTAAGCTAAATGTTGGAGTTACGTTCATATTACATAGAGGAGGTTAGTTCAATCTTGGCCAACTTGGTTCAAAATTGACATCTCAACCAGCTGCGGCCCTTTGTTATTAGATCTCAGACTGTCTGAATTAAAATCTGAAGTCTGGTTTAGTGCCTTTATTATAATCAGGTTGAATTATTATCCTTTTTCTCGATATGCAAAAATAGAAAATTCGGTTAAAAATGTCTTTTTATGATACATTTGTATGAACTCGTTGTGTTGATAAAAATGTATTAATGCTTGTATAATCGACAATACGTGAAGCAGTACACTTTGACGTTTCTACCTACCTTACGCCAGTATTATAAATGCCATTTGATTTTTAAAATGTAAAGATTGATTTTCTGTCGCTTATACATGTGCATCACATTTTGTTTTTTTTTTTTATAGAAAATAGGCATGCGCTTGACCACTATCTCGCCTGATGGTAAGCGTCGATGCGATCTAGGATGTGACGCGCTTGCCTATGCCGATGTGACCTATTCACTCGTGATTTGAAGACCCCTAAATTGTATTTGACAGGAAACAGACTCAGGCAAAGAGATTTAAAATTGATAAAGATTATTTTATATGTTTTTCTTGTTTTGCAAAATATTAACAATATGGAAATAAGGTTGCATCAAAAAAGCAATAAGAAGAACTAGACTTCTTACGGCTTCATAATATATTATATATTTTTTCCTGCGTGAGAAGTTAGTGTCTGACTAAGATCAGAAAAAACTCGACAAAGTAAATAGCTATTATACAAAGACATGAGTACTAAAATTAGAAGGTGGGCGGCCGGAACCCTGCGGTTGAGATGCCACATTTAACCCAAGCGGATCGAATTCGATCCTTGCCAATGTAAAACCACTCTTGACACAAGCTTACAACTTACTGAAAAGTTAACGGGAATACTAATAATCTGTTAATGTCATTCTTAATATTATTTACATTTTTAAACAACATTTTTTTTCACATCATATTGAATATTATTGTTTCGTATTTAATAAGTTTACAAAGGTAATATTTTAAGAACATTAGTGGATTTTTTTTTCATAAATAACGTTTAAAAATAATAATGTACTGCTTAATAAAGCAATCACGGCTTTATTAAACACACTGTGTTCACTAGAAAAAGTTTCGCGTTAGTGGAAAAAGTTCCGAATTCAAAAGTTTAGGTAAGCTCGTATTCAGTTTGTATCCACCTTTCGGCATGTTCGCGAAGAGTTATTTATATAAATGTCACCACGTTAGTCGCTCTAATGGAACGCGCCAACGATCACAACCAACTCACGTTGGCTCACCTTCCACAAAAATAGGTTGATTTTTAAATAGGATTAAAAAGTGCCACTTTATGTGAGCGACCACCATCAATTATTAACATTGGTCAGTGAGGTTTTGTCGTTAAATACACCCGGACCGATATCAAGCCACCTATAAAAAGTCCAAAGGCAAATGTAATTAGTCTAGACGCCAGTACATGAAAATTTACTTTACCTACGGCCAGATTATTCACAGTTACAATTTTCAGTACAGGGGCATAATTTTCCGGATACAAATTACCGAGGTAAATTATTGTCAAACGTCTAAAAGAACGATTTATACGCGATACCGCAGCGGAGTTATTGAAATATATGTCCCCAAAGACAATGTTCCAATATGAACGTGAATATTGTCAATACGGATTAAGACTTAAGTTACTGCGAGAGGGCACAAAATCGAATGAAGAGCACGGCCAATGGAAAAACAAACAAAAATAGATATTAGGGCAATATTCAAATAAAACAGAGAACAAAATAGGAATGAGTCGTTCCGCAATGAAGCATAAATCCGGCAAACGGCATTTGCATGCCAAAAAGGAGGTATTCATTTCAGTATTGGTTTAATGTAAAACATTGTTATTAGTGACTGCGTCTTCAATATGGTGCTTTAGTGAAAATATTTTTTACCATCGTTTGAAAAAGTAATTAGTACCTAAGTCTTGAACTAAAACGAATAGCTTAGTCGTTCTGAGTACAGATCACGCAATTCTGTCGTTTGTAAGAACAATATCACGTTGATTAATTAATTGTTAGAGTGAATTTGATATTATACCTAACACTGGGCAAGTTTGAAATAAGTAAAACTAATTATAAACCTTCGTAGTTTCGTAATTTGGCATAAAAAATGTCGAATGAAATAAAAAGAAGTACTTCATTTTAAAATACTAATACTAAAATCATACTTATACTAATACTAAAATAGTGTCATTCATTCTTTATGTTAAATATAACCGATTATAAAACATTTGATATGCCATATTTAATATAATGAATATTAATAACATTTTTACATTCACATCAATAAGCCTATACCAAAATAAGGACTGAAAGCAAAATAATATTTAAAGAAATTCGTCATAATGCAACTTTGTTACAAACTGCTTATAGGTCAAATCCTTACAAACAAGTAACTTCGTGGTTGAATACCGTGTTCCTATAAGTTTTCAATGTTCCGCTAACATCAATTATGACCTAATTACTTAGGATTGCGGAGTAATGGCCTTTTCACGATCGATACTCGTAATGTAGCAATTATTTATTCTCCTCGAATTAAATACCTGCAATTTTATAATGAACCTATTTTTTTAATCACTCTTGAAAACCGAGCGATCATTATCTTCATAATGATGTTGCCTTCTTATAAACTCATTTGCAAAAAAAACGGGCACCTAAGCAATGAACCATTTTAAATGTTAATATTGCTTTGTTTGATAATTATAAGTAGTTTTATCCTCACAATTTGGTAAATTAATAAGAATATAATCGTTTTCATCAGTATTTCATAAAATTTTGATACAATTTATGGGAAATAATGCTAAACCTCACTAGTAGTGTATGTTCGCTAGTAGTGCATATGCTCATGAAGTAAAAATAAAAAAGTTTTTTTTGTTTGTTTTTCTTTAATAAAGTAAAAGCAGATAAATGTTTAGTATCGAGTGTGACCCCCTCTAGCTAAAATCACAGCTTGAATTCGTCTGGGCATGCTAACGAGTATATCCCGGATACTTGCTTGCGGAATACGTTCCCCCTCCGCAGTAATCACATTCTTCAGCTCTCTGATGGTCTGCGGAGCCGGTTGTACTGATCTCACACGCCGTTTCAGAACGTCCCAGACATGCTCTATGGGATTGAGGTCGGGACTTCGAGCTGGCCAATCCAAACGACGAATGCCGACCTCTTGCACATACGCTTTAACATCGCGAGATCGGTGGGCGCGAGCATTGTTGTTCATAAAAATCGAGTCTTCACCTAGAGCGGCCAATGCGGGTTGTGCATGAGGAATTAGAACTTCCGTTATGTATCGATGCCCAGTCAGTGAGCCGTTTTCAATGAAGACTAACTCTGTACGATCCATTGAATTTATTCCTGCCCAAAACATAACAGAGCCCCCACCATAAGGTGTGATTTCTTCGAAACATGCCTCTGCAAAGCGTTCTCCTTGTCTTCTTAGCACTCGCCGACGTCGATCTTCACCGAACAGAGATATCCTGGCTTCATCAGAGAACAAAACCCTATTCCAATCTTCTTGAGTCCATAATTCACATTTTCTAGCGAACCTAAGCCTGCGAACTCGGTGCTCACGGAGTAATTTTGGGCCGTGGGCCGGACGGTGACTGCGTATATTGGCAGCGAGAAGCCTCTTCCTGACCGTCCATAGACTAATATGCACATATACTTCTTGGAGGTTGTTCTTAAGATCCACATTCGAAGATTTGCGATTTCTCAATGCGCGACTCACAAGAAAACGATCATCCTGTGGTTGGGTACATGGTTTTCTTCCAGAACCAGGCCTTCTCTCGACGGAACCAGTCTCCTGATATCGCTGCCAGGTCCTTTGGACCGTCGAGCGACTAACATTTAGCCTCCTAGCCACGAAGCATTGGCTGAAACCCTCTTCAAGCAGCGCGATAATTTTGGTAGCTTTTACCACTTTATCTACCATTTTTGATACAGCCAAACAGCAATAAATAAAGCTTTGACAGTCAAGGATATGAAATTAATCGATGAAAATTGAATAAAAGTTATAAAAGTCGATGTTAACTTCTGGAACTTCGCGCCAAAAATGTAGGATAAAAAGGGGTTTTCTGTAAAAATGAGCATCAAATGAAAATTTGAATTTAGAACGTACTTTTTTAAATACCACGGCATTTTTAAAACCGGCCAGTAACGTGTATAAACGATTGAAACCTTTTTTGTATTGTATCTTTTTAAAGATGAATGAAAATCAAAACCGCCCGTTTTTTTTGCAAGTGAGTGTATAATAGTTGTTTATATAAGGTGTTTACTTATGTAATTTTGAGTTATAATAACAATTTCTGGAAAGTTATGTAATGAATGTAGACTAGCACGTAGCATATAGAATGCAATCTTAGTACGTATAGTAAAAAGACATAAAGAGAATAACAGGAACAGTATTTAAAAAGGGTATCAAAGCAACAATTCCAAAATATTTAAAATATCAAATATAGTTTATATTTGTGTGGAAATATGTCAAAAGAAAGAGAAAATCGAACAAGACGGTCCGCGAACAGCATTCGAGAGTTATGTTCGACTCTACGCGATGATTCTAGAACGTTCACGACTTCGTCGTCGTATATTAACAGCCGAGCGCGGCCGCGTAATATAACTAGCGGCACGTAACTCTAGCGTTGAACGAAACGTGGAGAGGATAGCTGCGCATGTGTAATGTCGCGTACGCAATACTTATTAGTAGTTTAATTAGGTACTTAATTAATAATAGCAAGAAAATGTTAATTACATTATTTTAATGTAATGTCAAATAGTAAGTCTAGCGGTGAATAAAATGCGGAAGTTAGCTGCTATTTGGGTACTGTACTGTCACGCACGCAAATATTACATTAATAAATATAAGGTTAGTTAGTTTATGTTCAAGTGTGCCAGAGATCTCTTGGTCAAATTAAAATTTATTTATGTTATCAACAATATGTAGGTTGGTATGTAAAATAAAAATAATAACATAAAATCAGACAGTTATTGTGCTTTTAAGAGACTACACTAGACACTATCTAAATCTGCTGCTTGAAAGGAAAGGCTTCCCTCTTGGCAATATTGTTTTATTTTGTTTAAGTATTCGATACATTACAAACGTATCAGTGGAAGATTTTCCTTATCGTTGCTATGGACGTTTTTGTAGACTCAGCTGTTTTTTGAATTTTCCCTAAGTCACTAGTTATACTATTTAATTTCACATTTCCCGCCTGAATAAATTCTGCAGTTTGTTTTATTTGGCTTAAATCTACAATGCAGCTGTCTGGATCGAGTAAAATACTCGTAGCTTCGCCAATTTCACTTTGGATTTGCTTCAAGTAATCAATGAAGTCATTAGATTCCTTTTTCAATAAACCGTCATTCATCATTTTCCGTGCCTGTTTATTCAAAACAGTATTTCTCGGCATTTTAATTTTTTTTAAATGTTCAAAGTCAATAAAATAACAAATTCATTAATAAACACAACAAACAAATCAACAAAACAAACTTAACAAAAAAACGACAACAAAAATTTACAATGGCAACAAAACAATTTAGATCAGATTTACAATCAGTACGGGGGACGGAGTACGATTGGAGAGCCAATCGGTGCAACACACGCCCTCTCTTCATCCCTGTATCCCTAAGACATCTTATTTTTACTTACTTAGAGTTTTGTGCCGCGACTTATAGTTAGTTCTGATTTTGGAAACGATTGCAGCGTTTTAAAAGTAATCTTTGTAACGAATTGAAGACTATTGTGAACATGGTTTGCGCACACGACTGGGATATTTTGCGACTGTATTCAAGAGACTTCTGACAACTTCGGCTTGTTTATTGGACAGCTGGAGTAAATTAGCGGACTTGTTATGGAACCTTATTTGATATTCAAATAATTTAATCTCGAAATTAATCAGTTCATTTGACTATCCAAAATCCGTAACATTATATCGTGACAGAGCATACATTAAACAGCAATGATATATATTACGAACATTATTTCGATTAATAATCACAAATTTTCGTTAAATATATAAAATGATAGTAAATAATTTAGAAGTACGGCATTCAAAATGTTCAATAAAATGAAAGCTCTGAATTTCGCCGCCGCTACATTTAATGTTCATAAATACTAAATATAGGTTTATACTCCATGTGTGCTACTATTCGGAATAGTGTGCTTGAATTGTGAAACTATTGAATTGTATAAGCCTCGCATACTCTCTTCATCACCGTGTATATTCGTTAAAGTACACAATTTTTTTAACTTACATTTAACTGGTATGTGTACAATCCTCTAAATTATACGTTTACTTTGTTGCAGCTTCATCTTTAACCTAGTATAGTCCTCCACAATTTGAAAAACTCCTATGGATGATATACCCATCACGCTGAGTGCGGATTTGTGGGTGCTAATGATTAAGTATGTAGCCTGACTTAACGTGCGTTCCGGATTGCTCGAAAGAGTTCTGAATTTTTTTTACTTTCCAATTCGATGAACAGCCCTTGTAAAAGTTGCATATTCTTCGCAATGTTCTCAATTTTTCGTTTTCTTTTTTTTCATACTAATTCCAAATCCACAGCATTTTGGTTTTGCAGCAATTTTAGTAAGTGTTCCAGGGGTGACCGGAACATATCATCGCATCGCAAGAATATTTATTAAGTATGTATAAATCCTAATGAGATAAACTAAGAGGCGAATATTAAAGAACACAATTACAAAGAATTAAATGATATATATATATATATATATATATATATATATATATATATACCTACATGAATCTATTAGTTTCATATTTTTTTTATTTAAAATTGTATCTGAAAGTTTATTAAGAGATCGCGATAAAAAAATTATCGTCAGATCGTAATAGAATCAATAAGATAAATCCCTCTTTTAGTCAACCATAAAATTAGTCGAATGTATTTTTTACACATTTAAATAGAACAACTTATTTTGGGTTTTTTACGCATACTTTATATTTAATCCTGACGTTTCGACTCCTTTATAGTTGTTTTATTTAAATTCTTGAATATACTTATATATTCCTATAATTATATAAACCTTTTTAATATAACTATATACAATATTTTTTAGAATTGACAAGAAGAGAACCTAGTATATCGTGATGATATTTTTTCATCGCAATCTTTTCATAAATTTTCAGATTAAAATTGAACACGCTCAATAGGAATTATAGCCGCGTAATAAAAGTTGAAAAGGTACTGGAAACAGTTTCATCGGCGTTGCACCGGCGAGATTGGATTGAAGTGGCCGCGTGCCAGTTCACACTGATACAGGGAGAGCATGATATTGTGAATAAATCGTGAGCTACCCTGACCATGATATATGTCGGTACAAATTGGATTTATTTCCCGCTTTCCTTTCACATTGGATAGAACAGAAACTGTTATTGCACGTATGAACGATGAGGTGTCATGAATAAAATATTTTCCGAGATACGCGTCACGCACGCGAATCCTTCTATCTTAGTTCATTGTATTTACTACAGCAATTATTTACATTTATATATTTCTTACTATATTACCGCTATTCAGTAAAAAATTGGTCTCAATGTCGCGAGACATTCTAAACCAGTCTACCCTAAAGGATGTGATAACGAAAATTATATGCAATAAAAGAACATGACATTATTTTTTTCAAAGCATTTCCATTTTTCTATAACAAGTTTCTTACTGTAAGCCGGAAGCTACTTTAGCTTATTAATACTTTATTTGCAACACTATTGCTTTGAATAAAACAACTTTTTTACGGTATTTGCGCAAAATTTATTTTATATTTAATCCTGACGATTCGACTCCTTTACAGGAGCCGTGATCACATAATGACTAAGGCAATGGTCGTCATATATTTTCTACTACCTTCACAATATTTTAATCGCGCACGTTCTTTATCGTTAAAATGTTATATAAATAAAATTGTTTTATTTTGCATTTTATTTAGTTATAAAATTCTCACTGCAATTAAATTGTATACTACTGAGTCTACTACCAGTTCGGAAATTGGGAGGCCCTTCCGAGAAGAACTGGCGGAAGAAACTCGGGCAGGGGGACCAACCTCCGCTTTTTCCTCCTCCACTATTGACTTTTTATAATACTAAAAATACATACATACATCTGGGGTGGTTGTAGATACCTAAATACGGTATGAAAAAGTAATCAGCAAAAAGTAATACTTAATTTGTTTCTTTTGCTTTAATACTTCACATATTGGAGAAAAAGATTCATCTTCCCTATTATATCTACAACAATTCATGAGTTTCTATCTTTTAGCATAAGAGAAAGTTTCTTTATAACTCTAAATGAGCATATCCCTTAATACAAGAACTAGCTGTCATGTAAGATTCCATTTGACAATGGAACATGTTATATTGTACCTGATATATTATCCATAGTGATAAGAGTGATAACTCATATAATAATTTGCTTTATTTTATGTATGATAGGGTTTTATCATATGGAACAGAAAAGGACAGTTAATAAAAAAAATGAAAGTTATAAATTTCCATTTCAGATTTCATACTTTTGGTATATGATTTGCTTGGTAATAGACTGTTAAAACTCCTGTCCAGCATGCTTATCACATGACAAAACAAAATTATTAACAATATTGATATCATATGTGCATGTAAATAAATGATGATTTCATTGATTATTTGAAGTAACCTAACGAGCTGTAGTTAAATATAGAGTACTTTTGTACAGAACAAATGATAATTATGTCTAGTGTTCAGGAGAATAGAATTGCACTAACCCTTCGCACTTAACGGTATCGTAAAAGGCGATTAACGATATTGGAAGCAAACACTATATACCTCCTAAAAACTTCAATATGTTTTTTTTTAATAATACGTAATAGCAGCATTTTTTGAGTCATGGTATTTTACTGCGATTTCATACTCTCCTGCCATCATCATTAGCTATTATGAGTCCATTACTGGGTATAGACCTCATTACAAAGCAATAAAATACAAATGTACTTTATTGTCAACCAAAAATGAAATCAGTACAACAAAGAATAAAAAAAAAATACTAGGTAGTACAATGGGCGGTCGTATTGCTTAGAACTGTTTCTATAAGAAAACCTTTGGACGGAGATCGAAATCCTGTAGGTATGTAATGGGCGGTGTGGAGTAATAAAACTAAAGATATATAGATAAAGATATCAAATTGAATCAATTAAAAACATGTAAACCTAGACCTCTGTTGTAAGCTCCGAATACGATTTTGTCCCATTCGGTGTCGAGACCCGTGGGGTCCTAGCGCTATAAGGCTTTTTAAGGAAATAAGAAAAAAGGTTAGTCGACATCACAAGAGACAGAAGAGCTGGCAGCTACCTCGGACAAAGGATTAGTCTAGCTATTCAAAGGGTTCCGCTGCCAGCATCTTCGGAACCTTGAATATATATATATATAGGTATGTGTGAATTAAGGTTTTTAGTTTTAGGTTAATTTAAGATAAATTTAAATTGCAATGTGCTTTCACTACTGCCCGCATTCCTAGACTTTGGGAGATTTGAGATGAGCAAATATAGTGCAACTTCTTGAAAGCTGCCCAGCCGAGTTGGATTCGTCGGTTGCGCCACCTGTTTATCGAAGTTGGACTAACCTTAGACTCCCATCTCTGTTGCAATTTTTTTGAGTATAGCTTGCTAAATAGAAATCAGACTACTGTTTTAGTTAATTATAAAGATGTAATTTGTGAAAAAAAAAGTTTTTGTAACTAACAAGTAAACCGGTGTAAACAAATGTATTTTATTTGTAAATCAATAACTTTTCCGTTTGTTTTATAGATAAGTATGCAAGAATTTTAAATAATTGAAATGAATTTTATTGAATTTTAATAAATAGTAAAATCAATTGTTAATATTTTATTCAAGTGCATATCAATTACACCGTATCATTGCCATTTAACACTAGGTTTAATGGGCTGTTTCACGCATGCAATTTTATTTTTTTTTGGCTCTACTGGAGTTATGATATCTTCGGAAGATGGATACTAAACACGACTACATGCTTCAGAGTCCCATCGATTGAGTGATGACTGCGGCTGATAGTCTGAATTGCTGGAGTCCGACATTTCGATAAAAACGTAAGTAAACTCTTATACTTCAGGTTACGCGCGATCAACCAATCTAATAGCAGAGATGTCTACCATCTCTGTTAATTTAATTGAGTTGAGAAGTTAATTGAGGTATTGCCATGTAATGAAAGGAACATTATAACAATGAATCAGGATGCTTATTGTGGTACGCCAGGAACCTTGCTTGCTGATTGAAATTAGAAATAATAATAGTGGCTTGTTATATTAAAATTTATGTGGGCGGTTGATAGTCCAAGTGTCGGTAAGAGTGCTAAATGGACAGTTTTTCCTAGAGAAACATATTATTCATCCACAACTTTGAGGGCATCGATTTCTTCAGCTATAAGTAGAGATTATGGCTACCCACCACCTCCCACCCCAACCGACAAAGATATATTCTAGCTGGATACAGCTTAAAGTTATAAAGTTAATACTCGGTAAAATGGGATTTTATTCAGTACTATAATTGTAATAAAAATTTTAGCAACCTTAGTTATAAAGTACAATATTTTCGGTAAGTGCTTCTTTATTTTTACACTCTCGGAAAATATGTAATAACATGAAAGACACAGGTAAGATCTTCCCTAAATCCAAATTCACTTTCATGATTCTGACCTCAAAGGCAGTCTTATAGTTCTGTACCTTGTTTTGTATAATAAAGTTATTAAACTATGTACAAGTTACCAGCAATGTTTACCTTAAATCATCAGTACTAAGAGAATAATAACACATTTCATAAACAACTTCATGTAATTAACAAGCAAAATAAGTCATAATAACTACATCTTTTTACGATTTCAATATTATCTCCATGCCTGTTTTTTTCATTACAATAATATAATCATTGTTTGATTGCCTTTTGAATAATATCTCCTAAAGCTTTAGATGGGCCTTCATTATATTTTTTGCAATAAGGTTGTTTTCTTAATTCATCTATCCATGTGTTGATTTTGGGGAATCTGCAACAAATGTGTATAAGAAATAAGCATACATTCATATAAAAGTGCGATAAAAAATACTGCTGTTCGTGATTTGCATCCGATTCACAGCGCTACGTAATCATTTGTAGGAACAAATGCAAAATGAGTGAAAATAGGAAGAATTCACCATGCATACTACATATTCTAACCAAATCGAGCGATGCATCGATGCATTTGATCTTTCTTAATTTTTTTATAAAATTACCTTTTTGCATCAGGTGGCAAAATATAAATTAGTCCGCTGACAGTTGTGAATGCAGCAATATCGGCAATGGTGAGATTGTTGCTTGCTAAATATTTAGTCCTTGACAAGAATTCCTCCATGAAACCGTATACTTCTGTTATGTCATCTAGTTGTTTCTGCTGAACACCTTTTGCTCCTTCGTTGAAAATAGGATACTATAAAAAAAAAGTCACATAAGCAATCTTGGAAATTATAAAATTATGACCTAATTTATGAAGATCCTTGCAGAAATAACTAATTTATATATTTTCTTATGCCAAGTTTTGAGACGTCGCGTCGTCGTGATCGAGTCGAAATCTTAAATCTCAGAATGTGATGGTATGGTAAAGTATCCCAGTCCTTAGACTTCATACATTCACACCAATTAGCTTAGCCCAAAGTAAGCCCTGTAAGGCTTGGGTTATGAATCCTATATGATACATAAATATGTAATATTCATGAAAATATCTATAAATACATTGACTCATATACAAATGCTCGTATTCATCACACAAACATCTATCCCTTCCGGGGCTCGAATCCAGGACCGTTGGTGTGAAAGGTATTTTAAACAAAATCAAAAATATTATTCTGGGCCCAATGTGGGAAGCTACAGCATGTGTCTAATGGAATTCAGAAAAATGACGGCGTCTCAACACCTAGACCCCATTAATTATTGAAAAGTTATTTTTTTACATTGATTCGGCCGGAGTTCAAACCCGGTACTTCGGAGTAGCGTTACAATGAAATCTGGTAAGTGAGATTTATGTGTTTTAGCTTGAGATTTGAACAATGTTTAAGCTTTTTTCATATTTGTGCATTTATCAGAATCAATAATCGTAATATACTAAAAATGATTATGTTAAGATTACGATCTATCTATTAATTAATATCAATTACCGTAACATTGCGCATTCTTGGAAATAGGTATGAATTGTTAAAGAATAGTTTTTGATTAATGAGGGCTCTTTGCTTCACATCCTTTGGGTATAGTGTATCATTGTTGCCGTATACATCCGAGAGGTAGATCAATATCGCGTGGCTGAAAGCAAAAGGTAAAATGAATTTCGATATTAATAACTATAACTATATCTAACATAATTAACTAAATAACTATAACTAATATATTTGTGATCTCCTAGTCTAATTCTAATACATAAAGCAGATATTGCTCAAAATATTGAATACCCGACTATTCCATCTGAAAAGAGCGATACAAACTTCACCCTCCTACATTTAACGCACTTCTAGTGGCGTTGGGAATGGATAGGTACACACTGTATAATTGGTCAGGACATTCTAACTTAAATGACTCCTGAGTTTAAAGTCCATTTGACAAATCCTATAGTCCGTTTTTTTTAGCATTAGAAAGAACAAAATTTGGGTACTTTATTGTACACATATAATGTAACAAGCAAAACGTAACATCGTGAAAAGTTTACACTAAAAAGTACCTTAAGAAGCAGAAGTTACAAACTCGTGGAACGAAACGTTGGTCAGTTTGACTGCGGTTTTAAATAAGCAAGATAAAAAAAATTAACTACTGCTGAATTTAGTTTGTTGTAAATGTGATTGCTAAATGTAGTTTAAATAAAAACTAGCACTCATATTGGTACTACAGTACCTGTCATGAAGAACGACGTCGTCATCGACCAACACAGGCACTGTGTGTAGAGGGTTTAACTGAAAAGGGTATAAGAGAGTTATAACATATTATTATTGTGTGTCACTATTGCAGTAACAATGGGTAGACCGAATAATATTTCTTTAAAGAAGAAAGAATTCTTGATATTTCATGTTATTTCTACCTTGAGTTGTTCTGCCGCTGTTAATTATCACCTTTGGTAATAAGTAAGGTATCACATCTATAAAGAGTAAGTTATTGACACAAAATAGTTGTTGTACTATCAATAATATTGAAGATAAGAAGAATTTTAATGTATAAATTATCTTGAATTGTTTATCGTCATTATGATTTTGAATATTACTTTCGTTGAAAATACGATTATTTTGAATATTCTTATACCAACAGTACAGATTCTGTATAAATGAGGAAAAATATATTAATATAGAAAGAGCCTTAATAATATATTTTGAGCTATAGTGGTTACTAACTGTAACAAACGGTAACAATCTCTCTGTCCAGATATTTAAATAATGCTACGGCTACGATGGTTACGACATAAAAACGTTAGGCCAAAGATATTGTCGACCCTATATTATTTTCTTACGAAGAGAGGAAGGCAATCTTACTCAACAATATACATACATATGAAGTGAAGTAGAAAACCCACTGTCTGAAACTTTGTAGGTAACTCTCAAGGGAAGTGCACGTCATCATGAAGTTTTAGAGAATGATGGACAATGAAACATGTGCATTGAGTCCGTAACAAAATCGGCGATAATAAGTTGGCGCAAAAATAATCGGATATTATCAGTTGTGTTCGGGAACACAGTTCAATGTAAAATCAGTGAGCAAAAATTTATTGGCTCGAGGCTGTCTATCACACGTACAGATGTACCTCAGGAAGTAGCAGTGAGGTGGAAGGAACTCCTGTTTGCCGTGAAAAGACAAGCTTGTGTTTTGGAGGCGTTGAAATTAACGAGGTTACTGTCACCCCACTCGAAAACGTAGCTCAACCCCTGTGTTGTTGATAGCAACCTTTTTTTGAATCATTTGTATTTTTTATTATTTTTATTGTTTTATAATTTTTGACTTTGAAGTTTTCTGTCGCGTTTTAGATAGTTTGTACGAATGTTTGTTTTTGATTTAATTTAATATTATATTGATCATATACCCTAAACAGAACGTGTTTTCCTCATAAACCAGCTCCCATTTGCTCTCACTTCCCTACATTTGTGGTCCTTCGTTCGCTCTCTAAATTTTTCATAATTTTCTATATTTCGATTTCATAACAAAAATCAGAAAATGAAGACACGTTCTCAAACAAAGGGTGAGAAAAGCCAAACATGTACAAATACTCCACATAGAGTACGTGATGTAGATAGTATGGTTCGCGAAAAAGTCGTCGCGGCCGACTCTATTGTTTCAGGTTCGACAGCTTCAACGTCTACTATCAGAGCTCGTTCTATAGCAGCTCAAGCAGAACACGCCAGGAAAATATTAGAACTGGAGAAAAAAGCTGCGGAAAAAGAAGCCGCACGAGCTGAAGAACGTGAACGAGCTGCTGAAGAACGTGAACGAGCTGCTGCAGAACGTGAACGAGCTGCGTTCGAACGGGAACGTCAAGTCCTAGAACTTGAACTATCAGCTCAGTTGGCTGAGATAGAAGCACATGATGGACGCAGCAGTCAACGTAGCTTGCGTTCATCTATTAAATACGTACAAGGTTGGCTCAATAAATGTGTGGATAATGCAATGGAGCCTAAGGAGGTGGTTAGTCCCAGCCGTCCTGCCCTTGTTGGCGTTGAAGCCACCGGCAGTTCGACTCTTGTTGACTTATTACCTTCTAATACACATCCCGGTATTTCTGCCCCCTCTATGGCGGTCGCTGAATCGCACCCTGGTAGATCTGCCACTGCGGATTGTGTCTCCATCCCCATTACTTTAAATAAAAGGAACCTAACTTTTTCAGAGCCTCAACCTACGTTTAAACAAGCTTCTGGTTTAAGAAATGTGGCAGATGCAGAGTGTTCCCCTATTTTCAATCACCAAGATCCAGTAATGGTGACAGAAAATGAACATGTATCTGGTAATGCTTATTATAACACTAATAATACAAATAAAGGTAATTCTGACATTCATTTATTAGCTAAAGCTATAACATCGTTATCTAAAGAGTCTCGATCTACTATGCGGTCTGCGGATATTCGTTTGCCCATGTTTGATGGGAAGCACTTAGATTGGTTGGCGTTTAAAAGAATCTTCGAGGATTCTGCATCTCTTTATACGCCTGCGGAGAATTTAGCACGCATAAGTACAGCGCTACGTGGACCTGCTCGAGAGGCTGTCGCAGTGTTGTTGGTGACAGCGCGAGATCCTGCACCCATCATGACTCAGCTGGAGATGCGGTTTGCAAGGCCTGAGTACATCGTGCTTCAGGAGGTGAACGCTTTACGTGCTCTTCCAAAATTAGATACTGAGTCGAAAAACTTGCATATTCTTGCATGTCGTGTGCGTAACAGCGTCGAGGTAATAAAGTTACTCGAACACAAATCTTATTTAGAGTCTCCTGAACTTTTTAACGCTGTTCTTTCTAAATTAACTCCGCCGATGAGATCACGTTGGATGGATTTTGTTATCTCTACTATGTCTACAAGTTCCATAACAAAACTTGAAATGTTGTCTGATTTTTTAATGAGAGAAGTCGAAATTTATTCAAAGTTTGGCATTACCGTAAACAATTCTGGCACTAATAATTTTGCTATAGAATATAATAGTAATACTGCCCGTCCCAAACATTTTTCCAATAATAATGCAAAAACTTTAAAAAATATAAATACGCAATCGCATTCAAGTTTGTTTACATTGAATGACAATGTTGACAGTAAAGACTTGGCCTCAAATTGTCTTTATTGTCAGCAACGTCATGTCATAGACACATGTAAACAATTTCTTTGTCTATCGCCTCAAAAAAGGTTAGAGTGGTGCAAAGATAAAAAAGTTTGTATGCGATGCCTTAAAAAAGGTTCGCATAGATATAAGTTTTGTAATGGTACGGAATTGTGTAATATTTCTGGTTGTAAATACAAACACCACAAACTCTTACATCTTCCAACCATTCAGTACAGGTCTTCGGTGGCAAATAATCTTGTCTCTATTGAGGAGGTTTCTGAGGAGGAGCAGGTTGCGCCTGACATTCATCTTTCTTCTGTAGCTTGCGCGCCCTCACAGACCGTAGATAAAAATAAAAAAGATATTTTGACTCATTTTTTTAGCGGTTTAACTTTCAATGAACTCAAAACCTTACGTCCACTTTTAAAAGTAGTAGCGGTTACGGTATGCGGTCCAAAAGCAAATATTGACACATTCGCGCTATTGGACGACGGCTCGACGTCTACTTTTATAGATTCTAAGATTGCACGTGTTTTAGGAGCTACTGGGCCGAAAGCCAATATTAAAGTAGATTGCATCGGTGGGCTCTCAAAACAGTCAGACGTAGAGTTTGTAGATATTAGCATTAAAGCGCGTAATTCTAGCGATGATGCATTCAAACTCCATAGAGTTCGCTCAATACCTAATTTAGGAGTTTCGCGACAGACATTATGTACTACAGATTTTGATAAATACTCACATTTGTCTGATTTAAAAGACGTAATTTGCTATGAGAATGTACAACCTACACTTATTATAGGTATTGATAATTGGTTCTTGACACTTCCGTCACAAATAAGAGAGAACGGCCCCTTGCAACCTGCTGCAAGTCTTACAAAACTGGGTTGGGTCATTTTCGGTATTCCATCTTCCGATACAAAGACGGACTCTGTAGATTGTGTCAACAATTGTGTAACTTCCTATGATACTCGCGAGATCGACAAATTAATAGAAAATTATTTTGAACTTGACTCGATTGGAATAAGTAAAAAGATTTCCACCCCTTCTGCAGATGCGCGAGCTATTGCAATATTAGTTAATACGACAAAGCGTTTACCCAATGGTCGTTTTGAGGTTGGTTTGCCTTGGCGTTCCAGTGAGTTGAAAGTACCTAATAGTTATCCACTGGCTTTGTCTAGATATTTATCATTAGAAAGGAAGTTTCTTAGGGACCCGGAGTACGCCTCTAGTTATAAAAAAAATATTAATGATGTTATAGATAAGGGCTATGCCGAACTGTACTCAGAGCAAATGTGCGTGTCAGAGATAATTTGGTATTTGCCTCACTTCGGGGTAACAAACCCTAATAAGCCAGGCAAATTAAGAATTGTCTATGACGCGGCTGCACGTTGTGACGGCGTGAGTTTAAACTCATTATTACTTAAGGGTCCAGATTTATTGCAGTCACTTATGGACATTCTTTTCCGGTTTCGAGAAGGGAAGGTAGGACTTATTGCGGACATCCGCGAGATGTTCCCGCAAGTTAAAATCAGGAAGTCGATAGAGATACCAAACGTTTCTTATGGCGCGACACTCCTAACGAACCTATTCGCATCTATAGAATGAGTTCAATGATTTTTGGCGCTGTTTCTAGTCCTTTTTCAGCCATTTATGTTAAAAATAGAAATGCTGCTGATCATGAGAAACAATATCCGGACGCCGTAGAAGCCATAATTCACAACACATACATGGATGACTATATAGGTAGCCACAGTAGCATTGAAAAGGCCGCTCAAGTTGCAAGGGACGTAGTTGAAGTTCATAAGCAAGCGCATTTCGAAATTCGAGGATGGGTGTCGAATGAAGCCTCAGCTTTAGCTTTAGTTCCTCGCAACTTACGCCTTGTGCAGTCTGAGTCTAGCACCTCATCCATAGATATAGGTCATTTTCCCCAGAGCGTTCGGACATTGGGTCCAATATGGCATCCTGAAATGGACACACTTGGCTTCAATAATAATTTTTCGAATAATTTACCAAAAAAGTTTACAAAGCGCGTTGCTTTATCGGAATTAATGCGTATTTTTAATCAATTGGGTTTTTTGTCACCTCTCACCATCAGAGGACGCATTATATTCCAGGAGATTTGGCGTGCAGGTACCGGCTGGGATGAAGTGCTCTCAGATATTCTATTTAAAAAATGGCAATTGTGGCATTCTGATGTCCAGTCAATTCTCAATCTGCAAATTCCACGTTGGTACCTGTTATCCAATGATGTAAGCAGTCGCGAGCTGCACATTTTTTGCGATGCTAGTAAGGACGCATGTGCAGCTGTTGCTTATTTTCGTGTTCTGTACATGAATGAAAATGTGCAGCTCACTTTAGTTTCTAGTAAAGCTAGAGTAAATCTATTGCGGAATGTTCATACCATATCTCGTTTGGATGTAGTCAACTCAAATCATTTTAGTAGCTGGCTTTGGTTTGCTAGAGCCACCGCACGTTCTCATCACTTTGTTACCCTTCTTGTCATCAGGCACAATGCTACAAAAAGAGGGGAAAGGATGGGCAACCGTGGCAACCGTAGCCAATCCGCGACCTCGTTGACTACGAACAGGCTACACCGCATACTTCCTTTGACAGCAGATGAATTCGAAAGGCCTGAAAATCACATTTTGCGACAGAGCCAGAACACTTTCTTCGTGGAGGAACTAGCGGCCTTACGATGTTATATGCCCTTACCTCGAGGAAGTAAGATCACCAACATCGATGTCGTTCTTGGAGAGGGAGGACTTCTGCGTCTTCGTGGCAGAATTAATGCAGCAGAGAATGTTCAGATTGGAGTAAAACAACCATTTCTCCTTGATGGTAGAGATTACGCCGTTCGACTTCTTATCATGCACTACCATCATAAGGCTGCCCACGCACTAATGGAGACTGTCGTTAATGAAATAAGACAGAAATATTGGATTTTGAAACTGAGGTCAACGGTCCGATCAGTCAGTCATTTTTGCCAGTTCTGTCGAAACAAAAAGGCCATGCCCGGCAATACGGTTGGAAATTTGCCGCAGATAAGACTGGCACACCACCAGAGGCCATTTTCTTATGTGGGCCTAGATAATTTTGGACCGCTTCTTGTTTCCGTCGGCAGACACGTCGAAAAACGTTACTGTGCTCTTTATACATGCCTGACCACTCGAGCTGTACATTTTGAGGTGGTACACAGTTTGTCCGCTGATTCAGCGGTGATGAGTTTACGTCGCTTTGTCGCCAGAAGAGGTTCTGCCAAATTTAACACCACAGGTGTTCCCTTACGTATTGGAGACGTCGTGCTGGTTGTGGACAACAACCTTCCTCGAGGTAGTTGGCTCAAGGGCAGAGTATCAGCGATATACCCAGGCCATGATGGTAAAGTCAGAGTAGTCGATGTTCGAACTGTAGGCGTTCTACGTCGAGCTACCAAAAAGTTGGTGCGGCTGCCCATCTGAAGGGGGGAGGATGTTGTTGATAGCAACCTTTTTTTGAATCATTTGTATTTTTTATTATTTTTATTGTTTTATAATTTTTGACTTTGAAGTTTTCTGTCGCGTTTTAGATAGTTTGTACGAATATTTGGTTTTGATTTAATTTAATATTATATTGATCATATACCCTAAACAGAACGTGTTTTCCTCATAAACCAGCTCCCATTTGCTCTCACTTCCCTACACCCTGGTTCGTTCGCTCAACCATGTCCTCTCCCTTCAACATCACGTCATAACCGCTGGCTTTTGCGCTAGACAGATATCTCTCTACGACAATACTGTTGTCTGCATACCCAACATTTCCTAGTATCAATGTGTTATTGATGTGCAGCAGGAAAAGCATCGTAGATAGAACAAACCCCTGAGGGACTCCGACACAAAGAGTCATTAAATCACCTATCCAAAGTCAGCGGGGATACCATACGCAGAAAGAAATTGCATGAGTATTCTGAGTTAGCACTTCTTACCAGGCAAATTACCAGGCCTATGCGACATATTGTTATTTTCGTCATCCACGGAAATGAAATTATGAGCACAGTTAGTCTCCGTATTTGTCTTCATTTATCTTTAATATTGTAGGCATTGTAAATATAATCTATATTATTAACATATAACCACATTACCAGAGTTGCTTATCAGAATCATAATATTTTGCTATGCAATGATAAATATTATGATTCATGTAATTCATTTACCTTTAGATATTCTGGTTTACGATGATCTCCTTTCATCATATCAACATCTATAAATTCAACTGGTACTTTATATATCTCACATGCCATAAGAACTGCTCGAACCGGGGGACTCAAGTCCAATTTATATACTTTAACTGACGGCATCTGTAATTTGTTAAATTATAAATATTTGTGTGACATAAAGAACCATGTCAGGAAGTTCGCGCAAGGCCGTAGCTAGGGGCGGGCATTGTGGGGCAATGCCCTACCTTGAAATCACAATGCCCTACCTTAAAAATACCAAAAACTAAGATAAATTAGTTTAATTAATTTTTTTTATAATTTTTATATATTTTATGCATTTTTCAATGCGATCTTATAAGATAAATTATCATAATAGAAAAATACTACACTACTAGAAAAAATTAAGGGATCAAAAAAAAATCCAAATTTGTGGGAAATTTTCAACAGGCCGTAACTTCAAAAGAAATGGTCGTACAGGAAATAAAAAAAAGTAAATTGTAGCTCCTAGTGTCTAGTTTTTGAATAAGAACTTTAAAATGTTGTATCCTCCGCGGTTTTTGAGTAATCTTAGAAAAACCAGCAACAAAAATAATTACATTTTTTTTGTTTTGATTTTTAATCTACGGGCGTAAAAAAATTGCTTTGCTTACCCACTATAAGGATCAGACACTTTCTTTATTTTGTTTTAATTTATTTTTTTATACACCTTGATACGTCCACTTCTCGACGAGATATCGATCTTCAAATGGAAAAGGATCCTTTTGTCTTTGATTTATCGATATCTCAGCAACCAATGATCGCACAGAAAGTTGAAGGTGGGTTTCAAGAACTTGAATGAATTCTCTTTAACGACTAGCCATTGCTTTTCCGAAAAAAATTGTTTTATTTTTGTCATATGAATTTGAAAATGCAACAAAATAAGGGCTGTTGATGATTTTTTGGAAAATCAAGCGCTGGATCGAAAATATTGAGGAAACCACTAATATTAAGTGTAACTTTTACAGTTCAATATGTCCACAAAAACCCTACATAGAACGAAATTATCCAGCCAGCCGTTTTTTTGTTTCATTTGATCGAATTTATTAAAAAATTAAAGGATCGCGTTTTTAAACATAAACACTTTTTTATTTGGTACTAACACAGGACATTAACAACAACACAAAGACAGTACATAAAAAATAAAAATAAAAATTTAAACTAAACGATAATAAAACAGAACAAGACAATTATGAATAAACTAAAACTTTAAACAAACAAAAATAAAAACTTAATTTTAACTTAATAATTATGTCCCACGTCTGTACCAAATGGGTGACCAATTCAGCTTAATGTCAGCTTGAGGGCTGACGCTGATTTTCAATTGGCCCCCAAATTTTTTGCTCTGAAAAGGTCATAATTTTTAAAAATGAGAAAAGAAAATGTTTTTCCGAGCTTTTTCCAGATTTTTGCCCCAGAAAGTGCTTAAATTTTAGTGACGAAAGGTTGTCGTCGAACTTCTCTAATAATGGCCCGATCATCACGGGCATTAGTAACTCGATGGCAACCTTGTCCGGAGCGACGATTGTATTGGTTCGTCTCTTGGTATCTGGCATAAGCTAGAGATACGACGGATTGACTTACACCCATCCGGACGGCAACTGCATGTTGACTGTAACCTTCGTCAATAAGAGTCACGAACCGAGCAACTTCTACCTCCGATAAATGTTGTCTAACCATGATTAAAAATAGAAAATTTTCAATTTTAACCAAAAAATAAATAAATCTTCAAGCGCAAAGGGATTAATTTGGAAAAAACTGTTAAGAATTAATTTTTAATGATTTGCTAGGAAAATCGTATGAAAAAGATTGAAATTCGATTGGGGGTATTAACTTTTTTTTAATTGAATTAAAAGGAAATCAGTAGAATCAAGGAATGCAGCGGCGGAAACGCGTTAAAAATGATTGGGCGATAGTTTCTTCATTTCCTTAACTTTTTGAAACAAAAATGTGGAAAAAGCTCGGAAAAACATATTTTTTTTATTTTTGAAAATTATAAGCTTTTCATAGCAAAATAAAATAAAAATAAAAATAAAATAAAAATAAAAACAATTTATTTCGGACAGCATAAATCCATAATGTGTTAGTAAATGACAAACTTAAAACTATGTTAGTATAGAATTTGCAAATATGATGTCGTTTTTCTTATCATACAGTTAATCAGCGGACAATCTCCACTGTCAACTATCTCCCTCAGGACGCTGTGGCTGCCGCCGCGCATTCTGTTCAACAGAGACGTGGTCTTTTTGCGCATAATGCTTTCGAAGCTATCTACGCCTGCTATAGCAAACATCGCCGATGCGCTACAAAACCGCGGCAGCCGCAGCAACGACCTGAAGGCATTATTATATTGTACGCGTAGGGCACTGTAGGCCATTTTAGTACAGTTGGTCCACAGGCTGCTCGAATAAAAAGATGTGCAGTAGGTTTTGAAGAGCATAATTTTAACAGCGTCTGTGCAGCGACTAAATCTATGAACCAGCATATTTGCCCTAACCGACAGCGCCCTACGTTCTCTCTCAATGTCGTCATCATCTCTAAGACTGTCAGTGACAATGTGTCCCAGGTATTTAAATTTGTGAACTCTTTCTAGATGTTTGTTATTTAGTGTTAAAGGGGGTACTACTTTAGGACATTTACTGCCAGCCCCAAAAACCATGAATTGCGACTTTTCTGTGTTATAAAGTAAACCATGTGAGACAGCGAATCTTTCACAGGCATCGAGCAAAGTTCTCATCGCGCAGACCGAGGGTGCCAGCAGCACCATGTCGTCTGCGTAACTGATATTATTGACGCAAACCTTGCCAATATGGCAACCGACATGCATGCTACTAAGCTCCCTGATCAGCGCGTCCATGTACAAGTTGAAGAGCCGCGGCGAAGTCAACCCCCCTTGCCTCACCCCACACTCCATGCTGTACGGCTCAGAATACTCGTTCGCCCATCTCACATAGTTTACTTGATTACAGTACCAGTACCTAAGCAAATCAGTGCAACCATCAGGTAATCCAGCAGCTTCTAATTTATTCCACAGGATGTCATATGAAACGAGATCGAAAGCTTTGCTAAGGTCTAGGAAGCAGGCGTACACAGGTGTACTCCTGTCCGTATATTTGACAGCGTGCTTAAGACTCATTATGGCTGTTTCTGTCGATAAGCCACGCATAAAACCATGCTGACTATCGTGAAGCTCAATGTGGTTCTGAAGTATAGAATCAAGCACACCGTCAAACACCTTGGCTATTGTAGTTGCCAGTGATATCGGTCTGTAGTTCGATCTATCTGATATGTCACCATAACGATTTTTTACAATGGGAAATACTGTGGTCCTGATTAAGTCTGCAGGCAGATAAGAGTGCGAAATACAGACATTAAATAACAGCGACAAAACTCTATTTAAGTGGACACCTCCATATTTTAAGTGCTCTATACTGAGGCCATCGTGGCCCGGCGATTTACCAGTGACCATACCTTTAACAATTTTTGCAATAGTTTTCGGTGTAATTACTATTTTATCGTTGCGATTAGCCTCAGAATTTTTACAGCGTTCCGTCGCCGCCGTCAAAGGTGAAGATACTTTAAACTGATCTCTGAAATTGCAGGCAATCTGCTTCGCATCGCTCACTCCACCCACAGCTACAGGGAGACTAGGTCCATCATTTAACCGATTAGTGGCCTTCCAGAAGTTCTTAAAATCACGCTTGGAGTGCCACGTAGCCAAGACATCCATTTTTATCTGATCATTGTGGTTTTGGCACCACTTTAATCTACTCTTGAAAACCCGCCGGCTGTTAACCATTTCATTGTAAACAAAACCCTGCCTTGGTCGACCGTACCATACCCACATTAGGAATTTAGACCTTGCCTCCCTGTGTGCTGCACCGACATGCTTATTCCAACCTGGTATAACATGTTTTTTATTATTACAAACATTTACGCTCGATTCAATTGCCGCATGAGATAAAGTAGATAATATACTCTTATATAAATCGTCTATAACATTTCTATGACACTTATTATTACAGAATCCATGACTACATTGAATGAATTCGGATGGAAAATCTAGATGCTTTAAATTTTTATTACATAAGTCCGTATAATGCTTTTGTTGTTCAATAGTTCTATTGCCCCACTTGATTTTATTAAAATTTATATTTTTCATAGAAATTTTAGGTACGACACAGCTTAGTCTACATTTAATTACTAATGGCAGATGGTCAGACCAGTAAACATCATATAAGATTTTTACATTGTCTATCAATTTATTAGCAGAGTCTGTAACAACACAGTGATCGAGCCACCTCACCGTACCGTGCGCATCACTAATGTATGTATACGAGTTAGAGTCTAATCTACTCACGTCAGCACAAGTCCAGTTTTGATCCAAACAAAAGTTTTCAAGTTCACCGAAAAACAACTCACTTGGGTGTGCATTGTAATCCCCCAGTAAAAACACTGACTCACATTCAGATTCCACCGCTATTGCATTCAAATAGCTCAAGCACTCCGTAAAGTCGGGTATGTTTTCAGCACAATTTACAGGCATGTACACACTACACACTACAAACTTTTGATTTTCATTTTCAATTTTAATTGCACAAATACGATTACTGGTACACGGTATAACGGTTACACAGTGAAACACACTTTTTCTCCATAGTAGCGCAACCCCTCCATGGGGCCGCCCCACCAGTATTCCAGCTGTGGTGTCCACTGCAGACGTCCCGGTACTCCCGAAATTAGGATCGATACTCGCAAGATAGGGCAGATCATGTGGCAGGAGCCACGTTTCTTGTAAGGCAATTATATCAGCTGTCTTACACAATTGCCGGATTCCCTCGACAGACCTCTTTACTGACTTACAATTAAATGTAACAAGATTGTTACACAACGGGGCATCATTAGTGCTGTTCATGATGAACCGGTTTGGTAGGAGCCTCAGTACTTCGCCTCTCTTCAGAAGTATAATCTCTAAAACGACGGAATATTATTCCTTCAGGCCACATTTTTTCATTAAGAAACACATGCAGTTTATGCTGGGGAACATACATTTTAAACGCATTGTATCCTCTTTCTTTACGCTGTGATATTTTAATTAACGATATTTTATCGTTCGTTTGCTCGAAAACATAATCACTTATTGCCTCTGGTTTTGTTTCTGTGTGCACATTCGATATGAATATAGGCACTTTTAAATCTGCTGATTTAAAATTTGATAATTGTCTTGCCGATCCTATTTTATTGTCATATCGCTTAAACTTTTTCTTTTTATAAGTCACCTTATTCCATTCATTTCCCTTACTATTATTTTCTTCAGTAGTAATCATAGTTTGCATATCTTTTGTAGTACTAGACGCGCTCAGCTGATCGCATGCATAACTCGGCTTCGTCGGCGTTGCGTCGTTGTTCGGCCGTGCGGGTGATTCATCGGATCGCTTAGGGACAGCGACAGTGCAGGTGGCTGCGTACGTTAACTCTGTTGACCGTTGGGTACAGTTTTGCAAGTCTACCTCCGCGTTACGAGATTGTCCGATATCAGAGTAATTTATGCCCATAGGGCCACTATCGATCTCCGAATCATTTAATAAATAGGCGCCTCTCGGTCTCAAGTTCACGTTCAAGTTATTTACTAACAATGTCGACTTAAGATTGTCTAATTCAGTTCTTAACTGCAAAAATTCTCGTTTAGACACGTATTCGTTTTGTACTAATTTCAGTTCACTACGAAGCACAATTATTTCCCGTAACAGTTTAGACGCGTCCACATAATCAAATGTGACGGGTGGCAGTTTATTTAAGTCCTTTGCCACAAAAAACGTGAAACGTTAATTTTTTCAAAAATTCGATCAAGTGAAACAGAAAAACGGCTGGCTGGATTAATTTAGTTCTTTGTAGGGTTTTTGTGGACATATTGAACTGTAAAAGGCACACTTAACATTAGCGGTTTCCTCAATATTTTTGATCCAGCGCTTGATTTTCCAAAAAAATCACCAACAGCCCTTATTTTGTTGCATTTTCAAATTCATGTGACAAAAATAAAACAATTTTTTTCGGAATAACAATGGCTAGTCGTTAAAGAGAATTCATTCAAGTTCTTGAAACCCATCTTTAACTTTCTGTGCGATCATTGATTGCTGAGATATCGATAATCAAAGACAAAAGGATGCTTTTCCATTTGAAGACCGATATCTCGTCGAGAAGTGGACGTATCAAGGTGCATAAAGAAATAAATTAAAGCTAAATAAACAAAGTGTCTGATCCTTATAGTGGGTAAGCAAAGCAATTTTTTTTACGTCCGTAGATTAAAAATTAAAACAAAAAATATTGTAAATTTTTTTGTTGCTGGTTTTTCTAAGATTACTCAAAAACCCCGGAGGATACAACATTTTAAAACTAGACACTTGGAGCTACAATTTACTTTTTTTTGATTTTCTGTACGACCATTTCTCTCGAAGTTAGGGCCTGTTGAAAATTGCCAAAAAATTTGGATTTTTTTTATCCTTTAATCCTTTTTCCAGTAGTGTAAAAAATTGACTTGGGTCACAAGTGAATTCTCAGGTGGGAATCGAACCCGCAACCTTTGGAAATCCGCTCCAATGCTTGATCTAGAGGTCAGTGAAATACATAGCGTTTGATTTAGGAGCCCGTGCTTCAAGGGCAGATCAATTCTGATAAATTTACTACTTCCGCCCTACCTGTAACCAATGCTGCCCTACCTCAAATTAGACTCTAGCTACGGCCCTGAGTTCGCGTCACAAAATTTCAAAGGATTATCTTCGGAAAAGTTTTCAGCCAATGAATTTGTATGAGAAAATAATAACCAATAATACAAATGTGGAACTTTCTATGTTGAAATGTTTGAATGTTTGTTACTTTATCACTCGAAATTGGCTAAACTCAAATGGCTTTGAAATAATATACAGAATACTTTTTATCTCGTACTATTTAAGTTCTTTATTTTCTCGAAATAAAGTTAATTATAATAATGTTTAGTTTTGTGATGTGATCAATTCAGTTAATAACGATCAAAGAAAAATGATATTTATAATTTTAATACTACTGTTGGACCTTCATTTTACAATCGATGAGAATGGAATTCGATACTTATGTAATAAATGCTTACCACATGCTCAGAAGATTTTATTTATTTTTTATTTTTTACCTTGACAACTGATAAAATATTGTCAATAAAATATTTACCATAGAAACCTTTAACAAATAATATCACTAATATAATTAATTTTCAACGATATAAGGTTAAATTGAAAGTAAGAACGATAAGAAACTCAAACGAAAAATAATTTATTCCACTTCAAAACAAGAGATAAATAGTTGTGTAGCCTATAAATACCGATTACGTAACGTATGCCGGATTATAAATTTGCCCTTGATTTTTTATAAGTTTATTGGATAAAAAATATGTAGCAAAACATCATCTTTTTTCATATTTGGATCTGACTTGTAGATTTCTCTTTAATATCGATATTTACAGCATTCCCGAACAAAGTAAATTCAACGAGTAGATGAAATTGTATTTTTTATGTAACTTACAAAAACTACATAATTTAAATTGAAGAACTTGATTGGATTCTGGTTCTTACACAATTACATAAATCCTAAATTATTAAGAACATATTTAAATCACAATAGGTATTTACATAAAACTATTTTTATCAGATAGCTATTACGGAGGGTGATCACGGCTCCTGTTATGGTTTTGAAAAGGCAGGATTAAATTAAAAAAAAGCAGAATTAACGCGTCCCTTTTCCGGTAAGAGTGGTTTTATTCAGGGATTAAAAAACACCTCTTTAACAATACTTTTTCATAAGGGTTACACATTGAATCTGTTACAGAATTATTCCTATATCACTTATCTGGCTGTTTTGTACCTATTTTGCGTCGAAAACTTATAAAAGTTTAACAGATATATTTTTTTTCTGTTACCAATCTGTTAAAACTATTTTACTTTTAACTTTCTATGTGTATACACAGTACACCAACATAGGCATTTCAAAGTACCCAAATCATTAGTGAGCGGTCGCATAGTTATGCCAATGTGAACCTTATTGACTGTAACATATATTAGGGGTTAAAGTATGAAATTGCCGATTTGTACTGAAAATCTATATTGTTTATTTTTTAAATTTTTAACAAATTTATTTAATCAAAATAGTTGCCATTATTATCTATACATTGCTGCCATCTAATGGGAAGGTCATTAATGCCTTTGCGATAGAATTCCGACGATCTAGACTGCACAAACTGTGTGAAAGCATTTTGTACTGCCTCCTGGGAAGAAAACTTCTTGTCACGTAGATAATTGTCCAAATCACGAAAAAAATGGTAGTCCGTTGGAGCAAGGTCTGGTGAATACGGAGGATGACGAATGGTTTCTAACTGCAGTTCCTGAAGGGTCAAAATGGTTTCTCGTGCTGTGTGAGGTCTCGCGTTGTCGTGGAGCAATAATGGTGAAGATCGATTCATGAGTCGGGGCTGTTTTACTGCTAGTTTTGTCAACATGGTTCGGAGTTCGGCACAATAGACATCTGCCGTTATTGCTTGACCAGATCGGAGAAAACTATAGTGAATAACACCATGCTGAGACCACCAAACAGTTACCATTACCTTTTTATTGGTAAGTTTTGCTTTAGGACACTGTTGTGGCATTTGACCTGGGGTCAGCCATTGCATTTTTCTTTTCCGGTTATCATAAAGAATCCACTTTTCATCACATGTTACAATTCGATCCAATATTCCTTCATTTCTGTACCGGTTCAACAAGGCAACACAAGTTTCAACACGCGTTTCTTTCTGCAGATCAGTCAAATCATGAGGCACCCATTTTTCGTATTTTTTTATTTTATTGATTTGACGCAAGTGAGTCAATATTGTGGGTAAGGTAACGTTAAACCATGCCGCTAATTCCTGGGTACTTTGACTAGGATCGGCTTCCACTATCTCTCTTAATTCATCGTTATTTACCTGTGTGGGCGGTCTTCCTCGTGGCTCGTTCTTTAAGTCGAAATTTCCATCACGAAAGCGTTTAAACCAAAATCGCACGGTGCGTTCATTAGTAGACCCCTCTCCAAACGCAGCATTGATATTGCGGGCTGTTTCTGCCGCGTTAGTTCCGCGTCGGAACTCGTATTCAAAAATAACTCGAATTTTCGCAGTATCCATCTTTCTTGTCTAAATTGAATAACAAAAACAATTGAAAGTCGATATTCAAATGTTTTACATTTTTTAAAAAAAGAACATCATAGAAACCATTTAAAAAAAGTTTCATTCGAAAACCTCAAACCATGAAGATTCTATGTCAATTCAAAGAACCTATTGCAATAAAACGGCAATTTCATACTTTAACCCCTATTATTAACACTTATGAACCGGTATTCTAAAACAGATTCAAAGTGTTACAGTTTCTTTCTGTTTAACTTTTTAAACAGAAATGAAAAACAGTGTTCAGAACACACTATTTGGATACCGCTAAAATCCTTGGTTTTATTTGTGGTGCAATGTGTATTTATATTTTAAAAATGTTGAACTAATACCATTGCTTATAAATATAATGCAAAATTTAGAATTAAAAATCACAGTACCTTTATTGTTGTTATGACAGAAAAATGGATTCTGATAATTTATATTGATATAACGTTTGTTGCCACACGTTTCACGTCTGTATCGTTTATGCTATAACTGCCTTGACCAAGGTCAATGTGGTCACTTAAGTATTACGTCTTATCATGACATTGAACTTTGTCGTTAGTTACAGCAAGTCATTCTTTTTGCTTGTTTAAGATGATGATTTGTTTTTTTTATTACTACTTGTCGCATTATTCATTCTCTATACCCCCTTCAACATCTATGACCAGTGTCTTATTGTAGCATACTTTACACCAACACAACAACATTTTGAATTTAACGGTTCATGTTATTATTAATCTGTGTTGTATCTTGTTTGTATTCTTGTTTATCTTGGTGTATTATTATGACGACCGTTTGTTACAACGGTAGCGATCCTATCTTTCGCACCGGTTCGATCCTGGATCTTTGTGTGATGAATACGAGCATTTGTACCCGAGTCATGGCTATTTATATATATTTCTATAAATACATATTTATGTATCATATATGTATGTCCATCCGTTACCCTAGTATCCATAACACAAGCCTTAGCGAGCTTACTGTGGGCTAGGCTAATTGGTGAGAATGTAAGAGCAATTATAATTAATTATCTAATAAACAGATTACAGAACCACTGAACAGAAACTATGAAATAGAATCAAATCCGAATCAGAATCATTTAATCTTTAGAAATTGGTTACTACGTTGGTGTACAGGTTAGGTTAGTACAAGCATCTTCTGCCAAAATTGGCGTAGGAATAATACATACTTTTGATTATACGACAAATTAAAAAATAACAATAATTATAATCATTAAAGTAATAATAAGTTAAGCATAATCATTATATCAAAACACAACGCTTATCTTATTGCAAATTAAAAAATAGGATTCAGGGTATATTTTCATTAAAGAAGCTGGTTATGGTGGTTTTTGTATCAACAATTGGCAACGAAATTGGCTTGAAATAGGCAACTTGTAATAATGAAGTTCATTTAAATATATTTTGAATAACCACGATAGTAAAAGTAGTTTTTAATATTTTTTTCTTTAGAATGTTGCTGAACAACCCGCAGTTATTAATTACCCCATGTTACCGGTACCGGTAAAATAATATTATGCTGTGTTGGATATTGTTTAAACCAATGCAAATTCGACATATTTTGTATTAAGCATGATTCATGTATGAGATGAAACTATCAGAACGATTTTAGCTAGTTGGGTGCATACGCTCCCGTAATACAAGTTCCTCTTCGTTTGCATACAGCATTGTATTAGACAGTGTTATAAAGTTTGATAGCTTCGCTCGACACGCAGTCTCTATGTTCCAAGTTGGACGTCAGGAACGCAATCTGGAGAACAATCTCACGACGTCTGCTCTCACTGAATTCCTTCCGGGTCTTTAGTAAATGACTTTATTCAACAGTTTTTTGATGAATCTAAAGCAATGCATTTTTGTCGTAGAAACGAATAATAATATTGTATAAGAACATTAAAAAAATATCAAACAAAAACTAAGTAATGATAAACTAAGAGTGTCGTGTCACGTTTGATAAATTATAATCGATTAATTAAAAATGCTGTTAAAAATACTATACACCTGAATTAACCATCTAGTGAATTAATGGTTATTATGAATAATATTGCAGTTGTAAAAATAAGTTTTGAAATACTACTTTTAAAGTGGTTACTTAATTAGTATATTTTCGATTAGATAGTAACGCTGTCGCTTATAGAATATAATTTATATTTTAAAATTTTTGAAATCACAGGTATTGCAAAGTTACGTAGTCAAAGATCGACAAATAACTAATATAGCAATGTTGACTCATACTCAACTTTTATTTTACTCGTATTTTACTCTCCACAATGCTAAGAAATATCGAAAAAGTTACCTCTACAAAAAAGATAAAATACGCAATAACACTTGGTATGTACACTTACCAAATAATAACATCATCTGCAGTTTAAATGTACACAATTATTTGTGTTAGGTTTGCACCGAAAATCATTTGAATTGGTAACAAGCGATATCATAATATTTTCAATAGTAACAGCACTGGTTAAAATATTATGATACAGGAATTTCATCATTATTTGCATATTGTTAAACCAAAAAACTCACTTAATTTTAAATTTAAAGCCATATAAACTTTATTTGGACATTTCTTTTAAAATTTAACAGTAATATATATTTCTCATAATGAGCCAAACCTAAATAAACGCTGTGAGACTATAGTAACACATACATTCATATATGTTATATAGTTAAGTAATATATTTAGAAATGCTGTTATTCATGACACAAATAAACATTTCTTAATATTTCAGCGCATAGGAAGATACTCGAAAAAGACCGACTGACTCCTTAATCGCAGCAATTGCAAATAAATAAACCCCGTAAAAGCAAAATTGTCAATGTCTCAGGTATGTGATCTCCAAAGAATTACAAACAGGTTAAAATTCTCATTTAGTTTTTACACTTGTGTGTACTTATCGAAATAAAACAATTTTGAACGAATCACTAATGTCTTTTTTTAAATTAATCTTTTAAGAAATATTTTTAGTAGTTTTCATTAAGGTGAAGATTAAAAAAAGAATTTAAGAAATACATGCAATGCAAAACAATAACTTTTATTTAGACAATTGATTAAAAAATACAAAAAATAATGAACGCGATTAAATTAGTGTGATTCTTATCGTGTGAACATTACGGAGTCGTTAGAGCGAGCCGTATGCCGCAAATACATGTTTTTTTCAACTTATGACCTCCACAATTAATGCTGCTCAAAAATAATAGCGAGTTTTTTAGGTAGCTGCCTAAAATTGTTCGCAAAATATGTAATGAGGATTGCACTGATTTGTAAAACCATCCTCATCGAGGTGGTAGGAACTAAAAATTGATAGTGTAGTAGAATTGATGAAAATGAAATTAAAGAAACACGGGCATTAACATCGCTCCACTAAGAGAAGGAATCTCAAACTAACTAAGTAACTAAGTAACCAATCATTTGCAGCTGAAGACATGTTTAGAAAACGTAAAACACCAATAAAGATGTCAACATAATGCTTTTTAATGCGTTACTAAAATATTATAATGTTAGTACTGTTAGCTGTAAACTATCCATTTCCTGCCCCTGGCGTATATCATCAATAATCTTAAACTCAGCCTTGGTGTAGTTAAAAAAAATATAATAAAAAAAAAAAAAATATTTTTCCACTTCTTTTTGGTGGCGTAAATAATATTTATTTATTTATTTCGGTCTATTTACAGCTTATGTACTAAATACATCATTACCTACTTAATTATCAAATCTTAACTAATTACATGAACTACTTACAAGAAGTTACTAGATCTGCAATGCATGCTTCTGTTTGCCTTACTTACCTTACTTTCGTTTGTGAGTTTTGGCGCCAAATTTCATCAATGTAGTCTCAGCGGTTTGGCTGTGATCAGCTTTTGAATTTTTCTTTCGGTGATTATTCCTCCATGGTAATGTCTATATTTTTTTTACATAGCCTATGTCCGTCAGGTTATAATCATGTATGTTCATGCCAAAATTCGTTCGAATCGGTTGAACCGTTAAGTAGCAGGAGGGAGACAAGGTGAAATTTGTGAGTTGCCTAAAAGAGAGCTTCGCTCAATAATATAAATAATAAAGGTGAAAAATATGTACAGTTGACAAAGCTACATGCATATATTAACATATAAAGCTACTTTATGTCATAAGTCATTTTATTTTAGAATATAAAACTTATTGCGTAGCGTTTTTGATCGTACGTAAAAAAATAATACTGTTTCTTAAAATATTTACATATGTAAAATCTAATGTTTTCAATTTTGTTAAGGTAATAATTGCAACCATAACAATCCAACGGAGTGACGTGACCAGACAATTCCATTAGCACGGAAGCTCATTCTTGCGTCGTTGATGATTGATCGAACAAATCAGGCTCAATGTATTGTGGATTTTCATATTGTTTTTTTTTTCGTTATTGGGTGTTTGATGTAAGTCCAATTTTTATGGATGACCACAGTATAACAGTTTAGGACATTTTGGTTTTCTTAATAAAATTAACTTTGTGTAAGAGTGTTGCTAAGCAGCAACTTCGGTGGTCGAGTGACTTGTACACCGGTTTTCATAGTGACGCCTCTCCTAGATCCCAGGTTGATTCCCGGCCGGGTCAATGCAGAAACATTTCTTTCTATGTATATTGTCTCGGGTCAGGGTGTTTTGGTGCCATCGTTGCTTCTGAATTCCATAGCACAAATGCTTTAGCTATTCAACTTGGGTTCAGAACAATGTTAGTGATATTGACAAATATTTATTCTAATAAAGAAAAAATATGTCAAAATACATTTTTCAGGCAACCTTGGGTGATGAGAAATTAAGTAAATAAAATATTACAGGAATATTTATAGGGAACACACTATCGTGAAGTTTTTTTTATTTAGTTACAACTAATAACGATGTCCAAAGAAAGACTATAGTTCAAAATAAACAACAGTTGTTAAAACAAATTACACAACCATTACAAATTCTGTTTAACATTGAAAGACATATCAAGGTTATAATAGTTACTTTTTAAATTATCATTTTACTATACTTTGTCCTCGTTTTCGATATTGGAATAATAAAATAAAATTCAGAAGATATTGAAAACTGTTGTATAGTGTATAATTCCATCCAGTCCAATGCTGGACAGAAGTATCTCCCAGAAATGGGGGAGGGGGGGTATTTTACCATAAACACTACGCTTGGTAGGCCGGTTAGAGATCACAGTGAACTATGATTCCGAAAACGCTGCTGCCTATTGTGTGGTATACTGGAAGTATATGGCGGCTACCTCCAGCATTTTTAGTTACCTTTTACGGTACCCTTAAGTATGAAAGTGGGGTGTCCACACTACACGACTCTGCTGGACACTACACGTCTTGTCAATATCAACGTCTATTCATCTGATATTACTTATGATCAAGTTTTGTCTCTGGCTATAACACTGACATATTTATTCAACCTGATCCTTTCCTTTTTTGCGTTTGTTCAAAGATCGTAGGTACCTATATTTTACCTATTGAAAAACGAGAATTAAAAATCAATACTATTACATTTTTAAAATATAAATATCCATTTTAATATTACTGTTGTTTTGATTAATGTATTTATAAAAATATGAATTGTGCTTACAATAAATTAGAAATCATTATTTGCAAGCAGATAATAAATGATGGTTTTATTTACGTAGGGTGAGGCGGAGGCAAAAGTTGGGCAAGTTCTAACTGTAAACACCGTTTGATTACAAAGAACTAAAAATATCTATCCTAGAAGAATAACAATACTTGATTTTTGGAATTTTCTGGTTTTAAGGGTTGCTATTTGTATTATGTCGTAAGAGTCTCGCAAGCTAATAATAAACTTTTAAGAGGGTATAACAAGAGAGGTTCGCTCTCGTAAGAACAACTTATTTTAAAACTTGATTAAACAAGCTTATACCAGTAAGGTGCTTTTTTGCTCTGGTTATATATAAGTACTAGAAAATATAACGAGACAAGACGAGTTTGACTGGTATTGTAAATTACTTTTACGATTATTACTGTTTGCTACCGTGCTGTCGATAGTAGTGACCTAATCCACCTTTATTTGTTTTTAATAGTATCTTGGATAAAAATACCTCACAAATTCAATCATAATCCACCAATTACAGAAGAACTTAGCCTTTTTTATTTGTAATAATTTTAAAATAACTTATTCAATGTATTTTTGGGTGTTGCAATTGAATTTAGTCTTATTAATTGAAAAACTGCGAACAATATAAACAAAGTATCAAATTGAGCTAATTTAATTAAGAATGAATTAAAAAGTCACAACTAAAAATTCTTTTAATACAAAATAGAAAATTTAAAAATAAAAGTTTTAGATCATAAAACAGCAAAAAACAATGAATGAAAATGAAATGTGTCAAAAACACGTTTTCAATTTTTGAATTGGTATTTTACCTAAATCGTGATGCTTAGCCAGACTTACGGTTGAACGATCGTTATTTATGTTAGCCACGATACATTGTACGATCTCTGGAGCCTTAAGATAACGGATATAACTCCAACGTCAGTCTTAAACGAAGGCGGTGCAAACAAATTACACTACTCATAATTGTACTAACAACAGAAGTAGGTATAAGATAAATCAATTAAGCTCAAAGGCGATGGAGTTTTATTGTTTTATTATACTAGCGGCCCGTCCCGGCTTCGCACGGGTGGACAAAATTCTTTGAATTTTTTCTTTTATTAAATATTTTTCCGTTAGGGTCATCTAGCGTCCGGTAGATGAACTACTTGCGGTTAACGCGTTGCTATGGTAACGTTATTGATACAATGGAAAAAGAGCGGACAAACAAACACACAAACCACTGTGATCTTAGATTATAGATTAAATAGTTCTTACGGTTATCTTCCGACTATATCACCAAACCAGCTCAATATTATCTTTTTTATTGTCACTGGATTAAGGGAATTCAATACCCTGGAGTGGATCATAAGACATTGCAACATGTACCGAAAAATAAAAAGTTCGCCTGACTTCAGTAATCGTATCCAGCACTACTCTAATTCTCAAATCCGTGTTGTTGGAAAAGTTTCCAAGACAAATAGAATATAAAGCAGACGGTTGCGTGTGCGGCGCCTATCAATCATCGGGATGATGTGGAGCTGCCCTCGGTGTGTACAAATAATTCTCTGGACTGCTTTTCTAGGGATTTATTGTTTTTATTACGTGTGAAAATAGGCGCACTTATTAGAAACATTTATATAAAAATGTTCCGTTTGTGTATATAAATCTTAGATATTTTTGTTGTCGTATTATCTATAGTACACGGTTTATGAAAAGCCATGAGCTATGTTATCTGCTGTAAAGGAGATGTTTCAAATTTGGCCTGCACCTTGTACATATATTCAAAAAACGTGAAAAAATCATGAGATTGATAAAAAAATACCTAAAATATAATCTTTTCCGTATTTTAGTTGCGATTTTATTTTAAAGTGAATGTTTTTATAATAACAGGCAACAATTATGACACAATGAATCCGTTCTTAAACATAATTCAAAGTGTATGGTTAAATGTCAACTCCAAATGAAATTAATTTTAATAATGTTATTAAAAGATATACTGTTAGAAATTAATGACTGACTAATTCATGATTTGGTTATAACCAAAGAAAATACACTTAACCATAATAAAAATCACAGTTTCCTGGATATATTTTTTCATATTTACTACTACTAATTCGGTTGTGATTTCTGAACGGACACTCATTGAAACGTCAAACTACCAAAATGACGACCACGTAAATAATGTTTTCATTACTTTTCATCATGCCGTGTTTTACATGCGAATGCTTCAGACAACGACAACGACAGTGGACTTTGTTCTTTTTTTGAGCCGGCTAGTTATTTTTTGGAACTTTCTTTCTTCTATACTTGTTGGACTTGGCTTGGCTGTGTGATTTGAACCCTGATATTTGCTACTGTTATTTGGATTTCGTCGTTTGGAATATTCTTCAATTTCTCTTCTCAGGTATGTAAAATATAATATTTACAATAATACAAAAACATATATTAGTACGGTGCACCGCTTAGTTTAAGTGTGGGTCCAATTCTCATTGTATTCATTTTTTCAGACATGGCGCATTGTTTGCTTTGCTTGTCTGCAATGATTAAGGATGAGCAGTACATGACATGTAATATTGGCCCAGAAATAAATACTATCATTGAACAGGAATTTCAACATGAGGTAATTAAATATTATAGAACATTATTTTCGGTAATATGAATTCACTAGATTTTTTTTTATTATGTACCCTATAGAATACATTTTTTACCCTTTTAATTTTTGATATCACCCATGATCAATCAATAAAATACTCAATAATATCACTCAATCACTCTAACTAAGAAGGCAGTTTATGGATTTATTAAAATGTTTTTTTAGCTTGCAGAAGATGGACTGATATGTGCTCAATGTTTTGAAAATGTTTTGCAAGATATTGCTAGCAATATAAGACATGATCAACAAACCTTACCTCCTGAGACAAATGTCTGCATTTATTGTAGATCATCTTTATTTAATACACGTTGCTAAATGGTTGGAGAAGGTCCTATACAACAGTTTATATCTGAAAGAATTCACCCAGAATAGTAAGTACTCTCATGGCAGGTAATTCTCATGTAAATATGAAAGAAACCGCATCTTTTTAAACTAGAAAGAAGTTTTAAAATCTATGAACACAATATTAACTTCTGAAACTACAACATTATACATTCCACTTGAAATCTATAGTAGTTTTGGACTAAAGTCCAAATAAGATAATGAGCTTTTATTACACAGTCACACATTCAAATTCTCTATATGTCCTAACTGTCTATAAAGCCTAAGGGTGATAATGGTGGTAAATATCTCGTAGCAATTGTTTGAAGACAATTTGTCTTTGAAATTAAAAAAAATAATATTTTCACAAGAAGGTATATGATAATATAATCATTTATTTAACAGATTCCACTTGGAGAGCTAGTATGTTATGCCTGTTGGTTTGCAGCTTGTAGAAATGTGCAACATGCCATTAACAGCAATATAAATACTAAAGAATTACAAGAGCGAGACCTATCTCACAGCCACTACAGAGATTTCTGTGTGTGGTGTGGTATATCATTGTTCCTAAGACACACCCATATTTTGTCAGGGCCAGAGAGAGACGAAGTTGCTGCTAGGATTTATCCCAGTGAGGTAATTGTTGAGTTTTTGTATATCTAAATAAATGACCACTTTTTTAAATTGCTTCAGTAGTTTTTGAGGTTATTCTTTACCAAACTACTAACCTTTATAATATTAGAACAGATGCACAGATACAGGTTAGTATGGAAGTATTGATATGAAGTACCGGGTTCATTCTTTGTTCACTCAGAATTATATATTCTGGTTTTAATTTTTTTCTCAAAAATAAAATGTTTAAAAAATTGACATTGTTTCAGATGCCGCAGCATGCCCTTGTTTGCTCCAACTGTTTATTTTGATCAAGAGAAAATATTCGGATTGTGGGACGCCATGTTACAGAGGCAGAAAAATGCTGGACTCCGTTCTGTAGGTTGCTGTGCTCATGTGATGACCATTGTGTGGTATTTAGGTTGGGCTCTGTACCAAGATAATATAGAAGCACCGGCGTCATTTCTTGATGGAATTCTGGTCAGGCAGGATATCGAAAATGAATCATAATAAAACATCTTAAAAGATATGTTGTTTTTATTTTATAAACTGTAATTCCTTCCATCTGTTTGTTTATTACAACCTCAGTAATGAGTTCATTTTATTTACAACCTGGTGAAACTTATTCAACATTTTGGATATAGCTAGTGAGTGTATGAATTCTCTATCGATGTAGAGGTGACCATGGGCATATATAACAATCTCTGATCACGATACAAGCAGAAGACGTGGGAGATCGAAGTTTTTCTTCTTGTCCAGTGGTTTCTTAATACCGCCTGAATGAGGGTGACGCGGCTAAATTAAGGAAGAAAAGCCTTTTCTCTTTTAGCCATTTTAAGCGCTCCAATAAGGCTTTAATCCTTAGATAGATTTATACATAGTTCGACACACGACACATCACCATACGATTTAAATCTTTGCCGTACCATACATCACATAGATAGGTGATCAGTTATTTATTTACGTTTTCATTTTCTTTTATTGGATTTCCCAATTTATAGATTTCGCCAATGTAAAAGTAATATAAATAATTAGTTACAATTAACCAGACATAATTGAGGTTGGTTAGTTGAATGCACAGATGAGTAAGATTATGTCTAAACGTCAAATCAAACAAATGTCAGAGAAAATAAATATTGCGCGTGTTGCCTGTAATAATTGTAGTAAATGATTTAATGCGGCATATTTAAGCCAAAATGAGCCAAATTGTTAGTGAAAACACACTTATTTATTAATGTCGTTTCTTAATTATATGTGTACAAGGTGCAGGCCGGGGCTCCATACATTCGTGGAACATCTCCTTTTATTGTCATAAAAAAATACTTTAGGGTGACATTTTACTACTTGATTAAGTATGGCATACATAATAGTTTCATAAGAAGATGCACACTTTTAAAAATAGACTCACAATTAATTTTGTGAAGCTATGTAAAGCTCACTTTGTGATATAACTTAATTTGGTTATAAGTTACATGACCGAATCACATATTTCACTGTCATTTTAAAAGTTTTTGAGGTGTCTGATTGTTTACCGAAGTATACTGCCATTGAAATTGCAGTTGTGGTTATTAGAAGTTAAGCGTCATTTTTTCTTAAATAATCATACCCTTTGCATAACATGCTCTGAGTTAATAAATAAGCTAAACTAAGGTTTAACTAGTAAATATCTAACTTATTTGCTGGAATATTCGAACTAAAGTTTGACTCTCCTGAAGCCAGAACTCCAGATCGATCACAAAACATTCGTCCTTTGGAATTGGTTGAAATAACCTTAATCCTAAATCCTTTGATAAAGATGAATATAGATATTAGAAAAGTGATTTTTATCATTACAAAAATACAATACTACTTAACAATACAAAAATACTACAATACCTCATAATAATGTCATCAATTTCATAGTTCCATTCTATTGCATTCCATATTAGTTAATGGCACACGTCATTCAAAAGATAAGTGACATTATTAATTGCATTTTAGGATGAATTTATGTTAAAGGACCTTCTGTCTTGTTCTATTTAATATAAGGATATATAAGGCAGATAGTCACCATCATGGTAACACAGCCGGTTACCAAATGTTCCGTGACGGACCGACCGCTTTGGACGGCCATTACTGTGAGATTAATGACGTCATATTGCGCACTTACACAATCACTTTTATGACTTTCGTGGATTTGGAACTGCCACGTTTAACATAACTTATACTGAAATTTGTAAAACGTATGCCAATAAAAAAAATGTTCTGAAGAAATATATAATCGTGACTATAGTTAAAATAACCACATATCAAAGGTCTATGGATCACGGTATTTTTGAAGTGATAACTTCTTATGAGAGGGTAAACCGTTTCGTTACGTAACGCGCTACGGCGCCAGTCGGTCTAGCTTCCCTTCCTCTCACTCATACGGCAGCGATAGTGACCTTGTTCTAACCCGCAGCGCAAGCTGTAGTTCAAACAGACGCTTTCCCCTATCTCTACTCAGTGTTTAGTGTTTAATAAATAACCTTTCCTTACATTATCATATAATCATCATATCAAATACATAGAATTTAAGTAATAACCTTAAATTCTCCCAAGATAAACAATTTCAATATTAAATAGTTCAACTTAGATTAGTTTAAGTTATCACTTCTGTCGTGCGCCCGAGATGCTCACACTTTTTTATTATTTAATTGACTAAATATTTATTGAATGAAAGAGTATATTGACGAAATATTTTCTTCTTTTGCATGTCACAGTCTTTTTGCGATATTTACTTATTCTGGAATTTTGAATTTAGTTAATCCACTATTTAAAATGTGATGAAAATATGAAAATAAAAGTTTGCAAAGTTTTTTAACGTTTCCGTCGCTAACGCCAATAACACCATCGCAGTGACTCAGCATACTCAATATGAGTTGACCCAAATTTAATTGCGAAATGGCCGCACATGTCCGTTGTAACAGGCGAGGAATATGCTTTGGTGTATGTACGGCATCTTTATATGGAGCTGTTCAATGCGAGCTCAATGGGATTCAAGTTTGTGATTAATCAGGCCATGAAAGGCCGTTCATATTAGCAGCGGCAAGCTGCATTTGTCTTTCTGCAAGTGATTTCTAATGGTTGTATAGCTTATTCAGCTCCCTGTAAAACTATTAAGCACCGTAACTAACAGCATCGTGGTCGTTGGACAATTTTATCGAATAGTAACTTGTATGTAATAATTATGTCTGGCTAAAATTTCAAAGAAAATGAAACGCAAAATGGGTAGAATATAAATATAACAAAATTAATAAGGCAGATTTACTTGCCGTGAGCATTACTTCGAACACTGTGTAAAGCACTTGCAGAATCTTAACATTACATGGACTTGCTGTATTGGAATCGATTAAGTGCAGTACTGAGAGGCTTAGCTCACCGACGCAAAGTCTGTCTTTTACAGAATATACTCTAGGAAGAGTGCTCAGGACCTAAATGTACTCTAACCGCCATCTCCCTTCTACCATCGGATATCCAAAAGCATTGAAGGCTATCTTTCTTAGTTGCTATTTCTACTTGTCGTACCTACCGCATCTCAATTTTTTTAAATCTAAATATTGTGTAATATTGTGAGTCTCCGGTCATGGTTGGGATCAAGAGCATATATTAAAAATGTTCTTGTTTTTGTTTGTATTTTAAATACCATTCGTAAAAAAAATATATTATTAGTTAATTATAAGATAACGAGGAAATGGTTAAGTCTATACTCACCTTTTGGGTTTGACAAAATCTCGATGAGTCAAATAAATAAATTATCCGTCTTTCATGTCTAAGTTGGTTATGAATGGAAAACATAAACCTCCAGCAGTATAACCTGAAATAACACATATAAATGCTGAAAAAATATCAATGAAATTGTTCACCGCATCGTCAGCGATGCGTCAATTTCATTCGGCGTAGGTAACTCCCGTAAAAATGGGGGAAAAATCCGCCAAATCTCCTCCCGTATCGTGGAAATAAAATCCATTGTGCTAAGCCATAGGCAATATTTTTACAGTCCAATGAAACACTAAATGATATATTGGATATTTAAACGATCGATCGTGGATATGATACAATTTATACGAGTGATCGCACATAATTAGTTTGCATTGAACTGGCAAATTTGTAGATCTTTAGGGATATTTGTTTGATTTTCTATTCCATCTGAATATTGTTTGCGAATAGTTTATGTTATATTGATTGAGAGAGACAAAAGACTGCGCAGGTAGCTGCGGTCTGAAGTAACATTTTTTACACTTTTTTTTTATTTAATGCTGCACCAAAATATGATCACCAGTGTTCATCCACTTACAAGGAACCTGTATATTGGTGATGACTAAAAACTCTTTACTATTATTATCATCACCAGCCTAATATCCCCACTACAGGGGCATAGATATCTCCTATGAAAACACTGTATCGAAAATAGGCTATAACTCACCACGTGGGTCCAGTGCGAATGTGTGTGCTTTTTGGAGCTACTATTAGTTGGAGCTACTAAGTAGTTCGTGATAATATTTTTTTTGTCACCCATCCATTGATCAGCCGTTGAGAAAGTAGTGCTTAACTTTCATAACATGTCGTATGGTTGGAGTTAAGGCTTTCCTCAAGGTTAAAAACACCTAGCCTCCCTACGCCACAACGTAATAATGTTCTTTAAATTTGTAAGTATGCATATATTTAAATGAAATAAATTTAATGGCTATGAATTGTAATTCGGTATGTGACATTCCAGACTAATGCTAAGTTATTCAGTAAGTAGGTATTATAAATTAAAGTAATTAATTTTCCAACAACGCACACCATTCCTTTAGTCCAAAACTAACCAAAGCTTTTACATGGATACTAAAGAACGTATAAAATACGTGAATAAGTATATAACAACAATGATACAGAGACAAACGCTTTTATCATACAAACATTCGAACCGAGGACCGAGTCAGTAGGATCTAGCGATCCACCACTAGCACCACCACTGTACTAACTAAGCGTCGTTAATCAGTATGAAAATCGGGGGTATGCTTCAAGATAATTTTTCAAGTATTATGTTAAGTACTATTGGTTAATTGTTCGTGTTATCATTTCATCAATCTTTGTACAAAAATCCACTTTGTAAATAATCCGGGCACTTGAATGCACCCAAATCAATGTCCAAAAGATAAATCAAACTTGACATCTGCTATATCTACTAGGCATTTTGGTAGAGTCAATTTTGCTTTTTTCCCTGGCAAGAAACACGATTTGCTGACGTCATCTTGTTTTAAAATAAGTTGATACCCTTATCGTCCAATTTTATATTAAATTATAGGGATCATTATCTGTTTTTATTTATTACCGATGGATCTTTTTAGAATGAATAGATAAAGTACATTATGAGTTATGCTTAGATTAATATAATTACAAAACCAACATCGATAACCATATTACATACATAAACCACGCAGTTATCGATATATTGAGAGTATAATATATATGGATTTATTAATAGGAAGTAGTTGCATAATTTTAATCACTACATAGTATAAAACATAGTATAAGTCGCTTTCTCCGTCCCTATATTACTATGTATGCTTAAATCTTTAAAACAACGCAACGGATTTTCACGCGGTTTTTTTAATAGATAGAGTAATTCAAGAGGAAGGTTTATATGTATAATACATGCATAATATAGTATAGCATTACATCCGTGCGAAGCCGGGGCGGGTCGCTGGTTATATATATAATGTTGTGATTTAATTAAAGTACAAGCGATATTTTACATACTTTACATTATTTTCGTATTTAGTGTGCTATTTTTTTATAATATATCAATTACGTTGGACGTTTACGTTCTAAAGCAAGAAAGAGCTGATCACATTTTTTCTGATTATCCATACATTTACGACAGGCGAAAGTTGCTTAGCCTTATCGTAGAGTCATCGAAACCTCATCGTGGAGCTATCCCACTGTGCCATCGAGCTCTTTGAAATAGTATACATTGCAAAGCTTCGCCTGTCTAGTCATATCTACAGCTTTTTCTTATTTAAAACGATTTGTAGCACGATATTAAAAAGTTATAGTTAAGTTATTTCTCTAAGGCAATAGCAATCTATGTAGAGAGAGATTAGCTTATGCTAATGATAGCATGAGCACACATGGACACAGTAAAGTATAAATTGCATCAATGTGAATAAGGGGACCCTAAAACGGCTACGGATGCGTTCATAAATACTAAATCCCTATAAATCTAAAGCAGCAGAGACGTTAAGATCTACGTGACTGTCGGCAGCTGAATTTAAACCGAGAATAAGAAGTTAAACGAGGATGTTATATCGTTTAAATTGCTGTTTTGTGAAGTAATACATTTAGATGGGTTGTAATTATGTATGTTTAATTATTATAACTAATTCGTATGTTTTATATATAATATTAATATCATAAATTTGTCATAAGGAAATCATGTTGATACCTAATTACTACGTAAGTACTACTATATTTATACGTAATTCTTAATTGTTCACATAATTAAACTATAGAAACTAAATAAAACAATTCATCTTAATATTTTCTGTAATTTAAAAACGATAACAGAAGGTAATAACAACAGTAGGTAATATTTTTTGGTCAAAATTATTATCTTACCGAAGAACCTACTGTGCGTAGGAAAGCACGTTAATCCGTTGGTCTGGTTCACATCTACTAGTTCTACTGGTCGATACTGGACTGGTCCACGTGGTAGATTATTTTCATAAAGATAATGATGAAAAACCTTTCAATGAAAGATTTACCTTTGATTGATATGTTTTTCAAGTTTTAGACGACCGGTAGCGATCCTACCTTTTGCGCCGACGGTCTTGGGTTCGAATCCCGGAAGGGGCAGATGTTTGTATGATGAATACAAGCATTTGTACCTGTGTCATGGATATTTACATATATTTCTATGAATATAACCTATCTATGTATCGTATAAGTATGTCTATCCGTTACCCTAGTATCCATAACACAAGCCTTTAAGGTGCTTACTTTGGGCTAGGCTAATTGGTGTGATTGTGGGAAATATTATTATTATTATACAGTAATTTGTAAGTTTCATCAGTCCAAAGTATGATAATACCTAAATAAGAACACCATTATTTCAATAAATTAACATAAGACGAAAACAAAAGTTAAGGTAAAGAGTTTAATTATTTTAAAATATAAAAGATTTATCATAAGAAAATTAAAATAAAGAATGGAAAATAAAAAAATGGATATTAGCGACACATAGGGTTTAGCAAAAATTGGATCATATGTTACATCAAGATGTTTAACAAATGATTGAAAATCCTGCATACTCTATCCTATAATAAGTATGTATTTGTTGGCGGCGTTGTCATACGCCGACTTTTTATGACGCAGAACTTGAAAGCAACACGTGCATCGATAGACTCATCCGATTTTCCCATTACTCCCACTAAGAAGCAGTATAATTAGGCGTACACTGAATAGACGACAGACATACGAGACAGCTTGCCACCATCGTAGTAACCGGTCGCGTGTGCTCCGCTGAATATTCGCGTTGAGCCCCAATCAGCTCCGTCGTTCCGGCAACATCCGTTCTCATTGGAATCCGCCTTCGCGCGTGAAGTGCCTTTTACAAACATAGACAGTGACTAATTCCTCCAGCCGTTGTACCGCCTATAGAGGTAAGTGACTCCGCAGAATTATCCTCACTCATTGATTCCCACCTAACAACCGTGCCCTAGAGGCTATCCTCTTCCAAACTCCAAAAGATGCCTAGGACATACGCCTAACGCACGCCCGTTTGGTACAGGGATCAGATTCATGCCGAAGTCACCTGAAGAATTCAAGACAATACAAGCATACCCAACTAACCAATGTACAACGAACAAAGAAATGGCTTGGTATTGTTGTGCGCTGGATGAGAAACGGCCCACTAAAGTAGCCTTAAGGGGCATTCCAGCTAATACAGACCCAACCCGAATCAAAGAAACCCTAGAGCAAATGGATTTCATTGGAAATGATATACGTGGCATCTGGGGAAAGCGAAGAATCCCTGGCTGCATTTTTCATATTCAGCTGCAACAACTCAACAGAGAGGAGCAGTCTAGGCTGTTCGCGGTCGATGAACTGGTAGGTTTGCCGGGAGTGGTTTTAGACGTATAGAGGCCCAGAAGCGTTACCGCTCAATGCCACCTCTGCCAAGCTTTCGGCCACAGCTCGGCAAATTGTTATCGCCCGGTCAAATGCGTGAGATTTGCGGGCGACCACATATCGTCAGACTGCCTACGCGACCGTGACGAACCCCCAACCTGCGCCAACTGCGGCAAGATACATGATGCAAATGATCGTCGTTGTAAAGCTTTTCTAGATGCCACCCGCCGGACGGGTACGCAGGTCTACCCGCCTCATCTACCTACGGCACCACATATCATAACTGCCGGCATTCCCAATTCCCAGCCAGGAGCAACGCTGGCCCCGCTGGCACGCCCGGCCTTCCCGAGTCGCTGACGTCCAGCGCCGAGCGCACTGCCTGCACCAAGGGCGACATCAACAACCCATGCATACCATCCTCTCGTCCCAACCGCAGTCGGTTTTTCCCTCACGGGGGGCACCAGCAGCACTTCCTCCACCGCAACTCCATACGAGCACTCCCCACCGAAATTCCATACGAGCACTCCCCACACCTTCCAGGTCTTTCAGTTTAAAATGATAATGAATTAATTTAATTTAATTTTATGAGACTAGTCAATATAGCTATATCACTACATACTATAAAACAAAGTCGCTTTCTCTGTCCCTATATCCCTATGTATGCTTAAATCTTTAAAACTACGCAACGGATTTTGGTGCGGTTTTTTTAATAGATAGAGTAAATCAAGAGGAAGGTTTATATGTATAATACATGCATTATATAGTAGAGCATTGCATCCGAGCGAAGCCGGGGCGGGTCGCTAGTAACTAATAATACGAAAGATGCTCTTACTTTAATAATATTTTTCACGAAAAATTGTGGATCGCTTGCAGTGCATTTTCATTTATGTAGGTAAAGATAAGTAGTGAACATACCACTAGCTATACTTAGCTTAACGATGCTCCAGGAAATTATCTTCATCCAACGAGTGTACTTGGTAAAACTTACAGTATAAGCGAAAATAAAAGATACTACAAGGCGATAAGATGAATGAGTGTGTAGAAAAACATGTAAATGTTGAATATTATACCTTGACGATGTCAAGTAAATTAGGTTTACTCTACATACACACGCTAAGATACAACGCGTGTATATCAAAGATTAGAAAAAGCAACGTGTTGATAGTGAATGTAACAGACATTCACCCAACTATATAAGAACAAAGGTAAAATAAAGGTTAGTGGATATCAACAACAACCAGAGTGATCGAAAGTAATGGCATTTTTCAAACTAAAAACGAGTTCGCAATTGCAATTTTTGGTTACCTATACGAAATCAGTCTCGGAAAATATTACTAAATATCGAAAACGGATTGATTTTATATACCTCTATACCATTATGTATACCAAACTATTTTATCTATATTTTTTGCATGTTCCTACTGCGGTGGCTTGGAAGTATCCTCTATTCTTACTTTGAATAAATAATATGTGTAAAAGCTTCGAAACTGCGCTAATATTTTATTCTGCGCCAAGAAAATGCCCCCTAAGATAAATGCAGCGGATTAAGAGAGCTTAGTATTTAGCTTTTTTTCTAAAATAAAAATGTGAACGTTAATAGTAACTAGCAGTTTTATACATAAATAATGGGGCAAAAGTCTCGCCTCAGACGTCCATACATCGTTGTGTTATTGTAGAAATCCGTAGCATAACAAAAGCGGTATCGACAATTACACAACTCGACACTGGACTGCGTCATAATGACATGAAATAATATGCGTTTTTTCGAAATAAGTATTTAAAGTGCATTTATTATACCGCAACGTTACATTACGCTTTCGTAAGTTATACATACGAAGACCCTGTATAATTTTATTGATATTTAAACTGTAGTCATGTGTGACCTTTTTTTATCGTACAGAAAATGCATTACGCATACTCCGCCGCACTATGGGAAAATGGCGTATGTTTCGTGTCAAAACTTCATGTCTATAACTTACATGTCTATATAACTATCTTATAGGATGATAAAGTCTATACTTTTTGTAATCTTTTTTTTGAGGCTTCCTGCGCATGTTCTGACAATTGTCAGATAGGTAAAATAGCATAGCATTAATTTTGGCTCCATGAATTAGTATTTTATGCACGAAGGAAAGCATATAATACGAATTGTAGTTATTTACGTACCTACAGTTGGGCTGTATTATACGTATACTCGCCGAATGCTTGTGCATTATTAGCCTTTCCAGATGACATGATTTGTACGCACATTCGCTTTATGAATTCTTCGTCCACACCTGTTATATCTGCAGAATAAGAGTAACTCTCAAAAAATCTTCGAGCAGTATTTCCGTCATTACTTTTTCCAGTGCCCTGTCGAAGTTCATCGACACGCAGACTCATATCCTCCCTAAATCGCCTATGTACATTTTTTTCTTTTCGTCTTAATTTCTAAATAAGACAGAAACAAAAATAAACAAGCTCCATCGCCATGTATTTCTACCACTCTGCATCTGATTTGTAATCCTTCGACGACGACTGTTATAATTTTTCCGTATATTCTTCAAACAAAAGTCAATTTAAACAAGATACAAAAATAAAATTAAGTAATTAAAATGAAACTTTGAAATAAATTTCAATAGTATCTCAATGTCATTGTGATATTTATTTGGTGTCAGAATTTCTAAAAAAACACAAATGAATAGTAAAATGAACAGAAATAAATAACCTGACAAAGTAAACATCAATCAAGCAACATAAAGCGCGGAAAAAATAAAACATTCGATACGTGCGACAATGACGACTGCCCTCACGTGACTGCCCGTTCGGATAGCCATACAATTGTTGCCATAAAATTCTTTCTTTCTTTTACGGTTCTATTTAAGATTATGATTATGTTAGACAAAAAAAATGGTATGAAGGTTTGCAAAAATTCAGTCTTTACTTTTTTTCTGTAAAAACAGAAAACGATGATGAATGTGGGCTAAAAATTCATCGTATTTTTTGTTAAATATTTTAATGCGAATTGCATTAAAATATTTAACAAAAAATACGACTACCTTCTTTCGAAGGCGTGATGTTATGTCCGAATATACATAATAACAATAAATATGCTTATTTATGACCTCCTTTTTGAAGTCAGTTATAAATTTATTTTACTTTAATTTCTTTAATAACTTGGAAACCCTGCTTTTAAAACTATTGAAGTTTCATACAAAATTTGCCACCCGGTTTTACCCCCTTAGGGGTTAAATATCGTAAAATATACGCAACACTTATGAGAAAATAGCGATACATTTGCTTCATCTGTGTTCATTATGTGCGGGGACTGCGACTTGTTTGTTGAAAATGATTTTCACATAATTTTCGATCGTAGCACAGGTTCGACTCAACACAATATGCATGTTTGATCTAGAATGCTAGTAGCAAATTCTTGAGAAATTATAAGCAGGCTCGCGCGTGACCTATTAAAATTTATTACTCTCGTGTGTTGAGTTTTAAACGCAACGACTATATTATTCTCTTCGTGAATTTCATGACTAGATATATAGTATAAACTAAAATCTAGTCACCGAGTCTATTATATCCGATAGGCTTGTTATACTTTATGTTAATTAATCAATTGAGTATTTTTATATAAATAATATGGGTAGACTTTTTGGACTTTTTTTTCCTAATTTTGAGGGCAAAGAGTTTTATTTTTTTCTATCCGGGAAGAAAAATATTATGAAAATACATAGAGCTTACGATACAACAATAATAACATAATTTAGTTGTTATTGCGTGCATTCTATTTATTTTAATCAAGCCAATTTGAAAACATCCTACAAAATCAGTTTGTTCATTTAGGATCAGGATTTTATCCATATATTAATCGTAAATATTTAAAAAAAATGGTAAAAATCCCGTTGTTATTTACACTAACGGTTTATTTTAATATGTGGAATAAAAGTCAAGAAGCGAAATTACTTTTATTTAACATAACAACATTAGCGCTGAAAAGAAAAAAACAAAAAAAACGTCTTGCAGTAACCCTAAGAAGTTATAGGCCGGCCAATGGCCCGAAACAGAAACGGCGGTACGGAGTTTAAGATAAGGGATGAAGATGAACGTTTTCTGGTGAGGCCAGTAACTATCAATGGACGAAGTGCAAGCTTGTTTTGAAGACAACGATCAGTACGGCGCGGTCTATGTAAGCATTTAGGTTTGTATATCTAAAAAGGCCAAATGACCATTAAAAATGGAATTCTGACTGGTGAAACATACCTAAGGAGATCCTCAATGAATGTGGTAGTCTATTTTTCGTGGAAATTGGTGCCAATTTAGTGTTCATGCATGGATAATGTTTGTGTCTACACCGCCCAAGAGGTGAACGAGTACTTTTAGGAAGTCGGTATTCATCTAGTGGAGAACTCAGGGCGTAGTGTCAACATGAACCAAATAAAACGGGCCTGGGGCGAGCTTCGCTTTAATCGCCGCAACTTACACTTGAAAACTTTGTTGCGCCCCCTTGTCGAAGAATGGGAGAACATTCCTCAGCATTTTCAATTAAGACTAATTAAATGGTGGTATTTCATACCTAATCTGTGATAGCCACCACTGTCTCATCGTTATTGGACTTTTTGACCATAGTAGATTTGATTTTATTGTTAAAATTGTCGATTTGTTGGATATTGATGTGTAATAATGGTGGATTATTATTACCTATTATGTGTTCGTGAATATGTACAAGTATTAGAAAGTGAAATGAAACAATAAAAGGTGGTTTTCTACGTTCTCTCTAAAATGCCATGAAGGTTTCAGTAAATATGTGGGTATTTTTATTTTAGGGAAAGGGGTTATTTTATCATATATGCATCATCCATTAGTGGTCCATCATTCATAAATCAGCTCTCATCTTCATTCATCGTCATCTAATTAAGAAAATGAATTACTGAGGAAGAGGCTGTGTGGGTTTTGCGCTCTAAAAGTACGCCGTCGTTATTGCCTGATGTAACCATTTATATTTTCAGTTTATACTAAAGTGATATATCTCAGATTTGAAAACTGCAAACAATCATTGTCTTAATTGTTAGTTTCACGGGTTTTTTGATGCTACACCTTGAGGCCCAGGTCCTATACAAAACCGAAACATGTTTAAAATTTTTGTTACCAAATGCTGTGTTTCATATGAGTGATTTAATACACTTCAATATGTCTTTGCCTTCATTTTTTGTATTCCTCGTCAGTATATTTAAGTAATATGTATAGTTGTAAAAATAGTTAAAGAAAATTTATGATTGATTATAAACTCACAGCTCTTGCCACCAATTCTAATATTAGTTTATATAAATTATCCAAACATCGGTATCTTTACATTAATTTCTTTTTAGATGTTCAAATAATACGATGAAGTATTCACTCAAATTCCTACATTTATATACAATAAGAATAACAGCCATTGATTGATTGAAAGTTGAGGAATGAAAAAAAGGTTCATTCAAGGTTGATAAGCTTAACTGGAAGGCATAGTTTTTTAACCAAATTCGAAAAAAGAAGATTTTGAATTCGACCCGCGTTTATGTAATATTGCCAGAATATCACAGTTTCTGTGTATATTAGTCTTAACCAGCTTCTAACATGGGGGCCAAATTTCATAAGTATACGTATGAATTTATGTTGTCTCCACATACTTCAAAAATATATGTCAGATTACAATAACTCTTTCTTACTTTTATTAGGTATAGTCGAACTTAGGGAACTATGCAAGTTTTATTATGCAATTAAATGTGTATCAGTCACTAGGGTAACATAAAAATTCTAAGACATATTATTGTGCATTTTGTTTCAGTAAACATAGAAAGAAAAAGCAAAGAAATAATTGAGTAAAGGTACCCGAACGGAACAATGATTAAGTCATTACTTTCAATTAAAACTGAAATTATAAATTGAGGAACTAAAAAAGTAATTGAAAAATAATTAAACCAACTTATAACTGTAATTAATTGAATTACTAACTTGGTGTCAGTCTCAATATTGAAATATACGATGTCACATGGTGCCTTGATAGTATGCGACATTGGTTATTTTAGTTTTAGAGGTCATTGCTATGACCTCAAAAAATTATAGGCATATTGAATTGTTTGCTCCCTTGTTGAGTTATTAATTAATAAAATTACTCAGTTCAAAAAAAAATAATTACTTTTTTTATAAACATGGCATCAATAGCAGGAGACTACGCAAGCAGACGGTGATAAAGTGATAAATGAAATTTGGGTAAGGATACTTCCCCATCACTAATTAAATTAATTATTGTCGTAATATCTGCTTAGCTATGAAATTGCTGGGTATATGGATTATTTTTTTACTTCATTTACTTACTTTTTACTAAGCAACTTGATTGCGTGATTGTTCTTCACGAAATTTTGTTTCTTTTAGTCAATAGAGATATAAAGAACAGCTGTGAATTTCAATATTTACAAATTATTATCAAAGTCGTTTGCAAAAGCAAAATGCATTAATGAAAATCTATATATTATCTATTTTATCTATAATATACATTAAAATGTGGTCTGTATTCCAAATACTGCTTAGTAAAAGTCGGAGGCGTGGTTGTTTTTATGGGCGTATTTTAAACCTTACTGAAATATGACTTTGTAATGCTAAAAATAAAAAAATACAATTAAGTTTTTTTTTATTTAATTTTTTGCATTCACAATGCAATATTTCTATAAGATATAACCCACCTGAAGGCTCGGAGGCATAGTTGTTTTTTACACACGTATTTTATATCTTATAAAATACAATAATTTAATGTTGGTTATCTTGTACTTGAGATAGAGAAATTGTTATTAATTTTTCACAACGAAATGTTTTCTCTGTTTAATGGCTATGTCTTTATAATATTATTCCATAAGTTTGAGTACAGTTCAAACAAAGAAATGCTCTTGAACAACACCAATATTAAAAATGTCTAAAATTATCTGAATTTTCTCATTAACTGAATTTCTGAGACTATGTGTTTTTTACATTATTGAAAGTGTTTTTCTTTGGGTAAAAAAAAAGTATATTTTTTTAAAAAATACAATCATAAAGAGCGTTTTATTGTCTAACTAATCATAATAATTACCTAATTAAATAAGATTACCAGAAATTCATTCGTACCACACTATTTACCTACAAAAAACACTTTCAGCTATTTAATAAATGTTTCAGTTGAAAATCTGATGCTTAGTATACAAACCGTACTTATAATTGTGCATTATTTATCGATGCTTCGATTGCTATTAGGCAGGCTTACTTAATTATTCATGATTTTAGATGATCCTGCGTAGCACATAATTTTCAAAAGGATTATGAACGATATTTACAACTTTTGGGTTATATGAAGTCGTCCCTTTGTTTTCAATAGAGTATAAGAAACAAAGTCATTACTTTGTTTTAAAATATATTAAAGATAATTAAAAATAAACTGATTACATTGATTTGTAATTTGATTTAGTCGCAATTTATTAAGGATTTTGTTACCTTTAAATTGCTTATATTTCCCTATTCTTACCCCCACACATACGTGTTATAAAAATATAAAATTGATGCCAGGCAAAAAGGTTGGTAATTTGACGCCATCACGTAAAACTTTGTACATTTTCGTATGATTATCATATACTTACGTAATGGCATATATAAGCAAACGCGCACTGATGTAAAAATTAATAATTACACAGTGTAAGTAGTTTACCTGTTGCCCAGATACTGAATTTTGTTTAAGTAAACAGTTTATATCAAGGGCTTTTAAAAACGTGCAGGTTTCGCTCGCTCGCAGCTATCAAGCTGCTAATAAATTTCAAATATGTTACGCGTTCCTTCCTGTCTTGAGATCATGTCTAGTTCACCAATAAAAAAAATAGATATATCTGTAAAATTGTATTAAAGAGCGGTTGTTACATATAAATGTTATGAATACTGAATATATTTAATTCCAATCAGTACTTATGAAAATCTGACATAATAAAAATAGCAAAATTTGATTTTGTATATTTTATTTAAGTATTTAATTGCAAATTTACTATGTACAAATAATTACTAGAACCTTTTCCTTTCTTTATTTTTATTTTATTCTCTGATTAGAGATACATAAAGATATTTTACATGCACAGTTTCCTAAGTCATTAGCAATTGAATATTAGTACACTTTTTATCCAAAAACTATTAAGCAATGGGAATGTGATGTTTAAAATCAATAAGTTATTGTTATTATTACCAAGCATTTGAACATATTTGAAAAAATATTCATGTAAACCCTTCAGAAGTAAAATTCTCAACTCATTTCTAAATCCCATATATATACCTAAAGTTATCCCATTTTATACTGACACCAAGTAGGTTTTGTATTGGCTGCACGTCGTAGGCTTCGCTGCCACAGATAAATAAGTTAAACGCGTCGATATTTCACTCGGAAGCAATATCGTAAAAGGCGCGAGGAAGAATCGTTTAAAAGTTCACCCTATGCCAGATCAGAAATAAGAACATTATTGGGGGACATAACCACACGCAATCTCTTATTGTTCTTAAGGCTACGTTGAGTACCTGACAAACAAACTTGTCTTTAATTTCCAAAGAAATAAATTTACTTAACGTACCTATTGACTATATTTTATCAAATATATTTAGGTAATTGTAGAACATTGCTTTTTTATAATATTCAATGATAAATCTCATCTAATGTAGTGTACCCATGTAGAAACAGTACCCAACTGATTGTCCTACAAATATCAGAATAAGCATATCCACAGCTTATTATGTTAGAGTCGTTTTTGTTTATATTAAAACAAGTGGTGATTGTTAGTCAATTTTTTTTTCTCTTTATTTGGGTAAACGAACAAACGTAAAAGGATCAATAATATAAAAATCACTTTGACACCAGCACAGGTTGTCACGTTTTTTAAAATAACAATGCAGTTTACATAATTCCCTATCATTACAGTAACCCATACATCCCTAAAAGCATTATAAATATTACAATGCTTTTGTTTTATGGTTATCGAATCTATCTATCAAGGTTCATAGTTTTATAAATGTGTAGATATATTCAAATCCATTTGACGGACTCTGTGGTCAAGTGGATTACATACCGGTTTTCATGGTAACGCCACTCCGAAGTCCCGGGTTCAATCCCCGGCCGGGTCAATTTAAAAAGCGTTCTTTCCTATATTGGCTCGGGTCTGGGTGTTGTGGAACCGTAGTTGTTTCTGAATTACATTACACAAGTGCTTTAGCTACTTGGTTCAAAACAATGTATTTGATGTCTATTTATGTCTATTTATTTATTTAAACGGTAAACTCATGTGTATTACTGGCCCCAAATGGTAGTCATTATTTTACACATGTTAATACTGAAATTTAACTTTTTGTTATTGCAATATACAATGTGTCCCTTCACCAGTGTCGGAGCCTTAAATGGTGTGAAATATGGCATTTATTTTTTCTCAAAAAGCCAATATTTAAAAAAATAGACAAAATGGAATCTATTTGTTCTTCTTTAATTATTTTTTTCTATTTTTTATTCCATGACAATTGAAACATAATGGCTGTGTAACTGTTGTCTACATGTTTAGCTATCGAATGACACCCATTTAATGTTGATAGGACATTTACATAAGTAGTGGTGGTCGAATGGTTACCAAGAAAACAAAATGGCGGCCGTAAGAGAAAAACAAAGTTTGAGGGGCAATTTGTCGATAAAAAAATGTCATATTTCACACCATTAAAGGGTCCGACACTAGTGACACATTGTATAGATAAGCAGTGGCATCAGTGAAAACGTAGACAATCATTAGCATTTTCAAGAAATCGTTGTTTCATATAGCAATTTATTAGGGTGTTAGAAATCATGTTAGTTAACGATATTTTAAAAGTTAGTCTAAGTTATATAATTTTATTTAATAAAATGTTAAAATATATCGTTCATGCCTATATATATAGCAAAACATATTAATTTTGCTATCTGAAAATGTACGCATATAAGTGATAAAATATCTGGGAACTAAGTAAGAAAGGAGAAGAAATACTAACTCTATTGTAGCGAATATTAATATCTGAGAAAATCTGTTATTAATAGTTCAACCACTGATAAATTGTTACAGCAAAAAGAACTAGGTCTTAGGCAATCATTACGTCTTAAGCTTGAGTCATGTAACATAGATTGATTAAAGTAGAAATGTATTTGATTCTCTAACATATTAGATACATTTATCACATTTAATTCATGAAATACTTGTCCATTTTAATACTTGCCTTCCATTTTGATAAGTAGTTGGATAAGTAAACATCTAATTAAGGTATAATTAAGAATTATATTTTACTGGCATTGTGGAAATGAGAAATAGAGCGCGTAAAATTTAAACAACAAGTTAATCAAGAATAATTTTGACAAATACATTTTTTATTTGAAAGTCAATTATGTAAAAAATATAATGATAATTAAATTACTAAATAAACAGATATTTAAACTTATGTGAAGAAAAAAGATCTTTTTTGCACGTACCGACAAATTAAGAAAATTAAAAAAAAATACAACTTTTACAAACGAAATAATGTTTGGAAACAAAAAAGATTTTGTGCAGAAAAAAACTTAAGTACGTTCTTATCTTCGATTCTTTTATTTTTTAGCTGAAAACCCAACTTAGACTATAAAAATGTCACATCATACAATGATTTATTTGCAAACAAAAAGATGTCATAACTTATGCCCAAACATAAATTATTCGCATTGAAAAGTTAAATTTCGTGCGTCTGAAAAGTGGGTACCTAAACACGAGTTTTATCATCACTGTAAGGGCTTTTAACATAAAAATACTGTAGACAATTTTTCAACGACGCAGTCCCATGAATTTCAAATACGTTTTTACAGATAAGGGCCATTGTTGATATAAAATACGATTACGCTGTGTAACCACGCGAGCGCGGGCATCCAGGGCCGTAAAAATTACAATACAACAAAGCAAAAGGCACAAATCACGACAAATACAAAGTTCGTATTAATGACCCTATGTAGGTATACGTCTCGTATTTTTTACGACAGAAAATACATTTTTGATTGCTTTATACGTTTACATTTGACTCAATCTTCGTTGCAAAAATGTAACTAATTGCAACAATATTTTCAATTTATAAACAAACTTAACTCGTTGCAAGTATAACAAAGAAAATAGTTCTTTACTTTGATCCAAATTTGATTAAAACATGTTACTTTTTCTAAAAATCTTTAAATTGATGTTAAAAATGAAGTCTTACGCAAGTCACGATTTCTGATCTGAGGAAGAAAACTCAAAATAATCACTCAGTTTCGTATGACTGGTACACGTGTGCGTTGGCGAAGGACAATATGCTCTAAAGTCAATTCCTTGAAAACAGTTTCTTCTTACTCTACCGAAAATAAAATACAGACCTTAGAATATTTCTTTTGAAAAGTTAGCAGAAATGCCTATTCTGACCGTAGTATTATTACTCATATGATCTTTTATAAGGTCCTGAAGATATCCCAAGAACGAGAACATTACATTATTATTATTACAATACCGATAAAAATCTCTGAATTGGTCTATCAAGTTTACACATTATTAACTTTTTATCCATTGCCACTGTAATTGTGCTTGTACAATCTCCGCTGCTCCTTGTCCTTGAACAATGCCGACGTAAGGGAATACTTTGATTAAACGGAATTTTTGTTTAAGGTACATATCTGACTTGCTCAAATATGATCATGTCTATGACGTATATGGACGCATAGGAGCACTCATTTACATTATATTATCTGCAATATATTGTTTAATCTCACTTATCTCAAAGGATGCCTCCATACACTAACTCTTTCCCTGTTGAGTCATAAGAAACCTTGACAGACATGTCGACTTTTTCCAAGTAATTTCTAAGCTGACACCAGCACCGTCTCTTCATGTTTTGGCGATACCTTAAGAAATACTTTTCTTGAATTAATTCTATTGATATAAAAATATACCAGTTAAATTCTTGAATAATAAAAATAAAATGACTATGATACATTTTCTTCCTCTCGCTATTAAGTTTTTATTTAGTAGTTTTATGTATTTATTTTTATTATTTAATAATAATAATCTTGTTATATTTTGCTACTGCTGCTGAATGCTACTTTCATATCACCTGTTGAATAAATAGTTGTCGATAAGTAAGAACCTAACAGTTTTTTATATAGATCTGAAAAAGAGTAAAGAATGGACTTAAATTCAATTACATTTACTATCGCCCGCTGCGCACTTTTCAAATTATGAACACGAGGGGAGCTCAAAAAGTTCACGGAATGGTTGGGATGGTGGGTGTAGGTTCATGTATCCAGAAAGAAACTAATTGAGCATCTCACCATAAGTATATAAAAATATATTCCAAATTCGAACCTAATGGGGTCATTAACCTTTGAGTTATCAACGTGCAAACAAGTTAATCAGGAAGAAATCAACAAGAATGGAGAAAATTGAATATCAATTATTATTATTATTATTCAATTCCTCACCAAACAAGGAAAATCCGCTCAGACGATTTTTCAAGAGATGTTAGCGGTTTACGGGGACTCTGCCCCTGGTAAAACCATGGTTTATAAAGTGGCAATGCCTTTTCAAGCAAGGTGAATTGAAGATGACTCACGTTCTGGACGTCAAATTGAGGCCACCACACCCGAAATCATTGTGAAAATAGAAAAATTGTATTGGATGATTGATGATGATAATGATTGAAGTGAACAATTGCTATGGAAGAATGGCTCCCACTGACACAGGTGCTTCATGTACCTACTAGAAGGTGCCAACAATTGTTTTTGTTCACCAGTTTTTGAAATAAATAAACATCATTTTATTTTATTTATTTAAAAGTGCATATTGAAACTAATAAGAAAACTATGAGTACAAAAATCGCACTTTTAATTAAAAATACCGATTTGATAGTTTAATTACCATACAAATAATTAATTAAAATTAGTTTTTCATAGAAAAATACTAGAAATTTTTGTATCAAATAACATATTGAAAAATATATACAATCATATAGTTATAAAACTTTACTCCAAGATTGATAGACTTTTGATGTTTGAAATTCATTAAAAGTTTTCTTGTTTTACTTTAGATGACATTATAAAGTAACAAATTTAAATATTAAAATTACTATTGCAATTTATACATAAGTTTATTTATTTTTTGCATTTACAATGACTTTTTTTGACATGAATATATGATTTAAAATAAGATCAGAGCACTACTCGCCCGGATAGCGAAAGGTTGTATGTAGGTTCTTATCTTATCTGAGGGCTCGGAGATAGGGTTATTTTTCTCAGACGTGTTTTAAATCTCATTGTAAATAATGTTACTTAAATCCAATTTATCCATTTTCTATGCACTCAATACTTTATAGGTAAAAGTACCCCCTATATTATGTGAACCAATCTATTTAAGTATCATGTCTAAAATTAACTTGTATATCATAGGTTTCAATGTGCAAGATTCAAAATGAGCAATTTAGTAGCTATGTAATTATTGTCGACAAGTAGAAGTATCCTAGCTCGACCTTTAAAAGGCTTTTAATTTAACAGATAATTTTGCTATTGTTGCGTTAATTATCACATATTTACTTTACTCAGAACCTCCTATCCTTTTCTGCAGACTATCTCAAAGACCGTAATCTCGTTCATCTATTCGAATTTCATTCGGCTGACTACTATATTCTTTCTGGCGTAAGTTAAAATACTGACGATGCCACCCTCTTCTTTATAATAGTTATGAGTTTCCTGAAGTTGCATTAGCAGTGTTTATTGTTCGCTGACAATTTAAAACTGTACTTTTACATCCTGTTGATTGCGTATCGCTACAAAATGACAACAAAACTATCATAAAGTGGGCCGATGACAATAACATGATCTTGAACTGCTCCAAATGTAATGTTATGTAATATTATGAATGTTATATATAAATCAAATATTATAAAATATTATTACATATATAATATACATACATATACATTTTATTATAGTAAATAGGTAAGCACTATCTCGCCTGATGGTAAGCGATGATGCGATCTAGGATTTGACGCGTTTGCCTAGAAGATACCTATTTACTTGTAACTTGGAGACATCTAAATTATATATATCAGGAAACACAGATTCAGGCAAAGAGTTCCACTTTTAAGCGGTACAGATTACTAAACTGGAACCAAAACGCTTAGTGCGACTTTTTGGTATATCAACCATATAATGTTGACGCCTATTTGTAAGTCTGGTCGTCCGATGAAAAATGGCAAAACAAGTCTGTGCAGTTCTGCTGTACACTCTCCCAGTGTATCTTATAAAAAAATGGATAGGTTAGCCACCTTTCGTCTAGGCTGAAGGTCTTTAAGCTTGTTTTTCAAAAGATCGTCATTGCCGATTAGCTTTTTGGCCTTCCTCTCAATGGACTCAAGCGTCTCGAGTTGGTATTGGTCGGAACCGTCCAAAAGATGAGAATAGTACTCTATACACGAACGAATCAATTACGCTTGGTAAAGATTCAGCAACTGTTCCGGCGTGACGTACCATGACGCGAAGGTGATTCGCACGAATAACAAGTTTTTTTTTAAGCTAATTGAGCCTTACTCTCGTAGTGTGCATTGAAGTCACCGAGAACCACTAGTTGACTAGACGGGTACCGTTGTAGGGCAACCTCTGTCTTCTCAATGAGCAAGTTGATAAGCCTAGTAGTCTCTGCGTCTCCGCTATGCGAGCGGTAGGTACAAGCATAAAGAATTTTCTCTAAACCGGTATCCACTAGAACCCAGATATTAGAAAGGGTGGGGTCTTCAAGATCACGGAGACTTAAATAAGATCTATGATCGCGTGCATGCATGCAAACACCCGCATGAGCCCTAAAACAATATTCAAAGACGTAACCTGGATATGACGTTGCGTCAGTTGGACACTTTATCTGCGTCTCCGTAAGAGAGAACAGGTGCGGTTTTCTAGGCTCGAGTTGGTGATGGACTGGGTCGAGATTGGAGTGCAAACTTCACCAGGGGCCAAATGTGGGAGATTGTGGTCGAAATCCCACGGACGCTAGTAAACTGGGACTCCCAGTTTTATTTTAGTCCAACACCCCCCTTACACCAAATATCACATATAGCCGTTGTAAGAGAAAGTTTTTATTATTTTCTGAAATTTATACCGAAAATATGTACTATTATCATGAGTTATGTAATAAAAGTTGTGTAATTAAAAATTCAAACACTCCATCTCTTGATGTTGTAAGCCATACATTGTTTTTACTGCTTTTTGATATGTTTGATATTTTATAAAAGTTTTTTTAGTAACAAGGGTGCCAGAGCTTTATGTAATCAGAATTGGTGGAATATCATTATGAGTGGAATATTACTTATACCAATCATGGCTGGTGTCGTCAGTGTTCACACGTGGTGACGTCCATACTTGCAGTTTATAGGCATATGTAAACATCAAAACCAGATATTTATTATCTATTTTGATATTCATCATCACAAATTATAATATATATGATTTAAACTCTTTGCCAATAATCGACACACTGGCGTGTTGATCACCATGTATGGTTATGTATCAAAATGTGGTTAATAAAAATGATTCACCATACATGTTAACAACCACATTTTGAAGTATATAGACCCCGCTGCTGTGCGATGCAAGCATAAACATGTGTGAGTCTATTCATAGATATTTATTTCAGGTAAAGGAATATTATTGAATCTTTCCGCTTTTTATGACTATTCTGTTCTGGAAATGAGAAACGATATAGGAAAAGTAATATATAAAAATATAATAAGACACTAAAACAGGTTCCCCATACATATGATAATCCGAGAGTTCAGAGATGGTGTCGTTTTAATCTATCTTTATCGTCTTTTGAACTCTGTGTTTATCGACTCTATTTTCCGGGAACAGGCATACTGGCAGGTTGAACGAAATTTACGTAGTTTCAAAATGTTAAGTTTAATATTATGAAACATTCACTTCAGTCACAGAGAATAATTTAACTTACTAAAATTATTCTCCTACTGTGCATTCAAAGTAGTGAATGCCTTTATACTTCCCGTCAGTTTCACAAAGCAATCAACAGTAATACGGCAAATAGGACTGACCAAGCACTTTAGATTTGTAGCAGTTAATTAAGTCATTATACAACCATTCCTAGCAATTTCAATTCGATGATCCGAAAACTTCATGATAGAAATGTATAGTACCAGTGAACGATTGAGCAAAATCACAAATATATTTTATAGGTGATTTCTAATAATAGTATTGTGATATAAGTTTAATAATTAAAGTTTAAGACCCATTTCATGAGTGTTAAAAACGCCACATTACAAAAGCCAGAGCCTTTAAAATAGGTATAGAAAATATACCTTTTTTTACAAACTGGTTACTGTTTTACAACAGAAAACTTAGGAACTTTTTATAGTATTATCAGTAGGAAAATAAAAAAAATTAAAAGAAAGCAATTTAATTTAAATACATCATAAATATATAAAAGGACCCACAAAATCTCTTACACCTGCTAACAAGTAAAGCATGAGCCACTGTCTATACCCTTGTTTGTATGTTTATGTGTATAATTACGTCACAGTGGCCTTAAAGGCTGGCCTTGCTATAAACATGCAGCATAAGTCACATAATAGCTTTATAATTAGCTCGGAAACACCTGCCGTGTACAAGTCACGAGCTGTAATAGCTAAGAAATTAAGACGAATTCCAGTAATTTTAACTCATAAGTCGACTTGGAAACATTTGGTACCGAGAGAAGCTTTAACACAAAATTTCTGATGCTTTTATTATTTTAAGCTAGCTTCATCGTCTTACGTCTTTGATATTCCTGTCTTGGAGTAACCTATTTAAATATATTTAATTTTATTACCAACCGTGTTATAATATGCTGGAGGACAAGTTAATTTATATTTATACCCATGACCTGCGTAAAGTTCGTAAATATGATATAAGTTTATCCATATTTAACGAAGTTTGGAGAGTCGTAGAACGGATTTTAAACTGTATTTTTTTATTTACAATGCATATATTTGCATGCACTACATTTTTATTTTATTCATATGTTATTTACAAATGAATGTAAAAACAAAAAGAACAACATCCGTCCGAAATTATTTTGAGAGAATCAAATAAAAAACATTTCTCAACTAAATGGCTAAAGTGGCGGCAACAAAACATCAGTTTAAACAGTGAATATTGGTGCATTTGCTCTTATTCTACTCAAGTATAAAATGTTTAGTTTCTTGTCTTGTTTATTTTAGTTAAACATTTTCACATTACCTAAACGTCAAAATTTAAGTATGTTGAATACTTACATAACCTGATTTTAACTTTAACCATATTTATTAAAGTGTTATTATATTTTATAAACAATTGTTTACATGAAATCAGACAAAACATACATGTACTATTGTAGCTTGTGCTGTAAATACATTGAATCTATTCGGCACTTTTGAAATTGTTAAGTAAATAGCCTGTGAAGCACTGTTATTCTACAAAACGTGTAGTCGAAAAGGGCTGCAACAAATAAAATGCAACGGGTAAAGCATAGCAGCACTTGCATAACACCAAGACATTACAGTTTACATGATTTTTTCTTAGATCTGCTCCTATATTTATTATAAAGATACTTAATGTCGAGTTCTTCCTCGAGTTAAATTGAAAAACATATATTTCTTTAGCCAATGAATCTTCTTTTATAATGATGATAATGATAATTAATTATTATTGAGCGAAGCTCTCTTTTAGGCAACTCACAAATTTCGCTTGTGTCCCTCCTGCTACTTAACGTTTAAACGGTTCGAAGGAATTTTAACGTGTAATACATGATTATAACCTGACGGACAAAGGCTATGTAAAAAAAATATAGACTGTACCATGGAGGAATAATAACCGAAAGAAAAATTCAAAAGCTGATCACAGCCAAACCGCTGATACTACATTGATGAAATTTGGCGCCAAAACTCAAATCGTGGTCGTCAAAAAAAAGTTTTAAAATCTGACATACCATCGAGGGATAATCACCCTTCAAAAATATAATTGCTTCGCTCAGTATTTGCAAACAGCAGCATGTATTGCAGACCTAGTTATATAGTATTCCTTCTGATTGAGTAACTGACATGATCTCCGATACTTAGCACAATATCAAAGATGTTTTTATTATACATAATGGATACTCTCTTTATTTCCACATACGATATCATTGCTCCTTTTCTCGTAGCTATTTTTCTAATCTAGCTTTATCAGATTGCAAGGCAGGTATCCGTGCAGTTTGCTCCGCAACAGAACACTCTCAAATCTAACGATCTCAGTGTCTCAGGAAACTTCTTAATTGAATCATGTGCGAATTTTTTTTTTTTGCACGCTGGTTGGATTATTTTTAGGAGTTATTACTTCATCAGGTACGGCTTGCAAAGGCGTAAGTTTCTACGTTATGTGATAAAACTTCATCTGTATACCACAGTGCAGGTTCCAGGGGTTATTTTAGCGTCTCTTCTTGTACGCGTCTCCTGCACTGATTTTATGTAAGTAGTAAACCCATTCTTTATAAGTTTACTTCTTATTTTATGTCAAAGATCCATACCAACATTACAAACTGAATAATTCAGCAAATGGCCTTTAATTTTACGTTTCCTAGAAACAAGTAAAACATAAACGGCAAGAATATCACATGGAAGTCACGCAACACAACCAGCTAAATGTTGAGGGTTAGATTAAGCTGGGCAAAAAATATATTGTTATGCGGTTGTTCATTATTCATTAATTATTCTACCATTTAAACCAAAGACATTGAAATTTGCCAAATCTGTTTGATTTCGACGTTATAACTGAAGTGTTCTATAGAAGTCTCTTAGTTCGTAACATCTTGATTTGAGATAACATCATTCATAAATAAAACAATTATATTAATATTACTTATTTATGTATGATATATGTATGTTTTTATTTAATTTTTTGCATTCACAATGCAATATTTCTATAAGATATAAAATACGTGTGTAAAAAACAACCACGCCTCCGAGCCCTCAGATGGGATTCGAACCCACGACCTTTCGCAATCCGGGCGACTGCTCTGACCGCTGAGCTACCGAGACGCTGGCAAACGTGTCGAATTTTACAAACGTATTCCAACTTCTACTATGAGCTAGTATCGTTCCACCAATGTTGAACGCTAACAACCTTCAACATTGAAAGTAATATTTTTACAAATATTAAACAATCAATTAAGATGGAACCAGCTATAATTGTTTTTATTTAATTTTTTGCATTCACAATGCAATATTTCTATAAGATATAAAATACGTGTGTAAAAAACAACCACGCCTCCGAGCCCTCAGATGGGATTCGAACCCACGACCTTTCGCAATCCGGGCGACTGCTGTGACCGCTGAGCTACCGAGACGCTGGCAAACGTGTCGAATTTTACAAACGTATTCCAACTTCTACTATGAGCTAGTATCGTTCCACCAATGTTGAACGCTAACAACCTTCAACATTGAAATTAATATTTTTACAAATATTAAACAATCAATTAAGATGGAACCAGCTATAATTGTTTTTATTTAATTTTTTGCATTCACAATGCAATATTTCTATAAGATATAAAATACGTGTGTAAAAAACAACCGTGGGTTCGAATCCCATCTGAGGGCTCGGAGGCGTCTTATAAATTGGTTTGCCGGGTGACACTTCAAGAAACTGCGTTACGCTCCGCTCACGTTATGCGCTTACAATGAGAGCGAGTGAGAGGCACGCGTCCCTTCCACTCGGGCATGGTTAGCCCGCCTAAGAGCGAGAGAGACAGACATAAAAAGTGGAAGGGATGCGTGCCTATAAATTAATGTTTTAAATATAATTCTTTGTATAAATAAATGTTTTAAATTGTTACTATTATTTCATCCTTCTTCCTACTATAGGAATGTATATTCACATTAAAATTATTTTACCACTCAAAGTCGTTGTCACGTAAAACTTTCGCCCGTATACCGACTTTACAGGCAACCAACCAGTTTTTTTATAAGTTATTTCATTTACCTAAATATTTAGGACCACAAATGTCAGTCATAGTATAAATATGTATAGTAATAATAAGTAAAGGGAGATCGAGAAGCGTTTTATGTATTAAACATCATTATCATCACCTCCCCATTTTATGGTCTACGGAAGGTGTCTCTTGATTAAGTCTAGTACCATTAGTAGCCTTTTACTAAAGTGTATAGAGTAGGCGTTATCATTCCCTTTTTTTTTTTTTTTTCCGACGAGAAATGCTCCTTACGCATACTCCACTGCTTGGGTAGACAGCGGAGTTATGTGGGGCTCTCCTTCGATCACCCGCCCGACAACGACAACGACGAAGTCCAGCGGGTGAACGAAGGTATACCCACTAAAACTCGTCGTTGTGCCTTCACACTGTCCTGCAGCCTTGTGGGTCCCTTTGTCGGAAGCACCACTTTGGCTGGACAGCCGGCCCGCTACGGGCCCCTTCTCTGTCGGACGATGCCTAGGCACAAGTTAGGCATCATCCGACACCCTCCGAATGGCGCTGAACAGCGGGTCTACCCACCTACGCCGCAGCGCCTTCCGCTTTGTCCATTAGGGGTCTTCCCTTCGTTAAAGGACTTTGACCCCTACCGGTCTACCATCTCCCAGCACCTTCCTCAGCAGAGGAGGGGTGGACACGGCGTGCTCCTGTTTCTCATCCACCGTAGGCTCATTCGAGAGAGGGGTTCTCCCTCAAACTGTGATGCGCGCCGCAAACCGACGCCATCTTTTGCCCGGGCGTCTCCTTCTGATGAGCGCCGCGTTGGCGTCACCCTCTCTATCTCTCTCGGCGGCCTCCTTCTGCGAGATTACGTTCTCGCAGAAGGCGGCCGCCGCCTTCCATGACCTGTCGCTATCCAGCATGGCTTTGACCAAGCTGGGCAGTGAGAGGTCCCGCCCAACCACTGCCACCAGGGTGCTCCGCTGCGGAGCCCACACCGGGCACACCTCTAGGGTGTGCTGAGCGGTGTCCTCCGCAGCACCGCATCCATGGTATTGCGGAGCTGGCTCCCTTCCAATCCTGTGCAGGTACTTCCCAAAGCAGCCATGCCCGGAAAGTACCTGCGTCAGCCTGTACGTCGCCGACCCATGCTTTCGCTGGCACCACTCCCGCAGCACCGGACCAACCGCGTCGAGCGTTCTCCTCCCATACTCTTCATTTTTTAGCAACTGTTCCCATTCCGACAACAACGCCTCTTCAGCACTCTCTCTGACTCGACGCAGTTCCTCCGGCGCCAGTCTTTCCTCTCTCTCTTCCGCTGCCTTCTTTTGCAGGTAAACCTCCCTGAGGACCCGAGCTTCAAGCTCCCATGGAGGTGTACCTGCCAAAACGCATGCGCCCGCCCCCGAAATTGTGCGGTATCCCCTCACCAGCCTCGTCGCGATGACTCGCTGTACCCTCCGCAGTTTAAGCCGATTCTGGCTTCCAAGAGAGCCCGCCCAGATAGGCGCCCCGTATAGCGCCATACTACGCAACACTCCTGCAAACAATCTCCGGCAGTTCAACTCTGGGCCGCCGATGTTCGGCACGAGTTTGCTTAATGCGCCCGCAGTGCTCTCCAGCCTAGGGGCCAGCTCCTTGAAATGTTGGCGAAAGTTCCACCGCGCATCAAGGACTAGCCCCAGGTATTTGAAATAAGGCCGTACTGGGATCTCCACTCCGTCCACCATTAATTGCGCTCCTGCTGGGGGGCCTCTCCGAGGTCTGTGAAAATAAACGACCTCAGTCTTCCCCACCGCAACCTCAAGCCCCAGCATACGGACTCTCTCTATCACAAAAGCCGTACCCAGTTTCGCCAGCCGCATGGCCTGCTCAAAGTTGCTGCCCCGCGCAGTGACTAGCGTGTCATCTGCGTAGCACATCACCTCCATCCCGACAAACGGTACATCCCTTAAAAGCCAATCATAGCCCAAGTTCCACAGGAGCGGGCCCAGAACCGACCCCTGTGGAACACCGCAGGCCATGACTCTCTCCCTTACGCGACCTGCTGAATCCGTGAAGACTATCCGCCGGCCCTGCAGATAGTCCTCAATGATTCTAACGAGATATGGGGGGAGCCTATGGTACCGTAGCGCCCCCCTGATCACATCATATGGAAGGGTGTTGAAGGCATTCTTTATATCTAAAGAAACCGCAACAACACCCTCGCCACGCCCCTCTGCACAAACCACCTCCTTCCTTAGCGCCGCAATGGCGTCAATGGTGGACCTCTTTTTCCGGAATCCGAATTGGTTCCCGGAGAGATTCGGGCCCACTTCCTCTAGATGTTGGACGATTCGGTCTGCTATCACTCTTTCGAGGATCTTCCCGAGCTCGTCCAGTAGAACAATCGGTCGATAGGCCGACGGGGACTCCGCCGGTCTCCCCTCTTTCCTAAGGAGGCACAAAATTCCCCTTTTCCACTCGCGCGGGAACTCCCCCGTCTCCAGGCATGTATTGTAAACATCCTGGAGGAGCTCCTTAGTGTGCTCCAGGACTAGGGGAATTATCCTCCCCGGAACGCTGGATCCAGGGTTTCGGTTGCAGGAGCCTGGTACGGGAGCTTTCTTCTTACCATCCGATAGGGACGGCCCCACTGGTCCTTGTCCAGGGAGGACAGAAATTCGCCCCAGGCCTGGTCCTTCGCTTTCCGGATGGCAACCTCCAACATCTTCTTTGCCTCCTTGTGGGCCTCATGAAGCCGCTCCTCTTCTCCTTGGATGTGGGTCTGCCGTCTCCTGCACCGCTGCAGGGCCCGGCGAGCTCCCAGGCAGGTCGCCCTTAGAGCATCTAGCTCACCAGACCACCAATAAACCCTCCTCTTCTTGGGGGCTCGGCCAGCACGCGGCATGGAGGCATCACAGATGGCGGTGAAGGACGCCACCAAGCCTCGTACCCTCTCCTCAAGCGGGAGGTTTACGACATCGAACGCGTCGCGCCTCCATGAGTCCACCACTGCCGCTTCTACAGCCAACTCCGAATTGAGTTTGGTGGCGGCCCATCTTGAAAATCGTGTTTGCGTCCCACCTTCCCGTGTACCACCATCAACTATCGGCCTCAACATGACCTCGTAGCGGATGTACGGGTGATCAGACATTGACTCCATGTCCGACAGTACCCGCCATCCTCCCACCCCGGCTGCCAGCGCTGGGGTGGAGAATGTAAGGTCGACGCGTGAGCCCCCGTTGCCTCGCACACAAGTAAAGGCGGTGCCCCTATTGAGCACCACCAAACCCAGTGCAGTCGCCCACCCGAGCACCTCGACACCCTTCGGCTTAGTGTCAGGAGACCCCCACGCGGTGTGCTTCGCGTTGAAGTCTCCCGCTACCAAAATTTGCCTCGGGGCGAGTCGTCTTACCACCCCATCTAGATGGCGTTATCATTCCCTGCTATAAAATACCCAGGGACATAACATACTACTATATTTTTGGGTATAACACCTAAGGACACACAATTTATCAAAATTTATGCAGTCACTTATGTTTTTAAATTGATAATAAATAAATTTTATGTTTTCCAAATTAATAAAATAAATTTAACACTATTCTTTATACAAAATTAAGCAATTTAACTAGGGTTTGTTTAAACATTACCTATCTCAAAAGTGCAACTTAAAGGGCGGATAAAATAGTAAGAATAGACTAAAACGGAAATGCTAACAACATACTCATACAAAAGTTAAATGAACAATCAGACATTAAATCGAAACAAGACAAAAATTCATACAACGTTTCATATTTATGAGGGTAACCTAAAGCAGGCATATAGAGTATTTGCTTATGCAAAGAGCTAAAAGTTACTTATATAAGAGCATGCACATAATACACTCCAAGACTTTCGGAGCATGCTGAACTTTAAATGAGATTCTTGGAATGTTTGTAAGAGGACACTTTACGGTTGGCACATTCCTTTTGCAATCCTGGATTTAAATTTCTAATGTAATTTTGACGGTTAAAGGTACCAACCAAAAAACGTAATCAATATTAGTAAACTACTCATCACGGGACGGTTAATTCATCCCTTTAAAATATTCACTTTGATAATTTATTCATCTCATATTAAAGTAGTTATAAACTAAATACATAGCGCCACTGCCTCTATATTAGCTGGCAAACAATGTTCATAGCTTTTCCATTTGTAATAAAAATAACTTTCATGAATACATACAATATTCATTACAACCTACAAGAATTTGTCGATGAGTTACTCATTATTTGATATTAAGTAGTGATTATCACTAAAACTTTTTGGACCTTAATTCTTTAATGCCTAGTAACGAATTTACGTTGTTATCCAAAACGTTTTCTATACATGAACCTTATTTATATTAATTTAAAGCTCAAATATTACTGCTTTGTCTGTACTTTAAGATGATAGCTATATTATGGTTTACAGGTATAGTTATGGTGTCAACTCTTTTTTCATAAATGATATTCACATAGCTCTCAATTATCAATGTTATTTAATAATAAGCTTCATAAAGCCTAGTAGCATTCCTTCAAGCTCTTTGGAGCAACCTTGGATACAAGAGGAACAAAGTTGCCTCTTCAGACTTTGAAAATTATTCGTACACTCTCGCTCAGATGGGCTGAACTGAAATACTAAGTCGAATTTACCCTAAAGCAAAATGTAATAAATACATATAGATAATACTCCATTGTGCATATGGTAAAATTACAGACAAAGATATATAAAAGAAGATATACAAAAGGCAAATATTTTACGTGGCAGTCTTGGATATAGAGAAGATAAACATAAACAATAACTATAAATCGACATTGTAGCAAAATTAAAATATTACCTGCACCTTAGTAATGAATTTAAGTTTACTAAAATCCCAAAAAACCTTTTTACTAATAACTTCTTCATATAAATATATTATTACCCTTCTCGGTTACCTTGTTCCATTGTGGATTCTGTCTTGGCCTTTTTTAGCTTGATTGGGATCAAGAGCTAACCCATCCTAAAAAAAATATAATGTTTTCTGTAACCCACGTAAAACACATGAAATACCATATTTAAAATATTCAATTCAGAAAGTCATGTCAATATTTTTAAAGATTTTGGGGTTTGGCACACTAATAGCCCCCATAATTTACCACATTGCTAAGCGCCGTTACGCAGATAGTATAAATTTGTACGACCCAGTGCATTATGGAAGGGTTTTGTTGTAAAAATTCTAGAAGATAAATGGTCCAAGTGGCGGTTTGGACATGTGGGAGGCATATCAATCACGTGAGCGCCACGACAAGCCATTTTCTGAACAACTGACACGTATCTAAAACTAATATTTTACAGTATGTTTCACACAAAAAATAATCGGTCGTGTACACGGAAACAAAGTTTGTGCTCGATCAATTTTCTCTAAATTCGTTTAGCTTTTGCCTCGCCGCCTCTGAAACTTGTTTGTTATTTTAGCTTTGCTTTGCTTCGAAATCGTTCTCAATGCTAATAGAGCAAGAGCTCGCGATGACGATGAAGCTTAAAGTTCTTGAAATTACAGGTCCCAGAGTAAATATTTTTTCAAAATTCCTACGAGGGTCAAATTGTAAAAAGTACAAATTGTATTAAATCAGAAGCTCTAAAGATTTGACATCGACAAATATAATTTAAATAAAACATTTTTTTTACGCAATTTGCGCACAATTTATTTTAAATTTTATTCTGACGTTTCGGCTCCTTTACAGGAGCTGTGATTATAGGATGACTAAGGTTAACGTTTCTAACCGTTAATTTTTTATATCAATCAAATTGTTTTATTTTGAACTTGAGTTAGTTATTCAATTCTCACTACGATAACACAATTTCATTTAAATAAATATAATTCTTTCTAGTTAGTTTTTCTACACAGGAAGGCAAATTGTACAAAGTCTGTACAGTCCAGTTTTCAGTGTTTCCTTTCTTCATAAGATGATAATGAACGATGATAATAGTTGATTGATAAATGCTACATAATCAATGGATATCGAATAAAAACCTGGGGAAGTTTAAAAATGAACTCAAGTGAAGGTGTGGATAATTACTGATACCTCCTTGGACATCTTGAAAGTGTATGAAGCTTCAAAGGTTTTGTTTCACTTACCAACAGTTGAGCATGCTTACGAACGCTTAATGGTTTACGAAATATTAAACTTTTTTACAAGAATAAACTGCCAAATTGACGTTTCCAGCTCCCGCCAAGAAGCCTGAGATGCCAATTTATTATTTATGTCGATTAAGACGATATAAAATTGGATTTAAACGTATACCCTTTCCCATTATGTAAATAAAAAACACGATTTTTCATTAATAGGTTTATTTTGTTCAGTAACTAACCTCGCATATTTACATTATGATACTCGAATTTTTATACGATCTAAATTTCGTAATATAAGTTACATTATTGCGATCAAAAAATGCTAAAATAATATTATAAGTACCCCATGCTGGTACTCCGAGATATTATCGCCTTGGGTTGCGGGTGATGTCAGTTCGATTTCTAATTGAAAAATATTTTTATCTATTTATAAACTGGCTCATAAAATTTATGTTAACTGCAAAATGATATCTACATTTATATGTATAAAATCGATGATGACATAGCTAGTAAAAAATATGTATGTAAGTACATATTGAGTTTCGTTTATTCCAAGAATTTGAATACATCGTTATTTGTGGAAATATCGTTTTCGCTCACCGTTAGAATATCATCTTACGTTCGAAGTAATGGTGCGTAAACGATACCTCGGCGTATGTTAAAGAAGCCTGGTGCTCTGCTATTCAAACCCAACTACTGACGGAGTAAAGATGACAATGATTTTCAAGATTTCAAATGAAAAAGTCAAATTCCAATTTTACCTTTTAATCCTGAACCCAAAAAGCAGAATACATACTGAATATCATATATAGGTATTCTCCATATCGTTTACAAATTCAAGGCAATACTTTTTACACGTGCATGAAAATCAAATTCAGTTTCTGTTGGACATGTAATATTTTCTTTTGTTATTTTTTGGCGTCACCGAAGAATGTTTATCATCATATTTTCTTTTCACTGTAAATAGACTGAACTTGAGATATATACACACACATAAGTATCTTTATATATATAATTATTCTGTGAGTGTGTATGTCACTGAACTCCTCCTAAACGGCTGGACCGATTTGAATGAATTTTTTTGTGTGTGTTCAAGGGGATCTGAGAATGGTTTAGATTCACAAATCAGCCCGGCAGATGGCGCTGCAGACGGTATCTAGGTTATTTATCTATACTGCAAAAATAACAGGCAGGACAACGTCTGTCGGGTCCACTAGTATCTTTATATATATAATTCTTCTGTGAGTGTGTAACTGAACTCCTCCTAAACGGCTGGACCGATTTGAATGAATTTTTTTGTGTGTGTTCAAGGGGATCTGAGAATGGTTTAGATTCACAAATCAGTCCGGCAGATGACGCTGCAGTCGGCACAGCAACGCGTGGCCGGGTCAACTAGTATATATATATATATAGCTCCGAGCCCTCAGGTAGGATTCGAACCCACGACCTTTCGCAATCCGGGCGAGTGCTCTGACCGCTGAGCTACCGAGACGCTGGCAAACGTATTTCAACTTCTACTATGAGCTAGTATCGTTCCACCGCTTTTTTTACACACGTATTTTATATCTTATAGAAAATATTGCAATGTGAATGCAAAAAATTAAATTATTTTTTTTTTGTCGAAATTGTAATATAACCTATTATTACTGCACTCGCTGACCGATGCAATTTTTTTTTTTAATAATCAAAGAGCAAATATATGATATTATATCGCTAATCAAATTTATAAAATGCCAGAATTAATTACCTTTTTTGAGGCAATTGTAATAAACAATGGAAACCACATTAACTTTTCATTTCACTTTATAAACAGTTGACAAAACAGTTCACGTGTAAGTTGTGTGTTGCCGCTGTCTCTCTTCTACTCGGACGCATCGGCCGATGGAGTGGAAGAGAAATGTAGTCCATTTTTTTTAGCATTAGAAATTATGTAAACAAAGAAGCAGTGGTGGCTAACCTTGTGCTGGAGTCCACTTTGACCGGTTTCAGGCATCGCCCATTGTTGAACAGATTAAATAACAAATAACAATAAAAAACTTTTAACAAGAATTTTCAACAAAAACAATAGAAACTTAACAATAAACCAAAGAAAATAGTCAAAACAGATAAATGCAGACGTTGACATTTGCCGCTATTGTTGCAAATGGCAGCCATATTAAGAGACCATTTTAAAAATCGCCTAATATGGTACGTATTACAACATCAGCATGTGCTTTTTAATTTTGTTGTGTCAAACTGACCAACGTTTCGTTCCACAAGTTTACAACTTCTGCTTCTGAAGGTATTTTTAGTGTAAACTTTTCACGATGTTACGTTTTGCTTGTTACATTATATGTGTACAATAAAGTACCCAAATTTTGTTCTTTCTAATGCTAAAAAAACCGACTATAGATACAAGCCGAACGCTTAGGTCGATTGCGCCTCTCTATCGCTTTTCCACGCTCTCGCTTGCACGCTCGGCTCAGACGGAACGTGACAATGAGACATGCTTTTTCGTGCGTGCAGCCGGCGTTCATCAATTTATAAGAAGTTATCGCGTCAAAAAAACTCGGCAATCAACAAAACACAAACATAAAACGGGAAATGGCACATGCCATTCCAAGTTAATCGCAGTTTGCCAGCTATGAGGAAAATGACCCATCAGGAAAAATGAGTAATGGATGTGAACGATGATATAAAGTAGATCCACTATGTTGATGATCATTTCTATAATCATACTTTCATTAGCTTGAGTTAGATAGAGTTAGCAGTTACACGAGATTTTTTAATTAAAAGTTATTTAGTAATTCATTTGTCATAAAAAAGGTTTAATTAAGTCTTTTTAAGCCATTCAAATTTAAATGTTTATTTAGGTAAACAATATGTTTTTGTTCATTTACCGAATAAAGTTTTATCAACTACATATTCACCTAATAATTCGTGTCTTAAAAAAATATTTTTACTTTAGGTTTACGCTCTATTTATGGTTTTTAACAATTTTTTTTAAACCCATAGAAATGTTTAAGTATTAAAAGTGCTTATAGTACCTGACACTTTGTCTTTGTTAAAAATAACGATGAAATGGAAGTATCATACTGCTATTAATATGAGTAGAATAATATTCTTTTATTTTATTCATGTATAGCATTAAAGTATACTGAATCAATTTCCAAAATCGGTGGTAAGGAAAATATATTGCACAATTTTACTTATTCTTAGTGCGTTTCTTCGAATTTTTAAAAATGTTGGTTGAAAGACAATTAGGAATTTGTCATGGAAGTACATTTTATTCTGTCTCACGTTATGGATACACATTTGTCATATTTCCACATTGCAAATTGTATATCTCGAAGATAAATTACTCGTTATTTGATACAGATATTTTTTTTTAGTATATTTTTTTACCTATTTGCTGCTTGAGTTGCGTACTTTCAGTGTGATTTTTGATATTAAAGTTATATATTTACAGTTTGTGAATACTACTTGTTCTGCTTTGATTATAATTAAAGACTTGTAAAATTCTCTAATTCACGTTTTAGTCATCCATAAAGAACCTATAGATTTTGTGACATGTGCAATAGTTTCAAAGAGAGTAAGTGCAAAAATCAAGAGTAGTTTTAAGGAAATGCTCAAACAAACACGACAGAACACTGGCACAACAAGCACAGCTTTGTCTAACAAACAAAACATCAGCGTAAACCGTTCACAAAGCCGAATATGTTCCGGCTGCACAGTATTTGTACGGGATACTTTGACTCGTTCATTGTATTTGCATGTCGCATTCAGTGCACCAGCCTCTAATCCGACAAAAATTACCTATTAGGCGCATTTTTTATTTGCAAGTTTTCCTTAGAATTTGCTCTTTTTTAAGACATACTAAATTAAGAATTTGGAACACGTATGTGTTTTTTAAAAAGTTACCTCAAAAGTGATTATAACTCAAATTATTGTGGATATTTTTGTAAGTTAACAATAATCTTTTTTTTAACTCATCAACTAGCTTGTAGTTTTTCGCGTTCTCTGATTGTAAAGTTGTTTATAAACGGTGCACATTGAAAAAAGTTGTAACTGTGATATGGTAACAAAAGACTTTCAGAATTATGGTTTTAAGGTGCCGTGCAGGCGAGTGAGCAAGACAGGTCCCTAACGTGGTTCTCGAATTATGTGGACTCGACGCAATGAATTTGGAATTTGCTACAGTGTGGGATTAGCTCCCACGCATATTTAAAGCGGCGTACGGCTCCGTGAAAGCATAGTTCTAATTTCGGCAACTATTGAAGTGATTAGAAAGTAATCTTCGGATCATATTAGAGAGTGATTAAGTAGCCACCTCAATAAGTTATTGGACTACAGTGACCGTGGTTAACCCACGCTTTTGGAAAATTTTGCGATGGTTTAATATTTAAGTTCTCAGAACTAAGGAAAGTTTGTTGGTCAATCGAGTTCATTAGCAAATTTGGGAATTGTTTAGAAAATTGTATACAGTATGTTTTTAAATTTTATACTGTATATTGCCGATGAGTTTCTAGGCCCTTCTCTCAATGGGTTTAAGCGTCTGGAGTTGGTATTGGGCGGAACCGTCCCAAAGATGAGAACAGTACTCCATACGCGATCGCACTTGCGCTTGGTAAAGATTGAGCAACTGTTCCGGCGTAAAGTATCTTCTCACCTTCCCCATAATGCCAAGTTTTTTTGAAGCTAATAGAGCTTTACTCTCAATGAAAGAGCCGAAATTAAGAGTTGGTGACAATGACATGCCAAGAAGCTTAAGATGATCAGTCATCGCACGGATACGCCTCGGAAAATAGAATTCCAGTCGAAAGGACTCCTTTAAGCGGAGAAATGTTATACTGAGTGTGTGTTTAGCTAAATAGATCTTTGATTAAATTAATTATGTATATCTGATTGAACAGTCTTAATTCTCTGTCTTAAATTAATAACGCCATAGAATGTAGGAAAATGAGGTAGTAGCTGATAACATTGTCTCAACTTTTTCAAGATTATTGCTTGTTTGGCCAGCGTATAAAAGTCGCTTACGGTCAGGCTACCGATATGCATGTGATCCACCTATGCTATATAAAAAATAAAACAATAATCATCTGGTTTACTTCAACTAAAATTGCCCCTTGAAAAAAGAATAACATAAGCACAATGTGTTTTGTTAGCACAAACTGTAATTAAAGTGAACGGCTAAGTCGTTTATACGGTATACTTTGATTCTTAGTATATGTTTGTGAACATTCCACGCCGTTACTGGCTGATATCGTGTGCAAATGACCCGTATTGCTGGTCTAATGTTGCTCAAGGATTTACTTTAGCACAATATTGTAACGTCTTATACGATTGCTTTGGTGAAATCGACGCTATAATCTGAATATTATTAAACGATACATTTGTAACCTATGTCAAAAGTACTTGTTTTTGTAGAGGAAATAGAAATCGATCATTTGCATTACTGTTTTGTTAACTGATAGGACAAACATTTGAAAAAGTGACAAATGACAAAATAACGAATGAATGACAAGGCTACGCGCCATTTCTCCTTTTTTTTATATAATTTTAATTATTATTGATTTTTAGAATTTTGGTGGGTGTGTGGGTTTGAAATTAAAAACAATCCTAGTAAGCAGTAAGCGGATATGACTTTGTTTATTTAAACTGTTCAGAGTTTACTTTCAGACGCGCTCCCTGTTCTAGTTGAGATTGCGACCAAGGCATAATACATTTTAAATCAATTAATCATTATATCAATAATTGACGTAGGTAATCACAGTAGAAAAAGTTTGCTCCCATATTTTCAACAATAATAAATAGTCAAAATATTATTAAAAGTGCTAAATGCGTGCAAGTTGTTAATTAACGTTCAAATATATAGTGAAAGTGTTTTATCTGGATTTTATGAAGAATTGTACCACAAAAAAACATAAAACATTTGGCAACAGTGTAAGTAAAACAGTGTGATAACGTCGGTGCGACTGCAATAGCGCGTAAGAGCAATTTACAATACCGCGTATTTACAAAAGTCGCAAAAATTTGTTTTCGCGCCAACGACTTCTGAGTGTCTATTTGAATTAGCCAATAAGAAACGCCCATTTCGCCCTTATATCAATACTGCGTATTAGTTCTCAAGGAGTATTTGGCGGCAAAGCCGCGTATTTATTGGCATTGTAGTGGAAGTCTGGATAGGAATTGTGCGCGCTCCTGATTTATGATTGATTATTATTGTAAATAACCAGTGTGTAAGTATATTTATTATATTTGTATTGAATGCTTTTAATAGTGTCATTTGCGTGTTTTGTTAATATTCAAATTTCACTCGGGAATGTCGTTACGAAGTAATTACACCTGACCACACATTTTTTAAAGATTTCAGCAACAAGGATTACCATATCTATGAATCAATCCGACCTGGTCGTGGGGCTGGTGATCACGTCGTTGTTGATATAAGAGTACTAAGGTATAATCCAAAATGGACAATAGACTTTAAGCTTCACTTTACGGACGAATTTTCACCACTGCCTAGAAGACCAAAGAAACCATCATCTGTGATCGACGCGGTTCCTGCACTTTACCAAACGAGGCAGGCAATTGCAAACACAACGTTTGATCATTTACAAGAATTGAAGAGTGTGATTCCACAAGATTGCCATGCCTTTTATGATAATTTACCATACAAATAAAAAAAGGCTGAATTTATTATTACCTATAGATCTCATTAAGTTTCCAAAACCAAAGTTGTTATTTTTATTTAGGTTGAAGTTTTATTTTTTTCGAATTACCTGGTTACATTTTGTTTAACTGATTGTTAATATCATTATTAAGAACTACTCGTATGATTTTATTTTTAGTGTTATGATTAAATGGAAAACTAAGGAGACTGAATTTTTTTAAGGCTACTTTATTATAATAAGTTAATGTTTTGTTCGAGATATAAAAGTGATTGAATTTTTTTGAGCTACCTACCATAGTAGCAGTTTATATGTTCAGTTAAAAGTTTATTTTTTGTTGTTTTCTGTTAAAAGCAATGATTACTAATGTATGGTTCCTATAATCATTTTATAGACTGTTCTTTATTTCTAATTGTTATTTTCAGGTCTATAAGATTTTTAATTAAGTTAAGCTTAAGTCTAAGGTACATAGGTACTACATTAGTAAGTGTTTTTTCATTGTATTGTTCTATAAAAATTTGAAAGAATTTTATTCGTTACTAGCGGCCCGTCCCGGCTTCGCACGGGTGTACAAAATTCTTTAAATTTTTCTAGCATTAAATGTAGCGTTAGCGTGAATGTAGCTTTCCAATGGTGAAAGCATTTTTAAAATCGGCTTTTCTCCTTATAATATTAGTGTAGATAACAATGAGATCCTGACACTTTTGCATGCGTCTTGTCTTGCTTGCATCAAGCGCGCGTGGATTTCCTTAGCAGAGTTATTTTAGAAATGTTTTTATTATACTCTTCAAAGATCTTATACTTACAATCATCAACAAATATATTTCGAAAAAGATTATTACAGGATTTTATGTTGATAAAAAACTCTATGGCCCACGGATCCCTAATTTTGAAAAAAAAATTTAGCCTATAGCCTTACTCGATAAATGGACTACCCAACACTGAAAGAATCATTCAAATCGGACCAGTAGTTTAAGAGATTAACGCGTTCAAATAAACAAACAAACAAACTCTGCAGCTTTATAATATTAGTATAGATGTGACATTAAATGATTATAATAAACTAATAAAATGTTTAATTTCAAAACCGCGGAACTACCAAAATTGACATTTTTTAACTTAACCTTTAGCAGCAATATCGCGTATGTGATATATCTCAATATATAATAAAGATATTTGTAAAATCTTATGACATTTCTATGCAATATTATGCAATGGAACCACAAACAAGTTCAGTTGAAAAAATATATTATACTAGTTGACCCGGCCACGCGTTGCTGTGCCGACTGCAGCGTCATCTGCCGGACTGATTTGTGAATCTAAACTATTCTCAGATCCCCTTGAACACACACAAAAAAATTCATTCAAATCGGTCCAGCCGTTTAGGAGGAGTTCAGTGACATACACACTCACAGAAGAATTATATATATAAAGATTGACGATGATAACAAATTATTTCTTCCTCTTAAAAAATTGATAAAATACTGATACGCGGTATTGCAAATTGCTCTTACGCGCTATTGCAGTCGCACCGACGATAAGTGGCTCTAGTCTCAAAATTAAGTTATAATTCTAGTTGCAAGACAATTGTAAATAACCAAGACATTTCACTAACAAAAACAATCACGAAAAAATGAAAAATAGTGGACTTGTTCAAATGCGGTAAAAACCAGACAGTTAATTTTATTTGAATTATTGAAAATGTTGTAAGATTCACGACCTTAAGTGTATCGTAGCTAAAAAGGTGAAATTTACTTTTTGCTGATAGCAAACGCCATTTTACGGTGACTTTGGACATTAATCAGTTGTTCCGCATGCTTTTTCAATGAATACTGATGTTGTTTATCATGTGCCAACAGTGATCTCTGTATTGGGCAAAATTGCTAAAGCTCTCGTGGCTCAGCGGTGCAACGCCGGACTCGTCCTATACAATTGCGAGTGACATCAGTTCAAAACCTAGTCCCATATTAGACTTTTTATTTTATGAAAATTTTTAAATTGATACAAAAAGGATACACAGACTGGTTTTAAATGCAATAAAAATATAAAAGTTAGACAATATCTCAAATGTAGCAAATGCTGCAATACATTCGATATGGACCGTGCAAACGTTACTTCAAAAAGGTACTACCTAATGACAATTGAAAACAGAGACAAATGGACATGCGATTACTGTATTATTGGTAAAGGAAATCAGTCTCCAAACATCCAGGAAACACCACGGAGAAAGTCAGTAAGTGCTTCCAAATTAGAAACAAACTTACAAGACAATGACAACATTACCCTTATAAGACGTAATAAATATACAGAACAATCATATGATTCACTTGATTCTTCGATAGCCTCAAAGAGTCCTGATTATTTAGTAAAAAGTTTGCCAGATATTTCTACTGCAACTTATAACACGGAAGAGCTGCAAGATGAAATTAGTAAGTTAAAATTTGAACTAAACAGGGACCTAGGACACCTAGAAATTGAAAACCTGCTGACGGAAAATACGTCGTTAAAAAAACTTACATTTGAACAGCAAAAGAAAATCAAACAGTATAAAAATGTATTTTATGGATCTCCTAAGATAGCATCACCTTGTCAAAAAAAAAATAAGAAGAAAGACATCTCAAAATAATTCTACAGTAAACAACAACGTCACTACAACCATTGAAACTAATGAACCTGGTGGCCTAAATGAAAGCGCTTTACTGGAATCAACACAAACTCTGCAAACTTCGGAAATTCCAACGTCGACAACACGTGATACTGAAAAAAATACACAAACGCGAAACATATTTATTCTAGGAGGCGAACGGTGCGTAGGATTAGCGTCACAACTTAGCAGCTTGAGACTTGTAATAAGTATGAGAAATACAGTATTTTTTCTTTTACTAGGCCATCTGCATTAGTTCATAATATATTGAATGATTGTAAGCAAATTCCTGACTCTGCTCTGAGTTATTTAATTTTGGGAGTTGGTGACTTGAACTCTGTGCCAACATTGATTATTGATTTAGCAGTTGCGGTGAGGCAGTATAAAAACCTAAACATAATACTACTTCCTATCAAAGACTGCGCTGTCAATTCAGAACTAAATATAGCACTGAATAATTTTTGTAAAAATGTACCAAACTGTCACTATTTAAATGTAGATTTTAGTTTCTGTAAGACCGTTAAACAACAAAATTAATGACATGTAAGAAGATTAATTATATTATTGACACAAAAGATTATGCAAATAAATATCTTAATCCTAAATCATTAAGTAAAATATTGAGATGCGCACATATTTCACATAAAAATAAATATATTTGGCCTGCTGCACCAAAAAAAGGCACAATACCTTATTATTTTCCTAAAGTGGAGAAGCAGAACCGTTATACTGACGGTTTAGACAACTTAGAAATAGGTAAAAAGGAGTTGTTTTTTCGACAATGATGAAACTAGATATGTCTTGTTTCACCAAAATATAGCCGGTTTAATAAACAAACTAGATGTGGTAGAACTATGTATTGATGAATTTTCAGAAAAGAAACAAAATATAGACATAATCTGTTTTAGTGAAATGTTTGTGAAAAGAGGGGACGAGATACATGTTAAACTCAAAAATTTTAACTTAGCTTCATCATACTGTAGGAAAAGTGAAAAACGTGGCGGAGTGTGCATACTTTTAAGGAAGGATATTGACTACAAAGATATCCCACTTTGCTCAGAAATATCCACTGACAAAGCGTTCGAATGCTGTGGCATTAATATTCCTTCGATTAGCTGTATCGTAATATGTATCTACAGAACACCAAATAGTAACTTAAACATATTTTTTAACAAATTAGAGAATTTATTGCATAAACTGACATTAAAATGTAACAAAAAAATAATAATTGCGGGAGATACTAATATTAATACTCTTAAGACTATTAATAATTCCACAAGCTTAAGAGAATTATTACTTAATTATAATATTTTTCTTCACATAAAAGAACCTACAAGACAATTATCCTGCATTGATCATATAATGAGTAATATTTATGATGCAGTGGGTCACATTCACCAGTTATATTTATCTGACCATAACACAGGACAAACATTGACCTTTACTGCCAAAAAAATGGTTAAGAGAGTGAAACAATGGTTCGATATGAAACGAGACTACTCGAATATAAATATGAAAAAATTTCGTGATTGCATAGGTAGCCTTCTTTGGGCTGATGTTTTGAATAGCAATGATTTGAATACAGCATTTAGTGCATTTCATGATTTATTTTGCCTTTTTTTTCCTTTGCTTTCCTTTTAAAAAATTAAAATTAATTCAAATAATAAATCACCAAGATGGATTACGAATGGCATTAAGAAAGCATGTACCAAAAAAAGACAACTGCGGTTCCAATTTCATAAGAACAAAAATTATGTCAATAAACGATTTTTTATGAATTACAGTAAAACGTTAAGAAAATGCGTTACTACTTCTAAGCTTAATATTAATAAAAAATATATTCAAAATTCTCAAAATAAATGTAAAGCAAGTTGGAATATTATAAACGATAAATTAGACAAACCTATGATTTACCGTAGTATTGATAAAATTAATTGTGAAGGTAGAGATATCACAAATCCACATGAAATTACTTCTGTATTTAATGATCACTTCGTCAATAGAAACTTGGGACAATGGAGTCGGAACAGAAACGCTAATCAGATAGCTAGGAATATTTTTTCTATATTCTTGACTCCATGCTTAGAATCAGACGTAATTTACGCTAACGCAGTAGGATTTGATGGTGTATGTACTTATGTTATAAAACAATGTGCTGAATTCATAGCTCCTATTGTAGCGTATTTGATAAATCTTTCGTTTACAGAAGGCACCTTCCCTGAGCGTCCAAAAAAGACAATAGTTATCTCACTTCATAAAAAAGAATGCACATCAGATATAACTAATAACAGACCTATAGCCTTGTTGTATATATTCTCAAAAAATTTTGAAAAATTTATACATTTGAGAATAGAAACATTTTTAACAAAATATAAAATAATAAAGGAAGATCAAAATGGCTTTCAAAAAAATAAATCCACGACAGTTGCAGGTTTTTCTCTGAGTAAATCAATAACAGAAAGTATTGATAGTAAAAACAATATATGTGCCATTTTCTACGATATGTCAAGCGCCTTTGATTTAGTTAATCATGAGATATTATTAGACAAATGTGAACGCTATGGCATAAGAGGCTTAACTTTAAAATTAATCCAAAGTTTTCTCAGCGGCCGCATGCAATGTACTGAGATCTATCGCATTAATGAAAATCAGACATCTGTGCCATATAGATCCGAATATAGATTAAATCAGCTTGGAGTCCCACAAGGTTCTGTACTAGGCCCATTGCTATTTCTAATTTATATAAATGATTTGCCTGACATAAATACGCATCAATATATACTATTTGCCGACGATATCTGCGTTGTTATTCCAGAGGATAAAAAAAGTGATATTTCTTATAATGACATATTAAACTTATGTGTAAGAGATATAATGCTATGGCTAGACTCGAATGAGCTGCGCGCAAATCTAACGAAAACCAAATTTGTTCAATTTGCTAACTATAAATCAAGGCTACCAAAGTTGACTTTATCCTACCAGGGAGAGGAAATAAAAGAGACCTCAGAAACGATTTTTCTAGGGTTAGCATTAGACTCAAACTGCAACTGGAAAAGCCATATAGAAAAAGTATGCAAAAAAATAAACTGATTTTGTTATGCTTTGAAAAGAATTAGTAATACTGCTGGAAGGGAGGCTGCACTCTTGGCGTATCACGGCTATGTAGTTTCCATTCTTAGGTATGGTCTGCTATTGTGGGGAGGTTCTTGTTACTTGGACAAAACTTTTATATCTCAAAAAAAATGTGTTAGAAGTTTGTGTGATGCAAGGCCCTTTGATAGTTGTAGACCACTTTTTAAAGAACAGACTTTATTGACACTCACCTGTTTATATATAATGGAAGTAGGATGTTTTGTGAAAAAGCATCCTCATCTGTTTGCACAATCTTCTCACTTTAGTGTATACACGCGGAGAGATCTCTTAGAGAGTGTATACAAGCGGAACTTAGACGCTCGTTTAGGTCAACAGTTGAGAACCTGCCTATCGCACCGACGATCCTGGGTTCAAGTCCCGCAGGGCAGATATTTATGTGACAAATAGGAGCTTTGATATCTGAGTCTCCACGCGCGAGCGGAATTCCGCTATATTGAATTGAACTAGTGGCCTATACCTATAACAAACTAGAGTTTTATGTGACGATGTCTTCGCCAACGTAACAATAAGCAAAGGTAAAGCCCGGCAGCCTCCAGCAACTCACACCATGTGGCGGTTAAGGTATCGTGCCACCATCATTTTCCTCTCATAGCTGTTGTCGACATTAATTTTCTCATACCGCAATACAGTCTACTAATTTAGAATCGCCCGCACAACTAATATATGTATGTCTATCCGTAACCTTGGTATCAATAACACAAGAATTACAGTGCTTACTTTGAACTAGACTAATTGGTGTGAATGTAAAAAGTTTTCTTATTATAGTTTGTCCGCAGACTTAGTTTAAACATGAGCAGCACAAGAAACCATCATTTTTTTGGCACTTTACATTTTGTATCTATCAAAAACAATAAAAGCATAGCTTATCAACAATATTTACACAAACAGTAGTTTTATAGTTAAATATCTTATAAATTATGTCGGGTAAATTTGACAAATATTTAAACATTAAAATTCAAAAATATCTGAATTGCTCGCGTAATTTCTTTCTATTTTAAGTTACGCTTTGAAAAATGAGCATAATAAAGCTTTGTAAAATTCTAAATATCGTTTGAATGAAAGGAACGCTTAAATATTTCAGTAATAACATTTCCGTTAAACCTAGGTCAGCTCAATATCATCAACTTTCCTTAAGAGGAAATAAATCAATTTATTATATTTTTAGAAATGGCTTTTAGATTTGCCCCGGTATTAATTCTGGAAGCTTTACAAAGTCGTAAACTTTGACTTCTATTGCTCAATTTTGCTTACAAAACAATATTTTAATGTAATTTCAATTCATGAATATCAGATTATATTACACTAGGAATAAATATATGGAATTAATTCCATGTTTGTTCATGTGCTTTTAAATTAACATGGATATTTTTTTCATTATTTTATTTATTTCAATTATATTTTTATACATATATTTTATATTATTTTGTAAAAATAGATCCATAAACTATGTTAATGAAAATTAGAATCAAATATGGAGTAACAAAACTTTTTTTTGTAAAAATCTTTTTATTTTCCATTCAAAACAGGAATGGATTATGTATTGGAAGGATGAAAGTATGAGTCCTAGATTATATTTACTCTCAGTCATCGCAAGTACACATTGAAAATATTATTCTATTTTAGCTGAAAATTAACAAAAAGAATATTAAACTATACAGTCTTAATCACTATGAAAGGCACAAATCTATAAATGCTTAGAGCAGTTTTTTTATTTGTAAAAATATCCTGTATGATAGTTTGATACAAAACTGTGGAAGGAGGGTATTTTTCGTAATCACATGTCCAATTATCTGAAGTATTTGAAGGGTTACTATAGATTATAAACGTCCGCAATACGATTGTAGAATTTTGATAACCGTATTGCATTGTGATGACTTAACATCACTGATGCACGTTTATGATTTTTCTACCTTATCTGTGAAATCGCCGTCTTCTGGCGTACACACTACTACTTACTCTCGTAAGGCAATAGTTACTTCAGTTCATGTAATTAATTTAGAATACGATACAATATTTTAAAGATATTTTTACAACTATAAAAATAAATATTTTGAATTGATTTATATCGAGATATATGCATTCATTTGGATTCTTTTTGGTTTCGCAAGCTTGATTATACTTTTTTTATTCATTAATTATCATATGAAAAATGTAAGAAACCACGAACTAAGTGTGTAAGTTATTGCACGGTTATATACCTATATAACAATCATTATAACAGACTGAGAAAGTGAGACTTTAGTTTTGATTTCAAATTTTAATCTTAATATACCTCATCTTAATATAATCTTTGTGAACATCAGTTCGAAATTATGATGGTAGTGCAATTAAGTCAAGGTATTAGGTATGCAGTAGATCGCCGCTCGCCGTAGACATTGTTCGCAATGATCGTACACAACTAACGACCGCCCTTGTATGGACAGAGTGTAGTATTTATTTTATAAACTCTTGGGTAAAAATGTTTCCCCTAGAAATAAATATATATTAATTAAAATTTTACTGGTTGTATTATGTTATACTTAAAATGCTTGTTATCATTATTATAAATTTTTTGTTTCATTTTCGTGGATACAATAGCTTAGACAATTCTAAGTTAAATATGAAATTTGCACATATTCTACACACATTGTTGCAAATTTACACATATTATATAGACATCGTACCGTAGGTGCCAATCCATACTTTACGTATATAGCATTCCACTAAACAATTGTATATTACTTTGGACCTTATATGGAATACGATGTTTTAAAATAATTATGTAACCAAAGAATCTCGTTTTTTTTTTAGAAAATATCCATCCAAATTTGCATTATTATTGGTTACCACTGATCATATACAGAAGATAACATATATATAGTACTGGCTTTCAGTATGCAGAATAATTCAATATCTCCGATCAGCAGACGTTTGAGACAGAGATCTACTTCAGATGTTCTCTTAATTGGCAGTCCTTTGTACGATCATACGATGACCTGAATGCATTGACGTACCTCAGATCATAGAAACTATGATATATTTACTCTCAAACATGTTCAGCTTCTGTAAAATACATAACTATAAAAATAACAATTTCTTACATTCACGTCAATTAGTCTAGCACTGTAAGGTTTGTGTTATGGATACTAGGGTAAATATATACATACATACATACATATATACACACACACATATATATATATATATAGAATAATAAATAAGTAATATTAGTGCTAAAGGCAGGACCACTACCGGTGCACCAAACAGTTGCCAGTCAAATGTAATTAATGCTAACATCGTATACCTAAAGTTTAACTTACACTGAAAAAAATATTATTTAGCGCTTAACGTCTTTAGGTAAATAAGTAGCCTCTTAACGTCTTTAGGTGACGATCAAACTTACCAACCAACATAACTTATCAATCAAAGCATTTTGCATACGAAATTTTAAAGGCATAACAAAAACAAAAATTAGGAGTTCATAACTACCTTAAATTCACATGGAAATGAATAACATTCACTAAGAAGTAATAACATTTTAAGAAACAATGAAAATATGAGTAATAGGCAACAGCAGTGAGAACTCATTATTTCATTTTACAACGATTATGACCCGTGGATAACAACTCTTTTCCCCAATGATAGAGAAGAACCGACAGTGGGCTACGAATAGCTAATAGTGAAATTGTTTTTTAAACAAACCATACGTAAAATAGTTGTCAATAAGTAACCCCTTCATGCAACTCCAGCAAGCATTTTAATTTTAAACCAGTAAATGCGAAATAGTGAAATAACGATATGGAAAGATTGATATTTTGGGATCATTAAATTTTAAGGCGGTATAAAATCCTTTTAAAGTCATTTTTCCAGCAAAGTTCAGCATGAACGTCGCATAGACTTATAAGGAGTAAAGTATGGTTTTCACAGCAAACCCTTTACGAATGAGCTACTGAGGGTGTACTAAGGTACAGTCAACTGCGGTGTAATGCTACAGAGAAGTCCATTTTGTACTGGAGCAGGAGCATAAATTAGGACTAAAAAACTCTGGAATCTCTTAAATTGACCTTGTCAGAGCTAAAAATTGAATCAGTAGTTCGGGAACAAACCACCTGGGGTCTAAAATAAGATCTTCTATCCGTCAAAATCAGACTCCTTTGACACATATGTGTATATTACTACAGAAATACTAAATTATATTGCGATTCTAACTTCGTGGCATCGCATAATAATATCATAACAGATAATAAGTACGCGCGTTAAGCTGATATGAAACTTCACGCACAAGTCTGTAGCGTGTCTAACATAAAAAAAAATGAATAACTTTAACTTCAACTGTCCCTGTTGAAGTTAAAGTTATTCATAATTACTGTAAAAACCATCATCGTATTATCATATTTTTTATTATTTAGGCATTAAGCTGCTAGATTTATATTTAAATAGTTTTTTCACATATTTTTCACATTTGGTATAATGTCATAAAAAAAAGTATTATATTTGGACGCCATAATTTGCTTTCACATTTCCGCAATTCTAATTACACACTTCCGTTGGGTAAAATAAACTTAACTAACATTTTAGAGTTATTTTTAATGTTTATAAGAAAAAACACATTTATAACGTTACTCATTAGATACAGTTATAAAACAATTGTTCAAATAGTAATCGGCAAGTGAAACAACCATTTTTAATCGGTAATTATATTATATCTTTATAAGTTTAATATAACCATATCAAAAAAATATAAGAATTCTTTTCAAATGCTCACACTCAGATAATCAAGTGAAAAGACTATAATAAAAAGAGATGAACTTACTCAGTTGATAAATATTATAATTGATAGCGTCATGACTCGGACATAACTCTAACTCACACATTTATTACACACGTATTTTATATCTTATAGAAATATTGCATTGTGAATGCAAAAAATTAAATAAAAACAACTATCAACTTATTTACAATTGTTTAGAACTTCCTTCCTCCTCTAGTAGACTTGTAAACAGAGGTGCTAAGAAGAAATCGAAAGCTGAATAAATATTTAAATCTAGTGAAGAATACTTTATAAGAGTAACAAAGTATTGGTAATTGCTATTGTGATATTCACAATATGTTGGTTATGAATTATATCATTGGTCAACAAAGTGTTAAAAATGAGTGGGTGTGACGACAATTTGTGTTTGTCACCACATTCGCTAAAATAATTAGACCATCGCACGCTATTGCGGCAAGCAGAAATTGTAACACCGAATAAAAAAGAAAACTTAATGGCATTCTTTCATGATTTGGCATCGACTCAAAATTGGTTTAGCTATTAAGGAACAAAATGAATACCGCACAACTCTCTATTACTCACACACTTACTATTTATTTCTTAACTAATAGAGCTTAGGCATTCTATGGAGTATTGTTAATAACAATTTTAATAGTATCCAAACCCGGAACCTTTATCTTATTGACCGGTTTGCAATTCTCGCCACCATAATTTACGTTTTTACATTAGCTTTTGTGAAAATTGTTTAGAATTAAAATTCAATTACAAGTAATTTTTAAGAGATACCCACATTTCAATTGTGGAATAATTACTTTTCTTCCTTTTTTATTAAATCCACACCAATTAGCCTTACCCAAAGTAAGCACAGGAAAGCTTCTATTATTAGTACAGTCAATCTGTAGGTTGAGTGATGAAAAAATTACCCAATGGCTGATTCTTGTTTTTTCTGTTGCCAAATGACGTCACTAAGCTACCTTGGCGATGGGCATGTTCAACCCGTAGCGGTTTTTTGAAAAACTCAACAAAACGTCCAAAATATTTTTGAAATGCATTTTTCTCGATTTATATGCATTTTACAAACTTTTTGTTTGGTCAAAAATTGTAGAGGGCGTTGAGTACTACAATTTATGTCATTGATGCAATGTCGTACAACAAAAAGTGCGCATTGTAGGTGGCGCTAAAGTGTCCAAAAAAGTGTTTTTTCACATTTTCACCCTAAAAATATAATTTTAATGGAAAAGTTTAAATGGAAAAGTTGTTCCTTACGTAATTTTCAACAACTTTTGTCTAAACAATTTTTTTGTATTACTTACCGTTTTCAAGTTATAGGTGGTGCAGGTATGAAAAATCCAACAATGCGGTTTTGCGTAGTACAAGTACACATTTGCAGTGCATATTTCAATGTACTTTTTACTATTTTTTAATTTTTTTATGATTGTAATAATTGTGATTTGTTATTAACTTGAAATATCGACAATTAGAGCTTTGGATTTTTTGTTTTGCATGAATTAATTGCAGGAACAAAAGTAGTTGATAGAATAATGATTATTTTGTCGTACATATGAGATAAATATTTTAAATTGTTATTAACTTATTCCCTGCTGTTAATGGGTTCTTGCAAGATTTGGAAAAAAGTTTTTATTTCAAATGTGCAAGTTGAATTAATACATGATAATCGCTTAAAAGTTTAATAATAAAGTTCAACTCTAAGAACGTGAATTTAAAACAAAATGTTGTTATAAACAATTGTAATCGTAATAGCAAATAAATTAAACAGCTCATTATTGTAAAAACTTTAAAATTTAAAAAGGTTTTTTTGATAAGGTAAATTAGTACAAATTCTAACTAACATCATAAATGAAATGTTTATTGCTAAATGTATAAAAATTACCGTTAGTGGCACTGTGTTGTATACGTAGCGCTGTACAGCAGTGTAACATGAAAACGGTAAGTAATACAAAAAAAATGTTAAGACAAAAGTTGTTGAAAATTACGTAAGGAACAACTTTTCCATTTAAACTTTTCCATTAAAATGATATTTTTAGGGTGAAAATGTGAAAAAACACTTTTTTTGACACTTTAGCGCCACCTACAATGCGCACTTTTTGTTGTACGACATTGCATCAATGACATAAATTGTAGAACTCAACGCCCTCTACAATTTTTGTCTAAACAAAAAGTTTGTAAAATGCATATAAATCGAGAAAAATGCATTTCAAAAATATTTTGGACGTTTTTTTGAGTTTTTAAAAAAACCGCTACGAGTTGAACATGCCCATCGCCAAGGTAGCTTAGTGACGTCATTTGGCAACAGAAAAAACAAGAATCAGCCATTGGGTAATTTTTTCACTGAAACGACCTTTTTTTCGACAGATTGACTGTACTATATGGAAACTACGATAATGGATAGAAGTACATTAAAATTATTTATATATATTTCTATAGATATTTAGTATTTATCGAAATATATATAAATACCCATGATTCATGTACAAAAGCATTCGTATGCTTATTCATCAAATAAACATCTGCTCCATCCAGGACTCCAACTCAGAACCGTTAGTTCCAAAGACAGAGTCGTCACCGTTGCACCAAACGGTTGTCGTTATGCTATGTCTACATTAATATGTCTACTTACAAAAAATATAATAATTATATTCGATGTAGGTCTGAATATGCATAAAAATATGCTACATTTTATTAATAGTAAGTAGGTATATTAGAACTGTTGATGTCTTAAGATGTACTTTGATGATTGCAATTTCTTAGTTCTGCTCTTACTGTCATGAAATGTACATTGGTAGATTGTTACACTTGGCATGAAATTCGCATCTCGAATCAGCTTATCTTCGTTGTCGCTACGAAGACGTCGGATTGTGCATATGGTTCAAGCATTTATACGAGCTTTAAAGCTATTCTGAGAAATTGTATTACCTTATCAATGTTATCCCTCGAATCGGACTTTAAAAAATAATATTTTGATGAATTGATCTTCGAAATATTTTTGACCGAAAATCTGTATATATATATAACTAGAAAGACGTAGGTTTGAATCCTACTTGATATATTTCTTATAAACTAAATAACTTACTTTTTCGGAATCAGGATTCCCAGACGTATTTTTTTTACATCACAAATACAATAATAAAGCTAGGTCCCAGATTGAGTAGCATTTTGTAGATTATAATTGATAGGTAAAGATATCATTATATAATATAATCTTATAGCAACAATAGTTTTTTGAGTTAATAATATTGAGGCTTCATTACCGCCCTTAAAATAGCTAGAAAATAACTAACGCAATGCGGCAAAGTATAAAACATTTTTAAGAAAACGTGCAGAATATAAAGTTTCAGATAAAACTCAAATTTATATGGTTGCGAAAGAGCGATTCAAGATTCACGTTGAATTTACAGTATCAGATATATCGAAAATAAACTTTCATGAAATTGCTTTTTTGTTTACAAAGAAGTGAGTATTTCAGACTTATAAAAAAAAACATCCTGCCCGCGATGAGCGCTGATTCCCTATATACACAATAACACTATAATTTAAAGTTAAAGTTCGTTTAAGCCTCGCTCAACACTATACTCATCAAGACTTTTTAAACATTTGATAAATACTAAATTTTGCATTAAACTGCTTCTTAGATAACAAAAGGACTCATAAAAATGGCTACCGATTATTCTTTGCATTTAACCTTTGCATAAATTTACAGTCAATCAGATACAGATTAAAAATATTTTGTATGCAAAATTACAATATATATAAATATATGCCCTTTTTGCATTATTATTATTGTGGTTATTCTTAGTTTTTTTTTAAAAGGAGTGCATACGATTATAACGTTCCCGAGATCCATAATTAAATATAAATATGACAATATAATACACCAAGCATAACGCAGATACAAATACTTTAATATACTAGGTATTTCAAAGTTATAAAGAAAGAATAATCTACTGAAGATGTCGAAGAAATAAGTACCAGGTTTTTATTTATTTTAGTTACACATTGCATGTAGTATTATGTATATAGTAGTAAAATGTAGGTTAACGATCTGTAACTTTTATATAAACTGTGTTGTTTAAGGTAACATAAAATCTTTTTTCTTTATATATTTTTTTCTTAAGCTGATGTTTTTGTTATAAAGTTTTATCCAGCTCATACAAATATGACACTGAAAATGTAGGTAGAATAATTTAGCTGTACATGTAGTTGCTAACGTTTTTAGGACCTACGTGACTTGCACACATAATATTTGCGTGCTCAAGCCTCACCGGATGAGTTTACATGATAATAAAAGAATTTGCCATGGCATTTATGTTTGAGTCTGTATTTCAGTTTTGTACGTCTCCATTTACTATAGTAAAAGGATCTTGGTAATAAATTAATCAACCAGTTGTTGTTTAGATAGAAATACGATAGTTGAAGAATGAACTATGGTTTGCAATCAATATAACTCTTATGTGAACCTTTCTACAGCAACCCTAGGGGTTTTTATTTTCAAAATCTCACTCTCACTCAATCTGGGATCTGTTTTAGAAAACAATACTTATCAACTTAATCGTTTTGGTGGGCGCTGCAAACCCAACATTTGAATATAAGTGTAGCACCACAATTTGCTAGCGCGAAGGCTGCACTAATTAAAGACACTTTATGTATACAAAGTATATATAAATTTAAATAAATACCCTTTTACCGGATCAACGACTAGTTCATGCATCATCATTTTTTCTAAATTTAATCTTGTCGTTTCGATTCCTTTACAGAAACCGTGATCACTGGATGACTGACTTATTAAGCGCAAAATACTAAAGTAAGTGACTCATAAGAGTGACGATTGATAAACTCGTGATGTGCTGCCGTAGCTGGATAGTTTGGAAATTCATACTTACCCGAACAGGCGACGGAGAAGTATTACAGACATTGGACTAACTCATCATACAAGCAATTATCTTATTAAAATAATTGATAAGAGCAGATGACAGACTTTTTGTTCGATCTAATCCACTAAATCAGTATTTTTAGATAAAGAATTGGTAATAAAATCACTGACGACGTTGACGATCGTTTGGTGTAACGGTAGCATCCCGCCTTTCGTAGCAACGGTAAAGTTTGTTTGATGAAATTAATATTATATTAATATTACAAATCTTTGTATCGTATATGTCTACAGTTAAACCCCTTACACCGATAACACAAGCCTTACCGTGCTTACATTGGTTAATTGGTGAATGAAAGAAACATTAATATTACAAGCTAACCCGGCCACGTGTTGCTGGTATAACCCGGCCACGCGTTGCTGGTATAACCCGGATACGCGTTGCTATGGTAACGTTAATAATTTTATATAAACTGTTATTCTTAGGCTTATGGTAACTATGGTAAATGGTAACAAACACACAAAGTCCTTCCTTTATATAGTAGAGATTATTATTGAAAAAACTTCAACCTATGATAAATTATTTTAATAAGAAAGTATTCGGAAAAATCGACTCTGCTCACATGTAAATTTTCAGCCGGAACCTTATTCTCTTATCAATCATCAAAAAATTATTGGGCTTGGGCTGTATCGGACAAAAAATCCACATATAAGTCCACGCCCGACCTATAATTGCGGGGGTTAAGCGACGATCTGGTTATTCTATGCATTAGTTGTATCAGTAGCATCAGTAGTCTTTTGCAGTCACCAATTCGCTATAGGCCCGCATGATGGCTGGTGATGAAAGTTATGTTGATTTGGTTTATATTATCTGCATATATCGAAAAATCGCAAATCCTCAAAAGAAGTCACTTATTGTTACTCAGCTATTGGCTTGGGAAAAATTCAAATTCTCTTCTTTGCGTATTGAAATTTTCAGGCTCAAATAGATATGACTACCTATGACTACCAATACAAAAAAATCTACAGCAGCATGAGTGGAAACCGCCAATGCCATCTCTATGAAGTGGTTCATAAGGTTTCCTCAACAAAGTAGATTTTTTGACACTTAACAACGATTTTGTTATACACTTTCTAATATGCCATGCCTATTAGAAAATGTATAACAAAATCTTCATTCATCTCCAGTGCTCCACTGCGAGCGACAATCGTTGAAATTCAGCAATTTTTAATTTAATATCTCAATAACAACTGTCTAAAACAAAGCTTCGTTTAGGAATTTCAAGTAAAGTTTGAGATCGAATGAAGTTTATTTGTAAGAGGAGGTAGGGAGGTCGCTGTCGGATTAAACAGGATTCTCTAAATTATACTAACTGTACTATGGGGAGAATTAGTCAGTCACTTTATCTTTATCCGGTTTCTAATCTAAAATTAAAGTTTTTGAGTCTTCCAAGTTTATAAAGCTAGTCCACAATACAAGTAAGGTACTTAACTACATAATCTAGGGTTCATTGATTATACAGGACCCATTTCAATCACTACTTCAATTTTGCATAAAGTTCAGAATCTTGAAACTTAAATATCATAAATTAGGTCCTTGGTTGTGTACCGAGTATTTTTAATTCATTTATATATTTGACACCAGTAAATTATTGTATACTAGAACTACATACATCAATAGTGTCTGGGGACCAAGCACGTTTTTGCTAGTTACTATAAAGCAGGTATATCTATATAAATAAAAATCTATGTATTTGTTTGTCCCCTACGAGTTCTGAAACCATTGATTAGAAATTGTTGTAAATATGACAGGGAAGGTTTGTATGTAAAGTCATTAAAACATTATCAAAAAAGAGCATTGCATAATGCTAGCTGCACCCGGCTTAACAGACCCAAGAAGCGTCGGCGCCGCGCCGGGTGCAGATATTTAATCATACCTTTTAAATCTCTTACGGATAGTTGTTACTGAATTTTGCCATTTGAAATGAGAATAGATTGTTTTTGAATTAAAATCTTCTATTAAGTCCTTTTTGTGTATAGTACAATAAGTTTAAAGCCAAATCACTACAATAACTGAAATACTTCTGAGAGGAATTAATAGAAATAACTTTAAATGGCTCACAGCCTCAGGTGTATACAAAAGCAACGTGCTGTGGCAGCCGTTTTGGGTACTACTCAGTGTTATATGTTGACTTTGAACATGTCAGCCCATCATTGGCAGAGTAGTAGAGCAATATTGGGGACGGGCACGTGTCACTCCCTACACGCAGACATAAACATATAAATTACTGCAAGACGAAATAGTACAATGGGCGCCATTATGTTACTTATGAGGTTTGATGATTCTTTAGGGATATTAAGAAGCGACGAAACCATAATAAATCGCTTGCATTTAGTCAGATTCCGTTCCCGAAGACCACTACGTGTACCACATTCAATAGCCCCAAAATTACAGAGCCCGTTTACAATGGCGCGAGAACACAAAAATTCGACTGAATAAGAATGGCGTACTGCGTGATTTTCAGATGAATTTCGCTTTGTTATCAGGTGAGATAGTAAACTTACATGGTATTAGAGAATCCCTGGACGCGACGAATTTTAGATCATCATCAATTGATATCATGCTAGAAAATCAATGTATACATATGTGATAGGGTTTGCATCAGGCAATCTCAATGCACAGATTTACGCTAAAACGATTGTATCAAATGTTGTCTTTCCTTTGTCCATTTGATACCTCATTTCTGTTTATGTATGATAATGCATGTCCAACACTGTCAGACTCCGTACAATACACATGCCCATAATGTGTCCTACTATGTCCTGCTTAATCGCCAAACGCGATTCCGAATAAGCACGCATATGATATGTTTCAATGAAGAGCGCTGCTAAATATGGATGCCGTACATACTCACAAGATTTTTTTCGCCTATTGCAACGGACGTGGGCGATTATCTTATAATCATATTCAGATTGTGATAAACGGGTTAACGGCGGAAATTGAAATTAATTTACTAATTGTTTATTTCGCATCAAAAAAAATTCTAAAAGTTTGATTTTAAGACATTTTAATGTCAGATTTAAGTAAGATGTAAAATCTAAGCATGAGCAAAAATCGTGAAAGTCATTAATATAATAGCTTAGACTGCATCGTCAAGCAATCAATCTAAAAAGATATTTTTAGTTCAGTAGTTTTTTACTTACTAAGTTACTTCTAATTTATATATATTTTTATATTTCCACACTTTGTTTTATAATATATCTTGTATAAGTTCTTCACGAATCGATTTCAATGAATATTAGTAAAAATCTAAGTGTTATTTGGGCATGCCATAAATATTGTTTCTTCTCTACGTAGATCAATGAATAACCGTAAGCTCGTGAGCAGATATATCCTAGTCTAATCTTTTTCGTATGTAGTTAAATTGGTTCTGATATCGGCGTTCATTATAACATGGCTATCTATGACCTAAATCTGACTGACTCAAGAGAATGGATTTTGTCGAGTCAGCACGAGCTCAAAGCTGAATTATCGGCACCTTGCCGTTCCGTCTCATTTGTTAGCGTTTGCACTTCGCCTTTAGTACGAATCGGTGCAATTTTCATTAGTTACTGGGTCTTAGAGTCCTTATTGAGACGACATTGCAGTTCTGTTAAGATTGATTCTGCTTTTATTATACCCTAAAAGAATAAAGAAATAATATAATAAAGTGCGTGCCGGACTGTAAAAATTACTTATACCTCCTTTAATTAACCCTCAACGTAAAAAGGGGGGGTATTATAAGTTAGACTGTAATGTGTGTGTTTGCGTTTCTTTTCTTGCTTTTGTCTGTGGCATCGTAGCTTTTAAACGGGTGTACCGTTTTGGGTGCGATTTCTTTAAATTTGAAAGCAGGCTTCTTGGCAAATGGTCTTTAATTTTGACTTGATTTTCCTGTAATTTCTAGTCATTATAATTATTCAATTACAAACTTCACACCAGTTAGATTCAATTATTAAGAAAGCTGAAATTATTATTTATCTATTAGTAGAAGTAGAAAGTTGAAGTACGCAATATGTTGAGTGGAATCATATGCACTTCTTGAAAACGAACCAAAATCATTTCATCACTGTAACATTTTTGTACGTAGTAACCAGTGTAAATAATTTGACGTTTATTGTGTAATCACTTTTTAATCGTTCGTCTAGTTGCCTGATTTAATTATCCTCTATGTATTTTGTGCTTTAGTGTATCCATCTTAGCATAATGTTTACTGATTTTAATAGTTTCTGGCTCAGTATATTTTACTGTTATTTCTATATGACGACTTTCTCTACTTATTTTGGATTATTTAGCCATACTAAGTATCCATACGCAAATTGTCCTCATACTAGCTTATTGTTCTGTCAGAGTGAAGCCAGTCTAGTATGCTTCCTGCTCACCGTATGCACTCGCGGCTAAACGTAAACAAGATAGAACACGCCCTGTTTAATGAGCACCCTTGACGTCCCTATGCGCTGCTGTTGTTTCTGTATGATTACATATATGTAAAGACTTTTTTTCAACTGCGTACTGTGCTTGTCTCTGTCAACTGTATACTCCTTTAGTCAAGTGGTAACAATTTCGATATGCAAGTGACTTGGTAGTCTTCGCAGCTTGTTGTTCAAAAAGCTAAATTATTTAATTAAAAAAATGGGTTTATTTGATTTTATTGATTACAGTGCTGTGTCTTATTTAGTTATTTCGGTAAAATAACTTTCTGTCTTAAGGTCATTATTGTTTTTCCAGTTTATAGAATTTTAGTGCTGGTGCTTATGCTTTAACTCATGGACTGTCGTAGCGAGCGATACTGAGTGGTATGCAAATTTTTCAGGTTTATAAACAAGGCTGGCTGGTCATTACAGTTAAGGAATTCCAGTAATTAGATAGTTTAATAAATCATAATTTTCTACCTATCAACCAAGTTACAAATTTGAATTTAGTTTGCTTAAAAATAGATTAGCATTGCGTTAAACACGTTATCAAAATTTCTGTTAACCCCTCCAGTATGCATAATGCTTGTGTTACAGAGCTCACGTTCGTAAAACTGCGAGGTTTGGATTAGATGATTTTGATTTAAAGTTGACTTTTAAAAGCGGTGGGCTACAGCTGCCGTTTAAACTAATTCTCTTGGAACACAAACAATAAAATAACAATATCAGCAAAGTTTTACAGTGCGTTTTTAACTTTATAAGTGCTTAAATTAACTGGTTAGATACTAACAAAAAGAATTGAGTAGAAAAATAGATGTACGACGTAAAGATAAAAGAGGCACACTTTTTCACTCGTTGCAAATAGGAGCGTGTAAATCGTAAAACAACGTCGTCATCATGAAAGATTAGACAGGAAGATAAATGGCTAGTACCAACGGCAATACATACGTTGTGTTCACTGTATTGTTTCGAGATGAGACTTCTTTTTAGGGTACAGTATTTCTATACTACTATTTTTTTCGACAAATAACCGTGCAGATCACTCGACTACGACCGATTATGTCAATGGTATAGGTAGTTTTAGTTTTTTAAACAATGTATGTTATACACTTTTATATATTAATTAGTTTTGTTCCTTGGTCGTAATAATAGCGTAACGATGGCGAAGTGCCAATAACTCCTAACTGCTAAATTTGAAATAATACACAAGCTGAAAAAAGCAATTAATTTCTTGACAAGTTGAAATATAGTTAAAAAATTTGTTTATTTTTCTTTTAACTTGATTGCTTGCAACTGAAAATACGCTAAGGAAATTTCATCAAAATATGCAAATAATGAATTTTAATTGTAAATGACAAAAAAGTGAATTTCTCAAAGAATTTCAGTTAGGAGGTATTGGCACTTCGCCGTCGGTAAACTATATAGATTATGAGAAGAATAAACAAAATTTACGAACAAATAAAGGTACACATTTTCCGGAATTTAAAACAAAATTTGTCGACAAAGAGGCGCTGCCAGTCAACCCCACCAAAGAACCCTCGTACAAGGGAACTAACATCGTACCATCAGCCGTTTCCTTTGATCTATTAAATTTTGCTGATTCATTGCAATTAATTAACTTTAGTACATTGCTGGTTCAAAAGTTGAACTAGCCAATCAGAACGTCGTAATTGCGTTTCCCGTAATACGCCTCACCCCCTCTTTGCGCCAAGGGAAACAAGGTTAGTTAAAAATTCAGAATTAGTATTGGTCGGCTATACGAAACAAATGCATGCTCTCCACTTCTTGTGTTTAGAAACTTAACACTTTTAGTACCTATAGTAAATAATGCTTCTAATACGATTACTAGAAGCTCATTTTATGTTCTTGTTAGTTTTATCTTTACTTGTTTATTTTTAATAAACAGCATATAATCTGCATTCAAACACAATTTTAAAACCCTGTGTGAATCCAGATCTTATATATAGGTGCTTACCTTTAAACTCTCTAATACTCTAGTCCGATCTTGCACGTAATATTGCAGCCACCTACTGGGACGGCTCAGCAAGATACCAACTTCCTGTACTGGCGCAGAGCCGAGAGGTTGATTAGTGACAGTAAATCGGTGAAGAGCAAGCTCCACACCTTAGTTCACCACCGCAAAATTACCTATCTGGCGATCTTCTACAGAATATGTTTTAAAGAGTGTGCTTAGGATCTGCATGTGCTCGTCCCGCCTTCTCCCTTCTTCTATCGGACATACAGACGCACTACCACCCTTTCTTGGTTGCTATTCCTTTTGCGTGCCTCCTTGCGTCTGTATTTCCTGGAACTTATAACCGTTCCATTTTCAATGCCAGAATGAATAGGCACTTTCTAGGTTAGCTCGCTACATAGTGGATCCGGTTTTAGCCCACGGGTTTGATTGGAATCAAGAGCAAATCCATTCAAAATAATAAAAACCTACGAAACTGCTTATCAGCTTATCATTTTCTGAAAAGTTTTGTTACTTTAATTTTCCTTGTAAAAATTTACAAAGTGTTATGTGCTTTTTCGATCGTCAATCTAGATTTTATTCTGTCAAACGGAAATTAAGTGAAATATTTATTTTATACATAACTACATATTGAGGTTTGTATGTTTTTTTTACATTGAGGAATATTAAGAATAGTAACTGTAAGTCCTCCAAATAAATAAATGAATCTTTATCTTTAATATCAATTAATTTTAAATTACTGGGTTTTGCGTATAAAATATTTTAAATGTTTAAATATTTTTTTAAAATAAAATCACTTAAATACACATGTTTATAAAACTGTAAAGTTTTTTCTTAAGTAACAAACTATAATATTACTAAAACTTATATGGACATATTATTTAGTATCAACAAAAATATTCTATTCGAGATAGGCTTTAATACAGGCCTTTAATCTGTCTGGCCACAAATCTATGGTTTTACGCACTGTTTTAATGGGAAATTACGCCACTGCTTGCTCCAGAGATTTTTTAAGAGACTCGATGTCGCCATGTCGTTTAGAGCAGGCCATGTCCTCTAAAACTGACCATAATTTGTAGTCTAAAGGGTTGAGATCTGGGCTAGATGAGGGCTAGTCTTCAGCTCTTATAAAGTCCGGAAAGTTGGTTTCAAGCCAGGCTTGGGTAGTTGGTGCCTTGTGACCAGGTGCAGAGTCCTGCTGGAAAGTCCAGTGAACATTTTTAAAAAGTGTATTGCTGAGAGGTACTACACGATCCAAGACTGTGTCTTGAAATACACTTTGGCTGAAGTTTTCACTCCTTTTTCACAAAAATGTAGCTTTGTGACGTCTTGATAAGACACGCCCCACCAAACCATCACTGACGCAGGAAGATGACTACGTTGTACCTTTCCGACCACTTTGGCAGCTTCTTTAGAACTGTGAGCGTACACTTTATCATTTTGCTTATTGTAGTGCACTTCAATCGTGACAATTTTTTCATTGGGAATGAGGATATTTCTGTGCCTTTCACCTGTGTGTTGTGTGACAGAAGGCATTTTAATCGATCCTCTTTTTTTAATTGTAAAGATTGATTTAGGGCATATCCTGTATATCTACTATAAGCATATAAGATAAGATATGTTAATTTGATAATGAACACGAAAAATTTGTGAAATGGCGCGAAATCGAAAGAAGTTTTTAAAATAATAAACGCGTTCCAAATTCAAAATGATTAAAAAGTTGCAAAAAAGAAAACGTTTTATGTAACAGTATTTATGGCCAGACTTGTTATATAGGTAAGTAGCAAAAGTACTTGTGTTATGGAATTCAGAAAGACAGAAACTCAGACCCAACAACAGTTCGTTACAAAAGTTCGTTTTCTCATTGACCCGGCCGGGATGAACCCAGTACCACGGAGTGACATTGCCATGAAAATCGACTGCTTGAATGCCATGAATATGCGAGCCACTCGACCACGGAAGTCGTTGTTGTTGTTGAAAAATTAAAATCAATTACAGAAATTGAATATTCTAATAGTATTTATTCCAATAATAACAAAAAACAGAAATTCCATAAGTAAGGAACTAATATGAGGAGTGGGCGATGTTGCTAAGAGTATATGTCCTATTTGAATGATTAATTAACTTTACAAATTGGTTGAGCTTATCATAGATATTCCATATATCATCCCATGACTGGACTGTTACTATACAATGAATTTTCAAAAGTCTGACAACATTCAAATTGTTAAGAAAATTGCTCTTTAATAAAGCTACAAAATTCTAAAATTAAACACCGTTAAATTCTTATTCATCAAAACATCAATTAACGGCGGTCAACTCAGTTCAATAAATTTTAAAATTGTAAATAGTAGTAAGTACACATATTCCGTTTATTTATGTTTTTCAAGGTCAAGTAGTTACGCCTTAGTTTCCTATGGCGTAACTTAAAGAAGTCAAGGTAATAACCGGCAAGGTAATAAAACCTTGACGAAGGTAATAACCGGCAGGTATCTACCTTATCTTTTTTTTTCATTCAAAGTCGTCACTTAGTCTTAAATCAATTGCATATTAAGCACAATATCGTATAAATTTTAGATCACTCACAATAATTATTCAACCCCAAATTAAATAGAGTTTGTACTATACGTAACGTATAGAATAGACAAACAAGTATATAGACGACCCTAGCGCTTGTGCGCATCATTCAAACATTTGCCAACTACCAGGATTCGATCCCGGTAACTTTGGCGTAGAAAGTAGAATGGCTACAGTTGCATTAATCAGCCGTTAAAATTGAAAGATAAACTTCAGTATTTTCAACTTTCAGTACACACAGTGTGCATAAAAACATATAACTGAATAAATATACTCATATTATATCAGGTGAAAAACATATTCCTTGCAATGAGCAGCAATCGCAATTTCCACAACACGCAATTTCATAATGTAAATTCTGCTTGTTAAATCAATTTATCGATCAAGTAAAATTTAATTTAGCAAAAGCTGTTTACAATCTAAGCTATGAATACATGCTATAATAATGTATTTGTATGTATTCACGTTGAAATTATTTCTCAAGGGCCTATATTGATTTTACAAGTAATTCATTTCTAATAAAGGCGACACAGTTAAACTCATGTAGTCAAAGTAATTATAGCAATAATCACAGAGTATTTCTCACCAAACTTAACAAAACAAACAACTCAGAGTAAAGCTTATAAGCAAAAAGAAGAAACAAATTCACACTTCAGTAGTACAAATCCTTTTTGTTATATATGTAATCTTATATGAATACTATGTAAGTAAGTCGTATCATAACAAAAATAGTCTTACACCGTTATAGTAATATAAATTTTTACTTGCTTACTTAGGAGGAACGCCAAGCTATAACTTCATAGGAAGAGTTTACTCCTGAGACAAGTAATTTTTTTCTAATAGATATTTGATAAGATTTAAAAAATCTAGTAATTAGATGCTTTATAATAATATAATGACAGACACAGTTAAAAAGTACATACTACTATATAATTATTCACATCTGCAAAAGTAACTTATTATAATGACTAATTTATAAATGCATGTGTGTTATATGTCTCAATATATTGAACCTTTTTTCATTTCACGGCGCGGCCTTATCCTACTTTTTTTTCTTTTTCCCGTTTTATTGCTCCATTTGTGCAAAGCATGGCTTGTCCCTGCATCCGGCACTCCCCACGGGACGTAATTAGGGTCGGCCGCACGACTAATTGAAAAAAACAGTGCATAATTAACGAATATAGTCTCTTTCGCACGCTCTGCGGGTTCAAGTTCAAACGAAGTAGTGGGTTTATATAAAAAAAATACATAAAGGTTTTCTTTACAATAACAGTTCACAAAGCATGTGGGTATAGAAGAACGTATACTTGTATATTGAAAATATCTATTAAAGTTTTCGCTTTCGCCCGTAAATAAGAAAATATGTAGTAAAATCTATCTATCTAAATTAACACGTGATTATAATGAAATTTATAAAATTTTTATGTTACTTAAAGTTATGCTCACGATTTCATCTTCTTCCTTTAGTAAAAAGACGAGAGGTGACAGATGTAGCTTGCCTACTTAAAATAATACAAAATAAAATTGACTCTCCTGAACTTCTTTCAAAATTGAATATTAATATTCCGACTAGGTCTGCTAGGCACCTACACCCCCATTCGCGTTCCACTGGTCTCATCAAACTATGGCCGAAACTCCTTCCTGCATCGTGCAAGCGAAAGTATTAATGATTTGTGCAAATCTAAAAACTTGTACATTCACCACTCTGGTTTAGCAACTGCGACGCGCTTACTCTGTGGGGATTTCTTTGTGCAATAAATCAAATGTTATATACCTACTTTATTACAATAAGTGTACTATTTTATATTAAGAGAATTTAAGATTAAGTTTTTCATATATTAATTTTTATTTGTCCACATTTATATATTTTTAAGGTATATTATTTAAAGATAAAGACCTGTTATTAGCTGTTTTTTATGTAAAACTGTGTATTCTGTATGTTCGCTGTCGGTCTTACGAAAATCAACAAATAAATAAATTTTGTTTAATTATTTCGCTTAATTATTGGGAAGCTATACTAATTGCCTACTATACTAATAGTTTATTACTCAAACCTTTATCTTCAAATACCTATTAATAGAGGATTCGAATAGGAAACGACCTTCACCGAGCCGTTAAATGGATGAAAGGTATTTCATGTCAAATATAATATGTTAAGTAATATACCGCGAATAGGTTGACTAAAAATTTCAATCCATTATATAAGCCATTAAAAATTTAAAAATGAACTTTTTTGGGAATTGTTGTTGCTTGTTTAATAGATAAATTACATACCAATCGAAAGTATGAAGCCTTTAGAATATGTAATACGTTAAAACCTATAACTTATCCTAAAAAATACATCAACTAAAGTATCACAACTAATATTATTTTATAATGCACTGATGTATCACATAAGTATGTGGATATGGTTGATACATTTGATAACAACAGGTTCTTTTCCAAAAACTGTTTTAAATAAACTCACTTATTATAGACATAAATTACAGTGATTTTAATAATTTACTTAAATTCTCCCTGTAGTTTTGTTCATGAATAATATATGATGATGATTGCTTAAAATAAACATATATAATGAACGAATAAGATAACACTAATTCCATACATAATAACTCACGTTTAATCACCTGTGAAATAATGAAACGCCTGTTAAGTTTAATCTTTAACCACATTTAAGATAACTGATAGCTGACAAAAGCTTTGAATAGTCTAGACAGGGAATAATGAAAGATTAAAGATCACAAGATATCTACGATTTTGGTTAATTTAGTAGTTAAATGATGATTAGACGATAAGCTAAATTCATAGGTCGATGTGCAAAATATTTGTTACTTATAATTTACTTTTTTTCAAGGTTTCGTGTTGATATCAAAACGCACGCTAGATCAATAATTCACAATTCAGATTGGTGTGAAACCTGTCTTTATCTTTACTGCCTTTCTAATGAATGGTAGAACTCCACAACCCCCTTAGTATTTTAAGTAGGTATCAGTCAATCTAAAGTGTTTTGTACTTAGAAAATACGTTGACTTTGATTAGAAAATACATATTTATATAGCAGACACTTATTTTTGAAATAAAACTCATTATCTCGAATTTCAGAAAAATAATTATGTGTGTTAAAACAGGTGACTCATTCTTAGGGGAAAGAAATAGCTTTAATTAATATAACTTACTTTACTATACTAATGAGTTAACAGCCTCAGTTGGCCGGTACCAGGTTTATCAGGTACTTTCTGATTGCTGGGGCTTAAATTCTATCTGAAATGAGCAAGGCTAGCTACTAAGATGAAATAATTTAGGTATTTTATAGAAAATACATAGATATTTTCAGGTATTACTCGTATATTTGAAAAGTCTTTAAGAGGAGGTATTTTTATTTACGATTGCCATCCGCAAAGTAATACCTATTTGCGAATAAAAATAAAATCAATATATATTAAAAAATATTAAAAATTGTATCATAGAAATTTTAATAAAAAGATTGAATGATACTGTTTCCAAAAAAGTACTAGTAAGTAAGTTAGAAATAGAAAATTTGTTATTATAAGCTGCCTTTAAACTCATATCTTTTACAACGTCTTTGTTTTAGCATCTTTTCAGTTGATGTTTTTCAAATGTGTAACCAACCTTTGCACGTGTTTTGTCATACTTACCTTGATTTTGACAAAAAGTGTATTTACACCACTAAATGCACCAAATGATATTTTAAACTATTTCTCCAAGAAGTCACCTCAAAATTTAAGCATTTATCGTAAAATGTGACGAGTTTTTATATCACAGCTTCATATCCATGCCCCGTCAGTGTATTCAGGCACATGGTCACTGCTTCTTTCAGTTCTTCGTCTATCTTAAACTTCTTTCCTGCCAAAAACTCATTTAGTTTTGTGATCAGATGGTAGTTTGACGGAGCCAACTCTGGACCTAATAGTCCAGTGGATGATTATAAGTTTCCTTCTTCAATTGTTGCAAAAGTTGTTGTGTTATCCAAGCAGCATGAGGCCTGGCATTGTCGTGCAAAAGCGTGATACCACTAGATAACAGACTTCGGCAATGATTTTTAATCACCCGTCACTCACTCACTTTGCGCATAGACAGTTAGTATACAACAGAACGTATTAGAATTTGTCCAGCGGCTATTCGTCAGCAATTTGTCCGGGCCAAATTGGAAACTACTTTCATCAAACCTAAACCCACACCTCAATTTCAAACAAATATATAGTAAATATTGTTACATGCTGTGGGTATTGGAAGGTCAAAAGAAGTCCAAATATCCAAATAGCTAACACATGGTAAAAAAATCTTCCAAACACAGTTTCCAGATAAGTATCCTAACAATATAATTATAACTACATACCTATAATACGTTCTATCTATAAAAATATGAATTAATAATTTATTTAGTCACACAGTCAACTGAGTAATGTTAATATATTTAATTAACACATGGTTAATGTTGTGGGTCTTATAATTAAGTTATAATCCCATTGTGAAGTCCTACTTTGCAAAAGTACTTCATTTTGGTTTGTCTGATAATTCTGGTCAAATAATAAGTGAAGCGTATAATGAAGGTTTTATTGAAAAATATTGGTTTATCTATAAGAGGAATGTTGATTGTTTATCAACATTCCTAAATATATTCTAAGAACTTTATCTCAGCTAAGTTTCTTAGAGGTTTATCAATGTCATGATGTTCAGTCAGCTTACAGTGCATTAACTGATTTGTTTAAGTTGATATGTAATTTGTGCATACCATTAGAAAGAAAAAAGTTTACTGCAATGAAAAAGGAAATTGGCAAACTAAAGGTATAATTAGAGCAAGTAAAGTTAAAAGAAAATTACGCTCACCCAAGTGACAAATTTTCTAATAAAAATAGGGTCTCGACGCGGCACTCACAAAGTCTATTTAGGTATGTTACCAGTTGATAAATACGAATTAAAAAAATGTTAGGAGCTTGGGCAACAAAAAGAGTTGCGCTTATGATAATATACCTATAGAAGTTATTAAAAGCTCTCTTGAATACATATCTCAACCTCTTTTCTATATTCTCAGTCTGATGATTGAGCATGGAACCTTTCCTAAGGAATTAAAGATAGCTTAAAGAGAACCTTTATTTAAAAAAGATTATAAAACCCATAGCGATATTAACTTGCTTCTCTTAATTATTTGAAAAATGTTTTTTTATAGTCGACTTCTGGATTTCCTAAATAAATATAATTTATTCAACAAAAAAAATGTTTAAATTCTAAAAAAAGAAATCTACCTCACTTGCCAATTACAAAATTCTTAACCCTATATTGCATATTGTGCCATATCTGGTACAATCAAAATGATTACGTCTAGCGTTCTAGCGTAAAGACTCCTAGCGTTATTTGTCGGCTGGCGGAGGATTCTTCACACAGCTAGCAACGGTTTAGTTATTGCAATTGTCACTAGATGGTGTTCGCTGTCGACTGATATTTTGAATCTAACACAATTGAGACGATCTCATTGTTTACCTTTATAAATAAGTTCTATCAATATTTGGGAGTGGAAAAAAAATTGTATTGGAAATGGTGTATATTAAATGAAGGTAAGTTAGTTTTTCTAAAATATTACTGTTTTATGTACCTACTACAGTATCAATTTATTTCAATGTTTCAGATATGGTACACCATGCATTAGTTAACATCTAACATTTTGTTTCGATTGGGATTTATTACAGATTAAAGCAAAGATGAACTTGTCTGACAAGGTGATCAAGCAGTATTTACTCGTAGATATACCATCAGGGAGTGAAGACGGTCAAAACTTCTCGGACGCGGAAAGTGATGGTGATATGACGAAACTTGCACCAATTGAATGAAAATGTCAGTGAGTTTGAAAATGATATTTCGCCTTCCAGATATACACCACTCTCACTGAAAATGATAATTATTATTATTTTTATTTTTTTTTATTAATTTTGATAATGTTGAACTAACAGATCTTCAAGCCAGTATTTCAAAGTCAGAGGTCATCACGCAAGTTTTTTCACCATCCCAGTTACAAGGATTCGAATTTCGAACAATGTAACTGCCAATCGAAGAAAGAAAAGAAATATAATTTGGAAAAAGAAATATTTACAGGCCAACTATCCTCAATTTTTCTGTTGTTATTACTTATGTAACCCTACCGCATTTCAATCTATTCAGTATAGCAATATAGAACTATTCTATTCTATTCTAAAATTAAATATTCATTTAGTACCAATAAAAAGACTGTTTGTTGACTTTAACAATAAATCAAAAAAATTAGGGGTTAAAGTATGAAATTGCCGATTTGTACTGAAAATCTATATTGTTTATTTTTTAAATTTTTAACAAATTTATTTAATCAAAATAGTTGCCATTATTATCTATACATTGCTGCCATCTAATGGGAAGGTCATTAATGCCTTTGCGATAGAATTCCGACGATCTAGACTGCACAAACTGTGTGAAAGCATTTTGTACTGCCTCCTGGGAAGAAAACTTCTTGTCACGTAGATAATTGTCCAAATCACGAAAAAAATGGTAGTCCGTTGGAGCAAGGTCTGGTGAATACGGAGGATGACGAATGGTTTCTAACTGCAGTTCCTGAAGGGTCAAAATGGTTTCTCGTGCTGTGTGAGGTCTCGCGTTGTCGTGGAGCAATAATGGTGAAGATCGATTCATGAGTCGGGGCTGTTTTACTGCTAGTTTTGTCAACATGGTTCGGAGTTCGGCACAATAGACATCTGCCGTTATTGCTTGACCAGATCGGAGAAAACTATAGTGAATAACACCATGCTGAGACCACCAAACAGTTACCATTACCTTTTTATTGGTAAGTTTTGCTTTAGGACACTGTTGTGGCATTTGACCTGGGGTCAGCCATTGCATTTTTCTTTTCCGGTTATCATAAAGAATCCACTTTTCATCACATGTTACAATTCGATCCAATATTCCTTCATTTCTGTACCGGTTCAACAAGGCAACACAAGTTTCAACACGCGTTTCTTTCTGCAGATCAGTCAAATCATGAGGCACCCATTTTTCGTATTTTTTTATTTTATTGATTTGACGCAAGTGAGTCAATATTGTGGGTAAGGTAACGTTAAACCATGCCGCTAATTCCTGGGTACTTTGACTAGGATCGGCTTCCACTATCTCTCTTAATTCATCGTTATTTACCTGTGTGGGCGGTCTTCCTCGTGGCTCGTTCTTTAAGTCGAAATTTCCATCACGAAAGCGTTTAAACCAAAATCGCACGGTGCGTTCATTAGTAGACCCCTCTCCAAACGCAGCATTGATATTGCGGGCTGTTTCTGCCGCGTTAGTTCCGCGTCGGAACTCGTATTCAAAAATAACTCGAATTTTCGCAGTATCCATCTTTCTTGTCTAAATTGAATAACAAAAACAATTGAAAGTCGATATTCAAATGTTTTACATTTTTTAAAAAAAGAACATCATAGAAACCATTTAAAAAAAGTTTCATTCGAAAACCTCAAACCATGAAGATTCTATGTCAATTCAAAGAACCTATTGCAATAAAACGGCAATTTCATACTTTAACCCCTATTATGTGTAATTTTACACATACTAGCTATAAGATCTATGGTGGTAAGAGAACACATTAATTAAATGTTTATAACAAAATAATCCAAAAGAAGTAAGCCCGGGCTTTAATAAAATTAGGATTTCTTAAGCGCTTATAACACATTTTAAGTCAGTTAATTAATATATACCCTGTAACAGGTTAACAATATAGCCTTATACAACAATAAAGGAACCAACGAAGTTTATTTTATGAACTAATAAAATACCAACGGCGTTGTTTAAAGTTCAGGATGCTGGGTCGTAATGAATTAAAATACTTCTGGGCAGCGGTCGTTTACCAGAAGTTGATGTGCTTAAACAAATGCCGAAAGCAGGACCCCTGTAATCATACATTTAATGGTGCCCATAATGACCTCGTAAAATAGTAACTGCGGGCCTCAAACAACATAAATACCTAACTTCGTTTTTGGGGAACTCAACTTTCATTTTTACCAGAGCAGAACTTATTATGGTAATGTAACTGAAAGATATGAAACAATTTGGTTCAGAATTATAGAAACAAGAACACTCGCATAATTTAGTTCACACTAAAGCTTGATATAGCATTATGAATTCAAATACGTCGTAGATCTTTTAAATTAAATATCACAATAATAACCTATGACGGCCAAGTCATAGCTTTTCCTAAGCAGTAGTGAATAAGTACGATTTGCAGTATCTATTTTGTTTTTAAGCTGATAAAGAAAGACACAAATATGAAAAAAAGTAAAATATAAATCAAACAAAGTTTGATGCTGAAGAGTGCTTTTTCAATTGGGATCGTGAATCGTAGTCTTTCGTATAACAAAAAAATTATACTATTTTAATTATTTGGAAATGTTGGTTACCTACTTCTACCGGATAACTGTACCAGTATAATCCTGAATATGATATACCGGGTACTATATATCATATCGGGGAAAATTATTATAAAGCCTAAAAATCATCACATGAATCATATTTTGTAAAATTTGCGTTATGAAATTCTGTTCAATGGCTACTCTAGACTAGATGTTATATTGTGGTTGAACATTATTGATTGATGATCGAAAACAATATTATATCTACGTTTATTTGCAGCCGTAATTGTTAATTTACAGCCACATTACCAGTTTAATTAACCATGGTGGTATGCATCTACAGTATATGAGATTATAAAGATATTTCCAAACAGCTGTTATATTGAACGTAACGCGCAATATTATTTTTTTAACTTCGTGAATTTTTCACATATCCCAATGAAACCGTTTTACGTTGGGGTCTCGGGGATGACACTTAGAAAACTAAACGCAAATGGATCTCTGAATCAAAACACAGTTTCCGCACACCTGAAATATTTTTGAAGACATACCCAACAGCATCCTACGCCACGGTATGGACAGGGGTTTTAGAAAACTTTGTTTTTTTTAATTTTTTTAATTTCCCATTTTTTTTAATTTTCGTACCAGAAGAAAGTAAATTCTAGTCGTTTTAACTAGACACCAAAAGATCAGCTTGTTTTTCTTTATCAATAAATGCGGTTCTTTTGAAGTTGACGGATCATAACTTGGGTCACTCTCTTGAGATACTTCATCGTGTTGACTAAGAATAACTTTCTGCTTGACTTGGAGGTTTTGGCAGTTCGGCACTTTGTAGGATTGTTCTGTAGCCCGATGATAACTTTGGGTACTGGATAGTATGTTTGGACTTGGTAGTAAAGCCTTTTGTTGGAATCAAACAAAAATAACTATCAATCACATGATCTTTTGGTCCCGTCCAAATCATTGTATACCAAAAGGAAATCTAGATTCTTGTTAACTTATTTAATAGGAGTCTCACACACGTTACACAACATATTTTTGGATCCCAGGATTTATCTTGGTGTCGCACAGGAAAACCAAAATAGTTTAAATTGTACTTTTTAATTAATGGCGTAAACTTTTGACGCTGAGATGTAAAAGTTAATTCCCTACACACATAACAAAATCTGTCCGGGTTATTAAAACACTTTCGCGCCATATTTACAATGTAACAAACGTAAGTAAGTTAAATGCAATCGTTATACAGCCTAAATTGTCTGAATAAAAATACGTAAATGAGGTCAGAAATAAATACATAGCTGTTATAAAAAAACTGGATGTGACATCAAAATAAATAAAAAAAAACACAAAATTCGTGTGATAAAAACAGTGCTCAACAGTGTTATTGACCATTTAGTACACATATACAATTTACGTTTGAAAACGTAATAATTTTATCTTGTCCTTTTTTATTGTATCTATCTGAATGAGATTGAAACACATTTTGATTATATTATGTGGCTGCTTGAGAATTTCCATCAGTCCCGCGGCCTTGCAAATTCTCATAAACACTATAATAGTCTTGATTGATATATTCATTACTTTGTAATTTTAAGTTTGGCCTCATGTGAGTACGTATTCGCGTATATTTTTTAAGTCTTGGCAAGTTACCAGGATGCGGCTCAATGCGTCTGCAGCTACATTGTACCGTTGTGGGATATAACCTATCTCGAAATCACATTTCTCTAAATACAAGCGTAATTCGGTTATCCTTTTGTAAAATATGGTTTAAAATGACTCACTGCCTAAACAATGGCAAACAGTTCTGAGATTATAATCGGATGCCGAGTTTTGGATAGTTTTAAACTTCTAGTCGCTTAAGCAATAACTGTATCATTCCCATTTTATAATATTGCATCTAACCCGGATCTCGACGTGTCCGCCTGCAATACAAAAATATTAGTTTATGACAAATTGAATACAAAATCGGGAACTTCATTGTTGCACTATTAAATTTATTAAATAATAATCACCTATCCTCTTAAACAAATATTTCTGAAAAGTTCTAATACTGATTGATCAAGATATTGGCTTATCAATGGCAATACAACCATCCATATATATAAAATATTTTCTAATATTTAACCCAGTTTAACCTTAAAGACAATGTTAAGTCTTGAGCCAAGAGAATATGCTAGGATTTATTATATCTTATCGGCTGTGAAGGCGGTGCATTTACGTAAATCGGGATGAAAAGAAAATTAGTACATTTTAGTAATAACAATATATAACAGTGTATTTATTTAAGTTATCATTTCAACTTAGCTGTTAATAACTTATGAATAAATTAAACTTTGAGAAATAAGAAGAATAATAGAATAGAATAGAAGAATAAGTCTAATAATATCTATACATAAAGTTGGTGATGTTCTTTACAGTATAAGATATAAAATTCTTTACAGTATGTTTCAGAAAACACCAACAGAAGTTATGCAAGTATATTAAAAAAATACTCCCGGTAGAATCGATATTGTAATTTTTCAATAAATACATCTATATATACTCAACATTACATTTAAATGCAAACGTTATAAGAATTTCATAGATTTCTAATTATGTAAAAACATGACTTAGGTACAAATGCTTGTATTCATCACATAAATTCAAACTATAAACTGCTTCTTTCAAATGATGTTTTCTAATATAATTTCTCTATGTAATCGATTAAAAACTATCCTATCGTTGATAAAAGCAAATAAGTTATTCATAAAAGTTAAACAGAAGGCAGTGACTGTGCTGAAGCCAATCGCGGACAACCTTTATGCATTCACCGCAGGCTGTGATTAAACAAACAATCGGGCCGCGCTGTAGATCCATAGTTAAGCCGTTAATTCCGTGAAATCAACTCTGTGAGCCGGGCTCATTTTAAACCCATTTTGAGCATGCTAATCAACCGGTTTCTTCGGCTGAGTTGTTCTGGCTTAATTAAAAAATGCGGGACCTTTTATATAGATTTATAAAAAGCGTCAAATTTATACTCTGCTATTTGACTACGCAATTTGAGAGCTGCTTATTGATAGCAATAATTGCCATTTGGTAAAACAAACTTACTGACTTTTATTTAAACACGAATAACAAATAGAAGAAACATCTCCTCTCTTTAGCCATAATCTTCCTCGTTGGTGAGCATTGACCGTTTAATTGTACAGTAAATTTGAGGAACTGTACAAAAACATGTAATGATTTTTATTTTGATTATTTATTTATTACTTATATGGACATTAAATATCCATAACTGCGTTTGTTAATATTTATTGTGTTGGTTGTTGGAAACACTACCTGCGGTTGGCAACACCTCTCGGCGCCATTATTATTAATATATCACTATCTTATATAATATAACCACTGTGTCTTACATTGAGTTTTTATTTAATCCCCATAGCCTGCCGAACACCACTTAACATGGTGTCAGAAGTGGTCAGGTCGGATTGGGTTAATTAAAACAGATTGTTGATATTGTCTTCTGCGCGTGCGGAATGGCGGACGAGAAAAAACATGAAGAAGCGTCGGTGGCACGTCCTCTCATGCCAAGCGCTGTGTCAACTACCAATATATAAGAGAAAGGAACTTGTCCGAAAAACCACCTTCTCTAGGAGCAGCCATACAGTTGGCAAAGGATCTGGAATTGACACGTCAACAAGCAGCTTTCCTTCTTGAAGAACCTATAGTAAACCAAGTCAAAACATTAAAGTACAGGCAGTCAAGACAATTGAAGCAACCAGCCAGCCGATCACATTCAGGAGCACGCTCAAAATCAAACTTGGATAACGGGTCAAAAACAAGGAATGAAAAATGTCACAAATGCGGTCAAATTCACAGATTTCAGTGTCCTGCTAAAGGAATCAAATGTCACAAATGTGGTAAATATAATCATTTTGCCCAAATGTGTAGAACAGTAAAAGTCATATTGTCAGAGTCTAATACTAATAGTAATGATAATCTCTTTGTAGGAACTATCTGTATAAATAGTATAAATTCACATTCCACAAACTCAACATTCCTTTTGACACTTTACATAAAAGTTGTCATAGATTATCGACTTTCAGTGGTGATGCTATACCAACAATAGGTCAGTGTAACTTAGAAGTAGTGCACAACAACCATTCTTACAAAGTTAACTTTCACATAGTTGATCTAGTATGCCAAAATATCATAGGTAGGGAGACATGTCAAACTCTTAACCTAATTAAAAGAATTTTCCATGTAAATTTTCCACCACAGCTTCCGAAAGATCTTACTACAGGTATAGGTTGCATCACTGACTTTGAAGTAGACCTCAAACTGAAGCCTGATGCCACTCCAATGATTGCAACTTGTAGACGCATTCCATTTCAACTGAAACAACCTCTGAAACAAGAACTTGATGACTTGCTCGAACAAGACATCATCAAGAAAGTCGAGGAGCCAACTGATTGGGTAAGTCCCATTGTCATAACTAGAAAGAAAAATGGTGAACTCAGACTCTGCATAGATCCACATAAATTAAATGAAGCCATCATGAGACCTCATTACCAGTTTCCATCACTGGATGAGATAAAATCCGAGTTATCAGGAGCTAAATATTTCTCTACTCTTGATGCCAATAAAGGCTTTTGGATGTTGAAACTCAGTGAAGCTTCGTCTAGGCTGTGTACATTCATAACTCCCTTTGGACGTTATAGGTTCACACGCTTACCCTTTGGTATCAATGCAGCACCAGAAATCTTTCATAGCGAGATGGTAAAACGCTTCCAAGACATAGAAGGCGTTAAAATTATGATGGATGATTTTTTAATATTCTCTAATTCATTGCAAAAGCACAATGAGATATTACAAAAGGTAATTGACAGAGCCCGTTCTATTCACTTAAAATTTAATAATGAAAAATCAGTTATTTGTGCCAGTGAAGTTAAATATTTGGGCCACATTTTCAGTCAAGATGGAGTTAAAGTGGACCCATCTAAAGTTGAGGCAATATGTAAAATGGCTAGCCCAACATCAGTCCCAGAGTTGCAAAGATTCTTGGGTATGGTTAACTACCTTAGTCCTTTTATTAAAAATCTTTCACAAGAAAATTGTTTATTGAGACAATTACTCAAAAAACAAAACGAATGGGTCTGGACACAAGAACATGAGTCAGAGTTTGAAAAAATTAAACAACTCATAAGCTCAACACCTGTTTTAACATATTACCACCCAAACAAAAACATTACACTGTCAGTAGATGCCTCTAAGGATGCTCTGGGTGCAGTAATTCTTCATGAAAAGCAGCCTATTGCCTTTGCCTCTGCATCTTTAAGTGCATGTCAACAGAATTACTCCCAAATTGAAAAAGAGTTATTGGCAGTCTTGTTTGGATGTACTAAATTCCATCAATACATATATGGCAAGAAAATAAATGTTGAAACAGATCATAAGCCTCTTATCACACTTTTTAAGAAAGCGTTTTTTGACATCCCTGCAAGACTACAGAGGATAATGTTAAGACTACAACCCTATGATCTGAATGTCATGTATGTACCAGGTCGTTACTTATACATTGCAGATACCCTTTCAAGAGCAGCCCTGCCATCATATGCACTCTCAGATTTAGAACAGGACATTGATCTCCATGTCAGCTTGTTAAGGTCACCATGGGCAGTAAGCAAAGCAAAACTCTCAGAAATACAACTGAAGTCCACACAGGACTCCATTCTTAGTCAGGTAATATATTATTGTCAACATGGATGGCCAGAGCATAAAAGGTCACTCAGTCAGGTAGTCAAACCATACTTTCCTCTTAAAGATGAATTGCATGTTATTGATAACATCCTACTCAAAGGAAATAATATTGTCATTCCAGAATCAATGAGAGATTACTTACTTTCATTAATACATAAAGGACATCAAGGCATAAATAGTTGCATATCACTTGCCACATCAACCGTATATTGGCCTAATATGAAAAATGATATAGAAAAATACATAAATAAATGTCATGTTTGTCTAACTTACAGGATAAATAATCAAAAAGAACCACTTATCCATCATGAGTACAAAATGTTACCGTGGAATAAAGTGGGCATAGATTTGTTTGAAATTAATAACTTAAAATATCTACTAGTTGTTGATTACTTCTCAAAATATGTAGAACTTGCATTACTTAAAAATGATTCAACTTCTAAGACTGTAATCATACACTTGAAATCTATCTTTGCACGACATGGCATACCTGAAATTATTAATTCAGATAATGGTCCTCCGTTTAACAGTAAAAGTTCCTGGAATTTACAAAGTCATGGGAAATTGAACGCACTACATCCAGTCCGTATTTGAGTAGATCAAACGGTATGGTAGAAAGAGCAATTGGATCAGTAAAACAATTATTAAGAAAGTCTGTAGCAGACGGTACAGACCCTTATCTAACATTGCTATTGTATAGAAACACACCTAATAAGACAGGCTATTCACCTGCACAATTATGCATGTCCAGGAATCTACGAACATTATTGCCTGCTTCTGATGCTGCACTGTCACCTATTGTTGTAGATATTAATAAACTACAGGAAAATATTAAAACTCAACAAACCCAGTCAACATTTTATTATAATAGGAAAACTAAACCTTTGTCCAAACTTGAAGTCGGTGATAAAATCTACTTTAAACACAAGCCACACAGCACTTGGGTCCCAGGTCTCACAGGGGGACACACATCCTCGTAGCTACATTATTGACTCTCCACAAGGCACATTTCGTAGAAATCGGGAGCATATCTTGAAACCGGTCGAACCGCAGACTGAAGCTTTACCTGTAACAGAAACAGACACGATTAATAAGAACACTAACACACAAACATTAAGACCTAACGGTGATACGCAACGAAAATCACGGTCAGGACGTATAATTAAAAAACCAAGTCGATATAATTAATTATATTGTTTATTTTTAATTTGTAAGGCTAAAATTTAGGATACTTATTTTTTTTATATATAATTGTGTACTCGTTCCAGCCTAGCGACACTTCATATAAAAAACACAATGTATGGAATTATGAGCGTACTTTGTACAAACTTTGAAAATTATTATCATTATACGTCACGTCATGTTGGCCAGCATGTGTCGCATGAATGACGCCATTAAACATTTCGCGGTTACGTTCAATTATTTGGTGCATTTTATTGAATTTAATAAAAAACTGCTTATACAGACATTATGGGTGGCAAATCTTTGCGAAAGTGTGAAATTTGTCGTGTCCGGAGAGTGAGAAGGTTGAGTAAAGACATATTTTTGGCTAGATTTTCGCTTGAACCAAACAGGTAATTTTATTGAATGTTTCCTAGTTGTTTAAGTAAATTTGGGTAAAAACAGTGTAAATTATAGTGGTATTAGCAGTAAGAATTATGAGCCCAAGTGATATAAAGCAGAAATAGTATTATCATATATTCATATAAACATAATATAGTGCTTTCTCAAGTTATCGATTATTTTATTTTCGATGTCGAATATGCAATGAGGACTTGGTCTACATACCCATAAAGAAATTGAATGAAAACAAGTACATCTGCGGAGATCACTTTCCTCGTAATATGTTCAACAAAAAGGGAAATAGATATAACAAGCCTATCCTACGTTACAGCTAAGCTGATTTCTTCAAGAAGGGCATCAATAAGCTACCAATGCGTTGGCAAACATTAATTGCATGGGTGATTACTTTGATTAATAGAAAAAAACTACGCTTCATTTATTTGATGAAAAACGCCAATTTCATAGGTAAAGACCAAACATTAATTGTAGTTACTTTCTGTTTCAGTTGTCAACTGACTTTTGCCACGAGCTGGACAATTGTTATGAACCTGACTTCATCAACATTGTTGTAAAGAATTAATTTATTGGAATTTACACACATAACTTTTCAATCCATATGGCGGTTGCTGATCACTATCAAACTACTATTCTTATGTTCAATTATGTATTCGTCTTTCAACTTGTAAATAAAATTTCTGTATTTTCAATAAAACTTGTACTTATTTTCCTGGTAAAATTTAAAAAATACAGCAATGACCCAACTAGGTACTACTTATTGTTTATCGATATCGATTATGTAGTGGTACATCTCTATTGCCTTGACATTGACACTTTAATGTTGGTACCTCTGACTGTCATTCTCAAGTTGGTTGAAACTACGTGCATAATTCAGTTTAGTAGCTCATAGGGAAGTGCCGCCTCTTAAAACGTAGTGATTCCTTGCTCAGTGACTCGTTCATTGGGACAGCCAAAGGGAACTGAACCCATACATCCATGTGAAATGTCATTTAATTCTTGTAAAAGTTTTCATGGCTCAGAGACATACTTCTATATTTTTTAAAGAAAATGAAAATACATACTTACTTTTAAATTTATCCACCTTCGAGTCATGGAATCTTCTCAAATACCTTTCTACGTTTGTAAACTGTTAATTAGTTTTTTTCTTAAAAAAGGGAGATGTTGGAAACACTACCTGCGGTTGGCAACACCTCTCGGCGCCATTATTATTAATATATCCACTATCCAATTATCTTATATAATATAACCACTGTGTCTTACATTGAGTTTTTATTTAATCCCCAAAGCCTGCCGAACACCACTTAACATTGGTGATCAATAAATAAAATAAAGCTATTAGTTTCATATTCTAATTAATTACCCTACTTATTTAGCTGTCTATTTTTAATTGGGCTGTAGCTATATAACACTGTGATTGACAACTACGAGTATCTATCGATCAGTGGTTCATATCCGGCTATAAGGGCCAATATTGGGGCTTGTACCCAATATAATTGTCAAATATTAGTTTGTAGGATTTTGTATGTTTCCCGGAATGTAATATTCAGACTAGGTATAGTGCCCGGCATATAAGTTGAACCTGGTTTTGAAATCACGTGACATGCGCAGTAGCAAGTTTAGGTACATTATTCACTACTGCGCATGTCACGTGATTTCAAAACCAGGTTTAACTTATACAAAAGAAAATCCCGTGGTGCCAGAAAGGAGATAACCTAAAATAATGCGATTGAACCGTTATTGGTGATTGTGGGAATAAATATAAACGTTAAGTCATTATTCGCATTACCATACCACAACTAATGCAAATGAAGCATAGACAAAAATTGTATCCGATAAGTAAGTTCAAAATATGCAAAAAATTAAAACTAACAGTAAACCAAAAAAAGCTAATGAAAAGTTTTTTCATCAATAGTTATGCTTTCATATTGTTAAAAAAGCGTGCAGCATGCAAGAAAGTACGCAGCAAGCAAGTAAACAACAAGTCAACATGCAAGCAAGCACACAGTCTCATATGCAAGCAGTGAACATCGTTTCAAGTAGTTATGTGAGTTACCATTGTAACCTTACTATCAACTCTATTTTCGTATTCAAATAATCTTTTTCTTCAAAATTAGCAATACCTTTTCAACACTTAATAATAGAATATGTCGAAATAAATTATTGAGAATTGCATAAATGATTTTATTAAAGACATTTCTATTAATTCTCAACGAAGGACTCGTAACCTTGCGAAAGAAATATTTCTTTTTCGTGCGACTCGTGACATAGATAAGCTAAAACATATCTTTAACTTTGTAAAGTTACATTTTATATGAAGCGTATAAGAACAATGGTCCTCAGATATACGAGTATTCGAGAAAAAAATAATGGTTACGTAGAATGCTGCTAACGTATCCAATTAAGAACTGAGAGTGGGACACCCAATTATTAGAAAGGCTATACCTTGAATAATGGCTATACCTGAAATAAATTTGGAAAAAAATCTGACCCTAAGGGTAGGAACACAGGGGGATGTTTTATTGTTCACTCTCTTATTGTAATGTATGACCACGTATAACTTTTTTAAGAATAGTCCGATTTTTCTGTTTCAGGCAATTTCACTTTTTCTATAGGAAATCAAGTATACCCGTTTAACAAGGTTTTAAGTTCACTATCAGCTGATTGTAAAAACGGATCTCTTCTCGAGATCAATAGGCTGTACGGTTTCGTCTACTCGTGATAAAGTATCTGCCACGACATTATTTTTGTCTGAGATGTGTCTAATGTCAGTGGAAAACTGAGAAATAAAATCAAGATGGCGAAACTGACTGGGTGAATAATTTTCTATAAGGGAGTGAAATGCAAATGTAAGTGTTTTGTGATCAGTGTAAATCACAACGTGTTTTGCTTCCACCATGTGCCGAAAGTGTTTGATGGCCTCGCATATGGCTAGAAGTTCCCGATCATACGGAGAGTACTTGGTCTGTGCAGGAGACAACTTACGTAAGTACACGCCAAGAGGTTGCCAAGCGTCGTCCTTGAGTTGCTGCAGTACTGCACCAATTGTAGTGTCTGATGCATCCGTGACTAATGCTAACTTCGCATTACAATCAGGGTGCACAAGAATTGCAGCACTCCTCAAATGCGCTCAATTTAGAGGAAGACAAATTTACAGGATGCGAAAATTTAACTGAACTACTACTACTACTACTGAAAACCTGACGAAAGTGATCTCCGTGAGTCTTCTCGTTTTTTGAGTAGACTAAGATGTCATCAACGAAAGCATATGTAAAGTCTAGGCCTCGAAGAACCTCGTCAACAGAACGCTGGAATGTTAGTCCAGCATTACAACGTCCAAACGTCGTGAATGGGAATACAACCACAAAGGTTATAATCAAAGTTCTGGATATCCCTACAGTACCTGTCAGGAATCGTTCTGGCGTTGAGCATTCTATAGTCACCACAGGGACGCCAAATGTTGTCCTTCTTCGGCGCTAAGTGCATGGGAGAAGGCCATGCCCACTCTGAAGGACGGCACGTACCAATCTGCAACATGACCTCAAACTTGGCCTTAGCAACTTTTAGCCTATCCGGTGCCAGTCGACGATGTGAACTAGATACTGGTGGTCCAGGTGTTATTTGTGTGTGGTGTACGGTGTTGTGTTTAAGCGTGCTTTGCAACCCAGAAGGTCGAGTAATGTCAGGATATTCAGCTAGTATGCGATGATAAACCGTATTACTAGACGCTACTTTGACCGAAAAAACAGTAGAGTTTTTAGCAAGCGAAGCAGGGGCACTAACCGTAGTATTAGCGTCGATCAAGCGATGATTGCGAACATCTACTATTCAATTATAAAAGGCTAAAATCTACAACTCTTATCACTTTCGTTACGTTAGCTGCAATAAAGCGCCAAGCGGCACACAATTCATAATTTGTTTAAAGACGATGTTCATTTAAATAAGCTTTTTTGGGAAAAAACAAATGTCACTACCTGTATCTACTAAAAATTTTAACTTGCTGTTACTGTCCGTAATAAATAAGCGATTAAAATTTGGTCTGGCGTCGGCCGCCATAACAGACTGTCCTAGGCTTTTCCGGAATAATCATACGGCTTCACACACTTGTTGGGTTGACTACCAAATTTCGTGCGATACCAACATACCGGAAACTTTTTTGAAGTTGGACTGCGACCGGGAACGATTGAAACGGAAACTGTTACGGGAACGACCATCGGAGTTAGAGTTCCCTTGTGGGCACGACATCCTCTCAACCCTCGAATTTAACGATTGGATCTGCCACGTTAGCTTTGTGATCTGACCTGCCATGTCGAGGGAACTTCCTGGTATCACGGACGCTGCTACAACCTGAGGTGTTGGCGGAACTATATCATGTATCCTGTCCGCAAGCTCTGCTACCTCCTCCAGGGACGCCTTGGATTGCGACGCAATGATGGACTGCGTGCTACTTGGCAGTCGACTAGTCCAGATAGTTTTCAAAAACTCCTTCGGAACATCTAGACCGGCGAGGTGCTGAAATGGCGAAGAAATTGAGATGGCTTCCTGTCTCCCAGGTCTTCGTGGACAAGTAGCTGCTTCACTTTCTTCTTCCTTGAGGTAGACAACCGTTTGATGAGCTTATTCTTTAATTGCTTGTATCTGTTGGGTGTTGGTGGAGCATATATAATGTCTTCCACCTCCGATGCGCAAATAGGGTCCAGCTGAATGATGGCGTACTGATACTTCGTAGCATCCGTAGTGATGTTCGCCAGAAAAAATTGGCTCTCCAGTTGTGCAAACCATTATGCCAGTTTTTCGGGATAAAATGGCGGTACTTGCACGCCAAGTCGATGTACGTCGCTAGGTGTTTTTCCTTACTGTGCTCAAACAAGGGTCATTAATGAAGCGGCGGTATGTAGTAGGTGATTGAAATAAAAGCCGGTAAATAACTTGAATTCACATTTTATGCCACACATGAAAACCAGTACATTTACAGGAGAATTTGAAGAAAGGAGAGAATAGATAGGAACACACAGTAATATTAGGTAATATTATAAGAATTCACAAAGGACTAAACAGTTATACTATAAGTGTTTAGTGACTAACCAAAGCAAGTGATGCGCATACGACGGACATACATTCGACGCGGTTCAATGTTTTGTACTGCCGGCTCTCGGGCGAGAACGGTTGACCTAGGTGGACGACCGAGTAAATCGGATACACATAAAATTAAGTTTATAAAATACAAATTTTAATTTTACTGTACATATTTTTTTTTCTAAGTTAATAGTAGATTTAAATTCTAATAAATATTTATTTGTATATAAACTCAAGTATAACTTACTCTTATCGAAGAATTATTTTTTTAGACTATTCATTTAACTTTAATTATACACTAAATTAAAATATTATATTAATGTAGATGCCCTACAGCCGCAAAATGCCGAGTGTTCACGAAGTTAATGTCAGCGAGATAGCAACCTGAACGAGTACACACGCTAGAGCACACGTCGTTGCGAGTGGTCGTGCGGAGAGCGCATTTTTTGGAATGTTAATGATTATGGCTGGTGATTTTAAGTTGCGTTGTTAATTTGATTTGGTTATTTCTTTAAATTTAAGGTAATTAAGTGATCTTTGTTCATTGATTGTTTGGCGGCGACTTAAAATTTCTTACGTATACTTACATTAGTTTAAGAATTTAGTTATTTTTAAGGTGAAATAAAAGGGTTTCTTATTTATTTCTTTTGAGTTTTATCGCCGGTTGATTTTTTTTGTTAATAATATTTTATTTTATTTTAGGGAATAAAAAGAATTCTATAGACTAAATCGAAGAACACGGTGCTAGTCAAGGACTGAAAGAAGGGTGGCGACTTTATTCGGTGTGGCGTCCAGGAAGTTCCTCGTTTTGAGCGCAGAGTGTGCCGGCGTGGTGAAGCAGAACCCTGAGCTTGATGTTAGGTCGCATTTTGCTCATAGCAGAGAAAATTTCAGGCAGATATTTTGTTGTAAACAATTCGACGTTGATGAGTTTTGTAATAGAATCAACACTAGATACCCCATTAAAGTGAAGAAACTAGCGATAAAAAATTACTTGCGCTTCTCGATCGCCACACTTTTTTCAAAACAGCCAAACCATCTACTTACGCTATGCTTCTGAAACATATTGATAAATCTAGAATTTATCTCCAGTCACAATGTCGTAAATGCGTCGATATAAACCTGTTAAGTTTAAACCTTTTAAGTTTAGACATAGTAGTTTTAACTTAGTAATTAATAAGAGAAGGCAAATGGTACAAAGTCCATAAAGCCCCATAGACAGTTATTTTCTTATTTAGATGATTATCTCAGCAAAAATTTATGTTTTAGTAACCTGCGTAAATGTAATAATCATGTAACTTCAGAATAAGACATAGACATGCTTTTTAACTTCGGTGAGGTTTTGTGGTACCCAGCGCTACCACAAACCTTTTCACGCGAAAGTAATCCTGAACGCCTCCCTAACCAAATATGCAATATATGAGGAATCTCTTCATACATAAGTCGCTTGATGTCTTGAAATAATTTTTTCACTGCTTTCTTTTCTTTAGTAACTAGGGCAACAACTTCTTTCTTCATTTCCCTAAAGATAGATGACCGCGCTTGAATTCATTATGCCAACGATAAATGGTGGCTTTTGAAGAGCTACTTTCAGTTACATATTTTTAATAATAATAATCTGCCAGAGCTTCATTCATTTCAATAAAAGTATTTTCTCCCGTCAAAAAAAACGGCATCCTTCATACATACTTACTAAAAACTTTATTTCGTAAAACTTTAGCGCCTGGTTTTAAAAATATACCTACTAAACAAAAATTATGACGAAGAATGAATTATCCATATTTAAATTCTTCCTTTATACTAGCGTCCATTAATTAATCAACGTCTAGTTTCGCATAAATATAAAAAATATAACTATAAGGAAAAAGACATAACATCGACATAAATAACGATAAATTTTATGGGTTAATATAGTGTTTTAAACTTTCATGGTAATATTAGTAACATAAGGACTTTAGAATGATCCCATTTTAATTTTTACATACCTATGGATAAAGTTTGTTAAAAAACTTTCTCATCGTTTTGCTTGCACCACAGCTATAAAAAACTTATCAAATATCAACTCAGATAAAATAGTTCGCCATTTATCAGGTCAGGCTATATGGGTAAAGCGGGGTATTTAAAGACCATGTATAATCGTAAACATGCCAACTGAAAGCGCTTTTAGGTAAATACTAAGAAATAGTATTTAGCTAAAAGTGACACTAAAGAGATGAATTGTTTTTAAATATGATAAGTTTATTAAAGGTGACAGTCATAAAATATGAACTATTTTTTTTAATTACACCGCCTTGTTACCAATAAAGTGAAACACATTTTATGGGATTTCGAAACGATTTAAGTTTATGGTTTTCTAAAACATTAAAAAAAACATAAACTTAAATCGAATTACACTTAATTTACTTTTACATATATGTACATTTATTGAAGTAAATAAAAATCAATAGCACCAAAGACACTACAAATAAAAGCAACGCGTAAAGTGTCCCCAATGTTTATTTTTCCCCGAGCACAACATTACTCGGATCGAAAAAGTGATATAGTTGCCCCGATTTGACTTCGCATCCTTTTAGTGTGACGTATATTCTTGCACAAGAGATCCGTCTAAGATAAAATAAGTCAGTTAGTTTCCCATCGGTACGGGTACGCATAAAGCTAAATCTAGTAAATCTACTCTCGATACGGTCTCAAAGGGTAAACTGTATGACCATAACTTCCCTGATCTGCTGCGATATCTCTAGAGGCAGTTACATAGGAATAAATTTCGTTGCTGTCTTTTGATTTGGAACGATAAAAGTTTCAAAAGTGCTTACAGAGGTTTGAGGTGATAACGCAAAACAATTTCAAAGTAAGTATACTCAATCGAACGATAGGTAATTTTAGGAGAAAAACTTTATTAATATCCATTTGATATCAAGTTCTTGTTTTTTTTTATTTTAACTATTTTAAATGACTTTTATTCATTAGGAACGCTTGATATAGAATTGTGAAAACTGCATTATAAACTGTTAACACTCAGGAATCATGAATATTTTTAATTTCAGGCGGCTTATTTAAGCAGCAAAATGAAGTAAAAGCTCGTCGCTTTATATTTTCTAACTAGGGCACAATAAAACACGTCACATAATTCCATCCCTGCCCCATGTATGGACGTAATCCTAGAAATGAAACATTTCTTTTTCGTGCCGGACGTGACAAAGATAAGCTGGAAAAATATCTATAACTTTGTAAGGACCGGATGACATAACAAGACGATATTATGAAAATATTATTGGAAGCTACAAGGATAACTCCCGGCAATTCTGCAAATATTTTTATTATACCTATAACGTCATTTGTCCCCTGTATTCATAAGTACTGTTTCAGATTGTTATACTTCAACGACAATAAAAGGTAATTTGACTTTTTCTCCCTGAAATGATTTGAAGTAAAACATCTTAAGGAATGCGTTAAAGAACATAAAAATAATGTATTTCGAAATACGATAAAACGTGTTTTACTTCATTAATAATATAGGTAAATGGAAATTTAATTCATTTTATATTATATAACATTAAACACTTTAGGTGTTAATAAAGTAATCATATTTACACTGCTCAATAGTAAATTATAATATCACATTTTAATATTAATAAATTCTACATTGACTTCAACAAGTTCCAGTCCCGATGTGGGCCAAATGTGGGTAGTAGTATGTAATGTGGGTGGAATGATTAGTTTGACGGCGCTACGGTGGCGCCGCCATTAATCAAGAGTTTTCAAACCAGAGTGAAATCACGGCTGTCACTCTAACGAAACGTCAAACGGGCTGCCATCTCGTTGCGCGCTTTTATGTTGAACGCAACTGAGGCTGCACGTCATTGACATTGCCAATTATCAATTAAAACTATTTTAATCATGCCAATCAGTGATTATAAATAGCCATCGGAAAATAAAATTCCGCTATTATTTTTGTGAATTACCTGCCCGTACGCCCACGATGGACCCGTCTGGTGATAAAATGAAATGCTGTTATCAGAAGTAGGTCAAGTGACGAAAAAACCGGCCAAGTGCGAGTAGGACTCACGCACCGAGGGTTCCGTACAAACCTGTAGATATATATTTTGAGTACGGTTCGTGAATGCATTCGCCCCGGACGCGTAGCTTACTTACTATCTGTATCTACGAGTACCCGCGATCGCGTCGGTGATGGCACCTAAAAAATGTGTTTACTGCAATAAGAATATAACACAAAAGCTTCCAGGTCTCGAATGTAGTAGGTGCAACAAGTCAGTTCACGCTTCTACCACCTGCGCCAAACTAACCAGCAAACAGCTGGCTGCCCTACGGAATTCGGAAGGACTAGAATGGAGCTGCGAGGAATGTATCAACCAAGTATCTAGCGTTCGTCCTTCTTTGTGCCCCAGGATGACAGCACCGATGATGAAGACCACCCTATCTCCTGTGACCAAAAAAAACTAGTTACCAGCATCACTCGTGAGATGCAGAAGATACTGAAAGCGGAAATAGGCGATTTCACGGTTGCTATGGAACATATGAACGGTCAAATAGCCGATCTAGAAGATATAGTTAAAAAACAAGAGAGCACCATTAAATTGTTGGTAAACAAAAACGACGAACTTTTGAATAAGAACAAACATATCGAACTAAGGATGTCAGCTATAGAACAATATGTCACTGAATTGGAGCAAAAAATGCTGTCCAGCACATTGGAAATAGCTGGGATCCCTGAAATTCCTAACCAAAATCTTGATCTAATTACGGCTAAAATAGCAGAGACATTAGACGTCAATACGAACGATGTCATGACAGCACGCCGTATGCCTAAACCTAAAGACAGGCTGCAACCAGGCCATATACTTATAGAAGTGAAGTCCAATGTCATTCGCAACCAGTGGTTATGTGCAGCAAAAAAGAAGGCAATACTAGCAAAAGACATCATAACTCAAACTTCTAATGAACAAGGTACACGTCGGATTTACATTCGCGAGGCGTTAACTCACCGCACGAAAACACTTTTATATAATGCCCAGCAAAAGCTGAAGCAGTCCTTTAAATTCATATGGTGTAAATCAGGAATTATTTACGTTAAGAAAACCGAAGATAATAGCAGACCATTCGTAGTACGCTCCATGGCCGATATTGAAGCATTAGCTATTAAACAACAGTAAGTTTAGTTCTTAATGTACCCGTTTGTTTATTGTTTGTAAATTAACAACACTAAAATGGCTAATAAAATAATTTACGATTACGACAATTCAACAGAAATATTTGACTGCCCTACCATTAACTCGTTTATTAATCACTTGCCATCTAAGATAAAAAATTTTAACTTATTTTGTATTCATATTAATATAAGGTCGCTATTTAAAAATTTCAACAAACTTCTATTAGTTATAGACTCCTCAAATGTATCGATCGATGTCATAGTAGTCACAGAAGCCAACATCTCTAGTATAACTAGTAAATTATATGAAATATCAGGCTATAGAATGCACACTGAACTACGCCCGAAACGAAAAGGAGGAGGTATTATAATTTACGTTAAAAACTGCCACAAGTTCACCCCATTGATAAGTAAAGCAACGCACTTCGAAACTATAGTTGGCACACTTAAAACCGCGAATAATGACATGGTAAAACTGTGTTCATTCTACAGACCTCACTCTCAAAAACAAACTGAATTTATTTTAGAACTATCACGATTGATATGTAAACACGGAACAAAAAATACGATCATACTAGGCGATGCAAATATCAATCTTAAATCAAATACCGGAATAAGAAATCATTATATCGACATGCTTTCCGGGTTAGGATTCATAGTAGGTATAACAGATTACACTCGTATGAAATGAGGCTTGGAAAGGTAACAAAATCATGTATTGACCACGTGTTCACGCGACTAACCTCTATGAATCCTTTCACGGCGGTTATCGATACCGTTCTGGCGGATCATCGCATTGTTGTAGTGGCCTGTGAGGGAATGCATTCATCTCGCGTACAGGGTGATGTCAACCGATGCAAAACTAATTATTATGATAGTAAAGTATTGAGTGAAGAATTAAGATTATAAGAGATATTGCATGCCCGAAAAATATATATAAATTTCTTGTATCAAACTTTGAATCAGCATTTAATAAATCATTAAATTATAAAAAAATAAATTCAAATAAGCAATTTAAACAACCTTGGATTAGAGAATATATGTTAAAGTTAGCTAACAAAAGGGATTATCTATATAATAAATGGAAAAAAGACACTACAAATAGTTGCTTAAGGTTAGAATATAATACACTACGTAACAAAATACATAAAATATTAGAATATAATAGAAACAAATATTATCGCAACGAAATTAACAATAATATGAATAACCCTCATTCTTTATGGAGAATTTTAAATAAAATTTGTGGCAGGGTAACCAATTCAATTGATGATATAATCCTTAAAGCTTTTGACACACAAGGGCGTAGTGTTACTACTATTGCTCATAAATTTGCAATAGATTTTAAAAACGCTGTAAAAGCTATACTCCCGACATGCGCAATTAAACTAATCAATAAAAAAGAATATAGTTCACCGGCTGAAGTTAGTCTACGATTTAAAAAAGCAGTACCCACAAAAATCGAAAAAATTATTAGAAATCTGAATTCTGGAAAAGCACCCGGGAATGATGGAATTAAAGCTGCTCATTTTAAACTAATTGCAAAAAAGATTTCATTTGCTATTGCACAATTAATTAATTCTAGCCTGATTACTGGAGTGTACCCAGATGAGCTCAAGCAAAGCTGCGTACGCCCTGTTTATAAAAAAGGTAAACAAAGTGACACAAGTAATTATCGCCCTATTTCCCTCTTACCTACATTGGACAAAATAATAGAAAAATACTTAAGCGACCAAATTCACACTACAGCGAGCATAAAATAATAAGTGCAAGTCAATACGGATTTCAGCCTAAGAAAAGCACCACCTCTTTACTCTCGAAATTCACCGATGAAGTCAATACACACTTACATGACAGGAAACATGTTATAGCTCTTTTTATAGACTTTTCACGGGCATTTGATACTTTGAACCACTCATGCTTACTAGAAATGCTTAGTAATACAGGCATTAGAGGTCCTGCACTAAATTGGTGCGCTGAGTATTTAAGAAACCGAACATACTACGTCAAAATTGCAGACACTGTAAGCGATATACTACCCGTTAATGAAGGAACAGCTCAAGGATCGGTGCTTGGCCCTCTCCACTTTCTGGCATACGTTAACGACATGAATAATGTATTGAAATACTGTTCATCGTACCAATATGCTGACGACACATGCCTTATCATAGCAGACAAAGACGTTAACAAGGCACTTGAAAAAATGCAGCTGGACTTTGACTCAATAAATAAATGGTGTCACGATAACTGCCTGGTTCTTAATGCCCCAAAAACAAAACTAGTACATATACGATCCCCATACAGTAAAACATTTTGTGAAACAAACAATAGACTAAAAGCCCACTCGCATAATTGCTTACATGACAAACAGACACATTGCAAATGTCCAGTTATAAAATCAGTTGATAAGCATGCTTATCTTGGACTGACTATAGATTGCAGTTTTAACTGGCAACCTCATATTAATTACGTGTGTGACAGATTAAGAGCGTTCCTGGCACATATTATTATTATTAAAAATAGAATACCCTATAAAATTTTACTTTTGTTATATAGAGCATTAGCAGATTCAATTATTAACTACGGTATTACAAGTTCTGGCAGAACATATAAATCTTACCTTAATAACGAAAATAAAAGAACAATACAAAAATGATGATCATAAACTTTTCAAACATTGTAATGTCTTACTCATACAATATATATTTCGTTATAACATTTTAAAATATCATTTCTTTAATAAGGAACTACAGCATAAAATTCAACATAAAATTAATACGCGTCACATAACTAAGCAAAAATTAATCATTTCAACAGCTACAAATAACAGCTATGGTGAACGAACAACGCAATATATTGTTCCTCGATTGTTAAATAGCTTAGACCACTCTTTTAAAATTACCATCACTGCTCATACATAATCTAAAAAAAAAACCTGAAACAATTTTTTCTAAGCACCCTATAAATAAAAGAACGGAACGATACCGGCTCCAGCGACACGAGTCTGCATTCCTTCACATTCACTCCTATTGTGCATGACACACCAAAGTTGCAACTATCTCCCTCCTGCTCACGCAATTTTATAGCTGTCGTACTTTAACAAATTGTGGGAAACGAACCTGTAGATTATATACTGTGGCAATTCATATTATGTTAATTTGTATAACTTTCAATAATTAGAACATGTTATAATTTTGTTTATTGTTGAATCGAAATTTGATGTCTTATTACAAAAATACTTAGTTTATTTACTTTGCATATGCAGTTCAATATAGATATGTATAAATGTAGTAGATATATGTGTAAATGTATGTAAGTGTATATGTGTCATTCAATTATGTACTCTCAGCACACCGGACAAATCCTAGCGATTTTTGGTGCGCTGATTAACAATGTAATGACTTTATTTTGTTAAATAAATAAAAAAAAAAATATATAAGTAAAAGTTCACCCATCACGACAATCGAGTCATAGTCATAGTTTTATTGCAAAATGAAGATATAACAAAAAATTTAAGGTTTTCGGAATTTTTCCTTTATATGTGCTGTTAAACATTGCTTCATGCCAAATTTCAAGATTCTAAATCGACTGGAAGTACCCTTTAGGCTTGATTCCCTCGCGAGTAGTTGCGAGTTCGAAAATATGCGGCTTAAATTGCTATTTCTTTTGGTTGCGTTGACATAAAAGTTTGATTTTGTTACAGCTCAAAGGTATTATAGACCTGAGTATTTATTTGTTTTTAATTTCAATTTAATACCTCTACGCGTTAAAGAGGTAGTAACTTTAAAAATTCCAAAAATATTTTTTATTATATGATGTGACTAAAAATTTACGGTTTTTGCAATTTTTCCTTTATCTGTACTATAAGACGTTACTTCGTACCAAATTTTTTCGGTTTTTTTGGGTCCCGTTTTGTCCTTTTGAGGTACGGAACCCTAAAAAAGGAAAACGGATAAAGATAATGCTGCTAGTTCATTAAGTAACATGGAAATTTTACTTTTCCTTTTGCTGGCTGCTTAGCAACCGAGTTCTTCAAGTGCAAGTGCGGTGCATTACATACTTGTACATTTTAATCTAGATGACCTCGACGTAGATGTTGAGGTATGGATTAGCGTATCCAAGACGATCATTAAGAGCAAAGAATTAGAAGGCGTTGTGTTGTTAATGGCTCTTACTGCCTCACTAAAAGAACAATCTGCTGCCCGTATTATTAAGTTGCCGTTAGATCAACTTTAAGGGAGTTAGTGAAATAAACTTTACTAGCCATGTTTGCCAAACCATAGATGATTCAAGATTATTTCGACGAGGTAATGTATTTCCAAATCGGTGTTGGATGGAAAGGGCCAGTAAGTTAGCTATGCGTTTGTGGGACTTAATTGAGAGAATACCAAAGGTGGAATGACTGAAAGATAATCTGATTCACCGTGAACTAAGCTGTCAGGTAATAATGAATAGAACCCAGCTATTTCGCACTTTCGGAGGAATCTCTTTAAGGTGTTGATCAAACAATGGTAATGCTTATGATCATGAATTCAAGGCACCTCGTTGAGCAGATGACAGTTTTTTGACAGACAAGCGGACTGCCATCGACGCCATCAGGTTCCATTAATGCTTACTTTAAACCAGCCAGGAAGATTAACCAATTGTTACGACCAGTCAAGTGCAATATAGCCCTCCAGGCAGCAGGTGTCTACATAAAACCAATTCTGGCTGTGGTCTCTCATACATTGGACAGACAAAGAGAAGTATAGGGACGCGGATTAAAGAACACGTAGCCGACATAAAACATAGACGCGATAATAGGTCTGCAGTGTGTGAGCACGCTTTTGAGGGACCAAATCACTACATTCGTTTCGATAAACCACAAATTCTCGCTAGAGAACAAAGATTTGTTCCTAGGATGCTACGCGAGGTTATTGAAATCAAGAAACTTGAGCGACCTTGAGAGACAAAGGTTGGAGCGTTCCACCTGCTTGGGATCCAATAATTAATAAATTAATACCTCCAAAAACACACATTGCAAGACCTGATGATGTAGTTAGCTCTTTTTGCAAATAAAAACAGTAAGATGGAGGTCGGACCCCCTGCCCGAGTTTCTTTCGCCAGTTCTTCTTGGAAGAGACTCCCAATTTCCGAACTGGTAGTAGACTCAGTAGTATACAATGTAATCGTAGTGATAATTTAATAACCAAATAAAATGTAAAAATAAAACAATTTGATTTATATAAAATTATTTTAACACTTAGGAACGGGCCCGATTAAAATATTGTGAAAGTAGTAGAAAATACATGACAACCATTATCTTAGTCATCCTGTGATCATGGCTCCTGTAAAGGAGTCGAAACATCAGGATTACATATAAAATAAAATATGCGCAAAATCCGTAAAAAAGGGTTTTATTCTAATGTGTAATGTGCGCGGAAGTGTAAGAACTAAATACCAATATTACCTGTTACATATGTGGAAAACCGGGCCATATTGCAATGACGTGCCCGGACCGGAAGACTGGAGGCGGAACGGCGAAAGAAGTCAATGTTTGTGAAGGATATTGGTGACATCATTGGGTGTAAGAATTCCTTTCCTTTTTGATAGTGGTTCAGATTGCTCGTTATTAAAACTGGGTACTTCTTTAAACTTTCCAGGTACTAAATGTTCTGATCTCGTCTATTTGTAGAGATAGGTAAGAGAGGACTACAGTACAAATCTCAGATTTCTAGGACACTCAAAATAGGAGATTATTTGACCACCTTTTTATTCCACGTTGTCCCAGACGATTGTATTTCCGACCGTTTCTTGAAAGGCAGAGATATCGTAGAGAATGGTGGCCGCGTGTCGATCTATGATAGTAGTTCAACTATAAAAAAAACTAGTAACTAGTTCTAAAAAGTTAGATATTTGCAATAAACTGCTTACATTTTGCGATGATATAGAAGTCTAAATACTGATATAAATGGAGAAACAAAGGCTCACACTTTTATATATCTTTAATAAATATGCAGACAGTTTCATAAGCGCTCTCCATATACAAAGAATCAAAACGGGACAAATGAATATCAATTTGATAGACCTTAATAAGCTTTTATAAGGAACACCGTATAGGTTAGCTGAATAAGAGATCGTTAGAGAGAAATTCCAGAAGTTGTTAGACGCCGGTGTTATTCGAGAGAAAGGAAAGTATGCGTCATATGTGTGTTGATTATCGGGATCTCAACTCGCATACCCGCGATGAATATTATCCTCTACCATTGATCAACGAGCAGGTAAATCAGCTAGCAGATGCTCATTACTCCTCATCTTTAGGCATGGCATCCGCATTCCACCAGATTTTAATAAAAGATGCATTAATCATCATTATCATAATAATTTACTTCAGAATTTTACAACTCCATATTGTGTATGTAATTTAAATTGAAAATTAAAATTAAATTAAATGTAAGTTCAATGTCTATTCTAAAAAAATAAATAAATAGTGAATAAATAAAGCAAATATCAAATGATGTACAATTGAACACAATGTGTTATTATAGGGCAATCACATCCATCAGCAATGAAACTCATAATGCTTTTCGGACTGTTGCGTACCCTCTGTAACAATGACGTAGAAGGCTTGCGCACGATAGCGTAGAAATCATCAATATGAGCGTTCGCAAACATTCCCGACGCACTACACTACATGACTACAAAATCGCGGAACCCCGAACAGCACTCTGAAACCATTGTTATATTGGACTCGCAATGTGCTGTATACCCGCTACGAATACCGGGCACACAGACTGCACGTATAAAAGGATTGTAACAAAGCTTTAAAAAGCGTCACCTTGACTTCGTCTGACAATGTTACAGCGGACAGCGAGCGCCCTTCGTTCCCTCTCTATGTCTAGATCGTCATCAAGACTGGCGGAGACCCTGGTCCGAGATATTTAAACTGCGTGACTATATTTAAAAGAGCTCCATTTAATCGTAGCGGTGGTACACTGTCATATGTTTTAGTACCTGCCCTAAACACCATCAACTCACTTTTATTGGCATTATATCTCAGGACGTGGACCTCCGCAAATCTTTCACAGATTTCCAATAATTATCTCATGGCATTCATTGATGGGCTCAGCAAAACCATATCGTCAGTGTGACGTATTAATAAAGTGCAAGCGACACACGCCCGTACGCACGGCCTACAGCGGTAGTGGGGCATTGCTCGCTCGACCGTCGGCCGGTGCGGACGTGTGTGTGCTGCTTGGTGAAACTACTGACTGCTTTCATTTGATAGATACCCTGACAGTAATCGAGGACACCACACGTGGCGACGAGCCTTCAAGTAAGTGGTGTATAGAAAAATATGTCTCCTGAAAATCAAATTAAAGGAAGGAGATAACGAACCCATTTGCAAAAAAGGCTGTCTCATAGTATTTAGAAAAAAAAATGTAAAATAGTTTATCCACTTGATTCTAAGAAGAGTTGAAAAATCATTGACTATAGCAATGTAAATATCAACTTGAATAACTGCAGTGTTAATTGCAATTCTAAAAAACTAGTGTAATTATTGATAACTATAAAAGAAAATATATGAATTGATCCTATTTTGCTATAAAGAAAATCTTTATAACCTTGTAATAAGCACTCGATTGAATAATGTATGTGTTGAGATTATTATTACCTTCACGGTTATTTCTGCCATGTTAATCTAGTAATGAATGTCTTGTTCTTGCTTTTAATAATTCTGGCTTGTGCTACCTACCCACACCAAACTTAATCTTACTTACGATTTCAATCGATCGAGATTTTAATTCAGTTTATAGCAACCCTGTACGGGTTAAATATTACATTGCATTACACGGGTTAAATAAAACATACCATGATACTAAAAAAAATATAGATTTTTAAGTAGTTTCTTATACTCCTGAAACAACGATTTGAATTTCAATGGTTATTACGTCAAAACTTATATAAAGGTTATACAGACAAGTGGATATACTACAATACATTAATTTGAAAAGACATGTACCAAGGTGTACAATAATATATTGCCAAGGTGCAACAATAGTGCCAAGGTGCACAAAGTTGTGATTTTGCCAAAGGTGCAACAATTGTAACAAGGTGCACAAAGGTGTGATTTTGCCAAGGTGCAACAATGGTAACAAGGTGCAGAAAAGGTGTGATTTTGCCAAGGTGCAACAATGGTAACAAGGTGCACAAAGGTGAGACTATGCCAAGGGGCATCGATTTAGAATTAAACTGTTGTAAAGACATTCAGATATATAATAACCTACGATAACTATCTCATCTTTTATAGTGATATTAAAATACATACAAAAAAACTTATGACTGAAATAAACAAATAATATTTTCGGAATTATACGTATGTTATTTCTGAATTTGATATTCATTGGATAATAGGTTAGGTTAGTAATATTATATACATTGAAGCATTCGATTATTTCAATTAGATTAAATTAAACTCTAGAGGTTAAGCTTAAAAAAATGTTTGTCAGTAAGGATTTGTTTACAAGGTACGATTTTATCAAATGGAAAACGTCAGGTTAGTACCTGGGTGAAATCCTAGATGGCGTGACCTTAAAGAGGCGTTGCAAGTTGACAACACTAAACGTTTCTGAGATGACTTGAGAAGCAGACTGTCAGCGTGATATAAGTGTAGACGTTTAGTTAGCATGCAATAAGCGTGAAACGGTTAGTTTATAGTAACCGTTAGCACGCTATAAGGGTATAACTTTTACTTCATAGCTTATACCGAGCGGGAACATTATTTTTCGTTGGACCGCCACCCAGGGAGGTTGTCACACCGTCTCAGGGATCACCACGTTTTTCATCCATTGAAATCTCGTGCATCATTTGCGATTTTAGACTGCAAGTGGTTTTAAATAATAAAGAAGTCTATCCTACATCCATACGCTTCATTATTTTGAAGATCGCTGCAACTCTTTTTGGATTATTATCCATTATAAGAGCATTCTGATGACCGGCGTGAGGCCTCGCCGTCAAATATGTAAAAAAATCTTGTAAACAAGTTAAAAGTTATCGAACAACAGTCAATCTAGATGATTTAATGTTATCGGCAAAGTATGTAATTTGGAAATGGTATAAAATGAATATTCGCTAGTTAATTTATTTCTGAATACCTACACTCTTAACCGTACGGGGTAAGGGACTGGACATGCGTAAGGTGACTCCGGAAAAAGATCGGAGTTATCCTATATTCTTCCTAAAAAAGATATAGATCCAGTTAGTATATCCATATCCACCAAATATATCCGGACTAGTAGTTTAATTCTTTCAAACCATACCAAATCATACCATATATCCAACTAACGTATATATATTTATCAATATCCGCATCTGTTTATTAAATCCGGACTAATCAGATTTCGCAAAATAAGAGCACATGCAGCGTTTCAAATTTGCTACCGTTTTATAGAAACAAAACTTTATGCAACGCTTCGCTAATAATGACGCTTGCCACCTCAGTCAGAGCGAACGCAGCATCAGCAGTATTGCGTTTCTAAGAATTTTACCGTTCATCGGAAAACACAGAAAACACAAAAAGCGTTTTCGGCGCTCTAAGTCTTTCGATCGACGCTTTCGCTGTCGATATGTGTTATGTAGTTAGCCAGACGGTATTTGACCAAATGATTTGGAATTGATCCACGGGATTGGATTGAATATACTAGATATGCTAAGAATTTTGAACGGAATGATTAAATACATATCCGGAGTGGCATATAGCTCCAGGATATAACTGAGTTACACAAGTCTATAAAAGACAATAAACCAACAAAAATACCAATACATTTTATTTATTAGCATCAGACATCATTATTAATAAAATAATTTCCAGTAGGAAAACACATATAAAACAAAGGCAACTTTTACCAAATATTGTTTTTATGTGGCTCCAAAAATATGTTAATTTATTGAAAAAATTACATACAAGGTGTATTTATACACGATACAAATTTTGGAATTTATAAGAAGTAGGTACAAGAAGGAAAAAGAGTTAATGGTGTTAGATGACATTTATTATAGTAAAATAGGTATCTTGTTGTAAAACACAAAACCAAACAATAAATAATACAATACCAGTATGCATAGAAGTCAAGTTACAAGAACAGGCTGCTGATAACACGTTAAAAAGAAACTTGGGCGTGTTACCGTTAAATTTGTTATAATGCATAGGTATAAATGTGACACACCATATTCAATGGCGCCAAGGGCGCAAAATAAAGGCGTACAGACATTGTTCTGGGTCGCCTAAAATGTTCAGCCTGCCATCGTAGAACCATTGCAATGCGATGACTATTCGATGTCACTGGGGTTACGCTGGGACAAATGGATGTCAACCCTGGGAATATATCTTTTGACAACGGGGGTAGATACAACAGTCAAGAAAAGAGCTACTCTTCTCTTTATGGGATGATACTTTTGATGTTTATAAAATAGAAAGCAATAAGCTTGACGAGTTTCTGTTATCGAAACAAAGTAAGGCACCATACCTACCATTTTGTTAGTGAAATATAACACCTACATATCACTGATGATGAAACTATGGTTAGCTTCGATGTTCAATCTCTATTCACAAGCTTACCTATAAAAGATTGCATTGATGTCACTATGGAATTAATGACAGACAATAAAATAGCCTTCCTTAATGTTCAAATCAGCAGCAATCTAAATCAAACCCTTAGTCATACAGTGTATAGAAAGGCAACTCATACAGATAGATATTTAAATGGTGACTCTCAACACCATCCTATACAGTTGGCTACCGTAGGGAAATCTTTGTTTCAGAGAACTCGCGGCATCTGTGCCTAACAATACCTGACTGCTGAGCTTCAGCATGACAAGCGAGTACTACAAGATAAAAAGTTGCGAGTACCAAAACTACGACACAGAAGCCGCACCAACCAGCCACAGTAGAACGTCAACCTGCTGTCCTTCCCTACATGAAGGAGGTCACTGACAAGATTGGGAACATTCTGAAGCGGGTTTCCATTAATACTTACTTTAAACCAGCCAGGAAGATTAACCAATTCTTACGATCGGTCAAATGCAATATCCCCTCCAGGCAGCAGGTGTCTACAAAATCGATTATGACTGTGTTCTCCCATACTTCGGACAAACAAAAAGAAGTATAGGGACGCGCATTATAGAACACGTAGCTGACATAAAACATAGGCGCGATATTAGGTCTGCAGTGTGTGAGTGTGAGCATGCTTTTGAGGGGCCAAACTACTACATTCGTATCGATAAACCTTAAATTCTCGCTAGAGAACAAAGACTTGTTCCTTGGACACTACGTGAGGCTTTTGAAATCAGGAAACATCCAAATTTCAATCGAGACGAAGGTTGGAGCGTTCCACCTGCTTGGGATCCAATAATTAATAAATTAATACCTACAAAACACACATTGCAAGACCTGATGATATAGTTAGCTCTCTTTGCAAATAAGAACAGTAAGATGGAGGTCGGTCCCCCTGCCCGAGTTTCTTCCGCCAGTTCTTCTCGGAAGGGCCTCCCAATTTCCGAACTGGTAGTAGACTCAGTAGTGTACAATGTAATCGTAGTGAGAATTTAATAACTAAATAAAAATATAGAAGTGACGGTTTTGATGAACTACCCTCATATTTGATTGTGAATGTGCGGTCGAACTTACCTTCTCTTTCACTGTCAATCAATCTTTGCAAGTAGAAGTTTATCCTGACTCATTAAAAACAACAGTGATTACCATTACATGAGAATAACCAAAAGAGCGACCTAAATAATTACAGTCAGTCAACCTTATTATCTTTTCTCAAATACATTCAAAAGATAATAAGTAATTGGACATTAAAAATATGCTATTCGAACATATGTATGTACAAGGCGTATGACCGTGTGCAACATAAAATATTAATAAACTGGTTGTATCCCAAATACAGCTCAAAAATGGTTTATCTCTTATTTAAAAGATAGACAGCAATAAGTCCAAATCGAATATTATAATCATATGAGTAGAAAAGTTTATAGAGTTCTATTTGATATTTAAAATAATAATGCCTTAACATCACAAGGGAGTGCCTAAGACTCTCTTGTTTTTAGTTTACATAATAGACCTGCCGAAGGTTATGATTGAACCGTGTATTTTGTTCGTTGATGACGTAACAATAGATTGAATAAAACCCTTAATTGGTTAATTGAACATAACTTAGAGAGAGAAAATTAAATAAAACAAAATTGTCATCTCCTGCATATGCACTGCATGATGCTATAAATATATAATTATATATATTGTTTTATTAATTTGTGACTTCCTAATTAGGAGATAGCCGAATAAAACGACATTTTATCATTTACAATCATTTATCTTAATAGGGTAGTTAGCATTCAGATACTACAATAGGGGTTCGTGGGTTCACACACTGAGTAAGCTCACTTTAGTAATACCTAGACCAATTTTTCCGTGTGAATCCTTGGTTAGCTTTTTAAGTTATATAGCTTGTAATTAAACAATATTGTAAGCTGACGATTCGTCGAAAACTAAACTAATATAAAAAACCTGATATACCTAAAAAAAGGTAAAAGGAGAGTGGCGTATTCAAAGAAAAATAGAGGACACGTAAGATTTGGGTATTTGGCTGCAAGTAATAAAACATAATTTCAAAAAAAAATATTTTTAGTTAAATAACAATTCAAAATATACTGTTTCAGAATATTAATTACATAAATGTATTTTAATTATTTGTCATTGTCTCAAATTATTCGAATCAATTGAAAAGGAAGAGGTGTGACGTATTAATAAAGTGCAAGCGACACACGCCCGTACGCACGGCCTACAGCGGTAGTGGGGCATTGCTCGCTCGACCGTCGGCCGGTGCGGACGTGTGTGTGCTGCTTGGTGAAACTACTGACTGCTTTCATTTGATAGATACCCTGACAGTAATCGAGGACACCACAGTCAGCATAACTGATACTATTAATGCAAACCCCATTTGTACATATGACAGCCAACTTGGCTCTGTTGAGCTCAACAATAAGATCATTAATATAAAGGTTGAACAGGCGAGGCTAGATTAGCCCCCACTGTAATGACATGAATGTACTTATTGTAGGAGACTTTAAATTCGAAAAACCCCATTGATTTTTTTCTGTGTTTTTAGTTCTCTAAGCCAACATAACAATGTTTTGAATGAGAGTGGCGGTATCTTAGATCTTTTGCTGAGTAACGTTGAACCTAACTTGTTAGCCGTGTCAGCTGGGTTGAATCCCCTGGTGCTAATTGATCAGTATCATACGGCACATGAGGCGATGATCAAGTTTCTATCCATTGAAGCACCTGCAAACCCCTCATACCCACAGCAGTCATCGCCACGTCTTGGAGCCAGTCCCGAATGGAGTTGTCGAAAGGCGGACTTTCAGGGAGTATATGCAGCGCTGTTCGAAATATACTAGTCCGACAGACAAGCAGCAACTAATGTTGACTGTGCTGTTCAACTGTTCTATGACAAATTATACAAATGTATTTATCGATATGTTCCCCTAAAAATCAGTCCAGTTACAGATACAGTCAGAGGTGCGTCTACTCAAAATGGTATAATGCGGAAATAATCAAAAATATAAGGTGCAAATATATTATAAATACCCATGACTCAGATACAAATGCTCGTATTCATCAGACAAACATCTGCCTCATAGGGGATTCGAACCCAGGATCGACGCCAAGACAGGATTGTTGCAACGGTAGCGTTGCACCAAACGGTGGTTCAATTAAATTAAAGTAAATATTTGTTAATAAATACTTATATTTCTGCAAAACCCAATTAGGTAGGACATCTTGACACTTTTTACATGTGTTAAGCCTTGTAAAGCATGACGTGTGTGATAGTAATAACATCTGGCGCATAAATATGTCTCAGTGGAAAATTTATTACTTTGCTGTGCAAATAGTTTATATTTTTTCATATACAACAAAGCAACTGTCTTTATTATCTACTTACATATAAAATTGTCTTTGTTACTCCATTAGCCATAAAATCAAGCAAAATAAAAAAAAAAAAACGTATATTACCTATATCTTGATTCCTGCTACAAAATGTATAATTTTTAGGATGATTATATTGTACGTAATTTTTCGGTTGCGTATAGTAATAACATCTAACCAAGTGTCTAGTAGTAAATCGTTCAGAATTATCACAAATTTAGATAAAACTAAAGGGAAAATTTAATCAACAAGAGAATAATGTCATAAAATAAATATTATCGATGCGAATTAGTAATTTAAAAAAGGGCAAAAAAATAAACATTAACGTTTAATCGCTTCCTTCCTTCCAAAATGAAGCATACAAATTATATTATACAATACAGGTATTGAGATATGTAGTCACAGATTCTTTCAGGTCTTCATATGTAACAAATTTCTTTCTTACCAAAAACTCCTAGTTTTGTCGGATAAATGTTTGGACTAAAGGGTTGATGGTGGATTGGTTGCAATGGTTGAAATTTTCTCACAGTTCTTTACTGGTGGCGTCCTCACATAAACATCACACGTCCAACAAGGAGACGCAAATTTTGTCTTGTCCGGGGGCTGCATTATTCGCTAACACTCTGCATGGTGCAAAGTAATTGCCACTTCTCCGGTCACCCGTTGCCTTAAACAGGCGAGCAGTCAAGTCCTTAAGAAATAACTTAGCATTAGTGCCCCAAGGGCCCATCGTCTCTACTGCAAAAGGGAGGAAAAAGTATATGTCACCCAAATCCCTGTATTTGCGAGCTTTATTTAATTCGGCCGTGATTGCAGCCGCGCCGAGCTGCTCTCGCATCAATATGGCATGGGGCTAAAGTGTCCACACATGTCGCGTCCCATACTAGGGTCCTCCCCCTGCACCAAGGTACAAGTGATATTCCGTCAGGCCTCCTACCATCCGACCGCAACACCCCGCTCGGCTCTAATATAGCAGACACACCAGCAGTCGCTAAAGCTCTGCGAATGGTGTCGTTAATCGAAGCGTGCCTGCTCAATCGCCCCGCACTCCGCTGGCACGAGAGGCAATGATGGCCCAGCTCGTTTACCCATTCTCCGCAGCGACACCGATGTGGTTCGTTCGTCTTGATGCCCAATCGGAGGGCTATCGATAGCGTGAGGGTACAGTTATCTAATAACGTACCGATATTGGTGGAAGGGTAAGCATGCAACCATAGACCTGACTCCGTTACAGATACAGCCAAGATTCGGGCGCGGTTTTTTATTTGTTGTTTTAAATATGTCCCATCATAACACCATTAAAAATAATTGTATAATATTAATTAAAGTACCTATGGCAAAAACTTACTAAACCTCATAACAAAGTATTACTAATAAAATCTTTTTTTTTTAACTTAGCTTCTAAAATCTCACAATAATTTATTCTGACTACAAAATTTCAAGCACACGAGGATATAGTTCTCGCTTTCAGAAAACACCACTTTCTTTGTCAGATAAATATGGCTATGGTACTGTAAGTCGCAAGCTTCTACTTATACTTCTACTCTAATGTAATAAAATAACAAGTAAAAGATATAAAGATACAAGTGTGAAATCGTCATTCGCTGTAGATAATAATAATATTAAAAATGATATTTGTTTAACTGTGAACGTGAAAGTATAAAAGAGAAGGACATATATATTACATTTTAAACTCAGCTGGTTTGTGACGATGTTGAAGTTTAGATTGTTCGCTGCGGTTTTAGTCAACGTGTTTCTGATAGTTTTAGCAACAGGTACATATTTCCGATTGAAAATTGTTTCATATTTTATATTTCATATTGACGTAAAGTAAATTATTCTTACTTAAATAAAATGAAACTTGAACTGTGTGTATTCAATCGACTTAAAATACTTACTGTAAAAAATGTAAAGAAAAATAAATCACATTCAAAAGAAGAGGGATGATGCCAGTTAAATATGAAGTGCAACACAGAAATATCCACTACAACATTAAAAATATTTTACCTTTTTAAATAAAGAGTTTTGAATTGTTATTTTAGAAACATGTGAAGATTCAGGTGACTTGTCTTCATCAAAAGAAACAGGTAAGCACTCTTATCGCAAAAATCCTTAATCAGATTTGATAGATCTGATTAAAGATTCATGGTTCGAATTATGTTTATTAATATTTGTAAATTCCTACTAAGAGTAAATTTAATATTATATACATTAAATTTGCTAGGGATAAAGTTTATTCTATTGTAATCTAAACATATAAAAACTTTAATCGATACATATAATTATGAAAAAAACGAGTTGTGGTTTTAAGAAATTAAAAGTCCAAAATGTAAAGACTTTGATCAAAATTGCGATAGGTAAAAATTGTTTTTCTAATTAACAGTATACACACAACAATATCAACCAAATCGAAAGTGCAACATATTTACTCCATTTTCAAATAACAGTAATTATAATAATATATAATACAATAATAATAATAATATAAAAAATATTAATAAATACAGTAACAATAGTTAAAGTACTAGTTCTTTCATTCACACAAATTAGCGTAGCTCAACGTGAGGCTCGAAGGCTGAGGTATTGGGTGATGGATAGATATACATTTATGACATATAATTAGTAATATTCAACAAAATATAATTTTATAATTACGTGAATCAGGTACAATTCCTCCTATTCTTTACAAAAAAACCTATCTCTATTAGGGACTATTTCACTTCGAAGGTAGGGTCACTCCCACTGACTCGAATCTCTATATAGTAAGTGTATGATCCCCGTTATGATCCGTTACCCAACTGTTATTTTTATTTTTTTTACTGCAAACAATGCTGACAAATACCAAATAAATATTTACATAATGTTTCATTGGATGATTTTTATTAACAAACATACTTAGTCGGTTGAAAATTTTCTTGCGCGCGCTTGTATTAGCTAACATATTAGCAATTAAAGTAAAAATAAAAATACGACTAATCATTTCATATTATACTGGCCTGTTTTGAGAATATCAGCGGAAATTACATTATTATATTGACAGTTTAGTATGTCAATTTTTATAGTGTTAAATAAAAATCATTCTTATTATTTTGTTTTGGAATTGTGGAAAAAAAACGCTGTTTTTTTATCAACGGCTCGCAAACACTTGCTTTACTTATTAGTTAAGTTGCAACATTTACATAAATACATGTGAGTAAATATCTGTATACGCTATGGTACTGGATTTCTCGACGTCTACTCTTTTTTTATTTAAAATATTATAAGTAAATTATTGAGGCACTGAAATTAAATTTTAAGCATTAGTAAATTATATTGTTATTATAAAAAAATAAACATTATTTACGTCTTTTTCAGACTCATACGAAGATAGAAGTGAGACGACATCATCATCCTCTTCATGTAAGAATTATAACAAGAATTCTCTTCTCTCTCTCTAATACTCTTTCTTAGTATTGATTTAATCTAGTTCTTTTTATTCTACTGCTGTACAATGTATAGCTACTTAGAATGATCACTACATATTTCCTTAATTTATTTATGGCACACATAAATGACTTTTGAATGTTTAAATAAAGAAAAAAAAGCAAGTATGCAATTCACACGTGGTAGAAGTGAAACCTTCAAAAATAATACATACACGTATACAAAATACCACGGTTGTTGTGATGCCTTCTCTAAAGCCTTATACTACGCATGCGCACACAAACACGAATTAACACACGTACATAATGCTTCCTATCTCATTTTCTCCTACATTAAATCTTTTGAATTTATGTGTCCGTCTCTTTTTAATGTTGCTTTTTCGTTTTAAAGAGCCAATATTAAATGCTTCCTATCTTATTTTCTCCTTCGTTAAATCTTAGGAACTTATGTGTCTCTCTCTTTTTACTGTCACTTTTTCGTTTCATCGACTCTCAAATCACAACGATGCTAAAGAAGTTTTCACTTCAAAAATTACACGTTATTTACGTCTTTTGCAGATTCTTACGAAGATAGAAGTGACACGACACCATCAACCTGTTCATGTAAGAATTATAACCAGAATTCTCTTCCCTTTCTAATACTCTTCCTTTGTATAGATTTGGTCTAATTCTTTTTATTCTACTGCTGTACTGTGTGATGAACTGACTTTTGAATATTTAAACAAAGAAAAAAAGTATGTATGCAATTCTCACGTGGTAGAAGTGAAACTATCAAAAGTAATACGTACACGTATACGAAATATCAAGGTTGTTGTGATGCCTTCTCTTAAGCTTTGTACTTTGCATGCGCACGCACACAAACAAGTATTAACACACGTACATAATGCTTCCTATCTCATTTTCTCCTACGTTAAAAATTATTATAAATAAATTTTTCTAACTTTCTAAAGTACTTACAGTAAAAAAGTTAGAATAATTTAAAGTTTATTTGTTATAAGTTCATCAAATTCAGGTGTCTATTATAATAAAAGTATATGCTTGGCAAAAGTATAACATATAACTAGTTTTTCATAACGTATAACCTGTTTGGAGATTTTTTTAAAACTGGTTACAAACTCTTACAGCACAAACTTGCCGAGAAAATGAAGTCTATTCTAATTGTTCTAACGGGTTATGCCGATTTCAATACTGTAGTCAATATGGAAATCCGATACCGTACTGTCCTAAATTCAACAAAAGCAACTGTAAGGGTGGATGTATCTGCCGAGAAAAATACTTGAGAAATCCTAAAGGCATCTGTGTTCCACAAGAAAAATGTCCAGGTAAGATATGAATAGAGCTAAACGAAGTAAACCAAAGTTTTTTTTTGTGTTAAATTTATCTCATTGTGTGATGTATTTATGTATATAGATAACAAGGAATCCTTGGGGACATATCAATGAAATAGCGCAAAACTGTATCAAATTTCTGAATATTTTCAAAGTATTGGCTGGATCATCTTGGGGTGTATATCCGACACATATTCGTCGGTTATATATATCATTTATACGTTGTAGGGCGGACTACGAGTCTTTGTTTATTTAATGGTAGTGCTAAATGTCATCTGTCAAAGCTTGATATAGAACCAAATCAGGCATTGCGGATTATTGGTGGATTTATCAGAAGCTCTCCAATTCAGGTAATGGAAACCGAGTTATGTATACCTCCATTGTTTATGCGGAGACTTTGTTGAGCGTGTAAATATATGGTTAAAGTGCTCTCGTGGACAGAATATAACGATGCAGCTAAATTAATACGGGAACTTAGTACATTATGCCAAACTAGGTATTGGCTGAAAAATAAGAAACCACTATTTAGTGGACTTGTTTTATAAAACAAATGAGATTGAGATCTACTATTCGTCAGTTCTGGATATGTTCACAGCCAATACATGGTTTTCCCGATTAGACATAAAAGATATAGCGATATGTAAATTAAACTGCCTCAGAAAACCCAAACACTGTTACACAAACAATGAACTGCATTTTCTCGTAGTTGATGAACTCCATACAAAGTATCAAAACTGGAATATGATCTTTGAAGACGGATCAAAGAGTGACGATAAGCAAGTGGTTGCCTTTTTGATCCAGCTTTAAAAGACCAGGGGAGCTTATGGCAATTTCTAAAGCACTGACATATGCCAAAAGGAATAATTGGGATAAAATCGTCATCTATTCGGACAATAAATGTGCGTAACAGCACTTGGATCAACGCGCCTCTGGACACAAAGGTGTACTGACAGCCTTTAGTGTACTCAGGCAGATAATACGATTGTGGTCGCGAAACAAGAAAGTGGCTTTGCAATGGGTTCCAGCGCACATTGGTTTAAGGAGTAACGAGGAGGCTGATAAATTGGCAAATATTTCTTGTTTAAATGGCATAGAGTGCAACATCAGACCGTGCTCTTCAGAAGTATTTTCCTAGTTCAAAGCTTCATGCAAAAAAGAGTGAAAGATACACTTTGAGGAACGATAAAAAAAAAAGGCATCTGGTACAAAACAATACAAAGAGAGACTTCTCGAATAACGTGGTTTGTAAAAAGTAGTTTAAGTAGGCCAAAAATTAAGCTTCTGTTAAGAATTAGTTTCGGCCATGTTCCTTCAAGGAAGTTTGCATACATAATGAACAAAATAAATACACTCAATTCTGAAATATGTGGACAAATTGAGGACGTGCATCATCTTTTGATGGAATGTAAGCGAAACCAAGCTTAAAGACAACTTTAAGTATATTTAGAATTAATAGGCTGGATGAGGGACTTTTCAGAGCATTCTGAGTAACCCCTAATCTGCGGCAGCTTTGTGTTTGTTTAACTTATTGGTAGATGAATAGAATATATAGTAATTAAATATATTTTGTATATGTATAATATATTTCGAAGCTGGCATGTCAGGGGACAAAAGATCCTAAAAAAATAAAGATAAAAAAAGCGTTTCGGTGTTTGTATTAACTGCTTTCATAAAACATAAAATTACCTTAAATGACATTACATTTACATAAAAGCATTCTACATAGTTAATGTTATCCTGAGAATTTTACTGTTGCGGCATTGATTGCCTATGATATGCCTCTTTATACATTTCTAATTTGGTTTCATCTCACATTTTCTTAAATAACTTCATAATAGAAAAACAACGTAACTAAATTTACAATATTACTAATAATTTTCTTACTGATAGTAATTTATCGATATAATTTCAGAATATTTGTGTAGTAAAGCTAATCATGAAGTGTATTCCAATTGTACTAATGGAGGATGTCAAGCCCGAAATTGCTCTCAAGTGGGATTACCAGTCCCGTGCGTCAAGATAAACCCAGCTAATTGTAAAAAAGGTTGCGTTTGTGAGGATGGTTATTTAAGAACGAATGACGGAAAATGCGTTCCTTCCAAGCAATGCCGTAAGTCTTTATACTCATTATTATAAACGTCTTATAGGATGAATAAGACATTTTTAAATCATCCATATTAATACAAATAAGTATCGTACATCAATTTATCATATAGGCGATGAGTTTGATAGCATCAAAGAAATAATCTGTTGAGAGTGATAATTAAACTGTAGAAAAAATATGGGAAGGGCTTTATAGAACAATTTCAACATGAAAGAGAGCTGACAAACAAGATTAAACTTACATCTCATATAATACAAATTTAATATATTATTTAGAATAAAGATGACACTTGTATTTTACTAATTAGATACTTAACCCTTCACACTTAAGGGTATCGTAAAAAGAGACTTAGAGACTACCGTAGACTATAAAATAGGCAGCACCGTTTTCCAGATCATGATCTGTTGCTGCTATCTCCATCCCTCCTGCAAAAAGGTGGAGATTACTTCAAACTCCCCTAAATTAAAGACTTCCATCCAACAGTGGACGTCTTTGGGATAAATTGATGAATTATTTTGTCTATATAACTGTGGTACAATAAAGTAAACAAACAAATATTTTTTCCTTTTTTAATCAAGCAATCGTTTGCTATCGTGAGATAATGAAGTCTACTCCAATTGTATCAATGGAGGGTGCGGTGTTAAAACTTGCGCCCAACTAGGATATCCTGTCCCCTGCGTAGATTATGACTCTGATTCTTGTAGAAAGGGATGTGCATGTATAGCCGGCTATATAACAATATTTTAACGTATCATAGATGATATTCATAGAAAAAAAAACATTCAGCGGTTAGAAATGTGATTAAATTTTAATAATATTTAAACCCTACACTCGAAATGGAGACCGGCTCCCCGTGTGGTGTCCAATAAAGTGGAAATGCATCAACTCTTATTGCATAAGGGTGTCGTGGTACCGGTGGAAATCACATAGTAACATGGTATTTTACTGCGACATCCAATGCAAACTTGGAGATTATAGCAAATGCTCCTATATTTTGGGGAAAACTTCTGTCCAGCAGTGCCATCCTTCAGCAGAGATGACAAATGTTGAATATTTAATGTTTAGTCTTGAAATTGAAATATTATCACGACTTTTTGCATTCTCACAGCGCCAACATGTCAAGAAAATGAAGTATTTTCCAACTGCACAAACGGAGGATGTAGTGCTAAGAACTGTTCCCAGTTAGGTAGACCAGTTCCATGTGTCAGATTAGACCCAGCCAGTTGTAAAAAAGGTTGTGTTTGTCAAGAAGGATATTTGCGCGCGGACAATGGCACTTGCATACCATCAGACCAATGCCGTAAGTACTTAATGAAATTTTTTCCAGAAATACATAGGTATATCAGTTTTATAAATAAACAAATGTTACTTGAAAATAAACTATCTGTTGCTTCAGCATCTTGCGATGGTGATCCCAACGCACAGCCTGGTTGTAGCTTTAACTGTGGACGACATTGCTCCAACTACAAAGAAAAACCATCAACTTGTCCACTACGACCTTGCCGATTAAATGTCGATTGTGAATGTAGACCAAACTATGTTTATGATGATAATCTTAAAAAGTGTGTTTTACCAAAAGATTGCAGTAAGTTTGTTGTTATATTACCTTATATGTAGGGATATTAGATTATTTTCTTCTTTTTCCTCGTCCAGATATAGGCGATTTTCAAAGGAATCATGATTTCGTCAGCAGCTGCTCGGAACAAGGAACTTGTGCTTAACACGTAACATTGTCTCAAGTATATGAGTCATGAGATTTTTGTTTTGTCTGATCTGCAGCATCCCTAAAATCTTCTCCTAAACAACTGACAGGGGCGTATATTTTGTTGCGATTTGTGTGGCCAAGTTATTTATATTTATTTTACGTGAATAATTATTTATTTACACTTTTACTAGGTTTAGATTGTAAAATGTGTCAATTTAGTTATATATATAAATATAAAATATCACTTAGTATATAAATAATAAATAGATACACACACACACAAACACGCACGCACGTACTGACACACACATAAAAAATATTATATTGAAAATATTTTGTTTCGTATCTACATATATTTCGTAAATTTTATTTTTATTTATCAAGTTAAAATTATTCCTGCCTGTTTGAGCTTTAAATCGTATTGTGTTTATCGTTTATTTTCCCCATAGAATAGAAAGGCATAGCGTAGTGTGGGGATTATAAAGTCTCGTATACTTTGTAAGTTAATTGGAAAATTAACAATCTAGGGAAAAAAGTTAACATTAGTAGTGAATAACTGAAACAATCGAAGACTAGCAAATGAAGTCCGATTACACTACTATTTTTGTGATTTTAATCAAATCAAATGAAATATTTTATTTGCAAAAACATGTGGTATAATTTGTTATTTTGATTTGTTATTAGACCCAAAGGTCTTAATCATAAAATGCACCGTAACATGTCTACCATATGCAAATTGTGTGCAAATATTTAAATAATTGAATAAAAAAAGCCAAAAATATTTCTGGAAATTAATTAGCTACCTATGTCATAAAAATAATACAAAGTTAAATAAAGCAATAAGTAAAAATCAAAAATAACCCTAAAATTTGATACTAATAAAGCTAAAATTGAAACATTAAATAAGGCAAAAAAGTCAATACACTACAATAATATCAAATAATAATAAAAATTATTACATATTTCTTAAATTTACCACTGAGAAATAAAATCACAGAATAGTAACACCTTTCAACTAAGAAATTGTGAACCAAAGTCTTAAATTTGTGCAAAGTAGCCGTATTTAAAATTATCAGGTAATTTGTTGTATACTAGAATACACATACAGTAACAATTTTGACTGTGTAATTTTAGCCTTCTAGCACTTACGTATAATTTAAGTGCATTAAGACCTGTTCTTTTTAGGATATCACATTTCTTTTTGTAAAGATGCAAATGCTTATAGACGAAAATACAAACTTCATATATATACAAACACGGCAATGGTAAAATATCTTTTGATTACAACAGAGGTTTACAACTGTCTAAAGGCCAAACAAACAGGCGAACAGTCCTTAAGGACTTTTTTGGACTCTAAATGCTTATATATTATCTACAGAGAAATCCCACAACACTATTCTATATCGTAACATTGAATGAACATAGCCGTGGTAAGCTAACATTGCTGATTTCTCCGCTTCTGTATTTCCTAGGTTTTTTATTATATACGAGTATATCTAGTTTTTGGTAAAATAACTTCGCATTGCACTTTCAATATTATTGTCAATACTACTAACAGTTAACTTTGCAGGGTTGCTGTGATAAATTTGAAATTTGATAATTTAAGTTTTATCTACGTTTAATACTAAATTATTACTATGTGCCCATGAAAAAGCAGAGTCAAGACATTATTTTACTTCCTTATTTAGGGCACATGTATCTTTACTTTGAACTTTTATGGTTGTGTCATCTGCAAAAAGCACACAATCATTCTTTAATGCTTCAGGTAAATCGTTTATGTAGAACTATGCTTTCAGTGATTTTCTGAAGCAAAGTGAATCCTGCAATTTGCAATTTTGCAACACTTTACAGTGGAGCTCTTTTTCCTAAATCTAAACTGTTCGTCTCTTAATAAACCTCGATTATTGATGAAGCTTTATATTGTGTCAAATATATGTCTTTCAAATATTTTTGATAAAACCGGATTTATGGTAGTAGGTCGGTAATTGTTCATATTACATTTCCTACCCTTTTTACGAGTATATAAAGGTTTAACAATTGAATATTTCAAGCGACTAGGAAATTCACTTACACTTATCGATAAATTAACAATGTGGCTCAATGGAACTGCGATGAACTGAGCACATTTTTAACACTTATTTTTTTAAACTTAGGGATTTTATGATATTATAAATGGTTGTTGGGTCGGTAGCAGATAAAAGTATTGTGTCATTTTTGTTCGAAATTAATTTACTATTACTATTTTTTTGCTTTTATTGGCGTCATCAGAATTTAAATTATCGTAAGAGTTTTAAAGAAACTATGAAATGAACTGGCTAGACATTGAGAATTGCCTAGCCAGTTCATTTCATAGTTTCTGTATTGGCCAGCAAATACAGAATATAAACAATGGAGAAAAACAGGCACCAGTTTTTCTCCATTGTTTTTATTCTGTATTTGCTGGCTTGTACTTTGTATAAAATTATGACTTTTAACTTCCCAAGAGGCTTTACATTTGTTATTTGATCGTGAGATGTAATGAGTTGATGCAAGTTTTTATGAATTGTTGGTACATTTACGAAGAATATTAGCGTATATTTTATATATTTAATGCGTCAATATTTTATATATAGTAGCCTTTTTAACACAACTGTTTTGGTCAGTTATTTATTTTTTATTTTTTTATTCGAAACTTTTACATTAATGTAAGAAAAACATAGATTGTAAAAATGAGTTAGATCTTTGTAAAAACAATTAAAAGCATTTTCAGTGATCGTCTCCTTAAGAAAATCATTTAATGACAGCGATGACAGAAATTTCTGTTTTTTTATATTTTCATTTGACATATCTCTTTTTTTATAAATCTGAAATTAGTTTATGTCACGGTTATGTTTTGTGTTTGTAATATACTTTATCTCGTATAAAGCTAATAAGTGAATACTTGGCTTAACATTTACTATATTACTACAAATCATACCTAGACACGCTTTCTTCCTGGTCGGTTTATTAATGTGAGCTGTAAATTATAATTACATAGTAACCCTAATAACTGTTGAGATATATTAATATTTTTCAAAATATCAATATTCCAATCTACGCAGATTATAATATGCTTATTTTGCTTTAATCTCAACTTAGACAGGAGCTCATTTAGTTTCATAAAAAATAGTTTTACATCTGAGGAGGGAGTTCTATAAATGCATACAATAATAATATTCAAAGATTTTACTTTTAAAGCACTATATTTAAAATGGTACTGCATGGGATTCGTCAAATCATTAAAATATGTATATTCCAAATACTTTTTAAGTAAAATGCAGCTTCCAACCCCTTCTCTCTTTATCTCTACAATATGAAGAAGCTAGTGTATACTTGTTAAGATTCAAATTGCCCTTTCTTCCCCGCTTTATGAAATGTTCTATTAAACAAACTTCGTCTATATTTCCATTTGCTGTTTCTGATTCCTAAATTGCTATTTCAAGTTCTGACTTTTTGTTCAAATGACCTGCGACATTTTGATGACAAAGGGTAAAGGTTTCGCAAACATTATGACATTCGAAAAAGATTATTATTATTATAATTTGATTTAGTAGTAGTCATGTCATCATTAGAGTCAAAATAATAATTAAAAGTAATGTCCTTGATTAAAATTTAATAAAGATAGAACGTAACCCGATGTTATTTAAACAACCGACCAGTGCGTCTATGAAATATGTCATAACTATAACTGTGATTTAAATTTGAGTTCAAGAAACATAAATATCTCTTATCGGTATGCATACATACCGATAAATCATTATATACAAAGGAAACAAGAGATTATTAAAGTTCCCAACTCTCCAATTAAATGTAGTAGGAATAATTGTTATAATTGAATGAAGGCGCGTAAATTATAATATTAGTGTGGGTGATCTTTTGGACGCAACAATTAATATGATCTATCATATTAAAAAAAAATAGTTTCTCTAAAATCTTCCGGATCTATGAAGATTATGCAGTAGTCGTCCATTTTGAAACCTTGAAGCTTTCCTTCAAACTCTCAAACATCTGCTGAATCCCGCCGTATGGTTTTAAATATTGGCAGAGGTCATATTTTTTCCCCAAAACACCTTCTGTAATAAGTCTAAGTGCATGCTTATTTCTAATATTTTATAAGAACTAAGCATATCTTATGTTGTCGTACTGCACCTATAACGGCGTCTTCTTTGTGCTGCTTATTGTTTTCTTGGTACTGTTGCGTAGTAATTTGAGACGTATAATATTTTTCATTTTGTATGCAAATAGATTGTTTTTTCTTTTGTGTGAACACTTTAGTAAAAAAAGCTTTTTTTGCAGCACTTTCGGTAACTTTTTTAAATAAGTCACATTACTTTTGTAAATCGTTATTTGGTCTCTTGAGATTATTATTCTCGGAGAAGAGTGAGTCTTTCTTTCAGAGCACTTTCTAACTCTAAAATTAAACTTTCAATTCTATCCTTGAAGTGCATACCTTGATCGACATCATCATCCGATATATCAGGTAATCTTTTAGTACTACAGTTAAGGCTTTCTTTTAAGACTGTACTTTCATCATTTGCATTCGGTTCTGATTGGGTAGGTTTTCGTCTAATCGTAACGATTGCTTAAAACTGCCCAGCGATCATACATAAAGACGGCAAAAATTCCAAATATATTCTCAGTTAACATACTAGATACAGATCGGTAAACAAACAGTTGGTGCTAGCTAAATATTTAAACAACTTTATTGTGAAAAAGACTGATAAACCACAAAGATTGATAATATTTGTTAATGTTAATATAATAGTCGCACTTTTGTTGTCACCGTTCTTATTATAGCACTGTTGTTACAGCATAGAAGTGAGTAAGTTTACGCCCCACATATACAACACATAATAAGCGCGTACTTTCGTATTTTCTTGACGTTTTTACTTGCAAATCTTTCCTTTTTATGATTTGTTTAACAATTTACTAATAAAATATGATTTTAGTGTTGTTATTGCGTTATTTATTTTTTGTGAATTATTTTGTGAATTATTTTGTGAATAAATCAAGCAAAAAAAAAAACTATTTTGATGAAGTTTAAATAGTGAAACATTTAACTAACTGGAATCGATCAATAATATTTTAACAGCTTAAAAAACAATATTACTTACTTTTGTCTGCTTCGAGTAGTGCGATATTGAGGGTATTAATTTATTATTAAGTTCTCTGATTAAGTTCATGAATAAAGTTGTTATGTGATTATCCCTAAAACAACTGAATTAGTGTAGTTTATTTATGAATATTATTCTCATAACAATGGAGTAATCTTAATGTATTTTTATGCAAATTTTATGATACCCTATTGTTTTCAAAAAACATAATTGCTTTGTTTTAATTAACAAATTATAAATTTACATTTTAACCAAATTCAAGTGACCCATATTTTTTATTGTTTATTCATGTTACGATTCAAAAAGCCAAAATTACAAAATATGCATGAATCACATGTTTTTATAGAAAAGTCAATTATGAAACTTTATAACAACTCCAGACAAAAATAAGTAACATTTTTCGGATTTGTATAATAACCTTATGTCGCACCTTTATGTGACAGAGAGTACAATATTGCAGTAAGTTAATATGTATTCCAATATTACTGCAGGTAGAGACCTACAAAAGTATACTAACAGTTATGTATTTAAGCTCAGTAACATACCTATTACCCATTTACATAAATGGTTACACTATGGTATATTTACCGCTATATGGTGCTCACGCAGTTTTGTAAGTCGCTACTGCATTTCGTTTCGAGAATTTTTGTCACTACTTCAGCTGTCGCAATTTTATTCTGTGAACCCCTTTTAAAATATCAAAACGATAAAATAATTTTAATCTTCTTCATGTGCTGATGATATGCGATTCCTTAACCGCACTTACTAACGGCGAAACTTTGGTTAAAGTCAGTGTGTAAATGCAGTTGAGTCAAATATTCTTTTTATATTTTACTGAATGTTTCGGATATCTTAATAAGACAGATACTTAATATATATAAATTACGTGACACGTTGTTTGTCCGCGATGGACTCCTAAACTACTTAACTGATTTTGATCATTCGTAATTATCTGTTATTTGATCGACTTAAAAGAAAGGATAGGTTTTATTGTAATTTATAACACAGCAATGCGTGGCTGGGTCAGCTAGTAATTTTATTTTTGTATACTTTCGGTAAAAAGCGTACTTAAATGAAATAAAATTCAATAATGCAATTGCCATGGTTGACTCACTTCCAGCACCAACTTGCAAAGAAAACGAAGAATTTTCTAATTGCACAAATGGAGGATGTGATGCACGAAACTGCACACAACTAGGTTTTCCGGTCCCGTGTATCAAACTGGATCCTGCTAGTTGTAAAAAAGGATGTGTTTGCCAACAAGGATACTTGAGAGCCGATAATGGCACTTGCATTCCATCAAACCAATGCCGTAAGTTTAAGAATAATCTATTACTTATTATTGATAAATACTCTGAAACCCCTTGACTATGGGCTTCAGGGGTCAACATTGATTTCATTACTTTTCCTAATATATATACATAATCATATTAATGACCTCCCTTATTTCACAACGAACCTAAAATGTGAGGCAGTATTGACTTGTAGATGACGTCTCTGTATTTCTTAAAAACTAATAGATGCAGTTTGTTCCCTGTGATGTAAACGATGCTCGATTATGAACTAGTAATAACCTGAACCTTAATTCGATTAAAAGCAAATGTTTAAATTTGTCTCTATTAAATGTGAGACACGTCAACACGCCAAAAATATAGCTTGCGAAATAGTACAGTTTGTAGAATCTATACTTTTTTTGGGTATTACGCTATCGTAATACCCAAAAAAAGTATCGAATCTATATTCGAGACTAGATTCAATGGGATCCCTATATTGATACCTTGCGGAGTAGACTTAGGTCCGTCGCATATGCCGCTAAGAAATTAAGATTTACAACAAAGGTATAAAAATCAAAAATGGTTTATACATGACAAGGTGTCTTATGGTTGATTGCTTTGAGGTTCAACGGCTAATATCGATAATACTCTAAAACAGAGCAGTGTGCACTATTTATAATTTCGGTCTAGAGATGCTCATCGAGAATTATGATAGTTTATTTACAATTAATGCATTGAAAAACTTTAAAATTTCATAAAAAGTATTTTACGTTTTTGTCTTTGAATAATGCTTAAGAATTCGACTTGTACAATAAACTATGCTTAGCTTTTCATTAACGTCAATGTCGTTACTTTACGAGCGTTTTTATTATATTTATACTAAGAACCCATCTATCTTTTGTGACACACTAATTGATACCTTTAAATTAATTGTACATGAAATGCTGAATTTTTTTTATACAATTTTTTAAATACAAATACAGTCGCTTTATTTATTTATAAATATAAACGATTAATGTCTGCAATAATAATTTATTGTACCTAATTGCACAAATGTAAGGTGTGGCGCCAAGAGCTGCTCTTAACTGGGATATCCAGTCACTTGTATAGATTCTAATTCTACTCCTGTAGGACGGGTTGTACTGTACATGTATATACGGGTATGTAAGCTATGATAATGACAACTGCATATTTAAGTGATTAGTATCTTAAGTTACATTTGGATTAACGTATATTCGAGGACCTTGAGTATGGCCTTAGATTAACTTTTCCAAGGGCCAGTTAGATACCACGTTATGATACTGCAACTGCAGTCTCCCGCACGTGCAATACGGATTGGTAATTTGTGATTATGATCAAAGCCCATTTTCTCTAGGGTGTTTTCATCAATAAGGAAGTCTTGTGTAACCTAACCTAACCCAACAGCAGGAACATCATAAGCTGGTATTAACGAGATTAACGAAAGAAATGCCAAAGACAACTTTAACTTATTTCTTAGTTTTATTAGCTGATACATATGATGATAATTTTAATCTTTATCTGTAGCATCTTGTGGCGGCGATCCCAATGCACAACCAGGTTGCGGCGTAAACTGCGGAAGACATTGTTCCAATTACAAGAATAAAAATACGATATGCCCATTTCTATGCCTTATTAATAGCTGTGATTGTAGGCCAGGCTATGTTTACGATGATAACCTAAGCAAATGCGTCTTGCCAAAAGATTGCAGTAAGTTAAATATTTTTTTATTGTATGGTCGTTTTATGTTTATAGTACTGCCAATATAACTAAATATGACTTTTCCTTATACAGCACCAACATGTAATGAAAACGAGGTGTTTTCTAACTGTACTAATGGAGGATGTGATCCCAGGAATTGTTCTCAATTAGGCTTCCCAGTTCCATGTGTTAGGCTCGATCCTGCAAGTTGCAAAAAAGGTTGTGTTTGCCAGCCAGGCTACCTTCGAGCAGAAAATGGCACGTGCATACCTTCAGACCAATGTCGTAAGTACATATTCAAAAAATTCTATTCCAATTCGATCAAATGCTTTATAGTGGTATGAAAATATGGGTTTACGACTTTCGTGCATTTTGTCACCAGTTTTAATTACGGCAAATTTAGTCAAAGATTTTAGATTTTTTCCTTTATGACGGTTTAAGCTAATCAGGTTATGGCGCGTTAATGGCTTTAGTATCTAAAACACAATTGAAAGTTCCCCTTTTACGTCGCAGATGTTTTCATTTTTACCTAATAGCTTCAATTGTTGGTGTACTTTTGCTGCTTTTATATAATTTAAATAATGTACTTGGTAAATATTATATACTTAGGAAATGTATACATGGATTTTTATGAACTCAGCATTATTTATTTGTAGCATCATGTGGCGGCGACCCTAATGCTCAGCCAGGCTGTGGTATTAACTGCGGAAGACATTGCTCCAATTATAAAAATAAGCATCCTATATGTCCACGTATAGCGTGCATCAGGAACAGATGTGACTGTAAAAAAAACTACGTTTACGATGACAACCTTAAGAAATGCGTCTTGCCACAGGATTGCAGTAAGTTTGCCAAGTGATTTTTAAGTGTTTAATTTTTGCATGGGGCTTGAGTTTTCACTTCGAAATATTCTTGTATTCGAGCAGCATCTTTAAGAATATGCTTTGAAAATGAATCGAAGTAAATTAAATATTTATCTTTGTATGAGTATTTGTAAGTTTAGTGTACTGATGCAACTTATTTTATCTCTTTCCTTATACAGCACCAACATGTAATGAAAACGAGGAGTTTTCTAACTGTACTAATGGAGGATGTGATCCCAGGAATTGTTCTCAATTAGGCTTCCCAGTTCGATGCGTTAAGCTCGATCCTGCAAGTTGCAAAAAAGGTTGTATTTGCCAGCCAGGCTACCTTCGAGCAGACAATGGCACGTGCATACCTTCAGACCAATGTCGTAAGTGAAAAGTTCAAAAATAATATTCCAAATTGATTGAATGTCTTAAAGTGCAATGAAAAAATAGGATTACAACTTTCGTGAACCAACTTGGTTATTTTATCGCTAGTTTTTATTACTTGAAATTTTCCCAATCTTTTGGAGGCATTTTAAATCTGCCTTTTTACGACGAGTTATCACTGCACGTAAATAGGACTACTTTTTCAAAAAACTTTTAAAAGTTCGCCTTTCACGTTTCAGATTAGTTTTATTTTTACCTAATATGTAGCTTCAATCATATGTATATTTGTGCTGTTTTTTTAATGTATTGATAAATATGCTTCACATTTAGGTTATCTAAGAATGTTCTTTTATTAACTTGACAATATATATTCATAGCTTCATGTGGCGGCGATCCTAATGCTCTGCCTGGCTGTGGTACCAACTGCGGAAGACATTGCTCCAATTATAAAAACAAGCATCCAAAATGCCCACGTATAGCGTGTATAAGAAACAGATGTGACTGTAAAAAAAACTACGTTTACGACGACAATCTAAAAAAATGCGTTTTGCCACAGGATTGCAGTAAGTTTGACAAACAACCTAACCTAACCTAACCTTGGATACGAGCAGCATCTTTAAGAATATGTTTGGACGATAAATCGAAATAAATTAAATGTTTATCTTTGTATAAGTTTTTATAAATTAAATGCTGCTGATGTAACTGATGATAATTATTTTCACATACAGCACCAACATGTAATGAAAACGAAGTGTTTTCTAATTGTACTAATGGTGGATGCAATCCCAGGAATTGCTCTCAATTAGGCTTCCCAGTTCCATGCGTAAAGCTAGATCCCGCATGTTGCAAAAAAGGTTGTATTTGCCAGCCAGGCTACCTTCGAGCAAATAATGGAACGTGCATACCTTCAAACCAATGCCGTAAGTATAAAGTTTAAAAATTCTCTTCCAAATTGATTGAATTTCTTTAAGTGTCATGTAAAGATAGGATTACAACGTTCGTGAACAAATTCGGCTATTTTATCAATAATTTTTATTACTGCTAATATTTTAATGTTCTTCATGTAATATATATGCTTTTGTCTGAGCCAATCGGGTTTAGGTGAGTTAGCACAGTATGTTAATAGCAAAAGTATATCAGAAACGCTATAAATTTCACATTTTATGTTTGAGTTTATTTTATTTGTAAGTAATAACTCTGAAGTTATTTGGAAAAATTTCGTACAACTCATCGTTTATATATATATATATATATATATATATATATATATATATATATATATATATTTGTGCTGTTTCTAAATGTTGTACCTATTAAATATTTTATACTTAGGAAAAGTTTACATGGATTTTTATTAACTCAGCAACATTTGTTTGTAGCATCATGTGGCGGCGACCCTAATGCTCAGCCAGGCTGTGGTATTAACTGTGGAAGACATTGCTCCAATTATAAAACTAAGCATCCTATATGTCCACGTATAGCGTGCATTAGTAACAGATGTGACTGTAAAAAGAACTACGTTTACGATGACAATCTAAAAAAATGTGTTTTGCCATGTGATTGCAGTAAGTTTAATAACTTAATTTTTAAAGATATAACATGTTGGCATTTAGTACTGGGTTTTTACTTTGGAAAAGATTATTAATTGAACTATTATGATTGTAATAAGAATGGTAAATGTCACAACAATAACATTTATTTTGGTGTTACATACTTAACCTGATTCTGGTCAAAATATGTTTATTTTCTTCAATTTCTCTGTCTATTAAGGGCACCTGATTTTTTTTCAATAGACAGAAATAAAGACAGATTTAGGCTAATCGAAACCACTGATTATGAAATTGTAATAAATTGTTGTTTTTATTTTTGTCGTTTACAGCACCAACATGTAAATTATACGAAGTGTATTCCAACTGCACAAATGGAGGATGTGAAGCTCGGAATTGCTCCCAATTAGGCTCACCAATACGATGTGCCAAGTTGAACCCAGACTGTTGTAGAAAAGGTTTCGTTTGCCAAAAAGGTTACTTGCGAACAGATAATGGCACTTGCATACCTGAAGACCAATGTCGTAAGTGATTTTTTATAATTCAGTATGAGCCTTTGCAGAGGCGGTCATATTTTTGAGGATTATTATTTGAGAAATCTAAAAGGGGATCTGTATTGATCAGAATTTTTACAAGTTATAATAATATATATGTATTCTAATTTATATAACAATATACAAACTGTGATATTATAAATAATGCTATACAGTAAAGTTATAGTACGAGTATCAAAATATCAAATACTATGAACATCACCTGATAAGTTTAAGCCAATTTTTCTTTTTATTTTTCATTATTTGATACTATATAAATTACTTATGTATTTAGTTTATTTCCAGTATAAGATCCCTAATTTAAAGTGTTATAATTACTCACATCTTTACATTAAATAAAATCTCTGTTTGGCGCGGCGTGTACTCAACTTTCCGAGTAATGTTCAATGTCACGTGACAATTCATTTAATTTTATTCTTATGCTCATTGTTTATAACTCAATAAAAGTTATGTTCTCATAATTACAGCTCAGCAACCCATTAACAACACCAACGACGCACTACAACGTCTCCTGGATGGCAACACTGCATTTACGGGAAACTTTTTATCTGTAAGAATATGGGATTTAGCACATTATAAATCATTCTACTCTATTCAGTAATTTTACACTAGTGGAACAATACTTTTAGCATTTAACTTGATCCTTGGAAGTACATCGATGTAATTACTACATAACAACTTTTGTTTTTAAGATTACCTTAGTATCCAAAGCATAAAAGTTTATGATGAATACAAGTTCATCACTTTTCACTTGGATGTACTAATAAGAAGTTTAATTCAGTTATTAGGATTAAGCACGGTACCGGTGTGATCATCACCCACTTATATAAAAGTGTCTTCGTAGTTTCATTGCATAGTGAAATAATTAAGCAATGAAAACATGAAGCATTAGGTATGTGTCATATCTTGGTTCCACAGAAATAAAAAATAGTGTAAGCACAAACCTGAGGCCGAGTAAGAGTATGAGTAAAGGTAACAAATTTACTGAAGTCAACTTTTTAAGTACATATTGGTAATTATGGATTTCTTTGTAATTTTAGGTAGTTGTTAACAGAAATATAGGGAAAAGTGTTGTGATGTCACCGTTCAGTGTTCTGATACCATGTGGAATATTAGCCTATAAAACAAATGAAGGAGAGTCTTTTAATCAGTTAATGAACATACTCAATCTTAGGACGAAACAAGAGGTAAAAATAAGTTTATTAAGCTGCATAACTAGCATATTGAACTGAAACAAAAGAAATTAATTAGTCCGGTTTAATTTCCAGATCAGATCCGCATTTCCAGAGCTTATACAATCTTATCAATCACAAACTGAGGCACTATTGGAATTAGCTTCGAAAGTCTATGTCAGTGTAAAAGAAAATATGACAGAGAATTTTGAACGAGATATAGCGCTAGTGTTTAAGTCAGAATCAGGAAGCATTGACTTTTCAAATCCAAATCAAGCAGCAGATATCATCAATAAATGGGTAAACAAAATAAACTATTTAATATAAAATGTTTTTTAAATAACGCTCGCGTTATTAAACCTCCTCTTTTAGGTTGAAGAGAAGACCAAAAACCTCATCAAGAACTTAGTGTCACCATCAATGTTTAATGTTTACACGAGATTAGTTCTTACTAATGCTATTTACTTTTTGGTGAGCATTTAATTACAAGAATATTTATTTGATCATCATTTTTATAATGTTATTAATTCTAATAATTTATTCAGGGAGCTTGGGTTAAACAATTTGATCCAAAGCAAACAACGAAAAGAGATTTCTACATTACAGAGAGTAAATCAATTCAAAGAGACTTTATGTACAGAAAAGGATCATTAAGATATGCCGAAATAGCATCGCTTGATGCCAAGGTTTGTGCTTTTTTGTTTTATATTTTATTGTATTTATTACTTAGGGGTTTAATGCCTTAATATAAGCATTTAACCCTGTATATTTTAGAGTGTAAATAGATAAATCTTTAGATATTGTTGGCCATTAATTTTTGTTTTGTTGTTTTAGGTGTTGGAAATACCTTACAAGGGCGGGAATTTTACCTATGTCGCATTTCTTCCTAATACAATAGGTGGTTACGTCGATTTAGTAGAGAAACTTCGGGATCCTAAAGCATTGAATGGAGCTCTAGACCAATTAAATTCTGACACGGTTATAGTCAATATACCACGTTACAAAACTACTACTAGTATCGACTTATCGGATGTCTTAAAACAGGTAATAATAAATATGTACTATTATTAAGCTTCATTTGTCTGCCGCTACATAAGATTACTATTTCAGAATATTATAATATTACAGAAGTCATTTGTACAATAATACTAACATTGAGCCGCCGGCGACCATGCGTAGCATAACGGCAGCGTAGTGTTTCTTAACTAATAATTCTATGAAAATCAAACTTGTTACATTACGATGAAGATGAATGACTTGATATTAATGTTAATAATCAGTTGTGAACCCCTTCCAGCTTAACGTTACCGATATATTTAATGCTGATAAGTCTAATTTAGACGACATATTAGAGAGCAAGGAAAAACTTGCTGTGTCAGCTGCTGTACATAAAGCCGCCATTACAGTCGATGAAATTGGAACTGAAGCTGCCGCAGCGAATGGTAAAACATACCCTTATGATAACAATTATATCACATGTGTTTTATCTACAAATCACTTAATTTATTTTTTACACAAAAAATCGCTACATCTACTTTTTTGAGCCATTTGCATTTTATAGCTTTCCACAATCAAATCTTTAAAGCTAGTCTTATATTTTTATATGCTAAAAACTCATTTAGATATTCCTAATGACTTTTTAAAGCAATAGTACATAAATGCGATAAACCGTTACAAATAAAGATTCACCTTGAAACGAAACACAAATGTTCTCAACAACAAATTGCCACAATTACCTAGGCAAACGGTTTAAAAATTGTACTCTTGTAATGATTTCGTATTACCAAGTTATTTATACAGATAGCTTCTAAAAATTTTATTTTTTATATGGTTTAACGGTCATTGCTCAAATGTCTTATCGATAAACCGAATGTAAAACTTTGAACGAGAAAAAAAAATAAACTATGTTTTTTTATCTAGAATAGTTACTTTACTTACGGATTTTATGGCTGCAGGTTTTTATATTTTTTAGTAAAACACCTAACATAAGCTGAGTCATGAATTAATTCCGTTAATAATAGGGGTTAAAGTATGAAATTGCCGTTTTATTGCAATAGGTTCTTTGAATTGACATAGAATCTTCATGGTTTGAGGTTTTCGAATGAAACTTTTTTTAAATGGTTTCTATGATGTTCTTTTTTTAAAAAATGTAAAACATTTGAATATCGACTTTCAATTGTTTTTGTTATTCAATTTAGACAAGAAAGATGGATACTGCGAAAATTCGAGTTATTTTTGAATACGAGTTCCGACGCGGAACTAACGCGGCAGAAACAGCCCGCAATATCAATGCTGCGTTTGGAGAGGGGTCTACTAATGAACGCACCGTGCGATTTTGGTTTAAACGCTTTCGTGATGGAAATTTCGACTTAAAGAACGAGCCACGAGGAAGACCGCCCACACAGGTAAATAACGATGAATTAAGAGAGATAGTGGAAGCCGATCCTAGTCAAAGTACCCAGGAATTAGCGGCATGGTTTAACGTTACCTTACCCACAATATTGACTCACTTGCGTCAAATCAATAAAATAAAAAAATACGAAAAATGGGTGCCTCATGATTTGACTGATCTGCAGAAAGAAACGCGTGTTGAAACTTGTGTTGCCTTGTTGAACCGGTACAGAAATGAAGGAATATTGGATCGAATTGTAACATGTGATGAAAAGTGGATTCTTTATGATAACCGGAAAAGAAAAATGCAATGGCTGACCCCAGGTCAAATGCCACAACAGTGTCCTAAAGCAAAACTTACCAATAAAAAGGTAATGGTAACTGTTTGGTGGTCTCAGCATGGTGTTATTCACTATAGTTTTCTCCGATCTGGTCAAGCAATAACGGCAGATGTCTATTGTGCCGAACTCCGAACCATGTTGACAAAACTAGCAGTAAAACAGCCCCGACTCATGAATCGATCTTCACCATTATTGCTCCACGACAACGCGAGACCTCACACAGCACGAGAAACCATTTTGACCCTTCAGGAACTGCAGTTAGAAACCATTCGTCATCCTCCGTATTCACCAGACCTTGCTCCAACGGACTACCATTTTTTTCGTGATTTGGACAATTATCTACGTGACAAGAAGTTTTCTTCCCAGGAGGCAGTACAAAATGCTTTCACACAGTTTGTGCAGTCTAGATCGTCGGAATTCTATCGCAAAGGCATTAATGACCTTCCCATTAGATGGCAGCAATGTATAGATAATAATGGCAACTATTTTGATTAAATAAATTTGTTAAAAATTTAAAAAATAAACAATATAGATTTTCAGTACAAATCGGCAATTTCATACTTTAACCCCTAATACAAGTAAAAAATATAAATTTAATACGTTTTTATATCAAAGGCGCCGTTTTTACAGGTTGTATTTATTTGTGCTTTTAGAGCACGCGTTTCGAATGTTTGTCGGTAGTAAAAGCAAACCCTTTAAGTAAATTTTTTATTAAAAATATTGTTATGCTATTGAATTTTTATTTTATATTTGTGAAAAGTATGTATAATTTGTGTTAAAGCTCTTTTATTTAGTCCAGTTTTTTACTCAATATTACAATAAACAATGTTTATGAAACAGTACTTATAGTTACTAAGCAGTTACTAATTACACACATACACATGCAGACATATCATACGTATATTTAATTTATGTAATACATTCATAGTTATTAAAAAAATCAAAACGCTGTTCATATAAAACTGACTTTACTTGTAATTTATTGATAGTGTTAAGTATACCAAAAAATAGAATTTAAACAAAATTATAATTTTGTAATTATAAAAATTCTAATCACTATGTAACCTCAACACAATTTAATCTTAAGTCTCAAAACAGTTAATTTGATATCAATTTCGTTCAAAGACCACGCGATTTTAGTTTAATATGGGGCTAATGTTGCAAATTAGTTAAATCTAAAAGGACAAAACGTCACGGTTCCCATATCGATCAAGCGGGATTGGTTTCAAGAGTAAACCTACTAATCTAGCTTGCCACAAATTGCGCGTTTAAATTAACTTTAGATACGTTTGCAAATACATTTTTTTTTGACAAATAATTTATATACAAAAAATATTTTTCAGCTCTCGTCGTTGGTGCAACAGCCGTGTTACAAACGAAAACTTTTATTGCAGACCATTCCTTCATATATTATATATTGCTTAACAGGAGTCCACTGTTCTGTGGAATAGTTTCGGACGAATAAAAGCAATTGTATATCATCGGTTATTCTATATGTATATACCTAAAATGTTTGAGAAAGATTTAAAACATTTGACACAATTATACGATCTTGCTTTATATGCTTACGATCGTCTTATGTACGGAAAACAGCACGTTTACTTGTCATAAACTGACAAATATTTTTAAATTGTTATTGAACTCAATGTTTTATACTTCAGCTAAAAAAAGAAATCTGACTGTTTTGTATAGGTCCATGTGCTGGTGACTGTACATAATTTTGTTTAAGTGTATATTACTGTATATAATCAATTAAATTATAGTTAATATGCGAAGTGTGAGTTATCTAAAAACTGAAATATTGGAACTAGTTGGAACTAATCTCAAGGTATTTTTATTTATTTTTGATATGCAAACAAATTATAGTAACTCTGATTTTAAATCAGTTTACGCGATACATACGCTGTATTTTCATATTGAATAAACTGCTTTGCAAATATAACTAAAATACCGCCCATTTTGAATTTGTGATTCTACGTTATAGCAACAGTAAATCAATTAATGAAATAAAATATATATATAATATATATATAAATTGATCATGTTTTATTTCTTTCACCAATTATTTTCTGTTATATATAAAATGTTTATATTCTATCAACTCAAAGTATAAAATAATTATTGCATAAAATGTTATCTTATCTCTTTTATAACTTGCACAATACATGGGTTTGCGGACGTATCAAGTTGTCATGATTGGCTACTTCTGGAGTGGCCTCAAAGTAGCTAAACAGTCCTTGTGTTTGGCAGAAAAAAGCGCTTACGAGTGCTTGTAAGAAAAATGGCGATCGCTGAGCGATACTAAGCAAAATGGCGGATTGTGCCAGCGCAACTGAAGTTAGCAAACGTGTCCAGGCCGAAAACTGTATAGTTTATTTTTCAGCGCTGGTAAGCGCTCGTAAGCACTTTTTATCTGTCAAACACAAGGATTGATACGTGACACACTAACCCAAGCACCATATCAGCTGAAAGATGTCCACAGTTCTACGAAAGCCTTTACCAAAAAATAGAGGGTTTTCCCATAACTTCCAGGCTTGGCAGTCGGATTGGCGATTGCACTTAAAAAGCATCTGAAAACGCTGCTTCCTATTTTGCGGTCTACGGGAAGTGTATCAGTTTCATTAGTCAGTATCTTTTAATAAAAATAATATTTCTTACATTCACACCAATTAGCCAAGCCCAAAGTTAGCATTTTAAGGCTTGTGTTATGGATACTAGGAGACAGGATAGACATACATATCACATCACATAGATACTTAATTTTACACATAGTAACAAAAAGAATTTCTACGAACAGTTTAAATACCAAGTCATGTTAATATTACGTCAAAAGAGGCAAGCGTTACGAAAAGCAATAGCCATTACTTGGGAAGGTTTTCCTCAATAAAAGGGCAACTGGCAAATCACGGTTATTTTCTTGCACATAGTAGTACCTACCACTAATAACAGTTGGTTCTGTAGACCGAGACCGCTATTAAAAGCATACGAAGTTCTAAACGAATGGTATGTTGATATATCTGGAGATATATTTACCATTATATTAATTTGAAGGCACTAATTCAAAAGTCTTATGTTCTCGGTCTTCTATAGTCTTTTGTTTGAGATTTAAAGGTTATAACTTTATTTGGTGCCTGTGACAAAAAGAATATCATAAACTTTTTCTATGAAAATGGACAAAATATAAAATATTTCTGTTTCTACTCGAAATACTCTTAATTATCCAATTCAATAAAGCGCCAAATACGCTTGCTGGATCTAAATTCGTTTAGGATAAGACATGTCTAACACAATAACTTCTTTTTCACAGATGAATGAATGACCGATCTTTCATTTTACTATTGAGTGTTACTGTGCAGTTGAAGTAAGAGCCAGTAGGTTTTATGGTAAACCAGTTATATGATATTTATTGTATGTAAAACTAATGTACAGACAGCTCTACAATTTTTTTCAAATTGTACCCTGTGGAAGTGTTCGTTGTAAGCGGCAGTGCGGAAAGCATGCGAAATCATGCAATCTCCTTAGTGATAAGTTATCCTTAAATACCCACATATCGCTACTTTTCTCTTGAATCGAATAATATTAAAGCCGTTCGTAAGCTCAAAAATTAATGACTAATTCAGTGTGATAAGTTTAGCAAATTAGAAAAAAAAGGTCACTGTTCAAATATTCTTTACACACATAGAACATTTATTTCTTTCACATACAAAATTCAAAATGCTTTTTAAAAAATATTTTTAACATTTCTGTGAACCTCTCGTGGTAAGCCAATTCTTATGTTTGGAATTAGTTTTCCTCTTTGGTAGATCGGTAAGAATTAAACTTAGTTCTTTTGGTACTTCTTGATTTCCTGGTATCCTCTGTCCCATTGGGTACGGCTGAATAAATTATTCTAAGGGTATTTGTTATGTTTGATTATTTAAAAATAATGCGTAACACTAAATAAGCGTAAAACACAATCTTGCTTATATTGCAATAAAAAATATATCAGTTACCTACGTCATACGGAAAAATAAACACTTGTATTTTGCTTCTAGAGTTTTCAAAGGAGTTATGATTTGCTTTACTGTTGTTATTTTTCGGCAACAGAGAATTGTCTCACTAGAAGTGCTTTCGATTCATTGATTCAGAAATCTGTTTTCCAACGCTGGACGCTCTTGGAAAAACTTTCAGATTGTTTAGATGGAAACTTTTATCATGTTTAATTTTTTATGCAACATAAGCTAAATTTCCATTAAAATCTTTATCTTCATTATAGAAATAACATAACCCATTCTTAACTAGCAGTTCATCTCGCCTTCTTACGGGTTAAATATAGGTAACAGTAACATTATATACATATATCTATATTTAATAATGTATTATTGCAAAAATCTCCATCATGCAACCTCTTATCTTGTGTACTAAAACGGAAACAGTCAACAACTTATTACCGTATCCAAAAACTTCAAATTGTTCATTAGATTTTCAACTTCTTAGTATTTTAGTTTAAATACTAAGAAGTTGAAAATCTAGAATAAATTCTAGATTTTCAACTTCTAATAAAATAATATTCTGCATTTAGAATTATTTAGAGTTAAATATTTCTTAAATATTTTGAGTTTGTGGTATGTTGATACGCTGCCGCTCATGTTTTTTTCGATTACAATTACAACACTCTATTATTAAGTTTCAAATACAACAAAATCCTAATATGAGATAAAACAGTTAAAATTTCTGTGAAAGAACGAAAGAACTATAAGTCTACCAAAAGATAACACAAAAAATTAAATATACAAGTATAATTATGTGAATATCTTTTAGTTCAAAAGTCATATTCTCTTCATATTTTACTAGCGGCCCGTCCCGGCTTCGCATGGCTGGACAAACATTTTTAAATTTTTCTAGCATTTAATATAGCCCATGTTACTCAGCGTTAATGTAGCTTTCCAATGGTGAAAGAATTTTTGAAATCGGCTTAGTAGTTTTTGAGTTTATGCATTGCAAACAAATAAAAATCTAAATTTTTCTTCTTTATGATATTAGTGTAGATTAAATCAAGAATTTGGTTAAATTCCAGGCGGAGACAAAAGTCTAAGTCAATATTTGAAATAAACAATATCGAAATTCTGTTTGCAAAAGGCCGTAGCTGTAGTCTTTAAGCTTCACATAAATAATGACTCACTTGATACTAAATCGGTCGAATAGCCAATCGATACACGATTATCTACCCGTGGAAAAGAGATACTCTTAAGTCAGTTGTTCGACACATTTCTATTAATCGGTATTGCAGTTAATGATGAGTGGTTTCACTTTGTATAACAACCCGTAAGTGAAACTATATAGCTTAACATCTTAAGTGAGCTAATTATAATGCTTAGTCGAATGTCGCAGTGGTCAATACTTACGGCTTATGATTGCATGGGTTAGCAACTTCTGCAAGGGTGGGTTATTAAAGTTTTTCATCTTAAGCCCACCGAAGCTGTTTTAGTCTTGAAAACACCTACTAATCCTCATTGGGCCCGAGTGTTGAGTTATAATCCATTTTTCCTACGACGCTATCATCCGCAGAGAAAGTCTGAGCCCCTGCAGTGTAGATCTTAACAGGTTTATGATGATGAATGATGCCAGTTGACACATTGCATTTTCCCTGTAGGTGGGAATTTAGGCTACCTATCTTAAAACATATTTTATTTCAACCTTTAACTGTAGTCTACTAGAAGACCGTTTGCTAATAATAATGGTGCATATAAAATCGCATTTATTTGTAAAGCTAAATAAAGCTAATTATATTTATTTATATAATAAGTTCATCATTGAAACCTATTTAAAAATAATCATCACTTTTCATTGGACAATAAATTCCTTTGGGAATTATATGATCACAAACAAGCCTTAACTCTCTATATTATAGATGTCACTGGATGACGTATGTTTTGATTATTTGTGCCCAAAATTAGATTTGAATAAGTGGTAATTTACGCCCGAAAAAAGTTTAACTTTAATCAGTAAGAAGTATTACCATCAAGTGAGCATTAATTGTAAAGATTTATAGCTAAAGTTAGCTTGCATATGAAATAAATCTTCATTTACCAACTTATAACTCATGTATGCGTAATAGCAATTCAAGTGGAAATCGGAAATTCCAATAAAAAATAAAAATATATTTACACACTGTCCATTAATTCCAATTAAAAAATTGCAAACTTAATAATTTGCTTTAGCGCTACTTATATTTCAATTATTTGAGTTCAATAAATCGTGATACAGTTACAGTTTATTTTATGGCTTGCCAGCCAGAGCCATTTATCTACAGACAGAATAATTTTTAAACAATTTGCTTTAATACACACTGCAAATTGAGAAAATGTTACAAACACGATGTATATGAGCATAGGATAAATATTAAGGTCCGGTCATACCTACAGCGAGGTATGATCGGACCGCCTACAAACGCCTTTTAGAAGACTTTCATCATAATACTATTTTAGGACACGCCATTTATTTTGACGAGGGTATTTAATTCAAACATAAAGAATTATGACATACTGGTTTGCGACATCGATTGAATTCGAATGTTATTTCCTATATACTTAAGATACTTAACTATAACAAATAACATATAAAGTTGGAGTCCTTTCAAAATAATAAAAAAAAAAGTTTATAAAATCAGTCTGTAAAATCTCAAAATAGACCAGGAACGGCTGTTTTTAATTTTCAGGGGTTGACAGCTTACTTACGTTTCACTTGTTTTACCGGTGGCAATGTTAAAGTTTTCTTTATAATCTCCGGTTTACATAAGTTCATAAAATTGGAAGAAACTTTTACTATAAAATTTTCTTTAAATATCTATGCCCGTAGTGTGATTCGAAACGCTCTGTTTTGCATTCCAATTCCAAGTGCAATTACTTTTTATGCATACGTAAAGCATAACTAGTAAACCGAAAAATATATCTGTGATCGAAATCTTGGAAAATTAGCGATAAAATTTGTAGTCATTCCTGAAGTCGAATTTGCTATAAATTATAAGTTACGGCGCGACTATCTCCTTGGAACAAAGATCACTGCGCAACCACGATGATAGTGGAAAGCATGGATCCAATTGATATTTTCTATTGATATTGATATTATATAAGTTGAAGACAAATACTGTTCGTAAAGATTTTCTATGGCTGTCTCACAGAACTTGATTTCTTATTCCTACTTTCCTTGATTCCTTGTATCCTACATAGCCATAGTCGTGTCAAAATCACTGAGGCAAGAAGGAAAAATACAATGAAATTATGTATTTAACAAATTATTGTTCTACCTTATGTTAGATTTAGGAAGGTTTAAAAAACAACAATTACTCTAAGTGCTATCCGAAGATGTTTCATCGTCAAACAAAATATAATTTAACATCTCATATAAAACAGAGTATATATACTCATCTTCAACTGCCATAAAAATTACAACCATATCACGTGTTTCAAATAAAGCAGGATTAACTATTGGGCTACCTAACCTTAGCTATTAGGCTAGCTAACCTTTTTCAGCCAAAACCGCGATGTAGATAATTCTTAACTTCACTTTATATGTATAATAAAATACTTCTGACAACTGTAAGGATAAAGTCAATTTGAGCCCTAATAGTGCTACCGATAGCATCAATTCAATTACAGCTTATGTTATAAGCAAATTATTACTTCATATATGACGCTGACATGTCAAAACTTAGCTTACATTTTGTAGACTTAGCTTGTAAGTGAGTTTGCAAGTAATCAAAGGAACGGGAAGTAAAGTATCGTCAAAGTTATTTAACAATTAAGGCTAGTCTTTGTTCGGGACGTGAAAGCTCCTGTTAAAATTTACAGTGATTATATAGCCCGCATAGGCGCGATAATAAGTCCGCAGTGGCTGAGCACTCTCTTAAAGGGCCCAAAAACTACATCATATTTGATAAAACACAAATCTTTGATAGAGACCAAAGATCTGTTCCTAGAATAAAATATGAATAAAAATAAAAGGAAAGCTAACAACACACTATTTGAGTATTATACCTATATAAAAATTATTTATAACATTTCAATACATAAAAATAACATGAGTATAATTATGTATATTTTATTGTTTTTATCTAAGATACAAAACAATACCTTTTTAACTCATTAATCAAATAGATCTCATCCAGACGCACTGCAGGCTACCACCCTTTCTTGGTTGCTATTCCTGCCTGTCGAACCAAGCGCTTTTCAACGTCTTTCATAATGCGCACAGCAAAGGAGTGGAACTCCCTTCCTGCGTCTGTGATTTCGAGAACTTTTAACCCGTCCATTTTCAAAGCCAGGGTGAATAGGCACCTTCTGATTTAGCTCGTTCCATCGTGGATTCTGTCTTAACCCCCGTGTTTGATTGGGATCAAGAGCTAACCCATCCTAAATAAAAAAAATCTCCTGATTAATTCTCACTAAGTGGAAGATGGTAGTATATTTATTTTTATTAATTTACTATAGTGAAAAACAGAAAAGAAATATGCACAATGTCGCCTTGCAAAGGCAGTACGGAAGTTAACTAGGGAGGGTACGTTCTGTATAAACTCATTTTTACGGAACATCTCCGAGTTGTAAGAGATGTGGGTAGGTTATCATATTATAAAAAAATAAATATAGTAGTATTTAAGTAGTAGTTTACACTGTTCTTACAGAATATTTTTTAAGAATATATGAGTTTTCAAAGTTATTACTTTTAGAAAGACCTTTGGGCTCTTTCAAACAGCATGTGATCCGGCTAGCAGCTTTTCTCTTAACACTCATACAGTATACGATAGGAAGTAAATAATGCGGAGGAGTTAAAATTCAGCGACATTTCATTCGACAGACGACCTTTTGAAAGGTCAGAATAATTTTCGCGTGGTATGATTGCGTTGTATTTATACAATACAACTACGTTCGTGGAAACATGTGTATATTCTGAGATTAATATCAGCCATTCATTAATTTACCACGTAGAATAGTATATAAGTAGTTTTAGATACATCAGATTAAAGTTTACTCAGAGCCATTAAGAAACCTTCTTCGTTTCATATTTTAGAAGTCAGTCTAAGTAATATAATACGATTGACCATAAAAAAATAAAGTCATATCATGGACATAAGTAAATAATTTTTCATTCGTTTAATTTAGGTGTTATTTTCAAATAATGAAAAGACTGCCCAATAATTCTTTCTACCTTGCGAATTTCCAAAAGTTAATTTGGCATAAGAACTTATAAAACTATTAATCTTCACACTTTGCAGCAGACTTAATTTCTTGTGAAGTCACAGAGTGGAAACATGACATTCAGTGTCATTTCATTTCTAATGGTTCAAGTTCAAGCACTGAGACATGTAATGATCTAATTGTGTAGTGAATAGTGCTAATTCACTCTGCCAGTGATCCCTAGTCTGTATGATTATGCCAGATTTCGCCTGTTTCACACTAGATAGTAAGGATGACGTAGATTTAACAATACATTCATATTGGCTGCTGGGGTTTGATGACATGGCATATTTCCTAATTAACTCATTAAAAGCAGATTTCTATTTTGTACTATCAATCTATCATGGTCCCATTTGACAACTGTTTGGTGCAACGGTAGCGACATTACCTTTCGCACCGACGCACTATGGAAAATGGTAGAAGAACGGCATAACAAAAATCGTTTTTACTAATATCATTACTGACGCACTTTTTTATTATTCAGTATAGGAGTTTCACTTTAATATAATGTAATAATTTTGCATGAATTTCACTCGCAATACTTTTTTTTTTATTATCCAAAAGTGTCAGTCTTAAGAATGTCTATTACAGATCTGTTCGCTCAAAACTTTAAAATAATTTCTTGAAAAATTTTGTGGGTATACTTATTAAGTATTATACATTTTTTAAAAGTCCATAGTATTAAGATTTAAAAGCAATTATTATGGTTTTATGATAAATTGTCAATGAAAAAAAAACTATTAGTGAGGCGAAAAATAAAGTTTTCCAACTTCATCGAGACCTTTGAAAGTTACCAACGTCTCCCGATGCTTTACATTTGATGTTGTTTTGTAGCGTAGATATTAAAAAATAAAATATATCAATATCAGCTACGGATACGTGCGGTTTCTGAAGTTATCGCGAAAAGTATGATACAAGTCAGGAAACGGAAAACCTTTATCTATTGTGGTTTATAATGTTGAAGTATTTAATTGATAAGTTTGCATTATATTTAAATTTAATATTAGCTATTTATTGATAATAGAGCGTTTTATCTACATTTTGCACTCATTTTGTGGTACAACTTCAATAAACAGAATGCACAGTACCCTCATTTATCAAATAATATATAAAGCGTGGATTCATTTTATATATGTAGCTATTAAAAATTCGTAATAAAACTAAACAGACGTTTGACTGTTAAGCATTTTCGCTGAATTTCAAAATGACTATTACTTTCCAGTGTTCTAAGCGTGTATTATTACTTTCATACATTGAAGGAGAAAGAAAACTTGAATCTCTATCAACAGTTTTATAAGATGACTATCATGTTTCTGAGGACAACGTGTGCTTTATCATCAATAATAGTCAAATGGCTGGCTTTTATAGACGATCGGCAGAAGCGTCGAGGAATAAGGATGCATTTTCAAAAAAGAACGACAGTTGGTTGAATTCAGAGTATTTGGTAACTTTACCGGATTCGAAAGAAGTAGAACCTGATTCCACGCCATCTACTTCTTCTGGAAAACGCGGAAGACCCTGTGTTGCTTATGGGGACTCATCAGAATCAACAGAAAAAAGAAAAATCCCGCTTTACTTAGTGAATATAGCTTTGAACACATCTACAATGCCTTTATTCAGGGATAACGTTAAATAGAAGAAGGAGTAGAAGCAAATCTCGTGGAAACATTAATGCCTGCTGATCGTGATACAAAGTATCTATATTTGAATCTCAAAGATAACGCAAGCCAGAGCAAAATGCTAAAGAATCAAGAGGCATTAAGTGTTTTCATTGATTTAGATTTAACGAAAGCATAATATATGTATTTAAGGAATTTAACTAACGAATGAAACTGTTTTTTATTCCCACCATTTTATAAAATACAATAAATCAAACAGAGATGTTATCCACCGTCTTACAAATACACATGCTAAAATACTGAATCTTCAATATTTATTGGACCACTCTGCATATATTCGGTGTATAAGAATGGATTGAGCCAGTTAGTTTTATGCAGTAAATGGAGATGTGATGGTTCATCTGGTCAAAGTTAGTATAAACAAAAACTTTCAGAGGAGTCTGAACTTGTTTTTGATGCTTTGTTTATTGCATATTTAGTGCCTATCAAATTAATCAATGAGCTAACAGGCGATATTGTCTGGCAAAATCCAGTGAAACTCCTGAAAAAACTAAAGCTTTTGTGGATGAAATAAAGAACCAGATCTTTTTTTTAGGACCATCATCGATTAATAAAGAAGGTGAAGGAGTGAACGTGAAGCATGAACTCTTTCTAACAATGATAGATGGCAAAGTGGCTCAAGTATTAACGAATAAACCTGGTTCCATGTGTACAATTTGTGGAGCTACTCCACGGCAAATGAATGATCTGACTAAAGTGACTGCTAGGCCAGAAAATGAAAATTCATTTCAATACGGACTTTCTACAATGCAATGTTAGATTCGTTGTATGGAAATGATTTTACATATTTCATACAACTTCTCTTTTCAAACATGGTCAGCCACAAGCGTAGAAAAAAAAAATGCCAAAAGCAAGAAAAGAAAACTCTAGTACAAAAACGTTTTCGTGAGCAGCTAGGATTAGTAATACCAATGACAGTAAATACTGCTAGAAGATTTCTTTACAATGCAGACTGTTCTGCTGTAATCACAGGAGTGGATGTGATTGAACGGTTTTACGTAATTTTACAAGCTCTTTCATCGGGTTTAATAATAAATGCTGAAAAATTTAGCAATTATTCCATGGAAACTGCAAGAATCTATGAGAGTAATTATGACAGGTACTACATGCCATCTTCAGTTTATAAAATTTAATTCATGGTGAAAGTATGGGGAAAGCATTTTGCTGTGCTTCCTATTGGTCAACTTTCAGAAGATGCGCAGGAGTCCCGTAATAAAGCTTATAAATAATTTCGTCTACATCATGCCAGAAAGTGCTCTCGAGCAGCAACAAATGAAATGTATTTCGTACTCTTCTCTACACATAAAATCCGTACAATTCCAGCCTAAGAAAAACATATAGCAAAAGTGTGAAGGCACTTGATGAAGATACCCTAGATCTTTTAAAAGTTAACCAACTCATCTTGGATCCTGAAGTTTACAAAGTATAAATAAAAATAATGTATCAACAGTCAAACGTCTGTTTATTTTTGCTACAAATTTGACTGGTATCCGCAGCTGATTTTGATACATTTTACTTATGACATGCCGGCTACAAATATAATACATAATTTTTCTAATATTAATATTGTTATTTTATATTTTTGTCACAATATAAATAGAAAAGAAATGAGCTGAAGGAAATTTCTTAAAACTTTTTATACATTATTTATATATATTTACTTAAATAAAAATATTGTATCTGAACTTTATCAAAGCCTTATTTAATACTCTATGCTTGTGCAAAAATTCAATTGTCTTTCTTAGCAAATAAAAAGCTATCGATTTTCGATCTGAAACTCACATTGATTCTCCATAGTGCGACGGTCCTGGATTTGAGTCCGGAAAGGGCAGATGTTTATGTGCTGAATACGAGCATTTGATCGAATTAATTACGGTATTTTTTTCTATAATGATTAAATATATATGTTACATATATATACTCTGTGTCTATCCTTTACCCTAGTATCTATAACGCAAGCCTTACAGTGCTTACTTTCGGCTAGGCTGATTGGTGTAAATGTAAAAAATATTATTATTATTAGCATTTAAGTTTTCTGAGGTTTCTGAGGTTTTCTGATAATATATTTTAAGAAATTCATTCTAGAGATTTGTAAGATTTTTGTTTTAGCCAAAAGTAAGCACTCTAAGGTTTCTGTTATGAATACCAGTGTTACGAACAGAAATATATAATACATTATAAAAGAATTTAGTACAAATGCTCGTATTCTTCACACAATAATCTGCCCCTTGCAGGACTCAAACCCTTCTCGTCCGTTTAGTAATGCTCTCCCTAGACAACATTTAATTTATAATAGTCTTTTCATAAATATTTCCCGGCTACCTGCAGTAAAAGAGCTTATAAATAAATCATCAGAATTAATATTCAGTATATACTGTATATACTAAATTACCTAGTATAAATAAAAAGTCAATAAAAAAATTACCTGATCTATGATTTACTACAAAATTAAAAGTGAAGTTTATGGTTCCAAAATTTTATAACTATTTTATCCCCTTTTGTAAGCTTCTTTTATGAAGTTTGAGCTTTTTAAATAAAAAACTTTATCCATCTTACTTTAACGATTTTTATACGATAGTCAAACTCGAACAGGCTTTGACACTCACGATTTTTTCTATTTTTTCTTGATCATACCACGTTGGCAACAACTAAGCTATGGCTTCGTAAGTCCTACAACAGGAGACCTTGTAGCTAGAAGAAGTCGTAAGAAAATTGCGAAAGGGTCTTTTTCCCTTTTATTATTAAGTCTATTAGATTCGACTGCTTCGCCGTTCACTTATTGGTGTATTCACCTAACTTACGTTAGGTCAAGTAAATTTTACAAACTTAGTTTAATTCGAGGTAAGTATTAAGTTATTAATAGTGAACCAATGCAATACTTTAGGGAAGCTACTGTTTATATCGTCTGAATACGAAGTGCCTCAACTAAAGGTCTATCTGAAAACAGTACCTTCTTACTCAAGTTTTATGTTACATGAGGGTGATCATCAATGTTAATAGGAATGGCTCCATATCGATCCCTAGTGCATCTTTATAGTGTTTTGGCTCCACAGACTTAGCTGTGCTAATTACTACTTTTCCAACTCTTCTGAAGAGATGTCCCATCTTTTCAATAACGGCTAAATTCATGGCTAACATAATCAACGAAACGATCTATGCTTCCATTCTTTCTCGCTCACACTTATCTAGAGTAAAAATAAAATTAATTTAACCCGTATCATCCCAGTGATCCATTATTGGATCGGTTAGTTAAATATTTTTTTAATAAAATTTCGTGAACGCAGCCATTTTTTTTTGTCTATGGTGGCAGCACTGACAGTTCTTGCCGCCATAATCACTTGTCAGATCCTCGGTCGGCCGCGAAATTTATGTTTTCTTACCTACTGCATTTTTTGGAAATTGTGAAAAAATGTCTCATCGGCGAATGTAAGTATTTCTTGTATTTTTTATAAATAAATTACTTATTATTGTACCGTATTTATATCGGCTAGGAGTTGAGTTATCATATTGCAAGACAGTGAAATGCACATTTAGCTTATTTACATTTATTTTTTACTTTTATACGTACCGATCCAATAATGGATCAGTAGGATAATATGGATATGGAACATTTTATGTAGTGACATAATTCCTATTTTATATTTTGCGTTTTTTTGTTTTAGATTGTCGGTAAATGAAATAATATCGCATCTTGAAGACAGAGATGACGTATTGTCCGGAGATATCTACATAACACCCCCAGATAACTACGACAAAAGTGATGAGACAGTGGAGATGAGGAGTCTTCGAACATAAATCACCTGTCCAGGCAGCAGCTCTTAGCACAGGCTGAGTTTAGGGCTACTGTATCTTTGCAGTCTTATTTAGATAGCATATCAAATGACGTTTCTATAGATAATAATACACACGGCGATATATCAGTACAACCACCGGCAAAGAAAAAAAAATGCCCAGCTACCCGAAAGTGGAGGAAAGTAGATATTCCAGTGAAGACAGCGAAAACATCAGAGCCACCACATTTTTTAGAACACCTAGATACTCCTGTTCACTTTTTTGAACTTTTTTTTTACGAAGACGTTTTTGAATTGATTCGCTCTGAAACCGAAAAAAATGCTTTTCAAAAAGGTTACCATAATTTCAAAGTTACAACTGAGGAAATAAAACGATTTAAAGGGATTCTCTTATTGTCTGGTTACAACAGTGTTGCTAGATATCGTATGTACTGGGAGCAAAGTGTTGATTGTAATTTTCAAGGTGTGGTAGCCGCTATGTCTAGGAACAGATTTGAAGAACTGTTACGATTCTTTCACGTCGCCGATAATACTAACTTAGCTCCACAAGACAAGTTCGCGAAGGTTCGTCCTCTCTGGAATCTGGTTGCCTCAACTGAATGTGGTGTGGCGCCTTTAGCTAAGGTAAAACGTTACTGTGACAAGCAGAAGAAAGACGTCGACCAACCTCGCTGTTTCGTCAACTATAACAAATATATGGGCGGTGTCGATCGTTTGGATCAAAATGTGGGATGCTATCGTATTTCTATACGCCTGAAGAGGTGGTACTGGCAGCTACTTATGTTTCCTATAAATGTATGTATGAATAATGCTTTTCAGTTATATAAATTATCACCAGCTTCACAAAACAATCAGCATGACTATTTGTCATTTACAAGACATGTTGTAACAACATATCTTCAGACTTTTCCTGAAAATTCTTCTTCAGTAAAGAAGCCTATTCCAAGATCATCTCTAGCAGTCATAAAACGAGTTCCAGTTGATATTAGGTTAGATGGAAAGGCACACCACATTATCAAAAGTGATAAACAAAACCGTTGTGGTTTGTGTCATAAAAACACGACGATGAAATGTGGCAAATGCAACGTCGCCCTACAACAAAAATGTTCCCCTACTTTTCATACGAAATAAAATTATAATACTAAATACTTCTAATTTATAATAAAATATGTTTTATTATACACAATTAATAAGATTATTCATAAATGTCTTTCATTATTTACAACAATCTTAATAAAAAGCACACAATACCAACAGACAAATACAGTGGCATATTCTCCTACTGTTCCATTTTTGGATCGGTACTGTAACTGAAATACAGGAAATCGAATTTTTTTTTTGTTTCATATTATCGATAAATTAGGCTACTAACAAATGATTCTGAAAATTTCGCTTCAATCAGATAAGTTTTGAGGACTTGGGAAGAGACGGGTTAAATCAAGGGAACCATTGGTTGCGGCCACTTTTTAACTGACAACCATTGGTTATTGTGTAAAGCAGTTATTAACTATCAATTTGATATAATATTTTTATAAAAAACAGATGACCGTAAATAATTAACAATAATATACCTGTTTGCAACAGGCAACCCATTAGCTGCGGCTGACTGAGAGCTGGCAACCATTGTTCTTTAGAATCTTCATACCATTACCTTTCAAATGATGTACAATTTATTTAAAAAACATATAGTTACAATTCATAGAAATTAAATAATTATAATAAAATTAATCACAAGTATTTTCGGCCAATTTTTATAGGCAACCCGGAACTAATGCATTACATTTTTACTAACCAATCAATTGAAGAAGTTTTACTAAAAAAACAGATACCTGCAAAATTTTGCGGTGGGATCTCGTACTAAGATAAAGAAATAAGGAAATTTTGCATTTTTGTGTCAATAATATTCTTATGCATTTATAGATCTATAAAGTTTAATTTTAGTGAACATGAAATCTACAAAAAATTCAATCAATATTTTCTTTCTGAAAGAATCATATTCTTTCTTCGATATCCGGAATGAATTGTATTACATAATATCTATGGATTGCTCTAAATTATAGGTAATGAAAACAATGTTGTTGCCATACTAAACTTATTTTGTGATTATAAATGATATATTGTCGAATACGAACAATCAATGTAAGTAAAAGTAATTATGGTATAACTGTTGAAACCTTAAAGTAGCAACCTTAAAAGATCATACTAATTTCAGCAACTGTCTCATTCAAGTATGTTATTCGAAAAGCACCGCAGTGATTGCTGAATGAAAATAAATTATTTGAATTTCGTGGGGTGTGGTGGTCACGCACAAGTTAGGGTGTTCCTTTTTATTGCTCAAGAAATACCTGTACCTTTTATGTTAACTGGCGCTTTATCGTGTTGCATGCCAGTGAACCTTCCTCGTGTGGCCGTAAAACTGACTATTCCTCTAATAGTTTCTTCAAACAAGACCCGAGCTACCCCTATATCTTCATGCTTATCGGTTGATAATGGACAATCGGCGTATCGTAGACAAATCTCAACAATATAATAAAAATAATGGCCGTTAAGGCCAAGGAGGATGTGTTATCTTTATTTTGCCATCAAATCAATATGATTACAAAATGTTCGAATTAGATGTTATAGGGGTTCTGTTTTTTTTACATTAGCACAAATTGTAAATCCAATGTAATGTAATCCTTGTTTTGTGAACAAAAAATATTGTTACTTAAATAAGAGTGTAATTATAAGTACGCGATCTAAGTTTGGTTTGGATTAATTAAGGTTATTTAATTATGTGAATTTATACATACCTTATGAATGCAAATTTTATTAAACTAGGAAACAATACAGCTTTTGATTTATTTGAAGAGACAATGAGGCTTTCATCTACCTGTTCAAATCCATGTAACTTCAAATTCATAAAATATCATTCGATTTACCAATGTCATTAAATTTGTAAATATCATAGATTTACTTCTGTGTATTTTATCAGTTTTATCTTAATTTTATCTAATTTTACATTTAGTGGATTTTATATATACAATTGAAGGAAAATTATAAAAAAATATTATATTGAACTTGAGCGAAGGCACGATCCTACGCTCAAGCCGCTTCGCCTTCATTGAAAAAACGGTAAGCCGCGGGTAATTATTACTATAAATTACAACCAAAATTCCATACCAAGCTTACATGGTGAGCTCACAGTCGTTTTTTCTAAGGTATATTCATTTATAGAAAAGGGGCATATCGGTTTCTAACAATAAAATAAATAAAATTGCTACTACTGTTTAACTTTGTTAAATGTGTAAACAAAATTGGCTTAAGAATTTATCTTGTGAAGAGGAAAAACACAGAATAATTCTATTTTGTAATAAAAGTGCCAAAAATTTATGATATTAAAAGATACCTTATATGCAACTCAACACAATGGGAAAAAATATTTTCCTTACCTTCGAAATTTCAACACAAAAGATTGCAAAATGAACGTCTGCGCTCAGCGGTACTCAATCTTTTAAATGTTTTTCACAGTTAATGTTTAAGCGATTGCCAAAGGCTTTTCTCGCGGCCTCACGCCAATTACTTCAGACTGGAGGGGCAGTACATATTTATTTGTCAGCGGAATCGCGCTCGCCCATTAGGCTCGGGAAATCGTAAGCACGCAATAAGGACTTTTTGGAAGTCCTTCCACTTCCAGAGAGGGTTTTTCAAGCGGCGCCTTTGATGCGATCGCCTTGCAAGTTTTAATATTTTGGTATATGGTTTATTATTCTGCTGTTGCTACTTTTTTACTGAAACAAAGAAAAAACATACATTTTGCAATATAAAATAACAAAGGTTTATTTTATCATATACTAGGTAGTTAAAAAAATATTTACAATGAGTCGCTTACAAGATTATTAAATTATTAAAAAAAACTAAATAGAGAAAACAAGTTTATAACAAAATATGCAAATCATAATATAAAGTATTTTCTTATTGGTCATCATATTTACATTTACTCACATCAGTTCAAATAAGAAATAAGAGCGCTTTTAAAGCTCTTAGGCTAGATAAAGGCATTTCGTACCATAAGGGGTCCCAGATCGTTCCATTGTAAAACACTTAAATGTTTGCAAATAGTTAGTCACGTGGCTGATTCTATTGGCTCGAACTTGAGCAGCATAAATTGTCATTAAGCACATAAGACAGAGACGAAAATAAACATGATCCATCGCCAGATATCTAATATTCTGCATCGGATTTTTTATCCTACGACGAAAACTGTTATAAATTTTCCGTCCATTTTTCAAACAAAAGTAAATTTAATTAGAGAACAAAACTATGTAATTGAAATGAAACTGAAATAAATTTGAAAATAATCTTAATGAATAAGTAGGTATTATAATATTTCTAACCAATGAATCAAATGAATAAAACGCACAAAAATAAATAATTTAAGAAAGTAAATAAAATCAATCAAGCTACATAAAGCGCAGAAAAATTCGTACATTCAATACGTGCGACAAAATTCATATTAATTTTTTTACCAAAAAAAACCGACTTGAAAAGTGGTATTTGTACCTTGTGTTATGTTGTGTGATTGCTTAAACAATTAGCAGTCGCGGTTGAATCGCTGTCGTATTGTGAATAGTTTCGTTGTCTGTTTTCGAAACTTTTTATCTAAATGTAATTTAAATGGCACCATTTTGGAATAACACCCTTTCAAACAAAAAAAAATAAAGAATTTTGTAAATTCTTCTATATATGACGAAGTTGCGCCCGAACATAACTAAAATAAATAAACATGCGAATTGATAACCTCCTCCTTTTTTAAGTAGGTTAATAAATTGACTACATTTTAAATTCCTTAAATAATGAGTATTTTCTAATAGTTTGGAAACCCTTGTATTAAAGCTATAGAAGTTTCATACAAACTTTGCAACCACGTTTTACTTTTTTACCGTTTTACGTTTTGAATTTCGCAAGAACCCGTTTTAGTCCTACACCTACGTCCTAAAAGGAATTTCCATGCAAAATATGAGACTACTAGCACTTTTAGTTTCAGAGATTTTGTGATGAGTGAGTGACCTTTCGCTTTTATATATATCTCCATTCAAGTTTCCATGATACGACATAATATGGAATTCTATAAACCCACACACAACAATCAGACATATAATGCAGGAATACCTTTTAAATAAACAGCAGTGTTCACTTAAATTAGGTCATATTATTAAACAGAAAGATTAAGTTAGGTTAGGTTATTGGTTAGGATTAATGTTATAAATCTCGGTGGCGTAATGGATTTGCGATTAAGAGTTTACTAAATCGAGTTTCAACGTTTAGCCATTGCCACTGGCTGAATCTGTCTTCAGCACCCATTCATCTGCATTAGACATTCGCGGTGGCTTATTATCCACATCCTACAACCCTGTGCTCCCTCTTGGATATACTGGCTGAAGGTGATGATGATTATAGTCACATTATAGATGTTTATAATAGATTTTTGTTTACAGTTGTAAAAGAAATACTAAACAGAGAAACATTATTGGACAAGAAATATCGAATCACTCAGCGCGTGTCATATCTATTAACCATTCAGCGCCTTTAATTCCCTACCTTATTACGTCTATCAATAGAGGGGGAAATAATCTTTGCTTCCACTCCAATACCGTCATCATAATATTGTAACAAAATACTTTATTCCAAGTACAATATGGGTAACAATAATATAGTTTCTTTATTGTGCGGCAGGTAAACCTCTTGGGAAATTAACGATAGATTGCAACGTCAAAAACCTGATCACATATTGTATTCGATCTCCTTCCACAACTAGTGGGTGGTCGCACGTATTACATTAAGCGCTGATAATGTACGAGCAGAAGCGGTAGCGTATTACGAAGTAACAATCGCTAACAAATTGCAGTCGAGTTCAAACTGTATATGAAATAATAGTAATTCCTATATTCACACCAATTGGCCTGTTTTAGAGCCAGCATAGTTAGGGTTGAGTTAGACACGGTCAATGAAAAACCACGACTAAAGTACAAATGCTTGTACTCATAACACAAACTTTTGCCCCCACCAAGACTACATATATGTAATGTACACGGGACCATTTGGATTCGTAATAGGGTCATTCCCACGCAGCTATGATTATTTTCAAATATGAATTGCTATAATGGTCAGATGTATTTCTTAAAATACACATACTCTAAGAAATCTGTCAATATTTTCCAAAAATGTTTGTTACCTAAGACTCACCCACCTTTTTGTATTTAGTTTAAAAAGGTCAATTTGATTTCATACTTTACGTCACGTCACGGTCTTCATTATTTTCACGGTCCACAATAGTCTTTCACTACAATATTAATATGGGTTAATTTGTTAATTGCTGTTTACAAGATTTGACATTTCAGTCATTTTGATTTTTTTCAAAAATATAGTATGTTAATAGCGTTTCTTAGTTTCGTACTTAATTCACATAACGTTATCAAACGACATTGATTTAGCTTGTAAGCAATACAGTAAATTAAAATAAAGAAAAATCTTTAATAAAACTAAGCCTCTGAATGTAGATTTAACAAAAACTATATGTCACTAAATAATGTAATAATATTTTTTATATTCACACCAATCACCTTAGCACAAAGTAAACACTTTTAATGTTTGTGTTATGGATACCAGAGTAACGGATAGATAGATAATACTCAGGTACAAATGTTTGTAGTCATAATACATCTCATCATCATTCATCATTCATTTATTATCATCATACAACTGCCTTTACTGGCACTCGAACCCAGGACCATCGGTATGAAAGCCATTGCACCAATCGGTTGTCCAAATCATCCAGATGGATTAAATAAAAAAAAATGGACGTAGGTCTTTTGTAATCAAGATTCACTAGCTCGGTTGTTATATTTAAAATCGATTCCAGGTACATAACCACTAGGAATTAAATTTTCGAGTTAAATTTATGGGTAATCTAACTCTCCTAGATATGGTTTTAAGAAGTCGGTTAAAAATCTATAGATTGCATTGGACAAGTATAGAAGAAAGTCTTTCGAATAATTAGCTGCACTTGTAACAGTAATATAAAATTCAAAATATCTCAGCAATTTAGATACTAAACTGTTAATTTATTTACTTCAAAATCACCCATCACGCGTGTGAAGAGAAATGAAAAAAGTATGTTGTTCTTCCCCCGTTTTTCTCTACTTCTCTTGGTGTCTGTTTGTAACGTACAAATCTTGAAACTCAATTTTCACCCATTTCCCGACTAGCTAGAGCTCTGTCACTTTAAACATAGCTCAGAACTCGATGACAATATATGATTATATACTTTCCGACATGATACAATCACAATTTCAGAGAATATTAAAAAATTTAATTTCAATTGGAAAAATTTGAGCGCTAAAATCGAGGCAACCAATGTTGCATAAAGACATACTAACTGCTACTTGACATTTTAAATCGAGCAATTGGAAATCATACACACAAAACTAAAAGAAGAAAATAATTTATATTTAAAAAAAAGTAAAAAAGAATACTTAAAAATACCAAATGTAATCTTTTATGCGCCCCCCGTTTTTCGTTTTGGACACATGGCAGAGAATTATTTTTTCTTTTTAGTTGGCCTAAAAAACGAGGGTTTTTAATTTTTTTTTAAATGTAAATATATATTTGAATCAGCAAGCAAGAACCTGTTATACTTCAACCACCCCAAAGTAACTTCAACAAACACCATAACTTAGTCCTTGTCAAAGTGCTTTATTAAACACGTCACAACAGCCGAAAAGAACTCTGTGAGCGGTATTCCAAAAGTCACAATAGAGTCATAGAGTCTGCCCGTGAAGGAGAAAAAGAAGAAGAAGAATAAAAGTCAATCATTTTCTATAAACTGTCGATATCATAAAAAGCGGTATACCTCTTATTAAATTAGCGAAACCACTCTGAAGATTTATAGGGAATATCCAAATACTGAAAACATAATGCTAACAAAGAGGGTTAACACCACGAATCTATACACTCTGTCACATATTTAAAACTAAAAACTAGAATATTAATATAACCTTTGTCTTATTTAGAAAACATTACATCAAAATTCCAGAGGACTTTATTTTATTTGAGTACAAGATATATTATATCAGTGTTATTCTCAGAGCTAAAATTAAACTTGACTGGAAAGTTTGACACATTTTGGCTCAAGAATAGCTTGTATCGACTTATCAGTTTGTTTCAACAAAGTTCGTGTACCTAACTAGTGCTTTTAAAGCAACGTACAAATGAAATTACCTTCACACTCGGTAATTGTAATTACGTGCTGTTTTCCACTTCACCCACTTTACTGCTGCTTCGCATGCTCCTATTATACCCTTATCTAGTTTTTGCTAAGAGACTTGCAATTAAGGCGGTATTCCACTGCTGCGTAAACGAAAATCTTCACGTCAACTTACTAATAAATTCAAAGCTAAACTGAGTGAGGCTTTAATAATGTATCGGATTAACAACAAGATTTAGATTATACGAGAATTTAGATTATACGAATAACAGCACGTCAACCTACCACAAACTATTCAACTTTCTCAATTGACATTGAACTGTATTTGTTGGATTTTAAGCAGAAAATTAAATGGAGAAACTTAACTGTTTTGTATAGACGGATATGCTGTTGACTTTAAAATTATATTTAACTATAATAACGGCAACTTCTGAATACGTTACGGGTTATACCCCACTACCTAATTTGCTCCTGCTTTTGAATATTTATATTATTATACACAATAATTTTGAACACATATTTAAGTATACAGACAAAATTCGAGGAGAAATTAACTTTTTTGTCATTTCGAATTCAAATTCGTTATTTGCATGTTTTAATGAAATTTCCGAAGCTATTTTTAGTTACAAGGGCATCAGATAAAACTTGTTGTCAAGAAATTAAACATTTTTACAGCTTATCTTTTATTTTGAATTTAGCAGTTAGATGTTATTGGCACTTCACCGTCGATATGTTGGTATTTTATTGTTATTTTTTTATACTTAAGGACAATTATTCTTAACTTTACCTTACAAAGTCTACCTATCTATCCCGTTTATATTGCTTTTTACCTACTACTGTTATGAACGTAAGGTACCCATTGCATACCGTTATTATCCATTAGTTGTCTTTTTTTCGATATTTTATAAACTCAAAAGTAAATAACATGATATTATTTGTTATTTAAAAAAAAGTCCTTATTTGAATTGATATTTCCTAAAAATCTAATATTGTTAACTCCTAAATTTGTTCCATCTCTTAAATACAAATACTATTGTGAAAATGTTGAACTGTATATGATAGAAAACTCTGGAGTTATTTTTGTTTATTATTCTAAATATAGCCAACATATTAACGTGTGCTGGCAATAAAGCCATGCTTTTTCTAAGCCTATAAAATTAAAGATCTACTATTTCTGATTTCATTGTTTTTTTTATAAAAAGTTATAACAATAATAAACGTTATAATTAAGTATGCCCCTTAGTAATTAGTGAATATAACTTTTTGGTTAAACAGATGCACTGAAAGACTATAGTATTTATGGGTCAGTATAAATATAATGAGAAAGTGTGGCCAGAAACACTGACATAAAGGAACTTGATCTCATTTTCACCCAAAAAATCAAATATATGCTCACTAACTCACTAATGGAACGGGGTCTTAATAGTAAAAGACGCTTCAAATGTAAATGTAAAGTGCATAATGTAACAATGAATCTGAAGTAACATTTTTTTTTGCAATTCTGTTTATACAAAAAAGACGTTTTTATTACTTTCATTATAATAACTTCTTCATTATACACAATTATTACCATCATAAGCCATAGCTCATAATTATGATAAAACGGGGTAAAACACTTTGTATATCTGTCTTTATTCTAAAAAAATATATTTTAATTCTGTCTATTCTAAAATAAAAAACAGTAGTATTATGTATACGACGGGATTTAGGTACCATATGTACATAAATAAAAAATATGATGGATTATATATATTCCTAAAAATATTATATTTCAACGTATCTGATATATTTATGTCTATTACTCTAGTACAGAAGCCTTACTTTGAGCTTTGGGCCTTTCAGGTGCTTACTTTGGGCTATCTAACCTCCCAAACCTATTTAAGCAGCAAATTTTAACACCCAGCCTTTTTTTCCGTCTAATTAGAAGTATATATTTAATAAAAAATGAAAACATGGATCCTTTAAACTATGACTAAATTATTTATATTTAGCGGCTATATCATAGGGCATTATAGTGTAAATGAAACATGGTTTTGTTAGGATATTTTGTAAAATGTTTATTTTTACAGAAATTATCTTCAATTCTTAATATATAACTATAATGATGTAAATTTTTACTACCAGTTAAGATTACAAATCATCGTCCTATCAATCATAGGCGCATAATTTAGTGCTTTCGAGATCTTAATAAGCTGCAACGTCATAACGGAAAGACCGTTATATACTTTAAAAGACATAGCAAACGTCAAGTTTTAGTCAAAGAAGACCGCACTATGTAGCAATTCGTATACCTACTCTTTATTTTATCCGTCAATAATACTAAATGGATTGTTTGTGTCAAGTTTTAGTTCATATAATTCTCTTCTATTTCAATTATATTATTAATACGTGTTTCCCAAATACTTAACGAAAAAATGTTTAATGTATTAAAGTGTGATATATTTATAAGTCTTTGGTATTTTTACAAGCTTTAGTCTATTGTTTTTCAATTTATTTCTACACACAACAGAGTTACAACAATTAACACAGTCGTCGGAAACAGAACATAAGATTAAAACATGTTAGGCGGCGTCTCCACAAACATGTATAAATAGCATGTGTAATTGCAAAGACAGCGCCATAAAATAAATTAATGATACCGTAAAACTTTACAAGAAATTATGAGAAGATAATGAATTAGGCTTGAGATACAAAAAGAAAAAGAATAAAAGTGATGAATTAAAATTAGATTTAAATTGAACAAATAATTTTTAAATAGTATGTTTCGATTGCATTAAATGCATATGGTAATATCAATTAAAATCATAAGCCAATAAAGATATATAAGAAATAGTAATAGCTTTGTTTTTAATTAATTAATTTTCCTATGTCATGCTTCCAACTAATGATGGAAGATTTGCAGATGTCAGGCACACCGTCCATTTGATTAAGTAAATCATTAAATACGCAACACATTCTGTGAATGGGGTTATGGAAGGACACGTTGTTAAAGCAGAGGGGAACCGAGATTAGACATTCCCTTCTTGTGGACCTATTCGGACCCTGATGTAAATTTCGGCTGTTCGCAGAGTATTGATTGAGCCTCCAAGAATCTTATGCTAGTAGGTAAAGTCATGAATTTTACGTCAGCTTTCGAGGGACTTTAAATTATATAAGCGTAGACGATCTGCATAAGTCCTGAGATCGCATTTGCACCTAGATCGGATTGTTAGGATCCTTATAGAACCCCTCTGGATAGAGTACAGCAAGTTGATGTAGTTTTTATATTGAGGTGACCAAACTACAGATGCGTATTCCAACTAGCTTGACACCAACGACTTATAAAGTAACAGCATACTTTTAGGGGATTTAAACTCACGAGACACCCGAAAAATGAACCCTACAAGTTTAGCAAAACGTTTGGAAAGCGCTACACAAAGATGATTAAAACTCATTTTATCATCAAATACCACTCCCAAGACCCGCACTACCGACTTTCGCTGGAGCAAGTTATTGTCAATAGCATAATCAAAGTAAAGATAAATTTTTAAGCCTAGGAATCAGATCATTGATATAAAGGATAAAAAATAAAGGTCCCAGAATAGACCCTTGAGAAACACCGGATGTGACGGAAATTGGTGACGAGCGATAACCCTTTAAGGTATTGACTGCGGTTTGAGACGTAGGACTTTTACCAACGAAGTTAGCGCTTTCTTTTTGAAGTGAAAACTTCTTTAGCATCGTTGTGATTTGAAAGTCGATGAAACGAAAAAGCGACACTAAAAAGAGACAGACACATAAATTCATAAGATTTAACGTATGAGAACATGAGATAGGAACCATTATGTACGTGAGTTAATACGTGTTTGTGTGCGCTTGCGTAATACAAAGCTTGAGAGAAGGCATCACAATAACCGTGGTATTTTGTATACGTTTCAATTTTACCACGTGTGAATTGCACAAATTATTTTTTTATCTCAATATCTGCAATTACACAAAGAACTTAAAGAATTAAGCAAACTAGTGTTTTATTTCTGTCCAAGATATAACTTTTGAACATTAAAAGAGGTAGAACACATAGCTCACTTTCCATTACATGACTTCTTGCATTGTTCATAGGAAGCTTTTCTTCTAGTTATTTGGGGAGGTGGTGGGTGCAGATATGGTATTTATAAGGTTATTAGTTCAGTATACAGTCAAAGACATTTAAACTTACACTAAACTCTTTAACTTAATTGCAATATTTCCCTCAATTATTCCCAACTTTAATAAGAATACTTAAACCAGGGAATTAAGAACCCAATTTAACCCTTATAGTTTCACAAAGCTAGATTCTGAAACGCTAAGTATTTTTTATTCAAGAACGTCGATCCTAATTCATCATCCTTTTTTGACAGTTTGAGTTGCTGTTGGACGTACAAACAGTCAGTTCGATTTTAATGCGTTAATGGTACTAATAAAACTGATGTCGCAGGTAACCTATAGGTATGTAGATTTCTTACCATGTGATAAGTAAACCATAGTACCTAATACCATCACCAAAGTCAAAAGACATCCGCTGCTGGACGGAAACCCTTTCCCAAAATTGATGGGTTTTGCCATAATCTTTGCTTGGCAGGCGTCTTAGAGATCGTAGTAAAGACCATAATTGGAAAAACTCTGCTGCTCAATTTGTGGTTTGCAGGAGGTGTATGGTTATTACCTCCAGTTTATCATAATATTTCTAAAGGAAAATAATAATAACGAACGTTAAACGACTGTTGTGTTTCAACGTACTTGTGACAAAGAGTTCTAATCCACGTGAATAATTATTTCACGCGTCCATTTAATATCGCGACATAAATATTAATTAACCAATTAGTCGTGCTAGCATGTGATACACGTCGGGTCATAATCAACACTTAATTGAAATGTTTTGAACCTAACATTAACTATTAATCAAACATAATAAATTCCCATCATGAACAATGATTTCGTTTGTTTGTGTAAAAGTCATACATACCCCTACTATGATAATTTTATTAGGGGTGTATACGATCAACGTGTTCATATTTTTTCTTAATAAAATTAGATGAAACTTTTTATAAATATGTTCATATGGTTCGATTGTCAACTTTAAGCTAAAAACATACTTTCATCACACGGAAAAGAGCGCGCTGTATTTACGCGCCAAAATGTTTTCTATCTAACTTTCCATAGAAAAAGTTGCGTCCACACTAGAGTAATAGTCACTTAGGGCCAGTAGTGAAGACGATAAAGTTGTAACGAGTTCATAAAAATGCGGTTGAGTTGTAATTCGGTTATGATCGCGGCAGGGAGTACTCTTGGGACAAACCCTTTATTGCTTTATGTATTTCCTGATCGTATTTACGTACACCGGACAGTATTCGGTAAGATAAGTTTTTATATGTATCATTTTACGAGACGAGGAAAGCACCTTCATAGAATCCTTTTAACTTCTTGTTTTCTGCTACTATACATTTTATTGCTTTCAATATTATGTATTACAATTAAAACAATATATTCTGAAGCAAAATAAGTAAATATCAATAATAAATAAGCATTAAACAGCTATTGACAAACAACCACTATACTACAAACAACTAAAAAATCAATAAATTGTTTATAAAGGTTAGTTTTGTACTCACCGTATTATTTTTCATTATATCTACCAAAAGATTACTTTTGGGCTAACAAAAATTATATTAACCTCTCATGCATTTAGAGAATAAATATGTGATCACACTAAGAAATATCTAGTGAGCTTATATTCCTTAGTTAATGCTGAAAGCCCATGAGTTAACTGGAGTCAATTTGCATTCGGAAATAAACTGACTAATGTTAAACCTCCCACATTGTAAAGTCTAATGACAGGCGTTTTATTACAATAAAGGTTATGGTTCGAAGGAGTGCCAAAAGCGTAAGACCCTTTAACAATAAAAAAAGAAACGATTCACGACGTGCGTGATCAACAGTCCGATGCAAATTACACCAGAATATACTTCCATCATCCATACAATAAACCCAAATGAGACCTTTTAACGCGACAAAGCATATCGATAAGAAATGACCTACTCGCTTACTCGACTTGACACAATATGAGACAGAAAGTTTTAACTAAAAACTAGTACTATTCAATGAAGGTTTTTTTCATATTGCCTTTTTGTTACATTATCCTGTTTTTGAAGTTAGTGGCTTATCCACCGATTTTACGACCAGAGACTAATTTTCAGTAAGGTGCACTTGTGTGGTCGATGGTAGAGCTTGATTTAAGTTCGCGCGGCTAGCTACCATCGCCTTGTCTGCCGTTACAACACTATTTAAACATTGATGTACTGGGGCAGATTGAGGTATGATAGACATTTCTGCTGTCGTTGAGACTTCCGGGTGAAGCATGTTGCCATAAAAGTCATGTGGTAAGCACACGGCTATTGTTGTGAATAAAAAAATCATATAAAAACGCAAGATAGTAACGAGAGTCTGTCTGTTTGTTTTGTATAGATCCCTCCTTTACTCGTAGTAAGGAAAAAAAAAAGTTGCTTCTACCTGCATTGCAGTCAGTCAAAGCGCATTTTTTTCTATAAAATTTTATTTATTATTTAAACTTAGATCTTAATAACAGTGTTTAGGGGGTTTAGAATTATGAAGACGGCAGTAAATGATCGTAATAACAAATATCAGCACTATTGTTTTGTTTTACTAATCTTTTGTCATATCGTACTTCGTGAATACAAGAAGTTTTCACGTTTTTTATACTTCAGTTTTTGCTATTTCTTCTACAAGATACGATCACAAACAGAGATTTTTCTACAACTTTATTACTAAATAGCTTACTCACGCCGTTTTTCACGAGTAACTTTAAGGGTTCTGGCACTTTTCCGATTTTTCCTGTATCTTCTTGCAGAAAACATAAAATTTTTGTCACTTCAATGTAGTGTTGAAGAGCGAGGAAGACCAAAAAAAATCCCCTTAGCGCATGTTAAGAGCATTTACCTACTTCTTAAACATCCATATAGCCTAAGTGTTATTCTAATACCTTCCTGAGATGACTTATTTATTATATTTGGTTGCTGGTCGTCATCTTTTTTTTAACCTGTTCAGAATTATTTTAAGACAGTATTCCATATAAATAAATAATATTAAAACATTTATATTACTGTAGTTTTTAACCCCGACGAAAAACGACGGGTGTTAAGTTTGACGTGTGTGTTTGTATGTCTCTCTACGTGCGATCGTAGCCCTCGAATGCAAAAAGAGGATGAATATAAGATAGTGAGCTAATAAATCCGAGTGGGGTATCAAATGAAAGGGTTTGTTTTGTGTATTAAAAAATTGTCTGTTTGAAGGGGAGAGTGGTTGTTATGGGGAAGAGGATGAATTTACCGAATCAGCGAGTATACCCGAGTGGGCGATTGGTGGTGCGGGTCCGACCCGCACTTAGCCGATATTTTATTAATGTTTCACACATTTGTAATACTACGTACTGCATCTGTGGCGCGACTTTGTTTTAAATGACAAAAAGCTTCGCCCTTGCGCCAATAGTTAAAATATTTAAGCGATTTATTTGTAATGCACAACCGTTTAAAAAAATACATACGCAGCAAAGAAATAGATATACATTATTTTGTTGTCATCTAAACCTAATGTCGTCCACTGCTGGACAAAGGCCTTCCCCAAGGATCTCCACAACAGCTGGTCCTGCGCTACCTGCATTTAGGTGCTTCCTGCGACCTTCATCAGATCGTGAGTCCACCGAGTGGGAGGCTTGTCTACACTGCGTTTTCCAGTTTGTGGTCGCCACTCGACACCTTTTATGTCCCAATGGCCATCATTCCTCCCCGCCCACTGGCACTTAATTTTGACAACTCTGCGGGCTATGTCAGTTACTTTGGGTTTTTTATGGTACTCCTTATTTTTGATTCGGTCACGTAGGGAAACTCCGACCATAGCACGCTTCATCGCCCTTATTTTTCATTTTTTTAATTTATTTTTTGACCCAAGCTTTATGGCTTCGACCCATCGCAGGTGGTCGGCGGGAATTGTGAGGACACCCCGTCATTACGTAGGCGGGGTACACAACACTAAAACCTCTGGGGTGCACCACGACTATTTCCGTACGGGTCTGGCGGGACCGTGTTATCACGCACCACCTTTGACTCTGCCAGACTGCTGACCCTTGGAGCCCTTCCCGAGTCGGCCCTATTGGCGCCTTCCCTTTCGTGAATGCCGCGTACGCTCCAGGCATCCACCGGACGTGTAGAGCGTGTGCAATACCTACAACAGTGCCACCCCACTGCCGTCAGCCGCTTAACCGGGTTCCGTGGGGTTGCGCTTTGCCCCCATCCCCTTTCCATGCTTTATCTGTCACTTACGTACTCCATCGAGCTTCGTGACTCCGGTCCCCCAGATGTTGACAAAGGGGTGCTGAGTGTCCATTCCGTATGGACTCCCCCTACAACGACTTCTCGATGTGCTGCACGACGCGCTCGGCAATGACGCACTCCAAGCCCTTGCCAAGCTCGTCTAGCAGCACCACCGGCCTAAAGGCGGAAGGCGAATCAACCGGACGCCTCTCCTTCCTCAGTAGGCAGAGTCTACCCCTCTTCCACTCCCTAGGGAATTTCCCCCTCTCGTGACAGAGACTGTACCTCTCGCGGAGGAACTCACCTAGGTGCTCCTGGGCAATGGGGATGACTCTGCCAGGTCGGCTCCCAACCTATCGGATGCTGGTATTTACCGAAGCACCCGTGCCTGGTAAACACCGGCGCCAGCGTATAGGTCACTGACCCGTGCATCCTACTGCACCACGTCCGGAGAACTGACTTCAGTGCCCCGAGTGTGCGGGCTTCATTTGTGGAGTTTCCGAGTTCCCTTTCCCACTCCCCTAACATCTCCTCCTTCGCTAAACTTCTCTCGTGCAGCAAGAGTCTTGTCTCTCTCCTTTACAAGAACACCTCCTGAGGATCCGGGCTTCCACCTCCCAATGGGCTGTGCCCGCTATTGCGTACGCCGCTGCTCCAGACAGTAAACCTGCAGATCGCCGGCCTGGATGACTCAATCGAAGTGGCGAATGTGGCCGAGGAGGTAATGGCTAAGGCCGGATGCCCAAGGTCGGCAATTAGGCTGGAAAAGATGGGACCTGGACCCGATGGCCTCAAGTGGTTGATCGTAAACCTACCCATCGTGGCCGCCAAAGCGATTAACACAGTCGGTAGGCTTCGCATCGGCTGCAGCACCGCAGAGGTAAGGGTATTAACCACCCTCCCTCTGCGATGCTTCAAATGTCTAAGTCTCGTGCACACTACGTTAGCATAAATATCCAGAGGCGATGGACAGAAGTGGCCTGTGTTTCAGGTGCGGGGCGCCTGGTCACAGGGCCGCTTCTTACAAGCGGGAGCCGGCGTGGTCGGTATGCGCCTATCTCGACTTCCCTAGCCGCCACTGGAGGAGATCTCCTTGGGCCGTGAAAGAATATGACGTCCGTTTTTTGGACTACCACCTGGAGACCCATTCTCCGCAGCCTATCGATGGTTAGATCTGTTGCCACCCATGCCAGCCTTCTAGCCTCTGGGTAGCTGTTACCCTGAGCGGCGAGCAGAGTGTCATCAAGATAATAGACGATCTCCGTTCGTGGAAAGAGCCATCCTTATCGTATCCTATGTTCCACCGAAGTGGGCCTAGCACCGACCCATGTGGAACACGGAACACTATCGCCCTGTCTTCAAGCACCCATTCTTTGTTTACATAGAGCACTACATTGTCCCGTAGTTAGTGCTCTATGATGGCCCTCAAGTAGGGAGGCAGCTGGTGGAAAACCAGCACCTCCTTTATCACCTCATAGGGCAGGGAGTTAAATGCGTTTTGGATGTCCAGGGAGACCACAAAGAATCCCTGCCCCAGCCTCTCTGCCTTCTCTACCTCCCTTTGCACCGCCAACACCGCATCCATGGTGCATCTCCCCCTCCGGAACCTGTGTTGCCTGTCTGACAGGTTCGGCACTACCTTCTCCAGATGCTGGATAAATCTGTCGACGATGATCTTCTGCAGTTCTTTACCGAGTTCGACCAGCAGCACGATTGGCCTGTAGGTGGACGGGGAGCCGGCCCTCTTTACTTAATGACATCCGCCATGCTCACCCTCCAGATCGGCTTCGAACCTGATGTAGGGGTGCTCCGACAGAGACTCCTCTTACGACAATAATATGTAAAAAGGATTATATATACAAATAAATTTTGGTCAATTGTAAATAAGTAGGTATAAATTGAGGCATATATTTTTTGTTTTCCTGCATTGTTTCTTATTTATTAATTTTTATTATTTTCGGTATATTATAAAATACGATAAGCATCTGAAACAATTTCGCTATATTATTGCTAGTGTTAATTTATGATACTTTAAGATCAATGTTTTCAATGTTACATTTTAAGAATCACTATATGACTGTTTGTTACCTTAATAAATAAATAAATAAAAAAAACAAGACGCGCCAGCCTCCAATCCTAGAAGCGGATTTAGGAGAGGCGAGCATGACATCTTAACCAGACATGAGGAGGGGAAGCGGGAGCTCAACGCTTCCCCTCACGCAGGTGATGGGCCTGCTTACCCGCCGCCGCCACCCAGCTAGCCTCCACCTCCTCCTTCAGCTCTAGAGTGAGATCCCAGTCCAGACCTCTCAATCTCTCCTTTATCGTTCCCACCTTAATTTGTTTAGGCGAACGATCCCCACTTATCCACCAAAGCCGCCTGCAACTCTCCGACCTCCACGGAGTCTTCCAGGCCAGAGACGCGCAAGTCCCCGCTTTTAGTGGTCCTAGAGACCATCGCGATTCTTTGTAGCACCTCTCTGAGCATTGTCGCTAGGCCATCGGCTTTTTCACTGCTAGCTTCGCTCGCCACCTCGATCATCCTCAGCCAGCTGAGTGATCTTGATCTTCACATCAGTGATTCCCAGCTCACCCAGTCTGACGTCCTTCTTAGCCTTGGCAATGGCCTGAACATACGTCGCTGCCTCCTCCTGGAATGGACAGGACCACCGCCGCGGTTGTGGAAGCCGTTTGTTTAGGCCCCTTCTGGGGCCCCTTCCCTGCGCCGGGGTTGGCCTCTGCGACTTTGCAGACTGCCTCTTGGCCGCTTGCTTTGCTGCCTTGGCCGCTGCCGCCGCCTTTTTTCACGAGCTTACCACCTCTCTGCCGTCATACGCAAAAAAGACGCATCTAACATTTTTTTCCATATTGAGTTATCTACATATTCGGAACATAGAAAAAAAGGCGAATCTACTAGTATTTTTAAATTTTACTAAAACGAAATGCAACTCCTTAAAGCTTACCTTCGAATAGGACGCATCTACGATATACTCTTGATATTACTAATTAGAAAGACATTTCTTATCTGTAGTAAGTTAAAAAGACACAATTAAGTAGAAGCGACTTATTTATTTAATAATTATTAAATTGGTCATACAATGAAATGACGCTTCTGAATGATCATAAGAAGAAAAGACGATTCTGCACACTAATGCCCTTTCAACTTCATAATATAACTATTAAATCAGGCGCAAGTGGCAGTAGCGTCTATTCTACTTAGTATTGTTTGGTATGAGGGGTGAAGTGGGGATCGCGGTAGAATATCATTTCAATCAGTTGCGCCCAGGCACTCGAGAGTGAACAGACGCGCGCGTGGCTCTCGCGGCGAATACGTTACGTTAATATGGTAAGTAATTCCTCTAATTATGTTTATATTCAAATTTGAACATTTACACGAGTAATTTTACGATTCATTATTACTACTAATAACGTACTTTTTGCATTAACCCGTAACGCCTACCTACGTAATATTATTATTATTTTATCCGCTGGTTAGATATCACTTTATATAAATTTATGATTTTGTTACAGTCTGACAGAACAAGACTTAATCGGTGCTCAAAAATAATGTCTATGGTCGTTCCCTCAACCAGTTCATGTTCTTCCCAGAAATCGAATACTAACGATGAGGTACCTTTGTTTACAACTATAAATGAAAACAACGAGGATCTTCATAACTTTTCTGACCTGGACTTTGATTCGGATGATTCAATTTTTGATAAAGATTATGTACCTTCAAATTTAGAGCCTGTAAGATACCCAGAAGATATCTCTGATATAGATATATCTGGTAGCTCTGTGAACACCATCCCTAACTCACAACCGATTAATGTTACTGTTACTGAGTCACCTGAAGTCTCAGACTTCGAAAACACAGCACAGAATCTAACACAAAAAGGGACAGACAGAAAACGTAAGAAGTATAACGAATCACTAGCACAGAGAAAAGAAATGAAAAAACTGGCAGATATAGAAACTAAATATAAATTGAAACCAGGATGTAAAATTGATGAATGTAAGAAAAAATGCCATACCTATTTTACAGAAGAAGAACGAAAAAGTCTAAATAGTCACTTTAGAAACCTGTCTTGGAAAGAACAACAATATTTCATAATAAATAATACTTCTAAGGAACAGCCAAAGAGAAATACCGTTAAGGAGAATCGGAAACTGACAAGAAATCTAACGGTATCATATTTTCTGACAAACGAAGCTGGAACAAAAGTGAATATTTGTAAAGTATTTTTTTTAGAAACGCTGGGCTATAATCGTAAGAATGACAAATCTGTTAGAACCGCCTTAAACACCACCACATATACCATTCCAGTGGACAGACGAGGAACCAATCCTAATCCAAAGAAGTTGAATGAAGACCGTATTATAGATCATATAAATTCCTTCAATCCTTCAATATCTCACTATAGAAGAGAGCACGCGCCAAATCGAAAATATCTTCCGTCCGACCTAACAGTGACCAGTATGTATCAAGACTTTTGCGAACAACAAAATAATAATCTTCCTGTTAGTGAACAAGTTTCTTACGACGCGTACAGAAAGATTTTAAAGAAGTTAAACATATGTTTTACAAAGCTTGGTCATGAAAGTTGTGAGTCGTGTGAAAAGTATTTTATTCACAATCCGGAGTATAAGGAGAAAAGACATAGAAACTGTCAAGAATGCAGAGACTATGAACAACACCGGTACAATTATACATCAGCTAGACAAGCATACAAAAGTGATGTTGAAGCACAGAATAACGCAAACATCAACACAGGTACTGCCTATTTTGCCGCTGATTTGGAAAAAGTTATAATGCTCCCACGTCTTGAAGAATTCAAAACTGTAATGTTTTGCCCGAGAATAATTGTCTTTAACGAAAGTTTTGTACCAATAGGTGACAAAAAAAATAACGCTACTTCTCAAACGTATGCAGCAATATGGCACGAAGCAATCGCTGGCCGTAAAGTGAGTGACATAACAAGCTGTTTCAGAGCTTTCTTGCAGCAAATAGGGACTTGAAACATGTAGTCATCTGGTTGGACAATTGTGCAGGCCAAAATAAAAACTGGACTTTGTTTTCTTATTTGCTGCATGTTGTCAACTCGATTGAAGTTAATTTTGAAACCATTAAATTTAAATACTTACAAGTAGGCCACACCCATATGGCTGCAGACGAGTTTCACCGTCAAGTGGAGCTCTCCATGAAAAAAATGAAACACATCTACGATTTCGACGACTTTCATCGAGCAATAACGAAAACTAGAACAAATATTACGGTGAAAGTGATGAACGTGGATGATTTTTGTCACTTTGAAGACTGTTCGTCAGTGTACAAACTACAAAATTCTTCTCCTCGGGCCTATTTAGCTGACAGGCGTGAAGTAACATTTACCAGGGGCTCCCACGTCATTCGTTATAAAACTGACTTTCAGAGTGAAGAAGAATACTCACTTGACTTCTTCAAATTAAAAAATATTAAATCTGGTATACCAGCTCCAAAACCAGTAAATGTATATAGAGGCATTACTCAAGAGCGCAAGTCAATGATCATACAAAAATTGACGCCCTTAATGCCAAATAATAGAAAATTATTTTGGCATAATCTGCCAACTAGTAAAAATAGTATTGATCTCAATCGAGATTATGAAGAAGACTAATTTATTGTTGTTAAAATAGTTACATAAGTATGATAGATGATTATAAAGACTCTCTGATTTATTATTGTTAAAAGAAAATACTTATTTGAAATGTTAGAATCTGATCTTTTGTTCACTAAGCTTAATTGTTATAGCAATTGTTAATTAATTATTATAATGATGTTTATGGAAGGAACATTTTAAGTTTAGATAATTCATTTGTAGGCAATACCAAAATATGTAAAATTTTGTATCCAATGTTTGATACCTATTTCGTTATTTAATCACTTCTAGGTTCTTTTTTGCCTACACGTTCTTGAATTGTAAAGCAGTCTGTGCATTAGGACTATCAAAATTTAATTTATCCGAAATGTAACACCATTTCGGATTAGGTTATGATGAATAAAAAATACCTAATTTTCAATTTATATTATTACTGCGGAAACTGTACTGTGATTATGGTTTGTAACTAGAATTAGTATAAGCTTTGATAATACTTTTTTTTTGTTGATAAACTTTATTTTTGTAATGTGAAAACGTTAGAATTAAGTTTTCTGATAAAGAAGTTTGTAACTTTAATAGTTATTTTATTACTAAAAAATACATAACTTGATCTCATAAGTTGCGTTTTATTTCGTAAAAGATAACTATCGAATCAGAATACTATTAAGAGGTTTTAAGTTTGCTGAGGTTCTCAAATAAAACTGAAATTAGTAGAGTAAATCCCTGGCGTATCTGAAAATATTTTTCAATTTCACATATTTATACTAAGTAGAAAAGCAGCTAGTTGTTAAAAACGTCATTTTAATTTAGTTAACTACAAATTGAAATCACGTTTCACTAAATAGGAAAGACGCTTCATAAACTACTAAGTTAACAAAACGTATCTAACGAGTTACGTCTTTTTGTTGTAGTTTTACGTCTTTTCCTGTTATTTTTTTAGTAAGAAGAAAAATAAAATACCTTTTTTTTTAGTATATAATATTGGTAAATATATATTTTGTACATATATGAAATAGCTTGAACTTTAATACACACTCTTGCACTAAAAAACTGTGACATTGTTTATTTTCCTTCACACAGCGAATTTTTTAAGTTTAACATCACATAATATTTTTTTTCTGCATTTTGATATTTATGTAGAAACGTTTTTCTTCCGTATGACGGCAGTGTCCACGGTAATTCACCTTACGATTGTCCCTCCTTTGCCGCTATCAACTCTGGTTCCACAGTAGAGATCCGCCCGCCATTGATGGAATAGTGGGGCCTAACGGGAACTAGGGCTCGTGCTTTAAATTAACTCCTCATGGAAGTCTTTTTGCCATTATCGTCACGCTTGGCAGACGTGTTGGCGATAGCAGTGTAATGGCATGATACGCGGTAGAATGCTGCTGCCTATCTTCCGGAGCCTTTTTTTAAATGGGTTCACACTGGCTTTTAAAGCGGGCGGGTTATAAGTACTTGGAAATATAGACGCAGGGAGGGAGTTCCACATAGGATACGCCCATAGGATTTTCTCTTCTTAATGTTTGGATACAAATTATCACTGTCCATTTTTTAGAAGATATTCTAAAAAATCTACCGATACAACACAAGAGCGTAAAAATTACTTTGACGTTTTACGTGACATCGCACCACTATATGATAGATCATTCAAAATGGCGTCGTAATGGACGAGTTCTAAAAATATTAATTTATAATGTACTCGTTCTTAGCAAGTCCGAACGAAATGTGCTCCTTCTAACCCTGTTTTGCTTACAATTAACCCCTTTTAGTAATTTTAGGATATTTTTAAGTTCAGATTCAACAGGAAATGATCGATCTCTCTTTTGTTTGTTTTGAATATGTCATCGAAAAGGCCCGTATAAAATACATTCAATGCCATAAAATTCGTAAAAAAAGTTGATGAGCCCCTTCTATTCTTGTACTCTTTATATGTAAATATAAATGTAAAGGTATGTATAATAGTTTGGTAGTGAGTGGTTCCCCGACAAGACAAAGTTTTAATTTAAATAATTATATTATATTGTATTATAAATTCTAATATAGTGTAAAAGTAACAATATTGTTACTGTTTTAAGTTGTTTAGTCAAATTCTAAAACCAGTTAAGATTTCGTGACTAAACTGATAAATTTATTTGATTTTATTTCTAATATCAAAGGAACAGTCTAATTTTTATTTAAAAATCACCAAAAGCATCCCTTGATTTACATATTATAATTAAATGTTGTGTCGGGTCTAAAATTATATCACGATATCATGTACCGCCTAGGGTTATTAAAGCGATCGATCCATCACCAAATGTGCAACGGTTTGATTTAATACGAGTATAATTTACTGTCTACAGTCTACACAGCAACAAATCGTTTAATTATTTACGGTTAACTAAAGTATAAATTTTTATCATTATCATCGTTTAAACTCATTTACACACAATGCGCGGATATAATATATAAATGGAAAAATATTAGAGGTAATTAAATATATTAACCCAATTACTAAAAGCAAATGTGACAATGGGGGCAATAACTATGACACTGCCATTCTGGATCGATACAACGGAAGAAAATTTTTTACAACGACGCTGTCAATACAAGACAAGGAATTCTCGTAGTAGTCTCTCGACCACAGCCACTTTAGAAAATTTCAATTATTAGGTAAGAACGGATTAATGTATGGAATAAAACTAACTACAATAACTTTTCATACTTGCACACAAATAAGCCTAGCCCAAAGTAATCACTGTGAGACTAGTAATCGAATACTAGGTCCACTGACAAATACATAGGATACATATAGAGGCTACATATATATGTATGTAGGAGGGAAGGTATATATGTATATCCTTTTATTTCTCTGTTTCTTATTGTCATAGGAATTATGTATTCTAGTTAAAATCCAAAATTTTCGTTAGTAGTATGATAGCGTTCCGTTTAAAGACATCATCCTCAACAATAATGTCAGTTGAGCCCGAAGTTCGATTTCTTGTCTGATCAAAGTAATTTAGGTTTTTTCTCTAAAGTGTCTGAGTTTTGAGGGGTTGGAAACGCAAAAGTTACGTTTTCTCATTTAATAACTGTAGCCACTAAACACAAACTAAACACTGTAGCCTTTTTTGAAATTGTTGTTTTGAAATTGCATAAGTGGTTCAGCTACAAAGTTTTATGTCAAAGCAATAACTATGTAAAATTATAATTAAAAAACTTTTAGAATATAACCTACATTTATATTTTTCGTATCAATGCTCGAAAATAAACTTCTAACTAGTCTACATTGTATACTCAAAAACAATTTCAGGCTTATTAGTTCGGTAACAAACCGAATCGAATGAATCAATAACCCGTCCCTTATTTATGTAGCAAAATTCTTTTGTCGACGAAAAGGGAACATTCCCAGGATTTGTTCAGAGTATTTGACAACGGCCCAAACCTTGTACTCATCGAAGTTTCGAACAAATTTTGGGTCACAAATATGTATACATACAAACGTTCAGTGGACAAGTAATAACGAAATTTCCGTTTCTCACGATATTTTTTCCTATACTTACTCTAATGAAGGCCTTTTCCTAATACTGATCCGGAGTTTTTCCGGTCGATTCGTGAGCCTTGCTACGAAGCTACCCCTTCGTAATAAGTGGCTGATGCTTAATATTATCTGTTATTACTTACTTGCCGAGACTGTGGCTTCTTGGTGAAGATTTTTACGTCTTCGCCAGCATGGAAAATGAACGTTTTCTTAGGTTATCATATATCGTTAAGTATTTCTAATTGGTGATATGTTGTTTAATGTGGATGGATATTTACATTCTATACATGAGAAACACTAATATTTCGATGAAATACCAGTACTTTTAAATCTTTTTTAAAAGTTTTTTTTTTCCCCTCATAATTAAATGGAAATTGTAAATTCTTAATTATAAGGAAATTAGGGAGGCGGATTCAGCTAAAAATTATACTGACTAAAAAAGCTTAACTAAGCAATAAAATATGCACGGTATATATGGAATCTCGAAACATCCAGTTTACGCAAAGCTTTTGTTACTTCGATTTTTCTAATACGAATTCCAGACATAGAAGTTCCATATCTTGACAAACCGGAAGGTACAGCATTGCCAGGATCCAAATTTGAACTTTCGGCAAAATAATCGGCCTTTCCCTTGGCCGTGTGTGCCAATGATCCGTTAGGTACGTAAAGGGAGGCACTGAGGTACGGAAGAAGTTACCCTCGATCGACTTAGCCAGGGACAAAAACACTTTACTACCAGACGATTAAGAAGCAAACTTTTTTCCCAATTCGGCCTATGTGATCGGACTAAGTTGTTTTTACAATTTTTTTGCAGCACATGGCGGCTTTCCTCTTTTCACGCGTAATATTAGCTTTGCGAGATTGAGCTTTAACCCAGGCCAAATATGCCTCATGTTTTGATGCCACCGATTCACGAGATTTGTCATTATACCACGGGCGAGCTTTGCCGGCAAATAATATTTTTTGTAAATTGTTAACCAACTTGATAATACTTCTAAAATGGTAACTGCTGCTTTCTAACTGCGGAATATGATAGCTATCATACTGCTTGCTCACGCACTGTTTGTGTACATAATGAAGATGCCAGCCATGTCTTTACGTTCAGGGCCAAAAGATATAGCTATACGAGGTGATGTTCATAGAACTAACAAAATAAACTGAATGTTATTTAGCGTGTATTGTTGTCGGGTTATTCCAGTCCAACGATACGGCATAAAGAGCTAAGGGGACAAGTATTCCGGACTAGCATATTTGGTGATAGTTTGGAAAGGCTTTATTGTCGGTCCAAAACTAATAACAAGCCCCAGGGTCAGGATAATCGAACAATACTTTTAATTTCAGTATTTTAATGTACAGCAAGGCCGTGTCGGTGACGGCGTTGTCATACGCCGACTTTCTATGACGCAGAACTTGAAAGCAACACTTACACCGAGTGACTCATCCGGTTTTTCCCAGCATCCCCACTAAGAAGCGTTATAAAATAGGCGCACGGCGGTTTACACAGACAGTCTTTCCTTTCCGGCTTGAGTGCCGTAGTGACTCTATGCTGGCTCGGGGACTCCCTAATGGGAGGTGCCATCCAGCTAGAAAACCACTATGGTGACTCGCTACTCTCGGCTTGAGGTCCATTTAAGGATTTCGCCATCCCAAAACCCGGTATGTTGTTAAGGTCATCTGCGACCAACACATAAAAAAGGCAGTCTTGACTCTGGCTTGATACGGTGCACGAGTTGTACCATGTTGTTGGCTTAGCCTAGACGCTTTTGGATAATTAATTTGACTGTCGAATTAATTGCTATCGTTAGTTAATAAATTGTCATTGATAATTTTAATGAAGATGTATCGATAATACTTGTAGTAAAAGTCGGAAGACTTCTGCTACAGTTATTCCTAATATTAAAAAGGGATAATTAAAATGAATAAGTTATAACATTTTTGTTTTTTTTTTATATCCAATATGATAACCGACTATCCTATATGTACATTCAACAGCATATCAATCAGCCACCAAATTTTAAATGTTACTAATTTATACTGAACTCGGTATCTAGAACTGTAAGTTCAAAATCGTATACTCACACGTTAATGCGATTTAGCTAATAACTTAAAATATCCTGGAATTGAAAGCAAAGCCGAGCTAAGTACATTATTACCCACTGACCTTTGAAATATAAGCGCATGAAATTTGATCTACGAAAATATTAATAAAAACAGCTTGTTACTTGGCCCTTAATCAAATGGAGGTTACGTATTTGTTTTAACTTTCCCATAATAAGGTTAAAGACTTCGAGTAAGTCAATTTACGTGCTGGCGTAAAAGCGGTATTGAATTTGTTTGAACGTGTGTTGATAAATGTGATTTATAGTAACACTAAACATATTTAATTCATATACAACTTTTATTAATAATATGTGATTATGTTGTTGTTTGATCATAGTTATCAGTTTTTGTTCTACTGTTGGGTACTTTCTTAACATTCCATTACATTTTCCTAATTAAAACAAATGATTTGATCGTGGTAGATGCAAGTAAAAGGCATACCTCCTAACAAAAAACAATTAGATATTAGGATACAAAAATTGAATCATGCGAAAGCCAAGAGATCACTAGGGCTACCCGAATCATACCATGTATGTTACGCAATTTTTCGTTGTTTTTAAATTTTTTGTGTACTTAAAAGGTTATTGGGTTACATCATATCATTTAAAATATTTAAAAGCGTCTATAAAAAAAGATTTGAAGACATTTCTTTCACAAATATTTAAGAAACTTCCAAATTTTATCAGCTTTATAAGGCATAAAGCTGATAAAATTTGGAAGTTTCTTAATTATCTTAGTTAATATGCTACCTTTATTTAGTACTCTAAAAACATTATTAAAGTGTTGGGTAAAATAAAAATATGATAGTTTCTTTTGTTTATTGTATTTTCATAAAAAGTATTTGTGATATCAACCTCCGTGCTCTATGCAAAGTATAGATCTTAAAAAGTTTTCTTAAAGTTATAATTCTTCAACTTCACCTGTGGGTCGTAAAAATAGATTTTGGTCTGAAGCACTTTTCAGTTTTGCGAAAGAGACTTAGGCAATCCTTATTGGTTCAGAACGGAAACAGCTGCAAGCAGAACAATTTCTGTTTTGTAACTTTAAGAACTTATCAAACATTTTTTTTTCTATGCCGTCAAAGTCTTTACAGAAGTTTTTATTCCCAATAAGTGGGAATAAGATTTCTTATTAGAGGGTTTCTATGCTATAGTTTTGTTAGACCCAAAGCTCTTTAGGTTATAAATAATATAATAAATATTCATAATTCATAATTCTTCATAATTGATAATATGTTAAAGATTAATCATGTCAATGTCTGATTTTTATTTATTTTAACAATAAAGTTAATTTAAATACAATCATGTAATTACGTTGTTTATTAAACCGTCCTTTCGTTTTTTATGGTTTCAAGTAATATTTCTCATTTAATATAAATATTTTGAAACAAAAAGCGTTAAAAGTTAAATTTATTCTTTAGATTACTAAAATACCAGAGAATTTCTTATCATATCGTTTATAAACGACCTTGATCGGAAGGATTTCGTCGGTGGCTAAGGCAAAGTTGACCCTCATGTTCTAACAAGATCTGGACTAGCCCAAGGCTCCAACAAGTGTTTTGACCTACCTATGCAAGTCGTCCTAGTATTTCTGGATAGCAGTTGCTATAATTGATTAAAATTCATCGTTTTCGCTAGGATATTTGATGAATATTGTTGTCACCTGTAATTACAAATCTGGAAAAAATGATAGACAGATTCAATATTCTGTTCGTAGACTGTTAATAAAATTATTTTTATTATCATGTTTGAGAAGGAATGAGAACGGTAAACGCCAATGTTCAGGTAAAATTTTGAAGAGTACTTTCAGACAGCATTAGTGGACGGTTTTATTTTATTATATATAACCACCCGATCGGACTTATTATCAATTCGAGTGGTGTTGTACTGATGTAATTAGTAAGCCACGTATTTCAATTCAATTCAATCTTACATTTAAGACATCTATATTTACCGATGTAGCAATATCTTCAACAGTAACAAGATCTTTGGGAGCTATAAGATTCACAAATATTTGTACAAGTATATTTACTTTATACAGAATATAATAATAATAATAACATTGTATAATATTTGTTAGAATCACACCATTAGCCTAGCCCAAAAAAGTACTATAAGGCTTGTGTTATGGATACTAGAGTAACGAATAGACATACATATATGATACAAGGATAATTATTATCTATAGAAACATATATAAATACCCATGACTAATGTACAAATGCTCGTAATAATCACACAAACATCTGCCTCGTGCGGGATTAGAATCCAGGACCGTCGGTGCGAAAGGCAGGATCGCTACCCTTGCATCTTAAGATACGTATATTAAAGTTTATAAACAAGACTGGATCACAAATGCATTATTCAAATTAAGAGCCACGACGGAAGCGCGTAATGATACTTTTTAATGTTTTGTGGAACTGGATGTGACGTAATATTTTTTAATTATGTTGAAGCAAGATTTGTTTCATGAATTCTGTGTTTTTTTTTGTATATGAGTATGTGATGGCATACTTGATAATAAAAACATTAATGTATGTTTGAAATATAAGCGCATGAAATTTGATCTACGAAAATATTAATAAAAACAGCTTGTTACTTGGCCCTTAATCAAATGGAGGTTACGTATTTGTTTTAACTTTCCCATAATAAGGTTAAAGACTTCGAGTAAGTCAATTTACGTGCTGGCGTAAAAGCGGTATTGAATTTGTTTGAACGTGTGTTGATAAATGTGATTTATAGTAACACTAAACATATTTAATTCATATACAACTTTTATTAATAATATGTGATTATGTTGTTGTTTGATCATAGTTATCGGTTTTTGTTCTACTGTTGGGTACTTTCTTAACATTCCATTACATTTTCCTAATTAAAACAAATGATTTGATCGTGGTAGATGCAAGTAAAAGGCATACCTCCTAACAAAAAACAATTAGATATTAGGATACAAAAATTGAATCATGCGAAAGCCAAGAGATCACTAGGGCTACCCGAATCATACCATGTATGTTACGCAATTTTTCGTTGTTTTTAAATTTTTTGTGTACTTAAAAGGTTATTGGGTTACATCATATCATTTAAAATATTTAAAAGCGTCTATAAAAAAAGATTTGAAGACATTTCTTTCACAAATATTTAAGAAACTTCCAAATTTTATCAGCTTTATAAGGCATAAAGCTGATAAAATTTGGAAGTTTCTTAATTATCTTAGTTAATATGCTACCTTTATTTAGTACTCTAAAAACATTATTAAAGTGTTGGGTAAAATAAAAATATGATAGTTTCTTTTGTTTATTGTATTTTCATAAAAAGTATTTGTGATATCAACCTCCGTGCTCTATGCAAAGTATAGATCTTAAAAAGTTTTCTTAAAGTTATAATTCTTCAACTTCACCTGTGGGTCGTAAAAATAGATTTTGGTCTGAAGCACTTTTCAGTTTTGCGAAAGAGACTTAGGCAATCCTTATTGGTTCAGAACGGAAACAGCTGCAAGCAGAACAATTTCTGTTTTGTAACTTTAAGAACTTATCAAACATTTTTTTTTCTATGCCGTCAAAGTCTTTACAGAAGTTTTTATTCCCAATAAGTCGGAATAAGATTTCTTATTAGAGGGTTTCTATGCTATAGTTTTGTTAGACCCAAAGCTCTTTAGGTTATAAATAATATAATAAATATTCATAATTCATAATTCTTCATAATTGATAATATGTTAAAGATTAATCATGTCAATGTCTGATTTTTATTTATTTTAACAATAAAGTTAATTTAAATACAATCATGTAATTACGTTGTTTATTAAACCGTCCTTTCGTTTTTTATGGTTTCAAGTAATATTTCTCATTTAATATAAATATTTTGAAACAAAAAGCGTTAAAAGTTAAATTTATTCTTTAGATTACTAAAATACCAGAGAATTTCTTATCATATCGTTTATAAACGACCTTGATCGGAAGGATTTCGTCGGTGGCTAAGGCAAAGTTGACCCTCATGTTCTAACAAGATCTGGACTAGCCCAAGGCTCCAACAAGTGTTTTGACCTACCTATGCAAGTCGTCCTAGTATTTCTGGATAGCAGTTGCTATAATTGATTAAAATTCATCGTTTTCGCTAGGATATTTGATGAATATTGTTGTCACCTGTAATTACAAATCTGGAAAAAATGATAGACAGATTCAATATTCTGTTCGTAGACTGTTAATAAAATTATTTTTATTATCATGTTTGAGAAGGAATGAGAACGGTAAACGCCAATGTTCAGGTAAAATTTTGAAGAGTACTTTCAGACAGCATTAGTGGACGGTTTTATTTTATTATATATAACCACCCGATCGGACTTATTATCAATTCGAGTGGTGTTGTACTGATGTAATTAGTAAGCCACGTATTTCAATTCAATTCAATCTTACATTTAAGACATCTATATTTACCGATGTAGCAATATCTTCAACAGTAACAAGATCTTTGGGAGCTATAAGATTCACAAATATTTGTACAAGTATATTTACTTTATACAGAATATAATAATAATAATAACATTGTATAATATTTGTTAGAATCACACCATTAGCCTAGCCCAAAAAAGTACTATAAGGCTTGTGTTATGGATACTAGAGTAACGAATAGACATACATATATGATACAAGGATAATTATTATCTATAGAAACATATATAAATACCCATGACTAATGTACAAATGCTCGTAATAATCACACAAACATCTGCCTCGTGCGGGATTAGAATCCAGGACCGTCGGTGCGAAAGGCAGGATCGCTACCCTTGCATCTTAAGATACGTATATTAAAGTTTATAAACAAGACTGGATCACAAATGCATTATTCAAATTAAGAGCCACGACGGAAGCGCGTAATGATACTTTTTAATGTTTTGTGGAACTGGATGTGACGTAATATTTTTTAATTATGTTGAAGCAAGATTTGTTTCATGAATTCTGTGTTTTTTTTTGTATATGAGTATGTGATGGCATACTTGATAATAAAAACATTAATGTATGTATGAGACCCAGTGCGAATTGTTAGGTAGCTGCAGATGCAACCGGGTTAGCACAGATTAACTTACCTTCCTAGGCGTGGAGGAGCCCGAGATAATAATTTTTGGTTACCCATTCGATGACGAATATTGCTGCGAATTGTTGAACCTGCATGGTTTCTTCTACCACAAACACTGCTACTGGCCACTGCACATTCTTTATTAAGCATAGCAACTGTCACTCTGTAACCAAGTTTATGTAAATAAACTCTATCAGTTACTACACGAATTATAGTTTATTTCATCAATCACAGGTTGAACGCGCGTACCATTGCGTTGTTAAGCTCATTGATGCTCTTATTGTTAAGTTTTTTATATATTTATATCAAACAAAGTTACCGGGTTTGAAGTTAGAAGACAACAACTGGCCAAAATATTTCAATGTATTAATCATTTCAATTCAATATAATTTTGGGACTTACAGAATTTAATTTATTATAAAACAATGTAAAACAAAATCCTTTCTCAAATATATTATAGTTCTTGTTCTAAAGATTCAATTTAGAAACTGAAATGGGTATATTATTATCATAATTGAGGGATTAGGTAAATCGAATTTTTTTTAATCTTCGGGTGTTTTTGGATTCGTCGATTAGGATATATTGAACCTTGAAAAAGGCGTACCTAACGAGTTTGAATGTCTTTACAAAAAAGTTCTGATCTATATATAACAAAGTATTTTTTACTTTTGTGGTGATAATGCGGCAAAAAACATTAACAGAAAATCATAACCTTGTAACAAATGAGTTAATATAACACGACATCCGCAGCGTGTGTTAAAATGTGAAGGCACCATTGGGAGCATTATTTCAAAGTGTTTGCGAGCTTAGTCGTAAACCACTAACGACTGCCGACCATGGTAATGAATTCACAAGCCCGCTGACAAACCAGGTCCTAGCATTTGATTCTAACGAGGGGCTTCAAATATTTCAGTATGTCATCTTGCCCGGTTCCTTTGGCTGCCTATGTGGTATTTTATGAAGCTTTTTGATTGTTTAATTGTTACTATTGTATAATTTCATTGTGAGAGAGGAATTAAATTAAAACGGACAATAGCTTTCTCCGCGAAATTTTCTAATTATGTGCTGAATTTTTTAAAGCATAACCGTGATATTTTATTGGAGTTAAGTTTTTGCCGAATTAGATTACTGTTTTGTACTCGTATGATACTTAATCTCAATTATTTAAGTGTAGTATTTTCCATCTCACTATGTATCTATGATTAAGTCTGTATTTCTTGGCAAAATTGGGTTTCGATAAAAATAAAAAGTTAAGAAACATTTCAAAGCATCCTTTATTCATAATGTTACATGTAAATAAGAACGTCAAATATTAAAGTTAGTAAAAATAGACTACATTTTGTTCTAAAAATTGCGAAACATTAATATTTTTGGAAATATTACCAACCGGAAAGATTATTTCTACAATTTTATTTTTCTTTGATTTGAATTGTGATGCATATAATTTTATTATTTTAATGGCACCTTTTAATTTAATTTATTTAATGATTTTTTTATATTTTTTATATATTTTATGCATTTTCAATGCATAATGCAATTGCATTTTTAATGCAAAATGCATATCTATTATAATAATTTAGCTTATTTAATGATGCTTCTAATAAGATAACTAGTTAACGTCATCGTGCGACCTTCCCTTGTGGTCATGGCTAAAATCAGCGATTTGTTCGGGGGCTTCTGAGCAAATGTACCTTTTTGCGCTGCTGTAGCATACGTGCATATTTTATTCTTATAGGTTGTAAAAATTGTAAATTCTGATATTTTTCCTTCTGTGTATGTGGCTGTTGTATCAAATAAATGCATTATCTATCTATCTATTCAAAGTATAGTATCCAAATTATGAAAACATCATTAACGTTGATATTCATTTTTAATCTTAGTTACTGTTCAGTAGTTGGACAATATATATATATATATATATATATATATATATACTTTAAAAACAATGTCATTACAAATCTATAATCTAAGATCACAGTGGTTTATGTGTTTGTCTGTTCGCCCTTTTTCCCGCTCTTTTCCATTGTACCAATAACGTTACCATAGCAACGCGTTAACCGCAAGTAGTTCGTCTACCGGACGCTAGATGGCGCTAACGGAAAAATATTTAATAATAGAAAAAAATTAAAACATCTTGTCACCCGTGCGAAGCCGGGACGGGTCGCTACTATTTAACAATGAAAATATAAAACTGAGGTAAGTGACAAGAAAGCAAAAGAAAAACATATAATAGAAAATATGTCAAAGAAAAACTAGAGAAATTGTTATTTCAAAAAGATAAGTAAAGCTGTCAGCCACAGTTTGTAAAAAGAATGTACATCAGATTTGCAAAGAATTAGTATTTCCTTTTTCTATTTCAATTTGAAACTCCTTTACAAGTGTTCACAGTTGTGCAGGAGTTTTGTGATGAACTTTAATATTTTTTATAGGAATTCAATTATTGAATATACGTGCATGTTACCAATTATGCAGATCAAATAATTGAGAAATGTAAATGTATTGTGGATGACTGTTGGTACAATGGTAGCGATCCTGTATTCCACACCGACGGTCATGGGTTCGAGTCCCTGAAGGGGCAGATGTTTGGGTGATAAATAAGAACATTCGTACCTGTGCAATGGGTATTTACACATATCTTTGAATATAACCTATCTATGTTCATAAATCTATTCGGTTACCCTAGTATCCATGACACAAGCTTTATAACACAGGTCTGCAAAAAAACAAAAAAGTTCAGCTGCATGAGATATTTTTGCTGAATTATATGTTTTAAGGTACGCTGATTTCAAAAATGACTTCTATTACTCTCCATCACGTATAGTTTTTTTGCAAAATGATGACAAAATTTCGAGAAAAATCAACTATTTATTACAAACACACTGCATAATATTTATCACAACCTGTCAACCAATTGTTTTATTTAATTTATACATTAATTTATGTTTACTCTCTTTCCTTGTGAAACCTTTTTTTCTTTTTTTGTTGCTTCTCCGAACTCGTTTTTGGTTTCCTTCTTTGGTTTCTCGCTTAGGCATCCAACAGTAGTCCGCTAACATACTGATATCCAGTCTTCCATGGTAACGTCTATATCTATAACGTAACGTCTATAACGTCTATATCGCGTGCATCTTGGTGAAATCTTTCCCATTGTTTTTCACTGTAGGCGCCCAAGATTTCATGAAAATATTCAATATGGGAGTGTAAGAAGTGAACTTTTAACCTCATCTTGCACCCTTGAGCCTTATACGCAGCCAGCATGCGCTGTACAATACTTTTATGTTCGGGATCCTTAATATTGCTCAAAAGCACTACATTTCCCATGCTTCTTTTTCGATTGATTCAGGAAAGTGGGATTCAGGAAGGAGGGAGGTGATCCAAGATCATCAAGTATTAATTTGAAGTAAGCAAAATATACCTTCTTCATAAAATCACTTAAACTTCTTTCACTGTATATTCACCACAAATATAACAGAAACTGTCCAGAGAAATAACACAACCTCTATGAGCCATAACAATTATATAAAAACAAGAACACAGTAGCGTTTGAATGCTGGATTTCAACTGAGTGTAGCAATATAGAGTCAATGGACTTAGTCTGTTAGAATAATGCAACTGCACGTTTGCACTTGCTTGCAATTGTTTACGTCCATATTATTTTGTCTTTATTCCTAGATAATTATACTATTAAGGTAAGTAATCCTAATGTTAATTAAATTTGAAGCTTAAAAAAAATTTAAACTAAACAAGAATTTACACAAAATAAAAATATAAAAATAAGTATTGAAAAAAAAAATTGCTGTGATGGAATTTTTTTTTATTTTTTTTTAGGTTTTTGTGACGTCAAAATCTATAAGAAAATGTTTAAAAAACCCATGCAGTTTTTTCATTGCAGATCTGTGTAATACTTACTATGGGCTAGGCTAATTGAAGTAAATTGTAGGAAATATTATTATTTAGTTAACATATTTAAGCATATATTGAATTAATTTTCAGTAATAAATATCACTAAAAGTAAAATAATGCATTAAACATGTTAGTTTATTTCATGGCCTTTCCTCAATTTCGGTAAGGCGCAGTAAGTCCTTATGATCGATCTCATAAGTCCTTATCCTAACTCATAATATGTTTTCAGTTGTCCATTTGGGTTCCTGACTCAAGCGAGTAATTGTGTACAACGTTCATGCCCACGTTTTCTTAGGTCGCTTTCTTGTCTGTCCGGTTGGAATCTTGTATCTCAATTTTGAGGCACTTCCCGACCACCTAGCGAGTTGAACCTTTCAGGGTAGCTCAGAACCCGATGATAATGCACGCTTAAACAACTTTCAACTTTCTAGGTGCACTTTCAGTTCAACTTTCGGCAACTTTCACTTTTGTATGGGGCTTATCTGAGTTTGTTTTGTAACATATGGTTAAGTAACCGTTGAGTAAATAATTAAAAAGAATAAAATAATTATACTAGATTTAAAAATCTAAAAATCCCACGTATTTTATTCTTTTTTGGTCACTGAAAAACGTTGGATTTTTAGATTATTAAATCTAGTTATCTGTTCCGTATAACACAGTGATAGAACACCTGTATACAGTTTATTAATATAGCTGTCCTGCTATATATCTATCTCCCAAATTAAGAATAACATAAAGAATCATCTATTTTTTACGTAAAGTATATTGATTTTACAAAACAATCTGCCTATGATCACCTAATTTATGTCGTTATCATAATTCGATTTTAAAATTGTTTCAACTATTTATTATAATAATTTTAAGTATTGTATTAACACTTAAAATTTTTTAAAGTCACACACTCTCTTTTTGTAAGTGAATTCCATTTACCCTCTCTATATTCACTGTGTTTATTATAAAGCACCCAAAAAACAAGTCCTAACTTCCCTCACATTAAGAGTGATGTTGTTGGTGAAAAAACGGTCCACAAAATCCGTTATGCAATTAAACTCGGCAGATAAACATGTTACGTTTTACGGAGCATTAATATTTTCTGAAGACTTGTTGAGAGACGTGACGTTAATATTTCAGCGGGAGTTTTTTTAATACGGATATTTTTAGGTCATGTCATAATCGTATAGGCTACGGCCATTTAATTTACCTACGTACCAGAAAAAATACTGTAATTCGTGTTCTGTGTCAATATTTAAAATTAAATTATGATTTTCATAAGTAGATGGTTGAAAATATTCCTCTGATATTTTAAGGTCGTGAATAAACTCACTGTCAAAGTCAAAAAATTTTACTATGGAATTATATAAAGAGGGATTAAGGTTTTTTTAAGGTTAATGAATGCATGTCTGAATTTGGAGATTATTGTAACTGCTTATGATTACAGTAAGGAAAGGACAAGATTTCAAATATAATAAGTCTACAGGAATATATATCTTTAAACAATATTAATTTGGTTTAACTTGAAACGTACCGAAGACATTACCTTAGCCTAAATTATATTTATCTATATATGAAAAACCTAAAATATGTTTTGAAAAATTATATGATCCGATATCCAATCAGATATCCATCTTTAAGTGTCAGAGTCTGTTTACTGATATGAAACTTTATTATTTTTATAGTACATTTTTATTATACCCGAAACATTGGTCAAAGAAAAAACCTTTTGTTGATCGGGTATCCGGGTTCCGAGGAAAATAAAATAAACTCAAATAAATTGATATTCGGTTAACTGTTTTTCGTGGATGTTAGAAAACTATGAGAACGAAATTATGGACTAATTAAGTTGTGTAAAAATCAATAAGATATTTTAAACTTTGTTCTTCCATTTACGAACAATTGGAACTCGAACAAAAAGTTCGAAAAGTAGAATAAGTAACCAATTGGTTTCAAAACTGTTAAATTTCCTCAACAATTTGTAACTTAAAATAAACCCCTTAGTTCGATATAAATTGATAAAATTTGATATTTTGTGTTAAAGCCATGTGCATGTTTGTAATCATCATTATCAGGATAACCTAGACCGGGCACAGTTACAGTTTGTTTTTATACATTAAAGGGTCTTACTTTACCTATTTAGCCACGTTACATAGCATGCAAATATTTGATAATAATAATATTAAAAATATCTAACTAAATGTCACAACAATAGTAATAATATAAAAATAAAAATCTGATCATTAATACACTTTTCAAGTCAAATGTAAGGGTCACTTAAGTATTCTTTCAATGTATAATATACGTGATTTATTAAAACACCTTGAGAGTCAATTTATATGTCATAATATTATTAATTGCTTTTATATCTTTCGGTAAATGCTCGGAGCAATACCATACAGATTTTTTCCAAAAAAAGCAGTTTTGTGTGGAATCTGACATAGCTTATCTATACATCTTGACGATGACAAATGTTGAAATAAATGTCAGTTAGATTTTGAAAAGATACACACTTCGTATAAATAAATACAAGTTAAGTACTTTCAACTCTTTGAAGTAGGGACGACAAGAGTCTGATAGCCGAAGTCTACATATTGGCACGAACACACTTTTTTGCGCCATAAATACTCTTTCTTTGTTGAAAGAGTTTCCGCAGAAAAGGATACCGTACCTTAATAATGATGGGACATAACTATGATATGAAGTCATTAACGCAAATCGATTGACTATTTTATTAAGCATGTACAGTGCGTAAGAAAATTTATTTAACTTTACACAAATATAATTAGTATGTGTTTCCTATGTCATGGTGCTGTCAATCTGTATGCCGAGAAAACTGGTAATGTTTACTTCTTCTACTTGTTTCTCCGAATGTTTAACTATACTTTCAACATTTTATTTTCCTTTCTCTTTGTTTAAAAGTTATTATTTTAGTTTTGTCTAAATTCACAACTAAATTATTGCTTTGTAGTCATCGGATAAATTTGTAAAGGTCAACATTTATTTCACGTTCAAAATTTCTTTTATGTCTCATTCGAATATGATTGTGATATAATCTGCAAAATTGCCATTTGTCGGATAATACACTTTGGAAGGTCGATAATGTATCTAAGGAATAATAATGGCCCCAACTCGCTGCCTTGTGGAACACCGCAAACAGTATTTTTTGGCTTACATGCAAGTGTTGTTTCTAATTTAGTTCGTCAGCAAAAACTAGTAATTTGGGTAATAACCCGTCTGCCAGTAAGACAGGATTTAAATGCAAGAATATTTCCCCGCACTCCATATTTATCTAGTTTGTCTAATAATATTTGATGATCCACTAAATCAAACGCTTTTGTCATGTGAATATAAGGACTTGTAGGACTAGATAGTGTTATATCATAGTAAGCTTTAAACTATCCGGGCAAATCCCCTTTTCAACATATGAATTTAAAATATAAGCAATTATTGGCAATATAATTTCATTTATTTTTTTGTGATTTTTTAATGTCAAATATATCTTGCGGGATTATCGGAGTCATAAAAAATATTTTTTACTATTGTATTACAAAGTTTTGTCAGAAGTAGTATTTTCCAATGTCAATGTATGAACTTGATCAGCAAAAAACAAAATATCAGGAATAAGGTTTGGGTCGGTAATTATATTATTGTCACTTATCTGACCCATGTCGTCTTTGGGTAAGTTATTTTTATATATATAATTTTCCATGCTGCCTTTTATTTATTGCGGAAGTTATTTATAAATTAACTGTTGTGTAAGTCACACAGTCAGTTAATTTCACTATTTGACAAAAACGCTTAGCATAATCCTTTAATTTAGTTTTGTTCGCATTATAAGGAATTCATCTAAAATGAAATAATAGATGAAGCTTTCGTTTACTACAGACTCTTATTCCTTTGGTCACCAATTTTGTTTTAGTTACTGTAAGTATTTTTATTGCTCTAACTGGGAAGCAAATATTGTAATATAACTTGAAAGTCTCATAAAAATGTTCAAATGTTGTGTTAGATTTTTCAGTTACGAATACATCATTCAATTCAAGATACAAATTGCTTTCTAGATTTTTTTTTAATTTTTCTATACCATAGTCACGGTGATGGGCCTATCAGAAAGGGAGTTTTCAGGTTTTTTTAACAGGATATTTAAATACTTGTGTATTGTCGTCTGTTAAAGTCGATTCAGTTATTTTATTTATGACCGTTTTTAATAATATTCAAAAATTACCCATACACATTTCGGAAGGCGAGACATAATAGCATAATTGGTGCGATGCTTGGGCGCACAAAAGAATCGAGTTTATCTCGTACGATACCTAGGAGTGCAAAACTTGACTTTGGTGAGACGTTCGGGGCTATCTATATGATTTTTAAGGATGTCATGCAGAACGCATCTATCAAGTAATTCACAACGCATTGTGACTGGTAAACTGTTGTGTCTTTCTCTTCGTAAGTACCGTGATGGGCAGGTCCAGTTTTGAAATTGAAACATTTTACAAAATGTTTTTGGATTCTCCTTAATCTATTCATATAAGTGACATACTAAGAGGACTCTTTCATAAACTTACCTAGTGCATTCATTATTGATATGGGACGATAATTACTTATTTAAAATTTTGAGGCCTTTTTGTGTTGGCACTATGTATACTTTTTTACACATGGTTAGAAAAACGCTTTGTTGATATAACATTTTGAATTGAGTCGATTGAGATGCTATATTTTTGTGATGCATCATGTCGACAGACAAGCGCTGTATTAAAAATTTAGATAGAAGATAAAACTGTAGTCAAACATATTTACGACATTAGCATCATAGCCGTGCAAACGTAGCAAACATGATTTTTATAAAAGCAACACGTAAAAAAACGCATTTTCAAATAATTTAAAATATTTTTCGCACGTTAGCATCTGATATGGCCAAATGTAGATTGACATCTCATCAAACATTGACATTTAAACGATAGATTTAGTGACTATATATAGTCAAAGGAAGAGGGTCAATAAGGCGGGTTCTCGGCCCCTTGCATTTTTGACTTAAAAATTCAAATTTTTCTTTATCTACTATATGGACTAACAAATCGATTCCACCCCAAACGGAACTATTCTAATTATTAAGGAAAATATTCTATTATTCAATACAGAAAACTTAAACATGTTCAGGAGATAGTAGTCTATAGCTTAGATACATCCAGTAAACTATTACTTTGCTCTTACTCAATATTTCTTAGGGTGAACACTTACATGTTTACCTCACATTGCCCTATAACGTGAGCGTAGGTAAAAATAATTTGCATAAAGCATTCGCCAGCTTTATAGCTCAACTCACGGCATCCATAATGACTTAGGTGGCATTTCACGACGCCTTCGCCACTGTAATTAGAGAGTGGAGAAAAAACGGCATATAAGTTTTTAAAATTTAGTAAATACGTAGGCACTGTTTCTGAAAGCTCCAATACGTTATTTCGTCGCTGAAATGCACCGAAGCACGTTAGCTATCGATTAGCAACCTCATTTTGAATGGTTAAGTAGGTGTAGGTATTAAAAGGTGAGATTGTTATTATTAAAAAAATGTGGTTAAGTTAAAGTAACTCACGGTGATCCCGGTGGCTTCTAAGAAGGACGGTCCTGTGACCACCCTTCTTAGAAGCCACCTATGACTGCACCTATGGATGGCAGGTCGGATAAAAAATTAAATAATAACTTTTTAACCTAAGAAACCATTGAGGTTTTAATAGTAATAACAAGTAAACATTTTTTTTTATCAAAAGCAAGGTACATTCTTAAAAAAACATTCATAATATTAAAAAATAGTTACTTAACGATAAAATTGGTTTAAATTATAAGTTCTAAGCATAGTTTAATTGGCATATAAATAATAAAATTTCCCAGTTAATTCTTAGCGGAACAGAGTATTTTGTATGAAACGAGAGTTATTTAACACAATAGGAAAACATTATAGTTAGCAAAAATAAAAATTTTGAGAAATTTCAAAATAGTTCAAGTACTGAATAAATCCAACACTTCTTTTGCTGATACGGACTTCTTCTTACAAGTTAACTTATTTATATTAGAAATAAGTCGGTCTGAATTAAGAAAAAGTCTGTTTAAAAGGTCTATTATATGTTAATCACATCTCGGGAATGTATCCTAGCGTTAAACTTATTCAACTAATTTATCATAAGATTTGGCGGCTTCTTCAGACAATTTACCGATAGACAATATACAATTATCAATCACCTCTGATCCGTGGGGATGGGAGCGAAAAATAAGCGCGCGTTAAAAAAAGGTATTTAACCTCCTATCAGTCTCATGACTGCAATAATATAATATCTATCTTGAGTCTATGATAGATAAATATTATTTCACTATTGATAAAAGACCACTGTGGTATTTTATTAATTCAAAAATAAAATCCGATGTTAACATGTAATAGTAAATATTTTGCTATAATTTTGAATTACTTGTCCAACTTTGCAAAGTTTCGATAACTTCTGTAATACCTACTAGATACTTCTATATTTTTATTAAACAGTAAAAAATAGGAAAAATAGGTTGCACTTTTCTGATATGTATTCAAATTTTTTCACAGTTATTAATGGTGTGGGATCAGGCGGTTTTTATACCATTTTTAAAGTCGTTGTTCAATCAGCCAGTTCTAAGATACGACTGTTTTAAAGTAATCAAAAAAATATTTTTCAAAATATGGTATATGTGGTATATTCCATATTTGGAAAACAAAAGTGTTGAGGAATCAAGCATATAGGTATTTGTTCGTTACTCAAAATAGGTTTATATATTTTTTTCTGTGACTCGTATTTACTTTTTAGTAAATTCCGCCATTTGAAAAGATAATAGTTTTTATCTTTTACAATGATACAACGTGTTTGAGTCCAAATTAGTACAATTTCTCCCATACCCATGGCTCATGTACAATAAGCTTTATTCTACACACACTCATGTGCCCCTTCCGGGAGTCGAATCTATAACTGAAGGGGCGACAGGCGAAACCACTACCATTGCACCAAACGGTCGGCAGGACGTCAGTGCACAAAGTTTCTCTGAAGTGTTATGATTTTATCAGATATTCTTATTTCTTTGCTTATAACAAACATGACTACAGTTATCCTGTGAACACGGCTCCCGAAAAAAGTAAAAACGTCAGGAATATTTATAAATATTATTATGTAAAGAAAATACAAGAAAGAAATCAGCTTGTATCAGATCTCTCTTGCTCTCTAATTGAACGTAAGCTGAAAGTTTGAGTCCCGCCGCGTTGTAAAAATATTTACTAGAAAACTGCATCTTATCTCAGGTCGTGGGCTTTACATATAAAAAACTACGTTTATATTAATATTATTGGGTACGCTGTTATCGTAGAAAAGTGTATAATAAGTGGACGCGAAAACTAAATAAACATTACTAAAACTTTTCACTAAAACAACACAGAAATATATCTCACATTTTGCTTACTTAGGTGCTTAATTTCAAATTTTAGGGAAATTTGGCCAATGTCGCATCAAATAGACGACTTAGCTGATACTTACGACTTAGCGGACTTAGCTGGTAGCTAGCTTAGCTGTACAAAGCTCGTGTTTAGTACTCGTGAGGAACATAGTGCTGTGAAACAAGCATACCTTGGAAGACTAAAAAACGTAACGCTGTCATTCTATCATTACATTTTACTCATTACATTTCCTACCGGTCGCCTTACATGACAATCGATTTTTAAGGAGTAAACTCCAAAATTAAAGGAGAAAACGGATAACTATTGATTGGTATTTATTAGTACGGGCCGCAGGACATTAACCTATGGCCCGTACTAATTGATAAATTATTTTTAATGTTTTAAAAGTAGAAAAAATCGACTCGGCTCCCAAGTTAATCAGGTGGGATTGAACCCACAACTTTGCATATGGTATTCTTTCAAATGCGAGAGAATATTCCTCTACTGATGAAGCAATGCTGGTCTGCATCATAGAACAGGAAAAAGGCATGTACTTGAAAATTTCGTCGCTTGTCGAAGGCTCGGTGGTTCTTTTTCTTGTATTTTTCTGTTATTAATAATTTATCAAATAAGATAGCACTGAAAATATAAAAATCACAAACCAATTCAAACGGAAAAACTTTCTCTCATTGACGTTAAATTACAAGTGTAAGTGGTTGAAAGTCAATTGAAGAAATATGTCAATTTTTGTACGCCGATGGACTTAACTATTTCGGAGTTTCATAATAGAGGTATTATCATAAATGCTTTTTGACTGCTTTTTGTAGGATTGAAAATACTTTTCATTTACTCTTCATGTCAATGCTGTATGGAGAATAGTTTATGAAACTAGCAACACAATTTCTTTTCTATTTATTCATCACAAAGGTACAAAGTTAAGAGGAGAAAAATGAAAACCAATTTTTGTTAAGTTTTAAGTTCACCTAGAAAAATCATAGAGCGTTCTTCTTTTCCAAAAAATGTATTATTTAACCTATCTGTGAATCTAATTCTACGATGATCGACGTCAAATAATAAATAAACGCGATAAGTCGCTAAGTAGTTCATTTATTCACCCGGAAAATCTAAGAGCTTTCAATAGAAAGTATTAAAATGAATGTTGTTCTCGATTTACGAGGCTCCTGAGATAAGATCTAACGGCATCAACGCGCTGCTAACTAGATTATTATTTACCACTTTGACCGCATTTTATGACTCACAAAAGGGTCAAGTGAAAAGAAGTATCTGTTTTGTTGGACGAACAATACACTTTGTATTTATGGTCCTTATCATAATGGATTTGGTTAGCTGAAAATATTTTAATATTTTTAATGCATTGTGGTTATGAGTGCTTTGTTAATTTTATAACAGAGGAAGAACTCCTAATGTTTGTTATGTGTCATATCTATGATTTTTTTGGAGAAAAATCTTATTAGATTTTGGTCGTCTATTTGTGGATGAGAAAATGCTAGTGTTACGATGTCAAAACTCATCGAACATTTTATAAAATTTAGTCGAATATTTTCTGATTCTTTCATGTGTGCGTTACCACAATATAATATTGATAATTAAAAATGAGTGGTTTCCTTATCAAAAACACAAATAAGATTTTACCTTTGTAGATGATGTAATGTTTTATTTTTTTGCGTTACACTACTCATAATATCCTCACGTGAGTGAACCAAAGTTTAAAATTGATTTCCGCTTTAAGAAAGAAAAACTTTTTTCAAGCGTAGTAAGGAAGAGCATTCACCCTGGTCCTATATATACCAATGTTAAACTTATTAAGAGGACTGATTTTGAAGGAGAGTATTAATCTTACATTCCACATGCATTGTAATAACGGCCGATTAATTCCGATATTTAGGTATACGATTTTCCTGATGGACGTAATTAGCAAGCAACTTTGTATGGAACCTACAAAGTAAGAATTTGACTCGCATTTGTCTGGTTTTCTAAAATGTGTTTGGACCAGTCCACCTTTTTATCTTAATACAAAACCATTCAGAGTAACATTAAATTCCTAAATAAAATAAAACCTATTTATTACATAACAAAGATAAAACATTGCATAAAATTAAAAGATTTTAAGTGATCCCTAGTGACAAAATGGATGTCTTTTGAATATAAGGAGTTCAAAAGAATTATGTCACAAAAGAAACAAGTCATCACATTTCAAATTTGCCCTGGCCAGAAACGGAATAATAGACTGAGAGGACTAATGTCAGTGTGACCCCAATTATTTTTATAACAATGGCTCTTCTGTACAACAAATTCGCGAATCAGCCCAAAAATTTGCATGACACTGCCTAACACCAAACACGATTTATTTTTGTGAATGCCCAAGTGAATTTAGGCTTTAGTCTGCTGTAATTTTATGTATAGACGTTTCTTCTTCAATGGAGCCAAATAAATATTGTAAACACCATATATTAACCAATTCGCTCTCATTTTATTCTCCATTTGTGTTATATCTCTAAGCCTCTGTAGTATTCTAAAAGATTTTACTTTTAGTTCATCGTGTCTTTCTTTTCTAAATTCTCTGCACTAGTGTAAGATATGTTGGTATTATGAGGGTAAAGCTGGAATTTCTAAAAAAAAACAAGTGTAATAGCAATACTTTTCATTAATTGTTATAGTGTATCTGAAGCCTTGTATCGATACATGAAATATTTCATATGATCATTATGGATACGAATGGATTCAGTTTCCTAAAACGAAAACACTTACTTAAGAGAATGTTACTCTAAATAGATAATTAATGAGTACTACTAAATACTGCTCCTACTTTTATATAACATATTAATGTCCTCACTGTTGCGGTACATGCTTTCCCTGTAGAAAATGTCGCAGTGCGGATTGGTAGGTGCTAACGATGAATTTTACAAACGATTCAACGTGTCTTTCTAATTACAGAGTAGCGCAGTAAGTTAATCTTTTCACCAACATCACCCACCCGATTACCGACCCTTGCAAATTTTGCTTGACTACCGCAATCATGAGCCTAACACGCAACCACTACTCTACTCTGCTCCTTGACTTAAATCAAATAGTAATGAGCTTCAAACACTGTTAAAAATGCAGACCCAAAACAAAGAAAACAGTATTCAGTCTCAAGACTCACTAAAATACCTGCACGTTTAGCCAATTCCCGTACGGACCACTAATATATTCTTAGCCTACAAGAGTTATATCTCTGCTCGCTACATAAATCAAACGTAAATAAAGGACCTCATAAGCTGTCAACGTAATGCCATTCAAGCCAGGCTGGGGTGCGTAATATCGTAGAATAAATCACGTTCACCTAAAATATGCTTCAATGCCCACTGCTCAGTGTGAAATCACTTTGGGACATTAGTTGAAAAGGATGGAAATAAGTCTTTTACCTAATTAAACTTTAAATTGTATCAAACAAAGGTTTGATAAGTTAAAAGTTGATACTATCGTTATATGCGACAATATAAGGTTTATTATTGAAAAATGAGAAAAAATACTTATTTAACAAAACCATTTGACTAATTTCACTTCCTAGCAGAACGCTGGAATCATTTATAATGACTGATCTATTTTAAGTTCAGCACAATTGTGTAATCGGTAACATATATTTTCTAAAAAGTCTGGATACGGATTAATATACAACGATCACGCACCGTTAGTTTTATTATATTTAACTTGGAATATTTTTTTATTTAAACACTGTATTTAAAGCAATTCTCTTTAAGCAGAGTTGCTAACAAATATGTTTGACAATATCTATCAATTTTATCCATTCATCTCTTTTTTTATTAAAGCAATTGTTCTAAGATATTATAGTTGCAAGCTTTTCCATGATAATTTGATTTTACTCTAATGTTAATTATTTTATTTATATAAGATAGGTTCTTTTTATATTGTTATTCTAAGTTTTGTGAATTTTATTATTTAAGGTGTCATTGGCAATAATGCCTGATCTCATTTTTTTTATTAAATACTTGCTTCTTTTGTTTTAGCATTCAGATTAATAATATTGAGACGGAGATTTAATTAAGGCATTACTTTGTAGTTTATCTCTTTATAATTATGTAACTAAATACTTAATCATATATAATAAAACTTTAACTTATCCTAGTTAAATCACAAATGTTAACTACAATAAAAACTAAGATGCTTGAGAGTCGCTTACTCTCTAACTTAATCAACAGACCCGACACGAAGAGAAGTTAAAAGACATATTTGTACACTAAACTTTTCTTTGTAAAAAAAGCCTTCGATTATTAATAAATTGACACTTTTATCAATCTTATTATTGATATAAATTGTCTATTATTCATTGTTAATTTTAAACTTTTGAAGTATTTAAGAGAAATTTTAAGTTAGATTATGTTGCGAATATGGAATGTGTAAAATATACAGAAAACAAACTTCGTTTCTAATATTAAGTTTCAGTGCTTTTAATAACACCTACAGGTTTTTAAATGTCGTACTTTTTTCAATCTGCTGTAAACCTTTCGTAATCCAGTAACACAATTAAAGCTCTTTTACATGTAAAAATATTTGCAGAATAAGAAAAAATAATGTGAGCCAGAGTAAGCATTCCATATTTTTAGTTAGCGGTATGACAAACCCTACCTTCTAAATCAAACATGCATAAATCCGGACGGTTCCCTTTACGCTATTATGTCAAGCGGAGCGATTTATGATAGTATCTAAGAGATTTTCACATGGGATGAAACCGAAGTAAATAATATTGAGCGTTACTCTCGAGGAAATATTCGAGAAATATATCAACCTTTTTTAGCGATCACTTTGTTTACTTACTTTACTATTTTCTTGAGTTTTGTGCTAATTTTTATTCTTACTACTTCACTTAAAGATTATAATAATATTGGAACTCAAAGAACTCGATAGATAGATCATTTAGTGACTGGAAGTCTAAACAGTATGAAAGTAATTTTGCAGTAGTATGTTGTATAACACGATTTTGAAATTAAAAACAGCTAAGTTCCTATTTACGATATTTGCAAGAAACAGTAAACAATCTTTTACCTTTTGAGTTTAATTTCGATCATGGGAGCTTTTTTATTTTCAGGGCTACTTTCGATCTTGTGTTTTTCATATAACTCAATAGATTTTAAGTATAGAGTAAAAATAATATTGTTTAAAGTAAATAAAAAAAAAATTGGCAAAGAAGCATAAATTTCTTTCCGACTAAAAATTCCATACTCTAGACGTTAGTCTCGCATTTTTTTTCAGAGATCGCTTTAGAAGAAAATAATCTTAAATGGTTTTTCTCGAAGCATAAAATTATTGGTGAAATTCGCAAGCTTCACAGTTTCTCATTTTATTAGTTGTTAGCAAATATATCGTACTATATGATTACCAGTACGTATACCAGTTGAGAAATATCATTAAAATAAGAATTGTGGTATGAAAATTTATAGTGTATACAAAAATATTAAGCCAATCATGTAAAGTGCCATTTAAGTATTTAAAAAATATGAACTAGTATGTATGTATTATTTAATAGGTAAGTAACAATACTACCAGTACAAACTGGTATTAGCAACAGTAAAAACAAAGCCACAAAAAATAAAGTATTTTTTGATTTGATTGTCCAGTCTCAACTTGAGTTTTATAAAATATATGTGTTGACAACAACAAATAAAATTATCGTCATGGTTGTTGATTTAATTGCAAAGTATCTATAAATGAGTCTAAAGAGTACTTCACTAACCTTTCTATTCTAGTAATGTTTGTATTTCAGCTTTGTCTGTTTTATATGCGTTTTCTACCTCTTCAACACTTACTGGTTATACAAAGAACGCAATACTAAAAATACTAAAAATACTAAGTGTGTGTCCTAGCTGCCCTTGAATATAAATTAAAAAAAATAAGTATTTCTTACATTCACACCAATTAGCTTAGCCCAAATAATTGTAAGGCTTGTGTTATGGATACTAGAGTAACGGATAGACATACATTATATGATAAACATGTAACATTCATAGAAATATATATAAATACAGATGACTCAGGTACAAATGCTTGTATTCATCATACAAACATCTGCCGAAAGGCAGGATCGCTACCGTTGCACCAGATGGTCATCGTCGATATAACTTGCTAACACCATACTATCTTTGATACCAAAATGGAATTTTAAAGAAAATTCGAGAAGAAATTATGAGTTTCGCTCATAATTCACTAGATGCCTTCATACGAAGTTTGTTTTTGGAATGTATGGGAATTAGCTGTCTTTGATTGTTTATGCCTCATACATTAATTGAAACAAAATGCTCCAGAGTAGATGACCATTTAAACGACAAATTACGTAATAAAGGCCAAAAAAGCTGTTGTTGCAGGCTGTTCCCGGTCACTGAAAATTAAGAGATCTATGTTCAGCCGACCTGGCTGTTAAGGGCGGTGATAAATGTTTTATGGAAGTACTGGAGACGTCTCTCTAAATACGAGTAGTAATATTGTACTTTAATATTGTGTTCTATCTCTCTCTTTACTTCTATTTGATGAAAAATATTTCTTACGAGCATTAATATTAATATGAAACTTCATTAGCAAAGTTCCTGGAAACCTAGGTTTTATAAACTTTTGTTCTTCAGAGTTAATATTGTTTTAAAAGTTACTTAAAGATTAAGAACAAGTTTTTCTAATTAACTGGTAAAGATGACCATGAAAACGGAGTGGCACTTAAATTTATAACATTACTAGCGTAAACTTTGTAATTTGCTTAAATACCTATTTAATACATTTTTGATCAATTTTCTGTGTCTTTTAATTAAAACGATTTTATGATGTTAATCTGACCTGATTGTAAGTGTGAAAATTAATATATGCATTGAACAGTAAAATATTTATATGTTAATTACATATCATGCGAAATATTTGTAAAATTAAATACTTAAAAGCCTATTTCGGGACGGATCAAGTTCATTAAAATTTGTGCTGTGCTCAAATATGCATGAAAATTAAAATTTTATAACTTTTATTCTTTACTTACGTGTGATATCTAAGTTAAAATTTCATTTTTTATTTGTCTTTTCATAGTATATTACATAAAGTGTTACTAAAAGGTTTTGAGACTGACAACTGATAAAATTAAATAACCAGAAAATTTTTCATGGAAAGAGAAAACCCAAAATTATGATGATGGCTATGAATAAACTCAGAAAAATAGAAACGCTTTCTCGATATTTGGTGTGAAGATAGCGATCATGCCTTTCGCACCGACGGTCTTGGGTTCGAACCCCGGAAGAGGCAGATGTTTGTGTGTTGATTACGAACATTTGTACCTGAGTCATGGGTTTTTATATATATTTCTATAAATATTCAGGATACATGAATATTTATTCATATATGAATTTATACATGAATACCTTAGAGTATGTCTATCCGTTACCCTAGAACCCATAAAACAAGTCTTATAGTGATTAATTTAGGCAAGGTTTATTGGTGTGCATGTAAGAAAAAAATATATAAAAAAGAAAATTTTCGCTACCTTTACGTAAAACTTTTGCAAGTTACGATTTCATAAATTCTACAGTCTTCATCGAAATAGTGATTGGAAAAAAACCGTTTATGTAATTTTCGAGTAGTTCATATATTGAATTAATTAAAACAAAATGCCCAATTTAAATATTATACGATAGAAGCACACTTTTTATAATTCATAATTAAGTTATTTTGCAATACACAATTAACGTCAAATGTATTTGTTGCCAACACAAACCCTGTCAGTACTGATTACAGTATCTAGAATTAGTAATTTTCGATGCTTAGGACCGGCCTGCTTGGAATTCGTAACACGATTCAAATTAAGTGATAAAACGGGAGGCGCCTCCCCTCTTGTCAACCGGTAATGTTATAAGGACGTGCCGCTAGGTACTCTGTTTGCTAGTACTCTAATAGTTGTATTAGAAGTGTATACAAATACGTATTCAGAGGACTGCATGTAATTTCTTATCTGGTATTCCAGGTTGGAAGTGATAAGCGAGACGTTAACGCTACACGGAAATAATTTTTATTCTAACCATAATAGAAGAATATAATTACTGTTACAAATACTACAGTCTTATCAAATATGTCATTTAACTGTTATAACCAAATTTTTTTTTCTTATTTGAAACCCATTCAATCAATTACTCACTCAATGTTTCTTGTAAATTTGGTTTTGGTCAACGTAACTTTGAAGCTACGTCTACCAAAAAAAAGTTACTAAAAAGTTCTTGTTACTTTAAATTACTAAAATTTTTAAATTAATATTTTTTCACTATTAATAGTTTTTAAATTACTTTATTTACTGTCTAACAAAATAATAATAAGATAATTACAGTTTTAGTTACGGATACAACCCTAAGATTATAAGTTTTTATAAACATTATAACTAAATGCGTCTTAGCAGCTAAATAAATAATAAGAGTGTTCTTGTCTAGTATATAATATCGGAGTATTAATGCAACCTTTAACATTCATTAAGAAATAAACAAGAAATGCCCCGGATTCTTCAGAAAGAAAGTGTTTTTCATCAGTATGACGCTCGTGTTCACAGGTCAGTTGAATCCATAGCTATAATTCGTGATTTTGAATTGCAATCCCTACCAGTTCATTCTTCTGATTTGGTAGCTTCAGACTTTCAAGGGAGCGCATCGAAATAAAAAGAATTAAATTTAATTAACCCCTTTGATATTAAAAAAAGTAAATGGACGGTTGTAAAAAATGTGCTGCCTGATTATGAGAAAAGTCTAAAGAAGTTATCCCGAAAAGATACTGATTGTGCGGGCGATTCTTAATTAGTGGACTGTATTGTGGTTTGAGAAAATTAATGTCGTCGTTATATCTTAATATAAGGTTTGCACAAAGTATTAACAGAAAAAACGCATCCCTTCCTTCATTTACGTATACCAAGGTCCCACAATAAATTGTGGTAAATCACTTCTATCAAGACCTTGGAAAATCATTTAGACCGGTCGTTCTAAAAGCTAAGGTATGTAGGTGGAAAAAGTGCATTAAGCTAGATGAAAATTACGTCGAAAATATTTTTGTTCCTATTTTATTTTGTTTTCGTACCTAGTTGCTGAATTTTTAATTCACCCTCGTCAGAAAAAATATATATTTTGTGTTTTTCACTGCTGAAGGTCTTCCTTATTTATTGTTTATTTTTTATTAATACAAACCGATTGCTTTGAGAAGTACTGTGTTGACAATAAATTAAATTTTTAGGGTCAATACCAAGAAACAGCTACCATAGCGCGTGGGTCAAACGAAATATATGTGTGTATATAGGTAAGGTAATTAAATCAAGTCATTTAATTTTATCTTTTTTTTTTCAAACTGATTATCATCATTTTCTCATCCAGGAATTATTATTAAAATAACGTTATATCTTATTTACTAACGCCAATTAGTTACGAGTCCCCTTCAATTTATCTCAAGCATAAAATAAATTATATTTAGCTTTCCTTCAGCGAGTTCTCAACAAATTGGCAGACTATTAATAAAAAACTTCCTTATTTCATTAATGTGGTAAGTTATATCGAAAAGTTGAAACAGTACGAAAAATTAAATAGCCACTTGAGTAAAGATAAACTAGCATATTCGTTTTGTATTTGGTAGATTAGTTTCTAACTAAAGATAGATATCGTTAGATGGTTAGACTCTGTAAATTACTATAAATAATATTTAAAAGTGCAAATAGTCCATTGCTGTCTTTCTACCAGGACGGAATATTTATTTGGTGACTATTGTCGACCAAAGCTTCATAAATGCTTTTAAATATTAGAATTTTATATTTGTTTCTCTAATTCTGTTGATGGAGCATAGATATGAACCCTGTTTTTTGATAAAATGTAATGAAAAGTTGTCTGTTGCTCATCACATTCCAAACTTTACAAAAAGGGAAATAACAAGTCAGATATTTTATTAGTCATTTTATGTTTGTAATATTACAATATACTCATATTTTAAAGATCATTTTCAGAATTGAAAAAAATATATCTATAAAAGATGTTTTTTTTTTAGTTCTTATAGTTTTACTCTTCATCCCAATCAAGTCGGGGGGCAAAGACAGGACCTAAGTGAGTGAGCTAACCTTGGCTCGGAAGATGAACGGTTTATAAATACTCCTAAATACAGACGCTGAGAAGTTCTACTCCTTTACTGATCGCATCATGAAAGACGTAACATGATATGTGGAATAAAAAAAAGAAGATATGTTTTAACAAAAAACAAAGTAAAGACAATATTTCGTGTTCGTTGAATTATTAAAGATAGTAAATGATTACCAGGTTAAGACAGTGGACCTTAATAACTAGGCATTAATTAGATCTCCGAATGTAAAAAAGAATCTTATATTTGACCTTCGTACAGTAGTAACAGCTGTGAAAAGCTTCCAATTTCAACATTTGTAAGGACTATTTTTATTACTACTGTATATTTACGGCAGGCGGATTAAAGATTGAGGCCTAGTAAAGACTAAAGTTCTTTCTTAATTATGATTATACATCGGTGTATCAAAATTAAAATTAATTCTATCAATATGTAGGTATTTAATATAAAGATATATCTTTGACAGCAAATAAACAATAACAATTATAACAAATTATTAAAAGTTTGTTTGCTTGTTTAAAAAAAATTGTATTGATTTATTCTCTTTGGTCGAGCTATGAAGATAAACTTAACTCGAGTTATATTGGTTTTGAATTTCTTTTATTTTATTAATTGTTGCAAAATTTGTCATTTTTTTGGTAATCGGCGTATCTCTAAATCCTTACTAATATTATAAATCGGAAAGTGAGTTTGTTTGTTTGTTTGTTCCGCTTTCACGCCGTAACTACTGAACCGATTGCTTTGAAATTTTGCAGACGTAAAGATAAAAGTCCGGATTAAATAATAGGGATATATATAATATAATAATAATATACTTTTTATCCTGGAAAAATTGATATTCCCGAGGAAAAACAAAAATATTGTTTGCTTGATGGATGGATTGTAGATGGCGCTGTGTGTCGTTTAAAACAACGTAAAATATTGAAAACGAATATAAACATGTAAATTTAGAAGCTAAAAGATACGATAATGAATCCCCGAAAATAAGGAATTCCCGAGGGTTGACGTACAATTTGTTTTATCGTCAAAATTTTTTTTTTTTACATCTACTTATCCTGAAATCACTAAAGTTAACGAATTACTAATTGGTATCAGTATTAGTTACGTTATTTATTTGAGGTATGCGATAGATGGCGCTGGGTGTTTTTTTAAAACATGGTAACGATGTGTTTTTTAAAATACTTAAGAAGTGGAATGATAACTTACGCTATTTAGTTCTTGAGTGTTTTTTAAGACATGGTAACGATGTGTTTTTTAAAATACGTAAGAAGCGGAATGATAGCTTACGCTATTTAGTTTTAGAGGTATGCGAAAGATGGCGCTGGGTGTTTTTTAAAACGTGGTAACGAAGTGTTTTTTTAAGATACGTAAGAAGTGGAATGAATTATATGAATTTTGTATCCAGCGTTACATAGCGCTTCTTAGATTTTTCCGTGGGAATGAGAAGTTTTCTTATAGTTGTGCTTTATACCGCAATATAACCGAATTCCACGCGGGCGAAGCCGCGGGCGGAAAGCTAGTCGTATAATATTGGAGATAGTTTTTGTGAATGATAATAATTAGAAAAAGTTTTCTTGTTCTTTTAACTTGTTGTGTAAATCGAAATTTTAGGACTTAACGCAAAGTGTACCAAAACTTTTATATTAAAATGTATTGAAAATACAACTTGTATTAAAAGTTTATGCACAATTCAATATTAATTGATCTAAATTATATAAACACACGTAACCTGATTGTTGTCTTGTTTCTGCAACACAGAAATGAACCCAGATTTAATCCATTCTCACAAATCTGTGTAAACAAATCTTGCAGACTTGCCTCTAGAATTTCTAAACAGTCGCAAGAAATCGTGAGTTGTTCAACTGAAAGCAATCTGTGAGCAGACGAACCTAGTGGAGACCTTAAAAATCCAAGATCATTGACTACGATGTTTTTGTTAAAAACAAATACGATATGACTTAGTATTAGCAATTTCCGTGATAGTCAATATCCAGTCTGCATATATGAGATCAATACTTTGCCGGTTCGTTTTTTAGTCGTACAAGATATGACCAGCCGTAGTGACGGTCGTCATCGATGTTCTCTCGTCCTTGTTTGAATTTACAATGTACTTTTTTACTATTTTATATGACGGAGCAGATTCCTGTTAAGTTGTTTTCATGCGATCGTAAATCTGTATCAGTGTTAATTTTTTGAACAAGTATTTAATGACCTTACATTGTATTTTTTCCTTTGTTATAACGGTTATCCAAATCAAGTGGATCTCAACTAACTCGCAATTACTTAAACGTAAGTGCTACCTAAATACAATTTTACAGTATTATTAAAAAAAAAAACAAGTGAAGATAGTTAAAAATATAATAGATAGTTATTTACGAGACCGAAAACTTTTCAATCAATCTTCGTATTAAAATTTTTTAAATGTTATTTAATGACTTTTGAGACTTGTGTTTTTACTTAAATGTATAAAACAAGTCATATAAAGCTGTCTTGTCTAGTATCACATTTACTAACTTGATCACTTACTTAACTTTTGTGAGTTGGAAATATTTATCCGCAATTAAACTTTCAAGTGCCTCAAAGGTGTAGTTAATCGGTATTAAAATGGATTGTAGCAAACCTGGAACTCCAGGATTTATTCCCGGAGGAAACCTCGTTTCCCCTTTTTTCAAAATCAGAATTTGAATAAAAATGTGCTTCTACATATCATTGTTATTTATTAACATTAAATTGTAATAAAATTCGCTAAAAAGTGTTTTTTGTGTGACTCGTACGACAGTGTACTTGATTTTATCGAAAACACTTTTAAAAACTGTTCATTGAAGCTATCTTTTCGTAAAATATTTTTTGAAATACAATGATATTTTCGATTGGTATGTAAATTGTCTATTTAACAAGAAATTGCAACTTTCAAACAAAGTATATTTTAACATTTTTAATTAATGTTTCAGTCAACCTATTCGCGATACATTATTCAACATATTAATTGGTTATAAAAAAAATTTATACCTTAAAAGACCCGGTAAAGGTCGTTTCGTATTTGGATCTTAGACTAACACTACAACGAGTTCTCAAACGTTACGTGAGATCGGCTCTAACCTTTGCAGTCCAGGAATAGGCAGGGCTAGGCACAACACTAAAAATCGATACTTGATCAATAAAACGATATCGGTTTCTCATACTCTTGGAGTAAGCGACCCATATGTATGGGGTGTGAGACGACGTCTTGCTGAAGCAAATATAAAACCATTTAGGCCTGGAAACGTCCCTAAACTGGATTGTGGGTAACGTCGTCGTCGTCATCGTCTCAGCCAAATGACGTCCACTGCTGGGCAAAAGCCAATAACGTATTCCAACTCAAATATACCCGGAACAGCCCGTTGGTGGATCCGTACTTACGTGAACCGGAATTTCTTCAGTGAGTCTCACAGAGATGGTGCTTATAAAAAAAGGCTCTTTAAGTAGCGAAAGATTCGTGTAAGAAATCCTTAAGGAATATCTAAGACCATTAATGGCCAATAGTGGCTGATCGAGCATGCAAGCAAGTGACAAAAACATTTTATTTAATTGTCTATTGCACGCAATTTGTTTTATGAAGCCATCATTCTTATTGTCTGAGATACAGAGGAATATTTTTCTGTAGCTATCACAAAGGAAACCACTAGGGTTTGTATTTGCCCGATTAATTGCTCACGAGTGTTCATCATAGAATATGTGTAACGTTTTCGAACAACATAAACATTTCCAATTAAGTTTTAAATCTTAAAATTAATCATGTTTATTTGTCAGCTAATTTAAGTAGGAATTAACATTACAACAACCCTATTCTAATATGATTAACTATTCGAATTCTGGCAACTGAACCTATTCTTAAGATTTGATTTATGGTTACAAACAGCAGTTTAATTAAGAACTTAAATTTATTGTTTAATGTTACTACTATTGCAAATAGCTTTACTCTTTTGCTTTCATCATCATAAATAAATAAATTGTGAAATTTGTCTTTCTACAACGCACAGTGGATCGTTCCGATACAATTAATTCCGATACAATTTTTACCTACCACCCATTCAGGACGTCTTTTAATTGACAAGAAAAAAGGCGCAAAAAAAATTGTCAGCTTTAATAAAAGTACTCACATTTACAATATTATACGTCGTCATCATAATATGTAATTTACAACAAAAATTGGTCGTCTGTAAAGTCGGTTTAAGGTCGATAATTTTACGTGGCAACGTCAAATGAAAACATTGATGAAAAATTGCATACTTTTGAATTTGATATGAATTATTATCACTGAATTACCATAACTATTTATTACTACACTCGTCGACCGATGCTACTTTTTTAATAATCAAAGAATAAATATATGAAATTATATCACTAATAAAATTCTTAAAATGCAAGAATTAACCACATTAACTTTTCACTTCACTTTATTACACTTCAAAGTTGTCAAAGTTTATGTGTAGGTTGTGTGCTACCGCTGTCTATCTTCCATTCGTACGCATCGGCCCATGCCCATGACATAACAGGGAAGAGGGATAGAAGCGCCACGAGCCAAGCGTTCGGTATCTATATGAGAGGCCGATAGTGCCTCTCTATCGCTTGTTTCGCGCTCTCGTTTGTAAGTTCGGCTCAGGCGGAACGTGACAATGAGTCATACTTTTTCGTGCGTGCAGCCGGCATTCATCGATTTATAAAACGTTAACACGTCTAAAACAATCTTATCACAATAGAAGTGTTATTGTTCCATTCAATCGTTGATTACAACAAAGTCAACAAGTATCTGTTTTAAGTAAGTATTCTTAAACATTGCAATAATATACAGAGAATAACCGACAAATTTAAGAAAGCAACAAAGACGCATGTTAAGTATATGTCAATAGTACTGAAGGTTAAAGTAGACTCTGACGATCGTTTGGTGCCTTTCGCACCGACGGTCCTGGGTTCGAGTCCCGAAAGATGCAGATGTTTGTCTGATGAATACGAACATCTGTACCTTAATCATGAGTTTCATATATATATTTCTAAAAATATTACATATCTATGCATCTTATATGTATGTGTATCCGTTAGCCTAGTATCCACAACACAAGCCTTACAGTGCTTACTGTAGGCTAAGATAATCGGTGTGAATGTAAGAAATATTATTATTATACCTACCAAAGCAGCACCCGTTTACGAGCATGACGCATGCAGCCATCGATCGTATCGCTCAAAAATATCTTAGGGCACGTAAGGGGCCATTCATTTATTCATTACGTAAGACGATTGAGGGGGTAAGGGAGGTCAACCATGTCTTATTTTTTCTTACAAGGGGGTGGGAGGGAGTCTCTATAGTTCTTACGTAAGATCACAAAAATGCGCAGAGTTAAAATTATACTTTGAAAAAAGCGCGGGCAACCGCGCGAGTGCGAAAGTTCGCTCGGTTGGGTATCGGTAAATGATCATCATTTCCATGGTAACGGACCTACGCCAACCGCACTGACACCTCCCGGGAACTCCCCGCTTGTAGACTAGTCGTCACTTGTTCGGTCCCTACCATTTTTACTGTCCATCAATACAAGATGCACGAAAAAGGCAGCGCAACTTCACAAAAAACTTAACGGCCGGATTCCAAATATTAAAAAATAGCTTTAGCCATGTATTCAAGGTGAGGCAGATAACTTTTGTACCGTATAGTGGCTGATGTGGAAAATGGGTGACCGTCGACGACGTTAAAATCCTGAATAACCATCTAGAAACAACACCTATTATTAGAGATGTGGCATTTTCAGATCCACTTTCCGAGTGGGTTTTGACCCCTGGACTAAAAATCTTATGTAGATAAAGATGAATGAGTAAAACCAAAGTTTATTCTACCAAAAAAATAATTATAAGTACCTTTGTAAGTATTAATAAGCATTTCTAAAAATTGTTACTTTGAAAAATAAACATTAAAACGAACCAAACGTGTATTTATTTTTGCCTTTCGATTCTTACGTAATAAATATTAAATAGGGGGGGAGGGGACCAAAAACTAGCGAAAATAGTCTTACGTAATAAATGAATGGCGCCTAATGATCCACACAACATGTCACCATCCAAGAGATGTTTTAGGAGAGCATGTCATACTCCAACTACCTGTAATAAATTAGTGTTAAATTTAAAAATGCTAAAAGCTGTTTGACACAACCTGTAATAAATAAGGTTTTGTTGAAACATATTACTACTATTATTATTTAAAAAACTATTACTTCCATGCATCACGATCTATTAAATAGTCGTTGACCTTGTAATAACCATTGTTTATGAGCTTATTTTTTACATACGTTTTAAATTTATGCAAAAATTGTCTAAAACTTTAAAAACTTGGAATAGCAAGTGTATCATTACTTCTTGTGTTAAAGCAACGAAAAGAAAAAAACTACAATACTTTTGTGAAAAATAGCGACGTATGTATCACTGGAGGTAGATTTTAAAGCATAAAGTTCATATAATTTTCCTTCTGCTTTTATAGATTACAGGTGAAGCCCAATCACTAAATTTATTTTTACACTATCTTTTTTAAACACCCTTTGTCTCAATGTATTATCTTCTGAATTCATTATTAATTATATTAAACAAATGATCATCAAGACTATTAGTTGGAACGGGTAGAGTTGCAATTTTTGTTTCGATAATGGCCTACAAGTTATTTCGCGTTTCGGAGGAGCGTAATGGTACTCAATGGAGGCAAATTGGTCTCTGTGTTCTGATTTAATGCAGTAAATTATTGTTTTTTTTACTATTTCATTATTACAACAAATATTTTCTAAGCAAGTGGTTAGCTCGTTCCATCGTGGATCCTGTCTTGGCCACCGGGCTTGATGGGGATCAGGAGCGAACCCATTCTAAATTTAAAAAAAAAAGATGTGGGAGTAGCTCGAGTCGCTTCGTTGAAAATATTGAATAAATTAAATTATTCTAATAAATTTAGGAACCCACCCGAGAGATGTGTTAAATTATAAATATTTATATTGAAATCTCCACGTACAATTATTTTTTTATTTTTCTTGCAAGTTATTCTAAGCGCTTCCTCCATTGCGGCATCAAACTGTGAGTATGAACTCTTGGGAGTTCTATAGACACATACAATAACTATTTTGTCTATAATACGTTCTATTGACTGGGAAACCATAACTATGCGTTCTTTATATTGTATTGAATCATGCAAAATTAACAAGGACCTTATTTTAACCTCTTAACCTCTTTCGGCTGATTTTCTATTAAACTAGCTTACAATTTTATAATTATTCATGTCATCAATTTGTGATTTTTTTAACCAATATTCAGTTACACATAACACATCAATATTTCCTTATTTAAATATAGACTTACTTCTACGTCCTAGCTTTGTATATTTTGATAAACAATATTCAAATAGGTAGACTTTCTTTTGTCACTACACGGCCAAAGGACTCCACTATTGTCTCATAAATTATTATTAGATTTGGATAAACAATTATTTGGAACTAATTCCATAGTCGAATTATAAGTGTCAATATTATATTACTCAGTAGAAGCAGCAATTACTAGCCAGGTTCTTGGCTAATTGTTCAAAAAAATGAGATAGCGATACAGCTATTTGTCTTTTATAATAAGTAGGCAGATAGTTTTTACCACGTTTTTCTTATCTCACTTTTCTTATTTGTTTGTCTGTCCTGGCAAAATCTTGCAACTTAAATTTGAGGCACTTTCCGATAAGCTAGAAAGCTGAAACTTTCAGGATAGTTCAGAACCCGATGACAATGCACTCTAAAGCAACTTTCAACTTTCCAGATGCACTTTCAGGTCCACTTTCGGCAACTTTCACTTTTGTATGGGGCTTATCCGATTGTTGCGTAACACATGGTTACTTCGTTGAGTTAATAATTAAAAAGAATAAAATAATTATACTAGATTTAAAAAATCTAAAAATCCCACGTTTTTCAATGTCCTAAAAAGAATAAAATAACCCTGCGGGGCAAAGCGAGGGGCCACTCAAAACGTGGGGGCGCATCTTTACAATAATCGGCATCAATGCATGTCATTCATCTCTTTAAAATCTCCTCTTAGTAATATGCGCCCCCACGTTTTGAGTGACCCCTCGCTTTGCCCCGCAGGGTTATTATATTCTTTTTAGGACATTGAAAAACGTGGGATTTTTAGATTTTTTATATACTTTGTCAAATGAAATTTCTTTACTAATTTATTAATGTCAATTGTGTGAAATTGGCTGTTATAATGTGCCATAGTACTTAATGATATATTTTAGTGATATCTATAATTATCATTACAGTTAAAAACTTCGGGCAGGCATTCCGTAATATACCATTCGTTGTATGATGCTGTTTTGTTTCTGAAATAGAATTGATACCAGATACCCTGCCAAGTAAAGAAACCAGCGATCAAAATTTTCTCTACACTTTTCGATCTCTTTGCTTTGAAAAGCGTTAGCTCGTTTTGAAACAGCCACATTGTCGACTGACACTTTGTTTCTTTTGGTAACAGTCATCGTAAGACAAGTACTTCTTTTTTCATCCCTTAAAGAGAAGACCGCACTTGGATTCATTATGCCAACGGTGGATGGTTGCTTTAGATTTTTTTTACGCATAAATGCCATTTCAATTCGATAAAACGACTCGTCCGACTTAAGATCACATTTTTAATCATAAAAAATCATAGGATGAAAATGTTTCCACGCAGATCTTTTTTTTCAATGAGTCACGAAAATTAATTTAGCGCTCAATAATGTGGAGGGATATTCGAAAGTGCCTAAAACATAAGAATTTTTTTCGCGTAACTCTCAACGTGGCCTGGTAATTACTACATAGTATAAAACAAAGTCGCTTCCTACTGTCTGTTCCTATGTATGCTTAGATCTTTAATATTAATATTTCTTACAATCACACCAATTAGCCTAGCCCAAATTAAGCACTATAAAGACTTTTGTTATGGATACTAGGGTAACAGATAAATATACATATATCATACATAAATAAATAATACTTATAGAAATAAATATAAATAGCCATGACTCTGGTACAAATGCTTGTATTCATCACACAAACATCTGCCCCTTCCGGGATTCGAACCCAGGACCATCGGTGCGAAAGGCAGGATCGCTGCCGTTCGCGTTGCACCAAACGGTCGTCAAAAATCTTTGAAACTATGCAACGGATTTTGATGTGGTTTTTTAACAGATAGAGTGATTCAAGAGGAAGGTTTATATGTACAATATATGCATAATACAGTAGAGCATTACACACGTGCGAAGCCGGGGCGGGTCGCTAGTTATTTATACGTATGACTATCCGTCACTTTAGTATCCATTATACAAACATTACAGTTGTTATTTAAGTCTAGATAATTAGTATTAATCTAAAAAATAGTATTATAAAAAATGTGGCAGAAAATCACAAGAAACAAATAAAACATATGGCTTATTTCATATTGCCAGAAATTTTTTTATTGTTATTTTTTCATCTAGATTACAAAATACCTATAATAATTAATATCGTTAAGCAAGTGTCAAGCCCATGCTGTTACAGCTATTCTTTAATAGCTTAATACATTGTTGTTCATAAAGTTGATTCGGTAAAAAAGATATTACCTTTGTGTACTAAAATAGAAATTCATACAGTCGACAAAAAAGAAAACGAGCTTTCACGAGCCGATTTTCATAATAGCGTATATAAAACGTATAATGAACCACATAAGCGTTTGCACAGGCCATAACGTGGATGGGGTATAGCGACGCAAACAACTTTTTGTCTCCAAATATATATATCGTTTTTGTTTTGCTCCGTGTACAGTGGGTGTATCAGTGTTTTATTTGCTAGTTTTGTATGTTAAAAGATTTAATTGCTTGAATGTTATTAACGATCATGGCACAGGTGTAAGTATCATTAATTCTAATCGCTGGTTAAATCATTAACAAATTCAATGTCGTACGATGAACTAATGTTAAAGAGTTTTATAATGAATCGTCATTTTGATTTTGCTTTACTTTTTATGCCATGTTTTCTTTATCATTCATTACATATTAGATATTTTCATCCTTAAAACGTAATATGTGCTGTTAAATTTCCTCACATAAACACTTGTAACAACTTTTTATGAAAGGTAAAGTGAATGGGGCTATATAAACTTGTATGTGACATATTTGCCTTAAATTTCGTCACAGACAGCAGCTGTAATGTATGAATGTATCATATAATTTTTACATAATATCTCTTTACATTATGGTGGCTGCCACAAACGACAGCTTAGGGTAACTTTTAAAAACTTTTTACATGGATCACATTAAGAGCATTATCATTTATATTTCAAAAATATTTCGGAAAACTAATGACTTATTTGCAAGCATACATTATTAATTCATCAGACATTTTAATTGTTCTCAATCAATTAGTTTACATTAAATGTAACATAACGAACAACGTTAAATGTTAACGTTGTTCTTTATGAATACATGGTGTTCGAACGAAGACAGCAATCAAAGAAGTTTGAGCTTAGACTACTTTATAATTTGTGTTCCGCATAACTACACTATATTTTGTAGTACCTACCTTACAATAGAATGAATTATCACAGAAGTCTGTTAATTAAATAATTATATCTCTTACATTCTCACGAATTAGCCTTGTGAAAAGAAAGCTTGTGGTATGGATACTAGGGTAACGGGTGGACATACAAATATGAAACATGTAGGTATAATAAGTACTATTAATAGAAATATATATATAAATACCCATGACTCATGTACGAATATTCGTATTCATCACACAAACATCTGCCCCTTCCGGGACTCGAACCCAGGACCGTCGGTGCGAATGGCAGACACGTCATCAAACGGTGGTCAGTTAATACTATTTTACGTCCTTTGTACGTCAATGTCACGTGGTGTTGCTGCCGTTAGTAGTCATTAGTGCTATGCTACAGGATATGAGACTTTTCTCATACATATAAAAGATCGTAACAGTTCATCGTTATTGTACGTAGCTATAATCGCGAACGTGGAGGGTCGTGAAACCATAAACACTTCGAGTTTCCACGTTATCCCTTACAAATCCTTAGAGCTCCCTTTGAATGGTCGATTATGAATTTGGTGTTGACTACGTGAGCGTTTTGCGATGATTTGATGTTATTTGATCGTGTATTACCTTCTACGAGTTGGGTAACTTCAAATTAAGTAACGGGAAAAGGATATGAATATAAAAGTAAGAAAAGAAACTTTATTTCCGTTTGCCATTTAGAGACTAACTTAACAGAATCTTTTCCTTTATTGTGTGTTTTATTAATAGTCTACAACTTTCTGGAAACGACAGGTGTCACTGCTCAATAAATAGATTTCTTTTTCTCTATTATTTTACGAAACAATTTTAGTTATAAGACATTGGACGTTGGGTTAATGGAATACTTTATTAATGGAACTAAAAAGAGAGTTATAACTTGACAAAAGGCTTTTTTATGTTACATGAACAGTAATTTCATATTACAGAATTAATTCTCAGGCTTCTCATTAAAGCTAAATGTTGTACGAAGAAGATGTCGCAAATAATTTGTGTTTACGTTTTACAGTATTAAAATTTTCTTATTTTATGAAACTATTATTGTTTATTATCAATCATGAAAATAAAATATAGCTCAATTGCAATTAATAACGATAATTACAAATGCCTGTAAGTAATTACAATGTTTGATATCCACAAATAAGATTATAAAGAAAGATTTGGGAATGTGTGAATTCGAACCGAAAACCGAAAGTGATAATCGCTGAACATCATGACAGCAGAATTGTTTATCAACACTTCCAAAGTTTCATTTAATAAAGCAAAATTTCATGTACTCAGGTGTTTCTTCGAAATAAACTTATCTAGAAAAATAAAAATAATACAATAATGTCAGTAATTCTTAGTAAAAAAATGGCATAACGTATTATATTGGCATACCCAAGCGCGATGAGGTAAGCATTCATGTGACATGTTAATAAACTTAGCTAAATGCACGAGTAATCCAATTAGACTCTCAGTAATTCAATTTAGTCAAGTAATTATCACCTTTCAATCTAAGTATCGCCTTCCCAGGTATCGATACAGAGACTTGTTTTTTAAAAATGTGGATTCTAAGTTTACTGTTCAACATTAATTAAGACTTTCACTGTCTGACTGCAAGAGCGTGACAGTCAGACCACAACGCAAGTAAGCTCTTGGGCTAACTGTTTCCTCACTTACTGTGGATTCTGAAAGATGTTTTCTGCAAAGTGCCAAATAAACAAACTCGCACACGAGCAAATCCTTTGCTAAACTAAGACATATAGGGATGCAACCTAGTTAAATCCTTTTTTGTGTCTTTTCATTTTTTTTTTGTTTCTTATTGAGTGCTAACTATCATACTACGTACCTTGAATATTTTTAACATAAATTAAACAATCATAAGTTTTAGTCTGCGTATTTAAAAAAAAAATATAGTGTAGAGTGAAATTCAAAGCTTGACGTAGCGCTATAAATTTTTACCTGCCCGCATAGTTAAATTCTGTAATAAATGTTATCCAGAATTAGATGTTAAAATTCTTAAATCTATTAAAATTTAAGACTTTTTACAATGGATAGCGTAAAACATTAATTTTATATATTAGCTTAGTCACAAAAGAAATATAAAAAGGATCAAAACATCAGGATTGAATAAAACTGTGACAATCAACGATACGGTACCATTTTAAAATGTGTTCTCGAATTTGCATACACGACGCGAATTTTATTCTTCCTATACCAACATCAAAAATGTATAAAAATAATACTTCGTACTGATCCATTTTCATAAATAACAAAATGCCTATTTCATTTACACCACTACAAATTTATTAAAAAATAAATAAAAACAGCATCTAATCCAAAAATGACATTTAAAAAGAGTTAAAACTATAAAAGATACAAAAACGATTTCATTTTTTTTTCTTCGCATTATTGTTAAGTCCTTATTAACTAAGGTTGACGATGACAATGTTGTTTAGGTAATTTTTTACTTTTTTATTTAAATTTTAACATCAATCAATTAATGTAGACTGAAGCGTGCAAGCACGAAATTTTCGGCTTATATCTCATAGATCCGTAAAAGTATTAACGGCTCCCGGTGACCCCGACTGGGCGCGGGGCGAGTAGCAAACGAACGCATGAACTTAAGTTCAGTTGTGTTCTCACCGTCGAGAGAGACGGCCGCCCGCGACACGCTATTGAAATAATACTCGTGACTAGGTACGACGTCTCGGAAAAACTCTGTTGGAAGCATGTGAGTGACTGTGTTTTAACAAAAGCGGAGTCTGTGATAAGTGATGGAACTAATTGTTTAAATCTTATAAGGATGTATATCTTGCTGGCAATACTCATCTTCCTTGTCAAAGGTAATTTAAAAAAGTATTAACAGTAATTATGAAGAATAATACAATACGTGATAACGTCGTATTGGTGCTTTTGAAACGGAAACTGCCAGTATATTTTCACGCACTGCATTTTCAGTAGGGTCCCACTTTGAGCGCCAACAGAAATGTACTTCATGATATTGCGATGCCAACGGTTTCAAAGTGGGACGGGAATATGAAATTAAATTACGTTTCTGTATATAAAATGAAGTGGCTTTGCTGGACTTAAAAAAACACGTTTTAAATTAAAATGGGGTGGGAGTACATATTTCCGAACATTTTATCATCTATTTATTAATGTTATTTATTCTAATTTGGATATAAATAATAATCATAGACAGCCATTTCAAATACTTATGTCATTTTTTTGAACAATTAAGTACTAATCTATAGCAGTAGTATTATAATTAAAAAAAAATTAACTAAGACAATTTAACTGTCTGATCAAAATAAAGATGGTTGTTTGTCTGTTGATATATTTTTAACCATTTTAAAATGTAAGAGGCGTTTTTTATGTATTATTGTCTTATGAAATTAATATAAATATTTTTCTCTTAAGAAAATTTGTTGTTGCGTTAAAATCGCATGAAAATTAGATTGAAAGCACTTAATAACATACGCGTGACTAAAATGTACTTTAATATAGTTTAAGTAACAATAAAAAAGCGCAATGAAAATTGAAAGAGAAATATTAATACTAAGGCTAATGATAACGTTGTCAGGAAAATAAAATTTGTATATTGCATTTCACTATTATTGAAACAAAATATTGCTCAGACATTTTTAAAAAGGAAAAAAACGAAAAAATATCAAGAAATTTCGTACCTATATTGATATTGGATTTTTTGTTATTTTTTTAAAGCACTACGTTCATTTTATAAAGTCTGATCGATCTACTTCACGGGTAGTAATAAAATTTAGGTTTTGTTCACTTAAGTATAAGGTAGAATGAAAAGGTACAATAACTCTTATGGATGTATCCGACAGGGGTCTCTCTGGATATTCCGTTGCCCGTATGGTCGGACTTAAACTTCGATCGCGATCAGCCGACGGCTTCCTTTATTTAAACGAAGTGACAAAAACACAGTAAAAAAACATTAAAATGAAAATCCATTACTATGGAAATGGATGGAATTGGAATTGGATGAATTGGAATTGGATGGAATGGAAAATTATTATATTATTAAAACTCTTTCACAAGCAAAAAGCATCCACTTTTGCATTATTAAAAATAATGTTAAGTTGTAAACGAAAGGGGTTCTCGAAAATTCTGGTCCAAAATATTTTTTTAAGAATTATATTAGGAGGATTTTATAATGAAATTATTATTACCTCAAAAACAACGAAAAGTAAAACGGATCGTGGCCCAAGAACCTATGCCATCAAAATTAATAAGAAAGGGTAGGCATTTGCTATGATTTATCTGGGATATAAATCCATCGGAAAACCATTATAACAATAACAAGCGACACACAAAAATTGCGAATGATTTTTAAAAGTAAGTTGTTGACTTTTTAGAAATGTTACATATTGTTTACTACAACAAATTGGGAAATGTTTTGAAAAAGTAAATCCTGTCTCATTCTACCTAAAATTATATTGCTTTTTGCTAATAAGTGATGTTTTTAATTAATGGTGCTGTCAATTTTTTGAGTACAATGCTGGCAGAATTAAAGAATATAGTGAAATATTGTGATTTTGTAGCTTTTCCATATAACTGTCCTTTTTCATCACCTATATCATTTCTTTAATGAACAATACTGACAATGCTTTAAACACATTATTAATTTTCCCGATTACCTCTCACGATTAACACTCGTTACATTGACATAATTTAAACCACATGGTTTCTAACATTACAATTGAAATCACACCCATTTTCACTAAGCTTTTTTTGAATCCAAGCATTTCTTGATAATAGATAGTTCTTGACGTTTCCAGCAACATAGTATCAGTGGGCCTCGCATAATTTCTTGATCTCTAAAAGAAGCAAATTTGATTCAGATATTAAAAACTATCTCTATAGTTATTGCCCATTTTCGTTAAAAATGTATGGCATAGGTTTACTAACTAAAACATATAGAGATATAAAAATCTATTGATATTAGAGTTCCCAGGTAAATTATCCGATCTTTTACTGATTACATTATTTTCTTAGAACTGTACACGCAGAGAACAGATAAAATATCTAACGAACTTTTTCCTGTAATCATAGTGATCAGTAGAGGACTTAAATGGTGCAGTGGTTAAAGCAATTGGCTTACGGTTATAAAGGTTAAGAAACTACCCCATTCGAAGTTATACTCAACGTTCATGTTGTGAACAAATTTCTACAGATATTCTCCCCGTTAGTCGGAATTGATTTTACTAAAAAATATAATAATATTAATTAGATTTAGAAAATTACTTATGAATGCAAAATAAGTATTTCATTTAATACCAATAAAATGACCATTAAAAATATTTTGACGGATGAAGAAGGGATATTATACATATTTAAACTATCTATGTTTAAAACATATTCAAATTTTAAGATCTTATTTATCGTTAAATATTTCCAATTTAAAATAAATTTAAATGATTTTCAACAGAAAAAAAAACATTAGATATAAAAATTCAGCACTTAAATAACAAAAGAAAATCCTAAAATATTTCACTCGAAAAACTATATAGTACTATATAATTAAAAATTACAGTCAAAAGTCTAAATTTATTCTCGTCGATGAAAGAAAATTCCAGTTCAAAACGTTTAGCGAACGATGTAAAAGATTTATTCACCATGATAGTGAAAATGAAATCAGCCGAAACAAATCAGCTATTGGATGGAGGCAACAAAAACATATCAATATTAGGTACTGTTAACATTCAAAAGAACTTGACCCGTAAGTCTTTAGTATAATTAACTAACTTGAAACTATTTAAACTTCGTGACGTCTCCGTAGTATCAACTTGAGACTTTCGAAGATTACACAGTACAAGTTTGTTGAGGGCTAACAAGGTTTCGTGCCTGTGTTACTCGCAAATGATTGTTCAGAAGTCCGGTTAACTTAAACCTCAGGGGAAATAAACGGTTGCACAGTTATCTTAAACAAACCACTGGCGTTAGAATTTTAATGCCATAAATAAAGTAATAAATTTATAAATACTGAGCCCAGCAAATTGGCACTATTTTCGTTAGTTGTAACACTAACTTTTTTATTTTGAAAAAACAGTGAGTTCTAATCATAATGTTTTTTTCTATAAACATAGAATACTAAACAAATTTTGTTGGTTGTGAATATATACTAAAACCAAACCGTTTTTATTGTCTGTACTCTGAGTACAATCACGCAAACAAGCGTGTCCATGTATCACAAGTTATATAAACACACCTTAATTATGATTGTGGTTCAGCCGACATTGTAAAATAAAATATATTTAACTGGGACAAAGTTTAATAAGGGATAATGTAAGAATTCCGTTGAAAAGACCAAAATAAATAAACTTGCAGATAGTAAGAGTGGCCTAATTGACTTGGTGCGGGCGGCTTGCCAGAGAACAGGTTCAATATAAACTGTGTGGTTACCAAAACCCTTTTTTCATATTATCAGCACGCGTTATTTAACTTCGACAGCTTCATAACACGAGCAATCCACTTCCAATATAGAAATAGTGACAAATTTTACGATTTTAATGAAAGTTGAACTGTCTGACGAACTATTGTCAATACTCCAACATCTATTGATCGCGTGTTATATTTACATTCAAAACAACTGTGAATTTCAATCCATTGTTTTATTAAGCGTCCGATATATTTCATTTATGTACGCTATGTTTTATACGTGTTGTACATGTCGTTGTCAATACAAGCATTTCATTATTAGCTGCTTTATATAAAACTGATTTTGCTTTTCTATTGTTAATTCATACCTTAATCTTAATATTAAGTTAATTATTTTTTATACAAACGAAAAGAGGTTTATACCTACATATAAAAATCGTATTGCGTCGATGTGGAAATATATATATATATATATATATATATATATATAAATCCCTGTCACATGTTTGACCGCGATTAGCTACGAAACTACTACTAAGATAGGTTTCATTTTAATTTATAACACAGCAACGTGTAGCCGCGTTAGCTAGTAATTAACTTAAAAATCGAGAAAATTTTCAACTTGTAATGGCATCTGGTTATATAGAGCGTATGTTACATAACGCTTTATTTGTTTTCCCAGAATTGCATCCCTGCTCAAAATTATAAACAGCGACAATTTCCCTTCGGGATAAGTTTTTCGCAAAATGGAGTAGGTATTCTGTGTTTTCTCTTGTAGGACTAAACCCTAATTGGGTAGATTATTTTGAATACATGTTTTTTAATGTTATAATAAGATATTACACATTGAAATATTTTAAAAGAAAAATATAATTACTAAAATATAATATAAAATCGATGGGACTAAAAAGAGTTTCTACGTTTCTCTTGTTAAGTAAGTATAATTAAATATTTTTAATAGTCAATTTCAATTATACGTCAATAACTTAAGGAAAGTTTCCTGCAATTAGAAAATCTGTAACAAGCATCTAAAGGACCAAACAGCAATTGTCGAGTTTCTTGCATTTTCTGGGTATAAGAGCTACCAATATACTAAAACATGGCGTAAGTGTTGACGTCCTGGGAATGCTTTAAAATAATCATATTTAATAAAATATTATTTACCTTCTTTTACTTAAAAGTCACTCGCAATAGTACCAGATGTATAAAAAACACATGAGATCGATGAGACCATAAGCAATCACCCCTTAGTTGACAATTTTATTTGATGTATCGTTTAAGTTGGCTTTCAAATTTATAAAGAATTTCCAAGAATATTCTTCTTCTCCCACCCGGCGTAAATTTTTTAGCGCACTATTACACTGCTAATAAGAAAATTAAATCATTTCTTAAAATAATTGATTTAAATAAGTTACCCGCTGTATTATTTTACTTTACTTTAATAGGGACACAAACTGCGTACGCATATACAATGACACAACAACAGGTTTTGTTTTTTATAAATTCAATCTAATCTTTTTTTGAAAAAACGGAAAAAACTATAACTTTATCCAAATATTTTTGTCTTTTGCTGACAATATTAGTCAAAGCTTTATAGTTGTAAAATACGAAGAAAGCCATATAATAAAAAAGGGACAGCCTTACCAAGCCAAATTAAATATACGCCAGGTACCTGACGCGAGACTTCTGGATTTGAAAGCATCAGATGACCTTTAGATGATCAAACTTAATACAAGTGAAACATGACACTGTGGAGCCGTTTGTAATTGGCTTCAATAGGTACTATTTGTATTTGTTTACTTGTTTTTGGTATCCAAATTTAGAGAACATCAAATTACAAGCATTTACGAAGTTTTAATTATGAAATTATTAATTATAACAGCAAGTTAATTAAATATTGGGTCGTAATTTCAAATAAAGGGCGATGTTTATAAAATAAATCATTGTAAGAGGAACTTTCCTTTGTAATAAAGAAATATGCTATGCTATTTTATAAACTACTCTTAAATACGTACAGTGAGTTTGTCTCGAAAGTTTTATCGACTGCTTTTATAAAAACCTCACCGTCAAAGTGATAAGACATTTTTTACCATCATTATAAAGTCTTTAATCTGATTATTTCTACTGATTATTCGGCTTATTTGTGAAACTACTCGACATTGCGTCCAAAGTCATTAAAAGTTGACGAAGAGTTTTACTTCTAATATTTTCTATGATAGACTAATTCGTTGCCATTTGTCGCAGGCAGACACTCCCTGTTAAGCTAGCAGTGGACATACGGTTAGCATAATACAATATTAATACATATAATATAATATTAATATTCCTATTAACCCCTAGGTGTAAGTTAAATACTTGTGTTACGCGTGGGTCCACGTCCCTAGCACACCTTTTTTTAACGCAGAGAATGCATTACGCATACGCAGACACATGGCGGACACGTTATATGGGACTCTCCCCCATGCCCCCATTCGGCCTAGCGCCCGAGGGAGGCTTAGAGGCATACCCACTAAATCACCGCGGTGTGCCACTAACACCTTGGTGGGATCACGTGGTATCATTGTGGATGCTTGTGGTAATCCCAACCAGTGTGTGTCCGCCCTAGGCGGATCTTCCTTTGCTCCACGGGGAACGGAGCTGAGGAGCGCCCAGTGAGACCCTGAACGCTCCGTATCACCTGGAGACTAGTATAGAGTGGGTGGCAATCTCCCACCTTATACCCGCTGGCCTCCGTGTGTGGAGACGGAGGAATAACCTTCCATAAATCCAGCCACCACGGGAGGCATCCGCAGTCCAGTTTTGGAGCACCTCCCATTCCCCTCTCAGCTAAAGGGGAGAAGGAGTGCTCCCCACGCTAGAGGATGCTGATCACTCAGATATCCCCTCCTCCCCCGGCACGTCCCTAGTACACCTACAAGAATCGAACTTAGTCCGCTTGGGTTAGAGCTGACATTTCAACCGATGGATTAAGACCGCCTTAAATTATAGGCCGTTGATAATAGACCATGTCAATTTTGTTTCCTATATGCATTGACTGTTCTCAATAGAGAACAGTCAATGCATTCTGTGTATAATGTGTAGAAGTGCAGAAACACTGACAAATCTCAAAAACAATTTCTAGTACCTACCACGATCGTGCTAGTAATTTCAAGCAAGAGTGAAATGAACTTAACTCATTAAGTTACTACAACCCATTTACTGAGAAAAGAACGTGTATTTTTAGAAAATTCTTTGATCATTTCGACACTCACTTTGACAATGCGAGCTTGTATTTTTACGAAATGGTTATCTGTTGTAAGAATATCAAGGTGGATTTCACCGTTTTTGCATAACAATAATGGTAAAATCTGTGTATAATGGGTGTGTAAATTGAAATGTGATAAATAACCTGGAACTTTAGTCCTTCAAATCTAAATTAAAAATTTCAATCTATTCTAAAATGTAAGTTATAAATAAAATGTCATGTGTAGACAAGTTAGATAAACTGGAATGAGACGAATTTCAAGCCTCCTAATTGAACATCAAATAAAAATTTATGAGATTTATGCAATACGATATCGGATCATGTAACGTAGGTCTTGATCAAAGTTCCCCTATAGAAATATGGGATTGTAAATGCTGAAAAAAAAAGCATTTTATACGCCTATTTGGGTTTTTAATACTATCTTTTTCCAGATTGGTTGAAATTAAAATCATATTTGAACCAGATTTGCTCTCCATTTGAAAAAGGTGAAAAAATTAATTTCTCACCCGTCATCAAATGTCTTAGTCAAATCTTATAAGTAAATATTATATTAAAAGGATCTCCATAACATTCAGTCCTGCGTTGTCAGCATCTTATGGTTTACCGTGACCTTGTCTAGATTGTCTGTACACCTTGTGGGGGAGCCACTGCCTCTTCAGCTGAACAATGGGAGTTTCTTCGTTCGCCTCCTGGCTTTCATATTTCTGATACTAGCTCGCAGGGAACCGCTAAGCAACCATCCATCTCCATTGCCCGCTGGGTGACCTCAAGCTTTATTGTGAGACCCACATTTAAAAAAACTACATCTTACTCCGTTACCATATGTTATCACTGGCAACACACATTTTCATCTCCAGACGCTGGTGAATTCGACGCAAGATTTTTTTACTTCCCGAACGCAATTTCAATGAAGTTCAACTGTTAGAATTCAATATAAATTTAGAAAGTTTGCCGTAATTTCATGTGCTTTTGTACCTACATTTCTCTATTTAGATTAAATAGATGAACCCAACCACGGTATTCGTATTTTTCATGAGTAATACTCATGCCAGGGTGAATAAATTTTAAAACACATTTTCTTTTAAATACGAGTATATCTTGCTTCTCATTAGAGCAGGCGTCATCTGAATTTCAAAGAACTAAAGAGCTTTCACATGATTTTATTCAAAGCCTTTGCTATGAACTTCAAAAAGCTTAGTCGCAAATTATGCTCACATCATATTACGAAGAAAAACTTTAGTAATTCTTAACTCGTGAGCCAACATTACTACCGCAATTTTTCTTAGCTCCAGCTTGAAGAGTTAGTCGATGGCGCAGCAGTTAGAGCGTTCGGCCTATAATAGTGAAAGTTAATCAATATTATAAGGGGCCGATCATCAGATGGGTGGTCAAAAATATTATCTCTAGCTCTTATGAGCTTCGGCATGTGCGTTAAATCTTTGACCCCAGTTGAATCTGCAGTCGTTAGTACCCACGAGGTTATGTATTCTCAAAGCCTAAGCTCCAGCAGTGGGGACATTAATAGGCCGATGACGATAATAATAATGAAATTTTCCTACGGTATCGGAATACAGTATACACACAAAAACCCACCTTGTAATGAGTTCAGTAACTTATTAGACGTAAAAATTTGGTATTTTACAATCAAAGTGAAAATTTGAAATGACTGACCGCATACACTCTTAATATGTTCTTGTTAAAGTGTCGGAATAAAAAAGTTCAACGAAGGTCAAACAAAAATAATATGCATTACTACATCTAAACTGTTCGGTTGCTTATCGGTAGCCAACGTGTCTATATATTGACTATCACCCTCACAGTTGTCAATTTACGACGATGTGAAGACTCCCTTTGGGAAGATGCCACTTCAGTGACTTGCTATTTCCGGTATGAGGTCACTTATAAATCCCGGTTGCGCTATAATGATCGTCTACCACCGACAGCAATCACTCATAAAAAAGACATTTCTGTATCTACAGGGTGATTGTATTCCCTACAAAGTAAATATTTTTAATCACTAAATGATGTAGAAATGCATAAAGGCCTCTCCTTTTCATGATTTATATATGATATATGATATCTTTCCGTAAAAATGATTGCAAATAAAAAATATTTTATTAAATATGAATAAAAAAACACACTTCATTTTCACATAAACACATATGTGTTTACATAATAGATATGTATTCATTTGAATTTCTGAATGTGCACACAAACAGTCTTTTCTTGTCATTTTTTCTTGAAAATTTTGAATTTAACTTAAGCTATGCTTTTGTTTAATTCTACTGTTTTGTAGCTGATTTGTGTAACATCTCACAAATGTGTGTACAAAAAATAATTAATAAATAAACCATTTTGTTCTTAGTATGAACTAACAACATACGCATAAGAAATTACGTCTTCATCACTTTGATCATCATCTCCCGACGGAACTATCGAAAGAAGCTTCCCTCATGAAACGTGAGACTTTGTCATCATATCCATGCTTAACAGGTGTGTTGAAGATTTCAGTAAAAATATTGTAATTTGAAAAATGCTGCTGCCAATTTTGTGGTCTACAGGAGGAGACTTACGATTGACTTGACTTAAGATTACATGTCACCAGCTGGAGGTGTTTACCTCCAGCTGGTGACATGTAATCTTATAGTTATTAATTATTTGTAATCTTTGAAGTTATCGTTAGCATTGCAACAAATGGAAAATCTCTCATATGGCTAGCTCCTCTGAAATCGTTATAAATAGTCAAAACTAGAATAGACTAGAGATACTCGGCAGATGACCTACATGTTCGGTTAGCTATCATTTCTTGGTTGCTTTGAGCCCGTTCTGTTATTTAATTTTTAAAACACGAATTTTTTTCACATCATTTTGTCGTAATCCCCTCACAATAGAAATGTGGGGACCCCCCCACATATATAATCTCGATTGGCAGATTGGTAAATAGGCAGATGAGTTAGAGTTTGCAGTAAAAGGCCATAATTTGAAGGACTTTGCTGTCCATTTTATGGTCTACTGGAGATGTATGATGATTAGCTTCGATCATCTCTTATTGTCACTCTTAAGTGTAAATAGTTGGAGCTATTCTACTCTGCCGGGCCCAACACGGAACGGTACAAAAAATAGCAGCATTTATATTTCTTAAAAATACAAAATATATAATAAATAAGTGATGTTAAAATTTCAAAAACACGTTTAATTTTATAAATATTTAATTACTCAAACTTGATATCGCTGTAATTTCAGTTTCAGGAGTATTATCAGTTGATATTGTGCCGCGTCTTGTTATAAAATTACAACAATCAAAACATTCACTAAGTTTTTGCCGCCTGTTCAACAGCCCTTCCAAAATAAGACATTTCTTTAATGAATGTAAAAAAAATACTTTCGCCATTGTCATTTGGCCATAACACATAATCGTGAAGGTTTATTTTAGAAACAAGTAACACAAAAATCACAAGATAGCCTAGCCACCTGACTCATAAATATTACATTATACATAAAGATGACGTCACTTTTACTAATTAGCGTATTCAATCCTGTGATTCCATGGAAAATAAAACAAACCACTTTATCCAATATTTTTATTATTTTACATAAAAATGTTTCTGTATTGTTTTGAATTCTATGAGTTCCGAACCATTCATTCAATTGTGATAAAACTTTAGCGAGTTGTTTTGTGTACTTTCAAAGGTTTCTGACCAAAGAAGGACTGGTCACTAGACGGTGTCGAAAGCAACAAATTCTTTACAGTTTTTTCAAACGCTATAATATAAAAAATATTTTTTTTAAATGGAGACATTTTCACATAACTGCCTAAACTAAGCATTGTAATGTGTTGAGGGTTGGTTTATGTATCTCATTTTGTGAGAATGGCCATTTATACCGCCCACCATAACAACTCCCAACAATGGACTGTATAAAGTAAAATAAGCATAAGAGGTAAGAAATCGTAGTGCACTTATGTCTCGGTGGTATGAGTACTTACAAAAAATTTAAATTGTAATAGTATTATTAAAAAAATTATCAATATTATTGATGCGAACAGATTATTCACACGCTTCATGCATAAACCAAACTTGACACATTGATCAAAAAATAACTATTTTTCTCAGTTTTGCCGCTTTGTTAACAATGCAATAGTAAGTGCATGAGATAAAATGTTAATAAACATTCACGCACATTCTTCATAATTTACCAGATTAATCCAGTAGTTCTTAGCAAAAAGTAAACCTTGCTTAGTATTTTAGACAATCAACATATAAAAACAATTGTTCTTAAAATTTGCTATACCGATTATAAGCTATATTCACAAAAGTGTAATTTTATAAATCAGTTGGCATAAGGTAGCATACGAATCTGGGTAACAGGTCTATTAATGATGACATCCTTACATTTGAGACTAACAACTCTAAAAATAAATAATTAGGAACTATTAAACAGGAGGAAGGTCAAGGTGTTAGATAAATTTATTAAACAAAAGTTACATTTTAACGAAGCAAAGTTTACACACGTCTGCGTTTATTTTCGTAACAGAGCAATAGATGCCGTTATTATGACAATAAAACATTAAAACTGTGAAAATATTTGGTTCTTGTTTTGAGATCTGTTTTTGTCGCATTCAGTTCGGTCAGTTTGAATCTCAGTGCACATTTCATTGAACTTTACCCTGTCTTGATATCGGAATCAGGTCGTATCGGATGATGTTAAACCATTATAAGGCTCAAGTCAGCTCTAAATGGTTGTTCTCAAATCTTTGTGGATCTAACCATTTGTCTTTGTCTAATTCCGTGTTCTGGAAATGGGAGAACAAGAATATTTCAGTTCCATTCTTATAACTTTTAAATAGTTTCTTAAAATATGATTTCAGTTTGTGACAGATGGATTATGCTTGTTAAGCTGTTATATAGCGTAACAAAAACATTTCTTAGCGCAACTTTCACAAATAAAATGTTTTAGTAATACGATTAAAAAATCGAGTCAATTCTCTAGATCTGCTAAATTACACAAAACTTACACATAACTGGATTGCTTAGAATTCTAGACAGTGAGAAGGGAGGAAAACTTCAAGATAGCAGGCAGAACGAATCGGAGTATTATTTTACTACTATTATACAAAAACATCTATTTATAGGTAGTATGTGTTCATTTTAAGCTCTCTTTTAACATATTATTGCTTGAATTTTGGGAAAGGACAAAGGCTTATATTACCTACGGGGGAATTGTGTGTTCCCGTGGTATAACTCCTCGCAAACGATGTTGCGCACAATCATTTTAAATAATCTTAATGTTGTTTTATAACAGTTTAATGCTTTTAGCTCACCTCACTATTAACTATTATTTATTATCTATACATTTCGAAAATGTTGTTTCTCATTTTTATGAGCAAAATTCGAACTTCAGCACAAATAAACAACATTTCCGTATGAATACCTGAAATACCAATATCCATTTTCCAAACCTCCGTTTATCCATTTATATATTTACCAATTTTCGCTCAACTTTTGAGGACTTTTTGAGGCAAAAATAATAAAAAACATTAACAGAAAAAAACAATTATTGATAGAATTAATTTTCCATTATCGGTATACATTTTTAAATTTTAGACACACCGACAAACAAATATTGTTCAATTACTTGCGATGAGCGTACAGTTTTTCCAATGGGGAATTATATAATAAGCTTTTCCTCTTTTGGGGGTATTAATGCACATAGCGGAGCGTTTGCTTTACGTATGCCGTACTTAATTTCCTAAAGATTTTGAACACGTATTATATTGATCGATACTAGTACAACTTATTGTATACATCCATGTAGTAATATCGCACCTTGATAACCAAACCGTTACAAAACCAAAATATTTTTTTTTAATGTTTGGCTTTAGATAAGACATTTAAAAATGGATTAGGGTCACTTCTCGATTAAACTTAGTTTTATCGTTTGTTCTTCTTTATATTCCTGCTAACCTTTTATTAATATTTTGATTAGAATTAACAGAATTTCAGCTTTTAAAAAAAACCCCGATGTGTCACTTTTCCAAAAGCTGCTTCAAATTTTCTGCTTTAAATTTATTATTGCGTCACTTTACGAATCTTGAGTTTTGTATTAGAACTGAATTGTCATTATAGGAAAATCAACTGTTTTGAAAGCAAATAAAAATGTTTTAGTAAGTTTAAGTAGGCATATTTTTAGGAAATATCCAATAATCAATTTTTCACATAATGACAGTTTATCGCTAAGATAGCGGAAGAGTTTCGCTTAGTGTCATAATGTCGGAGCGCCAAATATCCAAATTTATTTGAATCAAAATTGTACGTGTCTTTACATCATTTAGATTCCAGCACGTAGATTGCATAACTGGTTCAAAATTGATGAATTTCGTTTAGTGACAGTTTGGTTTTCAAGATGCGATATATAAATAGAAATTTATTTGTAACAAGCTGTCTTCATAGAAATTATATTGCTGGAGTTACCTCAAATGAAGTTATGATTTTAAGTTTATATAAATATTTAAAAAAAGTATTGTTCTATTTTTCTGTATAAAATCAAAACTAAAAGACAATTCGATTGAAATGGAAAATCCGAAGACCTCTGCCTTGCCTCAATTACTAAAGCTTCATACGATCGTAATACTGAAGCTGATCAAATAAAACATCGTAGCAGACTGTTCTTCAAACCATCCGATTACTGGCCGCTACTGCTGAAGTACAGATGTTAACTATAGATGAAAACACCGTATGGAGAATTATTTTTACTAAAGTTGTTCACACACTTGACTCTGTGCCCGACTGTGGGCGTTGTAAGGTTGATGTAAAACTTACTTAGACCCTTCTCTCTTTGTTGCAGAATCCTTGCTGCTTAGGATAGTAAGAGTATCTGTTCCCACATACAGAGTGAGGGGGCAGCCAGCACAATTAGAATGCGACTACGAACTTGGTGCGGACACCCTGTATTCCGTAAAATGGTACCGAGATAACGAAGAATTTTACCGATACATGCCAAAATACGAGCCTCCGAAGCACGCATACAAAATCGAAGGAATCAAAGTCGATGTAAGAATAGTTATAGTTCTAGTTTTATAAAAAATATAGTTTAGCTGTGTTGGTTTGGTAATCGCACACAACCGAAAGTTAAAAAGGAAAAATAGCGAGTTTTTTTACCAAAGCTGATGTATGTCATCAACATTATTAACTTGTATTAGTTCACCTTAATTATAATACAAAACAAATGAAAGCTTTTATTTAGTTTGAGATTATGTTCATTAAAGCAACTGTTCACTTCGCTTCTCATATATTGTTATAATAATATTGCTGATATATATGATACCCTATTTGTGATAACCTAGTAAGCTTTTCACAGTCTTAAATAAAGAAAGCTGATTAAAACTAATGAGGAGACCTATTTCAAAAACGTTTTTGATAATTTCGCTTTATTGTTAAACTTTTTTATATTTGAACAACTATATTTTCAAATAACGAGACCCTAAACTAGTATGTCTTTATAATTTATTCAAAGATTACTTATCGAAGTTTGAGCAAAGTAGTTTTTCTTACTTTATAACTCAGGTTGTTACAGGTTATTTTATGAATTATCAATGAGCTTAGATAAAACTTTCGTTTTCTTCAAATGTATCTAAAAGAGAGAAATCGCAACGACATTGCGCAAATACGACGTAAGAGTTCCGCAGCTTTAAAACAAGACGAGGAGCCACTTTTAATATTCTTATTGACTTAAGTATCTGACTTTAAAAAGGAAAAGCATGAAAGCTATGCAAATATGCCGACTAGATAGTCTACTAACACGCGATCAGAGGCCGGTAAAGAATATTATCAAATAATTTGAAAGGTTTTTTCAACATGCCATTCTTTAGGAGAGGTTGTCGTTTCGGTTATCTGTTCACGGACACAATAGGGAATGTCGTTCGAGAAATACTGACAAAAGATCTGGAGGATAGAAAATGCACGGGAAGCCAGCCAATCCATACTAGCTCCCAACGAGCCACAACCACTGCCAAGCAAGCTACTGAGTTATTGGGATGTGTTTTACGAAATTACATTGAAAATATTTGTGAATACAGTAGTTTTTTTATTTCAAATTACTACTTTTGTCACAATCTAGGTGTCATACATTAAAATAATACCCAAAAAATGTCTTAAACGATGGTAGCGTTTTAATTATTGTTGTATAATGCGCCTTTAAGACAATAAATGTAATAACATCAAAAAACTTTGCTTTAATTTAAAAATTATCGATTTGTTTAGCCTACTACTAAAAAAATTAAAAGCTTAAACATTAAACTTCATGGAAAAATCACACCTAACATATAGTTGGTTTAAATAGTTAATGACGTTCTTACTTTATCACAGAAATAAAATTTCACAATTACTTTAATATTAACTCAAATAAAAAAAATTGAGTACAGGGTGGGATTACTCCCTTTTCTGATTTCGTTGTTGCGATGCATTTTTTTATAAGTAAAATTGTGTCAAGAATCTTAAATTTTTGACGTACTTGCTGACTGGTGAAATTTTCTTACTACAATGTCGATAATGCAGAACGGTTTCTAAACGATTTTTTTTCTTTATTAAGCTACAAAAATCAGATGACCGAAGAGTGATTCTTCATCCTGTAATGCTCAAGTCATCCGGGCTGTATAGATGTGAGGTGTCTGCAGAAGCACCTAGTTTTGCATCGGCAGCAGGAGAAGGAAGAATGGAAGTAATTTGTAAGTAACTTTTATCATTAAAAAGAATTTTTCTATGTCGTACGACGTAGAAGTAAGAAAGCTTCAAATTTAAGTAAAAACAGTCTAATTCAAAACGATTAAAGTATTGTTACCGTATAGATATAATTGATATTATCATCATCATTATCCTCTTGAAATAGGTTTCATTCCTTTCATAGGCTCATTCGAAATGATAATTTGGATAAATCCGTAGACATTTTATCGTCAACGGGAAGTGTGTGCTGTTTAACTCTAAAATCATTAGTTAACAACACCTGTATATCTAAATAAATTATTACAGGAAAAAAAAATAACATGTCTTGCGTGTATGACGAGACTCGAACCCACTTCTCTCGCTATCGCTATTGGAAGAACACTACTTCCAATTAAACTATCGTGTCCTAGACAGATCCGAATACTTATCCAAATATAAAGAACTGACGCCGTCTCTTCATGTTCCAGTTTAATTGTTTTACCGCCTAACGCCACATCGAGTGTCATTACAAGAACCTTTTACAAGAACCAAACAAGTCGATTAAATAAAAACAATTCAGATAACTAAACATTTTTATATCTAAAAAAAATATTACAAGAAAAAAATCAAACAGTGAAATGTTAATGTTATTTAATATTAAAAAAATGTAACACATCTAACTCTTCAAAAATTAATGCTATTCTACTCTGCCGGAAACTACACGGTTAATTGCAAATATATATAATAATATGTATAAATATGAATTCCTTCTCAATTTAGTTAAAATAAAATCACTTGTTATATATTTTAAACGGATCCTAAGCTCTCATACTCTCAATGTGCCCATAAAGTGTGAAGTTCATGAACAGTTTAAATCCCCTGAAAATGAAACGCTATTTTTGTCTATTTGCTCCCAAAAATACAAGGCGACCGTCCTGCTATTCAATATATTTGAAGATCCTTTATCCCTTATCAAGGTATTGCTATCGCGGACCCGAAGATCTTTGTTCTTGACTGAATTCTAATGTGCTATGGAGTCAGTGCAGATAATATCCTTAATAAGGAAGTGAGACCGGAGCTTTTCCTGATTCTGCCATAATGCTTTCAAAAGTAAATATTATATCTTTTTTCTAAGCACATTAAGGTTCATGTTAAATTGATACATTTTCTTCATTAAAAGTATTATATTCAGGACCGGTTAATGTAACGGTATTGTGATTCTGCCAATGACCCGAAAGATATTAGTTCAAATCTTGATATGTGCAAAGCCCACTAACGAATCAACAACAATAGTCGGGATTACATGCAGCTAATTGTTCCTTATGTATGTTTTATGTGTTCTATCCGTTTTAGTATCCATAGAACAAAGTTTGCTTCATATAAAATTTAATATTGGAAGTTGTCCGGAATTTGGGTATATATTTGATTACCTATCTGGTTGACGTCATGATGTATTGATCAATACCCTTTATAACAAAATAATTATTTAATAATTATTATCAAAAAAGATTTAAAAATCATAGGTAGACGTTATGATACACACATTTATGGGTTTGCATGTTATTAGGGAAACATTGTTTTACGGTGAAGACATTTATTTTTTTCCTCCTCTGATAATGTAATGTAATGCATAGTTATGTAATACGAGTATATCTAATATTTAGTGTTCCTAAGGCTCTATTTAGGATAAAGTAGTAGTATCAATCATTTTACTACAGAAAAAAAGACTAATGTTTTTAAAAACATCTTTAATCAAAGTTCGTTACATTACATGATATAGGTTTTTTAGTGTAGGTACCGAACCATGACTCATCAAAACTAATATATTTAAAGTTTTAAACCAAGAAGAAGAAGAAGGTAATCATGAAATATGGTTTGTTATAACAGTTTGTTTGAAGTACGCATACTCATTTTAATTTACAATCAGGAAAAAGTGGTTTTATACTTCATTCCGCAAGTCAGTCTTGTGGGGATGGAATAAATACTATTCAGACAACAAATATATTTTTTTGTCCTAAAATAAAAGGACCCTGTACTATAGATAAAAATACTAAATATAAATATTATTCATTCATACCTAGAAATAATAGTAACTGGAAAACAAATGATTATGCTTATCGTTTATAAACCTTTGGTGCATATATATGATTGTTACAGCAACACAAGACGTCTGACGTTTGCTAGCTAGAAATAGGTAGATGCAAAAAGTTTGCTAATGTGACTGTGTAAAATGATGTCTTATAAGTTCTTCCATATTTACTATATTTGTTTGTCTTATTTGTGAAGATCTTCCCAAAGAAGGCCCAAGAATAACTGGCAACGAGCAAGAAAACAGACGTGGGGACTCGTTATTCCTGAATTGTACATCAGGCCGGTCATACCCGGCAGCAATACTTAGCTGGGACATTGACGGAGAAAAGGTATTATTGCAGTTTTTTTGGTACCCCTAACCCTTTCTCATATAAAACCTATTTATTCTTATGTTATTTAATAAAAATGCCAAAGGAAAAGTGGTAAGAATTCTCCAAGCAACCCCAATTGGGATTTATGGGTGATACACATAAGCTATCTGGTATTAATTGCTTCATGGGGCTTCCAAAGCTTGGAAAGAGAATGAGTTAGAACTGTGGTCATATCTTACTTCATAATACGTGAAATGGCTTATTATATGTATAAAACAATTTTGACGCTTATTGATATTCCCGTTTTGTAATTCTGTTTATGTAATCGCAATTTGGAAAACATACTGTTTCTAATTTTAGTTTTGTTAAAATGCTTTCTTTTCGTGATATACATATCTACTAATAACATGATAAGTACAACTTCGGTAAAACAAAGAAACATTATGAGGGCTGGTAAAGTTCTACTTGAAATGTGACGTCATGCGCCAGTACAAATATTTGCTCTGGAGCGGAAATTGACTACCTTTGTTCGAAGACATAAATTGGCTTACAAAGACAATTGGATGTCATTTCGTCAAATATAACTTGTTCTGTGTACAATTTATTCTTTTAAGCAAATTTGAATGCTTCCTTTCAAATACTCACATCAAAAGTGTCGGCTATGAAACACATTTTTGCTATTTACTAAGAACATTTTTATAATTATATTTTGTCCTATAGATAACTTAACAAAAAATAAAAACATAAGTAGCAACACATTGATGACAAAATTTTCTTTGAGTTATCTAAATAGACATATTTATTTAATGTGAATTGATCGTCTGATTTTATAAGGTGTATTTAAAAATATTATAAAATATTTTTATAAAATACTCTGAGCCGTAGAAACTTTTGATGTGTATATTATTAGCAAGATCTTGACTAACTGACATGAGATTTGCCTTAAAATTATCAAAAGTCGTGTTTAAGTTAAGTAAGCTTTCACAACAAGTGGTATTAGCTACATGTACATGGTGTTTTGTTTTAACCAAATATTTTTATACAGGTGACTGATCCAGAACTTTTGGTTGAGTATCCCCCGACTCATCATGCCCATGGCTTACTATCAGTGGCACTGGGTCTAAGAGTCCCAGTAGGGCGTACGATGCAAGTGCGATGTACTGCTCGGGTAGCACCCGCTTGGCGTGAAGGCAGCGAAGCTGTCGTGGGGAGCAGTCATCTAGCAGACAGCAAGGAGGCTATGCTTCTAGGTAAAATTCCACAACATTCGATTTCTGATTCATTGTATAGTCTATTTCAACCAAAAATAATCAAAAGGGAAAGATTTTTTCGTGTTTTTTTACTAACCAATACAGCTACCGTTTTATAAACATTTCAAACAAAGTTATTCCCTTTATGATTAATGTTTTCTTATGCGAATAACTATTTATTTCATTTTCTTAGCGGTGGTTTGTAACATGTAAATTAAAGAGAACATTTTTATGGGAAATAGACTATAAGTGTAGAATCGATTTAAGCAGTTTTTGCTTTTGCATAATAATAGTACAGTTGCGATATGGCCATACGTTATATCCCCCGTTCATAATTGCAATGCAGTTTTAGCATCAAAGTTTGACGTGTAAGTACATATTTCAGTTATTTAAATACGAGACAATATTTCCGGTGTAATAAAAAAAATCTATGGGTAGTCAATCTTAAGTTTTTGGATATTATGTAGTCATTTTTCACTGTTAGCAGAACAATTGATATAAAAATACTTGTTACCAAGACATTTTACTCTATTTCCTATAGTTTTTAATTACTGATTATTTTTCAACATTTTATTCGTTCTTTAGTGTATTTTATATTCGATAAAGACATGAATGATATATTATTTAACCAAGGTAATAAAAACTAATATCCACAATTTCACTCTGATAATTAAACTGACTTACCTTTTAGAATGAATCATAATTAACTTAGCTCTTTACGAGCAAACAACCACAACTTTCCGTAGTATCTGCGGTTTTGATTTTGGTTATCGAATAAAATGTAGCCAATGTTTGTCGCAACGAATAGCAAATAATGACAAAGAAAACAATCAAAGGAAAAAACCGTTTGCCGCACAATTTGTTCAATTTATTTTTTATATTGAAATATTCTCATTTTAAGCTTTAACAGGGTTGACATAAACGTTATATTCGTTAGGTTAGGGTTTTGTTAAGCAAGGTTGCAAAGTTGAGTTTTGGCGCGAGTTACCTCTATTGAAACCTGAGCCAGCGAAGGATTCTAGGTTCAAGGATAGAATCTTAAGCGTAGCGAAGGTTTCCAATGAACGATAATGTTAAAACTTTGCTCTCGAGCGAAATACAAAATTTATCACCTAACTTACATCAAGGAAAATTTTTAGGTGCAAGAAAAAGAGCTTAAACAAAATGATAAATTGGTTTATTTAAATTAAAAATAAGAAGTCAAATTGCTACAATTAATAATGTGAATTATATATATTTATTGGTTTCTATTAAATGTGATTAGACTAAGAATACCATAATCACTTTGACAGTTCTTTTTTTGGGTGCGGTCCGAAATCCAATCATATGTTATGAAATCACCTCCGAAGTACATATAAAATTCTTATAATAAAATATGATATTTTTAATTATATTTATTACTGTTGATTTTATAATTAAATGAACTAAAATAATTTAATTAAACCAAAACGGAGTATTGTAGTATTAATTAAAATAAGAATACAATGTAACTTATAAAAACTATAATGATGATTCGGAAGGTACCCTCATTGAATGGAAGGGCTCTAATTTTAAAACATATATACACACTAACGGATAAAACGCAATTTTCCACGTAGAAATTGAATGATAAACTAAACTCTTCTGAGCATGTGAGGTAAAATAGTTATTTGTTATACAAGGCTGCAAAGTTGAGATTTGGCCGCGAGTTACCTCTGTATGTAAGATAGAATCCCAAGCGTAGCGAGGGTTTCAAAGGTACGAAACGCTAAAAACTTTGCTGCCGAGCGAAACACACAATTTTTCATCTCACTACAGCGAGGAAAATTTTTAGGTGCAAGAAAAACAGCTTAAATAAAAAGGTTAATTGGTTTATTTAAGTTAAAAATAAAATTGCTACAATTATTAATGTCAAAACTAATATTTTTCAAATAGTTTTTTTTATAGATGTGAATTTACTAAGAATACATAGATTTTTTTTGCTCCGCACACTTTGACTGTTCTTTTTTGCGGCCCGAAATCCAATCATAATTTTAATGTAATCTCACCCACCATACATTTACAATTAGTGATAATCTAGGTTTTGCGGGGCCAAAAATTTGGGAATGACTTAATAATGTAATAATAAACAAACATTAATCATAAGATATAAAATACGTGTGTAAAAAACAACTACGCCTCCGAGCCCTCAGATGGATTAATCGTTTGTTTAATATTTGTAAAAATATTACTTTCGATGTTGAAGGTAGTTACCGTTCAACATTGGTGGAAGGATACTAGCTTATAGTAGAAGTTGAAATACGTGTGTAAAATTCGACACGTTTGCCAGCGTCTCGGTAGCTCAGCGGTCAGAGCAGTCGCCCGGATAGTGAAAGGTCGTGGGTTCGAATCCCATCTGAGGGCTCGGAGGCGTAGTTGTTTTTTACACACGTTAAAATACGTGTGAAATCTTATAGAAAAATTGCATTGTGAATGCAAAAAATTAAATTATAAACAATCATTAAATATCTCAAATTGTAGCTTGCATTCCGGCGGCTGTGCAGATTACCGAGACCTTATTTAATAATAGCAAAATCGACACATCAAATCGTTAGAAGTTGGCATTTCTTAAGAATGAGATTGCTATTTACCGAGTTTACAATTTTAGATATTTTTGAGGCTGTATAACATTCAAAATTTAATCAATTATTTGAAAAGGCAGACGAGCTTTTCAACATTTCCTTTTTACTTATTTAAATATAATTTGGGATAATAAACGCATTGAAATGAAAAATTATTATTTTCCTTTTGAAGTCCTGCAGATAAAGCGTAACATAAATAAATCATTTTCCATTTTATTTTTGTTATAGATTGTGGAATGTTGTCATTTCATTGTTTGCTAGTTTTTGTAATTACGTTTATATTCATAATTAATTTATCATAAGAGTTCCTTCACAACACACATACTCAATCACCAATTAAGATGTTGAAGATTGCCCAATAACATCATATCAATACGAAATATTGTGTAAGCGGAAGTTTATTAACAACTTTAGCGCTTATTCATCAAATCAAGCTTCAAGTAAATAACTAAGTACTACCACCAACTTGGTTGTAAATAAGAAGTTAAGTAGAATCATCACTACACTTTATAAAAAATATTCAATTTCATTTATGAATTTGACTTATAACCTTTGTTTTAAACGTAGGTATCAAACTCTGTTAACAATATCTCCTGAGGCAGATTCTAAAAACAAGCATACAAAGTTTATATTGTTCTCGAAATATGAAACAACTTCACATATTACAATCAGTTTGAACGTTACATTATGACTCTGTGTTTGTACAGAAAGAAAGTTTCAAACAATTTCTGTTTAACAATATTATAATAATATTGTAAGAAAGCAATTTCTAAATGAAGTATCTGTTTAAACCTTCATTGACCAAAACGTCGTATACGCTCTAAAATTGGAACAAAACTTGGGTTTCGCATCGACCAATCCAAATGCAAGCATCAGCATTTGGAAAAATTTCAATGAATTTAGATATGGTGTATATTTTGCATTATTTAAAAATACGTACTTGCTCGTTTTGTTGTGTAAATGTCAGCCATATTGGATACTGCATAACAGATGCGCTCATACAGACTTCTAAATTGCTGTAATCTTGTGCTATGAAAAAGATCTATAGGCCGATAAACATGAATGGCAAATCGCTGAGTTGATCTATTGTACACAATATTTTGTTTAAATTTCAATAGTGAATGAACGGTGAAACTAAGTTAAATAAATAAAATAAATTATTTATTTATTTACATAAGGAAATGAGGCTCAAAGTTGAAGGCATAACAAAAATAAATTACTTAAGCTGCATTAACACTTCACATCCTTTGTATAATGTGTTACTGTGGGGCTGCTTCTCAATCGTTTCTACTAATTATTGCCATACTTAGGAAGAAGTTTTATAACTTATTATATATTTATTTATACAGAATTTAAATTGTAGAATTCTATCATTTGGATCCATCCTTGATTAGTATTTTACTTACTTACATAGTATTTTTTTGTTTTATTTTTATAGACAATACGAGTTCATTTTTGTTATGTCGCACTGGTCACCTGACAGGGTGACTAATGGTTAAAAGTATATTATTGTTTTTTTTAAATAATATTTTATACATTTTTTTAAACTTTCATGGCCACTTCATTAGTATCAATCGAAACGGGATTATTACCACATTTTAAAACATATATTTATTAAACATTTTTAAAACATAGTTATAACCCCCTGTCGTTAAATACTAATACTTTATTTGTTTTATAAATTGTATGTTTAGTATAATAGTAATATTTCTTAGATTCACACCAATCACCCCAGCCCAAAGTAAGCACGGTATGATACATAGATATGTAACATTCATAGAAATATATGTAAATAACCATGACTCAGGTGCAAATGTTCGTATTCATCACACAAACATCTGCTCCTTCCGGGTCTCGAACTCAGGACCGTCCGTGCCGGATCGCTACCGTTGCACCAAACAGTCGTATCATCATTTAATATTAAGTTATCGTCAATTTGATGCAATTAAAAATATATTACCTCAGCCGAAAAATGTCTACTGTTGGATGTATAACGTCCCTCGAAAATTGACGGGTTTCGCCATAATCTCTACGAAGTGTTGGAGATCGCATTAAAATACTATAATTCGTAAACCGCTGCTGTCCTTTTTCCCTTCTACGGGAGGTCTTTGGTGATTGCCTGAAGTATCATAAGTCACATTGTTATTAAAGAGTGATTTTTAGTGTTTGAATGTACCTGTTCGCTTTTACGCTTCACCTACGTAGGAACTTTTTATCATCAAGAGTTCAGATTTTTTCTAGTAAATTATACGTGATTTTATTTAGTTTTTACATTTCTCATTTACATTCGATATGAACTAGTAATGCGCTGCAATTTTAATATTGGTGCGATGATCAGCTTACTGCCTAGATAGAGACTACATAGTAGAAAAATTTAATGATCATTCGTCCGACAAAAGAAAAAAATTGTTCCATACTTTGATTTGTGAAAAATAGAGTGCTCATTTTAAGAAAATTGAATTTTATAAACAAGAATTCTTTTAATGTCACTAAACAAGCACTAGACAAGCATAAAAATATGGCTAAAAATAGTCTAAAAAACAAAAACCTTTGTGTATGCATCTTTTGCAAACGTTAAACAACTTTCCTTAATTTAAAAGACGCTTTAACACTTAAGAAGGAATAAAAACAGTCCTTGGCGAATTTCTTACGGTTTCTTCGAAGTACAAGGTCTCCCGAGGCAGGATTAAAAAAAGACGTGACGCAGTGGTTGATATAAATAAACGCAACATAAACGTTAAGTAAAATACTTTACCTTTTATTTTTTTCCAATATAAATTCTGATATGCACCAAACTTTATTTATATTCAATGGTACTGTGATATTCTAGTATGTTCTAATAGCTATAACATTCGTTTGCTGTCGCAGTTTATTTGACTTAGGTACAAACATCGTTACATTGTTTCCTCCACGATATTTATGAATATATACGTAACTGCTACAGGTACAGGTACTGTAGTATATTTCACTATATGTACCTGTATATGTACCTTAGCGTGCTCGAAGACAACCGACTTTTGTGTTTAAATATCCATCATTATCTGTAAATTCAAGACATGTGCTTTTCTTGGGAGATAACGACTAAGTTTCGAACGTGAGCGTTGAGTCGGCGGAAAAATCTGTAAAAAAGTCTGTCGTGTATGAGGTACAGTGTATATACCTGTACAAGTTAGGTATAAAACTAATACAAATCTATAAAAATCTAATAAAACATCACGTGTGAAACGTGCTCGTTAGTAAATGATACGTCAAATTCAACGGAAATCGCGCTTAGTACGTTATACCAGACCACGCTTATATTCAGCTGCATGTCTCACCAACGTGAAAGCCTGTGGTTTCAAACTGTCTGCCTGTTAACAACTGAACTGTCAGCGCAATAGTAGTCAGCTCACGAATCACAGTTTAAGAAATGATAATGAGAAAAATAAAACATTACAAAGTTTGTAAAAATTAATGGGATTATTTTTATTCCTATCTAATTTTCTTTTGAGGTTTTCACGTTTAAAAGCTGTTTTAACTCAGGCGTTTAATTCTTATTTATTATTTTTTGTTTTGTGTTGAGTTTACCGAGGGAGGATGAGTTGAATATAGAGGCCAAAAGGAGTTATTGTTATTCCTATAACAACGTTAGGATCCTCTCCACCACTAATTAAAACATAACTTCTTCAAAAGCTAATAGAAGCACTGTCTATAAAACAGCTAATTTATTGCCAATTTGAGCCTGCTGAATATGAATATACGTATACACAACAATTTTTCTAACACTTACCATTTTCAAGTAATTTATGTATGTATAATGTAATAGTATCATATATGAAAAAAACGGCGTGTTAGTTTCAAACTAAATATTAACATATTTATTAATCTGAATTATGAATAATATATTACAAATAAAAATAGTGCAATTTCAAGTCAAATGATCGGTCAAAATAACAATGAATTAACTTTTTATCTTGTAATTAACTTTTTGTCTTTTTACCTTTAAATCCTTTTGAATAAGAATCAGTAATCTATCTAATCTAATTTGTAAACATGTTGACATTCTATCTTTCTTAGTAATGCTCTTCTATTCGTTTATTATCCCGGTGAAAGCGTCACTTTGTTCGTTAAGCACCGTCCCAAAAGTAGGGGGAAAAGTCAAAATGAAAATGTAAAAAATGTACATTCGCGAATAAAAGTATGAAATTGCTGACTTGAAATTGGTTCCGCGCTATCTTGAGTAATAAATTATTAGTTATTAATAATAAAAATAGCACCATTTTAAAGGTTTTTACTGTTAAATTTAAATTGACTCCAAATTAATTCAAATCACGTCAGTATTTAAGTAGCTATCCCGGATTACGTGAATAAGTAAGGAAAATGACAGGTTTCAATTGTTTGATACGCCGCGAGTTGCAGCGTATTGACATTGGACTGGCCAGCGCTCAGCCCGGACTTGACTCCCATTGAGCACGAGTGGGAAGCGGAGAGTTCGTTCCAGAAATCTTGCTTCTTCAAGTGTTAATGAGCTGAAATCGGCATTGATAGAAGAGTGGGAAGGTATCCCGCTCTAAGAACCGATTCAGAAGCTGATTAGGCCAATGAAGAATCTTATATATATATATAGTATAAATATTGAAACTTAATTTTATTTATAAATTATTTTTTTATATTCTTCATTGAATATTTTTCCATATATCCTTTTTTTCCTAACTCCTTCACTTAATCCGAGATATCTCCTTAAATACTGGTGTGATTCAAATGAATATGGTATCAATTTAAAGTTAACAGTTTACCCTTAAAAATGGTGCAATTTTTATTATTCCTAATTAGTGATTTAGTATTTAAGATCGCGCGGAATTAATTCCAAGTAAGTGATTGTACTCACAAGTGTATTTTTAACGACATTCAACACCCCAATGAATAGTTACAGGTACATACTTCGATATTTGTCAGGTTAGTTCTTAATTGTTATTGTTTCATACCTCTCCTCTCCACAAGTATAGCAACATTTTTCAGAGCCTTTTCCTAACCTCACCAAAGTTAATCTGGTAAGGGACGGTCATTTGGAAGGCATTAAGATAGAATTTCATTTAATCAGGAGACTAATCATACAGCATGGTGCGTCAGTTTATAGCTAGCGGGATGCAAAACTCACCTATGGTTAACCGCTCGCTTTTCATTTCTAAATTCATAGCGTGCACTTTATAACTGTCATTTTCGTCTTCTTGATGATGGCTTTTTACTATGTCTCGGTTTTCTCTTTCCTTTTTCTTACCCAACCTAGCTTTATTTACCTGTGCATCTGTCATAAATTGTTTATGGAATTGAAGTCTAGATTCCACAACTGTAGCACTGTTGTCTTTTGAGAGAGATGTAATAATTCGTCTTGCGACTTTTTCGTTTTTGTAACTCTCAGGTGGTTATACAGTTCAGAGAAACCTTTTCTTTAATATCAGCCCCAAACTATTGTGATCCCTAAATAGAGTTGAGGGATCAGCCTGATATGCCAGTCCGAACAATGACTGCAATATCAACGTAGCACAAAATACAAAAAATTTGGGGTCTAGTCTTTAATTTGCAGCACTGAAAAACCAAAACGACCTAAATACAGTTGTTTCGCCATTTTAGTTGGAACTGTTGCTTGAGATTTGATAATAAACTCTCCAAAATCATGATAAAATACGGGGGACGGAAAGTATATTGACGTATATGATAGATAGATAGATAGTTTATTCCATTTGTACACACATAATACATTGCCATTATATAATCAAAGAAATTACAAAATAAAATAAATAAATTCATTACACAACCAGCTTTGGCAGGTACCTGTGTGCAGCAGCAGGAATAGGGTCAAGGCTCGATGCAAAAAAATTCACCCGGGAATAGGTGAAGCACCGATTTTCAGCCATCACCCTGGCTGACGAGGGCGCAAGTGATATAAAACAACGCGAGTCAGTGTCATATATGTGCAAATTAAAATGTCAAAGAGAGTGGAGTTACAAAAAAAAAAGGAGATAAAATAGAAATTGCTCGAGAAAATTAAATAATAACAATAATTCAATTAATAGGTACAGAATGTAAAAAAAAAAAACCAATAAAAATTAGTAGTAATAATATAAATGTAAATAAAACAATATAATATAATACGGCTTAAATTGGAATGGGTAGTTTAAGTAAAAAAGAAAAAAAAAAGAAAGAGAAAACACCGTGGCTCCATTAGGCGACACCAAGTTGCTGGAGTTGTAAGAGGTGACACTTGAGTTTTTTTCTAAGGGTAAACAAACTAGACAAATCTCTCAGCGGTGGCGGCAAATCATTCCAGCACTTGGTGGCCTGGAAGCGAAAACTACCCCTGAATGCTACGGTCCGGTGACGGTAGTATGAGAGTAGAACCCGAACAGAACGCGCCCCGTACCTACCCATCCTCTCGGAGAATTTCAATTTGTTAAATAAATATTCCGGCTTGCGATGCCTCAACACGTTAAATACAAGGCATGTCAGGTGAAGACGCCTTCGCAACTCCATCCTGAGCATGCCTGCTGAATTCAGAAAAGGTGCAATGTGAGTTCGAGGAGGCACGCGAAAACAGAACCTGCAACAGGCATTCTGCACGCGCTGAATCAGATGCCGCGTTCTAGACAATAAGCGAGGACCGATCACGACATCGCCGTAATTGAGTCTTGAGAGTATTAGAGACTCGCATAGTATGACACGAACACTCTCAGTTAGAAAATTCCGAATCCGATAAAGAATTTTCAAGCGGTACATGCAGCTCCTAACCACATTCAAAACATGAGTCTCAAATCGCAGTAAGCCGTCGAAGATAACTCCAAGATTACGCGCCTCCTGTACCCTCTCTACGGCCTGGTCACCAATAATCACAGCGGGCCCACAACTTATCATTTTGCTAATTTGCGCTTTGGTACCCAATAGCATGAACTTGGATTTAGAGGGATTAAGCAAAAGCCCATTCTCTCGCGACCAGTCTGCAACACGTTTCAAATCGTCATTCAATTTCTTCGCAGCATCATGAATAAATGACGGCTTTTCAGAAATATAAAGTTGCAGGTCGTCCGCATAGCAGTGATATCTGCAGTTCTTAATCACTTTCGTGAGATCTGCAGTAAAAACAACGAAAAGTAATGGTCCGAGAATAGAACCCTGAGGTACACCGCGCCTAACCCTCCTGGGGTCAGATAAATTATAGACAGAGCCACTCCCATTGTCCACCAATTTTACCGACTGGTACCGATTTGATAGGTAACTGGCAAACCATTTCATTGCCAAATCATCCAGTCCATAAAACTGAAGCTTGGCCAAAAGAAGAGATATGTTAATGCTATCAAAGGCACGGGAGTAGTCCAGCAAAGCGAGGATAGTGCCATGACCAATATCCTGTTCAGATAAAATATTGTAAACAACATCGAGCAAAGCCGTAGATGTTCCATGTTGTTTTCGAAAGCCCGACTGCAGGACAGGAAACACGTTGTTACGCTCGAAGTATTCGATTAGCTGCATGTAGACAGCCCTTTCCAGAAGTTTAGAAAGGAACGGTAAAATGCTAATAGGTCTGAGGTCCTTTAGTTCAGATGGATGAGTAACTTTGGGAAGCGGCGTTACCAGAGCATGCTTCCAATTGTCAGGGAAAATTCCAGATGTAAGGGACATGTTGATAATAGTGGTAATACTACTCAACGTACATGGAAGGGTTAAGAGTATCATATCTCTGTTCAGTCCATCGCAACCTAAAGCATTTGATTTAATGGAAATGATAAACCTAGCAACTTCAGTTTCCGTGACAGGCCTTAGGCTAAAAACCGATCCAGCATGGCGAAGTGACTCAAATGATACGACCAACCGAGATGATACATCATCTCCACCCTGAAAATCCAGAAAATGAGAGTTAATGGCATTGGCGTCATTGAAAGTGTTAGGGAGACCATCGTCACGACATGGATCGGTAACAACCGTATTTCTAATGCTCTTCCAAAACGACTTTCCGTTTCTCGCCTGTGTGTTCACAAAGTGATTAAAGTAGGCACGCTTCTCCGAGTCCAAGCCGATCTCCACCATCCCTTTCAGATCTTTCCATGATGCTTTGTCCTCATCTAATCTACTAGTACGATATTTTTTAAGAGCGTGGTTGCGCATTTCCATCATACACCTTAAAGTATCAGTGATCCAAGGAAATGATTGATTGGATCCCATCCTTATAGTCTTGAAAGGGGCATGCATATCAAACAAACAAATCAACATACTCTGGAAACAGTCTACCATCTCGTTTACTGTCTCCAAACGTGCTAACGCCTCCCAATCCATTGCATTCAAATTCGTATTAAAATGGTCGACGTTAATTTGCTTAATTGGTCTGAAGGACATGAATCGACTTGGAACTTTAGGTTTTCTCACTGCAAGGGTAACGTTAATCATGCAGTGACCGAGAGTACCCGCGACATGTGACACCCCTACATCCAGTATGCGACAGTTTGTACAGACCAAGTCAATGAGTGTCTCCGTTTCAGTCGTAAAGTGAGTCGATTCGGTCACCACCTGCTCAAGACCTACATAATTTAGAAACTGCATAAGTTTCCGTGTCTCACTAGAATTTTGATTTAGTAGATTTATATTAAAATCCCCTAATAAGACGACATAATCATTTCGACCAAAATAAATAACAGATTCGGTCAACGCTTCCAGAAACACATCAACACTGACCCAGTGAGGTCTGTATGCAGTCCCTATAGCAAAAGTGGATCCATTTATTTTGGTAGTTAGCCACATCTGCTCAACGTCGGCCTCCGGATGCTTAATATAACGCACACGAACATGACGCTTAATGTAAAAACCGACACCCCCTCCCCTGCCGCCGCGCATATGCAGCGGCCGCGGAGTGTGACGCAGTCGGTAACCAGGCAAGGATGGCGCGCGCGCTTGCTGTCCCGCCGGTAGCCATGTTTCATTTATAGCGACAATGTCTGCATCTGACTGAATCATTGATGCCAAGAAATCGTCATGACCAGTATTCAATGAACCTGCATTAAAAAGACGCATTGTCTTTCACAGTTTCAATTTTTCTTTTTTTTTTCAATTCGCAGTTGTATTATTATTATAAATATCCAGTATCATAAATGGATTTCTACAATTCATTTTGTTGCTATTCTACTCTGTTGGATACCACGCAGCATAGATGACCTAATATTTACACCAAATGAAAATATAAAAAAATGCGTCAATAGAAAATGTTTTGCAACATAAAGATTCATTAAACGTACCAAATATGTATTATTAGAACTGTTCATAAAACTACAATATTTGCTCAAATTTTTCTTTGAATAATATACCTTATCGTTGTTTTAAGTTTCAAACGTTGACTATATCTTCTGAAAAAATAAATGAATCTTTATTGAAGAGGTTAAAAGCTTCATTAATCAAAAACTGAAGAAAGACACTAAGTTTTAATAGGCAGCATAATAAAGTTGATAACCGATTTTCTGTGTATCGTAAAATACAAAGACATTTTAACCCATCGATTCACTGTAACAGCGATAAATAACACCATTTAACTCTGAATACGGCTATTAACATATTCTAGAAGCCGTCGTAGTCTCGGCCACAGAATAATTTAATAGCTCAGTTTCGTGTTCGCTATCATAAGGGGGTTACAAACGGATGTCGATAGAGATATCTTAGACCATTAACTTAGGAGTACCTGTCTGTTAGTTATGAACTTATCTCTCTAAGCCAAAGACTTATAATGTATGAGCAACGCGTGCTCGAATGTAAGTCAATCTGACTAACTCAAACTTATTCCGTCCAATCAGTATGCAAATGATTTTCCATATCTTTCTATGACGACAATTGACAAAGGAGATGTATAAATCTACTTGAAATCTGTGTGATACTACTAAATAGGGCAAAGTTACGACTTTGGTAATAAACCGGGTAGTTTTAAGGTCTGTGCAAAATTTACAACTTTGAAACTAAACGAAACCAACAGTTCATTTAAAGTTGGTCTTTTTAGGGTATGTTAATGAAAATCCCTTGTTTTCTGCCTAAAACAATTTTGATACTAACAAGCTGGCATTAAACAATTAATTACAAACTAAATGTATACATGTTGTTTATAATAATACGTTTTTTTTTTTTTTTGCTTTTTTTATCCGTGCATGCATTAAGCAGTAGAGTTTCAGCAATTCATTTGAGAAAGAATGAAATTCAGAAATAATTCAAAATTTAATGCTTTTTTATATATATCATTTATTGTAGACATTCGTAAGGCGGTAATTTTATTTCATTAAACATTAGGGTCTGTATAACTACAAATAATTTTCTGTGTAAAAAATAGGTAATAATAACGGTATAAAATGACAAGGTAATTCGTCGTTAAGTAATTTTTCAATAAAAAAGATAAAAGATTTGTTAATTTCGAGGTCAACAATTTGAATCATAACATCAAGTGTTTCACATTGATTTTGATCTCAACACATTCTCAGCATTGTTTTTAAAAAGGCTAAGTTTTGAAACGAGATATCTTCCCATAAATGTTTTTGCTCTGTATTTGTAATTTTTTCCATTACATTAAAACATTTATACTAAATACTTTATTTAAATTAACTTTTAACATTGCTTATTATAAGAGATTATTGTGAACATGATTTCAGAGTTCTTATTAACTTTTTTTTCATTTTCCTTACATTATAATAATATTTTTTTATTTCATTTTCATTCATGATATAGCGATATTATAAAATAAAGGTAACAAAAATAACAGATCAAAATAATTTTATCTTATTGCTTGATGTTTCATCCAGATTTACACCAGCAAGTTTTAATGATAAATTAATCATACCTATTGTTTAATTTTCTAAGAATTTGCGTTTGTACTGATGTTGCATAGTTTTGGTAACTTTCTGCTTTAACTTAAATGCAATATCTGCATAGTTATTTGGTACGCTATACATCTAGTTCTAGAAACTTGGTTGCAAAGATCGACGTTTTTACATTATATATTACACTTAGCACTGAGTTCAACCTCTTAAAGTAAAACTTATGAAAAGAGAAATTAAATGCTTTTAATAATATAGGGTGTGTGTTCAAAAATCTTTTGACCGATGAAGGCGGGCTAGAAAATATGGGTAGAAATGAAAAACTTAAAACTGGGAAGTCGTTGCGTCAATCAACGCTACGTTTAGCACAAACAATGAATACTAGAATTTTTTGCCCTGTTGATGTACAAGCACGAGTTATCGGTCAAATGTATTTTCGTAATCATGCTACGCACTCTTATATACGTCATACCTTCAAGACAAAGAGAAAAAAAAAAATTATTTATATAAGTCATACTTTGACAATAGAAGAACTTCGAAATTATATTTTTGAAGATTATCTAAGGTTTCACTTTAAGAATACGAGCGTTACTTGATTGTTAACAAAACTTATTTGTTTCAGTGAGGAGTTCAAGCGAGGCGTTTACGCTAAACGTAACACTGTTAATACTTTCTCTTGCCTTATTCTTCAGTTCCCTAATAAAATTAGAAACGTGATAAATTATCAGTTACATTATAATAACAGACGTGATTTAGAAGCAGGCATTTTAGTTGAAATGTGGACTGTTACATAGGTATTTGGAATATGTTATTGGTTAGTACATTACTTTGATCTTGATACACACCATCATACAGCTTTTGTATTTTGTGACGGTTTATATCTTCCTGTCTCAAACAATGAATGAGACTGAATTAAAATATTTAAGGAAAGCTCACGTGAAGACGGTTAAAAAGTGTACAATACCATGCCACAAGATTTTTGTGGTCTCGACTTATAAGAGTCTATTAAAAAAAAAAGATCTAATTAAAATTATATTCGTCGTTCCAATTATAGATAATTCTATGTAAACAACATTGAATCGAAATGAATATATATCCATTACTTTATTTGTTTTACAATAAGGTATTTTGTTAACATGAAAATCTAAGTTCAATATTATCTCTCTCATTAAAAACTATATTTTATTTTGAATGAAATTGAAATTATCAATTGTTTTTAATAAGATAAGATAAGATATTTACCGTCATCCTTAGTTTTACAATTAAACGCTCCTTAATTCATTGAACTACATTTGTAATATCTATTGTAATAATGTTAGTTAAGTAGATATTGAATAGGTATATATATTTTTTAAGAATAAAGTCTTCGATACATATCTGTAACAATATATAGATAATGCTAGTTTAGTTGAAAATTAGTTACTTAATTTATATCTTTAATATATCTATTCTGGACAACTGTTACAAAATGCATAGATTTTATATTTTCACTAGAAATTATCAGCCACATTTTTAATTTGGGAACTAAATAATTCACTTTGTGATCTGTAAATAACGGTTCGGTAGAGACGCCTTCTTAGATAATATTTCTGATGTACATAATATAAGTGGGAATACAAAAATATTTTCATTTTGTAAAATAGTAAATGTTATATTGGAATTTATTATGAGTCTAGTTTCAAATTTGTTAAAATAAATTACTATTATAATTTATAATAACAAAACTGTGTAACGCTTCATTTGTTGTTTTTGTTGTCTTTTTAGCTAGAAGTTATAAAATTATATTATGTAAATATATAGTAATCCGTACTTAGGTTCCAAATATCACGAGATGTCGAAGGAATGAAGACTTGAAGAAATATATTTAAACAGAATACAAATATCATTGGGATTTTAAATATGCCCCTCATTTTTCGTAAGCGTAAGAACTTTATAAAGCTTATATCCATAAAATTTCATCCTAACTGCAGCAAAATTAGAAACGTTTTACTTTATTTCCATTGTTTGAAATATCAACCATTTGTAACATCCAATTATAAAATCAAGCTTAAAATTTCAGTAATATATGTAACATATTACATGCTGATGTTTTTATATGAATCAAAAATCAGGACTTGAAGCCGAATATCTTAGCGTATTCTGTAATACAAACCTCAGGGAGGTATTTTAAATTCCGGTAATTCGTTAGGAATCGAATCGAAAGTAGGTCGAAGTGCCTACATATACGAAAACAATAGTTTGACCGCCTAAAATTCTTAAGTTACCCGAATGTAATACAGGTTAAATTTTCAGAATCGGTTTTCTCTATACACGATCGTAACAATATTCGGATACCATAATAATTCATCATAATTGCCAGCCCTTTATTGTTAAAATACATGCCAGAGCAGAACGTACTCATCCTAATGATCCAGTGATACTAGTCCTCGGTCCAAGTGACAGGGCATTTTAACTTACAGTCACTATTGAGTATCTAAAACCATGCTTAAAATAACGAAACACATCTTATCAAATCGAATAATTAATAAGGAAATCTTGTAATAAATATTTATTTAAAAACAAGAATGACGGAAATTTCATTTGATTTACTATTTCCACTATATTGAAACATGTAAATACAAGACTAGAAACACTCGTCGTTCGCTTTTGTTGTTAATGTGTATTGTAATTAGCATAAATTCAGCATGATTCTGTTGAAATATAAGAATATTTGTTACCAGTGAATATATTTTATTTTATTTTTCTAAAATTACCCTCATAATCTTATTTGAAACATCATTCAAAATGCCAATACAGAGTGTATTTATATGATTATATTTATATTGATATGATTGATAATGCATTTATTATTATATTTTTGATTAATTCTGACGATTTAGACTTCTTTTCAGGAGCCGTGTTTATATGATGACTAAAGTATTGGTTACTGTGAGAGTTACTACCATCTAATATGTCATCAGGTATGATCATAAATATTACAGATTACAAACCCATCCTAAAGAACAAAGGTTTGTTCCCAGAACGATTTTGAGTGTGAACGTGTGTGAGTTGATTGGGGAAACATTCATTTTTCAATAGAGACGGGTAGATCGATTGGAGCGCACCACCCATTTCAGATTCTATTATTAACCAAATAAGTTCTCCAACAAAACTACACTATATCCTGTAAGATAATGTTACTGTTTTAAAGCAAATTTTATTTGTATTAGCATTGTCGAATTCACGTTAAGAGCTTTAGCTCAAGCTTAAGTTAAGATCATAATTCAAGCTAAAAAGCAATGACTTATAAAATTTTGACGTGTGTGGTGTTTGTAGCAATAAAGAAAAAGATGTTAGAAAAAACGTCACCCGTGACCCACATGAAAGTAATTCATTAAAATTATCATAATATTAATACAAGTAGCTAATGTTGGTTCTTTGCATATTTCGTTTTTATAATTAATACCGATAGTTTCAGTCTAGGGACTTCAATAACCATGTTCAGAGATGAAATTCTATAAACAAGGCAACTGAAAGCTACTCACGGCATTATCTACTCATTCTAAATTCTTCGCCTTCAGGATGTTACAATTTAATCGATAATATTGAAGCAAAATTCCAGGAACGTATTACTTTTGGTCGTCGAACAAAGCCTTTAAACACAAAGAGCACATCCATTTTGAACAAATCACTTAAACTCGTATATCCTCATATATCTCGTATACTTGTCCACAGATCTTTTGTCCGTCCGTAAATGCAACTTATGTTATAATAATATTATGTCCGTATCATTGATGAAGATATATCCGGAAAATTGTGTCTTTTATGTTGATCCAAGCGTTTCAAATTGAGAAGGAAAAAGAATTTCTTCTTATGATTGTACTGATTCTGTTCGGTTATCGTATGTTTTGTATTACGATTGCGTTTTCAAAGGTTTTTTTTGTCTAAATCTTCAAGGCTTACCAATAAACTAGGTGACTATGTACTAAATACTAGAAGCTATTTACTTATGCTATAGAGAAAATACGTTTCGTGAGTGATAATTATAATGACGCTACTACTTTATATTTTTTATACCTATGTAGTTCGTTCGTTAGTATGTTTGTGTGCTTGTGTATTCGAATATTTCAGTGTTTGTATGTTTGCATGTTGGCATGTTCGTATGTCCGTAAGTTTGTATGTTCGTAAGTTTGTATGTTCGTGTGTTCGTATGTTTGTTTGTAACGGAATCTTCTTACGTGATATTTACCCACTTCAAAATATCAGAATAATTTGAAATTTTGCACACTAATCAGAGACCGATGACAATACAATAATATGTAAAAAAATATCACGTTTCTATAGTAGATCGAACTATAGAAAGAGAAATAAATTGAAGTTAAGAAAAACCTTTAAAAACACGCTTTTACGATAAACTGAATTAAAAAGTAAATATAAATTTCAATATAACATTTAAGTAATTAACGAGAAAGATAATGTCAGTGTTAGAAAAGCGTGTAGTACGACAGCCTTCTTACACTAAGTCTACGATTCTAAATAAAAAATATTAAGTATATATAATTATATCTTGTTAATAAAAAAATGAATAGTAAAAATACAAATAAAATAAAAAATACAATCGATATCGAGCACCCCACGCTTTTCTTACAACGACATTTATTTCTCTCTTGAATTACTTAAGTGTTATATTGAAATTATTTTTTACTTTTTAGTTCGGTTTATTATAATTTTTTTTTTACTTTTTAAACCATTTATAAATTAGATAAAGGGAAATTTTCTTCGGGTTTGACAGTAAAGCTATATGGGACTCTCCTCTACCCTACCCAACCTTGTGTCCGTTGAAGTTTTGGAGGCATATCCTGCAGTTTAAGAATACTAGGCGCACCTATCTTTTACGCACTCTAAAAACTCCGCAAAGTACTCAAAATGTCCTCAATTCCTTACCCTACACACCCCGACTACGACAATGGCCATGTCAGGGACAGCCAGGGTTTTCCTCTGTTTTCTTAAATTGGTTGCGCAGCTCCGTCAACTCCTTGCTCGAAGAGTGATCTCATCTCTAAACCTCCGAGGCGTTAAGAGTGAGGAAGTTCTTACCAATCTGCTTCAACTCCCTAGCTCCCTACCCAGGCTTCCGCGCTCAGCTAGCCTTATTTCTTTCTCAGAAAATTGGCCACTTTTGTGTGGAGTTCCTTACAAGACTATGACCGACATTGCACGGAGTACAGCGTTCCGACAAAACCGATTATTCATCTCACCTTACGGGTGAAGTGGACCTACAATGGACCGGGCATACAAGGTTTTCCAACCCTCACTCCTGTTGAAGTACGTACTTTTACAAATTTTTTTAAGCTTTGTGAATTTCAATGCCTTATTTGTCGATTTTCATCTTAAGTTTATGATAAATAACGTATGAAATGAAGGTCACTGATACGACTTCTCATATCAAATAATGTTTAAACAATGAACGGATTTATGGAATTGATAAAACCGTACTAAGCATACGCCACGGTACTTCTTAAAACATAACGTGCTGAAGTAGAGTCAAATGTTTACATTAATACTCAGCACCTCAGAACCATGAAAAAGTGCTTTCGATGTGCAAAGTAGTTTTGCTCATTAAAATATTACAGAACAATCTTTGAATATTATAAAATATATACTAATAGATTACATTAACCAATCCGACGGTTTCATTAAAGATCTCAGAAAGAACGCCTGTCTTAGAATTCTAAAACAAAAAAGCCAGTTAGAAGTTACATAAAATAAGTTTCTTAGTTTTACAGGTTGTTAATTTCTTGCTAAATAACCAATGGCAGTAATTTTCACATGATTTAATCGTCTGACAGACGTTGATAATATTAGAATACTGAATAAAATAATAATTTTAAACAATTTCTGCCAGCCATTTATTGCTACAATATGAAATGGGAGCTTGCGAAAAATTTAATAAACAATATTATACACTCGAGAGCAATGAATCCGGGTCACTTAAAGAATCCTAAAAATCTCGGAAACTAAAAATGCTAGGTTAATGCAATAAATTGTATTTAATAGACAATGTAATACTCCTTAAATGAAGGTATTAAAACTTCTTAGTTATTGTAAAGTTATATCATAAAAAAATCAAATTTGAAAAAGGGCCACTTTCGAAGATGGAACTACGAAATTACAGCATTTGGTTTTGCTTTTGTTTGTAATCTGTCATTTATGTGGGTACATAAACCATGTTGATAGTGCTCTATATTCATTATTCAAGCTGAAATTATGTCGCTTACGCCTGAAGAATGCACCAGAATACTTACAATGCTGGAAACCGGCCGGAGTCAGCGCGATATAGCCAGGACTGTCGGTGTGTTGCTGTCAACAGTACAAAGAGTTCTCCGACGTTACGAAGAAACTGGTTCTAACCTACGCAGACCAGGAACGGGCAGAACCAGGTGTACCACAGCACGAGAAGACCGATACTTGGTGAACACCATGCTTCGAAATCGCTTTCTCACAGGAACTGAACTCACCAATCAGTTTCGACGCCTCGGAGGAAGTAACCCAAGTGCATGGACAGTAAGACGTCGGCTTGCTGAATCTAACTTAAAACCCCTTAGACCTGCAAACGGCCCTAAACTGGAGCGTGGGCATCGTATTTCAAGACTAAGATATGCCCAGAGCCACGTAAATTGGAGTATTGAAGATTGGTCAAAAGTTATGTTCTCCGACGAATCAAAATTTATGCTCTACAAGCACGATGGAAGACACAGAGTGTATCGAAGACCAGGGGAAAGATTCAAGCAAGCACGCATCGAAGAAAAAGTAGCCTACGGTGGTGGGTCTGTACTTGTGTGGGCCGGAATTTCTTCTGAAAGTCGCACAGAGCTGGTGATCATAGAAAACGGCTCTTTAACTAGCGTAAGATATGTGGAAGAAATCCTCAATGATCACGTTGGTCCATTTATGGTCAATTTAGGTGAGGATGCTTTATTTATGCATGACAATGCCCGACCTCATACAGGTAGGATTGTGAATGACTACCTTCAAGAGATGAACATTACTCGTATGGAGTGGCCAGCGCGCAGCCCGGATATCAACCCGATCGAGCATGCTTGGGACGAGCTAGGCAGATGCGTAAAACAACGAAACCCTCCCCCAATCACGCTTCGTGAGCTCAAAATTGCTCTCACAGAGGAATGGGAGAATATTCCCCAAAATCGTATAAGGAACTTGGTGTACAGCAGGCCAAACCGCGTAAACGCAGTAATGGAAGCACGAGGAGGCAATACGAAGTATTAAAATTCAAGAAAATCGTAATAAAGTTCAAACATTTCATGTTTCCTATTTTTGTTTTAAGGATAGATCAGCAGTTTTTTTCTTTATGTAATTTTGTGTTAATAAAATGTATGGTGACTCATATTTTTTTTACTTTCATTTAAGGAGTATTACATTGTCTATTCAATACAATTTATTGCATTAACCTATCATTTTTAGTTTCCGAGATTTTTAACATTCTTTAAGTGACCCGGATTCATTGCTCTCGAGTGTAGTATCTGCCAAAAGTCTCAATAAACACTTTTTAATATAAAAAAGATTAATGCTAATAGCAGACTTTTTCATGTTGTATTTTAGAGTATTAAAATTTTAAATAAAATTTTAGAGTAGTATTTTTTTACTATTAATATATATTAATAAAAATGTTCATCGACAGGCTGATCAGAATAATTGTAGAAATTATGTTATAATAGATCAAAAAGGTTTTTTCTGTCACTCTGATTGCGTTGCATTAATAATCAGAAATGGTGAAAAAATAAAATCATAATTATAACATCGTTTCTGACCTTAAGCCTAATGTTCTACTGGTTATGGAAAGCATAAAAATAAATTATTAAAGAGACGATGGAATGATATAATACTAATTAGTTTTTTACAGTTTGCAGATACGGAAATATGCTTGACTAACTGTTGCCCGCAACATTGTTCGCGTGTAAATTTTGATGTCACGATGATGAAATATGAGAATATTGCCAACCCGATCTTACGGCAATCGTACATTGTATCAGTATAACGTACCTATATGCCGAATCCCATTAAAACCATTCGACCGTTTTGACGTAATTAACTGACAAACGGAACAAAGTTCGGATTTATTTTTAAAATTTATTTTTTATTATTTTATTTTTTTATTTATAAATTTATTTTTCCAAACAATTGCTAGCTGCTCTTTCTTATAATTCACAACTGCCTATCTATTGACCTCAGGATCATTAAGGGCAAATTTTTCTGTAGCTGTCCAATTCACACATGACATGATTATGAGCATACTTTTAAACAGATGCCTGATTCAATTCGGTATGATTTTTTAAATATTTTTTTCTGCAGTTTTTATTTGTTTCCTACTTTTCTTAACGGAACCACTCATGCCAGATTCCTCAGAACTATCCGTACTTACATTAACTTGCGACTCAATCATATTAACCCACTTAAACCTACCGACCCATGTATGGGTATTAAGAATTTAAAAAATCTAACGTCTTTTTTTGATACGTTAAAAACAAAATATACATATTTTTAGAAAATTTAAAAGGAACTTGTTTTTTATAATGACAAGTAACATAGTAAATCAAAACATTACCAGTTGTTATTTGCGGCCGAAAAATTGTGAATCGAAAATTGTAAAACATATCCTCAAAAAAGTAAGTTTATATTAATTTACCGTTATTATTCTAATAAAACAGTAGTGAAATTAAAAAGTATATTACTTTGGTAATATTCATATTGTAAAGAAAATTAAAATTATCTTTATTTTTACCCTTTTATTCAGCTGTGGATTCCATGGACCCATACATGGGTCCGTCGGCACAAATATAGTACTTTTAACTTTTTAAATGAATATAGTTGTTGTTTGTTATTTCCGAATATTTTCAAAATATTGAGTGAATTAGATGTTAATAATTATCTAGCTCCATAATGCATTATATTTGAACCACTTTGTAACGCAAATACTCCTGTCACAGATAGAAATTCTGAGGAAGAGGGTGCTATTACTATACATAATCTACCTAGTCCTATTTTACGTGCATCGCAGAGGCTTTGTGTGCTATTTGGTCTATATCTGATAAGGAAAGTGAAGATGATAATATTCCTTTGACCAGTTAATAAAAGAAATCTTCTTTATAAGCCAATGGCATCTACATCTTATAGTTCTTCGCCTTTATTCTATGTATGTCCGTAGAAAATAAGGCCTACCATTGGAGGAGTAGACACAAATAATTCTAGTTTTCTAGTTTCCAAACTCTGTAAAGACCAAAAAAACTAAATACGTTATAAATTACTTTAACCAATTATTCAATGGCATGGTAATAAACTTTATAGTGGAGAATACGAATCTATATGATTAAAAAAATGTAATGTAACCATAATTAAACTGAAAAATGTTTCGTTGAAATATTTTTTTATAGTGGATATGTTTCTATACAAACTCGTTGTATGTTTTGGGATAACATATCTGACTGTGGCGGGACTAATTCAAAATGATAAATTTACTAAAATGAGGCCTCTATTTGGTAACTTAATAGTATTTTACAAGAATAAACAACGCACTTTCCAGGATAAAAAATGAAGCGTTTTCGTCAAATTGTCAAAATATATAATGTAAACATAGGAGGCGTCAATCTTTCCGATCTGAATATAGGTCTATATCGAACTTCTATCAGAGGCAAAAAATGTTAGTTTCCTCTATTCTGTAATAGCATTGAAATAGCATAACATAATGTGTGGCAATATTCCGTAGTGACGGTGGAGATTTTGATCATCTCGGTTTTAACAGGTCAGTCCCAAGAGCCTTTTTAGAAACGTTTCTCACAAAACGCGGGTCTTATAATATACCAAAAAGCAGCTTTGGAGATTCATACAGTCTCGACTACATTGGTGATCTTATGTTAGTAATGATCAAAAATATAAGATATATAAAAAAAAAACTAGCCACATTTGAGTAGAATATGACATACATTTACATCCAAAAATGTGTTTTAAAATATTCTACAGTAATATTTATATATATTATCAATACCCGTTATCATAAATAAACTAATAGAAAGTTGGAAAACACAATTGTTTAAATTTTAAGCGTTTTATGTATATTTCTATTTATTACTTATTGTTTACTTAAACGCAGTGCTTATGCCGACAGACCCATATATGGGTCATCAATTTTCCAGCTTTTCTGCCAATGAAAATTTTTTTTTATATTTTTCCAAAGATACTGGGATTATAACAAACCATATATCCAACAATCTTTTTTTTCTGAGATAAAAATAGTTTTAGGCATATCTGGGTTAAAAGATAAATTTATTTCAGTATCTTTCGGGGTATGCAACCTACCCATATAGGCTAGCTAAAGGCATTACGAAAAGCGATCGATCTATTGTAAAACACTTAAATCTTTGCTAACTGTTAGTCTCGTAGCTTATTAGATCTAAATAAAATTTTAATGAAACCATTTCGTATAACCCCCTTTCAAACAGGAAAAATGTTGCAAATCCGTCTATATATGACGGTGCTATACCCAAACATACATAAAAAATATAAACATCCGAATTGATAACCTCTTCCTTTATGAAGTCGCTTAATAATTAACTACATTTTAATTCTTTTAAATAATAAGTTTTCTCTAATGATTTGGAAACCGCTATTAAAACTAAAGAAGTTTCTTACAAACTTTGCCACCCCGTTTTACCCCTTTTACAGGTTGATTTTCACAAAATCCCGTCCTAGTGAGCACCTAACTCCTAAAAGGAACTCCCATGCAAAACATGAGACTCTTAGCACTTGTAGTTTTTGCTTTATACATATATATAGATTATGATGTTTTTTACTAAAATTTCGAAATTATTTATAAAAAAACCAGAGTTACCTGACCTTGCCGCTCATTTTTCTAGTTCACATAGATGGATATTACATTACGTCTTAGTATCAACTAGATGAAATTATATACCTAAAATGCCACCAGTTTCCTAGCTTTGAGTATGTTCAAACTTGTCTCATTCTTTAAAACCAACGTTCCGTTACTTTCTCTAGGAGTATTATCAATTTTAACTATATAGCAAAAAGAGTTTACATAATCAATATTACAGCTCTCAGTATTAATAATCTCTTCTTGATCTCCGGCGAGCGAATGAATCTGCATGCAAAAATGACAAAAGAAAACGATAAACAAAATAGAACCGATAAAACAAACAGCGGCACATTTCTTCAATTGTGACGTCACACGCAAATAATAATTTGCATAAAAGGACGGATGTTAGAGCTACATACTCGTACATCGGAATAAATACTTATGTCGCCGTCGTTATATGATCCCCTGATTCCTCGAAATTCGTGTGATTTCAGGGAGTGTTACAAAGTATTAGGCTCTTTAGATGGTCTTATTAACACCATAGCGAATGACTCTCGTAAACAAGCGCAGCTTATAGGCCGATCTGTGTGGGGGTAAGATATAATTAAGTGTGGCAGGAACATGGCTACCTACTGTTTGCTACTTACAATAACGCATGAATGAACTTAAAGACTTAAGTAATACATTCTTAAACGTAGCTATATTATGAAAATAACAAAGAAATTGATATTTCAATATTGAATATTTGTATGTACGTACAAGAAAGTTGTGATCATTGAGAAAGAAGAGAAAATAACTAAGTGGTTGTTTTTTACTATTCATAAGCCAACCTTGTAAATTCGTGATCTGTTACAATTTAGTATTTTTGTGTCACCCGCATTAAAGTTATTTCATTCACAGAATTTTTACCATAAAGCGTATTTTTATATTTCAGTTTTCATTTTGGGTTTTCTTGCACGATTTCAACTTTACTAATAACATTTTAAAATTATAAAAATAGACCACCATTATTCTTTTAAACAGTAGAACGTTTTACAAGTTAAAGAGCAACGTGACGTAGATGAGTTAACGCAACAATAGCTTATGATTCTCCGTCAACAGAATTGGAGACAACAGTTTAATGAAAATGTCGGCGTCGGGAGACGTCACGGAATTTTCGCTCATCAAAAGGAATATTTGCGACAGCCGAAATCCATTTATAGGGAAAATAAATAAGTCTCGCAAAGGGGACGCTACGCTTGTTAAATTTCTTGAATTTTTATGCCTGTCAACAATTTTTTTTTTTAAAGCAATAAAGCTTTTTTAAATAAAGAAATATTATATTTTCAAAATATGTAAAACGGTAATTATAACTTACAGGGGTAAAGGATGGTTGAAATTAACCAAACATGTATTTGTGAGTTATCAGTAACAAGAATTAATCAAACGAAAATTCAAATAGCTAAACTAAATTCAAAATTCAATTTCATAATAATTAAAAATAAAATTAAGTTCCCGGTCTAATGAAAATGATAATTTTTAAATATTGTACTTATTTTAGCATTAAAACAGAAATTTCTATTTAAATTTGTTGTAATTAGTTGAGGTAATTCAATAATATTGTATATATAACTCACAATATGGATAATTAGAAGAGGGTTTTTCCCTTGCGATTGAATAGACAATAAATTTTTGCAGTTGCTTGCTATAACCATTTCTACACAAATTTACCAAAATACATTACACACATCAATCGATGTCGCCACTATCGATATACCGACTATTTTAGAGCTGAACTGTATTTTACGAGATAACGGTAAGATACATGATGAAATATTTTTGCCCTAGAGAACAAGATTAGGATGCAATATGTTTTGATCGTCTGGCGCATTCCCATATCACAGGGACGAGCGCACGATCGGGTGCCGCAGCTGAAGCAGTAGAAAAAAGTGAAATGTGCGAAGTACAGGATCACCTGTAAAGGCTAATACTTATTTTGTTCCAATCGGCGTAGAGACCTTAGGTCTTTCAGGTTTTTATGGCGTATGTCCAAAAGAGGCTTTTCGTAGGGGTTTCTGGAGACCCAACGGTCTTGGACAACAAGGTCATGGCACTAACATTTAACGAATATTTCGTTTAAGTAGTCTCTGTTAATTTTAAACCCCGACGCAAAAACGACGGAGTGTAATAAGTTTGACGTTTTAAAAGGTGAATTAGTCGAGAGTGTACTTAGTCATGCTTGATGACTATTGGTCCAAGAAGGCCGACGCCACAAAATGGCGGATTAGATATTTTTTCACCACTCCATCAATATGGTTACGGAATGAAAGGGCTCGACTAGTCTAATATTAAGACAAATTTCAAATCCAAGATGGCCGCCACCACAAAATGACGAATTACATTTTTTTGCAACTCATTCAATATGGGTATCAAGTGAGAGGGCTTGACTAGATTGAATTTATTTAAATCGGTTTAGCTGTGGAAATGTCTAAAATTTACTGCTCTGTCTGTGCAATTCTGCCAAAGACAATTTTTCATGAGAATTATTGCACCACAATTAAAAAAAAATACAACCGCAACTAGGAAATAGCCATGCATTGTTATATATAACATTAAAATTTAAACAAATGTATATAGTATATAACGTAACACAAATAATAATAACGTTGTATTCTTAACGTGACTACTAACAAGTACTTAAATTAGTACCTACAGACTTTCTGTAACGAGTAAATACAGAAAGTCTGTAGGCAATACTATTGTATAACACGATTAGTACCTATATTTCAATTTATAATAAGAAAATGCCTCCTACCTTCATATAAGGTTAGAAAGGTTTACAAAACCTCCGACTCAAAAAAAAACAAAATAAGTCTTTATACGTCATATATAAAAAACATAAAATAAAACATTAAAAAGTTATAAATAATATGAATATTATAAATGTATTACCAATCAAAAATTAATAGTAAGGTTTATATAATAACCTCGACCACATTATATTAGAATTTATAGTACAGGGTAATATAATCATTAAAATTAAAATTTGTCGTGTCTGCTCCATATTAAACTATATATTTTAATAAAATAAATACTAAGTCAATTAAAATATGGACTTAACCACCTTCCAAAAAATAACATAAAGTATATTAGGTATATGTAGGTAAACCGAGTAGGTACGATATGTATATGTAAGTAGATATATAGTTTGATATTGAGCAGTCCCCAGACATGACAAAATTTTAATTTAAATAATTAAATTAAATTACCCTGTATTATAAATGCTAATGTAACTTATTCCGTCGAGATTATTTTATAAACCTTACTATTAATTCTTGATTGTTAATAGATTTATAATATTCATATGATTTATTACTTTTTAACGTTTTATTTTATGGTTTTTATTTTTTACGTATTAAGACTTATTTTGTTATATCTCAGAAACCACGACGGAACAGTTGCTCAATCTTTACCAAACACAAGTTCGATCGTGTATTGAGTATTACTGTTCTCATTTTTGGGACGGTTCCGCCCAATACCAATATTGGAATGGAGCTGGCTCCAGATCCTCGAGTCCATTGAGAGGAGGGCCAAGAAGCTCATCAGCAATCACGATATTTTTTATAATAAACTCAAAACCCTCGAGCCTAGACGGAAGGTAACTAGTCTATCCGTTTTTTTATAGAATATATTTCCGAGAATGTGCAGCAGAATTGCCCAGCCTTGTTGCGCCATCCCCATTAATTCATCGGACAACCAGAATTTTAAATAGGCACCACCGTTAAATATTTGATATACCAAAGAGCCACACTAAGCGTATTTCTTCGAATTTTGTGATCCGTACCGCTAAAGAGTGGAAGTGTTTTCCCGAGTCTGTGTTTCCTTAAAGTTATATGACTTATACGATTGGTTCATTATCATTTATAATAATAAAATATCTCTTACACTCATACCAATAAACTTAGTCCAAAGTAAGTACTGTAAGCTTTTTGTTATAGATACTAGAGTAACGGATAGACATAGATATGGTACATAGATATGTAATTTTTATAAAATTATATATATAAATACCCATGACTCAAGTAAGCTCATCTGCCCCTTCCGGGATCCGAACCCAGGGTCCGCGGTGCGAAAGGCAGGATCACTACCGTTGCTCCAAATGGAGCACTTACCTTTCATAAGGACAAAAAGGCATGAAAAGAATGAGCTATAACTCTCCACGCAGATTCGTGGGTGCTAACGACTGCAGATGCTGCACAAAAATATTGGCCACCCATCCTATGACCAGCACTAGCGAGAGTTGCTTGACATCCGAAATCATATGCTCAACGCACTGGCACTCTTCAAAACACTCATAAAAACTAGCATTTACGTAATACTCATGCATGCACCATATAAAAAGGGACCACAAAAACATGAAAGATATACTTTGTTGTCAAGAGTTATCATAGATTTTTGTGAGGAGTGACTACACTTCGTTTAGGTAATAATGTGGCCACATTAATTAGTGACAATACTAACTAAATATTAAATAAACTAAACTGAAATAAATAATATTGTGACCAGCGATTAAGAATATAAAATTGTAGCCGAGTTAAATTTGGCTAACCTACCAACTACGCTGATTACAGCTGGACATATTGAAATTATATATAACAATGGCTTAACAAACAATATTAGACAATTTAAATTTGCCATAATTTGTTGCTACTATTGCACAGAAAGTACCTAAACCATCATTATATTTCATGAACGATGATTCTAGGTTTTTGAACCTAGAGTCATAAATAACAGAAGAGCTCAATATCTGATTCTTAATACCAATCTTTTAAATAAATAAGGAAACAGTATACTTGTATAAAACTTACATATTTTTTAAAATCGATGGAAATATGTTTATTTGCATTGCCATAATTTATAATAAACGGGTAACTGACTTCAACACCCGGCGAATACGATTGTCGATTGTTCTTTATATTTCACGTTTTCACATTCTCGCGCTTAATTTTTTTTCCACTTTGAAACAAAGAAGGTTCTTCTGGCATACGGAAAATCTTGCTTTACTTCATTACGAAAATAACAAATGATTATTTAAAAATACAAAGCGTTAATATGTTTATATATAAACAAGTTAAGCAGCATTCAATGATTTAATAGTTGGAAAGAAGTGTGAAACTGATATATATTAAAATATATATTGATATTAAAATGGTTTTTACTATAACATTGAAAGAAATAGTTATAGTCTTAGATTAAAATATTTACATTTATTACTTTAATTAAAGTAGGTATATAAGTCCTTTAATTCAATTTATATTATAAATATTACAAATTAGTTGGGTTGTTATAAAATAGGTATAAAACTACTTAGAATTTATTAATAATATCAGAACTTTTTTATATTCTGTTATTTATAGAAAGAGTATTGCGCACTCTTTAAAAATAAAGTTGGTTGATCACTGTGTCCGGAGCGGCATTTTATTTCTTTTTTATTCAAATTGACACGGACCGAACGTAAAACTGATACTGAGTTCAGTGCTGAGCATACAGATAGGGCAGCACGAATGGTCAAATAATCTGATTATTGAGCGAGCCGTGTTTTGTCACGCAATATTGCTCCAAGATAAGTTTTACTAGCGCGCACGACCCTCGTCACTATTTTGTCGAGGTAGAAACGCGTTGTTTTACGTCTTTTGTATTCATTTTCCGCTAATTTTTATGTTATTTAAAAATATTAATGAACAAGAATTGTAAAGACAGAGGGAATACATAAGACATACAAAATACCAGTACAGTAATTATGTATAAATTTTAAACTGAATTCACAGTTAAAATTAATTTAATTTTCAATGAATAATATCCTGATTCATATTGCCATATCAATTTAATAAAGCATAATAAAAATATAAAAGAAAATAAGAAAAAATACCGAGAAAAAGTTCATAAAAAAAGAAAGTAGAGCATAAAATAATAAAAAACAATACTAATAACTACGATAATTTTTGCTCCAGTCCGTTTAACCGTCGCAAATTTATAGGAAGGGAGGTATAATTATAGGGTTGAGATTAAAAGGATACCTGGATATTAGTGCTTTACTTTATTAAATTTCTGAGATTAAAACTTGGTAGTTACGAGTTACTATAAAGACAGAGAGATGCTTTCAATTTTCATTACTTTTACAGATGCCAAAATATTCGAAAACTCAGTCAAAATTAAACGATATTTTTGTACAGTTACATACTACATAACATAAAGCAGGAGGTCCATACCTTATGATGGTGATAAAAATAGTTTTTTTCTTACATAAAATGAAATTGCTTAGCTAGATGTAGTGTTGATTGTTCATCAATAATAGATATTACACAGGATTCGAGTTTATAACACATCAGTACTATCATTTCGCTGTCGTCGTCTCAGTTAAATTTCGTCCGCTGCTGGATCTCCACAACGACCGGTCCTGCGCTGCCCGCATCCAGGTGCCTACCGCAACCTTCACCAGACCGTCGGTCCACCGAGTGGGAGGCTTGCTGCAGTACTATCATTTGTAACATTTAAAAAAAATGTTTAAAAATAATGACTGTGATTACTAGTAAATATTTTTGAGCCGAACCTTGAATTATTTAATGAAGCAAGTCAAATTCAATCAAAGTCAAAAATTTATTATCACAAATACTATGAACTAACATAGTCAAATATGCGGTGACAACAGAGAAAGCATATTCAACTGCAGATTGATGCAGCATTCGGACAGAGAAGCTGTTGATCTAATTTATTTTAGGTTCACTGACAGGTGCGTATCGAAGCTATAACAATGAGTAATGTAAGTTAGAAAAAGTACAGTAAATTATTTTATAAGAGGAAGAGGTCTTTAAATAAATCTATTATAATTTTTTATACAACGCAAAATTAGTATTAAAATATCAATATCAACATCTTGGCTACTTCGCTCCACTATGTTATAAGAATTGCACTTTCTAACAAAATGTATAGTAGGACGTGTTGTTTAACTTTGAATTCATTTAGTACACTGACTTACTGTCAACATTATGTACAGATTTCGACCAAAATGGATTAAATTAAACCAAAATTCTTTTGTATGAATCGCCTGGCCAGCTCCGCTTTTATCGTATTCTTTTCGATGCATAGAATATATAGTAAAGTAAGTTTCCAGTAAAGCTTTTTGAAGAATGACTATGCTATGGAGATTTAAAGAAAAACTATAACAATATAGATCTATGTAGGTATTTAAACCAACGGTTTTCCATAAACACGTGATAAAACTACACACAAACAGCATATTCACATCACATTATTTTCTTTGATGTTTATAACAAATGTTAGTCATGCATTTTACATAATTTTAGGAAAAACTATGGGTAGATTGCCGAGGTATTTCGTAAAGTAATGCTCTATAACTTTCAATATATTTTCTGGAGTACCTATTCCTTATACAGTAGCATAATGTAGGCTATTCCAGAGACTAGCAAAATTAAAGAATTAAAGTCGGTGGATTATAGGAACGACAACAATTTAGCGCAATATTTGTATTTCCAAAATAATGAAGGACGTTATCGCAATTCAGACACGGCTCCAGACTCCGAAACTATTTGGACAGGAATAAGATGTATATTTTGTGGAGCTCGATGGCACGGCGGTTAAAGCGTTTGGCCGAAGATTGCGGATGTTAAGCAATATTCACGAAGCCCAGTGTCAGATGGGTGAGCAAAAAATAGCAATGTTGACTCCATCCGAAAGAAGACATGCTCAGCCATTGAGACCTGATAATTGAGGGGGATAATACTTGAAAAAAACAAGTTTAATGATTCGTATATTATAAAAACCGCGTTTCTATTTATTGGTACAGTCCTTGTGTAGCAAGATGCTCCACGCAATAATTATTTACCTTATTACGACAAAAATATGTACTATTGTTAACAATATTAATGAACTCTAAATAAAACTCAAAAGTAATAAAACAGATTTCAACTTAAATTAAAAAGCGTCCAAGGCATGAATAACAAAATAAAATGCGAAAAAACCGTTTAACTCGAAGAAGAGAAAAATACGTTCTGGCCCTTTGTTTCATCCATCCATTCACGAACTCAATTAAGAACGTGTTATACTATTTTCTTATAATAAGGCTGGCTATCTCCGACTGAATAAGAAATGACTAACATTAACAAATTTCTCTTATAAAAGTCTAGACATATTTTTATAAATGTTCGTGTTTGTTAATATATGGGTATACTCTGTCCTCATAAAAAACGACATGGTAATTACATTTTCTTCTCATTTAATAGACGCGACCTTTATGTTTTGACGGAAGAATTTTTACTTATCATATTTTAATCGAAGTTAGTATTTTCAGTCGTTAGTTAGTTAGTATTTTTCAGGTAGGTTGTGCTACCATTTTTTAAACCAGAGATTCTCTTTTTGGGGATACGACCCGTTGCGATGCGGGTTAGCGGCGTGGCTATGTAAGGCTGAGGCAGATGAACGTCATTCGTCGACAGAGGTTTACGACGACGTCGTCGCCCGTGAGTGCTTATGTCAGTGACTGGTAAACAGTCAAGTGACCAGGCGTATTTTTCTATCATTGCTGTATATTTTCTGAGTATTTCTATTAATTTGAACATAGAATTTGAAAAAGAATTATATATTATCTGCTTTTACGAAACAACGGAGAATATTTTTTAACTGCTTCAGAATGTCGATTGCAACATGTCATGAATTGACGAGTATTTTAAAAGGTTTAATGCTAACCCAGAATACAATAATGCAAAGAAATATTTCGGCAGAGGAAAGGATTGCTATGACTCTATAGTAAATCAACAACACTATCTCCTAAAATACCTTCAGACTTGAAATACTTCATACGAACTTTATGGTAATAGCATGTATAGTCTTGAGCAATTAAATTTATACTTGGACAAAATTTCGTTATCATAATTATTATCACTTTATTTATATTTCAAAATCACTTTATTTACCTTTCTCGATGGCATCAAAATTATGTTTACATTTTTATCCATTCGTTGTCCCCATACCAGAAATACTTGTAGATTGGTCAAACTATACAAGTAATCGTACACATCTCCAAAATATGTATACACAACATAGTTTCATAAATGTAAACTATCGTTTTTGAGATTTCGTTTTCATGTTTCTGTCAAAAATCCATAGATTAAAATGGAGGTCCAGGGTGAAATGAAAGGCGGTTTTCATGACTCCAACGTATATTTATTTCGCTAATAACCACTCAAAAATAACTAGGCGATGCAGTCGCTAAGCATAAAGCTACGCTAGCACCATATATTGCAGCGGAGCGTAATACCTAAAAAAAGTTTTTTTTTTATTTCGATGGGAATTTTTCCGAATTTCAAAATTCGGGCTCCGTCACAATCTGGTGCTAAGCCTATTGATTCGATTCCATATATAAAATATTAAAATCGGTTGAGAACTCTGGAAGTTATGGCGTAACAGACATTGTGCTATTGAAGCTGATCCATGGGAGCTTCGCTTCGCTCCGCTCCAATTACGTTAGAAGGAGACAGATATACATTATACAATTGCAAGTTGGCAACTAGCTGTTTACGTTTCTTAGTTAGAAAATGACAAAAGTGACAATATTGGTAAATAGCCCTATATTAATTTACATGCTAATTGGTACATATTTATATTTACAACTACAAATTAATTATATTACAGGCATATTTGAATCGATTTGATTATCATACATATTGATCATATCTAGGTCTTTTTGAGCTTCTTCAATAATGTTATGAAGACTATCGCCGAAAAAAGACAGACAAGTATCATCGGCGTACACAGTAAAATGACCCGTTAAGCCTGTATTTCTATTTCTGCCTATATCGTTTACATAAATAAGGAAGAGCAATATACCTACTATCGAACTTTAAGATATTCGGAAGTTTAGGTTTTGATAGCTACTTTTAAAGTCACCTATTTTTACAATTTTTAACATATGATTCAAGTATTTTAAGAGCTGGTCCTATTAACTTTTGAATTAATTTTCAGTGACTAATTGTATCGAAAGCTTCTTTTAAATAAAAAAAAATACCCGTAGTAATTAGTTTCTTATCAATACTAGATTTTATTTTAGTAATTAAATCCGCCGCGGCTGATAGGAAACCCTTTTCTGTAAGGTAAGTAATTAGTCTTTTATAGATAATGCGTTCGAACACCTTGGATAGAACTGGAAGCACCGAGATAGATCTGTAGTTAGTAGGGTCAGTTTTCGCACCAGATTTGTAGATAGGACTAACTTTTGCAACTTTTAATGAGCCAGGAAAGGTACCTTCCAATAAACATTTGTTGAAACAGTTACATAAGCTCCAAGCTATAACTTCTTACAAACATTTTATTGCTTTTATATTTATACCATCTATTCCCGTACTTGAGTTGCTATCCAGGCTATCAATATTTTTCATAATCTCTTTTATAGTACAGATCTCAAATTTAGGTTAAGTTGTACTATGTCTATAATCATTTTTTACATCAGAGGGTGTGTAGTACGTACATGATATTTTTGAGGTACTTGATTAGCTAAGTTGCTGCCTATAGAGGACTCCACCCCTTCTGATATGCTGTCTATAATTAAAAATGTGATTATTATCTAGTAAACAAAACAAACTTGCATCTTGATCTGATGTAATTCAAGTTTCCCTTAAAATAACAATATGCGTTGTAAGAGGTATTGTTTTTACTATGCATTTTATTTCATCTAGCTTTCCTTGCGGATATACGCTCTAAATATGAAAATAGAAGAATTGCAATGATGATGGAATGGTATGTATGTATGTATATTCAGTGTGTTTTGGCACATCATAATCTTGGAAACATTTTTGCTGCTTGATGGTTTTTTTTGAAAAGTTTTCTTTTTTACGATTTTGGTTTTGTTCTTTATATATTTTATCGAGATATCATGTTCTCCATTCTCTTGACACTTTTTTAGTTCATTTGTTAGGGACTAAAGATAAGTTTTCTGAGCTGGAATTTGATTGGAATATATCGTGACGTTATCTGGCAGTTGGATTTGTAACGCAACAAAAGTTTTGGTACATTGATGGCTTTGGTACCTTAATAGGACAGCTTTTTTCGGGATTGTTTTTTTTCTAATCTGATGTATTTTGTGTGTATTGTTGGTTTGGGGCAGCTGTCATATAAAACCAGAGCAATTATTTTACGATGTCTTCATCATATTTTCGCCTTGTCGCAGAATTTCTATCCTTTGTTTCGTTTATACCTACAAAGATAATATTTTTATCACGGTCACTCCTGTCTTTCATTTCTGAGATGATGTCTTCGTAATTAGCGAAAAGCCTTCGAATGTCTGATCCTGGTTATCTTGATTTTCTTTTATCTAGATAACATCAGAGCATGCCAAACATTTGAATTTGGCGTAAAAAACTGCCATTTTGTTTTTTATTATTTTGATATACCCATTGCCACTCTCACAGTAAATACGAATCTAACGACACCTCTCAAGCTAAAATCAATCGATCCGTTCAGGCCGCAGAACGTGCCAAACAAACAAACAACAAAACTTCAATTGAAACTAAATGCACCAGTAATGCTTATGATAAATCTAGATGCCCCTCTGATATGTAATGGAACAAGGCTTCGCATAACGAAAGTGGGGCAGAATATTCTTGGTGCTACTATTTTAACAGGTGTCGGCAAGAGAAAAAGTCTTATCATACCTTGGATTCCAATTATTCCCACTGACCTTCCATTCCAATTCAAAAGGGTTCAGTTTCCCGTTAAAATTAACTTTGCTTTTACTATAAACAAAGCACAAGGTAGCGGGAGTGCATTTAGAAAAGTCATGCTTTTCTCATGGTCAACTATATGTAGCCTGTTCGCAAGTGTCTAATGCCTGGAATTTACACATATTTGCAACAGATGGAATAACTTATAATATAGTCTACAAAAATATCCTAGATAAATACGCTGCATTTAATCTTTTTAAAATGTTAGAACTCAAAATTATTTATTTTTGTTACAGTGAAATATATTTAAACATTTGTTGTTGTATTTCAATAAAGCATATTTAAAGTTTTTTAAACTTCATTTTATTAAGTAATTTTTAAAATCTGATAATCCCATCCAAGCAATAAAATATACTTATCATACCGATTCATTACTATTGTAATGATGTTCGATACTTATTTAATGGCTTAAATGCGGACGAAGCCGCGGGTAAGATCTAGTATCTAATAAGTCTTACTTTTATATTATAACCTATCTATTACAAATAGTAGCGGTCCAAGTTATATAAGCCATATTTAGGTCTGTTACGTTGTCTATTGTTGTTATGTCTAACTTTCTAATTTGTAATTTATGTATTACCATTTCAAACACTTAGGTAGGTACCGAGTATTTGTTGATCATTAAATATGCATGTCAACCACAGCAGCAAGCAAATTTTTCTATTGATATTTAACGCTTTTAAGGTAAAAATGGCAATTATGGTTTGTCCATAGATTCAAAAATTATTTGAAGGATATTTAATGAGAATGCAATTGAAGTTACCAATTTAGAGAGTAGAATAATCGTGCATGTTCGTAAAAGAAGAATAATGCCATAATAAACTAAATATTTTACAGGACAATTGTAGTAAAAATTGTTTTCAAAACTAATTTACTTTAAATAATATTGTGTAAACAAACAATATTTGATAAGATAAAGCCAAACGATTGTATTACTCTCTCACTGCCATCCTACATATAAATATAACCATTTGTTCAATACTTGAGGACCTTGTCCAAAAGTAATACAGAGAGAAGCCCTGTTTTATTTCAGGGTGGATTATGTGAAAAAATGTCCCTTCACCGTATCTCTTAAGAGGGTGATCAATGGACAATGGTCACGCGGCGCCAACACGCGATTACCTTTCTGACGCCTCAGTTATTGATTATCCACATAAAAATTCCGCCGTGCCTCTTCATTAGTTGATCAGATACCTTATTTATTTTATTACGAACCTCTTTGTTAACCTTAACGACTTTACAGTTTTATTCTTTTTATGTGAGAGATTTACGTGACAGATTTACGTGACTTATTAGTCATTCGTAGTTCGCCAAATTGATGAAATTATGCGAAATACGTAAATTCGAAAATAAATTGTTACCAAAAGTAATTTAACCTTATGGTGTCCAGACTAACACATTAAAAGCCCTCAAAGGTGGGGATTGTACTTAAGAGTGTAAGGGGGTTGAGGTGATGATCAATTATACCCCACTCCATTTTTTCATAATGAATTCAAATTAAACTAACATAATTGAAATACACTAAAAATAAGTTGTTTTTAATCGTCCACAAGTTTTGCCTTCCACCCATTCAAGACTTCTTCAAACTGACAAGAAAAACGGGCACAAGAAATTTGTCGGCTTTATCAGAAATAACAAAGTTTACAATATTATTCAATATTTAATATTATTAACAATATCCATTATGCACAATAATGTTTAATAATAATAAAAGTATTATGTCAATAAAAGTAGTTATATATTACATCGTTTATTACAACAAAGTCAACACGAATACCTAATTAAACATTATATATATATGTTAACATTGCAAGGACATACAGATTATAAAAAAGATGTATGTTAAGTAATTGCTTACAGTTTAAAGCTATATGGTATTGCGAATGCAAAAATAAGATAAATACATTATTATAGCTGGTTTCATCTTAATAGATTGATAGATATCTGTGAAAATATATCTTTAACTATACATAAACGAATGGTAACCGATAGCTGCTAATAGGTGGATAATCCCGACATTGTCCCAAAAGTAATTTACTGCTACTGATTTATGTTACAATTAAATGCACACAGCGAGTATACCGATGTTTGCTTATTACGTTGACATGTAGAAATGTACCTACGGATTTACTCGTGCACCACTACTACAGCTAAGGAGTACAAAAATACGCCGTATTACTGGTCCCGGCCATTTTAAAAGTCAATTTTTAAACTTAGGTGTCATCGACAGTCTTTTATACAGAGGATGCACGGAAGCGGAAGAAACAGCCACTCACATTATTTAGGAATACGCCGGATAACCTCCAGAAAGTCGTCACTAAAGCAAGGGCACTTGAAGCGTTCCTGGCAGAGCTTGGCTGGCTCAAATGAGTCAGCCTGATCACCTCTAGATACAAAATAAGCGCTTTAAGTCATCAACACGCGGATACTACCTGTAAAGAATGATAAAGAAGAAAGCAATGGACAGCCTAAAACTAAAGTAAGTAAATAGTTAAGAATTAGATGAATATTTCAAATTGTCTGTTTTGTAAGCAGTTACTTTGTAATTGCTGGTGGGAGACGAAAATGTTTGTCTTCAGGGAAAGTAAAAAAGTGATTTTAAAGAGAGTAAGAAGTTTGAGTTGAACAAGTCAGTTTTTCTTACAGGGTTAAATTATTAGTCGTAAGTTTCGAGTATTTATAGATAGACAGAAAACAGGTTGCTTAGCAAACACAACCTTCTCGTCGTGATGGAAAACAAGAGAACCGATTGGTTTCTGCCGAGAGAGCGCAGAAGTTTTTTATACAAAAATTTTGAATGTCGCCAAAGTCTAATAGAATTATTCATAAAAAGGTAAGTGTTATTTTGAATAATAAGGATGTGAAGTCAAGCCCACAGTATTACTGCAAAAATGTACGGTACCGCCTGCGTATATATTTACACTTTGAAGCCATTTTAGATTGCAAATTTAAAAATATTTCATTTCAATTTACGATACACATGACTTTTGAAATATTTAGAAGAGTCAACTTCGTGATTCAAGGAAAGATAGATCATATAAATATAATTTAAAGAATTAAATAATATGTGCAGTATAGAAATAACGGAGCCTCAAAAATCCCATTATTAATAACACCGCGGTTTTTTTTCGATTTAAATCACTTCACGCACTATGTGTGAAAGAAAATTTATTGAAGTCCAGAAGATATTAAGTTCTAGACGACGACGACGTCGATTCACTGAACTGTGCCTCTTTCAAACAGATGTTCGCCAATTATTAATTAGTTCGCATTTATTAGACTGGTGGTTTTCAACAATTGTGATATCTTCCAAAAACCACCATTTTTAAAACTGTAAACTATTACACATATTGGATTATTGAGGAGATTATGTAATATTTGCTTTGAGCAATATATTCACTGTGCTAAAACACATATTAAGGAGAACTCAGAAATAAATCATATGTAATGAAACAAATGTGATAAAAATAAAATGCGAACTTTCAAACCGATATTTGACGAATGAACTCTACTCGTAATGCAAAGACTTAAAATGTTCCTTGATAGAAACATAACACTACTCACACACATATTTAAATCTTTTAGATATTACCATAAATAAATAAAAATATGGAAGGGTGTTAATAATTTATTTATTGACATCGTTTTGCTTTTAATATAGATGTTATACTGAAAAAACACACAAAATCAAAACTTGCATTAAAATTAGAGCACTGCGTAAAATAATATTTACAAAATGGGATCGTATTTATCATATGTGCCACGCTTTAAAAGTCTTTATGTTTCCAGAAATTTACATTTTGTGATATGATAAATTTGGAATGTTTTTCATACTCTTTCTTTCTCCCTTATTAAAAACGCGGTGATGATAAATGTTTTTTGTTGGTCTGAAATAAAACATTTTTTTTCTTGAGTTTGCAAATATTCTTATTTAAGCATTTTATGTGTTCATCTTGTTTGCAGTAAAAATATCATGACAGTGCCTAAGTAAAGAAAAGTTTCGTTCAACTTTACCGAAATAAAATAGAAATATTGAAGATTGGGTGCTACGTTAACAGTTTATATTTTTTTAGTGGTATTATTTTATTATTATGTAAAAAGCACTTTGCCAAAAAGGTTTACTAAACTTAGCACCGCCATGTTTTTTTATTTGTCTTTTGATATATTTTTTCAGTTCTTCATATTTCTAATGCACTTAAAGAAAGAGGGCAATGTAAACTTTTATTATATTAGTTCCCAGAAAAATCTTTGTGCTCTATGGCATGAGTATCACCAAAAGACGACATTTTGTAATGGTCACCACCGTCAGATTAATTGCTCAGGGCAACAAATACTTATATTTAAATTTCTGTATGCGGTTACCTGGTGTAAAAGTTTTTTATTTTTGGTTACCTATATTCTCACTCAGTATATTACTCGTACATTACGTAATTGTATATTCCATACTCCGTGCGGATGCGTAAAATGACGCAGCACCATTACACTGCTGATATAATTTCGCAAACTTCGCTAATTCGCCAAGAAACTCAGATCACACGATCATTAAGATCTCAGAGCAACCTCAGACAAGCAAGCTTACTCCGTGACTCTTTTGTGAGCTTTTATAATTAATAGACTTAATATTTCATACACTTGCAATGGATTTTCGCTAATTTTCTCCCCAACGATACGCAGGTATTCTTCGAGATTACCCTCGGCTTAGCGCGAGGACCATCAGTCAAGATTAAGATGTAGAAATGGCGGCGCCCTTTAAAAGCTTCACCTTGTTTCAGTCTACTCATTAACGCATCTACCTTTGATAACATTAAAAGTCATTTAACCCGTAAATGTTTTTTATTAAATATTGATGGTTGAAATTAATAAACTTTGAACATCGATTTATATAGCGAAGTGAGATATAATTATAGTTCTGTATTCGAGTCAGGGTATTTTAGTAATGAAGCATTTTCTTTTCATTCTAATAGCTGTGGTAATTGAGTGAAAATATTTTAAGAGACTTTTTTACTCCTATAGGACTAATTAATCAGTATTCTCGTCTAGAAAGATTAAGACCGAAACGAAAGCTGGAATCAACAATAGCAAAATTAAAAATGTTTAATTTTGGACCCCAGAATATGTCTATAAAAAATTACAACGCACTTCCCCAGCATATTAAAGACGAAAGTAATGAAAAATCATTCAAAATTAACCTTAAAAAGTATCTTATAAGAAAATGTTACTTCTCACTGTTTAAGTGACAAGGAAAACAAAGCAAAATAATCCTTAATAAGTAATTATTACGATTGAAGCTATCATAATATATGAAAATTATTTGTATTTAATTAATTTATAAATGAAAAATATTTTTTCTTGTAATGTTAATTATTGTTAATTTTTATTATGCATGTCATGTCATGGTACTGGTTATTTTATGTACATTTACCTGAAAATACCACATGTTGCAACGAATAAATAAATAAATAATCAAAACAGTTTGTACATATATATTTCAACAATCCAAAATTGATCACGTTCATTTATAGTGTTAAAATAATATCGTTTTAAAACTCATCATTCAGCTCAAATGGTGATAACGTAAGTTATGATTATATTGGTTTGCCATTACAACGACAAAATGAGTCTTTGAAACCAAACAACCTTAGATCTACTGTTGTAAAGTTCAATTAAAAGCTAAATATTACTTTTCAAGTTCCAATCAGTATATCCAACAACGGTAATAGAATCGTCAAATATTCACGTCGCTTTTAAACGAAAACATAGCCAGTAACGTATAAAATCTGTTATTTTTGTTTCAGTGTATTACATAGACAGGTTTTAGTTACAGTTTAGGATTCGTAGTCATGGTAATATGTTCAGTATAGAAAAATAAAGGCATTAAAAAGGCAGACCTAATTTAACTTATCTTTATTATTGAGATTATATGAGTTTGTATGAGCACTCTCAAAACCAAACTGTCCCAAAAAGGAATGTGTAATAAGGGACAGTAATATTAAATTTGTGTGATAAATACGATTATTTGTATATTTATATCTTAACCAAGTATCCAAAAAGTAATAACATCAATCACGCTAGTGATAACATTGATACATATTTCGCCGTATTTATACAGATTTATAAAGTGTGTAACCGAATTTCGCTAAAGACAGATTTTTTATTACTTAGAATATTTTAAGAAATATTTTTTGAGTAAATACATGATAATAATTTGCTTATACCGGAGCGTAACATTATAACTATAAGTTATGGACTGTTTTTTTCAGGTTGATATGCTTTCATGAAGAGTTTAGATGAGCTTTTTTTAATTTAATGATTCTCTTTACTAAAGATATTCAAAATTGTTATATAACTACACTCGAGAGCAATGAATCCGGGTCACTTAAAGAATCCTAAAAATCTCGGAAACTAAAAATGATAGGTTAATGCAATAAATTGTATTTAATAGACAATGTAATACTCCTTAAATGAAGGTATTAAAACTTCTTAGTTATTGTAAAGTTATATCATAAAAAAATCAAATTTGAAAAAGGGCCACTTTCGAAGATGGAACTACGAAATTACAGCATTTGGTTTTGCTTTTGTTTGTAATCTGTCATTTATGTGGGTACATAAACCATGTTGATAGTGCTCTATATTCATTATTCAAGCTGAAATTATGTCGCTTACGCCTGAAGAATGCACCAGAATACTTACAATGCTGGAAACCGGCCGGAGTCAGCGCGATACAGCCAGGACTGTCGGTGTGTCGCTGTCAACAGTACAAAGAGTTCTCCGACGTTACGAAGAAACTGGTTCTAACCTACGCAGACCAGGAACGGGCAGAACCAGGTGTACCACAGCACGAGAAGACCGATACTTGGTGAACACCATGCTTCGAAATCGCTTTCTCACAGGAACTAAACTCACCAATCAGTTTCGACGCCTCGGAGGAAGTAACCCAAGTGCATGGACAGTAAGACGTCGGCTTGGTGAATCTAACTTAAAACCCCTTAGACCTGCAAACGGCCCTAAACTGGAGCGTGGGCATCGTATTTCAAGACTAAAATATGCCCAGAGCCACGTAAATTGGAGTATTGAAGATTGGTCAAAAGTTATGTTCTCCGACGAATCAAAATTTATGCTCTACAAGCACGATGGAAGACACAGAGTGTATCGAAGACCAGGGGAAAGATTCAAGCAAGCATGCATCGAAGAAAAAGTAGCCTACGGTGGTGGGTCTGTACTTGTGTGAGCCGGAATTTCTTCTGAAAGTCGCACAGAGCTGGTGATCATAGAAAACGGCTCTTTAACTAGCGTTAGATATGTGGAAGAAATCCTCAATGATCACGTTGGTCCATTTATGGTTAATTTAGGTGAGGATGCTATATTTATGCATGACAATGCCCGACCTCATACAGGTAGGATTGTGAATGACTACCTTCAAGAGATGAACATTATTCGTATGGAGTGGCCAGCGCGCAGCCCGGATATCAACCCGATCGAGCATGCTTGGGACGAGCTAGGCAGATGCGTAAAACAACGAAACCCTCCCCCAATCACGCTTCGTGAGCTCAAAATTGCTCTCACAGAGGAATGGGAGAATATTCCCCAAAATCGTATGAGGAACTTGGTGTACAGCATGCCAAACCGCGTAAAAGCAGTAATGGAAGCACGAGGAGGCAATACGAAGTATTAAAATTCAAGAAAATCGTAATAAAGTTCAAACATTTCATGTTTCCTATTTTTGTTTTAAGGGGAGATCAGCAGTTTTTTTCTTTATGTAATTTTGTGTTAATAAAATGTATGGTGACTCATATTTTTTTTACTTTCATTTAAGGAGTATTACATTGTCTATTAAATACAATTTATTGCATTAACCTATTATTTTTAGTTTCCGAGATTTTTAACATTCTTTAAGTGACCCGGATTCATTGCTCTCGAGTGTATATTAAATAATTGTTATCGTAAACTGTCTATTAACAAAATATTTTGAGATAGCCATGACGTCTAGAAAACTTACAACGATAGAAAAATGATACCAGAAATGTATAAAAGGATCGCCTTATACTTTACCTGTGGATGAAATTTAATATCAATATGTAGATATTTGTATATTTGTATTTGTATATAGTTGTTACTTGAGTTGATTAAGTCTACAATTCAATAGGCATGTTTTGTTTTATTTTATGTTTCAAAATTGTTTTGTTTTTAAATGATTAGACAATAAAAACAATTTATAAGTCATTTACCTGGTATTTGTTTAATTTAAATATGGACATCATAACTTCTTACTTCTTTTGCTTAAAATAAACACAACCTTACTATTCTAATAGTATTATGTTTACCAATGACTTTCTTGACTTTCCATAGACTTTAACATATTGACGCGGATCACATTTTCAAGGATCGTTAAAAATATTCTTTAAGACGACGGTCTTGTCTTAAAACGTCTAAAAATTATGTGTGAATAGCAATGAAATCAATCGCTATTAATGTGTATATAAAAACTGCTTTTTGCAATAGCTTATTACAAGTGCTGAAGTTATATTTATCACAAACAGTGGAAGAAACTATCAAATTAATTGCTACTGGTCGATCTAGCTTTAAAAGATAATTAACTTTGAATAAACAGATTTGATACAGGTTTAAGGTTTACACTAATATATATATAATGGGTTCTATGCATCTGACAATACTGATCCAACCATAACAAATTTGCATAAATATTGCCATTTAATAGTAATTTCAGTTTATGTTATATGGAATGAAGACTATATTTTTCAGATATCCTTACAAACAATATCGTTGTTGTGAAATTTTGATGAGATTGACATTGAAAGATATATTTATATGGCATCTTCTTTGTTTACAGAATTGATGCTTTGATATCTTGTTACTTTTCATACTCATAATTTATCTTTTTCGTTCTTTTTACTATACCTAGCCTAGATAACGACTAAAACAACAAACCATTTTTAGGGGGTAACTAAACGCGCTTTTTTGTATTCTAACTTAATTCTGGTTTTAAGACATTCGGTATATATTGTTTCCTTTTATTGAGTGAACAATGCAAAGGGATAATGTAGTTATCAAGATGTTTTTTTTAAATGTCTTTAAACACCTTTTTCCGAAAATATTCATACAATCGGAAACATAGAGCTCCTTCTAATACAGGTTATAAAAAAATTAAGCTTTTTTTGTATTATGTTCGTATATCAAGGACGTTTAACTTAAGAGGCACTTTCACACCAACCCACAAACTTATCTACACTTCGAATATATTTATCTCGAATACCATAAAACCAAATCTAGTGTCCGAAATCGTCACGCGACGGAAACCTTGCGCGATGGAGTTCTAGATAAGATAGGGAAGGAATTAAAGGACGGAGTCACTTTGCAATGAAAGCAATCAAATGGCATTATTACCTTTGATTATACGTAACTCTTGACATTTATTATCATTAAAACTGTATGCGACTTATAAATAAAGAAAATATTACTTGAAAATTCCTTCATAGTTATAATTTATATTGTTTATTATTAACGCAAACTCCATTTGTTGGTAATTATAAAATATGATTGTATAAACCGCATATGCATACTTAATAAGCTAAGGAGATAAAAACAAATAACTTATATTTTTTTGCATTGTTTAGAAATTAAATAATAATAATAAATCATTATTTATTTTCCCTCCAAAAGTTACAAAATAATTTTATATAGTTATAAAACAAATTCTCAACTAATTTTGGAGGGAAGTGGTGCCTAAATTAGATAGAATACGATTTCCCTGTATGACAATTTACCTCACTCCTCCTTTAGGTTATAACTATTTAACGGGTGTCTCTAAAAACGTTAAAACAATCGCAAACAAGGTTTCAATGTTTCAATTTAGCAGACGAGAATGAACTATGTATACTAGGTGATGCAGTCGCTAAGCATAAAGCTACGCTAGCACCATATATTGGAGCGGAACGTAATACCTAAAAATGAAAAAAAAAAATTTTTTTTGCGAATTTCAAAATTTCTGGCTCCGTCACCATCTGGTCCTGAACCTTTTGATTTGATTCACCATAAAAAATATTAAAATCGGTTAAGAACTCTGGAAGTTATAGCGTAACAGACATTGCGCCATTGAAGCTGATCCATGGAAGCTTCGCTTCGCTCCGCTCCAATAACTATAAGTACTGAGTTATTATCACATTACATACATATATATATATATATATATTTGACAATTATATATATATATATATATAAATATTATTATCAAATGTTTTCTTTTTATTGAGCAAAGCTCTCTTTTAGGCAACTCACAAATTTCGCTTGTCTCCCTCCTGCTACTTAACGGTTCAGCCGATTCGAACGAATTGTGGCATGAACATACATGATTATAACCTGACGGACATAGGCTATGTAAAAAAAAATATAGACTTTACCATGGAGGAATAATCACCGAAAGAAAAATTCAAAAGCTGATCACAGCCAAACCGCTGATACTACACTGATGAAATTTGGCGCCAAAACTCACATCGTTGTCGTGACTATGTGCAAAAAATAGTTTTGAAATCGTTCATACCATGGAGGAATAATCACCGAAAGAAAAAATTCAAAAGCTGATCACAGCCAAACCGCTGAGACTACATTGATGAAATTTGGCGCCAAACTCACAAACGAAAGTAAGGTAGTGCTTCGCTCAGTATTTGCAAACAGAAGCATGCATTGCAGACCTAGTTATAATTATCACCTACAAATCTCGGCACTCTGTGTCACTTGCTACTTAAGTGATCTATACATAATACTTTGGTTGGCTGGAAGTGATCTCTCTTAGATATTAGGTCACATTGCCAAAACACAAGTTTTTTAATGTTACTTTATAAAACAATTTAGGTTCAATAAAGGGAGTAATAATTTTCGTAAAATTATGTTTGTTTAAATAATAACGCTATCTCTTATTGAAAAAAATACATAAAATTTTATTTTAAGTTTATATTTATTTGGAAATGATAAAAAAGGATCCGTATTAATTTAACGAGTAAAATTTATGAACACTAACAATATCCAATTCCCTTTCATTCGTCTGTAAATTTCTAAAGATAATAAAATATTTGGTCATTTTCACGTTTACGACTCGGTCAGATATAAATTCTTTATGATTCAGCTCGAGATCAAGTACCTTGCAGTTTTCATACTAAAGCTGATCATACAAACCAGGGCTAATATGTTATAATGCAACTACCATTCGTTGGGTAGTTTCCTAGCATTTCTCATGTATTATTTAGGCATAACAAGTCACGTATTTTCGCGAAACTCCAGTCCGCTTTGGCTTATGAATAAATGAAGAGAAAAATGTCCGTGGCAATTGTAGGGTTGAAAAGAAATCAAATTTTCCTGAAAGACACCGATAATTCACAATTTATTGCATTTTGAAACTTTTAAAAAGATGGCATAGTTCAAACTTTTGATGTAAGGTAAAAAATTTTTTTAAAGTATTTTTTTTAAATATCTGTAAAGATGTTCAAATTATTATGACGTAATTCACCTACTTATCTTATGAAATATTTGCCAAAGTGGATCAAATATCTTACTCGTATAGATTACTGCGGCGTCAGTATTGGTTAACTGGAAACAAAGCTATTTAAAATATATGCCAAAAAAGGTATTTTTTTACATTTTTTAGCTGTAATAAAAGATATTTATAATTTTCGATACCAAAATTACAATTTAAATTTATATGGCGTTGTTGTTGCTCATTGAATAAAATTAGCAGTCTTTTATCGACAAGAAAATTTTCAGATATAACACCGCCTACACACGTGAAAAGAAATAATAGTGTACAGTTGCTTTATAAATGACGTTACACTGACTAATATTTAGTATAACCTACACATTTAGCCCACTAAAGATACGGTGACGTTCAAAATTTACAAATGAATAATTCTAGTTATCCGAGAAATACATTAAAAAATATATAATTAAAAACGACACGACAGAAGTGATAACTTAAAATAATCTAAGTTGGACTATTTAATATTGAAATTGCTATATAATATGAATATGTACATAAACAGGATAATGTAAGGAAATGTTATTTATGAATAAAATCTTATATTGATTATAAAATATATTTTATTCTTAGTTACAATTATTAAATATGTACATTAGATTTTTTTATATTATTTTATAATCACTTTCAAAAACGGTCATATTTTAGGTGATATGCTGACTGTCAAAAATATATGTCTAACGCACACTAAACACTGAGCAGAGAGAGGGGAAAGCATCTGTCTAAAATACGGCTAGCGCTGCGGGTTAGAGTGAGAGAGGAGGAGCCAGCCTACCACTGCCATATGCGTCAGAGGAAGGGAAGCCAGACAGACTGGCGCCGTAACGCGTCACGTAACGAAACTTTACCGTTATCACTTCAATATAACATTAAATAAGGAATGGTAGTTTGCTTTCTATATTTTTTGTGATAAGAGTACTGTTGACCTTTGTTGTGATTTCAATAATAATAATCAGATAAACGCTAGTAACTTTAGGGACCAGATGTTGGCAATACTAATGAGCTTTTATCTGTAATGACCGTTTATAAAAGAATAAACTATTTTTGAATTATGATCACTTTGCTGCCAGCTCAAAAAGCATTACAATCTTATACTGACCCGATGATGATTAACAGAATTATCACAAAGAAACTTATTTATTTCCGTTTCTGTTATAATTGGTTTGATTAATCTACTCCTTATATTGGTATAAGCTCGTTGTTTAAGATATTTGGTTTGCGGTAAAGAAAATAACGTTATTTTTACAATATATTTCGCTTACTTAGAAACGTAATATTTCCAAGGAACGTTATATCAATCATCCCCCATACCTACAGTATCGCCAAACCACATTACTAGGTAATAACAGTCGGAACCGGGTACTAGAACGTTTGGGCCGGGCCGGTATTGCTCCCGGGTAAATAGAGAAGCAATAAACCCAAGACGACTCGTAACGCTCTCCTACTATCTTAATAGTGCCTTTATTCGTTACATGTGTCGCTTTGTCTGGTCTTTGTTCGTCCAACTGCATTTTATTTGGACCTAATGGGATATTGGAGTTTTCAAAGTATAGTCGTGCCTTTTATCGTTTGTTGTCACTGTGTTTGTGAATTTGTTTACAACACATAATGTTTTTTTTTTATGAATTTTAGTTAGTCCATGGCTTTCGATAGTATCCCCAGTCATACAACAATTATTTGACTGTTAACGTGTAGTTTATATCTAAGCACAGCCTAATATTATAGTGTCGTAAACTAATGACCGAGAATAGATTAATTGCTTTTCTCGCCTACGGATGAAATAAAATAAATAAAATATGTTATTTATAGCTTTAAAAATGCAATTCTTTTACTATAGAAATACCTCGCCTAAATGTCATAATATTGTGTGTACACACAATTACATTGCCTAAGGATACTTAACATTGCTGATGTAAAAATACCGAGTTTTTCTTTATTGTCTTTATATTTTTTATTTTTGCCCCAGAATGACTACTATGGTTTTCAACCAAAATACTTAGGTAAATTCAAGGCAATATTAATATAAAATTAATATTAAAGAAACACGAGTTTATAATTAGGATACGTCTTTACGATCTTTTGTTTTGATCTCTATTTCTTAAAACCTTGTAACAGATTAAGCTCTTAATCTAATAGAGCCCTTATCCACATGACACTTAGTGATAAGTCTTTCTCGGTCAATTACATACAGTAGTTTATTGAAGTGAATTTAGTTCGTGATGTTTTCTTTTGTTTCTATTGTGATATTATACTGTCGTAGGTAAGCTTTTTCGCTATAATCATTTTAATTAAATATGTACATCTATTGATGATGAACCATGAAAAATAAGAAAAATAAATAAATAAATGAATTTCACTATTAAAGCTTTATTTATTTTCCCATAAGGAAACTTAAAGACCTGTTGTTTTCTAAGTTACTTGTCAATTTTTAAATCGCGGCATTGATCCGTCATAGATATCTTGATATCATTTTCTTCTTCATCGATATCTTGATATTTACGTTTTTACTATTAAATTAAAAACGTATGTATGACATACAATACATAATATTGTGATTAGAAAATAGTCTGATATAGTATCGTCTAACGGCAAGTTAAAACAAAATGAAAAGCGTTTAAATCTTCTTTATTATATTATATTACATAAATTATTTATGCCAACTATTATCGACCATGTGGCTGTGTGTGGATGCCGAGCGATGTGGATATCTATTAAATACAGGTACCAACAACTATTTTGATTAGAATATTTAAGATTCATAATTGCATATAAATTTCCGTTATAAAATTTCATTATAAGGGTTTTGTTACATCGATGCTTCATAACCTTTAAGTAATAATAAATTGTGCCTCAAATCACATTTAAGTTGTATTAAAAAACTTTAGACTAAAATGGCTGCTTTCAAAATTAAAAATATGTCGTCCATAAAATGCAATATAACTTTGCAAATGCTACATGCTTTATGCAAAAATATGTTTCCTATGTCTTCAACCGCGTGGAATTTGATTTTTTCAAACACCCGTTAATAATTAATACAATCTAATCATCATTTGTCAAATCTATGGTTAACAGAGTAGAGACTGTTCAATTTCATATCCAGAAAGAAACAGCCACAGCTTAAGTAATGATACATTAGTTACCTTAAAGTGGAAAAAAATGAACCAAGTCCTACTGTAAAGTGGTCTAGCCGCAGGCTCCTCTGTCCTTATTTGCTAAATTCATTCTGTTCTGTCTGTTCCGGATACAAAAGGAGAATTCTATAAAGCACTTACTTAATTGAACACTTTGAATTGTCTCAAAACAATAGCCGCCTTTGAATCGGACACGACAAAGAAGACTCGTAGAATTTCAACTTCAATGTTGTTTTCAAGTAGATATTGGAAAATAATGTTATGTTCTTAACATAATATTTGTGTTTATTATTATGATGTTTATAAAGCACTTGTACTTTATGTTTTGATATAGATAGTTACTCATATTGTTGGAGATGATTAGTTAAAAATTATAAAATCTATAATAAATGGAGGTACAGCTCATCTGAAAATAGTTTCGGTAATTTATAAATTTCTTTTTACGAACATCGGTTATTTAATTTACCTTTATTTACCAAACTTACATAAATGTTTAATTAAGAGTCAAACGTAGATGTTAATATCAATGTAAAATATTTGTTTTGTATTATGGCGATAAGCATTTGACTAATGCTGTACATATTCACTTGCATTTAAAAATATTTAATTTACTAATAAAAACATGTGTTTTTAATTTAATTTTTTGCATTCACAATGCAATATTTCTATAAGATATAAAATACGTGTGTAAAAAACAACTACGCCTCCGAGCCCTCATTTAGGATTCGAACCTTTTACACACGTATTTTATATCTTAATAAAAACATTTTAATTAATTTTTGTTTTCATATTATTAATAGCATCATCATAAATGACAAAAAAATCTATTTACGACAATTGCTAGTAACAATCACATGCACGCTTCAATGCAATATTTTTTTACACGTCAGGTGAACTTTGAAGAACACGAGAACCACAAAATTGTCTGTGAATTTTAAACGACTAGCTACCGAAACGTGTGCCGTTGCTGTTGCTGAGTTTAGATTGCTATTCACCAAATAAAACTAGGCCAAAATTTTGCATTTTTACTTGCTCGTCATAGTTCATGAATATAACCAGCAAGTAAAATTTCTTCCTATATTTTTAATAGAAACTTCAGCAAATATATTTTTTTTTCAAGGGCCGAACGAGTGATTACTGTGATCTATCTTTACAAAACATATTAAGAAGACTCAGTATGTGGCACTTTAAAGAAATGGAATTTGTTCCTGAAATTTATCAGGAAAAGCCCTGCCATAGTAGTGTAATTCTGTGATTTTAAGTGCTCGTTACGCGATCCGCTTGTAATTAAGTTACCGCAGATAGGCATAGCAGGCTTGGTGCCAGCGAGATGGTGGGGCAGCCTTTCGTGAGTGGCTAGCTCACTATATGGGTTCCCAACTATCTGCGGCCGGCCAGCGGAAGAATCGTGCTTCGGATCCAGATGCTCTCCGAATTCGGATATCCCATGTATTGCCCTCACACATCTCAAAAAACCAGCCGTAGCAACCTTGTAACCAGTACAACTGTTTAAACCGGTTCACCAATATGGCTTTACCAGATTCCAACATTGGAACACGATCGGTTGGGACCATTTGAAAAGTTTGACCGAAGACCATTTGGCAGTGTTGTCTTTGAGTGGCAACACGCTGCGGCCGAAGCCTACTACCTGAAAAGTGTTTACTCCTGGTGTCCCACGGGCCTCATGTGGGACATTGAGGACTAAATCCCACTGATGTGAATAAACTGGAACCCTCCATTTATTATCATAAAAGTTGTATATTTTAATCAAATATTGTGTTTTCTTTTTTTAAATTTCGAGGATTTTGTTATACCATGATTATTTTACCTACTCTGTGTAACTTTAATTACAACTGACAGGTTTGTTTCAGTAGACATACAACTTATTGCATGGATCGCGTTTAACTTAGAGACACGCCCTCACGTAACACGATTTGTATGGAAAATGAACAATTATTTAATTTAAATATTGTGAAAAATATTAGACGGCCTTGTTTTAGAAAATTTGCTTAATTTTTTGTCTTGTTTCAAAACATAAATTTAAAGTTTGTTCAAAAATAAAAACAAAAAAACGATTTTTATAAACAAATGCATTTTTCTCAAAACAGGATGCAAAAAATTATACGGAATATGTGTCAAGGGGAAAAATAGCCCATTAGACATTACACTTTGAAGGTAGCTGAAGTAAACCATTTTTGCTGTCACCATCAGATACGAAATTTATTTTCTAAGCAGTATTTTAATATTATTAAGAATTAACTGTATGAAACTGACTTATTCTTTGTTGACTCGAGCCAATGTTTAAGGTTAATTTTCCTTTGATGTTAATGTAAACTTGTAACATTCTATTCAATGTTTAATGCCCTATACCATAAACATCATCATCATCATAACAGCCGTACGACGCCCACTGCTGGACATAGGCCTCCCCCAAGGATCTCCACAACGATCGGTCCTGTGCTGCCCGCATCCAGCGTTTTCCCGCGACCTTGACCAGATCGTCGGTCCACCTCGTAGCGGGCCTACCCACTGAGCGTCGTCCGGCACGCGGTCGCCATTCGAGAACCTTTCCGCCCCAACGGCCATCAGTTCTCCTTGCTATGTGTCCTGCCCATTGCCACTTCAGCTTCGCAATTCTTTGAGCTATGTCGGCGGTTTTTGTTCTCCTACGGATCTCCTCATTTCTGATTCGATCGCGTAGGGAAACACCAAGCATAGCTCTCTCCATTGCCCGCTGGGCGACCTTGAGCCTTCTTACAAGACCCATAGTGAACGACCACGTTTCACTGCCATAAGTCATCACTGGCAACACACACTGGTTAAAGACTTTCGTCTTAAGGCACTGAGGTATTTTGGACGCGAAAATGTATCGCAGCTTCCCGAACGCTGCCCACCCGAGTTGGATTCGACGAGAGATCTCTTTCTCGAAGTTGGACTTACCTAACTGTATTGTATGTCCTAGGTAAACATAGTGGTCAACAACTTCGAGTGTAACGTTCCCAACATTTACTGGAGCGGGTGTAACATGAGCTACCATAAACACAAGAATAATGAAATTTATTGTTAAGGGTGTTTCTGGAATTGGTAATTGGTATTTTATGTATCCTTACTAATATTATAAATCGGAAAGTGAGTTTGTTTGTTTGTTTGTTTGTTTGTTTGTTTGTTCCGCTTTCACGCCGTAACTACTGAACCGATTGCTTTGAAATTTTGCAGACGTAAAGATAAAAGTCCGGATTAAATAATAGGGTACTTTTTATCTTGGAAAAAATTGATATTCCCGAGGAAAAACAAAAATATTGTTTGCTTGATGGATGGATTGTAGATGGCGCTGTGTGTCGTTTAAAACAACGTAAAATATTGCAAACGAATATGAACATGTAAATTTAGAAGCTACATGATACGATAATGAATCCCCGAAAATGAGGAATTCCCGAGGGATGACGTACAATTTGTTTTATCGTCTAACCTGTTTTTTTTACATCTACTTATATGTTGCAAACGAATATGAACATGTAAATTTAGAAGCTAAATGATACGATTATGAATCCCCGAAAATGAGGAATTCCCGAGGGATGACGTACAATTTGTTTTATCGTCTAAACTGTTTTTTTACATCTACTTATATGTTGCAAACGAATATGAACATGTAAATTTAGAAGCTAAATGATACGATAATGAATCCCCGAAAATGAGGAATTCCCGAGGGATGACGTACAATTTGTTTTATCGTCTAACCTGTTTTTTTACATCTACTTATATGTTGCAAACGAATATGAACATGTAAATTTAAAAGCTAAATGATACGATTATGAATCCCCAAAAATGAGGAATTCCCGAGGGATGACGTACAATTTGTTTTATCGTCTAAACTGTTTTTTTTACATATACTTATATGTTGCAAACGAATATGAACATGTAAATTTAGAAGCTAAATGATACGATAATGAATCCCCGAAAATGAGGAATTCTCGAGGGATGACGTACAATTTGTTTTATCGTCTAAATTGTTTTTTTTTTTACATCTACTTATCCTGAAATCACTAAAGTCAACGAATTACTTATTGGTATAAGTATTAGTTACTTATTTAGTTCTTGAGGTATGCGATAGATGGCGCTGGGTGTTGTTTAAAACTTGGCAACGATGTGTTTTTTAAAATACGTAAGAAGTGGAATGATAGCTTACGCTATTTAGTTCTAGAGGTATGCGAAAGTTGGCGCTGGGTGTTTTTTAAAACGTGGTAACGTAGTGTTTTTTTAAGATACGTAAGAAGTGGAATGAATTATATGAATTTTGTATCCAGCGTGTTGTGCTTTATACCGCAATATAACCGAATTCCACGCGTGCGAAGCCGCGGGTGGAAAGCTAGTTTTGACATAAATGACAAAACATGTATAGCACAAATATTTTCAGGCTTATCAGAGTACCAAATGTTTGAATAATCTCATCTTAAATTTAGACATTATTTACGTTCACACTAGTAATGTCAAACATATAAGGTCCCAGACGCTGAGTAGATGTTGTTGACAAATAACTTGAAAATGTTGATAACAAATTAATAATAAAATATTCACGTATAAAGGTAAGATATCATTTTTCAGAATATTTTCTTTTTATGAATTATGTATGAAATTGATTACATTTCATTTTTCAGTAAAATTGCTGCCTGGTTATTATGTTCATTATCAATTATCATCAATACATTGGAAGTTACTGTTTTGTATGTCTTATTAAAACGACACTATTTACTTTAAATTATTTTTTAATACTTCGAGTGTTTTTTTTTCAATACCTACAAAATGAAAAAGTTATAAATTTTAATAAGTATAATGGCTGAATAGGAAAAACCTGACTAATTAATTAAGAATCTTAGTATAAATTAATACCTCCTTGACCTCTGTTCGCGATGTTCGTAACAAATAAAATTAGATTAGTAAAATCCAATCTAAAAGAAATTCGAGCCATTATCAAAGAAAGTAGTTCGTTACATTATAGGAACAAGCTATAAATAGTTTAAAGTAGTTTATATCGACGTTGTAAGTATAACCTAAAATAAAAACCATTTTTTTTGCGCAATACACGTTTTTATTTTTTTTCAATGTAATGGCAACAATTTCTTTAATGTAAACAATATGATTGATATGTTGATATACTCTGATATGTTTAACAAAAGAATTTGTAAATAAATATAAGATGAAAAAAAAAATATCGAAATGCAATCAAATTCATCATAGCTATTCTCTTAATCTCGGTTTCACTGGCGTCTATTGAAGTAAATAATGATAGCAGCTTGAAGTATTTTTTTATTGTTTTAGGACATTACTAAGTTTTTGTGTGGCACTGGTAAATAATAATGGTCTGACCTAAACATATTTAAGCAACATTCCATTTTTACAAAATATAGTTATTCTGCAATTAAAATAGCTAATTTAAACTTGTTTGACGGTCTAGCATGTTATTTGCTTCTATAGATAAATAAGAATTCTTGTATCATATCGAAATCAAATGAATCCTAACATTTTTTTATCTTAACATTTGATTTTTAAGCATTTAAACATATAATTTTATTTGAAATAATTTATGACGATAACTTTGGGTTTGTCTTTGTAAATCATCAACGAACAGTGTAGAAGCTCACGTTTATGAGTGAATTGATATGAAAACTAACCTTATTTCAATATACTTAAAAAAATCTTTTAAAAAGCTCACTATTTTTTACCTGTCAACTGACTTTATTAACTGACAAGGGTTTGTTTTAATTTAATATATACATATACATACACGTGATTACGACGTACGAAGGCCTAAGGATGATTAAAATACTTAGAGAAACAGTTACAGAAAAAAATCTTTAGAAAATGTGAAGACAGCAATTGAGAACTATCACACTTGTGTTAACTTTTGGAAAAGGCTACGTAGCGTGGATTCGTCAGGGGCAAACGGTTCTGGCAAACAAACCTGGTAAAATTGATGTGATCTACGCGGACTTTGAAAATACCTTTGACCTTGTGGATTATCTCATCCTACTGTACAAACTGTAAGAGCTTGGCATATGAGGAGATTTTGTGATGTGAGATGATAGGCATCTGCCTATCTTTGAAACCACTGTCAAACTGTGAAGTGGGGCCCTTCAAGTTTCAATCCTTTCTCCATTGCTGTACGCAAAATATTCAATGTGAACTAAAAATTTATGTGTGTTTTTAATTTTTCTTAGACAGTAATTAGATGACTTTATACACACTCGAACAAACATACACACACGCACTCACTGCACTCGTTATACCATTTGAGGTATATATGCAGCTCGTATATACGCAGATAAAGTAAATCCATTTGCAATTTATAAATAAGTAATCACTACATAGTATAAAACAAAGTGGCTTTCTCTGTCCTTATATCCCTATGTATGCTTAAATCTTTAAATCTACGCAACGGATTTTGATGCGGTTTTCTTTAATAGATAGAGTAATTCAAGAGGAAGGTTTATATGTATAATACATGCATAATATAGTAGAGCATTGCATCCGTGCGAAGCCGGGGCGGGTCGCTAGTTGACATTAAATTAAAATCTATAGAATTTGTTTTAAATAAATGGTACACGAGCCACCCATCACTTGTCTGAACTATAACTTAATTCAATGCTGCCGTAACCAAAGTTTATAGCAATGTTTAACATTAAGTTGTAGCATAATTGAATAAAGATGCTTATTGACTTTTAAATAAACACCATATTAAATTATGTAACTTACTTGGGAGTTATTTATTTGTTCCATGAAAATTCTATAGCTAACAGTGTTGTTTATATGGTAAAGTAACACAGCAAATATTTGACGTATTATAACGATATAGAGACAAAAATATAGATTATACTTTCTACTAAACACAAAATGGGAAAAGAGAATATGGCAAAAATGTCGCCAACGATGTAGATTATTTTGTTTTTTCTTATCGAGAAAATAAATAAAATTTATAGAAGATATTTATTATCTAATTGAAATTATAAATAATAATACTAGATTTAAAAATCTAAAAATCCCACGTTTTTCAGTGACCAAAAAAGAATAAAATAACCCGGCGGGGCCAAGCGAGGGGCCACTCAAAACGTGGGGGCGCATCTTTACAAATACTCTCAACATCTATGCATATCATACATCTCATCACATCTCCATAAGTAACATGCACCCCCACGTTTTGAGTGGCCCCTCGTTTGGCCCCGCCGGGTAATTTTATTCTTTTTTGGTCTCTGAAAAACGTGGGATTTTTAGTTTTTTAAATCTAGTATTATTATTTTATTCTTTTTAATTATTAACTCAACGAAGTAACCATGTGTTACGCGACAATCGGATAAGCCCCATACAAAAGTGAAAGTTGCCGAAAGTTGACCTGAAAGTGTACCTAGAAAGTTATAAGTTATTTTAGGATGCATTGTCATCGGGTTCTGACTTGCTCCAAAAATTTCAGCTCGCTAGGTGGCCGGGAAGTGCCTCAAAATTGAGTTGCAAGAATCCAACTGCACAGACAGACAGACAGACAGACAAACAAGAAAGCGACCTGAGAAAAACGTGGGAAAAATTTAGACATTAGATGTTGTTAAGAAGGAATTTCTTAGAATCATATTTCTATTTTCTGCTTATAAGATAACAACTCACAAACAATGACTATATCATAAAGCTTAAAATATAAAGTAAAAATTCGTATTTAAATATTCACCTGATAAAAATCAAACCTCATTCTACACTGTCTGTCACTGTCTAGTTTTTATTGTAGACTATTTGCTTGGCTTTTCACATGCGTCAAAATATTGTTATGCGACCTAAACGATACAAGTATGCATGCAACAATACGTATTGCGTGAGCAAAACGTGTGCTGCCAGCATGGAGAACTTGCCATGTGGATAAACTCTAATAATGTCATGAAAACACAATCTCAAACGATATCTAAATAATTTATAGCCAGCAGGTGTCGCCATCAAGACAAATTTACATACCGGGTGGAGGGGATATAATTTATCACCATGCGCATTTCGTTGATTCAAAAATCAATGAATTTTCTATAATAAGATTGAACATTTACCTTATATAGAAACGGAAATAAATACACATTTATTTTTGTATCAACGTCAGTCAAACAGAAGTGAGCATTTTTTCCCAATGTAAAGTGTATTTATGGCGCGTTAAGAAACAAGGAGACATAGAAACATGCTTACTTTGAAGGCTTCAATACTAAAAGTTGATGACGCAAGGAAGCATTCATATAGCGTACCACTTTTCTTTTAGTTAGGAAGTAGGTGACCATAAACAATAATATTTCTGTAAAACAAGCATATGTTACTTATTAATAACTAGTTTTTTTCTACCAGATTGCTTATTGTATGATGATGTACCAGAGTATGATATTGCTTTTTCAGTAATTAAATTTATAGTTGGAAGTTCAAGTCTAACTTACTGAAGCTAAAACTTACTTATAATAATTGTGTCCAGTTTTATATAAGCTCACCTTTTCTTTTTTACCTATGTTAGTGTTTCAAGGGAAATAGAAATTTCAAAACGTGATCGATTATTACGGGTAAATAGACTAGGCGAATAAAGAGAGTTCGATAGCGTAGCTCATTCGTCTCAAGACTGGGAAGGTAAAATAAGGGATGGATGAACAAAAATTTACCAACAACCTATTATTATAATATTATTTTTCTGTCTCTCGGGAACAACTTTTTTCGGGATGTCTTTTTCAGTACTCCTGATCATCATCAGGTTACTAGTATTCCCATTCCTGGGACACAGGCCGCCTTCTTTATGGATAAAAATGCAAGACAATGTACCACCAAATAGACTGATGGATGCCCTCTCCGAAACACGGAAAAACTCGAAATGATAATATCTTCGGTGATCCATACCATGACCGGCCGTCCGCAATTGTAGGCTAAACGAACTATGCAGCTAGCATTATGTATAATTACGTCAAGGCGGTAGCATAAAACATAATTTTGAATTACAACGTGTTTTATTTGTGTATCCTTAGATCATATTCGGTTGAATTCGGTTATATTTACTTAGAGATCTAACATAATAAATTTAAACAGGAATTATTCTTATTCACGATATTTAACAAGGTTTTCCCTTTCAAAACTTATTTTTTGAACATTGAGATATTTTTTAATACTGATAGCCCATAAAACAATAACATAGTAATTTTATAAAAATTAGTCTTATGGTTTCATACTTTAAATAATATTTGAACATAAGGCAGTTATGAATTAGTTTTAAATATACACGCTACAGTATACGATCATTTACCATATTACACACTACTCAAACATAGAAACGTGATCTTATAGAAATATGACATGTTTTAGCTGCCATAACCAGTGATACTACAGACTAGCGGGAGATAGAAGTATGTGCACAAAGGAACAAAAGTTTTAATAACATCCTTTGAAGATACTATTATTGATAAAAATACATATATAACTGTACAAATGAAGTGTTAGATAATGCCACTAAGGGGAATAAAAGCTCAGTTTCCTAATGATTCAATAAATATATAGTCTATAAGAAGACGCGATTTCTAATTGCGCTTGGGGCAAATATTTTGAATACATTTTACTATGACATAAATTCTGAAAAAAAAGCTCAACACTGATTTACCAGAAAGCAGTACGTTCAAATTCCTCTAGAAGAAAAAAATATCAAACATTTTTTTGTATTAATTGTTTTCGGTAATTCCAAAAATTATGAGTAATTGGTCGGTCGATTTTGGTGAAAATTCATATGAAAGAGACTGAAATGGGGACAAAATTCTTTGCAAAATTTACACAATATATAGATGAATATCAAAGGTTTTCTTATATAAAATCATTTCCTAGTCTATATTAAATAGAACAACATTTTTTGCAAATCTTAATAGGACCACAACTTTTTTAATGGCATATAAAACTATTGTATTTTTTATTATTAAAGTTTTTATTAGCTTTAAGCTATGAAAATTAGACGTTGAAACGATTATTCGCCGAAATAATTATCTTAGTGATGTAGTAGTCCGCTTAGCCGTTTGGTAAGCGAAATGCATAAATTACAGCCCACCCAAAAATAACAATTTGAATGTTTTATTTTTAACTTATCCAAAACTACTATAGCAATTATATACTCGTACTTCAAAAATATAAATCTTCGCATTAAAATATAAACAAGACTGAATAATGAAATAAAAAAATGCCACACTAACTCTGAATCGCCTTTGAATATAATTGCATTGTCTCTACGTAAAAAGTACAGCCAAATTGCATTTAAGCTCTGAAATAATTGTATCCTAAATAATGTCCAGGTGTAACATGCACTAAATAAACTGGACGGTAAAACAAAATGGTCGACTTAATGTGCACAGTTGAAATGTTCCATTTAAGTGTTTCTCTTGGGACACTAGGCTTTTTATAGAGATAGTTTTATGTCCGATTTATTGTTTCAGAGCTTTTCTGAAAATATCTTTCCATGTTAAATATTGCACCAATGCGGCCTACCTGATGTGATTACATAGTTAGAAGTGTTCTAACATTATTTGTGAACCCGACATTGACAATATTTCAGTAGAGCAAACCAATTGAAAAATAGATCAGTAATAACTTGTGTAAGAAGCTATTATAATTATCTATGGTAAGCCATATTATACTCATTAAAAGGTAATATCTGCACTAGGCGATGCAGTCGCTAAGCATAAAGCTACGCTAGCACCATATATTGAAGCATAATACCAAAAAAAAGGAAAAAAAATTGTTTCAATTGGAATTTTTGCGAATATTAAAATTCGGCTCCGTCACAATCTGTTCCTAAACCTGTTGATTCGATTCCACACAAAAAATATTTAAATTGGTTAAGAAGTCGGGAAGTTATGCCGTAACATACATTACGCCATTGAAACTGATCCATGGGAGAATTAGAAAAATATTAATTCAATATACAATGACGAGCTTAGTCAATCGGGAGTGTACTCTATCTTCGAAACCAAACGGTCCCGGATTTGACCCTTTGTATCCCTGTGTGACATTACTGTAACAAACCAAATAATTTCTCAAAATTTCCACTACACGCATTTTATCTCCTTGTAAGTCAATGTGTCGTATCGGTAACATATTTGTCTATACATTTTAGTGCAATAGTTATAAACTAGATGGCTTTACTTGTGTCAAACTCGTACAGAATTCTCTTCGCGCCAATTTGTGACATTCATTCGAGGGTAAAATTTGAAAAATACAAATGAAATATAAAAACTACACAACTGTTTTAAAACCTGTGGCGTAGCATTATGCTATAATGAGTTGAAGAATTGTTTCAAGGCATTTCATACATAGTAGGGGAATAGTATAGTACAGTGTAACATATCTGTAAAACTTCCCTTTTTATGATTTTCTACATATCTATAATAAAAAAGCGAAACAAAAAGAATCGTATTGTTTTATTTATTTTTACCTTCCATAATAAAAAGTAAGTATTTAAGAAAATATACGTTTTTGAGTTATAAAGTCCCGAAAGGGGCAGATGTTTGTGTAATCGAATCAAGCATGTCTACGTAGACATGCTTGATTATATATTATAGATATGTTTAATATAATTATATCAGTAGTATCAGAGTAATGTATATCAAACATATATTTCTATTAACATTATCATATATATCACATATACTAAAGTAACGGAAAGATATATCATTACCTAAGTATCCATAACACAAGACTTATAGTGCTTACTTTAGTCTAGGCTTATTGGTGTAAAAGTAAGAAACATTACTATATACAACAAGTTTAGTCGAGTGGGAGTGACCTCCTATGAAATCAAACGGTCCGGAATTCCAGTCCCGGGAAAAAATAATATTTATTATTGTTTTAGTCTTCATGACAATGCTGAAATTTTTTCAAAAGTACGAATCCTAGCCGAGTGAATGTGAACTACTATTGTGAATAAGACTGGTTGTTGGAAAGAAAGGAAAGAATGAAAGGGTATGAACTTTTTCTTTGTTATCAATAAACCAAAAATTAATGTCTATAAATATTTATTTTATTGTTTTGTCTATATACTTAAATTTTAGAAGCCTCTTTATTATTTTGATTGTACGAGTATGTTAAGTTGGACCGCGAAAGTTGCCAAGATAAGCAATCAAGTTATTTAATCATTGCATTTCTTAAATTGCTAAGGAAACTTCTTACTTGTTTTTACTAAGGTTTCACTTTCACTTCCCTGATATTTCAGTTTATTGATTATGCTGATGTTTGTTTCATGATTAAAACAAAAACGTTGAAAATAAGTTCAATAAGCAAAAGATGCAGACATTTTGAGCCACACATTACTATTATGGAGCTGGCAGCACTAAACGAGCTGCAAAGATAATGAAACATAATAGTGTTAAGCGGCGATAAAAGAAATTCGACGGTAGTAATGAACACCTCTGAAGATAATACCAAGATTTCAAATCATGATAATACTTACATATGGATAAATTACAATCCAACAGCGAAAACGAATCGCACCACAAGCGTGAAAATATTCCTTTATTAATGTAATCGAGGAATATTTTCACGGTTTAGACGATAATATTGGCAAATCCTTGACGACCCTATACGGCTTTCTGAAAGTCCATAACAGCACGTTCCATTACGACCGATTGTGAGTCAAATAGGTTTAACTACGTACGAAATGATAAAAAGGAAGCAATCTTATTACAACCGTTAACAGAACTATCATCGTCAAATATTAAATATAAAACGATCTCGTTGACATTTTGTCCCAAAGCGGATATCATTGTCTCGCAACATAGAATGATATCCCAATAAGTATACCATACTCTTACATCATTTTTTGTTTCTTCATATAAAATGGTCAGTACTACTTTCAAATACGAGGCGTGTTTTTTAAGTAAGTACCGTTTTGAAATTAAAAAAAGATGTGCTAAGATATCTCAATAATTTTATTTTTACATGGAAGCCTGTACCTTTATCTATTTTACTACATAATTTTCGTCAATATTAAGGCACTTATTATAACGTGGTACCAGATTTTTAATGCCCTCCTCATAGTAGTCTGCCGCCGAAGGAGTATTGCTTGTGGAATTTCTGCCTCGTAATGAGACAATCAATGCAGCAGCTTATTGTAAGACATTGCACAATCTGCGTCGTTCAATCGAGAACAAAAGACGCGGCAGGTTGAGCAATGGCATCGTTTTGCTGCATGATAATGCCCGTCCGCATGTGGCTTATCAGACCAAAGATCTCATCACATCTTTTCGATGGGAAAATCTAGATCATCCTCCGTACAGCCCTGATTTGGTGCCCAGTGACTACCATCTGTTCTGCACTTGAAGAAACACTTTGGCGGTCAGCGTCTTCAAGACGATGACGAAGTCAAAACATTGGTGATGCAGTTTTTAAAAAGTCAGGCGGCAAACTTCTGTGAGGAGGGCATTCAAAAACCTGTACAACGTTATGACAAGTGCCTCAATATTGACGGCTATTATGTAGTTAAGTAGATTAAGGTACAGGCTTTCATGTAAAAATAAAATTATTGAGATTTCTTAGCACGTCTTTTTTTAATTTCAAAACGGTACTTACTTAAAAAAACACGCCTCGTAGATGGAGTCTCTTTATATCAAACCCTGTTAAAGTAGTTTCTAATAAGTCAGCGCAAGCAACTGAAACTGCTGTGCACACTTTTCTCTATCCTCTTCAACCCCCACTTTCCTGATACCTGAAATGTAAATTTTTATATCTCTCTAAATGTTCATGACCGTCAACTTTATTAGCATTCTCCACTCCCCGTATCAATCTGGCTTTATAACCAATTCCTTTATTCATCATGCTATTAAATCTGGAACACCCTGAATCCTATATCCTATACCTGCCTAAGATTTCTACAAATAAAATAATGATTTATTAAAAAACTCCTCTGATAATGGTTACATATCAAATCCATCTTGCAAAAACGACAACACAAAATTGGATGTAGTTTCCACAATTGTATTCACTATGGAAACTACACCCATTGTATTCATTCATTGTAATTCATTGTAAACAACACTTGATTAGAATTGCATATTTTGGCTATCAAAACAAGGCAATATCATTACAATAAGATCATTTCTTTTATATTATTATAAAATATAATATTGTGGGTAAAAGAAGTTAAATACTAAGTACAATTACTTAAGTGGCCATCTTCTAGTACAGGAAAACTTATTGTTCCCTCGAGAATGTATTTTAGATGCGTACTTTTGTGATAAAAATAACCTCCGCAATTTAGTGAAGGTAGTAAATATTTTAACATTGTGTCTTCTTTGTAGGGATTAAGTGGTCAGGGCCTATGCACACTAAGTTTTTAAACTCGACGTTGATTCATGTTTTAAAAACCTGCGGATTCAGCGCGTTTTTATTCCAAAGAACAGTCTGTTTCCGCTTGTATCAATACAAGCGTCTCTATAGATACAAACGTGCGATAGCATCATATCTGATCGATTCAAATGGTGGTTGGGATTTATGCAGGCTTGCAAAGGCCATAAGTTATGTCTGACAAGCGTGCATATCACGTATAGATACGAGTACAAAAACTATGCGTTTTAAAGCTGTGTGCCAAGGGTTGACCCTGGACACATTACGTTTTTTAAACGTATCGGCAGTGCGTATTCTTCACAGTCTGTTTGCGTTAGTTGAGATAAAAACGTATCGATTCAAATGAGGAACTGAATTTGTGCAGATATGCAAAGTTCTGCAAGCTGAGTGGCACTTGTGTGTGCGACGGTGCGTTTTATAAACGTTTTGTGCAAAAGCTCTTAGCATTGTGTTCACTAAATGCCGTATGGGGATTAAGGGTGGCTATTTTATTTATTTGGCTCCGTGTTTATTTTTCTTATTCATGTTCAAGTAAAGTCTACACCAGATCAACCTACACATTTTGACGTTTAAAGCCAATGTAATAAAAAGAATTTTATTTTAATTAATTTTTTAACTATACAGCTTGATGTGCTCTCGACCATATTTCGTGCCTTCTCTAATATTTAGTCATGGATTATGTGGTCATAAAATAGTTTTGTATAAAGTTTTCAATTAGAAAAAAATCTTAAATTAAAGCGGGTTGTTAGACTAATATAAATGTAAAGATACGTTTCCTTAAGTATATTTACTTAAATGCAATATCACCTTATTTACATCAATTCTGGTATCAAACTTCTATCTAAGAGGTGTATCCATTCCACTAAATATTGGAACAACGGTATTCAATCATAAAACAATGGGGCACTTAGTTCCTACCGGAGATGGGAACCTCCTCAGAAGCCACTTGACTGATTCCACAATTATGCCCACTGCCTACCTCCGTCCATAAAGTATAAAGCCATTTTCACATAAGTTGAAAGCAGCAAATCATTTTCATACTCACACAAATGATAGTAATTATTTAGTTGTGTGGTATCCGAGAATGTAATATAGGGGAACAAAAACCTCCCATTTTGGGCAAAGCCTGGCCCGACAGCAAATGTCGTCTTTTGATGCCGATGATGACGTTTACAACATGATCATAGTAAATGCAGTGCAATGTAAAACAAATTCTTAATTAAATCCTCTTTTCTATTATAAACGGATATATATATATATACATATAAGAACGATGAGTATGCTTTTATTTTCTGAAATTCATGTTAGTTAAAATTAAGTTAATGACGATTACAATAAGAACTGTGAATTCTTATATTTTTTTGTTATTAAAATATTTGACGGCTAGATATTTATATCTATAGAAATAATGACTAGAAATATTTCAACTTCTCTTAGACCTCAAGCGAGATTCCATCTCGCATTCGCTCGCTATCTGGCCGAGCGAAGGCGAGCACTCTACTAATCGAGCTACCGACAGCTTGACAGACCTTTTTCCAAATATTTCTTTAGTAGATGCCAGTGCAATTTTTTCATGCTCTGGATCCCACTATCTACAAAAAAGATCGTAATACCTTTACAAGTATGCAACTATCGATAATGCAATCGGTCTCGATAGCACACTTGGAAGAGTACTCGCCCTGATAGAGTCGTACGCCTTTTAGTAACGAAGAACACAATTTATTAGTAAATCTAATTAAGATAATTTTCTTAAAAAAATAACTAATTTAAGTGAATAGTGACTTGGATACTGACATCGATAATGCAATCACGATTTCTTAACATTGCAGGTCACAAAAACCTAAATAAAAGAATGGCTTTATAAAATATTTCTTTAAGAATGCCCTTTTTTAAATTTTCGTATACTTACTTCACATTATTAACTCCTTAAAAGTTCACGCTGACAAAAGAAACTACTTTGAATTTTAAAAACTTTAAGCATCTGCATGAATCTTAGCATTAAAAGGACACGTTTCTTCGCCGTATTACCAAGTTTATTAACTGACTTGCAGGAGCCGTGTTCAGAGGATGACTGAGGTAGTAGTGAGCAGTAGCAACGGCACCAGGATTAAAAAAAACGTAATAAAGGTGATTTGTAATGTAATGTTTGATTTGAATCATTATTTATATTTATAGGAAAAAAAACTCCAAAAATGAATGACAATGTAAATTAACAAGTACTTATATATTTTTTACTTATGTTATTTTAAAAATCATAAACATTTAGTACCGATGAAATAAATGCTAGAATACATAGATTAAAAAAATCAAATTAAAAGAATGCAGGCTGTTTTCTTATTGTTAAATGTACGCACTTAAACACAAGTTTAGTAAGTAACTTAAGTGAAGTAAGTAAGCGCCTTACAGTGAAAATACATTTATTTCTGAATTTATTCATCACAGCTAAACAATCGGGAAAATCACGAATAGTTTGAAGGTATTCAATTTCTAAATTCTGGAACTTCAAAATACACTCGAGGAAGTAGAAGTTCACTCAAATTACGACATGCATTGCATATTTATTCTTAGTCTTCTAAATTTCCACTAGATTTATCAATCAGGTTCTTTCAATGTACCAGGAATATAAAAAATTGCCAACACTTATTGGCTTACAAGACGTATACTATTCGTAACGTAATACAAATCCATCAAACAATGCGTTATTGATCTAAAGTGTCATTAGTAACAAAAACTCTTAAGAACTAGTGCATCAGATTGTCCAAATGTTCAACCAGTCTTTATCGTTATATATCGTAGCGCTGTTTTTATGCAAATTAAAGCCCTGCGCCCTAACAATGGGGATTTTAATAGACTGTGAGGTTTTGATAAGAGCCAGTTGTTACTACTCACTTCATTCAAACAGTAGACAGAAATAGTTATCATTGATGCCCATTTTTGCATTTTATGGTTATAATATAATTATGTTTATAATTTCTCAAGTCTGTACTGCGCTTAGTATTGGGCAATAATGGCCTTCCAGACTCAGCATTGACTCAACACAGTTAAACGCATATCTCCATTATACAAGAGGAACCGACTGAGTGCATGATTAACCAATGTTCTGGGCTCAGTTCAAGCAACTATAATGTTAACTATTCATTGACAACCTATTCTATTTGTGTTAGTTTTTTACACATTTAAGACGACTTGCATAATATTGAGTTTAAAATGTGTTTATTTTATGGATATCGCGTGACGACTACCGTAGTCCTGTGTTACGTAGTACTAGTTTTCATGTTGCCATGTCTTGGGGATCAACCCCGTATTCGTAGATTAAATCACTTAGAGTAGCATGGATAATTAAATAAATAAATAATTTAACAATAAAAATGTTATGATAAAAAAATATATTGTGATGTTTATAGTAACAGTAAGGCAAAAAAAAAAATTCGCAAGAACGTGTAAAGTAATAATTTTTTTCACCGTGAGAATGGGCATAATATTGGTTACCATAGCCTCAACCCGGCAAGGTAATATTTTATTACGAAGAACTAAGCTTACGCGACCAATTCGATTCTCCAATATGAGAATAGATTTCTTACTACCACCCGAAGTTCATATGTGCTACTATTAAATACCACCGTGGGTGTTATGTTCAAGTGTCCTGAATCATGTGGAATATAAACAAAACTCGAGGAGTCGGCTTAAAAATACCTTATATTAAAAATCATTAATTAAACGATCACAAGTTCTGACAGCTTATCTCTAGACCGCGTCTTATCTAGAAAACAGCCTCTCTAGCCCACGCGTGAAACCAGTATTAACTCTCTGTACTCCTTAGATAAAAACTTCTTTATCTAGATGCTTACGAGCTTATACCTGGGAAAAAATCCTGCCTCACCTACTCACAACGATGTCAAACTGAATTAAACTTTAACGATAGTATTGAGAAATCGAGAAGTTTAAGCATTTCTTGGCGGTGAATAAATTTTCATTCTAACCGTATAAATTAACCATAACAATTTTATTAGGCTGTAAAGCGAGTAGGTCACATAGGGACGTAGTTTGCTATTTTGAAGTTGGCTAGAACCAAATATAATTAAATGCACCCATATACCTACACTTGACTTTATTTCGGTTTCTTTGCTACTTAACTAAGTTTATGTTGTCAAAAGTTTGTCTCATTGGTTTTGCTAAATCTATACTTATAATAAATCTGTAGAGAGGTCAAGTCTGTACATGAAATATTTTTTCAAAATAACTATCAGGGGGTGATTAGTGATCGATACTGATGCCAAAAATGCAATCAGTAAAATTTTTGTCTGTCTGTCTGTATGTTCCTTATAAAAACAAAAACTACTCGACGGATTTTAACGAAACTTGGTACAATTATTTTTCATACTCCTGGGCAAGTTGTAGTATACTTTTTATTACGCTACAATTAATAGGAGCAGAGTAGTGAAGGGAAATTTTGGGAAAACGGGAGAAGTTACTCCATTTTTTAAGCTTCCGTCGCTTGTGCAGCCTTAATGGTTAAAGTTACATAGAAATCATGTATGACGGAAATATTTTACATAAAATTGTCTAAAAAATATCTTGTATAAAGCATATGTCTATCTTTTATGGTCGACTCACAATAACACGTGTCACTCCTGATAGCTTAGCAGTTCGGAGCATTCCGATTATATTTGTTTACTCTTACGTTTAGAATACTCTCACTCATCCCTAATTTAAAAAAGTTAACATTATTACCTATTCTATAAAAAAAGAATCATAGAAATCGGTATAGAAACACCAAACTTATACATGAAATAAGCCATCGCGCCGTCGCACGTGAGTACTGAATCATCCTATAAGGATTTATTTTTGTGTAACGGTTGCCGCGCTCGACACGGGTTGCGGCGGTAGGGTATAAAAAGGCTGGAGGTCCGAGAGCGAGCTTCATCTTCTTAATATATAAAAATCCAGTGTCACAATGTATGTTCCCAGTGAACTCTTTACCAACTCAACCGATATTGATGAAAGTTGGTATTTATGTGTAATTTGGTCCAACTGAAGAGATAGGATAGTTTTTTTTTTTAATTCATAACACAGCAACGCGTGACCGGATCAGCTAGTCATTATAATAAATGTGTGTAAAGCAGTAATCAATCTATAACCGTTTACTCTAAAAATATTTATCACTCATTTATTAAGTTTTATAGAACTCTCTTGAAGTTTTGTCTTATTCCTATTTCATTTAATTGTTGCTACCCGGCATGTTGTATATATTTTTTACTTTGTCCTTAAAAGCATGATGTGGAAAAGTCTAGAAACTGCTGTCTGAGTGTACTGTACTCCTCTTTGAGTAGAATCAAAAGTCTCTATTTAAGTTTGAACGAGAGATTTTATGAGACTCAAAGGGAAGGTTGTTTTACCATTTAATATGATACTGTCACCTGTTAGCGATCTATTTATAGTTACCATGTTAAAATAGCCGATAGTGAAAATAATTTGAAAGTCATTTTCTTAAAGGGCGTTTTAATCATAATAGTTAAGAAAAAACATATATGTTAACTTACATCATACGAAGATAAAATATTCATTTACATTTTATAACACTGCGATTTTCTTTCGAATATTGATAATATGAAAAGATGATTTAAAAAAAATCACATTTTATATTTAAAAATATTTTGAAATTATTTATATTTAAATAATGTTTTCTGACATTTAAACACTTATCTGAACTTCATTTTTATGTCCAACTCTATTTTTACTAGAATAAAGTCTACTGGTTTCAAGCGTCAAACATGATTCAACCACGTCTCTTTATTTGGGCTGTGGCACTTTCGATTAAAGAGTTTACTCTTAGTTGGAGACCTTAACAAACCTGTTGAATTTTCTCAAGTAACTTGAATCCAAAGTCTTTTGTTTTTCCCGCAACTTGTACACTTAGCTTTATAATGGTTATCTAGGTGTTGCTTATGGAAAAATAAAACAATATCTTATTATCCAGACAAAGGTAATCCAGCTTAATATTCGCAGTGGCCTGACATGAGAAAAAAAAAATTTTAAGCTTTTGCGAATACCAATTTATATAACTCCGCCTCCAGCTCGTTAGTAAAAAGGGAGACGGAAAATATAATGCGAAGAGAATTTGATTTTGCTGATTCCGCATAATACATAAAACAAACTGCCTAAAAATATTAAAAAGCAGTGCAAGAGTATAGTTTTTCGTCATAATTATAGAACAAGAATCAATTGAGCTTAAGCAAAGTGTTAAAGCTTAATTGATAATCTGAAATATAACTTAAAATTAAATATCAACAGTATATCAAATATTATCTAAAAAGAAACTAACTTTAATAACTTGTTATTTAATAAAAGAACTTATTATTCACAACGAACTTGTGATATATACAAGTTTTATGTAACTATAGTATTTATACTTAGACGGTTTACATCACTCTTTTGATAAGTTTAATTTTTGATATATACCTACTTTATATGGATGTGTTATCACATTCGGCATAATCATTTGTTTCCAAACTAAGCAAACCTAGCATTAGCGATACTGAATGACGGATATGATACCTCAATAACACCACACTAACATTGATATTAGCAAAATTTTTTTTTTTACTAGGATAAACATATTCGCGCCAACTCATTGGGTAACAAATATGTAAAACTGGCTGATAAAATCTGGAATCCATTTTTCAAGGCAATACAAGATATGAAAATACTTGGAGGAAAGGGCTAGTTCGGCCCTAACCCCTCTCAGTGCGTTGACCCTCGCCCCGCCCTGAGCATTGCCCTGGCGGCGTGGTCGTGCCCGTACTGCCCGTGCCGCGATCCACAGCGGTGTGGCGCCGGCGCCGCCCAGCCTCCTTCGTGAGGAGCCCTTTGTGAAAAGAGCTGATGCTGTTTATTTATTATTTTTGGTACAACAAAACATAAAAATATACCACTACACTAGGACTCCTATCATCATGTTAATAAATTACTAACTCTTAATAATAATGCAGTTAGAAGGAAACCTAAAAGCCGTTAATTTTTTTTGGAACAGTTCTACTGAACTTTTTACTAATTAACCACACGAAATTTTAGAAGAATGTATGGAATCACGATCGACCAATTTTATGGGCTGAGGGGATTATAATTATCAGTAGTGTTTGAAGAAATCGATAATTTTTTCATCGATATGTGAAGAGCTAATTAATGAGAACGAAAGGCGAAAGTGCAGGAGTAAATTTAGTAAATAAAATTTGAGTCGCGCGGTGGTCTTATTAATTCTATTGTCTGGTGAGGTCTATGTACAGTGCAATATCGATAGCTTTTTAAGGGGACCGTATTTGCTCCATGTGGAGTAACATATTTTTTTACAATATTATAGTATAAATTGTATTTTCAATATTATAGTTATTATTATAATTTTCAATATTTAAAGCAAATTTGTATCAATATTGATGTGTTCTGGAGTCTAAAACATCAAATAAGTCATTAGTAATTGATCAATTTTATAAAATCAACCGTCGCTTGTACGCTGATGAAGTAAGGAATTTGAAGTTTATTTTCACAAAATACAAGTGCATTCAATATACCTACTTTGGTTAAAAAGTTGAGATGGAAGATGGCCATTCATTATTTGTTTTTAAATATATGTGGTTAACTCTCATCTTGTTTGCCAAATAAAAAAGTTCTGCATCTTATAATTTGTGCAAATCTTTTAAATATTGCCATTTAATCAGCCGCTTTTTAGAATCTTGAAATTATTCATATGCCTAAAATATTTTATTGAAGTTTTCATCTTGTCAACAAGGGTCTAAAAAACCGTAAGTTCTGTTGCCATTAATTCGATGGTAAATGTAAGTTTTTAAATTATTTGTACCCTGGGGCCATCGAAGGTAAATGATTTGTTTTCTAATCCGATATTACTGAACTAGACTAACAGCAATTTATATCAAACTTGTCTTTTTTTCTGCATTAACGCCATAAGTAGATAAAGTAAGCTGTAGGGATGTTCCAGGATTCATTGAGTGCCTCTAAAAGAAATATCGACATCTCGTTCATTTACATACATTGATATGTTTATCGATATTTTCAAGCCCTATGCAAACTAAACATAAATAAATGAATGAGTGTTGCATATAATTCAGCCAAACTACTTATGCAACAATTTTGAAGCACGTACAAGTATAATGATTACTTTTTAAAATGATGTACTAAACTTTGTTTGCATACCAAATTTTATTTATTTTATGAAAAATAGTTACCATAACAGATCGAAATTGTACTTACGCGTGAAAATAAACTTTTTTTTACTGTCTATTTTTTTTAAAAACAAAAAAGCGCATTTGCTTATTTTTGTGATAACGTTTCGCTTCGAGATCTCGCGTCATACCGACAACGCCATATTGCTTGCTGAGGCTATTAGGCTCAGTAAGTGGCAAGAGGGGTAAAGACGAACACGGCCCTTGTTACGAGTCCAGTGGTTAATTCGTCGAGAAGCTGAACTTATATGATTTATTGTAACTTTTAAATTATTGCTCATAATATTTTATTCCTGCAGTAATTGACAATGTTTACGATTATCTTTAAAATTTAGTGCTTATTACATATTACTTTATTTTAAAAATTATGGCGTTTAATGGGTTAATGAGATTTCAGACATAAGGTTAGCCGTATTAGAAACTTAAACACTCGTCTTATATTCTCATTGGCTGGAGACTATCTAGCAGGCATATTCGTCGACTTTTCTACTGCCCACATGTTGGCCACATTGCGGTATGACTTGCCACCGATAGATGGCGTGGTCATCTCGCTCTTCCATATGCGAGACAAGATTTGTAAATGTAATGAGTAAATAGTGGTGAGGCTAGGAGTGTCGACCAAACTAATAAAAATTACAAAACATACAAATTGAATTGGCAGATTTGAATTTAATACTGGCGCAACCACATGTTATTCAATAATTTTTATGTACCGACTGTTTTGTATCCTCTTATAGTACTTACATTGCATGATTATCATATCAATTTCCACAGAGTATAATCTTTTGAGTATTGCTATTCCTGATCTAGATATATTTTTTAACAACTTACAAAAATTTAAATCTTTGATTTTAGAGTATTCATCAGGCCTAACTTTTCGCTGATGGGTACTTTAGGATTAGTCACTGTAAAGTTCTGCAGGTTTTTTTTTCCACTCTTACGTAATGAATTAAACGCAAGTGTTATGTACGCCGTTATTTTGGTGCATATCAGAATATTTTTTTAGATTAAGTATTAATATGTACCATGTGGCCTGTACTTATTTAAATAAATAAATAAATATCTGTTTAATATTAATTTTACAATCAACAATTTTCTGCTTCTGATTTATTCGCAAGTTTATTATAACATTTATTGTGAAACGTAGCATTCTCTAAAATTTTGTTCATATTTAATGTAAATTAAGGAAACCCTATTGCATACTTGATTTTTTATACTAGGAGAGATCCATCTAACAAGCACAGCAATTGTTACATATCGTAAAAAGACTAGTCAAATCAGTGTACAATTATATGGGACAATTTATTTTTTTACAGTTTATGTTATAATATTGTTCATTTGACAATCTATTAATCTCGGTCTTTATATCTTGGTAAGTAAATTAAGCAAGGACCCATAACAATATTTTTTCTTCCCACGGTTAACGTGATTTTCTTGGGTAATTTTATAACGCCTATAATAATACTTTCTTGTTAATTTTATATGAAAGCTGTTCAATCTGCTTTAAAAATTACATAGTTTGTACTATACCTTTTTGATTTTGTCTTCAAAGTCATGAATTTTTTATAATTATCATATTTTTCTTAAGTGATAGATAATCTGTGAGTGAATCTAATATTTAGTTTGTAACGTAAATAGTGTAACAGAATAAACAACTAAATACTTTATTAATATGAAAAATTGTGACGCATGAAACGAATATAATTATAAAAACTCATACTCTTCCAGTATTTTTGAAGGGATTAACTTAAAAAGCAAGAGCAGTGGACACGAACAAGTTTCAATAGCTTCAAAATGGCTCTCTCCTACATCTTATTTTACAAGTGGTACTTAAGACCGACCCTCAGCCACTCCAGTACGCCGGTTGACAAAACTCCAAAAACTCAAAAGAAAAACATTGATCTTACACACACGAATTTTATTCATCAAACCATAACAAAATACTTGAATATTCACAATTTATATTTCCTATGAAAAAATATGAGGGATTACAGTTTTGTTATTGTTTTCCTAAATGTGGATTGTATTGTTTGCTATATTCATGCCCTTGATGTATTTTAGTCTTTTGAATAACGCAGGAAATTCAAATTTATTTTGAATAATAAATAATAAAGAAATAGCAAGTTGTCCTTACTTGTTTAACTGGAATCTATTGTTTCATCATAAATGGTCTTGTGTATCTTAAAAAGGTCATGAAAATTCTTTCTTTCTGAAAGTCTTAAACTGTTTGCATTATAAAGGGCCTATTTCACAAAATCTGATTATGTTCACGACAACTGTTTGCAACGACAGCTATCCTGCCTTTCATACCGAGGCCCCTGGGTTCGAGTCCCGGAAGGGGCAGATGTTTGTGTGTTAAATACGAGCATTTGTACCTGATTCGGGTTTAGGTTATATTTATATTCCTGTGAATATTGATGAGTATCATCCAATAGCCTAGTAACATAACATAAGCCGTGCAGTGCCTGGGCTAATTGGTGTAAATGTAATATTATTATTATTATTATGTTTAAATTTAAACACTGGGCGAATAATTCCATTATTCTGATTCCGTACCTGAAGGGTCATTCAGGTCTCCGTCTGTCCGTCGTTTGTCAGATAGGTTTTACAGCCAAACGGATGAAACTAGTATCTAATTTTTCGCAATACCTTGTTGATTTAAAGCTACAAAAAATTTAAAATATTGTTTAAAAAATGCTCCCATACAACTAGAAAGGGCTGCGAAACATAATTTGAACCTATCCGATCGAGTGACGCATCGTTGGTTATAGCTCGCAGGGAAAAAATAATGTATTTTTTGTTAAAACAAAGAAATGAAAAGCCACCGAAGTAAGATTTTTTACAGAATTTTGTTCCGAAATTTTATAGACTTGTCATTATCCTATACAAAACTTAAAATTTAATGAAAATGTTTATTTTTACAAATATTTTACTAACAAATATCAACAAATTGACAAATCACAGTTTTCTTTCTATATTTGGTACGGAACATAGATGTATGAAGTCCGACTCGCACTTAGCTTTTTTAATAAATTAAACCAGAAGTTTGTGTTGAAGTCATATAGATTTTCATAAGGCACTTAGTGTAATATTCAATATTACATTAAATACTATTAACGTAGTCGTCTATGGTACGACTTGCTTCAGCTCGTGGTAGAATATTAATACTAAGATGCGACGCTAGTGTTTGAAGAAGTCTATTGGGTATAGTATTTGTTTAATATAGAATTTTTACTTACTTTTCCATTGATTTACATGACTTTTTAATTGACCTAAAAATAAAGTAACAGTATATACGTCATAAGCATAAAAGGAATAAACTTATAACTTTTGACATGTTTAGACTACATGCATTATCACTTAGCAAGTGTCTTTTTTATATATAGAAAATAGGCATGCGCTTCTCGCCTGATGGTAAGCGTAGACGCGATCTAGAATGTGACGCGCTTGCCTAGAAGATACCTATTAACTCGTGTCTACAAACGGACTAACAAAATAAAGTAAAAAAAAACCCACGTTGTAATGTGAAAAAATTATGAACTGATCTTTTGGTTGAAGAAATATCTTGCGCAAAGAAAGCAGTTCGAAAATGTATGGAGTAATCTTCTAATATTTGGGACGGTTCAGTCCAATACCAGCTTCAGACGCTTGAGTCCATTGAGAGATGGGCCGAGAAACTCATTGGGAATGACGATCTTTTTATAATAAGCTCAAAAGCTTTAAGCACAGAAGGAAGATAGCTAGCCTATCCCTCTAATATACGATAAATTTCGGAGAGTCTGCAGCTGAATTGCAGTCTTGTTCCGCCGTCCCTTTTTTTTCATCGAACAACCAGACTTACAAATATTCGCCAAAATAATATGGATATTATGGTTAATAAACTAAAAAGTATAAGCTCGCACTAAGCGTTTCAGTTCCAATTGTGTGATACGTACCGCTAAACAGTGAACCTCTTTGCCTGAGTCTGTGTTTTCTGACACATACAATCTTCAATCGCTTATCATCAGGCGAGAAGGCTATCAAGTGCTTACATATTACTTATTACATATTTACTTTAAAAAGATAGTCGTTCGAAATGAAGATCAGTCCTTGCTTACCTATTGTAACTTCTCCAATCGCAAACCCAAAGTATTCAGGCTAACCAAACTACCCCACAATTCATAATCATCCTAATACATTTAATTAATTTTCCGGCAATATGTGCTTGAAACTAATTATTTCTTAGCTCTTAATAATAATTTTATTTAAAGGTTTTCACATAGGTAAACATGACGTTCTTCTATGTAAAAGTAACGACCAAATATTATTAAAAAATAATTAAACCTATTACAATGTAACTTCACCAACTTTATAAATATACTTGTGGATCCGACAAACGTTGTCCTGCCAACACCGCAGCACCAACTACCGAATTTATTTGGGAATACATACGATATATGAACATTATACACACATACACATATTATATTGGGCAGGACAACGTTTCTCGGATCCACTAGTCTATTTTTAAAGTTCCTGAAAGTCTTATTATTATTTTTTATCCACCAATATCTATAAAAAAAATATTTATATTTTACCTATCAAATTAGGCACTCACTTCACTATTAACCTTTTATCTTTATTTATTTATCTATCTATCTATCTATCTATCCAAGGTTGCCTGGAAGAGATTGCTGTTTAGCAATAAGGCCGCCTTTCTGTATATTTTTTATATCTGTTTCGTATCTATTAGTGCAATAAAGCGTTAATTATTGTTATTATTAATTTTTAACGATTATATTTGAAAAATATTACTGTTTGTTTTTTTAGATAAATAAATCTGATTTTAACTATTTGAGTAATATCCATTTGACTGTCAAATACCCAATGCAGGTAACAGTATAAAGATTGCCAAACAAAAAGTTTTAAAATCCCATTTATTCAATAAGTAGCTTTCATGGAAATTAAAGCATCTACGTAGACTCGTCCCCTAATTCGTAAGTCATGAACTCGATAATTTATTTACGTTTCGTCTCGTTTTGTATTAAATAAGCATTATTCATTTATCGGTCATGACGTGCTCGATCTGAAATATAAAAATATTATGCATAAAACGATGTTTTCACATTGTCGCGTTGAATATTTAATGAGCAAATTATACATTTATTTCTTGCTCTTTTATTATTCTTTATCTTTTATCCATTCGACATTAATAAAAAATAAGGAACTTTGAGTTGAGTAAGGGCTTTTCCTTGATTCAATATATTCAAATTAACCATTTATTTATTTAATTATTTGTTAAGGTACATAAACAGATTACATCTAAAATTACAATAATAAAACACAAAACAGAAAATTAGAGTATTACAACTTTTTATATATAACAGAAGCTTTAAACGCGGGACGCCAAACCAGACGTCCCGTTGTCTGTAGTCTACAGTGACATTTTCCTATTCATTATTTTTATAAAGTATTTTTGTAAATAAAAAAATTGCCTTATATCACCCAGACAAAAAAAACCTTCCATTACTTAAAACAACATTTGTTATGTGAATTCGAATTTATATTTAAAATCAATCAAACAAATTAATTTTATTTGTATAAGAATTTTCTTTTTTATAAGATATTAAATAAGCCTGTAAAAATAATCTAACTGATTGTTTTGGAAATCTATACTGGACTTGCAAGGAAGGCAAGCATTAAACTGGATTCAACAATTTCGAAATTTTATAAATTTTTGATAAAAATATATCAGTTAATCTAACTCTTGTAAATTTAATTATATACATATAGATACGGCTATAACGTCACTTATGTAATTTTAGACAAAACTGAACTGAGTATGAGAAAATACTCCTACCTCTACTCTACCTCTTTACTTTGCTTGCTTTTACTCTAAAATGAAGTTCAAAGTTGTAGCTTAATTATTTTATTTGTTTAGCCAAGAAAAACTATATGTTGTAAGGATGTTCAATTTTTAAATGCTCCCCCTGAAATATTACACCATTTGCATAAGTGACGTTATAGCACCGTATGTGCGATATATAAATTCCCTGTCACAGTGTTTAATCGTATTGAACTCTGAAACTTATCATCAGATTTTGATGTTTTTCTTGGTAAATTTGTTTCGACTTAGGATAGGTTTCTCCTCCGGCCTCTTTATAAATTCAAATGCCGCAGGATTTAAAATACGGATATATAAGATACCACCACATCTCCGTCCCTCAGGTGGGATTTGAACCTACGACCCTTCGCCATCCGAGCGAGTGCTCTGACCTCTGAGCTACCGATATGCTGTAGAAGTATTTCCGAAGTATTTCAGTTCATAGCAGATGAACTTGCACCGTTCGTTCGACCAATGTTGTAAGTTAACTTTAATTGTGTAATACATATGCATATACCTTTCACTTTAATTCATATCACTATAATAACTATGTAACAACTATAATAAAGAAATAATTAAGTTAAAACTATAAAGTCTTAACCTAAAAACTAAAAACCTCAAAAATATAATATAATAATGGTAGCTGCCAGCTCTTCGGTCTCCTGTGATGTCGACTAACCTTTTTGATTTTTGATTTGATTTACTTAAAAAACGTTATTGCGCTAGGACCCCACGGAACAAGGGTCTCGACACCAAATGGGACAAAATCATATTCGGAGCCTAGACCCCTGTATTTGCATGCTTTAGCTTTTTCAGCCGCTTCACCAGCCGCACCAGCTCTGTTGTTGGTTGCATGTAGATGGGAAGGGGCCAGCGTGTCTGAACAGGTTGCATCCCATACCAGCACCCGGCCCATCTTCCATGGAATCAAACTCATACCACCCGATCTCTAAAGTTAACTATCTTCAACATCGTAAGTAATATTTCTACAATTATTAAACATTCCATTAAGATGCAACCAGCTATAATAATATAAATTTCATTATTTTTTGCATTCACAATGCCAATTATTACTATTAGATAAAAAATTCGCCTGTAAAAAACAACCACGCCTCCGACATAGTGATATCTTCACTTGATTCAATAGTAAAAATAATAGCAAACTTTATGAAATAACAACACAAACAAATCGAAGACGGTTGCGTGTTAGAATATTATAAAATGCAACACCTCCCCAAGACATTTATTTTCGTTAGAACATTGGGCTATTGTTAGTGAGATAGAGGGCAGACACGCCATGCAATTAAATGTTAATAGAGATATACGGTTTATTGATTAATAAACAAAATTCCTTTACAGCATGTAAACACGCCTTTGTTTTGTTTGTTCTTCATGACTCGTTTTGTTTTATGGCAAGTATGGATTTAATATTTACTTATTTTATTTACATATTTAGACAACAAGAACATACACCTTAACAGTTAAGATTACCAGAGTCGATGGGCTTACAAGTATGAGTGCTGCCTTAATTACAGGTTGCCACGGACAGCAAACAATAATGGTAATTGGGAGCATAAGGCTCCCTTCAAATTATAAATTAAAACATAAAAAAGAACAACTTTAATAACTACAAACAGCTTAATAAATAATTATATCTACTACTAACGTTTTATATATGAAAGTTATACTGATGCGACTCGACAAATTTCATAAAATTACTTCTTAGCTTAGTTTACTATAGGTAAACTTAGTTTAAGTTACTTAGTAACGTTAATTGATTATAAAACTTTTATTCTTAGGCTTATGGTATCTATGGTAACTATATATTGTAACAAACACACAAAGTATTGTCTTTAATAGTAGAGATAACGTACTCGTTAAAATATAAAATATGTTTAATTTTTACACTTCTTCGCCTGTCACACATGACGCGTTCATTCTTGTTTTTGAATTTTTTCCTGACATTTCGACTCCTTTCCAGGATTTAAATTATATTTAATTATAATCGAAAAAAAAACATATAAGATAGTAGTTAAAATGGAAAAATATAAACATCATTGATTAAGTGGCTGTATCATCTTAATCGATTTTTATAACAACTAAAAATGTTTCTTTCCAATGCGAGTATATTCCTCTTTGAAGTGAAGCAACGCTGGCCTACAGCGTCCATAACAAAAAGCATTTGAAAATTCAACGGGCTCGGTAGCTCAATTAGGAGAGCAGTTGACCGGATATCCAAATGTTGCGGGTCAGGGTCCTGTCCAATAACAACTTGTAGATTTAGTAGTAGATTTTTTCTTGTATTTTTCTATCAAAATTTAACATATAGTTTTATTATTTTAAATGAGACGTTCGCAGTTAATGACATACCAAGAACTCCACTGACTTGCTGGTAAAATCTTCCTTTGTAGACTTGCTGAATCTACGGGGTGTAAAAGGACCTTTGACGCAGCCAAAGCATAATGTGTAGTTCACATGGCTCGGTAGCTCAATTGGGAGAACATGGGAACGTACTTCCAAAGGTTGCGGGTTCAATTCCCGCCTGAGAATTTACTTGTAAGCTTAGTCGACTTTTTCTATTAAAATAATTTATCCTATAAGATTGATTCGATTGAATGCGTTTGCCTATAAAATACAACCTGCCCTCCGTTTACCTGTAAATTATGATTATATAAGTACGTTAAAAAACATGCATTGATTTACAAGCAACATGATGCTTGAGCAGCATGTGGCAATAAAATGGGTGTAAAATACTCATGCGTGTAACCCATTGATGAGCCCCATATGAAAGGGAAACTTATAAATGACTAGTTTTTGCCCGCGGCCTCGCTTGCGTTCGATTTGATTTTGAGTGAATGAATGATGCTCAGTAAATAGAAAAAAAACTACAAAACTTTTTATAGACCATATTCTTCACTAATCTAGGTGCCAAAACTATTAAACTACTGGGCGAGCTTTCTCGTGAGCAAGTTACGTAAAACTGGCCATAAGAGAGGCTGTTTTCTCTTAAATCTATCCCAGCAAATTTAAGTGTTTGTCCTTGAGACTTGTTTATTGTCATCGCGAAGCAGCCTTTGAGGGGAAACTGCAATCGTTTAAATTGAAACGGAAGATAGTTTGGAATCAAAGGAATTCGTGATACAAATACAGTTTCCCGTTTCATACACCTATTTATAATTGTGGCTTTCTCCATATATCTTTGTAAAGCTTTGACTATTAGCCTGGTTCCATTGCATAATTTAAGTGGTTTTAAATTTCGTAACAACATAAAAGGGATGCCCACGCGTGGAATAAGCCTATGGTAGGGCAGATCCGTTGGTTTCAGCGAATTCAGAAATTATACTAAACGCGTGCGGCGCTTGAGCGATCAACATAGCTTTAACCCAAGCTGCAGTTTAAAATTATAATATAGTCCAGAACAGAGAGATGATAAATACATGTGTTGTTTTCTAAAATTTACAAGTTTTTAAATGAACGCATAATTTAGCTAAATACTTGTAAAATATTCTGAATCGACGCGCTTAAAGTGAATAAAGTCTTCAGTCGTCGTCTCACTAGACGATGCAGTGATATAAAGCAAGCTCATTACACAGTCCAAAGTGATTCAATACGCAAATTTTTTTCCTGCTTATTGCTTTTTTAACTATTTGCTATTTCTCTACATACGTTGGAATATATAAAAGCAAATAATGCAGAATTTATCAAAGGTTAGTGGCCAATTGATCATCAGCATGGTTTTGTCAAAGCTAGGTCAACTACAACAAACTTAGTTTTGCATACAGAATATCTTACTGAAGTCGTAGATTCCGGCAAGCAAGTGGATGTATTATACACAGATTTAGGCAAGGCCTTCAACACAGTGTCGCACCATATACTTTTGGAAAACTTAGGGTTTTATCTGATTTAACCAACCATAAATTTTATGTTGTGGTTAATGGTTTCCAGTCAGTTAACACTCAGGACAGGACATATTTAGGACCAATATTCTTCAATATATTTATTAATGATCTTCCAAGTTGCTTCCATAACTCCGCCCCATTCATGTATGCTGACGATCTAAAGTTTTTAAAAATCTTCGATAGGGTTAACGATGTATTGCTCTTGCAGAATGACTTTGACCTTTTTTTTTAATGGTGCCAGACCAATAAAATGTCACTAAACTTTTCTAAGTGTCTTCGTATGAAGATCAAAAGAAAATTGAAAGTAATCGCAATCAGTTTACATAGTGGAGGGTAGAGATATAATGGAAATTAATGAGATCTAGGTAATAATTGACTCTAAACTTACCTTTGTACCGCATATAAATAACATTATAACAAGAGCCTTGCAAATGTTGGGTTTCGTTTCAAGAAATAGCAACCTGTTTCAAAGGCATACGACTACGATTCTAGTAGTGACTGGCGTCCACACACGACTCAATATGACACCATTGAAAATTCGACGTTACATTTCTTTATGGGTTACTCAGAAATGAAATTGATTGTTCACAGCTACTCAATAAATTCAAATTTAGAATTCCCAATGGATATCCCAGGTCAACTATCAAATCGTTCTCTTTTCCTATACGTCGAACTTTATTTCATCATGTTCATGTGTATATATATACGAGGGTGGGTCAATAAGTTCGCGGAATGGAGGGTAAAAAGTAAGAAATAAAACACAAAATTATTTTTCCTTCTCAATGTATTCCCCCTTAAATCTAATACATTTATGAGACCTATCAATCAATTTATTAATACCTTCGAAAAAAAAATGATTTCTCTTTGTCGTCAAAATAGGCCGAAATTGCGCTCTTCACTTCTTCATGGCTGGGAAATTTCTTCCCTCGAAGCTCTTTTTTCATTTCTGGGCTATAGAGAGAATGTTCCAAGATTTCGAAGCCCACTCTTTGAACAGCAGCCATGACTGCGCGAAACTCAATTTTCTTCATGTTGCAAATTTTCTTTCGGATTGACTTGCCGATCCACAAGACGCAGTTTGGTATATTGCAACTGCTTGCCTATGTATTTCAGGATTTTTTTCTTTTATTCAGACTTAGTTTTTCGGTGTGATTCTGCACTTTGTACTGACGAAAACTTTACAGACAAATAGTCGAGCTCTAAATCAGGTACATGCCTATGATTCTGAGCGATTTCACTATTATTGCTGCAATCTGATGAAGTGCTTGGTAAAGGAGCCCGCTATACGACGCAAGAATAGGTATGAAGACGTCGAAATGACCATTCGATAAATCTTGGCTAAAACATAATCGCCTTACAGGACAATCTACAAACTCTCTACAAAGCCCCCCGTAAGACTATTTTTTAAAATAACAGAGGAATATTCATCTGCTGTTGCTACTTCTATCGCATTTTCCTGGGTTCCGTACATAAAAAAGAAAGAGCACGGAACAAACACGCGCCGTCACCTACAATGGGGCCACAGTATGTTGTTCAATGTTTCTTTTAATATTAAGATTTTCTTCAGCCATTTTTTTAAAACCATAGCCAAATCAACAAAGCTAAAATACGAAACGAATCAATTTTCAAGTTCGAAGGACGAGTTTATGAAAGAGAAAGTTAAGAATCAAATTATCAGAATGAATCAAATCCGAAACAATAAATGAGTTAAGTTTATATGTATTAATCACCAACATATCGTGATTAATACATTTCAACGCACATATAGTGTACTGAAGAAGTTTATGGCGCAAAAGAAAAGGCAAAACGCCAGGAAGGCTGTATAGGCTTCATCTAAGCGACCACCTCGGGAGAACCGTGGCGGCTTGCAGCGCCCTTAACCACCGGATTTATATAAGCTCAAAAAAGACACAACAGCGCGTTTTAAAATACTACGAGCGTCATCTATCGATGTGAATTTGAACTTAAAATCAACCTATATTTCAAAACAGTGTAAACCTTAAAAATAACACTAATTTCATTATATAATGCTGTTGTTTGCCTGTTTGTTTGTATGCTTTTTGTTTCATCACGGAAAACGGCTGGACAGATTTCGATGAAATTTCAATTCAATTCAATATTTATTGCATACAATTCAATTTGATTGCTTAATGTCAAAAAAGTACCCGAAATCCTATATCGGATACTTTACCTGACTGCACGAAGAGAGTAATGTTTTTTTTTTGAAAACGAAGGCCAGTAGGGCGGGCATACTACTAATTTATTATAATGACGATGATAGTTTATCATATTGATATCATTCTCGTAACCAGCAGCGGCCCCAAAAATCGTTTTAAGAATTATATATTATTTTGAAGACTGTTACCCCATTTTACCTTTAAAAGGATTGATTTACCTATGAAAAACCCTGAAACAGGTATTTGTTTGTTTAGGTAATGGATTAACCTTGCAATCTTGGTACTCCATACAAACTTTGAACCCCCGTTTTACCCCTTTAGGGAACGAGTTTTACAAAATCCTTTCTTAGCACACGCCTACATCATAATAGCTATATGTTTGCCTTTCAGCGCAATCCGTTCAGTAGTTTGAGCTGTGTGTTGATAGATCAGTCAGTACATAACACATGGTCAATTTCATATTTGTAACTTAAAATGTTAATAATATTAGTAATTTTAAATTAAAATTATTTTAAAAATGTATTCTTGTTACTAAAAACAAAGTTGAAACGCACAAAATCCTACTGCAAAATACCTACGCATACCTGCCCTGGAGCATATACCATTTTTTCTACCCACTCCCGTCATGGCTGTTTTATATGAAAATATGTACATACCGTGCCCGAAGAGTAAGTAAATTTACTTTCCTCGATTACTTCCCACTGAACGAAAGATCATTTAATATGAATCGATTGCCTTAAGCAAAGCAATTTTCGCATAGTAACGTATCAAATATACCTTTATATAAAAAACAAACCAAACAAAATACCTTATCCTATAAAATTATATTTATTAAATCATGACAAACTGTTTGTTAGCTGGTTACACGATTTTGTCCTTGTTTAATATTTAGGAAGACATATTTTTTTTTATCTAAACCTATAAAAATGAATCTTAAAGTTTATACATTAAAAAATTCATTATTACAAATCCTTATGTCTGTGTATATATACTTATATTGTACACATCCTAAGCAATAAATCTTGGCGGTACACTTAAATGGTGGTAAATGATTCACACTTTTTTTTGTTTAATTATGATAAAAATAATATACTTATATCAGTAACACCAAATGCATGATGTAAGCCAAACACAAAACACTACCGGAATGTGTTTATGTCTTGTACATTGAAGACACAACTGTCTTGTACATTGAAGTGGTGTGCATATATTTAGGTCTTAAAATCGCTCTGATTTTATTGTATCACTATTGAGCTTTTCATTCCTCCTCTTCCTAGTTGTATTTGTACGGGTTTCGTTTCTAGGAGATGCATTATCACGTTAAGTTAAATGCAACGTTCACAATTTTAATTTTGTATTCTCATTCTCGCATATGTTCGTATTGGTTTTCATTCGTGTATTGTTATTCCAAATGATTGAGAGATATCTATCCTCAATAAGGCGGGTCTGATATGTTGCATGTTGACAAGAGCTATGTTCCAATTACTTAGAATGGAATTCGCAACACGAGGAATAGATCCAGCGTTGTTAGTTGATATCTCTGAAATGGACACTCTACATGTTCCATTGTGAAACAATCTCCAGTCATAATGCACCTTCTACTGATAATTATATTTGGTTTAATTGGAATGCAAAAGGAAATATCATTGGACTTCCAAGCCAGTCGTGAAACTCAGCAAGTATTAAAACTCTTTTTTGGTACTTGTTGACCATACATTACTCTTTACAAAAACTAAAGTTTCATCACAATCCACTGACTACGCTTCGTTTTTGGGTAGACTAGTGCATGGCAATATGTACATATGTGAACATCAATAAACACGTATAGATAATTTGAAAACTAATTGTAAACATGAAATGATTTGCATTACTGGCGATACAGCTTATATTTGAATTTGACAATGCTTAATATGTAAACTCTAAAATAAAAGTTTATGAACTTTGGAACTCATTTAAAGAAAGAAGAAAGAAACATTCACTTGAATTCAAAACACACAATAATAATATTAAAATAAATCACAGAATAACAAATATGAAGGAAAAACACAATATAAATTACTATTATAATCAACGTAAAAAATATACACAAAAAAGATAAAAAAAAACTTATTTGGTGTGTTCGAGCCCAACCGGACCCAGTCTCGCCACGAAAGCCTCTGCGTCGTACCAGTGATGGAAAGAACGAACACAGAAGCGCTGTTGTCATGACAGGGCCCTAGAGTTGATGTCACTGTGAAGTTATACAATCAAAAAATTAAATAATCTTTTATAAAACCAATTACATACACAGCATTAATAATTTTAATAAACAAAATTTTAGTAAACGACCAGAACAACACAACATAAAAAATATAAATATATTCAATTAACACAAAAACAGGAACATTTCAATGTAAACTATTTCTAGTCTTCAACAGTAAAAAAGTATAGTTATTTAAGTATAAACTTGCGATTGTATTATAATCATTTTAACATTATGGACATAACAGATTTTAACAAGCTTCCAATCTTCCACTCAAGAGACGCAAACATGAACTTGTGTTTTGTGTACTGTGATCATCTGGTGAATGACAGCAGCATATCGAACTGAACGTATTAAGGTCTCAGCATACGTAACGAGTTAATTCCTCGGACGGAACGGAGATGTGACGTGCATCGTTCATGACGCGAACGCGGTTTTAAAACATACGCACAGTGACGCAAGTAAACGTGCTAGTGCTGAACCAAATTTCTATATGCTATAACTAGGCGATGCAGTCGCTAAGCATAAAGCTACGCTAGCACCATATATTTAAGCGGAACGTAATACTTATTTTTTTTTTGTTTCGATGGAATTTTTTGCGAATTTCAAAATTCGGGCTCCGTCACAATCTGGTTCTACACCTGTTGATTCGATTCCACAAAAAATATTAAAATCGGTTAAGAACTCGGGAAGTTATGGCGTAACAGACATTTCGCCATTGAAGCTGATCCATGGGAGCTTCGCTCGCTCCGCTCCAATAAAAAAAGGAGGCAATTACATCCGGCATGGCAAAACAGAAAGAAGAAAGGCGAATACTATACTTTTTTCATTATCTAACAGTTCCTTACTGTTAGATAATGAAAGCCAATTTTATACCTATTTTTCTTTACCTCTAGACTTCACCGAGCTAAATTATACATACCTATATTATGTATATAGCTATTTTCTTTTCAGGTACCAGAACTAAGATTAATAAAAAGACATTACTTTTATGAAAGAATCGTTGTTTATTATAAATAGCTGAAGAAAATAATTAAATACTGCTCTCTTAGTATTTAGGACTCCTGAGGTTTTATAGTGTGCAAGCGATCAAATTCTTTTCGTCATTCATGATTGTGTCATGGATGAATGGCGCGCAAAATAAAACAATTCACAACACTACAATGCGTATACGCGGCGGAATCTCGGACGGGGCGGGGCATGGTGCGTGCAAGACGGGGCAATATTCACCGTCAACGATTTTTTTCTCGTGCCATCCCATCCCGTCAGTGTTTCTAGGTACGTATATGTTGTTGCTATGTTTTTGCATGCAACGATGTCAAGAAATCGTCCTGTTCCTTCGGTAATTTGTTTAAATTTAAGTGTATGTTAACCCTTATGGGCTTATGATATCCGATAATATTCAATTCATCCATTGGTCGATTCATTAGTCCTTGTTTGCAAAACAGATTATGAAGTTTAAGGACAGACACCTTTGAGAATACATAATGCACTAAATTAATGATAAAAATAATACTGGCGAAGTGAGTATCACAACCATCTGGTAATTTTCTAGTCTTGGAAAATTAAACCACTCGGGACTATTACGTAGAAGCCTGCTGTAAAATAAACTGAGCAATATACTATTTAATTTATAAGGCATCTTAATAGATATCAGTCTATATCTATAATGATGAAATTTCCTCTAAGAATTTTTACTTCAACATCAAGTACATCAATCTTTTTCTACCTTGAGGTGTCTCATGTGCATGACAGTCGTATGAAACAAAACATATCACCATGTCCACAGTTCGCAAATAAATCTGTGGAATGGAAGCCAAATTTCAAAAGTTTGTGATTTATCATAATCCGGATTTCCATTTGGAGAACGGGTGGTCCATTATTCTATGTCAGAGACACGGCAAGGGTGCGTGCTTCGCAAAAAATGCGTTTTTCCTAGAAATAAAATTTATAAACATCGGAGGGACACTGCATTGAGATAAAAAGCGTGGACGCAGCAATAAATATGCAGAAAATCCACTGGTTCTTATAAAATTTTGTAAAATTTTATAGGATCAGTTATATAAATCATAAGTTCTCTTTTCATTCAGGTATATTGTTGCCAGAGTAATATTTCGGCAACAATATACCTGAATGAAAATTGACTATAAAAATTTGAGAATTTTAAATTTAAAAAAGTACCTTAATGGAAATAAATAGCTGCCGAAGTATTTCGAAGCCGTGGCGAAGTATTTCATAAAGAAATAAAAGTGTCATAAAAATCAAAAGCTTTGCATTGTATTGCATTTAGCCCCATTATATTTTTGGCAATAGGAAAAAGTTATACTTAGAATGTTTTTGGAGAATTTAACATTCTGACTTATTGACGCCTAAAATTGAAAAATATGTGATGGTGAAAAATATTATTTATTGGCGCTGCACACAATAATCATTGCACATAATTTATAAAAAATCGCTACAAAAATTACTTTAATGCTGCGTCGATTGTAAACATTAGTCTTATTAAAGGTAATTTACTTATCTCTACTATGTCTCAATCAAATTATCATCTCAGGACAAACATCATAAAAAAAGTCACTTAAATTCCAACATGTAACGTAAGATATGCGTTACCTTCGGGAAATCTCTCCGGCATCGCACGCCTCGCGAAACCATCAAGTAACGAACTCCCAGAGAGAACCAGTCACATTATATATTATTTTTGTCAGTAAGGACGAAAAAATATGTACTGCATATGTATACTTACGACCAGGTAGTTGTTTGAGTTCTAAAATAAAAAAATATAATAACTTTTACTTCTTGTCTTACACGTTGGTTTGTTATACCTAGGAAACTTCAGTTTATCTTGTGGGCGAAAAGTAGTTTGACCTTATTATCTTATTTAAACAATTAACAAAGTTGATAATTAAAATATCTTGAAAGGCTTCTACTAGACTTCTAATCGGCAGACTTATAAACGGTATGACGTGTCATTTTTATAAAAAGGAAAGAAAATAAAGAAGACGAGGTCCACTATTAAACCTGTTCATTACATACCAAACTCCAAGGGGTGGCAGCTTTACTTTCACGTGTCTTTTAGCGTCCATTCGCGGCGCGATTTTCTGCCATTAATTGTGTTGTCCCCTTTAATAATTTGCCAATTTTTAGAATAATGAAGCAATGTGTTGCACAATAAAGGAAAAATTTAATCACGATAACTGATTTAGTCCTTTGTAGAAGAAAATAATTTTAAACAAAGTTTTATTTTACAATTTGTATATATAGAAAAGTACTTACCTTTGACATTCACATTTTGTTGAGTATTGATGAGTGAGCGACATTCATTCGACATCCACCCTTCAAACATATAAAGTTTTGCAGAGATAAAACAAATATATCAGTGTTTTGGGGAAATCGTACAAGAGGAGGTCTTTGAAACTTTCATTTCTGGCTTGCATTTCAAATTGTCGCGTGTCGTCATTTTTAAATTTCTTTATCGCGAGATAGAGACGGCGTGCGATTGCATGCAAACGGGGCTCGAGTAAATAAAAGAGCGCCTGTTGTCTGTTGTTTTAGGTCTGAATATGTCTATTTAAAATTTCGATATACCTAGTCCGGCCATAAGTTCTGTTAGAAATGAAAATGCATTTTTTTATGAAGTAATGTGATTTGACTAAACTGATACGTACTATCGAAGCCTCTAGCGCCTTTTAAGTCCTAAGGCGAAAGTCGCTTGCACACTGCACGATGCCTATCGCTACAGGCCACGCCTCGCTCAATTCATTCAACAATGGTGCCACGAACACGTAAAGCAGATTGACAGTTGACAGTACTGACATCAAGGGCGATTTTAAAACTAGTTGTTTATGATTGGCCGTAGTATAAATCGTAGTAAAATACGAAGCCAATTAGGGATAGGTATGGGTCGTGTCGGCGTGTCCGATGCGATCAGTTCAAACGAATATTTTTACAAAGTGGTAAGGCACGAGAGACCTCGATAGTAGATATTAATTAAAGTATCGGCAAAAAATAAAAAATATTGTATTCGAAATGGCTACCTTTAACTTTTGTACAGGCCTTTAATTTATCTGGACACGTATCTATGGATTTACGCACTGTTAGCATGAGAAATTACGACACTGCTTGCTCCAGAGATATTTTAAGTGACTTATCATTTTGTACACTTTATCATTTTGCTCATTGTAGTGCTCTTCAATCATGAATATTTTTTCATCGGTGAAGAGGATATTTTTGCACAGAAAGGCACCTTTCGCATGCATATCGTGACAGAAGGCATATTGATCGATCCACTCTCTTTAAGTGTAAAGATTGACTAAGGGCATTTCCTGTATATCGACGATAAGCACCGAGCTTCAGGTTTTATTTTATAATACGCGACAGAGTCCTAGCGGGAATCTTCATTTTTCGCGATAAGATTCTTTTTATGGGGTTTCGATGAATTCTGACTTAAACAATATTAATAGCCTTTGTAGTTCTGACAGCACACAGCTGCGTCGATATTGTATGGTCTACGACAGACGAAGTGTTGTTGTATCTGTTGATAGTACGATATACGAACATACGGCTGATACCAAGCTTTTGAAGTGTCTAGAATATGACCGATGGCTCCATACCCACTTTGTGGCAGGCGATCACTGCACTCCTATTTTCTTTAACACCCCTTTCATATTGTAATTTAATAATAATGAACACGAAAAAATATGTGAAATGGCACGAAATCTAAAGAAGGTTTTAAAATAATAAACGCGTTACAAATTCAAAATAATTTGTAAGTTGAAAACAAGAAAAGGTTTTATGTAACAGTATTTATGGCCAAACGAGTTAGATGGATCAGGGAAATGATAATATTATGCTAATTGAAACTCACTTTCAAACCTTTACAGCTTTAAAGATCAAGAGCATGTCTTTTTAAACCGTTGGTCTTTGAAATATACCGGTACCCAAGAGACGATTACGCTTTTTAAATGACTTATCCCATGGTCAAATACAATGTTAATGTTTATAGTAACAATGTCCAACGGGTGTCAATGTCCGAGCCCACTGCTAGATGAATATTTTTTAGTAATACTACATTAGAAGTTTTTGAGTCGAGTTAAGAATAATAATAATGAAAATGTTATTGCATGTACCTATATTTCTCTTTCAAACCTGCTCAGCATAACAGATTTAAATGAAATTGTGCAAACAGGTGGATAAGACAGTGGATTAAAACATACCTTATTAAATTTCCGAATAATTTAATTTTCTCGAGGGACCGTGAAAAACAAACTTAACGCGAACATAGACATGGGCAAAGGCTTCGTTGTTCCTTTTTTGTGAATGGGAGAGACAGTTCTGAAATCTAAATAGTACTAAGACATTTGCATAAAACCACATATTTATTCATGGTTATCTATTGATAATTTAAATGACTGTTCATATCAAAATAATGTGTCTAGAGTTTATGAGCGAGTTCTTTAGTTGAAACAAAAGACGATAAATCTTAAGAAATGTAAGAATATATAACAACTACACACCTATATACCAACGGTAGTGATTATAACTTTCGCGCCCACGGTCCTGGGTTCGAATCTTTGTATGATGAATACGAGCATTTGTACCTAAATCTATTTACATATATTTCTATGAATATTACATATCTATGTATCGTATACATATAAGCATATCTATCCGTTACCCTAGTATCCATAACACAAGCCTTTAAGGTGCTTACTTTTATTATTATTATTATAATGTAGTTATTTCAATAAACAAACTAAGAAAACAGCATGAATTGGGCTAAATTTATCCCACAAAAAGTTACCCAAAGCAATATCGCTGAAACTTCGTGGCGCTTGCAATAAAAGAATTCTTAATCAACTAATTATAAAAGGTGGGACCGTTAAAACAAACTTAACAAACGTCATGAATAATATCACCAGCTGCTTATTGTTGAAATTTATCGCCCAACTTTCCGCGTCTAAAACTCTTAACTGAAAACATAAACAAGAGATTATAGCCTGAATAAAATAATTAATTCCTCTTCCCTTTTAATTTCAGTACTAGCCGACGGGAACAGTCAATAAAAGGTGCTTTCCAATTAATTCTATGAATATAAATCAAACATTGATAAGGATATTCTTTGTGAAATATGAAATCTTAGATACTTTAAAGTATTTTTTACGAATAAAGTTTGATTCTGTTTATTCATAATAATTTTATTTATTTGTTAATATTGTAATGATTTTGGTGCTTGACATTACAAATCATTATAAAAGATCTGAAGAAATAGCTATTGCTTTAGCTATCAAAAATAAAAATAATTTCTCAATGCAGTATATGCTTAACCCTCTTTATATATTTAGACTTAATAAACTCATACAAAACTTCTAAAAATTTTAATAATATACATAGAAAACGGAGAGTACTCACGCGTAGAAAAGACTTTAAATTGCTGTTGAACTTAAATTGAGATTTGTTGTCACTGCGTAGAATACCAAGCCATGATACTATATAATGCGTTTCCAATTGAAAACTATTTATAGTAGCTAATAGAAAATTTGACACAAGCTTAGGACTTTCTTATTGGAAAAATGTAATTATTCAATTGCTGATTATTAAAACATCGAAACTAGCTACTTAATTCTATATTTTAAATTCTGTTTCGCTTGCATTCATATTTTTATTTTATTGATTATTTACCTAATTTTTAATATCGACTTTTTACAGAATAAAGAACAGAAGTGAAGTATTATTTATTAGTAGATTTCCATTTTCCTACATATTGATGTACTTAGGACTATTCTTGTTAACAGGATTATACAAATCATAATTATTTCACAGATATATATTTTTATACTGGTAACATTATACATCAGTGACTGAAAAAAGTTCCGGGAACATTCCGTTCTATTTCCGTTTCCGATATGACCGGAAATGGATTCAAAACAACCCGCAATATCATCCGATCTCTTGACAGAGAAAGTAAACAGAACCTAGATTGAATTGTTACTTAAACCAATATATGACAGGGTAATTGTAAATACACAACATTAAACTATCTAAATGTATATAAACTTCTCAATTTTTTTTTCTATCTTTGATTTCATGTAAGCGGTTTGATTAACCCATGACGACGTATAACGTTATTCGTCGTCATGGATAATCCAACCGCTTGTATTTATGCCGTAATCAATTAATGATAACACTAAGCTTAACCCCAATGTTTAAATAGATACCACTATCCGATAGTTACTTTGTTTAAATGTGTAAAATTGTACGTCCCAGCATATAATTATTTAAAATCCTGATTCCTACCCAATAGTTGTTTTAATTTAAAACGGATTGCATTTGAGTATTTTCAAACATGAGAAAACATATTTCCAGATAGCAATCCCACAGAGAGCATAGATTAGTACTAAGGCTTTACATGAAACAATTTAATCTCTAAAGTTGAATAGCTGAGTCTTTGGTTGACAGAGCGATCAACATAAAGCTGAAAGTTGCCACATTTATTTGAAAAGGGAATATAAGGAGGATTTACTTGGTAACTGTGGTTTTAAAATAATGAAAATTTCAGTAGTTGCAATGATAATAGTTCTTAGTCTAGTCATGACAGCTCGTTAACAAATTAAAGAATTCGTAATAATCTGAGGCAATTAGCACAAAAAAGTACAAACTAACACTAGAATTGTCTTGTTTTACTAGTGAAAGTACCCTAACTTCACAAGATAATGGAACAGGTTCAGGTTTGACATTTACAGGACTAAAGTATCTTTATGGCGTAATATTTCGCCATTATTATAAAATGAGTATTTAGCGAACCGAAAATAGCTATGATAACATGTACGCACTTCTTAGAGTTAATAATTATATGCGGGAAACTCATTTTTGATGTAAAAAGGCGCATCTACATGTCATAAAAGATTTAAACTTGTATATATCTGCTTTAGACTTGAATGCATGAAAACAAGCGCATAATTTAACAGACTTCAATATAAATTCATAGGTACTTCAGTGGGATTATTTGAGTAATTTCGTTATGCACTGGTATTGAGGATTTAATTAAATTCAGCGCAATTAGACTCTCTTTAGTATCTTGGCATACTTCAGCCTTTCTGAAAACCGTAGTCAAATAAAATTGATGGCAGTGTTATATCGCTGTTAATGAATAGAATGCCAGAGCGTTCATAGTGGAGTAATCTAAAAGTATCAACCAAAATTTTTATATATATACTATTTTAGTTTATTTACTACAAAGTCAAATATACTACATACACTACAACAACTGAGCAAAATTTAAAATAACACACATAAAGATATCTTTTACATCTATTTTCACAAAATCAAATTTGCATTTTTACAGCATCCATACACACTCTGGTTACAAATACTGGTCAATGAATACTCATAGACTATCATTAACCTATATTTGACGATCAATTGGTGCAACGGTAGTGATCCTGAGCAATGCACTCTAATTTTTTTTTGATAAGCTAAACCATTTCTTCCCGAGCCGTGATTGTTATATACTGTTTTGTTTTATATACGTTATTTAATATCCACAGTGCGGAACACTGTATATCAACCCACTACAAAGTGTCAACATTTTACTTTTCATATTCAACTCTATGTTTTATACTGTTAGCTGAAAATCATAACTCGATAGAAGTAATTTGTCAGTTTTGTATTGGTGGAGTGCCCGATCTCCTTGTTTTGGATAATAAATAATTTATCCGGCATTTATAATGGTTAGATATTATTATGATGCTGGCCGTTATGTTTGCTTATTATTTATCTTAAATAAAATGGCGTCACATTTAAATTTTAATCTAAACGAAAATATATTAACCGTCTTTTACAACTTCTTATTAGTAGATAAGAAATTTTTCCCCAACTTGTAGAGGGAAAAACGTCGATCCACTAATGACATTAAAGTTTTTATAGCTTCCAAGCTGAGCTCCAAGTGTGTAATCCACGCAATTTATTTTACTGCTTAGTACAAGGGCACGTATCCTAATAATACGTGACGTCATTATCTTAGGATTACGAAGGGATAGTCGTAGAATTCTGGCAACTTTTTTAATTAGGACTTAGAGATCCCGTGTAACTGTGGTGTATCTTTAAGATATGTTAGGAAATAAATATGCTTTTAAGTTAACATTTTTAACCGTTAAATTTTTTATTTATATTATATTAACCCACTATTATGGGTTAATTTTTTTATTTGTTATATAATATTCGTCAAATTATTGTTTATTATTTTCATTCAGACTGGTTAACAATAATCAATTACTATAAACTTAACGATATCATAAGATAGAATTGAATATTGAATCCTTTGATATTAGGAAAATTAAAAACAAACATTCTAAAAAAACAACACACACAAATCTAACCAAAACCACTACGTATTGATATAATACAGTAGGAAATAGTGAATTGTAAACTGAAATTCAATGCATGCTTTGTCTGTCTCAGTGAATCTGCCTGGTGGTTGTTTTCGAATGGCTGATAGTTGTGCGAAAGTATGACATTTTTGCAAGATCAGTTTCTAACTGGGTCTCTATTAAGCAAATTAAGTTTTATTCACAGCTTTTAGAAATATCTAACAAACTACTAGATCGACGGCTCACGGGACACTACCGCTTTCTTTTTTATTTAAATGAAATGATGCGATGGCATTTATTGATATAGCAAAAGTGTTATAAAAACAGAACAAACAACGGGAATATAATTCCTCTCTTCTGGACCACATATTTACTGTAACCGATAATTTTTCAAGCTGGTAACCCTTTTTTAAGTTTTTAATCTATACTAGCGGCCCGTCCCGGCTGCGCACGGGTGGACAAAATTATTTAATTTTTTTCTATTATTAAATACTTTTCCGTTAGCGCCATCTAGCGTCCGGTAGACGAACTACTTGCGGTTAACGCGTTGCTATGGTAACATGGAAATTGATACAATGGAAAAAGAGCGGGAAAATGAGCGGACAGACACACAAACCACTGGAAAAAAGAACTTAGATTATAGATTAACCAAGTACTTTTTTGGTCTTTTTACTTAAACTGTTTTCTATATCAACCAGTCCAAAAAGTTGGGTATGACACTTAATAAACTTAAATTAAAAAAAAAAAAAATAGATTTTCTGAAATGTTATGCAATATTTGCAGTCGTCGTATTGAACATATCCAGTGCGAATTGCTCCCGTTGCTAGACAGTATTGCATTTGAGTAGCTTATGACCTTTAATATTGGATATGACTAAAGTTACTCATAGTCCACTCGATATTGGTTAGTTGATGACGTTGTATTTGTTAAAGTCTCCTGGAGTGTTTCAACTGCATCTTGTTTAACCTGTTTTTGATGCAGTGTGTGTGTGTAAGTAAGTACATGTATTTTTATTGCTTATGGATGTTATCTTTTAAATAATTTCATTGAATATGTGACGAAAACCATATTAAAACTAATTTAAAATTAGATATTAAACGTTTTTCTTTAGAAACTGTAAAATGGTGAAGTTGTTATTGTTTGAAATTTTTTAATTATTAATTTTCTCTCTTTTTAAATTGTCCTATTAAATTATTCCTTTTCCATATTATACGATACTTACACCATCCATGCTTTTATAAAAGACAAATCTAAAAATCCGAATTTACAAGTTTGTCATTTGGGGACTAACTTAAAATGTTAATTTCAGGACATTTAAAGACATCGCTGCGAAAATATAGTAATATTTCATATAGCTTACACGCATCGTTTAAACAGCACGCCAGCTGTTGAACGCAACGTAGACGTCACGAAGACCTTCTTGAGTTGGGAGAGATGCGCCGTATTAAAGATAAAATGGATTCTAAAGAAATAACATTACTATTGGTATGGTTACGTGATCAAAAATACGTTACTGAAAGTGGCGAAATCACCAAGTGGTTGTAAGAAAGTTCACCTTTTGATGGAGTACGTTGCGAGGAGCAGGCACGTGACAGTATACTACGTGGACGCAGTTACAACATTCTTCAAATATCGAAGAAGCGCGCAGACCTGCCTGTGAGAACACCACTGTGACCTCATCAGGGCCTTACTCAATAAGTTTTCTATATTGATAATAGTTATCGCATTTGATAATTAGTATTTAAAAAAATTAAAAACGTAATTATTGTTGTTTCACATAATTTCACCAAAGAATAATAAAAACGAAAGTTATTTACGACAGGTTTACAATCCAATTTTTTCCAATTTGTGTATAAAGAATAACATATGTTGGCAACAAAAAAACAAAAAATAATTATCTCGGCGAAATACGCTTTTATTGCGGATGCAGCGTGACGTGACCAAATGAAAAAACGTTGTTGATATAAAAAATTGTGTGAAACAAAAAACACTAGTTTTAATAAAATTTATTAAAGTTCAGTTGCTCCAAACGATTTCGCAATAATTTAAGGTTTTAATAGATTTTTTAAAGAAATACCTTTATTGAATTTCAATTAACACAAAAATTAGTTGCAACGATATTTTTTTTATTTGAATACAAGATTCAGTGTTGCAAACATTAATCATTCTAGTGTGCAATTTATATATTTCCCCTATTTGTTTTTTATTATTAACTATCCTATTTATCTCTTTAGGAATATTACCTAAAGCTATTTGGTAGTAAATTTCTTACTATAATGACAGGGAATAGTGTAGGCATTCCTTTATCACAAAGTAGATTAATTTAAAGTTTTTGTGGGCAATGCAAACGTTATTTTAATCACATATAGATGTGAGCTATATTCATCTTCTGAGGTAGCAAGTATTTGCTTTAAAACCACTTGCGACGTTGATCAAATGGCAGTGTATTTACATGTCTATAAGATTGCGAGCGTGTTTACATAAACATCAAAGCTAAAGAACTAGAGATCTCATATTGGCGAGAGGGGAGCTCGATAGCACAACGGTGCGGTTAAGCAACTTTGTAAGATCCGGCCATCGGATGGGTGATCGGATAATTATATTTCTAGATAATATAGGTATTAGTAATGCACTGCTTATCCCGATGAGATTGATAACGAGATTGATGTCTTCTTAGTGCCGTACGTCCTCTTTCAAGACCAAAATCTACGAGTTATTGACACATTAAATCCTTCAACTGTCGCACGTCAACAAGCGTGTTTTATTTTTCAACAACGAAAAACATGAAATATCGCTATATTTACGAGTATGAATTCTACCGTGCACCAGTGCTGCATTAACAGGTCGAAAGATTAACGATGTGTATGTAGTGGTGTCGCAAAAGAAAACACGGTGCTTTTTTGATTCCAACATTTTCGATCTAGAAATTTCGAGCTTAATAACAAGTGACCGGAGCCGGATACTAAAGTGGATAATGAAGAATTAAAGGCTATTGTGGAAGTGGGTCTATCTCAAACTACTTCAGACTTTTGCTGCTGGCTTCAGTATGAGTGATAAAACTATTTTAATCCACTTGAATCGGGAAAGTAAAAAAGCTTGAAAGGTGAATACGTCACAATAGCTGAACCCTGGAGAACTAGCCATGTTCTGCCCTAAGCGAAAATTAACTAAGAAGAAGTTACTTGTGAGTGTTTGGTGGACTTGTACCGGTGTCGTTCTCTACAGCTTTCTAAATTCTGGCCAAACGATTACGGCAGATATCTTTTGTCAATAACTGCTAACCATGCTGCTAAACAACCAAAGCTGGTCAATCGCTCTAGACCACTGCTACTTCAGGACAACTCTAGATCACAAACTGTACAATAGATGGCCTCTAAACAAGAGGAGCTGCAATTAGAATGTCTGCGACATCCACCTTGCTATCCTGACCTCGCTCCAACAGATTACCATTTTTTTCCGGACTTGGGATAATTTCTTACAAGGAAAAAAATTCAACTCTGATGTGGCAGTTCAAACCGCCTTCAGAGAATTTATTGATTCTGGCCCAATGGTTTTTTTTAGTAAAGGTGTCAATGAACTACCTATAAGATGGCAAAAGTGCATAGATAATATAATGGTGCAAAATTTAATTAAATATATTTTACAAAAAAACATCAACTTTATATACCTCATTGTAATATAAGTTATAGCTTTTACCCGCGGCTTTGCCCGCATTTTATATTTTTTCAATAAAAAGTATCCTATAATACTTTTAATACCTCCGAGAATATATGTACGAAGTTTCATGATGATCGGTTGAGTAGTTTTTGCGTGAAAGCATAACATACAAACTTACATTCACATTTATAATATTAGTAGGGATATACGGGATCGTTACCATGTACTTTGTTTTTATTGAGTTTCCGATATTTTGGCACTGTTTTATTACGGCACTGCATGGCAAGCACCATGGTCACGGAGCAGACTTCAAAGCGGCTCTAGTTCTCTATATGCCGAGTAGTTTATCTATATCTAGTTTTATCTAGTGTTGCATCGTGTTATCTAGTTTCTCAATAACATTATAATTTTGCATTATGATATTCAGTTAGATGAACTCCTGTGTAAATTCTGGGAACTGGAAAAAGAACCAGATATAATCACGAAAATGCTTGGTGAAGAAGAAATTGAGTGTGAGAGATATTTTTCAACCACAACTGAGCGTAACGATACGGGCCGTTATGTCATAAGGCTGCCGTTTCATTCCGGGAAAAAGCTGTGGTTGACAAGTGAAAGCTAGGATCAAAAGTTCTCAAAAATGTCGAAAATGAATAGCTTATTTATCAAAATAATGTGCATTTTTAATCTCATATAAACATACCACATTGGGTAAACAGCAGAAACGACGACAACAAAATTTAACTATCTGGTTTTTCTGATGCTTCTAAATTGGCTTATGCAGGTGTAGTTTACATTAGAATTGCTGACTCAAAAAGCAATGTACACGTTGCACCAGTCGCTTCAAAAACTAAGGTAGCCCCAATAAAGCAGTTGTCTATTTCCAGACTGGAACCATATGCAGCTCCTCTCTTCACCAAGTTGTTGTTAGAAGTATCTACAGTGATGAATATTGCTAAAAGTGATCTGTATGCCTGGACTGATTCTAAACTAGTTCTGACATGACTCAACGCTCATCCAAGCTGCTAGAAAAATTTTGACGCCAACAGACTTTCCTAAATATTGACTACTTTGGATTTACAACATTGGTCTCATGTGGCATCTAAATTAAACCCCGCTGATTGGGTCTCGTTTAGGGTATCACCGAAGGAATTAGCTAGTAGATTGATGTGGTTTAGTGGTAGAAACTTTTGGGAGAAGCCGAAATAGTAAGTAAAAAACTAAATTTATGATTAAACTAGAAGAAGTGAAATTACATACCGCCTTATTAATTATTTATTTTACCTTATTAAATAACGCCTTATTCCTAGTGTAGAAGATTTTAAATGTATAACATGACAGAAAGAAGTTTAATTTCATAAACCTATGCAAGAAATTCAAAATGCATGAGGTAATTGTGTCAAAAATGAATTAAAAAAGAAAGGACTCATAAGGGATAAGAAATAACAAATAACGAATTACTGAATTTATTTTTGGACTCAAAAAGAATCATTAGAATGAGAGGAAGACTAGAAATGTCTGTTATATTATGACCGAAAGCATCCAATTCTAATAGAAAGGTGGCTGATGGAAAAAGTAAAACAAAAACACCCAAGTCCTGACGGAATTACACAAGCCGTAACAGTTCGCTGTAAATACTCATTAACCTATATCAAACAAATGTGTTCTGCTTGTATTTGTTTAATTTTGAATTATATCAAGGCTTTATAATGGCAATTAGCGACATTTTACTTTTTTATGATTTATTTAGTTTAATTTTGTAAACGCCATTACAAATAAGTAATGGTAACATAATGTAAATATTACTTAGTTTGACCTTAATCTTAAGAACACAAGCTATGAAAATATTGCAATATTTATGTTCTTGGTCCAAGCCAAACTTCTCATATAGGTACTAGTATACTTAACTATTAAGACTATTTAAGTGCTTTCATACCTACGTAATAAAACATAACAAAGAACAGTTAACAAATAAGAATGAAATAAGTGGTGATCCATTTTTATTGTAAAGAAATAACATTTTTGTTTATTTTAACCAGTGAGTTTTATTTGTACTGTAAGTATACCTACATAATGTGAGAATCAACTATTTGTTCAATAATATTATAACGTTTTGTAATACCTTAATAAATGCTTGGTAATATGTTTCATAAATAAAAACTATCTTCGAAAAAAAAGAAGCTGGACAAATACACTACTTAATCGACCGAAAATACGATACTAAAATACATTGCCAACGGTATAGATACAGTAATACCAAACCTTATACCAAAATAAATTTAATACGAGTATAATAGTGTAAATTAATAAATTAAATCCGAATAACTCTCCTCAATATTTAGCGATTATGAGATCAGCCCATAGGTATTTTTATTGTATCTTTAATTCGAATGGGTACTATTAATTCCAGAGACCATACTAATCATATATAAATACACATCTTGTTCTATATGTCATATTGTTATTTCCTTATTTATTTATATATTTAGATGTATAATAAGTTGACGTTTTGTGTCTCAGATAACAACTAACAATAACCATGAATGATTATACGCTGACGTGATGTGACGTTTCTATGGAGGCAACCTGTTACATTCCTTTTATATCGCGAACATATTAATCTACAACTGGAAAGGACAAATACTCTTGTAATCAATAGTGAAAAATAGACAATTCCATCAGCCTCCCAAAAACGTTATAATACCTTCAAAGTTACTTAATAATATTGTCTATTAGCTAACTACTTAAAGACTCGTTAACTATAAAATGACCTCAATTTTATATCAAGTTAATCAAGTTTTGTAACAGGTCAGCATTATGCTAATAGGTTTAAGTAAATTTATTAGTTGGGCCGACTTACTTTTTCTCATGCTATAAAGTAATAAAAATATTAAATTCATCAATTTTATTGCAAGATATATCTACACTGTGTTCGTGACTACATGAAAAATTTGTTTGAGTAGAATGTTGGGCATATTGTACAGTATGCTACAAAACGATTTTATGTTGAAAATTCATTGAGACTTACCTTATTATAAGAAAGCTTGAAACTTTATATAAATATAAAAATATATACACCCTAGAGTTTCTATTTCCTTTAATATCTATACCGTTACAGCCAAGGTGTGAAAACCTTTAACGGAAAGTCAAGCCATATGTGAGTTTCCTTTCATTACGATGACAGTATAAGTTGACACCTAGAAGCATTGAAAAAATACATTACACACACCACTCACATTATTAAATAATCACTGCATTGAATTTCATTCCATGTAAACTTTCGTTAAATAAAAATGTGTGATAATTATTGCCTGAAACAATGTAATAAACAATAATTATATAATACAATACCACATACATTGTTCTGAATACAATTTAGGTAGCTAAAGTATTTGTGTTATGGAATTTAGATACAATGACCGTACCACAACACCCAGACTTGAGCCAATATAAAGTTCGTTTTCTACATTGACCCGGCCGGAGATCGAACCAGGGACCTCAGAATGGCCTTACCATGAAAACCGGTCCGCATGCCACCCGACCTCGGGGTCGTCAATTAATAAATCCAATAAAAAACGATCAATTACATTTTTATTTTCATATTAACACAAAAAGCATAACAATTGTAATAAATTTGGATTCGCAAAAGCTTGACATAATGATCATTAGCTGATACCGATTTATTAGACATGCCAAAGAATAGAGTATCAATCTTGTAGAAATGACACATTTACTGACGTCCCGCCTGTGGATCACCTGAATCCATCATCGCAATTTCGTGATTATCCCCACTTCATTCTGTGGTGAAACAAGCTCTTCGCCTCTAATCGGGACCTTGCGTGATTCCCAACGCTTCAATTAATAAAATGGATAACGCTACTCACGACAAACTTATGGAAGACTATTATATCGTACGCCTGTTGATGACTTAATTAATTTGTCTTTGATTAAAGATAAATTTGGGGTGTAATTTTCTAAATGATGATTATTAAACTCTAGGATTCGATTTATTTTGTAAGGTGAAATTTTATCACATAGGACTGGCATAATTATTTCAGCGATACGCATTTGCTTGTTTATATTGTCAGTCAATATCTCGTTTACAGTCAACATAATGGATATCGAAATAGTAATAAGTTACTGTAACCGCTCCGCTTATAATATCGTGGTTTATACCACCACCAAATTTTCCAAATCGGGTGGCCTATTTAACATACAAACATAGGTGTAATTAGAACTGAAATGTATCTGAAATACTAAAACTACAAGTAGATTTTGTTTTGCCAGTTCTTGAAATTAATTTACGGTAATCGAGACATTATTTTGTTCCAATCGACGATAAGGATAACTGTTTTTGTTGTTTAAGAAATTAAACCCCTTACCAATACACTAGGACATTTAGAAATCAAATAGTTTATTTAAGTTGTCATTCAAACTGTTCAAGCCACTAATTCATAATTTCTTACCAAGTTCGCTTTCAAATTGAAGGTGACTTGGATGTAATGAACTCTGCTGGGACAAGTGACTGGAATATAACTAAACTTCTCTGTGTTCAAAAACATGTATCGTCACATGATCACTCCAATTCACGTGATGAATATCTGAATGTAGTTTGCCGAACTTGGCAAAGTCAAACGAGAAAGAGTATTGTTTAGTTTCTAGCTTAAATATACCATGCCATGATATTGACAAATCTGATTTATCAGTTGCGTGAAATCTGTGGAGTACATCATGCACGTACTCTTTACTTAAATTGCCATTTCATTGATAAATTCTACTGGCATATCCGTTATAGATATATACGTGTTAAAGCTTAGGCGTTATAAACGTATTTTGAGACCAAATCCGTTTTTAGTCTCTATTGCGTGTCGAAAGAAATTGTTCGGTGATGTGTGAATAACGACAAGATTTAAATCCGCTTAGCCATCCGAAAGCAAAATACGCCGGCTTTATAAACCATCAGTGTGCTTTCGCAGTATGGTCTGATTAATGAACGAATTTAGTATGTCCAGTATGTGGCGAAATTCTGGTAGGCAAAATGGTGAAGCATAACAGACAGGCTGGTCGGTTTAAATGGTCGAATGCGCTAATTTGCATGCGACTACGGCACTTTTCATCGTCGCCTGTCGCGCATTGTGCATGCTTTCGACAGCCACAAAGCGGTAAATATTTTCGCGTATATTGTGCTTATAAAGAACTTTTTATTGGTAGTTTCGGTGAATTTAAATAGTATGCACTCTACGTTATCCTACAACCACACAACTTAAAACATGAAATGCTGTTCACTCCAAGATTTGTTGTTTAGATTTTTTTATAAGATGAAAGTGACCAAAACCATACAATACTAATCACTAAATGGTTTCATAAAACAGCGTTTACATCCTCAAGTTTTAGGTTTTTTTTTTGTAACTTATTGTATTGCAAATTTGTATTTAATTTAGTAAAACTTAAAAAGCCCCTATGATGGTTCTATGTTGGTATCATTTTGGCGTTATTAATCTAATGATTCTTTTCTATATCATGAAGGTCTGCATCATTTATCTGGTTTCTTGTGTCTAATATCACGTACCTCCGTAACTAATAAACTCATACGTATACTAAGTATCAGTAGTAGATACGTTAATTTTCTTAATACGTGCTAAGTTGCGTGTAATTTTTCATTAACCAGAAAGTACCCCTCTTTCATAGAATGCCACACCAAATAGCTCTAAGCTCTTTGGGTCTATCGGCTTCTTGTAACCGTGATATTTTCATCAGTCTATCTACAATACCTTGAAAAAGGAAATTTCAGACCTTATTGGTCTCATTAGAACATTGCTTCTACTGGGAGCCATGAAGCATATTTATTGCCACGAGCAGCTGTAACGATTCCTTTGGGGAAACGTCTTTACGAATATTTCTCACAAAAAATGTCGAGCATAACTCTTTCTGTTAGAAAAATGAAAATATAGCATGTTGGTCTTTATCAATACGTTGAACTAACTAAAATAATACTTCTAAAAGGTTGTTAAAAAGATTTAAAAGTATATATTTTACTACCTAGTAGGAAAAGGTAACAATTTGCATGGGCCATACCTTTAAAACCATAAGAAACCTTTTAGGAGAGCGGTTAGCTCACTCGATATGTAAGAAATGCCCAGTTAGGGCATGTGTATAAACTATCAAAATCAATTAATTTTCTCAAAGAACGGCCATGACTTAGTAACCCAAAATTAAAAACTTGATGCATCAAAATACATGTCAAGCTTTAAAAGTATTGGCAATTATTATCAGATCAGCCGAATTTCTATTTCCTTACCTTATGAATAACTCTAAGAAAAAAACCTTAAAGTGTACTCTTTTGCATTAAAAATAATTATGTTATTGATAAGATGTATAAAAAAAAATAACTCCCATGATGACCACATTTGAAACCTTATACGATTCACAATCGTCAGTTAATCGATCAATAAGAGATAATAATAGGAGCCAAAATTTATATCCCCAACATACCAATTCGGTGAACTTGTTTGACGTATTTAGTAAGACCAGGCTTTTGTAAGCTTTCGCATGTTTTTATGTTTGATAAGTAAAGTGGTAATGTTTGGTACCATGATATTCTTTAGTTTTATGTTTTTATCTCGTGGTCCTTTTGCGCAAGACTCTGTGTTGTATTTCCCTGTATTTATGTGAAAATGGAGTTCGTCTTACTGTTCATTTCTGCTAAAAGCCATAACCGATATGATACTAAGCACTTTGGTACATTTTTTTTATTACAGAGTGTTCAAACTATGAAAAAAGAAAGATGCTTTTGTTGGTAAAACTCGGCATGGTATATAAGAGTCATAGTGATCTCACGTTATATTTTCTTTAACATAGAGATCTCTTTAACTCTAGTAATACATAGAACTAAAATATATTTACGTACTTAGGTACATTTGAAATTAAAAAGTAATGTTATATTAATTGATTTAGCTTTTCAGATTTAACTTTGGTTTACTAAATAGAGTATTTTGTTTTATGTTTGCATTTATAACGTATATAGCCACTATATATTCAACACAGCAAGCCACAATTGTTTCACGATTCATTAGGTTCAGTAAGTAAGATACCACACTAAAGTAGGATTCACACTGCCCCGCTTAACGTAATGAAAAACATATATTTATATATAATAAATAACTTGCTTAATTTTATATGCCTTACATGATCATTACTATTTTGAGTCAAACCTTAGAAACAAAATAATAAATATAGACCCAAAATTTTAAAATTTTGTAAAAAAGAGCTATAGTCATTTGTTTTTGCTGCTAAAAAGCTCTTAATGCACTTATATGAAAGCAAATAAAATGGTGAAAATATTGTGTCTCATTTATAAATCGAACCTACATATTTCTGCTATTCGGGACATAAGCTGATTTTATTTTCTACTTTCTATATTTTTGTATTCACATATAATATAAATAATAAGATTTGCAGCTTAAAAAATATACCAAACTTTTAGGGTTGAATCCGACCAAATTCTTAAAATATTTGAAAGACTGTATAACTATTTGCGAGATTATATAGCTCGATGAAGTTATCTTACTTATACTCTATAATACATATCTTGAGGTACCATATTCCGGGCAAGTAAAAGTTATTTAAAAAAAGTTCTTGCTTATAATTATCGCTCGTTTGATGTAACGGTAGCTATACTGCCTACATGGTTCCAAGGGTTCTGAGTTGGAATTTTAGTAGAGGCATATGTATGTGATGAATTTGGAACTGAATATTTTTACGAATAGTCCCAAATTAAATATTTCTATAACTATTACAGTCAAAATCGTAATTTAAAGAGCGTTTTTTAAACGCACTTCATTTCACACTTTTTTAGACTAGGTCATGTCATAGCAATGCAACGAGCAACCTTTACTGTAGTTTAAGGCGGAATAGTATACATCGTGCTTAACTTGTTTTAAGTTACATGTACCATTAGTATTGGGAAACCGCAATGGCCAATGCAGCCGCTGAATATATCTCCTCACGTTTCAAGGAATATGTTTAGGAAACGAATTGAATAATGTTCTAGAGGATAAATTTGTTTTGACCGACAAGTAAAATGATAATTTTAGAGAAAAGTATAAAATTTAAGACATTTCGTCTCACCTTATTTTAAGAAAGGACTTCATATCTTCTAGTTATGAAATTGATATCTCTGGGAGAGTGTCAATTCTCTGCCTTTTGTTATTAGTGCACTCAAGATTAGCCCACAAACTAGGTAGTGCACTTTTATAAATATATAATAAAAGTGCACTACCTAGTATAATAAAACATAAAATTAGTAATTGACCTCACCCTGACTTATACACGATGATAACAAAGTAACACACTTGTTTTGGTCCATTATTAAATTTGGTCACAAGTGAAACAGCCAAAAAACGTAATATGAACAAAAAATTGGATCAGAAAAGTTTAAACAGAATATGTTTTTTGCTGTACAGAGTCGTTGTTATCATAATATATGGGTACCTACCTATTTAACGATTAAAGGGCTAATGGATAAATAAAGGAAGTCAGCTTTAAAAAAAATAACCTGAAAGTTAATCTTCTCGGCGTTTACTCCATTAATTAACGATTTCCGACTTTTACCGGATATTCTTTTAAAAATCCAGTTTGCACAAATGTGATAGTCACAGAAATTTATAAAATAATATAAAGCTTTGTACATAGTGTTTTGCGGATTTCAATTTTCAGTTAGTTGTCAGGCCTTCCATAGAGAAAATAGATGTGGCACTTATAGTTATTTTGAGTATTTTAGACAACATATGGTTTTTCTTATATGCCTCTCTGAAATTATCTCAGTTTTCATAGTCAGGGTAATCACAGATACAGCTTTTCTTTTAGTAAGAGGATACCTTAGGATGATAAAATATTCTATAATATATTAATATTCTTGTTTTCGAGTACCAACACCTGTTGTAATAGGTTGCTGTGACATGAGGTATATACAAGATATATATACTCATATAAACATACACAAGGTATGTTTATTCAAGATTGCCTTATATGAGGCGATCTCACAAAGCAAAACTTGACTCATAGATAAGAGCCCCAGTAGCCTAGCAGTAACGGTTAGGTTACTAGGCATTTGCGGTTAGGGAGTTTCTTGTTCGTGAAAAATTTTTTATATAAAGAATTAAGGAACGAAGATTTGAAAGTATTTTATAATAAAATATAGTGAAAATTACGTTGCGTTTTAATATAATTAGTTTATTGCATTTATATGATGGCGGAAATAAGATTTTAATTTACTTTGTGAGGAGGGTCTTCTAATTATATCGCAATAAAAAATAGAAATCTTTACAGACCTTTTGAAGTATTTTACAACAAATTCAATAATATTTGGATCTTATTTTAAGCATTGAAATAAAAATTAAAAAGAAATGTATTTCTTGCTTTTGAATATAGAAACTTCCGTTACCGGGCTCACATAAAACACAACGGGCATGAAAATTAGAGACTCTAAATCAATTAGACTAAACCAAAGTAAGCACTGTAAGGATTGTGCTATGTATACAAACACACACATACACACATTACATTTATATATATATATATATATATATATATAGTTTGACGGGGCTATGTCTTCATTTAGCCTCGTGATTGGGTCATTGTGCGTGTTTTGGGTTCTCCTCCTACTCCAGCCAACCCAATTCATCCCAGAATGCTAGTAGCCTTTTTAGGCTACTGCAAGCTTCAGGGAGAGATGCCGAAGATTGGAGTAGTTGAGCCCATTGCTCTGCCACACTTGTACATTCTATGAGTAGATGCTGTGGAGTTTCCTGTGCCTCCATGCAGCCTTTGCGTAGAGGGCTGTCGGTCACGCCTATGACAGATAGGTGCTTGTTTAGTGAACAATGACCAATTATTGTTCAAATAACTTAGCAGATATTGTCCCTATTCAATCTGATGAGGTTGCTTTTTAGCTTTTTAGAGACCTCCGCTACTTTTCTATTCATTAAGGCGGTTCTTTTTTGTTTTAAGACGTAGCCATGTTTTGCTTTGGGTTGGGGGTATGGGCAGTACCGGTTCCGATCCGTGAACTGTGGTATTTGAGCCCCTCTTAGCTAGTTCATCTGCTGCATCGTTTCTGAGCGAATCACTGCATCCCTTTATCCATTGCAAGGTGACTTTATTAAACGAACCTGTTCCATCCACTTCCAAAGAAGTAGTAACTGCCACAAAATCCACAGTTTTACCACCACCATCACAACTATCAACCAATCAGCCAAAATGGAGACAGACTCCCAGAGGCTCTTGTGATCAGCGAACCGCTGCGAAAGCTCCCATTGTTACTGAAAAGAAGCAGCTTGGGGCTGGGAATAGCTTGGACTCGCCTGGACGAAACCCAGTCTCCCAGGGGGAAGCTAAAAGCGCGAAAAATGACGCGAATACACGGCAGGTGGCAGGTGAGCTTTGCAGATTCGATTCAGTCGCATCTGAGAGTAGAGGTCATCACCATTCCTCCGAGGGACCTCTCACAGAACCAGGCAGAGTAGCTTTGGAAGGCTATCGAAATTAGTATCCTGCAGACCGTTTTGCCTCCAATATCTCCGAGCGCGCGGGCCCCATCTTTCCGCGGAAGACCCTTCCTTTTGGATGGGGTGCTAGCGATATGATATGAAGTCGAGAACACGCTAAATTGGTTGGAGGTTAAGAACCTTAGGTCACTCATAGCTGGCAACACCCTGGCTGTCATCAGACAGTCAGAAATAAAAAAGAAGCTCTATGCAAGGCTTCTTTGTGTCCTTTGATGTTTTGGTTCCAATTTTGTAATACGTACCGCTAAAAAGTGGAACTTTATTCCTGAGTCTGTGTTTCCTAATTAATTTAGGGATATTCAACCCACGAGCGAATACATAATTCTAGGCAAGCGCGTCACAACCTAGATCACATCATCGCTTACCGTCAGGGCGACATAGTGCGCAATATATATGTATATATATATATATATATATATAAATACCCGTGACCATCTTTTAAGTTCCATATATAAAGAAAGACGGCAATTTTCTGAGGTCCACGTTCGGATTGTGCATTATGTACGCATTGCAAATGTGGGGTACATTTGCAATGCGTACGTATTCGGGGTTTTTATAATTTGTTGGACAAATAAAATAAATAATGGAACTATAATATTTTGCTAATTAGTATCAATTTGTATTTATATACTATTAAATATGACTGTCATTAAGGTACGAATTGTTTATTAATTGAAGAGACAATTAAGCTACATATATAAAATCAGTTTTAGTACAATATTATTATAGTAGAGTGTTACATACAGAAGCTAACACAGCCTCCACAGCATCTTATACAATCGTCACCATGAAAACCGTAAGCATATTTTTTTTCATTATTATGCATAACACTGGCTGCACATATGTGCAGGCAGTGTTATGTCAGCATGTTGATTCTGAATATTTAAGTTATGAAAATATTATGGTTTGAAATCGGTTGAATAAATTTGATATGAATTGATTAAGATGCAAAAATTTGAATCTTTGGAAAATATAACCAGATTCAACTGCAAAATAAACCGTTTTTCGAAATGTGCTGCTAAGATTACTTGTTTTTTTATATTTCACATAGTGACTAACCACGTATTTTAGTTTTTAATCACGTGTTATTCATTACTTTAAATTGTAAAATTTCAACGGTCATGACTATGAATTCTTGTGGGATTTGTTTGTATTATTGTATAACGGATCCTTTTATTTATTGTTCCTTTGTTATATTTAACCCGATATCTAAAAAAAAGGTTTCTGAGGGTTGTTGTGACACTGAAATACCTATAATATGATTATGTTTGATGGACGGACAGCTTTTAGTTTCTTATGCAGATAAAAGTAACCTTTTTAATCTCAGTATGGAAAAAAATCTCTCGTGTGCTGACAACTATACTTTATGTTTTTTTAATTTAATTTTTTGCATTCACAATGCAATATTTCTATAAGATATAAAATACGCCTATACTTTGCCTAGCCATTTCTTAACCTCGAGGAAATTTTATGGATTCGACCCGCCACAGGTAGAGGGCGGAAATATGTGAGCACTGCACACTGCCATTGCACGCATTGCCTGGTATGTACCTGGTATGTCAACTATGCCAAAGGTTCAGCGGGCAATTTGCGGTAGTCAGCGCCTTGAATCCCGGCAATTCAGCCGCGCAGCCACACAATCAGGGACTGCTTGGGTACAACTCAGCATTCTGATAAACGGGGCGGGACTGTGCAATGCCGACGGATACTTTTCCTAGTCTTTTTTTCCATAGTCAAGTCTGCTCAAACCTGAAATTAACGGTAATGCTATCTCTAGCACTATTATGCTGAAGCATTTTTAACAGTCAACCGTTATATCCAGATTTGAGCACAGTTGGTTAAATTAAATTCATTGCTTGAGCATAAAGGGCAATTTTTTTTTTCAGATCGGGGTATTTTGTGCGTGCGTCTTTGTAGTCATGGGAGCTCCAGCAGACGAAAGATCTGGCCGTTCCCTTCCTGCTGTTGAACACGTCGATGAACGAGACGAGCTGGGCCAATACACCTTGAGGTACGTTACTGCAGAAGGAACCATCGTCATGGAACGAGGGAAACTAGTCCCAACCGCTAATGAACAAGACAAAGTATTAGTATACGAAGGAGAGTACACGTTCGTTGGAGACGATGGCAAGACATACACTACTAAATACAAGAGTGATGTTAGCGGTGCTTACCAAGCTGAAGGAGATCATCTTCCTAAATCAGTAGAACCTGAAGCTATTCCTGAAGTACCAGTGGTTCCCGAGCTCCCTAAAGATGAAATAATTAAACCAAGTGTATAAGTTAGTGTTTTGTATTAAATTGATTCAGCTTTACCCAAGAAGTCTTTTATTTTAGAAATTGTTATAATTTATCGTAATTTTAATATAATCGCAATTATCATATTATAGCCACCATAGACCAAGAAAAAATCTTAAAAGTGACCAACGGTAATTATACAATTATAATCACATAATAATCATAATAAGAGTATCTATACTAAATCTGATTTACTTAGTATAAAAGAGAAAAATATTGTAAAAGAAGGATTTTGTTTGTTGAAGCATTCAATTCAAATACTCTCAATACGTTTTAACACAACACTTTTTATATATTAAATCCATTAAAATATTATCTAGATAATCTTTGACAATAAACTCATCTGCGGGATTATCATATAAGACCGTGTAGATTACAAATGGCAAAAAAATAGAATATAATCACTGTAAGTGCACTACAAAAGAAGTGCAGTATGTTACAACCGATATAACTAAAGATGTGTTCTCTTCAATTCCTTCGATTTCAACGGGTTGATATTACATTTTTCACAAAAAATTAAATCAGTTATTAAGTATTTTGAGAGACTCCATTTTTATTAACCGACATTATTAAAATTATAATTTATTCTGTAAAATAAATATATGTACTGTCCAGCTATGTGGTGTCTGACGGAATAAAATAGCTCCAACCCTTCAACTTAAGGGTGTTACAAAAGGCGATTAATGATAACGCAGGTAATCATCATACACTTACCGCAAACCACAAAACGGGAGCAGCGTTTTTCGAGTTAAGGCTTTTTACTGTGACCTCCAACCAGACAGCTAAGGGCAAAATCCCTCGTTAGGTATGCTTTTGTTTAACAGTGGAAGTTTTTCGGTTGAGTTGTTGTAATGTGGTGACTCGAATACATTAGGTTTATTGTGTCTACATTATTTCGGTACCGATTTAGATTTTGGAATCATAGTTACACTCCAGTCCTAAAAACCTAAATATTTATTCACTCAATATATATTTGTAAATTCAATATTGTAAGTTCAATACACACTTTACTTTGTATTATATTTCTTTTTTATCAACCTCTAATAACTCTTCATTTCTTTTCACATACTCGTCGTGTGTTAAGAAAAGTATGCTGTCGATATCATCTAATGCAGTCAGTGATAATGGCATTAGTTGCAACATGCTAATTTCTGTCCTTGATATCATCCTTCCTTTTTGACTTCTCTTTTTAATAGCACTAACAAGCTTTCTAGTAATAATACAGAGCAAAATGTCTATCAAAAGTAAAATTGTAAAACAATGTAAAATTATTTGTAATTAATAAATTTAATATTTGTAAACAATGTAAAATTATAACATTTAGTGGGCCAATTTCATAATCATACATTGTAACTTAAAATGATTTCATTGAAACATTACTTCAACATTTTTTGTTTTTTTATTTTCTCAAAGTTGTGGTATCAAAAAGTGTTATAAATTGTATTGTAGTGTATGTAAATATATGTATTGTATTTTATGTATTTTAATTTATTATTATTTTAAAGTATTATTTATGTTTTCATGCGCTCGTTTCGCCTAAAATTTGCATAAATATGTAAGTTTATATATTATTAAGTCGATTTGTTTTTTTTGTTTTATTGCATCCATCGTTGGATTGGAAATGAAAATTCAATAATAAAAACCTTCCATAATTGGAAATGAAAATTCAATAATAAAAAACCTTTTGTCATAATTGTTGCAATGAGGAACAAAAAATAAAATTGAATTAATTTAGAGCAGAATTTTATCCGATATAGCTGAGGAGAAAATAATTTTCCCCACAAAGAAAGCAAAAATCTAATATTCTGTGTAAAGCCAACAGCGGAATATTGTAAAAAAACCGCTGCGACAGCGCAAAAGGGAAATCGAATTCTAACGAAAAAGTGGAATAACTTGTCGATTCTGCTAGTGGATTCGAAATAGATCTGTATACCGCTAATGTGCGTATTCCATCTCACGGATGGTTGGACGATGCATATTTGATTTGTTTCCAATTTGCATTGCGTAGGGTATGTAAAGTTACAGAAAGTTTGTTTGACATTTAAATTTGTATAGAACAAAATTTTCATATGTGGTTCAGGAGTTACATGAGACATCGAAATGGTAAAACTGATAAATAATCAAAGCAATGAATTATGAGCAGTGAAATGTCAAATGAAACACTTAAAGTTTCTACAGAAATAGACAATTTACTTGATAACATAATGATATTTAGCGTAGATCTTACGCTCATTGCACCGAATTTCCACTCTCTCTGTACCTTAAATATTTAATAGGTTGTCAGTTTTTGTGAAAATAACTTTGTATCTATTCACCACATGCTAATACTAATAGTTGTAACACTAAAGAAATCAAAGCGTCAAAGCTTTATTTTGCTTTCGATGTTTATTTACTAGTTTAGCAACAATACTTCCTTCTCTTTTCTAAAGTTTTATTCAAATCAAACGTACTGCGTATCTCTTTTATCATCGATGAATATAATATAAAAGGAGCGTTCTGTAAAAACTACAGACCGGATCAAAATGCATTTTTGTATCAAAAACGGTTATCGATGTGCAAATTCTCACCAAAGTGCATTTATTTTACGACCAATTGAAAAATGAGTATCTATTTCAAAAAATAGTAAAGGAATTGTTTGGTTATTCTGTTGTTTCTTTAAAAAATGTATTCTTACATAAGTAAAGTTTCTTAGAATAAAAAAGTTGTCGCTTTACCCAAAAAAGAATATATTTTAATATTAACTGGGATACATAACGGCTCAAATTATATACTAGCTGACCCGGTTACGCGTTCCTGTGTCATGAATTAAAACGCAGAATTAAAAGTCCTAAGTCGAAAAAATACAGCAAAATAAAAAACACACACTGGTTAGCCCACAGATCTGCATGGGTCCAGAACATATAATATAATACACGTATATATAAAAATTGCCTGTCAGAGTTTTTGACCGCGATGAACTCCGAAACTACTTAACCGATTTGGATGATTTTTTCATTTTGCTGGATTTGTTTCACCTTAGGACATAAGACAGGGTACATTTTATTTTACAACACAGCAATGAGTGGAAGGCTCAGTTAGTACGTATTTGTATAAATGTTTTTGTCAATTGATTTAATTATTTCTAATAGCACATATTATGTAAAGTTAAGATTATGTCTCGATTAATTTTAAGGACATGGTTCAGATTTGGTTTGACAGAACTATGACAAGCTATAAAAAAGCAGAAACTCGTTAAAAGATTTATCTCTCTTTTTATGAGCCAGTGAGCTCGAGCAAATGGTAAAGGATCATAAATAATATTGGCGTAATTAAGTTTGGATAATACTAGTGATTTATGTAAGTAAGCGAAGCGGTAGATCCTGAAATATAATGAGTCTTCTTCTAAAATTAATTAACCTGTTAAAATAATTTGTAACAACTCAGCTATATGTTTTTCAAACTTTAATCCTGTATCTATGTTTAAGCTAAGATTGCTTACAACATGTATTTCTTCCATGGATTTTTAATAATTGGGAATAACATAAAGGGTGTTAACAATTTCATCGCAAGCAATCAAAGCAGCAAATTTTTACACAGTACTTACATCTCAAAATCATGAGAGTACTAGTTGAGTTACCATCACTTATTAAGGTAGCAAGGTATTTTGTCTATGTTTTCAGAACTACTGAAACTCAAAAGGAATCTTATAGACGAAATAGATTTTATTTAACAAATAATGAGACACGTTTGTGTTCGTTTTATTTTCCTGTCTTTAATGACTGGATTTATATCCCATGATGGCATGCGGTGACAAATGTGGTCAGTAATCTACGAACCGGGAGCTCACGCTGAAACAAATCAACAAGAAAAGCTATTTATAACAATCGAAGACAAGCGTAGACTCCTCTCTTACGTCTTGATATGGATTTCCTTTACCAATTTCATAGATAAGTTAAAATTTTGTTTTATGCGAAGTTTCAGGAACTAATAAATAGATTTCGAAATACTTTAAATAAAGAGTTTAAAGCTTAACTAGTCTTATGAAACAAAAGTATCAGTGATTCTAGAATCAATTCCTAGCCAGGTCCACGTAAAAAATAAACTTATACCATATAGTAACGTTGATGGCTTCATAGTTACCTCTAATGTGTGAAAGCAATGTAAGCGGTAAGTACAATACTATCTTGAGGACAAAAACATTAACGACAGAACGGGCCATTACCCCATTATTGGTCACCCATCTCATCTCGGGTCTTATGCTTATGCTTATTAACGAATATTGCCTAAAGTTTGCCATAACATGCCAGACGCACACACCACTAACTAAGTTCATTGATTAATCTCAAATGGAAAATAAATCTTTAACAAGTCCGGCGGAATATCAAAGAAAAAAAAAATCTGCTCCTTTCTACTTCTGTATAAACATACTAAATCAGGAAAGTCAATATAACAGTTAAGTTTCACACCATCCAAAATTTATTCGTGACTATTAGAATGCATCCATTTATCAAACGCTCCTCGTTAGGGCTAGACGTGGCCGGTTGATACAGCCACGTCCGGCGTGCTATACGTGTCGACTATGATCGGGAAATGGAAGAGAGCGGCGACGAAATAGCCCACGATCGGTCCTGGTGAATGTAAAATTGAAGTTGTAGCTTCTAAAATCGTTTCTTTATCTTATGGTTATTTATGGCGAATGTGAATAGCGTATGCGTCCTTGGTAAAGAAATTATAAATTTAAAAATATAAATAAAATTTTGTACGTAATAATACATAATTTAGCGATGAAACAAACTAATCAAAATAACAGATATAATATATACTGGTTGCCAAAATTATTACTTGATGAGGTAATTAAATTAATTCCTTAAGTAATTATTTTTATTATCTCATTGTCATTTACTAACAATTTTGGGAACCAGTATATATAAAGGCTATTAGAACCTAACGGTCTTTTTTCTCCTAACATTACAATAATTTTATACCAAAAAATATTAATAAACAGATGACGTACTTACAATTTTAGTTCTCTAAGCATTAAACTCACTGAAAAGGATGTTTTCGTCATGATTTAGCAAATATGTGAAGAAAATACTAATCATACCACATAACCAAACTTGTAAAATATATTATAACCAATTTGAAGGAACTATACATTTTATTATCTTTATGTAAACATTTATTGGAAAGTAAGAAATGTATTTTATTAAAAAGTCAAAATAAATTAAATGAAAAAAGGAATGGTACGCTAAACATTTCGTAAACCAAGATTTTACTCACGAAATTGGAGCGTGAAAAATTGCGTTCCAAATCAATCCCCATATTTCAGTTGGCGGGTCAAAAAAATTCTGATGGCGCAATTTCTTGGGCCGTAGTGATGTTTTGCCTTTTCAGCTAAAGTGACAAAACATGTCTCGTAGCAGAGGCTGTTTGCATTACGCTCACGTGCTCACCGCGGTCGCCGCGTCGTCGTAATATAGAAGGTAATATGTATGTGATTTCGAGAATAAATTTTACGAAACGAAAGAGTAGTGCCAATAGTGCATAGACATTTGAAAGGTTTTATCGCTTTAGAATATTGTACGAAATATTATCTGCAAGGTAATTTTTCTATTTCGATTTATCAGAATGAAGAACATCCCCGATTGTGATTGTATGGAAGACTATATTAAGTTTTATTCAAATTGCCGTATGAAATAACAATAATATTTCTTACATTTATACCAAGAAGCCTTGCCCAAATCAGGAGTACTGTAAACTTGTGTTATGGATACTAAAAGTTAACGGATGGACAACCACTTATGACACATAGATATGCAATATTCATAGAAAGGCGTATATGACTGCCCAGGGCCCAGGTCAAAATGCTTGTATTTATCACACAAACATCTGTCCCTTCAAGGAGTCGAATCGTTACCGTCGCCGTCAAAGTATAATAGTACTACAAAGTATTTTATATGGGTAACAGATTAAGGTGAAGTAGTATAAATATCTTATACATATATTTTAAAGACGTATTGCGGTAATTTTTATAATACGTATGTAATACGTATACGTATATATATAAACACCTGACGTTGCGGACGACATCTAGTGATGTAAAATAATAAATCTTGGAAAATCTACCGATAAATCTACACTCATAAAAATTAAAGCAGTATCATTACAATAGTAATTTCATTATTTTCACTTCCCTATTTAAATGAATAGTGTATAAAACAGAAGGCATTAAGATGCAAAGAAAATAAAAAACGCATATTTAAGATTCCCTTTAAAAATATTTTAATGAAAGGTAATTTATTCAATAAAATCTCGCTTTGTCTGCAGGCCGACATAACGAAGGAAAATTAAAAACTGATGGCAATGGATCCAGTTTAATTTTCTTTTTATCAAAAATGCAATTCAGTTCTCAGATGTAAATGAGTGGTAGTAATTTTAGCAACATTCTAATAAAGCTCACCCTGTTGGTTAAAACGGTATTTGTACCAGATATCTTTATCCTAAAAACTTTTTGAATACACAACGAAGTACACTTATACCGGGTGTACCGATGAATAATGTACATGATACTAGGGATGATTACTAAAAAAAAATTGAAAGAAAACAATTTTCGTTTTTCTGCCTTTAAAAGAAGGTATGTCGTATGACATGCTATATGACGTACGTAGTGACAAACTGCATGTCTATCATAAAATACCCGTGTATGTTTATAATTTGAATGTTAATATTGACATTAATATGCTTTCTTAAAAATCAGTAGATGATCCATTTGATGTTTAATACCTGCATGATGATCCATTTCCCAGGCTCGAAAATAATGATCGTTGTTCAGGCGGCAATTCGTGGCTAAAGTTTTTTAATCTTACCATAGATTGAATATAAAATTATGTATATTATAAACCGTCGCTCCAAACTATTTGCTTTCTAAATGAACTTTTTCAGAGACCTGTTAGGTTCCTAAGATCTCTAATACACCGTTGCTCAGCGTTGAAACCAGTTGAATCTTTTGCACTTAATTATGTGATAAAATAGCACAAAACAGTAACAAATGTGAAATTATTTATATGGTAACAAATATTTTTATAAATGTGATGATTCCTGTCAAGGTAAAGCCTTGTTTGTCTTTTTGACTTATTTGAAATGTGAGCAAAGAATAAAAAGTTGATTAAAATATTTATAATTTTTATATATTTTATGCATTTTCAATGCGATCTTATAAGATAAATTTTTATAATAGAAAAATACTAGAAAAAATCGACTCGGGTCACAAGTGAATCTCAGGCGGAAGGCAATCCCGCCTGAGATTCACTTGTGACCCGAGTCGATTTTTTCTAGTATTTTTCTATTATAAAAATTTATCTTGATTTAAATATGTTTGATTTAAAAAAGCTTATGTTCTTAAAACATTTTTTTTTAATGTGTGTTTGATGAATTCGTTTCGCTCTCTTTGTCATAGTGCCAAAAATAACTAGTTTGTAAATTTTAAATATTCTCACCAATATCATTTTACATAATTTACGAGTGAAACCTTAAAATTTTTCTTTAGTTCAATTTACAAGTTTAATTTATCACTGATGATGCCATATTTAAATTATTTAAAAAACTGAGATCACATTTTCTGCTAATGTAACATAACTTCAGTAAATTATAAGAAAATATATTAACCTAAAGAGGAAAGCCAGAAAAATTGCGCACAATATACGTCCTTTGGCTTTTAAGCAGTGATCAAGCTTACCTACAATAAGTACCAGTGCCAGTGTGAACGAGAAATCAAAGAGCACATTTTATTCACACTATAGGTTGCAATACCTATGTTAGTAAAAGTGTCGAACAGAAACAAATTGAAAAATGCTCAAAAATATACTTTATTTATTTACTGGAGGCTGTTTAACTAAAAATACCATTACAGTTACAGTACACAACTCGATCCTGCAGACAAACTGTGTAAACCATTGGTAGGATTATGTTTTAGTTATGAAAGTTTAATCTACCAAATAATATTATTAATAAAAAAAATTATATAATGTAAAAGCGGTAGGCAGATAAATAGTTATTCACATACACATGCATACAAGATTATAAGGTACATAAGATATAATAGGTAGATAAAATAAACTACATTTCAAATATCTGAACCATGAAAATACCTAGTATCTCGTAACATATAAAGTCCATTAAATCCCACTAGAAGGTGCCACCTCCTTTCTGCGGAGGGATTACTATATTACAATCGAGCAGTGGATGAGCCTCGCTGGATATTATGCATTTCAATGTGAAATGCTCTGATGAATTATCCAACATTTTAAAGATATTAGAGGGAAAACTCAAACAAATTTAGCTAAAATATAAAATCTTCTTAACTTATTCCTTCTATTGACTTAGAAAAAGTCCCAAATTAGTCTTAAGAAAAATTAACCTTTGTTATGATAATATTTCGTCATGTTTTAATAATAATTAGTCTCTGATTTAACAATTCACAGTGACAAAAAAAATATATTCTTATTTAACACGGCAATTTCTTTAGTCTTCTCTTTCGGTTTTTTTAGTTGATTTTATTATATTTCTTTAATTTTATCTTTATCCCTTATTTTAATGTCTAAAATAAATGCCTGTACCACTAACAGTACAAATCAATAATAAATATTAGGAAAAATAAGGCATATTACTAGACATGAAAGCCGAGAGAAATTTGCTGATTCACATGTGATTAAATAACACATAATTTAAAATAACTGTTAAAATCTGTTTCAGTCAAAAAGATCCCAAAACGAATGCCGGTTTGCGGGTTTGAATATCCCTAAGGGGCTTAGTTCTTAAAGTGCATACGTAGTAAAAAATTTGCTAAATTTAATATAAATTCTGAATATATTTCATGTCTCTTGGTGCCTCGTAATTTAATAATATTAAGGTTTTTCTTCAAGTTTTTTCCAAATGCGTATCGTATTGTATACTGTTAATAATAGCAAGTACCTACAAATGCTGTTCAACTAACTCTTTATGAGCCTTTAGTTTGAAGATTTTAAACATTAACGGTATATACATATGTGTGCGGCGCAAGAATCACGACCGAATAGATTTTGTATTGTTTAATAAGACATACTCGCATATAAATGCATAAAAATAATATTTTTCTAAAATTTCTAGAAATTACGATAAAACCATTATCACTTTCATCATAAGAGTTAAGGCCTTTCTTCTGGCAGTGTTTACGTAATAATAAGGTGTAAATGATATTACCTTTTGAAACGGTTCTTATTACAAAAACACAAAATAACGAATATATTTGCTCATTCATTTGTTATAGTTAAATATTTTGGGATTTCAAAATAAAAACTATTTCAAAAAGGAGTAGATATCATAAAAACACTATTTAGACACGATTATTATGATAACATTTGGAAAATCAAAGCCCATATATTTTTTTGAAATAAATCTAATCACTTGGACACACACTGTTACAGAATAGCTCTGAGAAACAAATAGAGCACGCGATCATTTCACGAACAGATGTACGCACCCTTATACTTTATAAACCAACATAGTATTCTTTTACGATCTGCCACGTCCGTGTCGACTATAGAATAGTGCGATGCTAAGTGAAAATACCTTTCGGGAAGCCTGTAGTCAGGTTTATATTGTTTCTCGTTTGCAATGTGAACTTTACTGGCTAGGTTGTTAAATTTATATCTTTAGAATACGAGAAGAATACTTAAACACTGCTAGGAGGGAGTGCATTAGTGACAGTAGAAGTGGTAATGTATTGTCAACCATTTTACTTTTATTGCTACTCGGTTTAACAAGCTCATAAATAGATAATGAGACTTTCCATTAAGCGATAATTGCTGCAATTTATTTGCAACGCGTATAATTGGTTTGCAAACTGTAATTGTTTCGGTACTAAATGTTTGGATAAATAATTTGCGTGTTACCTTTTATATTTGAAACTAAATTATTTCAACACTTTATTATCACACATCGTTTTATTATTTATTTGATTTATTAACAAATTTATTTGTATCAGAGATTTATTTTTATTTAAAAATAAAGGAAAAAATTGGTATTAATTAACATATTACTACTGAAAATACATTAATTGATTTTTTAAAAGCACAAAAGAGGATATACGCAATAACCCACAAAATAAATCCTATTTAAAAGACTGATTTTTTTTTTACCACATTATTACATCATCTTTAGTTTATTAATCAATACAAACATTAATTACGCGAGATCATTAAATAAATCAAAAATAACTTCTGTAAATACTACTTACCTGGATCCCATATACCCCAAACCCCAACGGATCAAATATTCAATGAAATCTTCATGAGGGTACAACCACTTTACCGTATCTATGATTAATAAGTTAATTATAATAGATATATAATATCCTAAGTTATTATTAATGTTGTTATTAATTTTTGCTTCACGCCTCAACCAATATTAACATTGTATTTTATAAAGGTATATTAAAAAAGTTTTTTTTTAAATGGGCTTTATATAGCTAAATAACAGTAACTAACTGAGGTCCTGGGGACTGAGTGTTAGTTCTGAAATGTGCAATGTACGATATTAACGTACATTGCACATTTAAGGTTTAAGTTAATATTTGTATAATAGGCCTTAAGTGTAAGGATATAAGGTCTCGATTAAAATCTTAACTCAAATGCGACAGTCACGTTTGCATATTTAGCGAAGCGTTAAAGGTAGAAGGTACATCCAAGTTTTAAGAATCAATTTATACTTACAGAAGTTAATCAGAGCATAATATAAGCAAGGCATAAAGTCGAAGCCTCGTAGGCGCAGTAAGTATGGATTTTGGTTTGGGATTGTTCAGGTTAAGCAACTTTGCATTAGAGACATGAATGGCCTAAAAATAAAATAAATTAAAGCCCATGCACGTCAATCCATTTAATTCTGCTCCTTTAGATTTAGACCCGTGTGGGGGGAATGGTGGCATTTGAATTGAACCCACGCGTTTGTTAATATTTTCTCAAACTGTTTCTTGGATTATTAAATTACTACCTACGACCATAGACTAGTTTGTGTAAGGTGGTGTTCAAATAATGACCAGCTTACATTTAATGATACGTATTTAGGCTTACGAGAGGTGGTAAGCAGCTAACTAGCTACAGCAGTCTTATCTCATAATCGACGCAAAAGTAATAACACAACAATTGTAATAATATTATTATCCTAAAAACTAATAACTATTGGGAATCGAGATGGGTAACCTATTAATAAAGGCCTCTTCCACGAGATTAATTATGTCATAAGCAAACTGTGTTATTATTTCTTTTAATACTCAGGATACTTTTTTTGTCTTTCTCCGAATTCGTACGAATTATATTTGTCCTACTCACAGAAAATCAAACGAGCTAGAAGATTCGGCGAGTGACCTTTTATTGGCAATTTCTACTAGTGAATAGTTAATATTTTGATCATAAATAACTTTTTAAATGGTTTTACTATTAAAACATTGACCTTCCATCATAAACAAGTAATAGCATTATGTATTGATTAGTAAAAGTAGGATAATAGTTTTCGATTCCTTAACAAATAATGTGTTCCCTTCAATCGATAGAGGTTAAACATTTATATATTTGTCGTATCCGGTCATGAGTACGGACACTAAAGGAAACGCAAGCGCGCCCTCTAGCCGGCGAACATAAGAAACAACGATGTCGTATCCGGTCATGAGTACGGATACTACGCGAAACGCAAGCGCGCCCTCTAGCCGGCGAACATAAGAAACTACGATTTCCCGCGCTTCGACAGAGTCGTGATGCTGTCAACATGCGAGCTCCGATTCACTTTCGATCGAGTCGCCATCAAGTGAAGACGTCGTCATGAAACTGTCCTACGTTTCGCTAAGTACCTTATTATAACAAGTTTGTTACGTGTAACGTGATTCTTAATACTGTGTCCAAAAATTAAAACATCTTCTCAGTGCACGATTTCTACTCTGCCCATATGATATCGGAAGGTTCGGTCCAAAATCCTGACGTTCCCCCCGACATCAGAAGTGGGATCGAATCGTGCAAATGATTTTCTTCATAATAATAATGAAATGAAGTGACACTGTTTATAAGTTCAAAAACTACAAATGCGTAAGTTAATTTAAGCTCTAAAGACAAACTTTCCTGTTGAGATGAGTTAAACCTTGACAAGGTGACTATAGACGCAAGATCGTGGTACGTGACGGCGGATTTGTTTGGATGGCGGTCAAGCTGATGGCACTGGAGCAGTGCGGAACGAGTTACGTGTGGATGCTAGCGTCGTTGGGTACCTTAGATCATAAAGGTGAGCGATATTGTTTTTCGTACGATGTTGGTGCTGAATGCTTGTATATTAAGTATAGTGTTGTTCAAAGTTGAGTGGTAAACGTTTTAATAATGTTACTTTCATGACCGGTATAAGTCAAACACAAGTATTCAGCGCAGAACAAGTATAATGTTGCGTAACGATTAACAATTTGAAATTTGCTTTTAAGTTTTACAAGACCTTTATTTGCAAAATGATATTAAGATCGGCCGGAACATTTTTGGTAGAATGACTGCAATTGTGTTTTTATTGAACAAAAATGTTAGTGTGAATTCTTTTAATTTTTGTATGAACCTACCCCCGATCTAAATAATATCGATACGTCTGTATCGTTACGTATGGTAATAGTTAAACTTTGAAAGCTGTAAATTCTAACCTTACAAGTACGCATATGATCGGTTGAGAAGGATGCCAAAGGGTTATGTACCAGTCGAAGTTGAAGTTGAGTTAAATGTTGATCAATGATAATTACTTTTTTTTTGTGGGAACTCGAGTAGGTTCTGGAGCCGTAAAGGTGTCGACCGTACCTAGAGTCATTATGTAGTCGTAGCCCGGTAGAAATCGGTGTCTATTGGGGAAACCTAAGTAGTCCGTGGGTGTGTGGTGTGCATTTGACTTAGGTAAAGGTCGTGGTCCCGGGGGACCGTAGTGTGTAGTCAATGGGTGATACACACGGTGTTGTAGATGTACAGAGTCGTACAAGGACAGCAATTTCAATCTTCACAGAAGTGAAGATTGTGGCAAATAGAGGTACTCGAGGGTCTAATTAACTAAATTTAGAGATTGACGTTAATGAAGTGTTGCCGTGAACGATCATGGTACATAGCCTAGCTACTTCTGTATACCTAAATGATGTTGCTTTTGACGATTTTTTTAGTTAAATTTTCTTAGTTTAGTTTAATTAGTTAGTTGTCAAAGTAATAAAGAACAGTACGGCATTATTAGGTGCTCCCATACGTATAATCGCTGATCAGGGTCGTTGCTTTTGAAGTGAAAGTTTCGTGACTTCTGTGATAGTAAAATAACTATCTTCATCTTATTGCAAAGGTGTCTAGCCGCGCCAACAGTCAGGTAGAGGCTGGCAAAGATAAATCGTGGCAAGACTCTTTAGGAGATGTGCAACTCGCTCTAAATTGTACAGTCAATCGGGTAACAAATCTACTCCGTTGTGGCTTTTGATGAGAAAAGCAGCACGTCCTTTAGCTTTGATGACCAGCGATGCAAAAGTTTTCAATAGGAGATTTTGTTATGATAGTGAACGAAGAGCGGAACCAGTTAAAGTTAGACGCAAAATTCAGAGGTCCGTTTTAAATAATTGAAGTTTTAGATGAAGACCGCTACACACTCCAAGCATTGAACTCTAGACATACTTTTTTTTTCATTTATTTATTAACGTATTAAAGATAAATTACATTGTATTGTTAAAAAACAGCGTATAGAAATCCACAAAGGTTTAAAGCAACGCTGTTTAAAGCAAGTGTTAAGATACAATAAATACACTAGAAAAAAAGAAATAAAGTTGATAAACTCTTTTACAAGGAGCAAACTAGGTGCATAAAAAAAGTCTTGACAAAGTACTTATTCAATTCGTACCTAAAATTCAGTTGAGTCAAACCATCAATGAGATCTGCGGGTAGTTGATTAATCAAGCGCGGTACGAGGTAAGCGGTAGTTCTTTCGCCGTAGACTTTATTCGCTTTTGTCGTAAGCATTTTGTTTCGAGCAATCCCACGAGTAAATTTAAGGTGATTCATCTTTTTTTTTTTAATTTTATTGAAAGTTTTCACTTAAAATGTTTTTCTGTAATTGAAATTGGATAGGTAATATTTCACTTAGTTGAAATAATTTAATTTTATCCGAAGAATGTTTTTTTTTTATTTTTACTTACAATAGTTTTTATTATTCGTAATTGGAGATTATAAATTAGATTTGTGTATGTTTTGTAAGTTCGTCCGTAGCTACTTAACCCATAACGTATGTACGAACCAGCAAGTGCGTTATATAACATTAATTTTACTTTAAAGGGTAATCGAGTCCTTAAAATAGTCATATTTGCTAAAAATTGTCTAAGTTTATTGCAGACATGAGCAATATGAAGCCCCCAATTAAACTTTTTAACGATTTTTAAGCCAAGATTTGTATGAGAATTCAGATTTTCTATGAGAGGGCAGTTGCAGATACTGTCACTGGATGAATGGAGATAGGAATAATGATGGGCCATCAGATTCTGAATAGGTGCTGGTCGGATATAGGGCGATATGATATGGAGTTATGTTTTTTTTTTGGGTTTATCACTAATTCAGAATCACTTACGAGTATGCTCACGATAGGTTTAGGAAGATGCCCGAAATAGTGAAAATCGTTTGCGAGACAGATAATGTAGAGTAAAGCGATGATGACAAAGTTGGATCAGTCAGTGTGTAGGTAACATTTCATTCGGGTTTCAGGAGGAAACCGTAGAGTCGTTGGACTCGGCGATCCCATGAGGGGATGCGCGTAATGTTGTGACGTCGTGTCAAGGTGACACGGAAGTTGACCGTACTAGACTATTTCGTAGCCGTAGTCCAGTAGAAATCGGCATCTACCATGAGGATTGGTAGTCCGTGGATACGCGGTACGCGGGTAGATCTGGCGGAGGTCGGGTTTCAGGAGGAAACCGTAGAGTCGTTGGACTCGGCGATCCCATGAGGGGATGCGCGTAATGTCACAGTTGTGTCAGGGTGACACGGAATTGGTGAATGAAATATTACTGTTAGATTTGTTGTCAATGAATAAAGTTTAATGATTGAGAAATAACGATTTTCCTGTTTCGGAGCAACAATGATAATAAGAGAGCTTAATGTAACAAGTAGGTAGATTTTCAGATTTGATGTAAAAGTCCTTGATTTATTTGTGAGTTGTAATGAATTGGTAAAGTTCCTAATTGTTTGGAAAAAAATTATCTAATGAAGCGTTAATATTTCAATTAAAGAATCTAGGTAAAAAAATAAATAAAAAGGAATAATAATGAATAAAGTGATCATTTTGTTTAGATCTGAAAAGTTAGGTCACGTATGACCGAGCGATACTTTCTGTTGTTTTGTCTTGTTTCAGAATAACACACGAGGACGTGTGTCTCGCAGGATGGCCGTGTCGTATCCGGTCATGAGTACGGACACTAAAGGAAACGCAAGCGCGCCCTCTAGCCGGCGAACATAAGAAACTACGATGTCGTATCCGGTCATGAGTACGGATACTAAGCGAAACGCAAGCGCGCCCTCTAGCCGGCGAACATAAGAAACTACGATTTCCCGCGCTTCGACAGAGTCGTGATGCTGTCAACATGCGAGCTCCGATTCACTTTCGATCGAGTCGCCATCAAGTGAAGACGTCGTCATGAAACTGTCCTACGTTTCGCTAAGTACCTTATTATAACAAGTTTGTTACGTGTAACGTGATTCTTAATACTGTGTCCAAAAATTAAAACATCTTCTCAGTGCACGATTTCTACTCTGCCCATATGATATCGGAAGGTTCGGTCCAAAATCCTGACGTTCCCCCCGACATATTAATAATAGTGTACTTTTAATTCATTTGTTCACCATTCATTGTTTTCGATCTATTATGTTCTATGTAATGACCGTTAGTAAATACTTAATAATTTGTTGGAAACGATTTTAAGTATTTAAGCATATTATTAGTAATAGCACAATCATCATATTCTTTAGCAAATAAATTTACGTTTGTATTGCAAATTCTTTTCCCCTATCTCTAATAGACATACATAATCATTCCACTTAGTTAAACGTTTAGTTAACAACTATATATATTACTTCATCTATACTAATATTATAAAAAAATAAAGTTTGTGTGTTTGTATATTTGTTAAATTGTAAGGGGTAATCTCGGGATCTACTGAACCGATTTTAAAAATTCTTTCACCAATAGAAAGGCACATTATTGCTGAGTGTCATAGGCTATATTGCATGTTAGAAAAAGTTTAAAGAATTTTGTCCACCCGTGCGAAGCCGGGACGGGCCGCTAGTAATATTATAAAACAAAGACCTGTTGTAGCCCCTGGGCTTGATTAGGATCAAGAGCGAACCCATTCAAAGAAAAAGTCCTCCGCTACGCCTGTCTCTCTGTTCGCAATGAACTCAAAAACTAATGAACGGATTTAGTGTTTCATAAGGAAGGTTTAAATATATAATTGATCACGGTTTTAAAAAAAAAATATTGGATGAATCGGAAAAAATAAGTCGCCTGAGATTATTCATTGAAAATATAATGTATTAATTAAGGTATTAATCTTTATCAAATTAAATACGTTAGTTACCTTACCCATTTTATGCACACTATTATTATCATATACATCATATCAGTTAATTGTATGTTATTCGCCTCACCGCACCCCCTGCTAACGCCCACTGTTTCTATGTAAGCTGAGCGTTTTCTCGATGGCCCAAATCCGTTCTCACGGACTCACCCAATTTGCTTTCAGCCGACAGGGAGGCTCCGAACTTCGCCAAAAAACTCATCATCTATCTCCGACCCTTCTGGTCAGCCTTAGTCCTCTTATTTGTCTTCTGAGCGTCGGTCCACACTTCTGCTGAGTAGCGCACACGGCATCCCTCTCTAGAGCGCGATCGCAATCGATGAAGGCTTCTGACCCTTCCTGGGCACAAACGAACCGCAGATGGTGTAAATTAAAAATAGTCTGACATAACCGTACAGCCGGCTGTGATCCATAACCTCTCTTCTCCGTGTTCGGAGACTGTCCAAGTTGTCCAGGGACGTTAAAAAAGTAAACAAAAAGCGAATAAACACCTATAATAATCAGACTTTTGAAGCGAATGGAGGTGATGACTGGTATTTTTTTTCTTTTGGGTATTGTTGGAACATTGCAATTGTGTTGCTAAGGAAGCGCTAATGGGGAATGGGAGGAACGGTACTCGCGAACCCAACTTCGAGAGTATGCATACTGAAGGTGATAAGGCTAGTGCTTCGCGAGGGTTGCTGAAGGCGGGCAGTGCCGGTCACTTATAGGCGAAGCACATCGTGGTGGATAGAGACGAGGCAGTTCATTTTCCAACTGAATTCCGTTCCACAAATTAATATTGAAAATAGATTTCCCAATCCGTTCAGTAGTTTTTGAGTTCATTGCGAACAGAAAAACAGACAGACGGGGCAGAGAACTTTATTTTATAATATGTAGTGATATCTCTAGGTACTCTATTAAATATGTGTATGTCTATCCGTTACCCTAGTATACATACACATATGATACAAAGATATATAATATTAATATAAATATTTATTAATACCCATGACTCAGTCATAAATGCTCATATTCATCATACAAATGTCTGCCCCTTCTGGAACTCGACACCAGGACTATAAGTCGTCAAAATGTAGAATAATAGTACTGCCAAAACGGACGCGAAACGCAACGGATTAGGTAATAACAACTAATAAAAAAATAAATTTGCAAGCTGTAATAAAAATTTCAGGTCATAATTTAATAAAAGTGTCTCCTAAAGAACTTCTATGCTTTCTATGAAAAATTTGCAAAAGAACACAAACATTAAAAATGAAGCTACAGTCTGATATATTTTACTTTTTTAATTTAACTGAACATCCAATTTATTCAGTTAATTAATATCAGACAAATTTTAAATTCGCAATCCATTCAAAATCCATCCACACTGGATTAAATGAATCAAGGTTCTTTAGCCATTTTTTAATATTTATATCGCAACATATGCGTATCCACCAAAAGTGAATAATAGTCCCCAATAATAAACAACAATGTTGAAGGTCGGATACTATGAAGTGAGTTTATTTACGATGAAGTTATTAAAACAGTCCAACCCACTAATCTACAGTTCAACAATTTAATCTAACAAGAGTCAGTACCGGATAAGTATCTAGTGCCCTAATTCCTTTAGAATAAACTTTCCGACATTTTCTCCTTACCTCTCCTATAGGTTATAATTCGCAAAACAGAAAATTTGCCTTAGAATAATTATAAATTAATAAATATTCCACTAGCTAGCTATCAGTTTGATAAATATTATGAAAAAGTACTTAATCTTTTATTCCGTATTAGAACGGAGAACGATAAAATGTTCATTTAAATTACATTTGCATACGTACGAATTGTCATGAATATCTTTACTCTTTACATACAAAGTTGCGGCTAAAGCTAGCTCTCCGGTCCGATAGATGCCCACGTCTAGCAGTCGAATTCTCTCATAAATTGTATTGCAACATTACAAAATTAAAGCCCTAACTAAATACGAGGCCGTTTAACTTAGCGGAATGATTACGGTCCGGATTTATGTATGCCTATTAGAGATACCCGGAAACAATTTGCAATACAATTGTAAATTTATTTGCTAAAGAATATGATGATTGTGTTATTACTAATAATATGCTTAACCTGCAAGTAATTCAAACAAATTATATAGTATTTATTATCGGTCACTACATAGAACATTATAGGTCAAAAACAATGACGAACAAATGAATCTTAAGTCCACTATTTGCTTCTGCAACATTCATATTTTATCCAGAAGTTTAGTTATAATAAATGACCGGAGGCTTATTTAATCTATCTTCCATACATTAAGTTAAAAAAAAAATCTGACTATTCATGCATTTGTAACACCAGGTAGAGTAGTTGTTTAGTGACTCACTAAAATATCTAATTTATTAACAAGAACGAGAAAGAGTGGTGTTATAGTTTCCGTTATGATGTCAACTCACACGCAAAGAAATTATAATATTTAGTTTTCAATATATATTTATTTGCCTTTACCACTTTATAAAGATCAAACAGATTTACTCGATCTTTTAAACTGGAACGCTGGCCAGGTTTGGATAGTGTTTACTTTTGAGAAATTCTACTTTACGAGAGCTCACATAATAAACCGTTTATATTACGTCCAAATACATAAATAAGCAAAAGGGAAAACGTTGTATGGTTTGACATGAACTAGAATAATGTTTATAAATAAAGTCTCGAAAACTAGATCCAACTGTTAAGACTCATACTAAGTGGACTCTGTGTTATGAAAACTAAACAACAGATAAAAACATATGTAAAACAACTACGAACAATTTGAAAAGTTCTTAGCCTAACATTCTGAATGAAATCACATGATTTTGAGCTTAAAATACTTTTTCTTCGTAAGGTAAGGTTTCGATACTCCTTTTTAAAAAATCTTCGGCTAACTCCTCAAAATAGCGTCAACGGCGGTTATGACCTCTTCATTTGTTAAAAAAATGTTCCCAACCTAATTTTTTTTTCAGCTTTGGCAACAAATAAAAGTCGGACAGTGCTAAATCCGGTGAATATGGTGGATGAGGTAACAATTCGAAGCCACACTGATGGATTTCTGCCATGGATTGTGCATTGTGCTGTGCTGCACAGAGGTGTGAACACATTGTCCTGAGGAAAGAAGACCTTTCTTCTCAATAAACCTAGACATTTTTCTTCAATTTTTTTTTCTGTCACGACGAAGCAGGTTGCGATTAGGTGATCCTGCTCTTTTCCATTGTTTCGACTGTTCTTTTGTCTCTGGTTTACTGTGGTGAACCCAGGTTTCATCCATCGTTATAAATCTTTCAATAAATTCTAGTGGGTCAGCTATATGAATAACTTTAAACAGTCGAGAAAGTTGTGAGACGTTTGTGTTTTTGTTACACTGAAGCCGTGGCACGCACCGCGAAGACACCTTAGAGAATCCAAGTTCAGTAGTAATTTTATAATGTATTCGTTCAGAAGATATGACTACAGTCTTAGCTATCTCCTCGGTAGTCAATCTTAAATCCGATAAAATTAAGTAACAGATTTTTTCTTTGTTTTCATCAGTGGAAGCAATCGAAGGCCGGACACTACGGCGCTCATCTTGAATGGTCTCACGACGACGTTTAAACTCTGCCACCCACGTTTAAACAAACGCATACAAAGGAGCGAACTCACCGAAAGTAGCACACATGCCTTAAGTAGTATATATTTTATCAATGCACGATGTTCAATTTTATCTATTTACAAAAATAGCTCTGACTTGACTTAACACGTGTAAACAAACAATGAATTATCGTGAATAAACTAAACTGTGCATGCTTGTTACTAAATAATGTGGCTACAAAATGAGGGTAGTTTGAAAAAAAACAAATGACTCTAACTATCTTAGGCAAAGATCTTTTCAAATGATCCTCATATGATTCGTGAACAAATGATTATGCTCATCCTACACATATGAGCCCCTACCAGGATTTACACCTGGAGATTTGAGCACATAGACAGGATCACTACCGTAGTATTAACAGCTGTTCAATATATTTTTTAGTGTGATATCTTGATAATGAGGTGCAAACAGTCGAATAACAAATTACTACAACATCTTTCAATATACCGCGTCTTATCAGGTTATGTAACGACAATATAGTATCAAACGTATTTTAATGCAAAGACTGAAAGTAGAATGACAGCAGCAGCAACAAATCCGAATAAGCACCGACTTTATGCCCTAGAGATCTTTCAAGAATAATCTTAGCTATTATCTCAAAAGGGATATTTTAACTTTTCCAGCTAGTAAGCTATGCAATTGAGAAAAAGGCCATCTCTTTTTCTAGTCTAGGAATCTACGGACACGAAGGCGGATATTCTTCTAGCTTAAATTATCCATCTGGAGTAGGACGTTTTTCTTGTAGAGTATCGCCATTTAACAGCAACTTCATTTAGAATAAACATTTTTATTTCTACCAAAAACACGTTAATCCTTTGAAAAGGATATTTATTAATAGTATTTAAATATGAAGATAATAGCATTTTCAGTATCCGTAAATATATGTTAATTCATCGAGACGATGAATAAATGTGGGAATTAAATATATAACCTATTTGAGTTATAGACTTAAGCCAAATTAAAGAATATGTGACATCACAATAAATTCAATATAACGCCTTTGCATTTTTTTTTATTATGTTGGGTATCCAATAAAAGGACTTAGTGAGCATAATTCAAATATCTCAAATGACAAAAACAACATACTTTTTTACTTTCACAACTAAGAATATACTAATATATCTACCTCATAGCAGCTGATTTGAACATATTTACAAATACTTTATAGGTCAATCTCAAACTTACATGAAAAGTGACATCTGTACTAAAATTTTAAGTACATATTAAATATACGAGTAGTTTAAAAACTATTAATTAAACTAAAAATGTTAAAGAATGAAAGTCTACATTTTTTGCGCATCTAGTTGTACTTTGTCCACGACGGTTGAGCTCGTCAGACCTGACAACGGGAAGCCAGCATAATTTCCCAGAGGGTACCACCCTGGGAAACTAAACTTCTCATTGTTACATCCGATAGCACTAAACAAACGATGCCTTAAAAACAGTTACTAGTAACTTTGTTCCGATATGTTGAAACTTTAGTAGATCAATGTTCATCTTTTGGTAGCTGATCTGATTTGATCAGTTACTTTACGAAATATTCATTTTTATCAACATTCAGTAAATAAAACCACTTGATTTATTGATTAAGATAAAAAATAAGAAAAATTTACAGATAATATTATTATCACACAAGAGATAACAAAGAAACAGCTATTTAATAATTATATTTTTGGTTATTTAAGCAGTTAAATCTTGATTGTTTTTTCTTCAGTGGACCAACAACTTCTCTGCTCTGGAAACTTTTATTTAACAATTTTTCGTTATAGTTATTTTTATCTAGACAGTGGTAAAGCTTGAATAATCGAATCTATGGATGAATGTTTTTTTCCTTACAGGATAATTTCTTTAAAAAATTATACTTTCTATTATATACAATAACCAAACAATAGTGGGCTGTTAATAGCAGCCCACTAAAAATGGGGCCCCTTTTTATTATTCTGACTGATAATTAAATGTTAATGAAATTAATGGCTCTTCCAAAAAAACTCTAATGAATTAAATTTATCTTAATCATGCCGACACACACTGTATTAGGAAACTATAAATCCTCGAAAAAAACACAAATTCAGAAGGATATTAGTATTACGAGATCTGTTCAAAAGTCTTCAATTCATGTAATCTTTCAATGTCATCAGAAAAATTGTTTGATTAGTTAAAGCCTTCAGACCAATTTGGGTTCCAAAAGAACAATAAAGGAAAAAAATGGACATCCCAGGCCATATCTAATTTAGAAAAGAAGTGTTAACGAGTTGAAATAAAAATAAAAACACAACAGCCCTCTCCCTCGACAAGTCAAGGGCTTTTGAATGTCGCTTTTACCATCAACTTCAAAAAAAGTAATAATATTGTGAAATCAGCGCACCGACCTTAATTTGAATAGTAAATTAATTAAGCAACAGGATGTAATATGTGGTAAAATTTGCCTCAAAAAATGTTATACAAAAATATCATTGGAATTTTAAGGAATACAAGTTTGTCGTACTATAAGGGGGTGTAATACGCCCTCTATTTGTCCTTATCCACCAAATTGTATTTTCCATAATCTGTCAAATTCATTTTATTTGCTGACGATATATCGATAATAGTCATTACTGACAAAAAAAATAGATTAAATGATATATTCTTTACGGCCCCATTATATAATTAATACTATAATAAATTCAAGAAAAAATTCAACAATAAACTTAATGAAACATTACATACGAATTCTCTGGGAAATAGTGTAGAAGTTGCAAATGTCAGTAAATCTCTGAGTATAGAGATTGACCAAAAATGCTACAAAATAAATAAGTCACAGTCGCCAATCTGAGTCTAAAAATCAGAATTTTAATTAAAATATAGATGAAACCAACAAGGAGACTTTTCAAATTTCAAAAAAATGTTATAGATACATTTTTGAACCACAAATTGAAAACGTATGTAATAAAACAAACAAAAGTGCATAAATTAAATCTTCACTGAGTCAAGTTTCAAGAGTAACAAAACTATTCGTTTTTATTTACACCCTATAATATTATAATCGTAATCATATTAAGGTAACGACACGAAATCACATAAACTTCGATTACCTATTTCAATCACTTAATATAACCCACAAGTCGAGGCTGCTAAATATAACTTGCAGGGAAAATAAAAAAAGTGATCGTGGAAGGAAGTGGAGATTTCAATATAAATATTCTTGATTCGTCACAACCGTTGGGTGGGTTCCTAAATGTATTTAAATCCTTTAATTTATTAAATATTTTTAACGAACCAACTTGAACTGCTCCCACAGTACTACTTGCGTAGTCAATATTTTTGTAATAATGATAAAGTTAAATAATCAATAATAAGACCATAGCGGCCAATTTGCCTCTATTTAGTACCGTCATGTACCTTTGAAACTTGTAATGACTTGTAACATTAAATAAACTGTCAGCTTGAATAAAATAATAATAAATTATATCGATGGTTTGATACTTGTGAAAGTATAACATTCCATTATGTACGTAATATTATCTAGAACGCAAGAGGTGGCGCTGGCCTCAGCTTAGTAAGACTTAGGAAAAATTATTTTAGAAGTCTGCAAAGGTCTCGGTAGCTCTATAATAATTGATAATCTAAGACAAGTTCATTATTTTCTTTTAATAATTTCTTTGGACATAAAAATCTAGCAGTCAAAGCTGAAATATGTTATAGTTATCGTTTTTCTTTTTGGTCACATTTCCGTGTCCTTTTTTTATTTTTTGCGGTAAGCCTATCTTTTCACCGACACCGAACTTACTTCAGTCCTTCAACTAAACACTAAATTACTCAAACTTCACAAATATACCGTACTTAAACGACAGTTAGACGACCAATTGGTGCAACAATAGCAATCCTATATTCTGTACTTACTACGGCTCTGTGTTTAAATCGTGGTAGGGTTATAAGTTTGTATGATGAGTATTGAGCATTAGTTCCCGAGTCATACTTATTCATGTATTCGTCCCATAGTAGAAGCTCCGTCTAGTTGAAATTAAATAAATAATTGGTGTAAATTGACCAAAATTTTTATTCATAATATTTTTTAATCAAAATTGGAACATTTTAATGAAAAGCAAAAAAAAATGATAAATAAAAGGATTGCTGCCATAAATAACATCCAAGGCGAGTTTCATTAAGGTAACGCTTAATCTAAATAAATTTCATTTGCCAGCTCGCGTGCTATGCGTCGTTCCAACGGACGCCGTGATATTTTAAATTAATGTTTCAGCGCCGACAAATAAACAAGAAGATGAGTATTGTGGTATTATCCTCAAGCTGGACTAAGTATTTTATTATCCGGCCTACTTAATTATTTCGCTTCTTTATCCTCTTTACATAAATTGTATGCAAGTATGAATATGATAAAGGATCTGGAACGTTTTATTGTATGCATTATTGCTTAATATTTTGTATTAAGTTGGGTACTAGCGTAGAGTAAATAAAAACTAATACTATAAACCACCTAATAAAAATAGTAGCGGGCGTAGTGTTAGGAACGTTCAGCTTATAATTACAGAGGCCGACTATCGGATGGGTGGACTAAAAATTATTAACTCAAAATTCTTTCAGCTTCAGGTAGCCTAACCGATGATGATAATGACACGGCGGCATTTGGACCATTCGTTTAAGGGTGCATTCAGATCTGGCGAATGCGTACGGCCGCGCCCTATCCCTTTGTTCAAATAATGTTTTTGTTCCTAACGTACGTTGTCATAACTTGTAAGTAATAATTTTTGTAATCTTATAATAGTAAGTTTTGATATTTTGCAAACTGTTTCTATAGATATAGTCATTGTTTACTATAGTATAACAGTAGGTTAAGGTTAAGGCGGAACCGCTTTTAAACGGTGAACAAAGCAAACTACGAAAAAATACTAGGATCTTTAAAATTGAATATTCTAATGGGTTATTCTTACGACAGAGTGTTTAAGCCTAAGTATCGCCACATTTTTTCACTTACAACTACATTCAACGTCTAAATAAAGTCGACCTCGCTGAATACTGATATGAAAAATTAATTCACTTTTTTATAAATGTTTTACACTTGAAGCTAACTTCTTTATAATGAGTTCGGACGAAAATAGGAGTTAAAGTTATTACAATCAAGGTCTTGTTAAAATCGTCAAGTTAATTGTGTATACTTATGATAATTTCATAAAAGTTATTGCTTAACGTAAACTCGGTGTGAACAAAAATTTATTGTATTCTTTCATTAATCTACGCGAGGGGACGCTCACCCGCGTTCATTTTATAATGAGATTGTGCCAATAGGTAAGGAGTCCTTCATTTTTTTTTTTATCTGTAAAGTATTACGGTTGTTAATTTAAGAGAAACTTGTGGTGAGAAATGTTAAAAATAAGCTCTTGTCTCAATACCAATCTTCTCAATTTATGCGTTGGAAAACAAAAAGTAGCCAAGAGTGTATTTAAGTGAGATTATAAAAGAAAGAGCTATAATTAAGGGATCTCAGAAACTTGTGTTATTCTCTATTTAGATGAATCTATAATCTAAGATCACAGTGGTTTGTGTGTTTGTCTGTCCGCTCTTTTTCCATTGTATCAATAACGTTACCATAGCAACGCGTCAACCGCAAGTAGTTCGTCTACCGGACGCTAGATGGCGCTAACAGAGAAATATTTAATATTAGAAAAAATTTAAAGAATTTTGTCCAACCGTGCGAAGCCGGGACGGGCCGCTAGTCTATTTAAATAAAATAGATGAAGCGTATTTAAGTTGAGTTGTTATCAAAGATTTGTAAAGAAGAAAGCAAGATAATGATGGTGATGATGATGATCTTTGTCAAAATAATAAACTCATTATCGCACACTTAAGATACAATACAAAGAAACAGAATACAATACAATACAAGAATAAATTGGGAATGTAATTATTGTGAAACGAAACAACCAGCCTGGTGGACATTGTTGGCTTAATGTTGAAGTGATTGTAACTCATCCTGGAGCTGATAATTTAATTAGGGTTGTGACTTTCAAAGGTACGGGTGGCACTTTAAAATGACCAGTTACCAAAATTTGTCTCTTAAGTGTTTCTACTTAATAATTACAAAAATTTTAATGAATAAGCTTGTTTGATAACTTTGCTTCTTGGTTGGATTTATTAAAGTGATTAAGTCTTTGTTTTATTAATGAAATATAAAATTACATACAACAACACGGATTTTTAACACGCTGATTTTATTTTTCCTCATACCTATGCAGCTGGAAATCTGGTAAATTGGGTTTCAAACCTCGTACATTCATTAAATATTAGTTTTGTAATAAAACCAAATATAAAGTCAAACTATTAAACATAATAAATTTTACATATACGATTAACAATTCCAAATTTACTATTAAATAAAACAACCTTGTATAAATAAAATAGAATAGTAATATTAGTCACGTAAAATAATAAATTGGCTAAATAGGTACACTTATGAATACGAAATTTAACATATGGGAATTTAAAAAAAAAAATTAGGGTCAGGCGGGACCCGAACCACCTTCTTTTTTATCTGTGAGCGAGAGGTTTGGGGATTTCAGCCCTGGTTGACACCTGATTCCAGTAATTTTATTTCTACTGAAAATAACTTTGGAACCAAAATTAAATTTATTTCTTACAGTGAACATTTATAACTTTGAAATAAGTGACAAAATAAGTATGATTGCAACCAAGAAATGTATTAATAGTTGAAAGATAGGAATAAAATTGTAATCAAGATGAACAATATATAATATTTTCTTGGGTATCCTGTAAAATTTACATACATGTGTATTTAATACATTTCGTGAAAAGGAGTCAAAAGGTCAGGATGAGATCAAACATGATGTTTCCGTAAAAGTGTTAACCTTTAAAACTATTCCAATGAATGGAAAACGATTTTTTTACAGTAGTTACTTCTGCATAAATATTTGTAATATTGCCGACATAATATATGAAATAAATTGCGCGCTTAAAATTTAACTACGTATATAAAGCTGCGAATTGACGATCAGTTTTTCGCATCAGTTGAACTGACGTCAATCCAAAATTTGATCGTGAGTGTCGAATCATCACTCCAGAGTTTTAACTGACGACGCGCCATGTATTTCCGAGACTACCATAAATCCAACTCGGCGCGTCGTGCCAAACTGATCGTAAGTGTGTGATCGTCATTCCAATGGCGTCAGTTCGCTCGCAGGTGAATAAGCTTGTCATTGTATATACTTTTAACTCCGATGCTAAGAAATGACGAGTGCCAGTCAATCTCTCATGAGGGCAAATAGGTTCTCTCATATTAGTATCCCGTTTAGCAATATATGGAGTTACCTGTTCTAAAAGCTTCAAATATGTCAAATAATCATAATAGAAAAATACTAGAAAAAAACGACTCCGCTCACAAGTGAATTCTCAGGCGGGAATCGAAACCTTTGGAAGACCGGTCTATTGCTCTCCCAATTAAGCTACCGAGCCTTGTGAAAACCTCTCGAAATTTTCTAGTGCCTTTCCGGTTTTACGCTGTACGCCAGCGTTTTCATCAATGAGAGGAACATCCTCACGTATTCGAAAGAAAATGTTTACAAATGTTTGGACAATCGATTACAATGAAACAGCCTGTTAATTTTTAACTTTTATATATTTTTTGCATTTTTTAATTTTTTTTTTCTTAGGCGAGAATCGAACCCGCAACCTAAGGTTGACATGAGTGAATTAATCCCTTTTTTAGGCTTTTCTTTCTTATTTTTTGGTGAGTATAAGGCAACAAACAGTAGCCACAGTAAGAATAAAAGTTTCCACTTCGGAATTTCATTATTTTTCGACATAAACAGGTAGTACTCCTCCCAACAGCCCGGCCGATCGAAAACTGAAGAGCCGGAGTGACGCCAGTGAATGCGGAAATTGAGTTGGCCTAAAACCATTTGGAGTGACGCCACAGCTTTACGTCTAGACTGACGAGAAAAACTGATCGTCAATGCCCACTTTAAGACTAGCACACAATGTAACGATTGTCATCGGTGAGGACGCGACTGCCGTGATCTTTCTTTTACTAATGAGTTTTATGTAGTTCCGATTGGTTTTTGTAACACTTTAAATCTCTGGGAGTAGCGCAAACGTAATACTTAACTGCTGTAGTCACAAAATTGGTTAAGTGTTATTCCCATCTGATACCCTTAATTAATCCACCGCCAAGACTTCGCAATTGTAAAGTTACTAATATCTATTGACTTATTATTCAAACGATAATAATACATGTTAGTAGTCAACCGGTAACACGTTGTCGCTAATACCTCTGCAGAGGTAGTAATTAATGTTTAATCTATGACCGCAGGGTTACAAATATGCATTTCTAATGCACGAGTAAATAATGACGCTGTGAGCTTGAAACTGTAATTTATAGGTTTCACTGGTGCTTTAGTGCTGCAAGAGAATTAGTTTTTAACCCACGTCACCTATTTTCAGTAACAGAATTATTTTAGAACTTCCTATCTTTTAGAAAATAAAGCATTATAATGATGTGATGTAACGAAAAAGGTTTGCTTTATCTTATCTTCGAATCTAAACGCTCAAAAATGTATTATTGACGAAATTGAAATTCATATGTGCCCTATTGTGCACCATTGCGTTGCATTTCGTCTGAATTTTTTTCGTACGATACAAAAGCAAACATTTTGAAAGACCGAGTCATTCAAAACAGCCGAGATGAGTAAAAAATTGACAGCGAATGTATTGTTACGTATATATTGTTAAAAATATACGCGCTCTAATTTCTCTTCTTAAAAGGAATTCATGATAATGCTTCATTGAATTTTATAACTTAATTTTACAGGTCGCTTGGGCACATACTGCGACCATGTAGAATTTGTGTCCTTATAGTTCTTACAGCGTTCAATAAAGTATGCGTGTTAGTTTTATCGTCGCTGTATTCAGCAGCTCTTATTTAGTGCAAATTTCATTTTTTTTTAAAACTCGAGAAACTCTGGTCGAAAATTCTCGTACCTCGAGAAATAAAAGGGGTAGATAAACTAGAAACCCTACTGTGTAAATATTTCTTTTGAAGTTGCACTGTTAGGGTTGAATAAAGCATAAATACGAATAGATATTTATCTAAACTTCAATAGTTTTTGTTTCACAAGCATAATGTACTAAATTATTGATCAATATATTGGAAATGGCAATAGCTGTATTATAGCCATTTTACGGGCCAGTCTCGCCATTAAATAGCATGTTAATCTGGCAGACTAGTTTCAGGCGGGTCACGATACCAATAAATAGTTGCGCCTTAATGCAGTGGAACGTAAAGACCGTGGCGCAGAATTGTGCAACATCGGTGAACTTTAAGTGAGAGCACCTGCTTTTGAAACCTGATAGGTTCCGTTGATCGATATACTCACGTAATTTTGGTGTTATGTGCTTTCAGATTTCTTTTTACTTATGTTTTAATAATCAGAATACCCGTAAATAGTTTTCGATATATTTTTGGATTGTAACGCTTACGCTTTTTCGGCATAAAAAATAAGCAATCAACGATTTTATCTATGACCTACCTACCAAAGACAAATAGTCGCGGGTTTGGGTTGGCAGGTCGACGGATCCGGTGTACTAAAATAAGTTATTTCTGTTTGCACAGGCAAATTAGTTGCAATAATTTACAAAATTTAGCACATCTGGTGAAAGCTAGAATGACCTAATTGGTAGGATTTTAAAACAGTATTTTTTGCCAACGCCGACGATTTGATCAAGTTTGCGGGGAGCAATTGGATTTGGGCAACGCAGTACCGATAGTTATGGAGATTCCCGCGGAAAGTCTTTGCTCAGCGGTGGTCTACATTTTGTTAAATACTCCTCCGGTGTATTATTATCATCCACGGCCATTTGAGGGAGATGAAAAGCTAATAAAACGTATATCTTTTATTTGAGCAAGATGGTCGAAAATATACACAAAACTTATACGTTTTCATTATCATATAAATGGCATTAAATATAAGGTTACACAAAAACTTAAATGTGTTACGCTTAAACTCACATAATGCAAGAACATCTTCAGAAATAGAACTCAAACAATACCTATAGCTGGATTAATTTGGTGCTACAAAGCATAGAAGAACAAAGCTCATCTGGATGTATCGCGCTGGCACTTGTATATCTCACATAACTGATATTTATTTATTTATTTGCTTAAGGATATCCAACAGAGGCTACACTACGCTTAGAATAAAGATAACAGTTACAATATGCATGCTCCTCCAATTAAAGGAGACCACAGCGAGCGCGCAATTAATTTTAGATATTATCTGCAATAGTAACATATATAAAGGCCAAAAAACAAAGTGACTCTAGATAGATAAATTATACTAGTAATCTCATTACCAATAACAGTACAATATTCAAATACACATTAAGACGTTAAATTAACGTTAGCAATTCCCTTAAAAATCTTTAATAATTAGACAAAGCAAGACAAACATCAAGCCTTCGTGGGGGTATTGTACTGCCTACAGAGACTCGGCATAGTAGCAAAGTGACCAATATTGGTTTTAGATGGACGATTCCTAAAAAAGTAATAGGCGCGCTGTCGAGGTAGGCGTGATGGTGTATTGATTTGCAAGGTGCTGACCAATTCAGGACAGTCAACACAGCTATTGGATAACTTGTGCAGAAAGACTGAGTCAGCCATTTTTCTACGACTAGCTAGTGAATATATTTGTCATTTTTAAGTCTATCCATATAACTAGTGATAGTTTTAGCAAGATTGTCATTATAATTTAAGTGATATACAAATCGTTTTTAAACCCTTTCCAATGATGATGTATTAATAGTTGTTAATAATAATAATTATTTATTATATTTGACAAAATAGTAAGATGGGGTTAATTTACATACAGGTAAGCTGTGTAGGAAAAAAGTTATATATTTATGTTTCATGTTTAATGCCGATTCTTATTTAAAGGCACCAAAAGTAGTTCAAAATGCCTGACTGAGGGTTGTTAATGGACATTTAAATTTGAAATGGATACTGAAGGATATTAGTAACAATCAAAAGAATTTCCATGTAAAATTGGATTAGGATAATAGCAGATTAAGTTACACATAAGACTTTCCTTATTGGATGTTTAACATAATATCCAATATAATCTTATATTAATTGGGTCAAATTTCAATGAAAATGGCATTGTTATTTATCTCATCTCCGGCCTTTCGCAAGATGCAAATTTTAAGAAACAATATCGCTTAAGCTTAAGCCTTCAAAAGTGTCCGGTCTGAAAATACGCCAAATCTTCGTCTATTGTTGTAAGTCGCGTGGAAATTTACATTGTTCGAATGAGTGTCGTTACCATCAAACTTAATAACTGGCATTCATATTACATAATAGGAGCGGTATTATAACGGCGGTACTTATCAAAACTTTCTGAAACAATACACACTTCTAACAGTCGACGCGTCCTCAAGAGGTATTCGGAGGTTGAGAGCGGACTTAATCACTCATCATCTTAACGACGTTTTTCCTGTGGGGTAGGCAGTTTCTATTATTTTGAAAACACACTTGCATCTTGTACGTACTAAACTGTATACATCAATTAATAGTTACATTAATTCGTAATATTGAATAAAGCGTTGATAAAGAGGCTAGTGATTTGTAATAGAAACTTTGAGTATAGAAGTAACTAAAGAATTGTTTCGATAGCTGCAGCTTTAGCTAATGGTTATCAGGTTTTTCAAGTAAAACAAACAACTCTTTTTCAGAATTCAAAAACAAGTTTTTAATCAACAATTCCTTCATTCGTTTCGAGATTTCCCTAACTCAAAAACTTAATCACAATTGAAATGCAGTCTCTTGTAATAATATATATACACGTGAAGAAATTCAGGAGCAATTTCGTGAGGAACTGTTAATTGTGTTATTCAAAATTCTTATACAAAGTATTCAGATTCTTGAATACTATTCGAGAGAGTATGAAATTATTTAAAAGACCAATTTCTCACAAATTAAATAGCTTTAAATTTTGAACCTTCAACGTTTAACAGATATGTATCAGCCCGAAGCGGGTAGCGCTAGACTAATTACGGCTCTTTATACTGGCGGTGAATTAGGCGTCCATGGCATGGCAATAGAATTTTTACTCAAACTTTGAACACCCTTTCTATTTATGACCCCTCTAGACTAACCTAGCTTGGTTAATACGTCATAACCCCGGATATACTATGCACAAGATTTTCGGGCATCGGATATCGGGTTTGTGGTTGAGCCAAATCTTCTAATTGGTTACAACTTGGCAGCGAACCAAGTTTTCATGAATTTTTTTCAATGATTTTTTACAGACAAACTAATTCAACGCTGCAGTTAAAGAAATCAGAGAATTTCTATTTTTTTCGAAAGAAAAGTACAAATAAACATGTGAATGGTTGACGATCAGTTCATTATATACATAGACTATCAGAAACGTAAATGTTATATTTATGTTTCTGATTTTTACTTTATTATTAAAAATATATTTTAAATAATATTACAGTGATATCTTTCAGTTTATACAGGGTTATTATATAAACACCATCCAAATTTTTTCTAGGCATAAGATATCATTCAAACACTTCATTTATGAATAAAAATTGGGAGGTAAAATTTCCGCAAAAAAAAAATTTGTCCGAGCGAATTATTACAACAGCTGGTTACTGGCAAAATAGGTACTTACAGTTGAACGACCGACCGCCCGAAGCGCCCCACCGAGCTGCGCGCGCAAGTTGTAACGACATCGGCGCAATGAAATCAGTCACCCGCGGACTTTCCGCGATGTACAATGTTGCGTTCACGCATTTACGTCGCATAATTATCTACCTAACGAAATGTTTTCACACTTGCAATTGAAATCGAGGGCGAAATTGAACGACGGGTTTATGTGAAGAAGGCCCAAAGCCTCGAAAACTTAAATATGAATATAATCCGTGCATTTAACGAAGTGACAAAGTGAAAAAACAAGTAATACAATTAAAGACAATGTTCATAAACGTGCAAGACTGTTTAGAGAGAAATTACCTACACTTTAAGGTAAAGTGATTGTTTTCCAACTTCATGTAAGTGTATTTTGTTTGGATTTTTAATTAATTATTTTGTTGGAGTAAAGCAAAATGTGTTCAGGGCGGCTAAGACTTGTGAAATTTTTCACAAAAATATTTTTAGAACTATTAATTATACATTTCTTTATCCTATCGTGAAAAATAGACAAAAATAACTTAAGTAGGTAGGTACTAAGGTTTTGGCACTGCATTTTTTTTTGCGATTTTCGAATTGCCTTTGCGATCCCTGTGTTTTTTTAGATTCTGTGGTTAAGAAACAACCTTTGCTTTACTATAACCAATTATTGTACATAAGTTGATTAAATTTTAAAAAATGCGACGTAAGTGCATAAGGTGTGGCTTACTTTTATGTTCATTTTTTATTTATTAAAAGTGTTATCGATTAATATTGTTATAATCAAAGAACAAAAAAACTTATCTCTTCTTCAATTTGACGTTCCTATTTTTTTTCATTTAAATTTGCAACTTATGAATAATTATACTAAATTTAAAAAATCTAAAAATCCCACGTTTTTCAATGTCCTAAAAAGAATAAAATAACCCTGCGGGGCAAAGCGAGGGGCCACTCAAAACGTGGGGGCGCATATTACTAAGAGGAGATTTTAAAGAGATGAATGACATGCATTGATGCCGATTATTGTAAAGATGCGCCCCCACGTTTTGAGTGGCCCCTCGCTTTGCCCCGCAGGGTTATTTTATTCTTTTTAGGACATTGAAAAACGTGGGATTTTTAGATTTTTTAAATCTAGTATAATTATTTTATTCTTTTTAATTATTAACTCAACGAAGTAACCATGTGTTACGCAACAATCGGATAAGCCCCATACAAAAGTGAAAGTTGCCGAAAGTGGACCTGAAAGTGCATCTGGAAAGTTGAAAGTTGCTTTAGAGTGCATTGTCATCGGGTTCTGAACTATCCTGAAAGTTTCAGCTTTCTAGCTTATCGGAAAGTGCCTCAAATTTAAGTTGCAAGATTTTGCCCGGACAGACAAACAAATAAGAAAAGTGAGATAAGAAAAACGTGGTAAAATCATTGTAATGTATCAATGAAATACGGGAGGGCGGGGCGGGGGTCGTGTAATCATCTGCTACAACACCGTGCGTAGCGTGACTGTGACAGCAATCGGTAGTTTTCCTCGGATAACTTTGTGTAGGCTTAACTTAATATTTTAGTACTGAGTGATATTAAAAGAAAAAAATCTTGTTTCGTTACTTTCTTCAAAGAATATAATATATAAATTTGGATGGTGTTTATAAAATGGCCCTGTATAAGCGTTGATTGATGTTAGAAAGCGATGAAAAATATTTGTTTATAGTTGCAAAGAGGTATAAATATATATTTTGCAAAATGCGCATATTAATCGCTGATCCCCTAACTTGTTACTTTTATAATTTGTAACTCTTTTAGGTAATAATTATAATAGGAATTTAAAATTAATTTAAGTTTGTATCAATATGATTGCAACAACAACAACATTATTATTTCACTTCTTTTATCGCTCACTCGATACCTGGTCTTATTTCAAATATTAGTAAAACAAAAAATCTTATTATAATGTTAGGAATAACATGTTGCGGACACGAGCATAAAGTAACGCAAGATAATTAGTCTAATTTTAATAAATATATGTATATATTTTTACATCAGTATCATATGATAATATTGAATCTTACCCAACTTTTATTTTCTCCTTTTCAATTCATTCGCCTAGTCTGGAAACTGAACGATAATGCTATTCTTATAACAGCACTATAATTAGATTAATTATGCAAGCGCGAATGAACTTCTGTGATGGCAGACTAGAGCTTGCAGATTTCCGAATGTCCAAATAAAAGTGGTTGGTACTTCTGGGGACTTTATAGAGGTAACTTTTCAAATAAATCAGTAGGCTTTGCGTACATCGCGGGTCTCGGATACTCTTTGTTATCTGACTTGGAACCGACAAACTTTTGCTGAATTATATTAAATTCCATACGTTTGAAATTGTATTCGACTGTGTCCATGATTTCTAACATTCTTTGCATCCTCGCTAAAGCTTGTTTGTTATCTTTTAGTTCTATCCTTATAATAAAATTTGTCACACTGTTTTTATTAAACGAATTAAAATGAAATTTGGTACAAAACCCAGGATTAAGTTTTCTATCTAATAAAAATAAAAATCTTTCAAGATTCCCCAGAGATTACAATACCGAAATTCACGCAGGTGAGATTATGTTACCCCTATCATAATTTCGTCTAGTCTGTCATAATACTCATGATTATGAATGACTGAAAATTACTTTATGAACGATAAGGGTGCTACAATAGGTCTTATCGTTTAGAGCAATATTTACCAGACAACCTATAGGGAAATAATGCTATTAAGGACAAAGGGTGATGCAACAAAAGAAGAAGAATATATAATTAAGTATGTTTTTATTGTTACTTTCATAATAAATAAGATTATGAAAGTAACAATAAAAACATACCTAAGTACATAAATCAACAAAGTAACAATACATACACATACATAACCGATAAGCTAAAATTACGAAAAATAAGCTTAGCAGTTATTAGGAATATTTTTGACTTGATCTTTGATAGTAGTAATTGACTGAGCTGAACTGAGAAGAATTGTGTTTTGACTAGTGATGTGCCGAGTCGTTGTTTTTTAGGATCGAGTCGACTCGAGTCAGTTTGTACGGTATTCGAATCATGACTCGATTCCGCGATTCGAGTCCAGTACTCGAGTTCTATGTTTGGTATTCGAATCCTCTCTTCGAGTCCTGGACTCGAGTCTAGAACCTTAGTCTGGGAATTCGAGTCCAGAACTCGAGTCTGTTACCAATTTAAGTACAAAAGGAAAAATTAGAAAGAAGTAAACTTCAAACAGTATAGATACTGTTATGCTAAACCTAGAGGTTTAGCATAATAACACTACTAGCATTTAATGAAAAATATTTTTTAACATTAAACATAACAAATAAACAGAAAACTAAGGAGATATCTAGGAACCAGAAAATTTCTGTTAATGAGATCAAGTTCTATTTGTTTTATTAATGTACTTATATTTTAGGTGTCACTTCATAGCTTAAGTAAACATAAATTGAGTACGAGCGAGTCGAGCTAACTCGAATACTAGACTCGAGTCAGTTGGACTCGCATAATAGTTTTGTAGACAGCGAGTACAAGATCTATTCTTCCTGACTCGAGTACCGGAATCGAGTCCGGCGTACTCGAATCAAAATAAATTGGTATTCGAATTGGCGAGTCCAAAGCAGGAATCGAGTCTGACTCGAGACAAGCCTTACTCAGCACATCGCTAGTTTTGACTATTCTGACGCAAAGTCCAAAGAACCTCCATTCAACAATTTTCCGTAAGTCAGCATTGGTGGTCGAAATAGCTTCAGAAAGTTTTGAAAGCGGAAATTGACAGTAAATCTGCAAATTGTGTGCATACAGATGGTAGGACGAAGAATAAATATAGAATTAATGAAGATAGCAAAGAGAAAAGGAGATAATAAGCCGCCTTGAGGAACGCTGGCAGTACTGCTACACCATGAAGAGTAACTGTCGTCATGGCGAACGAACTGCCTGCGCCGTGCAGATAACTGCAAAACCAGTCAACTACGGTAGATGTTTTCTAGTTACTCTTAAAATTAGAAAGATCGATAACAGTCTCGGAGGACCTCATTTTTTTACTACTACACATTGATCAATATTCCGATGACATCTATAAATATAGCATAGGAAATTAAATGTTATTTGTTTATACCTACATAAGTTATTAAAATGTTACATTTTATTTTCGTAAATAAGAAAATAATACATATGAAACTGTAATAAATTATTTGAAGTCGATTTATATTGTATATTTTATTTTTTACAATTATTTGTCTTTATCTAATATATTAATTTAAATAAAGCCATAATTTACTGATATATATTAATTTACCTGATAAACAACGCGTTTATTTTTATTATTTATATTTGATATCCTGATGTTTCGACTCCCTTACCTTGATCACAGGGTAATTTATCAATGTATATGTTGTACGCTTTACAAACAGGTGACCGAAAATAAGAAATATTATGTACATTAGCTTTTTCTTACTATTGATTTCAAATACTCACCATTTATCATAAAATCGTTTATATTTACTATGATTCTATCTAGTTCTTAAACTTCCGCGCACATTACACATCAGAATAAAACACTTTTTTATATAAAATATAAAATAAAATAAAATATGCGCAAAAATCCGTAAAAAAGTGTTTTATTCTGATATGATTCTATCGTTAATATAATGAATGGGCAAAGCATTTTGTGGGGGCATTTGGAAACAACAAGAAGGCTGGTTCAGATTGTGTTTGTTTATTACGTCATTGTAACTACTAATTATACTAATTAAATTCGCAGAAAAATAGTTCAATTGTGTTTCTTATTAATCGAGCTTACAGCGTGTGATAGAATTATTATTTACTGTCTTGAACTATGGCTTGTAAGTAAGTAAGGCAGGCGTGATAAGAAAAAATATATCTGTCGGCGAAAAAGTAAAACTGATGCTGACTTGACTACCGAGGTACAGCACGTTTGGCGCTAGTGTGGAGGCAAGTTTTAGCGCTACGATGGCGCCATGTGCTCACGGAACGTCAGAAGCCAGCTCAGGCGGCAGTTGTATGTACATTGACGAGCATTCGGTGCACACGCATTACTTTTGACGGATCATTTGCCTCGATAGTTGGAAATAAAGATCTATTTGAAAAGTTTTACGATTTAAAATTGATGATTAAAATAAAGCATTGTGATTAGTCTTTCATTGTTCTATAATTCGGGGGCACGCTTCTTTTATCTAAATTAATTCTGCCATATCTGAGTCTCAAGAGAACGTTGAAGAATGTTCTTCTCCGACATATCTATAATCAGAACACACGGGGCTTTGTCTTGACTTGTACAATAATATGCGATAGAATATTCAAATGGATATGACATCTAGATTAATATTGACGAATTTCAACTTAATCCATGTGCAGTGTATCTCCCGCAACTGTTAGCTGGCTTGTGATTCAGTTTTCGATTACGTGATTTCAAATGTCTGTATGCTTGATTATTTTAATTTGGGAACTATTAACTGGACTCATTAGATGAGAAAAACTCCACGAAAATTTTAAAATACACATGGCAAGCTCTTTTGTATTTTATAAAGTGTTGAATATTAGACTCTTGAAAGATCCTTCTGGTGGTAGCGCGAAAAAGGAAGTGTGTGAAAAAATTATAAAATTGTTAACGTTTTTACAAAGGCGCACCCACGATTGGTGCCCTACAAAAATCACGTTGGCGGACGTCGCTCATTGGTTGTTCGGTATATCGATCGATGACTGTTCACAATGCTGCACGCTAGATGGCGCTACGTTTCCGAACATAAATATTAACAAAAAACATCAGTGTAATGGAATCACTAAAACAGGTCGGTTCCTTGATCTTGTTCTAGGCAAACTACAGACATGTACAGTGACTCATGCTATAGAAATTTTAGTAAAATAGAACTTATCCATCCGCCATTACAAGTGGTGTTAACTTCAATCAATAACGTAGATATATAATTCCTAATAGCAGGACATATCGGAGAAGAAATTATTTTAAAGTCAACTACTCAACGTCAACGATTAATAATTATTTGAATTAATTAAACTGGTCACAAAGCTTGGAAAATCTCAAAGATGTGAATAAAATGGTACTTGAATTTTATGCTGTCCTGCAAAGGGCGAATCACAAGCATGTACCTCTTTCCAATCCTAAAAATAATCAATTCCCGTTCTGGTTCACATGTAAACTCATAAAACTATTAAAAGACAAAATCAAAATAAGATTTCATTACAAAAAGTACTGTAATCATATGAATCTGATAAAATTGGAATTACTGAATAAACGATGAAAAAGCTCGCGTAGTTATAGTAATTATATTTATAAATCAGGAACAACTTTATGATAACCCCAAATATTTCTGGTCTTCCGCTGAAAATAAATGTGTTGAAACTAGCTCATATCTAGTCCCCATGTCTAATGGCGTAACTACTTCCTCGGAAGGACCTGAAATATGCGTACTTTTTGCCACTTAATTTTCTTCTAGTTTTACTCCCAATTCCTTCAACTGTTATATCCAACGTGACCGCAGTAACTTTCTTTGGGCTAAAAGTCAGCATTTCACTATGCCATTAGTCAAAACTGAAGCGTTAATTAAGACTAAAAAACATGAAATTATAAAAAGGGGTCTGGCACCGATGGAATTTCACCAGTTGTTGCACGTCCGTCAGCCCTAGTTTTGCCTTTTTCCATCATGTACGAAGTTTCTTTAGCTTCCAGTGTATTTCCTGACTATTGGAAGGCAGCGAAGGTTATTTCGATTTATAAATCGGATGTCAAAGCTTTGATTTCCAACTATAGGCCTATATCATTATTGTCTGTGTTCGCAAAGATTTAGTATCTAATTCACTCCTGGAACCCTTAAAATGATACTTTAGTCCACATCAAAATAGCTTTGTAAACGCTAGATCTACTGTCGTGAACCTAGTGACTTTTACGGAATCTTTGGTGTGTGCAGTAGATGCTGGTGAACAAATCGATGTGGTGTACGCGGACTTTTCCACAGCATTCGAGAATATTTCTCATGAAATCTTACTGAAGAAGTTGGAGCTTTATGGTGTTTGTTTGACCTCGTATTTATGGCTGAAATCATACCTGAAAAACCGGACTTTTTTGTGGCATTAAACGGTTTTAATTTTTCATAACGGAATGTAACATCCAGAGTACCGCAAGGCTCACATATAGGCCTCATTTTATTCAATATTTTTATAAATGATCTTCCCGATTGTTTTCTTTACTCAACACCATACGTGTACGTTGATTACCTAATGTTTGGAAAAAATCATTGACTCCTTGGCGAATTCTATTTTGTTACAGATTGATATTTATAGACTCGTGAATCGATGTAGCCATAATCAGATGTTTCTCAACCACAATGAATGTTTTCTAGTATTATACACAATAAAGTGCTTTTTTTATTTAATTATCAACTACATTATCATTATCATTATCAAGACAGTGTTATTAAAGAAATAATAAGGGATATGATCAATAGTTAAGATTTGTACCACATTTAGAGAATATAAACAAAAGGGCCTACAAATTGCTGGGCATCGTTTTGAGAAGCAGAAAACCCTTTTTTTACCCAAAAACCAATCTACTTCGATACAATAGTCTTATTAGAAGTATTCTTGAGTATGGTAATGAAGTCTGGCGTCCTCATTACGCTGTTCATTCCCTTCGCATAAATGACTTCAAAAAGCATTGCAAGATATATGTCTTTCTCTATTAGCAAAGCTAAAGAACTTTCTTCTTACGCGTATAGGCGTGGCTTTTTCGGTATGTTGTTCTTGTCTGAAAGACGTAATATTTGGATATCTCTCTCTCTCTCTTATTCCTTTCTCTCTTTCTTAGTTCCTGTTCGCTGGTCGCGAGGTTGTGCCAAACCCTTAATAAAAATTTTTCATGTTTTTCATGATTCCCTCACTTATCAATTTAACTTAGAGTTAAGTTTTCTCACACTCAATCAATCAATCTTAACACACTCTTCTCTAAAACGACACAAATATACTCACACACACTTTCACATAGAATGATTTATAAATACACCCTCGAGCGTATGCTTATGCTTGAACTGTAATGTTATAAGAAGTTGTCTATGAAAGTAAGTTTAAAGTATGTTTCTATATTATAAGTGTGAAAATCTGGCTATTGTCGATGCAATGCTTATGCGTGTGTAAGATTAAGTAAAAAACATAAAAGGAAATCCCAGAAATAAAAAGAAAACCCCTTTTTTCTTTTTATTTTACTGAATACTAAATAGTTATTTATGGAATACTAAAAAGCGTTTTTAATGTCTTTTAACAAATAATCATAGAATGATTTAAGCAAATAAATAGAATATCCTGGAATAACATTTATTTAAACATTTAGTAAAATAGTGTGGAGCTATCCAAAATAACTTATTAGAACATTTTGAATTGTTCAAGCAATAAAGCAAGGTATACATTTTATTAATTTAATGCTTGGTTCGCTAATAAAAACATATTGTACCTATATACAAACACACTAGCGGTACATTTATGTATATATTTGTAGGTAAATATACTATACTAATGTAGGTCTTCCTTTGTTGCGTCGGTTGCTGCGAAGCAAATGGGCCGAGTACGACCGGAGCATAGTCTTTTATAGACTGTGTCAAACAAGTGACGTCACATCAGACGATATTCTCTGGCGTTATTAAATTGGCTTTATTTAACAATTTCTTTCTAATTGACTGTGATTTAATTATCTATACATCTATACATATAAATAAAATTGGAGTGTCTGTTTTTAATGTTGAAATAACCGTTTTTAACTATATGCATATGAATATATGTCCGGTACATACACCAAAATAACATTTTTTTTTACAATTTTTGTCTGTCTGTCTGTCTGTTTGTTCCGGCTAATCTCTGAAATGGCTGGACCGATTTTGACGGGACTTTTAATGGCAGTTAGCTGATGTAATAAGGAGTAACTTAGGCTACTTTTATTTCAGAAAAAAGATTGTTTCTCTGTCTGTTTGTCTGTTTATCTGTTTGTACGGACTAATCTACGAAATGGCTGGACCGATTTCAATGAAATTTTGCATGGTAATACCTTTTATCCCTGGTCAACATCTGAGATACTTTTATTCCGGAAAATTAAAGGGTTCCCGTGTGATAGTTAAAAAACCATAGTAACTTGGACATTTTAATACACACAACTTACATGTACTCACCCTATGCTGATACTTTATATTACCGCTCGAATTAAGTATAAATCCAATAAAAGTGACGGGATTCAGCGGGAAAAAAAATTGCTGCGAAGCCCTATTCAATGCTTGGCCTGACATACACTTGGCCGGCTGAACTTGAACAACCCTATATTAACTCCACGATGACCAGTATTGGGATAACGCCCTAGCCTATGCATGCGTCAGTGATAGTCCACACCGCTTGCGTCATTTATTTGCTGTATTACTGGTATTTTGTGGTCTTTCGAGTGCTGAGAAATTGTGGCAAAAATATCATGAAAGATTAGTGGAAGACTTTTTTAGGATAACAAGACAAAATATTGACGGTGACCTTAACCACAGATTACGAAATATAGCTTTCAATCAATGCTTATAAGCTTTACAAGATTTAGTTACATCTATGGGTAGTGATTCTCTTCCTCTGTATGGTTTGCCAGCGCCGACCATAAAAGAGGAACGTATTAATAGAGAATACGCTGCGGAAATAAATTATGATCCAGCTGAACTAGCTGAAACTTTACGAACCGGAGTCCACAGTCTTACTGTAGAACAGCGCACTGTATTGAAGCGCAACGCACCGTGTATGTCACAGTATTGACAATGCAATAGGAGAAATTATGTTTCTAGATGCACCCGGTGGTACGGTAAAAACCTTTCTCACTAAAATAATCTTACCACAATAACGAGCTCAAGCCAAAATAGCTCTTGCTGTGGCGTCGTCTGGAATAGCAGCCACTTTATTACACAGCGGTAAAACTGCTCATATGATGTTTAAAATCCCCATAGATTTGGACTTAAGTAAATATTCTGTATGTGGTATCTTTAGAAGCAGTGATAAAGCAAAGATTTTACGCGATTGCTGTTTAATTATCTGGGACAAGTGCACTATGGCACACCGAAAAACAGTAGAAGAAGTTGATGGAACTCTCAGAGATATCTGTCAAAATGACCAACCTGTGGGTGGCATAATGATGCTGTTTTGTGGGGATATTAGACAAACATTGCCAGTAGTACCACGGGGAACAAAAACCGACGAGATATAAGCATGCTTAAAGAGCTCAAGCCTTTGGCGACACGTCACAAGGATGAACTTAACAGTGAACATGAGGGTGCGAATAGGAGGCAACACAAATGCGCAGGAATTTTCTGATTTATTGCTTAAAAATTGGCGAAGGGACATATCCGAAAGAATAAGGGCAAATTGTTTTATTTGAAAATCTATGCCACACTGTTAATTCAATTGAAGAACTTATCTGTTCCGTATATGGTGAACAAAATCAAATCATGAGAACTCATAGATTTGCGAAAGAGCAATTTTGACTCCGCGAAATGACCAAGCCGCAAAAATCAACTTGGATATACTCAACAATGTAGCGGGAGAAGTAATTGAGTATACTTCTATCAACAGAGTAATTGAGCAAGATGTCGTTACCAATTATCCTGTTGAATTTCTTAATTCTCTAAGCGCTCCTGGACTTCCATCACACAAGATTAATTTAAAAACTAACCTCCTAATTATTTTCTTGAGAAATTTAAGTCCCCCAAAATTATGCAACGGAACAAGACTGAAAGTTACATCTCTGCAGCGTAACATAATAGAGTGGCGTCGGTGAAAGAGTTTTTATACCACGAATTCCACTGATTCCCAATAATTATCCATTCCATTTCAAAAGTGTACAGTTCCCAGTGAGTTTGTGTTATGCAATGACTATAAACAAAGCCCAAGGGCAGACGCTACGTGTTGCCGGCGTGGACCTCAGCGTCACACGGTCAGCTCTATGTGGCTTTCTTCCGTGTAAGTCAACCAAACAAACTGTTTGGTTATGTTCTGAACCAAACCACATCGAATGTTTTCTATAAAAAGGCATTATGAGGTAAATTAGATGGTACGGAACCCTTCGTGTGCCAGTCCGACTCGCACTTGGCCGGTTTTATTTTTGCTGATCGTGTCAATCAAACGACCTCTGTGGAACAGAGGTCATTTATGGTACCGCAAGTGCCTTTGCCTGCAGGGATCCAGGTTCAATCACCAGCCAGGCTAAGTTGGAAAATAATCTGTGTCCCATTATGTTTTTATTTTTTTTGCATTCACAATGCAATATTTGTATAAGGTATAAAATACGTGTGTTAAAAAATGTCCAATTGTTCACATTTTCTTTTTATCTACGATTTACGCATTAATCCAAACTTTGTAGTTTTGTTTTATTTATTTTTGCTGTATAACAGTTAACCGCGTGATAAAATCAAAACGCGCGGACGAAGTCGCGGGCAACAGCTAGTATAAAAATAGATTTAAAGGAGGTTAACTAGGATAAAAGGCTTTTAATTGTAAAAATGACTTAATTAGAACAAATTGCAAGATTATTTATACAACAGACATTGATAAAATTGCAGATATTAATGGATATGTGAAAACAGAGTTTAGATTGCTTAAAGGTTGGTTTTTGCTTTGGTAAATCATATGATTCTTATTGAAAACAATTTGTCATTTACATACAAGAAAATTACACTAACTATCAAGCGAAAGATGCTTTTCTTTAAGTTAAACAAGAAAACATATGTAAAATACTTACCTATCATACTTAATAGTCAATAAATCTAAGACGCGCGCCTCTAGCGGCGAAATTTAGAAGTTGTCTTAGAACGACACTTTGCTTTAAAGTTGAGGTTAAGTTTAGATGAATCACGATTACATACAGAAACCTGTTGCTTATAAAAGCAGCAATACGAAATGTTGTTTCGTTCCTCAATGTAGTAGGTATTTACGGAGATTCGGGAATAAGTTTTCATTTGTTTCAAAAGACTAAATTAGAAAGAAAAAATGGGAGTCTGCTTTAAGAATAGGCATGCCGATTTCATCAGCAATGAGCGTTTCTTCTCATAATTTTCAAGCTTTAATCTATTTTCCGACGTGCACAGTCCCAGTGCTTGTACATTGATTATGTTGTTCATTTTTCTTTTTTCCTACAGAAATCACCATTCCACTCCGTAATAATTCTTCTCCAGAACACATTGGTTTTCTGTATCTTGCAGACGTTTTAATTACATCGACTATTGACAACATAATATTGTCTCGTCCAGCATTAAACCACATAAATATAATTTATATTTAATAAATAACTTGTCCCGTGACGTAAATTTTATCGAAAACTGTCAAAGTGTCGTCCTTAGACAGCTTCACAATTTTGACGTTTGAAGCGTTAGTTAGAAATCTTTACATCGCCAATAGGACGATATTTTGGACTCTGAGTTGTGCGATGATATGTCTAAAGTGTTTCGTCGCGGCAGAGATTTACGTCAAACTAACAAATATACGCGAAAGTGAGTATTTTTGTTAGTTTTGATCTACGATTGTAGGGTAATGGATAGATAAACATATATGATACATAGATACGTAAAATTTATAGAAATATATATACCCATGACTCAGGTATAGATGCTAGTATTCATCACATAAACATCTGCCCCTTCCGGAATACTTATCCAGGACTATCGGTGCGAAAGGCAGAATCGCTGCCGTAGCTTGCATCAAACGATCCTCAATTATTTTTGAAATGCTGGACTTATTTAAGGATTTTTTCAAAGAAAAAGCGGCGCACAATTATATATATAAATAATAAAAAGGGCTGGTCAGGTGGAAGCCATCTAGAGTAATTCTAAGAAGGCTCCTGATCGCGTGGATATCGCATTCTTATTACTAAACTCGAACGGCTTCCATTTGTGAGATTATACTGGTCTAACTGATCTAAAATTGTGTTTATATATCATCTCGGTCCCGTCTATTACAACGCCTAGGTAAATATATCTTCGACATAGCTAATTGCCTTGTGAATACCAAACACCTGCTTTAGGCAGATGATAAAAAATCTACATGCGGGTTTATTCAGTTGATGATTACTTTTGTTTACAAAAACATTAATATAACCTTTCATTATAACAAAGAAAACACTCGAAATTTAATCTTAAATGTAACGCCATCACTTTCACCCCGAAAAAGAATCCTATCTTATTCCAGTATATATAGAGGGTTGATGTTATAAGGCATCTCGGTTCACGTATTAAATAAATAATACTGAATTACTTCTGGTTTATACGTTTTGTAATTATAACCTGAAAGTAATATTTTTCATTTCCAAATTTTCATAATTCGTAATATTGAGTTTGATTTCATTCCCTTCTGCTTATATGCATTTTATAGTACGGTTTAGAAGCATGGTTTTATGATTGCGATACTTGTATCGTCTCATAACTATTTATATATTTGTACTTCCTGCGTAGAAGTTTAACTGACTGTGTATAGTTGTGTTGGCCTCTGACTATTGAATTAGTCGATCAAAGCAAAGTTAAATTAAATAAATCGCATTTGAAGCTATTTGCCTACATAAAAAACATTTTTTTATGTATCTCAGGAGTATTGTTTTGAAAACACTTTATTAAATATCTATAATATATTCTCTTGATTGCCCGATTTTGATTAAACGACATATATGTATCACAAGCGATATACATGTATCACAATGTATCACAGTAGAGTCAGGTTTATAACAATACAATGCAAAACACTTTATTGTTTACACTACTAATCAAACGGTATATGACATAACCGATATAATCTTATCGCTAAGTGCAATCTCAGCCAGATAAACTTAGGAGGGGATTATAAGAAAGCAAAAACGGCGGCGGTGTATCTTACGCAGAAATAACCAACGAGACATTCGCCACGCGTGTAGTAGAACCTTTTTATTCTAGGGTACACTTCGACCTTAAAATAATGTACTAAGGGTAAGTGACTTGCATACTGGTTTTAATATCTCTGAGGGCCCCAGGTTCAAGGCCCTGGCGGAATAAATATAGAAAACGGGTTACTAGCATTATTGGCTCGGTTTTCGGTTACGTTATTGTTTATGACTTCCAAACACACGCACGCGCGAAAACTCGCAGGCAACCCTCTTGAAATTTCCTTAACTTAACATTTAAACAACGCAGAATAGAATAGCATCAACCAACATAATGGTATCGTGTGAGGCAAATCTAAACAAAAAATAAAAAAAACAGTTATGTAAAGCTAAATATTTATGATGTTAGAAGTGATATTTTTGTCTATACTAATATTATAAAGAAGTAAAATTTGTGTGTTTGTATATTTGTTAAATTGTAAGGGGTAATCTCGGGATCTACTGAACCGATTTTAAAAATTCTTTCACCTATAGAAAGGCACATTATTGCTGAGTGTCTTAGGCTATATTGAATGCTAGAAAAAATTTAAAGAATTTTGTCCGCCCGTGCGAAGCCGGGCGGGCCGCTAGTAATAAATAACTAGATACACACATAAAGATAATAACATATGTCAAATAATAAATAGAGTAAATGGTTCATCGGTAATCTTTTTAATACATACTCACATAATTACATTTTGCAACCATACTTACTAGACAACTACTGTTGTGTTTAAATAATAAAAGAACCATAAGACCTAAAAATTGCTTTAAATTAAAAAAACAAAATAAAATATGCAGTTAATAATTAACAATTGTAATTTACAAAATAACTAAATTGTATCTTATTTCTAAAGCCCAAATTATTTCAAAGCTGTTTACAAAATCCGTACTTTATAATAATTACAGATCTTGTCAATTGTCGTCTCGATCAATGCGAGTCCAAATCCAATTTTGTACATAATAAGAATCCAAACTCTCTGATATTTTATTGAATAACTTTTATTAAAATCCTGGTTGTTAGGGGAATGCTCCACTTACCTACTGTCTGCAAAATGAGATCACGGTATAAAAAATCGGGTGATGTTGCCAAGAAACTCGAATAAAGGAAGAGATGTTTTGAAAGTGGTGATAATGTGACGTTTCTTAGTTCCGCTACGTTACCGCACCGCATATTTAATATTCTTAAGTGCATGTTAATGACAAATGATGAAATTTTAATAATTAAAAATTATATTCTCTTACCATGAAAATTTGAATCATCTACTACAAAATTCTGTATCTTCCTAGAATATGTTACCATTTGCGTTTTCCGATATTTTACTTAATACGGTTACTACTATTTCATAAACAATAACTTAACACTAGTTCTCTAGAGTATTACAAGTGCATAGTCTTTTTTCAAAACTCAATCAAATCCATTTAAATGGATGAATAAATTCCGAACACCCAACAATTTTATTTAGTCCCCGAAAACAAAACTTCTACCAATACTAAAGGGAATGATGAATAGAAAACCCAAATAATTTATAAACATCTATAACGCAACTAATGTATTACGCAACCTTTTGCTCTTTGGAATTTGAGTATATGACCTTAATTTTGTCAACATCTGTGTTTTGCAAAATTGAACGATTCATTTCGAATGCATCAATGAATCAAATTGACTCTTATTTCTTGTATTTTTCCCTTTATAAAGAGACTAATAGTATTTTTTAAATATATTAAAATAAACTTAAATAAGACATTAACCTCTATAGGATATCTATACTAATCTATACTAATAAATAATAATCTCTAATAAATCTATACTAATATTATAAAGAAGTAAAGTTTGTGTGTTTGTATATTTGTTAAATTGTAAGGGGTAATCTCGGGATCTACTAAACCGATTTTAAAAATTCTTTCACCATTAGAAAGGCACATTATTGCTGAGTGTCATAGGCTATATTTAATGCTAGAAAAAATTTAAGATATTTTGTCCACCCGTGCGAAGCCGGGACGGGCCGCTAGTTAAAAATAAAACAAAAACTGTCATCACAATACACTACATGCAGTGCCTATCTGTTGCGTGTTGTGCTCTACTCAGGAGCAGTCGACAGTCAACTGCAGATGTGATAATAATGCGTAGCATCCCAGTCCCTAATCAACCACCGTCAAGTATTCGTTTTGTTCTATCAACAATGAATTAATTATATAAATATATTTTAGTCTGCAATCAACAACATCATCTAATCCATTAGTGAAGCAGTCTTACAATCTTACCGATTAACAGTTACTTTTTTAAATGTCTTGATCTCCTTCGTGATGCGGTTCTTATAAAGATACTTGAAATGTCTTTCCTTATTGGACAGGTACCGAAACAAAAAATACAACTATCTATACAATCAATACAAATTATTTTGCAAACACCCTATTGGTAATTATACTGTATAATCCCTAAAGTCAATAAACTGCATACAAAGAATCAACCATAACAACCACGTTTGCCCAGTGTGAGTGACGATTGCTGATTGGAGCGAAGCGAACGAAGTAAGCGAAGCTCCCATGGATCAGCTTCATAGGCGCAATGTCTGTTACGCCATAACTTCCTGAGTTCTTAAACGATTTTAATATTTTTAGTGTGAAATCGAATCAACAGGTTTAGGACCAGATTATGACGGAGCCCGAATTTTGAAATTCGCAAAATTCCCATCGAATTTTTTTTTTCTTTTTTTAGGTATTACGCTCCGCTCCAATATATGGTGCTAGCGTAGCTTTATGCTTAGCGACTGCATCGCCTAGTATGCCTGGGAACAACGGATAAAACATTACTTAATCTTTACAATAAAACGTTAACGGCTTAACGCTGCGCTATGGAGCTCCATCTATTTTTATTGTTGTTGTTGTCATAGTCGTAGCCGTTGTCGTTATCGTAGTCGTAATTATAGTCGTAGTAATTTTTTTTCTATTTAGAATGGGTTTACTCTTGATCCCAGTCAAGCCTAGGGGCCAAGGCAGGATTCATGATGGAACGAGCTAACCCAGTAGTTGCCTATTCACCCTGTCTTTGAAAATGGACAGGTTATAAGTTTTGGGAATATACACATATATTTGTATTCGTAGACGTCGTCTTATACCTGCGTACAGACTAAACACATTCCCATAATTTAATGTAATGAAAACCCTTTGAAAACTGTGTTCCGAGCAATTAAATGATATGTATTTTTGTTAGTATTTGAAACTGAATCGCACGTGTTGGTATGGTAATATAAATATTAATAGGTAAATCTTGTTATATTTTTTTATCAATGTTTTATATTTAATATTTGATTATTTATAGGATATAAGGTATGATATTTTCAAATTCATCGCAATTTCCATGAATATTTATATTAATAGATATTGTCAATTGGAATGGAAATACCATTCTTAATGTTAAAATAAAAAAAATGAATGAAAGTTAAAACATTAATAAAAAATATTTAGTTCTTACACTTCTGCGCACATTACACATCAGAATAAAAAACTTTTTTACGGATTTTTGCGCATGTTTTATTTTATATTTAATCCTGACGTTTCGACTCCTTTACTAAGGTAAAGGTGTCGAAAGAAAAGAAATATTGTGAAGGTAATAGAAAATACATGACAACCATCATCTTAGTCATCCTGTGATCACGGCTCCTGTAAAGGAGTCGAAACGTCAGGATTTAATATAAAATAAAACATGCGCAAAAATCCGTAAAAAAGTGTTTTATTCTGATGAGATTAATAAAAAAGTGTGTGTTAGCTCCGAAGCACACTCGACTGGAGTTTTCTCTTTAAGAACGATTCTCTTTGAACAGGCACAGAAAATAATAAAACAAAATTCAAATATAAAAAGTCATGTTCGTTACATTTTTTTGTGCGCATGTGCGGGATTTTGCACATGCGCAATGAATAAAATCAGTTGAACGCATGCATTCTCGTGTCATTACCTGCCATTTTTAAATTTTATAATGACAGCTTTTTTAAAAATAATAATTTAACTGTCATTATGAAATTGAAAAATGGTAGGTAATGTCATGAGAACGCATGCGTTCAACTGATTTTATTCAATGCGCATATGCAAAATCCCGCACATGCGCACAAAAAAATGTAACGAACACGACTAAAGTACAAGGTGCGCATGATATGTTACGCACAAAAACGTAACGCTGTCATTCAATCACTAAATATTCTTATTTTTTTTATACCAGGCGCCTTATATGAAGATAATTTTTAAGGATTAAAATCTAAAAAAAATAAGAGTACCTATTTACCATACTAACACACGCATTTTTTAGGGCACGACTGTTCGTTTTCAATCACAATGACTCTATTTTCATTCTGGGTGCTTCCGCAATAAGCATCATAATCAAACTACGCATGAAGCAAAATATGTATGTTAAAGATGACATCTTGTCGGAAATGCTAAGAAAGATTAATTTCCGTTCTAAATGTGTAAAGCTTTGGACCAACTCTCACGGGCTACAGATGTCTTTAGTAAATCACAATAGCACTAGTAAATACGTACTATACCGACGAATATTGGTTTACCTAAGCACAAAGACAAAGCTTCTCGCAAATTTAAAATATTCTCATCACATAACCGGTCGCATCTTGTTAAATTTAACGTTGAACTCGATAGCAGTAACATACGTGTTCATGAGACAAACCAACTTCTCGTCGCGTCGTAGTTACTCGCGGCACTTTTACAAAGAAGCCACTCCGTTCAAAGTTTCTCTTGACGTGGAATCCGAACAAATGTCGCCAGAGAGTCGTTTGAATAAAGTTAGGCCACTGATTTATGTGAAAACTTGTATTCAGTCCCAGGGATACACATGTGCGAGTATTGTGTTGCTATCTTTCTGTTTGTTCTCAGCCCGCTATTGCTTGATTCCCATAGGTCCAGCCTCAGTAAATAATGCGACTGCGGCAAACTAAGGTGTAATACACTATATAAAGGGAAGACCACATTTATATTTCAGCAAGTTCTTTTTTTTTCACAGCAATAACTTTTGCTTCTCTTAAAAGAGGAACTGTTTTAGCCTAAGACATGAATTAATGACAACAAACTTTACATGTTCGCAACTGAGATAATTAGCTAAGCTGGAGACTAAATGCATCTAGAATCCTAATACCTATTATTTAAAGCTTTAGCATGTGATCATGTAGTTTGCAGTATATCCTAAAATAATAAGAATGATCTAGAAAATACAATTATAAATAAATTTGTGGAGCTCAAATTTAGTATTGGCTTACGTTGGATATATGGAAAAGCTTAAAGGTAAGAAAATATTTAATTTCAAATAAAATAAGGTTGGTTTTGGGTTTCTAATTTTATCGTAACCACGAAAATTACAGTCATTAATTAAGATATAACAATTCCTCTTAGTAATTGATTATGTATACATTGTATTTGATTCGATGTCTCTGTAGAAAAAGAAAACATATAAAACCACATATTTTGTAGCAAAGAAAGGGTGTTCTGAAAGAAGTTTAGCTATCAAAAAATATACAATAAATTCCCAACTAAAGTTATAGTAGTCAAGCCATAGCTCCACTATAGAACACTAAATAACTACTCTGACTTATTCTGATAGATAATAAGAATAGTTTACAAAAAATAAAAAAATATGTTTTAAAAACAAATTATAAAGCTCTAGGGACACTTCTTAAAGTTTTTGTGAAAGAGAAAATCTCTTTGGCGGTATTAAACTTGAATTTTTTGCACAAACGCAATGCAAATATAGTCAGTAACTAACTTACAGAAGGTATCTTCGTTGGAAATTTTGCATAAGTTTCGCTAAAATTTAACCTGAGAGCGAAAAAGGAGAGTTTTATGAAGTTTAATACAAAGCCACATGAGCAACCGAAGCTATTTAAGTAAAATATAAGGTTTCCCTGTATTCAACTGGCAGAGAAACTCAAACGAGAGTTGTACACAACTTATGTAACCTTTTACTTGTTTACCTTTTATAAACACATAAAACAGATAGAATCTAGTATAAAGTTCGTTAATTCAAATAAGTCTTTGCTTTCAAATCTGTTTGTTAAAAATTAAGCGATAGCATATAGCAATACGCTACCTGTGATAACTGTAAAGGAATATGTGACCCGCTGGTTCCAGCTGCATCCCCAGCTTTTACAACCACCACCTGGTGGTGGTCCTTGGCATTGAGTGGTGGGTTACTGCCTATTCTCTTTTCGATTTTTTTACGCGAGGAAAGCATATTGGCCCAACAGTGGGTAGGTACATTAATAGGCTGTTGATAGTGGAAGAGATAATTATGTAGGCGCAATATTAAAGTGTTTATCTCTTATAAATAAGCAATATCAATTTGCTCGTTTACTTTTAAAGTGTAATGCTTAAAGCCTAATAATTGACATAATTCATAATGATCACGGTGGCTCGCATTTTTTTTTGTTTTATTTAAATTCTTTTGATTTTTATCTATTTTTTTTATCTAAGGAATACTTTCCAAGTACGTAAATAACAGGTCATTATATATAACATATCAAGTTATGTTACCTACTAAATGTTTGTTTATATATAAACATCAAAAAGAGAAATGAGTTGAATCTCAAGTTTATTTATATATTGTTTAGTAAGGAATATATATTATGCTATTAATATCTTTTATGGTAGCTTAGATTTTCCCTAAATACTATATTAATTCCGTTGGCCCTGAGTTACTAACAAATACATTTTTGTTTTATGACCGTAAAAAGGCACCTCAAAATGTATTAATACTAAATGTCTTACTTATGCTTCTGAAAGTTATTACAACTGCTTGTCTCCAAACTCGCAACTGACAAAGTTAGCCTAACAGATCGTCTATCGCTCTTTACGTCTATGTGCTATCTAAAAGATAGCAAAAAATAAACTTTCCAAGAACTCTTCGAATCAAGAATAAGATTGAAAGACCAATTGATTTCGTTTAGTTCGTTTTATTTTGTTTAGCAAGGAATCAACCAAAATATAAAGTGATCATTACCCTTAAATTAATAGTAATAAGGGTGTCTAATAATCGGATAACTTTATACCGCGTACTGAAAGACAATGCTATTGTATTTTGCAAAAAAAGTCTGCGTTTTTGAAGTACATCCACGATCACATCACATCATTGTTATTCTTACAAAATGGATATGCAAATCTGTATGAGTTAAAAAATTAAACCCATTTTGTTTTTTTTATGTAACAACGATTGGACATCCTTTTCCGACCATCCACCATCAATGTAAATAGCGATCTTTCTTCATCAACCTGCATGAAGATATAAAATACATAGATTTTCCATCTAGTTTTCAATAATTGTGATATTTTATGATTTCGAAGCAATGAACGATTGATTGGTGGATATCCTAAAAAGGTGTTTGTCTTACCAGGTGTACATTTATATCAAAATATTCAACACTAGGCAATTAATTAATATTTTTTTTAGATATTGCGAAATCTAACCTTAAATTTAACTATTTCGAAGTTCACATATAACTATGTAGGTGTAATTGTATAAATATTCTGCATTTACCTATCAAATATAATAAAACGATTTTTACAGCACAGGAATCATTTTAAATCTTGGAAGCTAACGTTTTACTTAACGCTGTATTTACCGCGTAATATTATAAATCTACAAAAGAATTCATTCGCAAAACTGTTCTCACGCGAACTAAGCCAATTTAAGTACAATTTGCACATGGCTCGCATGAAGTCTATTCACTTGGACTAACAAGAAACGTCAAAAGTGCCGCTCACGAAATCAACCACAAGGCTGGGGTAGACGCGCGACAATGTTCCAATATCAAAAACTCTTTCTAATAACCTGACGGTATGTGTGCTACGGGTGTACAACACTAATCAGCCAAGTATGCCGACTGTTACGCTACATTCAGTGTTCTACAACTCACTGTAAGAATATATAACAATCTAATATAAAAAGTTTGTTATACTTAATGGTTAGCGTATGCCGCGTACAATTTCAGTTTCATCAAATGGATTGCCAAAACATTATCTGACATTGTATTTTAGAAAACGCGCTAAGCCACTAGATCTGCTTTCGTTAACACCTATCAGTGCTGATCCCGCGTGGTGGTTTATGGCCCCTTCTTCCAACTGTATTTTCATCTTTCTTCCCAGCAATGGAGACGTTCATAAAAGAATGTGAAGCTACACTATTCAAAGTTAGAATAAAAATTAGAAGCTAATAATATAGATTCAATAAACAGTCTTGTTTAGTTTAATTGAGCTACTGTGACGTTATATTCCGTAGCAGAATATAAAGCCCGGAAACAAATAATTTCTTTTTTATTAGACTGTAGAAAATATAACTTAAAATATAAGTTTATTACTTTTTTAAAATGATCATAGAGATGCGTCAACAAAGACAATATAAAATCAGAACAAGAAAGAGATGTAAAAACGTCGCAGACTGTCGCAGGTTAACACCGCAGTTATATCAAAAGTACTTGAGCGCACCATATGTTTTATCAAAATAATATTTTTAGGTGAAACTTAACACTGATTATACAAAAAAGATTAACATTACAAACAGTTTATAAAATTACGCAAGGAGTATTTAAACTCATATGAATTTATCTTTTTGTAGCTCTCATATCATAAATAGTCTCGCCACATAATTCGTATAATAACCGGTAAGGGAAAAAAAAATAAATGCATAAGATGATAGGATAAGCTAGCAAGGAATTTATTGCTGAAGATACAGTCAGGAAGCCTATGTTCTCTAATAATAGATTGGTAAAGTTTGAAATATAAGCAACCAAAAACATATAAAATATTATACTGTTTTCCTTTAGTGAGAAAAAGTTGATTACCTGATTTAATTCAAAGCAAAATTCGAAATAAGGTTAAATACATGCGATAAAAGACGAAAATACCACCAGTATAATATATTTTTTTTAATTTTGTTGCATAATACAGCGCCAACCTAAAAATAATTAAGTCTAGCCAAAACAGTACAACTCTGTTCTACTTTAAATACTCTATTGGGAAATCTTTTGTATAAGTAAACCTTAAATCATACTCGCAAGACACATTCTCGGGTAATATGAATTACAAATACGAACATAAAGAACTACAGGAACTAGTAGTATAATGACAGGCTGTCATTGTAGGTGGCCCAAAACAACTTGCTAAGATTGACAACAGTTCCCTTCGCCCCACTACATATGTTCGATAACTCTACCATCCCTGTCTATTTTTGCGTCAAAAATTTTGGCTTACATAATATCTACTGCTCCCATAGTTCAAGTTATTCAGGAGAGGCTATCAGTTATATTTCCCGAACAGTTTTAGAAATTTTCTGCCCTTCAAAACAAAGGTCGCACTAATTACTCTCCTCATTTTCCTACTTATTGATTATGATGATATATTACCTAGGGAGCTATTTTTCTATTTGATTTAATTAAAGACTATATTATATCTTAGTATCAATAACTATGAAATCAAATACCTAAATTGCCACCAACTCCCTAGCTATATAACTGACTCCTGACTTGAATGAAGAACTTCTTAATAAACTGGACCGTCTTTAAACGACGCTATTCGTTTTTTTTTCTGTCTGGGTAAATACGATCATACTTTTTCTTACCGATCCCAACTCAAATGGATACCCATTCGTCAGCGCAGGCAGTCGAGACTACTTTACACACTATACACTATTTTTAACAATTCTTGCTCTCTGTCGAGTAAGAATGGAATTTAAATACTTGAAATGCAAATTATGTGATTCCCATGAACGCTAACTTCGCTCTTCTGATTCTTTTTACTCGTCTTTACCGTTCTGGTTTATGTCCTATTCTTTCATATTTCAAACTACACGTCGCTGAAGTAGTCTCCTAGACTCTATATGCGGCTCTCCCAGTTAGTTCACATTCAAAAAAGTTAATTTCACGTTTTTCATACTAAAGATTTACAATTACAGTGAAATCGAATCATCATGTTATTGTAATTTATTAATATTTATATATATGGTTTATATACGTAGTTGAATGAAGTTAAATACCTATTGTTATTATTGTATATAATATATATGTACGTTTAAGTATATTTATATCCGTTGTATACCGCTCTTAAGTCTTTTCCCAAAGAAGACAATGCTGGAGAGTCTTAATACTAGACCACCTGTAGTAACAATTTCATATTTACGGTCCATAAAACATTTTAAATAAATAAATATAATATGAAATATTCTCCTTGTAAATGACTTATGAGAACATTATATTCATGCCAAAGATAGAAGTTAGTGAAAACAAATCTATCTGAAATCGTCAGCAACAAATTTATTTTGCAAAATATATTTTGCTGATATCAAGATCTTGAATCCGTACAAAGGTTAAGCTAAAATGTCAGAGAAGAAATAAACAAGGCATCATTGGTTTCCTATTTCAGCCTTTTCGTTTGATATATCTGGCAGTAGGATCAAGCAGGGTGGTAATTTATAGCAACCTCGTCGAGACAGAGGCCGTTAATTCTACCGCGATGATAACACTTGACAGCAGTAAATGCGACGTCCGAAATCGGAGTGTGTGGCGACAATCTTCCGACAAGAATTCCTGAATCCCTTTGCCCTCATAAACAACCCTACGAGTGGAGGTTAAACATTAATAATCTTATTTATGATGGGAATTAATCGTTGGTTAGTTCAATATTGTTTTTGCATATCGTGTTGTTAGTCACTTTAAGTACGTGCAACTCAAACTATTCATCTAGTTTTTAACGTCAACTTATGAGAATAATAATTCGATAATTATAAACTGATTTCATGAATAGCGCAAAATCAAGAGGGATAAGTGGTAACATATTAAAAGAAAACTTATCAGTATATTTGCTTGCTTATCAGTATATTCACAATTTTTTATAGAAGAAGAATTCAAGTTATCTTTTTTTGTGGAAAAAGAAAACGTAAATAATTTAATTTTTCTTATATCATCATGTAAGTGATTGAACATTTGCATACATACAAAAAGAACATCAATACTCAATCAACACACTTTGATGAAAAGTCGAAGACTACATGTATTTGGTACAGAGTTACTTACTCCACTGACTCTGTTCTGTAATATTAATTTAAGTAGAAATCTTATTGTAACTACTCATAGACTTCAATCAGGAAACGTTTCACCAAACAAATTTGAACATCTGATGAAAAAAGTTAACTCACCTAATTGTACTAGATGCGGAAAAATTGAAGATGCCCAACATTTTTTGGGGGTCCAAGTTTACTCGCGTCCGTGGGATTTAACCCTCGATGTCCCACACGTGGCCCCTGGGTGGTGCTAAAGGAGTAAACCCCTTTCAGGTGGTAGGCTTCGGCCGCGGCGTGTTACCACCCACCAGACAAAGACAGCACTGCCAAGCGGTCCCAACCGATCGTGTTCCAGTGCTGAAGTCTGGTGAAGCCATATTGGAGGACGGGTCAGTACAGTTGTGCTGGTTGCAATGGACGATTTATTGAGATGTATCAGGGCAATGCATCGGTTATTCAGATTCGGAGAGCAGCGGGATCCGAGGCACGGTTCTTCCGCTGGCCGACCGCAGATAGTTGGGGGCCCGAGTAGTGAGCTAGCCACTCACAAAAGTCTGCCCCGCCATCTCGCGAAAAATCCTGGGGGTGCGCCATCGTGCCGGTTGGCGCCCGGACGAGAGGACCCGATGGACACCCCTGGGGGGGCTCGGGCGTCCCCGCGGTCTCCGGTTTGGCTATCCCGAGGTGTGAGGCCCTGACTCTTCTCATTTGGTTCGCAATCAGCATCTCGTTCTACTTCCGTCCTTCGTTACATTACCTTCCCTCACGACAAAATGAAAGTAAGCAACAGGAAAAAGGTTAAACAGCGGTCGCACGTCCTCTCCTTCCTAGTGCACGTCTCTAATATAAGAGGCTTGCACTCTAATCTCGACCCCGTCCATCACCATCTTGAGACTAGAAAACCGCACCTGTTCTTTCTCACGGAGACGCAAATAAAACGTCCAACTGACGCAGCGTACCTGGCTTACCCGGGTTATGTCCTTGAACATTGTTTTAGGGCTCATGCGGGTGTTTGCATGTATGCACGCGATGACATCTGTTATTTGCGTCTCCGTGATCTTGAAGACCCTACCCTTTCTATCATTTGGGTTCTGGTGGATACAGGTTTAGAGAAAATCATCTATGCTTGTGTCTACCGTTCGCATAGTGGAGACGCGGAGACTACCAGGCTTATCGACCAACTTATTGAGAAGGCAGACATGGCCCTACAGCGATACCCGTCCGCTCAACTGGTGGTTCTTGGTGATTTCAACGCACACCACGAGGACTGGCTGTTCCCTTTCGAGAAAACCGACCACGCTGGTCGAGAAGCGCGAAAGCTAGCCTTGACACTTGATCTCACCCAACTGGTCCAGGAAGCCACTAGAGTGCCAGACTCTGACGGACAAACAGCCAATTGCTTGGACCTTCTGCTGACGACAAATCCCGACAGTTACTCGGTGTCGGTTACACCACCCCTTGGCAGTTCTGACCATTGTGTGGTGGAATCTATGTCGATGTATTCTCCGCCCGACCCAAGCCCAAAAGGCTCCCGGCGGATTTGGCGTTTTAAATCAGCAGATTGGGATGAGATGCGTTGTTTTTTTGCATCTTATCCTTGGCGGCAGGTTTGCTTTTCTTCTAGCGACCCCTCAGTTTGCGCGGATGCTGTGACCAATGTGCTTCGTCAGGGTATGGAGTATTTTATTCCCTTCTCTGACATATCACTGGCCGGCAAAGCTCGCCCGTGGTATAATGCCAAATGTCGTGATGCGGTGGCATCAAAACACAAAGCATATTTGGCCTGGGTTGAAGCTCGATCCCGCAAAGCTAGTAATACGCGCGAAAAGAAGAAAGCCTTTAATAAAGCCGCCAAGTCCTGCAAGAAGGTTGTAAAGACAGCTCGCTTCGATCACATAGGCCGCATTGGGAAGAAGCTTGCCTCTTACCCCTCGGGTAGTAAAGCGTTTTGGTCCCTAGCTAAGTCGATCGAGGGCAACTTCTGCCGTACTTCAGTGCCTCCCTTGCTGAAACCTGACGGATCATTGGCACACACGGCCAAGGAAAAGGCCGATTTATTTGCCGAATTATTTGCCGAAAGTTCGCGTTTGGATCCTGGCAATGCTGTACCTTCCGGTTTGTCAAGTTGTGGGACTTTTATGTCTGAAATTCGTATAAGACAAACCGAAGTCAGAAAGGCATTGCGGGAACTGGACGTGAATAAAGCCAGTGGTCCGGATGGTATACCAGCCATAGTACTAAGGACTTGCGCTCCTGAGTTAGCTCCGGTATTGACACGCCTATATCGTTTATCTTTGGCTAAAGGACAAGTGCCAAAGTCCTGGAAGCTGGTCAACGTGCAACCTGTGCCTAAAAAGGGCAGTCGTGCTGATCCTATCAATTATAGGCCCATCTCGGTCACGTCCATTCTCTGCAGGATAATGGAACGTGTACTGAACCACAGGCTCCTGTCGTATCTAGAAGAAAATGACCTCCTTAGTGACCGGCAAAATGGGTTTCGCAGGAACCGGTCTGCCGGAGATCTTCTAGCATACGCCACTTACAAATGGAGCGAAGCCATCGAGAGGCATGGTGAGGCGCTTGCCGTCTCTCTTGATATCTCGAAGGCTTTTGATAGGGTGTGGCATGAGGGCCTTATTAGCAAGCTTCCGTCATATGGTCTTCCCACTGGTTTGTGTGTCTGGATATCGGACTTCCTGAGGGATCGGTTAATACGAGTTGTCATTGACGGTAGCTCGTCTGACCATTTGGCTATCAATGCCGGCGTCCCTCAGGGTTCCGTTCTCTCTGCAACTCTTTTTCTGCTGCATATAAATGACCTGCTTTTGCCCGGTATTTTGGGGTACGCAGATGACAGCACTGTTGTAGAGACCTATATGTCTGATGCACGAGCCAGTGCTGAACAGATCCAGTGTCATAGAGAGGCGATGGTTAGTCGTATGAACCTATCTCTGCAGGCTGTCTCTGAATGGGGCGATGCCAATCTAGTGGGGTTCAATCCGTCAAAGACCCAGGCGTGTCTTTTCTCCGCTAAAAGGAGTCCTTTCAACTTGACTCCTACTTTCCGAGGTGTATCCTTGCCGATCACTGACCATCTTGAGCTTCTCGGTATGTCTTTGTCACCGACGCTCAATTTTGGCTCTTTTATTGAGAGCAAGGCTCAAGTGGCTTCAAAAAAACTTGGCATTCTGGCGAAGGTGAGAAAATACTTCACACCGGAACAGTTGCTCACCCTTTACCAAGCACAAGTTCGATCGTGTATGGAGTATTGTTCTCATCTTTGGGACGGTTCCGCCCGATACCAGCTCCAGACGCTTGAGTCCATCGAGAGGAGGGCCAAGAGGCTCATCGGCAATGAAGATCTTTTCTGTAAAAAGCTCAAAAGCCTTGAGCATAGGCGGAAAGTTGCAAGCCTATCAGTATTTTATAGGATACATTTCGGAGAGTGTGCAGCTGAATTGCACAACCTTGTTCCGCCATCCCCATTTTTTCATCGGACAACCAGACTAACAAATTGGCGACATCGTTATATGGTGGATACACCAAAGAGTCGCACTAAGCGTTTTGGTTTCAATTTTATGATGCGTACCGCTAAGGAGTGGAACTCTTTGCCTGAGTCTGTGTTTCCTGACAAATACAATTTGGGGGTCTTCAAGTCACGAGTAAATAGGTATCTTCTAGGCAGGCGCGTCACATCCTAGATCGCATCGACGCTTACCATCAGGCGAGATAGTGGTCAAGCGCATGCCTATTTTCTATAAAAAAAAAAAAAAAAAAATTTGTTGGTGGATTGTTCCCTGAATCGAATACTGCGGAAAAAGTTGGTACCGAAGCTGGAAGTCAACAAGCTTGATATTGGTGAGTTTCAAAGTATTCTTTCCAACCCCTGGGTTGAAGCAGCATTGATGACTTACAGATTCGGAGACCAAAGTATTAAATTAGAAGCATTATGTAATTTTGTGGATATAAACGTGATGGATTGTATGTTTTATTAAATGTTAGGTTATGACTGAGGATTCCTATCCTAATACAGCAAGTTGAAGTTTGTGTATCTAGGCAGCTTTGTGAAAGGCCATGATGGTTAACAAATTGAAGGCTGGAAACTAGGTTAACGAGGTAACGGACGCTATGTTTTGCATCGAACTATACTTCTCCTAATCATTGCTTACGGGAGTAAAAGTTGATTTTGGCACAAGAAACATGGAAGAAGAGTATATTAAGATTTTACTCAGTGTTTTATCTGTTATAATCATATCGATATACTATAAGAAATAGTATCAGAGTAAGAGAGAAAAAAAAATTAAAAGGCAATAACAGGAGGAAAATAGACTAACAGACTGAGCCACATCTTGACCAATGACATCATCTTTTATTAATATTGTTTTTTTTTGTAATACTTATTCAAATCTTGTACTTAATACAAGATTTGAATAAGTAAAGAAATTTTAATACATCTTAAAAACTAATGTAAGACACATTGCCCGGATTGCAAGAGGTTGTGGGTTCGAGTCCTGCCTGACACTTGAGACAAGTTGAGTATTTTCTATAAAAAAATGCTACTTAAAATGCCACTCAATTATATATTAAAATTGATTATGAAACGGATGTGAAAACTAAATAAGGTCATCTTTAATTATGGGGTTATTATATAAAACAAACGATCATATTACCATTTTTGATCAAAACTTTTGTATTGGTGATGTTAAATTCCGGAAGCAGGTGTGTATGACCGGCGATTTTAAAAGCAATAATCCGCGCATAGATTTTTCGTAATATATATTAGTTTAATCAAACCCACAACGCTGACTTATAGAAGGAGAGGTTTATTTTGAATAAAACAATGTATTTTTATACGCCAAGAATAGAGAGTTTGGTGGGAAACGACAGTAGTTAAATAAAATTTCAAAGTATTTCTCTTTTTAAAGCCAGATAAAGGCGTGAATTTTGATAGCATGACATAAATTTTAAGATATCGCACTCAAAGTGCGCATTTTATTTAATAAAACTGTTGGGATAATAACTGGACATAATGAAATTTCAATAAGTTCATTAAAATAACGACAACCTTAGTTTAAAATGACGCTACGTATAGAACCCACATCACATTCAACGATATACGCATTAGCTTGTAATTATAGGATTTGTCTTGGAAATTAAAGAGTTAATTCATAAGTCAAAGAGTATTATCACTCTTAAAAAGTTTGACTATGAGCTAAAAATTTTAAACGTGGGATGTATACGAATACATCAGGTGGCAGTGTGAATGCGTGAAATTTATCATATTGTAACGAGCTTGATGGGACTGTGGATATCGTGTTTGGCCTATGTTTAAGGAATGCCTCAGCAAAAGTTGTTTAAAATTTTTGTAGGCACTGGTCATCGAATCGTTGGTAAATAAATTATTATCTATAATCTCCTCCTTGCTTCGAGAGCCAACTGTCCTCACTAAGCACGTGACTTAGGTTATGACCCATTCTCCCTTCAGTGTTTCCTTACGTAGGAAATAAGAATAGGTATCTTCTAGGCAAGCGTGTCACATCTTAGATCGCATCATCGTTTACCATCACACGAGGTGGCGATACCTATTTACAATAAAAAAACAGGATGTTTTTTTTGACGGGGCAGTAAGGACTGATATTACCTTAATCGTTAACGCAACATGAAAATAATCGTAGCAGTTACAGCGTTTGACCCACTTAGCGAGATAGAGATGGGTTCGGATTTCATGTAAGGCGATTATATTTTTCAATAAAATTTCTCTATGTTAAAATTTAAGGATTTTTTATTAAATCCACTAAGTTTGGTAAGATTTTTTACAATATTTTATTATAAGAAGTTTGTTGTATATATTGAATGGTATAATTAAAATAAATTTGGTTTATTAAACAGTCTAATCAATCAATTACAATTACAAAGATCTTTGCAAAGCCTACAAGAAAACTTTTGAAGTATTTTCCCACAAAAAGCAAACGTAATTGGTATTTAAGTTTTATTGTTTAATAAATAACATTAAAAATAGTAACTATTTCCTACCTTTAGTGTGATTGCTACGTAATATTTGCACAAAAGTTAACCTTCCTTTTAATGTAACCACACACATCAGAACATTAATTTGATTAAGAAACATCATATTTATATTTACAGAATATTGTATATGCATTGGTGTATATTCTGCGTTACGAAATTGCTCTTCGTTCTGAGCCGGCAATATTTTTATTTCACGGGAAAAACCATTTTCAGTACTTTTAATTACACGTCAGTTTAAAACCTTATTAAATTAAACGTAGTAGTCTCATGAGTTAAAACAGAAGGCATTTGAGACGCAATTTACCGCTGACTCTCAGTCTCCTGTCTCCGGTTAATTCCACCGAATAACCAACTCGAGATAACCGGCTCTGTCCAATTTATTGCTTTAATCAAACCAGTAGTTCGTGCTGACGAATATTAACTTACTATATTGAACTAAAGACATGATCAATTTGTTTTTCGTTATTGAACACATGGGGTTTGGTCTAAATAAAGATATGTTTCAAACCAATGAAGAATATTTACTTTTTGACGTGATAACGTCTTATAAATTGGTTGCGGCTGGGAGTCACTTATGAAAAAGTGTAACGCTCGGTAACGTTACGATGAGTCACCGAACGAGAGAGAGGCCCGCCGAATGCCTTGCGTCTCTCTCCCACTCAACTATGATCGGTCTGCCGCGCGCATTGTGCAATTTAATTATATTCATATCAATAAATATTCTACCGAGAAAAAGACGTTGTCACGTAAAATCTTCGCCCGTAAAACCGACTTACAGGCAAAAAAAAAAAAAAAAAAAAAAAAAAAAAAAAAAAAAAAAAAAAAAAAACCGACTTTTTTTATATTTATTACAATATACATATCAAAAAAGTACTGAAATTCGTTAATGACATATTATTATGCTTCATGATTGGAGACTTAATACAATATTAGTATTTGTTACATAAGTAGAGACGCCGTCTTCTCAACAAACTCCCTTTTATAATATCCTTAATAAAATAATAGGGGTTAAAGTATGAAATTGCCGTTTTATTGCAATAGGTTCTTTGAATTGACATAGAATCTTCATGGTTTGAGGTTTTCGAATGAAACTTTTTTTAAATGGTTTCTATGATGTTCTTTTTTTAAAAAATGTAAAACATTTGAATATCGACTTTCAATTGTTTTTGTTATTCAATTTAGACAAGAAAGATGGATACTGCGAAAATTCGAGTTATTTTTGAATACGAGTTCCGACGCGGAACTAACGCGGCAGAAACAGCCCGCAATATCAATGCTGCGTTTGGAGAGGGGTCTACTAATGAACGCACCGTGCGATTTTGGTTTAAACGCTTTCGTGATGGAAATTTCGACTTAAAGAACGAGCCACGAGGAAGACCGCCCACACAGGTAAATAACGATGAATTAAGAGAGATAGTGGAAGCCGATCCTAGTCAAAGTACCCAGGAATTAGCGGCATGGTTTAACGTTACCTTACCCACAATATTGACTCACTTGCGTCAAATCAATAAAATAAAAAAATACGAAAAATGGGTGCCTCATGATTTGACTGATCTGCAGAAAGAAACGCGTGTTGAAACTTGTGTTGCCTTGTTGAACCGGTACAGAAATGAAGGAATATTGGATCGAATTGTAACATGTGATGAAAAGTGGATTCTTTATGATAACCGGAAAAGAAAAATGCAATGGCTGACCCCAGGTCAAATGCCACAACAGTGTCCTAAAGCAAAACTTACCAATAAAAAGGTAATGGTAACTGTTTGGTGGTCTCAGCATGGTGTTATTCACTATAGTTTTCTCCGATCTGGTCAAGCAATAACGGCAGATGTCTATTGTGCCGAACTCCGAACCATGTTGACAAAACTAGCAGTAAAACAGCCCCGACTCATGAATCGATCTTCACCATTATTGCTCCACGACAACGCGAGACCTCACACAGCACGAGAAACCATTTTGACCCTTCAGGAACTGCAGTTAGAAACCATTCGTCATCCTCCGTATTCACCAGACCTTGCTCCAACGGACTACCATTTTTTTCGTGATTTGGACAATTATCTACGTGACAAGAAGTTTTCTTCCCAGGAGGCAGTACAAAATGCTTTCACACAGTTTGTGCAGTCTAGATCGTCGGAATTCTATCGCAAAGGCATTAATGACCTTCCCATTAGATGGCAGCAATGTATAGATAATAATGGCAACTATTTTGATTAAATAAATTTGTTAAAAATTTAAAAAATAAACAATATAGATTTTCAGTACAAATCGGCAATTTCATACTTTAACCCCTAATATATTAATTATTTACTTTTACGTAACTAAACTCTAAAAAAGTTTATTACGTACATATTCGGAGATTGAGCGATCAGTATTGCAACTATACTGATTTCAATTTAGCCAAGTCTCCTATTTATAAAGTAGTGCCTGATATATTTTTGTGATATGTTTATAATTTAGGGCAAAACGTTTATTTATATAAATAAAATTTATATTAATATATATATAAATTAACTATATATCGTATCTATAGCTTTTGGCTATTCGACGAGTAAAAGTGGAAACAAAAGAGAAATTACAATCTATCAAATGAATGTCAAAACAAAATAATAGGAATACGAATCTTTAGGTGTCAGTTAATCCATTTTCATTTATCTTTATTGATCGCCCAGCACAATGTCAAATAAGGTAAAATAAAATTTAAAAGAATCAATTTTTAATATAATATTGATTGTAAAAATAAATGCGGTGACGTGCAATGTGTTTGGAAGCTTTGTCAGTTTTTTGATTTGCATTTAGCAGAATGAATGTTTCTAATTTATTCAAATAGTAAATCTGGCATAAAAATATTTATATTTCTTTTAGAAGTGGTCAAACCCAGAGATAAGGAAACAAGAATTATTATTTCTAAATCTATTGGTAAATAAAAATAAGGAGAAAAAAGAATTGCTTTTGAATGTGAAATTAAAAACTGAATTTAAGAAGTTGATACTTAAAGATTGAAGCAGAATATATTTTTTATTAATTTAATATTAATTTTATAAACATCAAACATCACAAACTCTTTCAAATTATTAAGCTCTTTTTTACATTTCAGAAACATCATATAATATAAACCTATCCAAAATCTTATAATAATTTTAATTAATCCGTCTGCTCTAAAAATTTCAGTCAGAACTTTGGAGAAGTAGTATAAACTTAATTAATCATTTTCAAGTTGAATTTCTAATTATCTTCTGTAAAGTTATTCGACGCGTTATTGATTACCGAGTAGACTGTAAACATCTTCATCCAGATAATCCTTACGAATCCAAATATTACAATAAATAAGTTATGAACATAAATAGCTGTGATTTTTGTGTTCTGAACTGACTAATAAAATACCGTTATAGAACCACGCTTGATACGATAACACACATTCCATACATAAATTTTACATTATCTTTAACATTGTTATAAAAATCTAGTTTAAAGCAAAACTAGATATAAATATCCAAAATACAGATATTCTTACAAGGAATTTTATTTCCTAAAATCACCGACAAAGTGTTTGTGCGTACCTATCGTATTAAGTAAAAAGTGTTGGAAGGAGCACATGAAATCTCATACAAAATGGGTGCTGCAGGACTCCTGCCAGTATTCCAGTAGAATTTTTAATTAAACCCCGTTTTTCTAGAAAGGTTGCAGTAAAATATTACATTCTCATAAATGTTTGGTCTAAAACGCTTGACATGTATCAAAAGATATTTTAAGCTTAGTTGAAGTATCGTCAGCTGAGTGTTACATCGGTTCATTAGCGAGCATTCAGGGCGTCAACGGCCGATATTTGCCGACACGGCGATTCGTTAACATATGACCTAAAAGCGACAGATTTATTTCACCACTTCTGAACACTGCAGGTGTTGTTAATGAAACCCAAAATGTTTTAAGACAAATTGAAAAAAGGGTTTTTCTTATTGCCACACTAATAATTGCATAATTTACTATAGTGCACGCCACTTGCATATTGAGAAGTTTACGTGTTACATGATATCATTCAAATGAAAACTAGCCTCATACTCATAGTTTGAGGCATTAATTTAATGTTAGAAAGGTTGAAATTAGTAAAGATCGGGAACATTGTTTGTGGATAGTTTGAATTTATAAGGACAGCTGCCGTTGATTAATCGCTATAAGAATTATCAACAAAATTAGAATGGTACAGACAAAAACTTTGATATGGGATCCTTTTTAGGTTGAATTGCAAAATTCAAACCTTAGCAGCTATTTTTTAAGTTTTGTTGGTTATATTACTTCAAAAAATTCTGACCAATTATCGTTTGCACTTTTCTTTCGTGTTATAAAAGGAATACTTGATGTTATATGATACATGGTCTTCTACCTACTATTTGTTATCTTATATAAGTTCTTAAGCCATTAGCAATTTTTTTTCAAAAAGGTTATCATTTCTAACCGTATTTTATTCGATAAGATATATTTCTTCATTTGACATTTAAACACTATTGACGATCGTTTGGTGCAACGTAGCGATATTTCCTTGCGCACCGCTACTCCTGTGTTCGAAGTCTGGAAGAAGCAGAGTTATGGATAATTATATATAATTTCTATGAATTTTACATATCTTTGTAGCATATGTATATCTATCACTTACTCTAATATTCACGATAAAGGCCTTACATTTCTTAGTCTTTTTTAAATATATTTGTATATATCTATCTTTGTTTGAGCTTGACTTATTCCTGTGATAAAAAACGCTCTGTGATTTTTGTATACTAGATAATAATATATTTTCTTTATCAATCACGTAGAAAATAAAACGTCCAATAATTCAATCAATTATCTATTTATTTTTAAATCAATATGTGTTTCTCAATAATGCTGAGTCGTGTATCGAGAGATCATTGTCAAGCTATGGCCGTCTGTAGTTTATCCTTGAAGCAAAGACAAAGAAAGTTTCTATTTTCTCTGAGATCCATTTTGATCCAGCCGATACGTGATCTAATCAAGAGAGGGTATCCTGAATATACTTAATTAGGCAAACAGAAAGTTCTGAAACATTTTGAACGTACCCGCTCCTTGTAAATTTGTTTGTTTTCAAAGGTAAACTCCATTCAATTGTCGAATCAGATTAACGTTACATAGTTTAATATCCAAGCCGTAAGTGTAGGCGTAAACATCTGTTCAATTAATTTACAAGTACCTCCATTAAGTGGTGAGGGTATCTCGAGTGTGTAAGGAAAACGCTATCATTGCGCTGTGGTGAAAGTTAAAGGAACTTTCATATGTTTGCAATAGGTATGCGTTATCTTTAAGGACACTGAGTGAAATTAGAACTTCGTTCATGTAGTTTGTTGTTGAGTTTTAGTCAATTATAAAGCACTTTGACCTCGGTTAAGATAAGATAATAATGATGACTAGGTATATACTGGATAAAGAAAAGTTTATAAGAGTTTCAATATTATGTGTTTTGAATCTACAGCTTGTAAACTAATAAATTATACTAAGCTTCAAAACAACAAACACAAAGAAACAACCTACAGATGTTTAGCCTTGTTCAATAACCCTAAAAGTAACACTTCGAAAGTTTTCGTAAGCTATAGCTACTAGGTAAGATTATACGCACACCACAAAAACATAAGTAATGAACTATAAAATAACCCAGAATATTATAATACATTTAAATATCTGAATAATTCCTAAAATCCTTAAGGTGTCGAGGGTTAAGTTAAGTCTAAGCACACTTAAAATTTTGAAACGAAACTTTTGAAAAAAGTATAAGGAATATTACTAAAGTCTCAATTATTATTTCATTAATATAATTTTCGAATTTGGTATTTCATATAATAATAACATTTCTCACATTCACACCAATTAGCGTAGCCCAAGGGAAACACGTAAAGCTTGAGTTATGGGTACTAAGATAACGGGTAGATGTACATATATGTATTAAATTCATAGAAATATGTACAAATACCTTATTCATGGAACTGAGCTCCTTCTGGAACTCGCACCCAGGACAATCGGTACGAAAGGCAGGATGGCTACCGTTGCGCCCAATGGTCATCAATATAACAAATCATTGATTGATACAACACTTCAAAGCTACAATATCGTTACACAGAATTTCATGTCAAAGAACAAATCGCTTAATGCCTATAATGAATGTTTATCATGATTCAATGTCTTCATTTCATAATCTGCTGGTACCTATATCGTACACTTATTTGGTCGAGTAAAGTTTAGTTGAATAAATAATATTTTGGTAAAATTATTAATATTCTTTATAATGCATCGCTTTTTTTCATAGATATTACATAACTGATGTTTACACTATATTAATTACTAGCTCTTACCCGCGGCCTAGACCGCATTTTTTTTTGACGACTGTTTGGTGCAACGGTAGCGATCCTGCCTTTCGCACCGACGGTCCTGGGTTCGAATCCCGGAAGGGGCAGATGTTTGTATGATGAATACGAGTATTTGTACCTGAGTCATGGATGTTTGTATATATTTCTATAAATATTACTTATTTATGTATGATATATGTATGTCTATCCGTTACCCTAGTATCCATATCACAAGCCTTAAAAGTGCTTACTTTGGGCTAGGTTAATTGGTGTGAATGTAGGAAATGTAGGAAATGTTTATGTTTTTCAATAAAAAGTATCCTATGTTACTTCTAATACTTCCAAGAATATACGTACGAAGTTTCATGATAATCGGTTTGGTAGTTTTTGCGTGAAAGCATAACAATCAAACTTAGATTTACATTTATAATATTGGTAAGGATGAATAGAAAAATCTAAATAAAATTTTGAGTCCCTGGCAGTTCACTAATTTAATGACAAAATAGTACGTGTTAGACTTAGTTCTCTGAGATGATGGGGCTTAGTCAACATATTAAATAAAATATCGCCCAAAAGAAAACTATTACTTGTAGATTATATCATAATATATTATATATGTTATGATACATAAGCATTATACGAAACGATACCTTGGTATAAGAAGTGTGTGTATAGGAACGGTATTTAGATCAAATGTGCGTTACACCTTTTATGTTGATAAGTTTTATTTTATGATTGATAATGAATAGCGCTTTATAAAATCAAATCATTATTACAAAATGCAACAAAATATATTATATTCAATTATTTTACCATTTAAATGTTCTGTGTTTAAATCTTAAGACATTATTATAAAAAAAAATCAACTTGTCTCTGAAGTCAGGCGGCAGTGACTACAAAATATATTATTATTTGTAATTATTTGTTGGTTTTCCAAAAAATATAAATAAATAAAGCTGCTGGTAAACAGGAAAGCTCTCTAGCCGCGTTTAATGAAACGGAATTTTAATTACAAAACGTATCGAATTACATGTTTTAATTAATTAGTTAATTAACGATGAAGCATCTTCATTAATATTTCAAAGAGTATAATTATAGACCACACTGGAGGAATGATAGCTTTGGCAATACTGTTTGATTACAATGTTCTTAAGGAGCAAAATTGAATTACATTAATTTAAAATGTATGAATTCATTAAAATTATACGTTATATGATTATTATACATTATATTTAATTTTAACATTTTTGTATGTTTTAATATCAGAATTTCATTTACAAACAGATATGAAATTTTGTGAATTTAAATAACTATAAAAAAATTATTATAAAAAAAGACATATGTCACAAATTTTGTTTCATATTTTTATTGTTGTAAAATATGACATAAAGCTTTACTATTTATGGCGGAAGCATTGTATACTGTATTAATTATTTAAATGAATTTTAGAGTAGTTCAACAATATCGAGTGTGCAACAATATGTAGTTTAGGTAAAGTAAAATTAGGTGATTCCCACTTCAGCTAGAAATTCTTTTTTTATTCGGTCTCACTTTTTTATATATTTAATATAAGTATGACCATTTCATATAATTAATAAAAAATTGGGAAAATTCATCTTAAAAATAATCCAAAGTATTAAACAACATCGCCTATCAAATAAAAATAAATACAAAACTAAGCCGTTATCACCACGTAACACAGCAATGATGTGATTGAGATTGTGTTACGGCGAATTTAGCTCTGTTCTTATTCATGGTTTTTGTTGACTCGTTTGAAAACACTATGAAAATTAACCCTTCGCTACCTACGTCCAGTCTCAGAGACCGCAACGAGTTTTTGATTTCAAAGTTTTCGAAGTGTGCGTGTAGTCTGAGTCCGTCCATATCCTTTTTTTCACATATAATTATATTGCTCGTCACTATGCACTCGTCGAAAGTACATTAGTGGTGTTTGGCCTGAGTATATTAAAATGATTTGCCAATGGTTTCCGTGACAACAATCTATCAGCGGTCTCTGGGACAACACGTAGGTGTTTTAGAGACTAAAATAAGGGGTAGGTGGTTAAGGGTTAAGTGACCCTTATTTCCTTTTGAAGTAACTTCAGGTTACCTTGAAGTGTCAATAAGACAAAGGCTGAAAATGTGACTCTGCCTAAGGATCATCATTAAAAAGATATTGAACGGTGAAAATACAAAAAAAAAAAACAAAAACCGGTCTCTTCATTTTTCACTAAATTTTTGAGTGAATCGAAAAGATACTTATAAAAATGGAATGTCAACTATATAACGAGCTCATTGTGAGACTCCTGTATTCTCTCCGCTAGCTAGATTGAAGAAGTTTGCCCGAAAAGGATAAAATACGTGTAATAAAGTAACAGTTTTCCAAGGAGTTTTCATTTATTACCATAATTAAATCCGTTTCTCATCTGAGAACATAACTGTTGGTATTTGGAAAAACTTTTAAACCTTGTTGAGATTTATACTCAGTACTTTTGAGTTGCGCTTTCTAATAATATTAGCTTATTTCTTTAAAATTCAGATAGAATCCTCTTTGAAGATCATCTTTAACATGCATGCGGCGTCACACATCCTACTAACTAAACCCACTAGTGCTCAAGTTGCAAGCAACCTTCCACCGGAAATTTGTAAAGTTTTTATATTATTCCATGGTGCACATTGGATAGATGTATATGTATGTAAATGGTAATGTTAAGCACAAGTACACACGAGAGAGGAATTGAAGATGAGTTGCAAATAAGCTTTGTTATTTATTTACATTTTTGGTTCTTTACTTTAATATTGAAATCACGTTAACTACATTAGAATTAAAACATATTGATATACGATTCCGTGCTCTTTTTGTTGTAGGTAAAGAAGGTACCTACATCATAAATGCTGATTCAACTTGCAACAGAAAATCAAGCGAATTGTGGTTGGAATGTCTCCTGTGAATTAATAGGTGCAGATACAAATTTCTTATGACGATAAGTTTTCCTTTCCTATTTATTTGTGATGAATCAACGTCGTTAGTTGGTAAAATTTTCCGCTTTTGAACAGGAAAATGTGTCGCTCGATAGTTTGCGAAGAGAAAGTCCGCAGTCACTGAGGATATAATTCTAAAGTAACTTTAAGAGCCTCACAGAATTAAAATTAAAGGAAATGGTTATTTTATTTTAAATTTTCCTATTTTATTATTTAGAACAAAAAAAAATATGACTCATCTTATTTCGCAAATGATTAACTTATTTTTCTTTCACGTTTTATTTACTAAGATAAATTATTTAACTTGTCATTTAATGGTAAACAATTAAAAACACCATATGAGCGCTAAAGTATAAGAAACATTAAATAAAGTATACAATCAAAGAAATGTGTCAGAATATGTCTGGCTTGGTACGCGACACTGTGAAGAAATGACACAAAATGTTACATAAAACATACATTTTGTTCTTTTTTTCCTTTCTTGATGGAACACTGACAGGAATACGTCCTGTACTATACTATTTCACTAGCTCTTTATATTAAACTAGCTGACCCGGCCACGCGTTGCTGTGTTATAAATTGAAACCTATCCTATCTTTCAAGTTGGATCAAACTGCACATGGTGTGCGAATTTTATTATAATCGGTTAAGTGGTTTAGGAGTCCATTGAGGGCAAACATTGTGACACGAGATTTATATATATTAAGATTAGAGGTATTTTTCGTGTTGAATGGATATTTTTTTTAAAAGAAGCTAGTTCTGCCTAATTGCGAGACCACACGATGCGTTAACGGTGCGATGGGGTGCCTGAGCGGTGCCGCTGCGTCATCCTACATACAAATCACTATACCATGTCAGACGACGCGTTAGGTCGCCGTGCGGCGCCACACCGCAACGCGCCGCAGCGCGCCAGACTTGGGACCTGAGAGACGAAGCGGGGAGGGGTAAAGCGCAACGCTGTACACCGCGGTGCGGTGCGGCGTCGCACAACCCGTGTGGCACCCAATACCTCGAATTCATTACAATTACATAAAAAGTATTCGTTGTCAATTCAAAATTGAATAATTTAAAAAATAATTAAAATTAAAACTTTGCTTTTCCGGCATAAAAATAACTTTACTCTTTGTAACTTTAGCTCATCTTCTTTTCATTTCTTTTTTTTCATTTATTCTGGCACGAAACAGTCATTACAAAAAAAATAATGTTACACAAAATGTTGACATTGTAGACAAATGAGTGTCCAATATTAATTACACACAAATGTAGGAACAGAAGCTAGTTTAAAGGTAAAATATAAAAGTATATTAAAATACAAATTAGCTTGTTATTAAATTTCTATGATTAAGGTAACAACACAATTTAACAAAATAGTTTAACAATATAGGTGTGCAATTATAAATATTAATTTACGCAATATTTATTAAAATGAAAAGCCTTATTATTTTACTTTAACATATTGAAAATTTCTGACTTGATACCAGTCAATGTGTTACAATACAGATCTAATTTGTAGGATTGTTCGTTATATATCCTTAGATAGGGAGAAAAATAACTATTGCGAGTATAATTCTTGTCATATTGTGGTGGTACGATAGGGCGTGAGGTAGTCGTGCCTTGACTATGAGGGTAATCTGGAATCGAAGAACTGGACAATTTATCTTGTTATTTAATAATTTAAAGAGAAAAACTAGATTGCTCACCATCCAACGGTTTTCAAGAGATAACAAATTATGTTTTTTAACGATTCAATATATTCAACATTTGGTTCATAACTACAAAGATTAACTAGTTTAATAATTTTTTTGTACTTTTTCTATACGAACTATATCTTTCTTGTAAAAAGTTATGTTACAAGGCTTTATTGTTACGCTTTTCATGAAAAGGTTATCTTGCGAATACGATGATTACATACTATTAAACATGCTTTCGCAATCACAATATTTGAAGTTTTGTTGTATTTACTGTCGTCGGTCCCGGAGACTTTATAAATACCTATTATTACAAGACCTTTTAAATGTTGTATTTTTTGTTATTTAAATATTTGACTACTAGATATTCATATTTAAAAAAATCATAGTAGTAATAAAAATAGTCTTGGGTGTCAGGTGAAGTACCTGGACGTAGTGCTGGTGTCAGCTGGCTTCATGGGATCTTTTAAAATCTTGCTAGAGCTCAATTTGAAGAATATTCACCCGCATAGTAAAGGGATGTGTGTTCGAATCCAGCTTGACATCTGATATAAGTGGTTTTTTTACGAAATAATTTCTGTATTACTATTTGAGGTTATATCCATTTTTTATCAGTATATTGATTCAACAAAATTTACCTAAATAAATAATTTTATATTTTATTCATATTAATTCAACCATTCATTGAAAATCGAGTTCACCAAATAGAGCAAGTATTTGAAATGCGAGTACTGGTAAATTGGTTATAACTCGAAGCTATTGCTATGCATGATTACACCTGAGCTCGGAAACTTGCCCACAGTGATACCAATTTCTCAAGTTTCTAGCAGCATATGAAGTTCCTATCCATATCTCTCACTTCTGAGCTTAAGATGACGATCATAACTTAAATCACAGATATGTGTATAAAAAGTTTTAAATTTCTCTTTTGATACTGACAGAATCGTACCTTATTTGTCTTTCTTTCAAGTCCATATCCATGAGTAAAATAAACGATGTAGTTAAACTATAATACTACTATTATTGTCATAATAGGACAACATTTTTGTGGATTATGACTAGTGACAAGATAATATTGTGAATGATAATTATGTTAAAGTTAACGAGTTACTTGCGTTCCCGTTCTCTTAATAGTTAAAAGACGTCCTGGTCCTGGTGGTAGGTAAAAATGTTTAAAGACTCAAAACTACTTACTTTCAGTGCATTTGAAAAAAGTTATTTTAATTTCGAAGTTCTTTTCATTTCATTTTTCAGTTATAAAATATGGTTTACCCTTTTCTGTATTGTCATTACCGCGCCTTGCGTGAATTCTTAGTTGTTTTGTATCTATTTCCAATGAATAGACACAAATGAGCATAACAAAATATGCTGTGTAGTCGCGCCAACATTTGGCTTTAAATCACTTTATACACATTATAGCATTTTGGATGTGGAGTAATAATTAAATCTTAGATAATTTCTAAAATGGAATAACCTCTTTAGTCGACATTGTGAGCTGGTCTGAAACTGGGACTTATTATAAAGCTAAGCGAGTTATGTGGCAATCTCAATGCAATAAACATTCAGTAGGCGGCACGTGCTAGCGATGACTCGCCTCTGCAAGCCTAGAAATAAAGAAGACAAAACTGGCAATTTCAAGGGATGCAATCATAAGTATAAGATTTTGTCCTGAAACAAATTTGAGGTATCACAACATATATGTTAATCGATGACTATTCTCTTTTCTGTTCTTTTTTAAATCATAATAAAATACTCCCAATAGTCCATAAAAATCAATATTTAAACGGTTTATAAAAAAAATGATAGACTAGATGTGTTTAGATTAAAAAAATGTGATAATTACAAATACTAGATGAACATTTAATAAAAACTGTAAACAAAAAAAGTTATAATACGATAAAAAGATTTGAACAAATTCACACCCGACCCGTTGATGCAATGTTGGCGATCGTATCCACTGCACCAGAGGTTCTGGGTTCGAATCCCGGTAAAGATACATGCTTGTATGATGGGCAATATCTTCTCGACGCGTGGTTGTTTATAATATTCTTATGCACAGTTATTTTACCAGTTATTTAGCCATAATACTAACTATGCTTAGTTGGGTACTATATATTTTGTGTGAATTGTCCGAATTATTTTATGACTCGTTGAATATTATATGTAACCTATATGGTAAAATTCATAGGCGTGTTCAAAATCTAAGACTTACATATCTCCCTCTTGTCGACGACCGTTTGGTGCAACGGTAGCGATCCTGCCTTTCGCACCGATGGTCCTGGGTTCGAATCCCGGTAGGGGCAGATATTTGTATGATGAATTGTATTGCATTTGTACCTGAGTCGTGGGTGTTTATATATATTTCTATAAATATTACATATCTATGTATCATATATGTATGTCTATCCGTTACCCTAGTGTCCATAACACAAGCTTTACAGTACTTACTTTGGGCTAGGCTAATTGGTGTGAATGTAGGAAATATTTATTTTTATTTATTTCTTATCATAGGTTTAACTATGCGTAACCATTATATTATTAAAGGAACGAAAACCAATGACGTCAAATTAAAATGTATCGATGTATTAAGATACGTGTCGTGTTGTAACATATATGTAGCAGTTGCATTACACCAATAGTTGTTTTACATAATCGCTAGAGGTTTTACATAGCTTCGTATTTTTGACCCGCTGCAGTAAGAATCCTAAAACGTTTATGAAATATCTGAACAAATATATAACAATATATAACGTTACATATACGAAAATTATGAAACAACGCTAATCATCGTGCAGCCGTTTTCATAACACAGCTGTTTTGTTAAACAACGAGCGGTTTTGTAAAGCAGCGAATTCAACAAACCATCTGCGAAATAAATAGAATTTATAATAATCTAACCTCAGTAAAAGACATGCTTTTTTGGTTTAGTTACTGACCAGACTTTATTTCCCGTCCTTGAATAGAAAAATCTTATCAACAAAATTATAGTAATGCCATCTGTTGCTAGGGATAAGTTATTAGTAACGACTATGAAAGATATATTATAATACTATTGGCATCATAACCATGTTCAGTATATTAATGTCCCCGCTGCTGGGATATACAATTTAGGCCCATAAATTGTTCACGTGACTTCAAGTCACGAGAGAATAGGTATCTTCTAGGTCAGCGCGACACTTCTTCATCACGTCGTCGCTTACCATCAGGTGAGAGCTATATCAAGCGGTAAAACGCTTGCTTATTTACTATTCAAGAAAAAAGTCACGTTAAGGAGAACGGGCCACGATCCACCACGCCTGTTTGTGTGGATTGGTAGGTGCTAACGATTGCAAATACAACCGGAACCAACGCTTTAACATGCCTTCCGAAGCACGGCGGTTTTCTAGGTGGTAAGTTTGTTCACCTATTTGATGACCGATCCCTACGAAGGTTACTTAACATCCGCAATCATAGACCGACCTCTATGGCGCAACGGCTGTGCTCCTCTTAAAATAATAATAATAATAAGTAACTGTAGTTTTAACAGTGAATAGTAAATGACTGTAAAAAAAAACTAAATAAAATGCAAATAAATAATTGTATGTATATTGATTGAATAGTTACGGTTGTGCAAGACAAAATATTATAAGGCACTTGTATGAGCCTGGACACAGACGCTCAAAAAAAAGACCAAACTCATGGTGGCGGACTAAGATTTGAAGGAGGATTCTGGAGCCAGTACGCACACAAGACGGAATGTGGAGGAGGAGGAAAAATATGGCGCTGGAAGAGGAAATGGCCATGTCAAACATCATAGTCGACATAAGAGCACACATACTTCGCTGGCTCGGCTACCTCGAGAGGATAGAGGAAGATCCTTCTGTGAAACGAGCACACCTGGGACGATCGAGTAGTCTTTGGTCGGTAGGCGCTTACTTAGAAGATACCTATTCACTCGTAACTTAAAAAACCCTAAATTGTATGTGTAATAATATTTCTAACAATCACACCACTTAGCCTAGTCCAAAGAATATTTAAGGCTTTTGTTATGGATATAAGGGTAACGGATACACTAACATATATCGTACATAAATAAGTAATATTTATAGAAATATATATAAACACCCAAGACTCATTCATCAGGCAAACATCTGCTCCTTCTAGGACTCGAACCCAGAACCGTCTGTGTGAAAGGCAGGATCGTTACCGTTGCACCAAACGGTCACCAATATGTATCATCCACAAGTCGTATGTTCTGGCAATGAGGTATGAGGTATGAGGAATAATGTTCTAATATCTCTCTGACAGTCGTTAGACAGTCTCAGGTATGAGGGGACGAGGTTTGCAAGGACGCAAATGACTGGCAGGAGGTGGCGTAGGACAGACTTAGGTGGCAGCTCTTATTATCGGATAGCACTCTCTTAGTGTCGCTGGTCCAACTTAGTTACATGTGTGAGGACTATAACTTTAGTCATCTTGTAATTGCATCTCCTATAAATAAGTCGAAACGTCAGGATTGATCACAAAAAACAAGAGTTAACGCGTCGTGAATCCAGTAAAAGTGGTTTTGATTAAACAGAGTAAACTAAATTAGCAACTGTGAATTAATATTGTGCAAATTTGTTCATGCTACTGTTTATTTTTAAAATAAGGAAGATAAAATAGAAACAAAAAATGCAATTGATCATTTTAATTAAAAAATATTTTATTTTATTCATATAACTAAGAACTAAGAACTTGCTATCTATATATTAAACAGATTTCCACATTAATCATGTTTCATTTTTGTCAAGTCACACGTATGACAACTAAACAAAAAGATATTATAAAATTATATTCATAAAGCGATATCGACTGAAGCGAAACTATTGTTTATTTTATTGTTAAGCGAAATTAAGCTAGCATTTGTTTTATAATATAATTTGAATAAGATATAGCGGATTGCAGATTATAGCCGTAAAAAAAAGTTGAAGACCAGTCATTTCCAGCCTACCATATATCTTTGACTGCAATATTGAAAGCCTTCCTTTCAGCAGGCCTTGGCTGTGCATGCTAGCCATGATGTACTGTGAGGTCCGCGCAACACTCTACACAATATGCAACAAATGCGCGAGCTATTTCTCACGTGTGGCAGCTTGCGATGTGTTATGTATGCTTATGTACTGCGACTGCTCAGTATTTCGACGCATTTTATATGAATTTAGTGAAAGGTTATGATTTTGTTTTCAAGATTTAAGAAGAAATTAGTATTACAAATACACTAAGAAACCAACGCAAGACGATTGACGACCGTTTGGTGCAACGGTAGAGATGCGTCCTTTCGCACCGACAGTCCTGGGTTCGAGTATCGGAAGGTGTATTTGTATGATCAATACAAATTTGTACCTGAGTCATGGGAGTTTTATATATATGTTGCTATAACTATCACATATCTACGTATGATATGTGTATGTCTATCCGTTACTCTAGTATCTATAACACAAGCTTTACAGTGCTTACTCTGGGCTAAGCTAATTGGTGTGAATGTACTAAGTATTATTAATTAAAATAAATCAAATATTGAACACACTCAGAGTTCAATTGAAACAGAAGCAGATATGAATTTCGTCGGGTAAAAGATTATAAATTGGTTGGAAGCCCATAAGTATTAAAATGTTTGCAACTCGAAATATGTCTAAATTATGATGCATTATCAGCCTTTGTTGTCACTACTATTCCTCGTATCACTGCTATTTCTGTCCATTCTGCTTTAATGTCATGAAAAAATATTGTGTCAAACAAAGCCTGTACTTTTTCGTCAAGTCATGAGCTTTTGACTGTAACACCTATATCCTAAAAAAATATTAATTGTCACCACATAATTATGAACTTGCCACTCTGGCGAGAATCAAACCCGTGCTCTGGGCCACTAATCTTTTTTTTTAAAAAAAGCTTCACAAACCTTCACTTTTTATTCTTCTTTTATTAGGAAGAGATCAGTTAATAATTTAGGTACTTATTTCATATCAGAATAAAACACTTTTTTACGGATTTTTGCGCATGTTTTATTTTATATTTAATCCTGACGTTTCGACTCCTTTACAGGAGCCGTGATCACGTGATGACTAAGATGATAGTTGTCATGTATTTTCTACTGCCTTCACAATATTTTAATCGGGCACGTTCCTAATTATTAAATTATTTTATATAAATCAAATTGTTTTATTTTTATTTTTACATATTATTCACAAATAAAAATAAAACAATTTGATTGTTTTATTTTTATAATAAAACAATCAAATTGTTTTATTATAATAATAAAATATAATAAAAAAAATAAAAAATAAACTTTAAAAAAGCAATTTGATTTATATAAAATAATTTAATAATTAGGAAACACCTGAAAACATGCGCAAAAATCCGTAAAAAAGTGTTTTATTCTGATGTGTAATGTGCGCGGAAGTGTAAGAACTAAATATACTTATTTCATTTTAGTGGCGATAAATTGCAACTCTATAAAACCGTAAGAAATAACAAGCAAAAATTATTGCAGAAGAAATATTTAAAGAAATGAATAACAACAGAACATTACTCTTGGTAAAAACTGATATACCAAAAAAATGTCTACGTTGTTGTTTGGGACGATAAATGAAATGTTTCTTGTAGAAATTCTATTTGCTTTCTAATACCTTATTATGTGTGCCATTCATCTTTCAACGTAATAACTTTATACGATGGAATAAGATTCTTGTTAAAACGTTTCTTCGATAAGAGGTAAAATAATAAATACACTTCGAGAATTGACCGGCTCGTATCATTTTTCATTAAATTTTACTTAAAATGAAATTAACCTTTTCTCATAAGGTTTGCGTTCTCTTCGACAAGATTTGTTAAAGTTATGATTAGTAAAGACTATGATCACTTACTGGGCTTAGGAAATAAATAGTGTATATCAAAATTGGACCTAGAGAAATCAGTTGTTAGTGGTAGTAAATGGTAAAGATACATTATTAGTTTGTTTTTTTGACGTGATAACGTCTTATTAATCGCTGAACGCCGGCTGCATGCATGAAAAACCATGACTTATTGTCACGTTCCACCTGAGCCGAGCGTGCAAGCAAGAGGGCGGAACAAGCGATAGAGAGGCACGATCGGCCTTAGCGTTCGGCATGTGACGTATCATCTCTCTTCCACTCCATCGGCCGATGTGTCCGAGCAGAAAAGAGACAACGGCAGCACACAACCTACACGTGAACTGTTTTGTCAACTGTTTATAAAGTATAGTGAAAAATAAATGTGATTTTCATTGTGTATTAAAACTATAATTGCAGCAAAAAGGTAATTAATTCTTGTATTTTAAGAATTTGATAAGCAATATAATCTTATATATTTATTCTTTAATTATTAAAAATCGTTAATATCACATTGTTACTTGTAATTTATCTGTATAATTTGAATAAAAAAATATTTGAATTAACGGGTGCAAATAAATTTTAATTTATCGAAAAATAATGTTTGTCTGTCGGTTGACGGACGATAATTTTACGTGATAATGTCATAAGGAACCATTGATGAAAAATTGTATACTTTTGTGAATTGAATTGAATTATTATCACTGAATAATCATAATTCAGTGCTAATAATATTATTATCCTATTTTGTATTATACAAAGGAGGAGTTAATTGAAAATTATTTTTTTTTAGATAAATTAACATTGATTTGCGCTTTACTTTGCACAAACTGTTTGCACCGAAGAATATAAAATAAACGCGACTGGAATCAAAAATTTTCGAACTTCAATTAAAAAAACTTTAACAGACATCACACTGGAAATTATTCTAATAAAAGCATCTTTGAAAGGTTAGGATTAATGGACGTCTAACCATTAATCCTAACCTTTCAAATTTAAATAATAATGCCTTTAAAACATCGAATGATGGCCGTCTCACTCGGGTGAGTAGCTTCAATAATCAGCATCAGAAATCATTTGTATCGTTGGCACGAAGTTCTAAATTTAATTGGGACGTTACAAGCGAGAGTCTCGGTAGTGATCATCGCATCATTAAAACTTCTATGAATCTCGATAGAAACTCTTATAATAATGATTAAAAAATCTTAAAAAAGCTGAGTACCAAACTTTGGAAAAAAAACCATTTGGAGACGATATTCGACATATATATACTAGTTTATTGAGTAAATTAACACCGCAGTAAACAAATTATACGTATCACCAAAAACAACTACAATCCTATCACAATATTAACTTCTAACTCTAATTGAACGCGTCACTGTCTAAAGCAGTAGCCGAAAGGCGCCTTATGCTCTAAAAACCGTACAATCTGTATCTTTGAAAATATGAAATAAAAGCTGTTCAAAAATTTATCGTATTATAAAAGAAATTCCGCCAAGCTTTTTTTTGTCCCAGTACTTACTAACATAGGATATAAGATATTCATTGTTACTAACAAAATTTACAAATATTGATTGAAATATCTGAAATTAAATTAATTTTAAAATTAAGTAAAGAGTATGGTACAGGACTATGCAACCATGCTTTAAAACATCACCTTGGTTCTGTGGTTCAGAAAAGGCTAGATCCCATATCGTTATACTGATGAGACTAAGATCCAGGCACATTTTATTAAACAACGCTAATCTAAAGTGAAAAACAACGATACACTTAGACTGAGAGGAAACTTTATCTCGTTGTGATGTGGTTGCCGAGATGTATCATATTATTATGGAATTATAGAATTAGTGTGTAAATCCAAATAATAATAGTGTGTTGTAATACTATGTAGGGCTTCCACCTTTCAAGGGAGGCTAGATTGCTGTTAAAAGTGCTTAAAATAAGTATAAACCGAGGAATCTGATTTAATGCTTTATCGTGTTTTAGAGGGTGGCATAATCAAAATTATTTAACTTTCTTTAATTAGTGAAAAAAAAAATGTCTTTTATTAATTAACTAGCTAACCCGACCAACTTCGTACAGCCTAACAGTCAATGAATGCCTGGTTACAGATTAGCTGAACTTAATCTATGAATTTAGGATAGTAATTCAATGCATACAAAATAAATATAAGTAGTACTTTATAAGGATAATAACACAGAAATAAATAAACAAGTACAAAAATTAAGTATATTAGCTAATAACGTGTCAGCAAGACCATGATTGAATTAAACTATGTATATATTGTGCAGCATGGGACGCACTTGGTTCAATTCTCTTCATCGAAGCACCTTGTGATATAAGTAATTTTTTTTATCAGGCGCAAGAACAAAGAAATCGGATGATTCGCCGACACGTGAACATGCCACGTACAACTAACCATGAAAAAAACATGGATTTTCTAAGTTGAGACCACAAACAGTCAAGGATTGGCCTTATGATTTGTTAATCGTCATAGCAAAGGAAAGACGAATCCAGAACAGAATTTGTTTTAACTCAAAGGGCATATCCTTTGGGATAATTGGAATCCTCGGAATGAGAACTACCTCATCTTTAAATTTCCCTTTGAGTATCGTTGCATAAATCACATTACAAATCAGTTTTGTTATCACCAAGCACGTTCCATTGCATAGTTTTGGTTAGTTTAGATTTCGAAGCATGATGACTACTGAGCCCGCCGCCCGCAGTTGTAAATTGTGCAATGGTAAACCAGGCACATTCAAGTTGTTAAAAAAATTAGTTGGATTCAATACTTCTATTAAAGTGGTTCATTAAATAAGATGTTTAAAGTTATTCTTTGTAGAAAAATTGACAATGGAATTATATTCCCGGTTTTGGGCATTGTTGGCTAAGCCACTAATGGCTTCAACTGAATGCAGTAATATATTGTGACGCCCACAAGGGCCCATGCGACACTTGCTTACTGGGTGACATGACGTAGACAATTTGAACAGAATTTGTATTTAGAAAAATCAGATCATTTTTGCTAAATGGATTTAGATTTGAAACTTGGACAATCGTATATTTCATGATTTTTGTCAAAAATTATACACTTACACTGTGACCTTTGTTTTGTTGTGTTGTAACATAGGATTTTGTTTAAAATATTTGTTTATTACTGTTTGCCTGCAAAAGCGATGTTTTACAAAATTAGGTTTATTAATATTAGAATTAGAATTCATGAATTAGTAACGATTTCTAGATTCAATAATGTGTGCCCTACCAGTCAAAAATGTTTTAAAAATTTTTAAACTAAGAAATTCGCCTAAGCTGTTGCGTTGTTACTCCCATTATACAAGGGTACAGCTATCGAGCTTAGAAGAAACTATATAAATAATAAGCGTGTCCCAGTGTTGAATGGGTTGACCTAAATTAGCTAAGGCGTTTTTGGTAATATGGGCCGCTAAGTATCGCAAAGAACCCTCAGTTTCTCGCGCTAATAGCTGTATGTTAAATAAACATTTAATAAGTAATCTTTTGTTATTATAACGAGCTTAAAGTAACTACCATGTATAATTGTAGTTGGCGGATGAGACTTTAATATTACAAATAGGAGCTGCATCACCCTCTAGATATGAAATAAGGTAATGACATTTTTGAATGCTTGAAATGCGTTCATTATCATGGATCAAGTAACTGAAGGTATCACTCAATTCTAATCAACGAAAAAATGACCCGTAAAATTTATCAATTTATATTTGAGACAAACTTACACCAAGATCAGAATGATTAAGACTGCACTGAGCTTCTTGGTCAGTGTTCCTTATTCAATTCTGTTCGTCTAAGCAAGTTTTGGCCATTGCAATTTACAAAATAAAGTTTTTCTCAATGCGCTCCCTTTCATCAAACTCCGATTCTAAGTTATCTGAATTAGTTAATTCGATCTGATTCTGCATATTTAACAGACTGATTTTTGAACCTGCTGAGTTTAAAAGACAATTCAGAAACTTCAATAGTGGTCAGGGTAGGTTGCCTTGTAATTTTGTCCAAATAGTTTTGCAAATCGTGTAATTAGACCTTTAATTGAACTACGTTTAGTGATTAAATCTTTAAGTTTTTGATTAGTTTGCTGTAAAAGCGGCGATGGACACGCAGGCGATGGCGTAGTCATTTTATCTTTAAATGAAAATAAATAAAGTAATATAAAGTTTAAAATACTATTGATTACTGTAGTAATGTACAATGTATTAAATTAACAAATAAGATTTATTGGTCAATACGGACACAAATAATAATGCACGCCCTCAATTGGAAAGCATAAAATCTTAGTATTTAATAAATTTTGTTACGTATCTCACACTCCTCACCGTGGCGACACTCGTAAACCGGTTGCTTATGAGCAGAAATTACCCGATGTCTCGTTAGCAGATAGGCTCGCGGAAAGCCGGCCGGTATCGCTTGCAAAACTGAAATAGTCGGCAAATTTTGCTAAACAACCAGCAATAACTGGCGTGATATGGATGGGACACAATATTTATTGAGTTAAATTAAATGAAATTTTGTTTATTTAAGCGAATTATTAAGATTTCAGAAAAAAAATATATTTTTGACTTTTGTTACAGGGTAAAAAAAATTAAATTCAAAATGATTGATTTTATGGATCTAGTGAGTGGATAATAAAAAGGTTTTAGGAAAGGAATAAACAGAAGAATCTGAATATTATCTTCGAAGTTAGTCTTTTGCTAATTAACTGTTCGACAGGCAATATCCTTATCATTACTTTTTCTTGCGTCTTGTTCGGTTCATATGTTCACGCCTTCGTAGCGTGACGGAATTTATTATAAAAATAAATTCGAACTGAATTTGGAATCCATTGAATGATAAATAAGTTAACAGCGAATTTAGATGTTGTCACAAGTAAAGTGTGAAATGGAATGAATGATCCCTAATCCCGGAGACAATATTAGTGACGCGGTGACATGTTGCTGTTTCGAGCTGATAGACGTTACCATCTTTTTTATACGAATTTGATGTCAATTGCCTTAATTATAATTACCATACATGTACATGATGTTCCATCGTAAATAAATCTGCCAGTTAATCCGCATATTCTCTAAACGTAGATTATCTTCTTCTTTATTTTGTTTTATATATTCATCGTTCCTAATACAAAGTACAGCTCGTGGCTAATATATCTGTTATTTTAAAAATAAGTTTATGGAAGATCTTGTTAAATTTTATGAAACAATAATGAAATCGTAAAAACAAGAATGACAATAAACGTGAAGAGTTATTTGGGCTACCATATTTAAAAATATCAATCGATTAATATCAAAATAAGGAAAATGTTATCTTTACCGGTTCAGGACCTCACAACTATTATTAAATTCATCGACAATTTGTTAGTATATTCTCAAAGTAATTATTCCATTGAAACTTTGTTATCGAGACAAACTTATCGTCTAACGAAGCTGTCTAAGTTAACAATTAGCGTGCACCAAAAAGTTTATTGATTTTACTCTAGTAACCAGAAACGTTCTCTATAATAATACGTATACGACAAGTTAGTAAGCTACTTATAGTTTCTAGATATGAACTAAGTACACACAATCCCTAAATGAATCAATCAATTTAACATGAATAATATATTACTAGTACTCTGTTTAATTAACTCTTCCTAAGTAGTATGGACTTCTATAGTAAAGACGTAACTGGGGCATGGTTGACAAACAAAGTATTCTTGTATTAAATAAACAACTTTATGTTATTATGATGAAATTGCCGTTTCGTACTGAAAAAATCATACAAAGTTTTTTTACGGTTAAATATATTTATTTCATCAAAGCATCATCCTTATTTGTGCCATCCCATTGGAAGATCTTTTATGCCTTTACTATAGAACTTCCTGAGAAAAAAATTCCACGCAGAAAATTATCCAAATCGCGGAAAAAATGGTAGTCAATTGGAACTAAGTCCGGCGAGTACGAAGGATGATGGATAGTTTCTAAGTACAGCTCCTGTAATGTTAAAATTATTTCTCGAGCAGTGTGAGGTCTTGCGTTATTATGGAGCAATAATGATGAAGATAGATTGATGAATCAGGGCTGTTTCGCTGCGAGATTTGTCATCATGGTTTGAAGTTCTGCATAGTAGATATCAGCTTTTATTGTTTGACCGGTTCTAAGGAAGCTGTAGTAAATTACTCCACGGAGTGACCACCACATATTTGGGGGTAAGCTTCGCTTTAGGGCATTGTTGCGGCGTTTGACCTGGAGTTAGCTATTACATAGTTCGTTTGCAGTTATTGTAGAGAAACCATTTTTCGTCATTTATTTTCGTCGTCCAAAATATCTTCATTTCTATACGGATTCAACAAGGTAAGGCAAGTTTGAACGCGCACTTCTTTTTGCGGATCAGTAAAATCAGCCACATTATTAAACATTACAAATGTGATTTAAATAGGTCAATATTGTGGGTAAGCTAACTTCAAACCTTCCCGCTAATTCCTCGGTCGTTTGACTCGGATCAGCTTCCACCATCGCTTTATACCAAATGTAAATTACAAAAATCCTCTAAAAATAGTTTCTTCATCACTGCAATAAAAATCATTCACTATCTAGCGTATGTCAAAAACAATGTTACTAATTAAGACATATATTAAAAAAGCTTATAACGCAAAGGAGTCTAAGAAAGAAGAAACTTGGAGCAATACTTCTGTCCTTTCAATGCGAACTTTGCTTTCCCACCTAACGATGTTTCGAATAAAAATATAAACTTGGTAAGCATATAAATTACTTGGTAACTACAAAAGTATAGGTAAACAAAAACTGTTAAGCCCATTTGCGTGTGAAATTTTCACCGATGAATATCTGTATCACCTGAATGTAGCACCTAACCATTTGATTTTACCCTGACCTTAAAATTATCTAGTCACGCAAGGAATCTATTAGTATAGCAAATTCAAAACATTGAATGAGGTTTATTTATTCATTAATCAATGTTTTGATTATTCAAGTAAAAGTTGATCTCAACCTAATCCACATTTCATTAAAAATACAAGACTCAAACAGATCATATGGTATACATAGAAATATGATTTACATTGTTCAATGAATTTGCTAATTTTTATAGCGTTTAATTTAAAACTTAAAGCGTAAAATTAAAAATAAATAATAAAAATAATAAATAAGTAAGTAAGTCAGATCAATCTGATTTCCCTTTTTATAATAAAGGGCACATAGTTTAAAAATAACGAATGATTAGCTGCTAATGTTTTCACTCATTAGTAAGCATTCTTTGATATCTTGGATTCACATTTGAATAGCACAATTAGCAAGTGAACAGCATAAATCCCCCAAAATAGTTTGTTAAGCGATTCCACATACAGCATTTCTGCACAAACGTCATTACACTCGACCAAACAAATTGAAATTGGACCAGGATAAATCAAATGTGAATATCTAACTGTATTTGTAACGTGATGACGTTTATTTAACAAGGTGGTTCATTTTCATTAACATTGTTTTCTAATAGTTATTAGTATTTTTAGATCGCATCGACGCTTACCATCAGGCGAAATAGTGGTCAAGCACATGCCTATTGCAATGGCGGAAAAGGGTTAAACGCAACGGACTCTTGTAATAAAGATTAGTTTAGTTCTGAGCGTTTATTAAGCGGTTACAATATGGTGAAGAGGCGAGCGTGTGTGAATACATACACACACTACACCTCCCCCCTTGAAAATGAAAAAAATAACAAGTTTTTTTTCCTACTATGTAAAATCATTACTTTTATTAGTTAAAATGTAACCAAATTAAACCTTTTAAACAAACCAATAAGCTTAGTATATAAAATGTGTTTAAACATAATAGTTTTTATATAACAACGAAATTATAAAAAAAAACGATTAATTCTATGACAAACTATATCTTATAATAGAAATTTCTTTTCCACTTCTTGATGTAACTTCAGTTAAGTCATATTTTAACAATTATAACAAGTATTTAAAACTTCCACCTACATAACGTAAAATTAACTAGTTAAACAATGTTTATTTTATTTGCATATTTTACATGATATGAATTCTGAATGATACTACTATAGATTGCACAGGTTTACATTATAAAATAACATTTAAAATGATATTTCCCCAATCTAAAATCTGACATTGAACATTCCCTGTTTATTGTCGCATATAAAAAAACATACTTATTTCATATTACAATTAAATACGGTCTATTCAAAATGTAATTATTGCCAAACATTTTTTTTTTATCATTTTTCCACTTGTATACCTTTACTTTAATTTATTTTAACTTTCATTTACTTAATGAATATTTCTTTTAAACAACACTATCTTAATTAAAGTGAATTAAAAACACTCAATCTAAACCATTGCCCTTAAATTGAATTTAATTTCACTTCATTTCAATATTCAATAACCATTGAGTAATTTGAACTTTCTATCTCCTAATAGGATTATTAGGAGAAAGACGAGCAATGTTTCTATAAAAAAAAGAAAAAGTTTTATTGTTATATTTCAGCAATTTTTTTAAATAATTATTGTTTAATATAAAATCTTGCATTTCGAAACAACTATTATTTTACCAAAAATACGTTCAAAAGAGGTAAAAACGTTACTACCACGATTACTACTATATTGTGCAATTCAATAATTGTTTGTTTTAATTTAATTTAATATTTCAATTTTTAAACTGTTATCTTCATCATACATAGATTGACCACTTTATTAAAAAAAAGAGAATTAAAAACAATTTATAAAGTTGGACTTATATTTCGTTATACATCTTTAGAATTCCTGCACAGTTATATCATTGTACAATAACCGATTGATTAATATTTCAGGACATAAGGATAAATAACCCATACTTACCTATAACGTGAAAGATGCATAATTTGAATAAGAATAAAAATACTTAATAATAATAATAAATAATAATAATAATAAAATACTCATCCCACTTAAATAAGAATAAAAATAGGTGTTAAAATTACTGCGAAATAATTAGATTATAATATTTAAGGGAATACTGAATTGATTTTTTCAGACATTTTTCGGAGATAGTTAAAGTAGCCTACAAATTTTATGCATCTACATAAAGTTCCGTACAACGTATAAGCATAACACTATTTTTATTAAGTAACATTCCATCACTGAGAGTACTCCGAATTTGATTGACGTTTGCTACGTTTAATCGAAAGCCATTACTTTTGCATGTTGTCTGATAAAATTATCTCTACAATACAAAAGAAGGACTTTGTGGGTTTGTTACCATATGTAGTTACCATAAGCCTAAGAATAACAGTTTTTATAATAAATTAACGTTACCATAGCAACGCGTGGCCGCATTATACCAGCAACGCATGGCCGGGTTAGCTAGTTATATTAAAGGTAAAGTATATTTGAAGTTAATAATATTGTAATAAATATATAATAACTGTTTTTTTTATTATTTACCGTACAAATATAAAATCGAATCCACTAATATTTACCCCATTTATAATTATAAGCGATGACGTGTATTTGCGCGTTTCGTAAACGAACTCGGGATGAATGTAGACGATAAATCGTACCGACGCTAATGCAGCTGTCACAGATTGTAGCTACACTCAGAATACATTTCCATGCTTTGCAGCCGTGTTTTGAGTATCAATGCAAAAGAAATGTGTTATGTCATTAACGATTTTTATCCTAACTACTGGTTTGATTATATGATGAATATTTTATTTCTATTCACATAAATACTAGGCCTTATTCAAAATAATGTTTTCTGTTCAGGATGGATACATAGTTTTTTGTGTATAACGTAGGGGCGAAACAATTGGAATGAGTCTTTGTTGCCAGTAGTATTTAAATGGCGGTCATCTATCATTGAAAAGGTAATAGTCACTTAGTAATCGGAATAATTATTATCCCCAACACCTCTTTATGAAATGAAAATAAACAAGAAAATTGTAACAACACAGAATCGTAATTAGCGTATATTCAAGAAGTAATTTAAAGCAGAATTGGCAATGGCACACGAAAATTATATCTATTGAGGGCGAAAGTTATTCAATGGCGATAATTTATAGATATACATAGTTCTTCTGTACGTCTAAAGTCCTTCTAAAGGGCTATATTAATTTTCATGAAATTTTTCGTGTGTGTTGGAAGGGCTCCCTGGATTGTTTAGATCTTCAATTGGAACCAGTAGGGGAATCAGCCGGGACAATATCTGCCTGGTTACTTAACATAAATAGAAGAGACTCACAAAGTAAACAGATGATAAATCAATATCCTTGCAATACTCCTAGAAAATTCAATACGCAAAAAAATAAAATTTTAATACAAATAATCATACAAGTAAACTGTGTAATTTTGTATGTAACTGTCAGACCAGGAAATCGTTGTTACAACATAATGTAGAATGTCTCTTTACACAACATCTTTCGCCCCTTTAGTCTACCGAAAGTACCTTTTGACATTTCAGATCGTAGTAATATGTGTTGAACCGATGTCGCCCTCGATGGAGTAGCTAATTTTCGATTTAATCTATCGATAATAAAACGATTGATATTTAAATAACACTTATTTACAGAAAGCTTAAATATATAATTTAAATACTATTGGATTTATTGCTCGAAAGTGAACGTGTGTTCTCTGTTCGTTACCCTAAAGGTTCAAATAAGCGTAAAAAAGTGAAAACAACTCCCCCTGCTTTTGTTTTGCGGCTGTGAGCTTCCTATCTTTTTATCACTCTACTGCTGCTTTGCATGGACACCACCAGCAACTCGAAAAAAAGACTTTGTCATAATTTCTGTCCCATTTCTGCCGGGCGTGCAGAAGCGTAGCAAGCCGTAGCGGCATGAGTACGTAATTCCTACGCTGTCGGTCGCAGATGACCGCCACAGCACTACCAGTTTTTGGGGCGGCAAAATCCTTTAATGTAATAGTTTACCAGCCGAACAGTATCTCCCCTGAAGGAATCTCTGAACTGATATAAATTTACTGCAGTATTCTAGCCAGAAAGAGAGCATATGCGAGGAAGTCGTCAGATTTGCTTAAAGAGGGCATAGGCAACAGCAATTCGGACTCAACTCTTATTCTACTGTTTGGTCGACCGCACCCAAACTTTTAGTTTATAGTAGTAGGTTTTTTAACCTCTACATAGTTTCTTTTACACTTAAGAAAAATTTGCCTTTTTGTTTGAACTTTCTTAAATGTTTATTTACAAATGGGCTCTTTTTTAAATTTCATAAGTTCAAATAAAAAAGCCAGTTTTTCCTTACCAGACCCGGAAAAATGTGGATAACTTTTAAAACGTGATATGTCATCGATTTCCCTAAAGTCAAAGTATTTCTTAACTCATAAAGTTTGTTCCCGTTGCGCCTCACTGATTGTTCCCAGGATCCGTCCCATGCCCCATCATTCCTTTTAGCTTCCGTAATTGGGTAATATTCCGATCACGTATCAAAAGCCATGTCGCCTGCAGACAGTTCGATAGTTGAAACTAATTCATATTTTAGAGATATACTAGAAGTAGATAAGTAAAATTCACTTTTTTAGTTGAAATAATGTGAAAAGCAGCATAAGTACATTTAAAGTTAACCATTCTTTTTCGAGTTTTTTTTATGTAGGTAAAGAATACCTCTTTCGCGGGTTTTCTTTGCTAATTGACTCTTGCCGCGTATGTCAAGACATGATAATTGTGACGTTTGATTTTTGTTAAAAAAGATGGTTTTCAGTTAATTAATATTTAATTATAATAGCGAAACGGAATAGAGGCATTAAATGTAGTTTATCTACATTGTTACAGAAACACAAATCTTGTTTTCTATTCCTCAGAGGAGGACGCCAATATCATTATATGTATTCACCAGAGTGGTTGAGTATTGATATTTTAAATAAAAAATAGAAAGAACACCCCCAATTGGGGCCTTGTATTCTAGTAGTTAAATGGTATCGTTAGTTTTAAAATATTTTGTAGTAGGTACTACTCTTACGTATGATAACGAACAGCCTGTCAGCTTTTTAGTCAAGTACATAGATCCGTGGCATGAGATTTACTTTTTACATAATTTACATATTTTAAAAGGGTTTAAGATGATATAAACGATGAAATTTTAAAAATGTCATTAATGGGTGCAGTCATTGTTATATATTTAAACATATACCAAGTAAATTTTTTTTTTTTATATTTGCATTCGAACCGCCATCGCTATTGTCTACTTGTTTGACAAGTTTCACTCAAACCCGTTTAGCCATTCATTAGCAGAAGCCAGCCATTAGCAAAAACATTCTTTAGTTTTAAATGAATCATAATATTACACTATTATAATATTACAAAAAACATGCATTTCAATGAATTTTTTTTACACCTAATTTTGTGGATGTGGTTAACGTTTTTTCTTTGAGTTTTTATACTTCCCCGCACATTTCTTTGATTTGTATAATTTTTTTTACAGTTAGGAATATACCCGATTTAAATATTGTGAAGGCAGTAATGGCACATCATGTAATCTCGTCTCCTGCAAAAGAGTTAAAAGGTCAGGATTAAATGTAAAGTATGCGCAAATATCCGTTACAAGCTGTTGTATTTAAAAGCACTAATTATAACAATTTAACTAAACATTTTCATTTAAGGTTCTTATTGTACGTAAACTAAAAATAAATATAAAACTGTGACAACAAAACGAAAACTAAAGCAATGATTTCTTTCTAAGTTTCTTTTTTTATAAGACATTGTCTGGGTATTAGAATTTCGATAATAGTCGCTTCAAAACTCTTTATAGTAGTTTATGATACTGTTGCATAATAAGGGTTCTTATAACATGAGTGTGTTTTAAAAAAACGAGCCGTAGGCGAGTTTTTTTATAGCATCACACGAGTGTTATAAGACCAAGTTATGTACAGTGTCATACACTACTTTATCTACTCTCATACTATAATATGTAAAACAATATTGCAAATAAAACGCTGAATATAACAACAAATTTATTTAAATGTCAAATGTTGGCGCCAAGGTGCAAACATCAATTGCGCATGCGTGTTGCGTCGGTCGTCGAGGACTCGTTCATTGAAACCTTTTTAAAGTAGAGGTTCAACCTCCTTGGTCCAGCTGGAGGTTGTATAGGTGTATCGTTATGATAAAAAAGTTATATTATGTTACAGGTGTCCATACAAGACCTGTATCGTAATGAAACTTTTTTTTTATTATTTTTGGCCTGTACGTAATGTTTGTCATAAGCATTTTGTTTTCAGTTTTAGAATCTTTGTATTATAGTATTAGAGTAGATAAAATTTTAAAAGATCTTATTAATTATTATTTCGCTTCTTTTTAATTAATCACGTTAAGAGTATTCATAATTAATTCCAGAAACACTAGTGGTTGTTGCAATACAGATTTAGCTAATTACTGCGTTGTTTGTAACAACAAACATAACAGTTTAGTTTATAGTTAACAATAAAGGGCTTTGTCTTTTTTAATGATTCTAAGCTTGACCGATTGTCAACTATGGTAACTAGAAGCTATCGTATGGTAAATACAAGTTATTTACAACTTAAGTATTTACCGATTACTGATATTTATCAGATTTGTATTTTTATCGATACTCTCAACCTCTTGACGCCTTAACGCCTCAAAGCCTCTATATCTGTATTGATAACAAGAAAGAAAATCGTTAACCCATAGTAAATGTATGCAAGCGAAGGAAGCATCGAGTAACTCTATTGGAAACATAAAAATATAATATGTTTTATTTACCACGGCCAATATTCAAACCTGTGCACCTAGTCTTTTTTATCTCCTGCACTTAACCAACAGCATCTAATTTTTTTTCTACGTGAAAAATATTATTTGACAAAGAGAACGTTTGTTTTTTATTTCGTTATGTATTTGCATTTGCATTTATTTTTTATGGCACAGTGAAGACGATCTGATTTTAAAACCAAGGTTTGCAAGTAACAGGGAAACAATAGATATTTCAAGTTTTAGTCTAATATGACTATAACTTTATTTTATCTTTTTAAAATTGTTATTTGATCAATAGTAAAACACCCCTAATTTTTATTGCATTAACTCGATGTTTTATTGAATGAATTCAAATTTAAATAAATTTTAGGAGTGCTAGTGTTGTTTCAGGCGCTACCAGGTGTTCTATTCCAGTCTGGTTCCTGAGGCAAATCTGTTTTTTTTGTTGGAAAAATGTTCTTACGAGTAAAAATATAACAATTTCATTATCAAATAACAAAAATAAAATTATTACTTCATCATTTGATAAAGTATTATATTTAATATTCTTATAGTTACCTAGAAAATAAAGAGATAGCGTTGCTATTCAGCTTGAGCAATACTGAAAAATTTAACGAGTGCATCAAGGTCTCAATAGCTCAATTAGAAGATCACTTGCCCAGATAGCGAGAGGACAACCTCTTGCACCAATATCTCGAACTTCAAAGGTTTAAGTCTCGTGAGAGAAGCGGAATTTTTTCTAGTTAATAATTCCGTAGTAACACAAAATATAGCTTATTTTTCATACAACAACTACAACAAAATTCTGCATAAACTGACTAAGTTAGTATACAACATAATTCTTGTTTTCTTCAATAATAAAAAGGTTTGCTCTAAACCCTTGTGTTAAGATTCACTCGAGCTTATGTATACTCTAGGGAAAGCAGACGCAGGTAAAATTTCACTCCTTTGCTGTTTAAAGTTCTTTGGTTTCAATTGGTTGATTGGTTTACCGTTTTATTTTTTTTATATTTGAAGATAAAGGGAGCTATTAACCTCCAGTGAATTTTGGCAATCAACTAATGGTCACATCCCTTCAGTATACCCAAGATCACTTTCATTATTGGTAATGTCGCAGGAAAATATTTCGCTTATTTTTGTCATTGTTATAATCCAAATTTAACCTTTAATACATTATATTCCCGCGTTAATTTTTTTACCCTACCCACTTTATTTTGTATCATGAAGTAACAGTATTTGTTCACTTATTTCATAAGTTTGGTTTGTTCGTTGTTATAATAAATATCATAAATGCTCATTGCTACTAGAATTTCAAACACTAGTTAACAAATATAAATGAAGCTTTCCTTCTCGCTTTCTTTCCCCTTCACACTTAAGGGTGTTGTAAATGCGACTAATATAATAGTGATACTGGAAATAAACATCGTATATCTAAATCACAATATGGCAGCATTTTTTTACGAATAGTGGTTTTTTATTGCGATCTCCAATCAAATACAATTTAAGCAAACCTGAAATTATCGTTAAACGTTTTGGTTTTTTGCGGAAGGTTTTCATTTAACAGTAGCCGTCTTTCCGCTGAGATGATGAACGCCAATTTGGCATAAGCAGGCTACAAAATGAGTGATTGTCGCTGACAGAGCTTCTTGGACAAAGAGAATATAAGTACTCGTTGTTCAATGATTGTGCAATTCTTAGACATTTTTATCTTATTCTTTAGATTATCGTAAAAATTGTCTTGTAGTTGTTGTCAGAAAATAAAACAAAATTATCTTGTCACGCGTTGTTGTTATGTCCAAGATGTTATATTGGCGTTTCGACCCGTTTTTCATTAGAGATTTTCATTGTATGACTGATCCTTGACGTGATTAACAAGTTTTCTTTATATTTGTCATTTTAAAGTTTTTTTTATTTACAAGAAGTGAATCAAAAGACCAAGTAATATTTGATAATTATAAGAGCTTTTATTATCTGATCATAAAGTTGATACTAATATTATAAATCGGAAAGTGAGTTTGTTTGTTTGTTTGTTTGTTTGTTTGTTCCGCTTTCACGCCGTAACTACTGAACCGATTGCTTTGAAATTTTGCAGACGTAAAGATAAAAGTCCGGATTAAATAATAGGGTACTTTTTATCCTGGAAAAAATTGATATTCCCGAGGAAAAACAAAAATATTGTTTGCTTGATGGATGGATTGTAGATGGCGCTGTGTGTCGTTTAAAACAAGGTAAAATATTGCAAACGAATATAAACATGTAAATTTAGAAGCTAAATGATACGATAATGAATCCCCGAAAATGAGGAATTCCCGAGGGATGACGTACAATTTGTTTTATCGTCTAAACTGTTTTTTTTTTACATCTACTTATATGTTGCAAACGAATATGAACATGTAAATTTTGAAGCTAAATGATACGAAAATGAATCCTCGAAAATGAGGAATTCTCGAGGGATGACGTACAATTTGTTTTATCGTCTAAATTGTTTTTTTACATCTACTTATCCTGAAATCACTAAAGTCAACGAATTACTAATTGGTATAAATATTAGTTACGTTATTTAGTTCCTGAGGTATGCGATAGATGGCGCTGGGTGCTTTTTAAAACATGGTAACGATGTGTTTTTTTAAAATACGTAAGAAGTGGAATGATAGCTTACGCTATTTAGTTCTAGAGGTATGCTAAAGATGGCGCTGGGTGTTTTTTAAAACGTGGTAACGAAGTGTTTTTTTAAGATACGTAAGAAGTGGAATGATATCTCGCTCTTTAACCTGTAGCTCATACACTTATTCGGTGCACTTTTCGACTCATTTACTTACTTGCTGTTTTATCTTTATTCACTGTTTTGCGCTTTTTGCACAAGGGAAAACATATAATATAGTGTACCGTTCAGTTTTGGTTTAACAACTAATTGTATCCAGCGTTACATCGCGCTTCTTAGATTTTTCCGTGGGAATGAGAAGTTTTCTTATAGTTGTGCTTTATACCGCAATATAACCGAATTCCACGCGGGCGAAGCCGCGGGCGCAAAGCTAGTAAAAGTAATAAAAAACAAAACACGTTCGCTGACTCAATATTTGCAAAGCTACGGTGCCTGTGTTTGTCTAGGAAAATGAAAAATGTGCAAAAACCTTTGTGCCATTCGGTGCAATTGAAATCGATCTAAACGTGCGAACAAGGGATAAAAAACCTTAGTGCTACGAATTAAGGGTTTTTCGAACGCCAAATTACATTAGCTCGGATTAATTATTATCGTGGTTATGTCGTTTGTATGGAAGTAAAGTGCCCATTATCCAGTGTGCGCGTGTTCCGAGGCATTCGTGCAAAATAGGCTCTCGAATATTCCCACAGATTTTTTGAAACAATTATAGCGAACGTTACCTTTATTTTGTACCTACATGGTTCATGTTAAATAAAGTTTTAAATTGCAGTTACTTTTCCTACGAGTTCTCAGCGCGAATGCTATTAGTTCTCTTGGTGTCTTTCGTGTTCTTTTTTAATTTTTGCTACTTTGTCTGTGTTCTTTTTTTGTCATAATTCGGGGCATCAAAGTAATTATAATAAAAATACTTCATATCAGAAATTTATCTTGAGCAAAAGGACAAGTTTTTTTTAATGAAATAAAGGTGCATATTGAAAGTTAATTCTTACAATTTTTATTTTTTTACACATTTTACTATAAAAATTTAATTTTTTGACGGATACTTATTACAAGAATAGTTAGAATTTTTTTTGATATTTTGAATTTTCTAAAATAACGTAAGCTTTCATTGAAGGTAGTCAAAGTTGTTATTTTAGGATTCAGTTCATTCGCAATTGCGCTAGCGCAGAAAGATTGAGCGCATCTACCGTGCATTTGAATTTAGAAAATATAGTTGCCAAACTACATTGCATTTCCGTTTAAGAACTAACACTGTCATATTTCTACAGACTTTTAGGGGTAATTGCATTCAACTTCAATGGTGCCAGAGGAACCTCTCAGAAAGGGAATACATTTATGTAAATAGACACAAACCGCACCTTCGTCGCTTCGGCCGAGGGCTGTTTAATCTTGCAAATTTATGCAACTCCGACGACAACACGTCAAACTGTCTTCGTCGGAGGACGTGATCCAAATTCGATTCAGGGCGTCATTTCGGCCATAAAACGCTTAGCAGTTGGCACATTTGTCGTATAATTCCGACCTCTTTGGGGGCCCATTCCATCTCCTTGTTATTCAAGCCGTTATAATTCTGATATGTGCACCTTCGTGCGTACGGCATGTAATGTCCGTAATCTGTTAGTACCTGTGAAAGGCATTGTCGTGAATTATGTAACTATTGGTACGACATTAATTATTGTCAGTCTACGTTTGATTTCAATTTATTAATTTTTGACATTTAAATGAATGTTACAGAATAAAGAACACAAGCGATTTTCATCAAAAATATTTCGTCAAAGAACATAGAAAACACAAAAACTCTTCGTTGATTTTATTTTATTTTTAAATTAATATTCGGATATAACTATGGAGGAAGAAAAATTAACAATTTTAAAACGAAACGCCCGATAAAAGTTATTTCGTTCTTCTCTTCATTACTCTACCTTATTCAAAACAAATTATTGTCGATTCTTCTATTCTTGGCGAGATTGATAATTCGACAAATATCGTGCAACTTAAAAAATGTTATTACAATAAATTTAAAAGCTTTTAGCATCAAAATATAAAATATTTTTTTTTCTTTTTATAAAGATCATGCATTGCAGGAGTAAATGGTATTGGCGTCAGTCGGCGACACAAATACTTGAAAAAATTCGACGGGTCTGTCTAGGTATTAGTAACTTAATTGGAAGAGCGTTCGCACTTTAGATATAAAAATCGAGCAATTTAATACGTAAATAAAAGAATATTACAAATATCAACGGACAACAACAGAATCTTTGAGTGCATAGATAGGATACCGTTGCATCGACAGATCGTAAATACCTACATAATATTCTAACTGACCCGAATGTTATTCCAATTAATACTAATAATAAAGTGTCATTTGAATAAACATTCTGTGGTCTTGCCTTCTACCAGTACCTTATTCATATTCTTATCTTTGAATTCATTTGCACAAGTCGAAGAATAAATTTAACATTAAAATTCTACACGTTTATGGGGGACAATAAAACTGAGAGTGCTTGAGTCGAGTATTTTCTTTTCTTCGGTGGATTACCTTTGTTTTTTTAATACACAACAAATAGCTTCTTTGTTATTGAAATCATTTGACATAGATAAGAACGTCCTTTATTCAGGAGGATTTACTTAAATTATACATTTTCAGTAGCGTCATTATGAACAGCGATTTGCAAACAAGAATTTAATTTATTGAATGAAATATCGTCGCCTTTTCAGTATGTTTATCATACCCATATAAAAAAAACTAAAAGCTAACAAAAATTAAAGCATTTATGCCGCAACAATTTAAGGAGATGGCCAAAAATTGTATGATACCCCAGACTAAACACACGTAAATTATATGTGTTTATATATCTGATATAACCACTATCCTCAATAGGCATAAGCTAATACTTCTTTAAAAGTATTAATGAACTACACAGATTTGGAAAAAGATAAATCAAATATTCATAGAAACTCAGCATTTGAATGCATACAGTAATCATATTTTATAATTTCTAAAAGTGAAGCTAGGCTCGCTAGGCATACATTACTTCTAATACAAGGTAAACTCAAACCATGTTATGAAAATAATAAAAAAACCGAAATAGGTGCAACTGGCAACTTTTAATTTTTTTCACCCTGAACTGACAGAGAGTAAGGAAGTACTTGCTTTCAGGCCAGGGTGACTAGCAGAGGTCGCAATTAGGTAGAATTATTTATGTACTTGCATCGAAATGTTGATATTAATATGGATCTTCCCGGGATTTCTATCCGGGATGGACAATCCCGTGTGGCCAACAATATAACAAATACATAATAATAAAAACCTCAGAGATAGATAAGACAAATAAAACAAAGATAATTAACATACAATTTTGATTAGTATTAACATTAATTCACATTTATTAATTCACAATTAAGTTATTAATAGTCTTAAGCAAATTCTCATACTTTTACTTCGCCGTTTTTGTTTGAGCAAATACTTTTGCTTCTTGCCTAGACTAGTTAGGAGGTTTTGCGTATTCAAACGGCCCATCAGAACGAACCGAGGTAAGAGAATGAGATGTATGAATGAGTTAACCGATTAATTGTTAATAAAATGTTTGAATGCGGTAAAAAGAGACAAAATCTAGTACATTCCGTTAAGCGGGAAGTGCTCCACATTTTCGTTATTGTTTCCTTTTGTTCTCACAAGCTATGTTGTGCGAAGTACAGATGTGGTAATATCGCGCGTGTGCGCATTGGAATTTTACAACTTCGGACATTCAATGTCGGTGATGTATGTAAGTTTGGGAACGTCGAGCGTGCAGTAGTTTAAATGCTGCTTAAAATTAATTTCGGAATTTGAGGCATATTCACTGTATTCTTTCGCTGTATGAAATCAGTGTAAATACATAAATAACTCTACTTAATTCCGACCTCTAGTAATCAGACTGGTCTCACAGTAGGCAGATGTCAAAAGTGTTGCTATAGCAAAAGTCAAAAAGTCTTTTTAATGAATTTAGTTACATAACCCAGAATTAATAAATAAGATATATTTTTAGTGCCTAACAGTAGTGTTATATATATATTGACACTATTAAACAACATTAAAATATACTATATAAAAAAGCTATGTCTTATGCTAAGTAATAATTATTGTAATCTGCTGCTTGTTTCTTAAGAAAATCAAAGACATATTTTTTTTATTTCTTACTATATATTTTATTTCTGTTTGGTTTCGTGCTCAGTTTGGATATCTCCTTTGAAACTTAGTAACTTTTAGTGTCAGTGGCAATAACTATGTCTAAGCATCTGAAGTTATACGTAACAGGATTTGGATTTGGATACGAGGGTAACGTATAGACATACATATATGATACATAAATATGTAATATTTATAGAAAAAATATATATATTTTTGTAGACATAAATATACAGATGCCCAATTGAAAATATAATTGATATTCTTAAATTAGATCATTTGCTTTTTAGGGACTAGTAAATAGTCACCAATTTTTGGGATTTTATAACCTTTAAATGGATCAGAGTTTGGAATATTTTATAAAGAACCCTAGGAAACTCCTAAGTAAAGTTTATGGTTTAATCAAAGACATTTGACCTCAAAATACATGGTTTTAATTTAGTATGATGCTAGCACCATATGTTAACATAAGCTTCGAAATATAACTAAAACGTCAGCATTATGCAGATAATAATTACGACAATTCAAAATAAACACGAATGTGTACAAGAAGAAACAGCATAATTTATTGGGAAGCATAAATTTCGCAAGTTACTTATATTTTAAAAATTTATATTAAATTCCACATATAGAAACGGTCTAAAACGGGCATAAGCAAAACAGTTGGCAGTAGCTAAGTAAACAAAAACACGTGTTAAGGAAGCCCATAAATCTAAACAGGGTTCGTCGTAGGATTTAATATTCAACTTAGACTCAACTCCATTGTGACAAATGGGGTAAAAGCAATATTTGCTCAAACTTCTTATAGGAGTCTCGAGTAAAATGCGGAATACAAAATTTGTTATTATTTATATGAACATAAAAAGAATCTGAGATGCAAGAAAAGTATGAAGGGACCCCACTCATCGTTATTTGGTTTAGATTACTTTGGGTTTAGTAAAGTTGGTGAGTGCCTGAAGACCAATGCATATGTAGGGGCTTTGCGTACCAACTTAGGCGACGAGAAATAGAAAAAATAGTCGCCACGTGTTTCGATTCCGATTTGTGCCTTGTTGGGAGAGTTGGAATATAATTTTGAATGCTAAAAAACCGCTGTGAAATTGTATGGGCTATCATTGAGAGTAATTAAGCATTAATGAATTCAGCACCTACGTCATTTGGAATATTCTGTCAACATATGCTCATTGGTGTTTGCTGGCTTCTGAACCAATACCTTTGTGAAGTATAGGCGACGCGAAAACGTTGCGCAACTTTAATCTCCGCGTTGGCGCATCAACGTCTGTTAATGAAACCCATTCTCAATATGTCAATTGCGTCAACTGAAGTTTTATGTTTTTCAGGCTAAGCACGGTAAAGTACGGACATAAAGCCTGGCATCTCCCTTAGGTGACTAATTGCAGATTCACTAAAACGAGCAAAGAACGTGGCGTATTATGGGGCGTTTCGAAAGTCAGTCGTGGTACACTGTTATATGAAGGAGAAATGCGCCCAAGTATGTGATTCATGGTAAAGTACGCATTGTGTAGATCTAGCCTAGTACAATAGCCTTTCTAACTATGTTTAGTTCATGAAGTTATTATCTTTATAGTACTTTTAAAACTGCGTAATATATTTCGATTATAAGTAACTTAATGATTATTCAAGTGAAATACGATCCGCTGCGCGCCCACGGTTATAAGGGGTGGCTGAGGGCTTCAGGTAAAGTAACCAATGGTTTCCCACGGTAACCCATCTGTTACAGTATATGTGAGAGATATCGTAGAATAATTTATTTAAGTAACCTATAAAATACACTAGTATGTCAAGTAACCTTACTTTATATACTAACTATACTTTACATACTTCTTACGCAGTTACAAACTCAGTGCGAAAACTGTCTTAACGATAAGAGCTTTTGTGTTATCATAGTCTTTATAGAAATCCTACTACTGTGAGGATAGTTTGGCCGCACGGAACTGAGCCTATATTTTGACAAGATATTTGTGTGATGAATAAGGGCATTCGTACTTGAGGCTTGTCTTATATATTTTAATATCTTATCTTAACATATAAAAATCCAGTGTCACAATGTATGTTCCCAGTAAACTCTTCACCAACTCAACCGATATTGATGAAAGTTGGTATTTATGTGTAATTTGGTCCAACTGAAGAGATAGGATAGTTTTTATTTTAATTTATAACACAGCAACGCGTGGCTGAGTCAACTAGTCTGTATTATACATAATACATACCTTTCAGTGCTTTCCTTGGACTAGACTAAGCGGTGTGAATTGAGTAAATATTATTTTTATTGTAGTTTAGTATCAGGACAACTGCGCGTAGTACAGACTAGTCCTATATGACTCTTCTGCATGTTAGGGATAGGCATTCTTTTTGTATCACTTTGACATCAAATAGCTCTTGAAAATAAAATAGTTTAAGTAAAGCTCTAAGCTTCTTCTAAATAAGTAACTTTGCAAGACCTTTACATGTTGAATGACCTTACAGTAGCGTGAACGCGTAGTAGGTATATTTTTCGAAATAATAAAATATAACGAATGAACAACCCTTGGTTATCAAGGTCACCAACTCTCGAGGGTGTACGTATAAAAAAAAACAACTTGTACACGACAGTAATGTTTAATGGTTAATAAAAATACAAAACTCACTTTGATATATGAAACACGGTTTGAACAATAATACCGCGATTCAGAATTGCACAACGCCATCTAGCGTCATCTATGTAAATTAAATAATCGTAACGTTATGACATAATGATCTTACATTTACCGGCCACCAAGGACAGATTGATATTCTGGCCTTAAAAGTGCATTACGTCCGACTAGAGGTTCTCAATTGGTCCTTGCTAGCCGTGTACAAATTAACTATTTAGCTATGAATACTCGAAATGCTAACTTAAAACATCAACGCTGTAAGTAAGTATTTTCTAACACTAGTACATAACAAAGAAGAAAGAAATTAAATTTTACCAGCGAGGAAAGTATAAGTTATATATATATTTTTTTTTTTTCGTAAAAGCTAGATACAATAAAAAACTGATATTTTTTAATTCAAATGGTTTTACTCAATACTAAGGTTCTAAGCAGCGATAGGTAAAATGCAAAGTTTGCTCATAGGCCGCTTAAAAATAGAATTTTTAGTTTTCAATGTGACCACCCTCGCAATTCCGTCCTTGCCAGGGTGTATTTCTATGATTTTGCCATAGATCCACCGGCATGGGGGCAAACCATCCTCTTTGATTAATACGATGTCGCCGACTGTTGGCGGTGGAGTGTTGGTCGACCAGCGATATCTGTGGTAAAACTGGTTTAAATATTCAACTGACCACTTACACCAGAATTCTTGAACCCTACGTTGAGTGTATTGCCACCTACGGAGGGAGCTCACATTCGATGCTTCGTAAGACCGATCTGGTGCTGTGATCAGAGATTCGCCAATTAAAAAATGACCGGGTGTCAGCACCTCCAAGTCGTCTATATTCCCCTCAAGTCGACACAACGGACGAGAATTCAAGCACGCTTCCACTTGAGCTAGTACTGTTGACATCTCCTCATACGTCAAGGTAGAAGTACCAATAACTCGGTTTAAATGAAATTTGACGGATTTAATACCCGCCTCCCACAACCCACCAAAGTTAGGCGCCCTTGGCGGTATAAAGTTCCAGGTCGTGTTATTATTGGCCAAATTCTCGGCGATTTCTGGTAAAATGCTATTTTTCTCTGCTAAAAAGAGTTTCTGTATTTCTGTTGCAGCTCCGACAAAATTGGAGCCATTATCACTCCAAATCTCGTTGCATCGACCTCTTCTAGCGACGAAACGTTTAAAGGCCTGTAAGAATCCTTCTGTTGTAAGATCACTTACAGCTTCGATGTGCACAGCTTTAGTCGACATACATACAAACAGACATATGTACCCTTTATACGACTTATGTCCACGTCCCCTAGAAGTGCGCATTTGTATGGGACCGGCGAAATCGACTCCACTACGCAAAAATGGCCGAGCCGGGGTAACTCTTGCCGGAGGAAGTTGTCCCATCAGAGGTTGATGTGAATGTCCTCTCTGCTTGGCACATATGACGCATTTTCGAACGAACGCCTTTACCAATTGTTTCGCGCCAATGATAAAAAAACTATTTTGGATATAAGTTAACGTCAATCGTGGCCCTCCATGCAATGTTTGATGATGTGCATTTGAAATTATCAATTGGGAGAGTGTTGACCGTTTTGCCATTATAATAGGGTGCTTTCTATTAAGTGTTAAGTTAGATCGTTCTAGTCTGCCTCCTACTCTTAATATATTCCTATTATCAATTATTGGGTTTAAAGAACGTAAGGGACTATTTTTCTTGAGTTCTTGTCCTCTATTTATCGCTTCGATTTCTTCTTGAAAATATATACCTTGATCCTTCCTGATACAAACTTCTAAAGCTTCTTTTAATTCTACTACTCTTAAAAATCCTTTAAATCTATCCGTGTTTTGCTTCCTCATTTGTAAAAATCTTCGACAGTATGCAATAGTTCTAATCAATCTGTTTAATGTTGAGTAATCGTTCCACATTCCTTCGTCTGTTGTTATGGTGGTATGGGCTTTTATGGCTTCCATATCAGTAGTTAATTCCAACTTTGAATTATTGTAGGGGATGTCTTTCGCTAGAAGAAAACTAGGGCCTTTTAGCCAAATAACTTTATTTTTTAACTCTTCTGGCGAAATACCTCTTGATGCGCAATCTGCTGGGTTTTCCGCAGTTTTGACGTGTGACCATTGTTGCGGATTCATGTGGGTGAGTATCTCGGATACTCGGTTTGCCACAAATACTTTCCATCGACTAGGCAAACTGTTCAACCAAGCCAAAACGATCGTTGAATCTGTCCATGCGTGCAAATTTGTGTTTTCTATTTTCAGGACCCTCGCCACTTCCATCAATAGTCTTACAAGTTCCACTGCCCCACATAACTCCAATCTCGGTATAGATACTTGCTTAATTGGTGCCACTTTGGATTTTGCGGCAATCAGAAACACGTGGATTTTCCCTTCACTGTCAATGGTTCTTAGGTAGACCACAGCTGCATATGCCATTTTGGACGCATCACAAAATCCATGCAATTCCCGGCGGCTATCTGTGGATTTCGTACCTACCCATCGTGGTATTTTGATGTCGGTTATGCTCTTCAGATTTTCTCGGTAAGTACACCACTCATTGATGAGATCTTTAGGCGCTTGCTCATCCCAATTTACTCCTGCAATCCACAGTTTTTGTATCATGACTTTTGCTACTACGATACACGGCGTAACCCAACCCAAGGGGTCAAAAAGCCGCGAAATGTCTGCGACTATTCTTCTTTTCGTTATAGGTGGCTGTAAATCTGAGAGCTCTATTTTGTATCTGAAATGATCTGCGTGTCTTTCCCAAGTAAGTCCAAGAATTTTCATTATTTCATCTGTCTTTATGTTTATACTTTCCTTACATGCCTTAGTTCCGTTTCTTATATTGTCATTCATTTCTTTTTCTTTTATAAATGTTAACAATTCATCATCATTTGTAGCCCATTTTTGAAGTTGGAATCCAGCTTCATTTAACAAACCCTTCATTTGACCATAAATTTCTTTGCCTTCAGCTGTAGATTCACAACCTCCCATAAAATCATCGATGTAATAATTTTCCTTTACTTTTGCTGCAGCGAGAGGGTACTTTGAGCCTTCATCCACAGCCACCTGTTGGAGTGCTCTTGTGGCTAGAAATGGGGCGGATGCCGTGCCAAAGGTCACCCGAAGAAGTTTATAATCTTTTATCTGTCCAGTTTGAGTATCCCTCCATAACAACCTTTGAAAATCAGTGTCATCACCGTGAACCTTGACTTGTCGGTACATTTTTACTATGTCCGCGGTTAAGCATATACGGAACATTCTCCATTGCAAGACAAGCTGCCTCAAATCAGGTTGTATAGTTGGCCCTACCATGAGTGTGTCGTTTAGCGATATTCCATTCAAACCCCGTTGAGAGGCATTAAACACCACCCGCAATTTGGTTGTATCTTTATCCTCACGAACAACTGCATGGTGGGGCAAGTAAACTGACACATCTCTTTTAATATCAGGGCTTTCGACTTCCCTCATGTGTCCCATCTCTATGTATTCCTCGATAACAGCTTCATAAGCTTTCTTGAAATTAATATTCTTTTCGAATCTTTTCTCTAAACTTTTCAATCTTCTTTCCGCAATTAATCGTGTTTCTCCTTTTTTAAAATCTGGATCCTCCATTTTAAATGGCAACCTGACAACATATCTTCCCTCTTCATCTCTAGTTGTAGTTTTTACAAAAAAATCTTCACATTGTCTTTCTTCTTCCGTATATATTTCCTGTTTCGTTAACCCTATTCCTGATTCTATCTCCCAAAATTTTCTCAAGATTTCGTCACCTTCCTGTAATTGACAATGTAATGCCAATACTCCTCCAGCTCCTTGAACTGGCGTGTCCACAGTGCCTGATAAAATCCAGCCTAGACTGGTGGCTTGTGCAACAAGTGAGCCGCTAGGGGATTTTACCAGGCCTTCCTCGATTACTTGACTATATACCTCCGCTCCTAACAAAATATCAATTTTATTAGGTCGGTAGTAATCGGGATCAGCCAGCTTTATTCCCTCAAATTCTGTATATTCCAATTGCTTAACTTTCCTACTTGGAAGGAATGAAGTAATGGATTTCAGAACATATGCTTGCACTGTAAAACATGTTTCATTTAACCTAGATTTTATTTTTAAGGTGACCATAGCTTTCGACACTAAACCATGGTCTCCCCCCACACCTGAAATTTTACCACGAATAGGTTTTCTTTTTAATTTCAAGTCATTTACAGTCGACTCTGTGACGAAATTACCTTGAGAACCCTGATCTAAAAGGGCTTTTACGGTACAAAAAGTGCCGTTTCTTGACTCTGCATGTACTATTGCGGTTGCTAGCAGTACTGGTTTCAAATTCTCGGATGCGACATTGCTTACTACTAGCGCTGACGTACCCGCAACAGCACCTGTCTCGGAATCAGACTCTATACCCTTGGTTGAACCATCCACCCTGTTCGAGTCAATCTTGACAACATTAACCTGCGCATTTTCTTGTCCACCACTGGGGTGGAGGAGTGTATGATGACGGCGATGACAAAGTTTACATCTGACCTGAAGAGTACAGACTTTGGCTCCATGATTGGTGCCTAAACAATTATAACATATGCCGTGTGTTTGGACGTAATGACGACGTTGGTCAATGGGTTGATTAGCAAATTTTTTACACGAGCTCATTCTGTGTGCATCAGAACAATACGCACATTGCACTTTACTTACATGAAGAGCTTTGAACTTTACCACGCTGTTATTGTTCATGTTGTTATCACATTGTGATCTGCTAGAAGCTACTTTTGTATCGAGAAACTCAAGTGCTCTATAACGGTTTGTAACAAACTCTTGAAATTGATTAAAAGTTGGAAGTTCTTCCGATGATGTACTATCAGTTATATTAAACTCCCACTGTTTTCGAGATTCTGCGTCGAGCTTTAAACAAAGAATGTGTATAACGATTATATCCCATTGACTAGTGTCAATACCCAAATTATTTAATCCACTTAAACAATCATTAGTAGTGTCTATTAAATTCTTCAAACCATTTGAATTTTCTACCGTTAAGTTTTTTTGACTGAGTAATCGTTTTAATATGTAATGCGATAAATACCTTTTATTATCGTATCTAGACTTTAATTGATTCCAGCCTCTGTCATAATTAGCCTCAGAAATCGGTATTTGACGAAGCAATTGATCCGCTTCACCAGTTAAAGAACTTTTCAAATAATGCATTTTTTGTACTTTATCTAAAGTTTGATTTTCATGGATTAACGAAGTAAACAAATCCCGGAATGTGATCCATTCTGTGTATTTCCCGGAAAAAGTTGGAATTACTATTTTAGGTAGCTTAAATGCAGCGGGCTTTGATTTTTCCCGACTTTCAGCGGGCTGGGTAACCTTGCTTTGCTGAAAAGATTTCAATTTAACTTTAAGCTCCGTTTTATAAATAGTGTACTCTTCTTCAGTTAATCCATAAATATCCTTAGTTGTATAGTCATGCTTTTTTAAATCGATGCCATATTTTTCTACAAGGAGTTTATGCGTATTACAAAATTCTAACCACATTTTTTCCAAAGTTTCTAATCTTGTCTCACAATATGCTTCAGTAATACGGTGCTTGGGAGACTTAGAAAAGTTTGTATTTGCTTTACAAATTTTTTCATAAGTATCATTTTGTAAATTGGTAAGATTCTCCATTATTTGTTAAAAATATTTAGTAAGTTAAAAATAAAAATCTATGTAGAAATGATCAAAATAAATCCAATTAATTCAATGCTATTTATCTAATATATTAAGATTATGAATAACAATCAAACTGTATAAATTTTTCCAATGTAAACAATGATAAAGTCTAAAACACTCAAAGTACAAACCCGAAAGACAACGTAAAAATATTCTAAGTGTTTAGAAATAATTACTTTCTATACTGAAATGGGCATAGGTTCCCCGTCGGATCTATTTCGCTTAAAAATATGTTAAAGTTAAAATTCAAGGAAACATGTATGAAAATTTTACAAGTTAATAAAATATTATCACGAATTATTCTAAGTCCCAAGTCGCTATGCAGAAATTTTTCTAAGTTCTTGAAAACAACCCAAATTTTTCAAAGTTAATTTATTTGTTGAAATAAAGTTCAATTTCCTTTGGCACCAAACAAATGTAAACACTCACTATTGCTGTCCCTTTCTTCTGTACCTCTTGCCGTCGTCCTTGTCTCGCCCACAATCCAGGATCCTGAAGGCGCCTTCTCACTAGCCCCTTCACGAAGTTCCAAAGCCGGATTCACCACCAAGCTCGAACTCCTGCTGCAGCAGCTCACAAGGTGAAGCTGTTCCACTTCCTGGTCCGCAGATTTTTTTTTTTCTCTTAATGCTTCAAAAAATGCGCCACCGTCGGGACGACTTCCGGTTTAGGTGTCAGCACTACCTATCCGGCTCGAAGGACCATGAACAACCCTTGGTTATCAAGGTCACCAACTCTCGAGGGTGTACGTATAAAAAAAAACAACTTGTACACGACAGTAATGTTTAATGGTTAATAAAAATACAAAACTCACTTTGATATATGAAACACGGTTTGAACAATAATACCGCGATTCAGAATTGCACAACGCCATCTAGCGTCATCTATGTAAATTAAATAATCGTAACGTTATGACATAATGATCTTACAACGAATAACTTAAAAAAATACCACGAATGAAATATCCAGTTTGTCTAGAATAAGAGCGATTGTGGGAAAATCGCGTAATGTGATAGCTAAGGCCGAAGGCGTAGCTCATTTGAATATTTCATAGGCTTGAGGCGGGCGTGCGCTGTGTGCATTAGCGACAGCGGGCCGGGATAAGGTTACCATTGCAAAGTGACATTGATCGTGTTATAAGAATAGACCGCAGAGAAAGGAATTCGACGCATTTATCAGGGAAAACTGTGTCGCCTTTTGTCTTTTTTAACATTATTTTACTTCTTTGTTTTTGTATGGTATTTCTTTTGAGGGTCATTCCCGATCTAAGGATTTCTAAGAATTTTTGTCTTATAAGGTACAAGATGAAAAGGTAAAATTCGTGGTATTATACAATATTTTTTTTACCTAAACTTAACAGCCTTTTGTTTATATATGTTTAATGTGTGCATATTTATTAATAACCCTTGTTTGTGTTTTGGACTTACAGCTGAAGATGTTCCAATAAATTGAAAGTTCCTGGAACAGCCATGGTTTCTAGAACAAACAATAAATGGCTGGGAAAATAATAAAATATGGCAAATAATGAAGAATTCTTACTGTAATATAACACAGTATTTTGATTAAAAAATGGTCAATTTGGATAAGCTATTCCAATTGAGTATTTTGTATTTTATATGCCCAATCTTGGTGAATGTGTTATGCACTTTTATTTGATAATTAAAAAGCAGTATCACGTGCCATATTTCTACGAAATAAAGTTAACCCTGTTCTATATTATTTCATTAAATACAATAATTCAGCTTTTCGTAGCTAGAACAAAGTTTCCAGGAACCACTAATAAATGATTTTGTGTAAGAGTATCTTTTCTTAGAAAATATCCTTTTCCAGTGAAACATGATACAATAAAGCCAAATATATTATGATAGTAGTTCTGATAATTATAATAGACATAAAATTCCTATCCAAGTTAAACATGAATATAATTTTGTTTGTTTTAGTTCATAAAATAAAATTTATCTATGTGGGGAAAATAGCCGAGGTGGGTGACCCTTGGTAGTAAGGGGTAACGAGCGACCCAGCTTCCTAGAGGAAGATGGTTCAAAACCTGTAAAAGCAAACTTTAGAAAAAAAGACCAGGTAAGAAGTTCGTCTTGATTGGGGTAGAAGACTTGTTGTTAGTGGTTTCTGCGGCTACTCCAGCATCCCATCCCATCTTTTTATATGACAATATCTATGATCTCAGGCTATTACAGATTTGTATTGAAGTATTTATATTGATCTTAAGTTGAGGAGAAAGGGTTCGGTTTTCCGATAATGCTTACTCTGCAGGTATTTCAAGTTTACAAAAGAACGCAGATAAATAACAATTCTATCCAGTAACACTACTGATACTCTCTATAAAATTTATTGTAGTAAAAAATAGCAGACTTATTACTGCTGTTAGTTAACATACAGAGATGCTATAGTATAATATGAATCGTTATGGAGAATATAATAAGTAGCCTTGCTATTAGTGGCTATAATATGAAACTTGGGCTAAATTTTAGACTTTTCAAGTTTCTAAGTAGACAGGAGTTCCATTCTCTGAAAAATTAAATTATTAAATACTGATATGTGGAAAATTAATCAATAATTTGCAACGCGCCTGAACCCAAGCACTTTAAAAGCATATTCTTCGATCTACAGCGTACAAAGAACCAGTAAATAAGTAGCTCTACTGTGGTGATATAAACTATGACGTTTAGTGGGGTGATGAATGTTAAATTCTGGCTGGTCAAACAGTTAGTATTTGCAATAATTGTATCTGTATAAATTACCTTTCATAACTAATATTTACACAATGAAATAAATAAACAAACTGATATGTAAGTAAGTATGTCATAATAATTCCTCATGGAAAATTAGCAAAATGAGAGATGCTACTATATGATTTTAACACTATGCATTTGTTTTACTCCACTTGGAAATTGCTTTGAATCGGTTACAAAATTCACTTCTCAAGCGTCCTTACTTGCTTAAAGAAGGTTTATCTCTCGACGTGGAAATCTACTGATATATTTGCTGACAATGAAAACAAAATTCACTGAAGTTACGAAAGATTTAACTAATTTTTAGGGTTTTAGGGATCACTCTTAATCCGTCTGTCTGTCAAGCCCCTTTTTCTCAGGAACGCGTGGAGGTATCAAATTGAAATTAATATCAAACACTCCCTTCTTCAATCTTCAATAAAAAAATGACACTTCTAAGTAAAAAGACAAACTCAAACAAGTGTTCCTGTACATGCCACATATTTTGACACTTACAAGGGAATCAAAATGTTACTTTCCATTAACCTAGAATTTGGCAAGAAGCAAAGCCAAGTGAAAGGCAAATTCCGAAAATCGTTTCGGACATTGCTATTTTTCTAACGAAAATATATGAGAACCAAATATTTACTAATTTAATGTAAAAAATAATTCTAAAATATTTGTGTTCTTCAAAAGCAGATTATGAATTTAACAAACATTAAAAACACATAATTACTTCTCAATGTTTTTTATTGTTGTTTCACTGTAATGGATACTAGCTTTTTGCCTATGCATATTTTTATCTCGATTTTGCTTTAAAAACCAAACAGAATAAAAATTGTTTAATGATTTATCTTTCGCTTTAAAAACTTATATTGTACTGCAGACATAATATATTATAATTTTTGCTCGTATTACAGGTTATTTATGTTTGAAAATGGAATTCCATAGCCACATAAAAGTTCTGTATTTCTATCACTGTTCTGGGAATTGGAATAAATCATGTCTTGTGTTGACTGTGGTATTTTATTAACACACTAAGGTTCTTTGGAGATGTTTATTATTTATTATTTCCCGTGATGTGACTTGAAATGAACGAATGTTAATCATTTGTGGAATAGAAGCTATTTTGTAATTTTGTATTGTACTGTCTACGCAGATGCTCTAAATAAATATTTTTGACAAAATTAAGATGGTTTCAGTTAAATTCGCTTTTTTATCTCGTTTTTACGTCCTCGGTCAGATGTTTACCTATATGCAAGTTGGCATTTTCCTTAACAAAATGAATTAAAGTTCTGTACCTCAAAAAGATAAAATGGAACCCTTATCACTTTGTTCTCTGTCTGTCTGTTAAGGTCCTTATCTCAAGAACGCGTAGAGGTATCAAGAAGAAATTTAAAACTAATTATCAGGTTTGCAATTCATTACAGCAGTGGTAAAATCTAAATTTTAAGTAAACGTTAATAAAAGATTAGGCCGTTTATGCTGCATATTTTGTAACTCGCAAGGGAATCACAACCGCTTAATAATTGAAATAAGTCTCCTACTATACAATGCGCTATTTGATTCAACTAGCTGACCCGGTAACACGTTGCTATGGTAACGCGTTGCTAAAGTAACGTTATTTGATACAAATGAAAAAGAGCGGACAGACAAACACCCAAACAACAAATTTGAGTTCTTAGATTATATCATGCGGCATTTCCAACTAAATGTAAATCCTTCTTTAAAATGAATACGATTTTTTTAATACTGTAAATCTTTACCAGTTTATGAATAGGTTAATTTCTACCTTTTGAGACAGCATTTTTAGTAAACAGATAGAAATTAAAATAAAACACCCATATGCACACGACACACGACAAAAACTTATTACTTTATCAGCATACACCTACTACGGCTAACGGACGAGCGCATTCCTATTTCCACGACTGATCAATTCTTTGCCTACCTCCATGAGTAATGCTATTACGAAAAATAACATTTAATTTAAATTAAAACAGTATTCTTCGTCAGTATTATAATTAAATGTATTTTTTGATTGACACAACACTGTTGAATCCTTATATTTATGTTCGATTAGAATTTATTTTCTACGTGCCTGAATCTTTAAAGTACTCTACACAAACTTTGGAGGTTTTAATAGTATTTCTTTGTAAACTATTAATTATGTACTATTCTGTTTCTGATATTAATAAATGATCATGTAATTTACTACTTGTTGACCCAGAATCATGAAATTTTACGAGAATCCAGTCAAGTCAAGACAATAAGAAGAGAAAAAATCCCAAAACTTCGAATTTGTAGTTACATCACAATAATAACCTTAAATACCTACAAGTTTGTACAGAACCCTCAGTGTGGGAGTTAGACGTCGATAGTGTTCGATTTTATCATCGTAAAATAAGTAATTATATAATATGTATTTAACTGTTGTTGTAAAAAATACAGAATTAAAAAATATTTTTTATTAAGAGAAATGACTAATGCAGACAGAACGAATGGCTACGAATCAAAGTCTCAAAAGATAACTTCAGGTGTACCTCAAGGCTCACATTTAGGTCCAATATTGTTTACCATCTTTGTTAATGACATATCTTACATCATAAGATTCTCCGATATTTTCATGTACGCAGATGATTTAAAGATTGCAAGAGTGATTGAATCTAATGACGACTCAATCATGCTTCAAAGGAAATTTGAAGAGCTTCTGAAATGGTGTTCTCTGAACGGAATAACTCTAAACTCAGAAAGATGTTTTTTCTTACAATACGGGAGAGAAACAAATCTATTCGGTTTAAAGATAGTGTCTGATTTATGGCAATACCTAGGTACTTAACTGTTCCAGTTCTTTCTAAAGAATGACATTGTCAACTGGGAATCTCTTTAGAGCACGAGCAGTGAGCAGTGATGAAGGAGGATGGAAAGGCAGTAAGTTTTGTCTATGAGAGTATGCAATGTATTTGGTCTTGGTTACGTTAAGCGTTACGTTACTTTGAAATCAGTTGATAACCTCCCTCATACCTATTCGTTTGCGTTATGATATAGACATCTTCCCCGGTATCTCCGCTAAAAAACATGGCTTTGTCGGCAGCAATTGTTAGTATATTATCATTATGTAATTGCATACTGCAAAGACTTATTATGTACATGAAAAACATGGTCAAGTCATTTATGCTTTCCTTCAGTAAGCCGTATGTACAGCTTTTTCATTGTTAATTCTTTGGTCTATTTTGACTAATGTTTCCCAGCTTGTAATATAATAATCCACATAAACTTTCAGTTGAATTCCTCACATATCAATAATTTCTAGATTAAATAGACGGAAAGGATTGAAACCGTGTCAATCTCCCTAATCAATTCTAAAAATATTGCTTTGCATTTCTTTTGCACTTGATGTACAAGTAAGTTATTACTAAATTTTAAAGGTGATTTGCTAGTCAACCTAACAGAACAAATACCAAACAGACTCGAAGAAAGGAGATAATTGGATTCTAATATTTCATTATCTTTTCAATCATAGTTCATTCTAAGATTTTAAATAGAGTAAGGGGAATAGATATTGGCCTGACCTTATCAACACAGCGTCTCTCTCCTGCTTTGTTTTATTAACGCAATTCGAAGATAACAGTAGATATTGCTAGTTTACGAATGTGATTGATAGGAGAAATAAGATGACCGCTGTATCTTTAATGACATTCGCTGATATTTGACTAATTCCTACTGCACAATTTTTCTGCACCTCTTTCAGTGTGAAGAGTTTGTGCTATTCAGGTACTCTTTCTCTACTTCTTTTATACTCTGTTACTACTCTACTTTTTTGATTAATTACTTGCTGAACTTCGCACTGTTTAGTTGAAACAAAAAATAAACAAAACGATATCAGTCATTTGGTTTTAAGATTATCTGTTGCATATTCTATACAAAATGTTCACATTGTATATATATATTTCCATTAATCTGAGCATATGTCTTGTTTATCTATGAGAAATTATTTTTTTATATCTCATTATTTAAGCCTAAAAACGCTCACTGCTGAATGGAATTATCCCCCAAAAATGGAGGGTTTTGCCAAAATCTCCACTATGGCGTAGTAGTTTAAATATCATAGTAATGCCACACTGAAATTAGACAACGTAGAAAACAATTTGTTCTATATGCTCAGGTCCGAGTGTTGTGATACCGTCGTTTCTGAATTCAATAGCACGAGTGCTTTAGCTACTTAAGTTGGGATTCAGGACAATGAGTGTGATGTTGTCGAACATTAAGCATTTTAACATTCACAGACGAGTTGCAGATTGGAGTAAAATATTTTGATACGGAAAACGTTGCTGTCCATTTTTTGGTTGATGTAAGTTGCACAGTGATGATATCCAGTATCATTAGTCGCTTTTTACGACAACATTTAATGTGAAGGATTGGTGCTATTCAGGTAGACTGATATCACATATTTCGGCTGTTTATTTCCCTACTTCTTTCAACCTCTATTACTACTCTATTCTAATTATTTACTGGATAAGTAATAAGTTAATTTTAATAGGTTTAATTATATTGCTTCGCTTTCTATACATACTTACTTACTGAGCTGGCACAGCGATCCGAAGTGGATTTTGGCCTCCGATACAAGTTTTTGCCATTCTGCTTTATTCTCAACCACCTGTCGCCAGTCCGGCCATTGTAGGTTACTGATGTCCTTTTCGGCCTGGTCTTACCAGCGATATCTGGGGCGTCCCACCGGGCGTTCCCCGGTTGGTCGTCCGAGGTATGCTCTTTTCAAAGCGCGATCCGACCTCATTCTTTCAACGTGACTGAGACAGCGCAGTCTAGTTGACTTTGTTTCGCCAATAATGTTCGGTTCAGCCACAAACTCTTCTATTTCGGCATTCTTTCTCAGCCTCCATGACCCGTCCCCGCGTTTGGTTGGCCCCAGGATTTTTCGAAATATTTTTTTTTATAATTATCTATAATGATAGTTTTTACAATTTTCGTGGAGTTTACTGTAAATTGTTTTGATTTATTTTAACCTATTGTGTAACATGCTAAAATATAGAAAATAATGCAAAGTTTGCAAAGAAATAACAAGGTTTATAATTTGTGTTACCAAGTATCGATAAGGGGATCATACACTTAAATACCAAAAGTAAATTTACAATGAATTTACTTTTGGTATGTACAATGAATCATTGACGGGCTATACCTTTTTAACAATAATATCAAGACTATGTTACATAGAAAATAAACTCTATATACTTATTAATCTTAAAGAAATATAATATTCGCTTTTTAACCTATACTGTAAGACTGTCCCCGTGCGAGTATGGCCGACATATTAAATCTTTTTGACGTAAATTGCAATTGTTTCCGGAATATAAAGTCGAGCTTTGTATTTTATTTCTCGTACAGTCAGTTTGCATTTCTACATATCAGCAGTTTTTTTTAATTGATAAGACTTTGTTTTAATGTGAAATGGAATCATGAAATGGAAACAGAAACTAATAGACATAATATGTTTTTATTTAATTTTTTGCATTCACAATGCAATATTTCTATAAGATATAAAATACGTGTGTAAAAAACAACCACGCCTCCGAGCCCTCAGATGGGATTCGAACCCACGACCTTTCGCAATCCGGGCGACTGCTCTGACCGCTGAGCTACCGAGACGCTGGCAAACGTGTCGAATTTTACAAACGTATTCCAACTTCTACTATGAGCTAGTATCGTTCCACCAATGTTGAACGCTAACTACCTTCAACATTGAAAGTAATATTTTTACAAATATTAAACAATCAATTAAGATGGAACCAGCTATAATTATGTTTTTATTTAATTTTTTGCATTCACAATGCAATATTTCTATAAGATATAAAATACGTGTGTAAAAAACAACCACGCCTCCGAGCCCTCAGATGGGATTCGAACCCACGACCTTTCGCAATCCGGGCGACTGCTCTGACCGCTGAGCTACCGAGACGCTGGCAAACGTGTCGAATTTTACAAACGTATTCCAACTTCTACTATGAGCTAGTATCGTTCCACCAATGTTGAACGCTAACTACCTTCAACATTGAAAGTAATATTTTTACAAATATTAAACAATCAATTAAGATGGAACCAGCTATAATTATGTTTTTATTTAATTTTTTGCATTCACAATGCAATATTTCTATAAGATATAAAATACGTGTGTAAAAAACAACCACGCCTCCGAGCCCTCAGATGGGATTCGAACCCACGACCTTTCGCAATCCGGGCGACTGCTCTGACCGCTGAGCTACCGAGACGCTGGCAAACGTGTCGAATTTTACAAACGTATTCCAACTTCTACTATGAGCTAGTATCGTTCCACCAATGTTGAACGCTAACTACCTTCAACATTGAAAGTAATATTTTTACAAATATTAAACAATCAATTAAGATGGAACCAGCTATAATTATGTTTTTATTTAATTTTTTGCATTCACAATGCAATATTTCTATAAGATATAAAATACGTGTGTAAAAAACAACCACGCCTCCGAGCCCTCAGATGGGATTCGAACCCACGACCTTTCGCAATCCGGGCGACTGCTCTGACCGCTGAGCTACCGAGACGCTGGCAAACGTGTCGAATTTTACAAACGTATTCCAACTTCTACTATGAGCTAGTATCGTTCCACCAATGTTGAACGCTAACTACCTTCAACATTGAAAGTAATATTTTTACAAATATTAAACAATCAATTAAGATGGAACCAGCTATAATTATGTTTTTATTTAATTTTTTGCATTCACAATGCAATATTTCTATAAGATATAAAATACGTGTGTAAAAAAACAACCACGCCTCCGAGCCCTCAGATGGGATTCGAACCCACGACCTTTCGCAATCCGGGCGACTGCTCTGACCGCTGAGCTACCGAGACGCTGGCAAACGTGTCGAATTTTACAAACGTATTCCAACTTCTACTATGAGCTAGTATCGTTCCACCAATGTTGAACGCTAACTACCTTCAACATTGAAAGTAATATTTTTACAAATATTAAACAATCAATTAAGATGGAACCAGCTATAATTATGTTTTTATTTAATTTTTTGCATTCACAATGCAATATTTCTATAAGATATAAAATACGTGTGTAAAAAACAACCACGCCTCCGAGCCCTCAGATGGGATTCGGACCCACGACCTTTCGCAATCCGGGCGACTGCTCTGACCGCTGAGCTACCGAGACGCTGGCAAACGTGTCGAATTTTACAAACGTATTCCAACTTCTACTATGAGCTAGTATCGTTCCACCAATGTTGAACGCTAACTACCTTCAACATTGAAAGTAATATTTTTACAAATATTAAACAATCAATTAAGATGGAACCAGCTATAATTATGTTTTTATTTAATTTTTTGCATTCACAATGCAATATTTCTATAAGATATAAAATACGTGTGTAAAAAACAACCACGCCTCCGAGCCCTCAGATGGGATTCGAACCCACGACCTTTCGCAATCCGGGCGACTGCTCTGACCGCTGAGCTACCGAGACGCTGGCAAACGTGTCGAATTTTACAAACGTATTCCAACTTCTACTATGAGCTAGTATCGTTCCACCAATGTTGAACGCTAACTACCTTCAACATTGAAAGTAATATTTTTACAAATATTAAACAATCAATTAAGATGGAACCAGCTATAATTATGTTTTTATTTAATTTTTTGCATTCACAATGCAATATTTCTATAAGATATAAAATACGTGTGTAAAAAACAACCACGCCTCCGAGCCCTCAGATGGGATTCGAACCCACGACCTTTCGCAATCCGGGCGACTGCTCTGACCGCTGAGCTACCGAGACGCTGGCAAACGTGTCGAATTTTACAAACGTATTCCAACTTCTACTATGAGCTAGTATCGTTCCACCAATGTTGAACGCTAACTACCTTCAACATTGAAAGTAATATTTTTACAAATATTAAACAATCAATTAAGATGGAACCAGCTATAATTATGTTTTTATTTAATTTTTTGCATTCACAATGCAATATTTCTATAAGATATAAAATACGTGTGTAAAAAACAACCACGCCTCCGAGCCCTCAGATGGGATTCGAACCCACGACCTTTCGCAATCCGGGCGACTGCTCTGACCGCTGAGCTACCGAGACGCTGGCAAACGTGTCGAATTTTACAAACGTATTCCAACTTCTACTATGAGCTAGTATCGTTCCACCAATGTTGAACGCTAACTACCTTCAACATTGAAAGTAATATTTTTACAAATATTAAACAATCAATTAAGATGGAACCAGCTATAATTATGTTTTTATTTAATTTTTTGCATTCACAATGCAATATTTCTATAAGATATAAAATACGTGTGTAAAAAACAACCACGCCTCCGAGCCCTCAGATGGGATTCGAACCCACGACCTTTCGCAATCCGGGCGACTGCTCTGACCGCTGAGCTACCGAGACGCTGGCAAACGTGTCGAATTTTACAAACGTATTCCAACTTCTACTATGAGCTAGTATCGTTCCACCAATGTTGAACGCTAACTACCTTCAACATTGAAAGTAATATTTTTACAAATATTAAACAATCAATTAAGATGGAACCAGCTATAATTATGTTTTTATTTAATTTTTTTGCATTCACAATGCAATATTTCTATAAGATATAAAATACGTGTGTAAAAAACAACCACGCCTCCGAGCCCTCAGATGGGATTCGAACCCACGACCTTTCGCAATCCGGGCGACTGCTCTGACCGCTGAGCTACCGAGACGCTGGCAAACGTGTCGAATTTTACAAACGTATTCCAACTTCTACTATGAGCTAGTATCGTTCCACCAATGTTGAACGCTAACTACCTTCAACATTGAAAGTAATATTTTTACAAATATTAGGGGTTAAAGTATGAAATTGCCGATTTGTACTGAAAATCTATATTGTTTATTTTTTAAATTTTTAACAAATTTATTTAATCAAAATAGTTGCCATTATTATCTATACATTGCTGCCATCTAATGGGAAGGTCATTAATGCCTTTGCGATAGAATTCCGACGATCTAGACTGCACAAACTGTGTGAAAGCATTTTGTACTGCCTCCTGGGAAGAAAACTTCTTGTCACGTAGATAATTGTCCAAATCACGAAAAAAATGGTAGTCCGTTGGAGCAAGGTCTGGTGAATACGGAGGATGACGAATGGTTTCTAACTGCAGTTCCTGAAGGGTCAAAATGGTTTCTCGTGCTGTGTGAGGTCTCGCGTTGTCGTGGAGCAATAATGGTGAAGATCGATTCATGAGTCGGGGCTGTTTTACTGCTAGTTTTGTCAACATGGTTCGGAGTTCGGCACAATAGACATCTGCCGTTATTGCTTGACCAGATCGGAGAAAACTATAGTGAATAACACCATGCTGAGACCACCAAACAGTTACCATTACCTTTTTATTGGTAAGTTTTGCTTTAGGACACTGTTGTGGCATTTGACCTGGGGTCAGCCATTGCATTTTTCTTTTCCGGTTATCATAAAGAATCCACTTTTCATCACATGTTACAATTCGATCCAATATTCCTTCATTTCTGTACCGGTTCAACAAGGCAACACAAGTTTCAACACGCGTTTCTTTCTGCAGATCAGTCAAATCATGAGGCACCCATTTTTCGTATTTTTTTATTTTATTGATTTGACGCAAGTGAGTCAATATTGTGGGTAAGGTAACGTTAAACCATGCCGCTAATTCCTGGGTACTTTGACTAGGATCGGCTTCCACTATCTCTCTTAATTCATCGTTATTTACCTGTGTGGGCGGTCTTCCTCGTGGCTCGTTCTTTAAGTCGAAATTTCCATCACGAAAGCGTTTAAACCAAAATCGCACGGTGCGTTCATTAGTAGACCCCTCTCCAAACGCAGCATTGATATTGCGGGCTGTTTCTGCCGCGTTAGTTCCGCGTCGGAACTCGTATTCAAAAATAACTCGAATTTTCGCAGTATCCATCTTTCTTGTCTAAATTGAATAACAAAAACAATTGAAAGTCGATATTCAAATGTTTTACATTTTTTAAAAAAAGAACATCATAGAAACCATTTAAAAAAAGTTTCATTCGAAAACCTCAAACCATGAAGATTCTATGTCAATTCAAAGAACCTATTGCAATAAAACGGCAATTTCATACTTTAACCCCTATTATTAAACAATCAATTAAGATGGAACCAGCTATAATTATGTTTTTATTTAATTTTTTTGCATTCACAATGCAATATTTCTATAAGATATAAAATACGTGTGTAAAAAACAACCACGCCTCCGAGCCCTCAGATGGGATTCGAACCCACGACCTTTCGCAATCCGGGCGACTGCTCTGACCGCTGAGCTACCGAGACGCTGGCAAACGTGTCGAATTTTACAAACGTATTCCAACTTCTACTATGAGCTAGTATCGTTCCACCAATGTTGAACGCTAACTACCTTCAACATTGAAAGTAATATTTTTACAAATATTAAACAATCAATTAAGATGGAACCAGCTATAATTATGTTTTTATTTAATTTTTTGCATTCACAATGCAATATTTCTATAAGATATAAAATACGTGTGTAAAAAACAACCACGCCTCCGAGCCCTCAGATGGGATTCGAACCCACGACCTTTCGCAATCCGGGCGACTGCTCTGACCGCTGAGCTACCGAGACGCTGGCAAACGTGTCGAATTTTACAAACGTATTCCAACTTCTACTATGAGCTAGTATCGTTCCACCAATGTTGAACGCTAACTACCTTCAACATTGAAAGTAATATTTTTACAAATATTAAACAATCAATTAAGATGGAACCAGCTATAATTATGTTTTTATTTAATTTTTTGCATTCACAATGCAATATTTCTATAAGATATAAAATACGTGTGTAAAAAACAACCACGCCTCCGAGCCCTCAGATGGGATTCGAACCCACGACCTTTCGCAATCCGGGCGACTGCTCTGACCGCTGAGCTACCGAGACGCTGGCAAACGTGTCGAATTTTACAAACGTATTCCAACTTCTACTATGAGCTAGTATCGTTCCACCAATGTTGAACGCTAACTACCTTCAACATTGAAAGTAATATTTTTACAAATATTAAACAATCAATTAAGATGGAACCAGCTATAATTATGTTTTTATTTAATTTTTTGCATTCACAATGCAATATTTCTATAAGATATAAAATACGTGTGTAAAAAACAACCACGCCTCCGAGCCCTCAGATGGGATTCGAACCCACGACCTTTCGCAATCCGGGCGACTGCTCTGACCGCTGAGCTACCGAGACGCTGGCAAACGTGTCGAATTTTACAAACGTATTCCAACTTCTACTATGAGCTAGTATCGTTCCACCAATGTTGAACGCTAACTACCTTCAACATTGAAAGTAATATTTTTACAAATATTAAACAATCAATTAAGATGGAACCAGCTATAATTATGTTTTTATTTAATTTTTTGCATTCACAATGCAATATTTCTATAAGATATAAAATACGTGTGTAAAAAACAACCACGCCTCCGAGCCCTCAGATGGGATTCGAACCCACGACCTTTCGCAATCCGGGCGACTGCTCTGACCGCTGAGCTACCGAGACGCTGGCAAACGTGTCGAATTTTACAAACGTATTCCAACTTCTACTATGAGCTAGTATCGTTCCACCAATGTTGAACGCTAACTACCTTCAACATTGAAAGTAATATTTTTACAAATATTAAACAATCAATTAAGATGGAACCAGCTATAATTATGTTTTTATTTAATTTTTTGCATTCACAATGCAATATTTCTATAAGATATAAAATACGTGTGTAAAAAACAACCACGCCTCCGAGCCCTCAGATGGGATTCGAACCCACGACCTTTCGCAATCCGGGCGACTGCTCTGACCGCTGAGCTACCGAGACGCTGGCAAACGTGTCGAATTTTACAAACGTATTCCAACTTCTACTATGAGCTAGTATCGTTCCACCAATGTTGAACGCTAACTACCTTCAACATTGAAAGTAATATTTTTACAAATATTAAACAATCAATTAAGATGGAACCAGCTATAATTATGTTTTTATTTAATTTTTTGCATTCACAATGCAATATTTCTATAAGATATAAAATACGTGTGTAAAAAACAACCACGCCTCCGAGCCCTCAGATGGGATTCGAACCCACGACCTTTCGCAATCCGGGCGACTGCTCTGACCGCTGAGCTACCGAGACGCTGGCAAACGTGTCGAATTTTACAAACGTATTCCAACTTCTACTATGAGCTAGTATCGTTCCACCAATGTTGAACGCTAACTACCTTCAACATTGAAAGTAATATTTTTACAAATATTAAACAATCAATTAAGATGGAACCAGCTATAATTATGTTTTTATTTAATTTTTTGCATTCACAATGCAATATTTCTATAAGATATAAAATACGTGTGTAAAAAACAACCACGCCTCCGAGCCCTCAGATGGGATTCGAACCCACGACCTTTCGCAATCCGGGCGACTGCTCTGACCGCTGAGCTACCGAGACGCTGGCAAACGTGTCGAATTTTACAAACGTATTCCAACTTCTACTATGAGCTAGTATCGTTCCACCAATGTTGAACGCTAACTACCTTCAACATTGAAAGTAATATTTTTACAAATATTAAACAATCAATTAAGATGGAACCAGCTATAATTATGTTTTTATTTAATTTTTTGCATTCACAATGCAATATTTCTATAAGATATAAAATACGTGTGTAAAAAACAACCACGCCTCCGAGCCCTCAGATGGGATTCGAACCCACGACCTTTCGCAATCCGGGCGACTGCTCTGACCGCTGAGCTACCGAGACGCTGGCAAACGTGTCGAATTTTACAAACGTATTCCAACTTCTACTATGAGCTAGTATCGTTCCACCAATGTTGAACGCTAACTACCTTCAACATTGAAAGTAATATTTTTACAAATATTAAACAATCAATTAAGATGGAACCAGCTATAATTATGTTTTTATTTAATTTTTTGCATTCACAATGCAATATTTCTATAAGATATAAAATACGTGTGTAAAAAACAACCACGCCTCCGAGCCCTCAGATGGGATTCGAACCCACGACCTTTCGCAATCCGGGCGACTGCTCTGACCGCTGAGCTACCGAGACGCTGGCAAACGTGTCGAATTTTACAAACGTATTCCAACTTCTACTATGAGCTAGTATCGTTCCACCAATGTTGAACGCTAACTACCTTCAACATTGAAAGTAATATTTTTACAAATATTAAACAATCAATTAAGATGGAACCAGCTATAATTATGTTTTTATTTAATTTTTTGCATTCACAATGCAATATTTCTATAAGATATAAAATACGTGTGTAAAAAAACAACCACGCCTCCGAGCCCTCAGATGGGATTCGAACCCACGACCTTTCGCAATCCGGGCGACTGCTCTGACCGCTGAGCTACCGAGACGCTGGCAAACGTGTCGAATTTTACAAACGTATTCCAACTTCTACTATGAGCTAGTATCGTTCCACCAATGTTGAACGCTAACTACCTTCAACATTGAAAGTAATATTTTTACAAATATTAAACAATCAATTAAGATGGAACCAGCTATAATTATGTTTTTATTTAATTTTTTGCATTCACAATGCAATATTTCTATAAGATATAAAATACGTGTGTAAAAAACAACCACGCCTCCGAGCCCTCAGATGGGATTCGGACCCACGACCTTTCGCAATCCGGGCGACTGCTCTGACCGCTGAGCTACCGAGACGCTGGCAAACGTGTCGAATTTTACAAACGTATTCCAACTTCTACTATGAGCTAGTATCGTTCCACCAATGTTGAACGCTAACTACCTTCAACATTGAAAGTAATATTTTTACAAATATTAAACAATCAATTAAGATGGAACCAGCTATAATTATGTTTTTATTTAATTTTTTGCATTCACAATGCAATATTTCTATAAGATATAAAATACGTGTGTAAAAAACAACCACGCCTCCGAGCCCTCAGATGGGATTCGAACCCACGACCTTTCGCAATCCGGGCGACTGCTCTGACCGCTGAGCTACCGAGACGCTGGCAAACGTGTCGAATTTTACAAACGTATTCCAACTTCTACTATGAGCTAGTATCGTTCCACCAATGTTGAACGCTAACTACCTTCAACATTGAAAGTAATATTTTTACAAATATTAAACAATCAATTAAGATGGAACCAGCTATAATTATGTTTTTATTTAATTTTTTGCATTCACAATGCAATATTTCTATAAGATATAAAATACGTGTGTAAAAAACAACCACGCCTCCGAGCCCTCAGATGGGATTCGAACCCACGACCTTTCGCAATCCGGGCGACTGCTCTGACCGCTGAGCTACCGAGACGCTGGCAAACGTGTCGAATTTTACAAACGTATTCCAACTTCTACTATGAGCTAGTATCGTTCCACCAATGTTGAACGCTAACTACCTTCAACATTGAAAGTAATATTTTTACAAATATTAAACAATCAATTAAGATGGAACCAGCTATAATTATGTTTTTATTTAATTTTTTGCATTCACAATGCAATATTTCTATAAGATATAAAATACGTGTGTAAAAAAACAACCACGCCTCCGAGCCCTCAGATGGGATTCGAACCCACGACCTTTCGCAATCCGGGCGACTGCTCTGACCGCTGAGCTACCGAGACGCTGGCAAACGTGTCGAATTTTACAAACGTATTCCAACTTCTACTATGAGCTAGTATCGTTCCACCAATGTTGAACGCTAACTACCTTCAACATTGAAAGTAATATTTTTACAAATATTAAACAATCAATTAAGATGGAACCAGCTATAATTATGTTTTTATTTAATTTTTTGCATTCACAATGCAATATTTCTATAAGATATAAAATACGTGTGTAAAAAACAACCACGCCTCCGAGCCCTCAGATGGGATTCGAACCCACGACCTTTCGCAATCCGGGCGACTGCTCTGACCGCTGAGCTACCGAGACGCTGGCAAACGTGTCGAATTTTACAAACGTATTCCAACTTCTACTATGAGCTAGTATCGTTCCACCAATGTTGAACGCTAACTACCTTCAACATTGAAAGTAATATTTTTACAAATATTAAACAATCAATTAAGATGGAACCAGCTATAATTATGTTTTTATTTAATTTTTTGCATTCACAATGCAATATTTCTATAAGATATAAAATACGTGTGTAAAAAACAACCACGCCTCCGAGCCCTCAGATGGGATTCGAACCCACGACCTTTCGCAATCCGGGCGACTGCTCTGACCGCTGAGCTACCGAGACGCTGGCAAACGTGTCGAATTTTACAAACGTATTCCAACTTCTACTATGAGCTAGTATCGTTCCACCAATGTTGAACGCTAACTACCTTCAACATTGAAAGTAATATTTTTACAAATATTAAACAATCAATTAAGATGGAACCAGCTATAATTATGTTTTTATTTAATTTTTTGCATTCACAATGCAATATTTCTATAAGATATAAAATACGTGTGTAAAAAAACAACCACGCCTCCGAGCCCTCAGATGGGATTCGAACCCACGACCTTTCGCAATCCGGGCGACTGCTCTGACCGCTGAGCTACCGAGACGCTGGCAAACGTGTCGAATTTTACAAACGTATTCCAACTTCTACTATGAGCTAGTATCATTCCACCAATGTTGAACGCTAACTACCTTCAACATTGAAAGTAATATTTTTACAAATATTAAACAATCAATTAAGATGGAACCAGCTATAATTATGTTTTTATTTAATTTTTTGCATTCACAATGCAATATTTCTATAAGATATAAAATACGTGTGTAAAAAACAACCACGCCTCCGAGCCCTCAGATGGGATTCGAACCCACGACCTTTCGCAATCCGGGCGACTGCTCTGACCGCTGAGCTACCGAGACGCTGGCAAACGTGTCGAATTTTACAAACGTATTCCAACTTCTACTATGAGCTAGTATCGTTCCACCAATGTTGAACGCTAACTACCTTCAACATTGAAAGTAATATTTTTACAAATATTAAACAATCAATTAAGATGGAACCAGCTATAATTATGTTTTTATTTAATTTTTTGCATTCACAATGCAATATTTCTATAAGATATAAAATACGTGTGTAAAAAACAACCACGCCTCCGAGCCCTCAGATGGGATTCGAACCCACGACCTTTCGCAATCCGGGCGACTGCTCTGACCGCTGAGCTACCGAGACGCTGGCAAACGTGTCGAATTTTACAAACGTATTCCAACTTCTACTATGAGCTAGTATCGTTCCACCAATGTTGAACGCTAACTACCTTCAACATTGAAAGTAATATTTTTACAAATATTAAACAATCAATTAAGATGGAACCAGCTATAATTATGTTTTTATTTAATTTTTTGCATTCACAATGCAATATTTCTATAAGATATAAAATACGTGTGTAAAAAAACAACCACGCCTCCGAGCCCTCAGATGGGATTCGAACCCACGACCTTTCGCAATCCGGGCGACTGCTCTGACCGCTGAGCTACCGAGACGCTGGCAAACGTGTCGAATTTTACAAACGTATTCCAACTTCTACTATGAGCTAGTATCGTTCCACCAATGTTGAACGCTAACTACCTTCAACATTGAAAGTAATATTTTTACAAATATTAAACAATCAATTAAGATGGAACCAGCTATAATTATGTTTTTATTTAATTTTTTGCATTCACAATGCAATATTTCTATAAGATATAAAATACGTGTGTAAAAAACAACCACGCCTCCGAGCCCTCAGATGGGATTCGAACCCACGACCTTTCGCAATCCGGGCGACTGCTCTGACCGCTGAGCTACCGAGACGCTGGCAAACGTGTCGAATTTTACAAACGTATTCCAACTTCTACTATGAGCTAGTATCGTTCCACCAATGTTGAACGCTAACTACCTTCAACATTGAAAGTAATATTTTTACAAATATTAAACAATCAATTAAGATGGAACCAGCTATATACGACGTTTGCCAGCGTCTCGGTAGCTCAGCGGTCAGAGCAGTCGCCCGGATTGCGAAAGGTCGTGGGTTCGAATCCCATCTGAGGGCTCGGAGGCGTGGTTGTTTTTTACACACGTATTTTATATCTTATAGAAATATTGCATTGTGAATGCAAAAAATTAAATAAAAACATAATTATAGCTGGTTCCATCTTAATTGATTGTTTAATATTTGTAAAAATATTACTTTCAATGTTGAAGGTAGTTAGCGTTCAACATTGGTGGAACGATACTAGCTCATAGTAGAAGTTGGAATACGTTTGTAAAATTCGACACGTTTGCCAGCGTCTCGGTAGCTCAGCGGTCAGAGCAGTCGCCCGGATTGCGAAAGGTCGTGGGTTCGAATCCCATCTGAGGGCTCGGAGGCGTGGTTGTTTTTTACACACGTATTTTATATCTTATAGAAATATTGCATTGTGAATGCAAAAAATTAAATAAAAACATAATTATAGCTGGTTCCATCTTAATTGATTGTTTAATATTTGTAAAAATATTACTTTCAATGTTGAAGGTAGTTAGCGTTCAACATTGGTGGAACGATACTAGCTCATAGTAGAAGTTGGAATACGTTTGTAAAATTCGACACGTTTGCCAGCGTCTCGGTAGCTCAGCGGTCAGAGCAGTCGCCCGGATTGCGAAAGGTCGTGGGTTCGAATCCCATCTGAGGGCTCGGAGGCGTGGTTGTTTTTTACACACGTATTTTATATCTTATAGAAATATTGCATTGTGAATGCAAAAAATTAAATAAAAACATAATTATAGCTGGTTCCATCTTAATTGATTGTTTAATATTTGTAAAAATATTACTTTCAATGTTGAAGGTAGTTAGCGTTCAACATTGGTGGAACGATACTAGCTCATAGTAGAAGTTGGAATACGTTTGTAAAATTCGACACGTTTGCCAGCGTCTCGGTAGCTCAGCGGTCAGAGCAGTCGCCCGGATTGCGAAAGGTCGTGGGTTCGAATCCCATCTGAGGGCTCGGAGGCGTGGTTGTTTTTTACACACGTATTTTATATCTTATAGACATAATATCTTTAGTATTATGATTATGAGAAATTGCGCATAATATACATACTTCAGTTTAGTTATAAATACTCAAACCGAATTTCGTCATGAAACCTCAATTATTCACGGAATAAGCTGCAAACCAGCATGAAAATCCATTTTACTTCTCTGGACTTCCGACGACTACCGAATTCCGTATATGAAAAGAGTCCCAGATTATTTTCGATTGAGTGCACAAATCTGTTAGCATTTTAACTCGCTTACAACAGTTTTTAGGGTTCTGTGTTAAACTGGTTAGTCGATAGGAAGATCAAATTCTGTCCTATCACCAACTTTATCTTAGAGGGCTATGATTTTTGCATAAATAGTGTATTTATTTACCTCTTCCATTTAAACCATACATTAATTTGGCACTTTTTTTAACCAAACACATAGAGTTGCAAAGTTGTTGATTGTATTTACTATTAAAATTAGTTTTATTATTATGACACCATTCAAAGCAGTAATATAATAAAGTTCATGCCTTCGTATCGTATTTTCATTCGTATTTAATATTATATAAATAATTTACAATAAAAAGATTATGCGACTTTTCTCGAGGTATAAAATATGCTATGCAAAAAATATTGTATGATTTCATTCATGAATATATAATAATAATGCGCACAGCAAATGAGTGGAACTCCCTCCCTGCGTCTGTATTTCCGAGAACTTATAACCCGTCCATTCTCAAAGATTTCAATCAAGAGATTACCTATACTAAATAAAAAAAATCATTAATGTATTAAAAATAAAAACGCTACGAACCCCTTTTCAATCCAACACTTGTCCTTAGCCAGTGTTAAAAATTCATCTCTAGCTTTATATCCTCTGAAAATACTTTACCAAAATCCACATACCACAGTAACAAACCTGTACAAGCAGATTTAAGGAATGGGAAACGCTCTGAGACAAAAACAACATTTTTTTTTTTTTACAACGATAAATATTTTATAATAAAAAATTGTGATACATTAAATGGTAAGAAATAATGTATCACAATCAGCCTATTAATGTGCCTACTACTAGTACTAGTAGTAGAAGGAATGGGTCTTAACCCACTATGAAGGACAATGCGGACGGCTGCTAACCACTCGAGATGTAACCTAGACCAGCGCTTTAACGTGCCTTTCGAAGCACGGAGGAGTTTGAGGAAGTAATTTTTTTTTCATCGATCCAAAGAAATCCAAAGAAATCCCTGCGAATGTTGGATAATCTCTCCAATTAGAGGCTGAACGCGGTAATCTCTACGCCATTCAGCTCCTCTATAGCTCCTCAGAATATATATATGTATATATATATATATTCCTATGATGATTACATATTTATGTATCATATACTAACTGAACTGGCCACGCATTGCTGTGGTATAAATTAAAATGAAACTTATGCTATATCCTAAGTCGAAATAAATCCAGCAAAATGAACAAACAAATATCTTCAAAATCCGTTCAGTAGATTCGTAGTTCATCGCGGTCAAACACTGTGACAGCGAATTATTATATATATATGTGTGTGCTTACTTTGGGCTAGGTTAATTCAATACGAAATAATCTTTTATTTATATTTTTGTTTTAACATTAAATAACGTACATTCATTTTGTACTATATCTGTACAATTTAATGATTTTTTTATTTATTGATATAATTGAGACTAAAAAATTTTTTTTACCTCCTAATATTTATTTCAGAATAAAAATAATATGAAAATTATTTAGTGATAAATGCAACCGAAATAACATTTATTAACTGTCACATTTACAAGTTGCGTAAATATTTATAAAATCAACATACAAATATACCATAATGCATATAAAATAAGCTTTTTTCATACTTCAAAAAAGACAAAGTTGGCAGGCTGTCATCTTATATAAGTCTGCTCCCAAGAGCTCTTTTTACACAACATGTTGAAATTAAAACATATTGCGTTTCGGCAGTAAGAGGTGAGGTGGACGGTGCCTCCGTGATTAAGCGCGTTGCGTTAACATCATTTAAAATCAGGTGAGGAAATGATCAAGAACTTCCACGTTGGGAATAAAAAAAAATCTGAAAAACGGTTGACCCTAAAGGCCATCCCTGTAACTTCCCGCTAATTCTATGCTTTTGCGCTCAAAATTCCACTCAACACAATGTTTCTGAGCTCTTCGAGCTAAAAATATAATTTATGTGTTATTTTGAAGTAATTATTTTGAAGCAAGAAGTAGCTATTCTATGATTTTGAGCTCTGCGACAGTATTTTTCTATAGAGAAAGAAAGAACAACAACTCGTCTAAACATCATGTGGTCTAAATCACAATGCCGTTGTTTTTTGAGAGAAAACATGCCACATAGAGGTTATCCTTTAAAAGAAGGTATTGGTAAATGGTACTAGTATATATCAACCTCATAAAAATAACCGACGATGTGCAAATAAAGCTGAAATAGGAAGGACATCGTTTGCCGACAATCCTGAGAGCCTTCGGTATAATCCTCCCATACAAATATGCACATTTATGCCATAAAGGACGTTATAAGGCTGGCGGAAGAGCCAAGTGCTTCTAGGTATTGTATCGTTATAAATGTTTCAACTACTACACACTTGGTTTGTTGTTTTTGATTCACATCAAAACGTAAATCATAAAAAAATGCTTTTTAATTTCTTTATATAGCAATATGCTGTTCTGAGACGCACAGCGAAGTTTTTGATAGTTTTGCTGAGTAAATGATAATTTGGATAGAATTTAAATGTCTCTTTTCGTTATTAAACAGTAGAAAACTGGAAAATAAAACGATTAAAAAAGAACAACTCCTGTGTGATTTTTTTGTCAATTATAATTTCTGCTTACTATAACAAATTATTTATTTGACTGCAGAGCAGAGGCAGTTTTTGTAAATTAGCGTCAAGTTGAATCAAATGCTGACGTCCCTTTATAAAGTAGATCATTAAAAGAGATTTAGCAGAGAACTTTAACGTCACATAATACAGTATCATGATAATGCGAACTCGCACAATTCTCGAACTAGCAAATTTTTAAAGTAAGAAAACATCGAGGGGCTGGCCCATACTCTACATAGCCGTAATCGGAGCCCAAACAGTTTTTTAATATTTTCAATGACCAAGGATTCATTGCGGTTTCCAAATCTAGATAAAGCAGTGGATAACAAAAGACCCTTAAACAATATCAATTTCGGACTGAAATGATTCTTTTAATAATTAGTTGATCGGGTGCAAATGTTTAAAATAAGTATTTTTCATATAAAGTCTGAATTTTTGACATTTTCAATTATAATGAAATCCTTATTTTAGTTAATATAATTTTATATTATTCTTGCTTGCAAAATATTTTTTGAGGTAATTCTCATTGTAACGTTAAAAAAGTGTGTGTGATTCGATCACTACATTTTACTCTTCATATCGGATGCCTTATATGAAAATCAATTCATAAGGAGTAAACTTCAACAAACTTTAATAAATTAATTAAAGAAAAGTTCGGTATGGAGAAACTATAGAAATTTGCTTTCTCGAGCAATGGCAACAAGAAGTCTCCCTCCGCGTCGTCTTGTAGTCGAACCTTATTGTAGTAGGTGACAGACGGAGGCACAGTGAAGTGTGCACTCCGCCTGGAGCACATCTTCATCATATGGAGGAGACAGCTTAGTGTTTGCGGCTAGAACTTGTGCTGTGTTCTGTTTGTTATGTCCTCATAATCCTGTTTAACATTAGTCCAAATCCTTTTTACTAATTTATTAAAATTCCCAAATAGTTTTGTGCACATAAAAACTTAATAACTATAATATATCAATTATAAGAGCTGTCTCCCAAACACCGAAAGGTGGCAGATTCTTGTCCCATACCTAAAACAAAATAATTTTTATCTCGTAAATTTAATTTTGGAAAAAACTTATACAAATGTACATAAAATTTTCAATATTGAGTTACAAAAACAAAATGTCACATTACAGAGAACATAACGTGGAAAATAAAAAGAAAACATATTAAAAAGGTAATCGCAAATTATGCTGCTAAGAAAATACATTATAGTCAAATTTTACTTTCCAGAGAAAAAAGTGAGTTATGTATTAAGTTTTGAACATTGATAATATTAAAACCTGTTGTTCATAAGGATTGTGAAGATTTCTGACCTAACCAATCAGCTTATGCAAACTTAATACTGCAATCCTCTGAAGATGGTGCTCAGTATTGGCATCTCAACAGACAGATCTCTTAGTTCCTGACTTGCGAAATGCCAATGCCAATATAATACTGACCGTATTTAAGAGGCGATTGCCAGTAACAAGGGCGTAAAAGTATTCGCAAGGGATCTGTCTGTTGGCCAATGTCAACTGACCAAGCTGAAATTTGAGGATAGCAGAATCATTTCGTCCAAGCCTGACATGTGGGAAGTGGTCGAGAAGTTCTGCGGACTCTACTTATTATGCACGAGTGTACGCATACCTGTGAGTAACTTAGCCGAAGATCCAAGAGCTATATTGACCCGACACTATAACGAAGTTGTCCCAAAGCTATTCAATTCCGTCATACTTAGGGACAAACGGGAGTTGTTTTCAAGCTTTTGGACTGGATTAGACAAGACGGCAAGTACATCTCCCACCTTCGATTCGTTGATGATATCGTAGTCATGGTACCTTGAAAGACAAGGCACAATGCTCGAAGGCCTTAGTAGAGCCACTCAACAAGTGGTATAAAAAATGAACATAGACAATTGGACAAGACGAAAATTATGGCAAGTGTCCGTGTTGTACCCACTACTCTGAAGGTTAAAGACTCTAGAAGACTCTAGCTAGAAGTGGTTGGCGACTATGTATGTATACCTGGGACAAACAGTCCAATTCGAAAAGTATATTAATTTGACTTGAAAGTTTTACACGACATTACATCTTTATATTAGTATTTCGAAGCCCTATTATTCTTAAGATCCATCTGAAATACTGTAAAACATAGTATGATTGAGCCAGTTTATCACACATAGGTTGAAGATTTTTTATTCTCTTATTAACGAATGTTTAAGTTAGAATGTTTATTTAGATTGATTTTACCAAAATAACTGGAATTATCATATTCCTGTGTACTTAGGTAGGCATTATAATAAAATTCAACATATACTCCTAATATTGTTTTGGGGTTAGCAAAGCAGGCAAAGCTCCTAAGCTAATACTGGAGAAGTGACGAAAACACTCTCCATTCGCTAAACATGAAAATTAATTATATTATCATTTTACCTGCAAGAAAGTTATTTACATAAATCCATCTCATGATTTTTACAGACCAGAACGCTTTTATATTTTAAGTAAGTGTGATAATGCATTGAATGTCCTAACCATTATGAGGGAGTTGATAAATCACACATCCTTATTCGCAAATAAATGTTGCTGCTACGCGAGGCTGTTGATATCTAATAACAACCTATTTTATAAGAGATTATGGTTGAAACATACGTCATAAGTCACGTCACGTCTCTTAAAAAAACACTTATTGCAAGACCTAAAGTTACCGTGAGTTCTTTTGTCATTTATAAAAATATAAGATAGAAGTCTGTCCGAGATTCTATCCCAATTTCTTAGCTAGTGGTTGATTTAGTAGTTTTTGGTGACATATCACTTATAGAAGTTTCTAAATAATGTACATGAATTGAGAGTAGTAAAGGTATCATTCAGGATTATTTTAACTTAAGTATTATTCAAAAACAACTAAGTTTAATGATAAAGCAAAAATGCTATGGTATTAAAGTTTATTCTATTTGAATTCACTTATCGCTTCAGCGGTAATAGCTGACTGAACTCGAAACAACAGAGCCTTTACACTATTGATACATGTTTGACAAGTTCGATCTCACTTAAACAAAATGTCTTCGAGATTTATCGTGGCTGCAATAGGATTCGAGTGAAACTTGACTGTGACATAGTGTGAATGGACACATATATTTCTTAGTTGACAATGTTTTGCCTGACCGAGATCGAACCGGGAACGAATTGTGAACGACATTATGGTGAGAATCGACACTTAGCCATATCACAGGGTACTACCATAAAAAATATACTATGCTAGGTTACAATTTTCAATAATTCAAAAGTCAACGTTTTTATCGATCGAAGTGAGTATATATCTACTTACCTCACAGAACAGTAAAACAGAGTAGAAGTCGCAAGACGCAATCTTTTCAAGCAAACCAGCGTAACCTTACCCACAAGTCTTTAAATCGCGATAATATTCCGATTGGTTAGTAAAACTGAAAACGTAAGAGCATATATCACAAAATGAATTGTATCATATTCTACCTTTTTCGTACATTGTTTTGGTCCATAATAAATAACAGCCTACTTCTTTATTCTAGTACAGTTTTATATTGTATATAGTACTATTGCTAGTACTATTAAGCACACTGTACCTGCACCAAGATTGCAAACAATATCAATATTGATATTATCGATATAGTTTAAGTTTTAATGAAAATAACGTAGACAATAGGATATGATAAAGATAAAAAGACTTGTCTTTTATATAGGGATCTTTACAAAAGCTGTAATAAATACATTTCTAACAAATATACTAATAATATTTATTTTATATTAATAAGTTATACTTAAAAAATAAAGTTTGTAAGAAATCTAAAAAACACGCTTTTATGGTAAATTAAACGAAACAATAAAACATAAACTACAATAATACAATTAAGTAATTAACGAGAAAATTAATGTCATAGTAAGTATTGAAATTAATTTTACTTTTTCGTTCGCTTTGCTATAAAAGCGTGTTTTTTATCTTTTTCAAACTATATCTTTTTAAGTATAACGAAACTGATAAAAATAAAAAAAGGTAATAATGTGAAAACTGCTGAAATTTGTCTTTACCGGGATAAAAAATAATAACGTACGTACTTTACGGCGAAAAAGTTACTCAACCTTCACCAAACGCAAGTTCAATCATGTTCTCATTTTTGAGACGGTTCCGCTCAGTACCAGTTCCAGACGCTTGAATCCATTGAGATGAGGGCCAAGAAGCTCATCAGCAATGACGATTTTTTTATAAAAATCTCAAAAGCCTTCAGCCTATCCATTTTTTAGAGGATACATTTCGGAGAGTGAGCAGCTGAACTGTACAACCTTGTTCCGTCGTCCCCATTTTTTTATTTAACAACCAGACTTACAAATAGGTGCCACCATTATATGGTTGATATACCAAGGAATCGAACTAAGCGTTTTGGTTCCAATTTTGTGATACGCACCGCTAAGGAATGAAACTCTTAACCTGAAATTGTTTCTCCTGACGAATGCAATGTAGCGATCTTCAAGCCATAATACAATAGATATCTTGGCAAGCGCGTCACAATCTAGATCGAATCTTCGCTTACTATCAGGCGAGATAGTGGTCAAGACTGCCTGTTTACTATAAAAAAAACTATTGTAACTTACGGTGTTCTTTTGGTAAATTTTGTATAAAACGTAATATTATTAGTTTTTAATTTATTAACTCGTCAGTTATTAGAATATAACACTTTCTTATGGATTTTTGCGCAAATTTTATTGTATATTTAATCCTGACGTTTTGACACCTTTACAGGAACCGTGATCACAGGATGACTAATATATGGTTGTCATATATTTTCTACTACCTTTACAATATTTTAATCGGGCACGTTCCTAATTATTGAATTTTTTTTTATATAAATCAAATTGTTTTATTTTTACATTTTATTTAGTTATTAAATTCTCACCTCGATTACATTGAATACTACTGAGTCTACTACCAGTTCTGAAATTGGGAAGCCCTTCCGAGAAGCACTGGCGAAAGAAACTCGGTCAGGGGGACCGACCTCCATCTTACTGTTATTATTCGCAAACTACATCATCAGGTCAGGTCAAAAAGTGTTTTATTCTAATATGTAATGTGCGAGAAGAGAGAAGAAGAGAAGGCGTTTTAATCTATCTGTTAAGTAGGTAGTAAATGCGCAAAAATCCAATGAAAGTCAAGCCAAAGGTTAATTATTTTATCTAGATATCATATTTGACAATGCAAAGCCTTTTTTTTCAAAATAGAAATATTTTGTACATACATGTATCTTGCTTATGTCTGCACATATATGTTTTATGGAAATAGATTTTAACCTACAACGCCTTTTATTTTAGTCAGTGAGCTGTCATTTGAAAAAACCAAATAACGATGTTCTGTCAATATTGCTTATGACCGACATATTGACATTTCTGTCGAACAGACGTTACCTACTTTTAATCAAAATATAGAGCTCATCGCGACTTTAAAGAGAAGTGTATGTCATGAATATACTGTGTACGTGAATCGCTGATTCAAATGCCAAATCGGTGATGAGTCGAACAAAAGGCATTATTTGTGATAGTCAAAATCGAAGGGACCTGGTGGTGGAAACGTGATACCTGCCTTCAGAGCTGAAAGCTGCCGTAATGTACCTATCCTTTAATCAAAGAATCAATCTTTATATATATAATTCTTCTGTGAGTGTGTATGTCACTGAACTCCTCCTAAACGGCTGGACCGATTTGAATGAATTTTTTTGTGTGTGTTCAAGGGGATCTGAGAATGGTTTAGATTCACAAATCAGTCCGGCAGATGACGCTGCAGTCGGCACAGCAACGCGTGGCCGGGTGAAATAGTCTTAATATAAATTTCTGAAGTTGTTAACTTAATCGATATCTTCAGTTTTAAGATAATTACAATTTCAGTTTGCTGTAAAGGTTGAGCAACTGTTCCGCCGTGCAATATGTACTAAGTACATTTATAATTTTTTTATCCCACTATTGAAAAATTTCGACAGTTGGTTTTTACACTGTTAACTTTTTCTTCGTTTTAATCAATCTTGTTATACTTAAAAAATATAGTTTGAAAATAACTAAAAAAACAAGCTCTTGTGGTAAAGCGAACTAAAAAGTTAAAAAAAAATCAATACTTACAATGACATTAATTATTTTTTTTATTGTTATATTGTAGTTTATATTTTACTGTTTAATTAGGTTTGCCATAAAAGCGTGTTTTTATAACCTATAATATATTTTTAATTTTATTTACTATAAATCATAATTTTACAGATCTTCGTTTTTTGAATTTATTTTCGAAATTTCTCAGATGAAATTTAAAATATATATTTTTTTATCGTTGTATCGTCACCAGTCTGTGATATGTATGCAAAATTTCGCATTAATCTCACTTTTGAAGTGGGTAAAAGTTGCTTTAGAAGATTCGGTCACAAACAAAAATACAAAAAAAAAAATTGTGATGCTGTAGTTAAGTTAATAATAGCGTATGAAAAGACATATTATTATTAAATAATATTTAAGTTAGTATGCTCACTTATTTAAAGAGACAACTTTTTTCGATTAAAATATTCAATGAGATTAAAATATTTTAATCGAAAAAGGCTTCAATAGTATTTGGATTGAAATAGCACTCGAAATACAAGTGATGGATGTGGTACACAGCAAAGATACAGAGGTATTCGCCCGTGAAGTTATAATGAAGTTTTTAAATGAATCCTCCCTTCATAAAGTGGAGGGTGGTCTTCCAATGGTATTCTTTTAATTTATAACGCCCCCCTATCTCTTGCCCAAATGTAAGAGGTAAGCGGAACGCTATTAAATAGATGATTGAAATCGGGGTTTTTGTTAAATATGGCTTTGCTATAAACTATGTAAATTACACTTTTACTGTGTCGTTGACATAAAAAAACAACCTTAAAAATAGTTTTGAAGCCGTAGAAGACTCACTGACGCTACTTACCAAGTTAATGTAGTGATCTCTACAGGCTCCCAACCTATAGCATGTTTTTATTAACCTCCGGGAAGATTGTGGGACGCACACTAAATTGTGTAGTAGAAAAAAAAATGTCATTTACTTACTTGTTGTTTTTTGTAACTTTTACAGTGCTATAGATTATACTTTCAGTCTCTTAATATTGATTTCCATAAAATGAACTATACCTTGTTTCCACCCTGTCTTTTAATTTTATTGTAATTTTATATAAAAAATTATTAAAAGACATTGTTACAAACAAAAAAAAAACAACTTATATGAAGCATCAGGCTGGTTTCAAACACACATTCCATAGCTATCTACGTCTATAAACGATAGAAAAACACAGATGATTCTTCTTTACCGACAACTCAATACTTATAAAAGTATTATATTCGATGTTGTCTGTCGTTAATTTAACGTGCCTGCTAAGGTCTTGCTACCTCAGTTGGAAGAATACTCACCCGGATAGCGAAGGGGTGTGGGTTCCATCGAGTCCCGCCTGACACGAGTTGAACCTTTTCTTGCAATATTTTTGTAGATTTATTAATCAAGCACACAAATACTTCAATAGAAATATAACATGTATTGTTTATATTGAAGTTCTGTACGTACAACATACGTACTATACTTTAGGTTTATAAAATTTGAGATTTGATTTTAATTTTAGATTCCCTAATTCTATTTAATCTCATATCAGATTTCAAATTTTGAAGATTTACGCCCAGATATAAAAAGAGGCAATCGCTTGATGAGGTCAGTCTCCTACTACCCGTGAGTGACTAATGTCTGTTAACGTTGGTCAATCTCTACGATTCGCCCGATTACAGCGAGTCAGTCTAATACCACAATTAAGTCTATTACCACGAGTCAGACTATTACTGCGAGTCAATTTATTTAGCCCATTGTTAGGCAATACCCTATATTTTTTAAATGTCAATGAACATTTTCTTTTTTTTCAATTTACAAACCCTTTTATGCTTTCTAAGCAAGTAAGATTTTAAATAAACTATTATTTCATAACTTTCAACTGAGGCTAGTGTTTTCTGATAAACTTTATATCTAAGGACATTTTTTTTTCCTTTACTATTACTGGCATAATTTATAGAAGACAAAGACTTTGCGGTTGCAGACAGTTTTAAAGTAAGGTGCAGACGCTGTTCTATAAGTGGAAGAAATGAATGGCTGAGATTTCTATGGATAGCTATTTGAATTGCTGTCATTGAATTAGTAATAAACACGACGAATCACTTACAGAACTAATCATTAGCAGCTTTGTTTTGATGTCTAGATAGAACCACACAGTGGAATAGAAAGTCAATTACAGGAAAGCCAAAGAGAAAATCTCCACCGTGCTACGTTATATTTTTATCGCAAGATGTAATTTATACATTTAAATTTGAATAATAATTGGCACTTTTGAATGTATGATGTCGATTTATCGCTATCTTAACACGTTAGGCTTGCCCGAATAGCGGTGTCATCTGCATGATAGCACTTTTCCATATAGGAGAGAAAAATTGCCTGCAAAGAAGGCAATTTTTCGTTAAAAGTCCTAGGAATAAAGTTAACGTTACAAATAAATTATATAGGGAGTACACAGACCTAGGGATACTGGCACGAAATTGGTGAACAGTGGTTAGCATTCCGCCGATGCGGAAACGAAACAAGCTATTCAACAAATAGTAGTATAGTAAGATGTCCACAAATCTGTCTGGCACACTCTGTTGGTATAGCCTAGATATGAGCCATTGTGTAAGTCTTTGTTAACTTTGGAAAACGGAGCTTTAGTGGGGATGAATTCACAGAAAAAAATCTTATAATGGAAGACGTGAGACGTTAAGCGTTGCACTTAATGCATATATTTGAGATCCAAATTACTCCTCTGGCATAAGATGTTTTGAAAAGATAATCTTAAGTGCTTATAAATGTCCAGTACAAATGTTTACAAATTTTTCACACCTAAATGATTTAGCCCAGATTAAGTGACCTAATACATAACTACAAGCAAATGAAAAGCCTTTCTTCATAGTTTCTGAGATATTTTATACAAAACATACGGCTGAAGTCTATATTTATTCTCATTAAATTGCACCGTGTTTTGGATTCTTCTAGATATTTTTTTTAGTGCATGGCTGAATGAATGCATTTAACTTTGTATTAATTACAAACTTTAAATGATATCAATTTATTTTGTACGAGAAAATCGAGTTGCTAAATATAGTTAAAATCGTAGTTAGAAAAAAAGAAACTAAATAACGCGGGCGGTGCCTATAACGTTTGCTTACATTATGAGATTCGGATTAATTTTTTTTTAGTGTATATATAGTTCTTTAGTATACACTGCCTTTCGTACCGACAGTCCTGGGTTCGAATACGGAAGGGGCAGATGTTTGTATAATGGACCTGTGTCAATGGTATTTATATATTTTTCTTTAAATAATACATCTGAATTTATCATATATGTATGTATGTCTATTCGTTCCCTAGTATCCATAACACAAGCCTTAAATTGCTTATTTTGGGTTAGACAAATTGGTGTGAACATAAGGAATTTTATATTACAGCAGTGAAAGCATTACTGACTGCTGATTAAACTTCTTTTTTATCATTTTTATCATCACAAATATACAGAATTAAAAAAAGATCAAATAAACTAAAATAAACAGTTAAAATTGTTCTTCTTTCTCTTTCTTCAAAAATCTTTCTCAAAAATGTATATAAATACATATAAGAAAACGCCAGTAGCTTTAATTTAGACCACTACATTCATTCTATAATAAAACAGCGATTCACGTCTGGTAAAGCCTTCTGTCTAGCCTAAAGTGTCTGTTGAAATGTAAGTCCGCTTTAATTAAAACATTTATATTTTTCTTCAAATAATTTAAAATCATAACACAAATACAATTTAGAAGTTTCTTCTACAAATGAGTCTTAATAAGACGTTGTAGTCCACTTAACAGCTTAACGTCATCGTTTTCAAAACAAATTCTTTTACATTTAATTAAATTAGAAATTTAATTGAGCTTAGTGTAACAGGTTGGTATTTGCATCTAAATAACCCAATGGTTATATCTGTTAAGTACCCTAATAACAGTTGACTTAATGAATTCCGACGCAGTTCCGAAGTGTTTTAATATCGAAAGGGGATTAATAAGAGAGAAGAGGTTGGTAATCATAATTTTCACCTTCTGAAATATTAAAACCGTTGCACGATTTCAAAGTAAAAAATATCTGCTAGATATTATATTGAAAGAAATGAACTAGTAAACATGCCCGGAAAGCAATAGAATATGTATTCCAGTCCCGCTCTACTTCTAAGATAAGAGAATTTCTTTGGATATATTTCGAAATACAAAAGTTAAATCGTACATAAAATATAATAATTACATAACTGTTTGTAAAAGTATAACAAGTAGATAGTATTTATCCAAAACAAGAAGATATGGCATTGGTTTTATGAAGTACTTGGAAAATTCGAGGAGTCTTTTAAAGGTCTCGGTTGCTCAAAGGGAAAGCACTGGCCTGAATAGCTTAATTTTATGAGTTCAAATCCCGCCTGGCTTTTGGGACAAGTTGATATTTTCGAAATGAAAAATTATTGAATTGCTTATATTATCAGAATAATTATTATGTTAATGTATTAGGAAAAATACATGTGATGATAGCATTACAAACGAATAAATATGATGAACAAGTAATCTTACTTATCTTACTTTGTTCTGAAAATAAAAGATCTTTTGATCTTTAATCTAAATACTGATTGTTTCTTTTCATTTCAAATTACATTGTTTCGATGGACATTTAAAAAGGGATTTCCATTTTCGTTTTCGAGATGTTTATTTTGCCACACATGCTAGGGAAATAATGCCAGAAGTAATACATAAAACTAAAGGAATTAGGCATTCTCCTTAAGAATTAATTTTCATATAAGCCACCCGGTATGAAAAATCATGAAGAGTAAAATTTAGTGATGGAAAGACAACGTTACATTTTTATGCGCAACCTATCGTGCGCAATTTTCATTTTTATTTTAAAATTTGGTTTTGTTATTTTCTTTGCTTGGTCAAAGATAATCGTTATTAAGGAGTAAACTCCATTCGTGTGTCAGAGCTGACACACACACACCCACACACACTTTTTGTTCATTATGAGCATTTACAATGCAGTTATTGACAGTCAACCACTATGCCATGATTTTGTAAGTCCTACGACGGGAAATGCAAGAAATTCGGCAAGGGCTGTTTTATTCTCTCTTTAATGTGTTACATTTTTTTTTTTCATTTAAACAAACTTTTGTAGCGCTAATAAAAATGCATTGGAAAATTAACCTTTACAAATTATTAATTAGAAGTATAGTTATTAACAACTTTTTAAATTTTCCGCCTGAGAATTCACTTGTGAGGCGAATCGATTTTTTCTGATATTTTTCTATTAAAATAATTTAACTTTTTTAAGTTTCTCTTAAGGCAATTCAGTTATATAGTGTGGCACTTTATTATAAAACGGAATACATTCCCAGGAATTTTTTGATTCCATGGACACTTCTGCTTCGCCATTCACGGCTATCGGCGTATTCATCTGTCTTACATTTGGTATAGAGAACTTTACACATTTGGTTTTACTTAAGTTAAGCTTTAGATTATTACTAGTAAACCAGTGTACTCCTTGGAGAGACTATCGTTTAGGTACATCGTCAGAGCACATATTTCTTCTATCAGTTTTAAAAACTTAAGAGGTTTCGTCAACGATACTGTCTCACAAAATGTCTTTGTAAAATAAGGGAGGACATTAATGTAAATAAGAAAAAGTAAAGGACCCAATATTTCCTTGTGGCACGCCCATATTTATGGGTGGTCCAGAAGACCTAGCGTCACCAACGACAACTTTTTTTTCTCTCGCTTCCAGATAAGATTGTATAAGGCGTAAGGAGTATTTCGAAAAACCATAATGTTTTATAAATAATGTATCGTGGTTGACACAATTAAACGAATTCGAGAGGTCATCAAAAATCCCGTCGTCCTACTTACCCTCGCAGGCATCAAAAATGTGTCTCCAAAACTCCAGCATCAGTGGTGCATCTACCTCTTATAAAGCCAAATTGTTTATTATTTAAAAGTTTGTTTAAACAGATATGATTTCGATTTAACCTGCAATACAGAAATCAGTCTAAAATTTATTAGGTACCGATTTATCCTCAGACTTAAAAAGAGTAATAATTTTGACATATTTTATTAAATTTGTAAAATAGATGTATCTATCAAAAATAAAATAAAGGAGCAATGGAAGCAGATAATATTTATTTTATATATTTACGGATTTTAATGTTTTGATAATGAGGTCGCTCACTTATTAACACTTGACTCCGGGAGGGCAACTGCATGTATTAATATATTAATAAATTTATTAATACTCTTTAGTTAAAAAATGATGTAGTATAAATAAAGTATGGCAAAGTTACACACATTTTGAAATATGAACAACAGAATACAACTATTTTATGCATAAGATAAAATAATAATAATTACAAGAATTACTCGCAGCCAATAAGAAAAAAAATGTTCACATTAACAACATAAACTGCTTGAATATTTTTAAGTATAGAGTGATTATTAAGGATAAATTTTGCGAAACGAATAATGTTACATGGAAATAACGATATTTCTAACAGATTTCCCTGTCTCTAGCTCTAGTAAGACTGCCGCTCAGAGTGTTTTCGTTTAATTTCCCAGTAAAATGGTCTACGTTCTTCAACATAATTACCACTCGGCTAACTGTATGTATCGCTTCATCACCGTCTCATCTCACCGACCACTTTTACATTTTTCAAAGAGGCCAACTCAATTTTCCGATACGACACCAGTCTGCCTTATAATTGAAAATTAAATCGAACCATTGGAAGGACATCAGATATTTACGTTTTATGTGATTTTTTATCAAGTGGAGTACTTCTTTGTGCTAATTGAGCTTTGTACTTTGAAGGCATGTTTCAATGAGTATATATCAAAGTCATTGCGACCTTGTTATTTTATTCCTTTTCAAAGAAATCTTTGTTCAAATACAACATCAAAAGTAATGTGTGTTTTGTTCTATATCAATATTTCAAATGAAGCCAAAATGTCACTATTCCTTCACATAAATATGTAAAAAAATGTAAATTGTTGTTACATTTAAATATGGGTGGGGAAGCAACTTCATACAAATGGTCCGACATTATTGTTTATTAATGACGGTTTTATGTATAGGTATATTATATCTTTACATTGGGAGGAAACTCCCCTTACGAAAGGTTTGCCGGCATAGCTCAGTCAAGTATTGTGTTTGGGTGACCCGAGATATAAGATTAAAAGTAAGGCCAATATTAAATCTAAAAGGGCGCCATTTCTGGTCGAGCACCAAGAGGTTTTTCAAAGGAAACTTAGACTCCTCTTAGAAGAGAAGCGTCTGCCAAGAACCCGGCCATCCTGTAGACGGGCAGCACCGGAACCAGGAGGTATTAATGACTTCAACCATAAACCTCCTAAACGTAAACAACTCATTACTATACACAGCCCGTGGGCAGGGCCTTTCAGGAAATTTGGCCCACCAAATAAACCACATTCTAATAGAAAATTCTGTTCTATAAAGATTATGGAAAATATTTCAGTCGCAGGACAACGTCGCCGCTTAACCAAAGCATTGACAATTTGAACTCCCTGCTTCTTATTAAGGGTTTATGTAGCCTGATAAAATACCACTGGGCCACACATGCGCCAGACGACACGGCAATATCCCGAGGTTATTCTGAAGATTGGCACACCATTGCATTGGCTCATTCATCGCCAATGCGACATAAAACGAATTTACTAAGAATCAATCAATAAACGGATGAAAATGTATATATCTTAGAATTCGATGGCGAGATCGCTACCAGTGCCATCACGGGTTTCCTATAACAGTAGTAGTAGTACAGATTACGGAGCAGTACAAAGTACAGTCGCGACATACGTCCTATAAATAAAATAGATAGCACATTGTAACCCACCACAAACAAATACCGACATTTTAACGTCATGATATTATGAACAACAAATAACGTAATAAAGAAGAGTGATCAAAACTCAACAATTATTATCCGTTGTAATTTTATTAAAATTTTGCACAATATATCACACACAGGCGGTGAGTATATCATCATCATGAGGTTGTATTTTTTTAAGGGAATATAAAGAATTTTTATTTATCATTTTAAAACTACGATTAACTCGATAGTCCTGTTGTGTGCGCTTTCAGAATAGATTGTTGAAGCTAAGCACAGTACAGGAGCCGGGCATCTAATAGTTGACAAAAAATTTATAATCTCGAACTCTTCTGTGGTTGAGAATATATGTTAGGCTGTTGTAGCTGGCTGCATTTGCAGTCGTTAGCAGCCGTTAATCCACACTGGGGCCAAGTGGTTGGTTACGTCCCATTCCCTCTACGGTATTTTTATGTACAAGAAAGACCAGTGCCCAAAAAGTAAGGACCTAACAGACTGATGATGGCCACATTATGACGTAACGAATTCTAGAAGGAACACTTAGAAAAAGTACTAGAAGTGCCTCAGGTAAAAAACACTTTTGCCTTACTTTCTCTTGGTAATTTTGGTCGACCCAATAGTCAACGAGTACACAAGTAAACTAGCAATTAGTCTCGTGTTACACATGCGCAAATAACCCTTCAAACAAATACCATGTTTTTCTTCTAAGTCGATTTCTCATGATTGAGAGTTGTGATCACCACGAGCAATCTCTCGGATGAGTGTCCGCTATGTCACCCGGTTTTAAGCTCTTCTGATTACTGCCTGGAGATCAGAGTACGTGGCCTTCCGTTTTGCGACCATCCATCTTGTGAGAGTCTTCCACGACTTCTTTTGCCTTCCAACTGGCCCACTACCACACTGCTGCCACTGTAGTCACCATATGAATGGGCCGAGATACACAAAGCTGTGGACTGTGTCAAGGTCTTGTAGCTCGAAGGTTCGGTGTATTTTCTGGCTTCAGTCAGTGAACATCAACTTGGTCTTGCTCCGGTTGAAGTAAGGCCCATATAATTTCCGTATTAACTCTTTATAAATAAATAAAAATAAAAGCAGTAAAATATATATTATTAGGTCCTCACATATCAAATTGGCCGGAGGAATACAAAGCCGATATTTTTTTGAAAAAAATAAATTTCATTATTTAAAGTTATCTATGCACTTTTGCCATCTCAAAGGTATTTAATTTTTCCTTTTACTAAAAACTTTCCTTCTACTTTCCAGAAAAAATTGTCGCAGACATGGTTTTGCAGATGCTGGCAATAGATATCTGCCGTAATCGTTTGGCCAGGATTTTAGATAGCTGTAGTGAACGACACCGGCACTAAAAAGTAACTTGTTCTGAATAAGTATCGCTTAGGGCAGGATTTAGCTTTATCTCCAGGGTTGAACCATAGCAACGAGCGTTTCCGATTATCCGATTTAAAATTTTGTCATTATTGTGTCAGTTGAGCAATGTAACGCTTGAGTCACTCATTTTATGGATATAGAATTTATGGATGGATATGAAGAGGTTTATTTCATTCAATGAGGAACCCAGTTTTATCAATCCGACTTTACGATGAATCCGCTTTCATAATGACCTTTAATTCTTCATTACCCATTTTGGTCTACGACTACTATCGTCAATACTTGGAGCTGTTTCTGCAGCACTAGTGCCACGGTAGAACTCGTATTCGTAAATATAGCGATATTTCATGTTTTCCATAGTGCGATATGAGCAAATGACACCAAAGGAAAAAGTAATTAGGGAAAACAAATGAATGTCTGTTTTCGAAACTCAAAGTACCAGTTAAATGGATTTACAAAATTTGAATTTCGAAATCATAACCAAAGAGAAGAAATTATAGATCAAAGTGGCCAGTATGATAAAACGACAAACGTCCACTTTTACCAGACAACGGTGCGTTTAGTCTCTTTTTTTATTAATCCTTACGTTTTGGCTCTTTTTTAGGAGCCCTGATTACGATGGCTAAGATGATGGTCGTCATAAATGTTCCTTCCAATATTTCAATCAGGTTCGTTCCTAATTATTAAAGTATACAAACAAAACTGTTTATGATAAATTATGTCAATAGAAAAATACTAAAAAATCAATTCGGCTCTCAAGTAAATTCTCAGGCGGGAATCGTATTTTAGTACCGATTCGGAAATTGGGACACCCTTAAAAGAACAACTGCAAAAGAATATCGAACGACCTACCTTTAAAACATTTTTTTTAAAAGAGCTCACTATATCACTAAGTCTCTTAGTGCGTGTCTTTGTTTGAGATATTATTTAACTAATTAACGGATGCCTAGCAGCTGGAACGCACCAACCTTCATCTATCTTTAAATAAGGACGTTTCTTGATCGGAATGGCCTCGCGTAAAATTCTAGGAACAAATCTATGTTCTCTAACAAGGACTTTTGGTTTATCAAATCTAATGTGGTGGTTGGGCACTTACAAGGCACTATCACACATTGCAGACTTATTATTACACATATGTTAATACGCGTCCCTATTTTTTTCCACTCTTTGTTTGCCCAATATAGAGAGACTAAAATAAATTTTGTAGACACCTGCTTCCTGGATATTACACTTAACTCGATGTCATAGACGGTTTAAAGCCGGTTTGGTGAAAACCCACTTCAGGAGATTCCCAATCTTGTCAGTGACCTCCATAATGTAAGGAAGGATAAGTAGATGGAATAATAGTGGGCTTTTCTGGATCAGCTATAGTCACCGACATTTTCACAGAGGACTTTGAGAAAAGAGCTCTAGCAGCAGCATCGGTGTGTCCTCGCTTTTACAAAATGGACGTAGATGACACATTTCCAGTAGTGTTGACTATTAATAACCATAATCACGCGAAAGTATTGAGTCATCCAAAGGGACGCGAGAAACCGTTTTGCTGTCCCGCTCAGTCACCCGAAGTACGGCATCACAGATCCATGTCGTTCGGGTGAAGAGGGATTTTTCGAAAACGAATACACGTAAGTAATTTGTTTGATTGTTATGATTTTTATTGTTCCGCTTATACAGTTGTTGTTACATACTTATATGTATATATGTACTTTTAAATTATTCATGTTAGACTTATTAGATTGTTGCTCTTATTGATATGTATCATTTTCAACTGCAACTATGCGTATACTTATTTTATTAACAAATGTAATTATTTATACATTTATAATGGTAAGGAACTTGCCCGAATCAAATATAAAGAGGTATTCAGAAACGTATGAAGACTATTACCTTACATAACATGTGGCCACGGCTCCTGTAAAGGAGTCGAAACGTCAAGCTTGAATAAAAAGAAAACGAAAAAATATGCGTCGTTTATCCGTTAAAGGTGGTTTTATTTAAAGGTATCACGGAAGTTTAAGAACCAACGAACGAACTGTAATAATAATAAACTTCTTATAATTACTTTCTTCCACTTCATTCAGAGATAATTTTAAAATTATTACTTTTAGCAATTAATTGTTTATTAATTTTCAATAAACGACCGTACGTCTAAATAAGAAATGAACAATATTTATTTAAATTTTTTAATTTACCACAAATTTATTGCTTGTCGCCAAAGTCACGCGATTCCACGATCAGCATAGGCCAGGCGGAGCCAATCGAATTTATTCAGTAATTTCCTCGTCATAACGACCTTTACGAATATTCAACTTGTACAATTGTGTTTGCCAAACTGAATGCTTTATGCGTCAATAGAAGTAGAAAGCCCAAGTTACTTAATGTTTTGTAATTTCGTTGAATTACTTGGGTATTGAGTTAGGGTCCAAATATATTTAGACCAATAGTAACTACGTGCATTAAAAACACTGTTGTAAAAAGATGTATTCAGATTCTAGTTTGAAATTTTTAAACAAAGTTGTTGATAAGTGAGATTAATGGACCAGATAAAAAAAATATCATATATAAGGTAAGATAAGGTCTTCAAAAAGAACATCAAAGATATTCGGGTACGAAAACTTTTATCGAAACTTTCGGACATGAAAAAGAGGGAGAAGTCCTGATAGGTACATGCCTGATGTGTAAGGGGAGGGCAATACCTAAATATCTTCTTAAAACGTCCTTCATAATCTTAACTATATTATCGTGTCTGACGGGGCAGTCCTTGGAACAGCGTCAGAAACGATTTTATTAGTCGTTTAGCGATCAATATAAGAGGTGGAGAGCTGGTAAAGCACATGCGAACGTAGATCATGATAAAGCAAATTTAATCCCACTTTATATCGTCATCAATGACTAAGTCAAATTTTATAAAAATACATACCCAAGAAGTAAATTGTGTTCGCGTGATACATTTTGCATTTCTTTTAACGGGTGTGTAATAGTGGTTTATTCTTAACAGATTTCCAAATGAAGTTATGTTGGTAATTTAAAAAGCTCTTTCTTGATGTTTTTCTGTATGATATTTATAAATAATTTTATTTTCTTCGAAGTGATATCTAATAATGTTAATCACATTGTTTTACTGTGGAATTAACTTACATATGACACTCAATCGATACTCTTATATAATCCATATCCGTCACAATCTTTTATCAATAATTAATAAAAATATTAATATTTACACCTTTATCACATAATTTGCAAATTAAAGAAAGTTGGGTGAATTAAGTTAACCCCAGTTTCAATACTTAGTACGTTTATTGCATTCATAATCACATATCCCGGTTGGGCTTCGCAATAGAGAGAGAAGAGGACGCATTTGACCCTTTTCATTAATATTTTTATAATTAAAGTATACTAATAACAATACGAAATATTTGAAATAATATTTCTGTTGCTAATACCAACACGTTCTTGAATTTTATTTGATGTAAAAAGGATTTCTACTTAAGTGATCAAAGTATTTGTGATTAAGGTATTAAATTTCAATATGATTTACATCATCATCGTTGTGAGTGGATTTTGTTTGCTATGTTCTCATAAAACGCGCCTTTTGTGAGCCTTATGTGTTCCTCAGTCACTAGTGTTCCACAATATTTAACTTTTTGTTCACACCGAAAATGGTATATCTTTAATAATATGATTTAAAGAAATCAATCATTACTAGCAAAAATCCTTCTCACAGACGTACGTTCAATATCTAATAGCTCCAAGCGAGTGCTCTTTATATATCCGACTGATTCTTTTACTAATCAATTCAGACGTTGTTTGCAATTAAGGCGTAGTATTTGTCTTAAATCGATTGTCAGTGTATATGAAATATGAAGTCTACATGTTAATTCGCGTTGAAGACGGTCTCCTTGGTCGAGTGGCTCCCATATCGGTATTCATGTTAACACCACTCGGAGGTCTCGGGTTTGATCCCCCGCGAGTAAATGTAGAAAACGAATTTCTATATAGGCTGGGTTTTGGGTCTTGTACCGTCGATGTTTCTGAAATTTATTACAGAAACGCTTGAGCTACTTACCTTGAGTACAGAAAAATATAGTTGACTTACTAAAAAAGGTGCTCCTTGAAAGAAGTATGACGCATGAAAGAAGTATGATGAGCGATCCCTCATTCTACCCTCGCAAAAATTGTTTAATCTCTGCAATTGAGGTCGCGTGCGTTATCTACTGCGTACATATACATATACATATATGCATAATTATATTGTTTTCTTTTTCGTAAAAAAATAACATTACTCTCATAAAAAAATACTTTTAGGCTCCGCTCTTATTTTGACTGGGTGTTCATTTATTACTTGCTGATATGATGTTTTAAACACTTTTACGTTGAAAAAAATTATTCTAAATATTGGAAATAAGAGTCAGTTACATAAGTAGATTTATATCCTAAATTACACTTTTTGTTGTATTTAAGTCGATTTTTTTTTCATATTTATGTTTCAAATTACTGAAGATCATTCGAAACATGATTCGAATATTGCAACACTAAATGGCCTGTCTGTTATTTTTTAAATAATTAAACGATGGTAATGATGAAGACCCAATAGTTTATATATTATCAAAGCAGTTAATTTATTTAAACATAACGTAATAAATCATAGGAAAATACCATGGGTACCGAAATTAGTTTCATTTACCCAACTAATACGAAATTTCCTTTGATATATCTTAATATGGCGCACATTTCCAGGTACTTTATATGTGGTAGCAATTTATATAAGTTACCCATTATCCTTTATTAAGACCTTGTGGATACTAGCGGTTAATGAGTATCATATAGCAGCATTTGCAATTTCTCGCCTTTTCATCTTTCGTTAAAGAAGATTGACATCGTTATTTTCGTATGATATACAAAACAAGGAAATAGAAATAAAACTCGTGTGCAACAAAATATACGCATATAAAATAAATAGGACGGTCTTGTTATTTGTTGCTGTATAACAAAAGTAATAACAAAAAGTATGTCTTAACAATATGTACATTATACAAGTCGACTATTGTTGAAAATCATATTGCAATTCATATTCATAAAATTACGCCTAAAATCCATAACATGCCTTAAAATACGAGTAGCAACATTTCTACTGGAAAAGCAGCTGACCCGACATATGTAATGTGCTATTATCTTGACTTCCCACGAGAACTATCATCCCTTTGTTCGTTATTATTATTAATTAACATGAAAGCTATACCTCTAGCACTAGAAAATGGTGCAGATGTTCCACTTCTGCCAATCTGAGATAATAATTACACTGTATTTTAAAAAAGGCTTGAGTTTAATAGTTCCGCCTTCTCTAAACGTATAACGTTAGAGAATATTCTGATTTAAAACTTAATTAAGAATAGAGAGACAGAACTATTTATACTATATGCTATATAAATATACTGATCACTCGTGGATTTAAAATGTTGAAAACTATGTTGAATCCAGCTCCGAATGCCGTGATATTTACTAATAGTTTACTTTTCTGGCTAACAGAGCAAAAGTGAGAGCTGACACCTAAACTTTGTAGATGTCTTTTATGTGATGTTTTTGTGCATTAATGATTAAACATCTTTGAAAATGTCACTACTGACGCTTAAATGGGTGTGTGTGTAGCTAATTCTTGTTTGAGATAGCCGAGATATCAAGAATGTGGACTACGATCGTAGAATTACCCGTAACATAAGCATAAATTATCCCACAAGGGATTAACGGCTATATTAATATTTTTTCAAAGATATGGTGTAATATAAATAACCCTAAAATCGATATCAGTGAGCAATGTTACAGCTACATAGGCAACATTTGAAAACTGTTTAAGGAGTAACCACTGAAATTTTCCTAAAGGCCGCTTTACATTCTGAGTGCTTTAATTGTGAATTCGCGTGACCAACGACGCCACTGCGCTCGCTCTTTACAGCGTCGATAAGACTCGCACACTCGAGTGGTGTTTATATTCTTAATCTACAAGTCTCAATGACCGCTATTACTTATACTGCTGATTGTCGATCCATGTTTGAAATGTATGTGTCAAATATTCAGATACCAAAAAATTCGATCATGCTAGATAGCGTGACGTAACGTTACGTTTTAGATATTTTACGTCACGCATATTTTTCCGCTCATAAGAATCAATTTTGTTAAATTTAACTCCTTCAAATCGTCCACAGCGACCGCGAAATGTTTTTTATGTTTCTCGATATGAAATACGCTTAATGCTTCTGCTTTTGCATTTCCTTCCCACAAATAATTTGGAGTAATGATTAAATACCTACTCTATGTATTGTCTCCATATCTATGGAGGTACCTCTGTATCTTTTTCGGATGCTAGATACGGCGTTAAATATTTTTATCTTTCAATCACTTCCATAATACAAATTAACCTATTAAAGTTATAATCAATATAACTTTCCAATACACAAGACGGCGCGGCTCATATACTTAAAATTAACTTATCAAAACTTCCGAACGCATCTGAAAAGTTAAATTGAAAACCATTAAAGGCCAATCATTGGTTCAACTTTCTGGGCCGCCATCGTATTAGAATTACTTTGAATCCAAGACTATCCATTACTGGAATGGGGTTTTCAAAAAACGTCAAGGAGGTAAAACTCGACCGATATATCAAGAGGCCGTGCGGTCCACGAGACCGGTACCACGTCGCGAGTGACTGATATCCCCCACTCATTTATAAATTGACCCCACTTACTCGGGCCACAGTTAAAGATCGAAAGCTGTATGCCAAGAGTTTTGCCTTTTGCCGCTGACAGAACGAAATTACTTGTTTACTTCCAATGCAAAGGGCTGGATATTATAAATGGCAGCGTACAGAATTGCGACAGCGTTCTTTAATGTATTCCCATTTTAAATGGATCATTAATAAACTGTGTTCATATTTTTATATCTTTCGTGCTTAAACTTAAAATAACTTTTGAGTGACATTAACAAACAAAAGGTTTTTCGTAATTTTAACTTGCACGGATGATTGAATTATAGTCAAAGTATTTCTGTCGACCTACATAACGGCAGAAGTACCTATGGCTTATAATGCTTGTAACTTATTCCAAGAACATATAAACATATTCGGATAAAATTTGACCCACAAATAAACACATTTTTATTAAAATTATTGGCAGAAGAGAATTGGCATTTATCGTATATTTTTAATTTTCTTAAATCATTTGCGTTCTTATATATCTATATCCGCTGTTTTAAAACTGTTGCATAACTAAAATTATCATTATATCACAGACGAAAAGCTTTGAAAATTTTTCTAATAAAGTTGACTGAACACGATTTGCTGCCAAGTTCCCTGTCAATAGATCCCTTGGGATACAAAGATATGTTCGACTTATTCCAGAATCAACTGCATTCTACTTTTTTTTTAGATTTGTATTAAGACAATGTTTTACAGCGTCCTTTGGTAATGTAATTTAAAATTCTGATACAGTAAGAATTTGTCTGCATCAGATTTATTGTTTTTTATCATATTTTATTTTATCATTTTTTATCATTATATCCTGTAATATATTCAAGATAATGGTCAATGTGCAGGCTATTAAATATATTTAACACCTACTATATATCTATTAAATCGTTGTAGTTGCTAACTCCCTGTTTATTTTATGCAGTCGCATTTCTTATTCAAGCACTCTAAACTCTAACTTTTGCAAAGCCTTTAGATAGCATCTTAATTATTAGTTAACAGAAACATCTACAGGAGATTATTGTAGAGGTTTGGGAACTACTAACCACAATAAATCCCACTAGCTTTACAGCTTATAACCGAAAGTGGCATTAATAAATGAAACAAATAAACAAGAGGGATATTCGTAGATCTTCAGACCACATCACATTCATTTAGACAATGCTAGCTTTATATTTACAAGTATTATTTCATATTTATAATATTTAGATGTATATTTACTGTTAATTGTTATTTTCACATTGTTATTAAGCAAAATATAAAAATAACATTGATTCGAAGTTAACTAGATAGCAAAACAAACAACGTATTTTGATTAATATACTCCGAAACATATTATGTTGATATGTACTGCCGAAAGAATAATAAAAATAACATCTCTCACATTCAGAACAACATCAGCCCCTTCGAGACTTGAACCTAGGACCTTAGGTGCCAACCGTTGCACCAAATGGTCGTCAAATCAATATTTATTAATACTTATTAGAAACAAATAAAATTAAAACTTTTTTTTACATTTACAGTGCTATATGAACCTGTTTAGGTTTTACCAAGTCTTTTTTACATGAAATTCGTAATTCATCGAAATTACAATTCCAGATACCCAAATTAATCAATTTGGGTATCTGGAATTGTATTAATTGCCTACCATAAAGGTAATTGTATCCTGGAATGATTAGTTTAGGTTTTTATGCACTACGTGTGTGTCTGTTGTAATGTTTTTTATTGTGGTAATTATCATTTAAATAGTTTTCTCTGAGAAGATTAAATTTTACTTGTCATGAACGGGTAATATGATACAGTGGCAAAAAAGTTCCTCAATGTTCTCCTAAAATTGCATTTTAATGTTATCCGGTTCAATTGCTTTTAAGATTCTTTTTTGTATATTGCGTCCAAACGAGATTTACCTGTTCTTCCAGAACTACTTTTACCATATTTTATTATGGTTTCTCCCATTGCCTTATACAGTTGCAGACGTACAGAGTATGGAATTCTGTTTTCGATCAACACAAATTTGGATCGGATCGCTCGTAACTTAATTAGCTCGTCACACACATAATGAATATGTTCGTCCCATTCAAACCACTCGGTTGTCGAGTATAAACCCTTGATACTTCTGTTTATTCACTACTTCGATGGGACTACAATACTGAAGATTCTTATGTAAGCATTTGTGCTAGCGTGCTATCTGTTCGAAATCCTTGTTTTTTCTATTATCGCTACTACTAATGCACATGAGTTTGGTTTTTTCTACGTCGAGCACGAGACCTGCATCATGGCACCACTTCGAGAGCAATGTGAACACAACCTGCAAGTCTTTAAAAGCTTCATCTGAATCTTTATTACTAGCAACGAAACATCTGTCATCAGCAAACCGATATATTTCACACTTATCATCAAATTAACTGCATCATTCACATAGGTGATGCAGTGCAGTGGTCAAAATACGACGACTGTTTGGTGCAACGGTAGCGATCCTGCCTTTCGCACCGACGGTCCTGGGTTCGAATCCCGGAAGGGGCAGATGTTTGTATGATGAATACGAGAGTACCTGAGTCATGGATGTTTGTGGATATTTTTATAAATATTACTTATTTATGTATGATATATGTATGGCTATCCGTTACCCTAGTATCCATAACACAAGCCTTAAAAGTGCTTACTTTGGGCTAGGTTAATTAGTGTGAATGTAGGAAATATTTATTATTATTATTTAATACTGAACTTTGCGCTGTGCCTTTAGAATCTGTGACCTTGTTGCTAATGACAGCAGATACTTTGACAACATACAATCTGTTAGTTAGATATTATTTGCACCAATGTCCTAGAGGTCCACGAATACCACAATCATTCAGCTTTTCTATCAGTGTTTCGTAAACCAATATATCAAACTGTAGTCAATAACCAATACTGTAGTCAAGTAGTAATAGTTATTGTCAAGATTTTTAAGTTAATATAGATAATAACGAATTTGTACTTATGCCACATTGAAAACCAATTTGTTTATCAGTGATAATATTGTTATTCCTATATAAATTTTTAGTTTTTATTTGGTTTGATATCACATTTAAAATATATTATTAATAGTAGGGAGAATTGTTATACGACGATAATTGTCATAAATGCTCCGACTCTTTTATAAATTGGTATATTAATAATTAAATATATTAATACGGGCATAGTTATACAATGCCCGTCTGAAGTTCTGGTGGATATTTATTTTGTTTAACAGTGGTGTCATCAAATAGGTTATGGTATCTGCAGTTATAAATCGCTTGCTCTTGTACCTTTTATACCAGATGCCTTTTAATTATTAAGTGATCTAATTTCTTTAAGAACTTTGTAGTCGAAGTATAACCTAACCTAACCTAACCTACAACTGATATTGGTTGGACGCGCATAAGTTTTTTTTAAGTAATTTAGAGTCACATTTTGGCATGTTTCCTACACTATTATCAAAACATTTTGCGAAATCATTTGCTATATCGGACACGATATTGATATTGTCCAAGAACGCATTTACAATAATAGTATCAGCTAAAAGGTTCGACTTACCTGTTATATTGTTTAACATTTGCCATAGAACTCTAGGATTGTTTTTATTTATTTAACAGATAAATATTTTTTTCTCTAATTTTTTATTGTTAATAATATTTATAATTTTACCAGCGTAATTTCTCGATGCATTGTATATTTATTTTAATATTCTATTTGTTGAATCATCTATCCACTTCGTGAATAACTGATCTCGATGCGATATGCGATGCGACTGCGATCACGCGGTGACGATCACGCGGTGATCCGCTTGTCTGTCAACTGTATCTAAATTTAACTGGAAATATCTATCAATATAACCCTACCACTACATTAAAATCAATTACGTTTTCATAATAATTTGGAAAAAAACAAAAAACTTTAGTATTTTTTGTTTAATCCGGACGTTTCGACTCGTTTTCAGGAGCCTTCGTCGCAGGATTCGCCAGATTGATAAAGTAATTCAAGATTTGCTAATTCAAAAGTGTGCTAGCTACTACCTTCAATTGTTTCTTCGTATTGAAAAACATTAACTGTGTAGCGTCAGTTTGATCACCCAACATATTTTAATAATGGTATTATAAGGATAAGTGGTAGTAGGTATTAGAATAAAAATTAATAACATAATATATCGCATAAAATTCATTATCGACTCAATCAAGGTTTTATTAAAGTCAGTTTTGGATTTAGATAATATCAATATTTGCCAATTCTATATTCTGGTTGAAGATGGCAGCTATTCTTTGAAAAAAAAAATTACTAGGAATAACTGTAGGTATACGATATCCTACTAGGAGTTCCTAATTTAACTGGGACTTCTTATTTTGGTCAATAGTAGAGTTTAGCAAAATCAATATTTGGTAGCAAAATTTCCCTATGATTCCACGACTAATATCCACATTAAAACTAAACATAATTGTGGTATACAGCGATTTTTGCGTTCTGATTATTAGATATATACTGCCAACTAGCTGTACCCGGCGTCCTTTGCAACGCTTTTTGTTGATAAAATATAAACCTTTGCATACAACAACTTACCAAAGTTTTTCACAATCTATCGACTACTTTTCGAATTTTTGCAAGACCAACGAACGGGCTCTCTCCGGCACCAATGACAATGTTAGGGCGCATACTAAGGTTTTTAGTGGGTAGGGTTCCAATCCTTTATCGGATGCCTGGTGTGGAAATGGAGGAGAGTCCCACGTACAGTAGCCAGCAAACATCTTGAAATCGGGTGAAGATTGCACAGGTACGGCGGCAGGAGGACGTGTACACATCCGTGCACAAATAATAACCTACCTTATTGTTATTGCTGTTGAGTTGTCGTATGTCTTTGTGTAGTTGTAAATTCTTCTTTTTCAATTAGTTGTTTTTTTTTTTTGTTATAGTTTAATCATTGTTATTTTTTGTGGATTAGTTGACAGAAGCAACAAAAAACATCTGATAGTACTGTCCGTCTTACAGTTAAATAATTTAAAGAGAACAGTCTAATGTATGTCTTTAGAACAGCTGGTACAAAAGATAAGAAAGGCAACCGGTAATAGGACAATGAGCTCCCGACGGTTAAAAAGTTGCGGAAAAAAACTGGTTGGTTGCCTGTAAAGTCGGTATACGGGCGAAAGTTTTACGTGACAACGACTTTGAGTGGTAAAATAATTTTAATGTGAATATTCATTCGTATAGTAGGAAGAAGGATGAAATAATAGTAACAATTTAAAACATTTATTTATACAAAGAATTATATTTATAGGGTTATCTCAGAAATGATACACAACTTCAACTTATTAAATTTATTCTAAACGTATTCACGATCACACTATATCCAAAACTTATTTTCAAAACTTATTCTCAAAACTTATTATCAAAACTTATTCTCAAAACTTATTCTCAAAACTTGTTAGGTTCCGTTCTCTTCTTGCTCCGACGGACGACTGCCCCGCACTAAGATGGCCGCCTCCTGGGTGGCCAGCCGATGAAAATGAAAAATATATTTATGCTAGTGATACCAGAGCAAGAAATTCAGATTTATTTTTAATATAAAATAACAAAACCTTACACTCGACCATCCTGAACAACGTGTGTGCCCTCATACACGCTCCAGGTGGAACCTTACACTCGGTGAAACCCGAAAATTATACTTTGTGTACCCTAAGAATTATGGATTAGCATAACCTGTCGATCTGGTAGAATTGTGTATTAATTATAACATAAAAAAAAGAAACAAATAATTTTATTTTTGATTACTTATAAATTTTAATATACCATTCCAATAAATACTAAATTTCACTGAGTGACAAAATACCTACAACATATTATAATCATTTCCTGATTAATTATTATGTAATTATATTATAATAATAAAGCGTCTAACTACTAAATATGCAGATAAAATATAATGATGTATACATTTCTACATAATATATAATCTCTTTCATTTTCAATTCTATTTAATTTTATATGAATAATATTAAGCAAATACAAATAAACCAGGTAACTAAATACCAAATAACATAATAAATAAAAAGGGACTATTATTGATATAATATCAGTTGTCAATTACCCAAGTATCTAATAGATTTCGTTCTTTAGCTAATTAATAAAGCTATTTACTAGTAAACTGGCTTGTGTGCCCCTGTTTTCTACCGCAATGCTTAGCCTTTTCAAACAATACAGTAACTTAATAATATTGCTTCAGGTCAAGTCAGCTCAACAACCGTATTTCTTGACCTGAAACAATACAAAAAAAAACTATTACATATGAAAAACACAATTATAGCAATCAATATAGGAAACAGACAACTTTATTAATCTGACGAATTCCCATCGCTTGCATCATTCACAGTATCATTATTGACATCATCATCTATCTCTAAGGAGGTTACATGAATCCACGGTTGCATCCGGTCCGTTGCGACAGTTGTTTTTCGTCGGTTTTTCATTCCTTCAAACCCTGGAATGGGAGCTACTTTGTATCGGTCGTTACCTAAACTCTTCACTACCCTATATGGACCCTCGTATGATGGCATAAGTTTTGTACTCTTTCCACTGTTTTGAAAAGCAACTTTCGTTATTTTGACTAGATCACCGCAATTATAGGCTCGTGCAGGTTTTCTCCCTTTGTCATAGTAACGTTTTTGTGCGACCTGAGCCTTGTCAATTTTATCCTTAACCTTGTCGCGAATGGACATTAAGTTGGAGTCTTCGTGAGCCTCACTCGTTGCTTCATTGAGTAAGGGGTTAAACTCGCTGTTCATCTCTACACCGAATAACACTTCTGTAGGTGCCCTACCTGTTGTTTTTTGAATGGTATTATTCAACCCCCACTGAATTCTGCCTAATTTATCATCCCAGTCTTTTTCATCCCCAGTAAGGTTTTGAGCCGTTAACGCATCAAGTATCGTTCTGTTATAACGTTCGACCTGTCCGTTTGATCTCGGGCTTGCCACTGCGTTTAGAATGTGTCTTGTCCCTCGATCAATGCAAAACTTCCTAAACGCATGGGATGTAAAACAAGACCCTCGATCACTGACAAGTCTTTCGGGAGTTCTGAATGTATCAAAAATGTCTTGTAGAGTCCTTATAGTGTTTTTTGTGTTTGTATTCCTAACTGCCTTAATGAGAACAAATTTAGTGAAAGAGTCTACAACGGCCAATATATGAGTGTATCCTCTTTTCGATTTTACAAAAGGCCCAAGATGATCAACATGTAACGTATGGAAAGGTTTTTGAACCTTCTCAATCGTATGTAAAAGCCCCTCGCGTGCACTGCTGTTTTTTTTAGCATATGCACATTCAATACAAGCACTGACATACTTTTTTACAAATCGTTTCATTTTTGCAAACCAATACCCCTTTTTTATTCTGTCGAAGGTTTTTTCGAAACCAACGTGCCCTATATCGTCATGGTTTCGTTTACAAATCTGCCATCTAGCACCTTTCGGTACCACCCATCTGAGCCGTTCCTTATCACCCTTTATACACCGGTATAATTTGTTGTCCTTAAGAATATAATTATCCTTAAGATACTCTAATCCGTTGGCATTTAGGTCACTACTTAATATATCACGGATTCTTCGTAATTCAGAGTCTCCCAGCTGCAATGTTAGCAACCAGTCCTCTTCCCTTATGACCATTACTGAGGGAAACTGCTCCGGATTCTCGGTATCTATGTCCTCAATCGGGTTTCTAGATAGGGCATCAACATGCGCCATCTTTGTGCCCGCCCTATACTCTACCGAACAGTTGAACTCTTGAAGCAGCAACCACCACCGAGCTATCCTAGGTATAAGGTCACGTTTATCAAAGGTAGATCGTAGTGCACTGCAATCCGTTACTATCTTAAAGCTCTTTCCCAAAAGATATACCCTAAACTTTTTGAGAGCGCAAACTACAGCAAGCGTCTCGAGTTCGTAGGAGTGAAAATTCTTCTCCTCCGGCGTTGTCTGACGACTATAATATATCACCGGATGAAAAGAGTCCTCAGTTCCCCGAGCACGCTGCAGCAAAATCCCCCCCACTCCTATTCTACTTGCATCAGTATGCAGCTCGGTATCTGCCGTGGGATCATATATGCTAAGCACGGGTCGGTCTATGAGTTTCAATTTTAAGGATTTGAAAGACTGTTCTTGAGCATCTGTCCATTCCCACGCAACGTTCTTTCTAAGCAATTTAGAAATAGGGTGTGCCAACTGAGCGAACCCTTGTATAAATTTCCTAAAATAGCTAACCAACCCTAGGAACTGTCTTACACCGTGTACATTCTTTGGACGTGGAAAATCTTCAACACTTTGTATCTTAGCCTTACCGGGACGCATCCCTTCTGAACTAATCTCAACACCTAGGTAATTTATAGTATTCTGCAAAAAACTGCATTTTGGTAGATTGAGCTTAAGATTGGCCTTCTTTAGTAAAACCAAGACTTCTTCTAGTCTATCCAAACACTCTGACGGATCCCTACCGAAAATTAATAAGTCATCGATGTACACGGTGGCTTTACTGAATCGGACTGGACCAAGGACCCGATTCATCATCCGCTGAAACACTGCTGGTGCGTTTGCCAAACCAAATGGGACACGGTTATACTCGTACTGGCCGTCTGGCGTGACGAACGCGGTCAAGTGCTTACTCTGTTCAGAAATTGGCACCTGATAGTAACCTGACATAAGATCGAGAGTGATGAAACAAGACTGCCCTGATAACCGAGCTATCTCATCCTCGATCACGGGTATGGGGTACCGTTCCTTGACAGTGATGGAGTTAAGCGATCTGTAGTCCACGCACAATCTAATTCCACCATCCTTTTTGCGCACGAGAATAATGGGACTCGCATAATTGGATACAGACTCCCTAATGATACCCGCTTGTAACATTTCATCTATCATTGCCCTTACCTTCTCACGTTCATGATGTGACAATCGGTAAGGTCTATAAACTACAGGACGCTGACTGTTTATTTCAATTTTCATCTCTGCTAAATTAGTGCAACCCAAATCTAACAAACCGTGTGCAAAACACTCCTTATGGCGTTGAAGAAGTTCTACGAGCCTACACCTATCCTTATCAGAGACAGAATCGCCTAAGCGAATTTGGGTCTCATCAAGATTGTTGATCGATGAACTATTGCTTTGATGAATAGAAGCCACAGAAACCCCTGTGTCCGAAAGTCTATACACAGCCTGTGCTCTTTCTGCCCTAGAAAATACAAAATTTTCCTGCAGACGACACGGTACCGAACACGGTGTTACTGTAACAAATAAAACTCCCTTCTTGACTTCGTAGACTCCACCGCAAACTACGTATTGTTCATTCGGTTTCCCTACAATCTTGGTGTCTAAGACTAAGTTTCCTGTAAACGCCGTTGTCGTCGCAGCTCGTACACATGCTGCACCGTAAATGTTACAGTGATCCAATACCCTAACCCTTTCGAACTGTTCTCCCACGTCATGTAGATTAGGCAACTCCGATTCAATGTGTAAGAACTGTAGTCTCTTCATGTCTTTGTAAACAACGATGTGTGGTTGTTCTGAATAGGTTTGACCAATAAGCATAGACTTCTCTAAAAACTCATCCTCTACAACCCTTCACGTCACAAGAGCTTCAACTTCATCAACGGACAAAGTCAACTTCACAGAGCCTTCAGATTGCACGAGACAGTTACCAAACCCTTTCATGGAAGACATAATGTTATCATGACTTAGCCCAAGACTAGCAAGATCAGATTTCCTTATAAGCGTTACCTCACTGCCAAGATCGACAAATGCTTCCAAAAGCTTACCGTTAACATGTACGTCTTTTATAAATTTGTTGCAAGGATTAAGACTTGAAATTTTCATTGTCTTTGCCACTACGTTAGATTTTGCTAGCCCTGCTTCCTGGTTCGTTTTGCATATATCCGCTTTATGCCCGACTTTATTACAGTGACTACACTTGATCAAAGGCTTCGGACACCTCGACCACGGGTGACCCTTTTCTTTGCAGTTAAAGCAAAATAAAATCTGACTTGCCCTCCAATTCAACCTACTATGTTGCTTGTCATCGATTGCATCGACTTTCCGGTCCCTATGAAATAATTGTTGAACAGAGAGTTCTTTATTGTTACTTAGCAAGAATTTTAAAAGTTGGTCAGGCTCCTCGCAACGTAATGCTAAAGCACTAGATCTCATCGTTCTATCTCCGATACCGTGAATGATGCAGTCGACTGCGCGTCTACCCGAAATTTCACATTGATTAAGCAAGGCTAACTTTTCATAGTAGTACACCTCGATTGATTCACTAGGCCTACTTTTACGCCTTAACATATCTTCTAAAAGCTGTCCATAATTTTGTTCACAAGGAAAGGCGTTTTTTAGTTTTATCTGCCACTCTTCCCAAGTAAACAGTATTGAGTTCAGACTCTCGTACCATGTTTTTGCTAAACCTGACAGTTTCTGCATAGCAAAATGTACAACCGTCTTTTCATCCCAGCCATAAACGTGAGCGCATTCATTTACCTTTTTAAGCCACATGTCTATCTTTTGATTTTTTTCCGAAGGGTTGAATTCAGGAATTATATTTTTATGATCTAAATGTCTATTCATCGAAACTGCGCTCTGATTCAATGGCTGTGATGGCAAGACATCCTTAATGGATTGTATTATTTGAATTACATCATAAGATGAAAAAGTAGGACTACATAACCTTTTAGTGCGACGGCCGTAGTTCACGGAGTCGGCAGCGGGCGGCCTGCTGTGGTGCTGGCTTTGCTGCACTGCACTCGTCCTCGCACCCGGCAGCTTGCTGCTACTGCGACAAGTGCGGCTCGTTCCAGCAACTGGTGTCATCGGTCGCCGGTTGCTCCGACTTCGGCGCTGATCTTCCTCGCGCTCTCGTTGAAGATCCAACTCCATTCGGCGTATTCTGTCCCGCTCCCGCTGCAGATCACGTTCCTTATCCAACCAAATACGTTCTCGGCTGCTAGCGTTACTGCTCCTGTCAGTGTTCGCGCGCCTGGAGCGGCTACGCCTGGATTGACTGCGCCTGGATTGACTGCGCCTGGAGCGACTGCGCTTAGAGCGCGACCGGCGAGGTCTCTCCGAACATTGAGATTGCTCTTCTTTGTTCATTTCGGGAAGCTCGAAACAAAATTATGACAATAAAATGTTAATGTCGTCGAAAGTTACCTAAAAACCTAATTATCTCGTAAACTATTCGTCCTAGCGTAAAAATAACAAAATTTTGACCTCCCCTTAAGAACCCCCACCGTAAACCTTCCTCAATTCTTATGCGTACTTTTTTTTTTTTTTACGAGTGCTTGTTATGATATGTACTACAGTGGAATCTCGAAGTTCTTGTTAAGTCGAAAACTCGTTAACTCGATTTTTTTTTTCAATTCCCTTGACATTCGAGTTATAGAGATTCCACTGTACGACAATGATGTAATTTTTATGATTGTACGTTCAAATACACTAACCAGTCTTATTTTCATTGTACGCGGCTAAATAGTCTAAACTGCTAGGGTAATACGAAAAATTATATTCGTTGGGTGTAATAGGGTAACGGCAAAAGAATGACAATTAAATCTATGGCTTTATGCTTTTTAAAGCTAAGTATTTAAAAGATTTACTAACAAATTCTAATTTCTTTATTATGTAGGCGTGTACTTACAGTTTTCCTTTTCAGGTTGCAATCCCACTTCTGAGATATAGGGTTATCTCAGAAATGATACACAACTTCAACTTATTAAATTTATTCTAAACGTATTCACGATCACACTATATCCAAAACTTATTTTCAAAACTTATTCTCAAAACTTATTATCAAAACTTATTCTCAAAACTTATTCTCAAAACTTGTTAGGTTCCGTTCTCTTCTTGCTCCGACGGACGACTGCCCCGCACTAAGATGGCCGCCTCCTGGGTGGCCAGCCGATGAAAATGAAAAATATATTTATGCTAGTGATACCAGAGCAAGAAATTCAGATTTATTTTTAATATAAAATAACAAAACCTTACATATTTAAAACATTAATTTATAGGCACGCGTCCCTTCCACTTTTTATGTCTGTCTCTCTCGCTCTTAGGCGGGCTAACCATGCCCGAGTGGAAGGGACGCGTGCCTCTCACTCGCTCTCATTGTAAGCGCATAACGTGAGCGGAGCGTAACGCAGTTTCTTGAAGTGTCACCCGGCAAACCAATTTATAAGACGTTGTCACGTCAAAAACTCAAATATGACATCGATTTTAAAGGATCGAAGCGGAGTTAACGGCGAATTCTGTACGAACTTGGGTATCCAGACAGAAAATTAGAGGGTATCTTTGTAATTCTATAGTAATTGTAGTGCAGGTACTGGTTAAGACAATAAATCAGTCAACTCCCGACCTCGTATGCATGACCTGTAACATACACTGGCGTATATGACACAGGTCATACTCCGTATCTTACACTGGCGACGAGGATGGAAAATAATAGGGAAATTTTAATTTAAATGAACAATTCGGCTATTGCACTACACTATTGCATGTAGAACACTTACAAAGGCTTATCAAATACAGAGAAGAGGGAAGACCTGATATTTACACCGACGAGTCGTATGTGGGTTCGGCATATTAGTGTTCAAAATCGTGGAGTGATGTATCCACCAAGGGATTGAAAACACCTATTTCGATAGGTCAGCGACATGTTATGCATGAGGGATCAGAAGCTGGATTCGTTCCGAACATTTGTACTCAAAGCAGGCGCAAAATCAGGACACTATCATGCTAACATGTAGTGCAGTCATTGAAGCATTATTGCTCCGAATTTTTTTACTGTGAACCGAATTGCATACAATTTTGGAATTAGGTTCATCTTACCCTTAACTTCAAAAGTGAAAATGATTTGAACTCCGCAACCACCCTGGGGGTGGTTGCCAACCCTTCTCGGGGGTGAATTTTTTTCTTGCAAAATAACCTCGGATATCGATAGAAGGCCTAATTTTAAGCAAAAAATCATCTTAAAGTTTTCAAAAAATCCAACAGTTTTCGAGTTATTGGCAATTGAAAATTCGCAATTTTTTCACGTTTTTCATCGTTTTTTTTGCAAATATCTCCAAAAATATACATTTTATCGAAAAATTTATAAAGAACAAAGTTGTAGCAGGTAAAACAATGAACAATTTGGTTTTTTTATAAAGTATTCTAAGTGCAATATTAAGCTAGATATTAGAGATCAAAGCCGTTTTTAATTTTGTCTGAAATTTAATCGATGTGGTCAATGCCATCTAGCGGCGAGCAGATGCATTTTATGCATTCTAATACAAAAGGGTTTTGTAGTGCTTGAAATAAGCTTTAAAATGAGCACTATTAAAAGTCTTTTGCACATAAAATAAGTTAGCTGTATTGCAAATAAGGGGAGCATCTAATATTTTTGACGTGACAACGTCTTATAAATTGGTTTGCCGGGTGACACTTCAAGAAACTGCGTTACGCTCCGCTCACGTTATGCGCTTACAATGAGAGCGAGTGAGAGGCACGCGTCCCTTCCACTCGGGCATGGTTAGCCCGCCTAAGAGCGAGAGAGACAGACATAAAAAGTGGAAGGGACGCGTGCCTATAAATTAATGTTTTAAATATAATTCTTTGTATAAATAAATGTTTTAAATTGTTACTATTATTTCATCCTTCTTCCTACTATACGAATGAATATTCACATTAAAATTATTTTACCACTCAAAGTCGTTGTCACGTAAAACTTTCGCCCGTATACCGACTTTACAGGCAACCAACCAGTTTTTTTCTTTTAAATCAATGGGTTTCATAAGTGCCATTTCCACCAAAATTAAAATTAATCGTATTCCGCCTAGAATTAACTTTATTATAAGGAGTTTGATAGATAGTATCAGTTTGGCTGCTTCAGGATACATATTTTTCAAAAAGGTCACGATTAAAACAAAAAACAAAATTTCAAATTTATAAAAAACCCACTTTTTTTTCATAATATCTCAAAAATGACGACAGATACGTATAAAAGTGTAAATATTAAAAATTTAGGTATTTTTCTGACAAACAATTTGGTTTTTTTGTTTTTTCTGTCAAACAAAAATTGACGGAGATATGATTGTTTAAAGACCGCGTGGCAGCGCAATCACAGCCTCTTGAGTCATGAATAATAATATTATATTTTAATAATAATAGTACAATTTTATATAATTTGTAAATATTTTATTCAATAAATGGCAATATTTACTCTAAATTAAATAATTTTTAATTTAGGGGTAGTTTTAAGGGTAGAAAAGCTTAAGAATATGATAATAATTTTCGAGAGTGTGAAATTATATTTAAATCCTTTTCATTTTATCAAAAAAAAAATAACAATTTTTTATCAAGGGCTTGTTTTCAAGGGTTGAAAGGGGGTTAAAAATTTGATAATTATTATAGAGAATATAAAATATTACTTACTCTATACTTACATCTTTTTATATCATACCAAAGTATGTTTTTGTAATTTTTTCAATTTAGGGGTTGTTTGCAAGGGTTGTAAGATTTTCAAGGGGTTGAAAATAATTTTAATATGAGGTAATTATGTTAGTAAATACTTTACAATTTCACCACTTACTTTTAGACATGTTTTCTAGCGATAAAATGGATCAATGTCAATTTTTCCATTAAGGGGTTGTTTAGACCCCTTAAAAGTAATAGGCGGAGCTCAGATCATTTTCACTTTTGAAGTTAAGGGTAAGACGAGCATAATTCCAAAATTCGATGCAAATCGGTTCACAGTAAAAAAATTCGGAGGTAAGACCCTATTTTTCGCTTCAATGACTGCACTAATGATGTTTACGAATTTTGAGAAAAGGATACGTTCCCAATTGAAACCTAAACAGCCACTAAGTTTAATTGTAGAGACAACGCAACCACAATAAGCAGTATGATCCTGTCCCACTGCAAATTCTTAAAAAACCAATATGCAGCAATAGTTGAAGGACAAGAATATACAGCTTGAGAACAATATGCTGTAACCTTAATTGTACAAATAAAAAAAATCAAAGATCAATACAAAATGTTTAGCAAATATATAATTTTAATAGAATACAATCATATGTTCTCCGTGATCCTGTGATCATGACTCCTGTAAAGGAGTCGAAACGTCAGGATTAAATATAAAATAAAATATGCGCAAAATCCGTAAAAAAGCGTTTTATTCTAATAAAAAGTAATCATTTGTTGGACTTAGCCACAGAACAGTATGTTATTTTTGTTGATGACACGATATTTACTCAGATGATGATGATGACGTCAGCTACGAAAACCCCTGACCCCTTGCCAAGCACCAACTCTGCTTGTCCTAGCTTTAGTTTTATGGAAGGAAGGCATATCTATTTTACCTGAAGATATTGGTTGATTATTTTTATAATAAAAAAGATTTCATAAAACGTTTTTTGTTATTTTAATACCCTTAAAAGGATAATATTATAATAGAAAAATATTGGAAAAAAATCGTCTCGGGTCACAAGTGAATTCTCAGATGGGAATCGAACCCGCCACCTTTGGAGATGCTCTCCCAATTGAGCTACCGAGCCTTGCGAAGACCAGTCGAAATTTTCTTGTATTTTTCTGATTATACGCTGGAGGCCAGCGTTGTTTCATTAATGAGAGGAACATACTCTCGTATTCGAAAGAAACACATTAACGCGGATTTGTTATGAAAATAGTTTAATTACCGCATTAAATTTAGTCGAATTATTTTAATCTTTTTTATATTAAAAGGAACTTTAACGGTTACGATAAATTTGGAAAATGGTTACAAAATTGGAATCTGATAAACGCTAACAGCGCTCTCTTGAGAAAATGTTCTCAAAAGACAAAAAGTTAAAACCACTAAAAGTTTAATGTTGAATTTCGGTGAAATACGATTTTAAATGTCAAGTTAACAGCTTTGGAATCTTATCTAACACAATTCAGACAAAATTATAATAGATGCTAATTTCTTAAAATTTTATTAATATTGGTAGCTTGCTTTTAGTTGAAAGAGATGTAAAGATTATGAAAATAATAACTTAATGAAGTGCATTATGTGAATATTTTGACACTATAATTGTTATCATAATAATGATATTAACTCGATATATTTAAGAACTTCTTTTATGTGATTTTAAACATTACAAGATATCAAAATATATTTCCTCAATTCAGGGTCAATTTGTCCTCAAGTTAAAAACAAACAAATGGTACATTCTGAATATTTTACCACTCATAGTTTAAGTTATTTCGTAAGTGGCTCTATATCGTAACGATATCCCATTTTATGGGAATGGATACGTAGGCTACGTAATCTCATAGAAATCGCTATCGACAACCTACAGCCGGTGACATAACATCACTGGAAGTGGTAGCCTTAATGTATTCAAGCATTTTTTTGTATTTATTAAAACTATACTACTCCAAGAAATAAATTAAGTAGTCAAAAATAAAAGCGCCGCTTAGTTATAATTGTTGAAAGTTATTTATCAATTTTGAAGAAATATCATTACCTTTTTTTGTTAAAATTTCAACCTAATAACATGACTGAATAAAATATGGGTGTATTGAAAAGTTGGGAAACCTAGTCAAGAAAATAAATTAAAATATGAACAAAAATATTTTTACTACCTTCACAATATCTTAATCGGGCACGTTCCTAATTGTTAAAATTGTTTTATATAAATCAAATTGTTTTATTTTTACATTTTATTTAGTTATTAAATTGTCACTACTATTACATTGTATACTACTGAGTCTACTACTAGTTCGGAAATTGGGAGGACCTTCCGGGAAGAATTGGCGAAAGAAACTCGGGCAGCCTGCCCGATTTATATAAAAATATTTTTACTTTATTCGAAAACTTTCGTCATCCTTATCATCATTATCAGCCTGTTAATCTTCTTACTGCAGGAGCACAAACCTTCTTTAGCGTTGTAAACCTTGTAATAAGAACTAGAAGCCACTACGCGGTTCCAGTACGTGGGTGTCAACGACTGCAGATTTAGCTGGGACTCATCGGGTTTAACGGGGCTTTCACAGTAAAGAAGAACTTGATAAAATAAATTATTGATCACCCTCCAAAAGACATTTATAAAGATACGCCACTATAACTATACTATATTTTTATATATCCCTTATTATTTCTCATACAGAAGTAGTTATAAACTAAACTTGTGAAAGATATCAGCTTTATAATTTTTTAAGTGGAAACAAATTTATTAATAATTTAAACCTGTACATACATGAACCAACTACTACTACGGCACCTACGAAATTTTACGTGAATTACAAAATTACCTCGTTCTCATTCGAAGTTCTTACGAACGATATCTTTCTAACTTGTCGGCCACAGTAGAGTCCCCAGGTGTTCGTAAAGTTTATTTTTAACCCGTCAGAAGGCGCGCCTAATTTTCTTACACGAGGAGGCGCGCGTGAGCAAATTGCTCACACTATCGTAAATGTTCATATTTTTATAGAGTTTATATTTATTGGCTTATAATGTATGTAAATGAATAAAACAAGGTTTAGTTAATAAGAAAATGAGTATTTTAATTAAAACTATTAAACATAAATGCAACTTCTATAGCAAATAACAAAACAACTTATTATTAAAAAAAAAATGGGAGGTTTTCTGAAAATCACAATAAAAACTTTTTAAATTACAAAAACTCAAAAAATTATTCATTCATTTGGTTATCACTAATGTGCTTCTCAAAACACGCTGAACACATGTATCTTGCATGTTCGGTGCAAAGTAATTGCTTGCACGAAGTACATGCTTTTTTGACCTTCTATTCTTACGTCTAGGACATATTGCACAGAATCCGTTTGGTCTGGGCTCCGCAATAGGCATATAAGCCGGCACAAACCGCTTCATTAGGAACTTGAGATCTGAAGATATGTTCTCTTGGCGAATGCGGCGTGAAATATGAGGTTTCACCAGTTCGAGAGCCACGTCTTTCAGGAATGTTCGTCTCTCCATCAAAGTGTTTGTGTTGGCTTTGTATATTATTTGGGCATTGATCCCAGTTATATTCAGAATGGAGAAAAACAAGCGCATTGGCCATCTTGATGTGATTCTGGCAACAGAATAATCTTCTTTCTTCTGGTCGCCTCCACGCCTCCTTTTGTGGAATTGTAAAATGTTACAATCTCAGGTTTAGCTTCATTTCTAGTTTCTTGATCTATGTTGTCGTCATCATGAAGTGTTGATAGCATAAGAACGATCTTCTTTGTTTTTTTCTTTGGCACATATGATAAGATTATCTTATCTCCACCGAAACCGAATATTGAACTAGGCATTGGCCTAAGTTGACAAAAACAAAGGCGGAATCTCTTTTTTATTTTTCCGCAATGTTCCCACCGCAGTTGTTCTGTAGTTATTTTTCAGCTCATCAAACAACGGTATGGATGTAAAATAATTGTCCATAGTTATATTTATTCCCGTGTTCAATATGGGTCCTGCAATTCTTTTGACAACATCAGCAGCCGAGTTGCTCAAATTGAATGGCCCTGCGGGTTGCTTTCCGGCGTAAATCTCCAAATTGCTTGTATAGAGGGTTCTGGAATCTACAAGTGCATAGATTTTGATGCCGTATTTTGCGGGTTTGTTGGATATATAGACTCTAAACTTACACCGACCTCTGAATGATTCCAACATTTCATCCACAGTGCAGTATTCCCCGGGTGTGTAATATTCCTTACAATGAGCAACGAAGCTTTCATATATTTCTCGGATTGGTGCCAGGTTGTCGCTTGTTTTTCTGTTATCACGAGTGTTTATGTCATCAAATCGCAAAACTCGCAACAGAAACAAAAATCGTTTTATGGACATAGTTGCTCTAAAAAAATCACATGCTGTACCATCGTCAAGCCACATTTCCTTTACATTCAAATGAGAGATCTTTTTCAGGCCCGCCATGTATAAAACTCCGATCAATGCTTTTAGTTCAACTGCTTCTGTAAGCTTACAATCCCGTTCACGTGAAAACTTTTCTTGCAGTTTAGTAATGTATACATTCGTGTACAGGACTATTTTGTCTATCATTAAATCATCCACAAACAATGAGAAACATTGCAAAGGTTCTTTTGCATTCTTAGCTGCATTTTTTAATCCTGGTAAGTGGATAACGATGTTACAACTCCTGGTACGTATGTTACGTAAAGGCTTGTGTATAAGCCATTTTGTAAACCGATCTTTGCCAATATAGAATGAGACCCTCCCTCTCTGTTGTTGGATCGCGGGAGTTGAAAAATCGGCTTCAGTTTCATCCGACGATTGCTCCGTATCTGTTGCGTGAGGACTACGAATGACAGAACTATCACTTTCTATTGTGTCAACACGATATTGTTCTCCATTTTCAAGATCCGCATCCAATTCGTCACCAGAGTCCTCTTCCAAACAGGAACTAATTTGTGCTTGCATTCGATCGTCCATATTATAAGTGTGGTGTAGCTAGAAATAAAATAATAATAATAATAAAATTATTACTAAATAGTTTTTACATGATTATCAACGTAAATAAATGAAACAAATTCAATTCAATGAAAATTCAACTACACTCATTTAAAACACAAAAATAAATACTTACACGGATGGGCGCGTGATGAGCAAATTACCGCACGATGGTACACGGCCTCCACTAACGCTTCGCTGCGCAGTCGCAACAGAACTGACCGCCACGAAAGTTGCGTCGGGGGAGAGGGGATAAATAGTTAGGAAGGTACCCAGGTTCTTAAAACGGTAGTGCGAGGGTAAGACCATAAATGGTTCAGTTAAATTTTTGTGTGAGTAAATTGCTCATAGCGCGCCTTCTGACGGGTTAAAAGATACTATTTCGTTTCATAATATCATAAATCACAATTTACAAATAACCGAAATCTGGGATTGTGAAGCTGTACATCAAATGCAATAATTTCCGCCTTTTTGTAAGGTTAAAAATACAGCAACAATAAAATACTCTGTTTCCCAATAAAAAGCTTTAATGAAATGAAAAATTTAAGTTATTGGTTCGTTCACATTCATTACCTTCAATATTACTTTCAATACATCACTATCCACAATATTTTTACAATGCTTTTTTGTAAAAATGTGGGCTCGAATTTTGTTTAATAATGTAATTCAATGCTTTTTATACTATAGCATGTTATTTATATACGTACATTTATTAACCTATTAACTCGATTTTCGGCTATAATACCAATATGCATTGTTTAATACCGCATGACAAATTTTACAGTATGTGGTGGGTAGCTGAGTTATTATCCATATATAAATGATTGTAAGGCAGATCTGGCTCATGAAAGCATACTTTCTATTTTATTTTGCGGTCTTATTAAAATATATACTGTTTCTGTTAAATGCGCTAAAATGCATCGCATTGGCCCTTCAGGAGGTACTAACAATTGAAGACGATTATCGAATCGATGTCGTTTGAACTGCATCGCATTATAAGACTCTTTAGGAACACTTTAATAAGTAGACGCTCTTTAGGGCGCCTTCAAATTAGAGGCGAGAGGAAGCGCTGCAGTGGCGCTTCCAAAAAGTAGCGCTGCAGTGGCGCGACTGTGGCGCAGCAGACGTGCGTCAGTAATGCTTTGGAATTTTCTAGTGATGTTCGTCAGTTACGCGATGGATTCCGACGAAGAAGCACTCTTGTTGTTAATTTTGTTAAAAAGGAAAAAGAAGATACTGCCTTTTGTTTATATCGGAGACGAAGCATTCACAATTAGTAATTTTATTCAAAGACCATATAGTAGCAATCATTTAAGTCGACAACAAAAAATATACAATTATCGACTGTCAAGAGCGCGGCGGTATATTGAATGCACGTTTGGTATCATGGTAAATAAATTTAGAATATTGGATCGACCAATCGATGTCAATATTATATTCGCGGAAAATATAGTTCGAGCTATTTGTGTTTTACATAATTATATAATTAAAACAAAAATAATTCATGAAATCAGTAACACTTCAACATTATCAAGATACCACGCTGGTAACATTTCGAATAACCAAGTACAAATTAGTGCTTAAGATTTACGAAACAAGTTAGCTAATTATTTTACTAGCCTAGATGGCGAATTATCATATCAAGATAGAATTATATAAATAACTTACCTGCTTGAATTTTTCCGCTGTAGATTTTATTTCGAAACTTTCAATAAATTTGCTGCATTGCATGCATGCATTTTTTTTATGTATGTGATTACAATAACTTTCAGAACTACTATCCCATATTGCAGGGTGATTTTTAACATCCTCAATGAACACTTCAATGTCAAGATCTGCATCCATATTGAAGTTCAAATTTATTTATTGAAGTTAAATAATATTTAAAAGCTGTCCCTTCCTTATGCAAAAATGACGTACGTGTGGCACGATAGTGGCGCTGCAATTGCGCTTCTAGAAATTGTATGAAAACTAGTAGAGGCGCGGCTAGCGCGTCCCTGTGGCGCCACTGTAGCGCTTCCTCTCGCCTCTAATTTGAAGGCCTTAAAGTGGGGTACTTTAAGGCCTTCAAATTAGAGGCGAGAGTACAAAGAGTCGAGTTGAGAGTACATTAGACAATGTAAGCGCCTGCGCACACGGGTGACTTTTCCGCCGGATTAGATATAGAAGATTATAATTGGCTGCTTTGACTGGGTTTATTGTCTATGAGCTAGCCTTCTATTGAGACCTGGGCGGTTGTTCAATACCTTCAACTTTGCTCAATTCTTTCAAAAAAGGATTGCTGTAATGTTTGTATGACGAAGCCACTATGTCTACATAACCCACCCACTATGTCTACAGTACCCCAAGCATCATGGGGACGCTTCACTTAGATAAACCGTGGACCTGGTTAAGGATGCGGGAAGCCAATGCCGCAATTGCTAACAGCATCCCTATGATGATACGAAATACTCTCATAAGATGTCTTCAAGTGACAAACTGTTTTGAAAAGAGCAAACTGTTATAATATTCAAATGTAAACTGTAACTTTACACACGGAACATTTACTATGAAAATTAAAAGTAAAGATAAAGAAGCAGGCCATGCTTAATAAAAAAAATGTGGGAGTAGTGTGGATCGGAACGCGCCTACCAAAACGGGCGAGTGTTCGAATCCATTGAATCCATGTATTTATTCATTCGTTCACAGGTAGCTATTTTACTTCAGCTACACCCCGGTGCCTTCGAGGTCTTTATTAAGTATAAGTATGTTATTCTATGTATATAATATTGTTTTATTATTTTTATTTTTCATCAACCCCTGACAAAAGTTACAGCAGTGGGTATAAGGCATCTTTTAGATTGAGCGTGATGAAGAGATCTTAATTTTGGTGAAACTGAACCTAAACATTAAACGCTACTTAAGTGGCATTAAAGATATGTGTTACTTATTAGCACCTACGTACTCGTGAGAAATCCACAAGTTGTTCACAAGGTTTTAATTTTAGTAGTTATAACATCGTCCTTTTAGATCATTGTGCCTCTTCCAGGCGTCCCAAATCGGTCGTTAACTCCCCACACGTCGCATCCCGTGTCTTGCTGATCCCCTTTGATTGGATCACGATGTGACGCTGATCAACTATCCCGACATATATTTGTCACTACCCGATACCCGGCTTTAAGCAAATTTGGGAGTGCACAGTAATTCCAGTATCGTTGAGGTAATTTAGGTCGTATTGAACATTTTGTAGCTTGACTAAGGTGCTGGTGGAATTAAACATACCTTTTTTTTCAAATGGATTTGCAATATAGTTATGGGACAAATGTCGTAGGGTAAAATATGATATTTACTTCTTAACTTCCCGCTAAGAAAATCGTAGATTTTTCGAAAAATCGGGAAGTTATTGTTTTTACCTCGTTTTGCAAAAATCGAGTTTTCAACAAATCTCGACTTTTGAGGCCTTAGGAATCTTCCCTGACCCTTCCCGCGATGGTGTCTGTATGTGTATGTGTGTGTGTGTGTGTGTGTGTGTGTGTGTGTGTGTGTGTGTGTGTGTGTGTAAACCTCTTATATCTTTTGAACGGTTCGACCGAATCGAAACCAAATGTGTTCCAAAGAGTTTCATCAAACTTAGATTGCCTGAAAATTTGAACCGATTCGGACCGGTAGATTTAGAAAAAAGTAAAGAAAAATTCGAAAAGAAACTTTTTTAAATGTGATTTTTTTGAAATGAAATGGTTATGCCGCCAACCGCGTAAAAATCGGTTGATTCATTCAAAAGTTATGGCAGTTTAAAAATTTAAAAAATCATGTTTAACCAAACTTTTATTGGCCTTTTGAGCTCGAAGAGCTCAAAATCATAGAATAGATTCTTGAGCTCGAAGTGCTCAAAACAACACATAAATTATATATTTAGCTCGAAGAGCTCAGAAACATTATATTGAGTGGAATTTTAAGCGCAAAAGCATAGAATTAGCGGGAAGTTACAGGGATGGCCTTTAGGGTCAAACGTTTTTCAGATTTTTTTATAAGTTCATAACATAACCATATTTTTCGTGCATATTTTCATATTCACCCTATCTTTAAATATAAAAAATTCTCTGTCACAGAGTTTGACCGCGCCGAACTCCGGAACTACTAAACCGATTTAGATGTTTTTTTTTATTCTTTCTGGATTTGTTCCAACTTAGGATATTAGATAGGTTTCATTTTATTTTATTTATTTAAGGAAACAAACAACACATTATATAAAATATATCACAAACTGAAGAGCTAAAATAGTACATTAGCTTAATTAGTTTCCAAAGCTAGCTAAGCGCATAATTTATTTGACTAAAATTTAATTACCAATTATATTATTTGATTTAATTTTTGACACAGCAACGCGTGGCCGGGTCAGCTAGTAATTAATCAATATCAGACAATATCACATTATATTATGACGTTCTGAACTCAGGTTAACTATGGTTTTTTTTTTGCATTCACAATGTAACATTTGTATAAGATGTAAAATACGTGTGTAAAAAACATAAAACCATTAAAAACCATAATTATAGCTGGTTCCATCTTAACCGATTGTTTAATATTTGTATAAATATTACTTTAGATGTTGAAGGTAATTACTTACACATTGGTGGAACGATACTAGCTCATAGTAGAAGTTGAAATGCGTTTAAAATTCGACACGTTTGCCAGCATCTCGGTAGCTCAGCGGTCAGAGCACTCGCCCGGATAGCGAAAGGTAGTGGGTTCGAATCCCACCTGTGGGCTCGGAGGTTGTTTTTTACACACACATTTTATATCTTATTCAAGTTACCTAGTTAAAGCACTTGTGCTATGAAATTCAGAAACAATGACGGTACCACAACACCCAGACTCAAGCCAATATAGTAAAACCTCATTTTCTACATTCACAAGGCCAAGGATCAACCCGCGACCTCGAAGTGGCTTTATTATAAAAAGCAGTGTGTGAATCATCCGACGGAGGTCGCTAAAACAGTATGTTTTATGAAACATCGTTTAGGAATAATGACACAAAACACAAATGAAGACCGAGTCGCCATTTGAATATTATTGCAATGTTTAAGGATTTAAAACAGATACTTGTTGACTTTGTTGTACGATGCATTGAAACCATAACACTAATATAATTGTGATAACAGAATAATTTTGTTTTTTTTTTGTGGATTATGTATGGTGCCGATGTATAATATTGTTAATGTTATTTTCACTTTTGTTTAAGCTGACGAGTTTCTTCCGCCCTTTCTTCTTATCAGTTAAAAGACGTCCGGAATGGGTGCTAAGTAAAAATGTTGGATGATTCAAAACAACTTATTTTTAAGTGCATTTGAATAAAGTTATTTTCATTTTCATTTGGTACAAATAAAATCAAAGGACCCTGCAATTTTTTCATACACGGATTCTAGAACCACCTGGCTTCACCTAGCTGTTTTTATTCTCATTTTTACTTATACGAATTGACTTACAATGATACTTTGTCGTTGGATATAACGGGAAACCTTTGTCCGACCTACTATTATAAGGTTTATGGAAACAAGTCACGAGGATCATCATCTACCTTTGAGAATTCTCGTATATGCATGTTACATTTTTCCTATGGAAAGGGAAAAACTCCAGCTGATGGACCGACAGTATAGTTTATTAATAAAAGGTTATGTCTTTATTACATCTTTATATTAATATCTATACACTATTACCCTATGATAGGTTTTCCAAGCTCGGTCAAGGATTTGGTTTGCGTGACCAGATATATAAGATTAAAAGGTTGCAGGTATGAAGGTTAAATGAATAAAGTTGTGAAACTTTATTTTTTTTTTTTTTTACTGGAGGGAGACTCTGTACCAGGGTCGTCTGCTTAGGTACCTCCGTCTTACCTATTTCTGCCGCAAAGCAGCAGTGCTTGCATTGCTGTGTTCCGGTTTGAAGGGTAAGATATGGCAGTGAAATTCCTGGGTACAGTGACTTTACATCTTGTGTCACAAGTTGGCAACGTACACTGTGGTTCTTGTGGGGGTTGCAGTTTTGCTGCGAATCTCACAAGAGCCACATGTATTATAGGTGACTGTTACCATTTACCATCAGGTGGGCAGTTTGCTTGTTTGCCAACTTTCAGCAATAAAAAAAAAAAAAAAAAAAAAAAAAAAAAAACTTATCTTAAAGGGCGCAACCGCTGGTCGTCCACCAAGCGGGTACCAGGATACCAGGCATCACCGAAACATAGGTCTATTAATCGCTTAAACCAGAAATCTCTTGTAACGTAGTACATAACGCATTTCCAAACATAATCCGTGAGCTGGGTCTGTCAGATGGATTGGACTACCAATCGATAATTATTTTCGATAAGAATTGTGAAAATCATACTTGCCAGAGGACACCGTCGATGCTTAATCAAAGAATCGACGATTTCTACTCCCTGTTTCCAATGAAAGGTGTATGTAGCCTAACAAAATTCCTCCGGACGGTACAGGCGCCAGACAATTCGGCAATATCACGAATACATTCTGAAAATTGACACACCATTGTTAGACTAATCGCAATTGCGACATAAAACAAAACAAAACTAAAAAATCATTCACTAATAACCGGATGAAAATTAATATATTGTGGATTATATGGTGAGATCGGTGTCTGCGCCTTCACCGCCTTACGATAAATATCAAAGTGACACCATAGATAACCTAGCAGCACAGAATAAGTTTGCGATACATGTCCCCCAGACAAAATAAAAGACCACAAACGATTTACGATAGGGGTAGGACTTTCGAAACTACGTAACACCCAAACGAAATTAACATACTGAATTACAGATCAGTAATCAGTAATTACAGATATGTCCTCTTGACCAGATAAATCATCAAACTTAAAAAATATGTTGCCAATTATAACAATGAAAAGTATAGATATAATAAAATGTGGTCATTTTTATAAAAAAACGACAAAACCAGTTTACATGTGTTATTAATAGGTTTTTATAAACAGAAACTCCTTGTAAATCAACAAGCCTATCTGACGCCAATCTATCGGCTGTCCTTATGTAACAAAACACTTCGTCCAGTAGCACTCCGCTAAAAGCCTCTCTGCCTCAGCGTTGTACAAACAAATTGGAATCCGATCTACATCCACATTCCTGATTACGCAAACTTCACTGTCCAACGTCCCCTGTGACACATAATTACCCTGGTTCGTGTTGATTACACAATATTTCGTTGGAGAGATAAAAATAACGGGAAAAAACCTATCTCTCTTTCGGTAGAAAATTCCATTCAACGCATGGATATTGTAAATACTCGGAACGAACTGCGGATGAAATACTGTTGAACCGGTTTATTTAAAAATAAAAACTTAAATTAATTCGGAATCATATTTGAAGAGAGATTTAACGTTTAAATGTTTAAAACTTAACAATTGATTGTTGTTTTAATTGCGGTTTTAAACGTATATTGTTATTTTATAAGATAGCAAACACAAATATATGTATACTAGCTGTTACCTGCCCGCTTCGCTGGGCATTTTTAAATTAATTAATAATAATAAACAAATTATTGAATATTTCAGTTATATATTAACGATTCAAGTAATAAGTTAATAAATGTGAAACTAAATAATAATATTATTATAGCTTTTTAAGGCTAGTATGGTCGAAAACCCGAAAGTCGAAGGGGGAAATGTTCTCATTGAATTTTTCAGGATTTCCGTAAAAATACATTGCATGTGGAATACTGTAAGTCTTAATACAAAAATAAATATTATACAGGAATATCGCTCAAGATCTAAGTTGATCTAACAAAATCCGCGTAGATTATTATTTACCCAGATATACTTAAATCAAATAAGTTTTCTCGTTTTTATGATTAATTATTTCCACCATGGCCAGAAAATTTACTCTGAAAATCTTAATAAAATCGTTTTTTATAATAAACCTATGAAGTTGAAAAGATTAAAAATTGAATATCATCTTCATCTTTCAATAAATACTATTAACGCTTATGTTAAATCAACAACATTTTTTCCTTGTACTAGGGACAAGGCAAAAATGTTAATTTTAGTACCGGCAATCGGTAATAGGCTAAATTCAGAAAATCAGAACAATTTTACTTCTAATTTCTTTTTTTATGATTTCCCAGTCAGTATCTAAGTATGTAGCTCGATGGCACAGTTGTTAGTGCGTTGGACCTAAGATTACGGAGCGGATGTAATCTGCTGTTATAAAGCCCTGTCATTAAATGGGTGATCAAAATTCTCTTACTCAATCTTTGCTCAGAAAGGTACTTTAAGCCTCCCTTATGATTTAGCACTCGTTAACACTCACCGCCGTCCGCATTAGGTCCACCTGCTGGATTATAACTCTTTCTCCCTGTGATGATATCTACAAGTAAAATGTAAAATATTGAAGCATATTACTTTAAATTAAACTGAACTCTCGTGGCAAGTAACGGATAGGTGGGTACGTGTCGTTTCGATTTTACATCGGGTACATGTCTAAACGGTAGGGTTCGGTGTTATGCTTATTTTTAACTGCTGCAGAAGAAATTATTTTAAATATTGTTCGAAATTTGAAATAGTTATCTCATTTGAAATAATGATATCATAATGAAAACGTTTTTTGAAATTGAATGATATTAAAAAAGAAATAAAAATGCCTATGTGACTGCTTCGTTTGTTAGCTACAAATATATGCAACAAAGTGAACCGCATAAGTTTCTTGATCTTACTAAAAACACCCAACATTGGTTTGATGCTTCAATTCGGTAATGTTACTTTTTCAAGAAGTCGATTTGGTTTATAGCCGTTTTCAATTACCTTTTCCTAACAACAAACAGCATAACTATGTTTTTGTTGATTATTATATAAATATTTCCGTAAATTAAAGAAAAATAACATAGAAATAAAATACTTAAAGTAAATTCATTTTTATACTCATATATTTGATTTTTTATATAAAACGCCAATATGACTTATAATTAGAGATAGAAGTTAATCAGATTTATACATCTGCAACGTATATCGGCAGCTTAAATATAAAATCTCTTAAACGCAATCTAGATATCTATAATCATAATCCGGATATATCATTTTTTTTGCTTTTCAAAAGGTTACACTAAAGATCAAGTTCAGGGCTTTCAGACATACCATAAAAATATTAAAATAGAATCAATTATTAAACAAAGAAAAATATAAATCACTCATTAAAAAAGAATAATTAAAATAATGAACTAAGGCGGTATTTATATTTTATATAACGAATAATATCTCCATCTTATTCGTAACCATAGTTATTTAAATAAACCAATTCATCCAGATTCACGACGCGTTCATTCTTGTTCTTAGGGTTCTGAAGTAAACAGGGAAAACTTATAGTTTCACCATGTCCGTCCATTTATCTGTCTGACCCTGAGCTGAGAGTTTTGTGGCACTAGGGAGCTCTAATTGTACAAAATGTATCTACGGAGATACATTTTAATAACACCGACAAAACCATAGATAAATTAGCTGTTTTTGTTATATATTTTTTTTTTGTATTTCATGTGATAGAACCTCATTTATTTAGATTACAATTTTACCCCTATAGCCTAATGTCTACACTTTCAATAGGTTGTCATTATATCAGAATTATATTAAACAGCTATGTACTAGTAACTAATTAATCCACTTGACATCGGTAGATCTTATTCTGTTATAGTTATAACAACGCGACAGCGTCTCGTTATATTCACTGACATATCATATTAAACACTTATTTCATTAAATTATAATTATTATTATATCATATTTGTTTCGTATGATAATCATAATTAGACCCTGTTTCATACAAATTAATTAAAATCAAATCAATAAAATAATCGTATTTAAATTCTGTTCAATTTTTAAATTAAAGTTACAAAAACCAAGGCGCGTTCACTCTCGTGAACCATAACGATCAGCGTAATGAAAATTAAGTCGAAAAAAAAATTTGAATGAAATCAGAGATATCGGCAGCCCTATTACGCATTACTTTATAAATATATATCCACGTGCCAGCGTGAGTTGCATACATCAATCAACGGTCGAAGAGGGTCTTGACATACTGGAGCGTTTATCAGTACAGGTGCAGGTGGTATTTATGTTTTTACCTTGTTTACGTAAACAACTCACAAAACTTCATCATTATTTACCTTAAATTAGTCATCTTACCGTACCATCGTACCGTAATATACTAATTACAGATTGACATCAGTAAAATATAGTCTTATATCAGCCAAAAGACGTCCACTACTAGACGAAAGCCTCCCAAAAAGCCCTATGGTTGGCAGAAGGGATAGGGATCTTTCGAAAAATGTTGGTACCCATTCTGTAGTTTACGGAAGGTGTATGATGATTACCTCCATTAATATTAGTCGCCTTTTACACCCTTAACTGTTAATGGTTTGTTTTTTTTCTACTTTGCTGAACACTACGCGGCAAATACACTAATAATTATCAATATGATATTTTGCGTGATCTTTATTATTGATTCTAAATATTAAAGTTTGCCTTTTACATACTCTAGGTCTAAAATATCCAAAGGTTTCCAGGTCACGCCGGTTGAGACCAATTTAGGTTTCCATTCGCCCCTTACTGAATGAATATTGGAATCTGGGGGCATATAGACGAATATAATTTTATGCAGAATAAATCACCTAATTTTTCAGGACATTAAATTTGTCAACTTCAAGAACAATATAATTTTGTGATTAGATAAATCACCAGTTTGAATATCTATCCTATATTTTAATTTCTGTACGTCTCACACAACTAAATAGTTAGCTTTTCTAGGATCACGGTTTTTTTATATTGTATTACCCCATTAAAAATTAACAAAAATGCCAATTATGTTTTTAATTTAATTTTTTGCATTCACTATCCAATATTTCTATAAGATATAAAATACGCGTGTAAAAAGCAACTACGCTTCCGAGCCCTGAGGGCTCCCATCTGAGGGGCTCGGAGACGTAGTTTTTTTTTTTACACACGCATTTTATATCTTATAAAAATGCCAATATCAATATTGGTAAATATCATGCTTGATCCCGGGACACTTTTAATGTGTGCGTAAAAATAAAGATATTTCTTTAATAAGAGTAAAGTTAATATACGGATTTAAATCAATTTATTCAAAAATTGTTTACTTATACATTTTATGAAAACACAAACACACAAAAATGTAGTAGGATAAGTTTTCCTAGGAAAATTACAGACCTTTCCTTAGAAATTTTCCTTTTGAAGAAAAATGGAAGTGGGGCGATGATGATTAATGATGTAAAGGACCAGTTTTTGCAAGCTATAATAATAATAATAATCTTTATTTGCTGACACGGCTATAGTTATCACAAATAACTCTAGGTCCTTAAGAACCCACCATCTGTTTCACTGGAGGGTTTACAAAGACTGACCAATCTCCAAAGACCACATAAAATTTCTAAAACTGTATTGGCCTCCGGAATTCCTAAATGCATCATTTTTAATCTGTTGGCATTGTCACCTTAAAAGATATAAATAAACCAGATTAAAACAGTTATTTTACTTTAAAAACATAACATTATTTTCGCATTATGTTAGCCTATTGCACCATTGTTGGATAGTAGTCAATCAAGCTTTATTTGCAAATAAAAAAACACATGTTTTGTTGAAAATAATTCAATCATTTTAAAGTTTATTTCGAAGTTGAGTCTTAAAGAATGACTGTTATGTACAAAAGTGACCCTCATTCACTCCAATCCTAGCGGTCTTCAAATTTTCTATATGATTAGTACATATAATATATATTGTCAAATAACTTTCTATTCTTAATACACGACGATAACATCAAGTCGAGCGAATAAAAACCCGAAAATTTCAAAACAATCATAAAAATGTTGCCTTCACAACATTACAAAAGGAAAACCATTTTTTACTTTTCAATTTAGTATTTATATTAAAAAGAAATATATTTATATAAAATTAAAAAGAATGGGGACTTTACGTGCATTAATGCCAAATTACCAAAACTCCGTTTTGTTTTATAACCATTTATTGTTAGTTAAAAAAATAAACATCATTATTCTGAAGAGAGAGGCTATCACGTATCCTGGAAGCTGCCCAATATGAATAATCGTTACCAATTTAACACTTCTTTTGTTTAACAAAGCAAAAATAAGGTAGATATTTTCAATTCTCGATTATGGTCAGGTACTTAAAAGACCGAAACTTACTTAAGAATCAGAATATGAAGATTTCTAGATAAGACTTACTTACTTGTTAATTTTTATTTTTAACCTTTAATTGTTGACAACGTCTGTATGGTGCAACGGTAGCGATCCTGCCTTTTGCACCGATGGTCCTGGGCTCGAATCCCTCAACACGTAGATATTTGTGTGATAAATACAACCATTTGTACCTAAATTGTGTGTGTGTTTATATATTTCTGTAAATATGAAAAACCCTAGTATACATAACACAAGTCTTATAGTGCTTTATTTGGGCTATGCTAATTGATCTAAAAGTAATTAATATCATTAGTATATAATATTAACTCAGCTTTTAATGCTGGTATTAATCAATATTTATAGGTCTAAGCCAACTTATGAATGTATGTGTTACTACTATATTTCTTCTATTATGTCAATGGTATGGTGTAGTTCGTTTGCCAGGTTTTAATCTATTTCTTGGAATTACCTGAGTATGTGACATGCATTCAATATGGGTGCTCTCCGCAATACCACTATTATTCATTACATTTCGTACCAGAAAGTACAAACTACTCGTAAAAAAGTAAGTATAATATATATTTAACCTTTTTACTGGTAACAACTATCAGTAAAATAATCTTTAAGGTGATAAAATCCACTTTATTATATATAATTTTTATATATCAAAACAATCAAAGAGTGATCCTACTTTCGAACCGAAGTCCTGGGTTTAAGTCCAGGAAGGGGCAGATGTTTGTGTGATGAATGCGAGCATTTGTACCTGAGTCATGGGTATTTATATATATTTCTGTTGATATTTAATATCTCAGTATCATATATGTATGTTTATCCGTTACCCTCGTATCCATAACACAAGCTTTACAGTGCTTACTTTGGGCTAGGGTAGTTGTTATGAATGTGAAAAATATTATAAAAAAAAATTCAAAGAATAATACAAGGAGAGCAAAATTTTTCAACTCAATTAACAGATCACGAGAAGTCATCGTAGGAACGTACAGTACATAATTTTACTCTTGAGTACATTTGTTCCGCTACACACTGTTGTGAAAAGAATAATAAAAGTGCCAACAAAATGCAAAAACTGTGCTAACTTCTGTACTCTGTATTTCCAATTCATAAAACTTCAGTGTACGCAGCTATTATTCGGATTTCATTTGTTACAGACTTACTTCATAAAGCAAACTACAAACTGTAGTCATTTTCCATATAAACTCTCAACAAAATGAAACTTGTTTTTCTGCGTATTATGAACAATATATCTCGAACACAATGACGCAGGAACTTTTTGACCAATCTAAAGATAACTCTACCGTAGGATTTTTATGAATTCTTACCAACCGGCGAATCTTTTATCTGTTAAGACCTTTAGTTACTTTTATGAAGAAATAAATCTTTATTTTTACAACAACGGCCGCATACAAGTTTCTAAATGCAAATAGACGGAATTTCAAAAAAAGGAATCAGTACTGTATTACCACATTAATGAATCCTATTTTTTTCACTGTTTCGGGGTCACTTTTGAACCCCCCAACCCTTATTTTATATATCAGTCAGAGGATGTCATGGAAAAGTTTTGGGGGAAAATTTATGCTTGAATTAAGTCACATTTAGGAACCACTTTTTGAAACATTAATTTCTCTCTCGCCAGTACTTGCGCGTGGGACTGCGCTTTCTAATTAGTGCAAGCGTCTTACGTTCTGCGTTAGGGGGACTGTATGCGCGGCAACAAACGAGTGACAATAAATTTTAAATAGCATGAAATTTGATGAGTGGACCAAAACCTATTTGCTTGTACATAAAATTTATTACCATCGTCTCACAAAAACTGAAAAAACAGTCGTTAGATCAAACTTTGGTTAGTTATTGTACGAATGCCAGGGTAGGTTTACATATGGCCAACAAAAAATAGAGCACTGCGGTGCACGCCGGGTGCAGCTAGTAAAAAAATTAATAACCACTCGAACCCTACCATAAACCAATATCAGGGATGTTTTAATAAAAACTTTTAAATTGAAACTGCTACAAAGCACACCATTGGTTGCCGGTGAAGTTTTGTACAGCCTAAACATCAACTTAATGTTAAAAGATATATCGACACAATGCAAAAGTTGCAAAAGTTCGTCAACTTTCATAATTACTGCTAACAACAAAATATTCAAGATATTTCTATAGAAAGCATGTAATTTGTTATCTCGAAAAAAGTTTGCAGCGGCATTGTTAGAGTCAGAAACTTACGAGAATTATGAAGAATTTCAAATCATTGGTTTTTGTGAATATAATTTAGGAAGACAATAAAGTATTTTTAGTCTTCTTAGTACTACAATACAGTACTACTACAAACATTATTTTATTAGATTTTTTTCTTAAAAATAAAAATGTGTTGTTTTTTAAAGTAATAATAATGTTGTAATGGAAACAATGAAAAAAATCCAACCTATTTATGTTTATTTTACAGCAAAGTTTCTAATAACATAAATTATATTTTCTAGGGAGTTATATTATGGTACACAGGGAAACAATTATTTTTTCTTTTGATATCACCAAGTACTAAAGTATTAAGTTAAGGCTATACAAAGTTATCCAAAATAAAACTACAACATCAAAATGTTACAATCACGCTACGCACGGAGTTGTAGCAGATGATTACACGACCGCCCCGCCCATGTATTTTATGGATATATATAAACATGACAATGATTTTCATAAATTGCAAATTTTCCCTTCATATTTTTATGGACTTAGAAACGTCAAATTGCGAAGAATATAAGTTCTTTTGTTTTTTAATTAAAATGTTATAAATGGATAACACTTTTAATAAAAATACAAAATTTTGAACATGTAAACCATACCTTTTGCAATAAAGCACATTTAAAAAGTTGAATCAACTTATGTACAATAATTGGTTGCTGCATAGCAAAGGATATTTTCAATTACAGAACCTAAAAAAACACAAATAAATTGAACGATACAATATTTCAATATTTGGAAAATTTCCAAAATTTAAACTGGATTAAAAAATAACGGCTGCAAAAAGCATTTATTTTTAACCACTTCATCCAACAGTATCAATTAATTCAAGGTTTACACATTTCATATTTTTCAGTGCTAGTGCTAAACATTATAACCGCTCATTTACTGTTTAACACGAAGCTGGAGGAAAAAAAATTACAAGAGTGAAAAGTGTTTATTTTCATAGTCAATTCAAGCTTTACACATTTCATATTTTCATCAAATTAGTCAGTGCCAAAAATTTTTTTCTTTTACTTTCTTAATGGCTTGCACGATTTGTGCATTTAGTCGGTGTCATATAAGTATAAATGCCAGTTCTTGAGTAATTTCTTTTTTTATTGCAATTATAGGTATGTACTTATGCGACGTAAATGCGAGAGCGCAAGTCGTTGCGGGAGGTTCCTGCGTGACTGATTTAATTTCATTGCGCACTTTTATTATTCAAAACATTTCGGGCGATAGTTGACCTGTAGGTATATTTGACCAGTAATCAGCTGTTGTCATAATTCGCTCGGCTAAGATCTTTTTACGAAAATTTTACCTAGCTGTTTTTTTTCAAAAATGTAGTGTTTGAATGATATCTTTTGCCTAGAAAAAATGTGGATGGTGTTTATAAGAAAATGCTGTATAATTAGATATTGAATAAACACTTAATAATATCATAACAATAAAACATACTTCTACACTACACATAAACATTTGCTCCCTGCGGGACTGAAACTCGCGAACGTAGGTCACTACCCGCTAGACCAATTATATGAATATTAATAAGAATAGGCAAATGTGTAATAAAACTAGTTGACGGCCAGTTTGTGCAACGGTACCGAATTAATTCTAAATCTCATTAAGACCCATGTTAGGATCGCTGTGTCAATTTACCTATTTATTTATTATATCTCTATAATTTTTGCTACAACTACTTCTTTAGTAGCAATCTAAAAAAACTAAATGAACTTATCACTATTTTTAAATATATTACAAATATTTACAATCATAACTCAATGTATGCTACAAATAACACTGATTAAAAAGACTACCTATAAAAGTAAAAATGCCATAGGTCGTCTCCGTCTGATAGAGGACCAAGCAAATTTATGGCATCGCCTTGATGCACTGGATAGCTAGACTTATTAGTTGTGTCATATAGTTGCCGGCGCTGGGGTCTCTGGTAATTTCAGTCAATTTTTGTAGATTTATCTTAAAGTTTATTGAGTTTATAGGACTCTGGACCCCTGTACCCAAGTTTTTGATCCCAAGTTGTTGAACTTCAACAACTGTATCATCAGTTCGTGGATTGCTTATCTTATAATTGCGGATAAGGAATCTTTAAGCTGTGAGGGGCAGTTATAATTCTATCTAGTGGCCCTAACTGGATCATGTGAAAATGCTGACAGTGTTTAATGCAAACTAAACAAAAATTGATCATTTAATCCCCGTAAATTAAACAATCAATGAATAAAATGAATCAATAAAAATGAAATGAATAATACTTTATTGTTACACGCATATTTAATCTATGTACCCTAAATAAAATAAAGGATGCTACAAGAAGCGGTCATATCGCTTAGAGTAATCTCTAACAGACACAGAGGTATGATGCAAAAAGAAGAAGCATTATGTAATTATAAGAAAAAACCTATAAACATTTGAAATAAATAAGATTATAAATGTAACGATAAAAAACACATACAAATAATAAATAAATACCTTAATACATAAGTCAAAACAAAAATAACTATATTTACACATAAATATCCAATAAGCTAAATTTATGAACAAGCAACTGAGCAGTTATTGGGAAAGATAGAACTTTTCCACTTGATCCTTGACTACTTTCAATTGACTATGTATGTCTGATCGCAACTACAAGTGAATTCCAGAGACGAGATCCTTGCTCAGTTAAAGAATGATTATAAAAGTTTGTACTATGAGATAGGATTTGAAGGCTTAGATTTTCTGATGACCAAAGTGGGTAAGTGTTTGCACAAGGAGAAAATGTAAGCGTTCTTTGAGATAATGATGGTAAAAATTATATTGCAGAGGAGAGAAAGTATATGAGTGTTACGGTGAAGTTGAATAGGAAGCCACTTGAGCTGAGAGCGATACTGAAAGACATGATCATATTCGGGCAAGCCAAATATGGACCTTATACAGAAATTTTAAAGACACTAAGGCTTGTTTAGCTCGTCCTCCAATAAGTCAAGGTAGTAATCGTCAGTATAATCAGGACAGAAAGCAACAGAGATTGTGCAAGCACTATTTTAGTGGCAGTCGGTGAAAAGTTATATAATCTCCGCGAAGATGACGCTGATGCGTATAACTTACGGCAAATAGCTTATAATTGCAGTCCCCACCTCAGTGTACGATGTATATCGCTATATCAAATATTTAAAAACCGCATTCTGCTCAAGCGGAAGATTATACTAAGTTACGCATTGGAAGATTCCTATATATTTTCTTATTAATAAAACTTGCAATCTGATGATGACGAGAACAAATCTGCAGCGTTTGAAATAAAATATTTCGTGCGAGTTTTTCGTAATTAATTTATTTTAAGGTACATATTTATTTTTAGGGTTCCGTACCCAATGGTAAAAACGGGACCCTATTACTAAGACTTCGCTGTCTGTCCTTCCGTCTGTCTGTTGCCAGGCTGTATCTCAAGAACCGCGATAGCTAGACAGATGAAATTTTTACAAATTATGTATTTCTGTTGCCTCCACAAATACTAAAATTAAAATAAAATAAATATTTAAGGGGGGCCCCAAACAACAAACGCGATTTTTTTTGCTCTTTTTTGCTCGATATCAATAATTCTCGACGCGACAACGACTCCATCGAGCGCCTCGTCGTACAGGGCAAGATAGAGGGCACCAGAGAGCGAGGGAGGTTGCCTATGAGATGGACTGACCAAGTGAAGTCCGCTGTGAGTGTCTCCCTAAACGAATGCAACAGGATGTCCACCAGCAGGGAGAAATGGCGAATGATCGTGAGGTAATTATCGGGTTAGGACACGACCTCATGACCACAACCGCTCTGGCAAGAGTGTCACGACGAAGAAGAAGAAAAAGAATAATAAATAATGGCAACAGATAGGCACTTGAAATATTCACAAAATACTCAGTTATATTTTTACCGTTATAATAAATAATAAAATTTAAATAAATTAATATATAAGGGGGGGCTCCCATACAACAGATGTATTTTCTTTACTGAACTAAAAGTTTGTACGGAACCCTACGTGTCCGAGTCCGACTCGCATTTAGCCGGTTTTTTTCATATTTGGCAGAAGCAATCTTAAATATATATATATATTAATATTCAGTGTAATATAATAATAGTTTGTATCTGTAAGCGCCTTTGAATACATATACTCTTCAATTACATTATTTCTGTTCGTCCGTTCTTTTGAGCGCTTGCTTTTCCCCCTTAATTGTTATTAACTGGCTTAATATGGCATAATCCAGTAATAATAAAGTAAAGACTGAAATTTATCTCTACAATTAATAGGTGAAATAAAACGTAAATAGCGTTTAAAACCGCCAACGAGTTTGAAGTTTTATCCTGCCTTAATAAATCACTCTGCTTTCATGATAATAAAAGCTTCGAGGCCAACAAAACATTTAAAAATTATGGCCACAAATGGATGCCATAAAATGTTGCCAAAAACATATTTTCGTTTACTCCCAAAACAATTGCGAACAATTTATAGTACGCATTAATTAAAATTTTAATAAGATTCGCAGAAAGCATATTTTACAACAAAGGAGACCATCTCTTAATATGATGGAATAAGTCAAACGATAATTTCATCGCGAAATGTGGCTGGCTTCTTTGTATAATAAAATTTAATTAAGCGTTATTAGATTTGATCCGATTATTTCTTTTGACAGGTCTGTAAAGTATTTTGCTTAGGAAAGGCATATTTTTGTCACTTAAGTAAAGATTTGATAATTTATAATTAACATTAGTACGTATTCTGCTTTTCAACCAAAGAGGAAAAAATTATACTAGATTTAAAAAATCTAAAAATCCCACGTTTTTCAATGTCCTAAAAAGAATAAAATAACCCTGCGGGGCAAAGCGAGGGGCCACTCAAAACGTGGGGGCGCATATTACTAAGAGGAGATTTTAAAGAGATGAATGACATGCATTGATGCCGATTATTGTAAAGATGCGCCCCCACGTTTTGAGTGGCCCCTCGCTTTGCCCCGCAGGGTTATTTTATTCTTTTTAGGACATTGAAAAACGTGGGATTTTTAGATTTTTTAAATCTAGTATAATTATTTTATTCTTTTTAATTATTAACTCAACGAAGTAACCATGTGTTACGCAACAATCGGATAAGCCCCATACAAAAGTGAAAGTTGCCGAAAGTGGACCTGAAAGTGCATCTGGAAAGTTGAAAGTTGCTTTAGAGTGCATTGTCATCGGGTTCTGAACTATCCTGAAAGTTTCAGCTTTCTAGCTTATCGGAAAGTGCCTCAAATTTAAGTTGCAAGATTTTGCCCGGACAGACAAACAAATAAGAAAAGTGAGATAAGAAAAACGTGGTAAAAAACACCGAGATTAGAATTTGGATATTGGAAGGTCTAACAATTGTCAATGGTTCTCCGTCTGAGGGCTAAACAGGTTTAGAATAAGTAGTCACTCTACACCTGTTTCGTCCCCTCATGGAGTCAAATCAAATAGTCATAATGTTGCGTCCCTGTCTTGGTATCTGCAAGACTGTAACCATTAATTTGTATATATTTGATGATTTTGCGTACATTTACTTTCGGTCCACAAATAAATGCGGTGCATTTTAAATTTTTGGTGGATGTAACCTACATATTTTGATTTAATAAATGCATTTGATTTAATTAATAAATAAGAAATATTTAGTTCTTACTAAATATAAAACGGCGTAGATGCCAATTTTTTTTTTAATCCATATAGATACCTATTAAAAAGCATTCAAGGCTTTCAAGTCGGAACAAGAACAATGCCAAGCACACTGTTTATAATATAATTAATAAAAATATAAATAAATATATTTTTATTTACCTGTCTTTGACCATAAAATAAGCAAAAGCTTTTTACAAAAATGATATTTTAGTGCGATTTTGCGAATTTGTTATTGTGAGCCAAACAATTTTGTTTGGGATTTGCTTACTTAATCTTAACATAATCTTAACTTAAAAACTTAATCCGAAATCTGCATGTATCATCACCATCAGCTTTTTCATGCAAGCTGCAGGCCTTCTCTACTATTGCAAAAACCGTAGGGAGACTGAACCTTAACCCATCACGCAGGTCCAGTGTGGATTGTTGGGTATGCATATGTAGAGTTTTAACTATTCAGAACTTGAAGTGCCACTTTGAATGGCTTCTTCTATTACATATTTACACACAATACGGATCATGCCCACGTTCAAGTTAAACGTGAGGCTTCTTTTGATATTGTAACGTAAAACTAATGCGTTAAAAAGATATACGCAAAAAATATTCTATATATTTGGTTATACTTATTATGAGTCTGCTTTAGGACAACCGGACCTAAAGCAAACTCATAGCAGTAATAAAAATTAACGTGTGCACATTTTTATTTCTTATATTTTATCAAACATAAATATTTAAAAATAATGACATAATCCTATGAACCCTCTAGATCTATAAAGTTTTGGGCTCAAGAGCCAAGTCGGTGGAATTTAAAACGTTAGATTTTCGCTAGGCACGTCATTAATCTTTGCTAATGGCGGCACGACGTATCTCTAATGGACAGCGACAAAAATACGACCGTAATTAATGGACCCACCTCTGAAAAACGAAAACACGTCGAAAATATCTGCCGATTAAATGAATAGTTCCAAAGTCGAGTGTTATTGAAAAAAATGACCAAAATAATGTAATAATTTTAGTAGAATCGAGCGTAAATGTAATCCAACCAAAGGTGTACTAAAAACATTATAATGTTATTAATGTATTACAACAACATAAATTGAGCTGCGTTTTATTATTTTTAAATAATATTTAAGTAACCGGAACAGGAAACTCGTCTCAAACAGATAAACCGCTGATGTGAGTGTATTTTTTTATAATTGATATTTAAAAACAAATCAAACATAAATACTAGATTAAGACTTTACATACATGCCTTATCGAGCTGTGTAACCTTCAAAGCAATGTCTTTTCGATATAAAGACTTTCAAACTTATGAGTTTCTCACTAACGTAACATCGATCACGTAAACGTTCGGATGGTATAATTACACAGAAACCGCTTTGGATTTAATGAAGGCGAATCCGCCATTATGTGCACATTCATAATTAAAAAGTTTGATTTTGGCCTCATCTTATCGCACCTACCAATTTAGGATAACGTGCTATAAAACTACCTTCACTTTTAGATATGAATGTAATAAAACATCACTATGGAATAAAATGCTTATTTCCCCCTCAATAAGAAATCCTTTTTATCCTATGGCATTAAAAATTAATAATAATAAATTTTTATAAGAATTAAGGTTAAAACATACACAATTCTAACAATTCATAAAATAAAAGCAACACCCAAGGCCCCTGGTAAATAATGGCCCATTATTCCTGTGGTGGTTTATGCATAGGGAAGGTCTGTGCTACCACGATTGGGAAAGTCCTCACTGATGATAATGACGTTGAAAATTGATATAATTACATTAACACCGCAAATCTCGCTTCTGTTGATTTTTTAATTTTTTCCATAGGTACTTAATATGGAAATAAATTTTCAACTTGCCATATTCCTTACAATGTTTCGAAATACCACAAACCGGCCCGAGTGCACTCGATCTGAACGTTAATTATATTGGAAATGATTGCAAATTCATACAGAACAATGATTTGATTGATTTGTTACCTACCTACGAACGTCACTTGACATAATAATGCAATCGAATTGTATTTCACGAGCATTAGGAATATTGAATAACAAATAAATCAATAATTAGAACAAATGAATAATAGCAGAATAAAAGTATTCATTTATTTATTTATAAGATTAAGTTACTTGTCGGTATTGGATTTCCAAAAGAAACTAAAGGAATGTTTATTTTAAATGTATTTTTGTCAATTGGTTTTTTGACAGACTAAGGGTGAGTTGTGATAACCTTTTCTGGTACTCTAGTGCAGTATACTTCGACATTTCATCATAAAAGACTTAGCCAGGTACAGCGTTTAAAAATTATTTAGCTGTACGTATGTACAGCAACGAGCATTAGCGTAATAGAAATGTGTTTCGTGCACTTGGACCAACTTCTTTTCCACATAATCGTCCTACCAAACTCACGTTTCGCTATATTATGGAAAAGTTTTAAACGCTATATGCTGGGTGTTGTTTTCTTAAGTAAACGTAAAGTAAATAATGGTAATTTTATAAGATAATAAAAATAATAAGCTATTTCCTTTTCTTAATAAGCTTTAAATTTGGAAAGTGTTTTTATAAAGGGATCAAATACTCGCTAAGAATGGATGTTCGAAAATCGTACTCCAGAGAAATATAATTGTAACGAATAGTTGGAAGGATATCTATTATTTTCAAATCAAAGATCACTATTTTGAAGTTAGAAGCATTAATATTATAATTGAGCATTTTGATATAAATTAACGTATACATATTATATTTAGTTTTTTGCAAATAATGCCCTACGTGAATGATAAGATGTTTTTTTAGTAGGTCCGTCATTTTAAAGTAAAAAGACCTGGAATTCTATTTGAACATTGAGCCGCTAGGTGACGCTGACCTAGTGTAAGTTTACTCTTCGATACTTGATATCGTCTGCGTAAAATATTACTATGGATTTTGTATAAGTGCCCCTAGCAGTAACCATCCGAAATTACGAATCTTCATAGAAATCTGTAACGCGCTCGATAACGAGTATCGAATGCGTAAACTCGCACTAAGGCCTCTGGTCGCGTTCAACTTTTTTCTGTTTTTGACGAAAATATTTAGCAGTTATGCAAATTTTATGCAGGACTTCGTCTGCCGAGTCAGCTTATATATCAATTAAAAGAGAAACAACATGGACTAACTACATGAGAATTATAAACAAAACAAAACAAAACAAACAAATTCAGATACTCAAATAATTTATTTAAAAAAAGATTTTCACTTAGACACTCAAATGTATTTGAATACAGGAATCTAAAAATAATACTAAAAAATAGAGTGTCCAGTAAAAATTTCATCACCATAATATATTTTCCATTGTATGATAATTCTGACTCGCACAGCCAAAAAACTTTTGAAAATACGACACACAATGCGATCCTTAACATTTTATTGAATCGTAACCCCCGACGAATGGACTTACATAAATAAAACTATGAAAAATGAATGGCTCAATTCCTTTATCCCGTTTTTTCCTCGATTGGCGTCGGAATAACGCGTTCGTTTGCCATCCGGGGTCATAAATTCGGCGTTTCTGTGTGTCCCGCGACCATTTGCAATTGAAAACGTTCTTTATAACAGGATCTGTCCGAGAGCTTTTACGAGCGAGCATACATGCAAGCGCTGCCCCGACGCGTACTACAAACAGGGCTGTCGACCAACAGATTTTAATTGCAATAATAACTAAACCAATAAAGACCGGTAGCTTTCAAACGACACCAATGCAAAACTTTATTCAATTTAAATGTTTTTCAACAAAATGTAAATATAATATTGAAATGTCAGAGTTCAAAATATTGTTAATTAATGTGTACGATTCTATTCGCTTACATTTTGTATGGCTTGCCATTTATATGTGATGTAATGTTATTTTCTCTGACAGTCTAAGTTTATTATTATAAAAAGTAAACTAATTTTAGCTTCAAATCAATAAGAAAAAAAATTGCTTGAACCTTATAGAATTTTCCCAAAAAAATAAACGTAAAGATATAATTTTTACATTTTTTTTTGTATTTTTTCGACGCTAGCTATTAAAATAATTTATCTTATAAAACATAAAGACATTTTGTTGTACAGTGACAATCATTAGATTAATTATAGATAAAATAAAACATTATTTAACCAGACTATTAATTACTTTGACAACCAAATAATTATCACGACTATATTGTAGCAAAATACTCAATTTAATCCATTTTTATGTAACAATGCTTTTCTTTGCCAACCCTAGGCCACGCGCACAGATACGCCGGACGTCGACTTTGTAAATTTATTTTATTAGCTGGCACTAGTTGTTACCTAGTATACACTAAGCTTGAATAAATTGATTTTATATGAACCATATGAAATATTTATATAAAAATTAAATTAAGGTATTTCGAATAAATTGTTAATGTAAATAATAATAACAATATAAATGCTATTGTATATTTTATACAAATTTAGTGATATATAAACAGAGAGCTCGAGAGCGTAGTGGTTAGCGCCAGCGGTAAACGATTGCGGAGATTAAGCAGCATCCTCTAGGACTAGTCATCGGATAGATTATCAAAACATTTATTCATCATATATCCAACTCCATGAAAGAACCGAAGATATTCTGCTTCAGAGGGCATCCTTAAATTTGTGGCCCGAGCTGCATCTGCAATATTTTTTTAATATTATATTAATAATGGAACTCAATCATTATTCAGCACATTGTTGGATATTTGTTTGCTGTTTGTGTATGTGCATTTATTTGAGGGTGGTATATCCGTAATTTTTATGCAGAAGTAAGTTGGGTGTTTTGCTTTTATAGACAAGGAAAAAACAATTTAACAGAGAAAACCTGTAAATCAGCTGTAGGCAAATTAATAGTCTGCGTATGATAATGAATGTAAAAGTATGCATCAGATTATTTAACATCTTCGTTTTATAACAACGGGCTTCAAAGTGCCGCGGTATACTTCCTATTTGGCAATCGACGTAGCCGTCGATAAATTCTTTACCTACCCACCCACGCGCACAGTCGGCGATTATTTTAGTTGCGTCAGCGACGCGATCTGATTAACTCGTAGCCACTTACTGTGCCGATACCACGTAAGTCAATATTGTAGTGTTAATATCTTTTTTAATGCTTACACTTATTTTTTAAAACTAGTAAAAGAAATATTTACTCTGACGATGTAAACAATGCTTTCTCTAGGGTAGTTCACTAGTTTACTCTTAATTACAATAAAAACAAATGGGTAAAGTTCTCTCTACCAAATGTGTGATACATGAATACGTCAATAAACGTATGTAAATGGCGAAGCAGAGATATTGGTAGAATCTACAAAATTTTAAGGTATAACGTTCAAGTCTAGATTACAATGGGTTCCCTATATTGATGACATGTCGAATAGATTTACTATCCACCGCGTATGCCATTACGAAAATAAGGTTTATATCTGATGTTAAAACAGCAAGAATGGTTTAGTTTCACTATCTCACGTTTCATTTCACATTGTTATGTCCAATGAAGTATTGCTGTGAAGTTCAACGGTTTCATTTTAATAATATATTTATACTCCAAAAAATAGCAGTGCGCGCTATTTATAACTTACAGTCTAGAGGTTCGCTACGAGAAGTATTAAGGGAAATTGATATGCTTGCTGTCTTCCCAATACATAAATGAACATAATATTATGTATTGAGTAAAATATTTAAATATTTTTTCTAAAAATAATGATTCGTTCAACATCAGTGACAAAAATAAATTTGCTATTTCAAGCTTAAGATTCCAAATAACAGGAAGCTCATTTTTAGCTAGATGTTATTGCATTGTAATATATAAACGAACATTTTTTTCTTAGGAAAATGTTTTACGCATTCTCCGCTGCCGGGACTCCCCCCTTTATCTGAGCTCATGTCCCATAAAGGGATGGAGACATTATACCCTAATACCTAAGTATGCACACTAACACGCCGCCATTGGTCCCGCGAGGCCATTGTGGATGTAACTGAACTGCTTTTGACAAAAAATTCGAGCAATTTTTAAATAAATACTTATGACCAAAGGCCGTTACAAATTCATAATTATTTAAAAATTATAAATGCGTAGATTTAATGACATTTACTTCAATAACTGCACCACTAATCAAAAATTTTCTGATCATTCTTTATTAGCACTAGAAAAATTTCCTTAATATAATAAAATCTGTAACATATATTTAAACTAGAACAAACAGCTCTTGTCTAACCGGTTCAAGATCTCCCAACGTAGGACTTACGAAGCCATGGGACATTTTTTGATTTTCAATTAATGCATTGTAAATGCCCATATTGAAAAAATATAATCATAGTATGATTTAATAATACTATGATTATATTCTTACTACATAGAGGAAAGAATTTTAGAAATATTACCGCTCAATTTCGTGACAAATTTTTATTTACCAGAACATAAATTGTCAGCCTCTTAGTACTTAAGTGCATGTCAAGCCATATCGACTGACATATACGCAAACATTTTAGATAAATAAAACGAAGGTATTATAGGAGAAAATAGTAATGCGTGGTCAAGTCCCTTGTCCCGAAATAATTGTTTTTGGCACTTATGAAAATTCCGTAGAGTAAAAATGGCGGATTGTATGATTATAAAAAGCTTTACAATAAAATTGACTATGATACCCAATAAAGATAATTTTTTGAATTAATTGTCAGGGACTGAGTACTTCTCTCACCTTGACCTCTGGCAATCGTTCTATCAGACATGACTTAATCCTCAAAGTAGGCCCTACACAACGTTCACAACTAGTAAAAATCAATATCAAATGTCCAGACTACCAATGGAGCTTAAAAATAGTTCCAATGCCGTCCCAGAATGAAAACGATAACGATTTAACTTAAATTACGAAAAATGCATCATGTAACATGATGACCTCGCAATTTTTGAACGTAATTTGTGATACTTTGTTAAATATATGAATAGCAGAATTTGAAAAATTTATTTGAAACTAAATACTGCTTTTTCCTTCAAAAATATTTATGGCATGAGGTGGCCGTATTAGGTAGATATCCAGATCCCGATAAAACTCTTAATCTAAAACTCTTAATAATTTACTAAGATAACAGACCGCGTATGTAGTCAAAAGTTTTGTACCATTTAAAACTTGCGCTAGTAAAGACTCGTGCCATCATATCTGGACTTTTCCGAAAGAAACTAGTTTTTTTTGCAAACTGATGTATTTTCGACCTTATATACACGAAACTGTTTAAGATAGAGACCGATCGCCATCCGTTACTTTATTTAATCAGTATACATCATGCATACCTTTTAGCAGATTATTAAAATTAGAAGAAAGTCATTTCGTAGTTGAACATATAAAAGGTTCACAAATGAATCAACTTCTTATTAAAAAAAATCGCTCTAATGATTTAGCCAATGTCTAATTCAAGGAAGAATTGAAATATTGTTGACGCTTGTCTTGTTGGCATTTTGCCTGGATTTTTAAAAGATTTGAGAGATATTAAGCTGCTGGGTTCCAAAAGGAAGGATCCATAGTCCAAAATGCTGCGAACAAGAGCGTTGTAGAGGATTTTGCTTCCCATCAAACTCCAGAGAAACCCCTAAGTATAGTGCTAATAATATTTTAGTGTGCAACATTGTCGAACCCATGGCTGGCGAAGATGCCTGGGGACTTCCACAGTTTTACGGTGCCATTGAGTTGGTGGCGGAAAATGGACCGCTCTATGAAGTGTTCTGTTTATTTATTTTCTGTATCTTTTCAAAGGCAATCCTTCTGAAGGAGAAACCTCCAGTCGTACATCGGAGATGACACAAACACTTTTTTTTCTTATTGTAGTATACTAACTACCAATTTAATAAAACTTGAGTCACTGATCAAACCCGTCGTTTCATCAACTACCTACAGTAGAATACTATGGCGACAAGTACGAGTATAGTGTAAGAGGTCGTTAAAGCAGTATTAAAACAGTATTAAACGGTACATTAACAGACTTAGTGAATTCCTGGGCACAATTTACAATAACTTTAGGTTACAGATAATATATTGTCTGGTGCAGCGTCAATTCAAGTATCTTAATTATATCATAAACAGTTGCCGTATCTATCAATACATCACCGATAAATGCGCGCGATTGAAAAAGTTGTTTTCACAAATTACAAGGCATCAATATTATTAGTATTCGGGAAAGAAACGTTAATTGAAAATGGAATGCCAAATTATTAAATAAAGTATTCCCAGAATTTGCCGACGGAAATTATATACCCATTTTTTTTTAGGTTACCCTTGTCGTGTTATTCAATCCGTAATATTGAATTTAAATTATTATTGACTACATAATACCTATTCCATATAAAGATGATATTTGAGAAAGTAGACGTATATATTCAGAGATATTTACGCATCGCTTTCTTGAAATTGAACTGATATTTTAGCTTTTTCTCTTTACAAAAACAAATACGTATCAAGACTTTTACTCAAAAATAAACTGGAAAAAGGACGGGTTTAACAGGAATAAAATCAACGAAAACGTGTTTTAGTATTGTGTGGTCTGAGAGCCCACAGTCATTTTTTTATCTCTTTGAGAACTGTTATTAATTAAGAAAATAGACTAATAGAAAAAAAAAGCATTTTGTACTTTCATACTTGGTCCATTCATAGTTATGTAAATTATGTTTTTATTTATAAGCTCGAATGATTCGACTTTAAAAATATAAATTGTATACGTAATCGCCGTTTTATGCAAAACATTACCCCGAAACAGGACAAAATCGGCCTGCTTGATAAAATATTAAATATAATATATTTATTTCCAATATCATACCAACAAATTAAGTCTACAATTAAGTAAAATTGATTGGGTTATCGGAGAGAAAGAGCAATAAACAATAGCATTTCCATCGGTGTGCCATTACGGCATAATTATCACTCGATCCAATCGACTAAAACGTCATAAATAAAGGCTCATTCTGGTCTTAACCGATTACCATTACTTTTTGCTAACGTTCCAAACGAAAGCAATTTCTCTATAAAACAGCATTATGTTTGTAATTGTAAACAAATGATTCGCCTGAAACAGTACTAAATACACAGCTACGAGCGAATTACTAAAAATCATAATAAGTTACGATCACTTTGAATGTCAATTTACAGTAAACATAAGTGTATGGTGTGAAATATGCTTTACAAATACTGAAAACGCATTTATTTTCATCTTTTATTCAATCTTGACGATTGGACGTCCCTTTTCCGAAACTATGTTCGTTCACATGGTGACGGCGTTAACAAATATATTATCCGTAATTCTTTTCATTATGTATCATATCAATGAATGAAATTTTGAAAGACAGTTTTCCAGAAAAAGCAATTGTATATGTTGTAGTAATTTATAACGGCAATTCAATCGCTCATTTTATAAGTTTATATGTAAAGATCACCCCTGACGCCTAACTTGTGTTAGGCTTTTTAAAGTATATCTTCTGATATTAACAATTTCTTTCCGATTCCAAGTTCAGGTACCAGCGTACTAGAGGAAGTTGGCCTCTGTTACAGAGAACGTAGAATATATGTTTGCACATAGACATGCACACCAACTAAAGTTACAGCTATCGCGCCCTTTTGATTATAATAACCGTCTGTTTTCTCAATATCTAAAATCAGTGTTTTATTCCATAGACTACATTTACTTTTCTAATAATTATATTAAAAACGTGTTAAACGCGTTATTAATATTCACATAAACCCATCGTGGTAAGCTAAATGCTTGTGTTAAGAATGAGTTCGTGGCCGTGGTAAATCAGCGAGGATCAAATTCGGTAAGCTTAGGTTAACCCGTGAGCTATAAACATTTTGCTTACATACATTTTAAAACACTCGACATATAGTCCATATTCCCACAGGTCTCTCGTTTGTACTGCAATAACCGCTGACATCATGTCAGTGCGCAGAAATCATTTAGTTACAGAGTTCACTGCTGTGCAGCATTTTGCTCATCACGCAAGTATCAACTTAAGTATATATTTAGCTTTCATATTTTTGGATATTGAACGTGGTTTATTGTTCTTTTTCCTAAATTTACCTTAAAGATGACCTTGGAATTAAACGGCCACAATTTATACAATGTTAAATCTATGTTATCCCTTCAGTAATTTATAAAACAATTCTATTAATTCATCAATAAAATTGAAGTTTCAACACTCATAATTTCTTTTTTTCTAAATATTAATATAATACTTGCAATCGCCATATAGTAGTACTATATTATATATGATAAAAAATTAGATAATAATTACGTACCACATTGCTAGACTGGTATGAGCAAAATGCGTGTGAGCATCTAGGGATCGCGTAACATTTATAGGCGCAGGTCCTCGCGGTTTAAAGCTGCCATCGCAACCGATGGATCACCTACAAACTCTAAGATTAATTTATAACCAAACATAATTAATAACCATATTGTGATCTCCCTTAATATATCCGAAACACAAAAGAAATATAGCTCAAAGTTCCTTTTCAAAGGCATTAAATTCAAATACTTATACTTTGTCCAATGCAGGATGATACTTTTGACAGTTGACACATATATAGAGGGTATAAAGTTGCTATTGCAATGTCAAGCCAAACATAAGGAAACAAACGCAACCTTAGTACGTAGCAATAAGGAAGTGACACCTGTCAAAAGTATCATCCTACATTGGACAAAGTATCAAACATCTATCTGCATTCAATATAATCAACTGGTCACCATATCATAAATACAACAATCCGTAATTTTGAATGCAATCATCTCATTTAAACTCATTTAAACCCAATGACAGTACAAACCAAGGTAAATATAGCTACAAATATAAAGGAATCTAAAATACACAGATTGCCGACACAAAGGCTCGGTGGTAGAAATCCAATTTGAATGCATTCACTAATTGATTACTAATCCGTCAGAAAAGCCAGATAGCGGATCAAAGGATTTTGAGTAAAATGCAATAAAGGTGTTCAAAATACAATACCTATTCAAAATTCTATAATGGATTAGGTTTGAAGATGATTTATTCTCATAAGAAACAAAAAATACATTTCACTTACATGAGAATATAAATTAAACAATTTTAACATTACAAATTTTAACGCGCGAGCGAACAATATTAACATGTAAAATTAAAATCCTAAAGTGGGTTGTTTGTTTGTATCATTCATAATAAGACGAACACTGCAGTCAGTTATTGTGCGCGTGAAGCGACCGGGCTCGCGATAGAAAGAAACTGGTTTCGGCCGGAACACGGATAAGCGCAACTAGATGTGGCACGCAGAACTAAGTGTTAGAACTAAGATAGTTTTATTATGAGATTGATTTGTTGTATATAATTTATATTGATATTTTAGTCGGATTTATATTTTATTTTATTGTTGATGTTATAATCGGATTTACTTTATTTCATTTTATTATTATTATTTTAATTGTTTTTTTATGTTAGGTACCTATTATATTATTTTTATTATTATTTTTTAATTTCCACTTATTAAGTATAATTTTGTCCCAACAAATGTTTTTTTAAAAGGTTTTTGAATTTCGTTATATTTTTAACGTATTTAATACTATTTGGCAATTTATTATACATCTGTGCACTTTCATATGTGATATTCTTTTTTCCGTAATTAGTTCGAGGGGGGCGCAATATCAAATTATTCGCACTCCTTAGCCGCTTAAGGTGGGCATACTCATTTTTAGTTTTGAAATTAATATTAGAATGTATATCCTTTGAAATAATTTTTCTTATTAAAATGCAGGAATAATATTTGAAAGTAGTTTCAATATTCATTAGTCTCACTTCTTTATATAGTTTTAGTGTCGGTGTAAGGTAGTCGTATTGGAATAGTGTTTTGATTAATTTGTTCTGTGATATTTGAACATCTTTGATGTGTGTCGTAGCAGCTGAGCCCCAAATCTCAATAAGATAGTCTATGTGCGGCTTGACCATAGAATTGTAAATAGTGTAACGTATACTAAGTGGTAGACATCGGGTTATTCCGCGGAGAGCGCCACTAAGAGATAGTAATTTAGCTTTTATTTTTTCAATATGCGGCCTCCATGTCAGACGGTTATCCAGAACTAGACCCAAATATTTCTCGCTATCTGATTTACTTATGGTAATATTATTGATCTTGAGAGGCTCAAAATCAGGTATATTTTTATTTTTGGTTGTAAATATTACATAATGTGTTTTTGCAACGTTAATTGTTAATAAATTGTACTGAAACCAATTATCAAGCAGATCAAGGTCACTTTGGGCATCCTGAATGATTGAGTAAATATTGGACCCAAAGTAGAATAAGCATGTGTCATCCGCATAGAGTGACAAGTCGCCTTTTAGTTCGAGATTACTAATACCGTTTATATATATAAGAAATAATAGGGGGCCCAGAATTGATCCCTGCGGGACACCAAAAGTTACAGCCGCAGGTGAACTTTGAAAATTGGGAATTTCCACCACTTGTGACCTTGCCGTGAGGTAGGACTCTAGGATTTTATGAGCATTGCCTTCGATACCAATATCCCGAAGTTTGTTTAGAAGGATTGCATGGCTTACGGTATCGAATGCTTTTTTTAGATCTATAAATATCCCCAGACAGATTTTTTTTTCATCAATGCTATTTTTGATTTTAGTGACTAAGTCAACTGTTGCCGAAAGGGTACTTGACTTAGATCTGAAACCGTATTGTTGAGAATAGAGGTAATTTATCGAGTCTAGATATATTACAAGGCGATTGTAGATAACCATTTAAAAAATTTTGGATAACACTGGGAGTACCGATATCGGCCGATAGTTATTCGGATCCAAACGAGAGCCCGATTTGAAAATCGGTGTGACTTTGGCAGTTTTCAGACTTGTCGGAAATTCACCTGCATCGAGACATAGATTTATACATTTGCTTAATTCGCGAGCAATGTGTTCACCGACGCATTTAATTGATTTTGTATTCATTTTGTCAAAGCCAGAGCTACAGTTGGGTTCTAAATTGTTTATAATTTTTAATATTTCGTTGGCCGTTACAGGAGCCAAAGAAACAAGACCAAAGGAGTTTTGGTTACAGTTAACGATCGCAGCAGTGTTCGTTCTATTATTATGATACTTACTCGGTATAGCCTCCGCCAGACGTAATCCAATCGTGGCAAAATATTTGTTGAAGTGTTCACAAATTTCGTGTCCTTCAGTAATTGTGCGAGCCCCATCTATCAGCGTCGTTGGGGATGAGATTTCTTTCACTTTGTTATGAGTCAAGTTGTTAATGAGGCTCCACATTTTTCTTGGATTGTTTTTACACGTAGAGAATTGTTTGTAGTAGTACTCCTTCTTCATTTTTCGTATTTCGTCAGTTACCAATTTCTTCTCGGTCATAAATTGGTTTTTGAGGTGTTCATTGTTTGGATTCTTCTTGTATTTTCTATATAACAGGTTCTTCTTATTTATTTTATTTATGATTTTTGCATTTATCCAATCCTGTTTCGGTGGATTAAGAATTTTCGTCTTAAAGCTTTTGGATTCATGTATAGTTTTACAAAGAATATCTTCAAAAATATTAAATTTATCATTGTTGCTGTTGGCCATGTTCAGTTTTATCAGTCCGTATAATTTTCTGTAGTCTATTGATTCGTATTTAACCTTTTGCTTCAATGGAGGCTGGTATTTTTTAACTTCCAAAAAGATTTGTTTGTGGTCTGACATGCTCGATTCTATAATAGCCATATGGAATTGGTTTTCTTTAAGGTTTGTGCATACATGATCCAATAAAGATTTTTTATTCATTGTCTCTCTTGTGCAATACTTAGGACTAACTTTATTAAGTATGTGGAAGCCGTTCTCTTCTAGAGTAGCCTTATAATCATTAACTTCGCTGTCCGGTTCCAAAAGATCATAGTTGAAATCTCCTAATACAACTGCTCGCTTTATCCGGCTTAGCTGCAGCGCATAAGTGTCCAGAAAACGCTTGCTATTAGTCCGACCAGGCTTGTATACCGCACCTATCTTGATAGAAAACTTCTTAAGGTAGATCCAAAGGAAATTGTTATTATCATCATCAGTCATTTCTTCAATTAAACCGTGTTCAATTTGATTAGTCACAAAGATTGAGACTCCACCTCCAACCGTACCCATTCGATAGTGGTAGTAATGCGTAAAACCTGGAATCTGAAGACACTTGGCATCATCATCCGATTTGATCCAGGACTCCGTCAGGACTATCACGTGAATTGGGGTGTTGAGGGAGTCTATGACGCAGCACAGTTCATCAAATTTCCCTGGTTTAACAATGCTTCGAGCGTTTGCGTACAAGAATTTTAAGGATTTAATGTTGTATTTTAGTTGATCGTATGAGTCGAGAGCTTGATATGTTATTTCTGGCTGGGACCGGTGAAGATTTTCGGGGTTTCTGAGTTTTTTGGCAACGTCTTGACTATTTTGGGCATGCCTTTTATGTATTTAATTGTAATATTGTCTTCTCCATTTGAGATCCGAAGAGCCAATTCGTCTTTTAGGTTTTTAAGTTTATTTATTTGATATGGCGTTTGGTCAGAGTACACTTTGATGGCAGGATTTGTCAGGTTGTTTTTATTTCGCAATATCAGTTTGACTGTTTCCTCTTTTTCAAAACTTGCTTTGATTGGGCGAGTTTTATCAGGATTATATTTACCAATTCGCATAATTTTCATGGGTTCAGGGCAGTTCTCGATAGCATTATTAATAGCTTGTATAATTTCAGATCTGTCCCAGTCTCGACGTTCTTTGCTGTTACTAGATTTGGGCTCTTTGATTCCCGCTATTATAATATTCTTTTTTCTAGTGTGTTGATCGGCAAACTCGGCCAGAAGTTCATCATATTCGAGAATTGCACTGTGCGTAGATGGTGGGTTTGATATTGGCTTTAGCGATTGAAAATCACTTTCCAAAGACAAGAGCTTTTGGTCTGTTGTATGTATTGATTTCTTCAATCGTTGTACATCTGCTTTGGTTTCTGTCTGATCGGTTTCTAGACTCGCCAGTTTTTGCTCAGTGAGTCCCATGCCTTTTTTTATGTCAAGCACTTGGTCTTTTATAGACGCCATGTCTTCTTTTATTTTCATGGTAGCCTCATTCTGAGCTTTTATTGAAGTAGTAAGCAGCTCCATCATTGCTGTCATTTGAGTTTGTATTTTTTCGAGTTGTGAACGAACCATATCTTCCTCGAAACCGTGTTTACGCTTGTTGCGAAAAGTGACAGTAGACGGTTCCGATGTAGTTTCATCATCTCTATTGAATAAATTGGGTTGTGATCCACTGCGTCTCTCGTTAATGCCACTTCCAGTAGGTGAGCGTAGTATGCTCATCTTGATCCTTGGTTTATTGATATCAACTTGCGGTAAGTGCACTGCTATTCAATAGACGATAGTAATAATACACAGGTCACCGTCGACGGAAAAATTAACTTACGTTATCCTTTTTTAGGGTTTGTTTTTGGTTGAGTTAACAAATTAAAATTTAAAAAATATTTTGCGACACGTCTGCTCCGTTCGGCGCTCGCTCGCGAATAGTCTGGATTAGTCTGAATTAACTGTCTTCTTTAAATGTAAACAGAGAAACTGCCTTGCTGATAGCCTGATCGATCAACGCACTTCTGAAATCGCTGGATTGAGAAGGGATTTACGGAAATACACCAAGGAATTAAAATAGGAGATAAAGTATAAGTCTGTATGAAACTTTGTTAATTTAGAAGTAAAGGGATAAAGTTTCAGAGAGAATAAACTTTGTTTCTAACCATAAACTCATTTACTATTTTTAATATTTGTATATTCAAAAAATTCAAATGTTAAATTGTGATAGAAAAAAATAAAAAATATCGACTCGGTCCACAAGTTATTTTCAGGTGGGACATAACAATATATTTTTTCTTTTGTTTAATTTGGCTTATTAAAACTTAGGAAAACGGGTGCCCTTCGTTTCGTTAAAATAATTGGTCCTAATTTTATAGACCCTAATTGGCCTTAACTCTTTAAGCACAATTATTTTATTAGCCTAATGGATGTGGCCATCCTCCTCCTCCAGCAGATGTTGAAAGGTTATATTCGTTTAGTTTAGGTAGGACCTGTTTTCTAAAAAAGTGTGAGACGAGTGAATGTGCCGGGGCAGCGGCAAACAAAGCGCCAGAGACTGTTATTTCAATTCCTTCCTCCTTCTTTTAGATGGTATATAATGTGAGGATAGAAATTAAAAATGTACACAACCACACACTTGCTAACAGTACAAAGGGTTACACACTTTTTCAAATCATAATTTATTATTAAAATAGAATGGACATGAATTGTTCTGCCTAATGATAAATTCGGGAATTGAAAAGACGGAAAAAATTTTTAAGGAGGCAACAATATAGGTAGGCGAAACTAATTTAGGACATTACGACGATTGCGCACTTTATTTGAGTCAAAAACTTGTGCAAATAAAACGAAAATAATTCGGTGATCTAAATATACCCGAGGAAAACAATCACAATCTTAGTAATCAGACTTAGAAATAAATATAGACATTAATTCGTTGAATACCGCTGTTTGAAAAAATCGTTCATAAAATAGAATTGGGTACTTAAAATTGTGACTCAAATATTAATTAAAACAAGAAATTTTTGTAATATTAGGCATAGTTTCGCTGAATAATTAGTGGGTTTAAGTTATTTCTTTGTATTATATATAACTTCTGTTTTATTTTTGTTTATTGTAATTATAACCATTACTTTAATGTAGTACAGTTTCTTTTTTAACATTAAGTATTAGAAAGAGAAAGGAGCTTTTAGATAAGTATAAGTTTTTTGGTACTGTAGATTATATATTTTTTAATTTGTGATTCATTTAGTTTTAAAATAATGTCCGTAAAAGTACCTAATAATACCTGGGAACATCTGGATAGAGATGAAGAAAAAGGAGTAGGTTCTTCTTCTTCTGTTTTAAAAAAAAATATATATTTCGACTCAATGTCACGCAGAAAGTGGAGTATCTATAAAAGTTAATCTTTTATTTTTAGTGTCTTAATTTGGTATTTCTCAAATACCAAATTTATTATAAACCAGCATATGTCCGCGATATCGTATGCGTGGATTTAGATGATTATTTAGATAGATACCACTATTAATAACTCTGATTATAGCTGGCGCTTTAAGATGAAACACTCAATGGACAGGAAAATCCAATAACACGGCCTGACCTGGAAATCAAACCCATGACTTAAGGGTCAGCGGTCGTATTGTCATAATAGAAATCCGCTAAGTTGTCAAGGCCGTCATTGTTTTTATAACCATCTAAATTTGCGTTGGATTTCATGTTTGTATCTTTTAAAAAAGTAAAATTTTCATAAAAATCATATTTTGACCTTTATGGTTAGCTTAGAATTTACTAAAACCCTCAAAAACGTAACCAGTTGAACTGAACGCCAAACTTAGTACCTAAATATGGTCTTAAATTTTAGAAATATTTAGTTACGCTATTAAACTCACTTATAAGTACATGGTTAGCATATTCTAGAAATACTACCCGTATGTCCAGAATATGATAACCATGTACTTACTTTTATCAAAAGCCACGAGACTTAGTTTTACGCTTCTCAAATATACAAAAAAACAATAAAGTACTCATACAAATTTCCAACTCCTTTTTTACTCCCTTAATTGATTTTTAACAAAAAGCAGTTTTCGAATTTCATGTCTCTTACTTTGCAAGTCACTGATTTCCTTACAATAGTCCAGCATTTTTACTTACTTACTTAGCGAACGTTTTGACCTTGTTACAAACCTAATCTCCAAATTTGCAAATTTCGAGTTAGTCAGGATAAAGCCCTTTACATACTAGTTTATCCATAAAGAGTTTAGTCGAAATTTGCAGTCACAGTTACCTTCACCGAGACGTTTTATATTAGAACGCTTCCACAAAGCTATACATTATTTGGTTATTTTATTACACAGTAATTAAAGGATGACGGAGCCATTGTGGAAAACCATTAAAGAATTCTTATCTTGCTCCTATTATGCAGGTTGGATTTTTTAGATGGGGCAGGAGCACCTGCCCTATTAAAAAATAAAATCGATGAGCAATAAAAATGTTTGGTGTAAATTGTTATACTTACTAACTGAATTTCTCTTCATAATCCTGTTGTAAATCTTAGTATTACCGCTTACAAAATACACGGCCGTTTATGTTTGAATACGAAGGGAAGTACGTGCGTACGTGAATACGGCCACCTTCAAATATCAAACATTCAGTAATTAGTCTTTCTTACAATCTTTAGTTTTTTTGTGCTCAAAGCATTTTTCGTTACTATGTATTTTTTGTTGGTTTTTTAATCCCTTTACGATTTATTATCGGTATCATGTGAATGACAAAGAATTAAAGCCTTTGAATGTCAAGTGACCTGATAACAGATTTTCTGTTTTGTCTGTGACCGACGGTATTCAACATATATACGTATTAATGTTGCGCAACTCATATTGTTATTTTAAATTAGGTGTTTATAATGTCAAAACTATTTAAAAAGACTAATGTCAATACTATATAAATACTTATATTAACAAAGACGTTTGTTATAGCAACAAACATCTTTAAGGTCTTTGTTATAATTGAGTTATCGAAGCCACCGCCCAATTTGAAAACTTACCTGGTAATTAATGCTGTTGAAATATGATGCTAATGGAAACAATGAAATATATTATAATACCAGGATGAAATAAATTCATTGCGAAGTAAATACAGCATTTCCCTGTAGAGTCATCATCTCATTTAACCAGCATTTTTATATTTTGTATCATGATTACGTTCGTAAATATTTGGCAGGCATTAATATGTTAACCACTTTATTTACACATTTGTTTCAGTTTGAGGTTACTTGTTGTGAACAAAGAGTTCAAACAAAAATGGATTCTAAATAGTATTATATAATTTATAGATATATATTATATATAGAACCGAGTGTAATATTTTGCAAAAGATCGTGCATTAAACTTTTCTCTCCCGAGCTATTTAAATTTGATTGAAATCAATTCATCTATTCCATAACAATACATACACTGTGTCGAAAATAAAACAAATATTACATTATAAAATCAGCAAAAATAAAAATACATAGGCATGCAATAAAAAAATTTACAAATGCCATATAAAAAGAAAAAGGCATGTGTGCAGTTCACACGTGTACACGTATACAAAATACCACGGTTGTAGTGATGCCTTCTCTCAAGCTTTGTACTACGCATGCGCACACAAACACGTATTAACACACGTATATAATGCTTCCTATCTCATTTTCTCCTACGTTAAATGTTATGAATTTATGTGTATGTCTCTTTTTATTGTCGCTTTTTCTTTTCATCGACTTTCAAGTCGCAACGATGCTAATGAAATTTTATTACAAAAATGATATATATTAACATAACATATGTAAAAGTGTTTCATATTAACCATGTCCAACAAATTCAATGTATTTGAAAAATATTATAGCCAACAATAGATTTTAAAGTAATTGGAAGGCTGTTAGGCGGTTAACACACTGCACCGCGCCCCGTCGCGTAGCGCGTGGCCGCAGATTTTATTGTTGTATGCAAGTATCTCAATTAATATAGAAAACACGCCTATGACAACACACTGCCGACGCGGGAACGCGCTCCCGCGCAGATTCTGCGCGGGAGCGCGGGGCGTGAAGAAGTAGGGTCAACTTGTATTGAAAATCTGCGCGGGGAAGCAGATTAACCGCTAAGTTAGGCAGATCTGCGCCTCCGCGCGGGGGCGCGTTTTTCTGTCGCTACGCGCACCGCGGCGGGACGCATCTCTAGTGTGTGAACCGCCTTAAACATATTAACTGCCTGATGCCTAACGTATCTTACAATATTTAGCTTAGGTTCAATCAGCTGCTATAAATTCTTTTTGCGAGTTTTCTAACTTTTCTAGCTTTATAACAGGATTTGTTGAAATCACTTAAATATGAACACTAGGAAAGTATTAGTGAGCTATTTCATTTAGTGAAATATATTCTACACGATTGCCATTGTGGAATCCATACTATAGTTCTGATAGCACAAAAGCTCTCTCTATATAAAATTTATGAAATTGACCCAAAAACAAACACTAATGCAAATGAGATTCAACTAGTGCTTAATATACCGTTTTCATTTGGTCCACTGTAATTTAATCTCATAAACTTCTTAAACAATAATAACCTGTACTCATTTTTCTATTCAATTTTACCCAATTAATTTTCCAATTAAAATAGAATCAATATAAATTCCAATAAACTTAATCTATTCGACGAGTGTTGTTTGCCATTTAAAGTTATTTCTAGCTTTTCTTTATTATTTTCCGTGGCTCGTATTCATTTTTTTATATTTAGGACAAGATCATTAGCATTGAGTTAAAAACAAAAGGCTGGAAGAGTCTGCATGAATTTACAATTTAACTCTTCACTATTGTTACCTAAAATTACTGCTAACAAGGTTTCATGTTATCGCTGTAATTATAATATTTGGTATAACATTCTACGCCTACGTCTTGCTTTCTGTAACGACTGTCGATCTGTATTTGAGTTCAATCGCACAGCTCGTTTTATCAACGTAGAACCATTTGTAATTACACAGAGTTATGTATTTAATTCACCGAGACCGGATTGCTATAATGCATGATTTTTTTACGTCTTCTATTATTTATTTACATCTTTATTACATAGAAATAAATATAAATAGTCTTGGAAATATTCAAATTATTTTTCAAAATTAATTTTAAAACACTAAATAAATTTGAGCCACCAAAATGCTGCCAATTCTGGCGAACTTTGACTTATGTCACATAACACGTACCATATTTGTTTACTATAGACGTATCAGTTATTTAATTTATATTTTCAGTTTTAATTGCTATAAAGATCATGCAACAAGCTAAAAACCTATTAAAACAAACATTATCTTGTAGCGAAGTGCAAAAACACTATTAGAAGACCACACGATACAGTTTTTTTCTAAGTATCATTCCAACGGTGGTGTAAAACTATGAGAATAAAGTATCTCCCATATCACGTTTATTATGTTTTGATTTATTTATATCTTAGGCAGGCTAATTCACAAGCCTGATATCAGTTTGTAATTGAAATAGCACCATAAAATTCGATTTAACCTAACCTCGCCTTGTTTAAATAAGTTATCTAAAATATCTTCCCATTGTGGTTTCACGAATTATTGATGATTGGTTGAGCGAACATTAATAATATTACATATAAATGTTATGATATAGATTTAAAGTAGGAGTTTTGAAGAAAATTTTAAAGACAAATGGTTATCTATTTGTAATATTTTGGTATATTATTAACTGCAGTATGCGTTTATAAATAAAAATCTATGTTAAAGGCTTATTAATTACTTTGCAGCTTGCTCTTCTTTGACCTTGGCGGACGTAAAATCGGGATATGATGCAAAATATGCTATCATCACAAATACATCTATTTTCGGTAGATTGTCTGATTGTGCTTTGACCTAGCCAGTTTCAATCGTCGTCCTAAATTCACTTTAAATCTAAATTTACTAGAAATCGCCACGACAATACAGGTTTAAGTAATTTTTCTCACAAACACTAGTAAAACAGTATAAATATATACCGATAAAGCCATGTTATGTCACCTGACGTTAAATTTCGTTTCGACCAATGGTGAATTTCCCTCCCTTATTTTCTATCTTTTATATGATATTTTATGGATTTTACTAATAACGAAATAATAAAAATACCCTTTAGTTATAATGCGACAATAATAAAGATTTGAGGAGAAAATATTTAAGATAAATCTATATGCATACTCCCCATTCTTTATTATAAAAAAAGTACGTAAGTTGTCCGAAGAGGATACAGTTTGTCTCCACTAGACATTATAAAATATTTAAGCTGTTTGTCCCTATTTTTTATTAATTAGTCCTCTGTGGTATAAATTTCGAAGTATCAAGTAATAAAAAAGCGCACTAAACTGGGCCTCTTTTCTGGAACTGCTCAGTTAATAAAAATATCAAGAGAATATATACCTGGATAGCAAAGGTGTAGATTCAGTTCTCGCCTGACTCAGGCAAAGTGGTGTATGAAAAAAAAATGTAGCAATCTTTTTACGGTACAATATGGAGGTAAAAAGGGCGTGAAAAGCCTCAGGCACATTTTTGTACCTGATGCGAAAACGACGATTCAAAAGAACTTATTAAAGTTTATATATTCCATGATTATGATAGAATGTGCAGTCGCTGGCACTAACTAAATCCCATATATGGCCCTGAACAGCGGCCTCTGAAGATAACATCAATGCCACTAAGAGCTACTACTAGCAGATTCTGGTCAACCTAGGCATCTGCATAAGTCAAATACGATTTATACACGATCAGTTGCACACAAGGAAGTTATGCTTGAGATAATGTTTCCATATTTAAAGGAAGAACAATTTGACAGAGTATCCAATGAGGATTTCCTTTAAAATATTTATCCTTTATTACCAAAATTTAACAGACGCGGTATGAAACTTATGTACTTTTGCACTAAAAAATAAATATAGTTCTTTCAATTTTTTACGTAACGAAATCGTCAATGATGTGACAATGTATTCTTGCTCCTTTGAACCACAAAATTTCCACAAATATACATATAGCTATTAAAATAAACAACAATTTGATTAAACAGTAAACCATCTTTGATGAGTAAATGATATGGGCAATATGTTAGTGTAATGAATCACTGTCTCAATCAAAGCAACTAAGAGATATTGTCACTTCATTAACGAAATTTTTGCCGTTTATCTTGGAAAAAGATAGACAATGGCGTCAAAGCAGAAACCTTTTTCCAGGACTCACGAGGAAAAATTTTATTCTTAGGCCACGACACTTAAGTAATGATAATGTGTCAATGTACGGTACCGACTGACATTTTATCAGTTTTATTTATTTCCTAAAAAAAAGATATTGTGGGCATCACAAGACATGGCATAATAGAATAGTATCGAGCCTTCTGACTTGAGGGTGTTGTAAAATACAACTGATTATAATAAAATGAGGTAACCACGAAATACTTTTCGTAGATCTTAAAATTTGCAGCAGCTTTTTGGAATTATGGTATTTAACTGGGATCTCGAACTCACCTGCCAAGTATGGAATTTGTAGCAAAATTTTCCCATTTTTGGGAACGCCACTCTTCAGTTATTTTTTGTCTCAGGTGATGATGATGAAAATAACAGATTTAATTTTAAATATTACGAGTTTCCATAAGAGACAGTGACTATGCTCAAGGAGCTAGTGCAAGATATATTTCTAAAGAAGGGATAGTCCAAATGAAACAATGCCTAGACAGATATGAAGACTGTTTTTAAAACTCTAAATGTATTGCCAATTCTCTACTAGATTTTTTCTAAAACCTTTCATAGTCACCCACGTACGAAACTAGACAAAAGTTCAAAGGCACGTTTTCTGCTCACTCGTTGTCTCAATTTTATTAAAATTCATTACAAACTATAGAGAAATCGGTTCATTAAGTACTTTAAGCATTTTGCTATAATAATCTTTTATGATATACTCGTCATTACAATGCTGAGTAGATTAAATTTTGAGTAATGCCCTTTTTATTAGAAATGAGTTTGTGACATCGTGACACTTAAACACCAATTAAGCGAAATCTAAAAGCATATATTCAAGTGATTGAATTCAACCTATGAAGTGATTACACGCACTTCACTTATGAAATTTACTTAATTTAATAATGTCAGCGCAAACTAATTATGTCCTGACCTATGATATTGCCGATATATTGAAATTTCAAAGTTATTTCAGTTTGTGTTATTAATTTGAAAAGCAGATAATTTTTACACATATATCTATAAACAAAATGAAGTTATTGCACACTGATTAATTTTGAAAAATACATTTCTATGACTTCTTTTTAACCCGCTGTTCTTTTAATTAAACAATTATCTGCTCCATTCATGCAACATCCATTTGCTATACATGCCTAGATGACAATCGATAAAACACATACAATTTGGAAATGCCGAAATAAAAGTAAGTAACAAAAATATAATAAATCGCTTATTTCACATGTAAGCACGAAATACATATAGGTACATTATAGCGATTGTAATAAAATTGTCAATGAAAAAAGATAAAAAATATTTTGTTTACTTATGCTTTAGTTCATTATTAAAAATGTATTTGATTTACGCTTGATTTATAACATGATCAACTCAATAGGAAGAGGTCAACTGTTAGATAGAAACTTCCCCAAATATGAGAATGTTTTTTTTTTATTGAAAAAATGTTTTACCAAAAAGGTTTTACCATAATCTGCTCGGTTGACAGGGGTAGAGATAGTCCAGGTCCCGGGCTGCCTCGGCGGAGAAGGCCTGAAAACGGCGGCGGGAGGCAGCCAGAGGTCACAGGTTGGATTGCTTAAGACGATTCCTGTGCCGACGATGACGATGACGATGATGGAATCGGTGTGCTTTTCAGCACGTGCCGGAGCACGTGTGCACATGCTGAAAAGTCGCCGACAATGGGGCTGGTCCAACCGTCAGCATTGCAACTTGCCTCACATAACGGAGGTGAATACCCGTTACGTAACTGGGCATCCCCCATAGGGGAAAGGGCCGTCAGGGCCGACACGTGGAGGGGCAAAAGTGCCAACCGACCGTTGGGGTCAATAGTGGTGCGTGATGTCACGGTCCCACTAGACCCCGACAGTAATGGTAGTGGTACGTCGCAATAATTTTTAGAAATGGTATGCCCGCCTACGCTCCTTGCGCTAAGGTGTGGGAGAGTCAACATATTCCCAGCTGCTAACCCGATGCGGAGAGTCTGCTGCAAAAAAAAAGGAATGAAGTTCGTAGTAAAATATCATAATTCAGAAAATGCTGCTACCCATTTTGTGGTTTTCTTTAAGTTTATGTTGTTTGCCTTCAATATCACTAGTCGCCTTTATGATACCCTTTTATATTTTTACATAAGAGACGCCCACAGCATAAACACAAAAACATACATGACTTAACTCGAAGATATTGGTCTTGGTGTGCATACTTATTGCAGGCGTATGCAGCACTGGCAATTTATGGCATCGCAGACAAACATATATTTATACACATAATCAAATGGGTTACAAAAACTAAAAATAATGTTCATAAAACACGTAAACTTTAATTTAAGATCAAAATATAATTAAAAATAAAATTAGAAACATAATCAAATCCAAAATTTAAATTAGTTCTTTTATATAATGTTTAAACTTATTATAATAATTTTAACCGATTGCTTTACTTTTTTATAGCTAAAATTATATTGACTGATCTGGTACAGCTGTATTAAATTACATCTGTAGTAATATTTGAAAAGCATATTTTCAAGTCATCCTTATGTATGTCAATATAAAAAGGACTATCTACCTGTTATGACAAGCGTTTGGTGCATCGGTAGTGATCCTGCCTTTCACATTAGCGGTCCTGGGTCGGAGTTCCGGAAGATACAGATGTTTGTATGATGAATACGAGCATTTGTACCTGAGTCATGGGGATTTATACATATTTCTATTTATATTACATATCTTTGTAGCTTATACGTCTGTCCGTTACCCTAGTATCCGTAACTCAAGCCTTACTGTGCTTACTTTTAAATTTAGTAATACTATTATTATTATTGTAGTAATAAATTTTGGTATAAAGTAATCGAATGTTTTATCACAAAATTTTTTAAAAGAATAAAAAACATCGTTTATTTCAGCATGTGCTCATAATATTAGTAACAAAATATCTTAAAAACTATGTTATTACTTATATTATTATTTTTTTATATTATTTTAGGGTGTTATTATAGGACGACTTAATGTCCTTCGAGAGATGGATGGGCGATTTTTGAGCAAAGAGACTGCTAGTTTCTGAATTACCTGTAAATATAAAACGGCCAAATGACCCAAATGACTTTGGAGTATGGACGTTGGCATAATGGAGCATTGAAAACTTAATTAATAGCGTAGCAATCATAGATTCACTAATTACATACTTGAATTAAGAATAACGAAATTCAACTCAACGTCAGTTTGGAATCTAAAACACAGTTAAGGTAAAAACCCGACAAGCACATCATACTAATATTATAAATGTGCATGTAAGTTTGTTTGTTATGCGTGAAACGCAAAAACTACTAAACCGATCATCATGAAACATCGTACATATATTCTTGGAGGTATAAGAAGTATTATAGGATACTTTATATTGAAAAAAAAATGCGGGCGAAGCCCCGGGTTAAAGCTAGTAAGCTATAAAGACGACCAATTTTGTGAAATATACAATTTTGTTTATAGATTTGACAGAGATAAAAATATACATATGGGTAGCGATATCTACTAAGGATTGAGAGAGTTAATATGAAGTATTGATTGGGATAATGTCGCTAGATGGCTCTCTCTTCTTTAAAGAATTTCCCAATGTACTTTGTACATCCCTCTGCCACACGGTCCATACCTTGTTCACACCAAAGTATTATCAGTCACCGACTTAAACTAAACACCGAAACACGTGCCGTGCCGTAGATTTTTTCCGCCTCGACTTGCATAGTGATTTTTTACGAACTGTACGTTACAGAGTGTTGAGCTTACTAGTATGAGGAAATCAGCTTCCTTAAACGCTTCCGTTGAAATATTTTGATTTGAAAACAACCTTAGAAAAATATACGCTCCAGGAGCATTCGAGTAAAATTTATATAAAAAAGTTCAATTTGAGCATTACATTACAAAATCTTCGCATCGCTAGTGTTAATAAAAACGACTTTTATCGGATTAAAAATAATCGGATATGGAGTTTAAAATAAAATTAAACGCGTCATTAATACGGAAATGGTAGTTTTATTTAAATTCCTAGATGTTATTTAATTATTCTTATTTTTAATGTTCTATGATTTCATCCTGTTATATGCACCAGGATAACTTAGAATGTACTAAATTTCTCAACTTTATTTTTCCAATAAACTAAGTTTTTTATCTTCTATACTGTGTTTCTTCTAAGGCGATTTAAGATTTTGAGATTGACCTTTTTATTTCAGCAATGTAATATGAAAATTAATTTTTATAATGAGATTCCAGACGTCTGAAGCCACTACCAGTGATACAGTGTACCCTACCCTTTATTCTATCTATACTTCAAATGATTAGTCGCGTCGTTTTTACACTACATTTCTTTTTATATATTTCTTCCAAAGGGCAAATAAATTTCATCGCCTTATAGATTACGGGAATGTCAAAATAACTAAATACATTTAAACCTTTTATCGTAGCCGGGCAGTAAGGAAACCTGGGAATATACGGCTGCAGGCCACTTCGGTTCGCCGAGATACCATTTCGTTGAAAACATCGCCTCTAACACGTCTTTATGTTTGTAGTAAACTAGGAAAATAAAGTGTTTTAAGTATTTACATTAAAGTTGATCGATATTGGTAGGAGGTGCTTTGTTCAGCGATTCACAATAATTTTATTTAGTTTGGTTGAACAACGTTAGATAATGGGTTTCAAATTACATTTCCTATGGGTAAATATTTGTGTGATATGATAACCATAAATGGTGAGATCGATAAGGCAGTAATTTCCACGTTTAGCATATGATCGCGGGAGATAAACAATATTCTGAAAGGCCGGTGAACGAATGAGTAGATTTTTTTTTTATCTTAGCTTCTAAAGACTCGTTTAGCCATTGGTTTCGGCTGCGCCTACAAAGTAAGTAACTTAGTCCATCGGAAAATTACTACAATAAAATATTCGTTATTATTGGTAATGGCTAGTCTTACAAGGTAATAAATTGCTTTTATAATGACACCATACTTTCTTCACTCATTCCTCCTTTTCTAAAAATAAATAAAATCATAAAAAGGAATTGAATCAAGTGATTGTACTCGTATTACATTGAACATAGGGCCGGAGATGCTTGTTATCGGATGAAACACAATCGTTAGAGCCCGTCTCATTCTATACAGAACAGCTATCACAATAGAATTCCATGCAAATGGAACATCCGATAGCCGTACTCGATAAATTACAACTTATTATTTTACCTTGCCAATTGAACCGGTGGGTATTTATATTTCAGTTGTCACTTATTATTTCATATTGATACCTTTAAACCAACACGTTTAAATTTGATATGAAACATGGATACATCGTCTTGATTAGATGCTGCGAGATAAGTTTAACAAAAGAACGAAAAGTAAGAAAATAGGGCCGAGAAAAGCGATCTTAATATATATTTTGCTTTGTCTTTACGACAAAGTGTGGCAAATAATTTTAACCTCAAATTTGTTATTGGACAAAATTCACGATCCATAGATCAGCACCGAACCTGCGACAGGTTCTTGACCAGTTCTCCCTACATTTTTTTATGCAGAAGATTTCTGTGAAGATAAAATTATCTAGACCGACCTTACTGAGAAGCAGTGAGAACGTAACGTTACGTAAAGTTCAGAACTTTCGTAAGAGACAAATATTTAGACTTCGCAACTAACTATGATCACGTATTCAATTTCCGTACCAATCTTGAGTGGTTGTCAATATATCTTCTAGTCGCATATTGTTTCCCAGCTCAACAGTTTTATTTTAATTCCCTCGGTAAAAGAAAACCGGTACATTTTGATATTATCGGAAAACTTGTGATTGGAGATCCCAATAAATTGCTTGATGAGTTTTTTCCAATGTCCATGATTTACACTTTCAATGTTTTCATAAGGCTAGTTAACAGAGCCGAGCATTATTAATCAAGGTTACTGTTGTTTTTACATTTATTATTTATCTATCGAATCCTTTGTTTATGTTTGCATTGGACATTTAACCAGTGAGAATATTTTAGTTGTATAAAAGTTGTTGATTTGTTAAGCCATTAGTTTAACAATTTATCAAATTAGACTGGTAAAGTAAGAAAATTACCTCTTTATTACAACCTTTAATTCGTTTAATGTTAGAGTATTAACCGATAAGGTGAAATTTTCTAAGCTAAAGTTACTATTGGTGTTCTTATTGCTTTATTCCACCAGAAAGCTAGAAAGTTTTGTTTTTCTTTATTCAAAAATTGACTAAATTATGTAATAAAGTAAGCCTATGTTATAAAAAAGTAGGGTATGTAAGATTTAAAAGATAACGTTTACTCACACTAAACATACTTTAAATATAAATGACAATTAATTAAGTTAATTTTGTTTTTCGAAAAAAATATTAGAAAAAACCGACTCGGCTCACAAGAAAATTCTCAGGCGGGTATCGAATCCCCAACCTTTGGATGTTCGGTCCAATGCTTTCTCAATTGACCTACCGAGCCATGTCGAAATTTTCTAGAACTTTTCTACTTTTAAAGCTGTAGGCTAGCGCTGTCTCCTTAATGAGAGGAAAATCCTCTCGTATTCGAATATTTTTTTTATAAACAATCGATTTAGATAAAACAGCCATTTTTAGTTTTATGATTTTCTTTATTTTTTTTTGCATTTTTCAATGCTTTCTTATATTTTAATAAAAACTTTTATAATAGAAAATTACTAGAAAAAAGTTGCGTTTATCTCGTTGTAATGTTTTATAAAGAGCATATTTTCTGCTATTAAAATAATAATTTAACTATTCATAAATTAATAATTTAAACAAATAAATCATTATTATTTAATTATAACAACATTAGTAATATAAGCAAATATAATGTCACGATTAGAATAAAATGTTCCACTTCTGTTATAGATTTTTAGAGATGTACTCGATAGTTCTTTTCCTAACTAAATTCACCTGAGTACCACACGCGTCAGTTATTTCATTACCTAATTCTTAACATTAAAGGAATACCTTCAAGGGCTCACTCAGTCTTGTTATATCATTCGTTAGTAGCTCATAATACCACAATTTCATTAGATTCGCTTAGTCGACCATGCTAAGAGGATACTTTATAAGAACTCACTGACGCAAACACTCACTTTTCAATTCGTTGTAAATAAAAACGCATAATAAAAATTCTTTTTCCTGCTATCATCCGCTATTGTGTAGCCTTATTTATTGCCAATGAATTGAATTGAATCGTTATTACTTCTTTCTGTGTTGATGAATATGTATTAATGCTCAATATTTGGCATACTCATATAGTTTTAATTTACGTAATACGTAAAAATAAAATGAGACCATAAGTCTCATTTTGAATTAAAAAATGGATTATACTTCTTCATCTTGAATCCGTGATTTTTATTCTATAAAATTTTAACTTATTTTAAAGATTTACAATGATGGACTTAATTGGGTAGGCATTCATTATTCAGAAAATTCTCTTAAAGGCTATAAGAGGAACAATGTTTTCTGAACTATATTAATAATAATATGAAGAGAACAATAGAATAAAATATGTAATCCGCATAACAAAAGATACGAAAATAAAATTGATGGGCATACCGTTAGCTTTGTTTGTGCTTTTAAACATTATGAAATAATTCTACCAACTAATCAAAGTACACGGTTCCCTGTTTCTTCATCAGTTGTTTAATTAAAACACTAATAAGTTTATCAAAAACTTTTAACTATTTCTTAGAACGAAGAAAGTATCGACTAGAAATTGATTTTATACAGAATATAGCCCACCTTCGTCTATGAGGATTCTATATAATAATTAAGATCAATTTAATTTGCATTGCTGTAAATTAAATTGATCTGCAGTTAACAGACTAGTCGCGAAAAAAAACGTCGTCTCGTGGAGATCTCCCGAAGACAGGAAATTCGTAATTTAGACCGAGCTGTATCTGTTTGCGAATACAACGTAAAAACAACAACCAAAAAATACAAGTTTAATTTCAGATATAACGTCTTGTAGGTATAATATAAAAATCTATCGACGTTGTGACTAGTGCTTAAAACATGATGGTGCGGGCCCCGGTATAAGAGTTACTTGGAAAACTTAAACGAGTCTGTCGAGGTCTCTGCAGCCCAATTGGAAAATTACTGGTCGTGATAGCGAAGAGAGTCGGTTTGACTACAGCCTGACATTTGAAAGCAGTTATTTTCCTTCTTGTATTTATTAAGGTATAAAATTCTATCCCTTTGCAATGTTTAAAGGTTTTTTAATTTAAATGTCTTTTACATGGTCCTCTTAAGTGTAATTTAGAATTTGCAATATTAGAACTTCTTTATCAAATGATATTATAAACAGAAAGACGTAATTACATAAAAAAAATACTTTTATAAAATAAGAGTGTAGTACGCATTTTTACTTGTCTTTAATTTACTTAATCTCCATTTTCTAACTCATAACAAAGTAAATCAGAATAATGAAGTATTGGATATATGCGAATAAACTACTTTGCTGAAAACAGCTCCGATTTTGAAAATTTTCTTTTAATTTTGCTGTAACCTTTCGAAGTGGTGACGGAATTGTTCATATTGTTTGAACAATATGACATGATGATGATATTAAGGCATTTTTTTATAAACTATGCTTTCACAAGTCAGGAAAAAGAGATATCATGTAATTTTCTTTTGTAGTTGTTGTAGATTCAAATTATATGTCAATAAATTTATTTATTTATTGAAAATGAAAGATTCTAACAGTAAACAAGAACAATTTGTGTGGAGCGATTCGAATGTACTCCTTCTTAGTCAACGGTTCTGACGGTAATGTAAAAAAAATGTAAATTTACCTTCAAGTTTTTTTCATGTAATAATGATATAGAGTTATTTTTAGAACAAAACAGGAAAACTTAATGAATTGGAAAAAAAATTTTTTTTTTGCAAAAAAGAAGAGTCAATTTTCATACATATTTTGCGTTTTAAAGACTTCATCTTCTTCAAGTGGTTATTGCTGTCACTTCCACTGCAAACAGTGCAGGCTGGTGAGAAGTGAAAGTCACTTTTTTTTTCGCAGCCACACTCTGAACCCCATCCTTTTTTACAGGAGCAAAGTATGATTTTTAGAACGGCATTAGGTGCTGCTGATTGCGTCATTTTTATTGATTTTAAATAACCATCGTTTAGCTGACCCCATTTTTCAACAGAAATTAAAAAAATATTTTTCCATTACTGAACTTGCAAGTAGACTTTTTTAACATATTGTTTTGCTGTTTCGGAAGTAACGAACTAAGTTGAACACTTTTATTTTTGAAACTAATGCTATAAATCGTTTATGTCGCTGTTCATTCAAGTTTTTGGATGTTTTAGCACCATACATTGTGTGAATACAATTAATACCTACATTAAAAAGCTCAAAGTGAAGAAATACTTTGATCTTCAACTATAAAATGCTTTTCAATATTTTTACCTTTATTGTAGAAAGTGGATGTAGTATCACATCCAGTGAATGCATGGATGAAGAACACATGATCTTTTTTAATATTTCCATATTTTTAGTATTGTTTTCGTAAAATAAACTCGTTGCATGGCAACATTATTTTTAATGGTTTAAAAAAACGTTTGTTTATTATCAGGTGCTAATGCCATCAATAACACTAAAACATCAATATTCTCTGCTACGACAACTACATGAGGAAAAGAAAGGTCAATAGTCACTTTCATCTTGACTCCACTCAATATTATTTTCGGCCGGTTTTTTGCAGAGAAGATTAACAAAACTGTTCTTATTTTTGCTGTTGCCTAAAAATTGCTCTTTATATATTTATATTAAAGCAAAAACAAATATATGCAACGAATGCATGTGACGCATACATATTTTCTACGATATAAATATTGAATTATTGTTCAAAGATTTCTTTTAACAATATAAATAATTCCGTCAAAGCTCCAAAAGATTTATGATTTTCATCAAAAATCATAAAAATCGGTGCTTATCTTGAGGATTTTTGACCAAAAAGCTTCGTTGACGTTACTATAAACTCTAATAACTATTCTCGTAGCAAAAAGGTGTAAACAAACGAATATCGCTATAGCTTTGTTATTTTTTTTATAATTCAGACCAAATGAGAAATATAAATAAATGATATGATATACGAATTGTCACCGAAGTAAAGCATATACTGATAGATACAATACGCTACGTAATACATGCAAAATGGCGACATTTTTTTTAGTTTTATGGTCATATTAAGACACCTGAATAATTTAGAAAATAAGAATGTGAGTTTTGTGAAATAAATTTTGTTTAAGAGACAAATAAATACTCCTTCAAAGTAATAAAATTTCTTGGTTGTTGTTAAATTATGCCATCAGAAATGGTTGTATAAAAAATAGGACAATGCCCTTGGTTTGGCTTTTTTCTTCTTTGTCATCAAAAAAGTAATTTAAAAAACGTTCTTATTGTTCAGTATTCATTATTGTCACTCATACGTGAATAATGCATCAAAATTTTCACAAACCTATAGAAAGTCCGAAGTCAGCGGACAGTATGTCACTATCAACAGAACAACAAGTTCTCCAACGTTACGAAGAAACTGGCTCTTATCTACGCAGATCAGAAGCAAGCAGTATCATGTGTACCAGAAAACGAGATGATCGATACTTGATCAAGACAATGCCTTGAAATTTCTTTCTCACAGGAACTGATTTTACAAATCAGTTTCAACAGCTCTGAGCAAGTAACCTGCATGAATTGTAGACAAATTGCTAAAGCTTGTTAAACCACTAAGAATTGCGAATGGCGTAGACATCATTTTACGGTACTAACAATTCAGAGTCACTCAGTGAGAGTAACGATTAAATGATCAAGTTAGCTTAGTTTATTACTGCTGATTAATTTATTATAAACTAGCTGACCCAACCACACGTTGCCGTGGCTCAGTTATTATAAAATATATTTTCTAAAATAAAAGTAGCCTAAGTTACTCCTTATTACATCAGCTACCTGTCAATAAAAGTCCCGTCAAAATCGGTTCAGCCATTTCAGAGATTACGTGACAAACAGACCGACAGACAGACAAAAATTGTAAAAAAACTTATTTTGGTGTATTTACCGTATATATTCATATGCATGTAGTAAAAAATGGTTATTTTAATATTACAAACAGACAGTCCAATTTTATTTATATGTATAGATTGAACTAAATGTTGTGACCTATTTGTACACAGCATCATTAAAAAAACCGTTGTGCTTGAGTGTATTACTATCCTTTCCGAGAACTCATGATTCTGAGTATTTACGAGTAATAATCTATTAGATGTTTTTTGATGATGGAAAACTGACTTATAATGTATATATTTCATCTTATACGATTTTTAAATATGTTTACCTTTATGCTACAAGATTATTAAATCGACTATACACGTTTTTAGTATCTAAATTTAAAAAAATCATCCAAATATTCGGTTTAGCTTGTTTTAAAACTGAGCTTGAACTGAACTGATGAGATTTATGTTCCATAACACAGAACAGCAATATCCGAACGCAATGTTCCCAATTATCGGAGTTGCGGTCGTGTTCAGTCAGCGGCAGTGTTGCCACGAGATGGAATTGCTAGACACCTATCTACACTAAAGCACCTTCTAATTCGTTTATCGTAATTTGTTTTCCAAAATGACGCTTACTTTTTTCTTTGCATAAATTATAAAGCCATAATGATTACGTAGATATATCGAATATAGTGGATATTACTAGCAAAGAACAAACAAAGTCGCTGCATCTAAAAGTATTAGATTTTGGGAATAGGTTCCGTAAATAATCATTTTTTTTGTTACGTAAGTTGTATGAAGACATTATTATTGCGTCACACTTAGAAAATATGTGTAAAATGCGCAAATTAAAACTACTAGCGGCCTGTCCCGGCTTCGCACGGGTGGACGAAATTCTTAATTTTTTTTCTATTTTTAAATATTTTCCGTTAGCGCCATCTAACGTCCGGAAGACGAACTAATTGCGATTAACGCGTTGCTATGGTAACGTTATTGATACAATACATTCAGTCGCGCGCGCGCATCCACCCGTGACGTGCGCGTTCACAGTGCGAGGCGACTATAATTCGTAAAAATGTCGAGTACAATAAAGTGCAACAACTGTAATATTGTTATTGACGAGCTTCTGTCCTACGTGCAGAACAAAATTTCGATATCTGATGAAGATACCCTGGTGCGAATATGTGCGTCTTTTTACGCGAGTGAACAAATCAAAAAATCACATACGTTACTTTTTGAATCAGTGCCTTCTGAGTTACGTAAAATTTCACGGAAAGGAAAGGGCAAGGAAGATCGTTTACTATGCGATATTATAAACTTTTTCAAAGTGGTGGAGCCCGATGTGGTGCCGATTTTTGTTGCTCGCGAACTAGAGAAATTACCTCCAATTACAATGGATCATCTGGATGTGTCTAAGCTGCTAAAAGATTTGATGCGAGTTCAAGCCGAGGTTAAGGAGATTAAATCTTCATACGTATCTATTGAGCAGCTAGAAGACATGAAGAAAGAGTTGATGTTTTCCCACCATCGCTCGCCCCCTTTCTCGGCAGCCAAAGTTAATATGAAAAGAGGCGCTTATCGTAATAGTGGCCCAATAGGATTATCTCTTTTAGATGATAGTAATGAAGTGAATGAAAATCCATCTTGTTACGATTGCGAGACGATACATACGAGCGATTTAAAATTACAAAACATAAAAATTGATAAAAAACATAGCGAGGGTATATGCAGCAACGTAACATCGAAACAAACGGTTGATTCAGTGTCAGGAGCGACAAGCGGAGCCGCCGTGCGTGAGTCACCGAGCGATAGCCGGCAGCCGTGCGATCAGCTGACCGAAGGCGGCGGTGGCGGCGTCAGCGCAACTGATAATGAATCCTATGCACAGGTCGTACAGTCGGATACAGAGTGGACAACTGTTGAACGAAAAGGAAATAAATTGAAAAACCGTGTTGAAGGGAAATCGGGGACGGTTGTAGTTGACACTAACGAAATGTTTAGAGCAGCAGAAAGGAGTATACCGTTGTTTATCACAAATGTGCATAAAAATACGTCGGAATCTGATATAAGTCGATATATTTATAATAAAACTCGAGAGACCGTAAAGTTAGAAAAAATAGCTATCAAGCGGCAGTGTGATTATAACGCATACAAATTCTTCGTTGGACAGCATAAACTATCATTGTTTATGGATGAAAAATTATGGCCTCAAGGGATTATCTTCCGGCGCTTTATAAATTTTAAATTAAGGCGCAACATTGAAACTTCTAAAGAAGGCGGCCCGTCACAATTAAATAAATTAATACTACATGTAAATTTGTAACTTTCAATTGCAAAAATGTAAAGCGGTCTATAGAAGACATACGAAAACTATGCGAATCCTGTGATATCATAGCTTTACAGGAGACTTGGCTTTTCACAGAAGAAACGTCGTTTCTCAACAAAATTAGTGACAAGTTCAGCTGTACGGGTGTGTCTGCTATGGATACAAAAGCAGGTCTTCTGCGCGGCCGGCCACATGGAGGGGTAGCGCTGATGTGGAGGAATAGTGTTTTTCGTGATGTGAGAGTTATCGAATGCAATAATCCTCGTATATGTGGTATTAGAATTGTGTTACCACAAAAATCGGTGTTAGTGATGTGTGTGTACATGCCGACGGATGAGGCAGTCAATCTTTCTGAGTTTACGGATACACTGAGCTCGGTGAGTGCTATCATAGACAGCTGTAACGTTGATAATGTTTATATAATGGGCGATTATAACGCTCACCCATACGAACGTTTTTATTATGAACTAATGAACTTTTGTGAAGATCAGGAATGGGCATGCATAGACTTTGATAGACTAGGTTTGTCGTCAAATACATATACATTTATTAGTGATGCTCACTCGTCAAAAAGGTGGCTCGATCACTGCGTAGTAACCAAAGCGGCGATCCACTCTATTCGAGATGTTTATGTTTTGTATGACGTGTACTGGTCAGACCATAGTCCACTTGTAATAGAATGTAATCTAAATCTTTTTACACCTATAAAACCATGTGAACCTATTTGTCAAAATAAGATTTCGTGGGGGGAAAGATCCTCTGAGCAAGTGGACATATATCAAAAAGAATGTCACCAAAGATTAAGGCTCATTGACTTCCCACACGAACTACAAAATTGTTGTGATGGTTTGTGCGTAGATGTAAGTCATAAGTCTGTTATAGACCAGTTGTATGAAAACATTGTGGAGGCCCTAAAGACGGCGTCTATAATTAGTTTTAAAAGTAAGAAACGCACTAAAAAGGTTGTCCCGGGATGGAATAAGCATGTAGCTGACGCACGCAGGGAGGCTAGGCTGAGGTTTGACCTGTGGGTTTTGTACGGTAAACCTACTTCTGGATGTTTTTATAAACATATGTGTGAATCAAGGAAAATTTTTAAATCTCGGTTAAAGTGGTGTCAGAATCACGAAAATCAAATAAAAATGGATCTAATTGCATCTCATCACAGTAATAATGATTTTCGCTCTTTCTGGAAGCACACCAATAGGTTGCAGTGTAGGCCAGGTCTTCCTGTGAGTGTTGGTGGGGTATGTGATCCTGCAGATATAGCTAATTTATTTGTTGATTATTTTGCAGTAAAATCTCCTTTAGGGCCTTCACATTTTATTCAAAAAAAAACTGAGCCCGGCGTGAAAAGGGTAGTAATGTTCACCACCAGGGATATAACTCATGTCATAAAATCTATGACAAGAGGAAAATCCCCTGGTCACGACGGGCTTAGTATCGAGCATCTCAAGTTTGCTGGTCCGCACCTACCCCGCCTTCTTTATATGTTGTTTAATCTCTGTCTGGGACACGGCTACATGCCTGCTGATATGATGCGTACTGTGGTAGCACCTATACCGAAAAATAAAACTGGTGACCTTGCAGACGAAAACAACTACCGCCCCATATCACTGGCGACTGTAACTTCGAAACTATTTGATAGTTTGATTAATACACAGCTGAATAAATATGTTCAACTTCATGACAACCAATTTGGATTTAAATCAAATCTGTCAACTGAGGCAGCTGTGCTGTGTCTTAAACATACTGTCAATTATTACACGGGGCGCAACACGCCAGTATTCGCCTGCTTTTTGGACCTTACCAAAGCTTTTGACCTGGTTTCATACAATGTTCTCTGGGATAAACTGGAAAAAATCCGACTGCCAGTAGAGCTTATAAATCTTTTGAAGTACTGGTATGGAAACCAGGTCAATAATGTAAGATGGGGAGGGGCCTCATCTAGATCGTACGGGATGGAGTGCGGGGTCAGGCAGGGGGGACTGAGTTCACCCACGTTATTTAACCTTTATGTAAACGAACTGATTAGTGAGCTCAGTGGCACCAGAGTCGGCTGTTATATAGACGGTATTAGTGTCAATAACATCAGTTACGCTGATGATATGGTGCTGCTGAGTGCGTCCGTTTGTGGACTGAGAAAGTTAGTTTCCATCTGTGAAAGTTATGCTAAATCCCATGGGCTGATTTATAACGTAAAGAAAAGCCAAGTTATGGTTTTTCAGAGCGGTGGAAGACGTTATGACCAGATTCCGCATATATCATTAAATAATAAACAACTACAGCGGGTTTATCTTTTCAAGTATCTTGGTCATATGTTAACTCCCGATCTGAAAGACGATGACGATGTACAGAGAGAACGGAGGGCAATGTCTGTAAGAGCGAATATGCTGGCTCGTAGGTTCGCACATTGTTCACGACAAGTAAAATTAACTTTGTTTAGATCTTTCTGTACATCATTCTATGCGTGCAGCCTTTGGGCCAATTATACTAAACAAGCATATAATGCACTAAGAGTGCAATATAATAACGCGTTTAGGATACTGCTGGGGCTACCTCGCTTTTGCAGTGCATCTGGAATGTTCGCGGAAACAGGTGTAGATTGCTTCTACACAGTAATGCGCAAACGGAGTGCGTCTCTGGTGCGCAGAGTGCGGGGTAGCACCAACAGTGTCCTGGACTTAATTGCCGGCAGACTTGACTGCACATATGTGAATCGGTGCTGTGCCATTTCGGGTGGGGTGGTTCAGGGCAGATTTAAGAGTTAGTCAATGTTTTGTATTGTCGGATTGTGAAATATGTTATTGTAATGTTAATGTTAATTGTGTTGATAGTATATGTTTACGTGTGGTACTAACATAGATCTAAGTTAAATTGTTATTAACCCAAAATGAGTCTGAGTTACTTGAATAAAATGAATTATATTATATATATATAATGGAAAAAGAGCGGAAAAAAGAGCGGACAAACAAACACACAAACCACTGTGATCTTAGATTATGGACTAGCGGCCCGTCCCAGCTTCGCACTGGTGGACAAAATTCTTTAATTTTTTTCTATTATTAAATATTTTTCCGTAAGCGCCATCTAGCGTCCTGTAGACGAACTACTTTCGGTTAACGCGTTGCTATAGTAACGCCATTCGTTAGTAAAGTAGGGGATAAAACTTTTTGATTGTCGATACACATCTTATGGAAAAAAAATCTGAGGTATAAAATATTATAATCAAAGCGGAGGAAATCACTAGCTGTTTATTTTGTTTAACCTAGAAGTTAATTTAATGTTCTTGTATTGTAAGTAATAACAATATCTTCATTTTCATATGTCTGTAGTAAAAATGGGAAAAATAGTTAAGTCTCCGCGCTGTACCATTTATAGCACTTGTGACAGTTGTGCCATTTTTCATATTCTAAGAAAAAAATATTCATATTTACGGAAAAATAATAATCAAATGAAGAAAAGGTACTCCCATGTGAGATAAAAAGAAACATTTATGGAAATGAAACTAAGCTGTGCAAATTAATATTTGAATGTTTAATCCCTTTTAATCTTACCAGATGAGACATACCTACCATTACACCGTTAAACTAATTTCCCATACACGGTAGACGGATAGCTGAGAATGCGGGCAGCCCGCACACTCGTTAACTAGACATCTCCGACCCGTCCAATTTCACTTCAGATTTACTTTCCTGCCTATTCGCTAATTTATTATCATTCCAAAGTGAATATTTAGAAGTCACTCTTGAAGATTAAAGCGAATAAAACATTAGCTGAGTCCCTACGTTGCCGGTGGTACGTTATAAGATATCCCAGTGACGTAGCAACAGTCGAGTCGGTGTGCTCGGAATTTATTATTTATGTGTCATAAAGACGTAGTTAGCTTATCTGATAGACGTTTTTGTGTGGTAGCCATAGACCACCATAGTCTAAACCTCGCCGACTACAGACATGATAAATATATTATATTATAGCACACGTAGCAAATAATGTCTCCTGATGAGATTAATAGCACATTATGACATTACCACATTTTTTATTTTTATTTTAACTGCCATTTCTATATCTCAAAGGAAAATTTATGAGAATAAATTCTACATACAGGGCGAGTGTTCTTCAAATTCATCTTAAGAGTTTATTTCTAATATTATGTATTCGTTTTTTTATCTATCCTTATAATTGCTATTATTTGTTGCTGCTTTTTTAAGCTGCTGCTTGCACTCTGTCACTATCGATAATCACGTTAACACTGTTTTTTATCCAATTTCTCTGTAAAACTGTTGATAGTTTATATTTTATGAACAGTTTGTGTTAATGTTTCAGAGTGTTTTCAATTGCATGTAACGTTTAGTTCCTGAAGTGTGTGTCCGTTTAAATTACTTGCTTCCATACCATGTATATTAGACGTCCATGACCGTAAGTGCATAGATAAAATTAATCGATTAAATAAGATTTAACATGCTATAATTTATAACAAAATAAGAAATAATTATAATTATAAAAATATTTCTTAAATTACATCAATTAGCCTATCCCGAAGTAAGCACTGCGAGGCCTGTATTAAGATAACGGATAGATATATATATATAAATATATATAAATAAAACATAGATATGTTATATTTATAGCAATATATATATAAATGTCCATAACTAAGGTATAACTGCTCGTAATTATCTAATACATGGTACATCTAATAAATACACTAATCTATAATCACAATGGTTTGCGTGTTTGTCTGTCCGCTCTTTTCCCCGCTCTTTTTCCATTGTATCAATAACGTACCCATAGCAACGCGTTAACCGTAAGTAGTTCGTCTACCTGACGCTAGATGGCGCTAACGGAAAAATATTTAACAATAGAAATAATATTTAACAATAGAAAAAATTTAAAGAATTTTGTCCACCCGTACGAAGCCGGGACGGGCCGCTAGTCATATTATAAAAAATACAATTGAGTTGCAATTATCTGTAGACTGGAGAATGAAGTTCGTAGCTGTAGCAACCGTAACAAGACGTCTCATAGCAGTATCAGCCAGCCAATCTTGTGCGCGATTCTGTAATTGTGTTAGTATTGAACACGTAGTGAAATTTAACTTAACTTTTCATTCTTTAATTTCTAAAACCCTTTAGCCAAACTATAACACCAATAGTGATCACAAATTACATAGTTACCACCTAAATACTTCCTATTTCTGATAACTAAAATGTAGACCAATAATTATGAGTGTTATAATTTATCGATTCATAGCTTTTATCCGTAAAAACTTTAAGCGGTAAACGAAATTGCTGCATTTAGCTTAACTGTAATCGTGATATCACACATTTAATCATTTCCATTGACAGTTATCGATTATGCATTAAGCATGCTTTTAATAAACGCCTAATTGTTCAGTCGCGTGCGTACATATTAACAGTTCATATTGATTTTATAGGATTAAGTTCCGTTACCAAAAAAATACGTTTTATAAAACGCAATTTTAAAAATTCATCGACCAAGTATAAAAAGGTTTTCGATTGTCTTTTATTTCAGATTTCATTTATTAATTATTTAAAAACATTTACGGGAAACATGATATGTTGAAATTAACTGTAGCAATAAAAAAACCTTTATTCATTGTCCTTTTTATAACAAATAAAATAAAAACATGCAAGAGCTACATCTCCGAGCCGTCAAATAGGATTATCAATGCAAAAAATTAAAATAAATAAATCGTCATTATAAATTATATACGTGCTTCAGAGTACGGATTATCTTATATCTGTCCAAAAAAATAACATATACATAAGCTCTTAAAAAGTAAAGTTTAAGTGCGATTTGGCCTAACATGAACCGACATTTTTACCAGCCAAACATTGAAATTTAGGTACTATACACCAAGAAACACGTTTTGTTGTCGTTTTGAGTCTCATCATCATCATATCAGCCGTACGACGCCCACTGCTGGACATAGGCCTCCCCCAAGGATCTCCACAACGATCGGTCCTGTGCTGCCCGCATCCAGCGTTTTCCCGCGACCTTGACCAGATCGTCGGTCCACCTCGTAGCGGGCCTACCCACTGAGCGTCGTCCGGCACGCGGTCGCCATTCGAGAACCTTTCCGCCCCAACGGCCATCAGTTCTCCTTGCTATGTGTCCTGCCCATTGCCACTTAAGCTTCGCAATTCTTTGAGCTATGTCGGCGGTTTTTGTTCTCCTACGGATCTCCTCATTTCTGATTCGATCGCGTAGGGAAACACCAAGCATAGCTCTCTCCATTGCCCGCTGGGCGACCTTGAGCCTGCTTACAAGACCAATAGTGAACGACCACGTTTCACTGCCATAAGTCATCACTGGCAACACACACTGGTTAAAGACTTTCGTCTTAAGGCACTGAGGCATTTTGGACGCGAAAATGTATCGCAGCTTTCCGAACGCTGCCCACCCGAGTTGGATTCGACGAGAGATCTCTTTTTCGAAGTTGGACTTACCTAACTGTATTGTATGTCCTAGGTAAACATAGTGGTCAACAACTTCGAGTGTAACGTTCCCAACATTTACTGCAGCGGATGTAACATGGGCGTTGGACATAATTTTCGTCTTGTCCATGTTCATCTTAAGAGTGGGTCGTTGGGATGCGTTACTGAGATCTTCGAGCATGGTGCTCAGGTCTTCCAAGGTCTCTACCATTAGGACCACATCATCGGCAAACCGAAGATGCGTCAGGTACTCGCCGTTGATGTTGATGCCAAGTCCATTCCAGTCCAGAAGCTTAAAAATATCCTCCAACGCAGCAGTGAACAGTTTCGGAGAGATAACGTCTCCCTGTCTCACTCCTCGCTGTAGTTGGATAGGATTAGAGCTCTGGCTCTGTACTCGGACCGACATAGTGGCGTTTTGGTACAGGCACCTTAACACTTCGATATACCTGTAGTCCTCTTGGCACCTCTGGAGAGACTGCAGCACCGCCCAAGTCTCGATCGAATCAAAGGCCTTCTCATAGTCCACAAACGCCAAGCAAAGTGGCCGATTATACTCTTCGGTCTTCTGTATAACCTGCCGCAGCGTATGAATGTGGTCTATGGTGCTAAAGCCTTTTCGGAAACCGGCTTGTTCGGGAGGTTGGAAGTCGTCAAACTTGCGAGCAAGACGATTCGTAATGACCCTCGAAAACAGCTTGTAAACATGGCTCAGAAGCGAGATGGGTCTGTAGTTCTTTAGTAGGGTTTTATCGCCCTTTTTAAAGAACAAAATCACCTCGCTTCTGCTCCATGCCTTCGGCGTTTTGCCCTGGACGATGACAGAATTGAAGAGCTTCTGGAGGACTTTAAGTACCGGCGTGCCGCCCGCTCTCAGAAGCTCTGTTGTAATTCCGTCATCTCCCGCCGCCTTGTTGTTCTTTAGCTGTTTGAGGGCCATTCTAATCTCGTACAGGCTGACGTCCGGGATATCTTCGGTATAGTGTCGGGTAAGCTTGGCTCTAGGATCTCGAGCTCTGCTTTGGCTTGGTGTGATACTGAAATACAGCTGCCTATAGAAACTCTCAATCTCTCTCAAGATTTCAAGAGTCGATGAAATGACACTGCCGTCCTCAGTTTTCAGCCTCGTCAGTTGGCTTTGCCCAATAGACAGATCTCTAGCGAACACTTTGGAGCCTTTGTTCCGCTCTATGGCCTCTTTAATACGCTCGGTATTAAATTGGCGAAGGTCGCTCGTCAGCGACTTCGAGATCTGTCTATTAAGCTGTCTATAATGTAGGGCATCCGCTGAGTCTTGCAGTCTCATTTCATGTCTCTTATCCATGAGTTCGAGTGTATGTGCGTAGAGTTTCTTCAATTTGGGACGGTGGGTTTTGAAGTATTTTGACCCTACCGTACGGACAGCATCCACCACCAGGTCGTTCAGATCGTCCACATCTATGCTGTTATCAAGGGTCTCGAAGCGGTTCTGGAGCTCGAGCTGAAAGCGTTCGGGGTTTTGAATTTGGGTCGGCACTGGTCGGAGCGTAGATTTTATCAGTCGCGATCTTTCAAGCTTCACGTTGATATTCAATGTGCCTCTGACCAGTCGGTGATCGCTCCCTGTCTTAACAGCGTTGATCACAGAGACGTCATTGAATATTTGCTTCCTCGTTGACATGATAAAATCGATCTCATTTTTGACCTTGCCGTCGGGACTTATCCAGGTCCATTTGCGAGTTACGGGCTTTCTGAAGAAGGAGTTCATCATATAGAGGTTCTCCCTCTCCATAAAGTCCGCCAGCATCTGGCCTTTGTCGTTCCGTTCTCCAAATCCAAATTGCCCCACTCTCAACTCGTCACCGCAGCGCTTCCCCAACTTTGCATTGAAGTCCCCCATCACAACCGTGTAGTGGGATTTGTGACTATGTATGACCCTAGAAATCTCCTCATACATAGCCTCCACTTCGTCATCGTCGTGTTTCGAGGTTAGGGCGTATACTTGGATGACCGTCAACGAATATCGTGATGATATTCTGAGTACCAAGTATGCCACTCTGCTGGAAACACTACCGATGGATAGCACGTTGTTGACGAGGGACTTGTGGACGATAAAACCGACACCACCCACGGACAGTTGGTCGCCCTCCCGGAAGTACAACAAGTTACCAGAGTCCAGAATTATCGTGTCCTCTCCCTCTCTTCGGACTTCAGACAACCCGATGACGTCCCAGTGTAACTTGCCGATAACTTCTTCCAACTCTGTAATTTTCGCGTCGGTCCTCAATGTACGCGTGTTATATGATGCCAGGTCCAGTCGTCGGTGTTGGTAGCCGCAACCTACCCGGAGATTCTTCGCACCCCCTGCCGCACCGTTACCGTAGCCGCTACCGTAGCTAGGAATGGTTTGGCTGCCGGGGACTAGGGGCCGTTTCTTGTTGTGCCTATCCATTTGAGGGGTTTTGCCATAATCGCCACGCTTGGCAGGCGGGTTGGCGATCGCAGTATGACCCCTACGCATAAAGAGATGCTGCTGCCCATCTCCTTAGGTGAGGTTTCCCTTAGTCGGCTCTTACGACACCCACGGGATGAGAAGGGAGTAGTGCTATTCTAGGCCGGCACTACACGGCTCGTTTTGAGTCTGTATTTAGAAAAACGCCATGGAAAATTTATACAAAAAAACATTTTTAACTAAATAATTGTCATAATGTGGGCACAACAAACCCATTTTCCTTCGTTTAACTATACACTTATTTTAAGTCAATATATATAAACAAGAAATACTTCAAAGAATAGTACCTATAATGTTATAAATACAAACAAAATACAACAAGGTATTGAGTTACAAATACACTTAGAAATTATTTTTTCAACAATCAATAATATATCACTAAAAGTAAAGCAAACAAGAAATATATATAAATTTGGCTAAACGATTCAAACTATTTTAGGAATATTGTTTTTTTTAATAAATTTCAGTCAAACTAAACTACTATACATTGGCTATTACTATACAACCAGCACTTAGTTGAAGTGGAAACTAGTAATAGGAAGTAGGCACATTATTTCTATTTACTTTTATTCATCTCTTATTTTCAGGGGTGTCGAATATCTATTAACTACAGTGAAATGTCGAATGTCTATTTTCAGTAGACAACTTATAGAAAATGTGTTTAAAAAAAAACTCAACACAATCATTGTGTGACATCACAAAATTATCACTTACATATTTATTCAGTTTGCGCTACGCTCCTCGATTTTATATTAGTCTGAACAATGCATTAGATTAAACAAGACTGCAACTGACTGGACTATCAGATAACTGATACCAACCTATTTTTTTTTACTTTATTTTCTCTATTATCCTTACAAAACAAACGCATTTGACTCACTTTTTTACTTATTTCGTTGCATGCAGTTTATATATTTTAAAGACACAAAGTTATACAAAACATAATGATGAACTATTTCGTTTTGAAAATTAGTTTCTGTTCTACGACAATGTAGACTATGTACAATTGTACATACTATAATTTCCCTATGATACTGATATACGTCACTTGTTACATTATGCGATATTATTGCTTAAGGCTTGTGTATGGACACTAGGATGACGCATAGATATATCATCATCATATCAGCCGTACGACGCCCACTGCTGGACATAGGCTTTCCCCAAGGATCTCCACAACGATCGGTCCTGTGCTGCCCGCATCCAGCGTTTTACCGCGACCATAACCAGATCGTCGGTCCACCTCGTAGCGGGCCTACCCACTGAGCGTCGTCCGGCACGCGGTCGCCATTCGAGAACCTTTCCGCCCCAACGGCCATCGGTTCTCCTTGCTATATATGTACACCTATATGATACACAGATATGTAATATTCATAGAAAAATATATATAAAACCCACGACCTAGGGACAAATGCTCTTACTCACCACACAAACATCTACCACTTCCGGCATTCGAACCCAAGATCGTGATTGCGAAAGGCAGAATCGCTACCGTTGAGGTCGTCTGATAATATTATTGAAATATGCAATCATTTATAGATCTCCGAAGCGTAACGAGTTTTAAAAACAAGTAATTATGTATCTAGTAATGAATATATTAAATATTGACTTGCGTACATCAATCTCTAGGAAGAACTTCCTTACAAAATTTAACTGTTAAACTGTAAAACTTGCTTTTTAGTTAAAAATGTATCCCTTTTGAATTTAAAATACTCTAGGAAATGCTTTGTAAACATTCTATCAAAATAAGTAATTAAAGTCCTAGTTTTCAATACAACCTCATGAGACGGCCGCTGCAAAGCAATGGAATTAGCAGCACCCTTTACAATGAGATTATTTTGTGACGTTCTGTTTCCCTAATCCTTTCTGTAGCATTTTAAAACTAATAGCAAGCTTCGACACGACTGACGCTTAAAAATGCCTCGTAGAATAAAAATAAACTGAGTTATAAGACTTCGTATTTGCGAATCTGTCACGTGAAACTTATTTCGGGAAGAATGTTATGTTTTTTTTTTTAATAATTTACTGCAATTTAATTACTATCACTGACTTGTCATGATTTTACGGTTTAATTATACAACTTTGTAGATTTAATTATCTTGAAGAAATGTATTGATAGTAAATGTTATATTGTAACCATTTAGTGTAAGCTTAATGTAAATATCTAGTTTACGAAATCAGATTTTTAAATAATATGTCTGACAACAACAAAATTCTATATTTACAAACTTATTTTACGTATGGATACACCACACAATAATAAGCAACCCATTAACCCGGGTCTGCATCAAGGCGTTAAAGCAGTCGTTAGATAAATAGCTTAAAGTGCCTTACGAAATAAGTAGATCAAGAAAATACGAGTAAATTCCATTTCTTTTCAGAGCCGATCCTTATAAAAGCTGCTCCATACCCGTAATCGCTGACATACATCCAACGTTGTGGGATCCCGGTGACCTGTAAAACAGGTTGTTTCCCTTACTTCGGACACCTATCTCCACAATAACTTACTTAAATATCGTAAGTGTATACAAGTCAACCAGAATCGTAACAACATTATTATGAAAAAATCAGTGATATTTTGATTTGAACGTGCCATCAATATATTCAAAAATTTCACATATCGGAAGCCAATTTTAAAACTAAACCTTTAAGATGTAGTTGGAGGATGCATAAAGTATTCTCTCTAATGCAGTGCACTCGGATACTATTAATAAGTTAAAATTTGCTTAAACAAAACTGAGTGTGTAAAATTTACATTACCAAATATAAAGTAGGTCAATACGCCTATAAATGTAAACGGAGAAGCAATCGAATTTGTTAATTCTAATAAATTTTAAGGCATTACTTTAGAGTCAAGGCTACAATGGGCGCCTTATACCGATGCGTATGCTCTTAAGAAAGCTATTAAGAAACGGCAAGAATAGTTTATTCTAGTAATTTCTATATTATAATGATATAGGAGCTAGGGTTCAGCTGCCAATATTGAATAGAGATACTCTTCGACAACCTTTAATGAAAATTAAAATATTAAAAATCACTTGTAAATATATTTTTAAAAATATTACGTATATGAGGAAATACAATAAATCTTTTAAATTAAAAAAAGTTCCATACAATAAATAAAAAATCAATTAAACTTGTTTCCAAGTTTCAGGTTTGAGGTTTCAAAAACCAAGAGGCACGTTTTTGAGTACAGGTTACTCTTTGTAACAAAGTTACCCACAATGTAACTATCTTTTAAAGACACTGTTTACCTATTTGTTTACAATACTCTCATGAACAAAACCTATTAAAATACGACAAGAACGACAGGATAGCAGTACTAAACAATATCCGTCCATTGTAATACATTTTTCTTTTACGTTTTAATTGTACAAGAAAAGTTACTCATAGTTAAATGGAGAGAGAGAAAGTTCCTTCCGAAATTTACATGATACGATGTGTCCCCACGCAGGACTATTGAAATCATAGCGTAGATTTTGACGTTCAATACATGCATTATAAATGCTCTTATTAGAGACAAAGCATTTTAACTTACCTACTTTAGCATATTTTAAAGTACAGAGTCAAGGTCTGATAGACACAACTACTGACCACGTCAGATTTTATCCTACCTATCTTAGAATAATCGTATACACACGCTTCTGCCCATGCCTCCAGAGTAGTCGCTCAGAAGCGTTTGTGGTGAGGGATAGTGTCATTGCATGCATTTATATTAAGATAACTTACCAAAGATCGCGAGTATTAGCGAGTACACTCGTCAGCTCTTGTGTATTTTTAAGTTAATGTCGTATATGTACATTATTTTTAATAAAAGTTTTTGAAGTTATGTTGACATAAAATTGATTTAGCCTTTTTTACCTAAAATTGCCAAATTATTTCATAGTGATATTTATTTAAAAAATAATTACGAAAATAAACCTTCTTTTCTCTTACAATAAAGGAACAAATTTTAAATCATTTCAATCGTAACAAAGTATCTAATCTATAATCTAAGATCACAGTGGTTTGTGTGTTTGTCTGTCCGCTCTTTTTCCATTGTATCAATCATGTTATTAACTGCAAGTAGTTCGTCTACCGGACGCTTGATGGCGCTAACGGAAAAATATTTAATAATAAAAAAAATTAAAGAATTTTGTCCACCCGTGCGAAGCCGGGCCGGGCCGCTAGTAGAATTCTATAAAAACTTACTTTATTTAGTAAATTTTATACCTATGGTCTCACAGATATGTCGGTACTTAAGTAAGTAAAACTAGGCATAGGTACTAAATTTAAAAACCAATTTTTTGAGTTCAACATCATATGAAACAACACCTTTTGGTACGTTAATATGTCGTTGTGTATTAACTTACAAAACCTAAATCCATAAAGTCGCTTTTTTCACACAATGAAGGCACATAGTGGATCGTACGTAACCTATATTCAATTCCTAATAAATCATATCAATATAATATCTAATATATGTAAACAATGTAGATTAAATTCAGCGTTATTTATTCGGTGTGAATGCTTGATTGATTAGATACGAACAGAGATTTGTGCGCAAAGCGAGCGATATTTTACTTAAATACGGCAGTGAAAAGTGGATTCGCATTATGTGGCGCGCCGACGCATAGTAATTATACGAATTAATGACTAAGAATATTACGATGCAGATATCAATCATTAGATCATTTCATAATACCATCTGTTTACGCAATTTCTGTTTCGTTTCCTTTTTTCTTATATAGTCCAGGTTTGCTCTAATTTTAATTTACTGATCCGTTTATACAGGCTCAATAATCCTACAGTTGAAATAACTTTTACATAAAAATACAATATTTGCTACATACAGTTAGTAAAGTACAACTTAAATCTATATTTTGACAGTACACGCAGAAAGAAGGTTTAATAGGATTTAAAATTTTAGCTACGAGAGTTTTGGTAGTTAACTGAAAATACTAATTTAAATATTCTTAATATATTTAAGCATATCTTAGATTTTTAAGGATGAGATCATCGTTATTTCTTTACAAAAAGGAGATTTGTTAAATAGTACGTGTAAAAAGTTGATCTTACCCAAAACGGACTTAGCAGCTCAACGAATCACGCCGACGATTTTATTAACATTTATTTAAGAACACGCTTTTTGGGTTAAATTTGTAGTCTACTAATTCTTTTTCATGCGCTTATATCTAAGGGATGGTACCATTTTTTATAAAGGTTACGTTGGCCGATTATACAGGTTTGTTTGTAGAGAAGCTTTTAATTACAAAGGTATTAGTTGTCTTACCTATATAAGAAAAAAATCCCTTTCTAGGCGTAGTCGACTTATGTCGAAAAAATATTTGATTAAAACATATGTTGAAATAAATGTTAGCTACAAAATAACTCGGTTAGACGAGGTTAACGTGTACTGCTTATGACTTTGAAGATATTTTAAAACTTGTAAAGGTAACGTTTGTATATTATCTGGATCTCTGACATGATAAAGCGTTTGAAGTTCATTTAATCACAACATTATAAATTTTATTTAGTTCTAATTGTCTCAAAAATTAAAGGATTACAAAAATGCTAAAATTGTTTATTGTTTTAAAGCTTCGTGCTTTGTTTGTTAAACATAAAATAAAGCAGAATTATTACCATTTTTGAGGCCCTAATTATCTAATATTTTAATTCATTTTAACTAAAAATAACAAAAGTATTATTTTTAATTAATACTTATGTTACAATTGGTTAGAACGAATACTTATTAGCCTATGGTTAGAAGACTTTTAATGACAAAAATACTCAGTAGGCATAACATCGTAAAACACAAATTCTTGTCTCATAGGCATAAAGCACAATTTTAGGGACAAAAATTTGAGCAAAAACCTAACATAACCTATCAAATCGCACTTTGCTCGTTGTCATAACTTTTTAACTATTTCTTAAGAATTGTTAAAAATCAAAGTGATATTTTTGTAACATAAACAAAATATGGTTCATTGTTAAAACTACACAACAAATATTTTTTGCAAGCAATCAATATTCTATGTGATTTTTAGCTCGCGTAATAGAAACAAAAGAATCGACCTGAGAGATCAGCCTAAGTCTGTGTTTCCTGACAAATACAATTTAGGGGTCTTCAAGTCACGAGTGAATAGGTATATCCTAGGCAAGCGCGTCACATCCTAGATCGCATCGACGCTTACCATCAGGCGAGATAGTGGTCAAGCGCATGCCTATTTTACTTTAAAAAAAAGTCAATAAATAGAGTCCATGAGAGATATGCGTTCCGAAAGTGTTGTTAAATATCTTCTATTCTCCATTGATGCTACTACAAGATCTGCTATAAGAAAGAACGGCACCGTTTAGAGTTCGAAACTAACGCAATATCTTAGTACTTAAGCAGTTGATCGCACACAGCTTCTTGATCCGATGAGAAACTTTTTGGCATGAAGCATTTAACTGGCACTTTAAATGCGAGGAATACAACACAATGAAAGTTGGGGCTAGGGATTGAATATTTGGTTGTAAATAAAGACAAGAGAGGGCGATACTGTACATATGTTAAGAACGGCTCCGTAGAAATATTTTTAACTTTTCTCATGTCCAATTAGTTTAGAAATTTATTTATTATATCATTAAATAATCTCCCGTATTATTTTTGGACTTCAAAATTACAAGATCTTCATTGATAAATCCAGCTTGGCCTCTTACATGTACAAAATTTAATATTGGCTCTTTACCAATATATCATCACGTTCTTATTTAGATTGCCAACACGATGAAACATTGAAAGAAGAATTGAAACAATGGGTCTCTGGTCTCTTAGATTCAGATATTTCCATAGTCAAGACAATTTCTGCAGTAACAATATCAAATAATCTTGAACGCACTTAAAAACATTATCTTCTTTAAGGGTAACACTGAATGTTTTAACTGTAAAAAGCTTCTTCTAATGTTTATGTCAGTAATAAGTTTGGGTACATTAATATGAGAATTATGTGGCTGTTTTGTTTATAGCAAATTAGGCAACTTCGCACTACGGGATCTACGACCACACTGAAGAACGTCAATTGAGCTCCCTGCCGTACCTGCTCCGTGAGCAATCAGGCCGCTGTGTGGTTTACCTATAGATGTCACCGCAAGTAATTTAAATTAACGTCAGCTCATGATGAAATAGCCAAGTTATCTACGGAAAACGCTCACCTAGGCAAACATTAGAAGATACTAGTAACAAATAGATGATTAATTAAATTTCAGTAACAATGTGTACATGCTTAAAAAAAAAATCTAAATTAAAGACTTCAAATATGAGAACAGAAACTATATAAAAAATATTTTTTGTCTCCTCATTCACAAAACAAATCACTAGGTGAAAAAATTGACTACATCAATAACGCAGGTAGTTATAGCAAAAACTAATAAAAAATATGCATCCTAAGTAATAATAAAACTAATGAAGTACTGCATACAAGATACTTTCAAGGAATTACAATTTTGTCATTATGTGACTTTTGACTTTTGTGGTCGCCGACATCAAAAAACTAATTAAACTATAGATTTAAAATTTACAGACTTCACTTACAGGGACGTAATATTTTTGAGTGATATTATTGAGTGAAGAAGACTTTATTAAAAATATGGATAGAAAAACTACTACAAGATTAAGTAATACTTGGCGATGCAGTCGCTAAGCATAAAGCTTCGCTGGCACCATGTATTGGAGCGGAGCGTAATACTTAAAAAAATAAAATTGAAAAATATAATGTTAATTAAATTTTAAAATTCCATAAGAAAGAAAACTTTCAATTAGGCGCGCTTTTTTCAACGGGAAATCCCATAGAGCAATTGTTTTTTCATAACTTTTTTATTTTTGTGAATTTCCAAATTCAGGCTCCATCACAATCTGGTCCTAAATGTGTTGATTCGATTTCACACAAAAATCATTAAAATCGGTTAAGAACTCTGGAAGTTATGGCGTAACAGACATTGCGTCATTGAAGCTGATCCATGGGAGCTATGCTCGCTCCGCTCCAATAACTAGGCGATGCAGTCGCTAAGCATAAAGCTACGCTAGCACCATATATTGGAGCGGAACGTGATACCTAAAAAAAAATTTGTTTTTTGTTCGATGGGAATTTTTGTGAATATCCAAATTCAGGCTCCATCACCATCTGGTCCTAAACCTGTTGATTCGATTCCACACAAAAAATATTAAAATCGGTTAAGAACTCGGAATGTTATGGCGTAACAGACATTGCGCCATTGAAGCTGATCCATGGGAGCTTCGCTCGCTCCGCTCCAATAAACGTAAACAATGAGTAGAATAAACACTAAAACAAAGACGAAAAATACCTATCGGCTTAGAAATTAAATGTGATGTATTGCAAATCAGTGTTTGCAGGCCTTTGTTGTTTTATATTATCTGCTGGTAAGGCATTTACATGATTGATAGTAATAAAAGTTCGGTTAGTATAGTAGAAATAAGGTTGTATCGCCGATGAGATATCTATATAACAGTACGTAAGTCAGTTTTAAATAAGTATTAAAAGTTTCATATCATCAACGTCTTTGACCACTAGTATAAATTACATTAACGATTTGCTCGAGAACATCCAAGAAAAAATATTTTATTTACTGAAAATAAATACGGCTAATATTAAATGATGAAATTGTTTTGTACATGAAAATGACATTAAGAATGCTTTAGCTTAATTAATTTTACTAATCACGTCCTAAGATATTTGGGGTTTTTAATATACAGTCAGCTGACCTCAAAACCCCATGCGAAAGAAGAATGTAAGAAATTGAGAAAGGTAGCCTATTTATTATATTATTTATCAAAAACGTTAACTTGAGATCAGGTATAATGGAATATCGCGGTCTTGTCATATACATTTTAAGGTATGGCTTAATATTTTTTTATTATTGCAGTCAAAAACAGTTGCTTTTTAAAGCCCTAAAATGTCGCATTAATTTATGTATGGACTGAAGATAACTGACAACTGTGTGTGTATTTAAGTACTTAAAGATCTTGTCCTTGTCATTGTATAATTTGGGAATGACTAGATCCGTAAAATCAAACCCACACTCATTTATTAAAGTTTCCTTAATTCAAAACTACCAAATCATACTCAAATATTCTAATCGTAGAAATATTTAGTACAGAGTTGCTTCAGAAAAGTTTAACAGGAGTGGGTTCAGTAATTTATAATAGTCTACCTAATGAAATTAAAGAATTCAATGTGTAATTTCGTATATGTTTATATACGATTAATGTGAAATAAGTAATAACTTCAAAACTTATAAAAAATATTCTCTAACAAAATAACATTTTGCTCACAACAAGGCTGCCAATTTCCTATTAAAAAACTACACAGTGAATTCTTTATAAATAAATAAATATTTCCTACATTCACACCAATTAGCCTAGCCCAAAAGTAAGCACTATATTAAGGCTTGTGTTATGGATACTAGGATAACGGAAAGACATACATATATGATTTAAAGATATGTAATATTCATAGAAATATACATAAACACCCATGACTCAAGTACAAATGCTCGTATTCATCATAAAAACATTTGCCCCTACCGGGATTCGAACCCAGGACCGTCGGTGTGAAAGGCAGGATCGCTACCGTTCCACCGAACGGTCGTCTTTAATTTCATCGTGAAGACTATTTTAAGTTGCTGGACCCATTCGTTATTGACAACTAGTAATTCGATTTTTATAATAATTATTTGATTATTATCATAAAATAATATTTCTTGTTAGCAACTTTGCGGATAATCATTATTTTTTTGTTTTCTGTTAAGCATGCCAGAATTGGCATGTTATGATATTTACTGGTTCAAAAAAGTGTAATCTCATTCAATCTGAATGTGAACCTACATTCTTTGCAAATAAATAACACAGTATTGTATTGTTTCTATGTCCTAACATCGTCAAAATGTATGTATGCAGCATGTTAAAAATTTTAAAATGTTCTGATTATAAAATATTACGCACACGTCTGAAGTTTTAGAGTTAATCTAATCTGAGATTATATTTATAAAGTATTGTCATAAATTATTACTAGAGCAAATAAATACTAATTACACCTAAGTATTTTTATTTGAATTAATATATTAATAAGTTTTGTAATTTTATTATAGCAACACGATAACACTCGCCAATAATATTAAGAAGGAAAGTAGAAACAAAATTTCAAATAAAGATTATTTACGTTACTGTAACGAGATTCCCCCATTTCCTTTGATACAATGAAGCAGGGAAATTCAAACGTGAAATTTGACGTTGTGTTTGTTTGAACAAGTATAAAAAATGCTTAAATAGTCTGTAAAACGTAGGAAAAAAAACTTTTTGCTTCAAAGAATACGAAGAGTAAGAACAATAAAAGTAAATTGAAGTTGGATAGAATTTTCGCTTCAGGAGTTTTAGTGGCCGATTTCGCGTAACGAGTTTTTACCGCCTTTACAACTTTTCAGGTTTTCAGTGAGTAGCGCCGGTACAACATTTTTGTACTAACTCCGACGATTGTAAGAGACGTACAACTTTTTAACCGTGATGTAACAAGTCATAACGTTGCCGGTAGAATCTTTTTTAAATACTTAATTGTTTACTTGTAAATTTATACTGAGACAACATAAGGTGGAAATAAGACCAAGCAAGGAAGTAAAAATATATTGCACATCTTGGTATAATTTTCTCACTTTCATTATTAGGTATTCCTAATTAAAAGAGTATTTCCAAAAATATATATAAATGCAAAATAAATCATACGATTTGGTTTATATTTAGTATTTCTTGTCGTTAAGTAAGGTCAATATTATTTACAAGGAAAAATTAATACGGATGTGAAAAAAAACTACCTCCATTTGTAAAACAATGTTGCTATGTCAAAAAAGAACCTTAACATATCCAGAGCAGATGCACTGTACTCAAAGACCGTACTAAGCACTATTGCCAAAAATTATAGCCTGAAAGCAACTTAGATTTTCATGTAGTAAATAGTATTCACTACTACGAATGTAAGTCACGTTTCTAAAGACTGAGTAGATGTATGTGTATTTATTAATGGGAACGTTCAGTGATGATGTATTAAAAACAGTAAAAATGATAAATTTGATCTTGAATAAAATCTTTAACTATATTTATTTCCCAGCAATTCCTCATACACAAAATTATAGGATAAATTTCATTATTATGGTTTTAATTGTTATTAAACTCTTTCACACAGTTTATACAAGAAAATAATAGATAATTAAAAATAAATATTCATCAAGCAGTACATACAAAAAACACGTTTTTATCCTCGCAAGTATTCGTACTGGACCTTAGAACTCACTCCCCTAACCTCTCCATCGCGGAGGTCGTCCTATAACAATATCCCGAATTAATGTCCCGAAAATTCTGTTGGGCAGTAATAAATGACAGTCCCCTAACAATTGTTTCTTTGTAATAGTTTGAAAGGAATGCGCAGAATTATTAATTTCTATACTAATCTCTGCCTATTCTTGCATGACGACAGCTATTTGGTTGCAATAAATTTCGCCATCCACCACCATATCAACCGAAAAGCGTACACAACAGTGGATGGAGGCCTCTTCTAGAAAACGTGTCAATATGGCAGTGTTTACCTTATCATTAATTATTATCTTATTATCATTAGTTGCCTTTAAATTGGAGCAGTTGGTACTATTTTACTCTACCGGTCACCACGCGGCAACTTGTTTTTATTCCAAAGCCTTCGATACTGACCTATCCTAATGACCCCGTTTTGCGTTGCCATATCTCACAGAACCTGAAAAGTGTCCTGTCTTGAAAACATCCTGAAACTGTTCCTTATTCACACACCGCTGTCTCGGCACTTGACTTTGCATAATAATGCAAACTATATTCAAGACAACCCAGATTTATGGGGGAACAGGGTGTTAGGGGACGAATAAATATCTTACCAACGCCTGCAGTACATTTTTGCCTGTGTACTTTTTATTCGGAAACAACCCTTTATTACAGATTCCTATGACATCAGCTCGCAAATCCTATATATTCAAGAGATGAGACCTTACGTGGCTCAATTGCGTAGCAGTGTACTTTGATACTGAATCCTTGCTTATCCTGTATGTACCTCTATAATGTACACGATAAACAATGGATCGGTAACCTATATATCAATTCGATTCTGCTTACTCACCATAGCCGAACTTCATACCTCTATATTGTATCCCGCGAATGATCGAAATGGAAATCTGTAGGATTTCATCTATTTACAAAACCATTACTCTGACTCACTGTACGGCTTTAATTACATTTCAATTGAGCTATACCAAATCTAGGCTATACTGTAACGGCAGCTGCGATCGACAGCAGCTACTCGTCAAAAAAGAAAAAGCCTATCACACGCAGGACTTGAGAGAATTGAACTGAAGCTTAGTGTATCGGATATTGCTAGTAAATTTAATGCTGTGTTTACAGAGGATACTGCTAACGAACGCACGCAACACACGTTGTTATTGGTTCACCTTCTTTAATTTACTCTAATGAAAAAAAGAAGATCAGTTACTAATTTGAATAACGATGAACTGAAGGCGATGGTGGACGCTACTAAGAAACTACCAACGAACTACGAAGAAAGTTGCGGCATGACGTTATTTTACCCAAAATATTGATCCATTTGCAGCAAATGGGTAAAATTAATGAAAAAAGTAAAAAATTGGGTACCTTATGATTATTCTGATCAATGGGTAGCGCGAGTTAAAACTTACCTTACATTTTGAAATAGGTACAGAATTATAGGAACTTTGGACCGAATTATTCGGTGTAATAAAAGTGGATTCCCTATGATAATCGCAAGTGAACAACTCTATTGTTGACCACAAAACAAACTTCGTAAATGACCTGCAGCAAAGCTTGGTGATGGTAAAACGGCAATTTTATACCGTTCCCTCTAAATATCCATAAGGAAGTGACAAATATCGTTCCTTTATACATTTTCTCAATTCAAAATAATTGAACATTCCTTATCCACCCAAGAACCATTCAACGTACGGTACTTACTTGAAATTTACCATTAAGAGAAACTCCACAATGTACTTAAGCCTAAAGTATTAACATTCCCTCAGAAATGGTATAACAACGAAAAGAAGTCGGTATTGCGGGCCTCATTATTACATTCAAGGAGTACAGGTCATCAGCTTAATCGTCGCGAAATCGTAATATTTCATAAAGCGTAATATCCCGTGGTTTCCATAATAAATGAGCCTTTATAAAAAACAAACGCTACAGTCCGGACACAAATTGAGGGCGAAGCAATTTGTATCCCTTGTCATACTTTTTAATTTTATCCCAAGAAAAACAAATTAGTTTTGCTTGAACACTTTGCATATTTACAAATCCTTACCCGGTCGCTTCGCTTATTGCATTTTTAATACTTTAAACGCTTCGGTTGAGGAAAGAGAAAAAATGTCTTGATTTTGCTATAATTTTTGTCTTTCCGCAGAATGCAGATGTGTGTGCTTTATACCTTATTAAATATACAGATATTCTCTTTTGCTATACATGTCTAGATATCGAGCAATGAACCACACTTTAGTAGTGAATAATGATATAGTCTACTTGTTTTTAAAGTTAGTATAAAAACATATTATTTAAAAAAATATCAATACCAATCGGCAATTTATCTATTACCTAATATTTATCTGTAATTACGAGTTTCTTTCGTTTCGTTTGAAGCAAAACATACTTACCAAATAACGCACATACAATCCTAAGATTTCAACGCCCGGAACTTCAGGAACTGTATTCACAGAATAAAAAAGTAAAGTAAGTTCTGGTAAAAGTTTTTAATTTCAAAGTTTTTAAAATCTTACTCTTATCATAAAATAACTTCAGTCGTTACTTAAGACGGCCGTAATAAACGTAACGTTAAGACAGCACTATAAAAGCTTTCCAAACCTAATTACAACCCTCATGTGGGCTGTTGGGCTCATTCTCCTTACAATTATTCAACCGAAGCATAGGCTAAAGTGTGTCAAGAATGGTGACAAATCCATTTACCTAGTAGGGTGGATTTGACAAGGTTATTTTGAATCTATTTCAATGAATAACTACAGTTAGTATACGGAGACATTATAAGGCATAGGGTTTGTTCACTGTAAAATTTTATGAGACTGTGCCTTTTGTATATAGAGCATTATATGTACTTCGGCTTCATTCGTCATAATGTGGTGTTATAAAGCTTCTAATTTTGACCAAGAATTGGTCAAAAATGTAAAAAAAATCGTAATTTTACTAGTAGTTATCTGGGGGCACGGCAGTGCCCCCGCCAAGTCAAGTAAAAAAGCGGCACGGACGTACCATCCTTTTCTCGAAGCAATTCAGGCCATTTTCGACCCCCTGTAACTTCGTTGTGGATAAAACTAGAAGACTGAATTTTCAGTAACCATGCAGGCATTGTAAAGACACGGTATATTTCAAATTTCATTCAATTTGAACTAGTAGTTTAAGAATTATAACGGGTCAAATTTCTTAATTTTGTCACTCACTGACTCACCGATCATCAAAATTCTAAGACACTTCTAGCAGACCTAGAAGCTTCAAATTTGGATTATAAATAGTGTTTGGTGTATGAATCAAGGAAAAACTAAAAAAACCTACAAAAATAAGAAAAGTTCATAAGTCAGAGAGAGGGCTTTAAGAAAATTCGTTGCTGGTAGATATACATACATATACACAATAAGTAGACGGTACCGAAAAGGAAAAAAGTAGACTGTCTACAAAATACAAAAAGCAATGAGATCTCATCTAAAACAATACTTGTTAAAAAAACCAACTCTCGCAACTCAGTTGTTCTACGGTAAAAAGTTGTGAGATCCATGTAATACCAAGTCGGTTATTAATTTATTCAGTCCCTACTTAAGTGAATTTCTGTCTTAATACGTCCAGTCCCTAAGACCACGATCGTGGTCCATAAAAATTGAAAATCAATTGTGTCTGGAATCTCCGTACTCGAAGCATTAAGTTGTTACTTAATAATTAACAGCATCTTATAGTGACGCATATCAATATTAAAAATCTTTATTGTTTTATATAAATATATTGACTCGGCCATCGCATGACAACACGTGTAAATTAAATTGTCGGCCGAGTCAATATATTTATATAAAACAATAAGGATTTTTAATATTGATATGCGTCACTATAGGATGCTGTTAATTATTACGTAACAACTTAATGCTTGGAGTACGGAGATTCCAGACACAATTGATTTTCAATTGTTATAGACCACGATCGTTTTCTTAGGGACTGGACGTATTAAGACAGAAATTTGCTTAAGTAGGGACTGAATAAATTAATAACCGACTTGGTATTACATGGATCTCACAACTTTTTACCGTAGAACAACTGAGTTGCGAGACTTGGTTTTTTTGACAAGTATTGTTTTTGATGAGATAAAGATTTAGGGGATCGAACAAACTAACTCTTTAGTTTCATAATAACGACGGTCCCCAGTTCGCATTCCAAAAGGGGCAGATGTTTGTGTGATAAATACGTTACGAAATTTGTACCTGAGTCATAGGTATTTCTATATATTTCTGTTAATATTACTTTTTTATGTATGTATATATGTATGTCTATTCGTTACCCTAGGAAACTAGTTTCTATACCACAACACTTACGGGGCTTACTTTGAGCTAGGTGAATGAAATGAAATAAAATGAAAATAACTTTTTTGAAATGCACTTAAAGTAAGTTGTTTTGAATCGTGCAAAATTTTTACGTACAACCCATTCAGGACGTCTTTTAACTGACAAGAAGAATGGGCGCAAGAAACTCATCAGCTTTAAACAAAATAAAAAAAAATATTCTGTTATTATAATAATATTACAATTGGTGTGATTGTAAGAAATATTATTATTATACAATGTGTCATTAAAAACATAACATCAATAACAGCACCGACACCCACCCAAACTCTATACAACGATTTATTTTTCTCCGTTTACTATAAGGTAAACGTAAAATGGCGAAAAAAATAAATTCAGATATTATATACATTCAACATCAATGCGTATTTTGTTATATGACAGCTCACATCCGTAGGTGTCACAAAGCATTTTTTCTTCATTCGGAGTAGATCTGTTCCTTAACTTACTGTTTTTTGCGCATTTGTGGAAAAATGGTTTTCGATGATTATCGTAAGAAATACATGATAATATAAGTAGTTTCCCCATCATATGTTCAGTAGACGTGTGTTGTGAATTCAGGTATGACAAATACTTAAATGTTTCTAACGTTACAAGCATATACGTACAACAAACCAAACCCTAACTAGAAAATAAAGCTTATCCCCGAGATAAATGAACGTAATCTAAATTGTCTAACAAAATTATTTTCTTTATAATTTAATTTTAGTAACAACTTGCTTATTATAAACACATTCTTATGCTATTATAGACATATTGAATAGCTTGTTGATAAGACGATATAGAACTCGAACTGAGTATTAAAGACACTTGTATTACGTGTTTGAAAAATAGCGTTGGTTCATTAACCATCTAGATCTGAAACTATACGTGTTCTTCTTCATTGAATTGAACGTGAACGTGACCACAGAAGTTGTTAAATCTATTTTAATAAAAATTAAATGCTGTAGATAAGCGCATCACTTGAGCACACTGTTTTCACTTGTGCACGGGGAGTAGTTGTAGTAAATCAAAATTAAATTGATTAATATAGAAATTCATAAAAAGATAATACAAAAACGATAGACAAGTAGATATTACACAAAAGTATAGGTAGATAGGGTGCTATTTCGCCATTAAGTAAACAAAACAAGATTATGGCGATGAATTTTCTCATATACAAATGATTTTATTTTATCTTTGATTTGTTTATGATTTATGTTATGAGGCATTATTTGCTTTTTTTTTGTTTGTTATGCTCCTGAAATAGAAAAAATCAAATAGAATCTAACCTCTTTGCTACGACTTTCAACTGAACAAAGCCTTGTTCCTTTTTATCTTTGTTTTTTTCCGATATCATTAGTTTTTAATATGTGCTTAGTATAATGCAGTCTTTAATGATGACTGATGACTTAATGGGTATAGATACAACAACACATTTTCCAAAAGACTGCAAGAATTCAAATAACGCTCACAGAAAAAAATGTTCAAAACGTTTGTCTACTAACCTATATGTAATACTCTAAAGACTAAATACTCCTCTAGTAAATACTCTAAAGATTAGTAACTAAATTTAATTAGTAGTTTGAAAGTTGCATTACTTTCAGTTTGTTTGATGATTTGTAAAAATTTTGGTTTTATTGAGTCAGAGCTAATCTTCATACCCGAACTTAATATCGCTATTAGGTTTGGCTTGTAATTTTCTGGAAGGCCGGACAACAAAAGTGTACAAAGCCATTCATCGTCTACATGAAAGCCAATGTTACTCAATTAATGCACTGTTGTCATAATTTTACTAACGTATTACTCCACGTTTAAACATCCTAGTAGTGTGAGTGCATAGGTATCACAGTAGACCAACACGGCGTGTTAGTCCCGAGTCATCAAAAGCACGTGTACTCAAACCTCTTTTGCAGTGCTTTATTCTTGAATATGAATATAATTCACAGGATCCACAAAAAAAACATCCATTACACGGCCTTTGTCGATATCCGTACTTGGATTTGTAGGTGCAACACAGTCCCTTAGTGCTTCGTGCTCCAAGTACGTTTTGACTGCAAATCGCTACGTTGTGTAGTTATCACTTGTTAATTTTTCGATTAATGCTAATGACTTATTTGAAGATGACATGTTAGTCGTATATCGGAAAACAACTTAAAATTTTCTTCTTCAAACTGAGCACGTTGCGGTTGACGTTATCTGTTTTTGAATACTTAAAGAACACTGAGTTTAGTAACTTCTCTGATTTTTACTAACCGGACACACTGGGCCCATATCTTGGTTAATATTTAATGAAAACAATCAGTTTTAAACAGAAATGTTGCAAAAGCTTTAATTAATTAAGATGCAATATACCGGCTAGAATTTCACAGAGTACCTAGAGAGAAAAAAAGATTTGACATAATAGACAGCCCGAATCAGTTCTGCAGAAGGCGCGAAATTTATATATTGCAACGAAAATAAATCTTAACAGCTATACATTGTTAATCAAATCAAGAGGGTCCGTTTCCATTTTTGCAACTGCGATAAAAAAAGTTAAGCCGTCCACCCCTTTCAACGTCAATATTTTTAAAAAGTAAACAGCGCATTAGTGGTTGAATGGCGGGTCATTCATCTCTACGTAATAGCAGTGTGACGTCCTAATGGAAGGGGACAAAAGCGCGCTTGTTGGTAATTATTAATGCATTTAGCTTCAGGGCAAAGTGCATGCGGCCTATATTATATGCCATTTAGCTTTCCGTCGGATTGGGGCATTGACACTTTGTGATGATATATAAAAAATATATATGTCGATTACTAATAGATAGACGCGTTAGTAACATAATTAGAATGCAGGTACATGCGTCAGCGAACCTGAGTTCTAATAAGCCTAAACAATTGCTATAAGCGGCTCATGTACAAAAGAGAAATCATCACCATTATCAGTTTACCTATCTGTCACCACTTCTGGGCTGGCTGGCTAGTTTTCAGTATTGATGACAACACTAAGAGAAAATGGACTATTACATGGACACAGTAAAGATTGGTATGTGCTATCAATTCCAAATGCGGCCGTGACCAACGGCTTTACTAGTCTTCCCAAGAACTCTAGATATTTTTTACTATACTAAGTTGATGCAGGCGCTAAGCATAAAGCTTCGCAAGCACTATATATTAGGGGTTAAAGTATGAAATTGCCGATTTGTACTGAAAATCTATATTGTTTATTTTTTAAATTTTTAACAAATTTATTTAATCAAAATAGTTGCCATTATTATCTATACATTGCTGCCATCTAATGGGAAGGTCATTAATGCCTTTGCGATAGAATTCCGACGATCTAGACTGCACAAACTGTGTGAAAGCATTTTGTACTGCCTCCTGGGAAGAAAACTTCTTGTCACGTAGATAATTGTCCAAATCACGAAAAAAATGGTAGTCCGTTGGAGCAAGGTCTGGTGAATACGGAGGATGACGAATGGTTTCTAACTGCAGTTCCTGAAGGGTCAAAATGGTTTCTCGTGCTGTGTGAGGTCTCGCGTTGTCGTGGAGCAATAATGGTGAAGATCGATTCATGAGTCGGGGCTGTTTTACTGCTAGTTTTGTCAACATGGTTCGGAGTTCGGCACAATAGACATCTGCCGTTATTGCTTGACCAGATCGGAGAAAACTATAGTGAATAACACCATGCTGAGACCACCAAACAGTTACCATTACCTTTTTATTGGTAAGTTTTGCTTTAGGACACTGTTGTGGCATTTGACCTGGGGTCAGCCATTGCATTTTTCTTTTCCGGTTATCATAAAGAATCCACTTTTCATCACATGTTACAATTCGATCCAATATTCCTTCATTTCTGTACCGGTTCAACAAGGCAACACAAGTTTCAACACGCGTTTCTTTCTGCAGATCAGTCAAATCATGAGGCACCCATTTTTCGTATTTTTTTATTTTATTGATTTGACGCAAGTGAGTCAATATTGTGGGTAAGGTAACGTTAAACCATGCCGCTAATTCCTGGGTACTTTGACTAGGATCGGCTTCCACTATCTCTCTTAATTCATCGTTATTTACCTGTGTGGGCGGTCTTCCTCGTGGCTCGTTCTTTAAGTCGAAATTTCCATCACGAAAGCGTTTAAACCAAAATCGCACGGTGCGTTCATTAGTAGACCCCTCTCCAAACGCAGCATTGATATTGCGGGCTGTTTCTGCCGCGTTAGTTCCGCGTCGGAACTCGTATTCAAAAATAACTCGAATTTTCGCAGTATCCATCTTTCTTGTCTAAATTGAATAACAAAAACAATTGAAAGTCGATATTCAAATGTTTTACATTTTTTAAAAAAAGAACATCATAGAAACCATTTAAAAAAAGTTTCATTCGAAAACCTCAAACCATGAAGATTCTATGTCAATTCAAAGAACCTATTGCAATAAAACGGCAATTTCATACTTTAACCCCTATTATTTTGGCGGAGTGTTACACTAAAAAAAAAAAAAAAACAATAATGTTTACTAAATTTTAAAATTCCATAAGAATGAAAACTTTCAAAAAGCACGCGTTTTTTGTTTCAATGGAAAATCGCATAGAGCCAATGATTTTTGTTAATAACTTTTTTATTTTTGCGAATTTCAAAATTCTCCGTCACAATCTAGTCCTAAAGCTGTTGATTCGATTCCACACAAAAAATATTAAAATCGGTTAAGGTCTTGAGAAGTTATGGCGTAACGGACATTGCGTCATTAAAGCTGATCTATGGGAGCTCCGCTCCAACAAAATAGGCACCAAGCGGCCGTCAAATACGTCCCATTGGTGCAACGTTAACGATGCTATCATCTGCGTTAAAGTCCCGGATTTAAATCGCAGAAGGACAATGTGTTTTTGTAATGATCATAAGCATTCGTTCTCGAGTCATGTTTTTTATACGTACAAGGTCTGCCAAGTCTAGGCCTAAATAATTATTATAAGTTGTCTGAATTTAATTTATTATATCAAGCTCTAGAGAAAAATTGAGAACTCGAAATTCTATCCCTTCAGAAAGAAAGAAACTTCCCGGAAGGTCACTTTAGTATGAATGAAAATTTCGTCTAGAGAATGAACGCGGGTCCAATGCAAATTTGAATGGGAAAATAAATATATTTGACTGAAAATAATCTCGATAAGCCTAATACAAAAATAATTTCGTAATAATATATTATGGCAAAAACTAACAAAATAAAAGAGTTCCTTACTTGTAATTTATCATTTGCAGGTAGGTACAACAAACTTATCAACTACAAATAAAGCACCAGATGCATTTCAAATTAGAACGTTTCAATTTTTTTCTTATCCTTGACATGGAATTTCAATTCATTGGCACATTGCCCAGTCGACGGTAATTTCAGTATATTCACCTCGTTTTATGCAATCATTTCATTTTTAAAGTATCTTCATTTTCTGCTCTAAGAAACAAACCTCTATCTTTAATATCCGGATACGTTAAAAAACAGTTTGATATAATTTTTACTCTATTTGATCCTTTCATTATCTAATTACGTTGTCGACTCCGCGCAAAGTTGTCGGTAACGAAACGGTTACCAGAAGAATAAACGTAATAGGTACCTAGTTTAACCATTAGCATTACTCTGCTGCTGTATGTGCTTCTTAACTGTAGTACAATTTTTTTTTATAATTTACTAGCTGTCCCGGCCACGCGTTGCTGTGCCGACTGCAGCGTCATCTGCCGGACTGATTTGTGAATCTAAACCATTCTCAGATCCCCTTGAACACACACAAAAAAAATCATTCAAATCGGTCCAGCCGTTTAGGAGGAGTTCAGTGACATACACACTCACAGAAGAATTATATATATAAAGATTTTAACATTTCACCGCAGATTTAGCTATTCTGTTATCACGGACCAATTCTTCACAGTATAAGTTATAAAAAACACAACATTTTCCTTTCACATATTTAACTAAAGCCCTCCGGGATTTATATACCAAGCTGAACAGATTATCAAATGTGTTATTACATTCAATTCTAGAAACAGCGACGGCCGATAAGCACAAGTGACAGAATATCCAAGGTGTCACAACAGTGTTATGCTAAAAATACCACTGGCCTATAGGTACAAGAGAAACAATGTGTGAACAGTGTTAGATGGCGCTATAGCCGCGGTAAACGAGAGTTCCGTTTTATTAATCGAATAAAATATTATAAGTGTTTATATTTTCTAAAATCAGCAAGATTTGTGGTAAGCCTACACGAAATATTAATAAATGTTATCAAGAATATATGTGTAAAAATCAACAAAAAAAATATAGAAAGGTGGAAATTAGAATCCAAAAGTGTTTAACATAATAAATAATTGAATCAGAGTGGAAAAAGAAAAAATAGTGTTTTAACGTCGTTGTAGCGAGTAAATCAAATTACATGACCGAAATTTACATCCAGAACAGTGAGTAATAAAGCAAAAACATTATTCTTCATTTTACTCGTGAAAAAGATTAGTTAATTTTATTTAAAATAACCGGACTGCCAAGGATAATTATACCTTATACTAATGTTAACAAAGAACACATTACCACATCAAGAACAGTGCCATCTGTTATGAACCATGGAATTAGGTGAATTGCTTTTATGAATTGCTTTAATTGGCTTGTCGCTGATTCATCAATAACAATATTAGACTAACAGGTCATTCAATCTGTTAGAAATTTCGTCACTTTTATCATGTCGCGTAAACCATTGGCAAGTTTTGCGGGGTTAGGTCAGTCGATCGAAAGCAAGCTGTACCTACCTTTTATATATATGTGTATATATATATATATATATGTATATATATATATATATATATATATATATATATATCTTTTTCTTTTTCTATTGTTTATTTTTTTAATAACATTATTTTTTACCAAAAAATTAAGAAACAAGAAGCAGTAAAATAACAGTAAAATGTAACAAATGCAAATTGACTTTACAAGTGAGTGATACAATATGTTCGGTGTGTTAAGAAGAATGAGAGAGATAATATTATATCAAGCGTAGGACAGTATTACAGTAATCAACAATATGTATTGTCACAGATTCGCTCATAACTAAATAGATTGAATAACTGTTATAATTTTTTTAAAAGTAGAACATAATCAATTCTTTAGTAAATCTTTATTAGGTTATGAAATTGATAAATTATGTAAGTATAATAATCACCACTATTTTGTAAAATCTGAAAAACTCTTATCACTGCTCAACATGTTATAAATTAATTTTATTGTTGACTGTACACATTATGATCGTAAGTACTTAGACGCAAAAGATTTTTTTTTTAAATTATGCCACATTATAAAGCTATCTACAATTGAAGGTAAATTTCCAAGTCGCCTTAAATACTCAATCATTAAACCCTTACATAAAAAGGGGAAAAAACAAGACATCACAAACTATTGTCCTATTACCTTGACTTCTGTATTAATAAAATAAATAATAATAAATTATTATTTCCTACATTCACACAAATTAATCTAGCCCAAAGTAAGCACTTTTAAGGCTTGTATTATGGATACTAGGGTAACGGATAGACACACATATATCATATATAAATAAGTAATATTCATAGAAATATATACAAAACATCCATGACTCAGGTACAAATGCTAGTATTCATCATACAAACATCTGCCCCTTCCGGGATTCGAACCCAGGACCGTCGGTGCGAAAGGCAGGATCGCTACCGTTGCACCAAAAGGTAATCTAATTATCTTAAATATTTGAAAAGTACATGTATGCAAATTATATAATTTTATTGTGTATTACGGATTACTAAAGAAAGAGCACTTTGGATTTAGAAAAAAAAGTTACACTACGTTAGCAGGATTCACTTTATTGTCTGCAGTTACTAATAGCTTACAAGACAAATTACCTGTAACAGCTCTGTTTCCGGATTTAAGTAGAGCTTTTGATTTCGTTCAACACAATATTTTGTTAAATAAACTATATCGTTATGGTATAAGAGGAAACGCACTTGATTCGCTTGGAACATACTTAAAAGACAGAAAACAATTTGTTGAGATACAAAGGGCTGTAAATAATTATTAAAAATAATTAAATATAATCCCCATCGAAATCAGACTATTACCTACTCCGCGTTTTTATATGAATTTCTCAATTCATATAAAAACGTCTGGTTGATTGAGAAATGTTTATATGATCTAAATGAATATTGTAATGTCCAGTGATATTACTGTATATGTATTTTAATCCAATTTAATCGATTTATTATTCATCTTTGGTGACATATTTCAATTTAATATTTAATGGAATTTGATTTTTACGTGTTTTGCCATTTAATCTGATTTAAACTATTGTTTATTTATGAATGATTATAGACGCAAGTTTTGCATGTCGAAATATGACAAAATATTATTGTACTTTATATACGTTGTCACAGCATTTTACAGTGTTTTACAGCAAAACAAAATTCATTACATTTAAAAAAGAACTGGTTGGTTGCCTGTAAAGTCGGTATACGGGCGAAAGTTTTACGTGACAACGACTTTGAGTGGTAAAATAATTTTAATGTGAATATTCATTCGTATAGTAGGAAGAAGGATGAAATAATAGTAACAATTTAAAACATTTATTTATACAAAGAATTATATTTAAAACATTAATTTATAGGCACGCGTCCCTTCCACTTTTTATGTCTGTCTCTCTCGCTCTTAGGCGGGCTAACCATGCCCGAGTGGAAGGGACGCGTGCCTCTCACTCGCTCTCATTGTAAGCGCATAACGTGAGCGGAGCGTAACGCAGTTTCTTGAAGTGTCACCCGGCAAACCAATTTATAAGACGTTGTCACGTCAAAAAATTCTCATGATTTCATAATGACCAAATGCCGGAAAGAACATTGTCCAATATGTACAACTGACAAAATATCCACGTGATACCTAATGACTTGACAGGCAAAGAAGGGGTATGAATATTTATTGTTATTTGAGCATTTAACTGCTAGATATTCATATATAAACATATTTTTAGAAGAATTTTTTACGAGGATATAGAAATATTAAATAAATTACAAAAACACCGTCCACGAAATTACACTGAGTGGATCTTCAGTTGTACCTTATTTTTGGCAATAGAAAAAACAAATAATACAAAATGTATAAAATAATACTTGACATCATCATCATCATCACGAACTTTGTATGAAAACACCATACGCAGAATAGGCTTTAATAATTTTTATTGCAAGTTGCTAACAAAATGTACAATCAAACATTGAAATTATTATCTTATGTTATTTTCATTCTTTTAACAAATCGAAAACTTATTACTTTACTTTACAAATATACCTTGTGTTATACCTAGTATAAGAAAATAATTATGCTTATGAGAAGATTAACAAATCTCACATTCAATCTGAGCGACAAAATGTGGATAAAAATACAAAAAGAAGGTGTGCAGAGAATCTTTTTATGCATTAAAATCAGTTGCATTTTCTTTTTGCATTTGCAAGACACCAAGCATAATAATATCGATTATAGCCGACCGCACCACAATAGGGTAGAGTTTCAAAGGGAAGAATCGATACAAAGACGAATTTGTGTTGATTTGTTTTGCAAGTCAAAGCTTTGCGTACTATCTGCGAGAATTGTTCTGTATCACTACTGAATGTAGATTAATAACCACACAAACAAAGAACACAAAAACACACACTTAGATGTGAAACCGGAAGTAGAATTTACTGAAAAGATTCGTTAGATGTCTTTGAAACAAACAACTCATTACATTTCATGGAGTTAGTTATTCAAATGCAGCTGAATTCTCATTTAGATATGTTATCCGACAAATACAGATCTTTTTTATGTACATATAAGATAAAAGAATACTTTTCTACGTGGATATTTACTATTTTCCAACATATATTCTAACAATCATTTGGTGCAACTGTAGTGCACCTGCCTTTCGCAACAACGGTCCTAGGTTCTTTTTCCTGAAGGGGCAGATGTTTGTATGGTTAAAAAGAGCTGTTGTGACTTGAAAGTCTATATAACACACTTCTGTCGCTCTGGTAGATGAAAAGTATGCGCAACACAGGAAGCTCGCGCACTCGCCTACGGCCGGTAAGCGACTGACACATCGATAATGCGTTTCGCATACACTAGAAGAGCATTTGTACTTGGGTATTTATATATTTCTTTTCTATTTTTTATATATTGTTTGCATTCTTTTTTCTTCTTTTCTTTTCTTCTTCTTCTCTTTTTTTCAAAGCTATCTCATAACATTTTTTATATATTTCTACTAAAATGAAACATCTATGTATTATATATCTGTTTATCCTTTACCCTGGTATTTTGGGCTTCTCCTATAGGTGTGAATGTAAGAAATAATATTATTATAATTATTATATTTACTTTTTGATTTTCCTAAAATATATTTAGTCAATTTTGTGATTATGATTTAGATAATTATAAAATTTAGTAATTGATAAAAATGTTATTAAATTGTTCTGTTTGTAAATTCAATGTCAAAATATTAGTGTATTATTATAGAAATAAAAGTTTGTATTTTTACTCGACTGTTAAGGGGATGGAATTTGGCACACAGATAGTTTATAATTTGGAGATAGGATATTTTTCATCCCGGGAAATTTAAGTTCTCCTTGGGAGAACGCGATAAAAACTTTCGCGATCTTACACGCGAGTGTCAACGCGTAAGTTAGCAATATCAATAAAAGAAATTCAATTTGAAATACAACAATAATTATAATAACAAAGAAGTCAGGAATTTTGTAATATAATAGCTTTATCCCGCGTTTCTTTTTATTCCACTCTTAAATGTCGTACCGTGATTTAAAATTACCTTAACCTTCTGCGAGGATTGGACCATGAAATGCAAGGACATTATTCTAAATCCGAAAAGTAATTCTGAAGGTAAGCGCAAACAAGGTATTGTTTTTTTGATCTTTGTTGTTTTATTTATTAATACGTTTAGTAATTGCGATTTGAACTGATTTATAGGTAATATATATATATATATTTGTGTATTGAACTTTCTTGTATTTAACTACTTCTGTGATCGAGTAGCTCGCGTACTGGTTTTCATGGTCACGCCACTCCCTCTTCCATAGTATAGGTTTTGATCCCCGGGCGGATCAATATAGTAAACGAACATTTTATAATGTAATGGCTTGAGTCTGGATATTGTGGTACCTTCGTGGTTTCGGAATTCAATAATACAAATGCTATAGCTTACCTTGGGTTCAAAACAATTTAGGGCAAACCTTGGTTAATCGGTGATAGTTAAGTTTTGGACAATATAATATAACTTATTAACTAAATATTTTTTAAGTATTACTTAGTAAAAGTTCATGAATTTGTCTACCATTTTGAAAATCTGATTATATCTACACTAATATTATAAAGAGGAAAGATTTGTATTTTTGTATGCTTGCAATAAATAAACTCAAAAACTACTAAGCCAAATTCAAAAATTCACCGTTGAAAAGCTACATTCACGCTGAGTAACATAGGCTATATTTAATGCTAGAAAAATATTAAAGAATTTAGTCCACCCGTGCGAAGCCGGGACGGGCCGCTAGTATATAATAAACCAAATTAATTTAATAAACATTTTAATGACACATGAAAAAGTAGGTAATTGAGTGTTATTCAGTTAATATGTGACCTGTGCTTGATAATTCTGTAATATAGTCAGGTTAAACTGTGATAAAATTTAAAATTATAAATTAAAAACAATTTAATAATCAACATTAGTAATATTTTTATATTTATTTATAGTTTAACATCTGTAGTGGCGCAAACATTTTTGGCTTACTTATTTATTACTTTAGCAACTTCTTAATCACTTGAATTACTTAAGAATCCAAATTTGCTTAATTATTTAACAAACTAATCAGACAGTTGACATTCAGGACAAAGAAAAAATGCTGGATCTAAAATAGTTAGGCACTTCATATGATACCAGGTCTTGCAGACGTTCATAAACTTTGCCCTTGGTGACTTGTTGCTTGGTCGTTTTCTTTAATTTGTGGGTATCTTGTGGTTCTTCAGGATCTTGTGGATTTTCAGGTGCCAAAATAGGTGGAGAAGACTCTTCATAATTTTGGACCATCCATAGTCCAGTAGTGTCCAATAACATAGTTTGGACATAATTTACACATTAGTAGCATTGTAATTTAGTACTCTACTTGGTTAGATTTATCCACTTGGTGATATAAAACAATACACAACATCGGAAAAAGTTAAGAATTCAACCGCCGAAATTGAGGATTAAAAAATAGAAAATTTTTAGTTTTACAATTGTAAAAATCATTGATGTATTTAAAAACTCTTATCTTAACGGACTTTTCTTTAGTTTTTTGTCTTATTTTCATTTTTTTCAATATTTTTTTTTAAACCTTGCACCGATCAACTAAACATTTAAGGTTACAACTGTTGATGTGACATATTTTTTTCTTAATTTTGATGAATGTGTTCCGAAACTTGCTGCACGTTATGATGTTAAATGACAGTGCTGCCACCTATTAGAAATTATTACAAGCCGTAAAGATATGGAGTAACTCCGCTGTTAGACCATAAGTAACTATCATGGAATTATTTATATCTCTCATTAGCCAAGGTTTTCTCTATGTAATGTTGCATAATATTATATTATTATATCATTAATCTTTATCATAATCGATAGCTAGTATCAAGCTGACAAGTTCTTAGGTCTCTACTCAACCATTTAAGCGAAAAGAAACTTCGCTCGAATCTAAATTGTATATTCCTAGCAAAGTTGCATGCACTGCAAAATTGAGCATTGCATATTTTTCCCATTTTACTCCGCATTACTGCTTGGGCTTGACGTGACAAGAGTAAAAATGTATTTCAAATTAGTGAATTGAGTTTTTTTACTATAAAGACAAGTACTGAGTGAAGTAAATAATATAAAAACAATTTATTTTTTATTCTTGTATAGGTAGTTACCTCTTACAGATGCGCATCTTATTTGGAAAAAAGCATTTGACACAGCACTCGTTTCCATATTAAGTTTGATATCAAACTATTTTATTTGCTATTATTTGCCACGTCATGTCATTTACATATCAAAATCCAGTAATAATAAATTCGGAATAATTTTATTTTCACGAGATTATCCATAGAAGTACCATTTATGTCTAACAATAACCAGATTATTACGACAGTAAATCTTGCTAGTATTTTACTATAAGTTAAGATATTTTATCTCAAAACTACCCACGCTAGTCAGTTTGTTGATAATACCAAACGGTCTATTTATTTATTCTAAGAAATCAACAGCGTATAATAGTATACAATTTCAGTTTACAAGTTATTATATTTTAATGCCAATAACAGGTTTCTATCTTAAATTATAAGCCAAAGAAACAAATCTATTCAAATCTAGTGAATTATGGTGTTACATATTCAGATTGCAAAATTATCTTATTTAATCATATCGATATTATATCGATATTCATCACCGTAACCTCACCACTTTCACATTGTGAAACAGAATCAAAGAAAAAAACACGCTATGTATTATATATATAAAATAAATAACAATAAAAAATGTAACTTTTGCTATTTCATGGCCTCAACAGAACAAGGCACGTTTTTGTCTTATACATTAGTGTATAAGACAAAAACGTGCCTTGTTCTAAGACAAAAATCTACCTGTATTTTATAGTATTTTGATTTTAGGAGCGCTGGTCAATTTAACAAAATGAAACCTTATTATGTGTTCTATGGATAAGGGTATAAACACCTGGTTTCATGACATGTTGCGTCTGTACCATTACCAAGATATACGAGCGACATATATATAAATGAAAATTTATAACAGACTGACGGTGATCTCTTGAAACCAGCTATCAGAATAGTAAACGCTCATTTGCCTCACTCAGCTACTAGAGATGTTATACAAATCGAAAATAAAAATTCTATTTCCCAGCCAATACGAGTTTGTTTTCCGGCAGATTAAACTCGTGTAATTCGATTACACATCGATTTCAGTGTTGTTTCTTAACGTAGTTAGGGGAGCGGCAATCATATGAAGTTTTCATTCGGATCACGTATCCCCAATGCTGGTGCAGCTAAAATATAGAAAATATGCAACTGTCTGAGCTGTTTGTTTGCACCATATAAAGTCTCAAGTATTTTAAAAAATAGTGTAATTTCATGTTTTCTTATTTCGATATTTAGTCTATCATGTTAATGTATTATCAGCGAACCGTCATTTTAATCGCCTAATAAATAATAATAATAAACCACGTGGTGGCTTATTGTCTGTTTTATATATAACCGCCTACATTATTAACTAATCGTGACATTATGTTTATTCACAAACACGATATAATATATTATTGTGCCAAACGAAAATGAGCGTATCGGTTCCACCCTTGAATATTAATATCGCTCTCGAAACGTGAAGTTGATGTTAAGTCAATGGAAAGACATCTCTGCAATATTGATAACATTTGTGTCATTATACAAATGTTCAGTCATTAATTTTGGGAAACTTTCACATTAAATATTTTATTATTCAACAAAAAAAATCAAGTTTCAAGTGTCAAGCGAAACTCAAACCCTTGTTACAGATCCGACGAATTTTTCCAATTATTCCTCAAGCTTGGCACGAGCACAAATAAAACGTAACACCTTCAATTCCTGATTGATTGAAGTCCCGAGTTTGATCCCTGACCCAGTCAATGTAGAAAGCAACTTTTCTATATCAGTTCGGGTGTGGCCATCATAGCTCCTGAACTCCATAATACGAGTGCTTCAGCTACTTAATTTGGATTCAGAATTCAGTGTTGTCTAATAAATAATATATAGCGTAAAAATATACTATGTATTTTTAAATTATAAACTCAAATCTACTTTACTTCAGCCAAAACAAAATCAGACGGATTTGTTAGAAAATAATAGCAATCAATAACATGGTTAGCGACTGTCAAAGCTTAAACTTATAAATCATTCTGAGAATTCGGAATTTGTTTACCTGTATCGGAATTCAGTCAATGATAAATTTTGTTATAACGATGATCGATCTTCTCAAACTCCCGTAAAATTCCGATTTAATGAAACAGCAATTGATTTTAACTATTAATTAAATAATATTTTGTAAGCAATTAACATTTAGAACTCCAAAATTAATGAAATACAAATATAAACAACACATACTATTTGAAGTTTACAAATAGCAATACTGTATAATTATCTCTTTATAAAAAAGCTAAACGAATTAGTAAATTACTTTTCATTTAAGTGTTTTACCCTTTTCTTTCACACTGAAGTCATAATCCGAATGAATTTAACAAAACACTTTTTCAGTAAAAGGATTTATTAAGCTTTTGGGTTATGAATAATATTGAAAGAATACAAATTTCTCTTCGACCAGGCAATCAAAATGTAGGTAGATATGTAAAAAAATGACAGAGATAGATTCTGATTATATAGGGATGGAATTTAGATAACCAAAACAATATAGGTGCCTATTGCAAAACCACGGGTAAATTTAAATCCATGCCTCCAACTAATATCATGCAAAATATATAACCATTTATCACCTACATTGCAGTGGCTAATAAAAATATAAGGCATTGCTAGGTAAAGCAACACTATTAGGGCCAAGCCACAACACTGGGTTGCGGCGTCGCATCGTAAAAATCTACAACGCGTAACACGCGTAGTACGGTGCATGTCTCACTAGAAACTAAACCGTTGGTTAGCGTCTTGTCGTACGATGTCGTGTCCGTTGAAATTTTTGCATCGCATCGCATCGCATTGCTGCGCAATGTTGTTTTTACGATACGACGCCGCAACGCAGTGTTGTGGCCTGGCCCTTACGTAGCTTGTCAACATCAGCGCAATCCGAGAGAAGCCTACAGTTGATAATTCTGAGTAACGACTACGAACGTGGACCGAGTCATGAAAGTCTGCGAGTGTCATTCCGCATCGCTGAATTTTGGATACGCATAACTGCTTTTAATTTATTTTTTGGTAATTTTTTATCACTCGCCTTGTGGGAGCACTCCATATTTTTAAGAATACATAAGATACTAGCTTATTATGACATTCATCATCATTATTATTAGTCTTTATCGTAACCATGATGATAATCACCTGAGAGAAGGCCTGAAAAATAAATTAGTGTAAACCAGCCTAACGCTTTACTTGTATATGAGAGCTCCACAACCACAAAAATATGTCACTGTTTCACACTTACTCTTTTTTCAAAGTTACATTTAACTCTCAGTAACTATGTCTCTACTTTAACTCCCAAGTGATACTGTAGTATTTCTTACCTACAATTATGTCCAAATTAAAAACATACCACGCTATTCTTGGCATAGCAGATTAGAATAGCTTAATAATGTAATCTAAATAACAAAACTGCTCAACTCGGTTTTAAACCCAGTTCATTCATTCGACATAAACCCAAAAAAAATTTACACAATTACAGCTCAACTCAGCATTACCTTAATTTATCAAAATAAATACAAAGTAACATATTGTCAGAACTAACTACTTTTATTAAATACTGATACGACAACACTTCGGATAATCCCGTAAAAGAAGCTTATAAACTCTACTACTTTTACAAACACCGACGGGCACATAGTAGGTTGGGTGAGTGAACCCAGTTAAATTTAATTTAAAAGAAACCATCTAACTAATTTAAATAAAAAGTAAATTATTAAATTCTAACTACATAGTACGTTACCAGTCAGGTAAGAAAAGTAAATAAGTAACTAAATACTATAAATAAAGGGACATCTGTACTCCTCAAATAAAAAAATAACTCAACTCAATTGGCTGATCTCAATCGTTGAATAGGTGTAAATTGATTACTAAATTAATAAAGTTAAATGACCAAAAAAAAAGACTAGATCTTAAGGAAGGAAAGATTTGTACCTCCTCCAACAAAAACTACTACTTTTACTACACTAGCAACAAAAAATAATTGTTCACTTCAAACCCATATCAGCTTGCCAGCCAACCCGACTACGGATTTCTAATGCCACGGCTAGTCCCCAAGCAAAATACTTCCTATAGTTACATAATTAAAATTAGGTAATATGATATGACAACGGTGATTTCGATGGGTGTTTACAATGCTCGGTAGCTTGACGTGGCATTGGACCGGACTTCCAAAGGTTGCGGGTTCGATTCCCGTCTGAGAATTTACTTGTGAGCAGAATCGGTTTTTACTAGTATTTTTGTATTAAAATAATTTATCTTACAAGATAGCATTGGAAAATGCAAACAATATATAAAAATTATAAAATGAAATGGCTGTTTTATCCTAATCGATTGTCCAAACATTTGTAAAAGTATTTCTTCCGAATAAAAGAGGAACATCCCTTTTATTTAAATTCAAATTTATAAAAACCACTCACCATAACAATTAATTCTTTATAAGTTTTTGGTCATTTTCCTCTTCAAAGATTCACAATTAACATTTAAATAATAATTAAGCATCAAAAGCTTTTCGCCTACAATAATAAATGAACATAACAGAATCAAAACATGACAATCCCGAACGCAACAACCTGATTACGTTTCACGCTAAAACTTTTTTGTGCCTTTCACAACCAAAATATTTAATTAAAGTAAATATTTGAATTAAATTAAGCAAAAGACTAGGGAATTTATATAAGATGCATGTTAATAAACTTTAATAAAGTTTAACGATAAACTAAAACGTTTTGTTTGCCTTCATTAGAAACGGAACGTAACTTAGTCACGTGACTTTAACCAACTGTCAGGACTAGCAATGTCAAAAGTTCAATGTTTACACTTCACATTGTTATAAGAATTTGTATGATGGTTCATAAAATAATGCAATATTAAAGGTGGCCTACGTCACAATACAAAATTATGACTCGTTTATATGAAATAATTACCAATCTTTGTAAATAAGTTTCTAACATTTAAAAAAACAGTGTTACAATATGTGTAGTTACTCTTTGTCACTATGACTTGGCACCCATTGGCATACGAGTAAGTCCTAGTTATTGACACGGAATTGTAAATAGATGGCACCTACCCATTATCTTAATTTAAGAAATCATAATATTGAACCTACTGCATTAAATACAAGCTGAGTATAAATTTAAATATATCATGTTATTGGCATAAAATACATTATTATATCATATCATAAATAAAATGATAAAAAGTTAATATTTTTTTTTTACATTCACTACAATTAGCTTTAAGTTCCCAAAGTAAGCGCTGTAAGGTTAAAGATAGATAAAGAGACGTACAGACAAGTAAATATATCATACATAAATAGAAAATATTCATAAAAAATACACATCACACAAATATCTGTCCCTTCAGTGGCTCGTACTCAGGACCTTTAGGCTTCAAAGCTAGTGTCACTTCTGTTCAGTAAACCGGTTAACAAATGGATATGGGTATGTGTATGCTAGTATATGCGTGTTAAGGTATTTTTTTCTGCGTAAGAGTTTGAAAAAGTATCGAGAGTGGACCTGAATTCCCGTAACATTTGAATTAACCACAAAAAAAACCCAAAAGGCACAAAAGAAAATAGATCAGAATAAAACACTTTTTTACGGATTTTTGCGCATGTTTTATTTTATTTTATATTTAATCCTGACGTTTCAAACGAGAAAATAGATGTTTATTTCTGAAGTAAGCTTACACAAGGGGATATTCGAATATTATGACTATATCCAATTGAGATTCTCCATTGGTCGCACTGCAGCAATCGAGACTTGAACTATTGCTCAATTACTGCTTGGCGGGTGTTTACAGAAATGAGCCGTATCTCTTCCCGTATACTTTCTTTTTCTTCTTCTATGGACTTAAGATTGCTCACATAAACTTTACTTTTGGGATATCCTCGTAGGAAAAATCCATAGAAGATAAATCCGGGCTTCGAGCAGGCCAGTTTATGTCACCTCTTTTTGACATGACTTTTTTGCCAAAATTTTCTCTCACTGCTGGCCTAGAATCGTTTGAGGTGTGGCATGTGGCCCGACCCGGTTGAAACCAAGTGGAATAGTTAAAGCCTGAAAATCCCTGTAAAGCTGACGCAAAAAAGTTCTTGATCATTTCAATATATCGCTCAGTATTTACTGTTACAGGTCGACCTCTGCTATCTTTATAAAAGTACGGTCCGATGATTCCACGGGCGCATAGTCCACCCCAAACCTACATTTTTGGCGAGTGTAATGGAGTTTGGTTTATGATTTGTGGTTTTGTGTCGCTCCAGTATCTACAGTTCTGCCGATTTACATGATCATTGCGGTGAAAATGCTTCATTCGGCGGCGGCTTCATCGAGAAAATGATATTATAGAACCTGGTGAACTTTTCGAGGATCAAATTAGCAAACTGAAGTCTTTTAACATAGTCGTCGGGTCTTAGTTCCTGCAAGAATTGTATTTTATATGAGTATAGGTGTAAATCTTTATGAAGTATGCGACATAGAGTGGTTCTGGACAAATTAAGCACACTAAATCGCTTACGAGTGGAAAACACAGCTTGCTCTTGAACGGACGTAAGCACTCGCTGCACGTTTTCAAGTTCTCTCAATGTTCTAGGCCTTCCAGATCTTGGCTAAACACATGTTGAACCCGTTGCTTCAATATTTCCACCCAGCTCTAGATCATTCGACTTGTTGGAGCATAATTTATACGCTTTATATTGTCGATATTTTCGTCGCGCACGCAAAACGCACGTTCGGCACCGGTGAACGACGCCATTGCACTGTGGGACATCCATAGGTCATAAATCTTAAAAACCTGCTTTCTAGTTTTACATTTTATTCCTTGTCGTTACATTGGATAGTTGCGGTACCTTCTGAAACTATAAATAGGTCAGTAATTAGAGTGCGCCTTCATTATCTATTGTGCATTCAAAGAGAGCGCATCGCCAATCGTAAATACTGTTATCAGTGAGTCATTAAAAAGCGTGACGTCATTTGTTGTCATTGCGGGACCTGTGAGTGCTGTGTGTGTTTTTTCTGAAATGGATATCCAAGAACAGGGTATGTAATAATGAATATTTTTATTTTTATTGTATCTTAGTATATATTTTCTTTAGTATGTCATTGCTACGAGGCGACTTTTCTTGGAGTATTATATTTTAATATTCAAAGTTTGAATAAACTTTTAAATATGTTCCCACTCGCTCCGACTATGGAGGTATATTGCACCATAATCTTTAGACTTTCTTATCTTAGGAAAATTAAAACTTGGCTGCCCTTATCTGCCCTTTTGGCGATGACAAGGGTGCTACGGTTGCCAGATTATCTCGTAGCATTTGCTACGAAATTAGTTTATTTAGTCTTAGTGCTTTGTGTAGGTTTTGTGACTGAATTTTAACCGTTTTTTTTTGTTTTAGGTAATTTATATATATGCTCGTTTTCAAGAATGCATATTCTTGAAATATGGCTAACTGTCAATACCGATAATGACTCGGAAAAGTGTCGTCAAGTCCTACAAAGTTTGTTGACTACTCTGAACGATGCTGAGAACATTGATATTCATTATTTAGAGAAAATTGTTGATAATTTATGTAAAGCTATTGCTCGATTCTGGAAAAAATGTAATAGGGATAAAACCAAGCTTTTATATAAGAATTCCGATTGGTTTAATGTTATTGAAAAAATTCAACTTGTGAAAAACAATAAGCAATGTACTCCGTCTGAAACGTCGCCGTGTCATTCACGTGGTCGTCCTCGAAAACCTTTTACGCAATGTAGTAAAAGGACTAAACGTCGGAGAGTAGCTGATTTGTCAAAGTCTGATGATTCTACTGTGAGTGCATTGCTTGATGTTTCAGACTGTTCATTCGATTCGTGTATATCTAGAGTTAGCACTGATGATGTCTTGTCACTTGTGACTGATGCTCAGTTGACAAAACATCAGTATTTATTAATTAAAAACTTTGTTAATAGTAAGATTTCTCCTAATGTATTACCATGTTACCAACAAATTACTAAAGCGAAACAGAGATGTCACCCTTCTAATATAACTGTTTCCGAGTCTTCAGCTGAAGTTGAATTACAAAGTCTTTTTGATCACACAGCTTCTCGAATCCTTGAATCTCAAAAAGAGGTATTAGATCAGATTCCTGATGATTGTTTGTCTAATATCTCTTTACTTGGGAAATGGGGATTCGATGGCAGCACTGGACATAGTGAATACAAACAATTTTTTTCAGATTCAACTTTAGAAGATAGTAGTTTGTTTGTAACATCTTATGTACCCCTTCAAATTATTGTAAAATTAGCTGAAGATAATTGTAAAATTTTATGGAAAAATCCTCGACCCTCTTCCACTAGGTACTGCCGTCCTATTCGATTTCAATTTTTGAAAGAAAGCACAGCAGTGTCTTTGCAAGAGGAAGCTTATTTTACGGATAAAATTGAAAGTTTGCAACCTACTTTTATTCAAATCGACAATCGTGAATTGGTCGTTTCTCATAAGTTGCAGCTTTCAATGGTAGATGGTAAAATTTGTAGTGCTTTAAGTGAAACATCTACAAGTAGATGTTATATATGTAATGCTACCCCTAAAGAGATGAATAAAATAGACGAATGTTTACAAAAACCTGTAATAGAGAGTAGATACCAATTTGGATTATCACCACTACATTCTTGGATACGTTTCTTCGAATATTTTATTCATCTTTCATATAGATTAGACATAAAAAAATGGCAAGTTAGGCTAGATAGTGATAAACAATTGTTATCAAATAAAAAACAATATGTACAGTCCCAGTTTAGGGAACGATTAGGTTTAATAGTTGACAAGCCGCGTAGTGGTGGAAGCGGGACGTCTAACGACGGAAACACGGCCAGGAAGTTTTTTTTGGAATCAGCTGTATCTGCTGAAATTACAGGTTTGAATAAGGATCTCATAGATCGTTGTTGTGTAATATTACAAACGTTATCTTCTGGACATAAAATTAATGAATGCAAGTTTAAAGACTATGCATTACAAACAGCATACAGCCTGGTCGAGGAATATCCGTGGTATAGTCTTCATGCTTCTGTCCACAAGGTGCTCGTACATGGATCAGATATTATAAGTTATGCATTGTTATCTATAGGAGAACTTTCCGAAGAAGCTGCTGAAGCGACAAATAAGTATATCAAAATTTATAGACGAAGTCACACTCGAAAAATGTCACGTGAAGTTACCAATCAAGATTTAATACAACGACTATTATTACATTCAGATCCTTATATTACAAGTCTTCGGAAACTTCCCCCTAAAAAGAAAAATACTCTGTCACAAAGTGTAATAGAATTGTTACATGTTTAATATTGTTAGAATAAGAATAATTTATTTGTATTTTGTTAGTTGTTTTGTTTTTTTTTTGTATTTAATTAATTTTAATTTATTTATTTCTATTATTTTATTATAATTAAATAATGTTATCAATGTTTTGACTCTTATTTTATTTAAAATATATGTTTTACATTCCAATTTTTAAGTGTTTGTTCATGATAAATTTAGGTAAAAGTATGTTATTGTTTATATTTGTTTTTTACTGAAGTAAACGTTTTTTATTCCGTAAATACATGTACTTCTTTCATTTTAATGTTCCTAAAACACTTTTACAACTATAAGTCACTAAAATAATACAATGTATTGATATAAACAGGACTTTAACTATTTATGACCGCCCTTGTATGGAGCGTGTCCCTCCGTGCATTGCACTGAATGCCCCCGAGCCCCTCTAGCGATAGGTGCCCCCCGCGCTCCACTCCGCCGTCCCTTAATAGAGTTATATCTTTTACAAAGTCTACCAGAATTATGGTCCACCCTAAAAATGTATATATGAAATATAATATTTTTAATGTAAGATTTTTTTTCTTATACAATGTATGACGAAAGTGCCAGCAACTAGAGTATGTACTTAAAAAAAACCCTTTGGTTACTTGGATTCATTTCAAGATTCAACAATGGTCCATTCAATATTCTGATGGATATGATTAGCTAATGGAGAGAACCCTCCTGGCCACATCTCACCAGGATCCATTATAATTCTAAGGAGAATGTGAGCCAGGCTTGATTATATACGATTGAATAGTGGCGGGATGTAACGCTATTTTATACATCAATCCAGAATGTTCCAAATATATGTTATTATTATGTTTGCCGGCTTGCTTATTCTAGACCCTAAGTGCTAAATCCACGGCCGTGGGCTTGTACACACATGGGAGTAAATGTTTGTATGTTGAATTTAACATAAATATTTAGTTTGAACACGAATCATGTTTGTTTATATATAAACATAGGTATCGTAGCCTTTATTTACTATCTGAATACCAGAAGTATTTCTGTTTGTATTTGAGCTTGGAATACAAAGCTTAATTAAATCTAACACGTAAAAATTGCAATATAAAAACCGTTCGATTGGTGACATCTATGTATTAATAGAAAAAAGAAAAAGGTATGAGCTTATTCCTTGACAGCAAAAATGGTGTAGGAAAAGTTCACTTTAGATGGAATTCAAATGCACGGCCCTTTGGCTAACTGGCTACTGGGCCTCCTATCCAATCTTTGTTGTGTTTGCCCAGCAGCATAAAAATATATGTATTTTGAATATTGTAATGAAAGAATATCTTGACATATAAAAACAATATCTTTATTCTAAATAAGATACATATAAAGAGCTTTTACAGCTCCTAATACAATTGATATTTTTGTGGCATCACTACATAGTATAAAACAAAGTCGCTTTCTCTGTCCCTATATCCCTATGTATGCTTAAATCTTTAAAACTACGCAACGGATTTTGATGTGGTTTTTTTTAATGGATAGAGTAATTCCAGAGGAAGGTTTATATGTATAATACATACATAATATAGTAGAGCATTGCATCCGTGCGAAGCCGGGGCGGGTCGCTAGTGAATAATAAAAACAGTCGTGTTATATTCAAACCATTGCGCTTTGAATTATCAGACTATATATTACAGCAAAGCGCCAGTTGTCCTATATGATAAGAAACAGATTAAATTTTATACAAAGTAAAAAATAGATTTTATGATAAGTTACAATTTAGATCCCAATGTAGAGACAAAATTATTATCAACATTGGTAACAAAACAAGGTTGAAAAATTATTTCGCGCTCCCTTATTGGATAAAACTTTTTAAATGATAAAAAGGCCAGGTCAAAAGCACTCTTAACTGATGAACTTGTATGTCAGAATCGTGTTAAGTGGAAATCTGTGACCTCTGCCTACCCTTGCATACATATGCATGAATGTATATACGTATGTATGTAAATAAATATTAGACAACATTACAAACATTATTCTGAATCCAAGTAAAGTGGTTACAGCACTTATGTTATGAAAATTGGTAACGAAGGCGATAACCTTAACACCCAGACCCAAACCAGTTATTAGATTTTCTTTTTATACATCGACCCGTTCAGGGATTGAATCAGGGACCCCATAGTGGCGTGAACATCCATATATCATTATTAGTCGGTTTTATGAAATATTCTTTGTTGTAACAACCCCTTTACTATCCCGTAGTTTCGCTTCATTAACGGATGACAAATGGTGCAATCTATTGATGATTTGTACAGCCACTAATGGCTGCGAGAATGCGATAGTAGTGCCGTCACAATCTATATACTAATTATAATGATCATCTGAGATACCGTAAGTTAGGCTTTGTTTATTATAGCATCTGTTTGTTGAACAAATATAGTAAGCTGTTATGGAACGATAAATGATTAATGAAGGGCATTACTATACATACATACATACATTATAATACTTTAGTGGCATGTATGTTTATCTATAATCTGTAGAATTTAGGCAAATGCTCTGGTTTTCAGAGTTAAAGGGTTTATAGAAAAAAAAGTTCAATAAAAATCTCATCTCGATATCAGTTCTTCCTCTCTCAGATCGACTTCGTTTAGACCTTCAACAAATTATTAAAAACATCTTGATGTCCGTGGGCAATACAGCGGATAACCAAAGTCTACATAAAATTTATCGTAGAGAAAAGGGAAACGCATTCGCAAGTGGGATTTGTGGACACAAAAATAAGGACGATGTCTTGAAGGTAAACATAGAATATTACAAAGAAAATAAAAATAATGATTCGAGTACAAGACGGCCTTGGTTTGAAAATGCCGTATGTATCAAAACGATTAATGATAAATTCCATAAATTTCTAAAAGATGAAGTTTTTTCACGAGCTACTTGGTGAACAATAGTTCATTAAAATTTAAAAGGAGCGACGATGGATAAGACCCATCTGCATAATATCCAAGACATATCTAGAAGGTCTTTAGCCTACATCAAGTTGACTTTACGAGTTCTGTTCCCTATACACAATTTATATATCCTTCATATTATACATGCTTGATTCTTAAATTCCTCTCTGTTTGTTTATACTTCAAAAAACACTTAAAATAATAATGCAAAGGTTTAAGATACACTTATTTTGGCAACTTATTATCATGTCCTTGAATTTGCTACGGATTTTTTTTAATACTAGCAAATATTATCGAGGCCTGTAGTATCAAATAAACAGATACAAATAAAACTGAAAACGAGGTAATAGGCCTTTGATGACTTCTGTTGTCGACAAAGGCTTCAAGTGAAAGGACAAACTACACAACAGTTTGAAAAAATATCCGACAAATTTAATACTTTCTGTCACTTACAGAAGACATTGTAATTTTTGCAATCAGTTATTAAACAACATCAAAAGAAAATATTCGAAGTTCGAATTAAATAAAAATAGAAAATTATACGGAAAGAATTTAATTTTGACAATATCCGCAAAGGGCTTACATCTAATTTAATATCTAAAAATAAATCTCATCAAGAATCAATAAACTTAGTTAATGAATTCTTCTCAATTACCGGTAGATGAAATAGGCACAGGACATTCTAATGAAATTCAAACCGGAAAAAGACTTGGCTCGATATTTTGAGAAGAAACCTGACATAAACTCTACACTTTCATTTTACATATTGATGAAAGCGAATTTGTTACAATTGTCAATTCTTTAAAAAATACTACTTCAACAAATGCTTCCTTTGACAACCTAATACTATAGACTTGGTGAATTCTATATGACATATATTTAATTTACGCTTTGAGACTTGTATCTTTCCTTTGGGGCTTTGAAAATATCTGTATTTACTTCAATCTCTAAATCTGGTCATAGAGATAGTTTAACAAACAATGGAACATTCGTGTTACTATAGTTTTGTCATTATAAAAAAATTTGGGCCTACTTCACATTTAAAATCATGAAATACAGGTCTGATATCTAATTTATTTTTAAAAAATTACATAAATATTTTCCTGGAGAAAATCAGCAATAAAACTGATAAAATATTTGGCTCCTCCCAATGACATTTACTATATGGCGTACCTACTTGAAGCCATTCATAGAGATCACAGTGAATGAAATTGAAATTGCTCTGTCCATTCAATTTAAAAAGAAAATCTTGTTTGTTGCCCTTCTAAAAAAAAAAAATAAAATAATAATATAATGTTTATTTTAGACCTTCCATATGAATATAATAATCATAAAATTTAACAAATTATTTTATTTTAAATTTAAAATAACATATTTTATTATAATTTTAAATAAGGCCAAATAAACCCATTTTTGAGGTCAATGACGAGGTGACGATGATAAACTAATTTTCAGATTGTTTTCAATTTTCAATTTTTCAAAAGAAAAAATCTTCGTATAAAAAAAATGTGGTCACCCTTACAAGTAAGTGAGATGGTGCAAAGCCTTTGTACGCCCTTACTTCTCCAAGGTTTTTGTTCTGATATTGGACTCCGTTAGATTTTCTTTCATCTTTCGACTATTTTCCAGGATATCATAATACTTACGAGTACCAAACTTAGATTATTTTTACGAGAAATTGTACTTCTCTACTTATAAAAATGTTGTAAAACCCAAATTTTACTTTAACTTAAAGTAATACTGTAATTTATCCAAAGTATTTTATGAACCAGCTATAAATATAGTTAATGTCGATAATTTGAGTGTTAGTAACGCATTGAGTCATTTATTCACCCAACAGCCGACGTTAGTGTTGCTCAACACAAGGATGAGAAGGTTGAAGAGTACAGGCGATGTTAGCCCCCTCTGTGTCACTCCAGCCTGTAACGGAGTATGCATATTTTACTATAATTTTTTATCATTTTCAAATTGGTGCCAAACATCTGTTTTAGAACTATCAGTGGCAGTAACATACCTATGCATCCCTTTAGCAGTATCCAATTGTACACGTTCTCGTGTTTGTTGTTTTTTCTTTTTATGAAAATTAACTTCATCCATTCTTCACAACCGACAGCTAATTGGTACTGAGCTCAGGTATAAATAAAATGTCGATTACTCATATTGTGTTCCACATTTCCCATCATCTGTATAGTAACTAAAAGTTATTGGCCAACTTTATACATTGTGTTGAAGGTGTTTCGATCGCACTAAGCCAATCATATTTTCTCGTCATGTACATGGATGCACCGGAATCATATCAGAGGCTGAATAAAATGCAGCATATTTTTATTAGAATTTAAAGTTTCCTTTTAATAGATAATGTCATATTGCTCAAATGTCCATATCGATTATAGCAACGGGGACCTCTGAATTTGCTCTGAATATTCGGGATCACTTTTTCTTCAGGGGATTTATTGAGTATTCCCTAAAGTACTCCCCAAAGTCAGTCGGTATCCCTCTTGTCCTCTTGTAACAACTTAGTTTTGAGAGTGTCCGCACTAATTCTGATACCAGAGGGGGCTAACATCGCCTGTACTCTAGGCGATGTTAGCCCCCTCTGTGTCACTCCAGCCTGTAACGGAGTATGCATATTTTACTATAATTTTTTATCATTTTCAAATTGGTGCCAAACATCTGTTTTAGAACTATCAGTGGCAGTAACATACCTATGCATCCCTTTAGCAGTATCCAATTGTACACGTTCTCGTGTTTGTTGTTTTTTCTTTTTATGAAAATTAACTTCATCCATTCTTCACAACCGACAGCTAATTGGTACTGAGCTCAGGTATAAATAAAATGTCGATTACTCATATTGTGTTCCACATTTCCCATCATCTGTATAGTAACTAAAAGTTATTGGCCAACTTTATACATTGTGTTGAAGGTGTTTCGATCGCACTAAGCCAATCATATTTTCTCGTCATGTACATGGATGCACCGGAATCATATCAGAGGCTGAATAAAATGCAGCATATTTTTATTAGAATTTAAAGTTTCCTTTTAATAGATAATGTCATATTGCTCAAATGTCCATATCGATTATAGCAACGGGGACCTCTGAATTTGCTCTGAATATTCGGGATCACTTTTTCTTCAGGGGATTTATTGAGTATTCCCTAAAGTACTCCCCAAAGTCAGTCGGTATCCCTCTTGTCCTCTTGTAACAACTTAGTTTTGAGAGTGTCCGCACTAATTCTGATACCAGAGCTTTCTAAACCAATTTTCATCGGCCTAGATTGATCTGGCAAACCCGCAAACATTAAAGTTCCTAACCAGTCGTCTATTATCTTGAAATTAGAGTACATAAAATAGTAACTACTGCTCATAAACTTAGAAACATAGCTAAATTTATGAGCAGTAGTCACTATTTTATTGACATACTCATCTAAATCAGTACAATTATGTATTTATGTATAAAATTTATTTAATATGTATGTATTTGTATGTATAAATGTAAATGTAGGTACAATTTTGTGGTTTCAGTTTTGAATTAATTTTTAATAATTAATTTAATTTGTATAATCGTGTAAATTTTAGTATTAATTCAGTGACCGCGTACGCTGCATGGAACCACAATGAAATATTTCCTTGAAATTAAATGTCTTCACTTTAGTTTCATTTTACTTCTTTGCATATTGTCTCGCTACATCGACCAGTAAACAAAGAACCACTGACAGTATACAGTCCCGTTATTGACAAGTCTCAACAATAGTTAGTTATTTAGGACGGTGGCACTAACCTGCCGCCATACAATTTTTTTAAATTAGTGCGGAGGGTAGTCTTGTGATTGTTTTTCTTACTGATGTAGTATCAGTACTATTACAATATGTCTGTTGAAATGTTTTAATATATGTGATTTTATTTAAAAAATGTGTTATTAAGAGAAACATTAACAAATAAGCAAATAATTATTTTTATCTACTCTAATACTATAATACAAAGATTCTAAAACTGAAAACAAAATGCTTATGACAAACATTACGTACAGGCCAAAAATAATAAAAAAAAAGTTTCATTACGATACAGGTCTTGTATGGACACTTGTAACATAATATAACTTTTTTATCATAACGATACACCTATACAACCTCCATCTGGACCAAGGAGGTTGAACCTCTACTTTAAAAAGGTTTCAATGAACGAGTCCGTGACGACGCAACACGCATGCGCAATCGATATTTGCACCTTGGCGCCAACATTTGACATTTAAAAATTTGTTGTTATATTCAGCGTTTTATTTGCAATATTGTTTTACGTATTATATGTAGTATGAAAGTAGATAAAGTAGTGTATGACACTGTACATAACTTGGTCTTATAACACTCGTGTGATACTATAAAAAAACTCGCCTACGGCTCGTTTTTTTAAAACACACTCGTGTTATAAGAACCCTTATAGGTCAGCTTGTTTACTCGACAAAATTAGTTTTACTTTCTATAGAAATATTTTTTGTATGAAAATTCATAATACATTATTTATCTTAGGTAATCCGACACTTCGCACGGGCAGTAATTTATCACATTTTTATTAATATTCACAAACACACGCGACTTTTGTTTTTTTATTATTTTACCGAGGTTATATTTTTATTTGAACCATAGATTATATATATGGTTTGGAACTACTTTTACCATTCGACACTATCATTGTGGTTCTGGTTAGATAGTGTTAAATATAGAACCTACATGGTTAAGAAAATTAATTGTATTTTTATTAACTTTTATGCTTCGTATATGCTTATTATTTTTATTTTAAAAAGAATAATATATTTTGCATTGCTATTAAGTGACCTGCACACAAAACGATATCAATAAAATATTACAAGGATACGGCCTACGTTAATCCGTTACTTTAATCCTAAACAGTTTCACTCGCAGGTGGATAATTTCGAGATAAAAAATGCCAATTATCTGATGTCATCATCGTTGGAATCATTTCAGATTTCAAGATATGTTATATTCAAGTGATGTTAATAAATTAACGCCTTGAAATACCTTCACTCTATTGCAAAATTGTTACGTGCTCATATAATACATACGTATTATATAACGTAACATTAGTATAATAACGTATAATAAGTAAAATCAATATGGTCCCGTTTGAAGCTAAGTAAGGCAATCTAAGAGGACATGTGTAGGCGGTGAGCAATATACAAAAGTTGTCTTTATAACTATTTACATCTTATGTCCTTTTTTTCGTATCCAAAGCACCAACTCTACATAATTCTAGTAAAATGGGACATTTATGAGGACAAAGAATAATAAATAGACATTCAGACTTAGAATTTTGTAGGAAAGAAGTAAGCAAATGTTTCGCGATTTTTTCCTAAAATTAACCCCTTGGGAACTGAAACGATGTAAATAAATCTGGTAGGGGTTTTTCGGAACGTTAATTATACAAATGGCATTAATTTTGAAATTTTAGTTGGCAATGTAACATGAATGTGTCAAAGAGTGGGTAACTACAGGGCAAAAATATTTTTCGTTGATAAATTATACGTTCATCTTGTATGTGAAAAGCAGTTCGACTCACAGTAAATGGCTGTCCATCATTATCTTTTTTGTTCTGCTAAGTTACTGCTGTTGGTCTAACAAAACTAAGTAAGAACTGTAAGCTACATTAACACCAGCTCTGTAGTATTTGCGTGAAAGAGCAAACATCCATCATTCCTCACAAACTTTCGGTTTTATAATATTAGTGATAATATCTATGTATCTTATATGTACTCGTATGTATATTCGTTACCCTAGTATCATAAGCCTTGCAGTGCTTACTTTGGGCTAGGCTGGTGTGAATTTAAGAAATATTTATTTATTCATTATATCACTCTCCTAAAATAAGTAATATTTATTAAAAATGAGAAACTTTCAAAGTAATTTTTTACATGTAGTACAAAGTATGGGGGTTTCAAAGTACAATGTTTGTTTCGGTGACTTTAACAAATATAGATCAATCGACTTGCTTTTAATAACCAATCGTAATGTCTAAGATAGTTGTCCAAACAATGTTTGTAGGTTAGATATTATATTGTCGCCTTATTTTAATAGAACTGATTTGAGTCTTGTAAATTTTCTACAGAAAGTTTTAAATATCTTTTATCTTACTTACTTTACTAGTTGTGAAATAGGCCACCGCGAAAAGCCATTTTATACTAACAGTATGATCATCTTACTATGCAATTTAAAAATAATATTTTAGATCTTAAACCTATAAACTTGCTGAATCCCAATAGGAATATTAATCTCCTACGTAGATCAAATTACGCTTTTCTAAAATTGTAGTAAAAATTCAAAATCCAAGTTTTCAAGTCTACAGCTTGTAATATATACATAAAAAATCTATTCTATAAGATTTTTTTCATAAAAAAACACATTTCCATGACAAGAAGTCTTTAAATCCTTTCTTACCCCTTGTCTAAATCACGTGACAAACTCATCTACACTTCATACATCACCAGTTTTAATCTACACAGATAATAATTTCGACTGAATTTAAAAATATTTTCTTAACAACCAAAGCTACTTTATAGCAAATAATAGTATCTTATATGTATTATAACAAATACGGTTTCAAAATTTGAAATATACAATTTTATTTTTTTGTGTCAGTGTGTGTTGCATAGCACACAATCAACAGCATATTAATCTGCCAATTTTTAACTCGAAGTAAACTTTAAGTAAAAATTGTTGAAATAGTTATCTGCAGGTGGGGCTTAGAATTTTCCCTGTATTTTTCTTTTTTCAGCAATCCTTGCTAAGAATAGTTGCCAGAAGAACGTAGGTTTGAATCTCAGCAGAGAAGATATAATTAACACGTTTATACATAAATTTAGATTTTTTAAGTCAAAAAATAAATTGTATAAATAAAAGTCAATAGAGAAAATTTGAAAAATTGTAATAAATAAATTGTTAGCGACCTTATCACTTTTCAAGAGTTAAGAAGTAAGACTTGGTGTTGCTATAATAACATTTAGCTGGACACGATTTACACGCTTTGAATATCAGTATAATTAGATAATAGCAATAATTTTTCTTTATTTTCTACATTTTTCAATGCTTCATACATATATAAAATCACGTTTTTTCCCGCAGGGTAAGTAGATAAAAATACAAAAAAAAATCGACTCGGGGTCACAAGTAAATTCTCACGTGGGAATCGTACCCGCTACCTTTGGATATCCGGTAAAATGCTCTTCAAATTGAGCTAACGGGCCTTGTGAACACCCGTTAAATTTATCGCATACATTTTTAGTTTATTTTTTCCGTTGTAGGCCAGCGTTGTTTCATCAATGAAAAAACATCTCGTATTCGACAGAAACAGTTTTACATGTGTTTGGACAATTTATTAAAAATAAACAGCCATTTAGTTTTATGATTTTTATATATATTTGCATTCTTCAATGCTATCTTATTATATTTGAATAAATATGATGTATTTGTTACATTCGCACAAATAACCTTACCAGATACTAGGAGAGAGAATAGTCATACCTATATAATATACAGATAAGTAAAACTCTTATAGATATAAACCATGACTCATGTACAATTGCAGTGCTCCTATAACATACATTAACATCTGCTCTTTCCATGAACCTGAGACCATTTAACTTGGAAGCTAGTGTGACTCCTACTCGGCCAAACCAGTGCTCAATATGTGATAGAAATTATCTCTAGCGGGGTTTAAACCCATGTGGTAGTCTGTTAAGATGGTTTGCTGGAGGTGCGGTTGCTGGTTATATTTCACAGGTAGTGAATTTAATTTATTTTTTTTCAAAAATTTTTTTTCTAAATAATTGATTAATTATTATTTTTAATAGAAGAAAAAACAAAGTAGGTAAAAAAGGTTATTATGCTCCTTTACAAACATAAGGTTTTTATTTGTGAAATGTTTTATTTTTGACCATTCTCTTAAGACTAGGTAATCGTCGTTGTCGGAAATTCGTTTATTATTCTATGACTTAAAAGTCAAATATAACTAATGGCAAAGTGCAGTTAAAATTTTATTCTTCTTTTTAGAAAGACAGGTCGACCCGATTTTCCAATACGGTTAATGGGTGAGTAAACGTTAAGGAAATTCCACTAACATTCTCCATATCTTATGTCTTCTTTCTTGAGTTTAAAGATAAAAGGTAAGAAACAGTGTGCGTTACTAGTGTTGATATTATTTTATGCTATCCTAATAAAACCCAGACTACTAGACATAGTGCCACGAATTCCGTTCGATATAATGAAATATACACATTAAACTATTGATTGAAGTAAATTACAATTAACCTTAAGTTTGGCGTGTTTGACAGTATTATAAGACGTGACACGAGCTGTCATCGCTCAGATCGACGCCGACCTTTATGACTTCGCGAATATCTATTGTGAAAGTACCATCAATAGATGGGCTGTCGGATGTGCTTGACATCATATGCATATACGTGCGTTACCTCATTCAGAGGGTTGGATGGAAAGCAAAGTTAACCCTGAAACCGTTTTGCCGTTAACAAATCTACGAGAGGAGCATGTATCCCACCTATTTTTGTTGTTAAAAGTTTTCGGTTACAGTGACCATTTATTATCACGCGGACAATCCTACCGTACACAATATTTTTACATTATCAGAAATCTTTAATATTAATAACATCATTTAAATTACGATTACAATCTCTATACATAAAAGGTTTTGTCCTAATTAATTGACTGATAAAGAGACACACAAAATAAAGCTCAAATCCCTTAACTTAAAGACTTGAAATTAGAAGGGTGTGTGAAAACGGTGATAAAGCTGGCTATTTCCGTAGGTTCCATTAGGGAAGAATCTATAGGAGTGAAATCAAGGATAAACAATGGTTATTTTCAAAGTAAGAGGCGTGAAATACAATTTACTTTCACCCGTAAATTATACTCTCACCAAGGTGAAAAATCATTGAATACTCCAAAAATTTTCAAGTTAGAAGGGTAAAACTTAAAATGTAAAGCGTAAGCCTTTGTTAAAAAATAAACTTTCAATTATTTCGGAGTAACTTATATAGAGATAGAATTTCGTTTTTACTTTGTCCGTGATTTTTAAGTAAGCAGCATGAAATTCCAAACATGGGCTTCCGCATTTTAGAGATTGTTCCATCAAAAAGGGATGAAAATGGGTTAAAATCGTATTGTACGATAAATATGTACGATAAAGTATTAAAACAATAAATAAATTAAACAATGACGACGTTTTGTGCAACGGTAGCGATCCTGCCTTTCGCACCGACGGTCCTGGGTCCGAATCCCGGAAGGGGCAAATGCTTGTGTGATGAATACGAGCATTTGTACCTGAGTCGTGAGCACTTATATATATATATGTATATATATATATATATATATATATGTATATATATATATATATATATATATATATATATATATATATATCCGTTACCCTAGTAACCATAACACAAGCCTTATAGTGCTTACTTTGGGCTAGGTTTATTGGTGTGATTGTAAGAAATATTATTATTATAAACCATTTGATCGAAAATAAATAATAGTGGGTGATATGTTTATGGTTTTGTTATGTTATCTTTAACTTATTTTAACTATACTGTCCAGTCGTAAACAACATAAAAAATTGGTTATCTATAAAGTCGTAACGTCATAGGAAAACATTGATAACAAATGCATACGTTTATGAATTTCATTATTATCAACGAATTATCATTATTTTGTATAATACAAAGAAGGAGTTAATTGAAAATTTCATTTTGTTGCATAAATTGACGTTTATGTGCACTGGTTAATTAATTTTTTTTTTTATTTAAATTATACAGACTAATTACGAGTAACTTATATACAATTCAATTTAATACATTTAAGTTCCTCCGCAGTTGACCTTTTATACGATCGTTTATATGAGTCATAATAATTTTTTAGGCAAAATAATAACATAACCTATTACTGCACTCGCCGACCGATACTACTTTTTTAACAATCAAAAAACAAATATATGAGATTATATAGCTAATCAAATTCTTAAAATTCAAGAATTAATTACCTTTTTTGCCGCAATTGATGTTGTAATAAACAATGGAAAGCACATTAACTTACACTTAACTTTATAAACAGTTGATAAAACAGTTCACGTGTAGGTTATGTGCTGCCGTTGTCTCTCTTCTACTCAGTCGCATCGGAAGATTGAGTGAAAGAGAGATAGATGTGTCACAAGCCGAACGCTTAGGCCGATCATGCCTCTCTATCGCTTGTTCCGCGCTCTCGTTTGCAAGCTTTTTTGTTTACGCTGCAGAACATCAAGCCATACCTGCATATATAATTCAATATATATTTGAGCATGGAGAATATTTAAGTAACTTTGTAGTACAATGAAAATGAAAATGAAAATGAAAATAACTTTATTCAAATGCACTTAAAAATAAGTAGTTTTGAATCGTCCAACATTTTTTCCTACCACCCATTCAGGACGTCTTTTAACTGACAAGAAGAATGGGCGCAAGAAACTCGTCAGCTTTAACAGAAGTAACGACATTTACAATATAATACGTCGTCACCATACACAATCCACAAAAAAAAAAAAACAAAATTATTTTGTTATGACAATACTAATAGTGTTATGATATCATTATTTCGTTGTTTCGTTGATTACAACAAAGTCAACAAGTATCTGTACTTACTTAAAGTAAGTATCCCTGAACATTGCAATAACATACAGGGAATAAACGACAAATTTAAGAAAACAACAAGATTTATGTTTAGTTTTAGCCAATACTGAATACTGAAGGTTAGAGCAGACCCATTTCCCAAGGCAGCACCCGTTCACGAGCATGACGCATGATACAGCCATCGCTTCGCTCAACCATATCTTAGGGAACGTAACGATCCGCACCACATGCCACCACCCAAGAAATGTATTAAGAGAGCATGTCATACTCTTATCTACCAGTAATAAATTAGTTTTAAAAAATTAAAAAATGCTAATGCTGTATGTTACAACCTGTAATAAATAGTGTCATGTTGAAATGACACATATTACTTCCATGCATCGCGATCTATTAAATAGTCGTTGACCTTGTAATAACCTTTGGACATGAGCTTATTTTTAACATACATTTTAAACTTATGATAAGGCAAATCTACCATACTTTGTGGAACTTTATTAAACAGTGCTATACCTTTCCCCAAGAAAGAGCCTCCTGTCTTTTGAAGTCTAAATCTTGGAACGGCAAGTCTATTCTTATTTCTGGTGTTAAAGCAATGTACGTCGCTATTTTTGACAAAAGTATTGTAGTGTTTTCGTACATAAATTATATTCTCATAAATGTACTGTCCCGCCACAGTAAGAATATTAATTTCCTTAAAGAAATCTCTGAGAGAATACCGAGGCCGAAGGCTGTATATTGCACGGACAGCTCTTTTCTGTAATACAAAAATGCTTTCAATATTAGCAGCTGAGCCCCACAACAACAACCCATAAGACATTACACTAAGAAAATAACTAAAATAAATTAACCTTGCTGTTTCAACATTAGTTAAAAGCCTTATTTTTTTTACAGCATATGCCGCAGAACTGAGTCTACTTGACAAGGCCTCAATGTGAGGGTCCCATTTTAGTCGTGAATCTAATGTAATACCCAGAAATTTTGTCTTTTCAACAAATTCGACTACTTCATCATTCAACTTTATATGTAGGTCAACCCTCCTTACATTCGGTAACGTAAATTGTATGCGCTTTGTTTTCTTTGAATTTAGTGATAAATTGTTACTGGTGAACCATTGTAAAACTTTTGATAGCGTACTATTTACATCGTCAGAGCAATCATCGTGTCGAGAGACTTTAAAAACTAAGGAAGTGTCATCTGCAAATAGTACTGTCTCACAAAGATTTTTAACATAGTAAGGAAGGTCATTAATATAGATCAAAAAAAGTAAAGGCTCTAATATTGATCCTTGGGGCACGCCCATAGTTATGGGGGCTCCAGCAGACTCACTCTTATTAATGACAACTTTATGAATTCTATTTGACAAATACGACTGTATTAGGCTTTTTGACATATCAGAGACACCATAATGTTCCAACTTTTTTATTAGCGTGCGGTAATCAACGCAATCGAACGCCTTAGAAAGGTCACAAAAGATGCCAATTACATCTTGCTTGCCCTCCCAAGCATCAAGTATGTGTTTAATAAGTGCAACTCCAGCATCAGTAGTACTTTTACCTTTAGAAAAACCGAATTGATTTTTATGAAAAATTTTAGTGTCGGTAAAGTGAGCCAATAACTGCATATAGATAATTTTTTCAAAAATTTTACTGAACACTGGTAATATAGATATAGGTCGAAAGTTAGCGGGATCATTTTTTTCTCCCGATTTGAAAAGGGGAACTAATTTACTATGTTTCATTAAGCGTGGGAATACCCCCTCGTCAACACTATTATTAAAAATATAAGCTAAGTAAGGCGCAATTATGTCAATTATTGATTTAATATTATTAGTTGACATACCCCATAAATCTTCTGTTTTTTTGATGCGAATACTTTTGAATGCTTTAATAATATCTTCTGTATTAATATGTGTAAAATTAAATTTAACATTGCACCTATCAACACTCGATTCTAGGAGGGCAGCAGCAACATTAGGACACGAACGTAGGGAACTTGTAGTTTCTAATGGTAATCTAGAAAAAAAATCCTCAAAAACACCAGCAACAACTTTGTCAGAATTTACAATATTTTTGTTAATTTCTAGTGAAAAAGATTGTATTTGAGATTTGCTTTTGCCTGTTTCTTTATTAATTATATTCCACGTAGTCTTTATTTTGTTCTCTGATAACTTAATTTTGTTAGCTATGTACATAGATTTAGCAAGAGAACATACTTTTTTAAATGTTTTAGAATATTTCTTAACATATTCAATAAAGCTAGTATCACTGGAGGTAGATTTTAAAGCATAAAGTTCATATAATTTCCTTCTGCTTTTATAAATTCCAGGTGTAGCCCAATCACTAAATTTCTTTTTTACATTATCTTTTTTAAATACCCTTTGTCTAAATATATTGCTAAATTCATTATTAATTATATTAAACAAATGATTATAAAGACTATTAGTTTCAAAGTTGGAGACCGGTAGAGTTGCAAGTTTGTTACTTACATTGTATCTGAATTTATCTATACAATGTTTAGATAATGGTCTACAAGTTATTTCGCGTTTCGAAGGAACGTGATGGTACTCAATAGAGGCAAATTGGCCGCTGTGGTCGGATTTAATACAGTTAATTATTGATTTTTTAAGTATTTTATTATTACAAAAAATATTGTCCAAACAAGTGGCGCATGTGGGAGTCATTCGGGTCGGTTCATTAAATAAATTAAAAGATTTAAATAAATTTAGGAACCCACCCGACAGATGTGTTGAATCAAGAATATTTATATTGAAATCTCCACATACAATCACTTTTTTATTTTTGTTGAAAGTTATTCTTAGTACTTCCTCCATAGCGGCCTCAAACTGTGGGTATGAACTCTTGGGAGGTCTATATACACATACAATAACTATTTTGTCTAGTTCCACACATGCTATCTCAATAATACGTTCTATGTAAAATTATGAAAAATTATCATAGAGCCACCTCTTTTGGCTGATTTTCTAGTAAACGAGCTTACAATTTTATAATTATCTATGTTAGTCATCAATTCGTAATTCTTTAGCCAATGCTCAGTTACACATAACACATCAATATTTTCATAATTTAAATAGAGACTTAATTCTAAATCCTTGCCAGAGAAACCTTGTAAATTTTGATGAACAATATTCAAATAGGAAGACTTTTCTTTTGTCACTATAGGGCCAGAGGACTCCTCTATTGTCTCTAATTCCAAAGTCGAATAATTAATGTCAATATTATACTGCTCAATAGAAGCAGCAGTTTTACTAGCCAAGTTATTGGCTAATTGTTTAAAAAAATAAGATAGCGATATAGCTATTTGTCTCTTATAATAAGTAGGCAGATAGTATTTATCCTTTGTCATATAAAATTTCTTTATAAATTTATTAATATCAATTATATGAAATTGGCTATTATAATGTGCCATAGTAGTTAATGATACATTTAAATGATATCTATAATTATTTTCCGCTTGTGGCAGACTGCTGCTATAGGGGAATGTAAACATTACAATTTTTTTGATATTTAGGGTACCCAGTATATTACAATATTTCAGCAATTTTTCTTTGTTTACATTACCCCTATTTCCAATTAAAATGATTAAATTACAATCCATCGAAATAGGGAATACGACGTCTGCCTGACTTCGCTAGTATTTAAAATAGCTGTTTCGATTATATTTTAATTTGAAGTCCAATTTGTGTCAATCATAACGGCAATTGTCACAAAAATCACAAAGAAGCAAGATAAAAGCAGGAGTTGAGAGTTTTAAAAACCAAGAGCATTCTGGTAGAGAATTAGCTGATCTCAACGTCAATTTTAAACAATTAATCTTGAGTGCGGCCCGGGCGGAGTGTGCGTCCGTTCCAAAAGTCATTTTTCAGCCGCTCTGACGTAATCGCTTATGAACTCTTAGCTTTTTATTTGAAAAGTGGGGAAAATTTCATATTCAACGTTTTATGAGCGCAAGTACGGCAGCACTGAACTGTGTACACTACGCTTTATATGAATTTGAGGGAGTTATCACTTCTGCGCTATCAATAAGCTATTTGATTACTTAGCTGGATGTTTCAAATTTAAATAATGCCTCATTATCGACGGCAATTGATGACTGACTTGGTCAAGCGAGAGTTGTCCTTCATCTAAAGCAAGATTATCCTGGGTTTGATACTCTGTAGAAATGAGAGGTATTGATAACGGCTACTTCTCAATAACATGTTAATAGCTTTAAGCTCAACGATAAATTCGTGTGCGAAATAACACAATCTTATATCCGTCTATTGGGAACTATTTATTGCTTTCTCTTTGTTTTGTGAGGAACCATTTGTACGTCAGTACGATCGCCACATCACATGACTAAATGTTAGAAAGTCTAAGTCTTTCAGCGCAAGCGATGTTTGCGGTAAGCTCTCAAAAGGAACTACGAAACGCAATGCTGTGTAGAATGAGAGTATTTTTGCGAGTGGTTTGCTTATACAATTAAAAATATGGTGCTAAATACATGTGTAGTATGTAATTCTACATCATATAAGAATAAGGATTAAAGTACCAGAGAATTCCTCGGGAATCGCGAAATCTATGGATGTATGAAATATTAAACATATATATGCGTGATATATTTAAATTTTACAAATAATTTTTGGCAACTTCATTACAACTGAGGTTTGTTTTAAGTTTCACATGCTCTTAGTTTCCGAAAATAACATTATTGATTTTTATTTGAAGTGGCAATTTAAGTAAGCAGGTAAAAAAAAAAAACGTTTATTGCCTTAACATTTTTCTAATAACATATTGCTTGTACAATCTACCAATCTATCAAATATGAACCACAATATTAAGTTGTTATTAGTACAGTCATTGGGTGTATTTATAGAAATTTTGTCAACAAATCAGTTTTAAACTGATTGAAAATTAACATTTTTATTTTTAATTGACTCCGTTCACACTTCTTATTCTCAAGTGAGAACCCACAACCTTTGGATGTCATGATAATTTTATGCGTAATTATATTTTAAAAGATGTTTTATGTGACAAAAACTTGGTTCCTTATAACATCCATTTATGGATTAATTAATGAGAAATTTAGTAAATATTTAATGTATTTATTATTCATAATTTAAAACGAAATCAAAATGGTGACTACCGATAACTTCGGTTTGCGACCTCGTTAAATATGAATCTAAATCTAGTATCTCGGTAGTTTATTAACCACGGCAGTGATAATGGCGTCTCGTATGGGTAGCAGGAAGACGTGGGTTAGAGACACATTTTTTGCATTCGTTAATGTTCAAAAATTAAATATTAAACTAAGATTGATAAGGTTCATTTTACATACGAAATCAAGCATTAAAAAAGTTGTTTTTCGAATTGTCTTTGTATATTCGAATTTTCTTTTTTCTTTTCTCGATTTTCTGTTTTATAAGTAACATTGTATTCGTTTCTTTAAGGTATTACTGCCGTAACGTTCCAGCTACTTCATTATATTCCCCGTATTTTATGACCCCGTTCTGTTTGCACCCGATTCGTATGTATTCCTTAATATGTCGTATCTTAACCAAATCGGGTGCAAACAGTACGGGGGAATAAACCACCGGAGGCATAATGAACGTCGCCAAAATCTCGTTCCTATTAAACCGATTTAGATAAATGGGGTGTCAATCGATTCGGTTTTATCGCAAAAGTGCCATGGGCTATCATATTTCAGGAAAGAAAATAAATTAGCCTACGAAAATATAATTTGATTCTGTCACAGAAGAGCTAAAGTACCAGAGCTGGTTAATATGTAGATGGCGCTGTGGCGTAAATTGCATATAAAAATTGAAAAAGTCATCATATTCATATCCATTTTGCACTAATCCCCACACTTGGGAGGGGCTTAAAAATTACCATAATTTGAGAGACACTGCTGCCCATTTCAAGGTCAGCAGAAGGTGTATAGTGACTCCTTCTAGTAGCATTAATCGCTTTTTACGATATCTTATGTGGGAAGGGTTGGGGCCATTCTACTCTGTTAGGTGCTACACGACAAAATATTAATTTTGCTGTGTAGCGTAAACAATGTCGATGCATATTTAACCAAAACCCGGTGACAACAAAACGTTAATTAAAATCTGGCAGAAAAAGGAAGATATTAGGATAATATGAAAATTGGATTCTTTCCAATCCATGAAAAACAATAAACCGTTACCCAGATCTAGGCTGAATGTAACTGACGCAGTAGTGGATTAAGCAAGTGTATTGTTCCGAGCACCAACTCACGGTTACTAAATAATACCTAGATAAAGTAGAAATATGCAGTCTAAAATTCTGAGAACTTAAATTCATATATTCATTTAATTTTGTTGAATTTTGTTTGAAATTAACATTATTAAATATTTGAAATGGTCTTGTTTCGTAATAAACTGAGTGTTCGTGTGTTACCCATCATTCTTAGAATAATTTTCTTTCCATTAATATTACCCCTTTAGCAACTATTACTCTTGTAAAATAAATATTTTATATTAACTAAGTAGTAACTAGTAGTATTTACTAAGTAGTTGATATTTTACAAGTTAATATATTTACTAAAATTATTTTAATGTATGTGACTTAAAAATGTATTTTAAGTACTGTACACTACGACTACCTACTAACATGACGATTATTGTGGAAATATATAAACTCTCATTATCGCAACGGATACTATGGATTGAACGGAATATTTAATCTGATTAAAAGTAAATCTTAAGCTGCACAAGTAATCAAAATTGTAAGATATAAAATACGTATGTAAAAATCGACTATACTCTGATTTTTAATTAGATGGACTAAAGTGACGACCGCCGGCGCACTATTCTTTTTTAATGTTGCCAACTGAAGAGCATAGTGTTGTGACGCGAGTAATTTTACCGATTGAATTGAATTATCGTGTGATCGACATGATTGTGAATAGGTATAATAAAATGTTTTTGTTGTATTTATCCTTGTGCTCTTATTTTTAATACACATTTAGAAGGTTTTCGATGTATTGTTATTATTTGAAAATGTCGTTAAGTAGTGTTAATTTGTTAGTTTTTTATTTGTATTCTCGCAAATATGTTATAAAACGTAGTATAACATAAAAAACAAAACAACAAACAGGAACAACAACACTGAAAAACAATGTAACAAAGAAAGATATAACAAAAACTTATAGTCCGAAACATTTTAAGTCACATGATGGTTTTAGAATTTACAGGAAAAACACTTTATCATAAAAAAAAATTAAGCTGGGGGGGGGTTCACTGCATCATTCGATTAATTTTCAATTACAAGTATTTTGGTACATACATATTTTAACAGACAAAACCGATTAAAACAATATTAAGTTAATTTAAACCAAGTCAGTTTCTGTAAATTATTTTTCTAAAATGAATAATTGAAAGATAACTGGGTTTTACTTATGTGTTCTAATTAAGTAGTTTTTTTTTATCACAATAACACAGTTCGAGTGTTTTGCATTTAACAATTTGCGAAATTGAACAAATAATTGATTTTGAATTGGATAAGGGGCAACACTTTCTTTTATTTTCCGTTATATGGTATCATTACTAATGCCACTTTAGTCTATCTAATTATAGGTCAGTTAATTAAAGCTGGCACGATCAACACATTTACACATTGCGCTTGTGTAGCGTCTGTGAATAAGCGTGCGGCGTGACGTCGTACTGCATAGGCATCATGAAAAGTATGCCCGTCTCTTTCGCGCGCGGTCTATCTTATGAGCGTGAAGGGGACAGTTATTGTTTTTGGTTTTCTACTGTTTATAAATACAGCGTGATGTTAGCGCGTTAGTCACGTGTGATCGGTGCGCGGCGCGTGTGTTTATTTACCTATTTAGAGGTTAGAATAAAATGTCTTCGGAAAGAATTGGTTCCGGAAAAACTCTGAAGGGACAATCTCGTGAAATCGTGTACAATGTTTTTAACTATTTCATGCATCACAATAAAAACAGTGATGGTGGATATCTTCCAATGAAAACTTTGTACGATTTGACGTCGGAGGCGACTGGTGTTTCTCAGAGAAGTGTTCAACGAATTGTTTGTGAAGTACGCAATCAAGTAACAGCGGCTGTGAAAGCTGATGCAACATCTCAACCATCTACCTCAAAAGAAGGAGAACCGCAAGCACCGAAAAGATTGGCGCATCAAGTTACTTTCAGAACACCGGGTAAAAAGCGACCAAGGTTAGCAAAAAAATCTACAGTAGATAGTTTTGATCAAGAAGTCATAAGGCGAACTATCTATAACTTCCATCTGGTTCAGCATACATTTCCCACATTGAAAAAATTATTAGAAGTGTTGAAAGAAAGTATCAACTTTGAGGGTGGTGTTTCTTCACTAAGGAAGATCGTTCGGAGGCTAGGTTTCAGATGGAGAAAGACACAAAATAATAAAAAAATACTCATTGAAAAAAGTCACATCAGACTCAAAAGAACATTATATCTTTCGAAACTGCAAGAATATAGATCACAAGGCCGACCTGTAATATATACGGATGAAACTTATATACACAGCTCGCATACATTGCCACGAGCATGGGCCGACGAAACGAGCAAAGGTTGTAAAGTACCTATTTCCAAAGGCGATATGCTAGTGATAGTTCATGCCTGCTCGGAACATGGATTCGTTCCAAGAGCTTTGCTTATCTATCCAGCAAAAAAGCAAACGGGAGATTATCACAGTAATATGAATGCTGGTAACTATCAGAAATGGATTACAGAAAAACTTCTTCCAAATTTACCGCCTCAGTCAGTTTTAGTAGTCGATAATGCATCGTATCACAACGTCGTATCGGATCGAGTGCCCACCTCGAATTCAAAAAAAAGTGACATGTTAGCTTGGTTGGATAAATATAACATATCATACCCAGAAATAAACACAAAACCTATAATATATGATATTATTAAAAGAAATAAGCCAAGCCATGTACAATTTGTACTTGATAAAATACTCGAAGATCACGGACACAGTGTATTACGCCTACCACCCTACCACCCAGAACTGAATCCCATAGAGTTACTGTGGGGTATTATTAAAGGGAAAGTTGCATCACAAAATGTTAAGTTTAACTTGACAACTGTGGAGGAATTGTTTAGAAAAGAAGCCGATTCTATTACTATGGATATGTTTAGTGACATTTGGAGAAAGACGCGAGTACATGAGGAACGATATATTGAACTGGAACCAAAAGTGGATAATTTCACTGACTCATTTATAATAACAGTAGGAAATTCCGACGGCGAAACATCAAGTTCTTCGAGCGATGACAGTTTGAGTGGGGTAGAAGATTTAATTTACGATTCTGATTAAAAGCAATAATGTAATAATCATAATATAAACAAGTAACACGAATATTTGTATTAATTTATTTACAACCCACCCATTTTACTAAAAAACGAACTCTAATTTACCTACATTTATGAATCAAAATCATTTATTTTTAAACATACTGTATAGTGAAATTGCATAAGTGTGAGTACTGTGAACGTGCCAGCTTTAGTTAACTGACCTGTAAAAATCAGAGTATACGCCTGCGCGCGCTCAGGTAGGATTCGAACCCACGACCTTTCGCAATCCGGACCGCTGAGCTACCGAGACGCTGGCAGACGCGTCGCATTTCAATTTCTACTATGAGCTAGTATCGTTCCACCAATGTTGAACGCTAACTACCTTCAACATCGAAATTAATATTTTAACAAACATTAAACAATCGATTAAGATGGAACGAACTATAATTATATTTTTTATTAATGTGCCTAAACTAAAGGTAACTGGAAATAAAATACGCAGTATGGATGACCAATATATATCGCTCACCGCTACCTATGCATTTAGTACGAAAGATTATTATTACGAAGTTACAGTAGTGGTAAAGCAATGCACGTTAGCGTGAATGTGTGAACTAAATCAAGCAAATACCTTCTCTTTCCAGTATTCAAACAAGTAGAACTCAAACCCACATAATCTCATTATCCACGCGAGTGCTCTTCCAATTGAGCCATTGAGACCTTGACAAATCCGTTGAATGTTACCAAATGTTTCTTAAGCTGTAAACCAGCGCCATCTCTTTGTGTTCTAGATAACTGATACCGGAATTAAATATTAAAATATTTTTAGGGTTTGGTCAAAAAACATATGTACCTATACTCAACAAAAAATACGCACAAAATATTTATTCAGTCATATTGTAATGATTACAGTTAGTATTATAGCAAATCATTTGTTTTATTATTCAAAACAATGCCCTTAACATAACTTTAAATATCCAAGTTTATCTTAATAAGTTAAAAGTTTATATAATTTCTTTTCATAAAATGCATTTGAATTTTTATGTAGGTACAAAATGAAAAATAGATAAAGTTCCCCGTATTACAATAAAATATTATGAAAAAGAAAAGAAGACATTTTTATTTGCGTAACCAACTGTTGCGGTAATTTGGTAATTTCAGCAACAGTTAGAATTTTTAGACAATTTATACTAACTATGTATTAGAAAAACAATCGTGACTTAATTACAAATTCTTATGCATGTAATCACTCAAACAAATTTTGAACTGGTGAAATTTCAAAGTGAAATTTTAAATTAATTTATTTGCCCTAAAACATGGTAATAAGGGTGGGGACATTTAGATGGTACGTACAAACAGCAACAACCTTAACTGCCCCTGTCACGTGACTACCAACTTCTTGAAAGAAAGTGAGAATAGATGTATGACGTCTTCATAAATGTCATTTTTATTGTAGATGTGTGTGTAACGTTACAAAGTTTTGAAATGAACCATAATAACTGAAACTAATACTTTTTTCTAAGACCCTAATGAGTTTCGCATCAAAAAGGTGGGATTGTTTCAATTCAATAATAAGTAGTAATGTAATGTCAGAACAATCATTGTCAAATTTTTCCGGTCGCTAGATATCAATGCAGACAGTGCGGCGTAGGCTAAATGAAGGTGGCCCACACCATCACATACGAGGGCTGCACTAAAAGTATCGGGAATGGAATATTTCCAGTGTTCCTGTCATATTAAAATCTTTTTAATTGAAAACTCCTTGGTTTAAAAAATCAAACACCATTTATTTATTTTAAAAAAAAGATTCTCGGTCTTGCCACAAGGTCTTGTTAAACTTAGTCGTTGAGAAAATGGAATTGACTCGAGAAAAATCAAGAGCGATGATTTATTATAACTTTTGACGTGGATTAACACAAAAACAGTGTGTTGATCGGATGCTTTCTGCATTTGGTGATGAAGCCCCATCCAAAACCACAATTTATCGCTGGTTTGCTGGATTTTAACGTGGACGTGTCAAGCTCAAAATCAAAAATCAAAATAACTTTATTTCATAGGCCCTTGCGGGCACTTAAAATCGTAAATTTTACAGAATCAAGATAATATTCTTTTATAATAAAGATAGCCCGTGCGCTAGCGGCAAGTACATGCGCGGAGTTGATGCCGCGCATGTAATCGCCATCGCTCAGTGATGTTCCCCGTCAAGGTCGTCCAAAAACTACAGTCACCCAAGAAAACCTTGATGCTGTGCGTAAGCTGATTGAGGAAGATCGACATGTGACATACCGCGAAATTCAGGCAACTTTAGACATTGGCATGAGTTAAATACAAATAATCTTGCATGAACAATTAGGTGTAAAAAAGTTGTTTTCCCGATGGATACCGCATTCGCTCTGTGAAGAAAACCGACTCGCGTTACTTGGTGCGTCGGAACACTCGAAAGATTCTACGAAGGATCCTCAAATGATGTATACAACATCGTGTCAGGTGACGAATACTGGATATACGCGTACGAACCCGAAACAAAAAACCAGTCACGAGTTTAGGTGTTCGAAAATGAGTTAAAGCCAACAAAAATTGTTCGTTCACGGAGTGTTCCAAAAAATGGTGATCACGTTTGTCTCCAAAACCGGCCATGTTGTGACTATTCCTCTTGAGGGACAAAGAACGGTTAATGCAGAATGGTATGCTAGCATTTGTTTGCCACAGGTCTTTTCTGAACTCCGTAAAGAGAACTGCAACCGCCGCATCATCCTCCATCACGACAATGCGAGTTCTCGCACCGCGCACAGAACAAAAGAGTTTTTGGAGCAAGAAAACATATAATTATTAGACCATCTGCCGTACAGCCCCGACCTAAGCCGTAATGGTTACTATACTTACCCTAAAATAAAGAATAAATTGCGTGGTCAGAGATTTTCATCACCTGAAGAAGCTGTGGTCGCTTACAAAACAGCCATTTTGGAGACTCCAACTTCCGAATGGAATGGTTGCTTCAATGATTGGTTCCATCGTATGGGAAAATGTGTCAAATTTCGCGGAGAATACTTCGAAAAGCAATAAATACATTTTTAAATAGTAAAGTTGTGTCACTTCCTTGATTCCCAAAATTTTCAGTGCCGCCTCGTACCAGCCCGAAAATTGTCACTTACACAACATCAGTTTTTTATTACTGTTGGTGCCAGTTATCTTCGTATGATAGCGATTTTTAAAAGGCAGAACGCACAAACGGTTGGTTCTTCATAATAATGTTTGAACATTGTTATGAAGTGTTAATAATACATTTTTACTAATATATATTTAATATATATATTAAATAATATATTTTTAAAAGCGTATTAGTTTTTAAAATTACCAGGACTACGATATTATCCGTCCAATCAAAATTATAATATTGAAGACAAAAGGCGATTCTATCTTCTTTGTGCTTTTGTGTAAGTAAGGTTTTTAAAGTTTATAATTATATATTGCTACAAAAAACGTGTTGGTTTTTTATTTTACTCTTAGTCAGACTGGCGAACAAATCATTTACGCGCTTTGCGCTCTAACATTATAGCAAAAGAATAGGTATATTTAATAAAATATTATTTCATTCATTTCATTTCAATTTACAAAAATTGCAATTTTTACTTTCTTCACTTTTGTTAACCTAAAATTTTAAAGCAAGACACATTTGAACCTTCAAACCATTCTAATCTTTGCATTTCGAACACCGAGGTTTTTGAACAGAAAAAGACACGCTGTCACAGATATAAAATTCGAGTAGAATTGAATAAATTACCGCATGTCTGAAAAATTATTATACTACATAAAATATAATATACTATATAAAATTATTATTTACTTCATATTTTAAATAACAGAAATGATAAAGTTTTGGGAACGGAGGAAACCATATGCGTGGTGGAATAAGAGCTAAGGACAAAAAACATAATGAGGTCGAGTTTGGCAATGATCCTACTAATTATAATCAGAAAAGATTTTGAGTTAGAGTCCCGGTAAGGACAAATGTTTGTGTAATAAAAAATCACAATAATTATGCGCTATTTCGATTTGTTCGTGTTTTTTCTTTGAGTAGTATAATATACATAATAAATTTTTATAATGCAAGTGTAAGAAATCTTTATTATTATTTGCTTGCTGCATCTACACCTTTCTAAGTCTATGGATGCAGGATAAGTAAAATTAAATTTTATCATTATTTCATCCAAAATCATGCGACGTTGCCGTTGCTCTTTGTTTTGGAAGAGCGGCAACAACTGAAAGCACGTCATCCGGCATATCAAGACTCTGCGTCAAGCAGTGACAGTTCTCTGGCGCCAAGAGACACACACCACACACACAAAGATATTATGTCATAAAAACTTTAGTTTTTGTTATGAAGTTGTCATGGGAAAAATAATTTCATCTCTTTCTACCTTTCTGTCTGTTGGGTCTTGAAGGGGCAGTTAAGAGTGTTGCTGTTTGTACATCAATGTTTTGCCTTTGGCAAGCATGCAAAGATAGCATAATGCTCATAGAAATACTTATACTTTGTCCAATGTAGGATGATACTTTTGACAGGTGTCACTTCCTTATTGCTACGTACTAAGGTTACGTTTGTTTCCTTATGTTTGGCTTGACATTGCAATAGCAACTTTATACCCTCTATATAGGTGTCAACTATCAAAATTATCATCCTACATTGGACAAAGTATAACTAAAAATTCACTTAAACAACGCTAATTTATTTAGTTACATGAAAGACGAGCACTCTAATTTTACAGATTGACAAAAAAGATAATAACAGACAGCTATTTACAGGTCCTCTAAGATAGATACAGTACCCATAAAACGAATGCCTTTTTCACTACACCATTTGCGTACACTTACTCAAAACTAAACCGATATAATCAAAGTAATTTATAATAAATTAAAAATTTAATAATAGATTTACTACAACTGGTCGGAAAATACGTTGTTAATTGTGTACGAACGGGTCCAAAAGTTTGTATTTATTGCCATAGAAATAAACGGGAGCTGAAGTTGTATGAAAATTCATTACTGCTCCGCTAGCGGCGGCAGTAAAGTTCTTTACTAGCCTGCAGCATTGTACTTTTTTTTAACACTATAATGAAAAAACCAAAATACCACATACCAAAAAGATTATGGCCGAAATAAATAGATATAATCCTCACTGTTGTCAATAAATAATATTGTAATGAGTGAATAACTTTAAGCCAAACAAAAACCGGTTATAACTAATATCCCAATATATATAAAAAATGCACTTCAGTTTTAGTAATTTTTCAAGCGTATTTTTATAATTCCTATTGTTATCCACAAAAGGCCACCTCCATTCCAAATGCCTTTTCCTCCTACCATTTGCATTTTAAATACACGCTCATGAAAGGGCGATGTTCTCGGCTTTTGTTCGAGGTTAACCATTAAAGATACACACAATCTCGTAAAGTCTTGAAAGAATAAAAGCTTAAAGATTTTTCCAGTCTCCCAAATTTAACATGGACTGCTTTTAATATCGCCAAACCTTAAAAAATTATCTTTGAAAAGTAAATATTGAATTAAAGTGCATTTTCAGGGTAGGACTTATTATCAATAGCAGGCCGTACATCTGAGATTCGTTCTGAGTATATGACCACGCCATTATAACTGTAGTCCAAAGGATCTTGTCTAGGGTATGGACCAGGCACCAAAAATACCTACCGTTTCTGATTGCGTACATTTTTATATACAGTTCGTCACGTCCGTCGTTGTGCGCTCGCTATAAGCTATGTCATACTTTTTTTGTTGTTAATGTATACACATATATATATGTGTGTGTGTGTGTGTGCATATATATGCATTACACGATCCCTATATACGCTTAAATTGGCTAAGTCACGGCTGATATTAACATTCGCAGGCGATTGTATTCTATTATGGAATTTTATTGTCATTTAATTTGACTAGAATCCAGATTAATAACATTTACTCCGTCTAGTGTTTTAACTCTAAAGAGCGCAACGTTAGCCTGCCCTCTGCTATAAATATTTAAGTGCATAGGTCAAGAATAGCGCTGTCAAGGCCATGGATTTCTAAAATCGTAATAGCATATGCTAAGCAAATCGGGAATTTTTTTCGGTGAATATTTGCATAAATTAGTAACTGAAACTTAGTCTTGATACGTTCTAGCTCTTAAGTTATTTTTGCCATCCCTACTAATATTATAAATGTGAATGTAAGTTTGTTTGTTACGCTTTCACGCAAAAACTACTAAACCGATCATCATGAAACTTCGTACATATATTCTTGGAGGTATAAGAAGTAACATAGGATACTTTTTATTGAACAAAAAAAATTTGCGGGCGAAGCCGCGGCTAAAATTTCAATGATTGTTTTCAATGATGTCAGACCGCTGAGCCGGCGCTGCCAGAAACAGTTTGTGTTATAATCGGTTGCCCAAGTTTTATTAATGATTGGGAAGTAATAAAAACGATAAAAACTTTAATCATAAAGCTTATTCATTAGCGAAGAAGAAAAAAAGACATCTTTGCTCTTATATTTTTTAAAGGCGCTAAATGTTACAAAATAGATTTTTATAGATCTTAGATTTCCAGTGTTCTCTTATTTTTTTTCTGTTTATACAATCAATTACCTAGCTGGATGCCTTTGAGCTTTCTAGAAAACGGGTTAGGTTATTTATCAATATGTCAGTTAATCGATCATAAAATATGGAAGTACAAATTAACCCTTAACCACTGACGTGTCATTTTGTTACACTACCACTGACGTACGTACAGTATACGTACGTTACTTTAAAGACCTTCTGATGTATCAATAAAGTGTAACTTTAATGATTAGTGCAATTTATTTATTTAGACACATTCAAATGAAATAGGAATAATAAAAAAACAGTAATAATAATAATAGAAAAATATTTATTAATCAATAACCATATCGGTAATCAAAATTACAAAGACATTTTTTAAAAATTTACACAAAAATATTCTATGAAAATAGGAACTTCTTTTATTGGTTTTATTAATTACTAAGGACGGATTTAATTAGGAAATAATCACAATTGCCATAAATCATAATATAAAGCACTTTTTAACAACAATTGTTACAGGTCGATTTTTGACAAACTTGTCAGCCGTACCGCGTTTTGCGACATTTCAGTTTGAAACATATGTACCTAACAAATCTTAATAGTGTTAAATCTGAGAAATTCGCTGCTTGTTAGACCTTTTTTTTTAAATAATATGTAGGTGTGGCGTTACTAAACTTTTTCCAATTTATTTCTTCGTTGTTGGTACTATTCAATTGAACACTTAATATTTTATAGGTAGAAGGCAATGAAGACAAATTTAACTGCTTACCGTTCATTTTATCTGCCGACAGAAATAAATATTTTAAAAAAGTCACACTAACACTGACGCTACGTACCACATACGTCGAGTAGTCAAACTCACCTGCTTAGGAAAATGGCAGGCGTCCGCTTCCCACTGCCACACACGCGTCACTGGCAACAAGGAAACTACCAAAAAGGACGCGCAGAAATTCCCGCGTAAATTTAAGTTTTGAACGTAAAACCGTTTGGGTGACGTACCACATACGTACGTCAGTGGTTGGGGGTTAAAATTTAAAAGGCTCCTTATGTAAAAAGAAAAGCGAAAATTTAAAAGTTACTTCTAATTAATTATTATGTTTGGTTAGTAATAATATAAACTTATAACACTATTAGCTAACCCGGCAAACATTGTTTTGTCTTAAAACCATTTCTAGTGAATATTTTGATAGTTAAATAAAAAATAACTAACTTATTGTGTGTGATTATGTGGTATGTGACTAAAAGAGGAATGGAACGCTGTAAACGATGACGGCCTATTAACACGTTCACTGTACATGACCCACATGTGGGTCATTTTCGGTTGAAACGAGACGTCCGTGCCATACATGTGGGTCACTGCACTTTTCATACATAATGAGTTTTTACCTCGTGGATGTAAGAGAAACATATTAGTATTGTACTTGAACGTATAAGTAATTATGTAGATAAAATAAAAAAGCAACGAGCCATCGATTTTTTTTATTTATGAGTTACAAAGTTTTGAAAATTTTGATTTTTTAAAACTTAAAAATAATCAATGATGAATGAAGTTTGTATATCTTCTAAATTCTGCATGATATCATCTTCTCCATCACTATCAAATTTCCTAATTTTGCAGTGATCTACTCATTATTAGTTCGAAAAATCACAATATCGTCGAAATATAAACGTAAACATATGATTAGTCTTGTGTTTACGTACGTAAGAAAACAAAACTTTATTTTTCTTTCTTAAATGCAAAGAAATCCGTGACATACATGTTGGTCACTCTAAAATGGGGGTTTATGGGTCCCCCCTAACTTTTACGACCTTTACGGACTTGAAGCCGTCAAAAAGCAACTACTGCCGTACATAGAAATGAAAAAGTATATTGGACGTGAGAGGTTATTTCGAAGTTTTGGGTGAACAGTGAATCTGTTAAAATAACAAAACACTAAATATTCATGTTTTAAATTCCATGTACTTTTATAATCTTAAATAATAAATTCAAATAACATCTTGATATTTAACATACGTACGGTATTTTTAGTGAGACCATGTTTAGCCAACACAAATTGGTTGCTTTACCCACGCGAGAACATGCCCCATTACTATAATTTTCGGTGTGAAAAACACAAACCGTTATCGTTTGGCCTTGAGACTTATTGATTGTCATTGCAAATGCAAATCTAATTGCAAATTGAACCCATTCGAATTTAATTGGTACCTATATCTATTGGAATAATGTGGATTCGTGGTAGTAATACTTCTTCTTCTCGGAATTTGCCATTCAACATACTGGCTTCGACTACGCTTTCATCATCAATGCGTGCCATTGCACAGACGTGGTGGGTTCAAATTACGAAGCAACATAACTGGAGATCCAACTTTCAGTTGTAAATGGTGCGCTGTCATGCCTGACAATACAAATGAGTTCAAAAAAACTCTGCGTGATAATTTATGGCTTCCTTGATATCGATAGATTTGTATGAAGCCAAGTTCCCTAGCAACACTGTTGTATCTTGAAATTCAAATCGTTGATGTCCACATTTTTGCTGTCAAAATTGCTGTTTCTGTTGGCCACTCATGATTCAAGTATTGCGTATGTATATCAGGAAATATGTGGTCAATGAGAGCTTTGTGCGGATTAATGATTGTGCAGGAATTAGTCGGCAATTTTATGCATCCAAAATTGTCATGTACAGCTACTTTTCCATCGCTGATATCTAACACTTGTTTTGAGAATGATTCAACGGATGGATCTTGAAGCCTTTGAACGCGCATATTTACTTTCAACTACACCTTTTCAATATTACGAAATGTGGAATATTTTGCCAGTTTGTCCTGGTGCATCCAAAGAAAAGAATCCACCTTGTCCTGCCAAAACTGCGAGCATAATGCGGTCGTAAATGATTCTTTGTTCCTAAGTCAGTAGTGGGACAGTGCGAGAAACAATTCCTGCCATTTCTTCAGTACTGTACTGCAGTTCAGTGCAAAACAATTAAAAAATTCGGTAAGTGTTGTTTTTGGTTGTTTTATAATACGATCAATTGAAACCGAAACCAAAAATACGCCAAACAGTTTCATTGAATCTGATGCACCAGCTCATTTGGTAGAGTTATTTCATCGTTATTATTCACCGGAGGATCATTTACATTGGTATTTTCAATTCAAAATACAGTCATATCACTTCCTTTATTCATATACTTGCAAATGTATTTAATGCTCTTCACCGAACTGCAAAACTGATCATTAATATGAGCATTGCATGTTTTATTCAGCAGAGGCGAATATAGTACCACCCAACGATATTCAATGACAATGTCTGCGTTATTGACGTTTTTTGTAAATAATTGTCCACCAATATCGGCATTTCTTCGATGATATATTGGATATCCGTTGACATTTGTGATTGCATCGTTAGGGAAAACTTTAAGAAAACTCTTTGTACATTTTCCATCTGCCATGCAAGGGACGGATCAGTAGTCGGATCAGAATTTCAGTAAAAAATATACTATCGAGTTCTTCAAGACGTATTTTGTCGATTAACCAAACCAAAATGTATGCGTGAGGTAATCCTCGTTTTCGCCATTCAATAAAATACATCCAGCAACGTGTGGGACCGAATACGTGTAATTTTATAATGCACATCATTAAAGACTCTAATTTTTGTTTGAATACATGTGCTGTAATGTCATAACGATGTATTGCATTTTTTCCTGGCAATAGCAAAGATTTAAATTCTGGCCATTTTGGATTACATGTAAAGTTAATAAATACAGACGGTCGCCTGCATTCGCGCATATCATCATAGCATTCTGGATGTATTCTTACATGTGACGTGGACTGCCTATATACGATAATGGCATAATGATAGAATTACCAATTAAGGCGGTGTTAGTGTTGCTTACAATAGCGTCATCGTAATGGTGAGCAACGCCGTATTTACAACTGAAATTATTCTTCAGCAGACCCATATATAGACAGTCACAGACATATTGGTCAAATATGTTGGCAAACACATCTTTTTAAAAGCTGCCAATTTTTGATTATGTTAAAATATCTTTATAATAAATGATTATAGCTGTGTTCATGAAATTTGGGATACTAGTTCATCTTGGGGGTCTCAAGCCAAACCAAATTTTGTTTGTGGTAAAACAATTTTGAAGGGGTCCTGAAATGGCTTCAAATGATTTGTGTTATATAACATGCGGCTGGTAGTCGCCAGTTCTCTTCTCTAGCCTGGAACTTGGCTCGACACACTCCCGCGTGTTTAGATATAAGATCAGTAGGGTCGTTTGGTGTTCCGTTAGGTGTCGAAATATTTCTACTATTATTATAGAGGGAGCGGTATAGTGGTAAGTTTATTTGTATATGAGGGGTAACCTCCATTCCACTAAATTCTTCTACCACTTGAATGTTTATTTGATACTACAGATGCATCTAGATTATATAAAGTATTTCATATTTTATTAAGCCAGGGTGATAACGGTGCGGGCCGCTAGCTTTATAGTAAAGCTGCTGTCGCTGAAATAAAAGCAGCATCGTGTTAAGTTAATATCACTATTAGTAAGTTCACTGGCAAGTGACCAAGCGGCTGTTTTAATCCTAATTTTCCGTCATCACTACTTAATGTTTGGCCCGTGGTATGTGGCCGCCTGCTTGTGACGTCCGGGCGTTATTGCTCCAGTCTACTCTCGGCGATGGCTCACGACAGTGATTCACAAACTTTTGAATATTAAAATTTTTGTGTTTATTACTGTCAACTTTGAATAACACCCAAAGTCAAATTACGATGCATAATATTTAAAAAAGTTTAAGCCAGAATTCCATATTTCAAATAAATCAGAATGTGACGTTACTCGTGACCGATCTAACTAGATCTCAAGGCCCGACTATAAATGCCAGTATTTTATATTTTTTATGTCTTTTAGTTAATCTCACTATTAACGTGTTTATACCGCCTCTAATCTATAATCTAAGATCACAGTGGTTTGTCTGTCCGCTCTTTTTCCATTGTATCAATAACGTTACCATAGCAACGCGTTAACCGCAAGTAGTTCGTCTACCGCACGCTAGATGGCGCTAACGGAAAAATATTATTAAATATTTTATAAAAAAAAATTAAGAATTTTGACCACCTGTGAGAAGCCGGGATGGACCGCTAGTAAATAATTATTGGTGCAATTTTGGTTTTAAAATCCTAGCGCGTATCGTTGTAGCCAAAATATTTAAATAAAGTGTATTATTTTATTTAATTACGTCTAATTGATTAAGCATCAGTATTCTTATTTACACTTTGAAATCAACAATTAAGTAATTAAGTCCGAAACGTGACCTAATTTTTGACAAAATAGTTAACCGCCATCGTCCGACATAATATCATAATATGACGCTGGAACTTTTTGTTTTTTGACTCTGCAGCATCACGTATAGCACAATGATTTCAAGAGGGCTATAACAAACAAAATAAATGTCATTTTAAAGACAACCCCAAATATGTTCCATTTCATTACACGTTTTATTCATTAAATTAGTTAATGTATGTCCTTAACGGAACCCTCATTTCTTAACGGAAAAAGTGTATATTTAGGTATTGTGATTTGAAATATCAAATCAATAATTTTTTAATATTATAAATATTACTAGATGATGCAGTCGCTAAGCTAAAGCTACGCTAGCACCATATATTAGAGCGGAGCGTAATACCTAAAAAAAGGAAAAAAAATCTTTTTCGGGCTCCGTCACAGTCTAGTCCTAAACCTGTTGATTCGATTCCACACAAAAAATATTAAAATCGGTTAAGAACTCGGGAAGTTATGGCGTAACAGTCATTGCGCCATTGAAGCTGATCCATGGGAGCTTCGCTCGCTCCGCTCCAATTATATCTTTTATGTGGTATAACCATTTATTTGCAGATTTTTATGTATTAATAAATAAATACAAAATTAACTGGAAAAACCTCAAGTAATTCCAGGTGTCATGCGGGACTCAAACTGTTGCCAACTGAGCTACCAAGACATTGACATTCATACCTTTTGATGTTTTTTTAACTACCTAACAGTGCTTACTAACAGTCATTATCACAAGTACAGAACGAATAAAGAAGACAGAGCTATTTTATTATTGTAACTTTTTTTATGTAACTCCTTTTATATGTAAAGAAAGATCTGACAACTTACAATTATGTAGCTCCAAACTAAACAGTTCTTGACCAAATAAATAAATGTATAATAACCATAGCTCGGGAGAAAAGCTTATTCTCATTACAGAAACAAATGCCCCCCTACTATGATTCAACCCCAAAACTGTCAAAGGAATGATAGCATTTGAAACAGGTATTTGTAACTGATGAATAATCAAGAAACTATTATTAGATATAATACTTACTTAGGAAAAAGTTCAGTTACAAATACTTCACAACTTTTATATTTAAAGCAAATGTATGTATGAAAACAAAATCAGTCTGACCTAGAACACTCATTTATTAAGGTTTTCTGAAACAAACCATTTTTTTCCTGGCAAATTATTTTTAAACACCATTTTTTATTTACGTAATTTACCAAAGAAGATCCTCACAACTTGGATGCATTTAGAACTCTAATGAATGTAACAAAACGTCTGTTTTACCCTGTCATTGTTTGATGTTAGTCCTGCAGTACAACGCCGTCTGTTCATGACGTCCGGGTGTTATTACACTAGTCTATTCAGGACTGGGATGGCATGAAAGGAGCGAAATATATTACAACATCTTCTTTTATAAGAATTAAGCTTGCTAAATTTTATAATAATATACAATAGCAATGTAAGCCGTTAATGACGGCATATCATGGCTATGTTGCATTGCATCGATACTAAGATATGGCATTATTTTTTGGGGGAACTCGTCTAACAAAAAATGCTTCTTTAAAGCGCAAAAAAAGTGTGTTCGTGCAATTTGTAGACTTCGCCCTACCGACTCCTGTTGTCCCTACTTCAAAAAATTAAAAACTTTGACAGTACCGTATATATATATTTGAAGAATGTGGTAAATAATGTTTATGGTATTGCTCCAGTAATATACAATAAGTTGCCGAAAGGTATAAGAGAAATTGATAATTTGATGAATTATAAATTAGCACTTAAATATTTTTTGATAAATAAAGCCTATTATACGTTGACCGAATATCTATGTGACCCTGTGCATAACAGCATGACCCAGCGCTCGAATCTTGTGAATCGACACCAATTATTGTAAACCTATATTCTGCAAATAAATGAATTTGGATTTGAATTTAAGGTGCTTAAAGAAATAAAAAAATATTAAGAGACATAAACTCCATTGTCTGAATTTTATTTCAGTTACTGTTTTTATCACTTCATTCATCGGCTGGAACTGCGATAATGATGTAAAAGTTTTGGTATTTTTAACATGTTCTTGGTAAGGGCTATATATGTATAAGGGCTATTACGTTTGGTATAAAAGGGTTCATCAATAAATGCTATACTGAACTCTAAAAAAATGTTAATACGTTCACAAGCTCCCTAGTCCACATTTACAACTAAATTAATGGACCATATAACATTAAATATTTTCAAATACTTATTTTACTTTTAAATTCGGCCTGCTCACTATTTGAGAGCCACAGCTACTATTCACGACAGCTGCAGATTCATTACTGGAGAAACACAAGAGACAAACAGTAGGATCTGTGCTACCCAGATTAGATTTATATGTTATTAGCGTCCCGAAACCAAGGATAAATCAAGTCAAATTGCCTGCAACAGTTTCACGAGCAATAGTTCACGTATGGGACGATTTACTGCTAAAACATCGCCTAGCGGAGAAAAGTATTCTATGTAACTTTTAGTTATGCAAGTAATAGAATCACAAACCAATGAAGTTAACATAAACTTACTTGTAAGCCAGATATTATTATAATATTCAAATAAATTCCAACATCTTCGATGATAAACTAAGCAATCCTTGTGTCATCATCGGCCAATTAATATCCTCACTGTTGGGGACAGGCCTTGTCTATGGATGGAATTATCGTAACGAAAGTGGTCCATATCCTACCCACGTTGGGACATTGCTAACAACTATAGAAGTAGCCAGTACCCAGTGGCTCAACATGCCATTCGAATTTTTAGCTACCAGCCCTTTATCAGTACTTTCAAAAGTTGCTGGACCTCCGGATATAAAATACTAGCATTTCTCCGGAGGAGAAAAAAGGAACAATCAAAAACTTCTGATCTGTTTTGAATGTCTTTATGAGCACATTGAAACTATTTATTTTTGTGCATAAATTTAACATACGGAGAATGTACCTGCAAAATAAACATTTCATCTTTGAAACATTTTATTACGATTTAGTAAGACTGCAAATCTTTAAATGGTTTCCTAGACGATCGAGTTATCATTAAAATGTAGAAAATAAAAACACGAATGACTTGTTTAAAAAATGTTAGTTTAAAATGGTGGTAAAAACTTTAAAAGAACTAGTATTAGTTACATTGTAAACTAATTCGTAAATACTGTTTGTGTATAAACACACACTTCATCGTAACAAATCAACTTTTTAACTCACCATAACGCGGGTAACACAACTGTCAAAAACAGAATATTATTGCGTGTACAGAGCAATCATCCACGTAGTGATGATTGCTCTATCCTCGCCAAGTCAAAGTGAAAATCACATTACTCGCTGACTTAACAGATAAATAAATTTGTAATAATAGTTGAAGAACCATTGTGTGGATTATTTTAAATATAAGAGTCAAAATTGAAATCAGAAGTTTTTGATTGTTCCTTTTTTATATCCAAGGTTTAAAACTACGAACAGTGAATACTAATGGAGAGCGAATCACTGAAGCATGATCAAAAGTCTTACTTATCTTTAACTTCCATCCGGGGATTTTTTTTATGTAAGGATTATATCACCCTTTCATGGTCATTGAAGGAGCAAATTAATTACATATGTGTGTGTGTTTGTGTGTGTGTAAATATAGACAAACAAGTAATCTATATTTACACTTGCATACTTGTGGTGTTTGTCGATCAATCTTATATGACATTAAAAAAAAAGACTAGCGCACAATAATAAAAAGGTCTTTTCATAACGTTAATCCAATTATTGTTGCGATACAAATCTCAACATTAATATCTTTATACCAAACTAGATTTAATAATCCCTCTGAGAGTTTTGAGGTCAGACGATTTTAATCCGCCAGCCAGTGGGTCAGTTCGCCAAAAACTTTACCATAATGTCTTATCTAATTCACTCAACAAAAGGATTAATTAAATTTCAAACTCCGTTAATTAAGTAAGTACGGTGCCATATAATAGAGCAGACCACTCGTTGAGAATAATAAAGAATGTTTTATTGAATCCAAATAAATTGGTTAAAGCCATTGGTAAATTAACGTAGAATTATGAACGTAATTCGGCTGTTAATTTATTTTATTTGGACAATTCCACAAATACAGTTAATGCGCAGCAAAATTATGTTTAATGGGGAGTGGAAGGGCATTATGATTTTGTTGCCCGGAAAATCTAAACTTGAGCTGCAGCAGCACACCCAAAAATCAAAATATTGAATTAACCAACAGAAAGAAAGTGGTCTTAACTCATAACAATGTCTCATTAAAAATATGAAACATTTATTTGATAAAATAACAGTAACAGAATAGATCGAATTAACGTAAATGTAGTGTGTAAGAAGTCACTCATAACTCAATATATACTCTATGAAATTAATTGTCTTTTATAATTAGGACGATAGCTTTAAGTATTGGGAAGATGGGAAAATATTAATAAATAGTTTACTTACTTAAACAACTAACCTTTCCTATCAGGGTGAGAAGTAGTCCTTAATTTAAAATAGTTGAATTATTTATCGTATTGTTTAAATTCAAGAAAAATTCCAACTTAAATTTTTAAACATAAACTTTGTTAAACTTAAACTATTAAATTATTGTTTTTTTAAATGTTAGGTAGGTACTTCCTTTTTAGTATTCGACAAATAATTAGAATTGTTGTATTTGCCTGTAAAGACATGCTTTTTATATGTGTCACCCAAAATAAGCTTTTCATTGTAATGTATAATTGTATGTCGCTGGCGAATCTGTTACAATAAATAAATAAAATAAGGTTTAACATCTCATGTTAAAACAGCACAACTATGCAATTAAAAGCAGTGCGCCATGCATAACTTGAGGTCTACAGATTATTATTGGAAATTATTATATTGCATCTTTCCAATGTGTGTGTGTGTGTGTTTGTGTGTGTGTGAAAATAGTTTATATGTATGTAAAAAATATTTTAACAGTTTATCAGAGTTGTTGATTAAAAATGACTTAGTACACTGCTAATTAATATTTTGTAAATAATTTTTTTTTCATGCATCTTTCGTAACGCTTGAAAAGTTGCCTCAAGAAATTATTACTAGAATAAATGTCTTTCAAATATTGCATTTTACACGCTCATATAGAAAAAGTTTTTCATTTTTATACTTTACGCATTTTTGCAGCAATTAATTATTGAACACGGCTATGAAAGCAATTTAAGTACTAATAACCACGTTGAAAATGTGTTGTCAAAGTTCCTACCTATATTTAAAGATTCTATTAAAGTCCTTCTAGCCCTCTCATTCGCATTCATATCAATTACACAACTAATTGATTTAAGAAACGTCAGATTGAACTTACTTAATCTGTCCAAGAAAATTATAAAACTCCAGCTGAAGTTTGATCGGAAACTGCCCATTTAATTAGAATCCGATGGAGTTTCAATATTGACTTTGAGTTTTGGAACAGATCACTAAAACTTCTGTTTAACTTCGCCAATGTTGATAATTTTAATTCCGTCAGCATTGGCTGCGCTATTATTACCTAATCTATGATTTATGTTAAAGATACTCTTTTATTTTATCAGAATATGGTATCTGTAGCATAAATTATGAAACACCTATGCATCTTAATTTTTAACCTCTGCAGTGACGGTAAACTTCTACCTTTTTCTATCTTCATCATGCTATCAAATAGTACCCGCGTTTTTGTGTACTATTCTATTTTATGTTTTATTCTCGTAAGAATTTATCATGTGTGTGTGTGTGTATGTATGTCAAAACAGTCCATTAAGGGTCAATTAACCAAAAATGAAATCTTGAGGACAAGTGTCATTCATTGGAGATCCAAAAAATGTCTATGCATTCTTCTCTTAAATATACCAACTCATTGTTTATGTATATATACTATGCTGACATCCCAATATGAGGACCGATCACACTAGGGCCTGCCTCTGGATGAAAACACAGTAGGAACAATGATGCAAAACCCATCACGCATGATGAAGTAGCTAAAGCCAATAGCTTAAAGCCCCTTCTGAAGCACTGAGGTGCTCTAAACAATAGTATGTTTTGTCACAGCCCAGCTTATTTATGTAAAGAAACTTTCCCGAGGGCCGGTCTGTTAATAAGTGAGTAATTAATTTATAATCTCCAGCTACGAAAGGCATTATGTTCCGTTAATTCAGGATGCATTTGTCGACGCTAGCAACCAGCAATCTACATTGGACGAGAGTAACTCCCAGCAGTTGGAAAATTAATGGGCTATCAGTGGTGATAAGAGTCATCATACAGCCGGAGACTGTCAAATCTATTTTACCAGCAAAACTTTGAAAAGTCATTGTCAAATACATGACAGTTATAACAATCACCATTGAATACAATCTCCGTGACGCACACCAACATACATGTGTCAAGACATCTGGCAAGAAGCAATCGTTTCCCCTGACAGGGTAATGAGCTCACGTGACCCGTCAGCAACAGCCGACGAACCAACAATTTCCGGACTCCAACGAACGCGTTTCCAATTTCAAACCTCGCTAAGCACTTTCCATCTCGTATTTTAACATTTTTTAGGAACATTGAACATACCTTTACATATTGTGATAACTGTTTCACAGAGTGGTAACGGGGTTATCTTACCTTTATTATTTCATAAAAATAATTATTCCATATTAAATATGACACAAACAGTCAACAGGAACAGACAAGAGGCCAAACTCTCTGTCTCAGTGTAAAAAGTAGGTTAAATATCCTGTATAATGGTACAATCACCCCTCATCTGTTTGCTTTTGGCATATAAAGGCAAAAATGCTAATCGCTCACAAACTTCTCATAAGCTATAAGCAAATTTTAAATGACGAATTTAATTGAAACAACATTTACAATAATGACACATAAAAATGCCTTTGCTCATTAAACAAAAATATGCCCCTATCAGGATTCAATTTACATAGGATCCTTATATCTGGAAACATCAATACACGTATTCTCAATTCGACACGTGTATTTGCTATATATTGATTCAACATCAAATCTTTGATTGCAAAACATGTCACAGTTTACTTTATGCTGTCTCAAGCAATATTTTTGGCAGAAAAACACTTTTAAAATTTTCAAAAAGTCAAAACAGCTAAAGCAAATAGCAAAGCCAGAATAAACAATTTCAGATCTGTATAAAATTTTCATCGTGAGCCTGTTACACCCCCGAAGCGGCTTTAATGAATATTTATCGCTCCCCATATGAATATACACTCGAGAAATGATTTAAATGATCCACAACCGCCTTCTGAGGCGTGTCTCATGTTGCCTTGTTTCACCCTAATCCCTTTCTACCGTAAAGCAAAATGTGCCCGTATTTCATTTGTAAAATATTCCACCTTTCCACTAATTTAGAACAAAGCCAATTTTGTACGGATCATTTGAGATAGCGTTTTTTCAAGACCAACATTGTTTTCATAGAAATTGTTAAATTTCAAAATTGAAATTCTTTTCCTTGATAAAATCTAAAAGGGCGGTCAGTATCTAAATATAATTTATTTTATTAAGTATTAAATATGAACTAAAAAATGTACACAAAAGTGAGCTTTTAAACGATATACTTGAAAATATTGTGCTTAAATCTTTTAAAAATTAAAAAATGGATGGTTGGCTATTCAGAAAAGCTTGGGTCCATTCATACCTAAAGTGAAATTTGTCCTGCGCTATAATTTGAACAAGCTACAACTTGAATATAGCAATATTCAAGTTGTAGCTTGAACCACATAACAGAATAAAAAATCCCTTGTGTATTTGTCTTATTTTTGAATATATAAATAAACACATTATTTTACGAATATGATAAAAAATTTGCATCTTTTAATGCTAAAAAACAAAAGTTCTGAAGTAACAAGGACAATTTATTCATATTTAAACACCCTCAAAATTTGCTTTATTTACATTTTTGAATCTTTTCTCCAAATATATTATGAAAAAGATCTTGTACGTTATATTTATATCATTTGTTATGAAACTTTAAGGGTATTACTACATTGAAAAATTCTCTTAGCAGTTTTTACACTTGCAATTTATGATACTGCAGCCGAGTCCTTACATAGGTACTCTGCTTTATGGTGTCTTACTTTTTTTGTATAATAAGTTAAAATAACTAGTGGTTTTGTATCGTATCCAATAGTCAGCAGTCAAATGTGGAATAATTGAGGAGGACACCTTGCGCTTCTTATAAAAATGTATCCCGCAATCGGCTGATCTTCAGACAAAGGGCATCCTTATTCAGCCATACTGCCTTTGATTTAACCTAACCATGGCGTCGCCCTCATAGGATAGCCTTGAGGATACAGCAGCATCATAAATTCACCGCAATAAAAAAAATACAAAAAAACTACACTTTTGTTAAGCTGCTAGGCCTTTGATTGCGGAGCAAGTCAGTTAACTATGCAAAGGTTTAGGGGGTCACTCGCCCGAAATATTTGTATGTGAGCACCATTTTGTCGTTTTTATGAATTTAACTATACACGACGATTACACCAACGTCGGTGCCTGAATTCTAAAACGCACGCAATGTACTGAAATAAGCTTCTTCAACTTCTTTTAGCTTATACAATTGAATCTTAACCCCTAGGTCAGGTGTCGACAACCGGCGACCCGTGGGTCACATGCGGCTCGTAAACCATCTCGGTGCCACACGCAATCTGGAGGTCCAAAAGAAAAAACTACCTAAAAAAACCGTTAAATCCACTAGGATTTATACGGCCATGCTGCTGAGCGATGATGAGAGTATTCTTGAAAGCTCGCTCCCACGCGGAGTAATAAAAAATGTACCTATTTCATTTCTTAAGAACTGTTTATCAAGTCTGTGATGTTATATATTGTTTCTACCGAAAATAAATATTTGTTCTATTCAATTCTAAATAGCAAATTCATTTGCGCTTATCAGCCTCACATGGCCGTCGGTGGCAGCTCCTTTGAGACAATAGGCGGCGGCACTCTTTGATCAGACGCAGGTGTGTGGCGACGGAAAAATCCAAAGCGACCGGCTTTAGTTAAAATCGCAGCCGCGCGAAGCTCTCGCCTCATTCCGTTGTTGAAATTGACCGGAAAATCACGTCTCATCTGGTTGCCAGTTACGCGTTTCGTTTCACCTTTATTCCCTTCGCTGACCTCACGACGTATGAGGTACGTACGTTGTATGCACTCGCGAGCAATTTGTCAAATTTTATTTACTGCTTGTTTATGTGAACTTTCAGATCGATGGGGAAAATATTATAAGTACGGGGATAGTACTAGACTAGATTGATATGCCATGTTTTTGAATGGGGAGTTGAATTTTAGGTACCAACTCGATCATATTTAATTTTAATTCCACACTGAATTGAAAATGTCTTCATTATTGTTACAGAATAATTAAATAAACATGAGTTCAAGAAAAAGGGAAATAGAAGTATGGAATATTTCACGAATTATGGTCAGAAATATATTTTTTTTTTGAGTTTTATGGAAAACCGTTATGCTTGATTTGTCAAAAGACTATTTCTGTAGTACAGGAATATAACCTAAAGCGATATTATGACACTGAGCATAAAGCTAAATTTGACTGTCTTGAAGGAGAAATACGAAAAAGGCAAAATACTAATTTGAAATCGTCATAAAAAAATCAACAAAACATATTTCAGGTTGTGGCAGACAACAGCGAATCGAATGTTCATCCCAGCTACAGGGTAGCAGAGATTCTAGCAAAAAGTGGACGACAGTTAATCAATACTGAATTAGTGAAAGAGTGTGACTTAGCTATTGCAGAAGAAATATGAACAGAGCAGAAAAACATGTTTGAAAGTCTTAGTCTCTCCGCTAGAACTTACACCCGACGTACCGAAGACTTAGGTGCTAATTTGTGTGAACAACTCAGAGATAAGACGCTTCTCTTTAGCGACGGATGAAAGTACAGACGTGTCGTATCTATATCCGACACGTCTGCACAGCTACTCATATTTGTACGCCGCATTGACGACAACTTTACTGTTTTCGAAGAGCTTGTGAAAGTGTGCAATTTGAAAGGTACGGGAGAAGATTTATTTCACCATTTGGAACAAGCCCTGGATTCATTGCAATTAAGCTGGGAAAAGTTAACAAGTATCACTACCGATGGAGGCAAGAACATGAGCGGTCAAAACAAAGGTGTTGTTGGGAGAACCATCAGCGAAGTGAAAGAATCTGGATCTTCTGTGCCATTGATTTTTGAACCTTGCAGCACAAGAAGCATTGTGCTCCAAGGTTATATCCTGGAAAGAAATAATGGATACTGTAACATCCACTGTCAATTCTATAAAAAGAAATAGACTCACGCATCGTCAGTTCCAAAAGTTTTTGAAAGATCTGGAAGCTAATCATGGCGACGTAGTTTACTACTGTAAGGTGAGGTGGCTCAGTAGAGATGCCGTTTTGGAATGGTGTTTTGATATGAGGCAAGAAATTGGCAACTTCATGGAGATGAAAGGAAGGCAGTCAAAGAACTTATTAATAAGCAGTGTATTATCGATCTTGGTTTTTTGTCTGATTTGCCTATGGAACTGAATCAGCGCAACAAACGCTTGCAGGGAAAATGCAAATTGATTTGCGATATGTATTCAGATGTACGCATTTAAGATAAAACTGAAACTGTTTATGAAGCATATTATTGATGATAGAGAGCTTGACTATTTTCCTAATTACAAGGAAGAAGCTGGAAATAATTTTGAATGGCAAAATATTACAATGGGAAACGTGTTAGCAATTACAAACTGAGTTTGTAAATCGATTCACCGACTTCAAAAAGATCTTCCTTAATATGGAAATTTTCCAAAACCCTCTTGCAATTGATATTAATGATTACCAAGCAATGTGTAAATGAACATTTGCCGAATAATAGCACACTTAAAATGACATTAAGGGAAAGCACTGGCTTGGTACAGTTCTACGCAGGGTTGAGTTCTGAAAACTTCAAAGAATTAAAAAATTTTGCTCAGCAGATAATGACTATACATATGAACATTTAGACGCGATACTGCGCTTGGCAGCGACTAAAACGAAAGCAGACGTTAAAAAACTTGCAAGTTCAATGCAGCCGCTAAAATCTCACTAGTTGTTACTGTTATGTTAGTATAGTAGTTTAATTTAAATAGACATGATTATATGAATATATTATTTCAAATATTAAAATTACATGTCTGTACATATAAAAAACGTGCGGCCTGCAGAGATACTTTGGCAACATTTGTAGCCCTCCTATAGCAAAACGTTGCCGAACCCTGCTCTAGGTCATAAGATATAGGTATTGAACTGCTCAAAACTATTTGCGCCTTGACTCGTGCCCCGATTCCTGAACGCCCAACGAGTCATGCAATCACCATTTCGCAAGATTTTAAAATAAAAGTTATTTAAAAATATACATCATCATAAATTTTAGATATTAATTTATCGTAAAATAAGCAAGGATTATAACATTAATAAGCATTTAATTATATACTCCACTATTAAACTGCTGTTCAGATTGCAAGTTCCGAATGTGTCTCCTTAATTGCTCCAATGTCGTCATTCATCTGGCCTGGTTGGATAAACTTGGAAACTTTGACCGTTTCCCGAATAGACGGCTTAGTTTCGATCTTGATAACTCGAGTATACAAATGGCAAGGTAATCATTTGAATAATTTTAACACAATGAATTAAACTGTCTTTGCATTTGTGTTGAAATAAAAATAGTCAAGACACCTTTTCACTTACAAGATTAACAATTGGTTATCAGTCACTAAATAACCTTAGATTTCTATGACGTGAACAGACAGTAGCTTATCTACCGATTAGGAAAAGAAAGGTGGAGTGCCTTTTTTTGCCTAATTTGTAGTTTCACAAAACATCGAGCATATCCTGTGAATATAAACATAACCTATTATAGCTATCTACCAATCGAGCCGACCCTGCCAATTACACAACTTTAGGCTCCTGTCCTAAATAAAAGAAAATGACCGACTTAGTGACCGACAATATGGGTTTCGCCGAAAACGGTCTACTGGAGATCTTCTAGCATACGCCACTTACATATGGAGCGAAGCCATCGAGAGGCATGGTGAGGAGCTTGCCATCTCTCTTGATATTTCTAAGGCTTTTGACAGGGTGTGGCATGAAAGCCTTATCAGCAAGCTCCCGTCATATGGACTTTTCACTGATTTGTGTCTGGATATCGGACTTCCTGAAGGATCGGTCGATACAAGTAGTCATTGACGGTAGCTCGCCGGGCCATTTAGTTATCAATGCCAGCGTCCCTCAGGGTTCCGTCACTTATTGGCTGACGTGCCTATGAATTAAACTAGAGATTCGTCTGTTCAACGTACACTATGTTGTCATCGCAACTAAAGGCTGGAAATTCGTTTATCTACGATCTGCCATAAGATCAAAGATTTTATGAGAGCTTCTGGAATTTAACTTTGCGATGTGTCTTGAAAAACCCTGCCAGTTGAAGAATTTCCTATATTCTGTTGTTTATCTCGTCTATATCTAAAATTTCAGCTCTCCGACATCTGCGGTTCTAATTGCCTTTAATACTTTTCGACGATCGTTTGGTGCAACGGTAGTGATCCTACCTTTCGCAGCGACGGTCCCGGGTTTAAATCCCGGAAGGGACAGATGTTTGTATGATGAATACGAGCATTTGTACCTGAGTCATGGGTGTTTTTATATATTTCTATGAATATTACATATTTAATTAATATATATGTATGTCTATCCGTTAACCTAGTATCCATAACACAAGCCTTAAAGTGCTTACTTTGGGCTAGGCTAATTGGTGTGAATGTAAGAAATATATATATATTTTTTTACCTATCTATATACCTTTGACCACCATACTTAATAAAACAAATGTTCAATGTCGCTCCAAGTCGAACTTAGCCTCTCTAAGTATTAATTTAACGATAAAAAGAGACATTAGTAAAAAAACAATCTTTTTTAAAAAAAGCTACATTATAAATGTAATTGCAAGGTAAATGTAATATACAAAATCATCTTGTTTGACGTCATGGGATTTAGCAAACAGATTTTCCCATATCACAAAATCAATTCTCCAATTAGTTATTTATACAATCAGATTGACTCGAAACTAACACGCTTATCCTTATTCTTGAAAATATTATTTTTACCGCAAGTCTTGCGATACATAAGTAAACATAATTCTTACGTAAGTATTATTTATTAGCGTACCTACTCATGTTTCATGGTTGATAGTAATACAATTATTTGATACAGATATTTTCCATCTAATATTGCCTTCCATCAGGTACATTTTTACAATATTGGTATTTGTATTGGTTACAACCGTTAAGTGCAATGGTTCGAGTCCCGGACGTGGAATATGTTTGTGTGTCTAATCAATTCGAAAATTTGTCTTTGAGTCATGGGTATTTATATATATGTATGTATATCCGTTACCCCAGTATCCATCCTTTGGGCTTGGCTAATTGGTGTGCATTTAAGAAATATTATTAATATGCCTGCCCTTACAATTCATAGTTAATTGAAGGCGCCTGTAAGCTTAACTGCAACAAAGCAATAACTTATTTAATCTTCTTTGTTCTATAGAATAGAATATTCATACCGAAGACAGCTCTGAATTCTGTATCATCAGACTTGCACTGCAACTTCATAAAACCGTTGCTACTATAACCGCAGGAGTCATAAATCAGTTAAAGTAAGTTATAGTGTTGTTACTATATTTTTTAAAGTACAAGCTTTCGTCCGAAACTTCATCCGCGTAGATTTCTGAATTCTGTGTTTTATTGCTGAAGAACGAATCTAACTAAAGGGCATACTTTTGTGTAATAAGCACTTGCGTTGGTTTCCTACTCACTGTTGATCATACACTTATTTATATATAATAACTGTTATTATTACGGAAAAGTACTATTCTTATCTGTTTTTGAGCCTCCTATCTCAGAATCTTCTACTTTATCACAGACCTAATAGGATTCCACCGATAATTCTCTTTTCTTTACCTCTTCCATTTTCTCCGTCATTTGCAAGGGACAAAGTTCCTGAAATATAAAAGAAGTGTCCTGTTATTCCTCTACATAAATTTAGTGATAAGCACACATTCACAATAATATATCTAAATCCTACAATTTTCTTAATTATTTACGTTGTTATTTTACCTCTGAAGGCCTTAATTGTGGATCAGCAAAGTCGTATTATTGATAAAAAGTGGACTGAAACCAATCTTTTTGATTTTTTCTATCACGTGGCAATAGCGATACTCACTGGCGAGTGATTCAAATAATATTCTACCCTTCAATCAATGCAATGAATGAAAACAAATAAATTTTAATGATGTTTTGAGAAATCAGGTCAACGAATAATTTTTATTAATATTAAGATAGATGTCCCTCAACGGGATCACGCTCTACAAAACTTTTCGTCATGCCACTTTCTAAGACGATATACGTAGGGTACTCTTTTGTTTTTAGATCTTGTAAGGATTATGATTCTTAAAAGAATAATTAGATGTAACTGTAATGTTGTCGACAATTTGTTCTTACAGATATCAACAAAATAATCGTTTAAAATATTCAAATCTTGCTATAGTTTGTAACAGTCAACGACGATAATTATTAAACAAAATATTTTGCAATTATATATGTAGGTAACTTATATGATTGCGCTAAACTGAGAGCCCGGTGTGACTGTAATCAGACTTATACCCTTTCAAACAAACAATCTGCTAGTGGTAACTTAGATAAGGCGGTACCCATCCTAACCCATGAATTGCCAGATCCTGCTGTTTTCACAACGTAACTAAGTGATTAACACCATCGAAACCGTTATCAAAATCATCGTAGATCGCATTCACCTGTCCTCTACCCTACATTTAGTTTAAAATAAAATAGGTAAAATTGAAACCCTGAACAAACACATTTGAGTACAAGATATGGCTTTCGAAATGGTCGGTGGAATCATAACTAAAACAGGTTTCTTTGTATAATTTTGAAATACTGTTCATAACTGATATAGAGCGGTAGTTTTTCGTTGTGAATTTAGATCCCTTTTTATGGATTGGTATAATGAAAGCTATATTCCATATAATAGAAAATTTGTACGTATGTTTGAAAATATTTGTGATAGAAATTACTAGACGATCGACTCAGGATCTAAGAAATTCAGGGGTCCTTACACCTACGACCTTCTGAGATATCCAACAAAATTATTCAAGGTAGAATAAATATCAAAAGGGTTATAATATGTTATATCGTTTAATGAAAACTCTTGGTAGTATACAGAACTTTTCATTTCATTTGTGAAAATAGTTCCAAAATAATTCAGAAAATGTGGTAATACGTTTAAATCATGATTTTTGCCCTAGTGATCCTTTTTCAATCAATCTCAGGGAAGAATAAATTCATCATAATCTCTGGAGTTTTTTCGTATTTACCATCTACTGTGCATTCTTGGTGATCGTTATGACTGCGTTGTTATACCAAACCATGTAAGATATTTTTTAGTTACAGATACATATGGTAATACATTTTTTTATTGTATCTACCTTACTACTGCTGTTATCAGATGAAAATATCTACAGACAATTAAATTTCTTACACTAAATGTTTTTATAGCGTTATAGTCATGCTTATAATAATTAGACTTAGAACGGAGCTTGCAAGAGAGAAAAGTCAAGCAAAGTGAGTCAATTAAGCACTAATGCAGCTATCTATTATTAAGTGTTGCTGCTACATATTTGTAATCACGTAGTGCCGAATCGAATATATCGTTTTGAAGCCATGTTGCGGTTGCAAGTATCATATCGTATTATTGGATTAAAATACTGTTGTTAACGTAACCCCATGATTTCAGAATCCAAGTAAGATTTAATATATATTGATTTTGTGTTCACTAGGAAGCGTTTTAATAATTGATTGAAGGTGTTTTTGTAACCAGTGTCCTAGAGATACACAATATACACTGGTGCGTGTATAAATATAGATTCGATAAATGTACATATATACGCAAATACTGACACATGCACATTATGTGCTAGTGCATATCTTAAGTTAAAAATAAAGAGTATTAAGTTCATAGTTTTTCTTTAGAGAGGCATTAATTTAATTATAGCAAATAAAATGATCAATTTATTACCGACTAAAAGTGGTTAAAAGTATTATACGTGTAAGATATATGTTTATTATGTGTCATGAAAACTGTTGTCACAAGTAAGTAATACATGTAACAATACTAGGCAAATTAGTTAAAATATTATTGAAAGGTTATGTTATGAACAAAAAGACTTCTTTTTATTTTATGACTTCGATTTGTCACGACCGTTTTTAAGCAGCAATTGTTACTCGGTGTTAACCCTTAATTCGACATCGTGCAGTATACTTCCCGTTGAATGAAAAATATCTTCGTCGAAAACTAGTCCATATATCTAGAGTTCTGGGTGCTGTAATTGTAACAGGAAATTGAAATAGGTAGATTTTTTAATATATTTTTCTAGAGTCCCCTACAAGCTAAGAACAAAAATTAGTAACATTTTACAAAAAAAAATCCATCGAATTAAGGGTTAAACGCTCCTTGACTTATATTCTCTTAACGTCTCCATCCTATGTCATCTTTGGTGATGCTTTTTGTAATTTGTACACCAGAAAAAATCTAAGCACGGATGAGACGAAAACCTAATTGTACTATTTTGGTCGACCACTTTTTGATCTGGCCTGAATACGTATAGTCTGTATAATATCTGTGGAAGTTAGATTATACCTACATATTTAATTATAGCAACTGTAATGATCTTGCCTCACATCGACAATCCTGGGTTTGAATCCCAGAAGGGGCAAATATTTGGGTAATAATTACAAGCATTGCTGTATCATGGGAACACCTGTGTCATGTGCATTTATATATATAATTTCTATGAATACTAGAAATATATGTATTAATTATGTATGTCTATTACCCTAGCATCTATAACACATGCCGAAGAAAGCTTCCCTTTTTGTAGGCTAAAAGCGCTTATTTCTATAAAAAAAAACATCATTATCATCACTTTGATCGTTATAAAATTCAGTAATTGTAAGAAATGTTAATATTATTATTATTATGACTGTATTTTGTTATTATCCAGGCTTTACGTTTCTGTGAAAGGTTTAATTTGGAGCGTAGTTTCGATACTTCTGACTTTTACACAACAATTCAATCCAGTATTGTAATTGAATGGGTCATTTCAAAAACCTCTTAAGTCAATTTTTTTTCCAAAATCCTTTTTTTACTGAAAATGGTTCCTTGAGTGTAGATGCGTATTCTAGGTAAAAACCACGTAAGTAGATACATTCCCTCCTCTTCAAATAATACCGCGTGAAAGACGTTCATTGCATAAACGACATTAGTCAGTGACTTAAGAGGTTCTTGCATGTACTACGAGATGGCGGGATTTGTTTATGACTGAGTTCAACGTTTTTAAATTTGCTTTATTCTGATTGGTTTAACAATATTCAAATCTTCATTATGACAACAATCGTCATCAACGTATTTTTTTGTAGATTCGTTAACTTCTAACTCTGGCTAACAAAGGAGCCAATGAGGTTTGTTCAATGTTGGTGCATTATGTGAAAATTAATATTGGGCCACATATTAAGTATTTATATCTTTTTTCCGCCGCCTGCCCCAGTCGAAATAAAAATAATACATTGTTGGGATTTATGTTGGCTTTGACTGACTCTAAAAGATTTGAAAAAGTTTATCAGTATTTACCCATACGTGGTCATTCGTTTTTACCAAATGATCGTGATTTTGGAATCATAAAAAAAATGTTCGAAAACATGATCGTATCTACATCCCAGGAGAATACATTGATTTGATTTCAAACTCCAGCTCAACATTTACAGTCATAGAGCTAAAAACTGAAGATGTTTTGGAATTTAAGGAATGGTGGCCAAATTTGAACAAAAAACATGTTTATCAACTGAATCTTATAAAAAAAAGTCCCAAAAGAACAGAAAAAGTCATTTGCACCTTCGACATAGGTATCTTATATACCTATGTCGAAGGTGATGAAGGTGTTTCAGTATGATTCAGATAAAAAAAGGTTCTATCATAGCCGAGGAATATATTGATGGACTAATCAAACATTCATTCTTTTTAATAAAGAAAATTACAACTTCTGTTTCACTTCCATCAACCAAAGCTTATGTTTAAATGTGTCTATCAATACAAAAAAAGATGATTTAAAGCAAGTTCAGGATAGCATTTTGGAAGAGCATATGCCATTTTACAAAAACATTTTTGGCTGGCCAACTGCAAATGTTGAAGATTATCTAAATGAAAATGATGGCAAATATGAATAGTCATATTTGCCATCATTTAAGGTACATAGGTACCTTAAAGATATTAAAATATGACAAACTAATACATGCAAAATGTTAATAAAGTTATGATCAGGTGTAATTTTCAATAATCAGCAATAAAAACATTTATTACTGAGATTGTTTTGGCTAAATTATATAACACTTACCCTATTTCTCGCTAAAACAACATAAGTCAAGAACAGTTTTTCAGGTGTTTTTCATTATTTTTTTTTAATAAACTGTGAAGGTTATTCGCTATTCAAGTTTTTTGCTACTCAAATACTAAATTAAGCACAAAAAAGTCCTTTAAAACTCATTTGTTTGTGCATAAAACAGTTTTTATTGATTCCTGAAAAATTCTAATTCTGTGTCTAATGAGGTTTTTGAAATGATCGATTCAATTATTTTGTTACCAGTGGCGGTATTTACTACTGAACATTGAAAATTCTTCTTTCGTCTTCTTTAAATATTCAGATGATGACGTCTAAAATTAATAATTTCGTGTATGTTTGAGATAGCTGAGAGGATGAGTCATGTTTATTACCGATATTTTAACCAAATGAAATTTTAACCCAAATTTAAGGAAAGCAGCTGCATTTTAAGTCATCATTGTCATCATCGCTTACCTATTAACGTCATCACTGAAAGGCATAGGTTTTCCCTATGTGTGAAAAAACTTTAAGGAGCATAAGTTAAACCCCACCCAAGGAAAGATTGGTGCGTGTTTACGAAAGCAGATACAGCCGGGATCCGAGCATTACGAAGCACGAAGGAGCTTGCCATTATAATTGGTAACTTACACGACGAATGGCGGAAAAATATAAGATGAAAAAATATTAAATCAAGGAAACCAATCCAATACACGTTAACAAATAACTACACTTGGTTTTTTCTCACCTTTCTCAGAAAATCGCAATTCAACACAAACATTGTTTAAACATTCTCAGCGTAGCTGTTTGTCTAAAAGTATATGGCTTATATTTTATTGTAAATGGTTGGTAGGTGGAGATTATTTCGAAACATAGTGTACAACATGAACGTAGAAAATGAACTATGACAAAAGTTCTGATTTATCAAGTGTTTAATATTAAATATTAATCATTTGACTATTTAATGATATAAAAAAAAACTAAAAATTGAAGTTTTAATTTTATTTTTTACATTCACAATGCTATACTTCTTTACGATGTAAATAAAATACGCATGTAAAAGACGACCACGCCTCCGAGCACTTAGGTAGGATTCGAACCCACGACCTTTCGCAATCCGGGCGAATGTTCTGACCTCTGAGCTACCGAGACGCTGGCAGACGCGTCGAAATTTACAAACGTATTTCAACTTCTACTATGAGCTAGTATCGTTCCACCAATTTTGAACGCTAACTACCTTCAATTATACATTCATTATACAATCGATTAAGTTTGAACCAGCTATAATAGTGTTTTTAATTTTATTTTTTGCATTCACAATGTCATATTTCTATAAGATATAAAATACGAATGTAAAAAAAGAGAGCACTCGCCCGATTGCGAAAGGTCGTGGGTTCGGATCCTACCTGAGGGCTTTGAGGCTTGATCTTTTTTTTACATGCTCATTTTATATCTTATACTAAGAATTAAAATTTACTTTAATATGTTTAATAATCGGTTGCATTTGCCTAACAGCTCACAAATCCGCTTACATTCACAATCCTCTATCCCAGCTATAGCGACACTGTCTGATGGCACGGATGATGTTTACAAAATTCACTCAAAGATATTTATATAATTCGTTTTTCAAATTATTGACATTTAAATAATAATACGTAAGTCGCAATACTAAACATACTTATTTTGATTTATTCCGAATTTTCAACATAGTTTTCTTAGTTGAAAATCATAAGATGTTGGATCATCATTTTATCTTAATTCAATTTTATATTTGTAAACCTGCAAATGTAAGAAGTGTCTTTTATTTATCTTACGTCTTTTAAACATTAATTTCGAAACGTAACTTATGGCTAATGCAGCTAACGTAATAATTAACCTTTGTGAATGCCAAAATGGCATCGTAAGATATTTAGTTGTAATATACGTTACGATATTTACACTACGACAACTTCCAAGTAAACAACTGAGGCTATTATTTAAAAACATCCTGCATCAAAACTGGTCAGTCAGTAGAGGTGCGGTAGTCAAGGAGAACACAGCGAGATCTCATAATGAAGCAGTTTATTTACCGTAAGTCCATCTTTGTGTTATTGAGCCGGTAAAATTTTATAGCAATAATGACCGTTGCCTCACGTGGTGTGTCGAGGTCAAGTAAATATTTTTAATTAATACCAGTTATTGTTTTTATTTTATTATTTGTTTTATAGTGATCAATTAGGTTTTTCATAATTATGGAATTTTTTGAATGCCATTATTTCTTATGTACCTTCTTTCGTGCTATGATACAAGTTTGACTAGTGCTGTGTTTGTAATACTTAATGCCGCCAATTCAAAGCAACAGAAAAAATTGTTGAATTTGTACCAAAATAGTAAAATTCTAAAAAGTTCCCCGACGAATAACAAAAACAACAATAATACCACATTTTCATGTTTTAATCCATGGTTAAAAGAAAAGATTTATTTGAAAAATTTGCTACTACCTTAATAACTCAGTCACAATACCTTTTAATTTTGAGAATAAAATTGAATCGTAATAAAAACTTTTGCAAGTTGTATTTAAAAATAAATAAAGAAAGTACCTTATCCACCAAATTTTATTATTAGTTTTCCGTTTTTTCTTACAACGTTACTGTTGTAACGATTTTTCTGACTACCTTACATTTTTAAAACCTTAAAAATATCCAAAACTAGTTTCCTTTTATTGCGGTACTATATCACTCGAAGAATTTAATTGCAGTTTTTATTATCACTCGTGAGATATATGCTTAACTCTCAAAGAAGATTCACACCGAATTTTTTATTGCTCTTTATTTTTTCTTTCCGTGAATTCCAATACTATGTTTGTAATGTGTTGATGTGTTCCATGTTTTCTTATTAATTCAAATAGCTATTGATGGTAGAAATGAATGTAACAATAGGATAACGAAAAAATACCCCTGTTTTTAACATAACATATGTGTTGTTACCAGATCGTAACTATTATTTGGCAAGCATTAAGTCATACTGAAAATTAAGTTAGGTACTCTGTAACCAATAGTATGGTCTGACGATGTCTAGAATTGCGTTTCTATTGTTTTTTTATTGCATTAATTGGAAACCCTCCTTTTAAATTGCTGTGTTCGAAAAAGCTACTATAACAACTCATTGTATAGAGGTGTACAACAACAGTGTACAATTAATTTACATAAAGATTTTTATTTGTATCTATGTTCACATTTTTGTTTGGCTCATAATGAGATTTCTTAAGGTATAAAAACCAGATTAGGTTCGTTAATTACGTAATATCAATAAAAACATGTTATGGTTTCCGATAATCAGAGCCGGCAAGCGGCGTCGGCGCATCAATTTACTGACAATCTTTCCTAGCAACAGCCACAACTCGAACTGATTACGTAATACATAAAACATTGCTATTGTACAGCTATAAACAATATCAATTTGTTGATTTACACTTTTTGTGATAATCACACTGCCTTAGTAAATATACATGGATAAAAGTAAAGTAAATTGTTGTATGGTTAGGTCACCGATTAAACCAAATGTTGGGAATCCCTAAGGCTGGCAACATCGTATACAGCCAAGTAGTATACAGCACTGAATACAATCGACTTCCGCGTTTGGGTTTTTACATTTATGATATTCAGTGATAAAACTACCTACCCAACTTAGTTATTCTACGCTTAGGTATATTACTCAAAACGATTGTGATCGTGACACGTTCAACATCGGAGTTAATTTTGTTTGGGTAAGTCGTCATGAATAAATATTAAACTATTTCAAAAGTCGTGCAATTTTAACAATAACTGTAAAATATCAAAATATTCATTTATTTTTATATTTTTGGACGTTTCGACGTCCAGAAAAAATTTACTTTATAAAGCTCAGTATAAAAAATTATGGAGCTCAAAATAAAACATCCCTGGACCTTGATCACAGCTCTCATATAACCGGACCAGCGATAACGCGACAAAAGTACTTATACTACTACATTAGCTCGGTCGGCTAATCTAACACCGGATCGCAGACAAGTTTTTAACCAGCGTGGTCCTCACACGACCACTTATTAACAGTTTAAATATATAGAACATTAAATAACACAAAAACATAAGGCAAAAAGTATTGATAAGTTAAGCCATAGCTTAGCCTAACGAAACTCGTTTATAAAACTGGTTGACCTTGTTTTTTTTTTTTCAAAAGATCTTTTTTTAATCTAATTGTAAACAAACTTTAGTCTACAGAAAGTTATTAACATATTTCGTTTATTTCTATTAGAGGACTAGTTATTAAGCCTGTCTTAGTTAGTAGAAACTTCGAGACGTGATTGTCACGATTTAGAGAGGAATAAAATATAAATTTTGGTAAAAGTGGTTTGCAATCATCATTATCAGCTTATTAACTACTCTGCTGTTAGGATAATGGTGGGAACATTGTCTCGCAGCCCAAGCGTGAAGTACTGCGTTCTGATGATTACAGATGAAGTCATAAGCTTAACGCACCATTCGAAGAAGTAGTGAATATATTTTTATTACTGATGTAGTCCTTGCGAAATTGATTTAACCTCCGCAATCTTAGGCCGATTGCGCCAACAACGGTACCATCGATATTTTCCTTAAATTTAGCAGATATTGAATAATTTTCTTTAGACTTTAAAACTAATTTCAAGTATATGTAATGTTAATAAATATGGAAAGAAGTGTTTTCGTTATAATTAAAAAAATATGCTTCGACGAAGTACGTTACTGTTTTCTTTTTATTTTTAACGTTTTTTAATAATATTCCTAACAAATATTTTTGTTTATTTCCAGTTTTAGCAATCATGGCCATGGCGATGGCGGATGAAAGTGTACAAAAACTCCTCACACAGGGTACCAATCACTTCACCTCAAAAATGTTTAATGTAAGTAACATAAACTATTATACTATTTTTACGTATGAAAATACATATAATATCGTACAACATACGATGGGTGATCGATGTGTTCTCGATGTCAGATTGTCTCAAAAAAATACCCTGAGTCATGGGTATTTATGTATATTTCTATGAATATTACTTGTTCATGTTTCCATAACACAAACCTAATAGTGCTTACTTCGGGCTAAGCCAATTGGTATGAGTGTAAGAAATATTATTTTTATTATATTGTTCTCAAAGTCTGACCTACAGAACAGAACGCACAGCCTAAACCTCTAAACCGGGAGACATTAAATATGGAGGCTGTGTTTATAAAAGGTATATTTAATCTTTAATATATCTTAGGGGGATTAAATAACAGATAAAATGAAGTATGGTAGTCTGCTAATATTAAAAATAAGAGATATAAAATTCGATACTTAAGAAGCCTCGGGGTATTAGAGTTAATTTAATCCTGGAAGGAGTGAAAATAGGGTTTGAAACGAAATTATAAATTTTTTATATAAACATCACAGACATTGTTTTGGGCCTAGATTAAATAGCTAAAATACTTAGGTTATGGAATTCAGAAACAGTAACGGTACAACACACACATTGACTCAGCCGAGGATCGAACCTGGGTCCTCAAAGTGGCGTTACCACAAAAATACTAGTTTTAGCCTAGGTCGAGCCGACCAAGGAGGTTTTCAATTTATTTCGCTAGTTGGACGTTAGCTGGCGTAGCGATCCAGTTCCAGATTTTATCTAACTTTCGAACAGGACAATGTCTGAATAACACACTTTTTTACGGATTTTGCGCATAGTTCAGTTCATATTTTATTTCATCCTGACGTTTCGACTCCTTTACAGGAGTCGTGATCACAGGATGACTAAGATAATGGTTGTCATGTATTTTCTACTACCTTCTCAATATTTTGATCGGTTACACATTTTTAGTTATTAAATTCTTACTACGAAATAAAATGTAAAATTAAAAAGGTTTAAAATTAAAAAATTAGGAACGTGCCCAATTAAAATATTGTGAAGGTAGTAGAAAATACATGACAACCATTATCTTAGTCAGGATTAAATATAAAATAAAATGTGCACAAAATCCGTAAAAAAGTGTTTTATTCAAAAGGGCAACCTCTGTCGGGTCCGCTAGTTGTTTAACGACCGTTTGGTGCAACGGTAGCCATCCTACCTTTCGCACAGATGGTCCTCAGTTCGAATCCCGGAGGGGGCAGATGTTTGTATGGTGAAAACCAACATATGTACCTGAGTCATGGGTGTTTATATATATTTCTATGAATATTACATATTTATGTATCATATATGTATGTCTATCCGTTACACTAGTATCCATAACACAAGCCTTACAGTGCTTACTTTGGGCTAGGCTAATTGGTGTTAATGAAAAAATATTTATTTATTTAAAAATATTTATTATTTATTAATAAAAAACATTACTTTTACATTAACGATTGCGATGACATTTAACAACTGTTTCGTAGCTACAGTGCCTTTGATCCGACTGTCTTGGAATTGAGTCCTTTCGGTAGAAGCATATAGCATATTTAGACGACCGTTTGGTGCAACGGTAGCGATCCTGCCTTTCGCACCGACGGTCCTGGGTTCGAATCCCGGTAGGGGCAGATGTTTTTATGATGAATTCGAGCATTTGTACCTGAGTCATGGGTGTTTAAATATATTTCTATGAGTATTACATATCTATTTATTTATATATGTTTATTTGATAGAAACACGCATTTAAACCTGAGTCATGGGCATTTATATATTACTTATCTGTGTATTATATATGTCTATCTTTCCGTTACCGATGTATCGATAACACAATTCTTATTGTGATTCATTTGGGCTATATTAATTGATAATAAAAAAAGAAATAGTTTATTTCGTTAACATTTACATAAAATATATTCAGTGGCCAGAATCTACCCAGGAAGCGTATGAAAGGCTTGTAGTGGGAGATCCTGCTCTTCCCGTGATATACAGTAGAGGTATACAAAGGAGTAGAATCAGAAGAAAAATAAACTAAAACTTGGATTGATACTTGTGGAAGAAAAAACGTGATAACTAAAATGATCTCTGTTTCTACTCCGGTTTGATTTGATACATGGAATAATAAAATATTAAACGCCCTTATTGCATTGTACTCCGAGGCAATATTTGTTCTATTGTAGTATTGGCATAAATGAAACAGGACAAGATTAGTAATGTAAACCAAGGGTCAACTTACGTTAGCTCCTTTTCGTTTCCACTAAAATGTTATAAATGTTTTTGTGCGTTACTGTTTTTAGTTACACAACTAAAGATAATACCCAAATGTTATCCATAGATTCATAGTTTTTCTGGCTTCCAACAGTGGTAATATTGACCCAATTTGTTAATATAAAAACTAGGTAATAACGCGAGTAATATCTTAATTTTATATGCTATTCAATATCGGATAATAAGACCATACTACATATATTGATACTTGGCTGACATCATCTGACGACCTCTTAAGTCGTCGCCCCATTTGTTCTTATTTATAATGGAGAAATAGGTTATATAGACAAAAATAATCGTTGTACAGTTGACAACACATGAAGCCAATTAGAACTACTTATTATTTGACAATAAGACCTATCTTATGTCATTATATTTGAGATCGTTTCATTTCTAGTAATATACTGAAGGTGAACAGTGTTTTTAAATTTCTTTTATTATATGCATTAAATTGCTATCTGTATATTGCCATCTAATGTCTATAGTAACTAACATGGCAACAACTAAGCGATACCTAATTGAGACCAACTTGTGATTGCCAGAAATTGTTATTCACTGTCGGTAACTAGAAAAAATAAAATGTATGTAACTATAAACTTGTTTGCTGCATCTACTAGTTTCTAAGATTTATTATAAGATAATAGTATATGTCTCTTATATTATAGAATGTAAAATCTTTTAGAGTAATAAATGTCTCAAATCTCAGAATAAGTAATATAAATAACTCTTTAAAGGTTTGTATCTACGTATAATGTGCATTTATTAGATTATTTATAAAATCATATCTACTAGCAAACCAGACAAAGCAGTTACCGATTCTGTCTATTTATACTATAAATTTTGCTTTCACTTTACTAGAATAAGCTTTATTATATCGTTATTCTATTTTTTCTTATTAGGAAACAATATTTTATTATTTCAAAAAGGGCCTTTAATAATTATCGATAACCTTCAAATAAAACAATAGTAAATATGTATGCGCATACTAAAAGGAAAAACGAAGTATTTTCCTTATCTCTATGAACAAAAGATTTAAATGTCTCGGCATATAAAATTTAGATTTACTTATGTACAGTCGATAGAACATCATTCATACACTCTTAGTTCCACTCTATAACAATGGTAAAAGGAAGGTCCACACGGCAGAGCGTGTAGCTATGCTGTCAAAGGTACACGTACAGATTACCTAATAGGTACAAATCTGTTATAATATGATCACTTAAGTCATAAAATTATCAAATATAGTAAAGGTAGTTTTATTTGTAAATATTCCGCTTGGTTCACGAAAAATGATAAAGCGATTGACACAACACTATTATTTGTAAGCGATACGACTGACGCAATAAGTAATCGGTACATAGATAATTAATCCATATATTTATAATAAAGAAATAGTAAGTAACCACAATGCATGATACACGATGATAATCATAATAAACTCATTTGCAAAAAAAACGGGCACCTAAGCAATGAACCATTTTAAATGTTAATATTGCTTTGTTTGATAATTATAGGTAGTTTTATCCTCACAATTTGGTAAATTAATAAGCAAATAATCGTTTTCATCAGTATTTCATAAAATTTTGATACAATTTATGGGAAATAATGCTAAACCTCTCTAGTAGTGTATGTTCGCTAGTAGTGCATATGCTCATGAAGTAAAAATAAAAAAAGTTTTTTTGTTTGTTTTTCTTTAATTAAGTAAAAGCAGATAAATGTTTAATATCGAGTGTGACCCCCTCTAGCTAAAATCACAGCTGGAATTTGTTTGGGCATGCTAGCGAGTATATCCCAGATACTTGCTTGAGGAATACGTTCCCACTCCGCAGTAATCACATTCTTCAGCTCTCTGATGATCTGCTGAGCCGGTTGTACTGATCTCACACGTCGTTTCAGAACGTCCCAGACATGCTCTATGGGATTGAGGTCGGGACTTCGAGCTGGCCAATCCAAACGACGAATGCCGACCTCTTGAACATACGCTTTAACATCGCGAGATCGGTGGGCGCGAGCATTGTCGTCCATAAAAATCGAGTCTTCACCTAGAGCGGCCAATGCGGGTTGTGCATGAGGAATTAGAATTTCCGTTATGTATTGATGCCCAGTCAGTGAGCCGTTTTCAATGAAGACTAACTCTGTACGATCCATTGAATTTATTCCTGCCCAAAACATAACAGAGCCCCCACCATAAGGTGTGATTTCTTCGAAACATGCCTCTGCAAAGCGTTCTCCTTGTCTTCTTAGCACTCGCTGACGTCGATCTTCACCGAACAGAGATATCCTGGCTTCATCAGAGAACAAAACTCTATTCCAATCTTCTTGAGTCCATGATTCACAATTTCTAGCGAACCTAAGCCTGTGAACTCGGTGCTCACGGAGTAATTTGAGGCCGCGGGCCGGGCGGTGACTGCGTATATTGGCAGCGAGAAGCCTCCTTCTGACCGTCCATAGACTAATATGCACATTTCTTACTTCTTGGAGGTTGTTCTTAAGATCCACATACGAAAATTTGGGATTTCTCAATGCGCGACTCACAAGAAAACGATCATCCCGTGATTGGGTACATGGTTTTCTTCCAGAACCAGGCCTTCTCTCGACGGAACCAGTCTCCTGATATCGCTGCCAGGTCCTTTGGACCGTCGAGCGACTAACATTTAGCCTCCTAGCCACGAAGCATTGGCTGAAACCCTCTTCAAGCAACGCGATAATTTTGGTAGCTTTTACCACTTTATCTACCATTTTTGATACAGCCAAACAGCAATAAATAAAGCTTTGACAGTCAAGGATATGAAATTAATCGATGAAAATTGAATAAAAGTTATAAAAGTCGATGTTAACTTCTGGAACTTCGCGCCAAAAATGTAGGATAAAAAGGGGTTTTCTGTAAAAATGAGCATCAAATGATAATTTGAATTTAGAACGTACTTTTTTAAATACCACGGCATTTTTAAAAACGGCCAGTAACGTGTACAAACGATTGAAACCTTTTTTGTATTGTATCTTTTTAAAGATGAATGAAAATCAAAACCGCCCGTTTTTTTTTGCAAATGAATGTATTTCAAACTTGATACCGATGCTTGGACTGGAAAGGATAATCATTATTTTTTATATATTTTTTACATTAACCCCAATAAGACTTATCCAAAGTATGCATTGGCTTGTGTTGTAAACGGTTGTGGTAACTTATTGTTTAACGGTCCGTAGTAACGGACACACATGCATATATTTTATATAAATAAATAAAATTTAAAAAAAAATATTAATACCCATGACTCAGGTACAAATTCTCATTTTCCTCACACAAACACCGCTTGGCTTCGATTTTTCGTCGTCTTTTTTTTATAATTCTTCATGTTTTTTTTTGCGAATCACGATCAATTACTATGGATAAAATTGTCTGTATTTAGTTTTACACTTCCACTACTTCACATTTAAATAAAAACCACTTGAATTGGATTCCTAGCGCGTTTATTCTTGTTTTTTTGCAATTAATCCTGCATTAAGGCTTTACAGGAAACGTCTCACACGCTCGTAGAGACGTAGTAAGCTCATTTTGTAAATAATAAATGTAAGATGGAGGTCGGTCCCCCTGTTCGAGTTTCTTTTGCCAATTTATCTCGTAAGGGCCTGCCAATTTCCGAATTGGTGGTAGACTCATTAGTTTACAATAATCGTTAAACAAATAATTTAATTAGTATGAATTAAATAGTTAGAAACGTGCCCGATTTGAACATTGGAAAGTATTAGCGCATGTATGACGGGCATTTACTTAATCATTATGGTGATCACGGCACCTGTATTGGAGTCGGAAAGTTTGATTAAAAAAAGGATCCAGTATAAACAGATCTATCCTTATTGGAATCCGACCAAAGATATGGAGTTATTGATTTTTTTTACATGTCTGTTTTATTATATTTTATGTGCAATAACTTTCAAGATCCCGAGATTCGAAAAAATTCATATAAATAGGTTCTATTGATTCTGATTATGATAAATTTCCACCATAGTACTGTCTTATATATATTTTTTGATAACAGCTGTTGTTTTTTTACAATTCAGGAAGTCGCGAAAATGAATCCCGGCCAGAGTGTGGTCATGTCCGGGTTCTCTGCAATTTCACCGCTAGCGCAATTGGGATTAGCTTCAGTTGGAATCTCCCATGACGAAATCCTAAAAGCTATTGGTATGCCTAACGATAACGCGGTAAGTAAATCACGAATACTACAATGGAACCAAGTTAAATATCTTTGTAAACGACTTGTTATCATAATAGTTAAGGTTCTCTCTTTATTATACTGCTCACACTGACTTATTGTTACACTTGTCACTCTTATTTTTAAGTCACAACTCTAGACACCGCTTACTACCGCTGTCGTACCACGACGAACTCAACTTGCTGTTTCCCTCTAGGGCGCCATCTTCGCGTACCCTTTTTACCAGAAGTTACATTATTAGAAGATATTATTTTAGTTTATTAATTGAAAATCCTTTATTAAGAATTGGTGACATTATAAGAATAAAAGAATAAGAAAAATATAAATTGTAATTACATAATAACTATCGCAAACAGGGAAAATACAAATACCATGATAAAATTATAAGAAACTCACACATTTATAATATAGCACAAGGCAACATTGGTTGTGTGGTGTCCGGTTGAGTAAAATAGCAACACCCGTGCACAGTTAGGGAGGTGGTAAAAAGTTATTAATGATACAAGGCAAACACTTTACAACTCCTGGAGACCACAACATGGGCAGCAGCATTTTTTCTAATTCATGTTTTTTTTTTACTTCGATTTCAAACCCACCTCCCAAGCGAGTGGACATTATGACCCATTATTAGGAGAGGCCTATATCCCGCAGTGGACGTCTTTTGGCTGAGATGATGACACCTTGACAAAACAATATTTCAATTATTGATTTAAATATGAAAATTAAAACAAACCCATCAAAATTTGGTTATAAAAATGACAAAATGTATTCAAAACACAGGACAAATTTTTGGAGAAAGTGTAATTTTGAATAATTCTACTCAAATTCTGAAACGTCTCTACCATCTTCCTCATGAGACTTTAAAATCATTTATATTAAAACCACCACATGTTATTAGACAAACAGGTAAAAGCGAGAACATAGGGCATCTCTACGGTTCCTTTTTACCTAAACTCAAATCGTAATACGGGTGCGAGATCCCAATTTGGTCTGCAGATTATATAAAATTACGGTCACTTTTTAAATTGGACTTAATCCAGCTCGAGTAATACAGCTTATTCATATGTATGGTAATGTTTCATGTAAGATGTTTTTAATCCCTCGTTTTTTTAGACCAAAGACGTATTTTCTTATGTGAGCCAAGAATTGCGGTCCGTAAAAGGAGTTGATCTCAAGATAGCGAATAGTATATACGTTCCTAATGGCGTTGAACTAAATGATGAGTTTGCCACGATTTCTCGTGACGTATTCCATTCGGAGGTGAAACAAGTAAACTTTATAAAAAATGTTGAAGCTGCTGCTATTATTAACACCTGGGTGAGTTATACGTATTATAAATTATAGTGAAAAAAATTAACAGTAGTTTTCGATAGTAGATTGGATCGAAAAATAGTGATCAGGAAGATAATTCTGTTTTCAAAATCGCCTTAACTCAGGATTACGAAGCTTTAGTGGTGATTTGTTATTAATTTCGGTTAAAAGCCATCTAAGACACTCTCCAGTTTGCTTTTAGGCAAGTGGCAAAGTGGTTTTTGAGCCCTATTATGATATTTTAGAACATAATACTAGTGTCCTCACTGGGAAGACTAGTTAGCAAAAGCTGATAATAATTACGAAATAACTTCTTTGGTGATGCGAATATAAAAGCTACGATGATGCGTTTCCATTAAAGATATCAAACATCGTAATATGTGTAATAAAGGAAACGTTTTTAAATATTTGTATGACTTACGTAATTTATTTGCTTAACCAAAAATTTAAATTATATCATTAATAGATTAATTTTATAGGTTGAAGATAATACCAACAAGCGCATCAAAGACTTAGTGAGTGCTGACTCTTTGGGACCTGACACACGAGCTGTTCTCGTAAACGCTATTTACTTTAAGGTAATGCATATATTCATATATTTAGAAACAATATAAAAATACTAAAAAAAGTTTTTAACATTAAATTTTATGTCATTTATTTACAGGGCAGCTGGAAGGACAAATTTGATCCTGAATTGACGCAAGATCGTGACTTCTATGTGACTAAAGAAAAAAAAATTAAAGTCCCCACTATGTTTAAGAACGGTGACTTCAAATACGGCTACAGCAAGGAATTAGATGCTAAGGTAAGTTCTGGAATACATTATATTCCAACTGGATTTCAAAATAGTAAATTTGTTTTGAACTATATTGCCTAGAAAAGGTTGAGATGTAAGTACTTATCTAAATTAAACAAAAACACACCTTTTAATTTTCAGCTTTTGGAAATTTTCTACGAGGGTGAAGAAGCATCCTTCCTGATTGTTCTCCCAAATGAAATTGATGGAATCACCGCTCTTGAGGAGAAGCTGAAAGACCCCACTCTTTTGGAACAAGCAACCCAACAGATGTCTGAAACAGAAGTCGATGTATATCTACCCAAGTTCAAGATTGAAACCACAATTGACTTAAAAACCGTCCTTCAAAAAGTTGGTATTTTTTTAATCATATGAACATAAGTGTTTTACAATAGCTGGTAAAATTATGTATAGTCTGAACAGAATGTCAATTGTAACTCAGGAAAGGGTTTTATTTTAATATTTGTGGAGTTCATGGAGCACATAAAAACAAATTCATAACATTTTTATCATCCTGTCATAGTGATAATAAAAAAGAAATAACAATTTATTGTACGGAAGCAGCTATTTATTGTTTAGTTATGAAATTACTTCATCAACTGGATTTTTCATTATGAGGATAAGTCAACAAAAAACTTCACAGTCATGATATAAAAAAAACCCAGTTCAAAATTGATTGCAATGTTTTCCTCTTTTATTCCTCTTTTGTTCTTCTCATAAGGTATTTTTTTATTGAACTTACAATTGATAAGAAATTCAGAATAGTATTATCTATAAACTTTATATACTTCATTTTTTATAATCTTTAACAATCGTATTCACAGATTGGCGTCAAGAACTTGTTTGAAGCTAGTAATGCTAAATTGGAGAAACTTCTTAAAAATAAAGGTGAAACTATATATGTCAGCGATGCCATCCAGAAAGCTTTCATTGAAGTCAACGAAGAGGGAGCAGAAGCAGCTGCCGCTAGCGGTAAGTGTGAAGATACTTAACAACTGCTTAACGAAGTATAAAGTGACTCCTATTTAAAACAAAAACAAATCAATTTTATTACACGTTTTTATACTATAGACTTGAACTAAAGACTGAATATTTTCAACTTCCCAGTTGATTATTTTCTTTGATCGTGAGAGTGACGATTTGGAAAATAGATTATTTTAACGTCAGTTAACGTATAAGCGTTATAAAAATAGATTATTAGAACGCTAATTTATATGACTGACTATGCATTTACTAATGACCTTCGGGATACAATTAAATTTGCGTTCATAGTTCTTTTAAAAGGCGGATAAAAGTATTTTTATGTTATTACTTTTCTATCTCTAACCGTTGTTGTGGTAATAACCAAAAAACAACATATCGAATATTAAGTCCAGTGAGTTATCAATGGAACCAAAACTTTAAAAAAACTTGGCGTTTGAAAATTTAATTTTAATAACAATATAATTTGTTCACAATACAATTTGTTTGGCTAAGGTATAATTTTATGTTATTTATTGAAAGTAATACGCTATATATACGTAATGCCTCCGTTTTGCCTAGCTCGTTATATTACTACGTGGTGCCATTACTGTGCAAATAGGGGCAAACATTAAAATTCAGAAGTAAAACAAATAATAATGAAAAATATTAACAAAACGGTTAATCTTAAGAAGAAATCTAAAGAAATTAAGCTTCATTATAACAATTAAACCTATCAAAGGATGGCAGTATTCTACGTGTGATTGTTATCACCAAATAGTAAAATACATATATAGAAGTTTATTTTTAAAAACTATGCTTTTGTGGCTAAAAATCGAATAAACGAAGGATAAACAACAAAAAAGAGACGTTAATTAATATTATTCTATCGTTTCCAGCATACAAAATATACGACAAAAGTGGATTTTTTGGACCGAGACCGGAATTCATTGCAGATAGACCATTCTTCTACGTTTTAAGACAAAAACATATTTCATTGTTTTATGGTGTTTTTAAGAAATAAAATAATTTCTTGTTTTCGGTGCCACATTATAGAGGCACTTAGTAATTATTACATCGTTTTTTTATCAAATGCATTTACGGTATACTCGTATTCTCACAATATTCATATAGATTCCATTCATACAATATAAAAAGTGTTTAAAAGTATATAAAATACCAATCAGTATAGGCAATCTACGTGTGTTTAACAGCTTTATTTGTACAAAAAATTTAAAATAAGCCTGACCTCAACAAACAATCAATGCATAAAATCAATTATCTCTTAAAAATATTTTTAGAGGTGATTGGTTTAATGCATTGTAACCGCAAATTATCCTAGTACTTATATTACAATAATCGATTAATATGTAATCTTTAAAAGTAGCAAAACGATAGTCGTGACGTGACTTGGTAAACAGCTTTACTTTCAAACATTAAACACATTTAAATAAAACTACCCTACAACAGTTAAGTAGCACACTTGTGACAACTATTACCTTAGTAATTGTATTAGTACGGCTCCTATAAGGGTGTCAAAACGTCAAGAATTAATATAAAATAATTCATTTAATTATTTATACACAATCTTTTACTATTACTTTAAAATAAAACGAATTAAAGAGTTAAACCAGCTCCAGCATCAGACCCTGGTACCATATAGGATCAAAGTTCTCGTCAATACGAATCAAACGAGCCCAAACTCTAAATAGGGTTGCGTGGTTTTAATTGCGGAGTTTCTATGGCCACCTCCAATTTCATCATCAGACCCTGGTTACCATATAGGATCAAAGTTCTCGTCAATACGAATCAAACGAGCCCAAACTCGATAGGGTTGCGTGGTTTTAATTGCGGAGTTTCTATGGCCACCTCCAATTTCATCATCAGACCCTGGTTACCATATAGGATCAAAGTTCTCATCAATACGAATCAAACGATCCCAAACTTGATGGGGTTATGTCATTTTATTGCGGAATTCCTATGGCCACCCTCCAATGTCAGCATCAGACTTGGTTAGCATATAGGATCAATAATTATCAATACGAAACAAATGAGCTCAAATTCGATGGAGTTGTATCAGCTCCAATTCAGCTCAATGTCGTCATAATATTGAATTGTCAGGCGATATACATATGCATGTAAAATTACAACTCAGTCGGAAATCAAGAAGTAGGTCAAATTTAACTTAAAAGATTTTATTACTGACACCAGGACAGGAGAAAGTAAATAAAAGCTTGAAAAAAGAAGATTCAATGCGCTATTATTAAGCTAAATTTGTTTTATGTGGTTTCATTTAAATTATTGATTTGTTTATTATTTTCTATTATTATTTATAAAATATGTCAAAATTTTGACAACGTTGATACATTGGCTACAGCTACAATTTTTTTTTTAATTCGTTTATTCGTGATTCTTATATAAAATCAATAATAACTGCGAGAACAGTTTGTGTAAAATTCAACAAAAAACCCCACTGAATTACTTACTTATTTAACCATATCATCTTTTTAATAATATTTTAATTGTATTTTCAGAGTATACATCCCGTATTATTGGCGGTACACCTAGAATTGTGATTAACATGCCATTTTACTTTGCCTTAATGTATAAAAGCCTAGTGCTTTTTCCTGGAGTTTTCAATCATTAACTGATGAAAATAAAATTAAAATTGATTATATCTCGATTGTTTTAATAATTTATATGATAAATATAACAAAGTAGTTTTTAACATTACAAAAATATATTAGATATCACATGGGTCGTTCTTCTTTTTTACCGACTATAGTCTGTCCTTCGTCTTATTATGGCATCTCGTTGGAGTATTGATATTTACGGTTTTTTAGTTCGGTTCGAATAAACGTCCATATTTTTGTTATCTATTAATATTATATAATTTTTCATTTTCTCCAATCAACATATTTTTTCGTTTGTTATCCGTAGAATGCCGTGACAGAGTGGTAAACCGAAATGTGGTCTCCACAGAAAAAGGCCACTCTGTCACATAATTTTTTAAAAACCAACATTAACAAAGAATTAATATTTGCCACAAAGGAAACTTTAATTAGTTCTAATGACAACACAGATGTAATTTCTTTAAATTCCACACAGAAACCTCAATTATGGATAGTTCAAAAACCAAAAAAACAGAAAAACGTCGTTTCACTGTCGGTAAAAAAGAAGAACGACCCACATACATTGTTTTACCCAAGTTGAGTAGTGCGGAATACAGAAAAAACGACGCTTCCATAACACCCATATCCGAGCCAATATATAAAAGTTCGTTGATTACATTGATCTGGCCAGGATCACGCCCAGGAACTCGGAGTGGTTTTACCATGAAAACCTGTATACGAATCACTTAACCACGGACGTCACGCATAATATGCTTTATACAGTCACGAGCACAAATTGTTTTTGAAACAAATATTATAAGTGTTCAGTGGGTAATCCGTTTTACTTTATTGCAAAATATGAATAAATTTATTTTTAAAGTTACTTTTTAACTACTAAATAAAACACATATATTATTTATCCTCTTTCCTTTTAAGTCCTTTTTGAGATACAACTGCTTTGTTTAAATTCAATATCAATAATTATTTATCGAACCTTTTAGTTACTCTTATGGCAAACGGTTGGGCTAAAATAATTGTTAATACATTTAGTTTTAAATTTTAACAAAATATCAATTTATTGCCCTCTAGTTAACTATTTTATCTTAAATTGTTTTTCAGAGTACCTATCTAAAATGTGACCGTCAATCACAATTCTTGGTTTACCATTCTACATTGCTTTAATATATAAAGACCAACCGGTTTTTACTGAAATTTTCAATCACTGACATAAATAAATTAAATATAATTAAACTGTATTTAATTATTAAACTACATTAATACACTACTGACCCTTCTGTAAACATACGTATATTTACTGATAGGCTATATTTATTTAATTATAATAATTTTTATATTATAATTGTTGCATAATTATTATTGTTTGTTCACTAAAGTATTTTAAAGTAATAATTAATATTAGATACGTAAAGTGATGAAAATATATATATATATATATCATAGTCACAGCTGACAGAGTTCCACAAAATCACTTATTACGTTGATGACAAATGTAATATTAAGTTAAAACATTCACAATAACAATTCATAAAAAAAAAAACTGTTATAAACTCTTTAATTGCCTTTCCTATACCTATGTCAATATCTTTATCACATCAAAGTGACCTGATGGCCTATAATACATACTAATGATTAATAACATACACTGATAAATAGTATACGTATACTATTTTTTTCCGAATAAAAACATTTCTTATTTTTATCTTTTCTTTAAAACATCATGAATTTTCACAGATTTGGTATGAATCAAATATCATTATAATATTCTTGATATAAAATAAGTTAAACAAATTAGTAATTTCTAAGTTAAACACGGACTTTACGTAATTATCATTATCTAATGAAGTTGTCAATCAGATAACCACAAAACGCAGCGTTCATGTTTGTTTGTATCATCACTAAACTAGAAATAGACAGGCTTTGCCTATTTCTCGGACAGAGTCGCTGTGCTGCCCGGACAGGCGAAATAAATATAATAATTAAAAAAAATATTAAAGAAAATAATGATATAATAGGTACTATATCAAATGATAAGAAATATAACCGCCAAACAATGATTACAATAGAATACTTTGTTATGTTTTTTTATATAGATAGAATCTACCACAAAAATAAAGTATTAATTGTCATTAGTTAAATAAATAGTATTAATATAATCTTTATGTTCTAAGTCATAATTAGGATGTAAAATAATCTTTTTACGTAAACATAATATTTTATTTCGTATCAGATGTCATGTACATGTTTGAGAGATTTCCCTACTACTGTCGCAACGCATGCGCATAACTCGTCTAGTATAAAGACAGTCTCTTGTGCTCGGCGTTGCCACTTACAGGGACTAGCAATATAGGAGTATTAAATATTTGGCGTATATCTAGTCAGCAAAAAAAAAACAACATAGTATAAAGAAGAAAACAATTCTCGAAATATACATTGGATTAAGTAATTTTCTCGTCTTAACTTTTCAGATTTATTTATAAGACCAGCGAGTCTACCACCTCAGTTTGACGTCGACAGATCTTTTTACTACGAATTACGATTCCAGACAATACTTTTGTTCAGTGGCGTAGTGATTCAACCGTAACACGAAAAGACTTAAAAACGTAATAATCTGATTTTTAAAGTCCTTTACTATATTTAGCTTCGTAAAATTCGGGGTTTTGGTCGCATCGTAATTATGTAAACAGTTAATTAGAAGAAACTCTTATTTATTAAAGTTTAAAAAGGATTTCGATATTAATAAAAAACCAGTACCTTTTAAAGGTCATAACAGTAATAAAACTATATCTTATATAAGCATCTTTTGTTTCTACCTATCTACCATTAAGTGTCGCTTTAGTTCTTTTAACAAATAATACATTATTTTTTTACATATTTGATATTTTTCGTTTTACTAATTGTACTTGCATGTCTTTTAAACTTTAATGTTCGTTAACAACCCGTAAAAAAAGGATCGTTATTCGACGCTTATGTATTTTAGTTGTATTAAATTGCAAACTATTGCAACTAAATTATGTATTCTCGAGTATAAAATAACATATAATTTTATTATTTTTTCGCTACCTATATAAGGTTGAAGATATTTTTGTAAATAGATATTCATTTCTGCTATTGTAATCTAAAACTTTTGTAACTAGGATTCTTCATAAATTATTATAAGTTCTAATTTGTAAAAAAAAAATTAACAATGCGTGAAACATATTGTTAATATTCCCATTAACCCCGCGTGGTAAATAAAATTCTTGTGCTAACAGTGGGCACCGCAGCACATCGATAAAGTTGGAACTTGATCCGATTAATTCAAAGCTAGCGACCTGGCCGCCTTAAATAATACTTTTTCCTCTTATTTTCTGAGTAAGGTAAAAAGTTTGAGTCTCCCGCGTCAATTAAGGGCTCACATGCTATTTTACTTCACTCAAAGTACACGAGGATATTTTTCAGAGAAAAAATTAAGTTATCCAAAGTCAATTAAAAAGTTGTTGCAGTGAGTGAACTTCAACGAAAAAAAGATTCATCAAGTTTTAATATAATTACTTGAAGCTATGTAATAAAAAATGGCGTACCGTCCTTTAACCGATTCGTTGCTACAAACAATTATCAGAAACGAAGGCTACGAGCTTGATTTACGTGAAAAATGAAGATAGTTTTATCCTGGGTAGATTTCCCTAAAATTTAATTGGAAGGAGTTATCATCGATTTAGAAATGACACGGCTTCAGTGGCTAACGCCACACGCAAAAGAAAGTGATAGCACGACAGTCGTGCCATCCGCTATAAATCGGTAAAAACAGCCTAAATAAAAAAAATCTTATACATATATAATTAGTACGACATAAAATCTTTTTCAGGAAATATAAAGACTCATTACTTAAAATGACCAGTCAGATACAAAAACATATTTACCCAAAGCGGATGTAACTAAATATTTATCGTTTTCAGCTTTCGTAATTGACATACGGTGTGGAGGTTGTGAAGATTATGAAGTTCCAACTCAAGAATTCATAGCCGATAAACCTTTCTTCTTTGTTATCAAACGAAAAGATATTGCCTTGTTTAGCGGTGTTGTGGATAATTCTTTTCAAAAACATCCTTATTTCAAAAATAAAGATATATTTCCGTTTTTATATTTATAGTGAGCGTACAAATAGCATTACAGATAAATATATTATTTAAAAGTTATATAGGATTTATAATACAACCAGAAGATTTTTATTACATGTTGTTAATTAAATTATTATAGTAGTTACCAAAGATAAATATACATTAATTTAATCTGATTTTGACATTTATTCTTCCGTGGCCTACTTATTTCTTCCTAATTTTTGTTTTCCGGTTTCACTACTTTGATATTTTTGTAGTTATCTAGAAAAAAGAACTCATAAACAAATAGAACATATAAAAAAAGATCTAAAAAGTTTGTTACAAACATTGTAAAAGTATTAAAATATATTATTAAGATCCAACGTTGATACGATTGTTATTATTTATCGCAATAAACAAATTCTACATTTTACAGAAGGAGCTATTATGCTCTATAAATGTATTAAGAATAATATAAATTTTAAAAGACTTAACAATGTAGATTTTTATGACTGAAGAGGCTATTTTAAATAATAATCCCATCATTTGTAAGATCCCTTGCATTTACGACAAAAACTTCCTTGCAAATGCAATTTAGAAAGCATGAAAATTATTTTATCTGGTAGAAAGCGCGTTAATTTAAATGTTTTTGCTTTGACTAAAGTATGTAATACGGTAAGTAAACACAGCTTTTGAAAGGAAGCCATCTTCAGAATGATATAAATAAAACTCATGGGATTATAAAACAATTATAGTATATTGTGAAACCGTCGTTGTTGCTATATTCCATAACACAATACTTTAGCTACCTACTTATCTTGGGACCAGAATAGTTTATGTGATGTTGTTTTATATTTCTTTAGTATTATTGTATCTTATTCTTTTAAACAAATTTATTTTAAAAGAAGGTCAATCCAGCATATTTCTTACTATAGCTTATCTTGCTGAACAATGCATTATAATTGATTAAAAGTACTAAACTATCAACTCCTGTAGAAGAGCTACCGAACAATAATCCACTTCATATATTTCACAGCAATCTGATATCAACAACTTGCATCAAAGTAAACCCTGTGATTTTTATGATGTCAGCTATCTATTTTGTCAGTGCCAACTTCTGCATTAATAAGGCATTACCAGGTGCATACACGTGGATTCTTTTCTTCTTAACGGTAGTAGGTTTAGAGGCCTTTAGAGGCATATGTTACGCTGAGATCTCACCGAAGAAAGCGCAGTAAAGCATGTACTATGATTTGAAGATTTCCTATAGGGTAATTTGATCCATCCAGACAAACCAGACGATGTTTTGCTTCTTTGAACTTAAGGTAAACTCTTTAATAGATGTTTTACTTTAGTGACTATTTTGAATACTCATGGAATTATGGAGTGATTGAAGTGACTTCTGTCCACTTTAAAGGCCAATTCCAAAAATAAATCCTTAGTAAGAGTTGGGCTTAATCTGGTTTTAAATTATAAGGCAGCTTTTGTTGTTTCCCGTCTTCGGACAGAAATATTTAGGCAAAAATTCAAAATTTTGTCATAAATAGAATAATGTCCAAAGAGATTAAATGGAATTTTTAGATTAAATGGAATATATGACCATTAATTTTTCCTCAATACTGCGCATAACAAATTCGGTGGTTTTTTATCAATTTTTTTTCATTCTGGTATTAGAATTATTGTTATTGGTTTTCGACTCGTGTTGTAGTTATCTTTGTCTTACGCCCTAATTATAATATTTTAGGCAAGCAAATGTTCTAATTACATGTGAATAGAGATGACGACTTGCTGGTGGTATCCATAACGTCGTGAGATTACCTTGTTGCCTTTTGATAATTAACCATCAATGGGGAACCATTTGTTTTAATTTACTCGGACTTCCATGAAAGTTATAATAAGGAAGGAAAGGAAAATATTCCATAGGAAAATCTTTCATTCCAATTGGATATTACGCCAGCAGTATGTCCACGCCACCATGTCGTTCTAAAGAGAGTTTTGAATCAGCCATACTCTTCTGGTTTGACTGCCTGTAGAAACAGTAGTAACGGTTCTACACCATTTATGTGATGACCATAAATATTTATCCGAAGTCATGGTTTCTATATACTTATTTACTTATTACACCCGTTATTTCATTCTCCGAGTAAAAATTCAGTTTTATTGGAAATTAAATAATTGGACGTCCCGATTTTATTCTTATTTTTGCATCAAAACAGCCATCGTGAATTCTGTTTGTTAATGTCAAAATACAATAAACTACACTGCACAGGCTATGATGGTGGCGTGAGGTAAAAACAAAAAAGGATGTTCGGTTCTGTTTTGAACCGCGTTGTTATTGTGAAAGGACCTGCTGGTGTAAATGACAATGGTGGTCGTCGTTATGTTCTTTTATATTATACGAAATGTTGTCACATAACTATATTACATTTTGTAAGAACAAAACCATTTCCTCTTTCAGAATTCGGAATTAAACAGATTAGCCTCCCGCCACAAATAGAGGTCAACAAACCATTTTACTTCGAGCTTAAACAACAGAGACAAATTTTGTTAAACGGAGTATTCAAACCATAATCAAGAAATATATATCATCTACCCATTTTTTGTTACATTTCCTTTGCCTAAATTTAAACGAAATGAGCAAAATAAATAATAATTCAATCATAAATATTCTCTTATTCATTATTATTAAATTCCTGAAATAACGTTCAGACCTTCGTTAACATTATAAGTAAGTAAATCGCACTTTACTTATATGATGCCTCGCCTACGTTCCGTATGCTAAGGTTAGGGAGAGTCCTACATATTCCCCGCTGCCAACCCGCGGCTGGCCGTCTCCATAAAGGATTTTTCCACTGTGACAAAAAAATATACTATCAGGTTGAAAATTAGGGTCTTATAATATCTTAATGTATAAACTATTTGAATCCTATTCATAAAGACTAATAATAAAAAAAAAAAACATTAACTTTTCGTTTTCAGAAACGCGCCATATATTCCAATAATTTAAAAATTTGCATGCGACGCACATGCATCATAGTCCTAAAACAGTATTATTATGAAACACTTCCGTACTTTCTTTTATGCAAATACGCATCTTCAATAGCGCAAACACTATTCAAAGCGGCCGTAGCCCACTGCTTGAGTGAGATGTCAGGTTTAATCCAAGCAGACCGCGTTCGATCCTCACCTTCTTCTACTACGGACGTGAACCCACTAGTACCACAAGCGTTTAGTTTGATTAATAACGGGAATATTAATAATATATTTATCGCATTGTCGAAATTATTAAAAAACATTGTTTAATTTTAGTATATTTTTTATAGAAGACATGCTAATAAACAAATTAAGCTTTTATCAAGACACAACAAGAAAAGACTATTTAATTAATTTCGACAATTCTTATAGTATTTATTTTGATTAAAACCAAAAAAATACTGGAACATGAAAACTTATGATGATTTAAGTTAAAATAAAATTGTAACCGTGTCTTCAAATTCTTCATCAAATAAAATAAAAATAATATATTTAGTTCTTACACTTCCGCGCACATTACACATCAGAATAAAACACTTTTTTACGGATTTTTGCGCATGTTTTATTTTATTTTATATAGGAGCCGTGATCACAGGATGACTAAGATGATGATCTTAGTCATCCTGTGATCACGGCTCCTGTAAAGGAGTCGAAACGTCAGGATTAAATATAAAATAAAATAAAACATGCGCAAAAATCCGTAAAAAAGTGTTTTATTCTGATAAAAATAATATAACATATATGTAAAAAACTTAAACCATTATAGACGTTCGAAGTGAATGTTTATATTAAATGCATATATTTATAATCTGAAAAATTATTAACCCATCAGTAGGTAATAAATTTTAATTTTTTTTCAGAGTTTGGTATTCAACTCCTGAGTCTGCCGCCCCATTTCAAAGTCAATAAACCATTTTACTATGAACTAAAATTACACAAGGAAGTTTTGTTCAACGGGGTATTTCTCAAATAAAAATGTAATTTTTTTATCTTAGGAGCAGTAACAATAACCGGGGATTCATTTTTGCAAATTCATTGGGAAATACCATATGTATTTATCTTGCTTAGAAATTATCAAGGCATGCTCTAATTATTTTATTAAATAATATGAATACAGATAAAAAATCGAAATAATAATATACCTTTAATTTACCCGTATTTGGCGTAAAAATCTTGAATAGGTACTATCTTACCTATACTCAACATCAAAAGTAGTTTAGTATTTTAAACGTCAAGAAAGCTATACTAAACAAGTTTTCATAACAATATTCTGAAATATTGTGTGTCCATTAACTATTTTGACACCTTTCAGGGTGTAAGATTATTATTATTGACTCACACCAAATCACACAAAATATACATATTAATTGTTGCGACTCAATTTAATGATGATAATATCGCAACTTACAGCATCGGCTTAATGCTGAATCGAGTATAAGTAGCGCACGAAGCAACTTAAAAAAAACAAGCAGTGTGTCTGAACGGAAGTTATTGAATAAAACAATAATTAAGATGCGTTATGCGACATAATACGATCCAAAAAATAATGTCATCATCTCACTTGCCCTAATTTTGCTATTCAAATACAATATCATATAAGACAGCATTGAAAATGCATAAAATATAAAATACAATATATCCACGAAACATTGAAACATTTTTCGAAAACATTAAAATCTTGCTAGATTTTTAGTAAGGAATTTAGTAAGTTGTAAGGAGAAATTTGTAAATAAACAATATTGTATATTTTCAGCGTTTTTTTCCGTGGTGGATTCTGTTGATTACCAGTTGCCAGCTGCTATTCCGTTTATTGCTGACAGGCCATTCTATTATCAACTTAGTCACAAATCTAAAACTTTATTCAATGGTGTTGTCATTGAACCGCATATTGAATAAATGAATATTCAAGATAAACTAAAGCGGTTATTATTTCAAGTACCATGTAAGTCCACGTTGGCATTTCCGGATTGCTTTAACTTTGGTGATCTTAACCCTCCTATCTATCTTATTATCTATGAAGGTATAATGATGCAATAATTAGCACTCTCACCGCTTTATAGAATTAAATTGTGTGTTTATGTGAATCAGTTTACCTATTTTTTTTAGAACGGCATGTGATCTGCACAAAAGATATAATAGGAACTCTAACAACCTAATCCTAACCCAGTTTATGAGATAATGCCGAGAATTTGGAGATATGAACATATATAATTAGAATACTAATGAAAGCTATACATTTTTCAAGCATCATTTTGTCCACTTCGTCGAGTGCTGTTTTAACGCTTTTTATAGCATTATGGAATTCTTTCAATTTTGATGATCTTAACCCAATTACTATCTTACTATCCACCCCGGTTTGTTTCGTGAGTATTTTTCCACTATGACAAAAAAGTACTACTAGGTGATGCAGTCGCTAAGCATAAAGCTACGCTAGCACCATATATTGGAGCGGAACGTAATACCTAAAAAAGAAAAAATTTTTTTTTTGCGAATTTCAAAATTCTGGCTCCGTCGACATCTGGTCCTAAACCTGTTGATTTGATTCACCATAAAAAATATTAAAATCGGTTAAGAACTCTGGAAGTGATGGCGTATCAGACATTGCGCCATTGAAGCTGATCCATGGGAGCTTCGCTTCGCTCCGCTCCAATCAGGTTAAAAATTAGGGTCTTATAATATCTTAATGTATAAACTCTTTGAATTGTATTCATAAAGGCAAACAATAAAAAACATCATTAAATTTTTGTTTTCAGAAACGCGCCATATATTCCAATAATTTTAAATTTGCATGCGACGCACAGGCGTCATAGAACCTAAAACAGCATAATTATGAAATACTTCTGTACATTAAGACAAGCGTTTAGTTTGATTAATAACGGGAATATTAATAATATATTTGCCGCATTATCGTCATTATTAAAAAAAACATTGTTTAATTTTAGTATATTTTAATAGAAGTCACGCTTATAAACAAATTAAGCTTTTATCAAGACCCAACAAGACAAGACTGTTTTATTAATTTGGACAATTCTTATAGTATTTATGTGTTTTTTTTATTAAAACCCAAAAAATACTAGAACATGAAAACTTATGATAATTTAAGTTAAAATAAAATTGTAACCGTGTCTTCAAATTCTTCATCGAATAAAATAAAAAGAATAAAAGATATATGCAAAAAACCGAAACCACAATAGGCGTTCGAAATGAATGTTTCTATTCAATGCATATATTTATCATCTGACAAAATTATTAACCCATCAGTAGGTAACATATTTTTCATTTTTTTTTCAGAGTTTGGTATTAAGTTGATGAGACTGCCGCCCAGTTTCGCAGTCAATAAACCATTTTACTTTGAATTAAAATTACAGAAGGAAGTTTTGTTCAACGGGGTATTTTTCAAATAAAAATGTAATTTTTTTATCTTATGAGTGATAACAATAACCGGGGATTCATTTTTGCAAATTCATTGGGTTATACTATATGTATTTATCTTGCTTATAAATTATCAAGGCATGCTCTTATTATTTAATTAAATAATATGTATACAGAAAGAAAATAATCGAAACAACAATATTCATTTTTGCAAATTCATTGGGTTATACTATATGTATTTATCTTGCTTATAAATTATCAAGGCATGCTCTTATTATTTAATTAAATAATATGTATACAGAAAGAAAATAATCGAAACAACAATACACTTTTAATTTATTCCGTAAGCGGCGTAAAAATCGTTAATACTAACTTACGTATAATCATCATCAAAAGAAGCTTAGTATTTTAAACGTCAAGAAAGCTCTACTAAACGAGTGTTCATAACACCCACATTCAATCACTTTTTGAAATATGAAGATATTCTGAAATATTGTGTGTCCATTAACTATATCCACCTTTAAGGATGTAAGATTATTATTATTATTGACTCACATCAAATCGCACAAAATACACAGATTGATTGTTGCGAATCAATTGAATGATGATAAGATCGCACCTTAGAGCTTCGGCTTAATGCTGGATGAAGCAACTTAAAAAAAAACACGCAGTGTATCTGAACGGAAGATATTAAATAAAACAATAATGAAGATGCGTCATGCGACAAATGCGTACGATCCAAGTGGCTGAAAGGTTAACAATGCGATACCTTTGGCGTCAATGGCCATTCCATATACTAAGAAACTTTTATGTTGACTGTATTTTCTTGTTATAAGAAGTAGTTAATGCATAATAATTGTATGCCTTTGACAAGTTTACCTTTCCAAAAGCCAACCTCACAATTTCAAATGTTACTCATTTAATAATAACTGTGCACTGTAGGAAGGAATTCCTTCCTCAAACGCTTGGAGTGAACCCTTCTGATCATTTGTAGATTTTTAAACTACGCCAGGGGCTTTTTAATAAAGCACAGATGGCATGTTAAAACACAGTGTAATTATTGAATGGCAATGAGTATGTTATATCCTACCCACTAAAAACCCTAGTATGTACCCTAGCACTGCCGTTGGCAGATTGGCCCGAAGGCCCTACCACGATGGGCGATGCCCGGGTGCATTTGGGCATCCCCCCAGAGGGGCAAGGCCGGCTAAGGACCGCCCATCCTTCGCCAGCTGGTCTTGCTAGGAGAGTATGTTGTATTCTAGAGTTCAGACGTTTATAGGCTATTGTATAAGCGAATACCTATATATCAAGCGGCACGTTAACCACAAACGCGATAGTAAAAAATAACACAAACAATCTCAAAGGCTTATCTGCCAAAAAATAATGTCACCATCCCACTTGCCCTAATTTTTTCTATTCAAATACAATATCATATAAGGAAGCATTAAAAATGCATAACAAAAAAAAAAAATACAATATATCCACGAAATACTGAAACTTTTTCAGAACATTAAAGTCTTGTAAGATTTAAGTAAGTTGTAAGGAGAAACTTGTAAATAAACAATCATTAATATTTTTTTTTTATATTTGCAGCGTTTTTCGAAGTAGTGGATTCTGTTGATTACCAGTTGCCAGCTGCTATTCCGTTTATTGCTGACAGGCCATTCTATTTTCAACTTAGTCACAAATCTAAAACTTTATTCAATGGTGTTGTCTTTGAACCGCAAATTGAATAAATGAATATTCAAGATAAACTAAAGCGGTTATTATTTCAAATACCATGTAAGTTCACGTTGGCATTTCCGGATTGCTTAAACTTTGGTGATCTTAACCCTCTTCTATCTTAGTATCAATGTAGGTATATTGATGCAATAATTAGCACTCTCACCGCTTTATAAATTCAAATTGTGTTTTTATGTGAATCAGTTTACCTATTTTTTCAGAACGGCATGTGATCTGCACCAATGAAATAGTAGGAACTCTAACAACCTAATCCTAAGCTAGTTGATGAGACAATACCGAAAAAATATTAATAAAAGCTATACATTTTCAAGCACCATTTTTGTCCACTTCGTCAAGTGCTGTTTTAATCGATTTCTATAGCATTATGGAATTCTTTCAATTTCTATGATCTATCTACTATCCATCCCAGTTTGTTTCTTGAGTATAAATAATATTGTATGCTGTGGAAACCGTAAAAACTAATGTTTGTTTTTTTTATCTCATTATATATTTTTTTACTTTTCCCTCAAAACAACAGAAATAAATCAATATATTGCGTACCTACGTGACGTAATTTATTTTCTCAAAAGCCAACATTTTTACTGAAGTTCAGAAATATAAATGGAGTTAATAATAGTTAATACATATGCGAAATCTATACTAATATTATAAAGAAGTAAAGTTTGTGTGTTTGTATATTTGTTAAATTGTAAGGGGTAATCTCGGGATCTACTGAACCGATTTTAAAAATTCTTTCACCAATAGAAAGGCATATATTGCTGAGTTTCATAGGCTATATTGAATGATAGAAAAAATATTGAATGATAGAATAATAAACGTCAAAGTATATAGCTTGTCTAAAGATTTAAAAGACTCAAACTTCAAAGTAATTGTAATTTCTGAAAAAAAAGCCTAAGTGGCGAATGGAACACAATACTATATGGGGTTAAACAACCATTGTAGTCATAATCTTAAAACAACCATAGCTAAGATGTTAATATATACAACAGCTGTAAACGCTGTGCAAAGTCAAGCCATTCATCTTGTCACATAAGACGGCGTAATACCGTTCTATCCGAAATTCGGGCGACCACTCTTTTTGTAGCCTAATTTGTGAAACTTTTATTTGTACGTTATACGTTGAAGAATGTTTCAGAAAGAAATCTTGCGCTTTATGATCAGTACTCAGAACTTTTCTTTGTACTGAGAGTTCTATCTTGAAATTAGCTTTTAGGATATGTGAATAACCTAAAGGTTTACCTAAACCTAGAAGTTTTGAAAGATACTCATCCAAATTTTCTAGTACCTTTCTTATTTTACGCTGTAGGCCAGCGTTGTTTCATCAATGAGAGGAACATCCTCTCGTATTCGAAAGAAACATTTTTACAAATGTTTTGGGCAATCGATTAAGATGAAACAGCCATTTAGTTTTATATATTTTTTTATGCATTTTCAATGCGATCTTTTAAGATAAATTATTATAATAGAAAAATACTAGAAAAAATCGACTCGGGTCACAAGTAAATTCTCAGGCGGGAATCGAACCCGCAACCTTTGGAAATCCGGTCCAATGCTCTCCCAATTGAGCTACCGAGCCTTGTGAACACTCATCCAAATTTTCTAGTACCTTTCTTATTTTACGCTGTAGGCCAGCGTTTGGGATTTGGCTAGCATTTGGGAGAGCATTGGACCGGATTTCCAAAGGTTGCGGGTTCGATTCCCGCCTGAGAATTTACTTGTGACCCGAGTCGATTTTTTCTAGTATTTTTCTATTACAATAATTTATCTTATAAGATCGCATTGAAAATGCATAAAAAAATATATAAAACTAAATGGCTGTTTCATCTTAATCGATTGCCCAAAACATTTGTAAAAATGTTTCTTTCGAATACGAGAGGATGTTCCTCTCATTGATGAAACAACGCTGGCCTACAGCGTAAAATAAGAAAGGTACTAGAAAATTTGGATGAGTGTTCACAAGGCTCGGTAGCTCAATTGGGAGAGCATTGGACCGGATTTCCAAAGGTTGCGGGTTCGATTCCCGCCTGAGAATTTACTTGTGACCCGAGTCGATTTTTTCTAGTATTTTTCTATTATAATAATTTATCTTATAAGATCGCATTGAAAATGTATAAAAAATATATAAAACTAAATGGCTGTTTCATCTTAATCGATTGCCCAAAACATTTGTAAAAATGTTTCTTTCAAATACGAGAGGATGTTCCTCTCATTGATGAAACAACGCTGGCCTACAGCGTAAAATAAGAAAGGTACTAGAAAATTTGGATGAGTGTTCACAAGGCTCGGTAGCTCAATTGGGAGAGCATTGGACCGGATTTCCAAAGGTTGCGGGTTCGATTCCCGCCTGAGAATTTACTTGTGACCCGAGTCGATTTTTTCTAGTATTTTTCTATTATAATAATTTATCTTATAAGATCGCATTGAAAATGCATAAAAAAATATATAAAACTCTCGAAAGATACTTACAATGTCTACTTTACTTTGTCCAATGTAGGATGATACTTTTGACAGTTCACACCTATATAGAGGTTATAAAGTTGCTATTGCATTGTCAAGTCAAACATAGGAAACAAACACAACCTTAGTACGTAGCAATAATGAAGTGATACCTGTCAGAAGTATCATCCTACATTGGACAAAGTATAGTAGACAATTGATAAAAAATTGAAAATAAATAAACATCAACTATTTTTTTTTTTTATATTTGCAGCTTTTATTGTCGGAATTGGTTCCGTTAGTTGGAATCCGCCAACTATTCCGTTTAATGCTGACAGGCCATTCTATTTCGAACTTCGGCACAAAACTAAAATTTTTTTCAATGGTGTTGTCATTGAACCGCACATTAAATAAATGCATATTGAAAGTAAGTCCACTTCGTCAGGATTTAATCGAAGACTATTTCTTATGGCATTATCGGATTCTTTTATTTTTTATGACCTTAATCTTCCATCCCGGGTTCTCGATTATAACACTGTATGGATTCATAAACGTGAAAACTACATTTGTTATTCAATTAATAAATTCACGGCTTAACAATCGGTGGAGGTTAAAGTCTTTTTATCTCATAACATTGATTTAACTATATCGCTCGAACAACAAAAATTAAACCAAATATCCAAGCTTCGTCACCGTAATTAATTTTCTCAAAAGTAATCCTGACACTATTTGTTCTGAAGATCAGTAATATAAATATAGCTAAACAAAGACAATACATTTCCGAAGATATTTCATAAGTTGTCGAACTCTGGCATACAAGAAGGTTTGCATATGCTCATTAAAAAAACAGGGTTGTAAAGTACGCCGGGCACATCTAGTATAATAGAAAAAAACTATTCCCAAAATATGTAATAATTTAATTATTTTTATTATCCTAATTTTTTAGTTTTTATAAGACCTTCTACTTGTCTACTTTCTCTGTTTCACGTCCAAGGCCATTTTCACTACGAGTTACGATTCCAGACAATTTTTTTTTACTGCCATATTGATTCAACCGTCACAAAGCAAGATTTGAATTTAAAAAGGAATTACAAATATAATGCTAAAAATGCTCATCTTGAAATGCTAAATATAATTTGAACTATTTTTAAGTTCCGACAGAAATAAAATATTTGCCCATATTTTACGTGTAAATGTGTCAATATTAACCGGCTATATATAACCTCAAAGTATATTATACTTTTCGTTAAAATGGGATTGAGCAATGACTAAACTTTTTACGGGATCACTAAATGCGTTTTGATTTTTAATTTCATAAGTTGATTTTTAATTTCATCTTGAACATTCAACTCCCAAGAGTCCAAATGTCCAACTTTAGGAAATATGTTCACGCGATAACTGAAACGTCAGAAATAAGTAAAACAAAACAAAAATGGTGTTTCGTGAAGAAGCCCATATAACTTGATACCCCAAAAATGTTTAAGTTGTTGGAAAAAATAATCAATCTTTATTCAACGGTGTTGTCATTGAACCGCATATTGGATAAATGATTTCAGATAAACAAAACACTCTTGACGAAGTGTTTTGTTTATCTGGTTTTAATAGAAGACGATTTTTATAGAATTTTGGAATTCTTTATATTTTGGTGACCTCAATTCTCCTATCCATTCTTGTTTGTTCTCGTGTATAAAATTGATTGGAATTCTAGGAAAACCATAAAAACTGCGATGGTTTCATAATGAATAAATTCAGGGTTTATCAATCGGTGGAGATTTCATCCTTTATATCTCATAACTAGCTGTTGCCCGTGACTTGTTATAATAATTCACTGATGCTTCGCTCCTATTAATTTCAGCGTGATGTTATATAGCCTAAAGTCTTCCTCGATAAATGGACTATCCAACACAAAAAGAATTTTTCAATTCGAATCAGTAGTTCCTAAGATTAGCGCGTTCAAACAAACAAACACTTCAGCTTTATAATATTAGTATAGATATTATTTAAACCATATCGTTCCAAACAACAAAAAATAAACTAAATATAATAATGCTATCTACCTCCGCTTAATTTATTTGTGGTAAAATAACAAAAATATTTAATACATTTGCGACGAAATTAAATAAGTTACACATACAGGGCACTGCTAGTATTATAAAAGAACATAGTTCTTGAAATATTAATAGAATTAAATATTTTTGTCATCCTAATTTTTCTGTTTTGTTTAAAGGCCAGCGAGTCTATCTCTTCTGTTTCACGTTTGCCTACGCATTACGATTTCAGACAATAACTTTATTCGGTGACATGTTGATTGTACCGTGACACTTCTCGGAAAGGAACTACCAGTTTCTGAACTGGAAGTAGATTTAGTTGTTTACACTTATCATTGATACAATGAAATAACTAAATGAAACAAACAATTTTGTTGGTATCAATTTAATATTTAGAGGCGAGTTTCCTGTATCCCATCCATTTGTAGGTAGAATGTATCATTCCACAAGAGATGCACTTTTGTTAATCAGAATTCCAGTAATGCTGAATTTTCACTATCAATCAATGCAAACATGTGAATAAAGACTGGATACCGAAGCTATCCATAGTTTAATTATCAGTGAGTTGTAAATGTTATTTCACTGACAAAATGGTAGTAATCCTTTACACATGCATTTGTTTGACCCCTTAATGGTGTTAGTATTTTAACTACATGTTCAACTAAAGATGGGACGCAGTGGTACAAGAGATTTGTGATTTTTTTATGGAACTCATACAGATTCGGCGGTTTAAGACAGGACGGAATAAGATAGTTGACGTCAAGATCTTTAACCTTAGAATGCGTCTTAATGATATTAACTAGTTTTCTAAAGTGCCTATGGAGTTTTGTCGCTTTAAATTTTTTCGTAGGTGTAGTAAAAGCGTCGTTTAGCAGGCAAAAATGGTTTTATTTACATGTACGATAGGCCCGAAATTGTGAAAACTAAATATTTTTTGTGTCCATCGTTGCGTAATATTTTTTTTATAAATAAATAACGTTATAGCTCCACAAATATCAAATCCCACTAATTTAAATTTAAACTTATGCATAAAACGATATGAAAAAAGTTTCAGTGTGTTTATAGAATTTCTAATGACTTCACTGATTGTAATATAATTCAACATGATTTTTTTATAATCTAAGTGATGTTTTTAATTGTTGCATTAATATAACAAATAAAAATTAATTATGGCATTGTTATTTATAAATTAAATACTATCAATACAGCGACATCACGGTTCAAAATAACTTAATATAGAGAGACATATTTTTTTATTTTATTATCGTATATCATATTATCTGACTATAAAACAGTTATAGGTTATAGACGATATTAAAATATAATCCATTTTAACCAGTTCATGTAAAAACGTTAGAACAGATTAAAAGATTTACGATGCCAGCAAGGTTTCTGTTCGATGTATTATTTTACTCTCTAACGCTTTACTTTATGGTTACAACCATACTTTATGGTTGCATTTTTAACAGTAATTTAAAGTACTTTAATAAAAGATACTGATCGATAATCCATCGTTCACATCTTTTCCTTATATATCCGTCTACTTAAACTCAGAAGCAGAACATTTAATGAGTAAGCCGTGTAAGATATAATTGTATTTTTTTATTTAAATGTAATTTTTTTTTACAGTTTTTTCTGTAGTCGAGCTTGCAGCAATTTCAAAGCCAACACTTGATGCAAACAAAGCCTTTTACTTCGAACTCAGGCATAAACAATTAACTTTGTTTAATGGCTTTCTCATGGAACCACAAATATAGTTATTGTTACATTTGTATTAAACAAGAGAGTGGTGTGTGAAACTGTTTGATTAAATATATATAATATTTGATATATATCTCAGAGATATATATATACGACTTGATTAATTTTTTATAACATCATTCACTTTTAAACTGTGATTAAATAGTTTGGAATTTTATTTTATTAAACGTAAATATATTCATATTTAGTTCTTACACTTCCGCGCACATTACACATAAGAATAAAACACTTTTTTACGGATTTTTGCGCATGTTTTATTTTCTATTTAATCCTGACGTTTCGACTCCTTTATAGGAGCCGTGATCACAGGATGACTAAGATGATGGTTGTCATGTAGGTATTTTCTACTACCACAAATAATAAAACAGTAAGATGGAGGTCGGTCCCCCTGCCCGAGTTTCTTTCGCCAGTTCTTCTCGGAAGGGCCTCCCAATTTCCGAACTGGTAGCAGATTCAGTAGTATACAATGCAATCGTAGTGAGAATTAATTAAATTACTAAATAATATGTAAAAATAAAAATAAATTAATTTGATTTATATGAAATAATTTAATAATTAGGAACGTGCCCGATTAAAATATTGTGAAGATAGTAATACATGACAACCATCATCTTAGTCATGCTGTGATCACGGCTCCTGTAAAGGAGTCGAAACGTCAGGATTAAATAGAAAATAAAACATCCGCAAAAATCCGTAAAAAAGTGTTTTATTCTAATGTAAATATATTCGCAACAAATCATATATAGAACGTCAAAAGCTATAAATTTTCATCGTTATTACAATATTACGAGACGCCACATACCTTTTAAACTTCGTAACTAAACGATTTAATTAACAAAGAAACGAATAGCTCTCTAATGAATATACCATCCATTTATTATTACTAAAATTGTAGAATATGAAAAAATAATATTATTCGGATTGAAAAAAAGGAGTTTTTGAAGGATTTATATTGATTTTTTGAATTTTATTTTACGCTAATTCATTTCTGCCAAGAATCTTTTTCAGAACTATTTCATCATACTTTCAAATTTTGGCCAAGCAAGGTTTTGTTATAATATTTGATAATACTCGAAACATTAGGGCAAAGTCGTAAACCTCATTTAATTTTAACATTCACCGGCATAGACCCCGTAACTTCCGCGAAACAAATTTATTCGAGGCAGATAAACGTTTTACTTTGAAAAAAAACTGTTCCGATCGGAATTTTAGTGGTACCACGGGGTGAATAAACATTCTCTAAATGAAGTTTGAATTAGCATCGAGAGTAACATTTTAAAAGTATTTATTCTTCTGCCCTTATAAACAATTTCCAATTAGTTTGTTTACGTTATTAAGTAAAGCTGTGTTCGTCGGTAACAGTCGGTATCTGTTTTATCTCCACACCTCTAATAAAGTATTTTACTGAATTTATTTATTAAGTATTTTACTGTGACTCTACTCTACACTTTGTGCCTAATTGTAATTTTACTTTACAACACAAAAATAATACAAATCATAAATAAATGTAAAATGTTATGAATGTAACGTGTTTCAGCGTTTTAAAAATATACCCCGAAGCATGAAATTCAATAAGGATTGTATTTTGATTGCATAGCTGGCCTTATACCACAAGATGTTGATCGTAAAATCACGGGTTCGATTCCCGGGTTAATAATTATAATGGAGTTTTTTCGTCTAGATATTTTTAGTCGAAGCCCAGACCGGAAGTGCTCGGAAGACGGGAGTAGGTTTTTACCATGTGAGACTTAATAATAAGACTTATGGCAGCCATAGCCGATTACTTAAATCAAGCGATCTAGGTACTACGCACTTAGACCCACTCGTAACACAAGCATTTAGCTCACTACGAGGGATTTACGGGAATATTAATAATGTGGTCATCGCATAATTAATATTCTTAAAAAAAAGGATTCTAAATAGCTGAGATGTTGATACCTATATCAAGGACTAATAATCTTCGACACACATTTTTTTAAGATTACTATGAATATATGTATCACCATGTGTTTTTTCTGACTTAACTGGCCACTAGCTGGCGATAGTAAAATACTAACTATGCACTATACTGTTAAGCCTAAAATCCCATGAAAATTTATATCGAAAGTATTTGAAGTTTTAAGCAATCAACTTTGCATGTTCTTCGGAACGTTGTTGTTCTGCAATATGTCTGTACTGTTCAATCGACAATTACATTAATTGTGTTTGGCTTTGGAAAACATTTTTAGTCATTTTGTTGTGACCTTTACAATTCGCCAGTAAATATAGACAGGGCAATGACTGTCTTGTCGGTCGGTCGGTACCAGTATAAAATTCTACATTTTCAGTTTCGTTCTTAATTTTTGATTATGTAAAGTTTAATAACTATTATAAATAAAACTAAAAAACCACAAATAACAAAATAAGGTTAATTAATTAACTATATGTCCAGTTTACATTTTTAATCATTTTGTTTTAATATTTTTTTTTTACTTTCTCAATAAATTTAAACTGTATAACTTTGTAAACTTTGATAAGTTTTATTGTGTATAGTTAAGTGGATTTTATATGATTTCACAATAAAATATTAATGACATATGTCTGTTTACGTCATATGAAAAAAGCTATGTTCTCAATTCCTACAAATGAAATTATACTAAAACAACGAAAGATAGAGAAAAGATTTAAAAGACTCAAACTTCTAAATAATTGTAATTTCTGAAAAAAAAGCTTTAGTGGCGAATGGAATACAATACTATATGGGGTTAAACACCCATTGTAGTCATAATCTTAAAACACCCATAGCTAAGATGTTAATATATACAACAGCTGTAAACGCTGTGCAAAGTCAAGCCATTCATCTTGTCACATAAGACGGCGTAATACCGTTCTATCCGAAATTCGGGCGACCACTCTTTTTTAGCCTAATTTGTGAAACTTTTATTTGTACGTTATACGTTGAAGAGTGTTTCAGAAAGAAACCTTGCGCTTTATGATCAGTATACTCTGAACTTTTTTCTGTACTGAGAGTTCTACCTTGAAATTAGCTTTTAGGATATGTGAATAACCTAAAGGTTTACCTAAACCTAGAAGTCTCGAAAGACATTTTAATTATACTTTGTCCAATGTAGGATGATACTTTTGATAGTTGACACATATATAGAGGGTATAAAGTTGCTATTGCAATGTCAAGCCAAACATAGGAAACAAACGCAACCTTGGTACGTAGCAATAAGGAAGTGACACCTGTCAAAAGTATCATCCTACATTGGACAAAGTATAGTAGACAATTGATAAAAAATTGAAAACAAACAAACATCAACTATTTTTTTTTTTGTATATTTGTAGCTTTTATTGTCGGAATTGGTTCCGTTAGTTGGAATCCGCCAACTATTCCGTTTATTGCTGACAGGCCATTCTATTTCGAACTTCGGCACAAAACTAAAATTTTTTTCAATGGTGTTGTCATTGAACCGCACATTAAATAAATGCATATTGAAAAAGTAAGTCCACTTCGTCAGGTTTTAATGGAAGACGATTTCTTATGGCATTATAGGAATCTTTTAATTTTTATGACCTTATTCTTCCATCCTAGTTTCTCGATTATAACACTGTATGGATTCATAAACGTGAAAACTACATTTGTTTTTCAATTAATAAATTCACGGCTTAAAAATCGGTGGAGGTTTCAGTCTTTTTATCTCATAACATTGATTTAACTATATCGCTCGAACAAGAAAAATTAAACCAAATATCCAAGCTTCGTCACCGTAATTAATTTTCTCAAAAGTAATTTTGACACTATTTGTTCTGAAGATCAGTAATATAAATATAACTAAACAAAGACAATACATTTGCGAAGATATTTCATAAGTTGTCGTTCTCTGGCCTACAAGAAGGTTTGCATATGCTCATTAAAAAAAACAGCGTTATAAAGTACGCCGGGCACATCTAGTATAATAGAAAAAAACTATTCCCAAAATATGTAATAATTTAATTATTTTTCTTATCCTAATTTTTTAGTTTTTATAAGACCAGCGTGTCTACCTTCTCTGTTTCACGTCCAAGGCCATTTTCACTACGAGTTACGATTCCAGACAATTTTTTTTACTGCCATATTGATTCAACCGTCACAAAGCAAGATTTGAATTTAAAAAGGAATTACAAATATAATGCTAAAAATTCTCATCTTCAAATGCTAAATATAATTTGAACTATTATTAAGTTCCGACAGAAATAAAATATTTGCCCATATTTTACGTGTAAATGTGTCAATATTAACCAGCTATATATATTGATTGTTTTATATAACCTCAAAGTATATTATACTTTTCGTTAAAATGGGATTGAGCAATGACTAAACTTTTTACGGGATCAATAAGTGCGTTTTGATTTTTAATTTCATAAGTTGATTTTTAATTTCATCTTGAACATTCAACTCCCAAGAGTCCAAATGTCCAACTTTAGGAAATATGTTCACGCGATAACTGAAACGTCAGAAATAAGTAAAACAAAACAAAAATGGTGTTTCGTGAAGAAGCCCATATAACTTGATACCCCAAAAATGTTTAAGTTGTTGGAAAAAATAATCAATCTTTATTCAACGGTGTTGTCATTGAACCGCATATTGGATAAATGATTTCAGATAAACAAAACACTCTTGACGAAGTGTTTTGTTTATCTGGTTTTAATAGAAGACGATTTTTATAGAATTTTGGAATTCTTTATATTTTGGTGACCTCAATTCTCCTATCCATTCTTGTTTGTTCTCGTGTATAAAATTGATTGGAATTCTAGGAAAACCATAAAAACTGCGATGGTTTCATAATGAATAAATTCAGGGTTTATCAATCGGTGGAGATTTCATCCTTTATATCTCATAACTAGCTGTTGCCCGTGACTTGTTATAATAATTCACTGATGCTTCGCTCCTATTAATTTCAGCGTGATGTTATATAGCCTAAAGTCTTCCTCGATAAATGGACTATCCAACACAAAAAGAATTTTTCAATTCGAATCAGTAGTTCCTAAGATTAGCGCGTTCAAACAAACAAACACTTCAGCTTTATAATATTAGTATAGATATTATTTAAACCATATCGTTCCAAACAACAAAAAATAAACTAAATATAATAATGCTATCTACCTCCGCTTAATTTATTTGTGGTAAAACAACAAAAATATTTAATACATTTGCGACGAAATTAAATAAGTTACACATACAGGGCACTGCTAGTATTATAAAAGAACATAGTTCTTGAAATATTAATAGAATTAAATATTTTTGTCATCCTAATTTTTCTGTTTTGTTTAAAGGCCAGCGAGTCTATCTCTTCTGTTTCACGTTTGCCTACGCATTACGATTTCAGACAATAACTTTATTCGGTGACATGTTGATTGTACCGTGACACTTCTCGGAAAGGAACTACCAGTTTCTGAACTGGAAGTAGATTTAGTTGTTTACACTTATCATTTATACAATGAAATAACTAAATGAAACAAACAATTTTATTGGTATCAATTTAATATTTAGAGGCGAGTTTCCTGTATCCCATCCATTTGTAGGTAGAATGTATCATTCCACAAGAGATGCACTTTTGTTAATCAGAATTCCAGTAATGCTGAATTTTCACTATCAATCAATGCAAACATGTGAATAAAGACTGGATATCGAAGCTATCCATAGTTTAATTATCAGTGAGTTGTAAATGTTATTTCACTGACAAAATGGTAGTAATCCTTTACACATGCAGTTGTTTAACCCCTTAATGGTGTTAGTATTTTAACTACATGTTCAACTAAAGATGGGACGCAGTGGTACAAGAGATTTGTGATTTTTTTTATGGAACTCATACAGATTCGGCGGTTTAAGACAGGACGGAATAAGATAGTTGACGTCAAGATCTTTAACCTTAGAATGCGTCTTAATGATATTAACTAGTTTTCTAAAGTGCCTATGGAGTTTTGTCGCTTTAAATTTTTTCGTAGGTGTAGTAAAAGCGTCGTTTAGCAGGCAAAAATGGTTTTATTTACATGTACGATAGACCCGAAATTGTGAAAACTAAATATTTTTTGTGTCCATCGTTGCGTAATATTTTTTTTATAAATAAATAACGTTATAGCTCCACAAATATCAAATCCCACTAATTTAAATTTAAACTTATGCATAAAACGATATGAAAAAAGTTTCAGTGTGTTTATAGAATTTCTAATGACTTCACTGATTGTAATATAATTCAACATGATTTTTTTATAATCTAAGTGATGTTTTTAATTGTTGCATTAATATAACAAATAAAAATTAATTATGGCATTGTTATTTATAAATTAAATACTATCAATACAGCGACATCACGGTTCAAAATAACTTAATATAGAGAGACATATTTTTTTATTTTATTATCGTATATCATATTATCTGACTATAAAACAGTTATAGGTTATAGACGATATTAAAATATAATCCATTTTAACCAGTTCATGTAAAAACGTTAGAACAGATTAAAAGATTTACGATGCCAGCAAGGTTTCTGTTCGATGTATTATTTTACTCTCTAACGCTTTACTTTATGGTTACAACCATACTTTATGGTTGCATTTTTAACAGTAATTTAAAGTACTTTAATAAAAGATACTGATCGATAATCCATCGTTCACATCTTTTCCTTATATATCCGTCTACTTAAACTCAGAAGCAGAACATTTAATGAGTAAGCCGTGTAAGATATAATTGTATTTTTTTATTTAAATGTAATTTTTTTTTACAGTTTTTTCTGTAGTCGAGCTTGCAGCAATTTCAAAGCCAACACTTGATGCAAACAAAGCCTTTTACTTCGAACTCAGGCATAAACAATTAACTTTGTTTAATGGCTTTGTCATGGAACCACAAATATAGTTATTGTTACATTTGTATTAAACAAGAGAGTGGTGTGTGAAACTGTTTGATTAAATATATATAATATTTGATATATATCTCAGAGATATATATATACGACTTGATTAATTTTTTATAACATCATTCACTTTTAAACTGTGATTAAATAGTTTGGAATTTTATTTTATTAAACGTAAATATATTCATATTTAGTTCTTACACTTCCGCGCACATTACACATAAGAATAAAACACTTTTTTACGGATTTTTGCGCATGTTTTATTTTCTATTTAATCCTGACGTTTCGACTCCTTTATAGGAGCCGTGATCACAGGATGACTAAGATGATGGTTGTCATGTAGGTATTTTCTACTACCACAAATAATAAAACAGTAAGATGGAGGTCGGTCCCCCTGCCCGAGTTTCTTTCGCCAGTTCTTCTCGGAAGGGCCTCCCAATTTCCGAACTGGTAGCAGATTCAGTAGTATACAATGCAATCGTAGTGAGAATTAATTAAATTACTAAATAATATGTAAAAATAAAAATAAATTAATTTGATTTATATGAAATAATTTAATAATTAGGAACGTGCCCGATTAAAATATTGTGAAGATAGTAATACATGACAACCATCATCTTAGTCATGCTGTGATCACGGCTCCTGTAAAGGAGTCGAAACGTCAGGATTAAATAGAAAATAAAACATCCGCAAAAATCCGTAAAAAAGTGTTTTATTCTAATGTAAATATATTCGCAACAAATCATATATAGAACGTCAAAAGCTATAAATTTTCATCGTTATTACAATATTACGAGACGCCACATACCTTTTAAACTTCGTAACTAAACGATTTAATTAACAAAGAAACGAATAGCTCTCTAATGAATATACCATCCATTTATTATTACTAAAATTGTAGAATATGAAAAAATAATATTATTCGGATTGAAAAAAAGGAGTTTTTGAAGGATTTATATTGATTTTTTGAATTTTATTTTACGCTAATTCATTTCTGCCAAGAATCTTTTTCAGAACTATTTCATCATACTTTCAAATTTTGGCCAAGCAAGGTTTTGTTATAATATTTGATAATACTCGAAACATTAGGGCAAAGTCGTAAACCTCATTTAATTTTAACATTCACCGGCATAGACCCCGTAACTTCCGCGAAACAAATTTATTCGAGGCAGATAAACGTTTTACTTTGAAAAAAAACTGTTCCGATCGGAATTTTAGTGGTACCACGGGGTGAATAAACATTCTCTAAATGAAGTTTGAATTAGCATCGAGAGTAACATTTTAAAAGTATTTATTCTTCTGCCCTTATAAACAATTTCCAATTAGTTTGTTTACGTTATTAAGTAAAGCTGTGTTCGTCGGTAACAGTCGGTATCTGTTTTATCTCCACACCTCTAATAAAGTATTTTACTGAATTTATTTATTAAGTATTTTACTGTGACTCTACTCTACACTTTGTGCCTAATTGTAATTTTACTTTACAACACAAAAATAATACAAATCATAAATAAATGTAAAATGTTATGAATGTAACGTGTTTCAGCGTTTTAAAAATATACCCCGAAGCATGAAATTCAATAAGGATTGTATTTTGATTGCATAGCTGGCCTTATACCACAAGATGTTGATCGTAAAATCACGGGTTCGATTCCCGGGTTAATAATTATAATGGAGTTTTTTCGTCTAGATATTTTTAGTCGAAGCCCAGACCGGAAGTGCTCGGAAGACGGGAGTAGGTTTTTACCATGTGAGACTTAATAATAACACTTATGGCAGCCATAGCCGATTACTTAAATCAAGCGATCTAGGTACTACGCACTTAGACCCACTCGTAACACAAGCATTTAGCTCACTACGAGGGATTTACGGGAATATTAATAATGTGGTCATCGCATAATTAATATTCTTAAAAAAAAGGATTCTAAATAGCTGAGATGTTGATACCTATATCAAGGACTAATAATCTTCGACACACATTTTTTTAAGATTACTATGAATATATGTATCACCATGTGTTTTTTCTGACTTAACTGGCCACTAGCTGGCGATAGTAAAATACTAACTATGCACTATACTGTTAAGCCTAAAATCCCATGAAAATTTATATCGAAAGTATTTGAAGTTTTAAGCAATCAACTTTGCATGTTCTTCGGAACGTTGTTGTTCTGCAATATGTCTGTACTGTTCAATCGACAATTACATTAATTGTGTTTGGCTTTGGAAAACATTTTTAGTCATTTTGTTGTGACCTTTACAATTCGCCAGTAAATATAGACAGGGCAATGACTGTCTTGTCGGTCGGTCGGTACCAGTATAAAATTCTACATTTTCAGTTTCGTTCTTAATTTTTGATTATGTAAAGTTTAATAACTATTATAAATAAAACTAAAAAACCACAAATAACAAAATAAGGTTAATTAATTAACTATATGTCCAGTTTACATTTTTAATCATTTTGTTTTAATATTTTTTTTTTACTTTCTCAATAAATTTAAACTGTATAACTTTGTAAACTTTGATAAGTTTTATTGTGTATAGTTAAGTGGATTTTATATGATTTCACAATAAAATATTAATGACATATGTCTGTTTACGTCATATGAAAAAAGCTATGTTCTCAATTCCTACAAATGAAATTATACTAAAACAACGAAAGATAGAGAAAAGATTTAAAAGACTCAAACTTCTAAATAATTGTAATTTCTGAAAAAAAAGCTTTAGTGGCGAATGGAATACAATACTATATGGGGTTAAACACCCATTGTAGTCATAATCTTAAAACACCCATAGCTAAGATGTTAATATATACAACAGCTGTAAACGCTGTGCAAAGTCAAGCCATTCATCTTGTCACATAAGACGGCGTAATACCGTTCTATCCGAAATTCGGGCGACCACTCTTTTTTAGCCTAATTTGTGAAACTTTTATTTGTACGTTATACGTTGAAGAGTGTTTCAGAAAGAAACCTTGCGCTTTATGATCAGTATACTCTGAACTTTTTTCTGTACTGAGAGTTCTACCTTGAAATTAGCTTTTAGGATATGTGAATAACCTAAAGGTTTACCTAAACCTAGAAGTCTCGAAAGACATTTTAATTATACTTTGTCCAATGTAGGATGATACTTTTGATAGTTGACACATATATAGAGGGTATAAAGTTGCTATTGCAATGTCAAGCCAAACATAGGAAACAAACGCAACCTTGGTACGTAGCAATAAGGAAGTGACACCTGTCAAAAGTATCATCCTACATTGGACAAAGTATAGTAGACAATTGATAAAAAATTGAAAACAAACAAACATCAACTATTTTTTTTTTTGTATATTTGTAGCTTTTATTGTCGGAATTGGTTCCGTTAGTTGGAATCCGCCAACTATTCCGTTTATTGCTGACAGGCCATTCTATTTCGAACTTCGGCACAAAACTAAAATTTTTTTCAATGGTGTTGTCATTGAACCGCACATTAAATAAATGCATATTGAAAAAGTAAGTCCACTTCGTCAGGTTTTAATGGAAGACGAGTTCTTATGGCATTATAGGAATCTTTTAATTTTTATGACCTTATTCTTCCATCCTAGTTTCTCGATTATAACACTGTATGGATTCATAAACGTGAAAACTACATTTGTTTTTCAATTAATAAATTCACGGCTTAAAAATCGGTGGAGGTTTCAGTCTTTTTATCTCATAACATTGATTTAACTATATCGCTCGAACAAGAAAAATTAAACCAAATATCCAAGCTTCGTCACCGTAATTAATTTTCTCAAAAGTAATTTTGACACTATTTGTTCTGAAGATCAGTAATATAAATATAACTAAACAAAGACAATACATTTGCGAAGATATTTCATAAGTTGTCGTTCTCTGGCCTACAAGAAGGTTTGCATATGCTCATTAAAAAAAACAGCGTTATAAAGTACGCCGGGCACATCTAGTATAATAGAAAAAAACTATTCCCAAAATATGTAATAATTTAATTATTTTTCTTATCCTAATTTTTTAGTTTTTATAAGACCAGCGTGTCTACCTTCTCTGTTTCACGTCCAAGGCCATTTTCACTACGAGTTACGATTCCAGACAATTTTTTTTACTGCCATATTGATTCAACCGTCACAAAGCAAGATTTGAATTTAAAAAGGAATTACAAATATAATGCTAAAAATTCTCATCTTCAAATGCTAAATATAATTTGAACTATTATTAAGTTCCGACAGAAATAAAATATTTGCCCATATTTTACGTGTAAATGTGTCAATATTAACCAGCTATATATATTGATTGTTTTATATAACCTCAAAGTATATTATACTTTTCGTTAAAATGGGATTGAGCAATGACTAAACTTTTTACGGGATCAATAAGTGCGTTTTGATTTTTAATTTCATAAGTTGATTTTTAATTTCATCTTGAACATTCAACTCCCAAGAGTCCAAATGTCCAACTTTAGGAAATATGTTCACGCGATAACTGAAACGTCAGAAATAAGTAAAACAAAACAAAAATGGTGTTTCGTGAAGAAGCCCATATAACTTGATACCCCAAAAATGTTTAAGTTGTTGGAAAAAATAATCAATCTTTATTCAACGGTGTTGTCATTGAACCGCATATTGGATAAATGATTTCAGATAAACAAAACACTCTTGACGAAGTGTTTTGTTTATCTGGTTTTAATAGAAGACGATTTTTATAGAATTTTGGAATTCTTTATATTTTGGTGACCTCAATTCTCCTATCCATTCTTGTTTGTTCTCGTGTATAAAATTGATTGGAATTCTAGGAAAACCATAAAAACTGCGATGGTTTCATAATGAATAAATTCAGGGTTTATCAATCGGTGGAGATTTCATCCTTTATATCTCATAACTAGCTGTTGCCCGTGACTTGTTATAATAATTCACTGATGCTTCGCTCCTATTAATTTCAGCGTGATGTTATATAGCCTAAAGTCTTCCTCGATAAATGGACTATCCAACACAAAAAGAATTTTTCAATTCGAATCAGTAGTTCCTAAGATTAGCGCGTTCAAACAAACAAACACTTCAGCTTTATAATATTAGTATAGATATTATTTAAACCATATCGTTCCAAACAACAAAAAATAAACTAAATATAATAATGCTATCTACCTCCGCTTAATTTATTTGTGGTAAAACAACAAAAATATTTAATACATTTGCGACGAAATTAAATAAGTTACACATACAGGGCACTGCTAGTTTTATAAAAGAACATAGTTCTTGAAATATTAATAGAATTAAATATTTTTGTCATCCTAATTTTTCTGTTTTGTTTAAAGGCCAGCGAGTCTATCTCTTCTGTTTCACGTTTGCCTACGCATTACGATTTCAGACAATAACTTTATTCGGTGACATGTTGATTGTACCGTGACACTTCTCGGAAAGGAACTACCAGTTTCTGAACTGGAAGTAGATTTAGTTGTTTACACTTATCATTTATACAATGAAATAACTAAATGAAACAAACAATTTTATTGGTATCAATTTAATATTTAGAGGCGAGTTTCCTGTATCCCATCCATTTGTAGGTAGAATGTATCATTCCACAAGAGATGCACTTTTGTTAATCAGAATTCCAGTAATGCTGAATTTTCACTATCAATCAATGCAAACATGTGAATAAAGACTGGATATCGAAGCTATCCATAGTTTAATTATCAGTGAGTTGTAAATGTTATTTCACTGACAAAATGGTAGTAATCCTTTACACATGCAGTTGTTTGACCCCTTAATGGTGTTAGTATTTTAACTACATGTTCAACTAAAGATGGGACGCAGTGGTACAAGAGATTTGTGATTTTTTTTATGGAACTCATACAGATTCGGCGGTTTAAGACAGGACGGAATAAGATAGTTGACGTCAAGATCTTTAACCTTAGAATGCGTCTTAATGATATTAACTAGTTTTCTAAAGTGCCTATGGAGTTTTGTCGCTTTAAATTTTTTCGTAGGTGTAGTAAAAGCGTCGTTTAGCAGGCAAAAATGGTTTTATTTACATGTACGATAGACCCGAAATTGTGAAAACTAAATATTTTTTGTGTCCATCGTTGCGTAATATTTTTTTTATAAATAAATAACGTTATAGCTCCACAAATATCAAATCCCACTAATTTAAATTTAAACTTATGCATAAAACGATATGAAAAAAGTTTCAGTGTGTTTATAGAATTTCTAATGACTTCACTGATTGTAATATAATTCAACATGATTTTTTTATAATCTAAGTGATGTTTTTAATTGTTGCATTAATATAACAAATAAAAATTAATTATGGCATTGTTATTTATAAATTAAATACTATCAATACAGCGACATCACGGTTCAAAATAACTTAATATAGAGAGACATATTTTTTTATTTTATTATCGTATATCATATTATCTGACTATAAAACAGTTATAGGTTATAGACGATATTAAAATATAATCCATTTTAACCAGTTCATGTAAAAACGTTAGAACAGATTAAAAGATTTACGATGCCAGCAAGGTTTCTGTTCGATGTATTATTTTACTCTCTAACGCTTTACTTTATGGTTACAACCATACTTTATGGTTGCATTTTTAACAGTAATTTAAAGTACTTTAATAAAAGATACTGATCGATAATCCATCGTTCACATCTTTTCCTTATATATCCGTCTACTTAAACTCAGAAGCAGAACATTTAATGAGTAAGCCGTGTAAGATATAATTGTATTTTTTTATTTAAATGTAATTTTTTTTTACAGTTTTTTCTGTAGTCGAGCTTGCAGCAATTTCAAAGCCAACACTTGATGCAAACAAAGCCTTTTACTTCGAACTCAGGCATAAACAATTAACTTTGTTTAATGGCTTTGTCATGGAACCACAAATATAGTTATTGTTACATTTGTATTAAACAAGAGAGTGGTGTGTGAAACTGTTTGATTAAATATATATAATATTTGATATATATCTCAGAGATATATATATACGACTTGATTAATTTTTTATAACATCATTCACTTTTAAACTGTGATTAAATAGTTTGGAATTTTATTTTATTAAACGTAAATATATTCATATTTAGTTCTTACACTTCCGCGCACATTACACATAAGAATAAAACACTTTTTTACGGATTTTTGCGCATGTTTTATTTTCTATTTAATCCTGACGTTTCGACTCCTTTATAGGAGCCGTGATCACAGGATGACTAAGATGATGGTTGTCATGTAGGTATTTTCTACTACCACAAATAATAAAACAGTAAGATGGAGGTCGGTCCCCCTGCCCGAGTTTCTTTCGCCAGTTCTTCTCGGAAGGGCCTCCCAATTTCCGAACTGGTAGCAGATTCAGTAGTATACAATGCAATCGTAGTGAGAATTAATTAAATTACTAAATAATATGTAAAAATAAAAATAAATTAATTTGATTTATATGAAATAATTTAATAATTAGGAACGTGCCCGATTAAAATATTGTGAAGATAGTAATACATGACAACCATCATCTTAGTCATGCTGTGATCACGGCTCCTGTAAAGGAGTCGAAACGTCAGGATTAAATAGAAAATAAAACATCCGCAAAAATCCGTAAAAAAGTGTTTTATTCTAATGTAAATATATTCGCAACAAATCATATATAGAACGTCAAAAGCTATAAATTTTCATCGTTATTACAATATTACGAGACGCCACATACCTTTTAAACTTCGTAACTAAACGATTTAATTAACAAAGAAACGAATAGCTCTCTAATGAATATACCATCCATTTATTATTACTAAAATTGTAGAATATGAAAAAATAATATTATTCGGATTGAAAAAAAGGAGTTTTTGAAGGATTTATATTGATTTTTTGAATTTTATTTTACGCTAATTCATTTCTGCCAAGAATCTTTTTCAGAACTATTTCATCATACTTTCAAATTTTGGCCAAGCAAGGTTTTGTTATAATATTTGATAATACTCGAAACATTAGGGCAAAGTCGTAAACCTCATTTAATTTTAACATTCACCGGCATAGACCCCGTAACTTCCGCGAAACAAATTTATTCGAGGCAGATAAACGTTTTACTTTGAAAAAAAACTGTTCCGATCGGAATTTTAGTGGTACCACGGGGTGAATAAACATTCTCTAAATGAAGTTTGAATTAGCATCGAGAGTAACATTTTAAAAGTATTTATTCTTCTGCCCTTATAAACAATTTCCAATTAGTTTGTTTACGTTATTAAGTAAAGCTGTGTTCGTCGGTAACAGTCGGTATCTGTTTTATCTCCACACCTCTAATAAAGTATTTTACTGAATTTATTTATTAAGTATTTTACTGTGACTCTACTCTACACTTTGTGCCTAATTGTAATTTTACTTTACAACACAAAAATAATACAAATCATAAATAAATGTAAAATGTTATGAATGTAACGTGTTTCAGCGTTTTAAAAATATACCCCGAAGCATGAAATTCAATAAGGATTGTATTTTGATTGCATAGCTGGCCTTATACCACAAGATGTTGATCGTAAAATCACGGGTTCGATTCCCGGGTTAATAATTATAATGGAGTTTTTTCGTCTAGATATTTTTAGTCGAAGCCCAGACCGGAAGTGCTCGGAAGACGGGAGTAGGTTTTTACCATGTGAGACTTAATAATAAGACTTATGGCAGCCATAGCCGATTACTTAAATCAAGCGATCTAGGTACTACGCACTTAGACCCACTCGTAACACAAGCATTTAGCTCACTACGAGGGATTTACGGGAATATTAATAATGTGGTCATCGCATAATTAATATTCTTAAAAAAAAGGATTCTAAATAGCTGAGATGTTGATACCTATATCAAGGACTAATAATCTTCGACACACATTTTTTTAAGATTACTATGAATATATGTATCACCATGTGTTTTTTCTGACTTAACTGGCCACTAGCTGGCGATAGTAAAATACTAACTATGCACTATACTGTTAAGCCTAAAATCCCATGAAAATTTATATCGAAAGTATTTGAAGTTTTAAGCAATCAACTTTGCATGTTCTTCGGAACGTTGTTGTTCTGCAATATGTCTGTACTGTTCAATCGACAATTACATTAATTGTGTTTGGCTTTGGAAAACATTTTTAGTCATTTTGTTGTGACCTTTACAATTCGCCAGTAAATATAGACAGGGCAATGACTGTCTTGTCGGTCGGTCGGTACCAGTATAAAATTCTACATTTTCAGTTTCGTTCTTAATTTTTGATTATGTAAAGTTTAATAACTATTATAAATAAAACTAAAAAACCACAAATAACAAAATAAGGTTAATTAATTAACTATATGTCCAGTTTACATTTTTAATCATTTTGTTTTAATATTTTTTTTTTACTTTCTCAATAAATTTAAACTGTATAACTTTGTAAACTTTGATAAGTTTTATTGTGTATAGTTAAGTGGATTTTATATGATTTCACAATAAAATATTAATGACATATGTCTGTTTACGTCATATGAAAAAAGCTATGTTCTCAATTCCTACAAATGAAATTATACTAAAACAACGAAAGATAGAGAAACACTCAAAATATTATGAACATAAATATAAACAAAGACTATATGCATGTTGTACGTCTAGCGATTAATCAAAAATATTACTGAAGATCGCTTATTTTTTGCATTTTTAATGCTAATTTATGACTATAACAACTTTTTTGAATATGTTTTAATATTAATTGAACATTTGCAGCATTCGGCATAGCATTTTCTTCCGCAATAATATCGCAACCGGAGAAGTTTGACGCTAACCATCCATTCATTTTCTTCCTTAAAGAAAAAGAAAAGGTCTTATTTACTGGACTCTATAATTAATAGGTACATAACCACAAGCCATACCAATAATATGTTTTTCAACAGCATGTCCTCTTACTAAATCCCAAGCATGCATCAATGTTAAAATTGTAGCTTTTGAAGGTCGAATAACTTTAACCAGTGCTGCACAGTGCATCTACTGCGACTGAAAAAGATTGTTTCAAGTCGATAAATTCTTGGCATATGCAGAAGCGAGTATATGTTGGGTATAGTCTGCTACTAAATCAATAAATTACTAATGTTGGTTTAATTGATTTGGTGTAATATATTTTGTGTTTGAATAAATATCTAATTATTATACATGGTGGTATCAACGTCTGAATGGGTTTTTGACTGCGTAAGTTTTAAGTATTTGATTCTTGTTTTATGATTATATTAATAAGCTTCGATTTTAAAACTTAAAATATATGTAAATAACTTTCTAATAGTCGTTACCTTTTCTTTTCATAACAAAAATGTTTATGCTATACACCGAGAATAGAATTAATAATTAACAAAATTTATTGAATGGATTCTTCCAAATTGTGTTATAAAACTTATTTTATTGTACGTTCATTACAAAAAGTGAAAATTGAGCTCAAATATACTTCTTCGATAATGTTATGACCGCGGTGGCGCAATATATATAAATTTTCTAATTTTCTTTTGAAATCTATTGTCAGTGTAGCAGAATTTATCAATGTTATCCAAAAAGCATTGGTTGTGTGGTCTTCAAAACTCTACCACGCTATTCATTCATCTAAAAAAATTATATATTTATTTAAACAATTACAAAATCTATAAACCATAAAATAAAAAAATTAGGCCCTTTTTTGCAGTGCTTTCTGACACAAGAATTTAATGCTTAAAAGGAGACTGACCATTTTATATAAATGATGTTTGAATGTAAATGAACAGTTTAGTTTTTTCACGAATTCATATAGTAAACTCATTCGGGACGAAAGAAATCTCCTAACCCATTCGTAGAGCCTGCTTAAAAAGATTTATTTTTATTATTCTTTAGGAAAAGCATGCGAAGCTCGAGAGTACTCTCTACAATAAGCCATTACTGCATTTTCTACACATCGGGGATACTGTTTATCGATTGACATTAATTAACATCGATCTATGGTTTTTAACCAATTAGGTATTGGTATAAACTTATCACCCGGTTAATAAGGCCCAGATTAAGTTTAATGTAGTGTGACCCGGTCGCAATACTACTTATACAAGAGATGACAGAATTACGACTAGTTAAAGCACACGTCTCTCACGATCATTACGTGAATGTTAAAATTGTTACTTATTTGTTGAATTTATCTATAGTTGCCACGGAATGATCTTTTTTTAATGGCATAAGGTAGGGCCAATCGTCAAAATAAATTGCTTGATGTGACTACATTACATGTTCTTGTAGAATTATTGGAAATAAATATAGATACATTATAAATTATGATGGTGCATAGATGATAAGATGATAATGATATTATTATTATATTTTCAGCTTTCTTCATTTCAATAACATCTGTAAACATAATAAAACCTATGCCACAACAGTTTAATGCAAATCACCCGTTCATATACTTCCTTAAACATAAAGAAAATGTTTTATTCTCCGGACTCTATACATAGGTATTGTTGACAAAATATCACCATCCTATCACGATTAGTACTCGTATCATTATAAGATTTTACTTGAAACTAAACAACTAACCTTGCACATTTTTATTGATAAATAATTTATTTATGCTTATTTAACCCATTAAGATAAACAAATGATATTTAGATAGAATACTCATCTCAATATAATTCGGTAAATAAAAAGTATACCTTCGCGAGCATTCTAATGCTAGATAGATATATACAAATATTTATTTGATGCGTAAAAAATACGAAACAAATAAACAATATTATTACCATCAATTTGGCTTAAATCAAAGAATGTAACTAGTTAATTTTATCAATGCAGTTAAAATTGTTACCACTAAGCATCTGTCACAGCATACAATGACGCTGGTTTTCGGTAGAACCAGACATAGAATCCTTCTTTTGCATTTGAATCTTCCTGATTTAACATTGAATCAAGCCTTGTCACAATATCCACAGAATGAAGTGAAACTGAAAAATTGCTATTCCTAACTATAGCAGTAATCAGTTAAGCGGGGCAGGCACATCACTAGCATTAACTACCACCTGTAGCGCAAAGAAATCTTTGGCCAATTAATTGGATAGGGGGCACAGGCTCCTGTTAAACAGTTTGGATGTATACTTGGACAAAGATTATACGAAGTTATTTATCAAAAATTGAAGTAGCACATCCCACAAAAAATAAGCCAGCGTTGGCAATTTATATGGGAACTGTGGCTAGTACACTGGCATTAGTGTAACGACCTGATATAATCACAATTATAGAATTCTTTTTTCTGTAAAGCAAAGGTGATATAATTGGTGTTCATTATAAAGCAAGCTCCATGTATGTATAAATTCCCCCAATTTAATTGTAAATATAAAAAATGTGAAATTCTAAAATATAATTAATGGCTCTATAAATTAAATACAAAGTAATGAGTATGTTTTAACACTTAAAACCTGCGTGTACTGGATATTTTTGTCATTGTGACTATTTCTCTGGGCCCATGAAGATGTATGGAGACATGCGCACATGGCGACATCACAACTCGGTGACTTTACATACATTTACAGATGCTGGCAACAATTCCATTATACACTGATCTATACAATTTTTACTGATCGTATATAGTGCACGAGAAGACATTGTTTCTTAATGCCCTTTTCGATTGAACTTCTTATCTTAATATAAGCCGAAGAAAATTACACTATCAACTTCGTCAGTTGCTGACATGAGTAGTTATTTAGTAAGCAGTAAATTTACTTTTATTATCAACGCGAATTTTGCTACATTTAATGCACATTTTACTTAATTGACTTACTTCATTTTACTAATGACGATTCAGGATGATGGATGATAGAAGCAATAGCTATTTAATAAAATTCTTCCATAACTTAAAGGTGGGCTTTACTTAATTATTCTATAGGAATTCAATAAAAATTCGCTTGGCGCATTATTTCAAGGATCCTATTTTTGATTTGGTTCTCGAAAAAAAATTTAACCGGCCAGTAGACCAATGACTGAAGAGTTCATAAGCAGTACGTATTTAAAATATTATAAAGAAGTCACTGAAGGACCCATCCTAGAGTAAAGATGTTATTCTGCAATGTAACACGCAAATAATGGGAAAGGCGTTGATAACATTTTTTTGTAATCATTTTTTCTTGTGAACAAAATAAAAGATCGATATCTTTCTTAAAAAAATTGGGGATTTTGTACGTATCTTAACAACCAGTATATATACATAGATAAACCAAATAATGACGCTTAATGTGAAAATTTCATTAATCTTTCAAAATAACTGCTTAAAATAAAACCGTAATATATTTTTATTATAATGGTAGAGAAATTAAGACAGAAGGAAGAGAGGAGAAGAGAATAGGAGGCAATTATAAGTACTACCAACAACAAAAATACACAAAGATTGTTTTATCTGAGCTCAATCCTGTTTCTAATAGGTATTCTAAAACTCTATTCCAATACCTAAGGATACTTAATGCTTAGTACAGTTTCTTATAGAATACACAACTTCCTTTGACTGAAATTTGAAATATCTGAATTTTTAGGATTTTGGATCTTAACAAAGAAGCAATAGGTAATCTTTACCTTTTTCTAGTAACCTTCATTGTTAAAAATAAAGATATGTTAACCTTTTTATGCTTCTTGGTAGAAACTGTGCATCAAAGACACTCTCTTCTGAATGTTTTTGCTGTTACATTTTTTTTACTTTATTGCGTTCGGTGTGATAAAAAATTGAGAATCGGTAAACACCGTTTTACATCAACCTTGCATACATGTTCTAACATATAGGAATGTTACAAGCGAAAAAGTACATAACAGTAACATTTAAAATATATGAATTTCACGCGGATAAATTATAATTTTAATCTCCTCAGTTAAACGTGATTTATTTAAAATATTTGATACAAAGCAGGCTATGAAGCAATGGCTCTCATTTCGTTTACAAAATTGAAGATATGCTGTACATGTTCTTACAGATATAATTTAATAATGTCGTTTATATATTTTACAGCACTTGGAGTGTCTTATCTGACCGCTTTCGTGCCAGTGTACAAGCAACAGTTCAATGCTGACCACCCTTTCGTTTATTACCTAATGAACAAAAATAACATATTGTTTAACGGGTTATTCCAAACAGTAGCTGACTAATTTAATGGTAGGATAGTCCTCTATTGCTATGTTTATAAAACATGTATAACATCTACCTGCGTATTAACTAATGCTTGCAGAATTTCCTATAAAAGCAATCTTATTAAAGTGACAATGGTGGAATACAAATGCTTCACAAATTTAATTTTTTCCGCAATTTCAGATACCTTAGTATTGAAATTGATGCTTTAATGCTTGGTGATTAAGGTTCGAAATGTAATTACCATGACTAAGTTATATCTTTATTGTAGACTTTATATTTAGAAAGGAATTAATAAGGTATTTAAAAGAACAAAGGTGAAGTTATCTGCTTGAATGATAATTTCCAAACGCGGTCACAAGTTAAATAATATTGTGATTGAAAATATTACATTAATAATTTATTTAAATTAATTTCAGATTTCATATTCAATAGAGCGTCATTTCCCCCAAGGCAATTTGTAGCAGATCATCCATTCTTCTATTTAATGAAGTGTAGAAAGAGAATAATATTTAACGGCAGATATTTCGGTTGAACACCTTATGAAACGTAATGTAAGCAATTTGAAACAAATCGGTGAAAATATTAAAAAATATTAGCATTGGGAGATGGAGCCTGTTTAGTGTTAATTATTTTAAAATCACTGTCTCAAAAGTAATTATTCAATTGCATTGACATTTTTTTTATAACTTACATCGTCTTTCTTGTAGATTCAACGGCAGCTCACGCTACCATAAACATAATTATATTAATCAATATGAAAGTCAATACGCTGGTTTATACGTCCAAAATGAAATTTGTTAGTTTTATGTCGGTTAATCTGTTCTTGATATTAAATGGTTAATTAATTAAAAGTTATGCAGCTAACTTAAGTGTCTTTGACTCCAAACTCACGGTATTAAACATGAGTTGCTTTAAATTTCTATAAAAATATCTAGTTTTCTTCGATAAAATCAGGAAAAATATACTGCTCGTCCGCCCGCAAATAATTCAGATACAACACTATAACAAAGACAGTCCTTGCACCTGCATTAAGTAGTTAGTGAATGTTAATGTTTAGGGGTGTTAAAAACAATAATTATCTTGAAAACGAATATCAAAAGTTCATATTATATTAAATTCCATTCCCGTTTTCATGATTTCAAACTACAACACTGAAATACATTCCCGAAGGTATTGGAATCGGTATAGGTGACAGATTTACGGCCATGTTCGAGTTTCTAAAACCCAAATACTCGCTAAAATTTTTGACTTGTATCAAGTTTCACCCGATTATAAGATAATATTTTTAATTCAAATGTTTATGTAGGTATTCTATACCAAAACTTTTTAGGTGCAAATAATGCAATATATTTTTTTATTTGCATGATGGATCTAGTTTGCAAATCTAATTGCATGGGATTTATATTTATGCTCACTGCCATTTGCTGGTTGCCAGGGTTAATATTCTGCACATTTCTTTTTACCATTAAATAACAGTGTTTAACTTTCTACGATATCTTATGATCTGGCGTTACTCTAAATAAACATATAAGCTTTTTATCACTTCTGTCTTCTGCATGAAATGGCTGCATGACTGGTTGGAGGGATAAAATTATTTAAAATTCATGTTGTCGTTATTTTATCATTATGTTCTATTTAAGAAAGATGTTAATTGGTTCATTTACAGGTATATCACGTCGCACTCTTTTTAAGGCGTATCTTACGAAATCTTTTTACTAACTGCAGATGGCGAATTATTTTAAATGGAAGACGCCGAATTTCATTAATTCGTTTTTAAATTAAAAAACAAAAAAATATTTAAAAAGATATTTCATTTGCTTTATGCACTTTTGATGTTAAAAATTCATTGTAGTCATGAATGTTATATAGTTCTCTTTTATTCTTATTTTTTTCACTACAAAGACGCCGCCGACAATGAAATCGAACAGTATCAATCTAGCACCAGTCTGGCTTAATGTTAATAATGAACTCCGGACATATGTTATTATTTAGTGAGCATTTTATACACGTTTCGAACCAATTAGCACTTCTTTTCAATCTGGCTAGAAAATTACGTTTTGTAATAAAGAATACATCGTATTCAATACTCGTATACTTGTAAAGAATACTCGTATTGAAATGACATTCAAATTGACTGTCTTTTTATTATGTAATTTGTGCTTTTTGATTTTACATAATAAATTGTATCATACGAGAAACGTTTTCTTCGACATTTTTGTCATGATTTTCTAGCTTGGTTTTAAATTTTTTTCCTGTGTATTTTTTTGATTTTGTATACTAAAATATATTTTTATTATTTTTCAGGAATATTGACGATTCCAATATATAATGAGGACGGTTTGATTGAGTTTTTATTGACAATCCGTTTAAATAAAGTTTTATTAATTGATAACTAAGTTTCATTTATTATATCCAAGTTCATTTTACTAATTATTCACCTAAGATGCAACATTATAATTTTTCTAACTTTATATCATAAATCTAAAATTATTAACTGTAGTAAGAACTCCGAGAAGAAGTGTTAAGCACAGAAGACTATTTGTAATACCTGTAGTATCTGGGTCCGATTTCCAATAAATCCAGTATATGGTAGTTAACACTATGTCTGCAATAATTGCTACTTGGGTAGCTTAAATAATGGAGTAGCTTAATTGGAGAGCATTGGACCGGATTTTCAAAGGTTGCGGGTTCGATTCCCGCCTGAGAATTCACTTGTGACCCGAGTCGATTTTTTCCAGTATTTTTCTATTATAATAATTTAGCTTAAATAATGTTAATCTATTTAATAATTGTAAAAAAATGTTTCGTTACGACTGCTCTACTCATAAAGTATTCTTTGAATCAAGTTAAATGGCTACAAAAAAGTTTTGTGGAGTGGTGATAACAAAATAATCAAAACTTAAAGTTGAACTAAACCTAGCGTGAAAGTTAACTTAGATTTTATATATAGATATAGACAGATAAACAAAACAAGTAGACACTTCGTATGCATTAATTCACAAAGATGCATATCACACGCGTCCACAAAACACCAATATCACGGAAAACAGTCTGCTGTATGAGGACGAATGATGCTGTGTTAATGTCCGAAGTTCGCCACATTTCCAACCTGAATTTTGAACTACAAAATTAATACAATACATCACATAGAAGCAGAGTATTACAGAATGTGGTTTCAATCAGCCGATATTTAAGTTGTGTTCTCAATCAGAAGAAACGACATTCACATAAAATGAGATATTAACGACTTTTTCATGCAGAATTTCTTATTATCATACAAGGCGTCTGCCAATAGCTTTCTTTACAAATATTTTAACTACCCAAGTGAGATAATTATAAAAAATTATGTCGAAAATTATATTGGCAAGATTAAATCTTCGTACAACAGCAACAATATAAACAGGTAAATTGAATTAAAATAGAATGTCTTCGAGTTTTCTACTCCAATCAACACTGTCGCAAAATGTTGGTCTTTTACATATATAAGTACATTACTCATACATAAGTACACAGTATAGTTAACATTATTATCCGTAATATACCAAATAATTTTGTTTAGTACTTTGATATTTGCAGCATAGGTAAGTTACTAATCCTTAGCTTTAATATAATAACATTTTAATGCAGTCTGACGAGTCAGACCATTACGATTTTTAATCAAAACATATTTTAAGAGGGCCAGAAGCTACAAATTATTATATACCTTATAAGTCGCAAATTTTCATAAGCTGTAATTTACAACATATTTATTATTTAGGTAAACGATCAGCCAACGGGCCCCATTTAATGGGCCTTGTTTAAAGGCATATTTTGTAGGCAGTGACTTAAATAAACCAAACGAAATTTTTACTGAAACAGCTGAGAAGATACTAGAATTTCTAGGGTCAACAGACTTATTGTGGTCACTAAGGCAAATGGCCCCACCGGACTGCGACTATAAAGGGAATATAGAGGGTACATCAGGCTTTTAGCAGGTATTTCAGCCGGGCTGGCACGGGGAGTGACTCTCCCGACCTATGCGGCCAGGCTGATAAATCGGGGTTTCCCTCGCCAACAAAACAGGGTCAACAGACTTCCCTTTCCCTTCCCTTTAGTGATAGATACCAGCTATCTCACAACTGCATCTATAAGCCTGTTAATGAAGACTTGAGAAGAACAGCGAGGAAATTCAGACCGAACAAGGCTGAATCTTTACAGCAATATAATTTTCGGCTCCCTTACAGCAATACATATAATTGTCGATCCGTAATTAACAAACGTAGTACCTATCTTGGGACGACATATTATCAGTCCATGGGAACTGAGATAATTCTAGGCTAAGAAGATTCTGGATTCCCTAGAAAATTTCAGATTAAAAGCGTTACTCTTAACTTGAAGACGAGTTACAATAGGCAATAATAAGGTATATAATATTTGTAAAGTATAACTTATAGAAAGAAGCATGCTGAAAATAGCTAGCTAGCTAGACTTTAAGTGAATATGTAATCAAAAACTATTGAAAAACAAAATATTTCTCTTTCATTTCATTTAAGTATAAATAAAAATATTTGTGATAAGCTGTCGCCCGTGAGAAAATTTGGTTGAACCCTGCCGCACTCTAATTGGAGTGGAGCTCCCATGGATTAGCTTCAAAGGCGCAATGTCTGTTACGCCATAACTTCCCGAGTTCTTAATCGATTTTAATATTTTTTGTGTGCAATCGAATCAACAGGTAAACAATCTGGTCCTAAAGGACCGTGACGGAGCCCGAATTTTGAAATTCACAAAAATAAAAAAGTTATGACCAGAAATCATTGGCTCTATGGGATTTCCCATTGAAACAAAAATCATCATCACCGTGTACAAAGAAATGGTGCTTACAGACTATTACATCGAGCTTACCCTATTTTTTAAATAATTACTAAATCCGAACGATCGAGATTTCAAACGTTGGGTTTTTAACCAATGTAGCTATTGGGTGAGTTTTAAGATAATATTAGCCTGAAGAAATAGCTAAAATTTTCACAAGGACAGGCCATCGGATGGGCGACCACAATTTATTATCTGGAGCTTTTCTGAAGACACATAACATAGGTTGTATGTGCACTCGTAGAATGTACTAATCCGCATAGTGCCTGCGTGATGGGTTATAGCCTATTTTCCTTATGGTGCTGCAGTATTAGTCATTGAGAAGGCATGTGTCCCAGCAGTGGGAAAATTTATGGGCTTATAATTATGATTCTTTATAATACTGGTAACTTATGACCTAACTTGTATGAATGTTATTGTGTATAATAAATTAATTAATGCTCATGATAATGCATATATATTTCTTTTTAATATCAAGAATGACAACCTAAGATGTGACAATGTCACGTCACTAAGAATGAATAAATTTGGTCTAAGGAGTATATATCAGCCCTCAGCCGCATTTAGCTTCAAATCACCAACGGCACCGGTAGCAGCTGGTGTATAGTGCCGCCTCCACGTCTTGCCGGAGTCCATCAATACTTCGTAGTGTAGCGGCCGAGCTGACGGGATATTCTCCCAAACTCCCACTTATGGGGACCGTTAGAATTGCGTGCCTGAACTCTATCATCAGGGATAAATCGTCTAATGACTACGGTGTCAAATAGTTTCTTGTTGTAATCGTGTTTATTGATCATGGCTTGAAATTTCGTCTGTGCCTCTCTTCCAAACATCAGCTGGTAGGGTGACTATCTTGTCTATTAGGTGAACGACGAAGGCAGTGCTTAGTTAGAATTAATTTGTCAATTAGATCACCTCTACCATAAAATAGTTAATGTTCATGAAAATATCAAGAATGTACAACCTAAGATGTGACAATGTCACGTCACTAAGAATTAATCAATTTTGTTGGAGGAGTATATATATTAATGGTCAATGTAATATGTACTAGTGATGTAACGAATATTCGCATTCGCATTCGCGAATATTCGCATAGTTTTGCATATTCGCATTCACATTCGCATTCGCAAAATCCCTGCGAATGTTTTGCGAATATGAATATTAGAAAAAAACAATTTGAAGATAATAGTATGTTCATAAAATCAAAATCCATTCATTTCTCATGTTTTTTAATGCAAGAAAAAATTACTTACCCCCGTTGACACATTATTAGTCTTAACTATGCATCTAGCTCGTTCAGCATCGCAAATTGTGAAATAAGTAAGGATTTGATTTACTCATACTAATAAATCACTATTCAAACTCTAACCTCAAAATTCACTTGTTTTGTTTACGAAAAGACCGGCGCGAGCGGAATGGATACTTCAGTCGGATGAGTTCATTCATATTAACTCGGCAATCAGAACGAGACAGCCACCATACCATAGACAATTGGCCCAATTTTGAACAAAAACTAAATATTCGCATTCGCATTCGCGAATATCGGTACCAGATAGTCGCATTCGCATTCGCGTGTTCAAAAAATGACATTCGTTACATCACTAATATGTACCTAATATTAATATAATTTAAATTTTCGCGTTCTATTTTGAATAAAAACTATATGGAAACAGCTTTTAACGCGTTCAGAATGGTGTTTACGTACCTGTTTATCTCGACGTTTCTGCCTGTTTACACCGACTGTAGTCGTGGGCTGACTCTGCAGTCATAGTTTTTGTTCAGAAAGTATTCCTGTACAAATAAAGCTTACCACATTTTGGATTAACGAAATGTAATATTTATTGAATTTATATGCTCATCATCATCAGTTTTTATAACTAGGCGATGCAGTCGCGAAGCATAAAGCTTCGCTAGCACCATAAATTTTAGCGGATCGTAAAAATTTAAGAATAAAAAATCCAGTAAATTTTAAAATTTCGTAATAATGAAAACTTTCAAAAAGCGCGCGCTTTTTGTTTCAATGGGAAATCCCATAGAGCCAATGATTTCTGGTCATAACTTTTTTATTTTTGTGAATTTCAAAATTCGGGCTCCGTCACGGTCCTTTAGGACCAGATTGTTTACCTGTTGATTCGATTGCACACAAAAAATATTAAAATCGATTAAGAACTCGGGAAGTTATGGCGTAACAGACATTGCGCCTTTGAAGCTAATCCATGGGAGCTCCACTCCAATTAGAGTGCGGCAGGGTTCAACCAAATTTTCTCACGGGCGACAGCTTATCACAAATATTTTTATTTATACTTAAATGAAATGAAAGAGAAATATTTTGTTTTTCAATAGTTTTTGATTACATATTCACTTAAAGTCTAGCTAGCTAGCTATTTTCAGCATGCTTATATGTATTGCTGTAAGGGAGCCGAAAATTATATTGCTGTAAAGATTCAGACCGAACAAGGCTGAATCTTTACAGCAATATAATTTTCGGCTCCCTTACAGCAATACATATAATTGTCGATCCGTAATTAACAAACGTAGTACCTATCTTGGGACGACATATTATCAGTCCATGGGAACTGAGATAACTCTAGGCTAAGAAGATTCTGGATTCCCTAGAAAATTTCAGATTAAAAGCGTTACTCTTAACTTGAAGACGAGTTACAATAGGCAATAATAAGGTATATAATATTTGTAAAGTATAACTTATAGAAAGAAGCATGCTGAAAATAGCTAGCTAGCTTCTTAGTGACGTGACATTGTCACATCTTAGGTTGTACATTCTTGATATTTTCATGAACATTAACTATTTTATGGTAGAGGTGATCTAATTGACAAATTAATTCTAACTAAGCACTGCCTTCGTCGTTCACCTAATAGACAAGATAGTCACCCTACCAGCTGATGTTTGGAAGAGAGGCACAGACGAAATTTCAAGCCATGATCAATAAACACGATTACAACAAGAAACTATTTGACACCGTAGTCATTAGACGATTTATCCCTGATGATAGAGTTCAGGCACGCAATTCTAACGGTCCCCATAAGTGGGAGTTTGGGAGAATATCCCGTCAGCTCGGCCGCTACACTACGAAGTATTGATGGACTCCGGCAAGACGTGGAGGCGGCACTATACACCAGCTGCTACCGGTGCCGTTGGTGATTTGAAGCTAAATGCGGCTGAGGGCTGATATATACTCCTTAGACCAAATTTATTCATTCTTAGTGACGTGACATTGTCACATCTTAGGTTGTCATTATTGATATTAAAAAGAAATATATATGCATTATCATGAGCATTAATTAATTTATTATACACAATAACATTCATACAAGTTAGGTCATAAGTTACCAGTATTATAAAGAATCATAATTATAAGCCCATAAATTTTCCCACTGCTGGGACACATGCCTTCTCAATGACTAATACTGCAGCACCATAAGGAAAATAGGCTATAACCCATCACGCAGGCACTATGCGGATTAGTACATTCTACGAGTGCACATACAACCTATGTTATGTGTCTTCAGAAAAGCTCCAGATAATAAATTGTGGTCGCCCATCCGATGGCCTGTCCTTGTGAAAATTTTAGCTATTTCTTCAGGCTAATATTATCTTAAAACTCACCCAATAGCTACATTGGTTAAAAACCCAACGTTTGAAATCTCGATCGTTCGGATTTAGTAATTATTTAAAAAATAGGGTAAGCTCGATGTAATAGTCTGTAAGCACCATTTCTTTGTACACGGTGATGATGATTACGTGATTGTTTGGAAAGCGTGGCTTTACTATTTAATTCAATATCTACTCGCCAATTAATGCAGATACCTATAAAAACCTAAAAGATCTAGATTCCAAACGCTCATATACATTATAATTCGCGCTAAAGAGCTTTTATCGGTCTTTTAGACATTAATAAAATTATTGTCAAAGAGTGTTTAAGAATTTATCATTAGGTCTTGTGGCATTCAATGTTAAAAAAAACCCTAGATATGGTTGATTATATTGCACGCTATGAGGAATAAAGTGGTAACTCAAAAATTACAACTTAAAGAGGGAAATAAAAACATATAATGGTTAATCTATTGGTTATCTCGAAAACTATTACCACAAACAAGTGAAAACTTAGTGGTTTATGATTTAACCACACTATCCTCAGCAACTCTTTGTCATTACAAATGAGGCAACAGAAATTGCGTTTGTCTTCTTAAATTTCGGGCGATATTTCTATGTGACAAACAGCTTTTTACCGTATTATTGCTGTACAATTTTGTATGGTTAATTTTTACGGTAATGGTTTTTATTCCTTCGTAAATTTTATTCTTACTGTGATTTTTAGAATACTTTTTTATTCGATTTTTGGTGTAATTAAAAAAAAGTTGAAAGGATATAAACACGAGGTCTATCAGTAATTAGAAATTGTTAGTTATATGGTTAGTTATAAAGGTTTTCTTCTTTGATGCATACAATGAAAATTATTGTTACAAATATGAACAGAAATTTGGAATCGAACATTTTTGTCTACTTAACCCATTGAATGTCGAAGGTAAGCATGAGACCAAATCAGATGGCCATCATATAAATCTTCTACGTCACAACCACAACTTTATAGAATGATGCCGGAGTACGTATTATTGCGTATACGCATTATTAGGAACCCTTGGGACCTTGACAAGCCATTTTAGTTCGGCTGCTCTCCTTTTTACTCCCTGTTACCTAATTCACGAGCTAGGATTCACTATTAGCGCCTTCACTTTTATTTGATTCCTACAACTTCTGAGTCAATGCCAATAGTGCCACCCATAGTGCTGGAACAGCCATAAGATAACCAAGAAAACCAACTTTTGCCTTTCTCATCGCCTTTGTTACAACAGCCTCTCGCACCACCTCGATCACCCGCCAGTGTTGCCAGTCGCTCTGTAGTTAATGAAATTACCAGTGTCCACTTGGATAGCTTTCATTATTTAGAAAAACTTCCACCTACTGTGAAGAAAGCCGTTGCAGCTAAGGAATCATATTTTATATGTGCTATCTGTTCTAAAAAGCCCGCATTGTGTATTATAAACTTTTTAAAGATCTATCACACCGATCCCCATTTTGCGTAATTTTTATGAGCTGATTTTATAAGAAGTTGCGTTGTTTCTGTTGTATAGCTTATGAGAAGTGTATGAGTGTGTTAATTTTACATTGTTTTTATATGAAATTGAGTTGTTATTGTAGAAAATTATAAGTGAGAAGTTCTACTGTAGATCTCACTAGATTACTGCAATTATTTGCTTAAAGTTCCTACCCTAATAATATGATTTTAATATATATATAATAAAGTTACTACTTTTTGATTGTGTTTTATTTGTTGCCAAGGAACATAAAACGTCTAATCTAGGAGGCCAATTATTCAAATCACCATTATGATCTATAGGAAAGAGTTACGTAGTATTACGTAGTCAGCTTCTGATATGGTAGCCAGCTACTTAGTATCGCGTAGCTGACATTCAATGGAACAAAATTTGTTTTTCGAATAAAATTTATGAATTTGCAACTCCAAATTAAACGGAATAATATCAATAAATATCAAACAGAACGTCTTGTTAATTTAATTGCAATTTCATTATTAAGGATTTAGATATTCTTAGTTACTTGCTGACTATTATTTAACAATATACATTTTTTATATAATAATCGATTTCCATTCGATAGTCTCGCAAAAACTCGAAAAGTGCTCGCTGGATTGCTATGAAGCTTAAAGGTTTTATTTATTGTCAGCAAAACAAAAAGGCAAAGAACGCCGGGCATAGCTAGTTTGCATAATTCTTCTATACGTATTTCACTCAATTTCTTCAAAACGTCTGGACCGATGAAATTTTTCATGTATGTTTAAGTGAGTATTTATATGGTACAGATGTTCAAAACTTTCTCAATACAAAACAATATAGAGTTTTATAAGTCTTGAAAAAACCTTTGCACAAATATTGACATATAAATGTTTTGATGAACTTTTTGACTGTTTTCACATCTAATATGACTTTACTATTAGATGTGAAGGGTCCCTGTAGGGAATCATTCTTCTATCAATGTTTTCATTTAATGTAGTCTATTAGGTATCATGTATTCCTCTTTAGATTAATTAATTTAAAGAGATTCCATTGATTTTTCTCTTTAGTTTATTTATTTATATTACAACTTTTTACAAATCTTAAAATGAACTGCCATTGATTTTAGTGACCTTCTGCTCTCTAGTAAAACTTAAAGTCTGCAGGTTATAACATCTTCTTTTGCATTTATGGGTACACGAACGGGCTTTGATAGCTATATTTTCTTAGAAAAATTGTCACTATCCTTTAACACCTTATTTATTGGTATTGCTATTAATCAGAATATTTTTCAGTATTAAGTATACTCCTTACTTGCATAGATTTAATTCCTTCTGTATTCCATAATTTAAATTATATTTTTGTCCTGGGATCTCCAAATTTGGACTCGGGTTCTGGTCTTCGTTTTCTTAACAATTTTTTATTCTTAATGTAGATTAACTAGAACAGTATTTTTGTCGGTTTCCTAGAATCATCCTAAGAGGATGTGGAGTAATCGTTCTGATTTTAATTAGGCAAATGTTCAAATCACGATCTAAAAATGGTTTTGTTTGCATCTTCAATGGCAGTATCGCTATCCTTTTTGTAATCAATAATTTATTCCCGACACTCCATTCTGTAGTTGAAGTGTTGAGGATTTTAAAAATTTAATCTAAGCCTATACTTACCTCTCACTCGTTTTATAAAGATAGGATAGCAAATCGGGGTAAATTACAAATAAATTGATTTTGTGAAATACAAAAAAAATTGGGAGCTCTTGAATTTTATGTACACTTAATTATCATTTTTTTTCATAGATATTATAGATACTAATCTATAATATCTCTGAAAAAAAAAAAATTTCGTTATAAATTAACTTATATTTGCGTAACTACAATTATTACCTTTGTCCATTTGGAGAATAAATTTTGAAACCAACAATAATAAGCACCACTCAAACACAAATAAAAATATCTTTAATGGTCCAGTCGTTTAGAAGGATTTAAGTGGATACACGCATCTTTATTTTTACATTTTTAAGACACTTTAAATTTCATTCCACGTTCCTTCCTTATCTAAATTAAAACTATAAGGTACTACAGCACCTCATTACAGATTATAAAGGAAACCATGGAAGATATCTTCACCTGTAACGAATTTCACCATTTCTTTGGCTGTATTTGGTATTGCAAATAACAGTTTAATTATGTTCTGTATGTTGGTAATATACATATTATTTTAATATACATTACATTAATTATGATATACATATTATCACCAAATAAAGGTCAGGATATAATAAAACTGTTATTTGCAATACCATATACAGACAATGAAATGGTGAAATTCGTTACAGGTGAAGATATTTTCCATGGTTTCCTCCATAATCCGTTATTTCCAATTATCCTGTGACATGTTGGTATACTAAACACAGCGTGCTACCCCTTTCGACACCGGTGGGATTTAATGGTGAAACCGTGACTCGTACGTACTTCCTTAAACGACTTCCTTAAAAGTATCATTCATAAGGTTCAAAATAGTATCCAAGTATGAGATTTCAACCATCGTTAGTGTATAAGGGTTGGCACAATAGCCTTTCTTAACAAGACTAACTTTTCAAAGTGTGCGAAAATGAATTACCGTATACATTAACCCTAACTCAAGATTCATCAGCTGTGCTAACTTTCGGATGACACTCTCGGGATCTTTTTCAAAAGCCGAAGTACAATAAAATTATAAAATTGAGTAAGCATGCAAAATGTCTACAATATATTCTCTGAAATAATTACAAGAAGTTTCACGAAACTCCACTTTCTACCCAGGATGAGTTTGTCCAAATAATAAATATTTTATGATTCTTGTTCTCAGTTTATCCCACTTTACTTATTTGTGTAAACAAATTGAATCTTTTGAGCTTTTAATAAAATTCAATTAAAGTGTTAAACGTTATGATTTACGTTACATATAATACTTCACCAATCTGATTTAATTTTTATTCCATTTGTCAATAAATTATAATCAAGAAGCAGTAGTTTCTTTACTTGAAACAACATTATAACAGACAGACATGACTTTTTTTTATTTTTATTATCCAGCACCGACCCTGCTATATGTTTATTTTATGTTCACCTTCTTTTTATAGTGTTTTATGTAAGACTTCTATTTGTTATTCATTGTTTTAATTTATCTTACTTGTTGTTTAAAGATTAAATGTGTGTGCATGTTCTTACGTTTAAATATTTTTTAAATTTTCCGTCTTCCACGCATCAAACAGGCCCGGTCTTCTGTGACATTCGTGGCGTAACAACAGAAGCTGAGGTAGGGACCTGATTGACCTGTTGCGCTTTTGTTCTATAATTTTGTTTGTACAATCTCTTTCATGTGTTGTATTGGTCAATAAATGTTTCTCTCTCTTTTTCTCATAATTAATAGTAATACATAATTCAATCCTTTCACAATTTTCCATATCTTTATGCTTTGCATTAAAAATAAATAATCTAAGTAGATACAAATATCTAACGAGAATCATAAATAAGCGGTCAACTTATTCTCAAGACACACCCCGACAGCCGGGAAGCAGCAATATAAATTCTTGTAAAAAAAGCGAATAAGAAGTGCAATGGGTATTTGACAACCCTATCATAAGTGACGTCAGATGTTCCGTAGTCGCCGGCATTGTCCGAGCACACCCTGCATTACTCCGCCAATTTGTTAAAGTATAACTCCAAGGAACCACGGAAACTAACTGATAGACTGCTTTGTGCTCTAATGAACGCTTTCAGACGAACAAACGCCACCGACGAGATTAATGCACGCCACCTTTACCTCCCGTTATCTTTATGGGCATACCCATTGTTTGTATTGAGCGGTCTCATGATTAATATTGTCTTGCTGGTACAGTTCAGCATGTTTCACGAATTATTGCTGTAATTATGATAACTATTGTAGGTTCTTCATTATCGTCAGATAATACAGTTGTTGAATAAAGTTAGTGCCTGTAAAATAGTCGTTATGCCTTATCACTGTGCGCAACCTTTTTTATATAAATTTCTTAGAAAAATAAAAACTTAAAAATGATAAAAATTTCTTTTCTCTTTTTTAACCTCAGACTTATAAATATGGTAGTTATCTTATCTATACAAAACGATTTCAACATATCTGCTGCGGTTCTATTAACAGTAGTAGATCATGTCTTAAATCCAATATACGAATATTTTTGCTTGTGCTTCTACCTTTCTGTATAACAAAACACAGCACTTCCGCCTTTGCAAAGCGCTGTCTTTTCAAAGGTGTTTTCGCTAGTGCTAGAGTTTCTTATTCATTATCTTCATTATACCGTGCAAGAATTTCACAATTCAATCCAAGCGTACAGTTAATAAATTTCCGTTGGACGATTCTCTGAAGCCTTATTAAGCATCACATTACGGAACTAGATCAATTAAGGAACAATGGAGGGTAGTTAACAGCATTTTCTTGTTAGCTGCAGCGTGAAAGAGAAGCAATTAGCTGGCGAGTGAGCGCGTCACAATGGCCGCCCACCTGCTCGCTACCTGCTCCACTACCTGCACTTTCCTACTACCACCGCCCGCCGCAAGAAACTTTCACGTAAGTGAAAAATAAGATTTATTTATCTATTGCATACAAACAAAAAAGGAACAACCAAAGAACCGTTGACAACAATTCTATTTAAAAGAGGTTTTATCCTAGAAATTGAGCTTGCAAATATTTATTAAACAATCTTTCTAGTTACTTAGTCTTTTGTTTAACCTAAACAACTCATGTAGTTTCCAATTATTTTCATGTAATCATAAATAATGTAATCTGTAGTTAGACTGTATAGCTAAGATTTATGCCATTATCACAGCGAGAAGCTGTCATTAAAGAACTCATAACACCTGTGATGTATGGTTTGTTCTTAATCAGTATAAATCAATCCAATCAAGTGGTGATAAGCGCGATAGACGCGTTATTTGTTTTATAAGTCTTGAATCAATCTTTGTAGGAATGTTGACATTTAAACTTTCTGATGGATATAAACATTTTGTCTGTTTTGCCGTCTAATGTGAATTTACAACATTTACTTTTCTTCCATTAATATGTTCATTTGACATAGTCTATTAGATATCATGATTTTTATAATCATTGACAAATCTTAAAAGGTTGTTATTCTCAAGACACACCCCGACAGCCGGGAAGCAGCAATATAAATTCTTGTGAAATAGCGAATAAGAAGTGCAATGGGTATTTGACAACCCTATCATAAGTGATCTCATGTTCTTTAGTTAAATTTAAAATCTACAAGCTTTATTTAATCATTTCATAGAATTTCTTTTTCATATACGGGGACGTCTAATAGACTATAATAGGCATACTTTCTCAGAAAAAATATTACTATGCTTTAATACCTTATTTATATCTTGCTATTGATAAAAAATATTTTACTATTAACTACACCCCTTGCTTGTTAAGATTTCATTTCTTCTACCAGAATTAAAAATAAACTCTTGTCATGGTGCAAAGTACAATGGCGAACTCCCATACATCGTTTTCTTTCACCTAAAATTGATGCGTCTTTAGATTAAAAAATACTAAAATAATCAACCATTAATCCTGAAACTGCGTGTGTTTGATTTTTTTATTTAAGAGGCCAGGAAAAAAAGATATTAAGCTTCGAAGTTTTTATGATTAAGTTACGGTAGTGTTCTCGTCTTATCGGTTTACTAGAATCATACAAGGAGAATGAGGAATAATCGTTCTGGTAGTAGTTAAGCAATATATGGACTATATACTAATGTATGGGCAAAACACTTTTCCAAAATCACATCACAAACTATTATTCGTAAATTTTCATTTGGCAAACACATAAGTCAAAAATCTTACCGCAGGAGCCAGTCAGGACTGGTCACGCTCTCAGCCTGGCTCCTACGCTCCTTCATGCTATCGAAGATACTTTGAGGCGTTAGTCACGGCTGTAACTACAGTCGTTAGCGCCCCTCATTTCCATTGCACTCGGTTTGGGCGCATTTTCCCTATGCTGTTTTCATACATAGGTAAGGCCTGTACTACATCAGTGGAGATATAAATAGTCTGATAATAATAAAGCAATTGCCGTGTAATATCCGGCAAAGTAGATTAATACCTACTCTTTACACTTAACGGTGTTGTAAAGGTGACTTATGATACTAAAGGTAATCATCACCAGGTGGTCTTAGAGATGTAACAACAAAATAGGCAGCAGCGTTTTCCAAATTAAGGTCCTCAATCTCTAACCTGCCTGCTTGGAGATTATAGTTAAAACTTCCCATTATAGGAAGAGCCTAAAGCAGTGTTCGTCTTGTGGCTGAGTTGATAACATATTAACATAATTATGACAAGCATCACTCTAGTTATTGTGTAGATGTAGTTGCTAGGGGCAGGCTGCTTCTACAAAGTTGAAAAGGTACATTTCTGACTGAACTGGACAGGCTGGACAAGGAGATCTAGCCCAACGCTCTACAGGTGCGAAATAGACGAGCAAGTCGTCGAGGTACGAACACAATCTGTACTCAAAAGGAGCTCTAAAGCAAAAAGGTAGACACTGTTACATACTCTTTACTCTGGTTATTAAATAAACAACGGTAACTCTCATTCTAATTTTATTAGTACCGATTGCTATTACTGGTGTTTATACAAACAGAACGTCGTACTTACCTTAATATACCTTATTTATGTAGAGTCTACCAATTTAAGCCCTAGACATTTCTAGACCCTTACGATAAATTAAGCAATTGTTACATATAGTTATGTTACAATAAAACTGGTTGACTGTACCCACATTATGTTTTCATTGGCATACATTAACAATTGAAGCCACTCTGAAATTAATAAACAACAAAAACAGATTACACATACATGTCCTCAACAAACACCGGCGGCACTGTCAGCTCCAACATTAATAATTACACGTAAATTATTAGAAGAGTCCTGAACCAATAGTACTAATGAAGATATTTATGTAATACCACCTGGTTCTAGACATCCATTCTCATCATATTTTTTATAGATTGTGACAGGGTGTGTAATCTTTACACGCATAAAATTTCTTTATTTAAAGCACACTCCTCCATATAGGTGTATTAATGTGTTGATATAATTGATGGACGGTAGCGATCCTGCCTTCTGCGCCAAAGGTCCCGAGTTCGAATCCCGGTAGAGGCATATGTTTGTGTGATAAACATAAGTATTTGTTCCCGAGTCATGGACGTTTTTATACTAATGTATACTATGCGTTATTTAGTACAAACTCTGTTTAGTTTAGAATTAAAAATAGTTGTGACTTCTCCGGAATTTATTTTATTTATTTAAACACTATTAATTTTCATTATTGTGAGTCGCTTCGATGAAGCCTATACAACCTTCCTAGGCTATGGCACTAACAAGGTGGTGTTTAGTCAGTATGAGTCTGACATAACCTCTCGGCCGCCCGATGTATCAATGATGGATTCACCACCTCCCTCCCCCGGGTCCGGAGGGTGCCCACGTCGCTAAGGACTAAAATATTATTTTTGTGCACGATTTCATAATTATTTTTAAATCTTAACTTTCACCATAGCATAGACATATTTTTGTAGGAGTTAATAGAATAATTCAATGAATGAAACTATTGAACTTTTACTAATTATTTGTACGAGTATTATAATGGCTCGACGAAAACAGTAACAAGTAATAAAACAAATAAAAGTAGTCCAAACTCATTCTATGCATAATATTTCAATCATTTGAAATGAAAAATATAACCGCAATCCTCGTATTTCAGTATAAAGTTTACTTTTTCTTACAGCAATGGAATATTTGACAACAGCTCCACTAATTCCTCTGGAGAAGTTCGATGATAAAACTAAATAGACAATCATGTCATTTTAATAAGATTCATATACTGTGTTGCTCTTATTTTAATCAATTTGTAAGATGACATGTTAAACAAAAGAAAATAAAGAAAGAGAATGATTTTGCCATATATATGTAATAGACAATCTAATACAGTGAAAATGAGAGCTTTAAGAAGTATAGCTAGAATTTAATGGATAAAATAAGGAATGATGTGATAAGAGAGTGGTGTGGTGTGGAAGAAGATAAAGGTATGCTTAGATGGTTTGGACATCTAGAGGGCATAGGAAAGTCGGTTAAGGTAGATCAAGACGAACTTTCAGGGGCCAAATAGAAGATGCCCTAAAACAAGATCATTTTCCCTGTAGGGAAAAGGCGTGATTTTTAATATATTATAATAGACAATATTATATATATTTTTCTGAACCCAAATGAAGTAGTTAAAGTAGAATTCAGACGACGACGTTACCACCCAGACCCGAGCCAATATAGAAACGTTATTTTTTTTACATTGATCCGATAGGAGATCAAACCCCTATATCTCGGAGTGGCGTTGCCATACAAACTGGTATGCGAGCCACACGACACAAATCCTCAAACATATATAGGAATGTACCTTTTTTACTTTGTCCGATGTAGGATGATACTTTTGACAGGTGTCACTTCCTTATTGCTACGTACTAAGGTTGCGTTTGTTTCCTTATGTTTGGCTTAACATTGCAGTAGCAACTTTATACCCTCTATATAGGTGTCAACTGTCAAAAGTATCATCCTACATTGGACAAAGTATAAAAATCGTTTTACGATGGATATATACATTATCACCTAAGATGTTTATTGTTCCAAAAAAGCTAGCAACCCGTTGGACATTGCTGCAATACGCGTGTTGTGATTTGATATGACCCGTACGTCTATAAAATTTTCAACCCTGAAAAGGATTTGTACCCAAATTTTGAAAAAAAAATAATTTTATATTGATTCATAAAACGTTATTAATTTTAAAAATATAATTTCACTATGTATTTTATAATATTCAATAAAATACTTTTTATAATTAACAAACTAAACAAAATGCTTCAAACCAGATTGTTTTTTTTAAATTACATAATTATATGTAATGTTCTTCGCTCATTGCTTTTAATTGTATTTCTTCTTCCGGATTTTATTAAAGAAACTTGATAATATTGAAGGAGAATAGTAATTGTGATTCATCGATATCTATTTGGATTAACTTATATTTGATATCATCAGACACTCTTCGGTTAACTATAGAATTGCTGGATCTAAGGGGCTAAGTCAATATTCTTTGTGAAAAAAGATTTATTTCTACCTCCATATGATAAATGTAACGCCTACATAATTTGAGAAAGGGAAATATAAGAATATAACACAATATTCTATTGTCGAGGAAGCGGAATACGGATTTTGATATTCATATTGGATTTGCTCATTGTTATTCGCGATCCGCGGTATCAATTCGCTTTGATATTATAATTTTTTTTATCATAGTAGATAGAATATACGAAAAATGTTGAAAAAAGGCTTCAGTTACATTTTAATTATACCTACTATAAAAAGACCATTAACGAAGTCTGCCTTATTCCACACAAATTATCGTAATTTGTGTGGAATAAGGCACTTTGTCCTTAATATGACAAAAAACTTAGAAAACAGCGTTATACATTAAATTATGGTTCTGATATTAGCAACAAAATAATATATGAAAAAAATAGCTCGCCGCAACAAGAACCCATCTTTAACAGCAGGTACGATGAAAAAAGTAGACCTAAAATAAATAATTATTCAATAACTATTTTTATTGTATACTAGCGGTCCGTCCCGGCTTCGCATGGGTGGACAAAATTCTTTAAATTTTTTCTAGCATTAAACATAGCCTATGTTGCCAGCGTAAATGTAGCTTCCCAATGGTAAAAGAATTTTTGAAATCGGCTTAGTAGTTTTTGAGTTTATTCATTGCAAACATACAAAAACACAAATCTTTCCTCTTTATAATAATAAAGAACGGTATTATTTATGACAAACAAGTAATGCATTTTGTAGAGTACATATGTGGGTTTACTACTAACAATATCTGATGACATTTAACATTGATTTCATAGAATCATAAAATTAGCCAATTTCATCGAATATCTACAATAAATTCGTTGCTATCGATTTCCTAGGTGAATCTTTTCCTAAGCATTAGTTTTCACCAAGGGCCTTTTATTCACTAGATATGTATATATAGCATGATTATACTAATTACAACACAGTTTTACATAATTGTGTAATTGAGTTATGTTGGAATACTCTTTTGTGTGCCTACTATATTAATACTTTTTAGTTCCTATATGTAATCTTAATTCTATACGACTTTGACCAATGTTTTTTTAACCAAAATAAATTGTAATTCTCTTTTGTACTTCTGTCAATAATATATCTTCCTTATACACGTATATTTTAAACTTTTCTTTTCACAACCATTAATTTTACAACATTCGTTATCAGGTCACTTGTGTCGCATTGGCATAGACAAGCTAAACGACTCGACTACAAGGAGGTTGATAAGGATCCCTGTGTAGCCTGTATACAAGGTAAGAAAGCTAGGAAACCTTTTAAGAAAATCAAATATAAGAGAGGTACTTCTGTTTTAGATTTAATACACACAGATCTCTGTAGTCCATTTTTCTTGTAATTCTTTTGTACGTCTGTCAATATTATATCTTCCTTATACACGTATATTTAAAAACTTTTATTTTCACATCCATTAATTTTACAACAAGTTAACCCCGTTTAATTATGTTTAAATAAATTAATTAAATAATACCCAATATTATGGTATAATATAATAATTAGTCTGCACTTCAAATAACTTTGTTAAAGAACTCTATAAACCTTTTTATATATAAATTATTTACCAAGTTGATATTTTAACTTTTATCAAATAAATACCTGCAAAGTTGTCTAAATAAGCTGCTTTGATGTCTAATAATAATATGAAACAGTATTTAATAATTTCACCAAGGTAAACAAAAATCTAGGTAACCTAGTGGCGTCTTTTTATTGATAAAAATCATTTATAACTGAAAAAAGCAATAAGTAAAATAATAGTCAAATGATCTAATCTAATGAGTAGATAATTATCGTCTCATTAAACTTGTGTCTCATCAATCATCGCCAGCCTAATAAACTATCCTCTGCTGGAGCACAAGCCTTCCCCATGGCTAAAAATATATATTAATATATTTCCGTATGATCAGTGTCTACCAACATGTTATACCAACGTGTAAGTTTATATTTCCTTCTTTTGTTGTCATTATTATTATTTCTATTCATATTTTCACACCCTCAATGGGAATCAAATTCTATGTTGATTTTCAAGTAAATTTAATATATTTGATTTTTGTTTTATTGCATTATGCTTATGTACTCTTACCGGCTGACCGGTAGAGAAAGCCGCAAGGCATTACATCCTCCTTTTACTATATTCGTTACAATAAAGAAAATGTATACAAATTAGTTCAGAGGCCTCCAGGATTAAATCTTAACATGCCTTCGGAAGCATGAGGAAGCTCAAAAAATATAATTTTGGCCACTTATTGGTTCACCAGTTCTAAAGCAAGATACTTAACCTGGCAATCATAAACTGAACACGCTAGCCACTAAGCGATTGAGCTCTTCTTTACGAGTATAAATACAATTTAGTACTTACTCGTAATTAGATTATATATCTTATGTCAATAAATTGAACTACCACTATCCCTATAATAAAATCATACATGTGTGTTTCTTCTAAAGAAATTGCCTAAAAATATTGATTTCTAGGTAATTGGTTCTGTAGGTATGCGCAGAGTTGTTACTTGTTTCACAACTCAAAGAAGAATACATCAATTATAACACGATAGGTCGTTAAAATTAACAAATTATCGCTTGAACTAAGAACACTTTTATTTATTAGCTCTGAACACAATATAAGTCACACTTTGCCTTGGATTCGGTCAGTTGAGGTGTAACAAGCCAAGCGACTTCTACGAAAATGAAGCTATTCATTTACTGTAAGTAGACATTTTTTTTTCAAAATTTGGTGTATTATTAAAACGATTGAAACACTTCGGAAAAACAGACTCTATAGTAAGTGATTAGATAAGAATTAAAAATTTTAATGTTTTTTTGAACATGAGAAAAATCACATAAAGTAAATTGACTATCCTAATTTTGTTCAGACTTGAAAGAATAGTTTCAGCTACAATAATACTCCCTCAAATATCTATATGAAATTAAAAAATGTTTAATATACTGTCACCCAACAACAGAAAAAACACTAAATAGTCAGAAACAAGGTAGGTGCTGTTTAGTTTCATTCTCGTTCATTTGATATGTAAGATTTCTTTAATCTATCATTAAAACGTTCACATTAAAAACATCATAATTCAATTCGAATGCCATAATCGTACGTTATCGATAATAAAAGCAATCATTTTAGATTGATAAAAAAGCCAGCGATCTTAGTTTGATATACAAGAATGGTACATTAAATAATAATGTTATTATATTAAACTGATCAATTATTTTAATTATAAAAGATTGATCTTTCTTAATAAGACTGTAATAGTTCGCAACATCTTACTTGTTTCTTACCTTTTGCTGTGTTTCCCGTAGTCAGGTTACAGTTTAAATTTTTTTTTCTCTTTTTGGCGACGCACGATTACGGCATTTGAATTGAATCAAATGTTATTAATGTGGAAATGACAGAGGGTTTCAACAGAACTGAAGTAATAGGAATATATGTGTATCAAATGCCTTTTTTACTTATTAAGACGATGAAATCAAACAGCACTTACCGTATTTTAATTTTTGAATGGTAACTTTTTTTTTATTTTCTGTTTTAACCTGTAATGCGACAGCAAAAATACGAGGGATGTAATAGCGGTTAACGCAAAAACAATTGCTCAATATAGGGAACAGGGTAAAGTAAACCAACAGAGTATAGGATAGGCGTAGTTAACATGAGTACGTGTAAAATTTATGCTTAGTAAAACAAGTTAAGTAGTAAAGGTAAAATTTTGTGAGCAATAGAAGGATGAGAGAGAGGTGTGGGAGTTTGTCTAGTGTTCGTCTATGATTCTTAATATTCTCATTTTCATAATTTTTTGAAGTATTTCATAAAATACATAAAATGCGTTCATTTGTATATATGAGTTTTCACGCACGTCACGTATGTTATACGATCATTGTGCAAATAAAAAGATATTAAACCCTTAAACCCGTAAAGTCCTTAGATGTATTGACTTGATGTCATAATTTATGATTGATAAATAAAGAGAAATCTCAGTGTTTAAAAGACCGGGTATTTTACTGGATTAAAAACATTTGAAGCTTTCATTGACGATTCAGAACAGCGTACTTCCTGATGTTTTAAGGAAAGCAAAAATTAAGCCACTATCCAAAAATAATATAAATATATACAAAATCATAGAACTCTTATACTTGTTTTTAATAAAAGAAAACATGTTTCGCAGGACGGTATAAGATAGTGGAATATGGAAGTCATCAAATGCTAAAATATCTTACATTGGACTATTCCTGGATATATCCATGGCATTTGATTGCGTTATGCATAATACTCTATTAGGTTTGTTGAAATAGGTAAAACTGGTTCAGCTTCAATTCTATTAAAAAAATAAATAACGAGCCATAGTAATTTATCATTTGATAAATCAAGGAAAAATCTTTAGAATAAGTGCAATCAGAGCTAAAAAGGTTATAGTAGGCTTGCTGCAAGGGAGTATCCTTGGTCACCTTCTCTTTTAAATCTACGCGAATCAACTACCTTATGTCACTGAAAACCTCTGTTTTATGTTTGCTGATGACGCAACTAGTTTTATGCCTGATAGCTCTAAAAATATTAATAAATTTGAAAATATTATAAATAAAACTTTATAATCTACTGTTGCTGGGTTCCTTCAATCAATTTATTTATTTAACTAAATGGAAATATTAAATTTTGAAATTATAATAATATTAAAAAACAGAGCACTGAAGCACAGAACAAAAAATCCATGAAATGAATTTTCTTGGCGTAATAAATGATGTTCATCTAAACTGGAAGTCTCATATAATAAAATAATAGTGGGAAAGTATCAAACTATTGCTGCGATCTATCATACTTGCAGCAACAACTTCTGTGGAGGTGGCTAGAGCTGTATTCCTTGGTCAGATGTATGTATTACTCGCAAATGGCATAATTTTAGTGGAAACCACTTATTATAAGTGGAAGCAATTTACAATGTCTACTCGGACTAAACTGTAAGAAATATTTAAAGAAAATTAATATTTTACCTCGACCAATATTAACAAGTTTCACGACACTTTGAAATTATTTTTTGACTTATGTTTCCCTTTTTATATTATTAAGATTAAAACAGGTGCAAAACCTCAACGGTGGATAACAAAAGGTATTAAAATTGGAGCAAAAGTAAAGCGAACGTTAAGGTATCACTACTACAGAAAAAGATCTTTACGGAATAAAAACACGTATAAGAACTCTACAAAAATTTACAAGAAATGTATTATAGCGTCCCACAAAATCAATAATGCCAAATTTTTGATAAATGCCAAAAAAATTGGGTTAGCGTCATGGCAAGTTATAAAATCTAATACTAGTGGAATAAATACAAATAGTTATAATAATAATTGCATTAATGAAATAAAACAAAACGACATATTTTATGATAATCCAATTGACATTGCTAATTTATTTAATAACCATTTAATTAATAATCATCTTGAAAATAAAAAATCCATTAATATTATTACTGAGGGTATTCATTGTGTTGAGCAGAGTATGTTTTTATTTCCAGCCACTAATGAAGAAATTTCTGATACTATTAAAAGTCTTAGAGGTACTTCTGCTGTAGGGTTTGATCAAATTCCTACAAAATTAATTAAATCATGCTCGAAATATCTTACTCCAGCACTCACTTACTTGATTAATCTGTCGTTTCTTAATGGTGAATTTCCGGACCGACTTAAGTTATCAACGATCAAACCATTGTATAAAAAGGGTAGCAGACTTGATATGAATAGTTTTAGACCTATTTCGCTTATGTCAATTTTATCAAAAATACCTGAAAAAGTAATGTCAAACAGAATTCTGTCTTTTTTAAATAAATTCAACATAATTAATACTAATCAATATGGATTTCAAAAAGAAAAATCCACAACACTAGCAGCTTTTATGTTAATGAGAAAAGTAATAGAAAATGTTAACAAAAAGATACCAACTACAGCTGTTTTCTTCGATATAAGTAAAGCATTTGATTGCGTTTCCCACGAAATACTATTGAAAAAATGCGAATCGTATGTATTGCGTGGGCAAACTTATGATTGGATAAAAAGTTACTTATCAAATCGAAAACAATACGTTGAGATAACATCTATTTAAAAAATATGAAAATAAACCTAACTCAATCGGAAACAAATGTAAATAAGTTAGGCGTGCCACAGGGCAGCATACTGGGACCACTTTTGTTCCTCCTATATGTGAATGACTTGCCAAATTACACAAAGTATCATTGTACTCTTTTTGCAGATGACATTTCGTTAGTCATTCCCAAAGATCCACTATCAGATTATCAGAATGATGTAAATCAGGCAATTGCTAATATAGTTCAATGGATGGAAAATAATAATTTAAGAGTCAACATTGACAAAACAAAATGCATTCAGTTCAGAAATCGAGGTGGTGCTATCCAGAATCTTGAGCTAAAATGCAATAATCAAAATATTAAAATAGTTAGTGAAACAATGTTTTTGGGTTTAATGCTAGACGATTGTTGCACTTGTAAGGGTCATATCGATAAGGTTTGCTCAAAAATAAATCGTTTTGCATATGCGCTATGGCGCCTTACTAAAGTTACTAATAAACAAACTGCCCTTAAAGCGTATCATGGATATGTTTTGTCGAATTTGCGATATGGACTTGTACTATGGGGCAATTCGGTAAACATCATTCGAGCATTTATAGCCCAGAAGCAATGTGTTCGTGCAATCTGCGATGTGCCACCAATGACGTCTTGCAGACCTCTTTTCATGGAAATGAAATTATTGAGTCTTCCAAGCTTATATATTTCCGAGGCTGCAACCTTTGTTAAAACTCATATGAGTCTATTCTCGACAAAAAAGCAGGCTTGCAATTTTAATACAAGATATCCAAATAAATTGATATTGCCAAACATTAGAACGGATATATGTAAGAGAAACTCGTATGCTATGTGTGTTGAAATATTTAACAACTTGCCCAAAATTTTGCAGAATTTGCCTGTGAAAAAATTTAAGTGCAAATTACATGAATGGCTTCAGAAAATGTGTTTTTATAATGTTAAGGACTATTTAGATAAGAGGCATAATATTTAATTTATATATTGACATTCTAATATACTTATTCGTTATTATTTTATTGGTTACAAGACTGTTATCGTCCATTATTTAAACTAATTGGCCAAATAATATTGTGTACCTAGACTAAGTTAAATTGAAAACTGTGAAATTGGTATAAAGTGACGGTTAATTTTAATTTTAAAGTATTCTAATAGTATTTATTAACTATCTTTAATTAATATAACTTTGTAAATTAAAATAAACACAAAAAATTTGCATGCTAGATGTAGCGAAATGTGTCTGTGCTATTTAATATTGTATACCATAATGTATTAAACCGCATTTCAGGCAAATAAATATATTATCTTATCTTATCTTATCTAACATTTCAGACATTGAGATATTCATTAAACAAAATAGCTAATTCTTCTTCCTAGTCGGTGCACTCTTGCCAGAGTGGTCGTGGTCATCATTATGAATCACGATGAGTGATGATTTTGGTTATACAGCGCCATTCATCACGGACTGCAGCCTTCCGGGTACATTCATAAACCGAGCACTTAGTTGCGGCCTTGATCTGGTCTGTCCATCTCATTGGTGATCTACCACGCGGTCTGGTGCCCTCAACTTTTCCCTGCACCACGAGACGCTCTATGGAGTCATTATCGCGACGAGAAACATTGCCGAAGAAGGTCAAAATACGTGACTGAACTGTGGTTGATAGGCGCTGCCTTATGCCGAGTTCTTTTAATATGGACTCATTTGTACGAAACTCGGTCCACGACACTCCTAGCATTCGTTTCCAGCACCACATCTCCAAGACGTCAACTTTCTTCTTCTCGGTCTCACGAAGTGTCCATGTCTCCGACGCATAGAGGAAAATGGGGAATATAAGGCAATAAACGAGCCTAATGGAGCCTAATGAAATAGCTAATACTTTAAGCAAAATCTCTAAAGCATGAAAACCTGCGCAGCAAATGTAAGCGTGATATATGTGGGCCGCGATTAATAATCACATGTATTTCAAGAGTACATTTAGTTACAGTTTCGGTATCAAAATATTTAATTACTTACCTTTTAATACATAAACTTAACCTTACCTACGTTTAAATATAAATTCAAGGCCTGGTTACGTGTAAATACTTTTTACAGACTGGGGGAATATTTCGACAAGAAAAACTTGTAGCGTCAGTACTATGTACAGTAATGACAATATAGTTTATTCTGCTCAATAGTAAATCATGTATATAAAATGTAGGTATGATATACAGAATCTAGATATCTATCAATGATCTGTAAAATACATATGTAGTAAACATACCATACCATACCATAAACTATAGTCCACATCTTTTTTATATTGTTCTATTATTTTTTAAAGAGTTCTTTTCTACTGGAAATGATACCCTTACTTAAAGTAATATAAGTTATTTACGGTAGCAATCCCGTAAATAAATTATATTACTATAATGTTAGTGACCATGAAAGTTTAAAACAATATATTGATACCCTTACTGTACTTAAAGTTATTAATTAGAAAGAACTGTGCATCATTTCGAACACATTCCATAATGACGTGTTGAACGTTTACTATACCACACTCCATGAGTTTCATAATCGTTAAAATATCAGTGAACTGTAAGAAGTAGAGGTGCTTTCTTATGGTTGCAATGGCGACCTCGATATTGTTCTCCTAGGTTATTTAACACACTTGTAAGATCGGTGTTGAGCGATGCCTTACATTTTAGCCAAAATTTTACTGTTAAATAATGACAGTTTATGAATTGATCTTATGTAACCTCCGATAACTCTCAGATATGGTTTTTGTACAACTGATATCATACAAAAATCTTCCATATTCCAATTTACTGAGAAATTAAGATGTATAATCGTCTTAATCTCATTAAATAAACAGCCCAACCTGAAGCATTTTAAATTTAAAGTACATTTATGATTTTCACTACTTTTTGTTGGAGTTAGTTTTATAATTTTTATATATTTTATGCATTTTCAATGCGATCTTATAAGATAAATTATTATAATAGAAAAATACTAGAAAAAATCGACTCGGGTCACAAGTGAATTCTCAGGCGGGAATCGAACCCGCAACCTTTGGAAATCCGGCCCAATGCTTTCAATTGGGAGAGCATTGGACCGGATTTCCAAGAAGAAGAGAATTCAAATGAGTTCGCCTGAGAATTCATTTGTGAGCCGAGTCGTTTTTTTCTAGCATTTTTCTATTATAATAATTTATCTTATAAGATAAAATGCATAAACTACACTCGAGAGCAATGAATCCGGGTCACTTAAAGAATGTTAAAAATCTCGGAAACTAAAAATGATAGGTTAATGCAATAAATTGTATTTAATAGACAATGTAATACTCCTTAAAAGAAAGTAAAAAAAATATGAGTCACCATACATTTTATTAACACAAAATTACATAAAGAAAAAAACTGCTGATCTCTCCTTAAAACAAAAATAGGAAACATGAAATGTTTGAACTTTATTACGATTTTCTTGAATTTTAATACTTCGTATTGCCTCCTCGTGCTTCCATTACTGAGTGTACGCGGTTTGGCATGCTGTACACCAAGTTCCTTATACGATTTTGGGGAATATTCTCCCATTCCTCTGTGAGAGCAATTTTGAGCTCACGAAGCGTGATTGGGGGAGGGTTTCGTTGTTTTACGCATCTGCCTAGCTCGTCCCAAGCATGCTCGATCGGGTTGATATCCGGGCTGCGCGCTGGCCACTCCATACGAGTAATGTTCATCTCTTGAAGGTAGTCATTCACAATCCTACCTGTATGAGGTCGGGCATTGTCATGCATAAATATAGCATCCTCACCTAAATTGACCATAAATGGACCAACGTGATCATTGAGGATTTCTTCCACATATCTTACGCTAGTTAAAGAGCCGTTTTCTATGATCACCAGCTCTGTGCGACTTTCAGAAGAAATTCCGGCCCACACAAGTACAGACCCACCACCGTAGGCTACTTTTTCTTCGATGCATGCTTGCTTGAATCTTTCCCCTGGTCTTCGATACACTCTGTGTCTTCCATCGTGCTTGTAGAGCATAAATTTTGATTAGTCGGAGAACATAACTTTTGACCAATCTTCAATACTCCAATTTACGTGGCTCTGGGCATATCTTAGTCTTGAAATACGATCCAGTTTAGGGCCGTTTGCAGGTCTAAGGGGTTTTAAGTTAGATTCAGCAAGCCGACGTCTTACTGTCCATGCACTTGGGTTACTTCCTCCGAGGCGTCGAAACTGATTGGTGAGTTCAGTTCCTGTGAGAAAGCGATTTCGAAGCATGGTGTTCACCAAGTATCGGTCTTCTCGTGCTGTGGTACACCTGGTTCTGCCAGTTCCTGGTCTGCGTAGGTTAGAACCAGTTTCTTCGTAACGTCGGAGAACTCTTTGTACTGTTGACAGCGACACACCGACAGTCCTGGCTGTATCGCGCTGACTCCGGCCGGTTTCCAGCATTGTAAGTATTCTGGTGCATTCTTCAGGCGTAAGCGACATAATTTCAGCTTGAATAATGAATATAGAGCACTATCAACATGGTTTATGTACCCACATAAATGACAGATTACAAACAAAAGCAAAACCAAATGCTGTAATTTCGTAGTTCCATCTTCGAAAGTGGCCCTTTTTCAAATTTGATTTTTTTATGATATAACTTTACAATAACTAAGAAGTTTTAATACCTTCATTTAAGGAGTATTACATTGTCTATTAAATACAATTTATTGCAATAACCTAGCATTTTTAGTTTCCGAGATTTTTAGGATTCTTTAAGTGACCCGGATTCATTGCTCTCGAGTGTATATAAAAATTATAAAACAATGACAATCCCAAGACCTTCTTTCGTCCTAACGCCTGTACGCAGACGATTTGTAAATTCACTGTCAATTTCAATAAATCCGTGTCAATGTACGGTGATGTGCTGTTTAAAAATTGCAGAGCTGACAAAGAATTCGAGCAGCTTACCAAAAACATCTAACATAGAAATGGGTCTGTAGTTAGTTATCACGCTGCTATATACATTTTTATAGATAGGAACTACTTTTGTAATTTTCTAAAGGTCTGGAAAAACACCTGTTCTTAATGAAGTATAGAATATTTCCAATATTGGCTTTACCAATGCGGTCGTAAAGTGTATCACAAAATAAGGCGGGTTTACTGTCGGGACCCGGGCTTTCTGTCGTACCTATGGGCGCAGTCTTTTAATTTGATTTTTATTTGTTAAATCAGATCATCAATGTGAAAACCCCTTTAAATATAGGCTAACTTAATTACTAATCGTAAAATAAGCATAATATTTTATTCAAAGCTCTATTCTTCACTGACAGCGCCATCTTGTAGTGGTTGATTTAACTACTAACTACAATGTTAATTTTAATGTTATTAATAAATAACATTATTTATATTACGAATTTTCATTACTATAAAATGTAATTAATTAATAAACTAATTATAAGCTAAAATTAACATATCTATTATACAGATTTATCTTTACTACTTTAATTTGAAAGTAATCAATATTGCAGAGTCCTAATAAAATAAAAGAATGTTAATAATCACTTTGTTCAGTCTCGAAATGATCTTACAAATAATGTGTAAATATTTAATTACGTTTAGTTTAATTGTTGCATTTTATTGAGTCACATTCAATATTAACGGTTTTGGCGCTTTTTACTAGTTTCCGTTCATGGGTTTTAGTTAAAAAAAATATAAAATATGGATTGTAAATGTGATTTAATAATGTAGAACTCATTTAAATTGAATTTCTTTGCATCTTAAATAATAAGTTGATTTATTGCAATGATATTTATTTTCAAGAGTTTATAAGAATTGTACTTGACTTTTGTTCTATAAATAGATTGTAAAAGTGCCATTGTGGACATTATTTTCTCGGTGTTTCGAAGTGTAAGCTGAATAAATCCTTATTTATACAAAACTGAGTTTTAAAGATGAACCCTGACGAGGAGCCGACAGCAGCGGTGGGATCGAAACCTGTTGATTCAAGTGATCCGGTTCAGCGGCCTGCGGACCCCGTGTTCAACATGGAGCAGGTTATGAGCCTTGTTAATTCTGTTACTAAACAAGCTGCAGCAAGCGCAGTCTCTGCTGCTCTTTCTTCGGAAGCAAGCTTTCCGTCTCGTCAGAAATGTAATTTTTATTTACCGCCGTTTGATCCTGATGAAAGATCTCATGATATTAGAGATTGGTGTGCTCATGTCGACGAAACGATTGTACAGTTCAACATTCCTTCACACGAAGCACGCATGAAAGCTATTTTACAGTTAAAAGGTCGGGCCAAAACTTGGGCTGATACTTGGTCTCTAAGATCTACAACTTGGGAGCAAGTGAAGACGGAACTAATTCAAACTTTTAGCAGGGAATTCCGGTACGCTGATGACGTCACAAAATGGAGGTCTTATACTTCGGATCAGGCTGTGAGCTACGCTGACTATGCGACTACAGCTTGGACTCTATTTAAGCGAGTGAGACCTGAAGCTTCTGACGTAGAGGTAGTGGAGGCTTTGATAACAGGTATTTATCCCGAATTCATTCGTTCTGAATTGTTACGAAACACTCCTAATTCATTGCCAAATCTTATATCTGTGTTAAAAACTTTCCGTAAACGTAAATTAGATAACTTAAATATGCATAGGAATGATAAGCCTGACTTTAAGAGACATCGTGTTGTTGAATCCAATCCTCAAGTCAATAAACGAGATCCAGTTACTTGCTATACTTGTCACAAACCTGGTCATCGTTCTCGTGAATGTAAAGAAAGGATTGCTATTAAATCAGATATCGTAATGCCACACCCCAACTATTCTTCAAACGCAAGTACCATTAAATCACTTGAATGTAATTACTGTCATCGCAAAGGTCACTTAGAGAAAAACTGTTTTCGACGTCAAAATGACGAACGATTTAAGTCTCAAAACAGTAAATCTATTAATTATTGTCGCACTTCAGGTAGCAATATGACAATTGTAGAGATAGGTGGAAAGAAGTACTCTTGTCTTATAGACACTGGGGCTGATTGCTCTTTAATTAGAGAGAGTATTTCTCTTTCAGTGCCTGGAAAACGTAAATATGTAAATGTTACTTTATCAGGTTTAGGTGGTACTCCTGTAGTATCTAATAAAAGCATTACTACATTAGTGACAATCGAAGACACCCATGTAGAATTAGAATTTTATATAGTTGGTGATAAGCAAACTCAATATGACATTATCATAGGAACTGACCTATTAAACGTAGCCGGTCTAAGCGTAGTTATTAGCAAGGATAGCATTTGTGTAAAACATGATCATTTTGTAAACGAATGCATTATCACAGACCCGGTTTCAAACCTAGATACTGATATTACTGATCCGAATAAATTAGAAACTTTACGGCAAATACTTTATACATTCAAAAGCAGCTTTACAACGGGGAATCGCGTTTCGCAGGTGACAACTGGGGAACTTAAAATTAGATTAAAAAATCCGGATAAAATAGTACAACGGCGACCATACCGATTGTCACCTGCTGAACGAGAAAAAGTAAAAGATATTGTTGAAGATCTTAAACGTAATGGCATCATACGTGATAGTTCATCTCCTTTTAGTAGTCCTATATTACTTGTTAAAAAAAAGGATGGAAGTGACAGACTTTGTGTAGATTTTCGCGAACTTAATGCTAATACTCTTAGGGATCATTATCCTCTTCCTTTGATTGCCGATCAAATTGACAAATTAGGAATGTCTTGCTATTTTACATGCTTAGATATGGCGGCAGGCTTTCACGGCATCCCTATTAGTTCAGACTCTATAGAAAAAACAGCTTTTGTGACACCCGATGGCCAATTTGAATACCTGCGTATGCCATTTGGTCTCTGTAACGCACCCTCGGTTTACCAAAGGGCCATTAATTTAGCTCTAGGTGATTATAGAGACAAAATAGCACTAGTTTATATCGATGACATTTTAGTAATCAGTAAAACAGTTGAAGAGGGGTTGCACAATCTTAAATTAGTACTGAGTCGCCTTACAGCAGCAGGTTTTTCATTAAATGTTTCAAAATGCTCTTTTCTCAAAACCAAAATTGAGTATTTAGGCAATATCATTGAAGGAGGTACAGTTAAACCCAGTCCAAATAAGATAATGGCCTTAGTCCGTTCACCAGTACCTAAAAATGTCAAAGAAGTGCGTCAATTTAATGGTTTGGCTGGTTATTTTAGAAAGTTTGTTCCTAATTTTTCAACAATAATGGCGCCTTTATATGAACTCACTAAGACTAACGTACCTTTTAAATGGACTGATAGTCACTCAACTGCTAGACAAGAAATTATTGATAGGTTAACATCCTCTCCACTTCTGACAATATTTAATCCAGAGTTTCCTACGGAACTTCACACCGACGCCAGCTCAATAGGCTATGGCGCTGTCTTAATTCAAAGACAAAATCAAAACCCAATGGTGATCGGTTACTACAGTGCAAGGACAACCAGCTGTGAAAGTCGTTATCAATCATATGAGTTAGAGACCCTTGCAGTCGTGAAAGCAATTAAGCATTTCCGTCATTTCCTACATGGTCGTCCTTTCACAGTTATTACAGACTGCAATTCTTTAAAAGCCTCTCGACAAAAGCGAGAATTGACCCCACGAGTCCATCGATATTGGGCATTACTACAAAATTTCAATTTCAATATAGAATACCGTAAGGGCGATCGCCTTGCTCATGCAGATTATTTCAGTCGTAATCCTTTGTCTAGCTCTGACTCGAATGTAAACGAATCTTTAAGAAATAACCACCAAAATTTAAATAAAACTTGTAATCCGATTGTATTCTCAGTAAACACCGCTTCTCTTGATCATAATTGGTTACTTATAGAGCAAAAGCGTGACCCTATCTTAAGTTATATAGTGGAGCAACTCAACGGCGACACTATACCCCAAACAATAGCAGACACTTATGCTATCTCTGCTGATAAATTATTAAGGCGTAAAGTACAAATCAATAATAAAACGCTTAAACTGATTATTGTTCCGCGTAATTACCGATGGAACCTTATTAATCATTATCATGACGCTTTGCAACATTTTAGCTGGGAGAAAGTTCTTGCAAAAATAAGAGAACAGTATTGGTTTCCTAATATGTCACGGTTAGTTAGAAAATTTACGGAAAATTGTATTAGCTGTAGAGTGCGTAAAGGCGTTTCTGGTGCACGGCAAATTACATTGCACCCGATTAATAAAATAGCAATCCCTTTTCATACCGTTCATGGCGATATTACTGGTAGAATGAATGGTAAACGAAATGAAGCAGAATATGCGTTTGTTTTTATTGATGGTTTTACTAAATATGTTCATATGATTTATACAAACGATCGTACTACTGAAACTGCAATAAAATGTTTTCAAAATTTAATAAGCATTTTTGGAACACCAACGCGTCTTATTACCGACCAAGATAAAAGCATGACCGCAGTTGAATTTAAAAATTTCTGTGAACGTTCTGGCATTCAACATCACGTGGTAGCTAAGGGTGCAAGTAGAGCTAATGGACAAGTAGAGCGAATCATGAAGGTCATAAAAGATAATATGTCAGTGATTGAAATTAATAAACCATGGCATCTAGCCATTCAAGAACTGCAACTAGCAATAAATTGTACCGTTTCTAAAACAACAGGTAAAAGCCCTATGGAATTGTTATTTGGTAAACAATGCTCACCACCTAGTATTAAGTTAATACAAATAGATGGTGATAATATGATTGAAAACCTTGATTCGTTGCGATTAGAATGTAAAAATAGGATGGACGAGCGATCTTTTCAAGATAAAATCAGATTTGATAGTGGAAAAGCTAAAATACAACCTTACAAAGTCGGTGACTTTGTTCTTTTACGTCGTCACGATCGACATACAACGAAATTGGGCCCAAAATTTGAAGGGCCAATGGAAATATTAGAAATCTTACCGAATGATAGATACAAAATCAAACATGTCAATCTCCGCGGTTGTTCAGAAAAGATCGCAAGTCACGATTTTCTCCGCCCAGCCCCTTTGGCTCAGTACGACCCTTTTGACAGTGATTTAGATGATTCGGCCGTATGGGCAAATAGTAACGATAGTAACGAAATACCTGTTGTTTCAAGTACCACTGCCTCTAAGTCGGAGTGTTCGAATGTAACTGTGAATTCAAATGCATCTACTTCTCCACGAAATCCATAACTTTTGTGCTTGTTTGTGTTATTCAGAATCCCCATCCAAACATCCTTCCTTACACGCTGGCTGGCCACCATGCGTATCCTCATCCCGGTCTTGGAGGCTAGATCCCAGGATGGGTGATGCCATATGGAGGCTAGATCCCAGGACGGGTGATGCCTAATATAGGCTTGAACTCGGAATGGGTGATGCCAGATGGAGGCTAGATCCTAGCACGGGTGATGCCTAATGAAGACTTGATCTTCGAATGAATGATGACTGATGGAGGTTAGATTCTCGACGGGTGATATCGGATGAAGGCTAAGTCCTAAAATGGGTAATGCTATTATTTTTCGTTCAAAATGTGATCTGTAATGTTTTTGTTTTATTATAAAATGAGTCATGTTTATTAGTTTGTTTCAAATACTGTAGTTGTAGTTTTGTTTGTGAAAATAAAATATTTTGTTATGTTTCTTTAATGTATTGTTGAAAAGCTGTTAGTTGTATGGATGTTATTGCTTATTCATAATATTGTTACTTCTAAGTGAAGCGCCGAGAGCGCGCTTGAGTCAGTATGGCCGTATGGGCGCAGTCTTTTAATTTGATTTTTATTTGTTAAATCAGATCATCAATGTGAAAACCCCTTTAAATATAGGCTAACTTAATTACTAATCGTAAAATAAGCATAATATTTTATTCAAAGCTCTATTCTTCACTGACAGCGCCATCTTGTAGTGGTTGATTTAACTACTAACTACAATGTTAATTTTAATGTTATTAATAAATAACATTATTTATATTACGAATTTTCATTACTATAAAATGTAATTAATTAATAAACTAATTATAAGCTAAAATTAACATATCTATTATACAGATTTATCTTTACTACTTTAATTTGAAAGTAATCAATATTGCAGAGTCCTAATAAAATAAAAGAATGTTAATAATCACTTTGTTCAGTCTCGAAATGATCTTACAAATAATGTGTAAATATTTAATTACGTTTAGTTTAATTGTTGCATTTTATTGAGTCACATTCAATATTAACGGTTTTGGCGCTTTTTACTAGTTTCCGTTCATGGGTTTTAGTTAAAAAAAATATAAAATATGGATTGTAAATGTGATTTAATAATGTAGAACTCATTTAAATTGAATTTCTTTGCATCTTAAATAATAAGTTGATTTATTGCAATGATATTTATTTTCAAGAGTTTATAAGAATTGTACTTGACTTTTGTTCTATAAATAGATTGTAAAAGTGCCATTGTGGACATTATTTTCTCGGTGTTTCGAAGTGTAAGCTGAATAAATCCTTATTTATACAAAACTGAGTTTTAAAGATGAACCCTGACGAGGAGCCGACATACCCAATGTTTGAAGTTTTTTGGACAAATCTTCATCACTCTACTGAATACAAGAAAAGGTTTCCGTGATTTTCTCTTTTGACTGTGCAGAAGAACTGTCCAACGTTGTACAGGTTTGATTGGTATTATCATAGATAGACGCCAAGTGGGATCCGAATAAGTTACAAATAACAATACCTTCGCTTACAGTAATGCCATTACCAGTAAACGTAGCAGGAAGGTTGTCACAATTGGAATTGTTTAGCTTTAAAGTATGGCCAAAATCGTTTATGCTCTTTCGTTAAGTGAGATTCTATTTCCTAATATAAGAATTACAACAAATCACTGCATGCTTCCTACATCGTTTTCGGAGTAAATTCAGTCCCATTTCTTCGAGTGGATTCTTTAACTTCTTAAATCGGCGTATAGCTTTTTCCTTTTATTCTTTATACTACCATAATGGATCAATTTCACTTAATACCTCGGCTGCACGAAAAGTTTCAACGCTATTAACATTCGTAAGCATTAAGTCCAGCATTCTGTTCCCAGAGTTTGGTATAAAGTTTATTTGCCTCAGGGTATTTACGGTTAGAAAGTCTACAAGAACGTAAGTCGGTCCAGAAATCGGAGTAAACACTTGCTTATCAACTACGCACCAGTCGACTTCACTGATATTAAAGTCACCTATAATACATTTAGGCAAATTTGTCGTGTCGAGTGTACTGTTACAAGTATCAAGAAAACATTCTAGAGAGACTTTGGTTACAAGTGTGACTTTGTGTGTTACACAAAGCATATCGGTATTTAATTTAATTGCTTCTCGCTTCAAAATTAATCCATATGTCCTCACTGCCCGCATCACGCTACTTTCGCATTCATTACACCATTTCGAAATAAATGATTTATTGACTGCAATGAGGACCCCTCCACCATCTTTCTTTTCAAAGTTACCTCCGACCTGTCTCTCCAACATACTACATATACTATACATATGTCGCCGATCAAAGAGTTCAGAGTTTAATACACTTCTATTCAGGCAGATTTCAATCAATATAATAATATCGAAATTACTAATAAATCACGATAAGACAAAACTATTTATCTGTTGATTTTTCTTAAATTAAAATACTTTTTAATTCCCATCTAAACCATTGTTTAATTCTTGATAAGCAAATATTAAAGAAGATTATTTTAATCTTTGACTACGCTTTTAGATTAATTCAAAATGATTCCACATATTTGCAATAAAATAACTGTTTCCAAACCTTATTTTATTAAAAAGCTGTTTCTTATAGATTAAGTAATGTATGTATCGGTTTTTTTCTAAAACATATGTCAGTATATCTGCATCTTTATATCAGCATATAATATGCAATTTCTTCGTGTATTAGGAATTAAAAACTATTATTTTAATTTAAAGTCATAGTCTGTACCGAGTTGGTGTAATGAGTTTTTTTTTCACAGTTTTAGCTGGTGTCGTCATTTCTACGGCATACGAATTGCCAAACCTGTTAGAGATTCTGGTTGCGGCTAACAACAGATTTACCTACAAATTGTTCGATGTAAGTTGTTTATAACTAAGTTTTATATGAAATACACAGTGTGATGAATCGAAAATACACAGTCAAAATTAATTTGCACGAGTACAAAAAATCCTTCTAAAATCCTTACCTCATATATTACCTAAGCACTATGAAATGGTTGTCAATCTAGCCCCTAGCAGAATCATCACAACACTACCTTTGAATACAATTGATTTCAAAGAATAAATTAAACTGGAGTTCTTTGATGTCTTTCTTCAGATGTCTTTTTAAGAAAAAGAGAGTTATACTTATGTTCATAAATTTCTAATGATAACAATCAGTTAATTTTATCATGTGTTGTTGGAAACCTTGTTGAAAATGAAAATAACTAAATTCTAGACAGCGTCAGTTGGAGAGAGAATACCATTTATATTAGACAGAGAAAGTCAATTACATTTCATACTAGTTTACCCTGCAAAACACTTAATCGCGTATCCAATTCTGATTTGCTACGCTTTTAGTATTTTTGTCAAGAAATATGGTATTAAATTGACGCTCAATGGAAAATTTTCCATTAAAATTAATCAAATATATTCAATACGAATTATTAAGGATATTATTATTAATATGGATATATATCATATCTAAAATTAAAAGTTAATATAAATTTATTAATCAGTATATATCAATAAGTCCTTTATTGTTGTAATTTGATGTTAAAAATATTTCATAGAGTAATAGAAATTATTTGAAAAAGAATTTTGAAACCAATATTTGAATATTATTTGTGCTATTCCTTCCTCATTTACTTTACATTATGGTTTTTAATAAAAAATTGAGTTTCTAAATTTATTTACGTGGTTTATCATAGCTCTGAATCAGCGGTTTTGTTATTTCAAGACTACTTTATGAAGATATTGTACCTTAATTGTTATACCAAATCTTAGACCGTAAAAACCGCTTTCGATCATGCCTACTATTTTTGGCAACCTGTATTAAGAATACACAAATTTACTTTATCTCTTAAATAATTCTTCACGCAGCCGTTTACACATTGACTGTCTGTCAGTTATAATCCAATTATAATTTTGCGACTCGTCTAAAAATGTATCTTGACATTTGTTATTTAGGCACTTTAATGCGACTTTTTGATAGTTTATTATTTAGTTTTAGAAAGGTTTATTTTTAAATAATAGTTACGTTTCAAATTAACTTGTGTTCTCCTAGGTTAATAAGTTTGTAATGCTTCAGTGACAACGTATTCGTATTAAATTCTTATTGATTACATAATGCTTTTTATGGTCAGGTAATTTTTAGCAGGGAAATTGACTGTGTCAATTTACATTATAGGCATATATAATAGGTATCTATATAATAATCTATGATTACTTATTAAAAACAGATATTTGAATTTTACAGTAAAGTAATCCACGATTTTTAATACGTGTGTTTTTCTCGAATACTCTAATGACTAATTCTACCGTTTCACACAATCGAATACGTCACGAAACAGTATTTGCAACTTGCTTTGGTTACCAGAATAACGGTCTATCGAATTTATATTTCATATCATTATAATTTAATCGCTGAAACTGTTTATTTAAGCATTTAAATTCAAATTAATTAATTGTAGATCACGGGTTACAATTAGTTGTTAATTTATGATTTTTACAATCTGTGTCTTCCTTCGTATAGTATACAATATGTTTTACATTAGTTGGTTGGCTAAACAAATGCTAAATATAATCAAAACAGCAATAAAGAAATTATACTTTAATTAAAGTTATAATATTTAACTCTACAAATTCGAAATCGAACAACTTTTCATCGGAGTAACGTTTCATGGAACGATGCATAGATGCATACAAGTTACACACCTTATAATATATATTAATACACCTTCCCTTCAATATAATTATTGTCATGAACGGTTAATTATTATTTATCATTTAAGTCACTAACAACAGATGAAATCAGGTGCACCGTAGCCTATTGTTAGTGAATCGTTTGCATTCAATCATGCATGCAAGCAAGCAAACACACAAGCGATTATTAATTATTTCAAACGATAAGAATTATTGACCTTGAAAATCGTCTGTATTTACATTAGTGAAGTAAAATGTATATAACGACTATTTTGTGTACTGAAACTTTCGTGGAAATAAAATTAAGGAAAACAAAACATCAATTTGAAGAAAGAAGGCCTACGTTTGTTAAAGAAAAATATTCGAAAAAATTTTAGATATACAATATTGAACACAAAGAATAGTGACTATTAATTCCATTCCTTAATTTACGACTCTTTCAACGAAACATTTTCTTTATTAGAAACAAGAGCCATTTTTTATCATTTTTATTTTGCATACCTATTAGTGAATATGGCTTCAATTCGAAGGTCTAGTTCATTCAGAAATAGTAATTTTTATGTTTATTTTTTAATCTTGAATTATTTTACAAACCAAAAAATATCGTCGAAAGTAATATGTATTTTATTTAGCAATTGTAGTAATATATTAATTTGTTTTGGGAGCAAATAATAGTTGTATGGTATTTATGTCTCTTTTATTTATTCGTGATCTACAGGAAGTCACAAAATCACATCCCGGCAAAAGTGTTGTCATGTCTGGTTTTTCCGCAATGTCACCTCTTGCGCAACTTGGCTTAGCCTCAGTTGGACACTGTCATGACGAAACTCTAAATTCCATATATATGCCAAACGACAATTTAGTGAGTATAAATATATTTAAACATATTACTTTAAAACACTACAATAACAAGTTTATGTTTCGTGCAACAGTATCGATCCTCTTCGCACCGGAAGGTCCTAAATTCGAGTCACGAAGGGGATCGATGTTTGTGTGATGAGTGGAAATCCACAATGTCCTCAAGATTACTAATGACTAAAGCTTATCAGGGTCGTCACTAATATTCGGTTACTAACAGAAAGAGTTGATATTGTGAGACATCCATATCTAACAATGAAAGTCCCATTTCTTATCATTCCCATTCATTATCTTCTACCAGTAAAATATAGAATATATTTTATTTAGTTATTACACTACCGCGCCTTTTAAATAAACCCACTTTAACCGAATTTACGAAGCTTATAAAGAGATATAGGATAGCGCGTTAAAGAACATGTAATCGTCATAAAACATAGACGCGATAACAAGTCTGCAGAGTGTGAGCATACTGTTGAAGTGCAAAACCAGTACATTAGATTTTTAAACCACAAAACTCTTTTAGAGAACAGAGATTTATCACTGGAATGCTAAGCGACACTACTGAGATCAAGAAACATCCTCATTTCAATAGAGATGAAGGTTAGAGCGATCCGCCTGTTTGGGATCTCTGTATCTGTACCTGCTTGGCTCCTGTGAATAGAGATCGGTCCCCCTGTCCGAGGTTCTTTTGCCAGTTCTTCTCAAAAGGGCATCCCAATTTTCGAACTGTTGGTAGATTGAGTAGTTTTTAATAACATAGAGTTATTAAAATAACTAAATAAAAAAATCCTCTTTTTAAAAATGTTGAAGAGTACCATACATATGACGACGATTCCCGCGGTGATCCTGTGAACAATGTATTAAGAAGACGAAACGTCAGGATTAAATATAAAAAAAAAGAATAACGTACATCAGGTTAAAGTGGTGTTATTTAAAAATCGTACAAAAATTCATTTTTTTTTTATTGTAGCAAATTTCAACCAACCAGAAAACTTTTAAACTTGGTGCTTGAAGTTCAAAAAATTTGTATAATTTTAATATCTTTACAAAATATAAGTTTTCTTTCGATTTTTATTTGAATATATTTGTTAACAAAACACAATTTCAAGACATAAATAGGAAAATTGTCAAAGAACACATTTATTTACTCCATGGCAACACACTAAAGATGCCACGTGCAATAACTTTTACAGGCTACAGCGACTGTACAGCAATAGCCGGGACGTATTATGTAAACCAGCTTGTCACCATGGAAGACTAAATAAAATTGCAAGATATCAATGATAAAGATAAAGAATTCTAATTAAAACTTACTGTGTTACAGACCGTAAAAATATTTACATACGCAAATAGAATACTACCATCTATGAGAGGAGTTGACCTGAAGATAGCAAGTGGTATTTTCATATCAAATGGCTATGAGTTGGACGATAAATATAAAGCCATATCAGAAGCAGTGTTCCATTCAAATATTTCATCAATTGACTTCTCAAGGAGTAAAGTAGCTGCTCATATAATGAACACATGGGTGAGCATCTTACGGATATAAAGGGCTAACAATGCATTTCCTTTCTTTGTAAAAGTTTTAATTCAAAATTATTAATTTAAAAGAAAAATTCGGTAGTCGGCCGTAACTCGACAAGTAAACGGAGTTCGCACCTCGCCGTTATACTACAGAAGTGGCGTAACATAAACTAAGCATACTCGTAACATAAGCGTTTTATCTTGCCAAAGGGGTAAATGGAAATTTAAAAATGTATTTTACGCGTTCGGCTTTTGTGTCCATTATCTATAACTAGGCGATGGAGTCGCTAAGCATAAAGCTACGCTAGCACCATATTGGAGCGGAGCGTAATACCTAAAAAAAGAAAAAACTATTTTCCATGGGAATTTTTGCGAATTTCAAATTCGGGCTAAGCCTCTTGATTCGGTTGCACACAAAAAATATTAAAATCGGTTAAGAACTCTGGAAGTTATGGCGAAACAGACATTGCGCCGTTGAAGCTGATCCATGGGAGCTTCGCTCACTTCGATCGTTCCGCTCCAATAATAGTGATAGTAGAAACATTAAAAAAGGTTACTTTATTTTTATTATAGCACTTTACTGCTAGTTTTTATATCTTCAGAAATTATACCTAACTAGAAAAAAATGTCTCAGCTGTAAGGTGGGACTCGAACCCACATCCTCTCGATACTCGGGAGAATACTCTTCCAATTGAGCTGCCGAGACAAACAGGCAACAGGTTTCACAAACCTGTCGAATTATTCCAAGTTTTTTTAAGCTAACACCTGACTTACAACATTGTAAGTAATACTTTTACAAGTATTCAACAATAGATAAAGAAGAAACAGCTAAATAGTTAGTTTATTAATTTTGTTTAACTTAAGCTAGATTTATATATCTTAAGAACTTACTACAAAAAAATATAGGAAACATTGTTAATATAAACATTTAAATACCAAGCCTTGACCAATGTTGTAGATTTAATATTTCGATAGCGCTTTGGTCTGCGCTACTACCCGGATAGCGCAAAGCCCTCCTAAGACAATGTTTGCATTTACTTCAAGAAAGAGTTGGTTTAACATAGGTGTTTGTTTGTTAAGGTCATTTACTACACTTATCATTGATCAATTTTCAGGCGGAACAACACACTAACGGCAAAATCAAAGATTTGCTGAGCCCTAACGAAGTAGATGCTTCTACTAGCGCTGTTCTTTTGAACGCCATTTATTTCAAGGTAAAATAGCTAATTCCTTGTTCTCACTGCGTTTCTTATGCTAAAATTAGCCCCATTTTTTGTCTTTGATTTTTTGTCAAATTATCACGCTGTCCTATTTCAACAGGGCAACTGGAAACAAAAATTTGACCCGCACTTAACATTGTACCGCAATTTTTATATTACTCCGCACCAGTCAATTAAAGTACCGACAATGTTTAGAAGCGGCAAGTATGCGTTTCAAGACCGTCTTGATCTTGATGCAAAGGTATTTACTTACTTTTAATATACTTTTCTTGCAAATCGTTCTTTAAAAGTAATTAATAAATTTATGATTTTTACCAATCCTATTTAGTGTGATAACCTCACACCATCTATCGGGGTATTTTGCTGGTGTAAAAACAAGATGTGCAAATTCAATAAAAAGTTTTATACCGGTGTGAATTAAATTTTGTGATTGTTACCTCCTCCTTTTAGTCGCATACTATCAGAAACAAAAAATTACCTAAGTACTGTTGGTAAAAAAATCACAAGAACAATTTGTAAGTACTTCGAAATAATATGGAATAATTTACGAACACAAAATATCAATCATAAAAACTTTAAACATTTTAATATTTTATTCATGATTATTCTATGCTTCATGCGTTATTACACTCGTATTTGCATTTTGTTATTCCTTTTGTATCAAACAGTTCGCGGAAGGGGTAGGAAGAAGGTTGAAATTAAATACCACTTTATTTTTCTTTTTCAATGTATTCCCCCTTAATCCTTATACATTTCTCAGATCGTTCAAATAATTTGTTAACACCATCAAATGATTTGTCCTTCGCGTCAAAAAAGGCCGAAATTGCCGACTTCACCTCTTCATCGTCAGCAAATTTCTTACCACTCAGCTCTTTTTTCATTTTTTGAAAGAAATAATAATTACTGGGGGCCAGGTCTGGACTATAAGGAGGGTGGTGGTGGAGTTGTTTAAAGCCGCACCGCCGTTCAGTGAATAGCAGCCGTTGCAACATGACTCGTGTGCACAGGTGCATTGTCATGCAAAAGGAGCACGTCTTTGGTCAATTTTCCTCTTCTTTTTTCTTTAATGGGCTTCTTAAACTGTTCTTATATTGAAGCGTAGTATTCTCCCGTTATATTAACACCGCGTTCTTTATAGTCGATCGGTAAAATACCTTCTTTATGCCACTGCATCGACTCTTGCTTCGACTCGGGTTCATAGTGGTGTTCCCAGGTTTCATATCCAGTAACAATCCGGGCAATAACTTCTTCCCTGCTATCGCCACAGAGTTCCAAAAAGTGAAGAGAACATTCGACACGTTGTCGTTTTTGAAGGGAAGAAAGCATTTTCGGAACCCGGTCAGCGTGCGCTGACCTTTGTCATCCCAAGATAATGATATAGGATGTTCAAAATGGTTGTATCGGATACTCCAACCATGACTGCTAGCTGCTTCTTCTTCAGACGGGAATCTTCCAATACAATTTTTTCTACTTTCTCGATGATTCGGGTGTGGTGGCCTCAATTGACCGTCCAGACCAGAACGTGAGTCTCTTCTTTGCTTGAAAAGGCCATGCCACATATAAACTACGGTTTTACCAGGGGCAGAGTCCCCGTAAACCGCATATATCTCTTGAAAAATTGTCTGAGCGGATTTTCCTTGTCTGGTGAGGAATTAAATAACGGCGCGATATTCAATTTTCTAAATACTTATTGATTTCTTCCCGATTAACATGCTTGCACGTTGATAACTCAAAGGTTAATGATCCGATTAGGTTTGAATTTGGAATATATACTAATGGTGAGATGCTCAATTAGTATCCATCTGGATACATGAACCTACCACCACCATACCCTCCATTCCGCGAACTTTTTGACCTCCCCTCATACATGTTTAACATTTTTATTAGGACAATAAAACGCATTACTTTGCAACGAAATATGTTCATCTCAATATCTACTTCCTATCTCTATACACAGCAATTTTAACCCTGTGATAAAGTTACGGTAATAGTGCTGCTACTTTTCAGATATTGCAAATTCCATACGAAGGTGAAGATATGGACTTTTTGGTTGTACTCCCTAACCACATTGCTGGCCTCCCAGCCCTTGAACAAAAACTGAAAGATCCACATGTGTTGAGGGATATCACCTCGAATTTAATCGAGGCAGAGGTTGACGTGTACTTACCCAAATTCAAAATAGAAACCAAAATTGATCTGAAAGAGGCTCTTTGGAAGGTTTGTATTGTACATTACCGTGTGTTAACTTAGCCATTATAAAGATACTTATCAAGAAGAAGTATAAGCGCTGGCAATGGCATATCTTTAGCGATGCATTCAAGATCTTAATAATAGCTTCGCATTGAATTCTAGGAACATATCCTTGTTTATGGTTTATCAAATCTAATCTACCATGACACTTTTATAAAACGAGCGATTTTCAAAGAATTAAATCTAGAAACAAAAACAAATTCGCTGTTTCAATTTTACGACGGCTTTCCCCAAGTGCTGAACATCGCTCAGGTGGCCTAAAACTTATTACTCTCTCTTTTGCTCTTTCGTGCTATGAAAGACACATTTGGTCCCGGTTGCATCTACAGTCACCCACTAATCCGAACTGGAACCAGTCTCCCTACGGCGTTTTCGTCCAAAGGGGGGGATGTACCTACCCAGTAAAGGGGACATTGTTGCTGAGATCAGTATTTGTTTTTTACAAAACCTATGTGTCTATTGCATTTCATCTCGTATTTTTTATATGTTAAATCAAATGATACGAACTACATTTTATTTGTTTTCCAGATTGGTGTCACAAAAATTTTCAGTGATTCTGGAATAGTAAAGTTTTTTAAATATCGCAACAGACTTACTATCGGCAGCGCTAAACAAAAAGCTTACCTTGAAGTCAACGAAGAAGGTGCACAGGCTGCTGTAATAAACGGTTGGTTGAAATAAATAAATTTGATAACTTAGTTAAAGAAGGAATTATTATAATAGAAAAATACTAGAAAAAATCGACTCGGGTCACAAGTGAATCTCAGGCGGGAATTTTTTCTAGTATTTTTCTATTATAATAATTTATCTTATAAGATCGCATTGAAAATGCATAAAATATATAAAAAAAAAAAAAAAAATTATAAATCTAAAGAAGGAATGTTATAACGTTATTAAAATTTATTCGAAATATTTTGTTATAGATATCATTGCAGCTGGAGTCATGCCTTCCTTCATTCCAATGAAGCAAACATTTAATGCCGATCATCCTTTCCTCTTCTTCTTACGTGACAGAGATATTATTGTTTTCGCTGGCACCTTTTATGGCTAGGTATGTTCAAATCTATATATGGTTTTAATGCGCACAAATTATGTATATTTCACATGATAGTTAGCAATACAAATAATTGGTACTAAAATCATGTGGTGCTAACCAATCTAGAGGACGCATGACGGAAACAGGTCTTATTTTCTAAATAAATACTCTTTTTAAGTATACTTTTAATAACAGTAAATTTAATTATACTTTTAACGGTTTATTTTACAGACAGCAGAGTTTTAAGAAAAAAAATGTCGTTATCATCACCAGCACGCCTAGCATGATGAACTGAAGGGAGTTATTGATTAACAACTGAAGATTGCTGGCCGACTATGGCAGTACATGTGCGGGCCAATTTAGCTAACGAATCAAACATAAATAAGGCGTCACAACAAAACCGCTAGTGATACGTTTATCATTGAATGAGTGGCCTTAGTATCTGCAATAACCACTATTTTTTTGTCCGTTTAATAGATTTCGTCTCGGATTGTAACTTCTAGGAGACATATTGGCAAGTTGGCAAATTGGCAGCGGCATAGTTGTTATAGCATTTTAGCTGGAATTCAATCCCGATTCAACAAGAACAAGTTATTGGAATTGACCCCCTGTTAGTTTACAGTAAACAAAGCTGATTCACGAGTAACAATATACTAATGTGGGAATAGAGATAACTCTCTCGAGTTCGTCATTACAGAAAAAATAGCGACATTGATTGAAATTATTATTACAACGACTACTTGATTCAGTTAACGTTTTAATAAAGATTCATCATTTGAAATGTTTTGTTTCATTGTTGCATCCTATAAAATGATTATTACTGAAATCTGGAATATAACATTTATCGAAATAATTCTATTTGAACAAAATACTGGAAACGTGACAGCTTCATACTGTTACTATTTAATATAGTCAAAAACGCGTTTAATCTTACTCTTTATCAACGCTATGAAATATTTTTAAATAATGATTTTTTAATGGGTCCGCTCTTGATCCCAATCAAGCCTGCTTGGTGGCAGGCTATTCACCCTGGCTTTAAAAACGAACGGGTTATAAGTACTCGGAAATACAGACGCAGGGAGGGAGTTCCACTCCTTTGCTGTGCGCATTATAAATGATGTTGAGAAGCGCTTTGTGCGATAGGTAGGAATAGCAACCAAGAATAGCCCGCGGTGCGTCTGGATGTCCGATGGAAGAAGTGATGGCGGTATGAGCACACTCTTCAAAATACAGTCTGTAGAAGACCGACAGACAGGCAACTTTGTGGTGGTGAGCTAAGCTTGCTCTTCACCAATTTGTTGTCACCATCGATTTAATAATTATATGTATTAAAAAAATAAAATAAATAAAATAAAATAATGTTTATTCACTTCAAAAACTGGTGTACAAAAATAGTTGTTGGCACCTTCTAGTAGGTACATGAAGCACCTGTGTCAGAGAGAGCCACTCTTCCATAGCAATTGTTTACTAGTTACCTTAAATTCTATTACATAACAGAATAGGATCTATTATTGAGATTAACATTTCATTTGAATAGATTGATATATATTTATTTCGTATTTTATCATGAGAAAATTATAAAAACAAACAGCTCTAGTTTGCCTATTATCCAAATCTGTTTGTTTTTATATTTATTATATGTATATTTTTTGTCAATGTTATATTAACAGTAAACAGTAGGTACGGTGTGTGTGTGTGTGTGTGTGTGTATGTGTGTGCACGTATGTTGGGAATGTGATAAAAAGGGGAAGTTGAAAGAAAAGAACTTTATTAACCATCTCATCGCGGACACAAATTTAGGATATTATCAGTTTCGTCATAGTCCAGACATTTCAGCCAAATAATAAGTTTCATTTTACATAATCTGTGTGTTAACGGATATACCTTAAGTGTTTTATTTACTATATTGTATATTTGCGAGAATAAATATGTAAACTGGTATTCAGCAAATCTTGTGTGGATAAAAGTTACAGGTGCTGCTTTATCCTTCCTTCTCCTATCTTCTTTGTCTGGGTGGTAATCTAATGATTTGTGTTTTTTTAGAACATTGTGCAGTATGTAAAGCTTTCTAACAGTGACTAAGTCAGCGATTGTGTACAAACTCGTTGTCGAAAATCTCCTTTTCTTAAAGTACATCACTTTTAGAAGTGCCCGTTGAGCACGCTCAACCTCCAAGAATTTTGTTTTAAGAGCTCCAACCCACAATGTAATACAGTAAATTGTAATTGATTGCGCTAAAGCCACATAAATATCGTTTAGTAATTGTTTACCTGCTACATGTCTTAATTCTTTAAAAATCCAGATCAACTTCCTCAGTCTATTAGATAATAAATCAATGTGTGAGTGCCAATTTAGTCTTTGATCTAGCATGACTCCGAGATATTTTGTTGTCTTAACTTTATCTATGACAGGACATGAACAATCTTGATTACAATCAGGATTGCTACGATCACACTGATGGATCCTAATTTGAAATGAAGTGTCCGGCTGGTATCTATCATAAATTGAAAAACACATAAAGTTTGTTTTTGATGTGTTTAGTGTGAGCAGGTTAGAATTTAGCCATACAGCGATTTTAGTTAGTCCGTTCTCAGCCAGAAACTTCACATCACCCCAAGAATCACCAGTAAAGATAACGGCAGTATCATCTGCGTATGAGAAAATTTTTGTGTGTGGGATCGTCATGTTGCAGAGATCATTGATGTAAATCAAAAACAATGTCAGTCCCAGCACACTCCCCTGCGGGACGCCGCAATCTATACTGGCAACATCGCCCACGGTTTGACCCAGCTTAACTCTCTGAGACCTATTATTTACATAACTCTTTAGAAGTTTCAGAGGAGTGTCCCTAATACCCATGTTTTCCAGCTTACTTACCAGAATAGGGAGAGACACCGTATCGAAGGCCTTTTTTAGATCTAAGAATACAGCGAGACATTTAATCTTGTTGTCAAGGGCCTCAACAACCTCTGACGTCAGCCCTGCCACAGCATCTTCAGTCGATCTACCAGTACGGAAACCAAATTGGGTCTTAGACAAGATGTTAAATTTATTTAAGTACTTGAGAAGTCTTTTATTTACAAGTTTCTCTAATATTGTACATACAGCTGGCAGGACCGATATTGACCTGTAGTTGCTAACGTCCTCCTCATCCCCGCCCTTATAAATCGGCGTTACAAGCGATTTCTTAAGTAAAGAGGGAAAAATACCACCATTAAAACAGAGATTCACAAGATGGGTAATCATGGGGAGTATATCAGTTTTGGCCATTTTAAGAAAACGGGTAGGAATGTTATCTCCACCAGAAGCGCTGTTTGTCTTAAGACTCATTAGGACTGTGTGGACTTCATCCATATCAGTATCAAACAGTACAAATGAAGAGGTCTGCGATGGAGTAACAAAATCAACCGCCGATCCTACAACATCAGATCTGGTGATGGCATCAGCAACATTTTTTCCTATATTACTAAAATAAGTATTAACAAAGTTAGCTGATTCAATCTATTCGATCGATATTTGTTAATTTTGATGTTACAGATTTAGATTTCTTTAGATACGTAATTTTTGCTTTATTATCCCATAGATTTTTAGTATTACCTCTGGAGTCCCGCAGGAGTTGTCGTTCATAATCGCGTTTCAACTTTTTAATTAATTTATTACAGAAATTGCGGTATCGTCTAAAAGTAATCAAAAGAATTTCGTCAAACGGGTAACGCCGCAATTTATATTGCATTTTATTTCTGTTTCTTATACATTTTAGGACTCCAGGAGTTATCCAAGGTTTAATTACTCTTTTATTTTTAGAAATAGGTACATTTCTTGTGTTATTGTTCAAGGACTTGGATATACTATTTATTAATTTTTCAGTAACTAATTCAGGATCGTTACAAGAAAGTAATTTATCTAGGTGTTTATGTCTTAATTCATGTAATGCATTTTCATAATCTACTAATGATTGAGTTTTAATATTTTTAAAAACTATTTGTAAACCTGATAGTTGAAGTAATACCATTTCATGATCGGTAATTGTAGTGTTAAGAATACCAATCTGAGCTTTAAACAATTTTTTATCAATTTTGAGCATAATGTGATCTAACGAACTAAGTTCTCTAGTTGGTATATTATGTCCCATTAAAATGCCATGAGTACCCAACATGTTTAGATAGTTTGATCTACTTTTTTGGGCTTTTTTATCTTCCTTATATATAGTACATATATTAATATCTCCTGTGATCACTACCTATTTATGTGTTTCTAAAAGTTCTAAATGATTATCTAGTGACTGAATAAAACCATCCGTATTACTGATAGAGGGCGAGCGATATATAGCCAATATTATTGTTTTGTTAATCTGTATCTGTAGTGAAAATGCATTATGTAGATAAATTTCGATAACCTTTGTACTGTGAGTATCCTTAATATAGGCAACAACACCGTCGCTTTTGTTTAGGTAGCGCGTTGTGTAATATATTTTATAATTTGGTGTAATCGGAATTGGTTTATGATCGCAGAGCCAACACTCAGTTAGGATTATCACATCTGGGTAACACTTTAGTTGTGCTAGTGTAATTGTAAGGTCTTTAAAGTTGCAATAGATACTACGTATATTTTGAGTTATTATAATAATCTCTCAAGTCTCCAAGACGATTGTCGGATTATGCGGCTCCTTTTTACCACGCACCCTGTATATATCTTTGATATCTTCCTTACCCAAATTTCCTCCGATCGTAGTGAAAAGGCACATAACCATATCAATCAAATCCTCCTTAGATTCGTTGTTTTTCCTGGGAACGTTTTTGATTTCGAGGTTCGTCTTTCGAATTCCCAGTTGAAGGTTCTCGATTTTCTCTTCTAGCAGAGTAAATACTCCTTGTCCTCTTTTGTTTTACTTTCCAATTGAACTATTTTATTATTTAATTCCTGATTTTGGCTCATAAGCAGTGCAATTGAATTTTCAATATTAGAGTTTGTTTGTTTTATTTCGAAAAGGGTCGGCGTAATATTTTTGATCTCCTGTTGTTGGGTGGCCCATAGCGACTGAATCATATGCTTAATGTCTTCCTTAAAGCTATTTAAGTCATCCATTGTTACTGCTTTACTACGTGAGAAGACATAGTTTGGTGGAGTAATCTCTTCAGCGCAAAGCGCCGAGTGTGACTCATCCAGGTCACATACAGACATATCAGCTTCGCGGCTCATTACGGGTAGGTACTAGAAGACTATAGGTTTAAAAGAAGTCCAAAAAATTGCGCGCAAAGAATTTTGGCAGTGCACAATAAGAAAATAATGCCGTGCATATAATACCTTTTTACGTGGCTCGCAAGTATGTACCAGGGCGACAGTAGGAGATGAGAGAGGCGACGTGGAGATTCGTTCCGCTGCAAATTTCGTAGCGGCGGATTACTGCGTAGCACACTTCGTAGCACGATGGGCGGGGCTTAGTACAGCAATGTCGTAGGCGAGGTCACACTATCACTCGTAGATTCGTGGACAACCTCTTCTTTTCTTATGCACTCCTATTTACTAAGCGTATTTAATTTTTACTAATTTAAATTTTTACTTTATTTTACTTAAAAATAAAAACTGTTGCAAACGTGCACTCCATAAGCGATCCGAGAGGGAAGAGGGGTATTACAAAAAACTTTTATATAAATTTTCTGTTTTTGGTAATTTTGGTAATATATATAACACAGGTTATGCAAAGTTTTCCTACAAAGAGGATATATATTTCATATCACCCAGAAAGCGTCCACTGTTTGAGTCTTCCAAAATATGGGATGATTTTGCCCTTAATTTTTTTTTTTATCTTAAGTTGTCGTTGAGATGATGCTACTCTACTCCATACGACACCAACGACAAGAAATTAAATTCATGTTTAAAACTCAATGATTTTTAGTTGTTTCGGAGCTTATTATTTTGAAAAAAAAACCCGTTTTGAAATCATCAAATTTTAAAAAAATGAACTCACACCCGGGAACAGGTAGTTGCATGGCAGTTAATTTATATATTAAAACATAGTTAAGCTTGATCGTAATAGCTGTAGGTCAGTAAATAGCACATCTACCACATCATGCACCTAACAGTGATACGTACTTTTTTGTTAAAGTTTGACGATAGCGTTCAATTGAATTCTTGTAATATAACTAAATACTTATAAATTGAAGCTACTAAATTCCTCTAACAAAATAGCTGTTATGATGCGATTTTTGCCATCGCACCTGATACTGCCTTAGACACGAGACGAGCCTGTTCATTCCTACTCCTTATTTTGGAATTAATCAATCTTACTTTGAACACTTCTTTTATTAGACATCCATTTAATCATGGAACTTAGACGGACTAGGAAATTAAAGGAAATTTAACAAGAAAATAGGGTCAGTGAAGTTTTTCAATACTTTATGCATTTGTGTTTTAAGTACAGAATCGATTTGAAACTCATTGCATTATCGTTGACTGTTGTCCTTAATTGTTTGACGAGGTATTGGTATTTAAATACGATTTAAAAACCATCCAATATGGGGCTGAAGCTTTATGTCTTATGAATGTAATGTGTTTTAAAGTTTATATAAAACTCTAAAGAATAAAGATAGTAATTAAGTAAATATTCTTATACAATCTGTGTTTTACTCTATTTTGTAAAAGGTTTTTTTTGCTTATATATTATTAATAGGTAGCAAACTTAGGAACGCAAACTCTTAAAAACTCATAAATCCAAGTCACCCATGAATGTTAACGTTAAATGACGGATTATTCTCGAAGTTTGGGTTGGAAAAAAAAACACAAAACTATCGTTTTTTAATGTGGTACCAAAAAACCACTTGCGAGTTGCCACTCTTTAACTCATACTGGGAGAGTGCTTAGTGGCTACGCAAGGTCTACTCTCTTGCAACTTAATACATATTTACGAATAAAGTTTGTTCATTTCTGTAATACACTCTTTATAACTAAAAATGCGGTATTGATAGAAGAATTAATATTAAAGTTAAAAGAACGTTCGTTTTAAAACAATTTGCAAATCAAAATACAACGAAATATTTCACCAATTTCTTTGAAACATTTGCGTATTCCGATGTACAAATAAAATACTAGATACTACTTGTTAGACATTTTATTAGGTAGGTAATAAGAAAAATAAGAATTTCCTTGGCATCTAATATATTTTTATTCATATAATAAAACTACAGAGTCATTTTCAGATGTTTGCAAGTAATTGTTTACAAATTTTGTGGGGTGATACCGTAGTGACGTGTCAGAAGACAAGTTCTCTTTGAGACGTAGCCCGTCGATTAAGATGTTAGCTTTTACCCAAGCAGACCGAATTCTATCCTTGCCTATGTACTGCGGATGTAGACCCGCTGGTAACTGAAGCATTTCAGCTTACCATTAAGAATTAACGGGAATCTTATTTAAAAATAGTTTTATAAACATATTTATATAAAAAAATAATAATGTATATATAATTATAAACACTAAAAGACTTTTAGTAACATCAGAATCTTTACCTTCGATACATTAAACTTCAATTAATTAACATTGTGTAGGTATTTGCAAGGACTTCGCGTTAAGAAAATTGGAAACAAAAAAGTATCTTGAAACATAGCACAATACACTAAAACAAAAGGAAACAACACTATTCATAACTTTATTTATGTTACTATGAGCTACTACATTGTAAGACATTATTCAAACTAACACTGGCAGTTTTTTATTTTTGTTATTTAATTTATGCACGTAAGCACGCAAAGCAAGCAGCAGCACTTGGAAGTATTGCTGCTTGCTTTGCGTGCTTAAAAGAAATAAAAAAATTTGGACACCTCACAATAAATATTTAATCCAAAACTTTGCAGAGATAAGTATATAGATGACGCCATATCGGAAGCAAAAGCTTGTGATTGTCTCACATGACTCTGCATATATGCTTCTGCTAGGATTCGAACTTACATTTTGGTGTAAAAGGTAGCTCCAAGTACTGTAGCTCGTCATATTAGAAATTAATTGCCAGTATATCAATTTGCCACATCAGGCATTTCTGTGACCAGAATCCATTATCAATATAGCTGAGATACGAGTATACGAAACTATATACCATAAAAATACAAAATTTGTATTCATCGCATTTATTTTACTTTCATCGTGACAAAAAATGGAACAACTATTTATTTTACAAGAGAAAAGGAACCGAAAGATACCTACAAGGAATGAGAATGGTAATAGATTTAATAAACTGTCTGGCAACGAAGGGTACAAATCGTTTGATTGAAGATCAGTTACACCAATTATAGTGGCCGATAAGAAATTAATTAATGGAGGGATAGCAATCATTTGCGAATCACCGAAGATTGGGGAGCGAGGCTGCCGCCATTTTATTTCCTACAACAAATAAAAATCGTAGTAAAGGAAACGCTTAATTACAACAAAGTAATTCGATCTTTAGGTAGTCTGAAATAAGGTTGGTGGTTGTTTTTTGACTGCACGTGTCAAGCCTTACATATAAAGACCACCGTAAGGAGAACGTGTTATAGCCAACTACGCGGATACAATAAGGATTGGTAGTATTAACTACTGCAGGTTCGGATCTGGACTTTAACGAAATGACAACACTAGATAAGAAATTGTCGGTCAATTGCAGGTGGCAGGGTCTTGCAAAAGTCGCTCATACTCTGTAATTATACCAAATGCGCTATCAAGCTTCCCTGTATACAATATATTTTTAATGGAGTCATAACACTAACAGTAACACCAAAGTTTTGTCTCTTTACATAACACTTAGCCGTAACAACTAGAAGTGGAAACTATTAGGCTCATGGGCCAATCTATTATCTTAATTTAGTTTATATTTCTTTTTTGTAAAAAGCTGTTGTTTCCTGCAGTAATAATTTACAATAATAATAGTATTTCTAACATTCACACCAATTAGCCTAGCCCAAAGTAAGCACTTTAAGGCTTGTGTTATGGATACTAGGGTAACGGATAGACATACATATATGATACATCCATATTTTATACTCATAAAAATACCTATATATACTCATAAATACCCATTACTCAGGTACAAATGCTCGTATTCATTACACAAACATCTGGCCCTTCCGGGACTCGAACCCAGGACTGTTAGCGCTAAAGGCAGGATCGCTACTGTTGTAAAATAAATGAATTAAATTTATACCATACATAACTACATAAATAAGTAATTCCATTTTCAATTGGAAAGAGAATTGAGCGTGAATTGGAAAAAAAAATATTTTACCGTGATTATGAATTTATTGTTGTAGTGGTTTTTGGCAGAAAAAAAAGTTAGCAAATTTTTATGTTTCAGTAAAGCTATAACAAAACATTCATCGCATTGCATAATGGTATGTTGCTATCATATACTGTCCAAACTAATTTTGTTATATGTTATTATTCAATTAATCAACAATTGCAACGGAATAATGATTATTACATAAAAATTATGACAATATAAATACCTAAAAATGTTCATATTAAAATTAAAGTATTAAATCTATTAAAAATCTTTTTCTATGTTCGTTACAATAAAGAAATATATACAAATAAGTTCAGAGGCCTCTAGGATTAAAGCTTAACGCGCTTCGGAAACACGAGGAAGCTCAAAACCATACATTTTGGCCACTCAGTGATCACCAGTTCTAAAGCAAGATAGTTAACCTGGCAATGACAAACTGAACACGCTAGACGAAACTCTCCTTTACAAGTATAAATACAATTTAGTACTTACTCATAATGAGATTATATATCGTATGTGCACTGTAATAAATTAAACTACCACTATCCCTATTACAAAATAAAATATGTGTGTTTCTTCCAGAGGAGTTGCCAAAAGTATTGATATCTAGGTTATTGGTTTTGTAGGTATGCGCAGAGTTGTTACTTGTTACACAACTCATAGAAGAATACATCAATTATAACACCATAGGTCGTTAAAATTAACAAATTATCGCTAGAACTAAGAACACTTTTATTTATTAGCTCTGAACACAATATAAGTCACACTTTGCCTTGGATTCGGTCAGTTGAGGTGTAACAAGCCAAGCGACTACTACGAAAATGAAGCTATACATTTACTGTAAGTAGACATTTTTTTCAAATTTTGGTGTATTATTAAAACGATAGAAACACTTCTGAAAAACAGACGCTATAGTAAGTGATTGGAGAAGAATTAAAAATTTGAATGTTTTTGAACATGAGAAAAATCACATGAGGAATATTGCTATTTTAATTTTGTTCAGACTTGAAAGAATAGTTTCAGCTACAATAATACTCCCTCAAATATCAATATGAAATTAAGAAAAGTTAAATATACAGTCACTCGACAACAGAAAAAACACTAAATAGTAAGAAACACTGTAGGTGCTGTTTAGTTTCATTCTCGTTCATTTGATATCTAAGATTCCTTTAATTACGTCTATTAAACCGTTCACATTAAACACATCATAATTCAATTCCAATGCCATAATCGTTCGTTGTCAATAATAAAAGCAAGCCTTTTAGATTGATACAAAAGCCAGCGATCTTAGTTTGATATACAAGAATGGTCAATTAAATTATAATGTTATTATATTAAACTGATAAATGATTTTAATTATAAAAGATTGATCTTACTTAATAAGACTGTAATAGTTCTCAACATCTAACTCTATCTTTTGGTGTGTTTCCCGTAGTCAGGTTACAGTTTTAATTTTTTTTCTGTTTTTAACGACTCACGATTACGGCATTTGAATTAAATTATAATGTTATTATTGTGGAGGTGCAGAGGGTTTCAATAGAACTGAATTAATAGAAATATATATGTACCAAATGCCTTTTTTATTTATTGAGAAGATGATATCAAACAGCACTTACCTTATTTTTATTTTTTGTAGGGTTATATTTTTTCAACTTTTTTATTTTGCGGTTTTAACCTGTAATGTGACAGCAAAAATACGAGGGATGTAATAGCGGCTAACGCAAAAACCATTGCTCTATATACGGAATAGGATAAAGTAAACCAACAGAGTATAGGACAGGCGTAGTTAACATGAGTACGTGTAAAATGTATGCTTAGTAAAACAAGTTAAGTAGTAAAGGTAAAATTTTGTGAGCAATAGAAGGACGAGAGAGAGGTGTGTGAGTTCGTCTAGTGTACATAGGACGTATGTTATCTTGCTGTACATAACTAATATATATATAATAACTATATATACCATATATAGTACATATGAACAGTTGAATATACATTAATATTTTATACACAAAAAAATATTTAAAACACGTGACCTGATTTCAAACCATCGTTTGAAATCAGGATTTTTAAGGTAAAATCGACTCCTATTGTAATTCTTAAAATTCTCATTTTCATACTTTTTTTAAGTATTTCATAAAATACATAAAGTGCGTTCATTTGTATGATGTATGATTTTTCACGCACGTCACGTGTGTTAGACGATTCATTCTGCTAATAAAAAAAGATTAAACCCGTAAGTCCTTAGATGTATTGACTTAGTGTCATAATTTATGATTGAGAAATAAAGAGAATCTCAGTGTTTAAAAGACTGGGTATTTACTGGATTAAAAACATTTTAAGCTTCATTGACGATTCAGAAAAGCGTACTTCCTGATGTTTTTAAGAAAGCAAAAATTAAGCCTACTATCCAAAAAGGGGAAATAAAAATATTATTTTTACAATACAAAATCATAAAACTTTAAACTTTTGTATAAATTATTATACAAATCATAAAAAATATACTTGTTTTTACTAAAAGAAAACATATTTTGCAGGAATCAACAAAAGCTAAAACATCTTACATTGGACTATTCCCGGATATATCCATGGCATTTGATTGCGTTATGCATAATACTCTTCTAGGTTTGTTGAAATACGTAAAACTTCAGCTTCAATTCTACTTAAAAAATAAATAACCAGACATAGTAATTTATCATTTTGATAAAGCAAGGAAAAATCTTTCGAATAAGTGCAATCAGAGCTAAAAAGGTTATGGTAGGCTTGCTGCAAGGGAGTATCCTTGGTCACCTTCTCTTTTTAATCTACGCGAATGAACTACCTTATGTCACTGAAAATCTCTGTTTTATGTTTGCTCATGACGCAACTATTTTTATCCCTGATAGCTCTAAAAATATTAATAGATTTGAAAATATTAAAAATAAAACTTTATAATCTACTGGTGCTGGATTCTTTCAATCAATTTATTTGTTTAACTAAATAGAAATATAAAATGTTGAAATTATAAAAATATTAAAAAACAGAGCACTTAAAAAAAACACAGAAAAAAATTCCATGAAATGAATTTTCTTGGCGTAATAAATGATGTTCATCTAAACTGGAAGTCTTATATAATAAAATAATAATGGGAAAATATCAAGCTATTGCTGCGATCTATCATACTTGCAGCAACATCTTCTGTGGAGGTGGCTAGAGCTGTATTCCTTGGTCAGATGTATGTACTACTCGCAAATGGCATAATTTTAGTGGAAATCCACAAAAAAATGCTTACGAGTAATTTACAATGTCTACTCAGACTAAACTGTTGGCAATATTTAAAGAAAATTAATATCTTACCTCGACCAATATTAATATTTTAGACATTGAGATATTCATAAAACAAAATAGCTAATACTTTAAGCAAAATCTCTAAAGCATAAAAACTTGCGTAGCAAATGTAAGCGTGATATGTGTGGGCCGCGATTAATAATCACATGTATTTCAAGAGTACATTTAGTTACAGTTTCGGTATCAAAATATTTAATTACTTACCTTCTAATACATAAACTTCAACTTACCTACGTTCAAATATAAATTCGAGGCCTGGTTACGTGTAAATACTTTTTAAAACCTGGGGGAATATTTCGACAAGAAAAACTTGTAGCGTCAGCACTATGTACACAGTAATGACAATATAGTTTATTCTGTTCTATAGTAAATCATGTCTATAAAATGAAGGTGTGATATACAGAATCTAGATATCTATCAATGATCTGTGAAATACAAAATCACAAAGACGATAAAAAAATTACATATGTTTACTAGTCCACATCTTTTTTATTTTGTTCTATTATTTTTTAAAGAGTTCAATTCTACTGGAAATGATACCCTTATTGTACTTAAAGCTATTAATTAGAAAGAACTGTGCATCATTTCGAACACATTCCATAATGACGTGTTGAACGTTTACTATATAACACTCCATGAGGTTAGATCTCTTATTTTTCTCATAAGGTTTGCAAACTTATTTAAAGACACATGTCTGGAACGAAGCCTTGGAGCAGTAGCAACATCGCTCCTATATATCTTTCTCATTCTCATATTGACAAACGATAGCGCTTTACTCAATCCCAGCAGTTTGGGATAAAAAAAAATATCTCTTGTGCATAATCTTTAATCAAAGCCTCAAGCAATTTTCTCTGGTTATATAAAATAAATCTTAAGAAAGTGGTTAACAGCTTCTGCTTCTCTCGCAAATTTATCTACCTATTCATTACCAAAAATGCCCACTGTAAGACTGCATTTCTTCTACTTTCTTGTGATAAGTCTAATATCAAATAGAATGAGCTACGAGTATTCTTTAAAAGTTCGAGCTGTTTAAGAGTCTCACAATATTACGACATTAGGTTGATCAATGATATCTACATATATTATAGAAACTTTGGAATTGTTCTTAAACCTATCGTTAACGTCCAATTGAGGACCAAGAAAAGCTCTTCAAATGTCAGTCACTTTTTCTGAGTTATCATTATAAAATTTTTAGTATGTTGAGTACTTTTGTAAACTGCCTCTAACAGATGTCCTTAATTTTAAAACTCTTATAGCTTTGTTTATTTGTGTATTATTCACATTACATTCTATTTTATCGAGAATATTAATACTGCTTACCCCATGTGTTTAGGCAACACAACTCAAAATGTTGACTTTGGTGAATTTCAGAGCGATGACTTACATTTCAGCCATGACTGTTAAATAATGATAGTTTATGAATTGATCTTATGTCACCTCCAATTACTCTCAGATATTGATTTTGTACAACTGATATCATACAAAAAATCTTCCATATTCCAATTTTACTGAGAATGAAACTGAAACATGAACTTATTAAATAAACAGCATAATACGAACCATTTCAAATTCAAAGTACATTTATGATTTTCATTTTTTCGACCACGTTAGCCGACTGTCTAACCACAGCCTCAACAACTTAACACTATCGACAAACTCTAGTACGATGTCTTAGCATTTTATCTGTATTAGATACAATTATTTGATTTTTGTTTTATTGCGTCGTCATTTGCTTAAACATTCTAACCGGTTGACTGGTAGAGAATACTGCAAATCATTTAGTCTTCCTTATGCAAGATTTGTTACAATAAAGAATAAGTACTGCAGTTGATTGCAGGATTAACAACCTAACGTGCCTTCCGAATCACGAGAAAGCTCGAGAAAATAAAATTTTGGTCACCCATTCAAAGACCAGCTCTCAAGTAACCTTGCTATCATAAGCTGAACACGCTAGCCACTGCGCGACTTCTTTTTATGAGTATACATACAATGATACTACTACTTGCTCTTAATGAGATTTTAAATCTTTTGTGCAGCGTAATAAATTAAACCACCACTATCCCTATAATAAAATCAAATATGTGTGTTAATCCTAAGGAACTGCCAAAAAAGATTGATATCTAGTTTTTTTTTGTAGGTGTGCGCATAGTTAGTATTTGTTTCACAACTCGTAGAAGACTACCTCAGTTATGACACTATAGGTCGTTAAAATAAAAAAAATATTGCTAGAACTACGAACACTTTTATTTAATAGCTCTGAACAAAACTTAAGTCACACTTTGCCTTGAAATTGGTCAGTTGAGGTGTAACAAGCAAAACGACCACTACAAAAATGAAGCTGTTCGTTTACTGTAACTACACATTTTTTTACTTTGATGTATTGTTCAAACGAAACAAACTCTTCTGAAAATAAAACTATATAATATGTGATACAGTTTAATGAGATCAAAACATTGGAATAGTTTTTAGGTCATATGGATATATTGTTATTCTAATATTTTTTCAGACTTATAGAAATAATTATATAAATAAAATGTAAAAAACATTTTGGAGACAAGGCTTTAATTAAATGTGCTTAAAATAATTAAATAAACTATTTCTTTAAAACTTTTACTACCTACTTATAACGTGATTATTTCATTACACAATTAATGTGATATAAAAGTATGACGCGGGATTTAAGTACTCGTATTCACTTAGTTTGAAAATTTAAAAAATTGAAATCAAGCAGATCAAGTTATTTAATTTACTTGTCACACACTGTACAGGTAAATCTCGCAACATGCTTTTATATGATATAAGTTTTTACTTTCAGTTAGTTTTTCTTTTTACTTATATTGAGTTTTTCAGCAAGCCCTTTCATTTGATATCAATATTGTAGAAGTCCATTCAAAATTTTAAAAGCCCCAACCTAAAAAAGCAAAAGTCTGAATAGGTAAAAAGTAATTAATAATATGAATATTATAAATTAATTAACAATCAATAATTATTAGTAAGGTTTAAAAATCTCGCCCAAATAAATTATATTAGAATTAATAACACAATATAATATAATTGGTGTAACACTACTGCCGGCGTTCCTCAAGGTTGTGTATTATCTCCTCTTCTCTTTGCTATCTTCATTAATTCTATATCCCAAGACCTTCTTTCGTCCTAACGCCTGTACGCAGACGATTTGTAAATTCACTGTCAATTTCAATAAATCCGTGTCAATGTACTGTGATTTGCTGTTTAAAAATTGCAGAGCTGACAAAGAATTCGAGCAGCTTACCAAAAGCATCTAACATAGAAATGGGTCTGTAGTTAGTTATCACGCTGCTATATACATTTTTATAGATAGGAACTACTTTTGTAATTTTCTAAAGGTCTGGAAAAACACCTGTTCTTAATGAAGTATAGAATATTTCCAATATTGGCTTTACCAATGCGGCCGTAAAGTGTATCACAAAATAAGGCGGGTTTACTGTCGGGACCCGGGCTTTCTGTCGTACCCAATGTTTGAAGTTTTTTGGACAAATCTTAATCACTCTACTGAATACAAGAAAAGGTTTCTGTGATTTTCTCCTTTGACTGTGCAGAAGAACTGTCCAACGTTGTACAGGTTTGATTGGTATTATCATAGATAGACGCCAAGTGGGATCCGAATAAGTTACAAATAACAATATCTTCGCTTACAGTAATGCCATTACCAGTAAACGTAGCAGGAAGGTTGTCACAATTGGAATTGTTTAGCTTTAACCTATGGCCAAAATCGTTTATGCTCTTTCGTTAAGAGAGATTCTATTTTCCTAATATACGAATTACAACAAATCACTGCATGCTTCCTACATCTTTTTCGGAGTAAATTCAGTCCCATTTCTTCGAGTGGATTCTTTAACTTCTTAAATCGGCGTATAGCTTTTTCCTTTTATTCTTTATACTACTATACTGAATCAATTTTACTTAATACCTCGGCTGCACGGAAAGTTTCAACGCTATTAACATCCGCAAGCACTAAGTCAAGCATTCTGTTCCCAGGGTTTGGTATAAAGTTTATTTGCCTCAGGTTATTTACGGTTAGAAAGTCTACAAGAACGTAAGTCGGCCCAGAAATCGGAGTAAACACTTGCTTATCAACTACGCACCAGTCGACTTCACTGATATTAAAGTCACCTATAATAAATTTAGGCAAATTTGTCGGGTCGAGTGTACTGTTACAAGTATCAAGAAAACATTCTAGAGAGACTTTGGTTACAAGTGGTGGTAGATAAACAGTGCACAAAGCATATCGGTATTTAATTTAATTGCTTCTCGCTTCAAAATTAATCCATATGTCCTCACTGCCCGCATCCCACTACTTTCGCATTCATTACACCTTTTCGAAATAAATGATTTATTGACTGCAATGAGGATGCCCTCCACCGTCTTTCTTTTTAAAGTTACCTCCGACCTGTCTCACCTACATACTACATATACTATACACATATCGCCGATCAAAGAGTTCAGAGTTTAATACACTTTTATTCAGGCAGATTTCAATCAATATAATAATATCGAAATTACTAATAAATCACGATAAGACAAAACTATTTATCTGTTGATTTTTCTTAAATTAAAATACTTTTTAATTCCCATCTAAACCATTGTTTTATTCTTGATTAGCAAATATCAAAGAATATTATTTTAATCTTTGACTACGCTTTTAGATTAATTCAAAATGATTTCACTAATTTGCAATAAAATAACTGTTTCCAAACCTTATTTAATTAAAAAGCTGTTTCTCATAGATTAAGTAATGTATGTATCGAATTTTTCTAAAACATATGTCAGTATATCTGATACCATGTTTATATCAGCATATAATAAGCACAATGTGCGTGTATTAGGAATTAAAAACTATTATTTTAATTTAAAGTCATAGTCTGGGCCGAGTTGGTGTTATGAGTTTTTTATTCACAGTTTTAGCTGGTGTCGTCATTTCTACGGCATACGAATTGCCAAACCCTATAGAGCTTCTGGTTGCGGCTAACAACAGATTTACCTACAAATTGTTCGATGTAAGTTATTTATAACTAAGTTTTATATGAAGTACACAGTATGATGAATCGAAAATACACAGTCAAAATTAATTTGCACGAGTACAAAAAAATCCTTCTAAAATCCTTACCTCATATATTGCACGAGTACAAAAAATCCTTCTAAAATCCTTACCTCATATATTACCTAAGCACTATGAAATGGTTGTCAATCTAGCCACTAGCAAAATCATCACAACACTACCTTTGAATAAAATTGATTTCAAAGGACTGAATAAAACAGGAGTTCTTTGCTTAACTTCAGATGTCTTTTCAAGAAAAAGAGAGTTCATAAATTTCTAATGATAACAATCATTTAATTTTATCATGTATTGTAGGAGACGTTGTTGAAAATGAAAATAACTTAATTCTAGACAGCGTGAGTTGGAGAGAGAATACCATTTATATTAGACAGAGAAAGTCAATTACATTTCATACTAGTTTACCCTGCAAAACACTTAATCGCGTATCCAATTATGTTTTGCTACGCTTTTAGTATTTGTGTTAAGAAATATGGTATTAAATTGACGCTCAATGGAAAATTTTCCATTAAAATTAATCAAATATATTCAAAACGAATTATTAAGGATATTATTATTAATATGGATATATAACATATCTAAAATTAAAAGTCAATATAAATTTATTAATCAGTAGATGTCAACAAGTCCTGTTTTTGTTGTAATTTGATATTAAAAAATATTTCATAGAGTAATAGAAATTATTTGAAAAAGAATTTTGAAACCAATATTTGAATATTATTTGTGCTATTCCTTCCTCATTTACTTTACATTATGGTTTTTAATAAAAAATTGAGTTTCTAAATTTATTTACGTGGTTTATCATAGCTCTGAATCAGCGGTTTTGTTATTTCAAGACTACTTTATGAAGATATTGTACCTTAATTGTTATACCAAATCTTAGACCGTAAAAACCGCTTTCTATCATGCCTTCTATTTTTGGCAACCTGTATTAAGAATACACAAATTTACTTTATCTTTTAAAAAATTCTTCAAGCTGCCGTTTACACATTGACTGTCTGTCAGTTATAATACAATTATAATTTTGTGACTCGTCTAAAAATGTATCTTGACATTTGTTATTTAGGCTCTTTAATGCGACTTTTTTGATAGTTTATTATTTAGTTTTAGAAATGTAAATTTTTACGTTTCAATTTTAGCTCGTGTTCTCCTAGCTTAATAAGTTTGTAATGCTTCAATGATAACGCATTTGTATTAAATTCTTATTGCTTACATAATGCTTTTTATGGTCAGGTAATTTTTAGCAGGGAAATTGACTATGTGTCAATTTACATTATAGGTAAATATAATAGTCATAGGCTTTATCTATGAGTACTTACATTAAATTAATCCACGGTTTTTAATATTTGTGTTTTTCTCGAATACTCTAATGACTAATTCTACCGTTACATACAATCGAATAAGTCACAAAACAATATTTGCAACTTGCTTTATTTACCAGAATAACGGTCCATCGAATTCATATTTCATATCATTATAATTTAATCACTGAAACTATTTATTTAAGCATTTAAATTCAAATGAATTAATTGTAGATCACGGGTTACAATTGGTTGTTAATTTATGATTTTTACAATCTGTGTCTTCCTTCGCATAGTATACAATATGTTAACATTAGTTAGTTATGCTAAACAAATGCTAAATATTATCAAAACAGCAATAAAGAAATAAATAAAAATAATTAAAATTATAATATTTAACTCTACAAATTCGAAATCGAACAACTTTTCATCGGAGTAAAGTTTCATGGAACGATACATGGTGTGAACACAAGAAAAAGTGCGAAAAGATCTATATTAATAACACCTTACCTTCAATATAATTATTGTCATGAACGGTTAATTATTATTTATCATTTAAGTCACTAACAACAGATGAAATCAGGTGCGCGGTAGCCTATTGTTAATGAATCGTTTGCACTCAATCATGCATGCAAGCAAGCAAACACACTAGTGATTATTTATTATTTCAAACGATAAGAATTATTGACCATGAAAATCGTCTGTATTTACATTAGTGAAGTAAAATGTATATAACGACTATTTTGTGTACTGAAACTTTCGTGGATATAAAATTAAGGAAAACAAAACATCAATTTGAAGAAAGGAGGCCTACGTTTGTTAAAGAAAACTATTCGAAAAATTTTTAGATATTCAATATTGAACACAAAGAATAGTGAATGTTAATTCCTTTCCTTAATTTACGACTCTTTCAACGAAACATTTTCTTTGTTAGAAACCAAAGCCATTTTTTAGCATTTGCTTAATTTGCATACCTTTTAGTGAATATGGCTTCAATTCTAAGGGTCTAGTTCATCCAGAAATAGTAATTTTATGTTTATTTTTAAATCTTGAAATATTTTATAAACCAAACAATATCGTCGAACGTAATATGTATTTTATTTAGCAATTGTAGTAATGTATTAATTTGTTTTGGGAGCAAATAATCGTTGTGTGGTATTTATGTCTCTTTTATTTATTCGTGATCTACAGGAAGTCACAAAATCACATCCCGGCAAAAGTGTTGTCATGTCTGGTTTTTCCGCAATGTCACCTCTTGCGCAACTTGGCTTAGCCTCAGTTGGACACTGTCATGACGAAACTCTAAATGCCATATATATGCCGAACGACAATGTAGTGAGTATAAATATATTTAAACATATTACTTTCAAACACTACAATAATAAGTTTATGTTTCGTGCAACAGTATCGATCCTCTTCGCACCGGAAGGTCCTAAATTCGAGTCACGAAGGGGATCGATGTTTGTGTGATAAGTGGAAATCCACAATGTCCTCAAGATTACTAATGACTAAAGCTTATCAGGGTCGTCACTAATATTCGGTTACTAACAGAAAGAGTTGATATTGTGAGACATCCATATCTAACAATGTAAGTCCCATTTCAGTTGAGTCACTGTTAGATTATCTTCTACCAGTAAATAATAGAATATATTTTATTTAGTTATTACACTACCGTGCCTTTTAAATAAACCCACTTTAACCGAATTTTAGAAGCTTATAAAGAGATATAGGATAACGCGTTAAAGAACATGTAATCGTCATTAAACATAGACGCGATAACAAGTCTGCAGATTGTGAGCATACTGTTGAAGTGCAAAACCAGTACATTAGATTTTTAAACCACAAAACCCTTTTAGAGAACAGAGATTTATCACTGGAATGCTAAGCGACACTACTGAGATCAGGAAACATCCTCATTTCAATAGAGATGAAGGTTAGAGCGATCCGCCTGTTTGGGATCCCTGTATCTGTACCTGCTTGGCTCCTGTGAATAATAAGATAGAGGTCGGTCCCCCTGTCGGAGGTTCCTTTGGCAGGTCTTCTCAAAAGGGCATCCCAATTTTCGAACTGTTGGTAGATTGAGTAGTTTTTAATAACAAAGAGTTATTAAAATAACTAAATAAAAAAATCCTCTTTTTAAAAATGTTGAAGAGTACCATACATATGACGACGATTCCCGCGGTGATCCTGTGAACAAGGTATTAAGAAGACGAAACGTCAGGATTAAATATAAAAAAAGAATAAAGTACATCAGGTTAAAGTGGTTTTATTTAAAAATCGAACAATGATTCAAAAAAAATTTTTTTTAGCGAAGCTCAACCAACCAGAAAACTTTTAAACTTGGTGCTTGAAGTTCAAAAAATTTTAATATCTTTACAAAATATAAGTTTTGTTTCGAATTTTAATTGAATATATTTGTTAACAAAACAACATTGCAAGACATAAATAGGAAAATTGTCAAAGAACACATTTATTTACTCCATGGCAACACACTAAAGATGCCACGTGTATTAACTTTTACAGGCTACAGCGACTGTACAGCAATAGCCGGGACGTATTATGTAAACCAGCTTGTCACCATGGAAGACTAAATAAAATTGCAAGATATCAATGATAAAGATAAAGAATTCTAATTAAAACTTACTGTGTTACAGACCGTAAAAATATTTACATACGCAAATATAATACTACCATCTGTGAGAGGAGTTGACCTGAAGATAGCAAGTGGTATTTTCATATCAAATGGCTATGAGTTGGACGCTAAATATAAAGCCATATCAGAAGCAGTGTTCCATTCAAATATTTCATCAATTGACTTCTCAAGGAGTAGAGTAGCTGCACATATAATGAACACATGGGTGAGCATTTTACGGATATAAAGGGCTAACAATGCATTTCCTTTCTATGTAAAAGTTTTAATTCAAAATTATTAATTTTCAAGAAAAAGTCGGTAGTCGGCCGTAACTCGACAAGTAAACGGAGTTCGCACCTCGCCGTTATACTACAGAAGTGGCGTAACATAAACTAAGCGTAGTCGTAACATAAGCGTTTCATCTTGCCAAGAGGGGTTAATGGAAATTTAAAAATGTATTTTACGCATTGTTGATATTCCTTAAATGAAAAAGGAATATCAGTGATTTAATTTTATGTACATATTCTGCCATATCCGATCTAGAGGAACAAGCTTGATTTGGAAAATTAATTGAAATCGAGTGTGGGTAAAGTTCGGCTTATGTGTCCATTATCTATAACTAGGCGATGGAGTCGCTAAGCATAAAGCTACGCTAGCACCATATATTGAAGCGGATCGTTATACAAAAAAAAAATTCAATGGGAATTATTGCGAATTTCTAAATTCGGGCTACGTCACAATCTGGTCCTGAGCCTGTTGATTCGGTTGCACACAAAAAATATTGAAATCAATTAAGAACTCTGGAAGTTATATACAGACATTGTGCCATTAAAGCTGATCCATAGGAGCTTCGCTCACTTCGTTCGCTCCGCTCCAATAATATAATATAAGTGATAGTATAAGCATTAAAAAAGGTTACTATATTTTTATTAAAGCATTTTACTGCGAGATTTTATACCTTCAGAAATTATACCTAACTAGAAAATAATGTCTCAGCTGTTAGGTGGGACTCGAACCCACATCCTCTCGCTACTCGGAAGAATACTCTTCCAATTGAGCTGCCGAGACAAACAGACAACATATTTCACAAACCTGTCGAATTATTCCAAGTTTTTTTAAGCTAACGCCTGACTTACAACATTGTAAGTAATACTTTTACAAGTATTCAACAATGGATAAAGAAGAAACGAATAAATAATTAGTTTATTAATTTTGTTTTAGTTTAAGTTAGATTTCTATATCTTAAGAACTTAGTACAAAAAATATAGGAAACAATGTTAATATAAACATTTAAGTACCAAGCCTTGACCAATGTTGTAGATTTAATATTTCGATAGTGCTTTGGTCTGCGCTACTGGCCAAATAGCGCAAAGCCAATGTTTGCATTTACTTCAAGAAAGAGTTGGTTTAACATAGGTGTTTGTTTGTTAAGGTCATTTACTACACTTATCGTTGATCAATTTTCAGGCGGAACAACACACTAACGGCAAAATCAAAGATTTGCTGGGCCCTAACGAAGTAGATGCTTCTACTAGCGCTGTTCTTTTGAACGCCATTTATTTCAAGGTAAAATAGCTAATTCCTTGTTCTCACTGCGTTTCTTTTGCTAAAATTAGCTCCATTTTGTGTCTTTAATTTTTTGTCAAATTATCACGCTCTCCTATTTCAACAGGGCAACTGGAAACAAAAATTTGACCCGCACTTAACATTGTACCGTAATTTTTATATTTCTCCGCACCAGACAATTAAAGTACCGACAATGTTTAGAAGCGGCAAGTATGCGTTTCAAGACCGTCTTGATCTTGATGCAAAGGTATTTACTTACTTTTAATATACTTTTCTTACAAATCGTTCTTTAAAAGTAATTAATAAATTTATGATTTTTTTACCAATCCTATTTAGTGTGATAACCTCACACCATCTATCGGGGTATTTCGCTGGTGTAAAAACAAGATGTGCAAATTCAATAAAAAGTTTTATACCGGTGTGAATTAAATTTTGTGATTGTTACCTCCTCCTTTTAGTCGCATACTATCTGAAACAAAAAATTACCTAAGTACTGTTGGTAAAAAAATCACAAGAACAATTAGTAGGTACTTCAAAAAAATATGGAATAATTTACGAACAAAAATATCAATTAATAAAAACTTTAAACATTTTAATATTTTATTCATGATTATTCAATGCTCAATGCGTTATTACACTCGTATTTGCATTTTGTTATTCCTTTTGTATCAAACAGTTCGCGGAAGGGGTAGGAAGAAGGTTGAAATTAAATACCAAATTATTTTTCTTTCAATTTTTATTAGTATTCCCCCTTAATCCCTATAAATTTCTCAGATCGTTCAAATAATTTGATAATACCTTCATAAAAAAATGATTTGTCCTTAGCGTCAAAAAAAAAGTAAAGTCGGCTCTTCATCGTCAGCAAATTTTTCATTTTTGGAAAGAAATAATAATTATTGGGGGCCAGGTCTGGACTAAAAGGAGGGTGGTGGTGAAGTTGTTTAAATCCGAACCGCCGTTCGGTGAATAGCAACATGACTCGTGTGCACAGGTGCATTGTCATGCAAAAGGAGCACGTATTTGGTCAATTTTCCTCTTCTTTTTTCTTTAATGGGCTTCTTAAACTGTTCTTATATTGAAGCGTAGTATTTTCCCGTTATATTAACACCGTGTTCTTTATAGTCGATCGGTAAAATACATTCTCTATGCCACTGCATCAACTCTGGCTTCGACTCGGGTTCATAGTGGTGATTCAGGTTTCATATCCAGTAACAATCCGGGCCATAACTTCTTCCCTGCTATCGCCATAGAGCTCCAAAAAGTGAAGAGAACTTCACGAAAGCATTTTCGGAACCCGGTCAGCGTGCGCTGACCTTTGTCATCCCAAGATGATGATATAGGATGTTCAAATGGTTGTATCGGATACTCCAACCAATACTGCTAGCTGCTTCTTCTTCAGACAGGAATCTTCCAATACATGCCACATATAAACTACGGTTTTACCAGGGGCAGAGTCCCCGTAAACCGCATATATCTCTTGAAAAATTGTCTGAGCGGATTTTCCTTGTTTGGTGAGGAATTTAATAACAGCTCGATATTCAATTTTCTCCATACTTGTTCATTTCTTCCCGATTAACATGGTTGCACGTTGATAACTCAAAAGTTAATGATCCTATTAGGTTTGAATTTGGAATATATACTAATGGTGAGATGTTCAATTAGTATCCATCTGGATACATGAACCTACCCCCCCCCCCCCCCATACCCTCCATTCCGCGAACTTTTTACCTCCCCTCGTACATGTTTAACATTTTTATTAGGACAATAAAATGGATTACTTTGCAACGAAATATTTCTCAATATCAATATCTACTTCCTATATCTATACACATCAATTTTAACCCTGTGATGAAGTTACGGTAATAGTGCTGCTACTTTTCAGATATTGCAAATCCCATACGAAGGTGAAGATATGGACTTTTTGGTTGTACTCCCTAACCACATCGCTGGCCTCCCAGCCCTTGAACAAAAACTGAAAGATCCACATGTGTTGTGGGATATCACCTCGAATTTAATCGAGGCAGAGGTTGACGTGTACTTACCCAAATTCAAAATAGAAACCAAAATTGATCTGAAAGAGGCTCTTTGTAAGGTTTGTATTGTACATTACCGTGTGTTAACTTAGCCATTATAAAGACACTTATCAAGAAGAAGTATAAGCGCTGGCAATGGCATATCTTTAGCGATGCATTCAAGATCTCAATAATAGCTTCGCATTGAATTCTAGGAACAAATCCTTGTTTTATGGTTTATGAAATCTAATCTACCATGACACTTTTATAAAACGAGCGATTTTCATAGCATGAAATCCAGAAACAAAAACAAATTTGCTGTTTCAAGTTTCAGGCTTCAAAACAAAAGAGGTCAATTTTGGGGGACAGTTTTTAACTACCCTTTAAAAAGTTTATTTTTTTTTTAAAGTTGAACAGAGGCTATCGGTGATTATTTCAAAGATAAGAATGTGTGGAGTAAATCGCCTCGGTTCTATTATTAAGAACAATCACAGTAATGTATAAAAACTGGTTGGTTGCCTGTAAAGTCGGTATACGGGCGAAAGTTTTACGTGACAACGACTTTGAGTGGTAAAATAATTTTAATGTGAATATTCATTCGTATAGTAGGAAGAAGGATGAAATAATAGTAACAATTTAAAACATTTATTTATACAAAGAATTATATTTAAAACATTAATTTATAGGCACGCGTCCCTTCCACTTTTTATGTCTGTCTCTCTCGCTCTTAGGCGGGCTAACCATGCCCGAGTGGAAGGGACGCGTGCCTCTCACTCGCTCTCATTGTAAGCGCATAACGTGAGCGGAGCGTAACGCAGTTTCTTGAAGTGTCACCCGGCAAACCAATTTATAAGACGTTGTCACGTCAAAACACGTTCATTGTAATAGTAATTTTCTCTCATACGTCTCGGGAGTACCAGATATACAACAATTGTTTTACAACCATGTAATGTAACACTTCTCGGTTCAAGGTCTCTAGACGTAGGACTTACGAAGCTATGGCGTTGCTTTAACGTTCAATACACGCATTGTAATTGCTCATATAATGTAGTGGTTGGGCCTTCAAAAGAATGCTCACAAAAGGCAGATTTATTATAGCGCCTATATTTTACGACGGCTTTCCCCAAGTGCTGAACATCGCTCAGGTGGCCTAAAACTTATTACTCTCTCTTTTGCTCTTTCGTGCTATGAAAGACACATTTGGTCCCGGTTGCATCTACAGTCACCCACTAATCCGAACTGGAACCTAGTATGTACTTGTACGGTAGGTATCTACCTATCGTAAAGGGTATGTACCTACCGTATGTCAGTAAAGGGGACATTGAAGCTGAGATCAGAATTTGATTTTTACAAAACCTATTCTATGTCTATTCCAATTCATCTCGTATTTTTTTATATGTTAAATCAAATGATACGAACTACTTTCTATTTGTTTTCCAGATTGGTGTCACGAAAATTTTCAGTGATTCTGGAATAGAAAAGTTTTTTAAATATCGCAACAGACTTATTATCGGCAGCGCTAAACAAAAAGCTTACCTTGAAGTCAACGAAGAAGGTACAGAGGCTGCTGTAGTAAACGGTTGGTTTAAATAAATAAATTATATAACTTAGTTAAAAAAGAAATATTATTACGTAAATAAAATTTATTCGAAATATTTTGTTATAGATATGACTGGATTTGCCATGCCTTACTTTTCAATGAAGCAAACATTTAATGCCGATCATCCTTTCCTCTTCTTCTTACGTGACAGAGATATTATTGTTTTCGCTGGAACCTTTTATGGTTAGGTATGTTCACATCTATATTTGGTTTTATACGCACAAATTATGCATATTTCACATGATAGTTATAGCATTACAAATAATTGATACTAAAATCATGTGGTGATTACTAATCTATAGGACGCATGACGGAAACACGTCTTATTTTCGGACATTTATGCCTTATTAACGGACTTTATAAGTATATATACTTGTAGTATATCCTTGAAATAATTATTAATTTTATATATATTAAGTTAGAGATTAGTTTCTTGCTGCATAAACTAGATAAACATTTATTAGTAATATTTAGGTTCTCATTTGTTTTGACTTGCAGAATTACCAAAGTCCTTCTACTAAAAAGATATTCAACTGCGTTTATCACATTTTATGGATAAAGATGTCGTTACACAATCTGATGATGATGTAGTTTCAATTTTTTTTAATAACAATAAGTTAACAATTGCAAATTATATCTTAACATATAAATAAATATTAGTTCTGTTAATAATTTATTGCTCAGTTCACTAAAATATTAATATTACTTAGAACGTAAACTAAATGCTATATATTAGGTCTTTACATATGAAAGAAGCTAATACTATAATCTAGGGGCATGGCCAAGTCGAACATAAGATTTCACAACTCTTTACGACAGAACTGCATTGCAAACCTTGTATATTTTTGTACATGTTGTGTTTTTGATTGGATATATTTGACACGTTCTCGTATTCATTTTATGCCGACATTGGCAAATAGACATGATTGTGTGACAGTGATTTCTTAATAAATACTCTTTTTAAGTATATTTTTAATAAATTTTATTTACATTTCAGACAGCGGAGATTTAACAAAAAAAATGTCGTTATCTTCATCAGCACGCGTAGTATGACGAACTGAAGAGAGTTATTTGATTAACAACTGAAGATTGCTGGCCGACTATGGCAGTACATGTGCGGGCCAATTTAGCTAACGAATCAAACATAAATAAGGCGTCACAACAAAACCGCTAGTGATACGTTTATCATTGAATGAGTGGCCTTAGTATCTGCAATAACCACTAATTTTTTGTCCGTTTAATAGATTGCGTCTCGGATTGTAACTTCTAGGAGACATATTGGCAAGTTGGCAAATTGGCAGCGGCATAGTTGTTATAGCATTTTAGCTGGAATTCAATCCCGATTCAACAAGAACAAGTTATTGGAATTGACCCCCTGTTAGTTTACAGTAAACATAGCTGATTCACGAGTAACAATATACTAATGTGGGAATAGAGATAACTCTCTCGAGTTCGTCATTACAGAAAAAATAGCGACATTGATTGAAATTATTATTACAACGACTACTTGATTCAGTTAACGTTTTAATAAAGATTCATCATTTGAAATGTTTTGTTTCATTGTTGCATCCTATAAAATGATTATTACTGAAATCTGGAATATAACATTTATCGAAATAATTCTATTTGAACAAAATACTGGAAACGTGACAGCTTCATACTGTTACTATTTAATATAGTCAAAAACACTTTTAATAATAACCATATAACTCTTTATCAACGCTATGAAATATTTTTAAATAATGATTTTTAATGGGTCCGCTCTTGATCTCAATCAAGCCTGCCTATTCACCCTGGCTTTAAAAACGGACGGGTTATAAGTACTCGGAAATACAGACGCAGGGAGGGAGTTCCACTCCTTTGCTGTGCGCATTATAAATAATGTTGAGAAGCGCTTTGTGCGATAGGTAGGAATAGCAACCAAGAATAGCCCGCGGTGCGTCTGGATGTCCGATGGAAGAAGTGATGGCGGTATGAGCACACTCTTCAAAATACAGTCTGTAGAAGACCGACAGACAGGCAACTTTGTGGTGGTGAGCTAAGCTTGCTCTTCACCAATTTGTTGTCACTATCGATTTAATAATTATATGTATTAAAAATATAATACATATAATTATTAAATAAAAGAAAATAATGTTTATTCACTTCAAAAACTGGTGTACAAAGATAGTTGTTGGCACCTTCTAGTAGGTACATGAAGCACCTGTGTCAGAGGGAGCTACTCTTCCATAGCAATTGTTTACTAGTTACCTTTAATTCTATTACATTACAGAATAGGATCTAACATTATTATTGTGAGGTTAGACTTACATTTTATTTAGTCTTATTATTGAGATTAACATTTCATTTCAATAGATTGATATATATTTATTTCGTATTTTATCATGAGAAAATTATAAAAGCAAACAGCTCTAGTGTAGCTATTATCCAGATCTGTTTGTTTTTATATTTATTATAGATATATTTTTTGTTAATGTTATATTAACAGTAAACAGTAGGTACGGTGTGTGTTTGTGTGTGTGTGTGTGTGTGTGTGTGTGTGTGTGTGCATGTGGTGTGCACGTATGTTGGGAATGTGATAAAAAGGGGGAGTTGAAAGAAAAGAACTTAATTAACCATCTCATCGCGGACACAAATTTAGGAGATTTTCAGTTTCGTCATAGTCCAGACATTTCAGCCAAATAATAAGTTTCATTTTACATAATCTGTGTTTAACGGATATATCTTAAGTATTTTATTTATTTTATTGTATATTTGCGAGGATAAATATGTAAACTGGTATTCAGCAAATCTTGTGTTGGCAAAAGTTACAGGTGCTGCTTTATCCTTCCTTCTCCTATCTTCTTTGTCTGGGTGGTAATCTAATGATTTGTGTTTTTTTAGAACATTGTGCAGTATGTAAAGCTTTCTAACAGTGACTAAGTCAGCGATTGAGTACAAACTCGTAGTCGAAAATCTCCTTTTCTTAAAGTACATCACTTTTAGAAGTGCCCGTTGAGCACGCTCAACCTCCAAGAATTTTATTTTAAGAGCCCCACCCCACAATGTAATACAGTAAATTGTAATTGATTGCGCTAAAGCCACACAAATAAATAAATCTATATAACAGTAATTGTTTATCTGCTACATGTCTTAATTCTTTAAATATCCAGATCAACTTCCTAATTTCACATAAATCAATTAGTGAGTGCCAATTTAGTCTTTGATCTAGCATGACTCCGAGATATTTTGTTGTCTTAACTTTATCTATGACAGGACATGAACAATCTTGATTACAATCAGGATTGTTACGATCACACTGATGGATCCTAATTTGAAATGAAGTGTCCGGCTGGTATCTATCATAAATTGAAAAACACATAAAGTTTGTTTTTGATGTGTTTAGTGTGAGCAGGTTGGAATTTAGCCATACAGCGATTTTAGTTAGTCCGTTCTCAGCCAGGAACTTCACATCACCCCAAGAATCACCAGTAAAGATAACGGCAGTATCATCTGCGTATGAGAAAATTTTTGTGTGTGGGATCGTCATGTTGCAGAGATCATTGATGTAAATCAAAAACAATGTCAGTCCCAGCACACTCCCCTGCGGGACGCCGCAATCTATACTGGCAACATCGCCCACGGTTTGACCCAGCTTAACTCTCTGAGACCTATTATTTACATAACTCTTTAGAAGTTTCAGAGGAGTTTCCCTAATACCCATGTTTTCCAGCTTACTCACCAGAATAGGGAGAGACACCGTATCGAAGGCCTTTTTTAGATCTAAGAATACAGCGAGACATTTAATCTTGTTGTCAAGGGCCTCAACAACCTCTGACGTCAGCCCTGCCACAGCATCTTCAGTCCATCTACCAGTACGGAAACCAAATTGGGACTTAGACAAGATGTTAAATTTATTTAAGTACTTGAGAAGTCTTTTATTTATAAGTTTCTCTAATATTTTAGACACAGCTGGCAGGACCGATATTGGCCTGTAGTTGCTAACGTCCTCCTCATCCCCGCCCTTATAAATCGGCGTTACAAGCGATTTCTTAAGTAAAGAGGGAAAAATGCCACCATTAAAACAGAGATTCACAAGATGGGTAATCATGGGGAGTATATCAGTTTTGGCCATTTTAAGAAAACGGGTAGGAATGTTATCTCCAACAGAAGCGCTGTTTGTCTTAAGACTCATTAGGACTGTGTGGACTTCATCCATATCAGTATCAAACAGTACAAATAAAGAGGTCTGCGATGGAGTAACAAAATCATCCGCCGATCCTCCAACATCAGATCTGGTGATGGCATCAGCAAGATTTTTTCCTATATTACTAAAATAAGTATTAACAAAGTTAGCTGATTCAATTTCGGTAGATTTGATATTTGTTAATTTTGATGTTACAGATTTAGATTTCTTTAGATACGTAATTTTTGCTATATTATCCCATAGATTTTTAGTATTACCTCTGGAATCCCGCAGGAGTTGTCGTTCATAATCGCGTTTCAACTTTTTAATTAATTTAAATAAATAAATAAATAAATATTTTCTACATTCACACCAATTAACCTAGCCCAAAGTAAGCACTTTAAGGCTTGTGTTATGGATACTAGGGTAACGGATAGACTTACATAAATCATACATAAATAAGTAATATTCATAAAAATATATATAAACATCCATGACTCGGGTACAAATGCTCGTATTCATCATAAAAACATCTGCCCCTTCCGGGATTCGAACCCAGGACCGCCGGTGCGAAAGGCAGGATCGCTACCGTTGCACCAAACGGTGGTCAATTTATTACAGAAATTGCGGTATCGTCTAAAAGTAATCAAAAGAATTTCGTCAATTTTATTTCTGTTTCTTATACATTTTAGGACTCTAGGAGTTATCCAGGGTTAAATTACTCTTTTATTTTTAGAAATAGGTACATTTCTTGTGTTATTGTTCAAGGACTCGGATATACTATGTAATGTATACTAATATGTACCTTTATAATCTCCGATTTTCATTCATAACATTCGTTAACTTGTATATTTTATCATTCCATTTTGCATCGTCATTTGTAAACGTTTTAATCTCTGTAAATATATATATACAATAATATTTTACTCAATAATTTCTTCATTGCTGAAAAGAAACACTGAATTTTCATATAGAGCTTCGCATCCACCAAAACTTCTATTCAGAATGCTACACACTTACCGGCATTGCTTGTTATTTTAACCTGTCTTTTTGTTTAATCTATTCCGTTATTATTTTTCCATTTTATTACTAAAAATGTATTTATTTAATTTATTGACATATAAGTTTTTCTCCGTTGCCATGGCTACCCATGACACGATCTTTCATTTATGGTATTCAACCTCCAAAGAAAACCAGATTTTATTCTTTTATGTCTTCTCGAAGACAATCGAAATTTAAATGGCTCTGGGCCTATAAAAGACCGAGCTGACCTGCCAAGTTATTCAGTTCTTCGGCAAAAATTGCCACGTTAACGTCTATAGCTCGCTACCGAGCTCTTCAAAATTCTTAAAGGCCTTGTCCCGGGGCCGGCTGCCCCGGGACTCAAGAAAAGTCCTCAACGCCGTAAGGCAAACTTTTGGCTCAAGAACTCACACTTAACTTAGCCACTCTTTACCACTAACGTTGCCTGACCACCAGCGGTGCAGGCCATCCATCAGCAGCGCCGCCCAACCTACCTGCTACGCCGCCTGACCTACCAGCAGCGCCGCCCGTCTACCAGCAGCGCCGGCAGAAAATCGGTGCAGGCCGTCCACCAGCAGCGCCGCTCAACCTACCTGTCACGCCTCCCGACCTACCAGCAGCGCTGCCCGTCTACCAGCAGCTCCGGCCGACGTCTGCCCCGCCACCTGTCTACCGGCAGCGCCACCCTTCATCCGACGGTTTCACCGCCTCTGGGCCGTAAAGCCCCGGGCCTCAAGCCGCCCACATAGAAGATCGCCGACGACCCACAACCACCTACTCACATTTTCACTGTACACTACTCATACTCGCCCTCACTCTTCTTACCTCCAATTTTTTTGTTCCTTTATTATTTTGTAAATAGATAAACTGTAACTTTACCCTGATCTTCCGTCTTTATATTTTGTCCCTTCACGACAACTATTTATTAATTTTTCAGTAACTAATTCAGGATCGTTACAAGAAAGTAATTTATCTAGGTGTTTATGTCTTAATTCATGTAATGCATTTTCATAATCTACTACTGATTTAGTTTTAATATTTTTAAAAACTATTTGTAAACCTGATAGTTGAAGTAATACCATTTCATGATCGGTAACTGTAGTGTTAAGAACACCAATCTGAGCTTTAAACAATTTTTTATCAATTTTGAGCATAATGTGATCTAACGAACTATGTTTTTAGTTGGTATATTATGTCCCATTAAAATGCCATTAGTACCCAACATGTTTATATAGTTTGATCTACTTTTTTGGGCTTTTTTATCTTCCTTATATATAGTACATATATTTATATCTCCTGTGATCACTACCTGTTTATGTGTTTCTAAAAGTTCTAAATGATTATCTAGTGACTGAATAAAACCATCCGTATTACTGATAGAGGGCGAGCGATATATAGCCAATATAATTGTTTTGTTAATCTGTATCTGTAGTGATGATGCATTATGTAGATAAATTTCGATAACCTTTGCACTGTGAGTATCCTTAATATAGGCAACAACACCGTCGCTTTTGTTTAGGTAGCGCGTTGTGTAATATATTTTATAATTTAGTATAATCGGAATTGGTTTATGATCGCAGAGCCAACACTCAGTTAGGATTATCACATCTGGGTAACACTTTAGTTGTTCTAGTGTAATTGTAAAGTCTTTAAAGTTGCAATAGATACTACGTATAATTTGAGTAATTATAATAAAATATTTTTCTGTTATTTGTAGTAAATCTACCACGTCATCGACGTCACAGGATATAGCATTGGCAATTTTTATCTGATCAACTTCACTTATAATGTTTATATTACTATTCATTATATATATATCTAAATGTACTCGTGTTGTCATCGGTTTTATTGATATTAAAAATACACATTTTTTGTGCATAATTATGTAGTTGATAGTGTAGTATGATGAGTAGGTGTATATTCTGTTACATGAGATGGTTAATATTTGTAAGTAGGTATGCACCTGATATTTTATTTTATGTAGGAATACCGAAGGTACGTGTTTGCAGAGTATACGTACCATACGTTTTAAGAACACAGTAATTATAACAAGGTTAATCCAGACTAGTCACGCGATCATCAGCTGTTGCACCTGGGCTTCCGACCTGATTGTTATTATCGGGGAGTTATCTGTTTTACGAACGTAAACTTTACCATACGCGGTCCAGCAGTACTTATATTGACGAGCTTTAGCAAGATCTCTGGCGAGAAAGTGTAGGCGGGACCCCCTTGGTGTCAGCTGTTCCGCAATAAACACTGGCGTATCCTCCGAGGTGCGGAAACCCAAGTGTTTGGCACATATTTTAGATTTTGTTTTAATATTAAACGCTCTGCACAGCTTGAGGGTGTCCTTTTTATAGTAGACGTGGTCTCCAAGACGATTGTCGGATTATGCGGCTCCTTTTTACCACGCACCCTGTATATATCTTTGATATCTTCCTTACCCAAATTTCCTCCGATCGTAGTGAAAAGGCACATAACCATATCAATCAAATCCTCCTTAGATTCGTTGTTTTTGCTGGGAACGTTTTTGATTTCGAGGTTCGTCTTTCGAATTCCCAGTTGAAGGTTCTCGATTTTCTCTTCTAGCAGAGTAATATACTCCCTGTCCTCTTTTGTTTTACTTTCCAATTGAATATTATTGATATAATTATATATATAATATTTTATTATATATAAAATATTTTTGATCTCCGGTTGTTGGGTGGCCCATGGCGACTGAATCATATTCTTAATGTCATCCTTAAAGCTATTTAAGTCATCCATTGTTACTGCTTTACTACATGAGAAGACATAGTTTGGTGGAGTAATGTCTTCAGCGCAAAGCGTCGAGTGTGACTCATCCAGGTCACATACAGACATATCAGCTTCGCGGCTCATTACGGGTAGGTACTAGAAGACTATAGGTTTAAAAGAACTCCAAAAAATTGCGCGCAAAGAATTTTGACAGTGCACAATAAGAAAATAATGCCGTGCATATAATACCTTTTTACGTGGCTCGCAAGTATGTACCAGGGCGACAGTAGGAGATGAGAGAGGCGACGTGGAGATTCGTTCCGCTGCAAATTTCGTAGCGGCGGATCACTGCGTAGCACACTTCGTAGCACGGTGGGCGGGGCTTAGTACAGCAATGTCGTAGGCGAGGCCACACTATCACTCGTAGATTCGTGGACAACCTCTTCTTTCTTATGCACTCCTATTTACTAAGCGTATTTAATTTTTACTAATTTAAATATTTACTTTATTTTACTTAAAAATAAAAACTGTTGCAAACGTGCACTCCATAAGCGATCTGAGAGGAAAGAGGGGTATTACAAAAAACTTTTATATAAATTTTCTGTTTTTGGTAATTTTGGTAATATATATAACACAGGTTATGCAAAGTTTTCCTACAAAGAGGATATATATTTCATATCACCCAGAAAGCGTCCACTGTTTGAGTCTTCCAAAATATGGGATGATTTTGCCCTTAATTTTTTTTTTATCTTAAGTTGTCGTTGAGATGATGCTACTCTACTCCATACGACACCAACGACAAGAAATTAAATTCATGTTTAAAACTCAATGATTTTTAGTTGTTTCGGAGCTTATTATTTTGAAAAAAAAAACCCGTTTTGAAATCATCAAATTTTAAAAAAATGAACTCACACCCGGAAACAGGTAGTTGCATGGCAGTTAATTTATATATTAAAACATAGTTAAGCTTGATCGTAATAGCTGTAGGTCAGTAAATAGCACATCTACCACATCATGCGCCTAACAGTGATACGTACTTTTTTGTTAAAGTTTGACGATAGCGTTCAATTGAATTCTTGTAATATAACTAAATACTTATAAATTGAAGCTACTAAATTCCTCTAACAAAATAGCTGTTATGATGCGATTTTTGCCATCGCACCTGATACTGCCTTAGACACGAGACGAGCCTGTTCATTCCTACTCCTTATTTTGGAATTAATCAATCTTACTTTGAACACTTCTTTTATTAGACATCCATTTAATCATGGAACTTAGACGGAATAGGAAATTTAAGGAAATTTAACAAGACGATAGGGTCAGTTAAGTTTTTCAATACTTTATGCATTTGTGTTTTAAGTACAGAATCGATTTGAAACTCATTGCATATATTGACCTGTCGTTGACTGTTGTCCTTAATTGTTTGACGAGGTATTGGTATTTAAAAACGATTTAAAAACCATCCAATATGGGGCTGAAGCTTTATGTCTTATGAATGTAATGTGTTGTAAAGTTTATATAAAACTCTAAAGAATAAAGCTAGTAATTAAGTAACTATTCTTATACACAGAAGAACCTTTACATTAGGCGACAATCTGTGTTTAACTCTATTTCGTAAAAGGTTTTTTTTTTGCTTATATATTACTAATAAGTAGTGCATTTAACTAAGGAATGCAGACTCTTAAAAACTCATAAATCGAAAACTTGCGAGTTGCCACTCTTTAACTCATACTGGGAGAGTGCTTAGTGGCTACGCAAGGTCTACTCTCTTGCAACTTAATACATATTTACGAATAAAGTTTGTTCATTTCTGTAATACACTCTTTATAACTAAAAATGCGGTATTGATAGAAGAATTAATATTAAAGTTAAAAGAACGTTCGTTTTAAAACTTGAAAATCAAAATACAACGAAATATTTCACCAATTTCTTTGAAACATTTGCGTATTCCGATGTACAAATAAAATACTAGATACTACTTTTTAGACATTTAATTAGGTAAGTAATAAGAAAAATAAGAATTTCCTTGGCATCTAATATATTTTTATTCATATAATAAAACTACAGAGTCATTTTCAGATGTTTGCAAGTAATTGTTTACAAATTTTGTGGGGTGATACCGTAGTGACGTGTCAGAAGACAAGTTCTCTTTGAGACGTAGCCCGTCGATTAAGATGTTAGCTTTTACCCAAGCAGACCGAATTCTATCCTTGCCTATGTACTGCGGATGTAGACCCGCTGGTAACTGAAGCATTTCAGCTTACCATTAAGAAATAACGGGAATCTTATTTAAAAATAATTTTATAAACATATTTATATATAAAAATTAATAATGTATATATAATTATAAACACTAAAAGACTTTTAGTAACATCAGAATCTTTACCTTCGATACATTAAACTTCAATTAATTAACATTGTGTAGGTATTTGCAAGGACTTCGCGTTACAAAAATTGGAAACAAAAAAGTATCTTGAAACATAGCACAATACACTAAAACAAAAGGAAACAACACTATTCATAACTTTATTTATGTTACTATGAGCTACTACATTGTAAGACATTATTCAAACTAACACTGGCAGTTTTTTATTTTTGTTATTTAATTTATGCACGTAAGCACGCAAAGCAAGCAGCAGCACTTGGAAGTATTGCTGCTTGCTTTGCGTGCTTAAAAGAAATAAAAAAATTTGGACACCTCACAATAAATATTTAATCCAAAACTATGCAGAGATAAGTATATAGATGACGCCATATCGGAAGCAAAAGCTTGTGATTGTCTCACATGACTCTGCATATATGCTTCTGCTAGGATTCGAACTTACATTTTGGTGTAAAAGGTAGCTCCAAGTACTGTAGCTCGTCATATTAAAAATTAATTGCCAGTATATCAATTTGCCACATCAGGCATTTCTGTGACCAGAATCCATTATCAATATAGCTGAGATACGAGTATACGAAACTATATACCATAAAAATACAAAATTTGTATTCATCGCATTTATTTTACTTTCATCGTGACAAAAAATGGAACAACTATTTATTTTACAAGAGAAAAGGAACCGAAAGATACCTACAAGGAATGAGAATGGTAATAGATTTAATAAACTGTCTGGCAACGAAGGGTACAAATCGTTTGATTGAAGATCAGTTACACCAATTATAGTGGCCGATAAGAAATTAATTAATGGAGGGATAGCAATCATTTGCGAATCACCGAAGATCGGGGAGCGAGGTTGCCGCCATTTTATTACCTACAACAAATAAAAATCGTAGTAAAGGAAACGCATAATTTCAACAAAGTAATTCGATCTTTAGGTAGTCTGAAATAAGGTTGGTGGTTGATTTTGACTGCACGTGTCAAGCCTTACATATAAAGACCACCGTAAGGAGAACGTGTTATAGCCAACTACGCGGATACGATAAGGATTGGTAGTATTAACTACTGCAGGTTCGGATCTGTACTAAATGACAACACTAGATAATAAATTGTCGGTCAATTGCAGGTGGCAGGGTCTTGCAAAAGTCGCTCATACTCTGTAATTATACCAAATGCGCTATCAAGCTTCCCTGTATACAATATATTTTAATGGAGTCATAACATTAACAGTATCACCAAAGTTTTGTCTCTTTACATAACACTTAGCCGTAACAACTAGAAGGGGAAACTATTAGGCTCATGTGCCAATCTATTATCTTAATTTAGTTTATATTTCTTTTTTGTAAAAAGCTGTTGTTTCCTGAAGCAATAATATACAATAATAATAGTATTTCTAACATTCACACCAATTAGCCTAGCCCAAAGTAAGCACTTTAAGGCTTGTGTTATGGATACTAGGGTAACGGATAGACATACATATATGATACATCCATATTTTATACTCATAAATACCCATTACTCAGGTACAAATGCTCGTATTCATTACACAAACATCTGGCCCTTCCGGGACTCGAACCCAGGACTGTTAGCGCTAAAGGCAGGATCGCTACTGTTGTAAAATAAATGAATTAAATTTATACCATACATAACTACATAAATAAGTAATTCCATTTTCAATTGGAAAGAGAATTGAGCGTGAATTGGAAAAAAAAATATTTTACCGTGATTTTGAATTTATTGTTGTAGTGGTTTTTGGCAGAAAAAAAAAAGTAAGCAAATTTTTATGTTTCAGTAAAGCTATAACAAAACATTCATCGCATTGCATAATGGTATGTTGCTATCATATACAGTCCAAACAATTAATCAACAATTGCAACGGAATAATGATTATTACATAAAAAATTATTACAATATAAATAACTAAAAATGATTATATTAAAATTAAAGTATTAAATCTATTAAAAATATTTTACTATGTTCATTACAATAAAGAAAATATATACAAATAAGTTCAGAGGCCTCTAGGATTAAAGCTTAACGCGCTTCGGAAACACGAGGTAGCTCAAAACCATACATTTTGGCCACTTTGGATCACCAGTTCTAAAGCAAGATAGTTACCCTGGCAATGACAAACTGAACACGCTAGACGGAACTCTTCGTTACAAGTTTAAATACAATTAAATACTTACTCATAATGAGATTATATATCTTATGTGCACTGTAATAAACTAAACTACCACTATCCCTATTATAAAATAAAATATGTGTGTTTCTTCCAGAGGAGTTGCCAAAAAATATTGATATCTAGGTTATTGGTTTTGTAGGTATGCGCAGAGTGTTACTTGTTTCACAACTCGTAGAAGAATACATCAATTATAACACCATAGGTCGTTAAAATTAACAAATTATCGCTTGAACTAAGAACACTTTTATTTATTAGCTCTGAACACAATATAAGTCACACTTTGCCTTGGATTCGGTCAGTTGAGGTGTAACAAGCCAAGCGACTACTACGAAAATGAAGCTATACATTTACTGTAAGTAGACATTTTTATCAAATTTTGGTGTGTTATTAAAACGATAGAAACACTTCTGACGCGATAGTAAGTGATTAGATAAGAATTAAAAATTTGAATGTTTTTTGAACATGAGAAAAATCACATGAGGTATATTGCTATTATAATTTTGTTCAGACTTGAAAGAATAGTTTCAGCTACAATAATACTCCCTCAAATATCAATATGAAATTAAAAAAAGTTAAATATACTGTCACTCGACAACAGAACAAAACACTAAATAGTAAGAAACACTGTAGGTGCTGTTTAGTTTCATTCTCGTTCATTTGATATCTAAGATTCCTTTAATTACGTCTATTAAACCGTTCACATTAAACACATCATAATTTAATTCAAATGCCATAATCGTTCGTTGTCGATAATAAAAGCAAGCCTTTTAGATTGATACAAAAGCCAGCGATCTTAGTTTGATATACAAGAATGGTCAATTAAATTATAATGTTATTATATTAAACTGATAAATGATTTTAATTATAAAAGATTGATCTTACTTAATAAGACTGTAATAGTTCTCAACATCTAACTCTATCTTTTGGTGTGTTTCCCGTAGTCAGGTTACAGTTTTAATTTTTTTTCTGTTTTTAACGACTCGCGATTACGGCATTTGAATTAAATCATAATGTTATTATTGTGGAAGTGCAGAGGGTTTCAATAGAACTGAATTAATAGAAATATATATGTATCAAATGCCTTCTTTATTAATCGAGAAGATGATATCAAACAGCACTTTCCTTATTTTTATTTTTTGTAGGGTTTCATTTTTTCAACTTTTTTATTTTGCGGTTTTAATATGCGGATGTAATAGCGGCTAACGCAAAAACCATTGCTCTATATATGGAATACGATAAAGTAAACCAACAGAGTATAGGACAGGCGTAGTTAACATGAGTACGTGTAAAATGTATGCTTAGTAAAACAAGTTAAGTAGTAAAGGTAAAATTTTGTGAGCAATAGAAGGACGAGAGAGAGGTGTGTAGTGTACATAGGACGTATGTTATCTTGCTGTACATAACTAATATATATATTATAACTATATATACGATAGTACATATGAACAGTTGAATATACATTAATATTTTATACACAAAAAAATATTTAAAACACGTGACCATTAAAAAATCGTTTGAAATCAGGATTTTTAAGGTAAAATCGACTCCTATTGTAATTCTTAAAATTCTCATTTTCATACTTTTTTTAAGTATTTCATAAAATACATAAAATGCGTTCATTTGTGTGATGTATGATTTTTCACGCACGTCACGTGTGTTAGACGATTCATTCTGCTAATAAAAAAAGATTAAACCCGTTAAGTCCTTAGATGTATTGACTTGGTGTCATAATTTATGATTGAGAAATAAAGAGAATCTCAGTGTTTAAAAGACTGGGTATTTACTGGATTAAAAACATTTTAAGCCTTCATTGACGATTCAGTAAAGCGTACTTCCTGATGTTTTAAGGAAAGCAAAAATTAAGCCTACTATCCAAAAAGGGGAAATAAAAATATTATTTTTATTTCCCCTTTAATACAAAATCATAAAACTTTGAACTTTTGTATAAATTATTATACAAATCATAAATAATATACTTGTTTTTACTAAAAGAAAACATATTTTGCAGGAGTCATCAAATGCTAAAACATCTTACATTGGATCTGTTCCTGGATATATCCATGGCATTTGATTGTTTTATGCATAATACTCTTCTAGGTTTGTTGAAATACGTAAAACTGGTTCAGCTTCAATTCTACTTAAAAAATAAATAACGAGCCATAGTAATTCATCATTTTGATAAATCAAGGAAAATCTTTCTAATAAGTGCAATCAGAGCTAAAAAGGTTATGGTAGGCTTGCTGCAAGGGAGTATTCTTGGTCACCTTCTCTTTTTAATCAACGCGAATAAACTACCTTATGTCACTGAAAATCTCTGTTTTATGTTTGCTCATGACGCAACTATTTTTATCCCTGATAGCTCTAAAAATATTAATAAATTTGAAAATATTAAAAATAAAACTTTATAATCTACTGGTGCTGGATTCTTTCAATCAATTTATTTGTTTAACTAAATAGAAATATAAAATTTTGAAATTATAAAAATCTTAATAAACAGAGCACTTAAAAAAACACAGAACAAAAAATCCATGAAATGAATTTTCTTGGCGTAATAAATGATGTTCATCTAAACTGGAAGTCTTATATAATAAAATAATAATGGGAAAATATCAAGCTATTGCTGCGATCTATCATACTTGCAGCAACATCTTCTGTGGAGGTGGCTAGAGCTGTATTCCTTGGTCAGATGTATGTACTACTCGAAAATGGCATAATTTTAGTGTAAATCCACAAAAAAATACTTAGGAGTAATTTACAATGTCTACTCGGACTAAACTGTTAGAAATATTTAAAGAAAATTAATATCTTACCTCGACCAATATTAATATTTCAGATAGTGAGATATTCATAAAACAAAATAGCTAATACTTTAAGCAAAATCTCTAAAGCATTAAAACCTGCGTAGCAAATGTAAGCGTGATATGTGTGGGCCGCGATTAATAATCACATGTATTTCAAGAGTACATTTAGTTACAGTTCCGGTATCAAAATATTTAATTACTTACCTTCTAATACATAAACTTAAACTTACCTACGTTCAAATATAAATTCGAGGCCTGGTTACGTGTAAATACTTTTTACAATCTGGGGGAATATTTCGACAAGAAAAACTTGTAGCGTCGGCACTATGTACACAGTAATGACAATATAGTTTATTCTGTTCTATAGTAAATCATGTCTATAAAATGTAGGTGTGATATACAGAATCTAGATATCAATGATCTGTGAAATACAAAATCACAAAGACGATAAAAAAATTACATATGTTTACTAGTCCACATCTTTTTTATATTGTTCTATTATTTTTTAAAGAGTTCAATTCTACTGGAAATGATACCCTTATTGTACTTAAAGCTATTAATTAGAAAGAACTGTGCATCATTTCGAACACATTCCATAATGACGTGTTGAACGTTTACTATATAACACTCCATGAGGTTAGATCTCTTATTTTTCTCATAAGGTTTGCAAACTTATTTAAAGACACATGTCTGGAACGAAGCCTTGGAGCAGTAGCAACATCGCTCCTATATATCTTTCTCATTGTCATATTAACAAACCATAGCGCTTTACTCAATCCCAGTAGTTTGGGATAAAAAAAATATCTCTTGTGCATAATCTTTAATCAAAGCCTCAAGCAATTTTCTCTGGTTATATAAAATAAATCTTTAGAAAGTGGTTAACAGCTTCTGCTTCTCTCGCAAATTTATCTACCTATTCATTACCAAAAATGCCCACTTTAAGACTGCATTTCTTCTACTTTCTTGTGATAAGTCTAATATCAAATAGAATGAGCTACGAGTATTCTTTAAAAGTTCGAGGAACTTGCTGCATATGTATTAAAGAGCTGTTTAAGAGTCTCACAATATTACGACATTAGGTTGATCAATGATATCTACATATATTATAGAAACTTTGGAATTGATCTTAAACCTATCGTTAACGTTCTATTGAGAATAAAAAAAGCTCTTCAAATGTCAGTCACTTTTTCTGAGTTATCATTATAAATTTTGTAGTATGTTGAGTACTTTTGTAAACTGCCTCTAACAGATGTCCTTAAGTTTAAAACTCTTATAGCTTTGTTTATTTGTGTATTATTCACATAACATTCTATTATATCGAGAATATTAATACTGCTTACCCCATGTGTTTAGGCAACACAACTCAAAATGTTGACTTTGGTGAATTTCAGAGCGATGACTTACATTTCAGCCATGACTGTTAAATAATGATAGTTTATGAATTGATCTTATGTCACCTCCAATTACTCTCAGATATTGATTTTGTACAACTGATATCATACAAAAATCTTCCATATTCCAATTTTACTGAGAATGAAACTGAAACATGAACTTATTAAATAAACAGCATAATACGAACCATTTCAAATTCAAAGTACATTTATGATTTTCATTTTTTCGACCACGTTAGCCGACTGTCTAACCACAGCCTCAACAACTTAACACTATCGACAAACTCTAGTACGATGTCTTAGCATTTTATCTGTATTAGATACAATTATTTGATTTTTGTTTTATTGCGTCGTCATTTGCTTAAACATTCTAACCGGTTGACTGGTAAAGAATACTGCAAATCATTTAGTCTTCGTTACAATAAAAAAAAATCTGCAGTTGATTGAAGAATTAACAACCTAACGTGCCTACCGAATCACGAGAAAGCTCGAGAAAATAAAATTTTGGTCACCCATTCAAAGACCAGCTCTCAAGTAACCTTGCTATCATAAGCTGAACACGCTAGCCACTGCGCGACTGAGCTTCTCTTTATGAGTATACATACAATGATACTACTACTTGCTCTTAATGATATTTTAAATCTTTTGTGCAGCGTAATAAATTAAACCACCGCTATCCCTATAATAAAATGAAATATGTGTGTTAATCCTAAGGAACTGCCAAAAAGATTGATATCTAGTTTTTTTTTGTAGGTATGCGCATAGTTAGTATTTGTTTCACAACTCGTAGAAGACTACCTCAGTTATAACACTATAGGTCGTTAAAATAAAAAAATATTGCTAGAACTACGAACACTTTTATTTAATAGCTCTGAACAAAACTTAAGTCACACTTTGCCTTGAAATTGGTCAGTTGAGGTGTAACAAGCAAAACGACCACTACAAAAATGAAGCTGTTCGTTTACTGTAACTACACATTTTTTTACTTTGATGTATTGTTCAAACGAAACAAACTCTTCTGAAAATAAAACTATATAATATGTGATACAGTTTAATGAGATCAAAACATTGCAATAGTTTTTAGGTCATATGGATATATTGTTATTCTAATATTTTTTCAGACTTGTAGAAATAATAAGCAATAAATAAAATGTAAAAAACATTTTGGAGACAAGGCTTTAATTAAATGTGCATAAAATAATTAAAGAAACTTTTTCTTTAAAACTTTTACTACCTACTTATAACGTGATTATTTCATTACACAATTAATGTGATATAAAAATATGACGCGGGATTTAAGTACTCGTATTCACTTAATTTGAAAATTTAAAAAATTGTAATCAAGCAGATCAAGTTATTTAATTTACTTGTCACACACTGTACAGATAAATCTCGCAACATGCTTTAATATGATATAAGTTTTTACTTTCAGTTAGTTTTTCTTTTTACTTATATTGAGTTATTCTCAGCAAGCCCTTTCATTTGATATCAATATTGTAGAAGTCCATTCAAAATTTTAAAAAGCCCCAACCTAAAAAAGCAAAAGTCTGAATAGGTAAAAAGTAATTAATAATATGAATATTATAAATTAATTAACAATCAATAATTATAAGAAAGGTTCAAAAATCTCGACCAAATAAATTATATTAGAATTAATAACACAATATAATATAATTGGTGTAACACTACCGCCGGCGTTCCTCAAGGTTGCGTATTATCTCCTCTTCTCTTTGCTATCTTCATTAATTCTATATCCCAAGACCTTCTTTCGTCCTAACGCCTGTACGCAGACGATTTGTAAATTCACTGTCAATTTCAATAAATCCGTGTCAATGTACTGTGATTTGCTGTTTAAAAATTGCAGAGCTGACAAAGAATTCGAGCAGCTTACCAAAAGCATCTAACATAGAAATGGGTCTGTAGTTAGTTATCACGCTGCTATATACATTTTTATAGATAGGAACTACTTTTGTAATTTTCTAAAGGTCTGGAAAAACACCTGTTCTTAATGAAGTATAGAATATTTCCAATATTGGCTTTACCAATGCGGCCTTAAGTGTATCACAAAATAAGGCGGGTTTACTGTCGGGACCCGGGCTTTCTGTCGTACCCAATGTTTGAAGTTTTTTGGACAAATCTTAATCACTCTACTGAATACAAGAAAAGGTTTCTGTGATTTTCTCCTTTGACTGTGCAGAAGAACTGTCCAACGTTGTACAGGTTTGATTGGTATTATCATAGATAGATGCCAAGTGGGATCCGAATAAGTTACAAATAACAATACCTTCGCTTACAGTAATGCCATTACCAGTAATCGTAGCAGGAAGGTTGTCACAATTGGAATTGTTTAGCTTTAACCTATGGCCAAAATCGTTTATGCTCTTTCGTTAAGAGAGATTCTATTTTCCTAATATACGAATTACAACAAATCACTGCATGCTTCCTACATCTTTTTCGGAGTAAATTCAGTCCCATTTCTTCGAGTGGATTCTTTAACTTCTTAAATCGGCGTATAGCTTTTTCCTTTTATTCTTTATACTACTATACTGAATCAATTTTACTTAATACCTCGGCTGCACGAAAAGTTTCAACGCTATTAACATCCGTAAGCACTAAGTCCAGCATTCTGTTCCCAGGGTTTGGTATAAAGTTTATTTGCCTCAGGGTATTTACGGTTAGAAAGTCTACAAGAACGTAAGTCGGCCCAGAAATCGGAGAAAACACTTGCTTATCAACTACGCACCAGTCGACTTCACTGATATTAAAGTCACCTATATTAAATTTAGGCAAATTTCTCGGGTCGAGTGTAGGTACTGTTACAAGTATAAAGAAAACATTCTAGAGAGACTTTGGTTACAAGTGGTGGTAGATAAACAGTGCACAAAGCATATCGGTATTTAATTTAATTGTTTCTCGCTTCAAAATTAATCCACATGTCCTCACTGCCCGCATCACGCTACTTTCGCATTCATTACACCTTTTCGAAATAAATGATTTATTGACTGCAATGAGGATGCCCTCCACCGTCTTTCTTTTTAAAGTTACCTCCGACCTGTCTCTCCTACATACTACATATACTATACATATATCGCCGATCAAAGAGTTCAGAGTTTAATACACTTCTATTCAGGCAGATTTCAATCAATATAATAATATCGAAATTACTAATAAATCACGATAAGACAAAACTATTTATCTGTTGATTTTTCTTAAATTAAAATACTTTTAAATTCCCATCTAAACCATTGTTTAATTCTTGATAAGCAAATATCAAAGAATATTATTTTAATCTTTGACTACGCTTTTAGATTAATTCAAAATGATTCCACATATTTGCAATAAAATAACTGTTTCCAAACCTTATTTTATTAAAAAGCTGTTTCTTATAGATTAAGTAATGTATGTATCGGTTTTTTTCTAAAAGATATGTCAGTATATCTGATACCATGTTTATATCAGCATATAATAAACAAAATGTGCGTATATTAGGAATTAAAAACTTTTATTTTAATTTAAAGTCATAGTCTGCACCGAGTTGGTGTAATGAGTTTTTTTTCACAGTTTTAGCTGGTGTCGTCATTTCTACGGCATACGAATTGCCATACCCACCGATAGAGGTTCTGGTTTCGGCTAACAACAGATTTACCTACAAATTGTTCGATGTAAGTTGTTTATAACTAAGTTTTATATATGAAATACACAGTAGGATGAATCGAAAATACACAGCCAAAATTAATTTGCACGAGTACAAAAAATCCTTCTAAAATCCTTACCTCATATATTACCTAAGCACTATGAAATGGTTGTCAATCTAGCCACTAGCAAAATCATCACAACACTACCTTTGAATAAAATTGATTTCAAAGGACTGAATAAAACTGGAGTTCTTTGCTTAACTTCAGATATCTTTTCAAGAAAAAGGGAGTTATATTTTTGTTCATAAATTTCTAATGATAACAATCAGTTAATTTTATCATGTGTTGTTGAAAACGTTGTTGAAACTGAAAATAACTAAATTCTAGACAGCGTCAGTTGGAGAGAGAATACCATTTATATTAGACAGAGAAAGTCAATTACTTTTCTTACTAGTTTACCCTGCAAATACTTAATCGCGTATCCAATTATGTTTTGCTACGCTTTTAGTATTTTTGTTAAGAAATATGGTATTAAATTGACGCTCAATGGAAAATGTTCCATTAAAATTAATCAAATATATTCAATTCGAATTATTAAGGATATTATTATTAATATGGATATATAACATACTTATTAAAAACAGATATTTCAATTTTACAGTAAAGTAATCCACGATTTTTAATATTTGTGTTTTTCTCGAATACTCTAATGACTAATTCTACCGTTTCATACAATAGAATAAGTCACGAAACAATATTTGCAACTTGCTTTAGTTACCAGAATAACGGTCCATCGAATTCATATTTCATATCATTATAATTTAATCACTGAAACTATTTATTTAAGCATTTAAATTCAAATGAATTAATTGTAGATCACGGGTTACAATTAGTTGTTAATTTATGATATTTACAATCTGTGTCTTCCTTCGTATAGTATACAATATGTTTTACATTAGTTGGTTATGCTAAACAAATGCTAAATATAATCAAAACAGCAATAAAGAAATTATACTTTAATTAAAGTTATAATATTTAACTCTACAAATTCGAAATCGAACAACTTTTCATCGGAGTAACGTTTCATGGAACGATGCATAGATGCATACAAGTTACACACCTTATAATATATATTAATACACCTTCCCTTCAATATAATTATTGTCATGAACGGTTAATTATTATTTATCATTTAAGTCACTAACAACAGATGAAATCAGGTGCACCGTAGCCTATTGTTAGTGAATCGTTTGCATTCAATCATGCATGCAAGCAAGCAAACACACAAGCGATTATTAATTATTTCAAACGATAAGAATTATTGACCATGAAAATCGTCTGTATTTACATTAGTGAAGTAAAATGTATATAACGACTATTTTGTGTACTGAAACTTTCGTGGATATAAAATTAAGGAAAACAAAAAACATCAATTTGAAGAAAGGAGGCCTACGTTTGTTAAAGAAAACTATTCGAAAAATTTTTAGATATACAATATTGAACACAAAGAATAGTGAATGTTAATTCCATTCCTTAATTTACGACTCTTTTAACAAAACATTTTCTTTGTTAGAAACAAAAGCCATTTTTTATCATTTGCTTAATTTACATACCTATTAGTGAATATGGCTTCAATTCTAAGGGTCTAGTTCATACAGAAATAGTATGTTTATTTTTAAATCTTGAAATATTTTATAAACCAAACAATATCGTCGAACGTAATATGTATTTTATTTAGCAATTGTAGTAATATATTAATTTGTTTTGGGAGCAAATAATCGTTGTGTGGTATTTATGTCTCTTTTATTTATTCGTGATCTACAGGAAGTCACAAAATCACATCCCGGCAAAAGTGTTGTCATGTCTGGTTTTTCCGCAATGTCACCTCTTGCGCAACTTGGCTTAGCCTCAGTTGGACACTGTCATGACGAAACTCTCAATGCCATATATATGCCGAACGACAATGTAGTGAGTATAAATATATTTAATCATATAACTTTAAAAACACTACAATAATAAGTTTATGTTTCGTGCAACAGTATCGATCCTCTTCGCACCGGAAGGTCCTAAATTCGAGTCACGAAGGGGATCGATGTTTGTGTGATGAGTGGAAATCCACAATGTCCTCAAGATTACTAATGACGAAAGCTTATCCGGGTCGTCACTAATATTCGGTTACTAACAGAAAGAGTTGATATTGTGAGACATCCATATCTAACAATGAAAGTCCCATTTCTTATCATTCCCATTCATTATCTTCTACCAGTAAAATATAGAATATATTTTATTTAGTTATTACACTACCGCGCCTTTTAAATAAACCCACTTTAACCGAATTTACGAAGCTTATAAAGAGATATAGGATAGCGCGTTAAAGAACATGTAATCGTCATAAAACATAGACGCGATAACAAGTCTGCAGAGTGTGAGCATACTGTTGAAGTGCAAAACCAGTACATTAGATTTTTAAACCACAAAACTCTTTTAGAGAACAGAGATTTATCACTGGAATGCTAAGCGACACTACTGAGATCAAGAAACATCCTCATTTCAATAGAGATGAAGGTTAGAGCGATCCGCCTGTTTGGGATCTCTGTATCTGTACCTGCTTGGCTCCTGTGAATAGAGATCGGTCCCCCTGTCCGAGGTTCTTTTGCCAGTTCTTCTCAAAAGGGCATCCCAATTTTCGAACTGTTGGTAGATTGAGTAGTTTTTAATAACATAGAGTTATTAAAATAACTAAATAAAAAAATCCTCTTTTTAAAAATGTTGAAGAGTACCATACATATGACGACGATTCCCGCGGTGATCCTGTGAACAATGAATCAAGAAGACGAAACGTCAGGATTAAATATAAAAAAAAAGAATAAAGTACATCAGGTTAAAGTGGTGTTATTTAAAAATCGTACAAAAATTCAATATTTTTTTTTATTGTAGCAAAGTTCAACCAACCAGAAAACTTTTAAACTTGGTGCTTGAAGTTCAAAAAATTTGTATAATTTTAATATCTTTACAAAATATAAGTTTTATTTCGATTTTTATTTGAATATATTTGTTAACAAAACAACATTGCAAGACATAAATAGGAAAATTGTCAAAGAACACATTTATTTACTCCATGGCAACACACTAAAGATGCCACGTGTATTAACTTTTACAGGCTACAGCGACTGTACAGCAATAGCCGGGACGTATTATATAAACCAGCTTGTCACCATGGAAGACTAAATAAAATTGCAAGATATCAATGATAAAGATAAAGAATGCTAACTAAAACTTACTGTGTTACAGACCGTAAAAACATTTACATACGCAAGTAGAATACTACCATATGTGAGAGGAGTTGACCTGAAGATAGCAAGTGGTATTTTCATATCAAATGGCTATGAGTTGGACGATAAATATAAAGCCATATCAGAAGCAGTGTTCCATTCAAATATTTCATCAATTGACTTCTCAAGGAGTAGAGCAGCTGCTCATATAATGAACACATGGGTGAGCATTTTACGGATATAAAGGGCTAACAATGCATTTCCTTTCTATGTAAAAGTTTTAATTCAAAATTGTTAATTTTCAAGAAAAAATCGGTAGTCGGCCGTAACTCGACAAGTAAACGGAGTTCGCACCTCGCCGTTTTACAACAGAAGTGGCGTAACATAAACTAAGCGTAGTCGTAACATAAGCGTTTCATCTTGCCATGAGGGTTTAATGGAAATTTAAAAATGTATTTTACGCATTGTTAATATTCCTTAAATAAAAAAGGAATATCAGTGATTTAATTTTATGTACATATTCTGCCATATCCGATCTAGAGGAACAAGCTTGATTTGGAAAATTAATTGAAATCGAGTGTGGGTAAAGTTCGGCTTATGTGTCCATTATCTATAACTATAATCAGCTCGACGAACCTTGATCCCTATGACAGTTCATGTTAGTGACGGGTCGTGTCGATATATCGTTTATAGGCAAGGGCGTGACTTGCATTCAGCCACATTAATAAACATGTTTTTAAAAATATAATCTACATTTCTAATGCTTATTATATATACGAATATCCGTGTATTTGTATGCGGGGTTGCCAAAATTCCGATGCAGAGTTAACATGGTCGAACTCTATAATTTTAGTTTTGAAAATCCATGTAAATTAAATTTTTAGTATAGTAACACTATCTGATCTGTCACTAGGTACGCCGTGATCGCTTATTCGCTACACCAGTACGAGTGCTAACGCCTTGTATGCGCCACGTGTTTTTTGTGTCATCGGAGTCCTTTGTTTGTTACTACTGTTGTTTTCTGTTTTTGTTATTGTTGTTTTCTGTTTTTGTTATTGTTGGTGTTTCAAAATGCCGAAAAGACTGAGAAAAACTGTACTCAACAGTGAAACGCGGGAGTTTGTTGTACGCTTGCGTGATTATTTTGCTCGCGAACAACAAAAAGGCGGACCTTTGTTGCCACTTGACAACGTACGCGACCGTGTTGCTGATGCTCTGGGAATTGGCAAAGCTACCGTTTCCCGAATTACAAAGGAGAAGTTCGGTGAATCGTCGATGGAGGAGAACAAGCTATCAACTCCAAAGAAGAAAAAACATAATAGGGCACATTCCGTAACTAACCCCGATGATTTCGACATGGCAGCAATACGAAACCACATTTACGGCTACTATTTTCGAGGTGAACTGCCAACTTGCAAAAAATTATTGGCGTCGCTGAAATCGGCTGATTTATTTAAAGGTGGGCTCACTTCTCTCAGAGTGGTTATAAAAAAATGTGGATTTCGTTATGGGAAGTGTGACAAAAGAAAAGTAATAATGGAGCGGAAGGACATTGGATTGATGAGGTGTGATTTTCTAAGACAAATAAAAAACATCGAGAACTGGGACAAGGTGGTTTATCTGGACGAAACGTGGCTCAACGCCAATCACTCAGTGTCCAAAACATGGACAAACGACACAGAGAAATCCTGTACCAAAGCTCCAGAAGGCAAGGGCCAGCGTTTGATTATCTGCCACGCTGGCACAGCCAAAGGTTTTGTACCTAACTGCTTGTGGGCCTTCAAATCCGTGAAAACATCAGATTATCACGAAGAGATGAATTTTGAGAATTTCGAGAAATGGTTCACAAAACTATTGGACAATTTAAATGAGCCCCACTATATTTTAATGGACAACGCCCCATACCACTCTGTGCAAGTTAATAAAGCACCTACCGCGAATAATAATAAAGGCGAAATCATAGAGTGGCTGCAACACAATGGTGTGGCAGCTAATAGTCAAATGCTGAAAAAGGAATTAGTCAGACTGATGAACCTGCATAAACTGCAAACAAAGAAGAAGTATGTTTTGGATGAGATGGCAAAATCAAAAGGGCACACCGTGATTCGGCTACCGCCCTACCACTGCCAATATAATGCAATCGAGATGATATGGGCGCAGATCAAAGGTGGGTTGATTTGTATTTATTTTAACATGTTTTTATTTAGGTGACTGGTGACTAGAGAGCTAGCACTATTTAAAGCTATTTTATTTTACTAAATAGCTATAGCATTTTTATTTTTAACCATGTACGTAATTTCTGATATAAATTACACACTTTTAACATACCTAATTATGTACTTATAATGTACTTACTCCGATCTCGCTCTTTGACTTTGCATCATATTCAATCTAAACCATTATTGTTTCAGGTTGTGCAGCCAGGCTGAACACCACTCCGCCATTCACAGCTAATAAAATGCTGACGTTACTAGAAGAGGCATGTAGTCTAGTGACTCCGGACAATTGGAGGAAAGTGGTTGAGAAGACCAAAAAACTGTGCTTAGATGATTGGGATCGAGACGTGCGATACGACAACGTAGTAGACCAGCCGTTTTTAATAAACGTAGGAGAAAGCAGCTGCAGTTCAGATTCCGAGTCTGAGACGCAAGCCGTGATGTCATTGTCAGATTCCGATTAATATATATTAAAAATCATTGCTGAACCGCTTTTGTTTTATTTGGTTTTGTTATATAGTAGGTATATATAATAAATTAATTAAATCTCCTTTATTTGATTATCGCAGACAACTTAAATGATTATAAATCTGACACTAAGAGCGTAGGTACTATGTTAATGTATTTTGTACACTCGTTTCCATTTTCGATATTTGTTTATCGATACTTTCCGCGCTAGTCGATATCTTCCAAACGAAGTAACTTTTGCAGGACGTCAACGTAAAGTCTGATTGAGATAATTTCTTGTAAATGTTAATAATTATTATTATTCCGACGGAATATTATTTTAATGGCATATATCTGCCTAAAATTAATAAATATCATTTTTAGACTCCGCCAATTCGATTATAATGTAACGGTGACGCTACTACAAGGTTGTGTCGAGGGAATAACTGTCAGTGTCATAGGGATCAAGGTTCGTCGAGCTGATTATAGGCGATGGAGTCGCTAAGCATAAAGCTACGCTAGCATCATATATTGGAGCGGAGCGTAAAACAAAAAAAAAACCTATGGGAATTTTTGCGAATTTCAAAATTCGGGCTCCGTCACAATCTGGTCCTAAGCCTGTTGATTCGGTTGCACACAAAAAATATTAAAATGGGTTAAGAACTCTGGAAGTTATATACAGACATTGTGCCATTGAAGCTGATCCATAGGAGCTTCGCTCACTTCGTTCGCTCCGCTCCAATAATAGTGATTCAGAAATTATACCTAACTAGAAAAAAATGTCTCAGCTGTTAGGTGGGACTCCAATCCACATCCTCTCGCTACTCGGAAGAATACTCTTCCAATTGAGCTGCCGAGACAAACAGACAACAGGTTTCACAAACCTGTCGAAATATTCAAAGTTTTTTTAAGCTAACGCCTGACTTACAACGTTGTAAGTAATACTTTTACAAGTATTCAACAATAGATAAAGAAGAAACGGCTAAATAATTAGTTTATTAATTTTGTTTAACTTAAGCTAGATTTTTATAGCTTAAGAACTTATTACAAAAAATATAGGAAAAAATGTTAATATAAACATTTAAGTACCATGCCTTGACCAATGTTGTAGATTTAATATTTCGATAGCGCTGTGGTCTGCGCTACTGCCCGAATAGCGCAAAGCCCTCCTAAGACAATGTTTGCATTTTCTTCAAGAAAGAGTTGGTTTAACATAGGTGTTTGTTTGTTAAGGTCATTTACTACACTTATCATTGATCAATTTTCAGGCGGAACAACACACTAACGGCAATATCAAAGATTTGCTGGGCCCTAACGAAGTAGATGCTTCTACTAGCGCTGTTCTTTTGAACGCCATTTATTTCAAGGTAAAATAGCGAATTCCTTGTTCTCACTGCGTTTCTTATGCTAAAATTAGCTCCATTTTTTGTCTTTGATTTTTTGTCAAATTATCACGCTGTCCTATTTCAACAGGGCAACTGGAAACAAAAATTTGACCCGCACTTAACATTTTATCGCAATTTTTATATTACTCCGCACCAGTCAATTAAAGTACCGACAATGTTTAGAAGCGGCAAGTATGCGTTTCAAGACCGTCTTGATCTTGATGCAAAGGTATTTACTTACTTTTAATATACTTTTCTTGCAAATCGTTCTTTAAAAGTAATTAATAAATTTATGATTTTTTTACCAATCCTCTTTAGTGTGATAACCTCACACCATCTATCGGGGTATTTTGCTGGTGTAAAAACAAGATGTACAAATTCAATAAAAAGTTTTATACCGGTGTGAATTAAATTTTGTGTTTGTTATCTCCTCCTTTTAGTCGCATACTATCAGGAACAAAAAATTACCTAAGTACTGTTGATAAAAAAATCACAAAAACAATTAGTAGGTAATTCCAAATAATATGGAATAATTTACGAACACAAAATATCAATTAATAAAAACTTTAAACATTTTAATATTTTGTTCATGATTATTCTCTGCTCAATGCGTTATTACACTCTTATTTGCATTTTGTTATTCTTTTTGTTTCAAACAGTTCGCGGAAGGGGTAGGAAGAAGGTTGAAATTAATTACCAAATTATTTGTCTTTTTCAATGTATTCCCCCTTAATCCTTATACATTTCTCAGATCGTTCAAATAATTTGTTAATACCATCATAAAAAAATGATTTGTCCTTAACGTCAAAAAGGGCAGAAATTGCCGACTTCACCTCTTCATCGTCAGCAAATTTCTTACCACTCAGCTCTTTTTTCATTTATGGAAAGAAATAATAATTATTGGGGGCCAGGTCTGGACTATAAGGAGGGTGGTGGTGGAGTTGTTTAAAGCCGCACCGCCGTTCGGTGAATAGCAGCCGTCGCAACATGACTCGTGTGCACAGGTGCATTGTCATGCAAAAGGAGCACGTCTTTGGTCAGTTATCCTCTTCTTTTTTCTTTAATGACGTCTTTTAACTGTTCTAATATTGTAGCGTCGTATTCTCCCGTTATATTAACACCGCGTTCTTTATAGTCGATCGGTAAAATACCTTCTTTATGCCACTGCATCGACTCTGGCTTCGACTCGGGTTCATAGTGGTGATCCCAGGTTTCACATCCAGTAACAATCCGAGCCATAACTTCTTCCCTGCTATCGCCACAGAGCTCCAAAAAGTGAAGAGAACATTCGACACGACATTCGAAAACGACAACGTGTCGAATGTTCTCTTCACGAAAGCATTTTCGGAACCCGGTCAGCATGCGCTGACCTTTGTCATCCCAAGATGATGATATAGGATGTTCAAAATGGTTGTATCGGATACTCCAACCATTACTGCTAGCTGCTTCTTCTTCAGACGGGAATCTTCCAATACAATTTTTTCTACTTTCTTGATGATTCGGGTGTGGTGGCCTCAATTGACCGTCCAGAACGTGAGTCTCTTCCTTGCTTGAAAAGGCCATGCCACATATAAACTACGGTTTTACCATGGGCAGAGTCCCCGTAAACCGCATATATCTCTTGAAAAATTGTCTGAGCGGATTTCCCTTGTTTGGTGAGGAATTAAATAACGGCACGATATTCAATTTTCTAAATACTTATTGATTTCTTCCCGATTAACATGCTTGCACGTTGATAACTCAAAGGTTAATGATCCAATTAGGTTTGAATATGTAATATATACTAATGGTGAAATGTTCAATTAGTATCCATCTGGATACATGAACCTACCCCCCCCCCCCCATACCCTCCATTCCGCGATCTTTTTACCTCCCCTCGTACATGTTTAACATTTTTATAAGGACAATAAAATGGATTACTTTGCAACGAAATATTTTCATCTCAATATCTACTTCCTATCTCTATACACAGCAATTTTAACCCTGTGATGAAGTTACGGTAATAGTGCTGCTACTTTTCAGATATTGCAAATCCCTTACGAAGGTGAAGATATGGACTTTTTGGTTGTACTCCCTAACCACATTGCTGGCCTCCCAGCCCTTGAACAAAAACTGAAAGATCCACATGTGTTGTGGGATATCACCTCGAATTTAATCGAGGCAGAGGTTGACGTGTACTTACCCAAATTCAAGATAGAAACCAAAATTGATCTGAAAGAGGCTCTTTGGAAGGTTTGTATTGTGCATTACCCTGTGTTAACTTAGCCATTATAAAGACACTTATCAAGAAGAAGTATAAGCGCTGGCAATGGCATATCTTTAGCGATGCATTCAAGATCTCAATAATAGCTTCGCATTGAATTCTAGGAACAAATCCTTGTTTTATGGTTTATGAAATCTAATCTACCATGACACTTTTATAAAACGAGCGATTTTCATACCATGAAATCCAGAAACAAAAACAAATTTGCTGTTTCAAGTTTCAGGCTTCAAAACAAAAGAGGTTAATTTTGGGGGACAGTTTTTAACTACCCTTTAAAAAGTTTTAATTTTTTTTTTTAAGTTGAACAGAGGCTATCAATGATTATTTAAAAGATAAGAATGTGTGGAGTAAATCGCCTCGGTTCTATTGTTAAGAACAATGACAGTAATGTATAAAACCCGTTCATTGTAATAGTAATTTTCTCTCATACGTCTCGGGAGTACCAGATATACAACAATTGTTTTACAACCATGTAATGTAACACTTCTCGGTTCAAGGTCTCTCGACGTAGGACTTACGAAGCTATGGCGTAGCTTTAACGTTCAATACACGCATTGTAATTGCTCATATAATGTAGTGGTTGGGCCTTTCAAAAGAATGCTCACAAAAGGCAGATTTATTATAGCGCCTATATTTTACGACGGCTTTCCCTAAGTGCTGAACATCGCTCAGGTGGCCTAAAACTTATTACTCTCTCTTTTGCTCTTTCGTGCTATGAAAGACACATTTGGTCCCGGTTGCATCTACAGTTACCCACTAATCCAACTGGAACCTAGTATGTACTTGTACGGTAGGTACATACCGTAAAGGGTATGTACCTACCGTATGTCAGTAAAGGGGACATTGATGCTGAAATCAGTATTTGATTTTTACAAAACCTATGTGTCTTTTCCATTTCATCTCGTAATTCTTTATATGTTAAATCAAATGATACGAACTACTTTCTATTTTTCAGATTGGTGTCACAAAAATTTTCAGTTATTCTGGAATAGTAAAGTTTTTTAAATATCGCAACAGACTTACTATCGGCGGCGCTAAACAAAAAGCTTACCTTGAAGTCAACGAAGAAGGTGCACAGGCTGCTGTAGTAAACGGTTGGTTTAAATAAATAAATTAGATAACTTAGTTAAAGAAGGAATATTATTACGTAAATAAAATTTATTCGAAATATTTTGTTATAGATATGAATGGACTTGGAGCCATGCCTTACATTCCAATGAAGCAAACATTTAATGCCGATCATCCTTTCCTCTTCTTCTTACGTAACAGAGATATTATTGTTTTCGCTGGAACCTTTTATGGTTAGGTATGTTCACATCTATATTTGGTTTTATACGCACAAATTATGCATATTTCACATGATAGTTATAGCATTACAAATAATTGATACTAAAATCATGTGGTGATTACTAATCTATAGGACGCATGACGGAAACACGTCTTATTTTCGGACATTTATGCCTTATTAACGGACTTTATAAGTATATATACTTGTAGTATATTCTTGAAATAATTATTAATTTTATATATATTAAGTTAGAGATTAGTTTCTTGCTGCATAAACTAGATAAACATTTATTAGTAATATTTAGGTTCTCATTTGTTTTGACTTGCAGAATTACCAAAGTCCTTCTACTAAAAAGATATTCAACTGCGTTCATCACATTTTATGGATAAAGATGTCGTTACACAATCTGATGACGATGTAGTTTCATTTTTTTTTAATAACAATAAGTTAACAATTGTAAATTATATCTTAACATATAAATAAATATTACTTCTGTTAATAATTTTTTGCTCAGTTCACTTAAATGTTAATTTTACTTAGAACGTAAACTAAATGCTATATATTAGGGTCCTTACATATGAAAGAACCTAATACTATAATCTAGGGGCATGGCCGAGTCGAACAAAAGATTTCATAACTCTGCGTTGCAAAACTTGTATATTTTTATACATGTTGTGTTTTTGATGACACGTTTTCATATTCATTTTATGCCGACACTGGCAAATAGACATTATTGTGTGACAGTGATTTCTAAATAAATACTCTTTTTAAGTATATTTTTAATAACAGTAAATTAAATTATATTTTTAACGGTTTATTTTTCAGACAGCGGAGATTTAAGAAAAAAAATGTCGTTATCTTCATCAGCACGCGTAGCATGACGAACAGAGAGAGTTATTTGATTAAGAACTGAAAATTGAAGGCCGACTATGGCTGTATATGTGCGGGGCAATTTTGCTAACGAATCAAACATAAATAAAGCGAATGAGTGGCCTTAGTATCTGCAATAACCACTATTTTTTTGTCCGTTTAATAGATTTCGTCTCGGATTGTAACTTCTAGGAGACATATTGGCAAGTTGGCAAATTGGCAGCGGCATAGTTGTTATAGCATTTTAGCTGGAATTCAATCCCGATTCAACAAGAACAAGTTATTGGAATTGACCCCCTGTTAGTTTACGAGTAACAATATACTAATGTGGGAATAGAGATAACTCTCTCGAGTTCGTCATTACAGAAAAATATAGCGACATTGATTGAAATTATTAGAACGACTACTTGATTCAGTATACGTTTTAATAGAGATTCATCATTTGAAATGTTTTGTTTTATTTTTGCACCCTATAAAATGATCATAACTGAAAACTGGAATATAACATTTATCGAAATATTTCTATTTGAACAAAATACTTGCAATGTGACAACTTCATGCTATTACCATTTAATATAGGTAGTAAAAACGCTTTTAATAATAACCATATTACTCTTAATCAACGCTACGACATATTTTTTAATAATGATTTTTTTAATGGGTTCTCTCTTGATCCTAATCAAGCCCGGGGGCCTAGACAGGATCCACGATGGAACGGGCTAACTCAGAAGGTGCCTATTCACCCTGGCCTTAAAAACGGACGGGTTGTAAGTACTCGGAAATACACAGGGAGGGAGTTCCACTCCTTTGCTGTGCGCATTATAAACGATGTTGAGAAGCTCTTGGTGCGATAGGTAGGAATAGCAACCAAGAATAGTCCGCAGTGCGTCTGGATGTCCGATGGAAGAGAGGTGATGGCGGTATGAGCACACTCTTCAAAATACAGTCTGTAGAAAACCGGCAACATTGTGGCGGTGACCACCAATTTGTTGTCACCATCGATTTAATAATTATATGTATTACAAAAAAAACCTTTATTAAAATTTTCTATTTATGGTAATATATATAACACAGGTTATGCAAAGTTTTCCTACAAAGAAGATATATATTTCATATCACCCAGAAAGCGTCTACTGTTTGATTCTTCCAAAATAAGGGATGATTTTTCCGTAGTATCCTCCTGTAGAGGGGTTTGAAAATCGCAGTAAAAAGCCGTCATTCAGAAACAACTGCTACCTATTTTGTGGTGTGTGAATCACTAGTCGCCTTCTACAATACTCTTAAGTTGTTGTTGAGTTGATGCTACTCTACTCTATACGACACCAACGACAAGAAGGTTATAGAATCGATGAAACGCATTATCTTGTTACGTAAATTCTTGTTTTAAACTCAATGATTGTTAGTTGTTTCGAAGCTTATTATTTTGAAAATAACCCGTTTTGACCATTTAAAATCAAATTACAGAAAAACATCGACTCATAGCCAGAACCTGGTAGTTGCATGGCAGTCAATTTATATATTAATACATAGTTAAGCTTGATCGTAATAGCTGTAGGTCGGTGAATAGCACATCTCACGTCTTGCACCTAATAGTGATACGTACTTTTTTTCCCCACGTTTTTCTTAGGTTGCTTTCTTTTCTGTTTGCTTGTCTGTCGTCTTGTCTGTCCGGTTGGATTTTTGTATCTCAATTTTGAGGCACTTTCTGACCACCTAGCGAGTTGAAACTTTCAGGGTAGCTCAGAACCCGATGACAATGCACGTGTCATCAAACGGAAAAGAGGAAATATTATATTTCTTTTGATCAAATAAAATATTAAAAAGAGGGTAGATAATAAAGTATTTATTAAGTGGCCAAAATCAGTTTATTCATCTAGGTCATGTATTTGCCATCAAAATGGAAAACTAAATATTCAAATGCTCTAAATTTATATTGTATGATGATTCAACAATTAATATTCACACTTTACCAATATATACTTATCTTTGGCACAACGATAAGGACTGCCGACCGTCCGCCGGCTCCGAGCGTTAAGCAAAGAAAGAGACCGTCTGACTCAGTGCGAGGCATTATAAAGGCACCGCGTCACTCCACCGCCTGGCGGGGAGGTGACGTGGACCGATCGTGTTGTCAATGCTATGACAGATAACACGTTAGACCAAAGACAATGATGAAAAATATTGTACTAAAAAGTGTACATAGTTAAATCAATCAATAAATCAATTTAGTAAATCAATAAATAATCATTTAAATATTAATAATGATAATGAATATGATTAAGTAACATAATTAATACACTCCGAATTATTCCTAATTCTAACACGGCCATACTGACAGTACTTCGTCCCCGAAGTACTTTGAGATTATATAAAAAACACCGACATAAATCAGATATCGTTTCATAAAACCAAGTTATTGTTTCTTAATTTCATAAACCTCTATGCCTAGACATGTACAGTTCCATCACTTGCTGGTTAGTGAAGACCAAACTGACACCAAGCACATGGTTATCCAGCATATCTTTTTTTATAAACCTCTATGCCTAGACATGTACAGTTCCATCACTTGCTGGTTAGTGAAGACCAAACTGACACCAAGCACATGGTTATCCAGCATATCTTTTTTTATAAACCTCTATGCCTAGACATGTACAGTTCCATCACTTGCTGGTTAGTGATGACCAAACTGACACCAAGCACATGGTTATCCAGCATATCTTTTTTTATAAACCTCTATGCCTAGACATGTACAGTTCCATCACTTGCTGGTTAGTGAAGACCAAACTGACACCAAGCACATGGTTATCCAGCATATCTTCTTTTTATAAACCTCTATGCCTAGACATGTACAGTTCCATCACTTGCTGGTTAGTGAAGACCAAACTGACACCAAGCATAGCGGTACCCAGCATCTGATTTATTTATTCTTAATCATTGTTTTTATGATACGATTCTGTTGCACTATTACTCAATTAATAATTTTCATTATCACCAATTACAAGTTCATTTTCATTATCATTATTTATAAGTTCATTTTCATTATCACTATTTTCAAGTTAATTTTCTATAGAAGCATTTCATCTATGAAGTTATGTTCATTACCTTTCGTAACCTCATTAAATGAGCCTGTAAGGTAAGTTTGCAGTACGACCTGTTAAAAATCGAAGAGAATATAATCCGGTTGATTTTAAGACAGTTGTAATCAAAATTTGAACTTTCCAAAGCCTGTTCGGCCAGCCTGATGAATCAGAACATGTAGTAACAGGCACTAAAATTTTTCGAAAAGACGTGTAGATAACATGCCTTTCCTATTCTATCGAAATATAAGTAACATGATGAGAAGTGATATTTAAGACGCTTTGCTAGACATTCCCTTATCAGACTACAATTTACACCAATACCTAATATGAAATTTAGTTATTTCTCATTTAGTTCTTACACCTCCGCACACACTACACATTTGAATAAAACACTTTTTATTTTTACGGATTTTGCGCACTTTTTATTTTATATTTAATCCCGATGTTTCAATGGTTGTCATGTATTTTCTACTTCCTCCACAATATTTTGATCGGGCACGTTCCAAATTGTTAAAATTAAATTGTTTTATTTTTAAATTTTATTTCGTTATTACATTCTTACTACGATTACATTGTATACTACTGAGTCTACTACCAGTTCGGAAATTGGGAGGCCCTTCCGAGAAGAACTGGCGAAAGAAACTCGGGCAGGGGGACCGACCTCCATCTTACTGTTATTATTTGCATAAAGAGCTAACCACATCATCAGATCTTGCAATGTGTGTTTTTGTAGGTATTCATTAATTTTTATTTTATTTTTTTTTTGTTACTTTTTCTCAGCCATGAATAAATATTTTAGTAGTTTTTAGTCACGATTCATTAAATTTACTCGTTTGCTGAACACGTGGTTTCAAATTACAGTTTTTAGTATCATAACGAGGTAGAGCATCACGTATTGCCAACAACAATCCCTTCAGCATCGTAGGGTCTATATCGAACTATTTAACCGACCTTGGTCACATGCTGAAAGAAAGAAAAAAAATTTAGTACAGGGCGTGAGGATCCCACTTCTGATGTCATCAAACGGAAAAGAGGAAATATTATATTTCTTTTGATCAAATAAAATATTAAAAAGAGGGTAGATAATAAAGTATTTATTAAGTGGCCAAAATCAGTTTATTCATCTAGGTCATGTATTTGCCATCAAAATGGAAAACTAAATATTCAAATGCTCTAAATTTATATTGTATGATGATTCAACAATTAATATTCACACTTTACCAATATATACTTATCTTTGGCACAACGATAAGGACTGCCGACCGTCCGCCGGCTCCGAGCGTTAAGCAAAGAAAGAGACCGTCTGACTCAGTGCGAGGCATTATAAAGGCACCGCGTCACTCCACCGCCTGGCGGGGAGGTGACGTGGACCGATCGTGTTGTCAATGCTATGACAGATAACACGTTAGACCAAAGACAATGATGAAAAATATTGTACTAAAAAGTGTACATAGTTAAATCAATCAATAAATCAATTTAGTAAATCAATAAATAATCATTTAAATATTAATAATGATAATGAATATGATTAAGTAACATAATTAATACACTCCGAATTATTCCTAATTCTAACACACGCTTAAACAACTTTCAACTTTATCGGTGCACTTTCAGGTCAACTTTCGGCAACTTTCACTTTTGTATGGGGCTTATCCGATTGTTGCGTAACACATGGTTACTTCGTTGAGTTAATAATTAAAAAGAATAAAATAATAATACTACATTTAAAAATCTAAAAATCCCACGTTATGATTGATGTTAGCTATTATGATGCGATTTTTGCCATGGCACCTGATACTGCCTTAGACACGAGACGAGCCTGTTCATTCCTACTCCTTATTTTGGAATTAATCAATCTTACTTTGAACACTTCTTTTATTAGACATTCATTTAATCGTGGAACTTAGACGGAATAGGAAATTAAAGGAAATTTAACAAGAAGATAGGCACAGTTAAGTTTTTCAAAACTTTTTGCATTTGTGTTTTAAGTACAGAATCGATTTTAAACTCATTGCATATATTGAGCTGTCGTTGACTGTTGTCCTTAATTGTTTGACGAGGTATTGGTAAATAAAAACGATTTGAAAAGCACTTAATATGGGGCTGAAGCTTTATGTATTATGTATGTAATGTGGTGTAAATGCCAATTATATAAAACTGTAGAGAATAAAGCTAGTCTTTAAGTAACTATTCTTATACACAGAAGAACAATCAATCTGTTCTATACTCTATTTCGTAAAAGGTTTTTTTTGCTTATATATTAGTAATAGGTAGCAAACTTAGGAACGCAAACTCTCAAAAACTCATAAATCCAAGTTACCCATGAATATTTACGTTAAATGACGGACTATTCTCGATGTTTGGGTTGGAAACTAAACAAAAAATATCGTGGTACCGAAAAACCACTTGCGAGTTGGCACTCGTATAACGCAAACTTGTAGAGTACTTGGTGGCTACGCAAGGTCTACTCTCTTGGAACTTAATACATATTTACGAATAAAGTTTGTTCATTTCTGTAATACCCTCTTTATAACCAAAAATGCGGTAATGACAGAAGAATTAATTAAAATATTAAATTATTTTAATTCACGTTAAAAGAACGTTCGTTTTATAACTTGAAATTCAAAAGACAACAAAATATTTCACCAATTCCTTAAAAAATTTGCGTGTTCCGAAGTACAAATAAAATACTAGATACTACTTTTTAGACATTTGATTAGGTAAGTAATAAGAAAAACAAGAATTTTCTTATATTAGGGGTTAAAGTATGAAATTGCCGATTTGTACTGAAAATCTATATTGTTTATTTTTTAAATTTTTAACAAATTTATTTAATCAAAATAGTTGCCATTATTATCTATACATTGCTGCCATCTAATGGGAAGGTCATTAATGCCTTTGCGATAGAATTCCGACGATCTAGACTGCACAAACTGTGTGAAAGCATTTTGTACTGCCTCCTGGGAAGAAAACTTCTTGTCACGTAGATAATTGTCCAAATCACGAAAAAAATGGTAGTCCGTTGGAGCAAGGTCTGGTGAATACGGAGGATGACGAATGGTTTCTAACTGCAGTTCCTGAAGGGTCAAAATGGTTTCTCGTGCTGTGTGAGGTCTCGCGTTGTCGTGGAGCAATAATGGTGAAGATCGATTCATGAGTCGGGGCTGTTTTACTGCTAGTTTTGTCAACATGGTTCGGAGTTCGGCACAATAGACATCTGCCGTTATTGCTTGACCAGATCGGAGAAAACTATAGTGAATAACACCATGCTGAGACCACCAAACAGTTACCATTACCTTTTTATTGGTAAGTTTTGCTTTAGGACACTGTTGTGGCATTTGACCTGGGGTCAGCCATTGCATTTTTCTTTTCCGGTTATCATAAAGAATCCACTTTTCATCACATGTTACAATTCGATCCAATATTCCTTCATTTCTGTACCGGTTCAACAAGGCAACACAAGTTTCAACACGCGTTTCTTTCTGCAGATCAGTCAAATCATGAGGCACCCATTTTTCGTATTTTTTTATTTTATTGATTTGACGCAAGTGAGTCAATATTGTGGGTAAGGTAACGTTAAACCATGCCGCTAATTCCTGGGTACTTTGACTAGGATCGGCTTCCACTATCTCTCTTAATTCATCGTTATTTACCTGTGTGGGCGGTCTTCCTCGTGGCTCGTTCTTTAAGTCGAAATTTCCATCACGAAAGCGTTTAAACCAAAATCGCACGGTGCGTTCATTAGTAGACCCCTCTCCAAACGCAGCATTGATATTGCGGGCTGTTTCTGCCGCGTTAGTTCCGCGTCGGAACTCGTATTCAAAAATAACTCGAATTTTCGCAGTATCCATCTTTCTTGTCTAAATTGAATAACAAAAACAATTGAAAGTCGATATTCAAATGTTTTACATTTTTTAAAAAAAGAACATCATAGAAACCATTTAAAAAAAGTTTCATTCGAAAACCTCAAACCATGAAGATTCTATGTCAATTCAAAGAACCTATTGCAATAAAACGGCAATTTCATACTTTAACCCCTATTATTTTTATTCATATAATTAAACTACAGAGTCATTTTCAGATATTTGCAAGTTATTGTTAACAAATTTTGTGGGGTGATATCGTAGTGACGTGTCAGAAGATAAGTTCTCTTTTAGACGTAGCCCGTCGACTACGATGTAAGCTTTTACCCAAGCCGACCAAGTTTTATTCTTGCCTATGTACGGCGAATGTAGACACGCTGGTAACTCAAGCATTTCAGCTCACCACTAAGAATTAACGTGAATTTTATTTAATAATAATTTTATAAACTATATATATATATATATATATAGTTTATAAAATTATTATTATATATATATATAAATTAATAATGTATATATAATTATAAACACTAAAAGACTTTAAGTAACATCAGAAGCTTTACCTTCGATACATTAAACTTCAATTCATTAACATTGTGTAGGTATTTGCAAGGACTTCGCGTTAAGATAATTGGAAACAAAAAAGTATCTTGAAACATAGTACAATACACTAAAACAAAAGGAAACAACACTATTCATAACTTTATTTATGTTACTATGAGCTACTACATTGTAAGACATTATTCAAACTAACACTGGCAGTTTTTATTTTTGTTATTTAGTTTATGCATGTAAGCACGCAAAGCAAGCAGCAGCACTTGGAAATATTGCTGCTTGCTTTGCGTGCTTAAAAGAAATAAAAAATTTTGGACACCTCACAATAAATATTTAATCCAAAACTAAGCAGAGATAAGTATATAGATGACGCCATATCGGAAGCAAAAGCTTGTGATTGTCTCACATGACTCTGCATATATGCTTCTGCTAGGATTCGAACTTACATTTTGGCGTAAAAGGTAGCTCCAAGTACTGTAGCTCGTCATATTAAAAATTAATTGCCAATATATCAATTTGCCACATCAGGCATTTCTGTGACCAGAATCCATTATCAATATAGCTGAGATAAGAGTATACGAAACTATAAACCATAAAAATACAAAATTTGTATTCATCGCATTTATTTTACTTTCATCGTGACAAAAAATGGAACAACTATTTATTTTACAAGAGACAAGAAACCGAAAGATACCTACAAGGAATAAGAATGGTAATAGATTTAATAGACTGTCTGGCAACGAAGGGTACAAATCGTTTGATTGAAGATCAGTTACACCAATTATAGTGGCCGATAAGAAATTAATTAATGGAGGGATAGCAATCATTTGCGAATCACCGAAGATTGGGGAGCGAGGCTGCCGCCATTTTATTTCCTACAACAAATAAAAATCGTAGGAAAGGAAACGCTTATTTCAACAAAGTAATTCGATCTTTAGATAGTGTGAAATAAGGTAGGTGATTGTTTTTTGACTGCACGTGTCAGGCCTTACATATAAAGACCACCGTAAGGAGAACGTGTTATAGCCAACTACTCGGATACAATAAGGATTGGTAGTATTAACTACTGCAGGTTCGGATCTGTACTTTAACGAAATGACAACACTAGATAATAAATTGTCGGTCAATTGCAGGTGGCAGGGTCTTCCAAAAGTCGCTCATACTCTGTAATTATACCAAATGCGCTATCAAGCTTCCCTGTAAACATTATATTTTAATGGAGTCATAACATTAACAGTATCACCAAAGTTTTGTCTCTTTACATAACACTTAGCCGTAACAACTAGAAGTGGAAACTATTAGGCTCATGTGCCAATCTATTATTTTAATTTATTTTATATTTCTCTTTTGTAAAAAGCTGTTGTTTCCTGAAGTAATAATATACAATAATAATAGTATTTCTAACATTCACACCAATTAGCCGAGCCCAAAGTAAGAACTTTAAGGCTTGTGTTATGGATACTAGGGTAACGGATAGACATACATATATGATACATCCATATTTTATATTTATACAAATATATATAAATATATATAAATACCCATTACTCAAATGGTCGTTTTCATTACACAAGCATCTGGCCCTTCCGGGACTCGAATCCAGGGCTGTTAGCGCTTAAGGCAGAATCGCTACTGTCGTAAAATAAATGAATTGAATATATACCATACATAAATAAGTAATTCCCTTTTCAATTGGAAAGACAATTGAGTGTGAATTGAATAATATGATATTTACTGTGATTTTTTTTATGCAGAGAATCTTTAAGAGTAACGAATTTATTGTTGTAGTGTTTTTGCCAGAAAAAGAAAAAAGTTAGCATATTTTATTATGTTTTAGTAAAGCGATAACAAAACATTCATCGCATTGCACAATGGTTGTTTTTATCATATACAGTCCAAACTTATTTCATTTTAAAATGTTGATCAATTTTGTCATATGTTATAAATCAATTAATTAACAATTGCGACGGAATAATGATTATTAGTAAAAAAATATAACAAAATAAATACTTAAAATGTTTATATTGAAATTAAAGTATCAAATCTATTGAAGTCCATTGCGTTATCGTGGCATTGGTATGGATTTGGAATAAATTTTTGATAGATATATTGCCACAGAGATAATAATTAAGTTTAAAACACTCCACGGACTATTAAGTAACAAAAAAAACTTAAACAACCTTAAATCGAGACTCAATATTTTTGTACATCTCACTCTAACCAGGATTGGAACCCAGAATATTTGGGGAATAGGCACGATCTCTGTCATCTTACCAGGTGGCCATCGCTACAATGTTTGTCTAATGTACCATAAATATTAATGTTTTTTTGTCTAATGCACCATAAACAATTAACGTATGCATTAACGCCTTTGCAGTGGACAAATTCGGCTTCCTACAAATTGCACTTAGACACCAGCCGCATTTTACCAACTCTGTTGTGAACAAAAACATTAAAGTAAAATAAAAGGATCCTTCACATTCTTCTCATTGTGCTAAAACCACTTAGATAGACGCTAGGTTATTACAAAAAAAATCATATTAATGTAAATAGTGCCATATTTTTAACCTCAAGGTCAACTAATTTTTTTACAGTCTTAATCATTAACATAAAAAAAAATATTCAGCGATAAGGTATGTTGTAAATGTTATTGTAAAATATTTTACTTGTGTGCAGATGAACGACTACGATGCTTATCGCTAAATCATATTTAATAATAATCTTGTCAAACGTCAAGATTAAATAAAAAAATTGAAATTAGACGTGTTTTGATATCAGCAAAGAAGAGTGGGCACGAAAGTGTAACAACTTAATACGTAATCGAAAAGAAACACACACATGGGTAAGCTAGTGCATTCACGTTTTATTTTAGCCCGTTCACCAAACCTCCCAATAAAACTTAAGTTACGAACTCACGAATTGTAATTCCCACCATCGGCAACGAGTAAACAAACTACCGAATGTGTTCGGTGGGGAACATTGACACAGAGTAACGGGGATCTCAGTCATTAAATTTTCATGTTGCCCCACATCGGGGTACCACACGGCCCCAAATTGAAGTAAATCCGAATGCGGTCTGATCCGGGTTGTACGTACATACACACAAATCGAATCAGCGCCAGACCTTTTGTGATTTTGGTACCATGTGATGACAGAGTATCGCGGTATCTGTTTCGTCACCTCGCCACCATAGATTAGGGTCCACATTCCACAATTTAGACCCGTTTATAAATTCAAAATGCGGACAATGCTTAATATCATCTTCAAATGTTTTATTAAAGGTTTACTAATGGATTTTCTATGGTTCAGTACGAGATGGAACAATGTTACAAGTTATTTATTGTCTATTAAGCCATTAAGAATAGCATGCAAATGTCATAACAGATACAATTTTTATAATGTCATCACAAGTATATACCACAGTGGTAATAACAATAATAATATAATTCTATAAAAAATTAGGGAAAAATACATTACTATTCAACGACAAGTTAATTAATAATTATAAGTCTTATCCGTGGTATTATCGTTATTCTTTATAATTTTAAATTCATTATTTGTATAAAATGTAATACTACTAAGCAATTATGTAAACATATTGAAAGCCATGTCTTATGTCTTTCGTGGTATCCTGTTAAGGATTTTAAGACAGCTACATTTCTTCTAAAATCAGTCACTTATTTAGTTCTTACACTTCCGCGCACATTACACATTAGAATTAAACACTTTTTTTACGGATTTTTGCGCATGTAATTACAGGATGACTAAGATAATGGTTGTCTTAGTCTTAGTCATCCTGTGATCACGGCTCCTGTAAAGGAGTCGAAACGTCAGGATTAAATATAAAATAAAACATGCGCAAAAATCCGTAAAAAAGTGGTTTATTCTAATCAATCACTTATTAAAACATCAAGGGTATAAACCTACTACGATTTCTCGGAAATACTGATACATCTTTGGCTTGCTTGCAATACCTAACCAGGATATCATTTTACCCAATTCGCTACTTCAAATATTTATAGGCATATGAGTGGCATTATTAGCAATTTGCAATTTTTTTAAATAATTAAATAATAATATATTTATTTCCAAATAAGTTTTAGCCTAGATACACTACATCTACTTGATTTAATTGGTGCCAAACCACATACTTTTCTTAAACATTTGTTTTAGGATTTAAATGACCACTGCATATTCGTTCGATTACCCCGTGCTACAAGACCGTAACTTAGAACTGACTTTGCTAGTTCGAATAATGCATATGAAAATCTAAATGTATCCATCTAAAGTTTTCCTAAATAAAACTAAGAAATAATAGGATTCATAAGATTATTTTCAAGAAGAGTATACTGTTATATTGATTACATATTATCAATACAAAATAAGTGTATTTAAATTTACAAAACAACTACTATTGTGAAAGATGGTGAATGTATTGTGCCCGTTTTTCTTTTTAGGTAAAAGATATCTTGAATGGGTGATAAATCAAAAATGTATGGTACAAAAGATACAAAATATGCATACAACATAAGTAAAAGTAAAAGATAGTAAGAGTAATAAACTATCTGGCATAAAAGCTATTTGAACAATATCAAAATTTCAATTTCCAGCGGGCAGTTTCAGTTCATGAATAAAACAATGGATTATACAGAGCTATCATACAGGCGATATACTCTACCAGTATGGCCGCCAGATGTGTCAATCACATTAACATTTCAAACTCAATTAAATCGATCATTATAAATAAACTGCCATTTAATGAGAACTTTAATTAAAAAGCTCCGAAATTTTGCCACGGCATAAATACTATTTTTGAATTCTATCATAAGAATAAGAAATTTGACTAAATATAACAAATTCCGATGTTAATTAATCTTAAAAAATATAAACATAATTTAATAGAAAATGTAGAAATATAAAAAAAAATACAAAAGAACAAAGGGTGAGATTAAATGCAGAACTTTAACTTAAGTCACTTTTGGATAGGTTGACTATCTGCTGACTGTAAAGGATTCAAAGATAGATTTGACTTAGCTTCTTAAAAGAAGAGCTTGCCTGGGCAGACAATAAACACTCTATTATTTGTCCTGTGTGATCACAGGTATCATGGAGGTCCATAAATCGTACTGACGAGTCTTCTTTTTTTCCTTTAATACTAATTCTGACTGCTGTAGGTTATCTACTCATCTTACTACTCGTTTAGTCATCATATTTATTGTAAAAGCAAAACTATATTTGTTTACCTTATCAACTTAAAAAAATAACCTTAAATTTACTTATTAATCGCAAGATCTAGTAAAAGATCATTTTTTTATCATAAAAACGGGCCAACACGACCCAATAGGGATTGGAAGCTGTTCTTTTTAAAGCACGGATGAGCTCTAGATATATGATCACTCATCTGGATGTATGACCATGAATCTCCCATTTTCTAGACTGTGCATGACCTCCGGATTCACATCCTGTGCGTTCTAACTACTAACAAACAATCGATGTCTATACTGATAGTCCGGTGAAAGTAGATATGTCAAAGTGTAAAAATTCGCATAGAGCTGAAAATTGGTACAAAATTTCAAATACAAAATTACAAAGGTTCGAAACACCATTCACTTAGTTCGTAAATAAACGTTTGAATGTTATATATTTTTATTTTAAAATTATCTTCTATTCTGTTATAGTTTTTAGTCATAAGTGTTTTTAATTAATAATTTAAATTTCATAAGACATAACAGAGTTAATGTTGCTGAAATCAAAACATTCTTGCTGTTTCAACGTTATTATCGAACCTTATTTACTTTACAGCATACATGAGGGAACTAAGTGAAGGGCAAATTAATTTGATGTCAAACACTAGTCTATTAAGAAAATTAAATTATTTGCATTATTATAGAACCGAGAACGTTAGAAAAAATACCCTATTCAAAGTCAAACAACGTTTCAAATAATTATAAACGTATATAATGTATATTCGTTAAATTTTACAATATCGATAGAGATGATTATCTATTTAAGTCTAATAGATAATTTTCTCTATCGATTTTGTAAAAGTTATTATGAAAAGCGAAATAGAAATGACAACAGCCTCAACAGAAACTGTTTCTCCGATTACTCTTGCAATAACTCATCTTTTGCAGGAAACTTAGTGGATCAAATAATACGAAAAGTATAATTTGGGTGGTGTGTGGGGCTTCATGAATAAAGAATCGGATTAAACTGAGGTACGTACAGTGCTACTGTAGCACCGAGAGCATTGCATAAACAAACAACCAGTATGTCAACTTCTTACACTTTGCAACTCTTTTTTAAAATGGGAAAAGGAAGGAACGATTACAAATCAGTATATCACAAGACCTTTACTAATATTTGGTTTCGAAAAGACAAAGGACAATATCTCTGTTGGAATAGGACTTCATTCTGTAATAATGTAACCGTTTGACAACTTCTTTCAATAGTTAATTTATTAGCTACCTTTTCAACAAGTCGGATGTAGACCGTTTTCCTAGTTCGTAAGTTCTTGGATTTTTAAATAAGGAGAACGCATGTAAGTATTAAGCCATTTTAAGAGTACAATATTAGTGGAATGGAGATATGTTGAACCATTGAAAATAATGCATAAGAGCCGGTTTATACGAGAAAGACAATTGAGATTTTAATACAACTAGTAATTTTTCTTGGTTTTAAAACGAGTAGAGTTACTTGAGTAGTAAAAGTACTACTCAATTTATTTTTAAATTTTAAACCTAAAATAGGGTTAATACAGTGAATTACTTCACTCACAAACCCTTTCTTAAACTCTGTAATCCTATATTACTCATAATCAAATCAGCCTTACAAGCCCCAGGGTTGGGAAAGGGGGGGCCTAATGATATTTATATATCATAGTAAATTCCTTTAATCATTCGATGGCATAGCTTTACAAAGATCAGAAGTATTGCTTTTTTACGAAATTTTTCCCCACAATGACCGATCCTGCGCTGCCGGCAGTCATTGTGGAGATCCTTGGGGAGGCCTTTGGCCAGCAGTGGACGTCATTTGGCTGCGATGAAAACAAATAATTTTTCAACATTTTATCTTTATTGTTTCACTGTGTGATATACTATGTATACTAAGTTTCATGGTAACTGGTGCTCTATTTTGAAGTTCCCGCTTAGATTTCCGGACAGTGCAATGTTAAAAGAAACTTTTCTGTATTAGCAAGGGAACACCCGTTGTGGTAACGATATTGTCTTATTGATCACCAACTTTTGCAATTACTAACCAGATTAACTTAAAGATTTATTTTGAGTTCTCAGGAGTTTTATTTATTATTAAGAATTTTAATTTAATATATTTAAAACGTTGCATACTGTATTTCAAATACTATGGACGGTACACTCGGGTAGTGCCAATCATAACACGCATTAACATTTTAGTACTGCAGAAATAGTGCCAGCGGGATGTGTTCTGGGTAGTAACTTTTAAATAATTCAAAAAAACCTCGCACAGTCAGAGGTATTGCTGTCAAAAAAAGAAATTATCATTTCAACGCGCTGACTGAAAAGAGCATTTTTTGGGTGATACTATGAAAAATCAGACAATATTTTTAAAAGAAAAAATTTAAGAAAAGCTTAGTTTCAAGTAAGTAGATTTATTATACTTATTTAGCCCCCTCCCCCTTGTCAGCAGAAGTAAGCAAAGCTTTTAACATTACAACCACGTTCATCCAAATAAGAACCAAAATGGTCATGAGGCAATATCAACCAACCTCTGTTATACGCTCTTCTGCCAGGAGCATTTGTAGCTAAAAACAATGCATCGAGATCATGTCGCTTAGAGTGATATCGATTCCACTATATTTTTTTTTGTTTATCGGTGTGTGCTTCTATATGTCAAGAACAGAGGTGTACCGATTTCTATGAAATTTGGTATATGGTATGAGCATGTGATTGTGCAAATGATAGGCTAAAAACCTCATGCCTGGCACGACTAAGGCAAGACGATAGTTCTTTTAGTGATTTGGTAATGAATCTAGTGACGGGCTGAGTCGATCGTTTCTGGCGTGGACACATTATTAAATTTTTGGCTAGGATACATGGCGGAGCCAATGAACATCGATAAAATCTCGTACAAAAGTGTACGATTGTATTTTTATTATTGTCGTTCAGAGACAGTAAATGATCTACCGTTATGAGATTTCTCGTACGTTTGCAACGCTGTTACTAACTGTGCTGACGTAATCACCGTGACCCCCATTGCATCAAAAATAACCAAAGTACAGACCCCCTTGCCCCCCTATAGTCCTTACGTAATAATTAAAAAATCCCTTAGAACCTATCTACCTGTTAAATGCTTTTCTAGTGATGTTTTATTTGGTTCTTTAATTTCTTGATTTTGAGTTCTTATATTTTTTAATTTGTCGTTTAGGATTAACAAAGATATACAGGGTATTTGGAAAATATAACCACTTTAACCAGACTTACGACGTGTTCATTCTTGTTTTACAATTTCTTTACAAGAGCTGTGATCATAGATATGGTAATCAAGACCTGTGATGTTGAAAGCTATTTTAGTATATAATAAATGTAAGATGTAGGTCGGTCCCCCTTTTAGAATTTCTTTTACCTATTCACCTCGGAAAGCTTTTTTGAACTGGTTGTGGACTTAGTAGTTTACAGTAGAGTGCAGATAAAATGCAAAATAAATCAATGCAAAATAAATCAATGCAAAAGAAAGTAACACGTATGCACTGATTTCTGTCGTGCCAGTTTTTCAGCTGTCTCATTTTCTCATATTCTACTATGCCCTTTGGTCTATTGGATACCTCATTCTAGAGCCCTGCCAAATTTAAGGCCTAATGACACTCGTGAAGCTCGATCACAAAGTTCCACGAGAGCTCATTGAGCTATACTTTGAAAAGTTAAAAAAATACACTCATTAACAGAGTCTGTAACCATATCGATGATTATTTAACAGACAAGAATGCGTGGAGTTAACAACCTTGTTTTTATGTAATAACAGTACTGTATCAAATCCGTGCATGTTAAAAGTTTCTTTTTTTTAAAGAGAGAGAGAGAGATAAAAGCACAACCCTTACCGAGTTTCTTGCGACTTCTTTTAGGTAGGTACTAGTCCTTCAGTAGGCCCTTGCCATGTCTTACTCTTACAAAGCTTATCAGTTAGAGGAGTCTCAAGTCTCTCTCTGTAGTTTGTTAACGTAAGTCAATTGAGTAGTTTTCTGCCACCACGCCACAGAGCCGTAATTTACCATTGGTGGTATAACAGTAATGTGCCACAAGAAGATTTTTGGAGCCAATCCCTACCGTTTCCTATAACTCATCGGCACCGCCATAACACGATGCTGGCAGTTTTGATTCCGTAGTTTATGTGACTATTCTAGTTAAATTTGCTGTCTGGAATTGTACCTAAATATTTCATTTCCTTGAACAGTTGTAGGATAGCTTAAAAATCCTCGGCACATGATAACTGCCGACATTGCGTTTATTTGTAAAGACTATCATTTCAGTCTTAATTTTACACCATGTTTCGACTAGTTTCACATTTTGTGCTAGCTTAAAACCCTAAATTTGTATACTAATGTCATTTGCATTAACTATGATGAAAAGTGTTTGATATAAAGAAATGTGTCGTTTACTACCAGGTTCCATAGCAGTAGCGAAAGTACCCTACATTGCGGGCAGCTCCGCGACAAAAACGCTCTACGGCTATCTCCTGCTACCCTAACTTCGATACTACGATACAATATTTGTTGTATTGCTCAGGTCCATGCCTCTTAGAGCTGACTTAACGCTGGTAAAGTTGGTTTTGTCGAACACTCCCTTCAGCGTTTTTTCGTAATAAGAAACAATAAAAAATACGATGTTTGCGATAGCTAGAAATTAATAAGCGTGGGAGTACGTGTACGGAAATTAAGTAACCAACCAAACTTGAAAAAACAAAAAACTAACAAATACCGCAGCTCTGTGATAACACAGTGCGACAGTTAGATAATGAAGTCATCCTTTTTCGCTCTCTCAATCTTATCACAAATATTGGTTCATGATATTATATTCATTATCATTATATGACAAAATATATTCCTAGCAGGAATATGTTAATTTCCAGTAACCCTGTAAATTGTACACATCGGCGGAACCAGTATAAATCATCGTGTAAAATTAGATTGCTCTATTTAAAAGCAATGTAAAAAGCTGTAGTCACTGAAATTATATTCGGTAAATGAAAATCTCAATTTACAACTTGGACACAAAATAGGTACAGATACAAATCAAATTACTTTATTTTCACCAATATTCACGTCTGAGCCGCCTCACCCCCAAGTAAATCGTGGAAAAAGTCAAAGAAATCCATTTGGCGGCAACTTTCTTCTCTTTTCCTCGGTTATATTTTTATTATCTTATTAAACTGTCAGAAAGTTAAAGATTGTACCATTTTCGTTCCCTATTCGTTGGTTAGGAAGATTTACGGGAGCGGGGGAAACGTTTATTTTAGTATCCGTCCCATTGTATGAATGTTCGCTCCTAAGGAAGATCCTCTTGATCCGGCTTGAGCTCCCTACTTTTGCTGTTTCACCTGAAATGCATATCTTAACGAGTTTTACAGAAATCTACACTGAGCCAACTTGAAGAAATATTGACTGGAAAAGGTCGTATCACAACAACTTAACAACAGCGTTAATAATTTGGTTTATTATATTTTTTGCTTCGCCATAGCCATTCCTTAAAAAACAAACACTATTTTTATACGATGTGTAAAATACGTTATGTATTTTAGCTGGTGAAAAAATCTCAAGTACAAAACTACGAAATCACAGACAGATGTTAGTTTTAGTTAATTTTTAAATTTAAAGATAATTAAACGACTTTATTAAATTAATTGCTCTAAATTTGTTAGCAAACATACCCATATTTTCGCATTATAAAAACAAAGATATAATAGTATATTCAGTTCTTACACTTCCGCGCACATTGCACATTTGAATAAAATACTTTTTTACGGATTTTGATATAATTAAATTATGCGCAAAATCCGTAAAAAAATGTTTTGTTCAAAGATATAATAGTATTTTTAAACAAATCTAAATAATGGCGTTTTAATTAGTATCTTTTTGAAATGAATATTTTATTATATTTAAAGGTTCCTTGGGATAACAAAATCCTGTATATAAAAAAAATTATAACTATATAAAATCAACCAGACGAGTACTTTTCTAATTGAGCTACCCAGACCTTGACAGACTGTATCAAATAATCGATAAAGAAGAAACAGCTATGTGTAATTAGTATACTTTTAATTATTTAAACATTTTACTGCTAGATTAATGTCTTTAATATCTAAATAAAATATAAAAAAATATATTTTATTATCAACTATTCATGTCTGGGCACGGGCTTTCCTTACGAACGAAAACACATAGGAATAATGATCCATAATGCAACAAGTGAGTACGAAATGTAAATTGATGGGATACAAAAATATTAGACTTTAAGAATTTAAAAAAAGGCTCTCAAATAGCCGCTTTACTTTAAACTTTAAATAGCTGACTTGTGATTCCGTTAATGGAAATCCTTAAGAGCGCTCGGCAGCTATACATATATTATTTAACAGGAGCACGTAGTCCATTTAATACATTAAACTGGAAGTTGCTGGGAAGTGCTAAACTTATGCGGTAAGTTGTTTACGCTAGTTGAGGTGTTGTCTGATGAGTACTAGTTGTCCTTACATGTACTACAGTTATCCAACCCAAATCAAGAACTTTTCTCTGGATAGTTTCAAAACTGCATTTTCATATTAAGATATGATAAAGATAAAATATTTATTATTATGATATGAACATTTTCAATATATTCATTGAATGTCAACTGCCATGCTCGAATTTCCTACATCGCAGACTTTGTATCGAGAAGAACACATGAAAAACTCAGCGAGGGCCGTTTTGTCTTCCTTTGAAAGTGTTTCACAACTTCTTGAATTTAGGTTACTTTTCTTGCGCTACTAAAAACGCATCAGAAAATTTTATTTTCAAAATTTTAAATTGCATTGTAGTAAAAGTAACAGCCATTTACTCCTAGTATTGTTGTTTTCTCAATAAACATCAATTCTATAATAGCCTTGTTCATAAGTATTGAATAGATAAAAAATGATATATTTTGTGTGCAATATGCCAAACCAAGGGAATAGTTTTAATTATAATCGCATATAAAAACAAGATAGTTGCCACAGCTAAAAATACCTACCGATTTGCTCGTTTTTTATGTTAATTAATGGCGCACAATAAGTTAGGGGGTTTATTTGGATTAAGCTCCACGGTTGGCAGGCGATTTGTGGATCGTAGAGCTATATTAACATCGTGAACATCTAATTTAGACCGAAACGACATTACCGCCATATAGTCATTATTACCGTTACCAGCCTATCAATGACCCCCATTGATGGGGACATTTACCAAGTTTGTCTTATCTCAGCCCTAATCAGCTACTGAGAAATCGTTCCCTATTTTAACAAGTTAAACAAAGTAGACAGTATTGATTTCACCAATGTCATTAAGAGAAGATAACTAACATAGCGGTTTTTTGTGACATGATTAAATGCTGAAACAAAAAATTAAATACATAGAACTACATATAAGTAAACATAATCTACACTGATAAATGAAGTTTGAAGTATGTTTGTGAGTTAGGATGTAGGCGGCAATCTCCGAAACTATTTCACTATTGGATTTTGGTAAATGGAATGGACTTCCAAGGTGGAAATAAATTATAAATCTATAATCTAAGATCACAGTGGTTTGTGTGTTTGTCTGTCCGCTCTTTTTCCATTGTATCAATAAGGTTACCATTGCAACGCGTTAACCGCAAGTAGTTCGTCTACCGGACGCTAGATGGCGCTAACGAAAAAATATTTAATAGTAAAAAAAAATTAAAGAACCTTGTCCACCCGTGCGAAGCCGAGATGGGCCGCTAGTCTATAATCTAAGATCACAGTGGTTTGTGTGTTTGTCTGTCCGCTCTTTTTCCCGCTCTTTTTCCATTGTATCAATAACGTTACCATAGCAACGCGTTAACCGCAAGTTGTTCGTCTACCGGACGCTAGATGGCGCTAACGCAGAAATATTGAATAATAGGAAAAAATTAAAGAATTTTGTCCACCCGTGCGAAGCCGTACCGGCCGCTAGTTATAGATTAAAATAATAATTTTCATTGTAACCTACTTTACGACTAAAGTCGACGAAAATATGGTTGATTAAAAGGCATATTCAATATTATTGTTCATCCAGTACGGAGAATTTAATTAGGTTTCATAATCTGACGCCGTCTCATGTATCTGTTACTACTACAACATCGAATATAATACTTTTACAAGTTTTCAACAATGGATAAAGAAGAAAAGCTATGTAATGATTATTTTCTATTTCAGCATTTAACAGCGGTGACACCTAAGACAAGTTGGACTTTTCTAGTAATGATTTCTTTGGATATAAAAATCTGACAGTTAAATAATTGAAAAACCATTTTACGTACAATTTCCTTGATGACAAATAGTTATTTGGTTTCAATGGTACGAGACGAAAAAACTTTGCTGCCCAGCAAAAACACAATTTTCACCTCACTACAGCGAGGAAAATTTATAGGCGCAAGAACTGGTTCAATATAATGGTAAATTAGTCTATTTAAATAAGAAGTGAAATTGCTTCAATTATGTCGAATGTATTTTTTTTTTATTGATTTTATGACTAAGAATTCTGGTCACTTTGTAAATAAATAAACTTTTCTTACATTCACACCAATTAGCCAAGCCAAAAGTAAGTACTGTAAGGCTTGTGTTATGGATACTAGGATAACGGATAGACATACATATATGATACATAGATATGTAATATTCATAGAAATAATCGACGAACGTTTAATGCAACGGTAGCGATCCTGCCTTTCGCACCGGCGGTCCTGGGTTCGAATCCCGGAAGGGGCAATGTTTGTATGATGAATACGAGCATTTGTACCCTAACCATGGATGGTTATATATATTTCTATGAATATTACTTATTTATGTATGATATATGTATGTCTATCCGTTACCCTAGTATCCATAACACAAGCCTTTAAAGTGCTTAGTTTGGGTTAGGTTAATTGGTGTAAATGTAGGAAATATTTATTTATTAAATAAATATAAACCCTGACAGTTATTTTTCGGGTGCGGAACGAAATCCAATCATACGAGGGGTGATCCAAAAGTAATGATAATGACTATTAAACAACGTGATTATAGATAATTTTTTATTTTATTTTTCTACATACATAGTCTCCTAACAAGTTAATATATTTAGTCCATCTTTTTTCTAAACCTAAAATTCCCTTTGAAAAAAAATCTTTTTCTTGACTCTCCAAAAAAGCGGCCATCACTTCGCTATAGTCTTCAAATTTCTTGCCTCGGAGGTGTTCCTTGAGCCGAGGAAAGAGATAGAAGTCGCTGGGAGATAGATCTGGTGAATAGGGAGGGTGTTCGACCAATTCAAACCCCATTTCTTGAATGGCAGCTATCGCAACTGCAGCTTTGTGAGCCGGTGCATTCTCTTGTGAAAAAACACTCCAGCGCGCAGCTTTTTTCTTTGATGGCCTTCCGCAATCTTCTGATTTGGTCTGTATATTAAGAGCCTGTAATAGTGGCTCCCTTTTCCAAATATTCCACCATTATTATTCCTTCTGCGTCCCAAAAACCGGAGGCCATAACCTTCTCCGCCGAACTTGACACTTTGAATTTCTTTGGCGTCGGTGAGGAGGCTCGTTTCTAAGTCATTGACTGTTGTTTCATTTCAGAATCGAAATGGTGTATCTAGATCTCGTCCATGGTCACAAAACGTGATAAAAAAAAATCCTGGTTGTCTTTGGTAGACTTTTTTTAAGCAGAGGTATTTGATGACGGCTCTAATTTCTTTTTTTTCCATTTTGATGTTCTCTCTCCAACAGCTCGTATTCAAATGAATGTAGCTTCCGTTTTTTTTTTTTATGCTTAATGCACCCTCCGGACACGGGGGAGGGAGGTGGTGAATCCTCCATGGATACTTCGGGCCGGCCCGGTAGTTATGACAGACTCGTACTGACTAAACACCACCTGGGATTGGCTTGCACCCGGAGAAGGTCATAAGCCGTCATCTGAGGCGACCACCCCTCTAGAGAGGGGTGGGGCAAGCGTAGCTTCCCGAAATCATGGCCTATTTATATGATTTTTTCTAGCCTGAACTAGTGGGTAGTATTGCAATATATACCTATATATATTGGATTTTTAGGTGCACTGGAAATATCCGTTTATCATTACTTTTGGATCACCCCTCGTATGTTATGAAATCTCACCCACCTTGCATTAAAAAAACTTATAATTAACAAATAGTATATTCTAAATAATATTAATTTATTATTAATTTAAATAAGAAATGTAACTTATAGAGACTATAAGGCTGCGAATTGACGATCAGTTTTTCCCATCAGTTGAACTGACGTCCATCCAAAATTTGATCTTGAGTGTCGAATCATCACTCCAGAGTTTTAACTGTAGCCGCGCCACGTATTTCCGAGACTATCATAAATCCAACTCGGCGCGTCGCGCCAATCTGATCGTGAGTACATAATCGTCAATCCAACACAAACAGGTAGTACACTTCCTAACAGCCCGGCCGATTGAAAATTGAAAACTGAGCCGGAGTGACGCCAGTGAATGCGGAAATCGAGTTGGCCTAAAACCATTTGGACTGTCGCGAAAAACTGTTCGTCAATGCCCACTTTAATGATGCTTCGGAACGTAACCATGTGTGTTTTTCTTTGACAGGAAAGATTCTTATTTTAAAACACTTTTCCACGCTTGCAGATAAAACGTGCATTCAATGCAAGTGAAAAATGATTTTATTGTCTTCAAAGAAATTGTATATAAAATAGTGCCAAGTAACTATAATTATTGTATTAAAATAAAATATTAAAAAGATATTTTCTTGAAGCTAAGTGAAAAAGTTTTACCTGAAGTTTCTTACGACGAAGGCAAACAAGAACGTAGCGTCTAAAAAGTTCCCTTTAGCATGAATAAGAAAATATACATGATGAAAAAAATTATACACATATTTTTACATTTGAGGTATCATTTTTTATATGAATGCGGAGATGAAAATGACATATAATAAAAAAAATGTAAGTGAATCATAAATAAGTTTATTTTGTGTATGCACGGTATGATTAACGAAATATAATAAAAAGTCGGTTTTTTTTTTTTTTTTTTTTTTTTTTTTTTTTTTTTTTTTTTTTTTTTTTGCCTGTAAAGTCGGTTTTACGGGCGAAGATTTTACGTGACAACGTCTTTTTCTCGGTAGAATATTTATTGATATGAATATAATTAAATTGCACAATGCGCGCGGCAGACCGATCATAGTTGAGTGGGAGAGAGACGCAAGGCATTCGGCGGGCCTCTCTCTCGTTCGGTGACTCATCGTAACGTTACCGAGCGTTACACTTTTTCATAAGTGACTCCCAGCCGCAACCAATTTATAAGACGTTATCACGTCAAAAATACATAGTAGACTGACCTACCATTGAAAACTGATCAATTTAAATCAATGAAAGAGCAAATATGTATGTGCCTATTATCAAATACGAATATAAAGGTGGACTTGGTAGGGACCAAATTATAAGAAAGATAAACTAAGTTGAATGATTGGACGTGGCAAAATAAATTATCGGTTTAATGTCTTTAAAATACACATTAATTATGTTTTTGTGAACCTGTCAACTTACCTAGTTAATGTCTAAAATTTTAACTTTTTAGTAAAAAAATATGTATTACTTGTATTTTTGTATTTTCCGGGCAACTGCTGTACAATATAGTTATACACTTGCATCTCTTCCCTATATATAAGCTAATTATTAAAAAGATAAAACTGCACTTTAGTTTTTAATTCGTAGCAACGAACCATTCGCCATCGTAGTGATAAAAGCTTGATTTCTTCTGTAAATAGGCACGGGAAAAATAGGGAAAGTGTCAAAGACTAAAAATGGCGCGCGTATATAAGTTAAACCTGGTTTATGATATCATAATGACAAGCACATAGCAAATTCACGTACATTATCATATTTCTGCAACGTTTGCTGTATATGGTTTGGCTCAAATTAAATGTCGCGACCTGTAAGTTATATGTATGTGAGTAGATAACCGGCCCTATTACGCTACACCCACAATTCCCAAAAAACCCATTATCCTAAAGGGCCTCCACCTACGCGAGCCGATGCTCATTGGTAGGTAGGTACTAACGTCTGCAGGCGCAATCGGGTCCAACTTGCCGTCAGAAGCACGAATTATCTGAAATAATAAAGTTGTAAGATACATTTTAATAGTAAAAAACTATAAAAAATCGATTTGACTCACAAGTTGTTTTGGATGTACGGTCCACTGCTTTTGTCTGATAACAATTTGTGAGCTGAGTCCACTTTTTATAGTCTTTATATATTAAAATTTATCATATTAATAACACTGATAATGCAAAAATATAGAAATCATAAAGTTGTAGTCACCTACCCGAATGATCGACCTTTGTTGCTTAATGTCCGCTATCGGAGAATACAAACTGGACATATTCACATACTCGTACTCTTTAGCAATTCTATTTGAGGTGTAAACATAATACGTCACAAAATAGAACCCCACTTATCCTTTTACACACACTATAGACTTTTTAATTATTACGGCTGACAATAATTAAATTAGCGAGAATTGTCCTTCAGATTCATACGCATCCTTATAATAATAAACGTTGTGTGCATACAGACCGTTTATTCAAACAATTATCGCTTAATCATAAGGGAAGGAAAGAAGAAAAAAAAGAAAGAAAGATTTTTATTGGCCCATAACACACAGTCATTTTATACATTACAAAGTAAAAAGATTAAAATAATAATAAAAAAAATAAACAACATTTATAATGGCCAATCAGGACCCTGCCTCAGCATAATGCCATTATAAATGTGACACCTCACAGTGCGTTGGCGCTGGTATTCTGGCAAGGCCTGTAGGAGATACTGTGTACAAATAATAAAAGTTTACATATATTAACACGAACAAAAGACAAATGAACAAAAAATAAGATAAAAAACTAAATATATATATGAGCGAAAATGCATATGCTCATATGTATCAAGATGCAGACACAAACCCTTACATTCCTTTCTCAGTGATGTTTTATTTAGTGAACCCGTCTTGTCTATACGCCAAATGTATAAAACATGATCTCATAAAGCAAAAACATCTCAATTGACTCAATATATGACTCTGACAAAATGAAGTTTCACTATGAAACGAAGAACTTGTTTAATTATAAGCTGCAAACACAAAATACAGTATGAATTTAAATAAGAAACAGTCGACTTTCTGTTGCTAATATACTTTTTGCTTATTTTGCAATACACTTAAGTAAATTCTCTTAGTAATTATTTAAATTCAAAATAGATTACGACTACGGAGGTAATAGACCCATAAGTCATGAAAATCAAACGAAAAGCTACACAATTCCATTTCATTCAAATGTATTTGATCAGTTTCCGTACTTCAGGGTGTCTTTAAGTAAAAGCGCCATTTGTAAACGTGAGGCCCATCCATTTAGCATTCGCTTTCATTTTAAAGTGTTCCCATTTTAATCTTCGGGTCATCAAGTCGTTTTTATTGCGGCACGAATATCCAATTAAACGTTAGAGGTGCTCGTAAATTTAGGAGCGCAAACCTACTGGACCTTTCGATTCCCCTTTCATTAAATCGATTGTGCCCTGTGTTTGCCCGCCTTTTATAAAGGTGAATACTTTGATCGCGAAATTGCTTTAAAAACATCAGATCGACCTCGTTTAACACGTTAGGGCTCGTAAACCGTTCGGAACTTGTTACATTGACATGAGGGTCGGATCTCTACGAAGTTTTGGTGCCATTACCTACACACAATTGAGGAAGTTGCAATCGATTAGCTTGTCGACCATAAATTGACCGTGTCCAAATTTGCTAAATTGTGTTAATGTGTGAATATTAATAGTGTAGCCAAATTACCACTTAGTAGATATAAGGAGCTGCTCCTGCTGCTGCTCCTCCTAATAAGAAAACCTTTTACGGATATTTTAGACATACTTTTATCCATACGTAATCTTTAGTAAATAAGTGTTATTACTCTGTTAAGGAATATCTTAACACTAAAATTGACAGACTTTAAATGATGGAAATGACATTATAATAGTAATCTAAAGAAATGTAATAATAATAGAATTAAAATTATATTTGTGCAATGAATTGTTCTTACGTATGTGAATAATAATTAATTAAATTTAATGTAATTGCTTGACATTCACATGCCCACTGCTGGCTAGACAGACGAACTAACAAAGTTTATTTAAATATCTTTTATTATACTCTGTTTTCTGTGAATAAATCATTTCATTTCCAGTTGGTACATTTCCTAATTGTACTAAATTGGCCTGACTTATAATTTTTGCACGTCTACTGTTAGAATTAGCAACAACCACGAGTTGGAAAATTTGTTACACCTACACTGTAAGTTAAGCATGTTTGATATTTGCACAGAAGAGTAAAAAATAATAGAAATCGCAAGTGGGCGGTACCCACGTTACGTCAAGTTAATGCGTAACTCCACGTAATTAAACCTTCTGCTTACTCAGTCGGGATCGCAAATTCTACGCGAAACAGTTGAGCAAAAAAAGCCATTTTAAAATGAGCCATAGAAAAATGCCATTTTGTATAATTATGGGGTGTAAAAATGGTCGTCGAAGAACATAATTCATTATATCCATTATATGAGTGATATTAGTTCAAAGAAATGAAAAAAAATCGACGTTATTTTTGAGATTTTAAAGTGTAGATTTGAATGTACAGTTTTGTTTTTCTAAAAGTTTCTCAATCGCCAAAAAATATTGAAAGCATAATTTCCGTCATACATAACTTGCTCGCTACTCCATTAGTAATGAACCTGATTACGTGTAATAAATAAATATCGATAAGTAGTATATAGTTAATTATTTTTGTATAATAATAAGGTTGGAAAATAAAAAAGGTGATTTTATGGATATGATTTTGAAAACTATTTTGGAAAGCAAAATCATATTGACCATAATAAAATTGTAATTAAAACAATAAATATATTTAAGTTTTAGAAGGCGCGTTTTTGTTTTTTTTTCAACATTATAACCAGTTGTTTACGAAGATAGGTTTCGAATCATGAGATAAACATAGCAAAATATTGTATTTATTATTATTATAAAATAGAAGCCATGGACGTGGCTTTGACGTTAAATACACGCGTTGTAAATTGTAATATTGAATAAAATTCATCTTTATCTTATTATATTATTGCCTACGTTATTTTCACTAAAACTTAAAACTATATGAATATTCATATTGTTTGCAACCTTGGTAATTTGTTCAACTTGAAACGCCTTCTAGCATGTGGTTGCAGTGTAACTATATACTACAATAGTGATTTAGTGGAATTTATTATCTGTACATTTTGTATTGTATAAGATTTTAGGTGTTTTTCTTCCGTTATTTCCCATAAACATTCAATTCAATCATTAATAAACGATACATTCCTCAAAAGAACACTTGCATTCATGTCACAAAAGTTTTAAAATACGAGGTTGGATTAAAAAAGTCGCGACCACGAACATGAATACTCATTAAATTTTTATGTTTCTGCCGAATATTTACTTCGAAATTTGCGGTTTTTTAGCTTTAGAAAGCTCAGTGAGATTAAGTGCAGCTTATTTAGATAATGGAGCAATTTAGCAATATGCGGTCATTAAATACTTGTTTTGAAAATATACACAAAAAGAGAATCACGATTATAAAGATTCTGCTCCGTCCGGATACAACGATAAAAAGTGGGTAGCAGAATTCCAACGAGATCGTGAGCAAGTGGAAAATGCTCCGGCCGGTCTACAACTTGTACGACTAGAGAAAACATCGGCAAAGTGTAGGATCTCATAATAGCAGACCGGAGATTAAATATCAAGGAGGTTGCTGACATTGCAGGCATCTCGTATGAATGAACACAAAACTCCATAGTTAATGAACTCGGAATTTGTAAGGTTGCCGTTCGGTGGGTCCGAGATTGCTTTCAGTTGGGGTGCTTCTGGATATCAAATTGATAATGCTTCAGCATATCGACGTGTTAGTTAATAGTGTGTTTCACAGTTTGGATTTCGTTATGAAGACCTATCGTCCATTCAACTTGTTGACGACCACAAGGCCGTTTATTATACGAGGGGAGGTCAAAAAAATCGCGGAATGGGTGGTAAGAAGGTTGAAATTAAACACTAAATTATTTTTCTTTTTAAATGTATTCCCTCTTAACCCTACCACATTTCTCAGATCATTCAAATAATTTGTTAATATTATCATAAAAAAAATATTTGTCCTTAGCGTCAAAATAGGCCGAAATTGCCGACTTCACCTCTTCATCGTCGTCAAATTTCTTACGACGCAGCTCTGTTTTCATTTTTGGAAATAAATAATAACTAGTGGGGGCCAGGTCTGGACTATAAGGAGGGTGGTGGAGTTGTTCAAAGCCGCACCGGTGAATAGCAGTCGTCGCAACATGACTTGATGAGAACATCCGACACGTTGTCTTTTGAAGAGAAGAAAGCATTTTCGGAACCCACTGTGCGCTGACCTTTGTCATGCCAAGATGATGATTTAGAATGTTTGAAATGTTTATATGACGACGGGAAGCTTCCAATACAATTTTTTCTACTTTCTCGATGATTTCGGGTGTGGTGGCCTCTATTGGCCGTCCAGAATGTGGATCGTCTTTAATTGAGTTTGTTCCTTGCTTGAAAAAGCCATGCTACTTATAAACCATGGTTTTACCAGGGACAGAATCCCCGTAAACCGTTAAACTCTCTTGAAAAATTGACTGAGCGGTTTTTCCTTGTTTGGTGAGTAAGAGTGAGTTAATTTAACGGTGCTATATTCAATTTTCTCCATTTTTGTTGATTTCTTCCCGATTAACTTATTTGCACGTTGATAACTCAAAGGTTAATGACCCGATTAGGTTCGAATTTGGAATATACACTAATGGTCAGATGCTTAATTATTATCTATCTGGATACATGAACCTAAAATAAGTTCCCGGAATGGAGGGGATGGTGGGCCCCTCCATTCCGCAAACTTTTTGACCTCGACTCGTACTTACGTGCGTAGGATTCTTTTTGGAGTCCCTAATATGAGACCTAGAAGAACCGCATAGAGCGCATTCAAAAGATATTTGTAAGATATCTTAAAAATAAATTCAAAACACCCGACACTGTCACATACGCTAGAAGCCGTCGCGACCAGGGTTGGCATCAATTAATTAATTATAAATCAATCCATTAATTAATTTGATTAATTTTAATCAGATTTAATTAATCGTGATTTAAACAACAGTTCTAATCATTATTATTGGCGTTAATCATTGATCAGTAATCATAATTGATTAACTTGAAATATTATTTAAATGATACGTCCGGTAAAGTTGTTAAATGAAACAGTTTTTTTACAACATTTCTATGATTAAAAACTATTACTATTACTAAGTAGTAAAATAGTAGTGTAGTGCTAAAAAGAGCGAAAAAAAGAAACTGAGTTAAGACCACACTCCCCAGTGTTTACGCAGTAAATAGTTCATGAAAGTAGATTCTGTGAAATGGGCATAAGAAATGTTTACTTCATGATTTAATTGTTTCATTATGCATTGTTTTGGCCATAGTTAATCAGATTAAATATTAACTTTTATGATCAATAATCTTAATCATTTTAAATTTGATCATGATTAATTAATCATTATCCATTTTTTTATTTTAATTATTAATCATTCATTTTTCATCTTTGATCAGATTAACTTTAAGCCAACACCGGTCGCGACCTCATGCTCTTGATTCATGAAGAGCGATGCATGGTATATGGGGCTACTGTGGGACCTCATACATAGCTGTTTGGATTGCCCCATTGCACGAAACATTCACCTGGTTTTTCTTATTCCATCAGACGGCACGAATTATAGAATCAATCCACCTTAACACGTTTTTACGTTTATATAATTCCAAATTCGTGAACACTAACATGTAATTTTTCCTCCTTACTCTCGTCTTCTTCTCACATTCTATCTTACCTCAAGGAACACTTTGAACGGTTAATCTTTCTCAATACAGGCAGTCCGTCTTTTCGTCGGTATATTACTTTTACTAGCTATATTTTGTATATGACAGGGTGATGTGATGATTTACCATATATAGATTTACTTCAGTTGGAGAACATAGATAAAGCGAAAATGACAAAGTTTCGAAAGGTGTAAAAATTCAAAACGTTCCTTGTGATAAGGTCAAGTATGGGAAAGAAACAAAATATTGTATAGGAGATAAAGCAAACGAATTGTAAATCACTCCAGCTCTTAACGATAAACAAAAACATAATCATTTTACGAAGGTCGTAAATGAACCGAATATAATAGTTTTGAAGTCTACTGTCTAAAAACTGTTTTTATGAGAAACTGTTTAAGTTTATTTTTAGATGTCAATTTTTTATACTAAATAAGCAAACGCTTGACCATTATCTCGCCTGATGGGAAGCGACGATGCGATCTAGGACGTGACGCGCTTGCCTAGAAGATTCCTGTTCACTCATGACATGAAAACCCCTAAAGTGTATTTGTCAGCAAAAACAAATTCAATCAAATAGTTCCATTACTGCTGTACGTATCGTTATACGAAACTAAATTGAAACTAAAACGTTAAGTGCGACTCTTTGGTATAATGGTGGCGCCTATTTGTAAGTCTGGTTGTCCGATGAAAAAATGGGGACGGCAAAACACGGGTTGTGCAATTCTGCTGCTCATTCTCCGAAATGTATCCTATAAAAAACGGATAGGCTAGCTACCTTTCGCCTATGTTCGATGCCTTTGAGTTTTTTATAAAAAAGATCGTTATTGCCGATAAGCCTCTTGGCCCTTCTCCCAATTGTCTCAAGCTTCTGGAGCTGGTATTGGGCGGAACCATCCCAAAGGTGAGAACAGTACTCCATACAAGATCGAACTTGCGCTTGGTAAAGGATGAGCAACTGTTCTGGCGTGAAGTAATTTCTCACCTTTGCCAGAATGCCAAGATTTTTTGAAGTTTATTGAGCCTTGCTCTCAAGGAAAGCGCCAAAATTGAGAGTTAGTGACAATGACATACCGAGAAACTCAAGATGGTCAGTGTTCGGCTCGGATACACCTCGGCAAGTAAGAGTCAAGTCGAAAGGACTCCTTGTAGCGGAAAAAAGACACGCCTGGACCCTTACCAGATTTGCATCGTATCTATTCGCAGACTGCCTGCAGCGATAGATTCATGCGGCTGACCATCGCTTCCCTATGACGCTGGATCTGTTCAATACTGGCTCGTGCATCAGACATATAGCTCTCTACAACCGTGCTGTTAAATAGATCATTGATATAAAGCAAAAAAAGTGTTGTGAGAATATGGAATCCTGTGGGACGCCGTCATTAATAGCCCTGACATAAATGGTCCTCACGAGCTACCATCAATGACAACTCGTATTGACCAATCTCTCAGGAAGTCCGATATCCAGACGTTCGATGGCTTCTCTCCATATAAAGTGGCGTATGCTAGAAGATCTCCAGTAGTAATTGTATTTTCAATTTGTACTTAAAATGTATGATCCAGAATTGGAAATTGGAATTGATATTAGTGGTCTCATTTTTTAATTTCACGGGTTTTTTGATGCTACTTGTTGAATCCCAGGTCCCGTACAAAACTAAAACATTTTCTTTATATATTGCTTGCCGATTATGTTCGCTCTAATGGCAGTGGGTTTTCCATTCCGACCTAACTTCTAATACTAACGTGTAAACCAAGCGATTCATTCTGAAGTCAAATACCGTGCTTGTATAATGCTAACATAATCAACAGGTAGTGTCGAGTTTAAGTAGATTAGGGATAATCTTCTTTATAAAATAGAGTTGAGCTATAAGAAAAAATAGTACTTTCAAATTAATTAATCTCAATATTTTCTAAGTTTTTACGACTACATACAAATGTACTTTTGTTAAATTCGTTTCCTTTTAAAGATCAAACTGAATAATAATGAGGGAAAAGACCAAAGTCTTATACGAAACAATCACAGATAATTAATCCCTACCTTTTAATTAATATAAATAAGGCACATTCCTAATTCACATGGGCGCGTAGGTCGAGAAAGGGTCGGCAGGTGACAGGTAAGCCTGTCTTATTGAAATAAACGACTTGTGACCTCACGTGGCTGAACCATGAAACTTCATATCTCATGCTCCCAATTATGCCCTTAATGTATTTAATTTAAGGATCAAAATTCAACAGCGAAACACGCATCAATGATTTTATTCGACACACACACGGCCCGATACCTCAGCGCGTCTTGAATTTATCCAAGTGTAATTTATACCCATTGAATATGTACACTGGACGGATTATTTTCGTGCCTTCATTAGAGTACACCACGCTTCCGCTTGAATTCACCACATTTCATATGATATGATTTTAGGAAACGGTGTATTGTGTAAGATTTGGTTTCTTCGCATGTGTTTCTTATGTGTTTAATGTGGTGTGGTATTATTTTTACATTGATGTGAATAGCGGGTGCTATATTGAAATCGAAATGAGAAATATATCGTCAATGTTAAATGTGTTTATTTTCTTCAGGTAAGAATTGTCCTTAAAGGGCAGTATCAAATAAAACTGTGATAGTAAAACCTATTTCCGTATCCATAAAATGTGATTATTTATAACAGAGTAGTTTTTTAAACATAATAAAATCAAGTTGGATATTAATATATGAGATAAAGTTCTACAAATATAATATAGGTAGTCAAAATCGTTTATTATTTCTATATTAGTAAAGATATCACTTAATTCACACAAATAAAAATTATTTGACATTAGAGGTTAGTTATGACTGCTGGATGACAAAATACCATCAAATACTTGGAAATATCACTCGGAAATATAAAATGTCAAACCTAATATCTGCATCGATACATCATTGCTGTACTCGATATTTATCGTTGTACGTAATTTTATATTGTGATATAATATTTCAACATTTTACAAAGCTAATAAAAGGAACTCAATAAAAAGTTATCCTGCCTCGAACGTTTGTATATCTTACGGGGCACAGTTAAGATGCTTTTCTTAAAAGCAAGTAGATAAGTGGTCTATTAAGTAAAGTGAACATTGTTACACCCTATCGCCTAACAACCTTTAAAATATTCAAACCAATCCCCGTTGGGGAAAGTATCAAAAGAAGAAATTCGTAGCATTTAAAACATGCAGGTAGATATTCGCGGTACTTCCATTATTCGTTGTAAATTATTCATGAAGTCTCTGTCTCCATAACGAGCCGGTTTGAGAGGGAAACCTACTGTCGATAATGAACTAACGGTTTTTACCCGAATACCAATTTCTTGTTTTTAATTTGGTTGGAATTTTTCTGGTACCAATTTATTGGTTGCACTCAAACATTTTGTGAAGTACCATTACCACTAATGAATAGGTAAGTATCCATTGACAATATTATTCAAACAAAAAATAAAACATACAATGCCTTTCAATATTAGGTACTGAGAAAACAGATAAAAAATGTATTACCCATTTTCTTTGAGAAGGTAGGTACTTAACCTTTTAGATAAAGTTTTAAATAAAATTAATTAAACAACCATCTTCTGATAGACAATTACTATTACAAGATCAAATAAGATGTTACAAATCTTCAACTTAAGCGCAATATTTCCTTTAATAAGCAATGAAAAGCATGTACATATTTTACCAAAACGAGCCGTATTTATTTTGTCAGTACTGGCGGCTAAAAGAAAGCTATATTGAAAGGTAGTCGAAAATGTATATCAAGGTGCCTCTCTAAAACGTTGGCAGTAAATTTTCCGTCAGTAAGCTCCTAAAGCTCACTACAACAATGTGTTAGAATGCTCTAACAAAATGTTTGCAAAATTTCACTAGAAAATGTCACGGAGTCCATGTGAAGGCATGTCCATATTTTAAGGTAGCAGGCCCCAACGGTGGTTCTTTATGAATACAATTAAGTCCTTGGTACAGTACACAAATAAAACTAAATAAGTAAATGAAGTTTGCTATGTTGACTGGGGGTTGTGGCAGACCAAACAATGGTACACGTATGTTTTAGAGCACCGTTTAATCCCAGTTGATAATATTTCAGTTATGATTACTGCTAGCTAGCAAGGACATGCAAAGCTAATCTCGCTCGCATGATGTAAACGTTTGTAAATACATAATAAGCTGGTACGATAATAATGCTAAAGACATTATTTACAAGTAAACCTTTGAGAAATATGAAATTCATGCAAAATAACATATACTCTAAGAACACAAATTTGTTGTTTCTGTGTTTATCTGTCCGCTCTTTTTCTATTGTATCAATTAACGTTACCATAGGAATGCGTAACCGGGTCAGCTAGTCTATAATCTAAGAACACAAATTTGTTGTTTGTGTGTTTGTCTTTTTACCGCTATTTTAACGTTACCATAGCAACGCATTACCGGGTCAGCTAGTTTATCACAAATAATATTCTAAATAAATATATAGTCCATTTAAACATAAGTATATAATCCATTTAAACTAAAATATGATGAAATTTACGAAAATAAAATATGTAAATATTATTCAAAATGTGTTTATTCATATAACAGTCGGCAGCATAATTCAAACCTTAGTTTTACGGGCATCAAGTCGATCCGATTTAGAAAAGGGCAATAAATATAATAAATAAATATAAATATCAGACATCACATACATTTTTCTGAACTCAAGTTAAGTTGCTAAAACACTTGTGTTATTGGAATTAAGAAACAACGCCAGGTACCACAACACCCAGACACTAGCCAATATACAAAAGTTCGTTTTCTACATTGACCCGGCCGGGATCGAAATCGGGACCTCGGAGTGACAATACCATAAAAATCGGTATGCGAGCCACTCGACCAAGGAGGACGTCATTTCGAAATTTCTATGAATTTCTATTGAAAGAGCTTTTCATACCAAAACCTTATATTTTTATTCTCTATTATGTTTTATTTAAGTTTTTGCATTCACAATGCAATATTTCTATAAGATATAAAATACGCGTGTAAAAAAACAACTACGCCTCCGAGCCCTCGGGTATAGTGAATGCAAAAAATTAAATAAAAACATAATTATAGCTGGTTCCATCTTAATCGATTGTTTAATATTTGTTAGTGTTGAAGGTAGTTAGCGTTCAACATTGGTGGAACGATACTAGCTCATAATAGAAGTAAAAATACGTTTGTAAAATTATTCTATATTGTTCACTTTTTAAGTCTTTCAAACAAATTCAATGAATATTATACTTAAAGTATGTGCATAATAAACTCATGTGAGAATTCAGTGGTTTTCTTAAAAAGAATAATCGGATTTGTCCTAGCTTAGGGCCAGATGTTTTAAGTGTTTTGTCACCGGTTTTACTGAGCGGATTAGTCTATAGCTCCTACATAACATAGGCCGGCGTGTAAGATTTTTAATGTGCAAACGGTATTACCTTCGCATAGAAAATTGGGTGTAATAAACTTAAAAATACGTGTATAATAATCATCTCTGAGCCCTCAGGTAGATGTGGTTATTTTTATATGCGTAATTTAAATCTTATAGAAATATAGTATGTTAAGTGCAAAAAATGAAAATAAATAAATTAGGACTGCATTTAAAATCTATATTCAAACGCGTAAGTAATGTTTGCATATTTAAAAAGTTACACTCAAAACTCATGTATCTGGGGAACAGGACGTTGTGAGCAACGGACATCATAAATCTTTGTCAATATGTAGAACGAATTATTAACGATTCAAACATCTTCAAACTATTCAATATAGTGTGGATCTGAAACTGTTCTCATTTCTGATTTTATCCTTTGCTTTTTAAGTTTACAATGTTTATAAAATCTTGTTTTATTATTTATAATTAAAGGATAAAGCTATTACGAAATTAAAAAAAACTCTCTCCGCAGTTCACTATTTTTATGTATTCAAACTTGCAAGGGCGATCTTGTTTTAAACGAGGTTAGCATTGTACGACTAACACATCATATGGGAAGATCTCATGACGTTTTAAATGCATCGAAACTCACTGAAGTAGTACTGAATAGTCCCGCATATCTGGACTATATTATGGAAATTTATTTTACTGCCGGCAAACCGGAACACTTTGTTCCTGAATAAGGTGTAAAGAGATCTTAATGAAAACCAAAGCACGTAATCCTTTTCGGTTATGGAAACCAAAAAACGTAAATAGTAATCGATTAGGATTTAATCGATCCAAAAGGAAATAATACATCCTTCACTTCATTACGTTAGGTTGTGAGAAGTTCTATATTATGCAAACGGCACTTATCTTTGGACCTCTCCCATACTCATATCATACTGTCCCTTTCTAACACAGGGCTAAGTCAAGGGAAGCGTTATTTTACACAATTTCATATACTTCATCTATTTACAAATTATTGATTTTAGCACATAGTTATATCATACCAAAGCTATATTTCGTATAAACGTGAGACATATTTCTACATAATCATGAACAATTAACTATAATTTCCTAATAGAATTTCCTTACTTTAGAGAAAATACTATAAACGCACCTTATTACGAACGACCTAAGATTACTTATCCTAGTAACATATTAACCTAACCTCGTCATCTTTCACAAATATGGATTGAGTAAATGATGGCAAATTTGTTATATATTTAGAAAGATGTTATTATTACGAAAATGACAATTATGTAGAAGCTAATAATATATTTAAGTAAATCATAATAAAAAGGGAAATTCATTAAAAGAACTAAATAAATAAAAATGAAGTATTTCACTAAACTTTGTACTAGTAAAGTTGATTGTTGCACTTTTATTGGGGTTAATTAAATATTTCCAAAAAGGTTTAATCTTATTTTTTTTAAACGATGATTTTATAACTATGATTTTTATGACGTACGAGCAGATCTAATTATTGTTCAGAATTGACTCCTAAATGCTTGCCTGGCATACCTGATAAAATTACCCCATGAATACATGCAAGCCGTTGTTAGTTCTACGAAGCAATTGCAGTAATAATCGTTAAATCGCCGCAGGCTAACCCGAAGGCCTTCTAAGATATTCGGGTGTATTTGGGCAAGGCTCAAGCAGGTAAGGATATCCTATGATCCGGATTGCGGCATCGTCGACCAATGTTCAAGCTTCAGCTACCGTTGCATCTAACTTGTGAGATACACTACGTTTTGCGTCTTGTTTTTATTTGACGTTTTTATTTAATGGTAAAATTATAAGTGAAACATAATAATTAATTTAATATACAATATTTTGTAGATACAAGTTAATTATACTCTTGTATATTATTTTTTTAATTCACAATGACATATTTCTATAAAATACAAAATACGCCTGTAAAAAAACAACCAAATCTCCGAGTTTGTTTATTACTAATATTCTTTTCTCAGATGGGATTATTATAACATTTTAGTAGCTTTTTAAGCACGGTAACTCCTTCATTATCATTGGTTATTTAATTCATTATCAATCCAACATGAAAATATATGAAAACACGTCTTAAGTATCCGTAAAAATTATATTTTTTTTAAATTTTATCCTCTCTGCATAAGGTAAAGTTAAAATGGTACAAAGGTTGAGTAAACATGTCTATACAAGGATCAACAACTCTTCAGCCTTAGCTGTACAGGCGTGTTATTAGACACCATCGAGCGAGCGGAAGTTCCTACTTCGATATTATTTGAGTAGATGTTACACTAGACACCTAAAATTTGTTTGCGCTCTCAAACTTATACCTACTTTGTATGCATAACGTCGAAGGTGTAAAACTTAACATTGCAATAAGCGACGATAAAACGATGCTTTTATAAAATCCTACAATAAATCAGTAATATAAAAAGATATAGTAACACAATAATTGAAACTAAAATATTACCACCACGACCAGGAGTCTTGATTACTACTCTTACAATGTTATTCAACAACATACTCACCAACGAACTCTAATGAAATCTATGTTTAATAAGTTAATGAAAACCATCAAGAGAAGAAAAGTAGCCTATCTGGGGCATGTATTAAGACATGAGCGCTACCATCTTCTCCAGACTATAATGATGGGAAAGATTGAGGAGAAAAGACGCGTCGGAAGAAGGAAAATGTCTTGGCTCCAAAACGTTAGACAATAGACCGGAATCGCCAACGTAGAAGACCTGTTTCGTCTGGCGAGGGACAAGAAGAGATATGCGGAGCTGACGGCCAACCTCCAGTGGTGGAGAGGCACCGCAAGAAGAAGAAGAAGAATTAGTTAATTAGCTTCGGTCTACTACTTCTTTCCGATGTACCTTATTTAAGAAAAAAAACAATAATCAGTAAATAAAGTTTCTTATTAAAGAGATAATATTTTAAATGACCACACTTTAAGACTACTTATCCTCGTAACTTGTAAACCTAAATTCGGAACTGTTTATCAATATCTCATATTATATATGTTTATCCAAGATAGACACCACCAAATATAGTTATATTTTTAAGGGATCTGAAGAAACCTATGTTATAAATATTTATAAAAAAAAACGTTTAACCATTATTTCGTGGAGAGAAGTAATTCAACAAACAATCCTTTGCATTAATAAAAATACTCGAAGTATAATTTTTTTTTAAATTTATACCTCGGTACTTGACGTTTGCCGGCAATTTCTTTTAGCAATATTTAAAAAAAGAAAAATCCATGAATATTAAGTCATAGAAGGGAAGGTTACTATCCCATTTTTTATTTATTCAAAATACTATTATATCAAGGAAATAACTATTATACGAAATTATCTATTACAGTTCTCTCATACATTGCTACACCCTAACGAAGTGTTACATGTAGGAACTGTACTTAATTACATAAGAACTTCATACGTTGGGACATGAAAAAATAAATTAGAAAAACTCCCTACGCACATCATCTCTACAGTGTTTTAAGACATAATAGTATTGATATTAGAAGATGAAGTGCTGATGATGATAATGAGAAAAATACCAACAAAGTGCGGGTCAGAATCGCGCACCGAGAATTCCGTATCAACTTGTAGGTAAGTATGTATGTTTTTTTTGTTATGTAACCACTAATTTATGGCTTTTTGGTGTTTTTCCTTTACCAAATTTCATTATCTTAGGGCAACGGGAAGTATCTTATAGCTTTTGATTCCTTGCGACTGTCAAAATATACGGCATAAACGGAATATATCTTCATTGCGTTAACTTAGAAATTTGATTATTGTCACTGGGATGGCTGTTCTGAGTATTTGATATTAATTTCAACTTGATACCTCCACGTGTTCCTGAGAAAAAGGGCCTTGCCAGACAGATATCAAAGTGATACGAGTTCTGCTTTTCTTTTAGGTACGGCACTCTAAAGATCATGTAATCCATGGGGATTGATGACACAGATGGCTGTGTTCCAATAACAATTAAGTCACCGTAAGGAAAACTCTGAGATATCTCTGGTAAGCTCTACATTTTCAAAAGCTAAAAAAGCTTGTTACTCGACTTTAACCTTTTGTATTTTATAACTTGTTTAAATGTTATTATTGAAAATAAAGAGCTTTAATTATGTAGAGAGAGATTAGTATGGTATACTAGAAACCACTTACAAAGGGGCGAAAAACCTAACTCATTTTCTTTGTTCGTTTAATAAAGAGAATACAAATAAATATGTTAAATACGTTATCATTATTAACTAGGTCTGCAATACATGCTGCTGTTTGGAAATACTGAGCGAAGCAATTAGATTTTTGAAGGGTGATTATTCCTCTATGGTATGTCCGATTTCAAAACTTTTTTTGCACATTAGTCACGACCACGATGTGAGTTTTGGCGCCAAATTTCATCAATGTAGTCTCAGCGATTTGGCTGTGATCAGCTTTTGAATTTTTCTTTCGGTGATTATTCCTCCATGGTTAAGTCTATATCTTTTACATAGCCTATGTCCGTCAGGTTACAATTATGTATGTTCATGCCAAAATTCGTTCGAATCGGTTGAACCGTTAAGTAGCAAGAGGGACACAAGCGAAATTTGTGAGTTGCCTAAAAGAGAGCCTCGCTTAATGATATATTAATATTTTATTCTTGATATTTTATATCACTGCAAACACAGGAATATTGTGTTGTACCTTTACCACAGCAATATAAATATCTAAGCGAATCATCCTACTGAACAGGTTCAAACGAAAATAATTATAAGACAATTTTAAAAAAATATATGAAGTTTGGTTATTTTGGCCCTTTCTCAATGCACATAAAATTAAATATTTCAAGATGTTTTAATTATATTTCCAGCCAATTAAGGAAACCCTGCATGATAAAATAAAAAGATGCTATGTTGCCTGTATGAACGTCAAATTATCTATCTACAACGTAACCTTCCGTATTGAACTCGATTTTTAGACTGAATAGCAACTTATTTATTATATAATATAAAAATAAATATCATTATGTGAATAATTATTTTCGCACTCAGCGTACGTAAAAAGCTTTTTAATTCATAAGATCTTCAAAAAAGTCAACGAGTTTGACACCTATAGTTATGATTCCGATCTTTATTAATTACTAGCTGACCCGGTAACGCGTTGCTATGGTAAGGCGTTGCTATGGTAACGCGTATACGATAGAAAAAGAGCGGACAGACAAACAAACAAGTAAACAAACAACAAATTTGTGTTCTTAGATTATAGACTAGCGGCCCATCCCGGCTTCGCACGGGTGGACAAAATTCTTTAAATTTTTTCTATTATTAAATATTTTTCCGTTAGCGCCATCTAACGTCCGGTAGACGAAATACTTGCGGTTAACGCGTTGCTATGGTAACGTTATTGATACAATGGAAAAAGAGCTGACAGACAAACACACAAACCACTGTGATCTTAGATAATAGATTAAAAAGCAGTCGTTGTAACTTTCATCCAATGATATAATACGAAATTTATCGAAATTCTTATCTGAAAGCTTCATTTTAGACCAATATATATATTGCCAGCTTTAAACAATTAAACAAAAACATTCTTATGGCCTCTCTTTTCTATTGGTACCGACTTGTAATAAATGTTTAAGACTTATTTTTGATATTGGGGAAGGAAAGCAGGATGCCATTGTTATTTTTGTGACCTCTCGATAGGATTTGATTGTGTCAATTACGATAAGGAGGAAAGGGTGGTCTTCCTCTTGTAAATCCAAATTGTTTTTCATAAAACGTTTTGTTAATACGTTTATTTAGTGCGGGTAGTATTAAAATGATAAGATTTTTTTAATAATGAAGAACAATTTTTTTTGCAGATGACACATCTTTAGTTTTTAAGACTGACAGAGGCAATATGCTCACGCAAAGATATTTTACTATTTTATATAATATCTCTATTTTACTAGTCATAATCTAAAACTTAACTCAAATAAAACTAGATGTGAAAAGTTTTCTCTACCAAATTCTCCTACAAACGTGAATTGTGAAGCAGCTGAATTTGCAGAAACCATAAAATTTTTGGGTATCACTTTAGACTCTAAACTACGGTATCCCCATATTGATGCCTTGTCAAGTTATTTAGTTCTGCCACGTATGCCGTTAAGGAAATAAGTTGACTTACAACATAACGGATGTTGAAACAGCAAAAATGGTGTACTTCACCTACTTTCACAGTTTTATGATTTATTGGTGTGGAGGTCAGCAAGAGAGCAGGGCGCACTATCTATAGTGTATAGAAATTGTCCTGGAGAATGATTTTAAGAATATGATATACATATATATGACAGTATCTCCGAATATACAATACTAGCGGCCCGTCCCGGCTTCGCACGGGTGGACAAAATTCTTTAAATTTTTTCTAGCATTCAATATAGCCTATGACACTCAGCAATAATGTGCCTTTCTATTGGAGAAAGAATTTGTTAAAATCGCTTCAGTAGATCCCGAGAATACCCCTTACAATTTAACAAATATACAAACACACAAACTTTACTTCTTTATAATATTAGTATAGATAAGGTGACATTTCTGTCACCAAATTGCCTTAAGAGAAATTTAAAAAAAAGTTTGTTATAAAGACTTATGAGCAAAGTATATTACAGAATTAATGATTATTTAAAAGCAAAAAATGCGTGGAAAGAATCACCTTAAATTTAATAATCATACTAATAATTAAAATTGTATAAAGTATTTTAATAGAACAATACTAGAAAAAAAATCGACTAAGCTCACAAGTTATTTTCAGATCAGAAATAAACAATTTATTATATAAGATGTCATTGGAAATGCAATAAAGTCATAAATTGTGTATAATATTTTTTTCTGATGCATATTCAGTAGCGTTAGAAAAGTTTTCTTAATTCAAGAAATTCTGTAACACAATGTAATTGGATAAAGGAACAGTCTTTCCCAAGCTTCTCGTACTTCTTTTTAGTACAAGGTTGTATTTACGAATCTATGGCATGGTGGTTTACTTTAAATTAACGCATTTTAAATATTCATATTGAATAAAAAGCATTTTACCTATCTTATCTTATATTTTTCATTCCAAACGTGCAGTTATAATATAATAATGATAGAAGTATGTTTTATAATTTATTAACCAGTTACACAAATCACACAAACATATATACAAAATAAAAAAATACTGTTTTTCTTTTTTGTTCATTTTGATTATAGAATTTTGAGAAGAACCTCCTTATTCTAATTTAAGTACAAAGTAGGAACGTGAGAGTTAACTCTCACATTCTACTTTACTTAAAATAAAATTCAGAGCATCATTAATACCGAGAAATGTATCTAAATCGCAGTTTTCATTCATGTACACAGCCGCAAAGGTTTAACTGTCCCTCGTTGCAATCAATTACACTTAAAGCATGTAACGTATTTGCTAAATTTTAAAAGTATTGCTTTTAAACTTAAATATTTCTAGTTAAATGGTGCTTAGGCAACAAAAATATAAACAAGTCAACAAATTATATTATTTGCATGTAGATAAAGTTATACTGTTGTTTTTTGCATATGCATGTAAAAGACACTTCTCTGTGATATGAAATTTGCGTGAAAATCCTTTTCTATGAATTAGATTTTTATCTTTCTCGTAATTTAAAGTAGCGCAGTTAAATCTCTATTGAGCAAGTATCAGAGCGTTAAAAACAAGTTTACTGTGTACTGATTGTGGCAAGCAGCCACTAGTGTTTCAGGTCTTATGTACAAAAATAAAAGGAATCAGAAGACGTTACTACCAAGGAGATGCTCGTTCTTTTGTGTGCCGAGACGTAGCTCGCTAATTAATTACACAATACACCAAAGGAGCATCTTTCAAGGAAAATTGTAACATCCGAGTAACTCAATCTTAAGGAGCTTTGGTGTGGGGCCCGAATAATTCAAAGGGTTTCAGCGTGGGCCCTAATTAATCAGATTCCCTCAAGGCTGGCCGCCCGTGCACCTGAGTCGACGATAAACTATGTTAATTTGTATTTATAACCGTCCGAAACTATTTTACATTCGAGGTGTTTAGCTCTCATTGCTCACATTAGCTTTTCGAAAGGTATTTATTTCTTATGATGCTTAACCCCTTGAAGCCCAGTTTTGTGTTAAATGCGTTTTTTCTCTCTCTATCGGAGAAAAAATATAATTCAATCAAAAAGAACCATTACCAAAACCGTAATAAGGATAAAATCAGCTATAGAGCTATAATGCTCGCGGATTTAGGTATCGTTGGCGCGCGCATGATATAATGCTCTCGGGTTTTAAGGGGTTAAACGACGATTTCTTTGACGACCTCCGTGGTCGAGTGGCTTGCATACCGGTTTACATGGTATCGCCACTCCGAAGTCCCGGGTACGATCCCCAGCTGGGTTATTGGAAAACAAACTTATCTATATTAGCTCGAGTCTATGTTGTGGCATGTCGTTGTTTCTGAATTCCATAAAACAAGCGAATCAGCTACTTAAATTGGATTCAGTACAATGCGATGTTGTCTATTTTTTTCTGTGTGATTTTCCTTAAGATTATATTTGTATACCTACATAGTTCTCTTTTTTATAAAAAACATATTTAAATATATTTACAATAAATATTTAGTAACAAAAAACAGTATCTGCTATTAATTTTTCAGTATGTGTAAAATACTTTCTAATACAATCACAGTATATAAATCGAAATCTCCCAGTCCATTCTCATCATTTAGATTCTTATTGGGAAAATTCAATTTCCCAAAGCCTGCCTGCTATATTTGACTTAAAAGCATTTAGTTACTGCAAGTCGCATATAATCACGTTCCGTTCCATAAAATAAACTTTGCTGAATCTCGTGTCGTGATTCATTCAGGCACTTAGGCCACCGGCACCAGATTACACATTCCCGCTAAATCAATTTACCGGAAAAATAAAAAAGTTAGGTAAGTTTTAAACGGCAAAGCACTTTAACAGATAGATTCAATCTAAATTTAATTCCGGACAAAGCGTCTCGTGCTATCCTTAATAGAGTTTCCCGTTGGATTCTTTGCCGCTACATTCTGCACCCGTCTTAATGACTCTGGAGTTAGGTTGTAACGGATATCCGTTTCCTTATTCCCTTGTATAATTTGAGCAGATTTTCTAGTGAAGCTTAGTCAGCAACATTTACTAACAATTAGACGTTGTGAAATTTCTAAATGTAAACTCCACACTTTATAGATATTTCTCATTAGTTACAGGAATGATCTGTAATTGCTGTTACTAATAATTAATTTTGTTTGTCTTTAACTTTATAATTAGTGTCTGCTAGCTGACCCAGCCACACGTTACTGTATTATAAATAAAAATGAAACCTATCATATGTCCTAAGTGGGAAGAAATCTGGTAAAATGAAATAAAAACATCAAAATCGGTTGAGCAGTATCGGAGTTCGTCGCGATCAAACACTGTGACAGAGACTGATAATTCATATATATTTATATACATTTGTATTGTCTAACTGATACACTGACCTAGTTTGATTATTAAGTATTTTATAGAACTTTCATATATCATAGGTGTCACTGGTAAGACATCTAAACACTGCAATGCATCAGGAAAGTTTAAAACTGTTCCGTATTATCTATTACAATTTTTTTAACAAAATGACATTGAAATTGGGAAAAAAACTGGGAATTATGGGTGATCGGTTAATTTTTAAGCCAAGAAAATGACGATATGGTTTTATATTAATATACAGGGTGTAAATGAAAATAGAACACCTGCTTTAATGGGTTATCATGTATCGCAAATGTAACAGATTTGTTGTATCAGTTTTTCAATTAACTAATAAATAACAGAGTTTTGAAAATAAGAAATAAAAAAGAACGGAGCGCATCGCCTTAAATTTAAAGCGTGGGTCAACGCCCACTGACCGCGTTCATTGACCGCGTCACACGCGTAGGTATTTAATATTTTTATTTATCAAAGATGCCTAATTTTTTGAAAATAATTTAATAAATTCTCGCTCAGGTGAGTGAGAATGGACCGTGTGTACGAGTACCATCTTTAATCAGAGTTCCACAATGTACGGTCAATAGCACGTCACGGTGGATGAAAGCAGCTCGATATTAGCGCTTACGCCTACGAAATAAAGCCGGTGCAAAGTCCAAAGTGCTTCCTGCTCTTTGCATGATATGCTGTTGACTGTACTAAAAAAAATTAAAACCTACCTTTTTAATGTGCCGTTGTTATCACCTCCATTAGAGATCAATATGATTTCCACTTCAATCACCAGACAGCACTAAATACACTTACACTTTAAATTAAATGTTCAAAGTTCCTTTCCTGTACGGACACACACAGTCTTGCACGTGCATAGTCCATGCGGCGCTCGTAATCTTCCACCAATAATGCTTGCACCTTTGTAAACTTAAATGGATGTCGCGGCTGTTCATCCGTCTTTAATATTTTGTGTACGGTGGCATTGTAGACTTCAAAAAGTCGACCGGCACTTCTTGCACTGTCCTCAGGATGAACATCAAAATGAGCGACAATTTAATCCCTAACGTCCACGTCACCTATAGCACCGGAATCCACGTTGCGATTGGAAAAACTGCCACGATCTCTTAAACGCTGAACTACGTTCACAATATTCTACCATGGGAGGGCACATAGTTATTATTGCGGTGTCCGAAATAGTCCAGATACAAACGCAATGCTTCACCAGAGTTCCCAACGCCCATTCCATAAGCCAAAACCACATCCGTGTATTGGATATTACTGTACTGATAAAATTAGGCATAATTATTCGTAAATAAAACCACACTAATCACAAAATAGGTAGTACTTATCCAGAAAAGTACACACGAAAAAACTAGCACATACGACACAATAAGCAAATCACGTCCGCGAATTGTGGTTAGTTTCCGTCAGTGTTACCAACTCTTGAAAATATTTAGCCTAAATTAAATTCAAATAACCCCTAAATTTGCCCTAATTACTTGGAAATCCCCTTAAAAATAAATTGTATGATATAATTTTGTTAATTTTTCATTTATAAAATTAAAATTACATTTATTACGTCAAATATTATTTCATTTTCTTCTGGCGAATCAGATTTTATAAAGTCATACATGTTTACTTTGAATAAGCCTAATATTTTAGGAGATGGGTTGAATATTGTACAAGGTCATTCATCCACCATTTCGATTGAAAATTCCAAGTACTGTACTTGGATTTTAAGTACACTAGATTTCACTAAGTCCGAGGTCGCTAGGTAAAAAATTAATTTGATTAGCTAGTTAAGGCTGTCCCAGGGCCTATACTTTAAATCTTTAATTTTCTCGATAAATAAAATATTAAAAAATATGAAGGTTCACAAAAACCATAAAAATAACCCTAAACATATATCACCCCCAAAAATCCCATCTCACTTATTTACACCCTAAATTTAGGGGGAAAACTTCTATGTTGGGAACCCTGGTTTCTGTACACACACTAGCGTGAAATTTTAACACAGGTAGGGACTTTACCTACCTAAAGGTGTGCACACATTGGAAAAATCCTTACTAATATTATAAATCGGAAAGTGAGTTTGTTTGTTTGTTTGTTTGTTTGTTCCGCTTTCAAGCCGTAACTACTGAACCGATTGCTTTGAAATTTGGCAGACGTAAAGATAAAAGTCCGGATTAAATAATAGGGTACTTTTTATCCTGGGAAAAAAATTGATATTCCCGAGGAAAAACAAAAATATTATTTGCTTGATGGATGGATTGTAGATGGCGCTGTGTGTCGTTTAAAACAAGGTAAAATATTGCAAACGAATATAAACATGTAAATTTAGAAGCTAAATGATACGATAATGAATCCCCGAAAATGAGGAATTCCCGAGGGATGACGTACAATTTGTTTTATCGTCTAAATTGTTTTTTTTTACATCAACTTATCCTGAAATCACTAAAGTCAACGAATTTCTAATTGGTATAAGTATTAGTTACGTTATTTAGTTCTTGAGGTATGCGATAGATGGCGCTGGGTGTTTTTTAAAACGTGGTAACAAAGTGTTTTTTTAAGATACGTAAGAAGTGGAATGAATTATATGAATTTTGAATCCAGCGTTACATCACGCTTCTTAGATTTTTCCGTGGGAATGAGAAGTTTTCTTATAGTTGTGCTTTATACCGCAATATAACCGAATTCCACGCGGGCGACGCCGCGGGCGGAAAGCTAGTATTTAATAAAAGAAAATTAATAACGTTTACTACAAACATTAACAATAAATGACTTGTTCCATCAATGTTATAATAATGCAATATTGTTATTTGTAGAATGTAATAAATGTTTTTATATTATTTTCTGAGAAAATAAATTTCAAAACAAAAATTAAAAGTATGACCCTTAGGTACCATCAACTAACATCTGTTCTGCTATACTCTCGTATAGCAAAACATATTTTAGTGGTGGTTAATTTCAACAAAAAATCCAGATATTTTCAGAAAAAGGATCTAGTTATCATAAGGGTCCGTTTGTTTTTACTTTTGATGTATGGAATTCTAATAAAAAGTAAAAACTCTTTAATTTCAGGCTTACTTCAACGCGAACTAATACCAGAAACGTTAAATAAATTGATTGAGTCGATTTATTAATAATAAGGACATACCTAGGCACCCAAGTAGCAAAATCAAAACTATGAATAGTAGTTACAAACAACGTCAAATGATATTATTTCTAATATCCGAATCCAAAAAAACACAAAATTACGTTAAAAACGCGCCTAGGTACCTATCTACTATTAACAAAATATTTTTCCGATAAAAAAATAATGTATCCACAGCCTAATTTTAACGACCACTGCAAGCTCGCCTTTCGGCAAGATAAAAGGTACCTACGACAGCCTTACACGTGCCACTCATTTCGCGGGCTGAACTTAGGAATTAATTTCAAAAGTATGATGTTTTAATTGGGGTAGATTGTTTAAATGTTTGTGTTTATTGCGTAGCTACTGTTTTTGAATTTATTATGTTACGTTTAATGTATTGTAAAGATTTGTGATTTAGAGTATTTTCTGTTGTTATTAGAAAATTATCTAGGAAATCTACTTTTTAAAAACGATAAAGATGAAGATGTGTACATGCTGGTCGTTATGGTAAATTGAATACCATCACGTGTATGAACAAAACAGTCAATAAAATGGTCATAAGGATTTTAATGACATTTCAAAAGTGGGTATTTAATAATATTCCAGTTAAGTTCGGCCCTGGATGGAGCTCGGCCCTGTGTAGAGTTGGGAAAAATTACTCGTAAAATGTGAATCAAATCACTAATTCAGACATTGTTATCAGAATCGACTTTTTGATTCGTATGAATATTAGAGCTGTTGCAAATCGTATGTATTCGATACTGAGTAACGGGTGGGCCATTTAGTACCGAGTAACGAAACGTTACACACAAATGCATTTCGTTACTCGCATTTTTCCTAGTATGGGTACCTACACTATTTCAGTTTACGCAAGTACCGTTGATGCGTGTATTTGTACGTTTGATGATCGTATATTTTAAGCATGCGCGCGCTTATTCAGTGAATTTATAAACGTACGTTACAAAGAACGATGATTGTTTATTAAGTAAAGTATAATTTGGAAATTCGTCGTCCAAGTTTTTTACTGTTTATAAAATTGTATTGCGTATGTAGACAAAGTTTGAGATTGTAACAGAAACAAGGTAAGGAAGTATTTTTTACAAATAAGAAATATGTATGTTTTTGTTTTTTATTATTGCGTATTTTCACGGTTTTTTGTTGTTATCTTAAAAGAGATGTGTCAAAATGAGTCTAATGATATTAAATTGTTTCTTCGATAACAAAAGCTGTTAATTATCAGAAGTCTGGTTTAAAAATACAGAAAAGTGAAAAAAAATTACCTGACTCAGCTTCGTATGTAACGTATAAGTATGTTTTCTATAAATCACGAATGTTGCGACGCCGCGACGTCATACTGCACTCGTACGCAATACGATTCGATTCGTTGCTCTAACTTACACATAACATAGCATGTTATAAGGTAACTGAAGTAACGATACGATAGTAACGAGTACTAATTGTTATAGTAACGAATACATACGGGTACACTTTTTTTCGTTACTTTTACAGCTCTAATGAATATCATTGTTGTCAGATCGATTTCGATTTAAGATCAAAATGTGATTCTGACCTTAGTATCTTTCGGCCTGACTAAAATTATTAACTCTGCGGACTTGATAAAATTTGAAGGAGTCGATTAGAGAGTCAAGAAATCGAAACATTTCAATTGTTCACTATGCATTTACCCGTCACTAGTTCTTTTAGGTCAGCGATTGTGTGAGTGACACACACACTGAACATCTTGAGGTAGGTAAGTATAGGGTCAAGCTGAGGGGTCAAGCACCAGCTGATTTAAGGCGCAGTTTAATTCGGTTTGTCAATAACAAGGAATCGTTTTGGACGTTCATTTTCATAATTATACGTTGTAAAAAATACCAATTACTGATTGTTAAATATCATTGATTCTATAGGATTTTAATAATTTTATTTAAATTACTGCAACTTAATTATGAAACTTTGAACTGCAATAACTCCGAAACGGAGGGTGATATCGCAAAAATTCTTTTTGTGTTTGAACACTGAAAGCCCATGGTTTTCACCATTTTAACAGGTGTTCTATTTTCATTGACTAGCGGTATAACTCATGACTATTGACATGACTAACCGTTAGAAATACCTTGTCGTCTTAACATAAGATAACATAACATAAGAACAGAATTTTTAAAGTGAGTAACGTAATGTTTAAAGCATTTTCGTCTTAGGCTACTTTTTACCAGAAATTTGCGAAGTAACTAAGCTGTGCGCCAGGAAAAATCCACCACTAGCTGCGTGAAGCTAAGAAAATAAAGCAATCCAACAGGTCCTTTTGCCTCGCGCCTCGGTTTGATACCTCGCACGTCACTGGTGGAAAAGAAGCATAAAACTTGATAAAAACATTGGAACAATCACCGTAAATGCCTAAAATCAAATAAATTTAGTCGAGTAAGTGACTACAACCCGCTTTAAGAAATTTAAATCGTCAGCTTTCTAACACTCCCTTTGACATTGTTAGCTTCTATTGATATAGAATGACTCTGTTTTACCTAATTAACAACGAAGAAAAAATACTAAGAAAGATCATTCCCTTATAGCAAATAACTCCCTAAAATATTCTTTCCCACATTTCCTTTTGGGTCTTAATTAATAGCGTCAAGACAAGACTGTATTCTTTGTCTCGATCGTCCACCAAAGAAAATATTTGACGTTCATTTCCTGGATGATCAGAAATAAGCAGTTACCTTTTACTTCCTTTTGTGGGATCCCTTATTGAAATTAATGAACGGTCGAGACCAATAGATTTGATGAGGCGCTACAAAGAACAGACTTTTGTTTACGACTTTCATAATTCGTAATTATAATGGAATAACTAAAAGAGCTCATCAGTTTATTTCTCTATAAATGTTGCCATTTTGTCATTGCTATTAGTTTTTTTATAAAGTTATAATTTATTTTACTTTTTTTATTATATAGATAATATTAGATACGGTCTGAAAAGAGGGCCTAAGAATAACAGAAGACTCCCATTATATTGTTAATTATTATGTATTGGTTTAAAACTTTAAAAAAGAAGATATTTCTCCATAGCGCAATGGTTATCATGTTAGAACTATGGTTCTGAAGGTTACGTGATGATTGTTAAATACATGTACATTTAACAATCACCGCATTTAACTGAATGTTGGATTTAAAATCTTGTTTTATTTTAGTTTATGCAATAATTCCGGCCTATTAACATCTCTACTGATGGATGATGACACCGTTGGAAGAATGTGCCGAAACCGATCACGCGAACCCAGTACAGATTGATGGGTGATAACTATTGCAAACGCAGGCGGGACCAACAGCTTTGTCGAATCGTTAAGGTAGCCAGCAACCTGCTATGGCAGTGCCGACAGATGGTAGGAAATTAAGGATGGTAGTCCCCACAACTCAGCTCCGCGATCTTGGCACCTCATGTGCAGAATTTCGATTGACCAATTATACCATCTGAAAGGTCAGAAATTGGTCATAAAAGGTCAGTTGGTCATATTAATTGGTCAGCGTCAGATTTTTTTTTATTAAGGGTTAAAGTTATTCAAGGTCATCAAGAAATTTTAACACCTCATTTGCAGAAAAAATAAAAATTCCACCTATGAGCGATCGGAAAGCATTCGCTGATAATTGGTCAGCTTATATAAATAGTTGGTCAGTTGAATTTAATATTTCTAAAAATTAAATAAGTTGTGTCTGTCGTAACGCGCATGCTTTGGGCCAGATAAGTTTGTTATAACTATTTTTGTTTACCAGTTTTGTTATACTAATAATAATAATTGTGTTTCTTTAACTCGTGTATACCACTTACCTTAAAGCTTAATTATGAAGACTGTTATATATTTTGGTTATTTTAAGCAGTTAACAGCTAGATTACATGAGCGGGACATGTTGGATTTTGGACGCTTAAGACAAGTTGAATTGTAAGATTCTTATGATAAAAACAATATCTGATAATTATTATACACGTATTGTATAGACGTCAGAGCATACACTCAATACATATTGAATATATATTCAACTTAATTTTATTAATTATTCTGTACAGTGATAACTCATGCTTTAATGCAAAACAATAAAGCGTTTTAATAATAATAATATACTTTGTGACCCGCAAATAAAAAAAAAACCACAACCTATCTCATTTACAAATCGCATTGCACAAATTCCACTAACTTATCAAATGGCGAATGTCCCTTCAGTAACATTCCTACATGATAACAAACTTTAGATCGCAGATAACATAAATATACAGTTCCTTTTGAAATTTCCCAAACCCAATACCATTATCCTTCATCCTACCCACGGGCCGACTATCGACTAAAGGAAGCAACTAAAGCAATCCGTTTGAAACCACTGGAAAGATAGATTGAAAGGATCGTACTTCTAACATCTCAACTTATCAATTCGATTGGAAAAACCTTAGTTCTAAAAGATTGATAGTATGAACGGGTATCGCTGAAACTCGGGTTTGGTCAGGAAAACTATTGAACAGCACACAGTCAGATGATGGGTCACTTCTGATAGTTCTTTATGTTGCATCTTCTAAATTCTGTGCAGTGAGTGCTCTTTTTGCCTTTGAAAAAGGTAATTTAAGTCAATGCGATTAAAACGGTCACTAATCTTTAATTAATTGAAAGACGACAGCGTCCTTAAAAACCTTAGTTCTAAAAGATTGATAGTATGAACGGGTATCGCTGAAACTCGGGTTTAGTCAGGAAAACTATTGAACAGCACACAGTCAGATGATGGGTCACTTCTGATAGTTCTTTATGTTGCATCTTCTAAATTCTGTGCAGTGAGTGCTCTTTTTGCCTTTGAAAAAGGTAATTTAAGTCAATGCGATTAAAACGGTCACTAATCTTTAATTAATTGAAAGACGACAGCGTCCTTTATGGGAATGCGGCAGCTGAAAAGGATCGGAACAAAATTGTTTTATTGTAAAAGATATGTCAATAAAAAATGAATAGGGTTTAAGTACCCTATTCTGCCTACATATAAAATATTTTTGAATTATTGTAATTAGTTCATAAAATTCTTTTTCCATTTATTTATTCGTTTTTGATAAAATATTTTCGTAAATCGACTTGATATTAATTGAAACGTGTATTAAAAACATAGTAAGTGCTTGGTATAATAAATATCTCAAAATCTTTTTTTTTATTATTATTACTACTATAAGTAATTAAGAGGTAAAAGCTAGGGATAAATTTCAGCTTTAAAAAAAGTTATATCATGCTTATTAAAATACAGTTTTATGAAAATTGTTCTCTTTATTATATCAGTATCTATATTAAACGTGGCGTTCTTGCCGTTTTAATTTGTAGCTGAAATTCTTTTCTTCATTTTACCTTCAATGTAAAAAATGTTTAATCAAAAAAAACTTGTTGATTATCTCATGATTAAAAAACAAACTGCCGCTTTATTCTTTACAAACACTTTATTTAGCTATGGCGATGTCGTAAGAAGTTTTTAAAAGCGAATTAGAGCCGGTAGAAGGATGACAAAGAAACTCTAACCGTTTAAAAACTATCCCGGCTCTGTGGGTTGGCCGGTCGAGATTAAATTGTCTCACCCGAGTTGGGGCCGCTTCAACTCGCTATACGGAACTTCGGATGCAATCATCTAGTTATCTTCACTTTATTTTCTTAAACAGCTTCTTATTAAACTGGGATATGCTAAGTAAAATACGTTTGGTGTTCTTTTTAATTTTGTTCATAGCATCAATTTATTCGGAAATACTGCGAGTTTAGTTATTTGATTATCTGTTAAACCTCAGGTATTTTAGATACACACTTAAGTGTAAAAAAATATTTACTGACACTAAATTGTTGATTCAGTTTACAAACTGTAAGAAATAAACTCTGAAGTTCCTAAAATATTTGTTCCTATTCTACTATATGGAATTTCATTAAGCCGTACACAGCGCATCCAACTGAATTTACCGTCCAACAATTCAATGTTGTTTAGGTAAAAAACTAGTGATGTCATTCTAGTCCGGCACAGGCTAGTTATTTATTAGGGATCGGGCCAGTCGACGCGATCACTCTGCGTCCCGGTCGGTTGCCTGACCATAAATCGTGGCAGGCACCAACTGCAGTGCAGTTACCTTCCGCCCTCATGCACCCTGGACGGCTTGATAAATACGTGACGACTGGAAGCCGTCTCGAACCTATTGGCGCAACGAATGCTCTTACAAAAGAAACAACTTGCCGTATTTGCTAGTTATGGCACATATAAGCTAAGTCGAAGATAGATTACAATATAGAGACAAATACGATGTAGAGGTTTACTCAAAGAGTAGAATGTAATTGTTTTGAAATTATATGCTACGAAACAGGATATTATCTCTGTCCATATAAAAAAAAAATCATTTACCACCTATTTGCTGTCAACTATTTTAGATATAGAGTTTGAGGCTACTAAACGTAAAACCACAAATTAAAAATATTTTTAACCGTTTCGAAATATCATAAACTAGAAATTGTATTTATAAAATGAATTTTGATAGAGGAATTAAAAGTTAAAATAAAATTTAAACTAACTTTGGGCACCTGCCAGCTTGACATCCGATACAAGTAGAATTTTCTAGTTATTTTCTTAAGATATAAAAATATAGCATAGAACTCGCAACAAACTTCCCAACGCAGATCCATTTTATGTTATTATAGACAATTTGTAGAGCAAAAAAGCATATCATATAATAAACAGCCCAGTAAAAGCTAGAAACAAAAATTTCTGAGTTAACTGACCGTGCAACAGTCGATTCGACTGAGATTTATTTCGATGACAAACTGCCTCGACTTTTCGCGTAAGCACTACTTGCAATAGCTTGGAACGAAATGCTATTATTTTAAAGTCTATCGATACTGGCAGTCAGTTTATACTATGTTTGTTGTGTGTGTTTTTCAACTCAAGTAAAATCGGCAATACAATATACCTAACAACCTGAAAATTTAAACGTTTTTAGTTTAAGCACAAATAATCAAACACGAGGCTACCTTTAAGAGTACCCCAACTATAATGGTGTCAATTACATGTAGCTGACACTTAAAAGAAAACCTTTAAGCAATAATTAACGTTGCGTTTGAATTAATGTGAACGGGTGGGAAAGTGAGAGATATTTTTTTTTCAACGATCGCATTATTTTACTTATATTTATTTATATATAACTGTTCTATATGTGTGTATGTATATTCCAAAGAGTCGCACTAAGCGTTTTGGTTCCAATTTTATGATACGCACAGCTAAAGAGTGAAATTCTTTGCCTAAGTCTGTATTTCCTGACAAATACAAATAAAGAGCCTTCAAGTCACGAGTGAATAGGTATCTTCTAGGCAAGCGCATCACACCTAGATCGCATCGATGCTTACCTTGATGATGATGATTTTGATGATGCTTGAGGCGAGATAATGATCAAGCGCCTAGCTATTTACTGTAAAAAAATGTCGAGAATGTCTGAAGTTAAGAAGAAAATTATAATGTTACTTTATTGTTTCCTAAATAAAAACTCTTCTTAAAAGTTTTGCAATGTTTTGGCTTCAAAGTTGGCTTAAGTTAACGAGAATGTCAATACTATTAGACTTAAGATGCTCTATATTTCAGCTGTTATATAAGCATATTACAAATTGTTAAGTTAAGAATTTCATTTCTTATATAGAAACATTATCACCACCAATTTACCCCCGGTGTTTCCATCCATAATGAAGCCCATTAATTAAAGCAATGAAGGCATTAATGGGCTGATGATGATGATTAACTACTCAATTTGTAGGAAAAATGTGTTTAAAACTGACAAAGGAATCTTTGGAAAAAAGTTCTTTGCAATTTTCCTGCAAAAATAACGTATAAATATTTGAGTAGAAGCAAATACAGGATCACGCTTCATCTTGATAGAGGTCTCTGGGACCCCATTAAAGATAATGGAGTAGGTCAGAAGCTAAAGGACACAAACATTATTTATTCTCATCGATGACTATCTTTAACCCAGGAAGCATTACGAGGAATCCTCTTAACCTATATTGCCAATTTACAGCCTTGACATTGAGTAGTGATCCACGTTATAAAACTCTTCTCTCGTTTGGTTCTTTAGCACATGTGTATACATATGTTCATATACATATGTATACGCATTGTTTATTGCACGACCATACGGTCTTAGATGTATGTCATCGTCGTCGTTGTGTCTATTAATATTAGTTTAAAATTTGGTGACAGAGAGTAATCTTACCTTCGAAGCTAATGAGTTCTTCGAAGTTTCGAAGGTAATTCGATGTTAATGAGAGAAATATTATTATTCAAACATGATATTTTCCAAACTTCACGTTACTTTAAATGATTTTATTTAAACTGTAGTTTCGCTACTTCTGACTGTAACATATTACAATCTCGTGTTTTTAATTTATAGTCAGACTTACCAACTCCTTCTCCAACCGCTCTATTTACCTATGTATTCTACACAGGTGGGAGCAGAGAAACATCCCTTGCAGTATTTCACCAACGGCGTATCAACCCTATTGTCTAAAATAGAGAATTTAAAGTGGACTTTCACGTTCAGAGTTATCGTCAATTAAGAGGGGATTATGTAAAGGCCGAGCGCGTCGACTTTACTCCCTCTCTCCTACCCATGTTTTGATCCTATTTAAACGGTTCATTCATCAATAATGTGTTTCGAAGCTATATTCGCTATAGATATGAATACCAAAAATGTAATATTTTTTTTATTGCTCGTTCTTACTCTTCTAGTTACAAATAAAAAATTTTTGGCAGTGAGTGAAACGCAACACTTTAGGCGGCTATACTGATTTGGCTTATTTGTATAAATGTTCGCAATAGGCCTAATAACATATTAAGAAATAAATCAAAATATACTCAGTAAATTCTACTGCAACATAAAATTTCTTTTTTTACTAAAGATAATTTCTATTTATCCGTACTTATAATAAAAAAAACGAAATGTTGAACGACTAAAGAGAATTGTTGAATGGTGGAACGATACTAGCTCATAGTAGAAGTTGAAATACGTTTGTAAAGTTCGACACGTTTGCCAGCGTCTCGGTAGCTCAGCGGTCAGAGCACTCGCCCGGATAGCGAAAGGTCGTGGGTTCGAAACCCACCTGAGGGCTTGGAGGCGTAGTTGTTTTTTACACACGTATTTTATATCTAATAGAATTGTGAATATTGTGAATGCAAATAATTAAATAAAATACATAAGAATTGTTCAATTATCAGCCATACCTGTCAATAATTTCAGCCAGTTCGGCGTGAATGAATAAGAATAGCACATTGATTAATATTTTATCCTAATATAAAATTATCTAGCAGCAATTCAAAAGTCCATACGGAGAAGTTAGTGTCAGAAGCTGTTTGTTCTATTATTATATTTCTTGCAATTATCATCTCTACATATAACATTTCTCACCCACATAATAAATAAAACTTCTAAAACAAAGAAATTTATTTGTACTGATGTAACGCGCCTAGCGCCAAAGTGGGAAAATACCTTAATAACCTAATTACGGGACAAATCATAACGGTAACGTTATCTTTATATGACTGAATACAACTAGCCTTCTGAGGTTTACGACAATACATCACTAGAAAACTTTTTTTTTTATTTATACGTTTTTCACACGATAATATATCTATATTATCGTGTGAAATATAATATAGATATATTAAATAACTAATATATAAACAAAAAGCGCCGCAACTTATTTTGCATTGGAACTTCTTCCAGATAGGTAGAAATCGAGAGAAAATAAAGATATAATAAAACATAAATAATTTTAATTCCGTTTACTACACACCTCGAAAAAATAACCTCACTTTTTTAACATAAAAATAAATAAAACATTATTTCGGGTTTGAACGGCTTTAGAATGTTTTATTTCAAAGAAACCACAAAGATTTTCTCGAGAGAAGAGGAACGGATCACCTCATCATGCTTCCTATTTGTGGCAGCTCAAGCGAGTCGAGCTCAGAATGCTTGCTTTGGGTAGGTACTTCATTTTTCATTTACGTACTTACATTAAACTTTCTTTGATAAAGATTTCTTTAATGATGTTTAATAGAGTGAAAACGTTTAGTGCGAACCTTTTACTTTTATACAAGGTTAGGGTACCTATGAATGAGTAGGTACTTTTAATATAGATACCCTGATTTTTTTTTTTATTTGAAGGAACTCCGCCATGCTTTAATGCCATTTAATCCCTTTTAAAGCCGATTTTGCAACTTCGGGTAAAACTTATCCGTTCTATTAATTAATAATCAATCAAATGAAAAAGTTAATTTTAGGAATGATTGTTATTTTATTATACTACTATAATACTAAATTCCACATCTTTTAAGAAAAAGATTAAGATTTTGATTGTTCTATTGAACAGTAGAGAATATTATTTTATTTTACGAGTATGTTGCTAGCTTTAAAATCGGAAGTTGTTGTTGCAGCAAATTTTGTAGTGTTGTTATTAATTATTCCATTGATAAAGTTTTATAAACCAGTATCCACAAATGTTAAGTAATTAAATTACTAGTTGATAAGGTACTACTGTTTCATGTCTGCTAAAACTATTACGGAAACTATGTTGGCTATTCCATTGTCACTGTCACTTATAATTTTCTGTTAGAGTAGCTGTTTGTTTCCCTTGATAATAAATAAATTGATAAATAAAAATGCTCTTTATTGCACTTATGAAGTACTTCAAGTACAAGCTTTAAGCACTAAGTTTAAACATAATAAGAAAATGTTATTTACATGTTTAAATATTGTTTCGTAGCTCTTTCTAAAGCACCGGATTTAAAAAAAGAAACGAATTACACATCGTACTATGATTAAAATAGTAAAAAAAAAACAAGCAAAAGGAAAAAAATTCGATGTGTCCCACCTAGTTCTATTTTGTTGTCATAATTTTTTTAGATATAAAAATCTAGCTGTAAATGCTAAAAAAATATATAATATAAATTTCTATAATAAAATAAATTCAACCTGTTCGATGCACACGCTGGGACTCGAACCCGAATTAAGATAATAAAATAATCTAAAATATTAAACTTGCACTGTTCATATTTATATAAGTTGGCCACTTCAAAATTTGTAAACCACTTTCGACCACTTCTTCAATTTTGCATACATGCAATACTCAATATTATTATAATTTCAATATGGCTCCAAGATGGCGGATAATATTTTTTTCATCCCCTTAGTATGGGTATCAAACGAAAGCGCTTGAACACTACAAAATAAAGTTCTTAACAGAATCGCGTGAATGCGCATCGAAGAGGTTGAATTTATTTTAGTATAGAAATTATGAGTATGGAAGTTATTAACATCACACTAAATATATGGGTACCAACTGAAAGAGCTAAGACAGCAGAATGCTCTCATTAGTCGGTGCAATGATCAATAAATTAGGTTGCAATAAACTATTGGGTAAACACCGGGAAACACCCGCGCACTAGCTGAAATGAAAAGAATGAGAAATATTACTGGACACGTGAACAACAAAGAAAATAAAAAATATAACTTAAATGTACATATTATCAATAGTGTAAATAATGCAAATAATGTAAATAGTATAATGAAGTTAAAACTGAAAATACTATATGCCAAGTATCAAAAATAAAAGATGTTAATCATAAATCTAAAAAATAAATTATATAAAAAAATATACAAATAACAAACTTTATTGTATAGTAAACTGGTATAATGGATAGCCTACAAGCCTAAAGATTTATAAATGTATGTGTATTTTACATATTTAAATGTCTCTACAACTTATCAGTCTACGAATATATTATGATGGTGAATTGCTAATATAAGTGCTGTCATGAACCAGGGATGTTGCGAATATTCGCATCCGCATACGCATATGCGGAACATCCGCTTCGTTTTAGATATCCGCATCTGCATCCGCATCCGCATAAATCGATGCGGAGCTGATGCGGATGCGGATGTGTAGCAGGTCGCGACAAGAAAGAAAGGGGAGGGGCCGGCGAGTGGCGCGTGTCGACCGAGTAAAAGATTATAGATGATATATTGAAGATTAGCAGAAACACAGAAGACATCTTGGCCTCTCGAAAAATATCTCTAAGTACCGAAAGAGCGAAGAAAATGAGAATGACAGATTCCATGGAAACAAATACAGAACGACCATGGACCTCAGGTATAGGACGTCCGTCCTGTTTAATTAGTGATCTTGCCATGTGATGATTCATCAAGTGACGTTGAGGAGAGTCAGGAAACACCAGAAATCGTCAGCCCTGACGCAATTCTCAAGAAGGAGTTACTTACTTTCCGCAATAAAAAGTGAATTATTTTAAATGAGAGTCCTCTTAAATGATGGAGTGTTAATCAAAGTAAGTTCAAACTGTTATCTAAAAAAGCACGCAAATTCTTATCAGCGCCACCAGGCAGTGTTCCTAGTGAACAGTTATTTAGTATCGCAGGTTTGATATACGAACCCTTGCGAAACAGACTGAAGTCCGAAAAGGCGGCCATTCTACTTTTCATTAAATACAAGGTGTCCCGAAACTAAACATCAAGCCGAAACGGGGTGACAGGATTGGTTATAACCATCATGAGAAAAATCAGAAAAAAAATCTATAAAAATCTATGTAGTTTGGAAATTATAGGCATTTAAGAAAAACCTAGAAATTTGGTCAAACTGTAACCATAACTCGGTTATAGTGGTTAATTTTTGTTCATTTAAACTTTGAAATCGTAAACCCTTAATAACATTTATAGAACCACAGTCAAAAATAATGACACATTTGCCCTAAGTTTTCTAGAATTAAGACTGTTTGTTAAACTATGAATTTAATTTTTTTTAAATTTGTCGACCAAGAACGCCCTTTAAAAAAAATGTACTAAAGTGCCTTGGCCAGTGCCATTAAAAGTTCGCGCATTTAATCTAGTAAAATTGTACAATACTATACTCTGATTTTTAATTAGATGGACTAAAGTTACAGCCGCCGGCGCACTATTTTTTTTTAATGTTGCCAACTGGAGAGCATAGTATTGTGAGTAATTTTAACGATTGAATTGAATTATCGTGTCATCAACATGATTGTTAATAGGTATAATAAAATGTTTTTGTTGTATTTTTTCTTGTGCTCTTATTTTTTAATACACATTAATTAGGTTCTCGATGTATTGTTTTTATTTGAAAATATCGTTAAGTAAATGATGAATAATTTTTATTTATTTTCTCGCAAATATGTTATAAAACATTGTATGACATAAAAAAAACAAAAAGCAATAAACAGGAACAACAACACTCAAAAACAACGTAACAAAAAAAGATATAACAAAAACTTATAGTCCGAAAATATTTTAAGTCACATGATGGTTTTAGAATTTACAGGGAAACCACTTTCTCATAAAAAATATTTAAGCTGGGGTGGGGTCACTGCATCATTCGATTAATTTTCAATTACAAGTATTTTGGTACATACATATTTTAACAGACAAAACCGATTAAAACAATATTAAGTTAATTTAAACCAATTCATTTTCTGTAAGTGATTTTTCTAAAATGAATAGTCGATAGATAACTAGGTTTTATTTATGTGTTCTAATTAAGTAGTTTTTTTTAATCAAAATAACACAGTTCGAGTGTTTTGCATTTAACAATGTGCAGAATTGAACAAATAATTGAATTTCCATTGGATAAGGGGACAACACTATTTTTCGTTTTCCGTTATGTGGTATCATTACTAATGTCACTTTAGTCCATCTAATTAAAAATCAGAGTATAGTTAGTTTCATATTAAAAAAAAACGAGTAAAAAAAATAAAAACCTCAAGTAACCCGATTTTTGCTAACCCATTTTACTCAGTTCAAATGTTTATTATTCGCACAATCTCTTGGTAGGTTCTTAATTTTACGGCAAAATGATGAGAGAGATGGATAGTGGACATGTTTGCCATGAGCGAGCAAGACAGATAGTGACGCCACACAGTGAGACGGAGATGCGTTGTGTAAACGCTTTACTTTATTATTAAATAAAGAAAGGATAAATATTACTGTATTTTTACCCTACTAAACCAAAACTTAAGGTTTTTGTACAGATCCGCATCCGCATTCGCATCCGCGGATGTGAGCCTCTTAAAATCCGCATCCGCGGATGTGGAAAAAAATGCATCCGCAACATCCCTATCATGAACTTAGAATATACCTATATTATACACATATAAATAAACCACTTTAATTATTTAATTCTTCTTATTAGCTCACGATTTTTAAATAAAAGCTTGGATTTTAAAAAACTAACCCTAAACCACCTCACCTCACCCTAAAACGAACTGTGAAATGTTTTGATTGAAATTCATTTATGTATTAGACTTTAATCTGAAAATGGTATGGTATACTATCAACCATATCGTACTAACGAAATTTATACAGAATTTATAAACAAAATTTAATAATTCAATAGACCTATTTTGTAAGAATTATCTAAGTGAGACTCAAAATGATAGTAATAAAATACTAAACGTTGATAATCATCAGCTTAATAATGTCTCCAATGCTGAGCCAGCGGCCTTTCGTATTAAGAAAGGGCCAAAACCCACCACGCGGCAACGGCATAAGGTTCATTACTCTTTAATTACCTACTAATATGATAAGGGTACTCTATTCATCAGTCTTTAATGTGTGTATGTACGTTTGATCATATGTGGACCTCTAGAGACCAAACGCGTAGGCCGCTTTTGAATTAAATTTGATGATACACACCATATAAAGAAATATATACAGGCTATTTTATTTTATGTTAATAAATGTTTACATGTTTTTAAGTCCTGTCCTGTATTCTGTAAGTACAATAGTCAAACGGTAATTACATCTCATACATGACATGACAAATTTAGAACTTATATCCAAGACCATATAATAAATAACTTTGACGAAGTTTATACCGGTTAAAGATTTTTTGTATTTTAACTATATCTACTGTTTGAATGGAAAACGTAACATTTAAAACTAATGGAAGTTATATTAAAGCCTTTGGTTTATTGCATAAAAGAGCTAATAAAAATGTTTAAAGTAAATATCAGCGGTTTTCATTTCATCTAAGTAGTGTGTTGGGTGAAACGTGGCACTGCTTTGTGCAATCGACACATTTAGTTTTCTTTACCAGGACGTAGAACCTGGTTTTCTTTGTGGGGAAACTGTAAAGTCACAGCGTTTGTGGCTTAGATTTAATGTAGCATTATATAATAAGAAAAATCAAAAGTTCAGCAATAATTATTATATTTGCTTAAATGTAGTTATTTCAATATTGAAAATACAAAACGATAGAGGTACCTTTAATTAGAAAATACATATTGAAAAATTGGCGTCAGATGGATTACAAACGATTTAATCTCTCTGTATTCTCTTCTGTTATTTTTCTCCTTTCAGAGCTTATTCACTGTGCTAGTGATAAACGTGTTCATTAATGCTAAACAATCGTCTCGAAGGCCAGATCTAATAGGTGATCAAAATTAACTTTATTTTATTCTGCTCCTCGCTTAAAAAGACTCCTTTTGCATTAGCTAACACAATTATATTGAATGTTCGATTTCGATGCGTTGTCCCTACAGACTTCCCATCTTTCACGGCTGTGACTGTTACAACGAGCCTACCAAACTTTTGGCGGAACAGTTGACAGAACAGCGACACTTCGAGAAGTTTCAGTGAGTAGTCCTGTCAGCAAGCAACGTCTGGGAGTACCGAACTCGCCGTAATTAAGTAAATCGAGTTTCTCTTTGTCAAAAAATGATTGAAATAACAATTATAACTTTTATATTAATATAAAATCATAAGGTGTAGCGTAACCTGGGTAAATATGTTACTGATCTGATACACTTTAACATTTTGCATAAGTTTTTATTGAGCAGATGCATTCAAATCATACAATTATATGAGCAGTTGACTGCAGATAATATAAATTCGACACGCCCTACGATAATTAGGTACCTGTTAGCTACCTCATTATTATTATACTTCTTTACTGTAAAATTAGCGAACTTAATTTTTTTATATTTTGTTTTTCGTGAATAAGAACTTTTTTCTAAAGTATATTTTGTGTTCCACTTGAAAAGCCCTTTTATTTGATACCAGCATTGAGATAATTGTAAAAAAAATGTTCCACCGTGATGTGGTTCTGAATTTATTGAGATAATTGTACTGTGATTTATGTAAAAGAGGATAAAATTTAAATTACTAGATTTACCCCACGTAAGACGGAAATAAAAAAATAAAATAAAACGGTAAGTATACAAATAGATATTTATTACAGGAATGAGAACTTCAAATAAGTAGATCGTTATGATAAACTACAGTAGTTAATAATTTGTTTACTGTTTACATATAGTCTACCGAAAATGTAAATTTTCCTCAACCAATCATCATAATAAATATCACTTTAAATAAAGTCTATTTTCCCCTTTTATTGGTATTTTTTTTAATAAATACTAATCATCGACACATATATTGTTTTGAACGTGAAGTAGCTAAACCACATGTGTTATAGAAATCATAAACGAAAACTATAACACAACACTCGATCCGCCTCGGCCGAGGATCGATTCTCGCCAACGTCAAATATTAACTGGAAAGATGGAATTGTGTGGTAGATTGATGAACTGATGTCCTTTTTTTGATCTTTATTTCTTATAGTATTTCACTAATGTTAAATATCTTATAGCATTCATTTTTAATAAAACAATTAAATGATCAAACAACAAAAATATAATCATAAAATAGTTTGATGTGAAGAAAAAAATACTATATTTCCGTAAACAAAAATGTAAGAAAGTTCTGAACATTGGTCCGTTGTTGCAATCGACACATTTCCCAAAGTTTACTACCAAACGTGGCAGACTCCTTGTAACTCCTCTTGAAAGTTTAAATGCCCCGTGGACAGCACCGCAAACCTGATAAATAAATGATTTCTCCGAGGGAACGAAAGTACCTTGAAACATACGGTTACTTTCAAATTTAATTAATTACTTTTCAACGAGCAGTGGTACCAGTTTTGATCTGTAACAGCTTGTTCCATTTATGATAGAATTAACACTACCCTCACAAACCGTAAGAATCCCACACAAAAATATAAAAAGGCAAATAAAATAAAGTCAAAACACATAATCGGAAATTATAAAAGATTGTTTGATTTATCGAAACGATTGCTGAAAGTAATATTTCGATAGGTATTATTATTATTGTGTTACTTGTAAAACATAGATGTTAAATGAATTAAAAAGATGTTATTAAATAAATATAAAAAAAATATCAATGAACGCTACGAGAAATAAGTTTTAAATTGTTTTAATGTTTGTACTCTAAATACAATATAAGCAAGCATCTATTCTTGATAAATGTTGCTTTCCTACACTCGAGAGCAACTAAAAATCTAAAAATGATAGGTTAATGCAATAAATTGTATTTAATAGACAATGTAATACTCCTTAAATGAAAGTAAAAAAAATATGAGTCACCATACATTTTATTAACACAAAATTACATAAAGAAAAAAACTGCTGATCTCTCCTTAAAACAAAAATAGGAAACATGAAATGTTTGAACTTTATTACGATTTTCTTGAATTTTAATACTTCGTATTGCCTCCTCGTGCTTCCATTACTGAGTGTACGCGGTTTGGCTTGCTGTACACTAAGTTCCTTATACGATTTTGGGGAATATTCTCCCATTCCTCTGTGAGAGCAATTTTGAGCTCACGAAGCGTGATTGGGGGAGGGTTTCGTTGTTTTACGCATCTGCCTAGCTCGTCCCAAGCATGCTCGATCGGGTTGATATCCGGGCTGCGCGCTGGCCACTCCATACGAGTAATGTTCATCTCTTGAAGGTAGTCATTCACAATCCTACCTGTATGAGGTCGGGCATTGTCATGCATAAATATAGCATCCTCACCTAAATTGACCATAAATGGACCAACGTGATCATTGAGGATTTCTTCCACATATCTTACGCTAGTTAAAGAGCCGTTTTCTATGATCACCAGCTCTGTGCGACTTTCAGAAGAAATTCCGGCCCACACAAGTACAGACCCACCACCGTAGGCTACTTTTTCTTCGATGCATGCTTGCTTGAATCTTTCCCCTGGTCTTCGATACACTCTGTGTCTTCCATCGTGCTTGTAGAGCATAAATTTTGATTCGTCGGAGAACATAACTTTTGACCAATCTTCAATACTCCAATTTACGTGGCTCTGGGCATATCTTAGTCTTGAAATACGATGCCCACGCTCCAGTTTAGGGCCGTTTGCAGGTCTAAGGGGTTTTAAGTTAGATTCAGCAAGCCGACGTCTTACTGTCCATGCACTTGGGTTACTTCCTCCGAGGCGTCGAAACTGATTGGTGAGTTCAGTTCCTGTGAGAAAGCGATTTCGAAGCATGGTGTTCACCAAGTATCAGTCTTCTCGTGCTGTGGTACACCTGGTTCTGCCCGTTCCTGGTCTGCGTAAGTTAGAACCAGTTTCTTCGTAACGTCGGAGAACTCTTTGTACTGTTGACAGCGACACACCGACAGTCCTGGCTGTATCGCGCTGACTCCGGCCGGTTTCCAGCATTGTAAGTATTCTGGTGCATTCTTCAGGCGTAAGCAACATAATTTCAGCTTGAATAATGAATATAGAGCACTAACAACATGGTTTATGTACCCACATAAATGACAGATTACAAACAAAAGCAAAACCAAATGCTGTAATTTAGTAGTTCCATCTTCGAAAGTGGCCCTTTTTCAAATTTGATTTATTGACGTGACAACGTCTTATAAATTGGTTTGCCGGGTGACACTTCAAGAAACTGCGTTACGCTCCGCTCACGTTATGCGCTTACAATGAGAGCGAGTGAGAGGCACGCGTCCCTTCCACTCGGGCATGGTTAGCCCGCCTAAGAGCGAGAGAGACAGACATAAAAAGTGGAAGGGACGCGTGCCTATAAATTAATGTTTTAAATATAATTCTTTGTATAAATAAATGTTTTAAATTGTTACTATTATTTCATCCTTCTTCCTACTATACGAATGAATATTCACATTAAAATTATTTTACCACTCAAAGTCGTTGTCACGTAAAACTTTCGCCCGTATACCGACTTTACAGGCAACCAACCAGTTTTTTTATGATATAACTTTACAATAACTAAGAATTTATAATTTTTTTATATATTTTATGCATTTTCAATGCGATCTTATAAGATAAATTTTTCTATTATAATAATTTATCTTATAAGATCGCATTGAAAATGCATAAAATATATAAAAAAATTATAAATCTAACATGGCTGTTTCATCTTAATCGATTGACCAAACATTTGTAAAAATGTTTCTTTCGAATACGAGAGGATGTTCCTCTCATTGATGAAACAACGCTGGCCTACAGCGTAAAAATCAGGAAGGTACTAGAAAATTTCGACGAGTGTTCGCAAGGTTCGGTAGCTCAATTGGGAGAGCATTGGACCGGATTTCCAAAGGTTGCGGGTTCGATTCCCGCCTGAGATTCACTTGTGACCCGAGTCGATTTTTTATGTCCGTTTCAACCGCGCGGCCACCTCATAATATTTGATGAAACTTTGCCAGGAATTAGTGCTAATTTGTTACTTTACACACCTCTTTTCGTGAATTTGTTACAAAAAAAACTAAGACGCTATGACAAAAAATAGTTGGCCGCTAGAACCGCCACTGGCCGTAGTCATCGTCCGTGATTACACAGAAACTATATAATGCAGATAGACGAATGATGCATCAAAAGAAAGGTCTTAATTTGTTCAATTTGTTACAAAAATAAAAAACGTGAAAACGTAAATAAACAAAAAGTTATGCAATATTTAGTTTTCAGGTTATGAGTAGGTAGGTATGTCACCATAAATATCAAATAAATAGAGGCTAATGTGTATGGATAATTAGTTACTAATTTGTTACAGCGAATAGACGTAAAAAAATACTAGAAAGTGGGTTCAATAATTTGTTAGAGTCGATTTTAGTTGGCCGCTCGGACGGCAATATGCCTAAAATACAATGGCATTTATCTCGTTATTAAAAGTAGGTTTAAGCTTAGTTAGAGTACTAGTCGACGGGTAACGTAACCTAGTTTAGATAAATATGGCGAATATAACTGCAGCATTCATATTTTAGAAAATATTTGCAAAAAACCTTAATATGAAACCTTATGAGAGTAGGGTGACTATGATTATAGGAATGTTCGATATTCATATCTTATTTTTTTAGGGAGAGTGCTTATATAAATACATTTTAAGTTAAGGCATACTTTATATTACCATTTTTGATATTTACTTTAAAATATGCTTAAAGTATTTCTGTTAATAATGTTAGTGTGAGTGGAGTAAGAAATTAAGCTATTATCTATACAATGTGTCCCGTCGCCAGTGTCGGAGCCTTTAATGGTGTGAAATATGGCATTTTTGGCTCTTACGGCCGCCATTTTGTTTTCTTGATAACCAAGACCTAGGCTCTCAAAATAATCCGACCACCACTACCCATGTTAATGTCCTATCAACATTAAAAAGGTGTCATTTGATAGCTCAACATGTAGACAACAGTTACACAGCCATTATATTTCAATTGTCATAGAATGAAAAATAGAAAAAAATAATGAAAAAAAACAAATATGTATATGCAAGCAAAATTTAAATAACGCGGGCGTTTACGGCCGGCTGGTATTGAAGGAGAAATATTACGATTAGTTGCATCCAAAGGAATAGAAATCCACACACAATCACAGTGAGCGCGTGGGGGCACGGGCCAGTCACAGCGCAACGGCATCGGCTTGGATCGCACGACTACTGCCCCCCCCCCCCCCCCCCCCCCCACCTCGCTTAAGACTGCTATCCTCCTGAGATCTATCACAACGAAAAACATGGAAACTTACGTCGAAATACTCACGGTCATAAAAATTATCATTTAGCCAAGTCTTAGTTAAGCAAATAAGGTCGTAATTGGACAATGCTACTTGAGATTACCATTGCAGAATCCTTGTTGAAAGAAAATGTTCCTTGTTGTAATACTGTATTTAAATTTAATTATGTTACTAAACGGGACATCATAGACACTTTTAAATCGTTGAACATTAAAAAAACTGCCGATCTTTGGGGAATATCTGTATATATGGTAAAGAATGTTATTGAAATTGCTACACATATAGCCTTAGTTTTCAACAACTGTATTGATAGTGGTGTGTTTCCTGATTTGATGAAACTTAGCAAAATAACTCCATTGTTTAAATCTGGTAGTACTTCAGATCCCTCTAACTTTCGTCCAATATCCGTACTATCAACATTCAGTAAAATTTTTGAAAAAACCGCGCAATTACAGAAATATTTTAGTAATAATAACTTACTACACATTAAACAATTTGGTTTTACCCGCGGACGGTCCACGACTGATGCTGGAATAAAATTGTTAGAATGCATTTATGAGGCCTGGGAGGAGTCGCAGGATGCCTATGGTGTTTTTTGTGACTTATCAAAGGCTTTTGACTGTGTCCAACATCAGACGTTAATCAGGAAATTACACTATTACGGTATCCGTGGTACCGCTTTGGATTTTCTCACTTCTTACCTAAGTGACAGGATTCAAAAGGTGGTCATCAATGGAGAGCAATCGCCTGGATCATTTGTAACAATGGGGGTGCCGCAGGGCTCAATATTGGGGCCATTTCTATTTCTGGTATATATTAATGACCTCCCTCACCTTGTAAGACGCGACCATGAGATAGTCTTGTTTGCAGATGACAAGTCTTTAATATTTAAAGTTAAACGTGGACAAATTAATATTAACGAAGTAAACATTGCACTCTCCAAGGTCGTTCACTGATTTGGCGCCAATAATTTGTTGTTAAATGAAAATAAAACAAAATGCATTAGATTCACTATGCCAAATGTTCAATTAGCTAAAGCCAAAGTCCGGGTTAGGGATGAGGAAATGGAGCTGGCCAATCAAACTGTATTTCTGGGTATAACTTTAGATTCTAAGTTACAATGGGGTCCTCATATTGAATGCCTATCGAGCAGACTCAGTTCTGCAGCATACGCCGTAAAAATGATTCGTCAGTTAACAGACGTAAAAACTGCGCGCTTAGTCTATTTTAGCTACTTCCACAGTATTATGTCGTACGGGATACTACTGTGGGGAAATGTCGCCGATATTGGCTGCATTTTTGTGCTGCAGAAGAGGGCTGTTCGGGCGATCTATAGGATGGGCTCCCGAGAGTCTTTAAGAGAAAAATTTAAAGAAATTGGTATTATGACTGTACATTCACAATGTATTTATGAAAACCTACTGTATGCGCACAAGTGTAAAGATATTAAATTCAGGAAAAATAGTGACTATCATAATTACAATTTAAGAAATAAAGACAAGCTAGCAATGCCCAGGTATAGGCTCCATAAAATAAGCAACTCCTTTGCAGGTCACTGTATACGAATGTACAACACGCTGCCATGTAACATGCATGACTTGTCAATGAATAAATTTAATTTTTTTATTATAACTCAGTTATGCAAAAAGGCTTATTAGAGTGTTAAAGATTTTTTGAATGATAAGGCAGCGTGGACCTAAAAGAAATGAATTGCTCGTTCTCTGAATCGTTTTGTAATATACACAATTTGTAAGACATTTGGCGATTTTATAAGAGTTTTGGCACATGAGTTTCTTGCCCGATTCTTCTCATGTTAGCCCCTACGTTCGGAATCGGGTCGCTCGTGGCGATTACATGCGCGGCATCAACTCCGCGGATGTACTTGCCGCTAGCGCACGGGCTATCTTTATTATAAAAGAATATTATCTTGATTCTTCTATGTAAAATTGACGATTTTAAGTGCCCGCAAGGGCCTATGAAATAAAGTTATTTTGATTTGATTTGATTTGAGAAAAAAAAATCTTGCGACTTAGTTCGAAGACCCCTCACATTTTGGTAGTAAATATTAAAGTTTCTTACAATCATGAATATGGTAACAGATATTTATGTATTTAAAAACTCCAGGGAAAGCACGCAAATGCAAGCTCAATGAATATATACGTATATTTAAGAATGTAATAACAAAAGTGTTTAGTCGAATTACTTTAACTTTAAAATTCTCTTTTATTAAGGCACCAATATTTTAACAAGAACATATAATTTGGCGTATTTACATGGTAAAGATCCAACCCACAACTTCACTTAAATTGACGTAAGTATATCAAAATGGCCTTAATGTCATATACTTTCACGTCACTAAAACAGCTGTAGCAATAAAGTAATAACTTTATTCAAGTCATCATAAAATTGTTAAAATTAAACTTACCGCAGTCAATTTGGATCCCTCTGCAATACACTTTTTGGTGGTGACTTCTATATTAACAAATCATATAAGTGGGCACACTCATAGCTAACCACTTTTAGACATTTCTGGATTTACTGATAATTGTCTCAGTAACTTAGTAGTATGAAAATCACGGGAATTAAATACGTACGAGCACACACTTCAAAATCCAGCACAATTATGACAATATTCACAACGGACAATAATCGCTTTTTAAACCCCTTCCGACAAATATTTTTAACAATAATTTGGAAACAAAAGAGATCCTTTTTCGGGAATCGAGCCCATCATAAAACACCTGCGGAATGTCAATGAAACGAAAATTTTATCAGTAAATACTTAAAAGAATTAAGAACAATAGACATCAATATGGCTGCAAAACGAACTGCATATTCCTTCAAACAGAGTACAACATTAAAAACATGCCTTTGTACTAATGTATTCATAGTCACCCTACTCTCATACGGTTTCATATTAAGGTTTTTTGCAAATATTTTCTAAAATATGAATGCTGCATTTATATTCGCCATATTTATCTAAACTAGGTTACGTTACCCGTCGACTAGTACTCTAACTAAGCTTAAACCTACTTTTAATAACGAGATAAATGCCATTGTATTTTAGGCATATTGCCGTCCGAGCGGCCAACTAAAATCGACTCAAAAAAATTATTGAACCCACTTTCTAGTATTTTTTTACGTTTATTCGCTGTAACAAATTAGTAACTAATTATCCATACACATTAGCCTCTATTTATTTGATATTTATGGTGACATACCTACCTACTCATAACCTGAAAACTAAATATTGCATAACTTTTTGTTTATTTACGTTTTCACGTTTTTTATTTTTGTAACAAATTGAACAAATTAAGACCTTTCTTTTGATGCATCATTCGTCTATCTGCATTATATAGTTTCTGTGTAATCACGGACGATGACTACGGCAAGTGGCGGTTCTAGCGGCCAACTATTTTTTGTCATAGCGTCTTAGTTTTTTTTGTAACAAATTCACGAAAAGATGTGTGTAAAGTAACAAATTAGCACTAATTCCTGGCAAAGTTTCATCAAATATTATGAGGTGGCCGCGCGGTTGAAACGGACATGATTTTTTCTAGTATTTTTCTATTATAATAATAACTAAGAAGTTTTAATACCTTCATTTAAGGAGTATAACATTGTCTTTTAAATACAATTTATTGCATTAACCTAGCATTTTTAGTTTCCGAGATTTTTAGGATTCTTTAAGTGACCCGGATTCATTGCTCTCGAGTGTATTTGTAAAAACATACTACAAAACCGTGATGTTTTCTTGCCCCATTAATTAGCTTTCTGCTTTTTTTAGGGTTCCGTACCCAAAGGGTAAAACAGCATCCTATTACTAGGACTTCGCTGTCTGTCCGACCGTCTGTCTGTCACCAGGCTGTATCTCAAGAACCGCGATAGCTAGACAGTTGAAATTTTCACAAATTATGTATTTCTGTTGCCGCTATAACAACAAATACTAAAAACAAAATAAAATAAATATTTAAGGGGGCTCCCATACAACAAACGTGATTTTTTTGCCCTATTTTGCTCGATATCAATAATGGCAACAGGTAGGCACTTGAAATATTCACAAAATACTCAGTTGTATTTTTACTTTAATAATAACTAATATGAATTTTTGTACCTACTATTGTTTACCTAGTCAATGGTACGGAACCCTTCGTGCGCGAGTCCGACTCGCACTTGGCCAGTTTATTTTTAATGTGCTTTGCTATTCGTGGCTCGCAATCTAAAACTCTGAATGAACAAATAATAATAGACATAAATCCAACTTGGAAATATTTTCATACTTTACACTGTAGTTCTATATCGGCCAACACAGATATCACAAAAAACAACAAAAATACATACGGACAACTTTCCTCTTGCAAATAATGAAGTTTCTTAAATAAACACTACAACAACGCTGCGCATTGGTAAATCCCTTTTTAACAAGATAAAATAAAAAGTGACAAAGTTCGTACGAATCGAAAAACGCTTCGACGAAGCAATATGCCACATAATATTACAAACAAATAGTGCCGCGAGAAAATGTCACCTTTAATATTACTTTCGAAAAGGTCAATTTTTAAATAGCATCACTGCTACGAAAATAGAACTTAAAATATTTTATTTCGATTCAAGGGCGTTAAATTCCCCCTTGAAAAATAAATAGTAGGTATTAGGTATTTACCAAAGAGATTATTTTTATAGAAAAATACTTGAAAAAGTCGACTCGGTTCACAAGATATTCTCTGACGGAAATTCAATATCAGATAGCATTTAAATATGCAAAAATATATGTATATGAAAATCACAAAAATAATGAGATTTTGTTTATAAAAATGGTATCAGATTTATAAAGCAATCAATACAATTAATAATTTATTTACCTACATTTAGATATCTAAATATGTAATTACATGCAGTCAAAGCTGGGTAATGATCTTAAAAAAAACTGGTTGGTTGCCTGCATCGAGCACATACCCCAATAGAGTGGTAATATTGGGCTGTCCGCCTCCGCAACTGATTAGTGATTTGTCACTTATAAATATTAACGCTCGCTCCCACTCAAACAGTACAAAACCAGTATTGGATCTGTGCGGACGTGTCTGCTTATTCCGAAATTAATTTCAATTAAATAGTTTCATAATGGCGTGTCGTTCTATTCGGTGGTGTGGAAAAAAGAGCAGAACTTCAAATTATAAAACTGACGGAATAACCTTTCATCGGAAAGTTATAGTTAAAAATTTCTTTTTATAAAAAATTGTCAGGGCTCAAGTTAAACTGGACAATCAAAGTGAAATGGTTGACGCACGTGTTCAGGTGTCTATGCGTCCTGCTTCCACATAACGTAATTTCTCATTACGCCATCTCTTTCTAGTCTACGCTCTCAACACTAGTGTTGCATTCAAAGGATCAAGGGGTGTATCGATAAATAACATTATTGTAGTTTATTACATATTTTTTTCAAACATAAAAGTAATTTTGAAATTATAATATTTGCATTAATGATCTAATTGATAGTGTTGTGCATTATTGATTATGTAAGTCTTAATAGTCCAGGAGCCGGTAACACTGAAAGTCCCGTCATAGCGGAATCAAAAAAATTTTATTTAAATAAATAGTACTTAAGTATAGGAATAAATTAAGCTTGGTATGCGTGGATTCCTATTGCCGAAACAATGTTAAAAAAAATATTGAAAAAAAATGAAAAAATGTTTTACCGTCATCACGGATATATTTTTTTTAATGTATTCGATAGTAAATTTTATTGGCTATTAGACAAAATCACGCAAACCACTTTTTTTCTGCTGGAATGGTCTGGCCTATTTGAAGTGTGTGATGAGGGCTAAAATTTCTCCATCATGCCGGAAACATTTATTTATTTATTTTTAAGTAATTTTTAAAAATATCTCGGTATGCGCGCTCAAAAACTGCCGGAAAAATCCCGCATACAATTTTGAAGTGCATAAACTATATTAGCATCTACTCCAAAATGTACGATGTTCAATAAATTTATTTTGGAGTAAATGCTTTTTGTGGAATAAGATGTCTTTTTCTCTGCATAGATTTAAAAGAATATGAGGATTAATATGATTCAAGGAATTGTAGGGGAATCTTTATTTTACATAATGAAAACAATAAAATAACATTGAAATAATTGACAGGAGTTTATTCTCAAAATAAGTATATTTATTGATAATCATCGAAATCAATTTCTTCTATATCACAACGGTTTTCATTTTCTGATTCTTCACTTTCTTCCTTATTTAATTGACCACTAAGAATTTCTTCAACTTTTGAAGGTGCTGTTGGGCCTTTATCCCACAATGGTCCCAACTTATTTTCTTGATTCAGTTGCAATCCACATTCAGTTGGTTTAAATAAAATACAAATTGGCTCAGTGGCCAACCAATTTTAGCCCTCATCACACACTTCAAATAGGTATGCCAGACCCTTCCGGCAGAAAAAAGTGGTATTCGTGATTTTTTTCTAAAAGCCAATAAAATTTGCTATCGAATACATTAAAAAAAATTAATATCCGCGATGACGGTAAAACATATTTTCATTTTTTATAAATATTTTTTTAACATTGTTTCGGCAATAGGAATCCACGCATACCGTCCTTAATTTATTCCTATACTTATGTACTATTTATTTAATTTTTTTTTTTGATTCCGCTATGACGGGAGTTTCAGTGGAACCGGCTCCCCGCCTATGATCGATTATACCGATATATTAGGTATATAGCGTATTTGAAATAAACGGTTGAACGGTTTTTATACTTTTTTGAATAAATGGTTTTTAACAAAGATTTTTTTTTTTAATTGCTTTTTTTAGCAATAAAAAGACATGATGAAAAACAATCAGTCAGAAGAATTTATACGAAGCTAATTCATTTTAAAAATCAGTAAACCAATAAATGGTTAATTGATCATTTAATTTTTACTTTTAATACAACTAATTAAATGTAATTTGGTAATTGGTTTGGTTCTTGTTGAGGTGCAATTCAGCGGTTAATATCTTCTTATTTGATCACTAGCAGCATTTATAGGCATTTATTTCCATAAGAGAACACGTATGTATTATTCACTATTGCTATAATTACTGATGTATTGGCTATCGATATCGATGAACCTTAGATACTTGGACACTACCACATCTCTAGAGTAATAGTTGACCTTAGGATAGCCAATCGGAGCGCAGTTAGATCAGCGTGAGTAGCGGCGAATTAGCGGAATTGTTTTCAAACAAAATGATTGACATTTCTACTCTATTGGGGTATGTGCTCGATGCAGATGGTTGCCTGTAAAGTCGGTATACGGGCGAAAGTTTTACGTGACAACGACTTTGAGTGGTAAAATAATTTTAATGTGAATATTCATTTGTATAGTAGGAAGAAGGATGAAATAATAGTAACAATTTAAAACATTTATTTATACAAAGAATTATATTTAAAACATTAATTTATAGGCACGCGTCCCTTCCACTTTTTATGTCTGTCTCTCTCGCTCTTAGGCGGGCTAACCATGCCCGAGTGGAAGGGACGCGTCCCTCTCACTCGCTCTCATTGTAAGCGCATAACGTGAGCGGAGCGTAACGCAGTTTCTTGAAGTGTCACCCGGCAAACCAATTTATAAGACGTTGTCACGTCAAAAGCACTATCAAAAGAAATTTATTACAAGCATAAAAACTTTCTGATGACTCAGGTAACAGGCGGGACACCTGAATCAAGTTTTTTTTCTTATAGTAATTTCATTAGAGATAGATATCTAGTAGGTAAATAATACAAAAATTAAAAATATAATTAGAATTTTAAAAATTCACAAAAATATCACCTTTCTAAATCGAAAGTAATAGGCATAATAAGATTAAAATAAAGGTATGATTGTACCTTAAAAATGACAAAGGTAAGAAACCGCAGCTCCGTATAGAAAAATATAAAAATAAAACGAATACCCTATAAGCAATTTTTCTCACATTCACACCAATTAGTCTGGCCCAAATTAAGTACATAAATATAAAAGATTTACACAGCAACAGCGCTAAAGCAGGACACATGAAACTAAGCCTGAGAATTTTCTATTTTCGCCGGCTTTGGTGCGGCATGTTGGTAATGATACCCGCTAGATGGCAGTGATAACTTTGCAGATATAACGCGGATTAACTTTTCAAATACTTTTAATCATATCTTCTTAATCCTGCAAGATATCATATAATATGGAACAAACACAAAATTTAGCGCCAAAATACTGTTTTAATAAAAAAATTCAGTGGTTCCAGTTCTAAACAATTTTTGAAACAGACTAACAATTTTTTTTATGGATATTTATAATTGAGCGCCGTTTAAATATCAGTTTTCATGTTTATTATAGAATTTATTTTAAAATCACAGACTTAAACTTTATTAATTAATATAAATAAATTAAGGCAATATATAGATATGATATTTAAGTAATATTTAAACTAAAATTAGTCATTGACTTATCTTCTTATTACCTCATCCCGAAAAACATAAATTCTTTGATGCGCTACGCTAGTATGAATTTTTCCCTTTTTTAACACCGAACTTTTTTTTGCTACGCTATACTACTATATTTTAATTGCATCTTATACCAGTAACAGCAAAACTCTTTGAAACGCTTGCAATTTGGAAGACGTAAGAGTTTTATAAAAAAGACTAACATTACTTTTTGTGCGCTGGATTCGAAAGTGAAACGTTAAAAAAAGAAAACACAGAAATTGTTGGAATTAACACTTGTGAGTCGCCGAAATACACTTTAGATATTTTTTTTTTTTTTATTTTGTTTTGGCAACGAACAGTCATACATAATTACATTAATTATTGAGAAAACAGTAATAAAAATAAAAGACCTACAGTGCCCAAAATTTACAATAAATTTTAAATAATTCTTACGTGATCAAATCGTGGAAAACAAACATACTTATGGGAAATTAAAAATTACAAAAAAAAAAAAATCAGTGTGATCATTTCAATAAGTGACAAAACAAACAATTCTAACTACTACATTTTACCATTTTCATAAGATGAATTTTAACAAATTAGCAAGAAGAAAAAAGAATAACAGTAAATCCATTTAACAGTTTTGTTGACTAGAACTGAGTATATATTTAAGTTTTTCTTTAATACTGTTAAGAGATATGTTAAAAAGATCTACCTCTAACATCTTCTCGTTGTACGTGTTGGTGGAACGATAAAAGAATGTATTTCGGGTGTAATTTTTTAAGCGTTGCGGGGGAACGAATAGTGGTAGTGTACGTGAGGAGCGCACAGGAAGACGGGCTCGACCTAACAATTTAACGTAGCTGAGGAGCTCTGATGAGTCGATTAATGAGTTTAAGATCTTGAATAGAAAAATTGTGTCAAACATTATACGGCGATTACAGAGAGTAAGCAAGTTATGTTTGAGCAATGCTTCGTTATACGTAACGTTTATTATGTTGTCGCGATAATTAAGCGACTTTAAAAATTTCCTTTGAACCTTTTCAATTCTGTTGATGTGAATGTTATAACATGGGTTCCAAACAGTGCTACAAAAGTCAAGAATAGAACGAACGAATGAGAAATAAAGAATTTTTAATGTAGTTGTATTTTTAAAAGGTTTACATATTCTTAGAATGAAGCCCAGCTTACGAAACGCCGCACTAACAATGTGGTCTATATGATGGTTAAATGAAAGCTTTGAATCCATCATGATTCCTAAGTCCCTAATATGGGTCACTCTGTTAATAATGTTGTTATTTATACAATAATCAAAATTAATTTGATTTTTTCTGTGAGTGTAAGAGATAACATGGCATTTACTAACATTAAGGAATAATTGATTCTTTAGACAATAGTCATGTAGCGCATTTATATCGCTTTGTAATTTAATGCAATCATTACGACATGTCACAATTCTATATAGTTTTGTATCATCTGCATATAGTAAGTGATGGCTATGGGTAAAAGCATTACCAATATCGTTAATGTAAAATAAAAACAAAAGTGGACCCAAATGTGAACCTTGTGGAACTCCAGATGGAATAGGAAGAAATTGTGAGGTATACCCTTTAATACAGACCGCTTGGCTTCTATTTTGGATGTAAGAATGGATCCATCGAAGGAGATTGCCGTGCACACCAGCCTCTGCAAGTTTATTAATGAGCGTATTGTGATTTATTTTGTCAAATGCCCTTGAGAAATCGGTGTACACGACATCAACCTGAAGATTTTTCTCCATTGCATGCGAGAGAAATTCAGTGAATACCACCATGTTAGTATCTACGCTCCTGAGTTTAAAAAAACCATGTTGTTGAGAGGAAATAAAGCTCCGAGCTGCCAATGCTATATCAGAGGTTACCATTTTCTCTAAAATTTTACCAAAAATGCACATCTTTGATATCGGCCGATATTCTGTAATAAGGTGCTTTTGATTGTTTTTTGGAATTGGAGTCACCAAAGCTGTCTTCCATTTAGCAGGAAAAATTCCGGTCGCCAAAGATGTTTTAAAAATAATTGTAAGGGGATAGTGAGTTCTTCGGCGCAGTTACGAATAAAAATAGGGTGAATATTATCGGAGCCGGCTCCCTTGTATATATTAACCTGTTTTAATTCTCTTTGGATACGAGTTATATTTATATTGACAGTGTTAATATCTAAAGTAGATTGGGAGTGGTATACGGTCAAGGGTTGATTTTCATTGGAGGATACAAAAACAGAGTTAAAATAGTGGTTGAATGCATCACAAATATCCGGGCCAGTTGATAGTATTCTGTTGTCGTATATCATTTTGCCAGGAACATCGCCAGTGGCCTTCTTTGATTTCACAAAGGACCAGAATAACTTAGGATGTGCTTTTATCCGAATTTTCCGAATATTTTATGTAACTTTTATAACAGCGTTCCGACATTTTCTTAAAGCGAGATCTTAGTTTTGAGAAAGTTGCATAATCGCTTTGGCTGCCATACTGTTTCCATTTGTTGTGAATTTTTTCTTTCTCTTTACGCAATTTAATAAGAGGCATTGTATACCAAGGCGGATATTTTTGTTTTAATTTTAAGTTGGTTTGTGGAACATGTTTACTCACAATATTGTTAAGAATGTTATAAAAATAACTTACCATGCTCTCAACGTCGGTAATCCTAGATAAATCTCTTTGCCAGTCAACAGACGCCAGAGCTTTCTTAATAGAACAATAATCGGCCTTATGGAATTGGAGTTTCATTTCATTTGGCGGGAGAAGTGGTTTAGAAGAAATTAAATTAATTTATGTAATCAAAGACTTGTGATGTTTGTCTTCTGGTACCAGTGGTTCTTCACATGAAGAAACCTGGCAGTGATAATTACTAAACACCAAATCTAGTAGCCTCCCGTTTTGATTGAATAATGAGTTGAATTGGGCCATAGAAGTTATATTCATAAAATCAGCCGTGTGACGAGCCAAATTATTATTATTTATTTCCAAGTCCATAGAATTATTACTGTTTTTAAACCAGTGGGCAAAGGAGACGTTGAAGTCACCGAGAACTAAGAAAACATCGTCAGGGTTACCATTGGCGAATTCGCTCACTCTATCGTAAAAACTTTCAAGGAATAACTCATGATTTGAACCGTGTGCTATATATGTACAAATAATGTGCAAGTGACTAGGAGCGGCGCATGAGACGGCGGCAGTGGAAGGGGAACTCGCGCGGAGTGGCACTGAGACCCCAAACCTCTTCGGCCGGCGGCGACGCGCGCATGTCGACACGATGCCACGGACATAGCTCCCGGCGCACGGCAATTATTACGCCGCCGCCCGCAGAGACAACATTACTTCGATCGCATCTAAATACATCGTAACGGTCGTCAAAGTACTCCGCACTATAAAAGTTATTGTTAAGCCATGACTCTGTGACACATATTACATCGTAATTAGTACATAGGACGGCTTCAAGAAACGAGTGTGATTTTGTGCGTAAGCCCCTCACGTTCTGATAGTAAACGGAGAAACCATTGTTATTGAATTTTAAAAACTTGTTTTACTATAGTTTTATTGTGTGTTGTTCCACCAACAATATACAAGAATCTGTGTAAATTATTTCTTAAAGAAACGGATAACAGTAAATTCAAAAAAAATAATTGTCATTACTTAAGAGATAACATAAAGTGAGCTGTATATAGCATTTATATAGGAGACAGATATATAGTCACTGTATTTTAGTGAGGTCTTGTTCACTGGCAATAAGTATCACTTTCGATGCATCAGTTTTACGCAATAAGATTTTACATTCCGAGAGCCATACGTACTTATAGTCTTTCTCCTTGGCAAGACGTCGAACCCGTCCAAACAGAAGCTTGTTTCGTGGAGTAAGATGGTCATTAATAAATATAGGCCTAGATGCACCGACCAAACCTGCGTCAACTGTAGACAGAACACGACGGGCACGCACCGCGGCCAACATTTCATTTTTACGTTTTCTTTGGGTAAATCTGATTATTATATTAGGTATAGCGGACATGTCTCGGGAAGATTCATCATTCACTTGCGCGGTATTGTGATTCCTAGGTGCGAAGCGCCGGACACGGTGAATGTAGTCAATGTCGGATGATGTTAAGTCAAAACCGACCTTTGTGGCTATATTACTGACAATATTTGATAAATTTTCTCCTTTGAGAACGGGCACGCCGGCAATTTCAAGATTATTAAGCCTTCCTTGCTGATCTTTAATCTCGAATTGTTCGGATAAAGTTTTTATTTTTGACTGCATGTCCGAATGTTCTTTAATAATCGAGTTGATCTTTTGATTCATCAGCGCCTCGGACGACTTCAACTCCCGGATTTCGTTTTTTAATGACGTGTATTCAGCTGTTAATTTTTGTATTTGTTGATTCATGTCACGCATTTCCTGTTTAAACGTACCCAGGTCATTATGTAGTGTATCAAAAACACCCTGAATATTTTTGTTTTGTGAATCAAGAGACGAGTTAATAGAAGCAATTAAATTATTTTGCAATTCTAGGAATTTGTCTTCGAAATTACAGTCACATCCCGGCGTTTTTCGCTTTCTAAGAAAGACATTAGGGGCAGCATCATCTCGCAATTTCGACAACTCGGGTTGTGATCCTGAAAGTCCTCGAGGTGGTGGGCTTCTTTTCACGCTCATTATGATTTTATTGCGTATGTGGGTAGTGATAGCCGAGCGCGTAATCACGTATAGGCAGAGTAATCAAAGTAGGGTATAGCAACTGATGTTCTATTTATGTGAAGAAAACAGACACTGAATCCTTTCGCGATTGCACAAACTTAGACAAAGTACAGGTAGTTGCAATTATGCACTAATAACACTGAACACTGAAAATATTGTGTAAATAGTTACGAAAATTACGAGTATGAGGTCAATCACGACTAACCACGGAAGAGTTTAGAGACTGACATGATCCTCTAAGAAATAATTCTTTTGAAAATTGGATTTCTCTCATAAAACTCAGTTCACTGTGTCGCGACTTTCTATTTTAAGGCTCGTTAAAAGAACTCAAAAGTCAGGATTTATTGAAGTGAAACATTCTTAAGATGAAGATTTTAAAAGTCTTAACTCCTTTAACGCTGGCTGTAATTATTCCAGTCATGGGTGGATGATCACGTAATTTCATAAAATTATATCCATTATAATCCACGGTACACACTTTCCTTAGTTTAAATCTAAAAAATCGGTGTAAGGTGTCTGGCAGTTTAATGAGTTACTACTTGATAAAGTATAAAAGCATTTTGTGAAGAAATATGCAATCACGTCCACAGTTGGGGCTACCTGGCAGCACGCCGAGGTTCCTTGGCATCTCTGAACAGAGAACGAGCATATATTTTGTTTGATTATGTTATTATCTATACGAATTGTCTCATATAAGTTATAGTTAGAAATCCTACTACTATTATAAAGGCGAAAGTTTGTAAGTATGGATGTATGGATGTTTGTTACTCTTTCACGTAAAAACTACTGAATGGATTTGAATGAAACTTTACCACAATATAGCTTATACATCAGAATAACACATAGGCTACAATTTATAAACATATTGTTCGAAATACTAATCCTGCGCAGACGAAGTCGCGGGCACCAGCTAGTATAATATAATAAAGAACTAATAACTTGTAAGATTATAGGAGTATTCATTACCTGTTATAGGTATTATATCGCGGCTTAAGATGAAGAAGTGCTAAGAGCCCATTTCGTTAATAAAGAGTTATTCGAGTTACTATTCAGTGAAATACAATCGCCTTATTACAACCTTGTAAGAAGGTAGTTTATTACAGAAGTAGAAAGAAGTAGAAGGTAATGAGTCTATAAAAAGTAGGTACTTTTAAAAAAAGAAGGACCTCTGTATGAACAACAATTTGTTTTCCAAGAAAATTCTACTAATAAAAATTAACTACGCTTTGTGGACTGTAGGACTTGGCCAGGAAAATGTCCCATATTTATATTATTAATAAGTCACATGCTTAGAAGCGATATTAGCCTAGCTAATAACTACTAGATCTTATAGACACAATGCAATAAAGTAAACACTGTACTAAAATGCTCTCATAGTATCTACACGGGGAATTAATTATCAAAATTATAGTTTAGATATTTTGCTTATAACTTCAAAGTTTTTACAAGTTAGTATTAAACTTGTAAAAACTGTTCTTGTTCTCTCCACAATAACGATACCTACCTTAAATTAATGTTATAGTTATTACAGTTACTTCATTTTGATGTATTTTTTTTTCAAAACCCATATAAGCCAGGGCCCTTCCTGAATCCTGTACCATAAAAGGAATACTATTGTACAATTTAACACTCGACACACGACCAAGCTATATAACATTGTAATGTAATATTACTATAAACGCTATACCCACATTACCTTAATACAAAAGCTTTTAGCTCTCAACGTGTGAAACTGAGTTTTCCTAACTATAATAAGTTCCACGTAACAAACAGCTAGTTTATAATTACCTTCGTGATGCCTTAATAATGATTTGTTTCCTTACCGGTACTTTGGAACAAGGGTGACGTTTTAATCAAAATATTCTGCGCCGTAGAAAAGAATGCAGCTGTCAAATGTCTTAGCAGAAAACTCGATATTGGCGGAATCCATAATGACAGCGCCATTTAAATAAAGAAGAAGAAGAAGAAGAATGCAGCTGTCAATTTTCTAAGAAATGTGTTATATTGTAAACTGTGATTAAAAAATATGTGTCTTTTTTGTAACGGTAATTGGAATATTTGAGTTTTCTTAAACATTTTGGTATTTTAGATATAAAATTAGCCGTTTTGAAGTAGAAAAGGAAATTTTTTTTTCTTAATTTAATGAATTTTACGTATGGACAATCAAAAATTAAGAAATATTTAATCCAAGATGTATTTACCTATATATCTTACACATACGCACAGTAAAATATCTTCCAAACACAGTTCTCACCAAGGCCGCTAATTAACTCAGTCACATAATAAATTTGCCGTAGTTGTCAAAAACTTTTAAAACGTCGCAGAATATCCCAAAATCGTGCATGATTAAGAGATTACAATAGTTAAATAACTAGCCGAGGGAGCTTCTTGAATCGCTCTTTATTAAATAGTAGTGTCAGTCTCATTTAAATGATTTTTTTTAAATTAATATTTTAAGTGTGTACCTGAATTCTTTTTGAAGTTATATATATTTTTTTTTAGTCGCGTTATGAAAACGCAAAAGTAACAGGTTGAAGTTGCCCACAAAAGTAACACGTTGAAGTTGCCCGCAAAAGCGACATAGAATAAACCAGCAGGATGAAGTTCGCCGCTAATTGGCTCAAGTTTTCGTGGCAATTAATAACTATAAAACGTAGTGATTACATACTCTTTGATAACTATATCCAAGGTAGTTGTGTGTGTGTGATTTAAAATCATATTTGGTGGTTAAAAATAATTTACATACTATTATAACTAGGTCTGCAACACATGCTGCTGTTTGCAAATACTGAGAGAAGCAATTAGATTTTTGAAGGGTGATTATTCCCCGATGGTAAGTCCGATTTCAAAACTTTTTTTGCACATTAGTCACGACCACGGTGTGAGTTTTGGCTCCAAATTTCATCAATGTAGTATCAGCGGTTTGGCTGTGATCAGCTTTTGAATTTTTCTTTCGGTGATTATTCCTCCATTGTATAGTCTTTTTACATAGCCTATGTCCGTCAGGTTATAATCATGTATGTTCATGCCAAAATTCGTTCGAATCGGTTGAACCGTTAAGTAGCATGAGGGAGACGAGCGAAATTTGTGAGTTGCCTAAAAGAGAGCTTCGCTCAATAACACTTTTATATTATATAATAACGATTATAACAATTTTATATTATATAACGACTATAACAATTTTATTTAAAAGTGGTTTTTATTTTATAAACTTTTTTAAGTGCGTTTATTGGTTTGAGGTTAACTGTCGGTATGTATTCTTTTTAATTGTTTATAATATAAATTATTATTATTTTTTTATATTATCATTGGTAAACAGTTTATCTTAATGGTTTTTAATGTATTACTTGATTCTGTATACAGATATATTGAAAATCTATTAATCTTTTGATGCTTCTTACTGATTACTATATAATTTATATATTTATCTTTTTTCACAAACAAAGAGTACTACTAGAGGAAATTTTTATTTAATTATAAATAACTTAAATTAATAAAGCATACGATGCAATAATATGATGTGCGATGGATCTTTTTATTTATTCTTTACTACAATTTACTTAAATAAAGTCTTTATACTACTTTGATATTTCAAAACATACATTTTTATGTATTTTTGTACTTACAACGATATTTTGATATAAAGTTGTGGTCTATTGGTTGGTATTGCATTTAAGGCAATTTTTCTTACTCTGGACAAATTCAAGTGCCACATTTATAACACCTGAATATATTTGCTTAGTATTTCTTCTTTTCTTAAATCATATCTTTAGCACTTTAAACTTATCTAAAATCATTGTTTCGCCAATAATCGTAAAGGTTTTCAAAGTGAGTTGTCTCGCTTCTCAAACAATTCGCTTTATAATCAAACTGTCAACTTAACAATCTAGTTGTCGTCGGATGTAAAGTAAAACCACTTCATAAACAACTACTTTGAAACAAAACAGTCGGTAAGTGACTACACAATATGTGACAAGTTTAATTGATTTTTCTGTTTTCTTGCATTTCACTTTAACACCGGGCATTTACACGCAGGGCCGGATTTGGACGTGTGGAGGCTCAGGGAGGCACAAAATCAAAATCAAAATCGAATATGAGTTTTATAAAAATGTTAAAAGCTATTTTATACTCTACCATCAAAAAAACTGTTAAGAAAAAATACGTGATAGTCGAAATAACCCATCGAAATTTGTGTTTTTTTATGTCTTTTGTGTGTGTTTATTACCTCCAGTTTGTGGAGGCTTCCGGGGTAGTAGCCCCGCTTGCCCTCCCCCAAATCAGGCTCTGACCACACAGAATATTCTACCACACTATTCTACCACAGAATAGCTACTTACCAATGACATTAAATCTTTTGTCTTTTATTGATTAACTATACTTAATTAGTATGAAATAATTGCAAAACTTCGTTGTAATAACAACGAAAATGTAGTGTTTGAGAATTCTTTTATTCTCCATATTTACAATACCCCTATTAGTGAACTTAAGAATGAACTGTTGCTGAAACCTTGGAGTCTACCAAAATTGGTAGACTCCAAGGTTTCAGGTCAAATTTCACCAATAATAATTTAAAAAATCTAATTCTAACTAGGTATTTTTTACTAATCATGCAAGAAAATTACAAAATGGTCTATATTGAATAATCACAGGCAACATTTTCCATTTCGTTGAATAACAAACGACATGCCGACATTAAGCCATAATTTGAAAATTGCATATAATTAAATATTATCTGATCTACACCATTAAGCAGTCTGAATCAAAATTCAACTTGAACGATTTGTAACGGAGACACGGAGCAATCTATTTAAGAGGCTACCGAATAATTTATTTTAATTAACCGCAGGAGACAGTTTCATTTTTGCTCCATCTTATTTCGTGGCTCCTCAATTCTGGCTTTCTTAAACGCGACATTCATTCAAAAAGTTTGAAATCGAATTAAATTCGCCCCTTTAACTAAACTCAATTTTCTTTCACGAGTTCATTAGTCGAAGCCATTCCGGTGAGCCTCCGTAATGACCTCAAAGGACGTTAAATCAAGATCGAAGTGAGAGATAAAAAGTAACTGAAATTTAATACTTTTATCAAATCACTCTTTGTAGACGTCTTTTGAGAACTGATGATGAAGATTTCAACTGATACAGATTAAGTATCAAGCCGAAGTAAGGAATCTGCAACATTAATATCGTCCTTGACCTAAAAACAATTTAATGTCAGTTTAGTCATGACGCGATCTAGTCTCTCCATACATTATTGCTTTAACATAATCCTGTAGCACGTCGTTCGCGACACGTTAATTTCTTCATTGTTCTGCGGCTCAAATTTATTTTGGCCGTTTGATAGAGAAAATGCGTGCGACTGCTCGCAGCGCGTGACAAATGTTTTTGCACGGTTTTATATGCAAATAAACACTTAAATTTCACACACACATTTGACACATTATTTCGTCAAGAAGATTATTCTTGAAAATCGTTGATACTGAAGAACTTATTATGGCAGTGAAAGAACGACCTTCAATATGAATTATTTCATCAAAGCAGTAAAGCAATCGAAATATTAGGAAAAATCTATAGGTATAAATTGTGATGGAACTGAGAGGGGACGAATTCGTGGAAGCAGGATCAGAAAGAAATTGTAAGTATTTAATGTATTTTTTTGCCCTGTAACCTTGCCCTCATTTACAAAATATCTTGTCAAGCTATCTTGATTAGAGGTAATTCACCTAAAAGCTCCGTTTTGATATTGTAATCCTCGTCACAGCTAGTGTTTATGATGTATATAGCAAAATCGATGTGAACATTAAGAAGGCAATGGAGAATGCGCAACTTACAAGCCCAAATTCCAATAATACATTCAATGCGCCTCCGAATCCTGCTTAATAGGCAGTTAAGGTTTTCTTTTAAATAACTGCCGAAATAAGGCCGCATAATAAGGAAAGCTTCATCTACTATAAAAAGATCAAATCGTCAATGTAGGATTCATAGATGATATAAGTTACTTTTCTGGAATTTGTAATGTCTTGTTATGTGTATTTTTTTAATATAAACAATTTGTTAAGGACGTTATTAATATTCTCGTTAACTCCTTGTGGCCAGCTAAACACTTGTGTTACGAGTGGGTCTACGTCCGTAATATATCGGCAACGATCGAACCCCGTCCGCTTGGGTTAAAACTAACATCATCATAAAACTCACATCTAAAACTAATGGCCTACAACCGCCTTGTCAAAGCTTCCGAAGTGAATGTTAATAACTAAAGTCTGCATTACAAATAGCAAGTAAAATAATTGAAAATTTTAAATAGAGAAAACCACTCCCTGGTAGCTGCATAAAAAGCTTTTAATTCAATATGAGAATAAACAGTGCGTGTATTGAACGTCAACATGTCCATGGCTTTGTTATTCTTAGGTCGGGATACCTTGTACAAAGATACAATTTCAGAATTGTAATCGCACGATCGAATATCTTCTCTATATTTTCCCATTCTTCTTCATTAAGCACAAGTCTTTCAAAACGGTCCAATAAACAATTCAACCTTGTCTAATTATTCTTCTAACATCAATTCCAAGTCATTAGTTTAAGCAAGAATCTCCGACACTTCAACCAGTGGACCAGTACCGGTAAAGTATTTCTTTTATTTCAGCGAATAATCTTCAGAAGAAATAAAAGAATCTGACAGCTAGTTCCGTGATTTACGTCTTTTAAATAATGTGCGCATTGGTTCTTCTACTCCAAAAGAAACAATACATTTATTTTGAAAGACTGTCATTCCTTCCTGTAGTAGCTGAATATGCGCCCACTATTACAACAATGATTTTTTGAAAATCTAACTGAGCTAGAAACTCTAACTTATCTGAAAACTCAAGACCCAAAAAATATGGACCACTCCTTTCGAAAAATTCTTTTCTGCTAATGAAGTTCCATTGGTAGGGAAATATTGCATATACCTATTTAAATCCAACTTAGCGCTAGTGTATATAAAAAGACACTGATGCAAACAGATTGTTGTTCCTCGTGTGACAAAAACTCAATGATTAAAAAAATTTAAGTAATTCAAAGGTCTCTGCAAAAGTTGATGTAATAAAATTTATTGAAAAATATTCTAATGCAAATTATTCTAATAATTCACAGTGAAATTATGGAAAATACAGGCACCTCATCACATCAAGGTTACTTCAGGTAAGGTAAACAAAGGTCCTTAACCTGGAACATAGTCAAAATTTTGACTATGCCCGCCATCCAAATGAAAATGTTAATGCTTAAAAATATTAACCAAGGCAACTTTTTTTATATCTTATCATGTGAGACAATAAATAAATATTTAACTTAGTGTAACCATAACTTATTCTTTAGGTTATATACTGTCCCAAAACTGCCCTTTTATTTGTTCTTCATTAAACAGAACTAATTCATGAAAAATCCTGTTTTTTGTAGCATCATCCAGCAATAGACGAATAACTTCTCTTCATGCTAGTCTTTCTACAGAACACGGAAAGTACTGTTTAGAGGATGTTCTAAAAATACCTGATTTACACTAGTATCTTCTATTCTCTTCTTTTGGGATGGCAAACATAATAATACGACAAAGCTGTGATCTCTTCAACCTACATTTTGGAACCGACTTAACTGTGCCGTGTCTTGTCGTGTATAAAAATCGCGCGTGAAAACGACGCGCTTAGGTAAACCCGTCTAATAGGACGCGTTCGATGTCGAAATATCATAATATGCCTGTTAATGCTGCTCAACTAATCGAACAGACAGTTGGTCGGATTTCCTGATGAGCATGCTTTGAACAATTTCGGATAAAAGAAAGATTAAAAACGCTTAGTATTCTGAATTTTGAGAAATCAATAATCTGCCGAAATCTGACACTGAACTTCTGAGTTTTGCCTTAGCAAATTTGATAAAAATGTGAGCTATCAGATCTAATACGTCGTAATGAAGGTTATTTTGAGATATTTTTTTATAAATAATATCCTTTATAGTGATTTTCTTTTTATTTAAATCCTTGAGTAGTCTGGTAACATTACGTTCACAAATCTGATAAGGTACCAATTTAATAAAATAAAAATATCTCCACATTTATAGTTAACTTATAGCAGAAGTAGATCTTTTTATTTATTTTATATAACAGGAAAACCTTTTACATAATTAGAAAAACAGACAGCCCATATTGATCCGCACGAGTAGTAACCGACCGTTATATAAAAGGTTTTCCTGTAATATAAAATAAATAAAAAGATCTACTTCTGCTATAAGTTAACTATAAATTTGTAGATATTTTGTAAATATATATCTGAAACTACTCGACTGATTTTGACTTTTTTTCGTTTCGCTAGGTAGGTAGGTTTAATTTATAACACAGCAAGGCGTGGCCGAGTCAGCTAGTATTCCATATTCCTAGTATTCCCTATCGCAGTTATTTGAATGCGATGATCTCTGAAACTACTCAAACGATTTTGATATATTTTTCTAATTTTGTTGAATTTGTTCCAACTTGGGACATATGATAGGGTCAGTTTATTTATTATAAGTATTAAAAAATATATAAATATATACTCCATGTCATTTTTCTCTATGATTCGGTTTGATATGTAATATCAAAGTTCTGTAAACAAATAATTTTAGGGTTTTATAAAAAAATATGTTTTATGACATATCTTTTATATTAAAACCACAATCACACAAACACCACATTATAAACATTGAAACGGCTTTCGAAAAGTTGACTCGTTCAGTATTTACACTGTTTCCACTTTCCCCAATCGAATGTCAGCAGTCCTTAATAAAGTTATGAGAAAGAAAAAAGTTCACTTCATTACTATGGTACGAAGCCGCACAACCTCCAATTCGAGAATTATCCTGAAACGGTCACTGAATTATTCAAATGCTGAATTATCGATGAACATCGCCGCGACAATATCTCCAAAGTAAATTTTGTATTATTAATACTGGTGGCTGAATAACTTCACTATTTAAGTGTATTTTATTTATCAAAATGATGCAATATTACTTGTTATTTGGAACACTAACTGGTGGAACCATAGCGTAAAAGCATTTATGGATTCGTAACTGCACTAAGTACTATCCCCTGTTACTACTATTATTAATATTATTAATTTATTATTAATTAAATTTGTCGTTTGTTCTGTTCAGGGATACTTACATTAAGTAAGTACAGATACTTGTTGACTTTGTTGTAATCAACGAAATAATGATATCATAACACTGTTAGTATTGTCATAACAAAATAATTTTGTTTTTTTTTATTCTGTGGTTTATGTATGGTGACGACGTATTATATTGTAAATGTCTTTACTTCTGTTAATGCTGACGAGTTTCTTGTGCCCATTCTTCTTGTCAGTTAAAAGACGTCCTGAATTGGTGGTAGGTAAAAATGTTGGACGATTCAAAACAACTTATTTTAAGTGCATTTGAATAAAGTTGTTTTCATTTTCAAAATCACAATAATAGATATACCGCTCACTCTGCTTAGAAATAAAATTACAATACCAATGACTATTTATACGTATTTACAATTCATATTAAAACGAGGCATATTACCCAAATTAAAATAACCACAAAATAGATAAAAAAATATGTTGAAGGTCTCCCAGTCTTATATATTACCATACCATAACTATCCATAGATGCCCCATTTGTCGGGAATACACACAAACGGGGTTACTATAGGTAGTTTATGTTAGGTTTGTACGTCAATAAACAACTTTCCATAACTTTAGAATATTTATTTATTTATAAGAAAGTGAAAAAATATTAAAGTATTTAAAGCGTAAAATAATTCAAAAAATATATAATAAATACCTTTTTATAATGCCATACAACGTCATAGGTAATTGTTAAAACGATCTAATAAACTTAGAAAACGAAGAGAAAATTGTATTAAGTAAGTAAAACTAATTCCTTCCTAATAGGAAATAGTCTACAAGTCGGCACGAACGATCGAAGAAATCTTGACACGGTTTGGGCGGGCGTCAAGAAAATTCGAGGGGCGTTCCCGAGTTAGCTACGGAATTTCCTTTTTTCGATACTTGAGTAATGAGAAACGAGAAAATAAAGAATGGCAGGATGGGACAGAAACTGACTGACGTCAAGCAACAGCCCGAACGGTCTTTGTCTATAACTAAGTAGTTTAGTGCTCATAACATTATTTATTTAAAAAAAATCCCGCTCTTTTTTTCCTAGAGACAAAGCTTTGTGATAATATTGTGCCAGTAATAATGCAATTCCCCAAACAGGCTCATACTTACCCTACTTTCTAAGAAAAGTACTATACTAGGCTTTCATTATGATTATTGATGATATCCACAATAACATGTTCACCACCGTAACTCCTACCAGCCGCCCAGCATACGCAATATGATAAAATTTTGTCGCCCCTTTTTCTGGTATAATAATCATTTGTCGTCTATCGTCTCTAACATGGTTGCGCTTAAAAGTCGACTTCTTATGTCAAAAGAGTAGTTTTAATAAGCCGCGGCTATTTTGTCTACAAACTCTAACATGGCAACAGAACTTTGGCGACATTTTGACAGATAGACAGATTACATAATACATTACCTTAGGAAAAGGTTGGTCTGAAAGATTTTGTCTGTAGAGATCTTGTCTATTAGTGAGATAAAAGTAACTATAGATGAGAACAATAACATTAGTGATGATATTTCTGACATTCATAATAAGTAAGCATTATATTCGACATATTTCTCGTCCATGCGATAGCACCTAGAGGAGGTTACTAGTCCTCTTAGTCGGTTTGTCTCCATGATGACGATTATACACAACTGTACGTTGCTAAGAAACGCGCGATACTAAAACTTGTTTCAAGCACGCGCTGTTGAAACGCGTTGGCCAACGACGCGTGCCGCCAGCGTTGCTATGAAACCAGCCTTACACCAGAACGCTATTGCAAACAAGTCTATAAACACATACAACCCTCAATAGAAATCTTATAGATTCCAAGCTTTAAAGCTGAAATCGCTTTAGCAATTCCGTGTAAATAATTGCAGCATGTGAAAAAGAATTCTACGCAAGAATTATAATATAATAAATGCGGTCAGTTTAAACATTACGAAAAGGTTAAGATAAGTTAAAATGAATCCAGAGGACACACTGTGAAAGTAGCTGAAGTAAACCATTCTTGCTGTTTCAAAATCAGATATGAACCCTGTTTTCCTTACGACATACCAGGCGGAACTAAGTTTATTTGACAGAGCATCGATATGGGGATCCATTGTAGTCTAAAGTAATATCCAAAAACATTAAAAAAGGAAGTTATACTACTTCGCCATTTACGTTTATTGGCGTATTCACATTTGTAGAGATAACTTTACATATTTAGTTTTACTCAAGTTATGTAAGCTTTAGATTATTACTGTTAAACCTTGAATAAAGCATTGTTTACATCGACGATCGGTTCGACGAACCCAAGTTGGAATTAGTAGTATCGTAAACCACTTTAACCAGTTAACCCCTAAAGAATCAGACGTCGAAATCATACATTCAAAAATTGTATTTATGATTTTATTTTGTAACAAAGTTTCAGAAGTGTGCGCTGAGTCCCTGACAAAAAACGCGATGAAAGAGTCGGAGAAAGTATTTGTCAAAAGGCAGGTAGCCTGTGCCAATCGCTTTCTAAAGTTTTATAAAAAAACAGTGTGATAATACATTTATATTATTACAAACTTCAAATATAGGAATAAAATTACATATTCTGATAAATGAATAGTTTTAGTTAAAAACAATCAGTTTAATTTATCATCAACGGATATAAAACTAGAGGGCGCTACACCCTCATATGTGTCATTTACAGCTTTGAAACAAAGGTTTGTAAAAGCCCCATTATAGTGCAAACACGGGTCTTTGTTGCCAAACTATTGGGATAAATGTCAACGACACGCCTGGCCCACTCTTGTTTATCACAACAACATGGGCTTCTTAGCCCTTCACTTTGAGTTCCTTTCACAAGTAACTTACATAATTATTTTATATGTTTGTGGAAATAGTTATATACCTACTGCTAGTTGAATTAAATTTCATTCGCAGTAAGACTTTTATTTCATATTCTTTAATTGGCCTTTTCCCACAGTACCTACTCATTACCACGTTCGCCGATGAAAGTAAGATCACTTTTATATATATACGAATCTTACCGTAGATTCAGTTTTACTACATGCACACACATTTTATAAATATAGTTAAGGTCGAGGTGAGTTTATAAATGAAAAAACGTAAATAAGACCATATTTCAACCTGGATAGGGTCATGTATTTACTTTCATTATAACGAACACAGCAGTTATATATTTAAAAACATATAATAAAACGCCTATATTTTATTGCTCCAATTTACCTACTTTTTAAATATATACCAGTTTTTCATACGAATTATACAAAACTTACTAAAAAATTTTGACTTTAACTGTAAAGACTTGTACATTAAAACATACATGCCTCTGATTTTATTTTAGAATGACTAAAGACAAAATGCTAACACTTTGGGGCTCTCCGCTAGATTTCATTTTAATAGGACATTTTGAATTTTTTTAACATTAACAATATACTATTAGTTTAAACAAATAGTGTATGTGTAAATATACTGCCTTTCAAAAGATCCTTCGGAAACATAATATTCGTTTCTGAAAAGCTTTTAAAGGGCAATATAACGTGTCACGTCGTAACGAGTGCATGAACAAAGGTGGTCCTTTGTCAACCAACTTTATACTGTAAATCCGGCCTTTTATCGTTAACTATTGGGATAAATGTCACAAGCTCTTCATACGTTGAAGCTGATATTACTTTTAATATACCTAAGTGATTTTAAACTGGACGCCATTCAAACTACTGAAAGGATTATTGTTCAAACGTGTGTTTATGGTCACTCTATCAAAAATAATAAAATCAAATCCATACATAGAAATAGTGATGTGTTACTAACGTTAAAAATCTTCGTGTTGTATTATATTATCTTGTACTAACGATGTCGTCGTTTAAAAATAGTCATGCAAAGATTTACTAATTAAATTTCAAAAACACTTAACACTATATTAATACAAGCATTCAAATTTATGAAATTAAAATTATTTGCTTTCGTAGTTTCAAAGCACTATATTTTTCAATTTTCTTTAAACTAAATATTCTTGTTTGAATCAATGTTGAATTAATTATATAAATTAACTACACCTGTATCAATTTTCAGAAAAACTTTACTAATTTAATATTTTCAGAGCTATCTCATCAGAGACTATGAAACAGAAAGAGTCTGCAGTATTCGTGAAATTCTCAGAATTGTTTTTGCCGGTACAAAGGGACTGACTGTTTGGCATTCGGGCCTTTGCCTCATTCAGCGGCCGAAGGGGACAATTTAAGACTTTTTACGGGTCCGCAACAGCTGCGCAGAGACGTGTGATGACGACCGAGAGGATTCCTTATGACGGCTACAGGCGGACATAATCATTGGCATCTATTACGAAAATCTGCATATGTTTTGTTTAAATACCCTAAACATCTACGAGTTGAACGAAATTGTATCTATAAAATTTTATATTACTCCTGTATTAAAATAGTCTACGAAACAAATAATTTAAACAAACGTGCAAACAACATATCGTTCTTATTTTGACTGCAAGTTGTAAGTAGTAATTTAAAATTATTTATTTCATTCTTTACAAACTTCTAATTCTGCCATTTTCACCATAAATCGTTGAAATTGTCCGTTTTGTGTTTTAAACGAAATTTTATGGGTCAAATTGCTTAAAATAAAGCACAGAGCATTCAAAGAAAATCGAGAATAAGTAGTTTATTTCTCTGCAAAAACATCTTTCAATTAAAAAACCTCACGAAAACATCTCTTTAATAAAAAAACTGATGACAATGATAAAAAAACAGTTAAGATACCTAACATTTCAATAAGGGCACATACTTTTGCTAGAACAGTCGCTAGCGAAATCACTAGTTTATCGCTAAAACCAGGAGTATTGTTCTTTACAATCGTCACCACTATAGTTCTCATGAGGTTCCTAGGGATATCCGAACATTGTGTGGTGAAATCCGTATCAATCTGCTCTCCTCCGGATGATAGCCCTAGGGGCATGAGGCGGATATGGCGTTAGGAGCCAGCAGATTGGGACGAGATGCGTATTTTCTTTGGATCATATCCCTGGCCGCAAACTTGCTTCGCTTCGAGCGACCCTTCGTGCACCGCTAATGCGATGATAAGTAAGTAAGAATTCGGCAGGGAATCCAGTATTTTATTCCATTTTCTGACATCTCGCTCGGTTACAAGTCCCGACATTGGACTGTTTGGACATTTGTTATTGAACCCGAAAACAGTCCACTTACCAAGCTTGGGTGCAAATCCCCGATCGCAAGGTCCGTGCACGGAGAAGCCGAACGAAGAAGAGTGCCTATAATTCGGTCGTCTTGTCATGCAAAAGCATCGTTCTAAAGGCGAGATTCGACCACATCAGCAGAATATAAACGAAACTGTCATCCGAATGGAAGTAAATAGTTCTGGTCCCTCCGAATTTCTGCCGTCCTATGCTACACCCTTTGCTAAAACCTAACGGGGCACCGGCTCATTCTGCAGCTGTAAAAGCAAGTTTATTTGCCTACTTCGCGAGCAATTCCCGTCTAGGCACCAGCTCTCAACAACCACTAAACATAACTTCTTCTTCGATGACGGAGATCATAATTTACAATAAGTAGATTCGTAGAGTATTCCTTAGTCTGGATGTGAATAAGGCCAGTGGTCCTGATGGCATACCAGCAACAGTACTGAGGTTTTGTGCGCCTGAGTTATCTCCTAGTTTATGTGACGCACTGCTGAGGCGAGAACCTTGAGATGCACGACGAAGCACTTGCCGTGTCACTTGATATCTCGAAAACTTTTGACAAGGTCTGATAAGCAAGTCTGCTGCGCAAGGCTACTGTGTATGGTATCCTCGCTGACTTTTGTAGTTGGATAGCCGATTTCCTGACTGAACGGTACATCAGCTTTGTTCTCTATAATCGCTCCTCTGAATCAGTGGCTATTGATGCCGGAGTTCCTTTGGGGTCTGTTCTTTCTGCGACACTTTTCCTGCTGCACATCAATGACCTATTGTTGCCAGGAATTGTTGGGTGTGCAGACGACAGTAATGTCGTAGAGAAATACCTGTCTAACGCAAAAGCCAGCGGTGACGACGTTATGTTGATAAGAGAGGACATGGTTGAGCGAACGAACCAGAGGTTAAGCGGCGTTTCCTAGTGGAGTGACAGTACTCTTTCATTTTAAATGCCTCCAAAATACAAGCGTGCCTTTTCACAGCAAAAAAGAGTTTCTTCAGCCTGACTCCTACTTACGGGATAAATCAGTGACCGGCAGCCTCGAGCTTCTTGGCATGGAGTTGTCTTCAGATGTCAACTTCGGTGCCAACATCGAGTCCAAGGCTCAAACTACAGCTATAAAGATGAGCGTCCTAAATTAGGTCAATAAGGTCAAGCGATTTTTCTCGCCGAGACAGTAACTGATGGCCGCTCGAGCGCGTGCACTGAGTTTCGCAATTTTAAATTGAACTAGTGGCCTATCTGGAAACCCCTACAATAAACTATAGTTTTATGTGACAATGTCTTCGTGTGCGTTACAATAAGGAACAGCAAAGCCCAGGGACGTCCCCGGCAGCCTCCAGCTTTTTGGTATGGCTCCAGAATATACAACAAAATACCCAACAGCTTTAAGAGTTTACCAATAACACAATTTAAGAAACGCCTGATGTCACTATTGTTAGTAATAAATTAATATTTAAATGACTAAGGATTTAATTTGTTACACATGATTTAATTTTATTTGTATATTGCCATTATTTATATTAATGTGATAATTAAAACATACTATTGATATTTGTATACCTTGACAAAGGTGGAAATGTAGTGATACTGTTATAATTACTTTAACATCAATGATAATCATATTTTACATATGTTTCACAAATAATAAATTCTATTCTATTCTATTCCAGCACCTCACACCACGTGGCGGTCAAGATATCGTGCTTATTTTCCTCTCATATTTGTTGTCGACATTAATTTTCTCACACCGCAATACAGTCCACTAATTTTGAATCGCGCGCACAACAATTTCCTGGTTGTGCAGGAAAAATAACAACTTGCTGCACTGGACACGATTCAGCGCAGAGCTGAATCTTTTGCTCTTAGAGCAAATTGGTGAAGAACAAGCTTCACACCTTAGCTCACAGCCGCAAAGTTGCCTGTCTGTCGATCTTCTATAGAATGTACTTTGGCGAGTGTGCTTAGGACCTGCACATACTCATACCGCCATCTCCCTTTTTCCATCGGACATCCAGACGCACTGCGGGCTACCACCCTTTCTTGGTTGCTATTCCTACCTGTCGCACCTTCGCACGCAACATCCTTCATAATGCGCACAGCAAAAGAGTGGAACTCCCTCCCTCCGTCTGTATTTCCGAGAACTTATAACCCGTCCACCTATAAAGCCAGGGTGAATAGGCATCTTCTGGGTTAGCTCGTTCCGTCGTGGACCCTGTCTTGGCTTGATTGGGATCAAAAGCGAACTCATTAAAAAAACTCGGGATAAATAACTCTTGGCATCGGCAGGCATCTTGCGTCGAAGCATATTCTTTATAACGCAATTGACATCTTGAGGTTTAAATTGTCTCTGAGTACTCTTTAAGTTTTGTTGCGATTAAGCATTTATTGTAAATTCCTGGGTGGAAACTGGACAGTCAAATCAAATAGTCATCACGATGTCAGAAAGGAATAGATTTTCTATTTATTTTCGCCAATCTAAATATTGATTGATGAACAAAATATTAATTATATTACTTCACTTATATTATCCTTTTATCTATTGTTTAATATTGAGAGATTTCTGATTTAATATGATAATTATTTTAGAGTTGGTGGTGTGATAATTTATTATAACAATGGGTAAATGTTAATTTAAAATTGACGTTTTATGTGATTAATAGGCTTTTCCTCTTCCGCCATTAAGTATCTTAATGGGAGAAAAGGGATGGTGAAAAAAATATAACATTCGTTGCGTGTGCTCAAAATAACGATTAGTTGGGGTTATTAAACTATTGTTATGCATCAACTCAAAAACATAAAGAGAAATATAAAATAAAGTTGTCCGTCTTTCAATTGCACCATGCAAGTGTACTCTCCAGCGAACACTAATCCAGTGTACCTAGTAACTCAAGAAGAAATGATAATGGTGGAAGTATACAAAATACAAATGGCCAATGAAGATGTTAGCATGTGATTATTCTATAGGACCGTCCTGCAATGGAAAAAATAAAAAATCATATTTTTTTCATTCACTTGGTTCTAAATTTATAACAAGGCACTTTTAGGCGTTGCGTTAGCTCCATATTTTTAAAAGGAGCTGACAAATTACTGTTAAAATTCCTGGTAAAAAAATGTTCATACTTATGTTTCGGTGGAAAAAATACCTAATAATGAAAAAAAAAATGCAGCTGGGCATGAAATATTGGTCCCAAAAAATGTTTTTTTTTATTAAGTCCGCCGATGACGTTTGCAATAATACAAAAATGTTTACAGCTTAAATAACTTTGACTCATTCATTTCACAATCACTTACATAGAAAACTTTATACTTTATTACATTCTAAGTATAGTTAATTTGCCCACCCTTATGTAAAAGGTGCTATACAATATACTATGATATACAATATAATACTTAAGAGTAGAGAAAAACAAAATCACCGACTATGGTGTACTTAAACTTAGCTAAGAGACATGAAGTGTACGTCTAACAACCCACCATACTTATTATAGATCATGCTAATTCTAGAGACTGGTGAGTTAGCGCCCAAGACTGTTCTACGAAATGGACGTTGGAGTTTGGCTGGTTGCCTGCCTTCTATATAATTGGTTTACGAGGCATTTGCAGTGGTACTCTAAAATTGAATTTATAATAATAAGTCATTTAAAAACCTTCTTCATTGGTAAAGCAACTGCCTAATATATTTTAACTAAGCTAGACGAACTAACTAACTTTCCAAAAAAAGCCAAATGTAGATAAAAATTTAGATACCGCGCCTTAGGTTTACGAGCGGCGAGACGGGGGGCGAAACATTTGCTCCGTTTTGTCATTCTGCCGTCATCGCTCACGGCGGTAACCAGCCTTATTTGACACGAACTGTCTGTGTCAGACGCACATAAGGTAAAATATCTGAAGATTGGTCGTGCGTTACCTCGAGATATCAAGACTCAAAGTGGCCGAATATTTAAAAAAAAGAAAAGCAAACAAAGAAAGTTTTGAATATAAAAAGACGCAAATGTCGCCAAAATAGTTAGTTATAAATTAAACTTTTAAAGAATTGCTACTGATTTTTTTTACATTACTTGATTCTTAAGTATTAGGTAAAATCAAACCGAGTTGAATTACTTATTTAGTGAGTTTAAGAAAGAATATCACACTTTTTAATTTATAGATAAATGTGTAGGACTGTAATTAGCATTTAAAGAACTAAAATATTAAAATCAAAGCGATATTGTGAATGCTGTTTGTTATCCTTACTAATATTATAAATCGGAAAGTGAGTTTGTTTGATTGTTTGTTTATTTGTTTGTTCCGCTTTCACGCCATAACTACTGAACCGATTGCTTTGAAATTTTGCAGACGTAAAGATAAAAGTCCGGATTAAATAATAGGGTACTTTTTATCCTGGAAAAAATTGATATTCCCGAGGAAAAACAAAAATATTGTTTGCTTGATGGATTGATTGTAGATGGCGCTGTGTCGTTTAAAACAAGGTAAAATATTGCAAACGAATATAAACATGTAAATTTAGAAGCTAAATGATACGATAATGAATCCCCGAAAATGAGGAATTCCCGAGGGATGACGTACAATTTGTTTTATCGTCTAAACTGTTTTTTTTACATCTACTTATATGTTGCAAGCGAATATGAACATGTAAATTTTTAAGCGAAATGATTCACTAAATGACTCATTCCTCGGATTCCGATTATTCCAACAGACCTCCCATTTCAATTTAAAAGACTACAATTTCCTATAAGGATTTCATTTGCAATGACCATTAATAAAGCACAAGGCCAAACTCTAAGGGTTGCTGGAGTACACTTGTAAAAACATTGTTTTTCGCATGGTCAGCTCTATGTAGCGTGTTCCCGGGTTTCCAGTGCCCAAAATCTGCATGTTTTTGCTCCACAAGGGAAAACATATAATATAGTGTACCATTCAGTTTTGGTTTAACAACTAATTGTATCCAGCGTTACATCGCGCTTCTTAGATTTTTCCGTGGGAATGAGAAGTTTTCTTATTGTTGTAGGTACTTTATACCGCAATATAACCGAATTCCACGCGGCCGAAGCCGCGGGCGGTAAGCTAGTTCTTAATAAATAAATAATCACCCCTTAAGTTAGACACAAATCAAACGCGTGTTACTACAAATCTCTTAAGATAACTATAATCCTTACTGTATCGTTTTTAAAATGCATTTAGTCCTTATAATCTGAAAGAGCCTTGGGTGCAGTGCACCGTGTAGTGCCCGTGCGCCCGCATTATGTTCTCGACATAAAAGCGATATTAATAATATGTATCATGCACCACAAAGGCCTCCCTAGTTTCATAAAAGAACACAACAACGTGGTATTACATTGTGATTTCAACCATACGCAATGCTTGCTTTTATAGAAAAAAGGTGTGCAGCTAGCGGAATGAATGCAGCGTTAATCCTGCATTAGGTTTGAAGGCAAAATTATTAATTTTGCAGAATTCTTAGTCAAAACTCAGTTTTTGTTATAATTTGGTTTAAAAATGAAAATAACACCTGGTTAAAGTTTAAGAGCAATTATGACGATCTTTTTTTAAATCATATTATCCGCAACCGTTAAAAATGTAACGATTGTACAAAATTCATCAAACAGCTATATAAATAAATTGTTAGCTGAATTTTGTTCTTATTCACACTTTTATTATCCTGATATTGGTTAATATGGATATCTTATTACATTTAGCGATGATTTGAATCGAAAGTTCAGCTGGTCATTTACAAAAGGTTCATCCGTTCTAATAAAAAGTTTAACTGACTTTACTATAATATAAATAATAATTTGAGAAATTGCCAAAAGATATACACATCTATAAATCTAAATCGAGGATCTAAGTTTAGGAGCGACGACGGAACTATCATAAAACCGATAAGCCGAAACTTGTGCGATTCAAACTTTTTACCTGAGGACTATTTCAGAAAAATAAATGACTATAATTTTGTTATTACATTCAATGAGCTTTAGGGTCACTACAGTGTCCGTAAAACTAATAAAGAAGTTTCGCTTTCGACTTATCACCGGCAATGTATCCGTATTGTAACTTTTATTGCGCAAACAGTGTAAAGATTAAAGATTTTATCTACTTAAATAGAAACAGCACGCAGGCACGCAACCTTGTCTGAACAAACACTTTAACGTCAGCATGTTACAAAACATGATAGAATGCTTAGCTCCACAGAAACGCCTTTATGTAGCTTTTCACTTAGAAATACAGAATACACAGTACCTACCGAATGTCGTGACTGATATTTATTTTATCGACCTAAAGCCTGACCCCAAGTTAAATTTCTTTGAGAGTTCAAACACGTGAACTGTTCAAAAGGATTGAAGAACTTAAATAGTTATATGTTTATTTAGAAAGAAAGTTATTTCAATGTATGTTTCTGTCTTTTAGTAAATAAGTACTCTTTGTTATTTCTTTATTTATAAATATAATAGAGATAATAACATAACATTTTTAGAAGTCTGGTTAGTTGATAGTAATAGCCACCCACTTGAGTTGCTTTAGTCCATTTTTAACTTTAGAAAAATATTAAGACATTATCAAAGTTAATAACATAAGATAAGTAAAATTATAACTAACAAAATGAGTCATGTTATTGAATGAATTTAATTTATTAATATTTTTATATGTACAGATTACAGCACATCTAGCTACCACAAACTGTAATTATTTCACAATTGATATTATATTTTATATGTTGGACTTTAAGCTGAAAATCTATTTTGACAGTTGTGTGTCGATTGATGTGCTCTTGACTAAACCTTTATCTGCCATTAGGCATTAATATTTTCGTTCATATCGGCACACGGGAAATGAAATCGTGTAATATAATGAACTAACTTTACCAATTTAATAAAAGTTAGCACGATCGTTCATGCTACAAACTTTAACATTACACAGACAGCTTGGAATAATGCTTGTAATAAAATATCAAGAATGATCAATTGTACTTTCTTCCAAAAACCTAATTTTATGCCTGAGTATATTAAAATTGTTAATTGAATAAAAATATAATAAAATGAAAGGTCTGTGTCCTTTTGCTCAATTTAAATAATATAAACATTCATAAAGCAGAATCTTCTTTGGCAATGTTTGTATGCCAAGATAGTGCAATTATGGCGATAGATCATTTCTACGGTAGTATTATGCAAATACCTGTTTATTGATTGCAGAAGCGGGGTAATAAATGGGTATACATCGCGCAAAATATATCAAATATGTATAATTAAAACAATCTTCATATAATAACATATATGTCATGTAACTAAAAGCACTACAGTACACTACTACTATTTTCACATTCATTATAGTACGAGGTTTATCCAAAAACTAGTATCCGTTTAGGAATATAAATAAAACTGGTATTTATTTGTAAAGAACATATCTTAAACTACTTCTCTACGTAGTAGAGTTTGAGAATTTATCGTAACGTATGACGCACTTTTGTATCCCAGCTTCATATTCATGCGCCGCCAGTGTATTAAGATACATAAAAGTCAGCTTTTTTAAGGTCTTCATTTTTCAAATGTCTTTCCTGCTCCTGCTCATTTAATTTTGTAAATAGATAGTTACAAGTCTGGACTATATAGTGGGTGGTTAAAAGTTTCCCACTTGAATTGTTGCAAAAGTTGTTGTGTTGTCACAGTCACATAAAGTCTGGCATTATCGAGCAAAAGAATGACGCCACTGGACAACAGACCAGCGCCGAACAGCCGACTCATCTATAACATTGTCTTCATACATCTCCATCAACATGATCATCATCATCATGATTGACACTCATATAAAACATTCAATTGATATTTATATTTTCTTGTATCATAGATACTATAGGGTGTCCAGCGGGAATTTTACAAGTTTAAATTATGATTCTTAAAATACTAGCGGGGTGAGGTTAGCGGAAGGGGTACCGCTCGAAATGTGCGATTTGCGGATTCAATAGTAGCTACGAGTCCCTGGTCGGGGGCACACAATACGTTCTTGGTCTAACAATTCTCAATTAAATACTCATCAAATAAATTATGGACCGAGCACGCACATTAAGGGACCGTGGTCAACAGGACTCCTCTCGGGCCATCAACGTCAGCAGCGATGTCGGTCAAGTTCGACAAAAAATTATGCGAAATTGACGTAAACCAATAAGAACACTTGAGGTCTCTACTGGAATTAAAAGATTAACAGTGCACATTATTTTAAGAAAGAAATTATAATGACATCCATACAAAATTCAAATCGTGCCACGTATCGAGGAAAGTGACTATCCTTTACGAGTAAACTATGGAACAACAATGTTGGAAGGTTTTCGGACAACACGAACGTATGGAAACATTTTGTATAGTGACGAAACTCATTTCCATATCGAGGGCTAAGTTGATAAGCAGAACAAGCGGTATTGGAGCCCCAGCAACCCTCGAGAAAGCCATCAAAAACGTTTACACTGTCCAAAAACAATAGTGTGGTGTGCAATTTGTGCCCGAGGGTAATTGGTCCCTATTTTTAACCGATTTTTAAAAAAGGAGGTTTCTCAATTCGAGCGTATATATGTTTTTTTTATGTTTTTAACCGAAGAAACAGTCACTGCTCTGGTGTATTGCCGTATGATCAACGAGTTTCTATTGCCGCAATTGCAGTTATTCCGCGGATACAACAACAGAACACTATTTCAGCAAGACGGTGCCCCTCTCAACACAGCTAAGGTCTCGATGATAAAGCTGAAGGATTTTTTTCCGAACAAAGTGATCAGCTAGTACGGAAACATTCCCTGGCCACCTCGGTCACCGGACCTCACACCAACCGACTTTTTTCTGAGGGGATACCTAAGTGAAATGTGGACAACAATAGTCCTCGAACGATTCAGGCCCTGAAAGAAAATATCCGCCGAGAAGTTGCAACCATTTCACTAGCACTTTGCTCTCGCGTAATTGCGAATGCAAGAGTGCTTGGAAAGAAACGGGCATCACTTGGAGGATATTATTTAAAAAAAAACCGCATTGTTTAACTGTAGTTTATATAAATAAAAAATAAGATAAACTGTGTTTTTTTGAATTTCATTTAAAACTAGTATATTTCCCGCTGGACACCCTATATATCCATACGTTGTTATTCAGAATACCGAAGAATATAAGCTATCACTTCGTGTGTAAATATTTAAACGGATATATAAGTTCTAGGAAAATAAAGAGGATATGCCTCACTTATCGGAGTAGCTGACCTCTATTTTAAATCTATCTTTATATACCAAAGAAAAAATTAACTATTGCTATAGTGCCATTAATATTTTGTTTATTAAAACAAATCAAATTAATTTCTTTTAACAAATGAAAAATAAATATTTACTTACCAAATCGTAATGTAATATTTATAACAAAAGTTTTATTACAAGCATTATTGATAGTTAATAAAACAAAAACTAAAAAGATAAATTTCTAAGATGTAGTGTCAAATTCACGCAACTCTTATAAGGTATAAAAAACACGTACCGAGTGTTTTGAAAGTTACACGTGTATACTAGCAACAAAAGTAATCGTGAGAGCTCATCTCGTCACCACAAGAAACACTGAATTGTCCCACCATTACAACGTATTAAAGCTGGAGGGAGGTTTCGGAAACAAAGGACTAAGCCTCGGGAGGCACAACAAAGTGCTCTACTCCCGCGAATTGCAGTCCTCAAGGATGACATTTTAGTTTAGAGTGAAATCTCTTTGCGTAACGTTTAGTGTCCTTTAAGACCCAGTGAGATGGGACTGGGATTTACAATTTTAAGATTGTGATAAAACGGCTTTATCGTTTTATAAATACGAATTTAGCCTCAAATAAATACGAATTAATCAATGTTGATTAATGTTAAAGTTAACAACTTACGAAAGCTGATTTGTGGATGAGGACCAAACATTGTTATTAACTCTAATTGATTGCTCTGTGTTACAAAGACATTTTCAGGCGTTGGTAACGGTCGCTTCCTTAAGACCGTCGTGCCATCGCGTCATTAATCTAAACAGAGTGACTTATTGAGTCAATCTCCTTCGGTTTATGTTTTATCTAAAAAGGGACCGCCACATATTAAAAGTTAAGCGTTACGGTGGCATTTCTCACAATAATGTCATTTACATAATATTTAATAATCATATTATGGCAAAAATATGCAACTTAATACTCACAACGTTCTGTACCAGTTACTTATTTTACAATATCTAATGAACGTACAATCTTAGTGAACAATAATGTATACTGAACCAAATATAATTGGACGCCACCATTACAAAAGCTCCTCATCAAACACAATAGCGATGCGAAACATTCATAAAAGAAATCACAAATCGATGAAGTACGTGTATTCTTCTAAACAATAAAACGACACAGCCCCGCTGGATGGTGGGTCTATTCATAGGGCGCGTTCAAAAAAGAATAGCGCACAATACGAAGCGTTTACACAGGCGCGTCTTTGAAGTGTCTCCCATGACGTGTAAAACGCACTTGTGACTGATACGATCTTTAATCTTCGCACCTTTTCGTGTGGTCTGCGCTCGACGCTAGCCAAGCGGTTTATAAATAGGGCGCCCGGAACGCTTTGTGAGCTGAAATGAGACTAGCGGCCGATAAGAATCTTGAAAGTGCTCCAAGTGTGCGGCGTCCCGGCGGCCGCGAGCCTTCAAGGGCGCCTGATCTATTGCGCTTTTCATTAGGAGATACGTTTTGTATATGCGTGCGTTTCTTCCGCACAATCTGTGATAGCGTCATTCAAAAGTCGTTTAACCCAGTTTCTATTAAAACAACAATGAAATCTGGTATAGCCGTGTTAAAATAAACGTTAAAATATACACTTGGCGAATGGCAAATTACATATCGCGTCAATGGACTTAAATGTTTTTTGCGATACTATCTTAACTTTAGCACACAAAAAACCCCTTAATATAGAATGGACTACTAAATAAAATGTTAGCAAATACTCCCACCGAAGATCTTAACTAAAGCTAATATTAATTAAAATTTACTTTTTTTGTAAGAAAGTGATAATAAAGTTTTTATAGTAGACTAAGTTCTTAAGTATTTTCAATTATTTTTGGAGAAATTATTGATGCAATGATTTTCATAGAAAGTCCTACATTACTTCTATTATCCCCGGTCATCGAGCACATACCCCAATAGAGTAGAAATGTCAATCATTTTGTTTGAAAACAATTCCGCTAATTCGCCGCTACTCACGCTGATCTAACTGCGCTCCGATTGGCTATCCTAAGGTCAACTATTACTCTAGAGATGTGGTAGTGTCCAAGTATCTAAGGTTCATCGATATCGATAGCCAATACATCAGTAATTATAGCAATAGTGAATAATACATACGTGTTCTCTTATGGAAATAAATGCCTATAAATGCTGCTAGTGATCAAATAAGAAGATATTAACCGCTGAATTGCACCTCAACAAGAACCAAACCAATTACCAAATTACATTTAATTAGTTGTATTAAAAGTAAAAATTAAATGATCAATTAACCATTTATTGGTTTACTGATTTTTAAAATGAATTAGCTTCGTATAAATTCTTCTGACTGATTGTTTTTCATCATGTCTTTTTATTGCTAAAAAAAGCAATTAAAAAAAAAAATCTTTGTTAAAAACCATTTATTCAAAAAAGTATAAAAACCGTTCAACCGTTTATTTCAAATACGCTATATACCTAATATATCGGTATAATCGATCATAGGCGGGGAGCCGGTTCCACTGAAACTCCCGTCATAGCGGAATCAAAAAAAAAAATTAAATAAATAGTACATAAGTATAGGAATAAATTAAGGACGGTATGCGTGGATTCCTATTGCCGAAACAATGTTAAAAAAATATTTATAAAAAATGAAAATATGTTTTACCGTCATCGCGGATATTAATTTTTTTTAATGTATTCGATAGCAAATTTTATTGGCTTTTAGAAAAAAATCACGAATACCACTTTTTTCTGCCGGAAGGGTCTGGCATACCTATTTGAAGTGTGTGATGAGGGCTAAAATTGGTTGGCCACTGAGCCAATTTGTATTTTATTTAAACCAACTGAATGTGGATTGCAACTGAATCAAGAAAATAAGTTGGGACCATTGTGGGATAAAGGCCCAACAGCACCTTCAAAAGTTGAAGAAATTCTTAGTGGTCAATTAAATAAGGAAGAAAGTGAAGAATCAGAAAATGAAAACCGTTGTGATATAGAAGAAATTGATTTCGATGATTATCAATAAATATACTAATTTTGAGAATAAACTCCTGTCAATTATTTCAATGTTATTTTATTGTATCCATTATGTAAAATAAAGATTCCCCTACAATTCCTTGAATCATATTAATCCTCATATTCTTTTAAATCTATGCAGAGAAAAAGACATCTTATTCCACAAAAAGCATTTACTCCAAAATAAATTTATTGAACATCGTACATTTTGGAGTAGATGCTAATATAGTTTATGCACTTCAAAATTGTATGCGGGATTTTTCCGGCAGTTTTTGAGCGCGCATACCGAGATATTTTTAAAAATTACTTAAAAATAAATAAATAAATGTTTCCGGCATGATGGAGAAATTTTAGCCCTCATCACACACTTCAAATAGGCCAGACCATTCCAGCAGAAAAAAAGTGGTTTGCGTGATTTTGTCTAATAGCCAATAAAATTTACTATCGAATACATTAAAAAAAATATATCCGTGATGACGGTAAAACATTTTTTCATTTTTTTTCAATATTTTTTTTAACATTGTTTCGGCAATAGGAATCCACGCATACCAAGCTTAATTTATTCCTATACTTAAGTACTATTTATTTAAATAAAATTTTTTTGATTCCGCTATGACGGGACTTTCAGTGTTACCGGCTCCTGGACTATTAAGACTTACATAATCAATAATGCACAACACTATCAATTAGATCATTAATGCAAATATTATAATTTCAAAATTACTTTTATGTTTGAAAAAAATATGTAATAAACTACAATAATGTTATTTATCGATACACCCCTTGATCCTTTGAATGCAACACTAGTGTTGAGAGCGTAGACTAGAAAGAGATGGCGTAATGAGAAATTACGTTATGTGGAAGCAGGACGCATAGACACCTGAACACGTGCGTCAACCATTTCACTTTGATTGTCCAGTTTAACTTGAGCCCTGACAATTTTTTATAAAAAGAAATTTTTAACTATAACTTTCCGATGAAAGGTTATTCCGTCAGTTTTATAATTTGAAGTTCTGCTCTTTTTTCCACACCACCGAATAGAACGACACGCCATTATGAAACTATTTAATTGAAATTAATTTCGGAATAAGCAGACACGTCCGCACAGATCCAATACTGGTTTTGTACTGTTTGAGTGGGAGCGAGCGTTAATATTTATAAGTGACAAATCACTAATCAGTTGCGGAGGCGGACAGCCCAATATTACCACTCTATTGGGGTATGTGCTCGATGTCCCCGGTAAATATTAATATTGTAAAGCATCGAGCTATTAACTTAGTACCTATCTCATTTAAGCTAGACTTTTCGCTATGAAAAATCTGCTAGTTAATGCTATTTAAAAATAATGTTAATAATAAGAATGCTCCAAAGTAATTCATTTAACAAAACAAATCATTTACCTATTTGTTACAATACAGTGTTATAATACAGTATATATTTTTTAAGCCCACGATGCATCCAAATATTGTACAAAAATGTCACGTTTACGATGAGAAGCTGATAATTAATTACTAAAATTTTAAATATAAATTAATAATGTAATCAATAAAAAAATTATAATACTTAAGTCAATAAAAGATTACTTGTTCAATGTAATGTCAAATCTAATTTTGATAATAATATATTCATAAAGATATTGTCATTAAACTAAGAGTATGTTCCATTTTGTTAATTCATTACCAAAAATATGGCATAAAGACTTTCTGCATAGAGAAATCTTTATATATGTAAGGCAATTTATTAAATACTTAGATTGTGATGTTAATACATGCATTATTTTAACTGCTAGATTTTTATATCTAAAGAAATAGTAACAGATGTCGTGCCTGACAACTGAGACAAGTTGTTTTTTTTTCTAGCATGTGTTTGGGAACAAATCATGGGTATTTTTAAAAAGCATGGGCAGCTCTTTAATGTGGGTACATAAAACATAAATTCAAACATAAATATTGAAGCAGTGGTCTTCACCTCTCCAAGTAACAGACACCAAAGCTGGCCCTAACAATTTCCTTCTGAATTCTAAAAACCCCAATTATGTCAACCGAATTACAACAGCCATAATCTATAAAACAGTACTGAAGCTACGTAACCGTAATAAGCAGTTACTACAACTTCAATAGACACTGTATCACGTAGTTTAATTGCATAACCAAAGTTTATAAGTGCGTTACATACCAGGTCAATGTGTTCTTTCCAATTAAGATTTTCGTCAATCATCATGGCCTTTTTTACTTATTCGTTTATGTCATTTTTATGTTTAATTCGGTCGAGTTTACACTTGACATCTACATATTTATCTTATATCTGGCAATTACAACAATTAAGACATGTTATAATGTTTTTTATTTTATTAATGCACACCATGACAATGACAATTAAGTCACAAAAAATACAAGTGACACATTACTGATAGAAAACACCACTAAAGAGCCGTAAGTATTAAATTTTTCACATGATATTATTATTTAATTATTACAAATTACGACGATATTCACTAATTTTAAATATTAATTTAGTAATGATTATTATTTAAAATAACATTACAATTTTTATTATTAAAGATTAAAATAATATCAGCTACTAGAACGACATATTAATTGCATTACACTATTAAGGAATGATTGTACAGAAAGATTGTACAGCAATCTGTAGCTTTAGGTGTACAAAATAGAAATGGACCCAAAACACTTCCCTGTGGAAGTCCACATCTATTGACAACAAAGTTTGGATTCTTTTCTTTTACGCATTTGCTATTTAATTTATTTGAATACTTTTTAGTCTTTTATGTCGAAAAGCTATAAGCCAGTCGTTTACTTTTCGTCTTTATACCATATTGATCTTATTTGCGATAAAATTATGATTATAGACCACAAAGACAAAAACTTTACTCATATCGACCTATTATTTGTTGCTGCCAAAGTTATTTTTACTAAATCGAAACGTGCTAGTGAGGTGATGCTATATTCTCTCAAACCAAACTGATTCGAAATTATCAAATTGTGGTATAATACAAATTTATAGATTAGCTTTAAGAATATTCCCTTCAATATTATACGATACTTTATTTAATAACGATTTATCATTTGACAATTTTATAAGTGAGAGAAAGCTGCCTTCTGAAAACTACAAATTTATCAGGACACTTAAAGGCTCATTAATAAAATCCACACGGGGGCTTTACTAATCTTGTACTGACACCATCTTCTCAAACAATATTTGTAGACTTTATATTTTTTATTGCACTTAATACTACTAAAGCATTAAGTGCAGGCTTCAAAATTGTTGTATCTTTAATTTTACTGTCAGTTATTCTCTTTCCAAAATTGATTTTGGAATAAGGTTAATTATCACAACAGTGATAATTAACCAGTCATTATTATTATTCAGTCAGTTATTATTCAGTCATTATTAGTCAGTCGTTCGACTAGCTGACCCTGCTACGATTGTTGTAGCTCAGTAATAATAATTTGCATTTTTTTTTTAATAAATAAAATGCAACATATTCTATGTCCCAAGTCAGAACAAATACAGCAAAATTAAAAAAAAAAACATCAAAATCGTTTCGGAGTTCGCGGTCTAATACTGTGACATGGAATTACTATATATAAGGATGTAGCAATCATGTACTACATATTTCACAAAGTATTACCTAATATTATATCAGATATTTCTGTTGATAACTGAATGTCAACAATGTTGCTGTATATAATGCCCCATGTGATTTGTATTTCTTTTAAATGTTTGTATTTGCTTGTTTGTGATTGTTGGGATTAACTCGTTAACTTTTCATGGTAAACTCTACCTTACACAGATAGAACTTTGAAATTAAAGACAAAAGTATTTGTAATATTTATTTATTTTAACTAGTTTGAAATTAACAGCAATAAAGGGCTCAGATATATCCTTTCAAACGGCATCACATTCAATGAAACATTCCGATCTCCAAACGCTCTGAGCGTAATCTAAAATAAGATACAAATTATCAAATTAAATAATAAAACAGTGCATTTAATACATGCGTATAGTGTTAGAAAGCTTCGATTCAGATACATTGATTATTTTACAGGCTAACTTTACAATTTCAGAAACTAGTTATACGTCAACAGTAAATTTACGATAACTTTTCGATTTTAAGTCTACGTATAAATTAGGTAAAGACAATAATATGCGTTGGTTTATACCAAACATTGGCGTTGGTGTTACTCCTTACAATGGTCGTTATCAACGACGGTAACTATGAGCGAACTAAACCTATGTCGTAATTAAGGTATGACATATGAAACTGACAACTTTTCAGATTTACAATTGTTTCGTATAAGGATAGCGACCACGGTTCGCATCGAGAAATTATTCACGTAAAAACGAATAAATTATTTTGAGACACTTCGACGTCGATACTTTAATTTCAGCTAATGCCGAGAGTTAAGCTGGTTGCGAAACATGAAGACCACATTACAATATATGTATTCCATACTAGGGTGTAATTTATTCAAAACTAGTGCTACATTTATAGCTATCTATCTAATAATATCTCATATACAATATCGTTAAACGAATTACAGTAACAGAATTTATACTACAGTAAGGCTGTGAAAAAGCCTTATGTTACGTCGTGTTACAAGTACAGATAATATTATGTATTGTATACGTAATATTGATCACAAGACATTACTCACTGAACCGCCCGTTTGCGATCTTTTGATAACCCTATGAATTACGAACAATTTATATATGTCGGACTAGTAAAAGGAACGCATTAACTTTGACCTGTCAACGACAATAATATATTTCACTTACTAAAAAATCAGTATAAGAAAATAAAAACGTTCATAACATATTTCTGTACAATAAAAAATAATAATGAGCGTTCTTAAACGCTCGCTTACAATCAACATGTAATATATCGTTAATCGAATGAATCAACATAGGCGTCTTAATAGAATTAAGTGCAACTACGTTATATTGCTTTAACTAATTAAATAAATAACGGCGTATCTAATCAAGTGTTATGGCTACGCTACAATAAATAAATAAGAATTTATCTAACTACTATACCTAATCGTGAAGAGGATTACTACAAAATACTGACTGTAACGACAAAAATCAAAGTTACAAAAACGAATATGGAAAAATATTATGATGATTTTCGAAAATTATAAATATCAAAGATAAATTTCGTTTCGAGATAAATTGTGTAGATTTTTATATGTATCTATGTAACTTCGGTAATGGTTGCCACCATAGAAATCTATTTCGACGCAGTTAGTAATGAAACGTCAATGCCGACTTGCAAGGATACAAGGAATCTATTTTGTGTAGACAGGAAAACCCATATATTAAAAGTTGTACTTTACGTTGTTTATGTTTGATGCGATGGCAACCCTTATGATAATAGTGTATATGAGTGGAGAAGTATTATCGTGCTTTTGTTTAGTGATGGAAGTTTATAGAACGCAGAACTCTTCGAGAAGATTTCTCAACTCCTTGTTGTGGGCGGCCTTGGAGCCGGTGGCGGGAGATGCAGCAGTTGGCCTGCCGTTATAACTACAACAAAACGTAAAACCATAGAAAACAACGATAAAACAAAACATATTTTGTAGACAACAATCACAGCTTCTTTTAACACGCAAAATTGTTAAAAGTTGGAATAATACGTTCATTTAAAAGATTAACCTGTCAAATATTTTAATCTTTCGGAGATAATTTAAACTAGGTACATTATACATTTGGAAAAAATTTACTATCACACTATATATAATAACAAAAAAGATTTTTGTAAGAGTAAACAGTAAGAAATAAAAAGGAAATTAGATATATTTTAAACAAAAAATCAGTTTTCCTTCTTTTTCTTAAAGACTGAAAATATATCATCGCTATCATGAAACAGGCGGGTCCGTTTCAGGCAAGAAAGAAGTAATAATAATAACAATCAGCATCCGTTCAATACATTCTTATTTGATATTTCGATATCTATTATGCACAAATTAACAACTGACATTAATTTCAAGTTTAACTTAGTATTTTACTACTGTAAGAATAAGGCAATCTCAACTTACCCAATACTTAAAAGTCAGTTATTTTATATTTATTAGAATTAGGATCGATTGACTTTGAAAAAAATGCTTATTTTATGGCATAAAATGTATTTTAATGCAATTGTAAATTGCATAAAAAGTTTAGAACAATGAATTTCTCCAGTATAATATAATAATTATACTGGAGATTACAATACAGTAAACTATTACGTTTAATCTTGATCTTAATTTACATTTTCGTACATGCATTAATTGGATGCTATTTATTGGATAGTTATACTATGTCCAATGTAGGATGATACTTTTGACAGTTGACACCTATATAGAGGGTATAAAGTTGCTATTACAATGTCAAGCCAAACATAAGGAAACGAACGCAACCTTAGTACGTAGCAATAAGGAAGTGACACCTGTCAAAAGTATCATCCTACATGAGACAAAGTATAAAAAGACAACTCATATGTCTGGCGATATCATTTTAACGAGGTGTAAGCAGCTTGCAGAATGCGGACTGACCGCAAACAGTCATTTTTGTCGGTTAAATTGTTTTGTAGATCCTTGTATACGGTTACAAAAGTTAATGCCATTTGGCTTTTACATGAACTACTGTCAGAATAGACGTCTAGTAAGGTAAGTTAAAACATATAACACAAAAGCTCTTTATTATCAATTGAATCAAACAAAGCAGTTTAATCGCAAAATGGCACCTTACTTTAAGGAAGCGTCATAGTCCAGATTGAATAGAATTCATTAAAAGTCACTGCAGTATTAAAAGAAATTCAAAAGGGTTGTAACTCCGAATGGCCGAAAAAGTATACACTACGTTCTGTAGCCGTTCCTACATTGCATGCTATAACTACGACAAATAATTGAAAACCACTTTTTAATAATTAGTGCATTAATAATTATTTTGTATCATTATACTATCTACATTTTATTCATTTACTTTTCAATAATAAAAAGAAATTTACTTTCAATACCGCTGATATTCAGGAAAAAAGTAATAGTGCCACAGTATGTATAGCTTTAGGTAGCCAGTATTTTCTTACTTTTTTCTATATATTTCTATTATTATCGCACCTTTGTTTCTAACAAAGGTGCGATAATAAACAATTCGTAGGTGAGTACAGTCACGAACAATAAGATGCACCGTAGAACCATGTTTCATTACATTAATTATTATTTATTTCCTAACTGTTATCTGTTTGCTTTCGGTCGTTTTTCGTGTGACATGGTTCTACATCTTATTGCTCCTAACTTTACAGTCGACATATCAAGCTATACACTGACTGTAAGACTTACCTTAAGAGATTCTATTTATATTTTAAGAGTATATTTCGGTATTCTGTCGACCAGTCATATGACAAAAATTCATTAAAGCTCAAACAAAGATAGTAAATAAATAAAAAGTGTTAATAACAAACAGACAAAGCATTCCACAGCACCACTACACAACAAGCACCACATAACGAATTCTTATACAGGTTTACCACTAAAAAGGCTTAAAAGTTAAGAAGAGGTACAATCAGTGATGTAGACAATACATTAAAGCATGTTTGTAACGAACAGAAACTACATCTCGAGGGAGAGTGAAATGAAGTTTGGCACATAATTTTATTTGCATACGATCATAGTGTTTCATTTCCTCCTTTTGGTTCATCTCAGCGTTTTAAAATATAAAAGGTCATAAATTAAATGAGGGGATAGCTATAAAAAGCAGTCGTTATGCAGTACAAGTTGCTAGCCTCACCTAATGGTGCGTGGTACAGGTTCAGAGTCCGAATCGACAGTTTTCGGGGCGCTGCGCTCGGCGCTGCTGAATAGTTGTGAAAACCAACTACCCCCTTGCGATTGGGACTTTGGCCTGCAACCAAGCCAGTAAAGTTAAGCTAATGCCAAGGCTAAATATTCATGCAAAATGATAATTAATTTTAGATAATGCTGAAATAACTGAAATAACCGAGCCGCAAATACAACAACATAACCCGTGATTTTTTTAGTTATTCACATATAGACTAACAGCGGTTGTTATCGAGGTCAATAAAATGCAACATCATGTAAGTTAAAAATCTGTAATAACTAAGAGATGTATTATTGTCAGTTACAATATATTCCATTAAACATTACATCATATCATCACTAATTTGACTTTGAACCTTGATTGACTAAATAATTAAGTAATAAATATTTAGTCAACCACTTAGTGAAATATCCCATTAGGATGTTGTTCAAATATTTTTGAATTAATGACTACTTTTAAAACCTTTTTGGCATCATAAAAATTTGGCAATCCAAACTTATGAAGTTGTTGAAAAACAAAACGTTAATCATACAGACAAAGCGACATACTCAGTTGTAAGAATAGCATGTATTAATAAAAACATAGAAATCTACATACATTAATAAGGTCAAAGTGCAAGCAGTAAACTATAAACTATACTAAAATATAAATATTATTTATTAACGATAAGATAAAAATCTACAATTTTTTGGAATTCCTAGTGTGAAAATGACTAATATAAAAAAAAATCAAATATAATAGGGAGGATATTATTTTGCTAGCAGAAAACTATCAACGGAGGCAAAAGAAAACACTTAACCCCTTGAAGCCAAGCTTTCTGTTAAATGCGTTATTTCACTCTTTATCGGGGAAAAAATATCATTCAATCAAAAAGAACCATTACCAAAGCCGTAATAAGGATAAATTCAGACTGCGCGTTATAGAGCATTATATAATGCTCGTGGATTTTAGATATCGTTGTCGCGCGCATGATTGATGATGATGATGAAAGGGTTAAATGGCGACACATTGTACTAGTTACAATTATTTTACACCTAGTGATATCTATAGATATTTAAAGCAACAGGAACATCAAACTATTGTTTGTAAATTCATTTTCAAAATATTGACAACCTGTATGTGTCAGATATACACTAATCAATTCGAAAGGTTCGTAAACATGCCTAAAATTGTAAGAATTGAGTTTCATACGTGTGCGCAATGGAATAAACGAAAAATATATTTATTACTTACCAAATCTGCTTCTGGTTTTGCAGTAGCGTACGGAATCTGGGCTCGACGTAGCTCCAGGAACCCATGTTCTTGTGTTCTTCTTGGCTCCATACTAATTGAGCATTTGGATATTTTGCTACTTCCGCCTTGATTTGGTCGTACGGGAATGGCGAGATTTGCTCCAACCTATTATTATTTTTTAATGAAATAAAATCTTTGTTAATATAATAAAACTCAATGTACTGCCTCAATATATCACGACATGATACAGCGAAAGTCCTTATTACGGTGTGCAGCTATGTGCTAATATAAGCCAGTCCTCTAAATGCACTCACACAGAATACCATCAGTGTTTCAGCCATTGGTCAAAGCAAGTGACCTTTCTGTTTTTTTAATTCTTTCTCTTTATCGAAGGAAATAACTTTATGACTCAAAACATAAAGTACCTCAAACTTAAGTTTTTAGCCACTTTTGTTCAAATAACGTTAATACCCATAACACATTGAATGCAAATATAATATGGTGGTAAGTCCAAACATATTTACTAAATATACGGTGCAATTTCACATATAAAATTATTATTGTTTATAAATTAACTAACTACCGTAATAAAGTTTCTCTGTCAATAAATTTTATTAATGTATGGAATAATATGGCATTTTCCCTTAAAATCCTATAAAAATATGCCTTTAACTCGTTCGATAGGCAATTGCGAAGTTAATAAATCTCCGCATAGGGTGAATCGCCAAAAATATATCAGAACTCAAAAAATAATGTCAAAATTAATGAAATGAAGTAAAAATAACCTTATTAAAATGCACTAGAAATAAGTTTTTTTTAATAGTCCATCATTTTTAACTACCACCATTCAGAAAGTCTTTTAACTAACAAGAAGAAAAGGCGCATGAAACTCGTTAGCTTTAATAGAAGTAACAACATTTACAACATTATATGTTGTCATCAAACCTAATCTACAAAAAAATAATTTATTCTATTATTATCATAAAAGTTTTATGATTTCAAACAAGTATACTCCAACATTGCAATGATATACAACGAAAAATTAAAGTAAGTATGTATGAAAACGGTTACCTGGCGATGGCGATGTCAGCCTCAAGCCCGCGATCGCGACGCTGCTTCAGCAGGTCATAGTAGACACGGCCCGAGCAGAACACAAGCTTGCGAACATTACTGGAATTCTGAACCGCAGGGCCTTCTTCAGGAATCACTCTGGAACAAATACATATGTAATGATGCAATGTACTTTTCGGCAGGCGGTCGCTTAGATAAAGCCTATACAGCCTTCTTAGGCTATTGGACTTTCTAGGTGGTGTGTTTAGTCAGTACGAGTCTGTCATAACTTCGAAGCCGGACGGGAGTATCCATAGAGTACTCCTACCTCCCTCTCCCGGAGGGTGCCCAAATTGCTAGGGGCGCAATAAAAGCTTTTCGGCGGGAGCGGGAAGGGTCTACCTTTTTACGCAGAAAATTAAATTTCATAATTTTTGAACGCATACTTATCATTTGGCATAATTTGAAATACACTCATTTGCAAAAAAAACGGGCGGTTTTGATTTTTATTCATCTTTAAAAAGATACAAACAAAAAAGGTTTCAATCGTTTGTACACGTCACTGGCCGGTTTTAAAAATGCCGTGGTATTTAAAAAAGTACGTTCTAAATTCAAATTTTCATTTGATGCTCATTTTTACAGAAAACCCCTTTTTATCCTACATTTTTGGCGCGAAGTTCCAGAAGTTAACGTCGACTTTCATAACTTTTATTCAATTTTCATCGATTAATTTCATATCCTTGACTGTCAAAGCTTTATTTATTGCTGTTTGGCTGTATCAAAAATGGTAGATAAAGTGGTAAAAGTTACCAAAATTATCGGGCTGCTTGAAGAGGGTTGCAGCCAATGCTTCGTGGCTAGGAGGCTAAATGTTAGTCGCTCGACGGTCCAAAGGACCTGGCAGCGATATCAGGAGACTGGTTCCGTCGAGAGAATGCCTTGTTCTTTAAGAAAACCATGTACCCAACCACGGGATGATCGTTTTCTTGTGAGTCGCGCATTGAGAAATCGCAAATCTTAAGAACAACCTCCAAGAAGTAAGAAATGTGCATATTAGTTTATGGACGGTCAGGAGAAGGCTTTTCGCTGCCAATATACGCAGTCACCGCCCGGCCCGCGGCCCTAAATTACTCCGTGAGCACCGAGTTCACAGGCTTGGGTTCGCTAGAAATTGTGAATCATGGACTCAAGAAGATTGGAATAGGGTTTTGTTCTCTGATGAAGCCAGGATATCTCTGTTCGGTGAAGATCAACGTCGGCGAGTGCTAAGAAGACAAGGAGAACACTTTGCAGAGGCATGTTTCGAAGAAATCACACCTTATGGTGGGGGCTCTGTTATGTTTTGGGCTGGAATAAATTCAATGGATCGTACAGAGTTAGTCTTCTATGAAAACGGCTCACTGACAGGGCATCGATACATAATGGAAGTTTTAATTCCTCATGCACAATCCGCATTGGCCGCTCTAGGTGAAGACTCGATTTTTATGAACGACAATGCTCGCGCCCACCAATCTCGTTATGTTAAAGCGTATGTGCAAGAGGTGGCCAGCTCGAAGTCCCGACTTCAATCCCATAGAGCATGTCTGGGTCGTTCTGAAACGGCGTGTGAGATCAGTACAACCGGCTCCGCAGACAATCAGAGAGCTGAAGAATGTGGTTACTGCGGAGTGGGAACGTATTCCGCAAGCAAGTATCCGGGGTATACTCGCTAGCATGCCCAGACGAATTCAAGCTGTGATTTTAGCTAGAGGGGGTCACACTCGATACTAAACATTTATCTGCTTTTACTTTATTAAAGAAAAACAAACAAAAAAACTTTTTTATTTTTACTTCATGAGCATATGCACTACTAGCGAACATACACTACTAGTGAGGTTTCGCATTATTTCCCATAAATTGTATCAAAATTTTATAAAATACTGATTAAAACGATTATTTTCTTATTAATTTACCAAATTGTGAGGATAAAACTACCTATAATTATCAAACAAAGCAATATTAATATTTAAAATGGTTCATTGCTTAGGTGCCCGTTTTTTTTGCAAATGAGTTAAGCTTGCTGGTTGGTAATGAATAAAAAAGCTAACCTAACCTGCAATGTATGTCAATTTGTCTTTTGATTCGTATGCCAAGTGACTTTCTGCCCAACAAGATTCTGCCAGATAAAGGGATTTGCCATTGCCAGATTTCCTGGGTGGGAAACGTCACCTTAGTGGTTTTAGTTTTTTTGTTAAAATTGGTGTTGTGGTGGATATAAGCGAGCAATAATGATGCATTATTAACCACTTAGTGTTTGTAAACATGCTGTTGACATCTGAAACAAAGCAGCGAGAGTTGGCCTTTTTCTGCTCTCCCAAAAATTCCCCGGGAGGTTCCATAAAACCTTTAAATGAAACCTAGGGAAAATGCTATTTCATTGTTCATTCATCTTTCATTAATCATTCATTAATAAGCTCTTTTCATCATTCACATCTCATTAAAAAAGAAATTACTAAATAAGAAGATATCGCTTAAAGGGCACGCATCCAGACCTTAAAATCTTATTTTAAAAAATGCATATTTTCCGTTTTCCATCTAAAAAAGTAGGTATAATGTTATCTTACTGTGGTATAGATAATGGGTTTTATATGCGATGCACATTAATCTGGCTTACACTTATTACTTTAATAACGTCACGCGACCGATATCATTTGATTATCTAAAATACTAATTGATGAATAATATCTGAAACGAATTGTTTTTCTTATTATATTTAATTTAAATTTTCTTGATAAATTATTTATTGAATTAATCCAAATTTTGTATTGATCGTTCATTATTTAAATATGTATAGAAAAAAAAAAACAAACGTCAAACTGTGTATTAAAAAAATTGTAAAAAAAAATATCTTTTCAATAGTTAACTTACTGTCATAGGGTACTTGGCAGGTATAAGAAATATAAATGAAACAAAACAATTTCTGTGAGAGTGCATAAGTGTGTAGTACATCACTCATCACTATCACTATAAAAGAATAATTATGACCAAGCTACGAAAGATGCAATACGTAACGTACACCCCTATAGATGCACTGACTCCAAAATAATGTTATCGATTCGACACGTACTTACCTACTTATTAAGCTGATATGTTAGCATATCTATTGTAGAACTGACAATCTGTCCAAATAAGGTACCTGAGACATAGCGCTATTGCAATTACTTATTGTGTAAAAGCCTTACCTTCTGAAGCATGTGCCCTCTTTCATATCGTCAAAGGACGACTTAGCTTCGGGATGACGCAAGAGAGACTTGGGCGTCATGAGAATCAGCGGTTTGCGGAATGGCAGCGCAATCTGTCTTCGCAGGATGTGGAAGTAGGATGCAGGCGTAGAACAATTAGCTACGATCCAGTTGCAGTCGTGCAGTTGACGAACTGGTTATAAATAAAGAAATACTTATGTTCTGGATAAATTAAGCATAAGATCAAAACATAAATTCTAAAGAAATATGCCTTTGGCAATAAAAACTTCATTTCTATACTCAGGTATTGCAGTCACAATATTTAATGTTTAGACCAATTTGTTTTTTAAAACAATCAGCTGTTGGTTTATAAGACATAATGTTGATATCCATTTTAAATTTAAAAAAAAAAATATAAATATTTATACAACGAACTTTTGAATTGTCATATGGCTTTAAAAGTATGTGTGAAATGAATGTGCCAATAGCATAACAATACAGCTAACATACATGACAATAGTTCAATATGTGAAAATATCACATTAGGCAATTAAAAATGCAGAAATATCTCAATCAATGTTTTAATATGTAACTCATATGCCCCACTATTTTTTTTATCAAGGTATGTATTACTTTTATTTAGTTTTCAGTATAAATCAGAAGTATACATCCTCAATAGTACTCGTATTATAGTTACTTCGCCGTAGTACGTAACATTGTACACTTTCATGATTATAAAGCGTTACCTTCATAGTCGGGGCTTTCTGGCGGCATGTAGTCGGGATCGTCGGAGCTCATTTGCAGAAATCTTTCGAGGCGGGCTGAAGAGTGTTCGGGACCCTAATAACGATACATACATATTCAACATATTTGTTTAATTCAAGCAGACCTTACATTAATAATACTAAGTCGGATTTAATACAGAAGTATAGGACGACCATGATCCGGAACAAATGCCTATTACACAAATATGCTTCTACAAGAATGCCATGTACATGTTTTAAACACCTTTATCAGTATACATAAATGACAAAGAACCCAAACTGACATGTCATTTATAAATGTAACAGAGAAAAGAGGACCAAAATAAGAACCTTATAGTACCCCCAAATGTAAGAAAATTCCATAACTACGAAGAAATTACGGTTTATCGATAAGACTTTATCCATAAAAGAAGTTTACCAGTGATTATAATCTGCTAACTTTAAAAGAATAATGTCATTGTTGAATACTTTACTAAAATCTGCACACAATTCATCCACTTTTTTATTTTAATCTAGAGCCTTGGCAAGAAATTCGTTAAATATTTAACTGTTAACCATTATACTGAGATTACTTACCATGCCCTCCATACCATGTGGTTGAAGTAGCACAATGCCGGATTGGCGCACCCACTTGGCCTGACCGCTGGAGATGAACTGGTCGATAATGCACTGAGCCACATTGTTAAAGTCACCGAACTGGGCCTCCCACAGCACCAGGGCGTTGGGGTTAGTCACAGAGTAACCGACTTCGAAACCAAGTACACCTAAAAATAAAAAAAAAAGGTTTGTGACTATATAAATTGAAAGAAAAGAAGAAGTCCTTCACATCACTTTCAAATTTTCAGTTTTCATGGAAATCGTTTTATAAGTTAATAAAATTGACACCGGTATAGAGTAGGCTGATTTAAAGCTTACATTCGAATGTAAAACATCTATGACATTATTAACCTAAAGGCGTTTAGGTTAAAGGGCATAGCAGTCTATCCGCTTCCGTAGCTTCAGAGATACGAGATCCCGTAATCAATTTTAGTCTATACCAATAAATTTTTTTCGAGATAAACAAGCACACAATTTACCAAAAACTATGTATGATAATAAGTTACGGAATTCTTTGTAATTATCTGAAGTGCATCTTTTCATTACTGACTCCCTAGACAGTGCTTATTGGAACTTAAATTTAAATCAAAATTAAGCTTCGTCGACATCGTCCTTATATCGCCTTAACTACAAAAGTGACCAGAATTTCATTAATTCTGTAACCAGACACGGAAAAAATGAGCAAAGCGTCTTAAACCAAAACTGCGCGTGCGATTGCGTACATTTATTTATTTACCAATGCATGCTGAAAGAACTATATTTCTAAAGTTTATAAGGTTGGTTTTTGCCCAACTTGTACATTTTACTTTTTTTGATATTCGGAAACCCTTATGAATACATTTCTTTCGTAATTTTACTTTTTATCGAAACCTTGGTCATTAATGTCTGATCATTTGTTTTGACAGATCAGTGAGAAATATAAAGTGTGACAAATAGTAATTTGTCTACCTAAACAGAAAATCGGGTTGACACAAATGTGCATACAACAAATATATCTTTAAAATTATAATATCTTAGGGAAAAGAATTTAACGAATTTTATCCATGGACGAAGCTAAAAATAAATACTAAATACTGATTTCGAATTAGGAAAATAGTAATGTAAAATACCTACAGAAATCAGCAATGTGTCAGAAACATTTCAATGGTCACAAAACAAAACATTTTATTAACTCACCATATTCTGACAGTGAGCTGTTGCAAACTGTGTAAGGTGCCTGATCGGGGTATAAGTGGGCCAAAGGACAATATGTAGCCTTATCAACCTTTTGATGGTGAAGTACGTGATGTCTGCGAAAGAAGATCATTGATTTAGTAAAAAACACAAAACATGACACTGATATTAAACCATTATTCTAAAACAAATAATTTGCTCTAGTCTCTGATAATCAACTATAATATTAATAAGTGTACTATCTTATTTAAACTTCATGGTCTGGTCTTCCTTAAAATTTAAGGAGCAATGTTTACATGTACATAGATTTGATTCTTATGATCGACTGGTGTCGTAAAACATATAATTATTATTACTACTACTACTATTCAGTTTACCTATATTTTAAAATGAATGAATTTAACTTTAAATATGCCTTTTCCCTTTATATTATTTCTCACCTATGAGAGAAAGTGCCTCTTTCGACGTCCTCTCCAGACAAGCGTACATGGATGCCTTCCTTCAGCAATGATCCGAACGCCATGGCTTCACCTAAGGCCCAGTCCACGGTTCTATTCTCGACCATTTCCATACGAGACTTAAGGATACGCAAGAGACCTTTATGGATCTCGAACTCGGCGGCATTAGGAGGAGGGGAAGAGAAGCGCTTGCCGATGTGCACTAAAGTTTCTTCAACGACACCGGTTGTGGACATCTAAAATATAATAAGATAAATAAAATATTATAATAAAAGAGCATGAATATTTTGGGTCCAAACGTTATATAGTATTTTACCACGTTTTTCTTATCTCACTTTTCTTATTTGTTTGTTTGTCTGTCCGGGCAAAATCTTGCAACTTAAATTTGAGGCACTTTCCGATAAGCTAGAAAGCTGAAACTTTCAGGATAGTTCAGAACCCGATGACAATGCACTCTAAAGCAACTTTCAACTTTCCAGATGCACTTTCAGGTCCACTTTCGGCAACTTTCACTTTTGTATGGGGCTTATCCGATTGTTGCGTAACACATGGTTACTTCGTTGAGTTAATAATTAAAAAGAATAAAATAATTATACTAGATTTAAAAAATCTAAAAATCCCACGTTTTTCAATGTCCTAAAAAGAATAAAATAACCCTGCGGGGCAAAGCGAGGGGCCACTCAAAACGTGGGGGCGCATCTTTACAATAATCGGCATCAATGCATGTCATTCATCTCTTTAAAATCTCCTCTTAGTAATATGCGCCCCCACGTTTTGAGTGGCCCCTCGCTTTGCCCCGCAGGGTTATTTTATTCTTTTTAGGACATTGAAAAACGTGGGATTTTTAGATTTTTTAAATCTAGTATAATTATTATATTTTGTAATTTAAGCAAATACTAGCAAATATTTTTATAGCTAAGAATTTTTTTTATTACTTTTAGCAATTATAATCTGATTACAATACATCTTGGTAGTTTTAATGTCGATGAACATATAGTTATTTTCTTTTGTTAATTGAATAATATTGAAAAAGGTAACAAACTACTTGAATGCTTCAATCGAACATGTCAGAGAAATTGATTATTTTTACTTATACTTAATACCAAGGTAAAAGGTAAATACCAAAATAAAAGCAAAACTTAGACAGCTTGAATAAAATTTTTACTTCTTTTCGCTTGATTTGTTTCGACGATTTTGTGTGTGAGTGCTTTCCTACGACCTCTAGTCAGGTGCATGAAAAAATGGAGATATGTATTTTACCGATTCGTTGCTACATACAATTACAGAAACGAAAGGCTACGAGCTTTATTTACGTGAAAAATTAAGATACTTTTATTCTGGGTTGATTTCCCTAAAACTTGATTTGAAGGAGTTATCATCGATTTAAAAATGACACGGTTTTAGTGGCTAACGCGACCCGCAAAAAACGACGATGACGACCGTTTGGTGCAACGGTAGCGATTCTGCCTTTCGCACCGACGCACTATGTGGAGATCGAGTCGGTTTCGGGTCATAAATCTATAACTTCCATGTTTTTATAGATATACAGCTGATTTTTTTTTTTAGGTAATCTGAGATAAACGTACTTTAAAATAATATACAGTCTATGCATATAAAAATATATTTAATAATTGTAAAAAAAACACAAAACATGAAATATTGAAAAATTATCATAAATTTACGACTAATTTTAAACAATGTGACCTAAATGTTATAATTAATACAAAATAAACACATAAAATTACTCTTATTAATTAAATATAATAAGAAAAAGAAAATAACATAGAATTATATTATTCTACTAGCTCTACAGCTTCATCTATAAGTTCCATAGACTTTTTATTGGAAGGTTTTCTTAAACTTGTTATGTAAGGGTCTGAAGTGTACAAAAGTGTATGTAAAACGTCTTCATTTGTAGCTACTCTAGAGCATTTTCTAGCATGATGAAGTCTGAATCGTTTATAGTCTTTGTTCCTTGATTCCTGGGCATCTTCGGAGAGCTGTCCAAGAGGTAACACTGAATAATGCCGAATTACATTTTCCCCATGAATTAGGACTTTATGGACAGATGATGGCATATAATACCACATATATTTACTAACATATCGTTGTGCTGTATCGAAAGCATACTGTCCAAATTTCGTAGCATTAATTACTTTTCCGCTAGACATAACTTGAAGTAAAACATAAAATCGTTTTATCAATTCCTCATCCACACCGGTAATTTCTGCAGTGCACTGATAATTTTGAAAAAATCGTCTAGCTGTATTACCGTCATTACTGTTACCAGAACCTTGCTTAGGTTTATCTATATTTAAACCAAGTTCTTCTCTGAACCTTCTTTGTACATATGTCTTCTTTTGTTTTTTCAAATCTTTATTTTCTGTCGTTGTAGCAGACCATTTTTCAAAGCCTACATTATAAGATATATGTAAAATTAGTTTCATAAATCTAATCCAGCAATGTAAAGTCGAAAGCCCATATTGATAAGAATTTTCGTCAACAGGTTTATTTTGTACTTTTTCTAAATTGTTCATCTCTGTAGGTCTTGCACCACAAATAGTACATACAGCACCTGATGAAGTTTCTGACAAAACTTGAGCCACTTTCCCGTCAACCATTGTCAAAAATAATGTGTGTTTGATTTCTATACTTTCACCATTTTTATTGATTAAGCTTGTTGTGAGAGCGTTTCTTTGAGCTATAATTTCATTAACTACACTTGTAGTTTTCTCTGGTGTCTCTTTTGAAAATTCTATTAAAATGGGCCTACAAAATCTTACTGATGATGGAACAGGGTTTTCCCACAAAGTTTCATTTGTATTAATATCAACAAGTTTCAGAGGTACTAATGAAGATATAAATAAATTTGTGTCAGAAATTAACTCATCCTCTTCAGTTAAGACTTGCTTGTATTCACTTTGTCCGCTTGAGCCATCACAGCCCCATTTCGAATACAGCATTAAATGTTTTTTGCCAGCTTTGTATACACCATTGATTTTCAAAATTCTTGCAATAGTGTGATCCAGCAGATCTTGCAGTTTTATTTTTGCTGTAATATTATTAATTTCTATGCTTGATCTTGGTGGGTAGCACATTCCTTTAGCTTCCTGAATTGATTTATATGACGGAAATAATACGCAGTTCTTCGCAATTAAACAATTTCTCATGTTTTCATACTGTGCCATGTTAAGGTCCAACTCTATAAAAATACTGAGAGCTTCATCTTTAGAGTACGCTGTTAAATTTGCCGGTTCATTTAAAAGATTTTGACGTATTTCACTTTTTTTATCTATGGGTAATACTCGTAAAATTTCGACAATGAATGCTTCTTCCGTTTCCCCTTGAGATCTCAATCCTTGAAGATATGAATTCAGTATAAAATCAAGGCCACATGTTTCAAGCAACTCCTTGTTTTTTCGTCTTTGTGTTCTATCGGAACTTTCTTCGTAGGTTTTAGAAGGGCGTCCTCGCTTCCCCGTCGATGTCGAAGGTTCAGATTCACAGTAGGATCTTCCAGATTTACTGTGAATGTGGCATTCAACCACATGCTATTCTGATTTAAAAAAAATTCTTTATTTCTGCCAGATTTAGTGTAGCGTTGACGAAAGTTCGTAATAAGATTTTTTTGTACACTCGCGACAATTTTAGCGATATTTGCCTCAGAAAAGTTGATAAAATTATTCCGTATATAACTTGTTAAAGCAACAACATAATTCCCGTCACTTTCAATCAAAACAAGACATAGATCGCGTCTGGTACATTGGAATTCACTCATTGCAAGAGAGTAGGTGGTTAGATACACTTTTAATAACGACAATAACGAACGAAAAACAGTATGTAATTATTCAGTATGCAGATGCTCTATTTTATATTAAATAACTGATTTGAAACGTGTGCAAAGTATGAGAATAAAAACTATTTATCATTATGTGGTTACTCGGTTTCCTATGTGTTTTATTGATAATTTATTTTGTAGGCGAACTAAAAATGGTGAGAAATACTCGATACATTATCAAAACATAAACCGCAATTAATAATATATCACAAGTGTAACCTATATCAACTAATAAAACAAATAGATTCGCCCACGTATTTTTAAGAAATTATTTCTATTTCATGTTATGATAGATAGCATTATGTTGTGCAATGAAGTTGCAACTTTTTTTTTCTTCCTGTATAAAAATATTAAATTTCCTATCAAATAACATCATTTACAGACCTTCGGCAAATTTCGGCAACTGTCAAAACTCTAATTGAAAGTTTCAGATACGCAAAAATGATATGTCATGAGATAAATATTTCTAGTAAATATATTTATAAATATATAGCATATTTGTGTATACCAAAAAAAAGTATATATTATAAGCTTTCTAAAATGGTATAATACTTGTATAATTTTCATTGCTAGCTTACTAGAAAATCATCCTGAAAAAAATACAAATTATGATGTTTTCGTGATAATTTTTCAATCATCGTATTAAGATGCTCTTTACTATAAAAAAGTACTAGTTACATACATAATTTATACATAATATAGTAGATCAACTTCTTAGCTATAGTTTGAGGTATAATACAAGTACCTGCGCCGATTTTTACAAAATGTATTTATGGCCAAGCTCTCTTAGGCACCTCCACATAGTGCGACGGTCCTGGGTTCGAATCCCGGAAGGGGCAGATGTTTATATGATAAATACGAGCATTTGTACCGGCTGAGTCATGGATGTCTGTATATATTTTTCTAAGAATATTACTTATTTATGTATGATATATGTATGTCTATCCGTTACCCTAGTATCCATAACACAAGCCTTACAGTGCTTACTTTGGGCTAGGCTAATTGGTGTGAATGTAAGAAATATTTATTTATTATTATTATTATTATTATTTTTCTTAGTTTTTAGAATGCCAAAGTAGGTTGAATTTTCAAAAATAGAAATAATGTTACTTGTACTGTTACATTCCAAACCCTCTTTTGCCATATGAACAACGCTCGATTTATATAAAAGTAAACGACTTCTATATAGTGGGCTTGGCGTATAACAGTGTACAAGTTTTTTTTTTTTAAAGTCTAGTAGTTTTCGTCCATTGGTAGAAACTACGACGGTACAAAGTTTTGGCTGTACATACATATTAATATATAGATGTCTTTATTGTGTCAACAAGGTCAACATAGATAAATATGGAAATCTCTGTATGTACGACTTGATGTTATCCATATCCAAGTTCTTGTTCCCATTCGCTGTGTCGTAATACTAACTAATGACGACGATACTAAGAGCCAAAGCTATCACTACTACGTTTACGTTAAATCGAGGGTCAACGATAAAAAATAAAATAATAAGATAAATTCTATAAAATATAGATAACATTAATCATTATTATTTGTTTCTCGGGGCTTTTTAATTAAACCTTTATTTCAAAAGACAATGCAACCTATAAGATTAATTGCAAATCGACGCCATTTAAAATTATCTCTGTTATCTGGTAGATTTTAAAGAAATGTTATATATTTTTAAGATTTCACTTTCTCTGGACTCATTGTAGTAGAATGTGTTTAGAACTAAATTGTCCGCAGATAAGGGAGGCTGAATTACGCACACTCTTTGTTACGGTATCTAGATTGGATTTTTATGACGTCTGTTAAGTGTGGGAGTTAATTTAAGGTTCTAATCTTCCAATGATTTATATTCTGTTGATTTCCATGTCAAAGCTATCATTTTTTGGAAAATTCTTCTTTAGCGCTGAGCGCCGCCTGTCTAGGAAATGTACATGGTTTAGTTATACTTAAGTCAATCTGTATGGCGCGACTGCCACTTTTACTAAATATTGTCGATACCGGTTTAATAGTTACGTCGATTAAAAGGTATATTCGCATTAGAAGTTTTGGTTGCAGCCACCTTGCAATTCGTATAATTAAAATGTTTATATAGCTGGACAAAGGCGAGCTGACAATATCAGGGGTTACGACCAGTAGCGCCTTACTGGTTTCTTGGGTACAAAGGACATTAGACTAAATTAAAGTAAATTAAATTAAATTATCTTAGACTGAATTAAGAACCTAAACTGACCTTTAAGGGGTCTTTTCCCTCGAAGAAGCCAGACCAGGGCGAGTCGAGCCAGTCCTTATATTTGATGTGTGTTTCTTGCTTGGCCTGGTTGTACGCATCTTCACAGATTTTCTCGTATTTATCCCTAACATCTTTCACTTCTTCGGCCGTCACTACGCCCTCCGTAATCAACTGCTCGGCGTACTTCTCCAAAACTGTTAACGAGAATTTTTATTTTTATTTCACAAATAATAACTTAATATTTTACATAACTCTTGTAATCCAAGTTAGACAAGCATAAAAATCACGATTAAGTATCTTTAGGAAAATACCTTCTAGATTTATAGTCGTCACTTTCACAAATACATATTTTCTTAGATATTTATAAAAGATAGTCACATGGACAAAATTAAATGAAAGAACCAACCAAATTCCAAGTTTTAACTTCATGCTTATATCAGTTTTTAAATAGAGATTCAAAGTGAAATAAAATCAGTGCAAAATAAAACAATCCAACAGAATTCTTTAAAATTATATTTTTAATTTCTGAATTATGAAGCTTTTTATGAATCTATGAAAAATAAAAAAGTAGTTAGCAAGTAAATAATTTTCATAAAACTTTGATACCCCCTGAATTTTGGTATGACAATAAGGCGTACTCTTTCTGACGTTTTCTTGCACAAGTGATAAAGTACTTACTGGACAAATGTAGTATAAAAATATTTATTTACCTGGTTTGGTATTGCGAATCTTCCGGTACATAAGTGGTTGCGTAAACATCGGTTCGTCGACTTCGTTGTGTCCGTTGCGGCGGTAGCTGACGATGTCGATGACGACATCCTTGTGGAAGGTGGAACGCCATTCGGCAGCCACGTTGCATACGTGCATCACCGCCTCCGCATTGTCGCCATTCACGTGGAATATGGGTGCGTTAACTACACGGGCCACGTCTGGAAATATGTATTTTTGTACTACCTGCACTGATTGGTACTTTAAAAGTTGTTAGTCTAGGAGTTAAGTTTCGGGTTACGTAAAAGTGGCAAGAATGCAAACTGAGAAAACTGAATGGATTATCTAAATGAATTGCTATTTCATAGAGAAGAACTTAAAAGAAATTATACAAAAAGACCAAAAAAGGTTTGATAAATGCCAATATAGAAACAATAGCATCAACCTACCACAAACTCTTAAAATTTTTGCAATTGATAGTTATGTAGGTAAACGTATTGACCCTTAGGCTCAAATTCAAATGGAGAAAAAAATCAGTGCTGTCTAGGGACTCCCGAAAGAAGCGAAGCTTTACAGTATAAATCGTAGGATCTAAGCGTTAAAAAAGAGATAGAAAGCCACGGCAGCCACGCACACTGACGTGAGTGAAAGCGAGACAGAGGGCCCCGCACACTGAGGTGGGGAGTCAGCTGGCTCCTATATATATCCTGTAACGGTACTAAATCTGTCGCTCTCGTACAGTATGACGCTTAGCACGGATAGAGTGGCCGAGCGGCGAGCGCCTATATGCGAAAGGCCCGAAGCTTCGCTTAAAAACTGACAATTTTGTAATGGTCGAAGTGCTATTGACAGGATCTAAGTCTTTGAATATTGTATTATCTAAATTTTAAATTGACTAATGACAAAAGCGATTATAGTATTGATTAATATTTTAATATCAAACTAAAATAAAACCAATTCAAAACAAACACAGGTAATTATTAAATAATTGCTTTTTAAATATAGTAGTTAAAATTTGCTTCGGAAAAATAGGAAAATAGCTGTGCCGTGCCCAATAGGGTCCATAATTAATACATTTTTTTATGTATATCCCCTATTGACATTATTAACGACAATAAAGAGTATAATTAAATGACTACAATAGATATAGTATTAGTACCTGTGCAATAAGCAGAGGAACGAGAGTGTCTAGGATCAGTGGTGAATCCAATCTGGTTGTTGACGACGATGTGAATGGTCCCGTGCGTAGTGTACGCGGGCAAGTCTGACAGATGCATCGTTTCGAACACCACGCCCTGACCAGCGAACGCAGCGTCTCCGTGCAGAAGGATAGACATAACCTAGGATTTAAATCAAGCTTTTTATTGATAATGAAGGAAAAGAAGCTATAATGAGAAATTCTTATTAACTTTTTTTCTATATTATACATATAATAACAAAGGTCGTAAGATATTATTGTACCGAGTCGTGTGCCTAGCTATTTGAATAATCAGGTCGTTCAGAATGTCATTCAGGCCTTTGGTTGAACGGTGCTGTTGAGTAAAAAGTCTTGGCGCTAATTGAAAGATTAATTAAACTAGTTGGCTGCGACATATGTATCAACTTATTTACTATCGTCACTTCTGTTTAGCTGACGAGTTTATTACGCCCTTTCTTCTTGTCAGTTAAAAATTTTCTGAATACGTAGTAGGTAAAAAACGTTGGTCCATAAAACGAGATCATGTTAAGTGCTTTTGAATAACGATATTTTCATTACATTTGATCATTGAGAATTTAAAATAATGTATTTCATATATATCATGTAATTCGTCACTATTCGACTCATATCTGTGTCGTGCCCTAAGAACTATTATCAGACTTCAAGGCAATTTAAACTGAGCATTTGGTCAATGACCTTTGTTTCATTTCAAACTCTGATTCTCTCAATCGTTTACGAAAATGAAACACACCCAAAACATTAACTGCAGTACGTCAAAGGATTTACTTTCTGGAAATACCGAAATAGTATTTGAGGTGTGGCGTCATGATCATGAAAATATTTTTACATTACAACACCCATAACTTGGCACCGAATACAAGTGCTTTTTATGACGTTAAACTCGACTGGCCATTACACTTACTAAACATTTTGTAAATTTAGGTACTGTTTTGTAATATTTAATAACACTGTAGCTAAGCTGGTATTTAATTCCTTTTTGTGGCTCTTTCTAATAAATCAAGTACTGTACTAATCAAAAACTTTCGTAACTTTCTTTAGAGCTACAGACTTGCAAATTTCTATAATTACTTTTTATAAATGATCTTTACTGTTAACATGACCTGTAACGTGTCGTTCCTATGTTTACATTTGCAGTGAGAAATATTCGCGCCAAGAAGGTTATGAAGTGAAGTTTTTACTTCACCACCCACGTTAAAAGAAGCTACCCTATCTGATAGTAATACTACAATACTGCCGTCTGTAGGCCACAATATAGTTTTTGATATACGAGCGAATAACATGGGAAATATTACAAATTAATTTTTTTGCTAGAACTATTTCAAAAGCTACAAGTAATGAATATAGGATTCCTAGATAGATTGAACATGTTTTTTTTAATATGTGCAGGCATTTACAATTCAAAATGAGAGGTTTAGAGAACTTTTAGCTAACGGACGGCAGAATAGATATTATTTAGTTAATATAATTCAAATTAAAAAGGTGCATAACAAATTATGAAACATTAATTATTAGTTTCATTTTCAAATGTGCAGTGACGGCGCTTCATTCCTAATAAAAGTAAAGCGTTTAAATTAGGACCCCTTCTCATATGTCTATATCTTAATCGAAAATTAAAAAAGCTGCATACCTTTTTGCCTTCATTATCGCCTCTGTAAAACTGTTCGGCTCTAGTCTTGCCCTGTACTACAGGGTCAACAGCTTCCAAGTGGGACGGGTTAGCGCAAACCGCCAGACGAATATTTTTGTTCGTCACACGGTTCAAACGTTCGATGTATGTGCCCAAATGGTATTTCACGTCACCGGAACCCTATTCAACAGAAAAGTTATCTAAGAATGACTTACAATCTAATATTGATACGACCCTTAAACTTAATTTACTTTATTTTCTCATAACAGTTTCAATTGAGAATATTTAAGTTTATATGGAAATTTCGTACACTTTACATTATGACTCTACAAAAAAGGATTAATAAATTTGTCCACGTTATTTTTTTGTTTAGGTGCTTCATTAAAATTTACAAAGTATAGACATTTTAAGACGTCACAGTAACATGTTTTAAACATGCTTTACACTAAACAACAAAATTGTGATTTTGAAGGTGAAAATCGATTAGCATCGCTTATTCGTCGTCGTGCTTCAATACTTGCATACGTCATATCATATTGCACACAAACATGTCCGTTTTATCTTATTTTTTTTATTTCTTTGTCATTGTCTGACGAGTTTATTATCTTAACGATAAGTGATTACGTACGTCGTCCTCGGCTTCCAGACCAGCGAATTGCGTGAACAGCTGATGAAGAGGCTTGCGGCATACATTGGCTAGCACGTTGAGCCGACCTGACGACATTATTTTATTTAGAGAATTTGAGTATGAATACACTTCATTATATACAGAAATAATCACAACCAGCTTATTTATTTAATATGGCACCACCAGAAGTGGTTTTTTTTTTTTAATTTAGAATGGGTTTGCTCATGATCCCAATCAGGCCCGGGGGCAAAGACAGAATCCACGATGGAACGAGCTAACCCAGAAGGTTTAATACCCGATGGTTGGTGTAATACCCGATGTTCATACTTTCACATTGTATTATCATTTCAAAAATAATTGTTGCAAGATAACAAAATCTTGGATAGAAAAATGTCTATCAACCATTACGAATTAAACATTGTTTTGTAAAGTGGCCCTCTTCTCGTGAATCACGGCGTTTAACCTTGATCCAGTCAGTTATTTAACCGCGACAAACGAGTAGAGTTTCTCGTGAATAACCGTTCACGGGAAAACACTCATTGTCTATTTGAATTATGATTTGAATTACGACATAACAATAGGTCATATGACGAAATTACGACATACAGTAGGTATAATGAAATGGAACAAATCCACTTCATAAATTCCATGTGTTGGGTAAAAATAAAGAAGTTACTTTCAACGCCCGTTTATAACACAAATATTTGTAATTCCTTTTTAATATTAATTCATGATCATTACTTGTCTAAGTAATCAGAGTTAATACAGTTAGATAGATAAGATTTATATAGCAATGACGCGTAAAAGACGTATTTTTATGTCATTGCGGAACATTGATCAGCCATCTTATTACACGTGACTTTCTTCAGATGAAAATTCATATACAGCATCACACACCCTTGCCATTTGGAGCATAAGATATCGTAAGAAATAATAATGGATAGGCAATGTTGTTAAACAAAACTAGGCTTCACCTCTCCACATGCAAATTTGCACAGCAAATGTTGCCTTATGAATAAGTCAGTCAATATTCTCGACGGGTCTTCTTATAAAAGCAAATTATGTGCAGCACTACAGTCTGTTCATCTAAACTTTTCCTATTTGGTAAACAATCATGGCACTCCTTTTTATTAAAAAAGCAGCATTAAAAATCAACTGATAACTAGATTCAATAGGTTTCAGTCTATAACAACGATTTATTGTATTATATTATTGACTTTGTTATCATTTTATTTTTAAATGGGCGATTTCGTTAAAAAGTTGTGCCAAGATTGTTTACCAAATAGGACAAGTTACAATGAACAGAGTTTAAGAAAAGTGAACATTAATACACTAATGGGTTCTAAGTTTTACACTTTATATTATGAGTTTTATTATTAACAATCTTCTTGTTATAAGTTAGATGCAGTTTATTTACTTTATTGCAAGCCTAAGTAGAGGAGCGCTATAAAATTTATAGTCAATGACATCAATTATGACTCAAAATAAAATGTTAATAATAATATTATTACCTCGATGAGGCATGCCCATGATGATGGATTCGACTCCAAGTTTGGTAGACACGTCTATCACCTGCTTCATGGCGGGGATCAAAATCTCGCAACCCTCCAGACCGAAACGCTTCTCCGATGACCATTTCTTAGCCAGGAAGTTCTCGAACCTATTTTAATAAAAAAAAAAAAGTAAACGCTAAAACTGTTTACGCATTACTTAATATAAGTACCTACAATTTTACTTTTTTCTAAAGTAAGAAAAAAACGTTTATATTGATATAATTTCAAATAAATGATTTTCAAATTTTGTTCCATACACAATTGCTGTGGGACTTTGCTTCTTTTCAAATTTCTATATTTAATTCATAGGTTAATCTATAGCGTCATAAATGGTTATACATATATGTAAAAGCGTTGACTTGGAAACTTATTTGTTTACAGCTCCAAGGGGCCTGCATCCCTAAATATTCAACCGTAGACCTAAAGAATTTCGTCTCATTATACCTCCAAGCATTCCATCGAGAAAAAAAGGGCCTTGACAGACATCTGCACTGTAATGAATTCTAAAATATAACTATCGACTAAATCGAAGCCCCATTACTGTTTTATCGACCCAAAAATACACTTTATTTAGACAATGGCCTTTTAGATAAGCTAGAATACGATAAGAATAGTAAATAAACAAACATGAACGGTCTCGCATTCTAGGTTAATCTTGTCTGTGTTTTTGTCCTTAAACTAATGCGTTTCAAATCATTTGTTTCTCATAATTATTTTAAAGCCTGACTAGCGTTAATGTTTTTATGGGTCGAGTTAACTTCATAGAATAAGACAAATATTTTATACTACACATATTTATACATTTGACATATTCATCAATATATTTTATAAAGACCAACAACATTTAGGGAAAATAAAAGTATTTAGAAACACCATCAAATACGCGCGACCTTGGTAGATGCAAATTATTTCTACGGGCGAGCGGTCATATGACCAGGCAATGTCAATGTCAACAAGTGTTACTTTGGACTAATATCCTTTCAACACCGAAGAGCCAATGACCTGTTTAAGTGTTTTATAATATTTGATGTGTAGTGATTTCAATGTTTTGTTACCTATAAAATTCAAACTGAAGTTAAGTAGAATAGTTCATTTCAGATTATATTTGCATTTTTCATAAAATAATTCTTGGAGATAACTCGTTAACATTATATAAACCCGTCACAAAGACTTCAAAACAAAATTACTAAAATTTTGTTTCGTTATAATTATCTAACCCGAACAAAATAATTGTACGAAAGAACTAAATTATTTGATCTTAAACAACTGTATGCATACTACACTTGTATTCTCGTTAGGAATATATGTACTAATTCCATCTAATCCAATATATTATTACATAAGAAAGTGAATAAACACAACTTAAGAAACGCAAACAAACTTCAACTATCAAAAGCGCGCACTAGTTACGGGGAAAAAACTGTACATACTTTTTGAGGAAGTACAGCTGTATAACAAACTGCCAAAAGACATAAAGGAATGCAATAGTCAAAATGTACTCAAGAATAGACATAATAAATTTATAACGGAATCTGAAACCCTACTAAAATTAAAAATAACCTAATTTCAGTAAAGCAGTAGTGGTTCTTATAATTTACAATTCTTGATTTCTTTTTTTTTGTTTTCCTTGTCTGTGCAGACATCGGAAAGGTTGAATGCATCTTAGTATTTGAATTGTGTGTATATATATATATATATATATATATTGTCTGTGTGTTTTTTCGTTATTTAATGATTTAGCAGCTGGGTTGTGACAACAAGAAATTTATTTGTTAGATGTGACATAAGGAAAATTTTAATTTGTTTTTGTATACGTGTCTGGCCAGTTTTTTGTTTTTGTTATTAAGAATCCATTGCTTTAGATGTAGCCACAAGCCAATATTCGTATGTATACAAAAAAAGTTATTCTCTTTTTGTGTAAACCGAGTGTTTTTATGGTAAATAAATTCTTTGAACCTTATTTTTTTGTGATCGAAACCGTTTTAGTAGGTGAGGAAACTTACCCGGTTGATCTGGTGAGGCGAGCTAAAATTAATCTTTTCTGGTCATTGCTCATCTTCGTCACATTGGGTGGTTCCATACGTTGCCTTATCCAATTGCATTGCTCCAGAGAGTTGATAAACATAAACTCGATGCCGATATTGTTGCAGTACGCCTGTTCAAGGCGATTCAGGATTTCCCTTTAGAAAAAAAAGAGATATCTGGAATCTGTTACGGCTCATGCGTTCCTAATGAAGGTTGTACGATTTTGGTAAACAAGAAAACAATTTAAAACCGCAACTTAGTCCAATGTAGGTAAGAATATCAATCGGTATATAATGCTTTATAAAAACACGCTTAGCTGTTTCATTCAAGTCAAATTCTGGATCCCTTTGGATTTATCAAAATCTTATTTTACCTTTATCAAAGTGTAAGTATAACTCAATAAAACACTTGAGACATAAGTATTTCATCATGCAAGTAGGCGTGTCAAAACGATAGATAAAGTATTTTACAATTTATTATTATACAATATGTTATTACCTCAATGGCAGGGCTTTCTCCTTTTCACCGATAAATGTTGTGGAAGGCAATTTAAATACTCTGTCCATATCAGCTTCATCTAAAAAAATATGTTTCTATGAGAGCAAGAGTGTTCTGATTATACATTTTGACTGTAGTGAAAAGTAGAAAAGGTTAACCACAAAGATAAAAAATGCTGTCATGCAAATGACAATATCTCTTGTCACATACATAACAACATTTCAAGGTTGATTTACTTTCCGATCTTATAGAGTAAACATCAAAATGAGCTGTTTTTAAAAGAAAGAGATTGTACAAAAAAATTTTTAAAAGCAATAAATCATTTGAATAAGCGCATAGAAAGCTTATTGTAAGTAGTTGAAAGTCATATCCCTTTACTAGCATTTTGTCGTGATTTAATGGCTATGATGATAGGAAAAACCCACAGATATATAATCGTGTATTCCGAGTTTTTATAAAAACATATTCATTGAGTCCAAAGGTAACAATGGAAAGGCGATTCGTTGGACTCGATCCAAAGCAAAAGATGAGGTAGATACACGTGAGAAATGCCCTTATTTCAATGTCAACTACACAGACTGACCTTAATTTTTACCGGACCCATCGAATCTGACACTTCATGCAAAAATATTACTTATATACCTTACAACAAAGCAAAATCATGCATGAGCATGCAGGTGAACTCAATACCATTCCTGTGAAACACTTGCTTGATCAAGAACAAATAAAGTTTTGGAAATAGATCCTCTATAAAGGAAGATATAAAATTAACATGCAATACAATGAAAGTATAAGAATAGAGTGCATTTGCTTCGGTGACGTGAACTAAACCCAGATATTTATGATGTGAGCCTTTGCCAAGAGCCTCGTGCGTAACGAACACATAATATATATACAATAGTATGTTACGTAGTTATGGCGTACAGTTGCAACTAGAATTTACGAACAGAAATCGTACGACTAAAACAAAATAATTCGCAAAATAATTTTCAAAAATTGTAACTAGTGAAACATTATAGTATTAATTTAAGTCAAAAAGAATAAAATCAAAGAATAGGTATACATTTCCATGAAAACATTTGAAAATTTGAAACAAGTTAAATCTGTTCATAAAAAGTACCCAGCACGGTCATAAAATTCTTAAAAGACAAAAATGGCTCAGTTTCCCAAGACAACTGAATACTTTTCAAATTCCTGTGTCAATTAAAACCTTGACACGATTTACTTTCCTCATTTATACCTAACATGCAAATCTACAATTGAAAGTAGCCTCAACTCATACGCGCAAAGAATGAGCAATGATGCATATAGGTTTGTATTGAGCCCAGCAGGCAGAAGGCCAAGAAAAACAAAAGCTATGATCATAAAACAAACTATATAAAAAAACTTAACATCTTGCTTACATAAGTTAAGAAAACGGCAAAATAAAAAAGGCAGTGTCCCGTTTTCTAGTTTTGAGCTTTGGCTAACTGTATTTGAAACACGAGTGTATCGCAAGGGTACGTTTTCATATGACTGCGCCGCCATAACTACTGGAGGACACCTAGCGGCGAGGGTGCTCATTCAGGTTCTGTCTTCTTACCAAACCTGTAGCTGTTGTGTATCACCTCCCGAGGGTTTTTACCCGCCAATTTGTAGTTTGCTATTTCCAACGGGTCGAGTTTCGCTATATGGTGTCCTCGGATCTGTTTTTAGTTCACAATATACTGGTTAAGTATGCAGCGAAACATTCGGCGCTTATCACACTATAGTTAGTTGTCATTGTAAAAATCTTTCAATAAGAAGCATAAATTAAACAGAATAAAAATAGTTATATACATTAAATCAAAGCTGCTTAACCAAAATTCAGTGAATGATTACAACGTTCTGTTACTTAATTACACGTATGCATTATTTTAAAAAATAATATAGAATTAAAAACAAAAGCGGGTTCGAGGCGTTTTATTCGATTTATACATGATGCTTTTATTTTTCCTAAACCAAATATAGCAAAAACCTTGATACAAAGAGAGAGAAAATGAATTTTGCTAATTTAATATGTTCGCTATTACGGTACTTTAATATCCAACATACGATAAGACTTTATCACTTGACTATGCAGATAAAATAATATCTTTAAACTTATGACTACTCGTAAATAAATGTTTATCAATAAAAATATTTTTATTATATATATAATGTAAATATTATTTATATCAATCGGACACACACTTTCAGTTTCGCGGTAAGAATATGTTTGGATATTGAGATTTATATATATCTTTTGAAACTAGGTTGGCACCTTTAACAAATAATCAGTGTATAATATTAGTGATAATGTTAACTAATAGCAAAATATAACAAGGACAATGTTCTACTTCAAACTCTTAATTACGAGCTCATCGTAGAATATTCTCCAGGAGTAATTGACACTGTCTACTGGTCGTCATCTATTGTAATCACTCGGAACATTACAATTTCTGACAAAATTGCTGATTTGTTACAGAAGTCAAAAAGGGCCGGTAGAAAGGCTTGTAGCTGTGTATGATACATACAAACGCTTGTGCAGAAACGAGCTGTTGCGTTCCTAAACTCACAATTAATGGTAGGTTCTCACGATACAGACTTAAGTCCGTAGTACTATCCGGTACGGATTTAAGTCTGTATCGTATAGATCCACCATAAGACGAACCCATTGTCGTTGTGGGAAGAAAAATCTTTATTTATTGAATCTTGTTACAAATTGTACTATTCAGTTCAATACAGATCAAACGATTTTTCAATCATCTCCTAAGCTGTAAAAATGTGTGAGGAAAAATATCTATATTTTAAAAATTTGGTTATAACGAGCACACTGGGGTGGGATGTTGAGTAGAAGATTTTCGTTGTTTTGATAGAGTTCGTTAAATTAAACATGGGGAACGTTATACACATCGACCCTATTGGTACTTCATCTAGTAAAGGAATATGATGGCATTAGTCAAAGCGAGTAAGGATATTAAAAACATTTTGCCATTATAAAAATTGAATTCATACAGTGCGGTTAATCATTATTATGTTAATACATATTCATCACAGAACACTGGAATGTTGAAATAAGTAATTTTAATAAGTTTTGTGACCGAACACATTCTAAAAAGCTAGTCTCAATTTTTTTACAAATTGAATTCACTAACAACAATCTACTATGACACTTGAATACTTCAAATAACAAATTAACATACATGAATAGAGTATAATATATATTCCCAAGCACCAATTTCAAAGGTGTCAGAATTTCAAATTAATAGTTTCTAACTACATACCAAGCACCAAACTAAAAGCGAAAGTTACGCCCTCTAAAAAACCGACATAACAAAGGACGAACTGCCCAGCTGTGAAGAACCGGTGCTGTCTTATAGCGAGTGGGAAAAAAAAGCTTGAAACCTAATCCGACTCGATGTCCCATATTGCTAATTGAAATTTCATAAAAATGTTAACTGGATTGCGAAATAACAGACTAGTATCGCGATGCCTATATAAAAGCTAATAATATATTATCATCGGTGATCTAACAGATATTAGATATAATCTTATCTATGTGCTTGAGTATACCTAAATGCAATACCAGTTGACATCCCACTAGTCTCAATTGCAATATTTATTTGAGAGTGGAATGTTTCATACCGAATCGAACGTGCTGCCTAATTACAGCTTCGTTAGCGAAGGCGCGTAATCCGCCGTGCCAGTCGCCGCTTGAAGTCGGATCCCCCGTGGAGATGCCCAAAGGATCTAGCTGCGCCACAAGATGACCCCGCGACTACATACGTGAAATAAGGCTTCCGTCAAATGATATTTCGAGGGGGTATACAACCGCTTGTACTCGTAGATTGTAGGATTAGGGACAAGACCGCTTCACCATTCGTATGTTTGAGGAAAACTATTAGCACTTTTGGAGACACCTAAATTTAGTAGCTGAGTTTATAAGGCTTTAAATATCTGTTACCCTCATGAGGTTTAGAAACGATATATACATATAAAAGCGAAAACCATACCTATATTGGTAATTCATTTTTCATATGCTGACGGATTCTTATATATGGTAATAATTAGTATCAAGACGCATATATATGCAACACATGCTTATAATGGCTTAATATGGCAACCAAGAACACATAAATATTATTTTAATCTGAAAATATCTTAGATAAGAAAACCGTTACTTGAGACTAGCGATTCTTTGAAATGGTCCTTAGTGTTAGTATGAAGAACACAATGCTAGAGAAAACAATTGATATATTAATTGTTAAAAGAACGTATTATAATAATGGCCGGAAACTAGATGAAACTAATATTTTTGAAAATACGTTAAATGCTTTTGCTACAAACACGATTTTAGACAAAATAAGAAATGCTACTGCAAACAAATCAAGTAGTCGACTAGATATTGATATACAGCGAAATATATCATACACATGCATATACATACGCTAATCAATTCTTTCACATTAAACAAATACGAATTAAATTAAAATATAATGGCATTAACCAAAGGACACTGTACTGTGACTGTATTGAAAACAGGTATATCAAGAATTATAGTTAATTTCAAGCTTATTTTTTGAAAACAATCACCGATTTTGTAAATTAATAAAATCATAATTATATTTTTTTATCTTCGTAATCGTTTAGTTTATTCTGCATGTAAGTACATATGTATGTCATTTTGTCGCTGCATGTTAACATCGTTAATAACACGGAAAATAATTTTGAACGGTATGAATTACGCAAGTGATTGCTTCCAAATATATTGACTCGTCTTTGGTTGCAGCGTACCGAAATTGAAATATTTCCTCATGATGAGCTCGGAGCGCGGCGCGCGCATGCCCAGTTCGGGCAGGTTTGCAGTCGTGATGCCAAGCGGGTCCACATCGGCCGCCAGGTGACCGCGAGCCTGCCAGGCACCCGCCACCATAACGTCACTTTAGCCCAAAAGTTTATCACGACCCAACGAGTTGTTCCTCATTATACGCACCTAGCCTAAAGTGAAACCTATTGAAGGCCAACTTGGCACCAAAATGGCGCCCCACGAGGTACCGAAAGTTAATAAAACCAGCATCTAACGCAGTTTCTACCTCCCATGCTAACGAATTAAATTTGTCGCCGGGTCGTGATGTCTAATTTGGACACAAATGTAAATATCGCACCGATCAAAACATATGATTGTTGAAAGTACCAATAAAATAAATTAATCGCTTGAAGCCTTTTTAAATATCCTACTTGACGTTTACGTTTAGAGAATTATTAATAAAGGGGGAAAATACATTGTTTTCTAATAATATTATGATACCTTTTCTCGTTTCTATGGGCATTAATGTGGATCCATTGGATGTGGTTATCCAGGTTATAAAACTCAGTGCAATTAGCAGTTATGAGTGGAATAATCATTATAAACGTGGAAATTGAGGAGTTTCACGAAGGGAATTAGCTAAAATACAAATAGACTAAACAAAATATGCAAACAATAACGAACAGTATCTTAATCATTGAAGTTTTGTGTAATGTACAATGTCTGGAGCCAGTTTTATTGGACTATTATTCACCTGATAACTTCTGATGATAGCTTGGACCGCGAGATGATCGTCGATAATCTTCTCATTGATAGGTGATCCTGTGAAAGTAAGACTTAAAGGATGCTGTTCTTCACAATTTTAGAATAACTATTTAAAGATATTTCAATTAATTAAATAGAGATCAATATGAAAAAAAAATACTTTATTGGACAATATGCAGGCTTATTCTAGGATTATACGCGCCGCAGGTTTTGACGTTATAACGTCTTATAAATCGATGAAAATCGGCTGCACGCACGGAAAAGCTTAACGCAGATTGTCACATTCCGTCTGTGTCAAGTTCCGTCTGAGCCAAGCGTCCAAGCGAGAGCGTGAAACAAGCCATAGAAAGGCACGATCAGCTTGTTACGCATCTATCTCTCTTCCACTTCATCGGCCGATGTTTCCGAGTAGAAGAGAGACAGCGGACAGACACAAACATAATTTAATTCAATTCATAAAAGTATGCAATTTTTCATCAATGTTTTCTTATGACGTTATCGTAATATATCACGTAAAATTATCGTCCGCCAACCGACTTTACAGACAACCAATTTTTTTAAGAGAAATGACAACTGAAATCCCCAAATCGTTAAATTAATGCGATTCTTGACAGCTTTAACGAATTTTTCAATAAAATCAACTTTCATAACGTCTCAGATAGCTAACGGTCAAACCTGAAGCAATAGAAGGCATTCCGCCGGAAGCAGGAACCAAAGCAGTCAATGGAACTTCGTTTCTGTTGTACGGCGCGAGGTTTGGAGGTGAGGTATACGCAGCACCTGGCTGGGCGCCAGCGGTCGCATTGCGGAAGAATGCGTCCCATGACTGAAAGAAAACGCTGCATGAACTAAATCCTAGGGGACGCTGCTCAATATTTTTCCGGGATTTAGTATCCCGGAAAGTAATTATTTTAAATATATCTATTTCGTTCAAAAAGTGCAATTTGCTCTAAGAGTGTCACGGGCGGCAGTGAATATTAAAAATAATAAGTATAATATGTTTATAGAGCAAGCTTTTACGACATAATAAAACTTTTACTAGTAGTATAATAATGCTAGATATCAAAATACATGTAAGTAATTTAAACTTCTACTTCAAAAACGCTATATAGCGTTATTTAAATTACAGCCATTTAATTTTATTGCAATTTAGTAACTCATTGCTACACGTTCTTCAGTAATTGTTAAGAAAAGTGACGCGACAAGGCGTTATTCATATACTTAAAGGAAAAACTCTTCTAGTCATTAATTTAATATCAATAAACATGTGTGTTTCTATCGATTACTCTTATAATAAACTTGAACTTACTCGATAATATCATACTCAAATACAGCCATGTTAGGCAGTTTTCGTAGACTTACAATTTCAAGTAATAACTGGTTACGCTTATAAAATGGTTGCGAATTGACCGTGAACACAATAACAATTTCGTTTCGTAACATTTGACTACAGTTCTAGTCATACGAACTTTTTTTCTTTAATGCAGTACATATCATTCTCATCTTTATGCAAAGCAATTGTTAAAAAGATAAAATACGCAGTATACATTATCTTATCAAAGTCTACGAAGTCAATGCGGTAAAAGATAAAAGAACAAACTTTCAATATGGTAGGAACAAGAGAGACCCGTAGCACACCATGTAAGTAATGCTACATGCATTAATTTATGCATACAAACAATTATTGCTAAGTTTTTTGAAGTAAAAATTTTTTTAACGGCATTGTGCACTTTTTGGGATAGGTAAAAAATGTTAAACTCGCGTCAGGACGCGTCGCAGCTTTAATAATATAGGGGCACAATTCGAAAAAGATGATTGTTGGAAAGACACCTTTAAAGTTTTTTGAGCCCCTGTATTGTCACAAAATCGGTCATAAGTAACGAATTTTCAATCAGGTCACGTCGCACGTGACCTGATTGAAAATTCGTAAGACAGCGCAGGGCGCTGGCGTGAGTGTGCATGTGTGTTTATTGTCATGTATGTGTACGATAGCGCAATAAATGAATATTGTATTTTACCACATAAATGATAGTTCTTTTATACTGATAATTAAAGAAATTCGTGCGAAATTATTCCCTAACCATTCCAAAATATCAAAAATCCAGAACGTTAATGTTCATGTTTTCACTTCTGCCGGCACTCTCGGAGTGCAACCCGCTGTTTTTTGTAATCCTTACACATTTGTTGCGATCAATTCTAAAGTCTAGACATAACACTTATTTATCTTACTAACACTGACGTTCATTAATTTGCACAGTACGCATTATGTACTTATGTTTTGCTTTAATCTAGACATATAAATAAAATTGGAGTGTCTGTTTGTAATATTGACATAACCGTTTTATACTACTTGCATATGAATATAATATATACGGTACATACACGAAAATAACATTTTTTTCAAATTTTTGTCTGTCTGTCTGTTTGTTCCGGCTAATCTCTGAAATGGCTGGACGCATTTTGACGGGACTTTTTTTGGCAGGTAGCTGATGTAATAAGGAGTAACTTAGGCTACTTTTATTTTAGAAAAATAATGTTGCAATATTCCACGCGGACGAAGTCGCGGGCGGCCGCTAGTTATACATATAGTAAAAAACGCTATATAGTGTTATTTAAATTACAGCCATTTAACTTTATTGCAATTCAGTAACTCATTGCTACACGTTCTTCAGTAATTGTTAAGAAAAGTGACGCGACAAGGCGTTATTCATATACTTAAAGGGAAAACTCTTCTAGTCATTAATTTAATATCAATAATCATGGGTGATTCTAACGATTACTCTTATAATAAACTTGAACTTACTCTATAATATCATACTCAAATACAGCCATGTTAGGCAGTTTTCGTAGACTTACAATTTCAAGTAATAACTGGTTACGGTTATAAAATGGTTGCGAATTGACCGTGAACGCAATGACAATTTCGTTTCGTAACATTTGCCTACAGTTCTAGTCATACGAACTTCTTTTCTTCAATGCAGTACATATCATTCTCATCTTTATGCAAAGCAATTGTTAAAAAGATAAAATACGCAGTATACATTATCTTATCAAAGTCTATAAAGTCAATGCGGTAAAAGATAAAGGAACAAGACAGACCCGTAGCACACCATGTAAGTGTATACAAACAATTATTGCTAAGTTTTTTGAAGTGAAAACTTTTTTAGCGGCGTTGTGCACTTTATGGGATGGGTAAAAAAATTTAAACTCGCGTCAGGACACGTGACCTGATCGAAAATTCGTAATGCGTGAGTGTGCGTGTGTGTCGGTTGTCATGTATGTGTACGATAGCGCAATAAATGAATATTGTCTTTTACCTCATAAATGATAGTACTTCAAAGAAATTCGTGCGAAATTAATAGAAATAAATCCCTAACCATTCCAAAATATCAAAAATGCAGAAAGTTAATGTTCATGTTTTCACTTCTGCCGCCACTCCCGGAGTGCAACCCGCTGTTTTTTTGTAATCTTTAAACACTTCTTGCGATCAATTCTAAAGTCTAGACATAACACTTCTTTATCTTACTAACACTGACGTTCATTAATTTGCACAATACGCATTATGTACTTATGTTTTGCTTTAATTATATAGTAAAAAAATTATCAGTAAAGATAACATAATGCATAGTCCATTATGAAGATTAAAGGGTTTAGTAAATGATTTCCATGGTAATGATAAATAATGCATCCATAAACCAACAAACGAATAACATTAAAACTTTTTTTTTTCTGAGTATTGCCACTTATCTGTTGTCAACAGTAGACAAACTAAAATTAAGTAATTCTCTATTTAAAACAAAAATTACGAAACATTATATTTGTAAACTGTTATGATACCTCTACATTTAATATTCGCATATTACATTGAAAGCTATAAATTTAACTCTGGCATTGGTTTGGTGACATACACTAAGCAGGGATTCAAAAACACCTTTATAAGGATACACTAAGGGTTACACATTGAATCTGTTACAGAATTATTCCTGTATCACTTATTTGGGTGTTTTGAACCTGTTTTGCGTCGATCACTTATAAAAGTGTAACAGATATAATGTTTTCTGTTACCCGTTAGAAACTGTTTTACGTTTAACTATCTATGTGTATACACAGTACACCAACATAGGCATTTCAAAGTACCCAAATCATTAGTGAGCTGTCGCATAGTTATGCCAATGTGAACCGTATTGACTGTAACAGCTATTAACACTTATGATTAACCGGTATTTTCTAATACAGATTCAAAGTGTTAGAGTTTCTTTCTGTTAAACTTTTAAAACAGAAATGAAAAACAGTGTTCAGAACACTCTATTCGGATACCGCTAAAATCCCCGACACTAAGACTATGCCATATGTGAAATTGCAGTTATTCAACTTGAAAAAAAATCTGAACTATTTACTTTGCTCAAATAATAATCAATCTATTTGTATGTCAGATTTGTATAATATTATAGGCATGATTGTTTATAGTTATATGGCCAAATAATTCCAAGAAAAACAGCAATCGCACAACTTTAAACAAAAAATAACAAGGACAAAGTTCAACAGCTTTAAAGCGAATTCAAAAGCAAAAAATAATAATATTTGACTTAGCATATAGGTTATATTTGTATGACTGACGACTGTTTCGTGCAACGGTAGCGACCATGACCACCGACGGTCCTGGGATCGAGTTCCGGAAGGGGCAGGTGTTTGTGTGATGAATACGACTTTTTGTATCTGGGTGATGGGTGTTTATGTTTCTATGAATATTACATATTCATGTATCATATATGTAAAACTATTCGTTACCCTAGCATCCATAACACAAGCATTACAGTGCTTACTTTAGAGTAGGCTAATTGGTATAATTGTAAGAAATATTTTAATATTATTATAATTATGCTCTTACAAAACAGACAACTACAAGTACCTAAATACCATGTAAAAACATCTCATAAGTTTTATAGTTACCTAAAACTTAAAAAAAAACACACAAAAAGACGTCGTACAATATAATTATTTTTCGACCGTAGAATTGAGGATTTGAAGAGAAAAAATTAAGCGCCTTCAATTCACTCGTGTCATTGTGTCAAAAAAACAAGATAAAAAGTCACTACGATTACCGTTGATAAAGTTACAAGCCGTTACAAGATTGGACACTTTTTAATTTATCTTTAGATGACTGATCAGAAATAGAATAGCGGCCTTAAAATTGCTCGACGTCGAATATTTCTATGTCAAGGCTGCGCGTGGTTATGTCCAAAGAGATAGGCGTGTGTTCAATACTCATGCGGGTTATGGCAGCACATAATACAATACGGACAAGTTTAAAATAACAAGGATATAACATTATATTAAGAACCGGCACTTTATAAGGCATGCAAAACGGCATTTAGAACCCTGCCATATGTTAAGGAAAATTTTTAACTTGAACAAATACCTACTTTTACATATACATACCTACCATATAAATAAATAATAAACGAACCTATGTTTATTTATTTATTTATTGTATCCTTAATGTAATCTACCAAAAAAAACATTATAAAAAGAAACATATGGACCGTTTATTTTGAAAGTCGTGTAAGTCCATTTTTGAGAAAAATGAGCTATCGCGTAATTCATGCTTAATTTAATGTAATTTTTTTATAGTCCGTGTTTAATTTCTCAAAAAAATCCCATGTTTTGTACAACTTAAAATTGGTCGGTAAATGAAATTGCATAATCATCGATTATGAAAGTGGTGTAAGTCCATTTACAGCAAATAAATATATGTTATCGTAGTCTAATTAGCCAAAAACAAATTTATATAAACAAATTAAATGTTGATAAAACAATAGAAACAATGCCAGACCTCATATGATTTGCCTGTATTTTTAAATCAACAAATATAGTAACCTTTAATTTTCTCGAAACAAAAGAAAATGGACTTACATCACTTTCAAAATAAACGGTCCATATCACGGATATGTTTCATTGAATTTATAAAGATAAGATAGAAACATAAGATTTTCTAATTCTTTCCTATATTTCGATTTACTGATTAAATTACACATGACTAGAATCTGTGCTATTCTATATTATCAATATCATTCAATACTCACCGCATGCACGGAATTGGGGTCAGTGAGCCATGAATTGTACATGGTCTCCACATACGCCGAACTGGAGCCATTGAGAAATGGTTCGGCCGCTGTTGAACTTTTCCACCTACTGGCGTTTACTGTCACAGCGGCATTCTGCATAATAAAACAAACTCAGTAAAAGTAAGTACTGCAAGAGCAGTGATTGTTATAATTATAACCATTTAATTGTCGGTCGACAGTTGCCTTGAGCATGAAAAGCATGAAAATCTGGGTATTAATTTTTGAGTTAAGAGAAGAGCTATTTGCGATGTTTTACGTGGGTTTTTCGTTATCAATTGCTTGATTTTAAAAATAAAAAGTTAAAAATAATCATCGAAAAGTTTGAACGCATGTATGATTTTGGTTGACATGGATGACCTACAAGATAAATATGTGCCTTTTTTTAATGGTACAGATTGTAAGATTGGTGACATGGTTAATCATTTCCAAATTTGTTAATGGCATTGGCCATAAAATATATGATACATCATGGGAAGACTAAAACTGCATTTTCTCATGTGCACTTGAATGCAAGACCTTTTGTCAATTCTGTTCAATCTGTCTATAGCTATTTGTAATTTGTAATTTTAAATTCAAAACTAAATGTATATTCATACCTAATAAATGCATATATGTCATAGCATATATTATTTATTCACACACTTATATTTATTCTTAAAAATGCATGAGACTGTAATTATAAAGCACATTAGGATAAATATGATTTATATTTTTTGTTATACCTTACCAGTCTACAAACATATTTCTATTTGCACTTGCAAATAATAATATGGGAGTTTTCAAGCCTTAGTTGTGAGTTCAGTTAGAAAAATGTATGTAGACTGGTTAGGAATAACAAAAAACATACAATATCACTCTTATATATAACTGAAAGCATGCAATTGTTATAGATACCCACTTATTTCGCAGCTGCTACTTACTGATTAGGCAGTTTCACTCACCTGTGGTTTGTTAAGCAGCCAGGACGCAAATCTCTCTGAATTACTGACTTTGCTGGTTGCTTGAAAAACTGCTCTAGCACGATGCATTTTATTTGTGAATTTGTTTGTGGCTCCTAATGAAGTGTCAGATCTATGATAAGAGAAATAATGACTTTTATTTATAAAAAATATGAATACAAAACAAGTTATGATTACAAAAGATTTAATAGCTCATAAATATATATAAATTAAAGTTACTTTCTCCACACTACCTAACCTTGAATTGTACAGTTAATCAACAAGGAATCCATAGTTCTGTATTACAAAAATAGATTCCCTTTCATGAATTGAAGTTTTGCCAAAAACCTTTACAACAGTGATTATTATGGTTTCTTTTAAATTTAAAATTAATTGAATGATCCATAATGTTATCAGATATATTAAGTTGTTATTTCAGCACAATTGTTTTCAAGAGCAGATTTATGTCAAAAGCATTTCAAAGCCTACCTCTGTGCCTTCATTATTATTATCAATATTATGGTAAGATAATGTGTCAGTGTCAAATGAATATCTGGGGAATTATTGTTTGCAGTCTTCTCCACAGATCACCACTGGGGCCTCTCTTGCAGAGCAACATACAGTAAGGTGCTGCATAGCATCCTTGTGCCCCCAACAAGTGCCAATTTGCAATATAAAATTCAAAGTTGTTAACATCAAATTCTCGTTTGTCAATTTATGTATATATGTTATTAATCTTTTACACACAGCAGTGAAATATTAATATCATATACAAAAACCCTGCACAAAAATTAATATTAAGAAATGATATAATAAAGCTACTATATTTAATGCAAGAGAAGGAGTTTAATGGAGGGTAATCAGATTGAAGCTGTTGTGAAGATCAAAGATCAGTTTTATATGCTTAAAAATTATATGTGGATTATTGCCTCTTTTTTAAGGCCACACCTGTATTATCAAGGATATAATTCAAATTTTAAGAAACTGGAGAACAGTAATTATTTTAAGTGGACTTTATTGAGCGATTCTGACACAATTCAGCTGCAAGATAAATAGACAATGCAATCCTGAGAAATTTAAACACACACAACATTTAATTATTATTTAAAAATATTAAGTGAACCTGGAGGTTTGAAAACTAAATAAAAAATAAAATATATGGTATAATCCTAGACTATTGAATTAACTCTTTTGGGCTGACAAGCTTTCAATAAATCTTCATACCTATATGAGTTGCATTGAAAGGGATTATCATTTTGTTCCACTTCCATTATCAATACTTAATTTTACATGAATAATCCTTTTAAGAAGGTTATTTCCATTCTAGAAATAAGAAAAACATTAGGAAACTTGAAAAATCCAAATCTGAAATGTTACTGGAAGAAAACAGAAAGCTTAAGATATTTCTAGTATATATGTATAAGGATACAGAGTTATCCCATCAGTGGCCTTCTAGATAAAAAAAAATTGTATTCCATATCCCTAATGGCACTGGTATTATTATTTTAGGATGGTGTGCATTTTTTAACATTCTATATTGCTTTTAATGTGAATTCCACAGAAAGCCTCTAGGATAATAAGCTAAAACTTTCCTATTATTTAAGCTAGTGGAATTGTGTTATTTTTATTCAGGAAGACTTATAGTATAAAAATGTGATAGTTTTAGTAACAATCTCTTTTACTGGCTTTCTAAAAAGACTAATAATGATAATGGTATGGTAATAAAAAAATAGAAAGGCGGCCTTTTTGGGTGTACTGTCATGGTATTTCAGTTAAAAATATACTTAAGATTTTAAGTAAAATTGATTGATTGCTTTAATTAGAAAGTATTTTGACACAATGTCGATCTAATTACACAATCTAATTATGACTCACCATAAATACAACAATAAACTACTATTTGATAACACTGCAGAAAAAAATCACAAACGCATAACTATATACCCTGATATTACTTTTCACTGCACTAAAATAAAAAAAAAATAATGATCAATACTAAAGTCCCGTGATTCAAGGTTATGTAACACAATATTCTCAAAAGACTAAATAGCAAAAACGGCTAGCACATTTACCTTATTATAATATTTAGGTGTATTAATTCTCGACACTGTAATGATTTCCAATATTTATTTTATCTCGAACGATATTTACCTTTGACACTATTCGAACGTAATCTCGCTAGCGCCGTCAATTTTGATGGATGTTCCTGTTCTACGAAAATTCAAAGAACATGCATGCTTTGCTTTCACGTTGATGCGTTCAACAACCAACAATTCTAGACTCGACCGACGCGATACTATTCTCTCTCACCAAAGAGTATGTAGTCACTACGTTTTTCTCTCACTTGCAATACCAACTTCTTGTCTTTGAATACAAGTTTGATTTATATATAGAAGTCTATGATTGCATTATCTGTGATTGTCACTGTCACCCTCAGAATAAAAGAGCGTGCGTTTACCTTGGACGTGCGGCAGAAGTTATACTTTTTCGTTATATTTTTAAATAAGATATCTTGAAGTTACGAATAATTTCACCCTCAATGTGCCAAAAGAAATATAACTTCAATAACTATAGCTTTAGCTATCGCTTTGTCAGCCACTGTCCACGCCTGTTTCTTTGGGATAATTTCTAAGAAATATTCAATGATACGTCCATGTCATGGAACTTAGAAGTACTTAGTAGTTCTATGGGCGTAGGTGAAAAGATTGAATGAGAATCATGCATGAACCATAATACCTACTCTGTGGCATGTTTTATATAAGTATTCTGTGTTCTTCGTATAGAAATTATATTAATACGCATGTATGTACTATGTAAATTGATATTATTTCAATGGTACCACATACTCAAGATGCATTTTTGACAACGAATCAAGTTGGTTTATGGACTATTAATAAGCAGTATTCGAGCGAAAATTAGTCGCACATTCAGTTCAACCAAAGAACTATTGAATTTGAGCCGTTTCGTAGGGAACGATTTGTTTACTTGACGACGAGGTAGCGGATCTCTTCATTTGCGAGATACGTTGTGTGATGATAGTGACAGCTTTAGCCCCGGGAATGGACCACAAGTTCACCGTTCATGGTATTGAAACAGGTGTTTACATTCCATCCATGTCAATTATGTAATGTATAATAAATGTTATTTTAATATATCTATCAGACTACCGTTAGTCAAGACTGATAGATTATGATGAAATACTGATCATGTAACCTCCCTCATGGAGTTGTTTTTGAACATGCATCAGTGTTGTTAAGTGAAACAAATCAAGGGAAAATGTCTTTTCAACACACTTTCAACAAACCTCCGTGAGTTTCAATAAAACTACTTTAGTAAAACTGGAAAGAGTTTATAACATTGTTCATTTATCGTCCATAGACCATCTATCATTCACAAAGAAGCTCTCGCTATTAACTTAATAAGTAAAAAAGTTACAGAAGATGAGGATGTTTGGACATTATATCTTTTTTCTTTGCCTACAGGAAAACCTTAAAAAATACGGACTTTTTGGCGGGAGCGGGAATTCGTCTCTTTCGTGGTTTTGTCTTTCTTGTTAAAAATCGTGATAAGCATATTGGTGCGTAATAATGGTGGATTATTAACCCGGCGAGGACATTATATTAACTATATTTTTTTCTTACTCGGCGATGCAGTCGCTAAGCATAAAGCTACGCTAGGACCATATATTGGAGCGGAGCATAATACCTAAAAAAAGATTCTTTTTTGTTTTGATGGGAATTTTTGTGAATTTCAAAATTCGCAAAAAAAAATATTTAGAACATTTGCGCTTTTTAAAAATTTCTTACATTTTACTTAAAACAAACAAGTTATTATGCATTTTAAACTAAAATTTTCATACTCAAAAAACTATAAATAAACAAAAGATACAAAGTAGGTATGTAAAACAACTGAAGGATTTGATAGAACATATAACAAGAAATAAATAACTATATAAACTAAAAAAAATTAAGGATATCCATGAAACTGGAGTTCAAATCAGTGCAGTGTCTACAAAAAACATGCATGCTCCATATAGAAAGCCTTTCTACAGCTTGCACACGCGTTCATATTATGTTATGTTCTCCGATCCTTTTTGTATGGGCAATCTCCGCATTTAATATAACTATCAGGAAAATTTTGAGTTGATGAAAGTGGTTCGATGATCTGGCAAGAGAATCTCTGACGTATATATATTTGAATATTGACGTGACAACGTCTTATAAATTGGTTTGCCGGGTGACACTTCAAGAAACTGCGTTACGCTCCGCTCACGTTATGCGCTTACAATGAGAGCGAGTGAGAGGCACGCGTCCCTTCCACTCGGGCATGGTTAGCCCGCCTAAGAGCGAGAGAGACAGACATAAAAAGTGGAAGGGACGCGTGCCTATAAATTAATGTTTTAAATATAATTCTTTGTATAAATAAATGTTTTAAATTGTTACTATTATTTCATCCTTCTTCCTACTATACGAATGAATATTCACATTAAAATTATTTTACCACTCAAAGTCGTTGTCACGTAAAACTTTCGCCCGTATACCGACTTTTTTTTGGTCTTTTCGAAGTCAATTCGTTTGGTGTATTTGCAATGATTTTCACGAAAAATAATGTTTGCATTAACATCAGCTATATTCATTCGTTGGAAATCTTTTGCTCGGTATCAGATTGAAAATAGTGTTTACTACAATGATTCATCAGAATTCACCTCATTGGAAGATTTTCTAGTACTTCATCATCATCGTTGTCAACGGCCATTTTCTATTAAAATCCACAATACAACAAATAAACTTAGCTAAAATAGCAGAAAAAGTAATGTTAGTTTTTGTCACAGAATATATACACCAGTTATGTGGCAGGGTATGACACAGCGTTCACGCCACTATCCCCTTCCGCACTCTATCCACTCCAGCCACTCAAGCAACAACAGGTTTAAAGGTCATGAACAAAAAACTGGTTGGTTGCCTGTAAAGTCGGTATACGGGCGAAAGTTTTACGTGACAACGACTTTGAGTGGTAAAATAATTTTAATGTGAATATTCATTCGTATAGTAGGAAGAAGGATGAAATAATAGTAACAATTTAAAACATTTATTTATACAAAGAATTATATTTAAAACATTAATTTATAGGCACGCGTCCCTTCCACTTTTTATGTCTGTCTCTCTCGCTCTTAGGCGGGCTAACCATGCCCGAGTGGAAGGGACGCGTGCCTCTCACTCGCTCTCATTGTAAGCGCATAACGTGAGCGGAGCGTAACGCAGTTTCTTGAAGTGTCACCCGGAAAACCAATTTATAAGACGTTGTCACGTCAAAAATACAAACAAATAAGTAACATGGTGGGTATGACATACCCTGCCACACTGGCCGTGTTTATTACCAAGTTTTTGTGAACATGAAAGTGAAACAAAACAGCGGAAGTAATCTTTTCCTGCTCTCTTAAGAAGTCCACGGGGTGGTTTCAGTAAAACACGACACCTTTAATGACACCTAGCGAATTTCACTGTTCATACATCACTCATAGATCATCTTTCATTTATAGATCGGCTCTCATCATAATTCATCATCAAATAATGAAGAAAAATAACTAAGGAATAGGCTGTATGGGTCATATATTCTTTGCCTGGGCTTATAATAAAACTTAACAAATAATAAAATAAAATACCTTGTTGATCGACATTGTCAATGTCAGAAGTCCATATAAATTGTCAAAACGTATTTATAATTTTTCCTTTTCTGCGAGCAAGTTTAGAAAAATTTAACTTTCAAGTTTCAAAATAATGTATTGTTCCTCACAATATGTTCTTAAAATTCCTCGAGTTACAAATGTAGTTCAAAAACTAACAGCTCTCACACAGTTAACAAAACATGGTGCTGCATTGTTCAGTACCTCGCAATCTTTACAGAAGAATATTAACAGCGATAACTATCAGAACAATGAAAAATTTCGTCGATATTCATACAAATATTTATGCTATTCATTATTGTTTGCTACCGTTGCTTATTCGTCTTATAGGACCTGGTATGTTCATAAATTTCATCAATTTAAATTGTTTTGACTATATCATACCAATAACATAATTATTTTTTAATTACCATTTCATTTCAGGATAAGATATCAAGTATTCCCATCAATAACAGCTGCAGAAGAGATATCTGACTCAGATTCTGACAGTGAATTAGATACCAAGAAAAAAAGATATCGTAAAGAAAAGATTGGTTTTAGGGACAGAAAGGCAAGTAACCACTTATGTGAAATAGTTTTTCTTAAGTTTTAAATCTCTATTAATTTAAAATAATTTTACATTATTCACTGATTAGGATTTTATTTTTTTTTCTTTTGTCTGTCCATAGATCACATCTTAATAAGTCAACTCTGATTTTGTTTATAGACTATTTGTATTATAAATTTTCTTTCATTCATCACAGATAATGGAATATGAAAATCGTATGAGAGCTTACTCAACCCCAGACAAAATATTCAGATATTTTGCAACAATTAAACTCTCATATGGTGATAATACAGAGATATATATGACACCTGATGACTTTTTAAGAGCAATTACACCTGGCATGAAACAGCCTGATGGTATTTATATTAATTTCCATAAATTTGAATTATTGGGTTGGTTGAAAGCATATTATTGATACTAACAATAATAATCATTAAACTAATTTAAAAATACAGTTTTATTTTAAAAAATACTATACTATCAAAATACAAGTAATGCCAAAAAGTATATGTAATCCATATCTATCATTTCCTTAGTAATGTTTTTTCTAGGGCTTTCATTATTTGTAAATAGATAGATAAAAAGTTCATTTGCTACAACACACATTTGTATGGTTTCCCTGTATTTCTTAAGTTTATGTTTAAAAAAATAACATAAAAGCAATAGATATAGCAAAAATTATCACAATTACTATATTACCTTCAATGTGGCTGAGTGAGATATAAGCTCATTGAATAATAAAAAATATACATTTTTATCTTCTATAATTGAGTTACAATACAGATGACTTTCCAGAGATAAACATATATATAATTGATGTAAACACTATTTAGTTTATCATAAAGCTTAAAATATGGAAAAGTTTCATAAATATTGAAACTATAGCTGTTCCAATATTGGTATCAGCTTTTGCGGTACAGAATTATTTAAAGATTATTATTGTGCCAAAGTATTTGATGGCTATACTATTATCAGGCATTACTCATTTACACTAATCCCCTCAATGCAAAATTGAGCTAGCGGTGGAGGTATATATAATATGGTAATTTGCTTTGGACGCTGCTGAATAGATCATCGAGTATGAGAATCGCATGCGCCAGTACTCTACTCCTGACAAGGTATTTCGCTACTTCGCAACCCTGCAGGCTCAGCATCACGACCAGCATGAGGTATTCATGACACCCGATGACTTTCTTCGCTCCATGACACCTGGAGTCAAACAACCTGATGGTAAAGTTATTGTGATGGATCCTGTGTTAATTTTTTTTTAATATATCCTAAGTGTTCCCTTCTATTAATTCTATAAAAAGAAAAAAATAATTTACCATTACAAAATGTCCACCAATAAAAAAATATTTATATAAAAATAAGATAAGAAGAGTTGTTTATGTAACTATATGTGTATTGAAATTATGTGTTAAAAGTCAAATATGTAATGCAATCAATATTATAGTAATAAGTAACTACCTATACAAAGTCCATTATTGGCAGAAATCAGTTCCTGGCAATATTAAACTACTTAAAAATTATCCAAATGTTCATGTTATATTTAAGTATATGAATCTTCTTTTGCAGGTTTGGGTCTTGATCAGTATAGAAGATATGATCCGAAGGTATAGTACTTTTCCGGTATTTATCTATACATATAGCCCTAAGGTCCTGGTAGTATGAAGTATGAATCTGTGCTCGGTAGCAGCTGCTTACTGATTCTTAAATAGATATAAAGAAAAAAATAAAAATACATAAATTTAAAAATTAACAAAGAAAACAGATTTCACCACTAGTGTGTGTTTTGTGTGGGGGCGTGCTTGTGTGCGTGAGAGAGTGAGTGAGTGGGTGTTTTATGTGTGTATAAGATTGAGTGATATATGTATAAGTGATAACATGGTCCACTACATAATGCGCCGACGAGAGTTCGTTGCGCGCCAAGGACCGTAACTGATGTGTGGTCGATGTAATGGGTGATACAATCGCGGCACGAAGCTCTAGCGCTGACCGTGATTGCGCAGAAGTAAAAAATAAGATGTCTTGGGGGATACAGAGGTGAAGGGCGGGCGTGCGTTGCGCCGATTATCTCTCCAGTCGTACTCCGTCCCACGTACAGATACGATGCCCCGCGCACTTCCAGTGTACAGTCGCGTTCTAAATTGTTATGTTGTCATTGTTAATTTTTGTCGTTGTTTTTTATATTACATATCAACCTACTTATGGTTGAGAACATAAATAAATTTTAATTTGCCAACAGAACTCTGGCACACTTGAACATTAACTAACTTACCTAATATTTATTAAAGTAATATCTGCGTGCGTGACAGTACCTTACCCAAATAGCAGCTAAACTCCACATTTTGTTCACCGCTAGACCTACTATTTGACATGACATTAAAATAATGTAATAAACATTATTTTGCTATTATTTAGAAGTACCTAATTAAACTACTAATTGGTATTGCGTGCCCATGCGCAGCTTTCCCCTCCACGTTTCGTTTAGCGCTAGAGATACGTGCCGCGACTTGTATGCTTACGTATAAACGGTTGATGTTCGGTGGATGTTTGTGGATAATAATAAACCTTAGTAAAAACTTTGCTGAGTCTGGGTCCGAATAGTAGTTCGTCAATTATTTTGTCGAAAAGTTTTATATGCGAATTACTTTTTGCCGACGTACGATGATTCGAATGATGCAAATAAAATTGGTCTAAAACATTTTATTGCAAAACACGATCTGTCGACGAAGTTCAGTCAGAATACCTTTTTGCGAATAAAATTGTCTGTAGAATAAGTAATGTTTTTTATCGATCAATTACTTTTTTAATTACCACATTTTTATTAACTTGCTTTCGTTCGTGTCTGTCCTTCTTTCTTCATCTTATAATGCTCCTAAAGAGCTCAAAATTTTTTTTTTGCACGTAATAACATTATACGTTTAAAAATACTCTTTAAAAAAGTTCCCTTTGTCTCTTTAAAAAATCTTTGATGAAATTACTTTTAAAACAGTTAAAAAAGTGACAGTATAAAAACGTGATGCACACAGTCTTGGAGAAAATGTGTACTTGTTTTAACCAATTATTCTGTATTCTAACAAGTTTTTTATACTAGTATGAAAATCAATTCTTTCGGATCAATTTTATTCGCAAAATAGGCTCATTTGGGCTAAAGTTTGTCTGCAGAAAAAAACCTTTCAAACGAAATTTTATTCGAATATTTGTTTATTGTTTTTTTTTAATTTGAAGGCCTAGACCTAAGCGCAAAGCGGCTCGTTGCCATTGTAGCGGCCGATTAATTACAATATCAGCACTTTTTAGATGCAGAATTAGCGAAAAGTACAAATACGTAAATTCTTTGATTACTTGCGCGTAAATATCACATGATAAGTAAAAAAGCAATGGAAAGGAAACAGAAACACGTACGAACAGTTATTTATTACGCCTATTGAGTTATAGCGATTACACGATACATAAATTGTAGGTCCCCGAGCACAAACACCTAGCTCGGCGGAAATACTTCCCTTTTTGCTGAATTGATAGCGTTAATATACTGTTTCCTACATTGGTGAACCCAAAGTGATTTGAACTCGAAACCTGGTCAATAAGAGGTCGAGAAAAGGTTTTACGCTCATGGTGTTCACTAAATGCCTATCTCAGCTCAGAATCATACATTAATTTCGCCTGTTATCTAACTTACTCTATATCTTCAGCTTACAATTACTTTTAATACTTACAAGTTATTTGTATAGTATCTATGTATTTGCGTTGTATCATCATGAAACTAATTTAATTATAATGAATACTAAACACATAACTGTTCTTCTAAAATAGGTTTTTTGGCTAACTTACACATCCTTAAAAATAGCTATCACTTATTTTGGGGGTCATTTATATGACTTACTTTAGCATTTTACAGTTTAAACATTCTTGGTAGGTACTTGGTGTTAGTCGTAGGTATAATAGTCACTTTCTTGGTTCGTTATTGATGTAAATATTTTTAGATGATTTTGCATACTTTAGCATTGATTTCGGTATAAGTTGATTTTCCTATAAATCCAAGCTTTACAAACTACTAGTTTTACCTGTTTACTATGTTTTTGGTATAATATGAAGGTCTTTCTTTTTAAATACATTTCTATAAAACTATACCTTATAATTAAATAGTCGCTGAACACCGCACCGGCACCTTCTTTCTGGCCACTCACATCACTTTCTTATCTTTTCAGAACATCGATGAGGTACTGTCTCTCTCCTCTTCTTTTCTTACCACTTTTAATTATTTTTTTATCTGCACAGAATTTGCGTTAGTCAATTGTTTTCGTATTACAGCCTTCGGTCACGAAATGCCTAGAATAGTTGACACCAAAATCACCAAATGCCTATTACAGTCATAGGCGGAAATTTCATTTTTGTTCAGTTTGCCACGCCTTTCCTTTGCCTGAAGTAAATACCTTCAAAACACAATTTGCTTACCCTGTTTATTTCTTTTTTGTAAAATGAAGTGTAACGCATTAAAATCCAAGCATGGTTTAAATATATTTTTAATGATTTGCAAGCTAAATTTTCATAGTATCTTATAAAATAATCTTAGTTTTTTTTCCTTTTTGGCATTTTTGAACCAATGTAGTGGTATTCTTTTGACTTTAGATTAATAGCTGCATTTCTTATGATAGATTTAATTCTTACGTAGGTACTCCTACATCAACAGAATTACAATGTATCTAATCTAAAATTCATTATTTCATAATTCCTGGACAATCATTACCTACATTAGATTTAGTTTGAGTGCATAGCTACTTCGCTTGTCAATGTGAATTGGTTTATACAAGTATTAATTTTTTATATACAGAGTATCAGCCAACGCCTAAATCTAGATCTTGACGAAGATTCCATTTTTTACAAACTTGGCTCATCTGGACTGATCACGTTCAGTGACTACATTTTCCTGCTCACAGTTTTGTCAAGTGAGTATAACAGCTTGTTACATTTTTTAATCATCTACTGTACAGTCCATGCCTTTTTTTAACGTCAGTATTTAACTGAAAAAATAGAAAAATAACAAATAGGAATTTTCTATATGAAGTTCATAAAAATATTATTCGCAAAATTGTATTTCAGTTCTACAAAAAAATTCAGAGTATTTAATATGCAATATTCTTGTGCAAAGCCAAAGAGTCTACTCATACCAAATATTAATTGTTTTCTAGTTTTTGAGCAAACATGCATAATTCATTAAAATTTTTGATTTTATATTATTTGATTAAATAAGTAAAAATATTTGAATACATTTTTTCAGTCAATTGTGTTTGTGCTAAACTTTTGTTGACTACCAAAAATAAACGATACTAGCTCTTGCCCGCGACTTCGTACGCGTGGATTAGAGGCCCACCCTTTTCGCCTAGGGAAATAAAAATAGCCTACGACCAAAATATACTAAAAAAAAAATCTGTCAAGCCGTTTCGAAGGAATTCAATAACATAAACTGGGACACAAAATTTTTATATATAAGATTTAAGTTATTGATAATTCTCATTGGGAGATTTGGATATGACGATAAAATAATATTTTCAGTATTGCGTCAGTCGGTTATAGTAAGAAATAATAGTGTCTAAGGATCAAGATAGTTTTTGAACATTTTATTACTACATTAAAATTTTATTTAAACGTCTGTTTGATTGGTTGAATTTACGTATATGTAGATCTACGAAGTACTCTATGCCCTTGCATCAATACAAACTTCACGATTTTTGTTTATGCTATGAAAAGTAATAAACAAAACGTTTTTAATGGTTTTCGTAGCGCAAAGTACTGAATCAATAGTCGGTATTCGACATTATCAAAATGAGTTCCATATAAAACTTTGATCCAATTCAGTTCAGTTTCCCCCCAATCCTAATATGGGTATTCAATCCATTCATCCAAACATAATATGGGTATAATGTTTGTTCCATAGCTGTATGCGTGAACCGGGCATGATTTAAAACACTTTTTGTGTCCAAGGGCTCTCCAATACCGTATACGTCTAAGATTTGAGCTCATACCAAATCGAAATTGGTCTAAAAACACACTCTTGTAACACACAGTACACTTGTTTGAAACGTTCTCTTGGCCCAGACAAAACAAATGATTGGCCAGTCAAGAACTATTACTCATTGCTTATACCCTTGTTATTTTTATGTCAATTACCTTAAAACTTTAAAAAAATCATATTAAAAAACGGAAGTTCCACTGAAGTTTTTATAATTATGTCAGGTGTATTTTTATAAGTATATTAGCTGTGTCTTTATGTAGGTAAATATATAATAATAAAACAATAATAACTCCTAACTTCATGAAATAGACTCTTTATTTTCTAACATATCGACTATAAACTTTTGGATTGTATCCGAACATTTCAAAATCTATGCCATATATTTTTAACAAGTCATTAAGCATATTTTCATCGAGCTGGTTAAAGTAATATTTTAACAGAGCCGTAGTATTCCTCCCATCTTTAGATTTATTCATGACGGTGCGGAGTCGAATTCTCCTATCAGTTACTTTCGTATCCAACACGTGTCCAAGACCTAACTGCTGAATTACATATCCCGAATCTCTTGGCAAACTTTCCACTTTCGCTATAACAGTAAAATTGACAGCACATGGTGTACAGAACTGATGATAAGGTGCCCAGTGCTCATCAAACGTAAAATTTTTACCCTCTGTTTTGTGCTTCCCTATTAAGTAAGCAACAAATTCATAAAAAGTCGGTCCATAACTTTGTATTGGTCCAAATATTTTAATAGCATTCCCTCTGTGTTCTGCTACGATAGCCCTCGCTAGTTTTCTATAGTATGGTGGAGTAATGTGCTCAAGCTTGTCCCTGTATGCTGACAATAACCTAACGAACGGTTCTCGCACAACCATCAATGAAATTACACCGGGAGTATTGATAGCATCTCGTAACTCTTCTTCCATTGGACGTGGAAACTTCTTTCGAGCTAGCATCAGCGGCGTTTGTCTTGTTCGGGCCAGGAATTTCCTGTCATAGCCTCCTGGAAAATCATAATAATACGATGATTGTCTCGGAAGTCCATCAACAAGACGCTTGCATATGACACGGTTAAACCTATTCCCTAACTTACCCAAGATATTAAACTTGTACAACCAGAAGGAACTGGCGGCTTTGAAGACGTTACACCATACTAAACTGTGTACATGATCCACGAAGAATTCCTTACTATTTATTGGTTTAGTGGGCAAGCCTCTAATACGACAAACGCTCTGGATTCTGCTAGCTCTTTGTTCTAATTCAGTTATAGTAGAATTATCTGGTTCTGACCAGTCAGCGCCACTTGAACCGGTTTCTGGTTCATCATCTCCTAAAACTGGACCTTGCAACTGAAAAAATAAATTAAAGCCGTTTATATTTACCAGAAGCTTATAGAAATTTGTCCAATATACCAAAATACCGAGGGTAAATCCCTATTCTTAAATCTAATGTTTAGCATGATAACTAGGTCGATGGAGTCGCTAAGCATAAAGCTTCGCTAGCACCGTATATTGGAGCGGAGCGTAGTACTAAAAAAAATCAATAATGTTTAGTAAATTTTAAAATTCAATAAGAATGAAAATTCAAAAAGCGCGTGCTTTTTGTCTTAATGGCGAATCCCATAGAGCCAATGTTTTTTTGGGCCAAATTTTATTATTTTTGCGAATTTCAAAATTCGGGCTCCGTCACGATCAGGTCCTTAACCTGTCGGTTCGATTCGGTGATTGGCTAAGAACTCATAGAGTTATGGTTATGGCGTACATACATCTGTCATTGAAGCTGATCCATGGGAGTTTCGCTCGCTCCGCTCCTATAATTCATGAGAATCAAGCTTGTGTTATATTTCTAAGTATAAATTGATGATTATGTGTAGGATTCTTGCCTTTGATGTAACACTATGATATTTGACTCTATATCTGCTAATAATTTTAATTTACGTCTAAAATAAAAATATTCAATAGTTTTAAATATGCATAGAAAATCATTTTTTATCTCACCGGATTTCTTACGTTGCATAACATTTTTACCGATAAATAAATACGCGTAATATAAATCGGATAACATTTTTCGTTTACAAATTAAAAGCATAATAATTACTTGTTGTTCTTATTAACTATGTCAATGTCAATCGCTTATAGAAACCCACACTTTTTTAAAAACATTAGATACAATACTTTTAACTTGTGGTTATAATTAATATAACAAAATACATAAATATACTTTCACAAACATTGCGGTTGTAATTGAAAATTTAAAATTAATGTGCACCACTTTAAATTAAGCCTATAAATATAAAACACACTCTTTCAATATCATTATATAATAAAACAATAAAGGCATTGAAATAGAAAACCACGAGAACATCTAGCTGAAAAAACTACATTACCAGCCACTTCGTATAATTGTCAGGTACCATTGACCAGTCCCGAACAACCGGTGTATTTGTATTGTTCTTGAATATAGTCGCTCTCATCACCACCATATATAGAGTTGCCCAAAACAAAAAGGTTATCGTCTTCGCACCACATCTCAGATAGTAGAAGCCTTTCGTTTTTAGCTTCATCGTCATTCGTTTCAGTGAAATTACCATTTTGGCGCGTCATGTGGTATTAAATTTTTATATTGTTCTGCACTAGTTTTGATTTGTTTGTATTATTGTTTTATGTCGACAACGTTACAAGCACATATTTTACTTTGTGTACTAGCTCTTCAATGTGCACGCAGCATCCGGGAAGAGCTCACGGAGCATGAGCGAATGTAATGATTTTGTCGCGCAATATTTATCTCGCTAGTGAACAAATAGAGATACCTTTAGGTAGTAATATGAAATCTTTTTACCCTGTTATTAGTTCATTTCATTCATTCTGACATTTTCACTATAATGAAATGATGAATTTATTTAAAAATGTACTGATAGTTTGATACAGTACTTATTGTAAATATACATGTATGATCTTCCGCTTCGTCATAACAATAGAGTTTGTTCAGGATTATTACGTGGATTTTTTGTAGTTCTTTAGATTAATGTTTAAATGGAAACAAACATTATTTTTAAGTAAATAATATTGACCAATTGGTAATTTTTAAATCTAACTCGTTGTCCGCTAGTTGGAAAGATAGATTATTGACGCTGATTTTTTGTATTTGTAATTTTCCTGTTCCGAGACTAACTCAATTAGTTCGATTCATCTGGAAACACTTATGTAGAATCCATAGAAAACATGATTATTTTAATCAAATTGTGTTCTGCCTCTTTTTATAGATATCTAGATATGTATCTTGAGAGTATCTATTTGTTAGTAAGATTGTTTTAACAAGTTGAATGTCCACTGGGCGAATGAGATTTCCCTAGCAGGCCCAACTATTATCTGCTTCATATCGGTTTAAAATATGTTTTTAAACGGCTTTGTACATTACGAACGTGATCGTTACACTGCGGCGGCGTGTAGTGGATATAATAATACAAAATGAAACACACTAATGGATATAAAAAAAAGAATATAAAAGTACAGTAAACAAGAGAAACATATTTAGATAGAATCTCAGTACAAGTTTCTAAGTCATAAAAAAAATACTCCCTTATTTATACTTTTTCGCTTTATTAAGATTATAAATTTCCTGCAGCGTCACGTCGCCACTTCGAGATAGCATTTCGAATGTTTGACTTGAACGGCGATGGTGATGTGGACTGTGAAGAGTTTGAAAAGGTAGCAGCACTCATTAGGCAGCAGAGTAGCATCGGATCACGCCACCGGGACCATGCTAATACTGGCAACACATTCAAGGTGAGTTTTAAAGTTAATTAAGCATATAGAATTATAACTAATGAATAATATAATAGGTTACTAGTGTCATTTTTGTGAACTTTGATAATTTTATTTTGCCTGGGTAAGTATGTCATTATTATCATCATCGTTAAATTTTAATTCAGACTGTTAGTGTCCTCGCTGCAGTCTTTCCTACGGATGAAACCTGCTTAGGTATATTGGGCTATCAACCACCGTACGGGCCTAATATGGATTGGTGGGTGCTAATAGCTGCAAATGCAACTGGGATTAAAGGCCTAAAGTACCTTCGAAAACAAAAATGTTAAAGAGATATACATAACACTAGATGTAAGAATTGTGATCGCGTTTTGCGTGCAGTGGCAGGTAGAAAGAAAACAATTAAAGATGAGAGAAGCGGAACACTATTCACGTTACATTGATAAAACAGTTTTTATTAATGATGTGATTTGTAACAAATGCCGAATCATACCTTATAGGTTTCTTAATCCACAACAAGAGACTCCAGTATCGTCTTCACAAATTGAGTCGTCAGTAGACACTGATCACTCTGAAGAGAACAATGAAAGCGTTTTGCATACTAATAAAGCTCAAGATGAGGATAATTCGAATAAACTGATAATAATAATCCTATAATTAGAGGTTTGTCGAGTACCTGAGCAACAAAAAAAATATTTTTGAATATGTTGCAGGCAACTGATTTCGATGAAACTTAAATCAACTTAATCTACACACTAATTGCTATTGTACAGATTTTTTGGAAGTGATCGCTCTGTTATAAGTCACTAATAATAGCCGAGAAAATAATATTTCTATTAGAAAATTTATTTATTATTGGTAAAATAATTAAGATATGCGTAATATTTGTCATAATATTGTCTACACTTTGGCGTTGGAATCACATTCCTAGCTCTATTAGTTTTAGAGAGCGAAAAGTTTAAAAATGATGCTGTTATCAGGCCATTTTGCAAGGTCACTCAAATAAAGCAAGAGATAGGCAGCTAAAAACTGCATAAATAGTTACGTACTTAACAATATGATATTCATTACATTTGCCTCTGAGGGCACATTCTTAATACTTAACCTGCTATACCCTTTGTGTGCGTGTTTTCTCTCAATTGTTCTACTGTGTATGTTTATAACATTTTGATTTTGTGCCAAAGTTTTACTGCTAATTGCTATTAATAAGATAATCTATAGAAGAACATTATATAATTGGAATATCAATTTGCTTTACACAATAGAACAATAGGAACAAGATTTGTTCATACAAACAAACAAACTTGTTCTAACATCAGAACAAAAGGGTATGACAGCGCTTGTGTATATACGTGGTTACACAACGGTTGTATCAATATGCCTCTACCCTTCCTGAAATAATTGTGTTGTGTGTCTACTCTACCTAAGAATAACCTACCCCCATAAGACAAATCTTTTATTTCTACCTCACGTTATAATGAAGCATTCGCTTAAATATGACTGTCATTATTTACAGGGAATTAACTCGGCTCTTACAACTTACTTCTTCGGACCGAAGCTTAATGAGAAATTGACGATCGAAAAGTTTTTGGACTTTCAACAACAACTTCAAAAGGAGATACTTTCCCTTGAATTCCAAAGGAAGCAACCTGGTTTGTTTATGTTTTTTTCTTCTATATTCGCAGCGAAATATAAATCTCATCTTAATATTCACAATTTAGGAGCTTCACAAAAATGCAATAAATCAATATATATAAATATCTCGGAACACATCATTTGTATTTCATTTAGAAAAACATTCTAAAGAAGTAAAAAATATATCTGTACATGTACGCAATTGTAACTTCACCATTGACTTGTTCATTTTATATTTATTTAAAGCTCCTAGAAGCAAAATATATTAAGTAATCTATCTGGTAATGTACAGATAGGTGTACATGTGATCTATTAGTAAAAATAATGGTATAATTCATTAACCGAGACGATTTGTTTTGATAAGTAAATTTTTTTCATTTAAAAAGTTGTTTTGAAATTATGAAATCTAGTTAGCTAGATTTGAAGTGGTAGTGCGTATTATTCCCTTGACCAAAATTTCAGTATGTATTGAATAATATAACACACATCAAAACCCAGAAACACGAATATTGAGGATCAGAACAGTGTATGTCACATTTTCTGGTTGTTAATTAATCCTGATCTGTGTTACAACATATAATAATAGGGGTTAAAGTATGAAATTGCCGTTTTATTGCAATAGGTTCTTTGAATTGACATAGAATCTTCATGGTTTGAGGTTTTCGAATGAAACTTTTTTTAAATGGTTTCTATGATGTTCTTTTTTTAAAAAATGTAAAACATTTGAATATCGACTTTCAATTGTTTTTGTTATTCAATTTAGACAAGAAAGATGGATACTGCGAAAATTCGAGTTATTTTTGAATACGAGTTCCGACGCGGAACTAACGCGGCAGAAACAGCCCGCAATATCAATGCTGCGTTTGGAGAGGGGTCTACTAATGAACGCACCGTGCGATTTTGGTTTAAACGCTTTCGTGATGGAAATTTCGACTTAAAGAACGAGCCACGAGGAAGACCGCCCACACAGGTAAATAACGATGAATTAAGAGAGATAGTGGAAGCCGATCCTAGTCAAAGTACCCAGGAATTAGCGGCATGGTTTAACGTTACCTTACCCACAATATTGACTCACTTGCGTCAAATCAATAAAATAAAAAAATACGAAAAATGGGTGCCTCATGATTTGACTGATCTGCAGAAAGAAACGCGTGTTGAAACTTGTGTTGCCTTGTTGAACCGGTACAGAAATGAAGGAATATTGGATCGAATTGTAACATGTGATGAAAAGTGGATTCTTTATGATAACCGGAAAAGAAAAATGCAATGGCTGACCCCAGGTCAAATGCCACAACAGTGTCCTAAAGCAAAACTTACCAATAAAAAGGTAATGGTAACTGTTTGGTGGTCTCAGCATGGTGTTATTCACTATAGTTTTCTCCGATCTGGTCAAGCAATAACGGCAGATGTCTATTGTGCCGAACTCCGAACCATGTTGACAAAACTAGCAGTAAAACAGCCCCGACTCATGAATCGATCTTCACCATTATTGCTCCACGACAACGCGAGACCTCACACAGCACGAGAAACCATTTTGACCCTTCAGGAACTGCAGTTAGAAACCATTCGTCATCCTCCGTATTCACCAGACCTTGCTCCAACGGACTACCATTTTTTTCGTGATTTGGACAATTATCTACGTGACAAGAAGTTTTCTTCCCAGGAGGCAGTACAAAATGCTTTCACACAGTTTGTGCAGTCTAGATCGTCGGAATTCTATCGCAAAGGCATTAATGACCTTCCCATTAGATGGCAGCAATGTATAGATAATAATGGCAACTATTTTGATTAAATAAATTTGTTAAAAATTTAAAAAATAAACAATATAGATTTTCAGTACAAATCGGCAATTTCATACTTTAACCCCTAATATATTTTTATGAGTATTACATGCCTTATATATATATAATAGCTAACCCAGCCACTCGATGCTGTTTTATAAATGAAACCTATCCTATATCTTCAGTTGGAACAAATCCAGTAAAATATTAAAAAATTAAAATCGGTTAAGTACTTTCGGAGGTCATCGCGGTCAAACACTGGAGGGAGGGACACTTTTACTGGAGGGAGACCAGGGTCGTCTGCTTAGGTACCTCCGTCTTACCTATTTCTGCCGCAAAGTAGCAGTGCTTGCATTGCTGTGTTCCAGTTTGAAGGGTAAGATATGGCAGTGAAATTACTGGGTACAGTGACTTTACATCTTATGTCACAAGTTGGCAACGTACACTGTGGTTCTTGTGGGGGTTGCAGTTTTGCTGCGAATCTCACAGGAGCCACATGTATTATAGGTGACTGTTACCACTTACCATCAGGTGGGCAGTTTGCTTGCTTGCCAACTTTCAGCAATAAAAAAAAAACTCTGTGACAGGGAATTTTTATATAATAGGGGTTAAAGTATGAAATTGCCGTTTTATTGCAATAGGTTCTTTGAATTGACATAGAATCTTCATGGTTTGAGGTTTTCGAATGAAACTTTTTTTAAATGGTTTCTATGATGTTCTTTTTTTAAAAAATGTAAAACATTTGAATATCGACTTTCAATTGTTTTTGTTATTCAATTTAGACAAGAAAGATGGATACTGCGAAAATTCGAGTTATTTTTGAATACGAGTTCCGACGCGGAACTAACGCGGCAGAAACAGCCCGCAATATCAATGCTGCGTTTGGAGAGGGGTCTACTAATGAACGCACCGTGCGATTTTGGTTTAAACGCTTTCGTGATGGAAATTTCGACTTAAAGAACGAGCCACGAGGAAGACCGCCCACACAGGTAAATAACGATGAATTAAGAGAGATAGTGGAAGCCGATCCTAGTCAAAGTACCCAGGAATTAGCGGCATGGTTTAACGTTACCTTACCCACAATATTGACTCACTTGCGTCAAATCAATAAAATAAAAAAATACGAAAAATGGGTGCCTCATGATTTGACTGATCTGCAGAAAGAAACGCGTGTTGAAACTTGTGTTGCCTTGTTGAACCGGTACAGAAATGAAGGAATATTGGATCGAATTGTAACATGTGATGAAAAGTGGATTCTTTATGATAACCGGAAAAGAAAAATGCAATGGCTGACCCCAGGTCAAATGCCACAACAGTGTCCTAAAGCAAAACTTACCAATAAAAAGGTAATGGTAACTGTTTGGTGGTCTCAGCATGGTGTTATTCACTATAGTTTTCTCCGATCTGGTCAAGCAATAACGGCAGATGTCTATTGTGCCGAACTCCGAACCATGTTGACAAAACTAGCAGTAAAACAGCCCCGACTCATGAATCGATCTTCACCATTATTGCTCCACGACAACGCGAGACCTCACACAGCACGAGAAACCATTTTGACCCTTCAGGAACTGCAGTTAGAAACCATTCGTCATCCTCCGTATTCACCAGACCTTGCTCCAACGGACTACCATTTTTTTCGTGATTTGGACAATTATCTACGTGACAAGAAGTTTTCTTCCCAGGAGGCAGTACAAAATGCTTTCACACAGTTTGTGCAGTCTAGATCGTCGGAATTCTATCGCAAAGGCATTAATGACCTTCCCATTAGATGGCAGCAATGTATAGATAATAATGGCAACTATTTTGATTAAATAAATTTGTTAAAAATTTAAAAAATAAACAATATAGATTTTCAGTACAAATCGGCAATTTCATACTTTAACCCCTAATATTAACGTTGTCATTTCTATATTCATGAATACAATCACTCAAAAATAAAAACGTAAAAAATAATTTGGACAGAAGACTGGTTATGTTTTCTTTCAGATGAGAGTGGTCGCATTACGGAAGCAGATTTTGCAGAGCTCCTATTGGCATACGCAGGCTATCCTGCCAAGAAGAAGGCTAGAATGTTGAAGCGTGTAAAGAAGGCGTAAGTTATATTGTTCCTAATTTCGATTTATGACTTTTAATCTGTGGTTTGGTGCAACGGTTGCGATTCTGCCTTTCGCACCGACGGTCTTAGGTTTGAATCCCGGAAAGGCCAGCTGTTTGTGTGATGAAAACGAGTATCTGTCCTCTTGTAATGGGTATTCATTCTATAAATATTACATATCAATGTATCATGTGTACGATCATCCGTTACCCTAGTATCCATAACACAAGCCTTGTAGTCGTGACCCAGGGGGGGCTGTTATTTTCACTTCACATGCTCGGAAAAGTTTGGTTTGTCATTCAATTTCAACGTGGAAAATTGCGTTTTATCCGCTAGCATGGAAAAATGTTTTAAAACTAGAACCTTTCTATTCAAAGGAAAAGAACTGTCAAAGTGATTGTGGTATTCTTAGTCAAATCGCATTTAATAGACACTAACTATAAATAATATATATTTACCTTGACTGATTGTAGCAATTTTCCTTTATTTTTTTATTTAAATAAACCAATTTACCATTTCATTGAAGCTGTTTTTCTTGCAACTAAAAATTTTCCTCGCTATAGTGAGGTGAAAAATATTGTGTTTCGCTCGCCGTCTCCTCGTCGCGGTGCGAGATATATTATCGTATTTGTTTGGCCTTTTTTAAATACTACTTACTATAGTAGTTTCAACAGAAAAGATTCTTTTTTAATCCTAGTTTGTATAATTTTATTATGTTGACTTAACCCAGGACGAAGAAGTCTTCAATCCAAAATAGATTCTGACTATTAATCAAGCACATTGCTTACCACTTTTCAATGATCACTTAAACGAAATAAATTGTTTGAACTTTAAATCAATGTATCTTACTTCAGGTTCCGCGACCACGGCGTCGGTATAACAAAAGACGACTACCTGAAATTCTTTCACCTGCTGAACAACATAAATGACGTAGATACCGCGCTCACGTTCTACCACATCGCGGGTGCGTCCATCGACCAGCCCACGCTACGACACGTAGCACGGACCGTAGCACACGTCGAACTTGATCCGCACGTTATCAATGTCGTCTTCACCATATTCGATGAGAACAGTAAGTTATATCATTATACAGGTACTTACTAATAAGACAAGTACTCTTGCCACGTTCTATCAAGTCAATGCTACGACATGTAGCGAGGGCCGTAGCACACGTCAACTTACTCCCCTAGAGAACTGGCAATCTTTCTATGAACGTTAACGATAACTTTAGAATTTTTGAGCACTGTACAATTGAATTAGATTTTGCAAACTTTGTGAAATATGAACATTTATTTATTGTATGGAATTCATAATCTTACGACATTTAATCCAATCATTTACTAATTATTTTTATACCTTAAATTTATCGTTAGAGTTTAGAGGAATAGAAAAACTTTACTACTAGCTAACCCCTCAGACTCAATCTTTATCAACGAACACCAAAATGCTTTATCATTTACTTGCTAATATGATACCACACTCACTTTTTTTCACGACCCGTATATTTTTTAAATTATTTTTAATTAAAAGTCTTAGGGTATTTTGTAAAGAGAAATGGAATAGAAATATCCATTTTAAGGAAACTACATGTAATACTGGTATCTCAATCAACACGTCTATTGTCTTATCTGTGCTATATTACAGAAGAAATAATCGAAAATTCAATAAATAGACTCATCAGTAGAATATTTTTAGTAAATAGTCAGATAATTGCAATACGGTATCCCGCAGAGTAGAATAGCACCAATCCTTCATACTTAAGGATAAGGGTATTGGATGTACACATTCAATAGAGCACAAAATGGGCAGTAGAGTTTTCAAATTAAGCTCTTGCTGCGATCTCCAACCAGCCTTCCAAACTTCTCCCTTCCTCCATTTTAGTGAAGATCTCCTACCAGCAGCGGATTTCTTTCGAAAAAATAATTAGAAACTTAAATTAGCTTTGACTGTATATCTAAAAAAAACATTTTAATTTAATCCCTTGAAAATACATATCGAGGTTAATCATAAATTGTAAAAAGGCGAAGTATAGCCTTGTAATGTAACCTAGGTTTATTCATTGACTCTAAATAAAAATGTAGAAAGACTAAATAAGAATCTAAAAATATATAAAATGTATAAGAGCTTGTTAGTATACAAGCTGTGAAAAAAAAAACTGGTTGGTTGCCTGTAAAGTCGGTATACGGGCGAAAGTTTTACGTGACAACGACTTTGAGTGGTAAAATAATTTTAATGTGAATATTCATTCGTATAGTAGGAAGAAGGATGAAATAATAGTAACAATTTAAAACATTTATTTATACAAAGAATTATATTTAAAACATTAATTTATAGGCACGCGTCCCTTCCACTTTTTATGTCTGTCTCTCTCGCTCTTAGGCGGGCTAACCATGCCCGAGTGGAAGGGACGCGTGCCTCTCACTCGCTCTCATTGTAAGCGCATAACGTGAGCGGAGCGTAACGCAGTTTCTTGAAGTGTCACCCGGCAAACCAATTTATAAGACGTTGTCATGTCAAAAGCTATTTTCGAAGATAATTACAACCTGTTAGGTTAGGTTGTTAGAATAGCGTTTGGAAACCTATCAAAGTAGAATTATACTCGTATGTTCCTGATAAGACGTAAACGCACCTGTCTTGTCTACTGCATGACAGGTGTATTTACGTTATAACTTTATAATAAAAAAAAATTAATTGATTAGAGTAGAGGAAACAACAAAAAAAAAAAACTTTTTTTTTTTTGCCTGTAAAGTCGGTTTTACGGGCGAAGATTTTACGTGACAACGTCTTTTTCTCGGTAGAATATTTATTGATATGAATATAATTAAATTGCACAATGCGCGCGGCAGACCGATCATAGTTGAGTGGGAGAGAGACGCAAAGCATTCGGCGGGCCTCTCTCTCGTTCGGTGACTCATCGTAACGTTACCGAGCGTTACACTTTTTCATAAGTGACTCCCAGCCGCAACCTAATTTAAGACGTTGTCACGTCAAAACTTGTTGTTATTAAAACTAATACGGATTTTCGTGACGAGCATTCGCACAGATAAAAGCCGTAGTTGCTTCAAAGCCACCGGACAGGAGACACCAATCCAAAACGAGCATTTTAGATGAAAATTCACAACTCTACTTTTTAAAACATTGTCATAACAAAAAAGCGGTAATCATAATAAGAAAGAGAAAACTAAAATTAAACATTATTATAAATTAATTTTATGTTCTATTTGTATAACAATAATTAAATTAATGTAACCCTTAAAGAGAAAACTATAACTTTATCATTTTCAACAGTGGATGGACAGCTAAGTAATCGAGAATTCGTAGCAGTGATGAAAAACCGCCTTCTGCGAGGCCTGGAAAAACCAAAAGACACTGGGTTCGTGAAGCTCATGCATTCGCTCGTCAAGTGCGCCCGCGACACTAAACCCGCCATACTCGATTTCTAAGACAAAAAATAAGCTGCGAACTATCCGTAGCAAAAAGTACCGTACGTACGTTAGTTTTAAGTTTATTTTCAGTTTTCAGATTACCACGTTATCATAGATGTTTATATTGTTTTTGTAAGTTACTTTTCCGATGTTAACGGTACGCAAAGTAAGTTCTTTTGTAAAAATAATATTAATACATGACATTAATATCGCAATAAGTCGTGTTGGTCTTTCTGCAATCTTGTATCCGTAATATCGATAATTACTTGTATAACGTTCCACGTTATAAGATTCAGCGTGGGTTGATGGGGGGTGATAATGTGGGGGCTTAGAGCCGCCACTAATGGCTTACACCTATGTCCAACAAGAACTACTTCTGAATTATGTAATTTGTTCATTATAATATCAATACTTAAAAGAAAACTTGAAAAAAAGGCTAAACTGTCCCTTTTCCGCATGTGTCAAACTATTTTTTTAAGATTTCCTTTATCTTCTAAGTAAAGTTTAGGCTTATTATCTCAATATTTGTTTAAATTTAACTTCGCATAATTAAAAAATTACAAAGTTGTCTCTCTTTTGATGGTTGTCTGAATTAGTGAATTCGTAAGACAATCTGATGAAAGATTTTGTAAAATTCATAGATCTTTAATATTTCACCTTTGATCTAGAAAGCAAATTATGAATTCATAAAAATTAAATAAAAAACTAAAATTAACATTACACAGTTTTCAGAATATTTATTCATTATTACTTGATTTATGCCATTTACTTACTACGTGGTAATTGATGTTAGCACAAACAACTATCAACATCTAATAGAGAACACGTTAAAACGTTCTGTTGCGTTCCCTCACCTTAGCTACTTTTTTTAATAAAAGCTATATATATTAAAAAGCACCCAAGGAAACTGAGTAAATTTTGTTGTTCTTTTGTTGTTCGCAAAATCATAATCATTATTGATAATATTTGTATTTGGTTTAAAAAGATATATACCTACGTATACATACCTACGTAAAGTAACTTGCAAGTTCTTATAACATTATAATAATATATAATTATATAAAATAACGTTGCCAATGATATAATTCAGTTTCTTAAAAAAGATCGCTCTGTACAAATTTTCCACTCTCAGCGACAGTTTTATTCAAATGCGATTCAATCATGATAAATGTTGGGTACGAGAACATTGATCATAGAAAATACAGTAGGATTTTAATAAATATGAACAGCGTGGTGTGAATAAGCTACTTCTAAAAATAAAGCTCTCTACTATTTATTGATTACACCTCACGGTATGAACATAATTATTTGATTATACAGACGTAGCTAAATTTTTATTGTTTTTGCTTTTGTTTAGTAAAATGTTTTTTTTTGGTGGTTAGATCAAGTAAAAATGAAATTCTATATATTCTGTAATATAGTCAACATAATTCAATTTAACAACTATAAAATACAGGTTCTAACTAGTTCCTTCTGAATGTCATAGTATAAAAATGTTTACATTAAATAACATGAAATTGTCATATAAAAAAGCATATAACTAAATTCCTAGGTAAATTAATTACTTGAAAATAAAATTGTTTTTTTTAGTTTAGAACTACGTAATCTAAGTAAAGTTGAGTTGAATCTCAGTATGCTTTCTTCTCTGATAGTAATGCTTTAACTCGTTTGATATTATTTTTTGTTAATAGATTGTAAAGATTTGCATGTAAGTATTGTATGATAATATTTTTATATATGTATAAAAAGCAGCTGAAAGTATATACAATATAAAAAGTTTTTTTGTTTAATTTTTTGGTAGTTTAGCATATTATCTGTATAATAATATTGTGCTATGTACATTTTTGGGCCATAAGATATGGATTTTTTTATCATGAAAAATGTAATATGGCTTCTATAAATGTTTATTTTAAGTTTAGTAACGTTACCAATACTTTTAGATTATTTTATACTACATTGTTTTTTCTGAGTGAATATTAAAAATTGTCGGTACAATTTTATAGCAATGCTCTAATTATGAAATGTTAAACGATTATTTTGATGGAATATATTTCTTTTTATTATATCATGGTATTATTCTACCTTGGATCGCTGCAATTGAACGTAAAGTAGAACCAATTATAATATTATGTCATGCATGCACAGTTTTGTGACTTGTATTAGAAGGGAATAAATGGTTTATTGTTATGTTTACAAATTTTGTTTCGACATGATAAAATGTTTTATTTTAATATCAATTTAAATATCACCGTATGCATAATATTTTATATCGTCAATATAGAATAAAAATCTATAAAATTCAAGCTTTATTAAAAAAAGAAACTCATCTAATATTTCACTAATGATGGGTCAAAATCACCAATATAAAAATATTTTTTCATTTTACACCGAATTATGTTAAAAGAATGTCATAATGATACATGCGTCATATAATACGAAACGTTTCGGGATCATTGAACCCGCCTTAAACAGACCGGATTGCGAATTTCGGATTGCCCCAGAAACAGCGCAGTGGCTACGCCTTGTAAATCACTCGAACACGGAGTATCGGACGCGCGCCGCGTTGCCAGCGAAAAATAGACATAGTTTGATGTGCCCCGGAATAATTTGGTTGATACACGCCATTGGCTGCGCGACGCTGCTGGGATACGACGCTGAGCTGCCCTCTGGTGAGTACCGTAGCTTTCACTCAATACACCATGTCCCCACTACCTGAGTAAAGTCAGCTGGTTAGCCCCCACTCCCTATATCCCTTCCATGCCCATGCCTTCTCCATCGTATACCGTAATTTATCAGCATGATGTTGCCAACCACCTACGATGCTGCTGTTTTATTAGCCCTCAATATAGTTTATAATAAATTTACATCTGTCTGGCGATTAAAATTTTACTTTAACTCGAATTTATAGTTTTAGTCTATTTATTATTATATTTATGGTTAAATATTTAAAAATTTGTATTTTCTTGGTGATGTGTTAAGTTAAGAATACATCTTTATTATAAATTACTCATTTGGTGTTAAAATTTCTTGTAAAAATATGGCAAGTTACTGGAAAGTCACACCGACTTGATTTTTCTTTATAGGTGGTTGGGATACTGGGTATATTGCAGTTAAGGTAAAAAAACCCATGTCATTAACCGTAGAAGATTTTTTTTTTAAATTTTTTTTTAAAGCTGTGCGCCTACTTAATTTCTTGAATGCGTCGTTGTTCTAATTTAAACACGCGATTATCTTTGTAGTAAGGGAAATAAAATGGTTCCAGAAGCTTCGTCGTTATTCTCGTAAGACTAGGATACTAAGTTCAACGTTTTGATGTGATAACGGGCCACATTATTTATGTTATGACAAAATAAAATTAAAGAAATTTCATGATTTTGATACAGACACGTGAAAATAAAAACAGTTTTATAAGAAAAAAGAAACAAAGGTTATATATTTAAAACACAAACGTTTGACAAAATAACACCATTCTTTTTTTTTATTCCTGGCTGCCCCGAAGAGATGACTCACTATGATTTTAAGTCTACAAGAAATCCATTGCGATTTTTTCACTATAAGTTAAGATTTTTGACAACTAGTTTTGATTTTTAATAAATGTTTATGTAACTAAATACAATTGAATTTAATTTAAGTATAAAATTGTAATTAGTATCTTATTTTTTACTGATATCATGCGCAGCATATTTATACTCGTCATCCTCGCGCCGAGTATGAATATGCTGCCCGTGATATTTTTTTAATAGTATTTAATGCTAAAAATAAAAATCATTCCTAACCAAATTCAATTTTTCAGTGTGTTCATTAGTCGAAAAGTCCGAAATATGCCTATGTACCAGAGGCCACCGTTTTGGCGTATACCGCACCAACGTCCTGACCCTGACGACAGCAGAGATTTCGGCCAAAGGAGGAGAGTAAGTATTTTTTTCTTAATAAATAAAAAAGAGTTTACCATCATCTCAGTTGATTGTAAGCAAGATTTGATTATTTAGGGTAGCCTAAGAGGAGGTTTTTCCACTCTATCTTTGAATGTATTTGAGAGTTGATATGACTTAACATATTTTCATCCATGGCTGTGAATAATTAAACAAAATCTGTGCCTTATTTTTTCACAAGCACGTGTTTACTTTAGTCAAAGAGACAAAGCTTTTCGGTAACACCGTTACGCGTCACATCAACCTCTTACTCTTATTAATTTTTGGAGGAAACAAACTCAAATAACGTATAAATAAATGGATGTCTACAAATTCTTATGGAGATTCATAAATTAGCGACAGGAGACATGAAGCTTCGTTTCTATCCCGTTTGAATTAATATACAATAACTTAAAAACTCTTAACTAAACTCAATAATAACATTTGTATAATTTAAAATTAACAATCGACCCTCGGGTCAGAGATGGATGACTAAAAGAAACGCCAAGCCAACACATGCGCACTCCACCCGCTAACGACTGTTTAATGTTACCATAGACCAACTTAATAATGTGCTTTGTAAAGTACGAAAGGGCTACAGCTAATAATAGTTTTGAGTTATCTATAAGATTTTTATGTTTGTTTTTTAAAACCTTCACATACGGCGATTTCTTTGTGTGATAGAGACTCCGATATGATAAGTAATAGAGATCGCGATCCGAATTGGATCGCACAAAAAAAATCGTCTTGCTTCTAAAGCAATCACTACATAAACTCGAGACTGACTTATTTCGTTTGAATAAGACGTCAGCAATGATCAAAGTCTATTGAAACAATGGAAGAAAGACTTAAAAAAATATAGGACTGCCTGTAAATGCTTTTAAAAATATTTTTGAATGGTAGGTAATCAAATGTATGTGTATACCATACACGTCAAACCAAATAATTTGAAAGTAAACAAACGTATGTATGTACGCCGCCGGCTGTTTGGATCCATTACTCTCGGATTTGGTAAATCGAACTAGGTCAATTGCGACGACAGGGTTACACGTAATGCAAGTGCAGAGCTTGAGGAGAGCCGGGAGGGGTAGGTCGAGTAGTGAAGCTAATTTTGCGCGCATAACGTCGCGTGTTGCCGTTGTGTTCAGTCCGCGCATAGAGCGCGCGCCCGCGCAGTGCATACACTCGCCATGGGGCGGCTGCATACCTTCGTGGTGACTCTCCGCCGCGAGAGCCGTGACACCAACTGGGGCCTCCGCCTCGTGGGCGGTGCCGACCTCGCTACCCCGCTCATCGTTACCAGGGTACAGATCAGCACCCATATTCTCTACCCACGTTTTAACGCTTCCACTTCTTTATTCGATAGTGCAAGTGATTAGAATCATCCCTCAGTTTTGTCGAAAACGCCCGCGCATTTTGGACGCCGGTGTAAACAAAACGCATGACGCGTCACAGACAATGTGCTTTATGTTTTCCAGGCGACTTTCTTAAGCTCGTTTCATACAAGAAATAATGGATATTCATATATTCTAGGACTTTCTGATTATATGGCTGAAAGAATTGAAGCTCTTAAAATATCAGCGTTACGGGGAAATAAAAAGAATTCTTTTGAGATTATATATACTTACCGAGTGTCTAGTTTATAGTCGACGTCTCTTTATATCGGGTGTATTCTGGGATAGCATCGTTTGCCGGCCGATCGACAGCCGTGCGGCGCGACAGTGGCACGACCTCATTATCATGAAAACACATACTAATCATTATTACTACCCGATCAGTTTGTCAGTGCAACCTAGCCTAAAATCTCAACTGTTTTGGCAGGCTTCATCGCTTTGTTTCTATAGTTGTGCATAGATATCATATTATTTCATAAATAAAACAAGGGTAAATCGTAACCCTGTTGTATTCAACGGTTGTTGACACTACACAATCACGTGCCTACACTTCAGACATTATGATGACAATCTACACTTTTTATTTTTCTGCCTTTAGATATTTCTGATTATTCATCTAGACTTTTGCACAATTTGTCGTGCATTGTTTGAAATTTGGGCGGTTTTACGAGTTTATTATTGCATTATTGGTTGTTTCTTTTCGCCAGTTGACAATAGCAAGAGTATGTAGGAACCTATATTTATGCTCACCGAAGAATAGGATGAATATATGACTAGCCGTGGGTACATTTTATGTTTAGTAATTGATCAAATTGTTATTTTTGTTGTTAGAACTTTGAATATATTCGTGAATTCATAAGAATTTTACATTTAAACGACCCTTTACTTAAGCACAGTTTAGCCTAAGTGAAGAAGAGGTTGAGATAAACAAATATAATATAACACACATGCTCTTTCCTTTTGAGAGAACAGATTAATGAATTATTAATACTAAGTACCCCCCTTCAGTGTAGAATTTTGCGGTTTTCTTAATAACCTTGCGCAGTGACTACACATGTTTATTCTACTGCATACTTTAGATTCCTAGCTGGTATGCACATACCTTGTCACAAGTGTTGACATTTTTATAACTACTGAGAGACGAAAATTTAAAAAAATATTTAAACAAGTGTGAAGTTCATCCACTTATTTACCTTCCTTTTTGTGCAATAAATATACTAAGTAGATTCATTTAACCTGACTAAAAATTATGTGGTTAAAAGTCAGAAATCAGAATTTTACGATGATAGAGCTCTGATATATAATATTCTCAGCCTTTATATATTTCAGCTTCCGATTATTATTTATTATATGTAATTATTGACAAATAAAAAAATCGAAGTAATTTACTATAATTAAAAAACTGCTTTATACTTTTATATACTAATTTGACAGCCTACAAGTCTCCTACACGGGTTAGTTTCTTGAATATTTTACATTGGCAAAGGAGAACGAGCACTTATTTTAACAAATCTATACCAACTATTGTGATAAAATTACTAACTGGTATTTACTTACTATATGCTCCTAAAAATCTATCATAGAATATCGAATAATGACAAAATGCTTTTAATTCACTATGAGCTTTTACAATGTATCCTTTAAACCTCAACTGCTACGCCATTACTTCGTATATCATTCATAGAGAAAAGATGGCAAGGAACTCTGTAAGATATATTTTTTAATTTTATTTTATATCTTGCGTTCACAATTTAATATTATATGATGGATCATGATCAGTAAATATATTATTAATTTTATTAATGAAGTGCAATGATGTAGAGATCGAGTTCAATTATATATATATATATATGATAGTGAATTTAATTTTATAGATAGGCTAGCTGACCCAGCCACGCGTTGCTGTAGCGCAGCATCATTACATCAGCTACCTGCCAATAAAAGTCCCGTCGAAATCGGTCCAGCCATTTTAGAGATTAGCCTTAACAAACAGACAGACAAAAATTGTAAAAAATGTTATTTTGGTGTATGTACCGTATATATATTGATATACATGTAGTAAAAAATGGTTATTTCAATATTACAAACAGACACTCCAATTTTATTTATATGTATAGATTGACCGATAAGAATATATTTTTTCATCTCGACATAGGTGCCGATATATCAGAGCCTAAAAATATGTCATGGACTACATTTAACGGAACATAATGTAGCAATCGCAGCAGTGACACAAAAAATATTCTTCTGAAGCAATTTCTCGTTCTACCGACTTAAACAGTAAAGCCAAAGGCGTTCTAAATATTTATGGTAGAAGTAGGTCTAACAAATACCCACATCTTTCTTGGAGAAGATAAACACACTCGTAAATCGTGTCAGTACAGCAAGTTTTCCTAAAAGCTGAATTTAATAAAAAATCTAGCATGCGTCATTATTCTTTTAGTTTTTGACGTAAGTTCTGCGAGCTATCTCCTTACCTTCAGTGTTTTAAATCATCCGATCGACAGATGTAGCCTTGAGCCATTTTCCATTACGCCTCTATAAAAATAGTTTAATTGCTTCCTCTACATTTGGTCCTTATGATTCAATATTTCTCTGAAGAGTATAAAAATATATATAAAATACACCAGATGCATACCATATATTATTTAATAACATTATTAAATTCACATCAATCATACAACATAGGCATATAATAACATACATAATTATAATCACAATTAACATAGATGCTAAAATAATTCATCTGAATATGTAATTTGAAAAGGCAGCAGGAGGACGTAATGGGCTCCCTTGCTGCCGAACCCATGCATGTATGTATAGCATAAGACCAAACTATACACATGACATGTGCACAGCAACCAGTGATTGTTTTCCAACTAAATAGTTACAGTAATGCGATATAATTTTGTTCATGGTTTGCAAATATGTGTCCAACAAAGTATAGATAAAATAAATTACGTGTCTGTGGTGTCTCTGTTGTGATATACAATCTTTTTTATAATCAAAACTTATTTTATGACTTAAGGTACATATTTAAACATAGAATATTATTTGTTACTACAAAATATACTGTTGACAATGTTTACACGTTTTTAATATTTTTCCTATAAAAAATATTTCCAACACGTTATCAGCACGAAAATAAGTATTTTTGAAGTCTTTAGTGAGATATAATAATGGCAAATGGTAGTGGTGATGTTTCTGGAAAAGGATTTTCTTCGTCACTTCCATCATTTTCTCTTCGTAACAGAGATGGCTACAGTCTTTGGAAGTTCAAGATGCGTAATTATTTGATGCATGAAGATCTATGGGATGCAATAGATGGTTATCCAAGTGGTGATAAAACTTCCGATCCGATCAAGGTAAGGAACGACCGAAAGGCTCTCACTAAAATATGTCTAACATTAGAAGACTCCGCTATAACGCATGTTAGAAATTCTAAAACTGCTTCTGAAGCATGGAAGTCCCTTCAAAATGCCTATGAAGACAAAGGCATGGGACGTAGATTAGCATTAGAGAGGAAACTGTACCGATATACGTTAAATAGCTTCAATGATATTGAGTCATATATTAATGCCGTTGTAAGTACTGCTCAGGACTTGGCTGATATAGGCAAAAATATTGAAGATGCTTCACTTGCTGCTATTTTATTGGGAGGCTTATCATCTAAATATGATCCTCTAATAATGGCATTAGAAAATAGCAATATTCAAGTAACTACTGAATTAGTGAAGTCGAAGTTGTTAAATGAAATGTCAAAGAGTACTACACAATCTGAGTCAGCTTTGCGGACAGATCAGAGTCACAAAAGTCAAACTAAAAAACCAAAGAAAAAGGAGCCTGGACATAAGAGGCCGGATTGCCCATTGAAGAAAAGGAAATCCACAGAGGAGAAGTCCTTGGTTGCATTAGGCATCGGTAATGGAAATTCGATGAACGATTGGTTTATTGACTCCGGGGCGACAAAACACATGACATCGCGGCAAGATTGGTTCGTAAATTTGAAACGTTTTGATATGGGTTCTGTAACTGTTGCAAATGGAGATAAAGTAGATTGTATAGGTGTAGGTGATATTTCTTTATGTACGAATTCCTCTGTAAATAGTATTTCTAATGTTGTATGTGTCCCTAATTTAAAAACTAATTTAATATCTGTATATAAGGCTGTACAAAATGGTTTCACAGTATTATTCGAAATGCTTATATGTACAAGTTAAACTGTACTGTAAATACACCATGCGATAGAACTCGAGATGTGGCTATGGCTGAATCACTGTCTAATAAATACCAGTTATGGCATAGACGTCTAGGCCATTTATGCCGTATTGGGATGAATCTGCTAAGAAATAGTAAAGAAAACTGAAAGTCCTTTGATTGGATATACGGATGCAGATTGGGCCAATTGTAAGCGTGATCGACGCTCATACACGGGGTATTATTTTAAGCTGGGAAATGGACCTGTAGCGTGGGCCTCACGAAAGCAGCCAACGGTTGCTCTGTCTTCAGCGGAAGCAGAGTATATGGCACTTACAGACGCCGCTAAAGAAGCCATATACTTGCGTCGTTTGATTTATGAGGTATGTGGTAAATTATACGATTGTGTTACGATTTACAGTGACAGCCAAAGTGCACAAAATATCGCAAATAATCCCGTGTACCACAACAGAACTAAACATATTGATACCAAGTATCAGTTTATTAGAGAGAAGGTATTAGAAAATATTATTGGCTTAAAATATCTTAAGAGTACAGAAATGTCAGCTGATGTGTTAACAAAGCCATTGACCTACGTTAACCATCATAAATGTATATCTTGTATGGGAATAACGTAATGTTGTAAGCCTTTATATTTTTGTCCTTTTTGTTCCTAAATTATACTTAGTTTTTATGTTCTGTAATTTTTTGTGGTCAGATGTTGTATGTACTTACATATAGGTTTTGATTAAGGGGAGGTGTTGTGATATACAATCTTTTTTATAATCAAAACTTATTTTATGACTTAAGGTACATATTTAAACATAGAATATTATTTGTTACTTCAAAATATACTGTTGACAATGTTTACACGTTTTTAATATTTTTCCTATAAAAAATATTTCCAACAGTCTCGATCGAATCTTTCTTCTTATTAAACAGGAATCAGTAGCAACAACAATGTTTAAATAAAGATCTATACCCAAACCAAATCAAGAATAAAAATTGAGATGAAAATATTTCGGGTCACCATTGCAATCTTTGACCAATTATCTCATCAGCCTTGGGCGAATTAACCACTGCACACGAAAGCCAAGAAAAATGTATGGAATCACGGTCGACCAATTTTCGCGGGTGAAAGGGCAGGAAGAAATTTTGAAATTGTCAAACAATGACAGTAGTTTTAAAATAAATCGATAATTTTGTAACAATATGTAAATAGTGTTTAAACAATCGTAATAAGTTTAATATATTACGGTGTGTGATCAATACACCAATACAAAATTCTCATCTAAAATAGTTCTTACTACTTAATATTTGTGTTTGAATTATTTAAAGTGATTGTTTATATATTACTATTAAAAGTAACTGCACCATTTAATAACTGCATTATTTTTTTACAGAAAATAAGTTAATTATTACTGAAACGTAAAAAATGAAATGAACACTAAGGCGGTTCACACACTAGAGATGCGTCCCGCCGCGGTGCGCGTAGCGACAGAAAAACGCGCTCCCGCGCGGAGGCGCAGATCTGCCTAACTTAGCGGTTAATCTGCTTCCCCGCGCAGATTTTCAATACAAGTTGACCTTACTTCTTCACGCCCCGCGCTCCCGCGCAGAATCTGCGCGCGGGGCGCCTACCCGCGCGTTCCCGCGTCGGCAGTGTGTTGTCATAGGCGTGTTTTCTATATTAATTGAGATTCTTGCATACAATAATAAAATCTGCGGCCACGCGCTACGCGACGGGGCGCGGTGCAGTGTGTTAACCGCCTAACATGAAATGTAAAAAATGTTCCCGCAAATTCATAGAAACTATAAATGGTTTACAATGTATACAAATAACCATGAACCGAAAAGAAAATTTGCTACTTGCCCAGGGGATAGAAATTACATATTTTGATTAATAATTTAAAAATAGAAGTTATAGTGACGTATTAAAGCCATGAAAATAATGGTTAGATTTTATTATGAATATTTTTTATGAAGATGTTTTTTTGAAGCTGTCATAATAGACTGCTGTCTTATCAAAGCTTTTTGTCCTAATATATTTGTGCAACAGCTTTATATAGTTGCTCTAGATGATTTACATGATCAACTTAATTTTTGTGGAAATCTTTATCTCGGTAAAGCTACTGTCTTCTGCAATCCGGAACAAACTAAAGATAGTAGGAAAGCCGTCAAGTACTCTTTTTACTTTATTTTTATTGAGGCCTTATCTGAATTCGGAGTCACAAAATCTACACAGAGATATAATATTGCTGAGAGGATAAATCAATTTTTCCTTGTTATTTTTATTTATGAGACTACAGTGGTTTGCGTCCGATAATAGTGCGGGTTACACACGTATGGCACTTCACATTTTTTTTTGTGTACGACAAATCAATCTATACATTCTACAGCCTTTTCATCATAACGTGAAAGTGCAGCATCATCGCATCTAATGTCAAAATCTCTTCAGCCACTGTTTTGTCGCGCGGTGGTCTTATTAATTCTATCGACGGGTGAGGTCTATATACAGTATAATATTGTGACCCTTCAAGGGGAACGCATTTGCCTGTATCCATGTTAATCAGCTCCATGTGGACTAACATATTTTAATAAAAAATATTCAAAAAATCGTACAGTAGAATTGTCCTTTCTTCCGCCACGACTTCTCACATTGCTAAAAAAACTCAAGATGATCTTGTGATATTTTGTGGAGCGAAAGCTATTTCATCAGCTCATTTTCTGGCAGAATGAGATCATTAAATGTCAATGACGCAATGTCTGTTACGCCATTACTTCCCGAGTTCTTAACCGATTTTAATATTTTTGTATGGAATCGAATCAAGATCGTGACGAAGCCCGAATTATGATATTCGCAAAAATAAAAAAGTTATGACCAAAAAACATTGGCTCTATGGGATTTCGCACTGAAAAAAAATCGCGCGCTTTTGGAAAGTTTTCTTTCTTATGGAATTTTAAAATTGACTAAACATTATTGATTTTTTTTATTTTTTTTTTTTAGTATTACGCTCGTCTCCAATATATGGTGCTAGCGAATCTTTATGCTTAGCGACTGCAACGACCTAGTTGGAGCGGAGCTCCCATAGATTAACTTCTATGACGCAATGTCGGTTACCCCATAACTTCCCGAGTTCTTAACCGATTTTAATATTTTTTGTGTGGAATCGAATCAACACATTTAGGACCAGATTGTGACGGAGAATTTTGAAATTCACAAAAATAAAAAAAGTTATGACCAAAAAACATTGGCTCTATGGAATTTCTCATTGAAACGTAAAGCGCGCGCTTTTTGAAAGTTTTCATTGTTATGGAATTTTAAAATTCGATAAACTTTTTTTTCTCTCTCTCTCGCTCCAAAATTTGGTGCTAGGCGAAGCTTTTTGCTTAGCTACTGCATCGACCTAGTTTTCACTAATTATAAGGGCATCCGTTATACTTTGGTTAAAAAGTTGAGATGCAAGACGCTCATTCATTATTTTTGTTTTAAAATATATGTGGTTAACACTCAACTTGTTTGCTAAATGAAAAAGTTCTGTTTCTTGTAATTTGTGCATACCTTTTAAATTTTCCCATATAATAAGCCGCTTTTCAGAATCTTCTAATAATCCATATGCTTGAAATACGTTTCTGACATTTTTCAACTTATGACGACGGTCCAAAAAAACGTAAATGAATGATAACAGATTAAGTGGATGCTTAAAATAAGTTTTTAAATTATTGGGATCCAGAACCGAGCTCATTTTTTGCAGTACTTATATGATGTATTATACTTTGTTTACATACCAAATTTTATTTATTTTATGAAAAAATACCTAGCTACTATAATAGGTCGTATTTGTACTTAAGCGTGAAAAGAAACATTATTTCATTGTCCGCTATTATTTGTAGAAAACAAAACAGCCTATTTGCCCATTTCAGAGATAACTTTCCTTGAATCTCGCGTCGTACTGACAAAGCCATATTGCTTAGTGAGGGCTGTTAGGCTTAGTAAGTGGCTAGAGGGGTAAGGGCGAACACGGCGCTCGTTTCGCGTCCAGTGGTTAATTCGTCCAAGTCACTAACGCGACAATTTAGGGCATTGGGTTACGTTATTTTGAATATTTTTCGAAATGGTGAACCGGGACGAGGCCAACCCCCATACAAAAAGGTTCATACCCCTTTTTTTTCAGCTTTAAACCAAAACAGAATAAAAAATACGGCTTGTGCTATGGTAAGTAGGTTGACATGCTGTTGTCCGTATAATGCCAAATAATATCTAGGAATCGGGTTTTACCAATGAAACTGGCAAGTTCGCCAATATACTATTATGCGCATAACTCTAGTAAAGTAGTAGCAACTTCAATTTGTGTAACTTATTAGGAATCCAGACCATTTAAGATATTTACAAACAATATATATATATTAATTTATTTATAAAAATGTTATTAAGGAAACTGTTAACAATATATCCATACAACTTCGTAGTAAGCCCCTTATGCAAAAAGGTAAACATAAAACAGTTCCTTATGCTACTCGGTTTGCCAACTGATTGCCTTTTTTGAGTACCAATTCATAATAGACCCAGATTCGATACTTTTTGAGACCAAAAATAATTAATTCGGATGAAATCGATTGGAAAAGGTAGAGAATATAACAAAAATAAAAGGAAAAATAATTTACGGGCGATCTGAGGTCGGGAAGGGGAAGGGGGTGAGCTAAGGGTAAAACACGGTTTATCTCGATTTCCGCAATAACTACAAGTCCTATGAAAAAAGTTCAATGGCAAAGTTGTGAGTAATAAAAAGATCTACAACTTTGCCATTTAACTTTTTTCAAAAGCTTACAATTTTGAGGTTATGTGAAAAAAGTGTAAATACAAAAGTTGTAGATCTTTTTATTACCTACAACTTTGCCGTTTATCTTTTTTTCATAGGACTTGTTGTTATGCCGGAAATCGAGATAAACCGTTTTTCACCCTTAAAAGCTCACCCCCTTCCTCTTCCTGAGCTCAGATAGCCCGTAAAATATTTTTCCTTTCATTTTTGTTATATTCTCTACCTTTACTAATGGGTTTCATCCTACGATAATTATATTTCACTTTTTACCATTTTCAAAATTATCGACACTGCTCTATAGGCTTTATTTTTATAAAAACATAAATAGTTTTTTCTTCTCTGTGTAACCACTAAAACACAAATATGTAAATAAGAATGAAAGAAAGTTTAACATTTTCTTTAAAACTTCAAACAGATTATTTGCACTTTTCACAAAAATATATAGAAATAAAATTAATAATAAATAGTTTTATTATGTTAAATCCTACTGTTTATCTCAATTCTAAGAATATATTTAACTGAAAGTTTGTGTAATACATCTGGGAGATCGGGTAGTTAGTAGTGCGTAAGTCTTGACAGATTTTGGCAACGGTTTGATTCGTGTGATTTACGAGTATGTAACGCGATCACATATTTTAAAGATATTAATTAACAAAATTCATAAATATTACGCGTTGCTATATAAGAAACAGCGTCTGTAAAATATTTTTTGAAGGCGTTTGTTTGGGAAGCTAAGTTATCACCTCATATCTAAACAGTAGTAAAACACGTACTTATAATAAAGTTATGGAATCATATCGATAATGCAAGCATGATTTGTTATAGAATAGGTGTGGAAAATCAAAATAAGTACCTGATAACAAAATGCTAAAGAAATCTGATTTGCGTTACTCGTACCAACAAGGAGTAAATTTAAAATAAGCAAGTGAGTTTTGCAAAATAAGCAAGTACCTATATCTAATGCGTATGATATTTATGTTCATAAGTCCAAAAATTGTAAACTAATCACTCATAAAATATTTATAACCTAGATAGAAATGTCTAGATAACAGAATGAGCGCATCGGTTGACGTGTCGAATATTTCCGATGTCGCTCGCCACGCGCATTTCGTTGATGGACAAGTGTAAATATAGTCTCATGTCCTCGCCATTGACTTGAGGAAGTGATGGATTTGCGCAGGTCGAGCCATCGATGCGACGCGGCCTCAGCCCGATCGGGCGGTTGTTTTCAATAAAAATGTCAGGTTGGCGCGGCGACGCCGTCGGACGCATTTAGCCTGGCGGCACGCCAATACGGTGCATGTGCCCTCCCTCTCCCTTACTCGCACAAGGTCGTCTTACCTAAAGGCCTATCGTCTAGCCCTTGCATATTCTACCCCTTACCAAATATATGGATAACAGTAGTATATACTACATTAATACAAACTATGAAAAAATATCTGCAAAAAAAATATAGATACTATGGACTTGGTCCAATATTGACGATTAATCCCCATCTTAGATAAGTAGATTCAATAAATCTTATAATATTTTATTATTCGTCAGTAATGTGTCTTTATCACACTTGATAAAAATACAATAAGCATATAGGTTGATGCTTATTGCTTTAAAAGCATTTGTGGCTTTGGGCCTTAAAGGTGGATCTGTACTTTAGCTTTTAAACGTTCATCAAAATATCTATACCTAAGTAAATTTAATTTTAACTACAAATTCGATTTTTTTTTCCTATCAGAAAATGTTCACGTCTGAATGTTAAGTCGCATCGCTTAAAAGCGTTTCATTAGTGGAACTGCCTGTCACATCACAAGTTCCGACAATTTCAGTGTTTTTGAGCATAGATTTATCAACGGGTGCGGATGTGCTAACCTGTTAACACACATATACTTAAACAGATTTAGCAGTTTTTATATATTCACACGATCGCTTTAAGCTTGTTGAAACTAATTGCATGTATTTATTACATCGAGAGAACGTACACACTTGTTGGTTTACTATTTGTGTTCAGGCAGATTTTTATTAATTTCGCACATCGTCTTACTATGAACGAAACCCTACTAACCGAATATTTTTTTATACCATTAAGTAAGTCCATTTGATGGTAAATACAAATAATAATGTTCCAATAATTTGCGCTTTAAATATATTGGTTCCTAAGATACTCAAATTTGAAACTCAGAATGATTTACAAAACCAGTTATCTTCTACTTGTCTTCTTTAATCTAGATATTACAAACACTCAACGTTTAGCTGTTTGTAATCTTGAACTTTGCTAGTGTTGCTTGATATCAGTTTTCGCATTTACAGGTGACACCTGGCACGCCTGCCGGCCGCGAGTTGGTCCGTGGCGATATCATCGCCAAGATTGATGACTACGATGCCCGCGACCTACGGCACGAAGATGCACAGAACCTCTTCAAGAACGCCCCTAATCAAATCAGAGTAGTTATCCAAAGGTACAACATGGTACACCGCAATATTGCTGCACATCAATGTCTCAAAATTATCTTCTTTCAGAAAACTCATTGGAGCATCATAAACGAAATAATTTTCTCAATTTTCATGTCATAATCCATTTCCAAAAACGTTAAATTTATGTCCTTATAATAGTGGAAGTTATAGGCGTATAATTATTCTATTCAGTAAATTTAATAAACGTAACAAAAAAGTATACCTACAGGGGAGGCTCGAGCTCACACCTATACTCAGTTCCACGTGCTTCAGGCAGTTACGTAGGACGAGTGCCTACACCCACATTCTATCACGAATTCTCTGAGTAAGAAATTTGAACCCTAAATGTCCCGGACTGTACTTGGCTGCCCTATGTCTATCTCGAATCTATTTATTAAATTGTCGATTTCTATTTATATAAGACTGCTGATTTGAAAACTGCCAGTTCACTTAAATTCTATCCATTCACATAAATGGACCTTCGCATGATTTATTTTAGTACTCGTACCATACTACACCTTGCGGGATTTTTTGTAGTCAATATGTAAAATGTCTAGTTACCTACTTTGTTTATGTACTTTACATTTCTGTTATGATATATATGTTTCACATCACCTCTTGTTATATTTGCATGTAAGTACAGTCACGAGCAATAAGATGAATACACCGTAGAACCATGTCACTTAATGAACCATGTTACTAAACATGTACAGTATACAAATAAAAATTAATGTAATGTGACTTTGTTCTACATGTATACATCTTATTGCTCGTAACTGTACTCAGTCAACTCTAAAATATTAAATAAATAATTTAACTAGTTAAACAGTGACAACAAATGTATATATACTTAGGTATATATTTACAGCTGACTGTTTATATTTTTTATTATCGTTGTAGTAGTGTACTTTCTTTGTTATGTGCACTATATAATTGTCGTTAGCAATCAAACTCAAAGTTATAATGGCCGTTGCACACGTAACGACATACAATACATTTTTTACTAAGAGATACAAGAAAAGATTAACAAGTATGAAATGGCATTTACATAAACTTACCTACTTAAAAAAATAAAACTTATTGTCTCGAATGGACATCCCCCTATATAATGAATTATGTGAGATACATAATGTAATTTGATATCGTAAACACCAGTGGTTATCAACTATTTAATATAACAAGTGTCATATTTTTTTTGAAGATGAGTTCACCGAGTAGTATTTACTTTAGAGAAAGTAGTGTTTGTGATATCGTCAGATAAAGTAATTTTTTTTCATTTTAAGAAACCTATTATTAATCTTATAATTAAGTGTTCTACTCGTAGTTCTCAAAAAATCGTTCTAATAAACCTTAGAAATGTTCTGCGTTATAGCTGCATGTACAGATAAATTGGATAAGATAGACTAGAGATGCATAAAAATAACTTAAAATAATATAATTATAATACAGCATCCCACGGTACTCGTATTTTGTAGGATAACTTGTATTTGATAACAGCTTTACAAGGACGGGGTATTGATTCATTAAATTTGAATAATGTATCCGTAGAAATAAGAGCTCCGCGCAGTTTTTTAGACTATTGGTTTGTTAGTTTATCCGATTATATTTTTTTCATGCTACACCACATTAAAACTGAAACCCTATTTGTAAGTAAGAAAGTCGATATATTACAAATACAATATTAGATTTTTTTTACACAATTCACAGTTGGATGCTTCGAATAGAATCCTTTGATTCAAATAAATCTTTTATTCCCAATATACGCTGTCATAACTTGTTAGTCATAATTTGAAGTCAAAATAATAGTAAGTCATAATTGTTGTTTTTCATACTGTTTCTATAGTAATAATAGTTTAATACTACAATGTAACAATAAGTTTAGGTTCTTAAGCCGCCAGCATTTTATTTTAAATACGGTCTTAACAAATTTGACTAAATATATACAAAATAAATATTACGAGTTATCACGAATTTGGTCATAATTACAAAAAGATATGTCATAATATATTAATTTTATAAGATTAAAAAAGAATCGCTTTGGTATTGATCTAGCTACCCTTAATAGTTTGTTAGACGACAAATCCACAAAACTGAAGAACAGTCTCATACTTTGACATTTGTTGAGTACCTAGGTATACATACATTATACTTTCAGTGTGGCTCCGCTAAAACTATTTTGCTTGTATTACGGACACGGTCCAAAAGTAATTGACATTGAAATTTTCTTTTAGAATAAAGTTTTTTAACTATATGAATCAAACTCATTTCTGCGTTCCATTAAAAAAATATTTACTAGTAAACTGTCTGCCACCCCGAGAAATTTATAATACGTAATAGCTATACAAAATCATTTTCATAGAATATTCCAAGTGGCTAACAACTTTCTAATAGGGGTATTAGATTTTGTTTTTATTCATTGTCAAAAATTAACAACAATTACTAATGGATTGACAAACGAAATGTTACAAACAATTTAAAAATTAAAAGAGTAATTATCAACTTTATTATTCCACATAGAATGTAAATAAATATCTATTTTTAATTAAGTATGCAAAAGTCATTATATAATATTATGCCAATTTTTATATGTTATAATTATCGATGCATTCGAGTCTAATATTAACCTATTAAGTACTATTAGCTGATTATGAACTGAACGTACCTTTTTATGCCAAAGCGCTATCTTTTTTATATTAACTGTATTAATTTGATTAAATGGTGGAAGTTATTTTGATGTAGGTTTTACGTGTGGAATGGCCTTGATAGTCCTTTTTATCTACTATATGTGGTATGGCCCAGGTAATGCATTAGTGCTCCTATTGTTGTGTTAAAAATGTCTGTATTTCCCTGTTAATAAAGATAAATTTTCATCTCAGTATGTGTAAAATAAACGTGAACATGATATCAAAGAATTATACACTGCCTTTGCAATACGTGGCCTTAATCTAATTTAATGTGATAGCTTTTTAAGTCTAGGTATCTAGGCGGCAACAACAATTAGACACATGTCTAATTCGGTAATGTTACTTGTTTATATCATGTCATGATATTGACACATTGATCACGTTGGTTTGGTAACAGCGACTTTTATATCTTATCTATATTAGTAACAGATATATACTATGGTTTTGTATGCTTAAATATTTCTGTTAAATAATGGGAAATAGAAAGGTTGTCTAACAAATCAACTAAAGCTAGTCTCTTACTGAAGGCGCTCTATAAAATTATTGAGAGCAGATACAAAGCTCTAATAAATAGTAAGAAACAAAAGTTGTGTTAAAAGTTAATCACTAGGGCTATCCGAAACCCCATGTGCGTTCCGCTATTTTTCTTAGTTTCCGAGTTATTAAATACTTTCCTTATTTTTGACAAACCTTGATTTAAAAAATATCAAGTATGTACTTACCTTAAAAAAATTGTCTTTGTATCTTAAATTTTTTAAGATAAGTACTTGAATTTTATTCTAAATTATTCGAATAACATACCTTATATAAACGAAAACAATTATGGTAAAAGTGTTTACAAAAATAAACCTTATGTTTACTATATTTTCGAGAACAATTTAAAAAGTCACAGATTTTATTTTCCAAAACTTTTTTGATAAATTCAATTTTTTTTAAGATATTTAGCCTGCAAACTTGATAGATCTATCTTTATTGAATAGTAGATAAATTTTGAATTAAAGTGTAATAAATTATTTATTGTAACTACTCGATCGGTTAAATCGAGAATACGAGTATCTAAATAAAAGATTTCGAGTCACGTAGATCAGTCGTTCTAGGCCCATAGCGTGTAACCACGTTCCCTTGACTTGAACTCTATCCATTTTTCGTCTGAGGTTTCTGCAAAGAACTAGTCGATGTCAAAGATTAGATTTTAGTTCATATTTAATTATGATACCATAAATATAGCTGTATCAACTTTAAATGGCAAAAAGCTGATAAAATAGTTTTTAATATAATTTAAAAAAAATTTTAATTGATCTTTAACATTTTGTAAATTCAAATTATTTTCTTTGCAAATTTCAATGTTTTTTTATGATGGAATAGTATCAAACTTAACTGTAATTGTTTTTGCAAGGTATGTTATTTTCTTTTTTTTCTTTTTTCTTATCAATCAATTCAAAAGAGGCTAAAGCCCCTCGGTTGAAATGTCAGCCAAGCGAACCGCGTATTTACCTCGCCAATATACTACAGACGGACGTGGTCCCGCTCTCGCCACAAGTATTTAGTTGACCATGAGGGTTAATGGGTATATTAATAATGTGTTTATAACATTCTTAAAAAAATACTGGATTTGTTAGTTGCTCAATATTGTGGGCCTTAAAAGGTATCATGTTGACGTCAAATCCATAATATTTGTATAGTCATATTCATTAGCACGTTGTGTATAGGGACGCGGACCGTGAGATCCCTGCAGGGAGACCTCAAGCGCCGAGATCACCCATCCCCAGTTATGTTCCACCATCATACAGGTACATATCAACTGCTCATGGTCAATTCAAAGCTTGAAAAGTTAAATAAACTTACATAGTGTGCTAAAACTATATGTATCAAACATTATATTTGGTATAGCTATATTTAATATTAGGACGTGTATATAGATTTTAATATACAACCATCGTTATAGTATAAGATAATTCGCTTTTAAATAAAAGAGTTATAGTTTAATTCAGTGAAAAAGATTATTATTAGGCATTGAATGGAAAAAAAAATATAATTTGGTAAGTCCATAATTTTTGCAGATTAAATAAAAATTAACACATGTCACATCATTCTAGGCCGACTGAATTACATTCTCTATCTAAGTATGGAAATGAAAACCTATATGAAAAACACAATTTAGCTGCCTATAGATGTAATATATGATTTTATTTTGATAGAGCATATCGCTTTACCCTTAGTCTTATTTTATAAGATTGATATTGTAGAAATTAGATATTTTGTCGAAATTTTCATTATTAAATTGACAATAAATGTTAACATTCATTCTATCGACTAAAAACGGCTGGATTTTATCAGCTGTTTTTAGCCGGACGAGCTCTACGTAAATTATACTTTTGACAGAAAATGAATGCTGGTATTTGCTTTTAGATTTTAACTATGGTTGATGTTATATAAAATAAATAAGTTTTTATACTATCAATCAGGACACCCAGTCCAATGCCTGCGTCGGGCACGGGATGGCGCGGACCCGAATCTCTACCGAGAAGCACTCCATTGCCAAGCTATTCGCCATTCCCTATGCAACACGATGGAGATTACAGAACACTGCTTCTGTCACCAACCTCCACGCGCACCGATGACACCGTTGACGAATCCATCCAAAGTCAGGTCAGTGGTTGATATAACCTCTGCGTTATATGGAAGAAAAGACAGTGAGTTCTTCATACCCTCTGGGACTGCAAAAATCATCATATCAACCAAAAGACGTCCGCTGCAGATCGGAAGTGGGGTTGCTATAATTGCCATTCTTGGCAGGCGGGTCTGCCTTGCCTAAGTTGTAGTGTAAGAGTAATGAATGGTGATAACCTCCCATATCATGTGTCGCCTTTTAAGATACTTTTAATTGTAAACGCTACACCTTCTTCTCTTCCAGGCACCCACTCTTCATGACTGCGTCAATATAAGTAGGAAAATTGCTATAACTTACTGAACCGTTTCTACCCTAAATAACAAATAGCTAGGCATCTAACGTGTTTGAAAGCTAGTGTTGTGTCGGTAATCTCATAGACAAAAGACACTGCTACTGTTGTCGAAAACATCAGAACTATGAAGTGGTTAACAAATCGCCTATCTAAATGAGCGGAAGAATAGGGGCATCCCTAGTCCCAGTAGCAGTGTTGTTTCTAACGTTGATATCTACGTTCGCAAGAGCCCAATGTCTTTGCTAAGCGAAGATAAATTCATTTGTTATAATATAATAGATTAAAATTAATGTTTGTTTGTATTTTATGCGCCGCTGTACTGCACATCTGTTTGCGATAAAATTGTGCCAAGTTATTACTTGCACTTGTGGGAAGGTTATAGGCACACTCCAGAATATTTATGTAAGGCCTGCAAAAAAGAGCGTGACAAAGCTCGCCGGGCTACCTAGTTGACTAAAATAGCTGTACCTACCTTTCCTTGGGATAATACATACTTTACTAATAATACCGCCTCCCATATAAACCTTCGAGTGACGTGGTCGACTTACTGACAAATATATTTAAATACAAGGTAGTCTACCGCCTTCCTCTTTTTTCTCGCTATTGCTACATTTTATAACTTCTAACGCTTTTTCGTACCACCAACGACAGCGTCTTATATATGGCTCATAGACGTGTAATTCCAAATCTTGATCAGTTGTTGACGCACTATACACGAGGTAGATTACAGAATGCTTTAATCTTTAGCGTAATGGCCTTTATTATTATTTATTTCCTTCGTTGTGAATGCTACTGGTTTAAGATTAGTCGAAAAGCTCCCCAGGAATCAATATTTTTATCAAACCTCAAAACAGCTGGTAGCTTGTCATTACAATGAAGATCCTTATATTCATTGCACTGTTTAAGTAGTAATCAAAACAACTGTATATCATTGTTTATGATAGAAGTTGATAGAAAAAATTACCAATAAGTTAACAAGGAAATTTCTATTTAAAAGTGGTGTGTTTATTCTAAACACGAAGCAGTTTTTTATATGCATTCTCTTACAATATTGATCCGCACGTTTATAAATATAAATACAAAGCATTTGTACATATTCTAATTAATTATTACATTCATACAACATCTTTTATAATGCGCAGGGCAAAGAAGAGGAAATTCCTCCATGCGTCTGTATTTGCGAGTACTTATAACCCGTCTGTTAAAGCCAGGGTTCATAGGTATCTTCTGGGTTAGCTTGTTTTATCGTGGATTCTGTCTTGGCCCCGGGGCTTGATTGGCATCGAGAGCAAACCCCAATAAAAAACATACAGACAATCACGCTTTTTCTCATGGGGGAAGGCGAAGATCACATATTTTCACTTTCATTACGTACATCTCTCGCTTCATATAAGCTCGCCGGTTACGGGTACTTTTGACCTGGCCTTTTTTCAGGAAATTCCCTGAAAGTTTGCCTTGGTCTGCCTTTACCGAATTGCCCATGCACATTTGCCTCATATACTTGCCTTCTCAACCTTCTTTCGTCCATCTTCTACATGTCCAAAGCATCCCTTTTTCTATCTTTGGTTACTATTTCTTAATAACTTTATAATACTTTTGTTTCTCTAATTTTTTATCTCTAACTTATATATAACTGTTATATAATATAAACGTTTGTCACGAAGTAGGAAATATAATGGACAAGATATATTACTCCACGAAAACTACCTTAACTTCGTATTAATGCAATGAAACTCACATAATTCCAATTACCGCGTGTTGAATTTGTTTAATCCGTTTGAACGGATATTATGCTTGCAAACGTCCTTGATGTTAAAACTAAATGGGTTAACCAAATCACGTTTTTCCGTTATATGACGTTTCTTGGAAAACTGCCAACTCGTTCTCAGGTCTAATGATGCTTTTTTATTAATTAGATAGTTTTTGCCTGACGGCAATGCAGAAATAAGTACTGCCATAAGGCTCAGTATCTGGATTCTGGAACGTCTGCCACTCTCGCGCAGGTATTTAATGCGGCTCCAGAATGTTCAGGCTAAATCGGTTTTCTGAATCACGATCGCAATAATAGACGCCGACAACTATTTCTCGCTATTTCAAGTTGTGTTTGAGCAATGAGGCAATACTTTGGGTACGATTATAAAGTCTCTGGAAGATTGCTTATTTAAAACTTAATGATGTAGATGAATATTTAATTATCAAGCAATAAATCCGAATTCGGGATCTCTATAAACTATATCCATCCAAATATAAAAAATATGCTGTCACAGTGTTTGACCGCGAACAATTTCGAAACTATCCAACCGATTCTAATGATATTTTTTTTATTTTGCTAGATATTTGCCGACTTAGGACATAGGACACATTTTACATCATAGTATTTTGTACGACATTTACTTACAATCAAAAGTTAAAACTAAGTTTAAAAGTAACCAATAATTTACTTACCATTTATAAATACGCAGTCTTTAATAAGAAACATAAGTATTCTAAAGTAAAAATACTTCTTTTATTCTGAGTTATTTATATGTACTTAAAGTGTAATGAGAATTAAATTTAACACCTTAAATACCACTATCTTGTAAGAAATTATAGTAATCTTAATCATTAATATCATATTATCTTAACATTTTCGTAATTTTCCGGAAATTAGTATGTCTTTAGTCGCCAAAATCAAATGCTAATTAGTAAACTACATTTCACTACGCTGACGTCTGTCTTGTTTACGTGACTACTGGCATAATGCCCTAATCTGTGACATCATTACATTTTGCACAAGGGTGTACCGAAACACTTTGCTTGGTCTGAACTTACCCAGTAAAGTCAAATTTCAATATAAAATCATATTTACGCTTAAATTCAAACAGTGAAAGCGTCTCCACTCTTTATTTCACCAAATCGACCATCGAAAACATCTCCTGTCTCTACTTCGCCAAAATCAAGCATTGAAATAATCTAATCCCTTTAGTTCTTCCAATTCTCGAATTTATAGCATAACCAAAGTGTAACTTGAAATGGAGCTTTAAAAACCTGCCCCTTTACTTCTCCAACTCAGACATCAAAAGTATTTTCTCTATTACTTTGTCGAAAACATAATGATAATGACCTTGAAAGCTTGTCCTCTTTTTACTTCAACAATCAAAGACTGAAATCATTTTTCCTCTCCTTACTTTGCTATGATCGAATATTCAAAACTATTCTGTACTTGTACATTGTAAAAATATTTACAAAGAAATAAGTTAAAAAAAATCGTAAAATATTTTTAATCTTATCAAAGTCAAAATTTACAAAATATCTTCAGTTACCTGTGTCTTCAGTACATCGGTACAGCGTGAATATATTTAAGTGACCAGCGAAACATTTTAGTTATCCATGAAAATTATAAAATAAAATATTAGGTGTTTTATGTGCGCGCGTTGCAAGGCTGTGGCGATAGGCTTCGCCCACGCCGACGCCTATTTTCCCGCCTAATTTCCAAAATAGAATGCATTGAAATACGCCTTGTTTACCCGTGAAGAGGGTCTGGAGCGGCAGTCTGTGATCGAGCGCTGAACGACACACGTCCGCTCTAGTGCTACAATGGCGGTCAACCCAAATTTCTTCCCCAACGGATACCAGGATCCCATGCATCCTGAGGAAGAAGTTGTCACCAACTGGGTGCGTGTGACCTCTTTTCTTCCGCTACCTCATGTGTTCTAGTAATTGAAACAGTTCTTCCAAGGTCACAATTAATGTGATCCAGATGTGAGCCGTCATTCCGGCATCAGCACAGCTAGAATGTTCAAACGCCATCTAATTTTGGAACACTTGAAGCCCGCGCGTTGTGTTACAAAATATGTGATGTAATAACTCGCGAGCTTTACGATGTTATTTTTTGTGATGAAGTACGAGCGTAATTAATTAGCACCGAGAAAAAATGTATGCACCACGCTGGCAGTTTTTATAACAAAATCACTACACTAACGCCCATGCAATGCATCCTACTTTAAGCTATCATATATTTATAACACTTTATATCTAGGTCATTTGTGTGTGTCAAGAAACTTAAATTTACCCACTCTTAAATAGAAAATTCTCTTAAATTATTTTTTAGTTTCTTCGAAATAAATCTCAAGGAGGATTTATTGTATATTCTTTGTTTTCTACAGTCGACAAAACCTAAGTATGTTTTACACCAAAAAACTTCACTTTACAAATGGTTATCGAGAAACATGCATATCTTGAAATTTGTTAAAATACAACAATACATTTAACAACTCATTGACCTAAAATTATGTCTTCTCGATTGATATTAAACTATAAATGTTGGAGTTATAATAGTCTGTTTCAAAACAAATTACATGTGACACATTTGTTGTAGTTTGACACGCCGATCACTATTCTTATTCACCAATATAAGTTAAATAGTAACTCACCTTTATATATTGTAGATATCGAGTACTTCAATTCAATATTATATGCTAAAAAAATACTTATACTAATACTAAATATTAAGCTTCAGTCTCATCTCATTATTACCTCTTCCCCTCAAGAATTAATAAAGCGTGGTCTGATATGAATTCGCAGCTGTAAATCTATTTTTGCACCAATGTCACGTAACAAATTTTACACCCACTTGAACTTTCAGTAAGACAGGAGTTACCTACATGTCACGTGTAGCAAAATCGCTAAGTGCGAACGCGTCGACATGACAGATTCACATCTATATTACCATTCATTACTTCATTATTTCCTCTTAGGGACCACAAGTCTCTTATCAACAATGCTTACAGTTTAACGCATTATTTTTCGATAGATTATAAAATACCTAATCCAACCTAACCTTACCTAACCTTATGGTTAGGTTAGGTTTATCATATATCGCATGTTTTATTTACCGAAAAAGATGCGTTAAACTGTAGGCAGTATGTTACGGTTTATCTTTCGATAGTTTGCAATCTCGCGAGATAGATTATAATTTAACGGTCATACAATTTTACGGTGACATATATACACATACTTATCTATACTCATATTATAAAGAAGTAAAGTTTGTGTTTTTGTATATTTGTTAAATTGTAAGGGGTAATCTCGGGATCTACTGAACCGATTTTAAAAATTCTTTCACCAATAGAAAGGCACATTATTGCTGAGTGTCATAGGCTATATTTCAATATAGAAAAAATTTAAAGAAATTTGTCCACCCGTGCGAAGCCGGGACGGGCCGCTAGTTTATTATATACCAATACAATATTCCCATCCACCACCAATAGCATTTTTTTCAATTTCTCTTAAATATATAAATCGTCACAACAAAAATAGAATTACTAATCTAATAAAACTTTTTTATCAACACAATCTTACAAAGTGCTATGACTAACATAGAGCATGCGTCAGTGGTAAAAAGCTTAAGACTCGTAAACACGGACGCAAATACTCACCAAAGCTGTGTTGTGTTCAACTATTGGCACATTTTGTGATCTTTGGGCAGAGTGATTTCGTTTTCTACGCTTTGCATTTTCTTAGTACGTGAATCATTGGTTACCCAGCAACAGTTGACGAGGATTCGCCGACTGTTTATTGGTCTCGGAAGCTTAGACGTGAAAGTATATTTTAAAACTACCTTCGAACTATTTGCTTAGCGAAGTCACTATAAACTGACTCATGAGCAAATTTAAAAAAGAAGGCATATTAACGCACGCCTCTTCATAATTTTGTATGAATTATATAAGCAATACTTTTTGAGCAATGTACGATTTAATTTTGTTAATTATTGTTTTAAAATCTTTTTTTTTTTATTTAAGAGCTTTTTGTATTGGTGATAGTTTTGTGGATAGCACAATAAGCGGTCGTACTCGTAGCTCATCCGTTGTAGATTAATACCGGAAAACATTTTTTGACAGTTGCATTATTATAAAAAATGACATTCACAGTTTTTAGTAAAAAAATGAACATGAAAATAGATAATATACGTACATAAAACTATTGTTTAGACTACGAATCTGTTGGTAGTAATAAGGTTAAGGTAATAAGTTGGTATAATAAGTAATAAAGAACTAATTATTTGATTCTAATACCCTGAGTGCAGTTTCAAAAATCTTCTAAGTTCCCTAAAGATGTTCCCTAGTTAGGGCAGTTGGCTGACTTCCTGACTTATGCTCTTTAGTTATTATTTTTCGAAACTTCGACTTATTATTCATAATGAACTATGAACGATCTCTATCTTCCAGAGACACATCAGGTACATCTGTAACGGTAAATTAAGATAATCTAAAATTACCATATAAGAAATTTTAATTCTGTAGTTTTTCTCCAAATTTTACATTTGTAATATATAAGTTTAAGAATTTTAAAGGTTTTCGAACGCTTCTTACTTCTTATTTTATTCTTAAACCTTTTTCAGATATCGATAAAGATACTATTCGGTATTCAACTGACTCGCCCATGTACTCAAAATTGAGCGACATTAGCTTAGCATTCAGGCAACTATATATCTTTCAACGTTGACCACGACCCACATTTGAATGATACGATCGTATAAATATAACGAAATTGTCATAACCCACATGGAACAGCCTCGCGGTATAATTAGATTTCTCCGTTCAGCGTTTGCGAATACATCACTGCATTTCTTTCATGAAAATGAGACCCAGCTGCAATTCCCGTGGTATATATCATAAGTACAATTTTTATTTATTTATCTTGAACATATTTTTGAACGAGAACGGTCATTGAACGACGTCTATTAATGTATGGTCGTGACATGAACCTTGAATTTGCACGTGTAATATTTCAAAGCCAAAGACACTTATTTAAAAATATTCCAGGAATACTTCGCTGCGTCTGTATATATCTAACCTTCAACAAATGCTCGGACCGCTTAACAAATATGTGAATATTCGCTTAAAAATTAAAGATTGCAAACAACCTTAGTCAACTTTGAAGGATTTAAATTTATAACGACGAACAAACCAAAATACATAAAACATATCAAAAATTACTTAATTATAAGACCCAAATTATTGCACCAAAAACATATAAACTGTCGCTTTAAAAAGGAAATATGAAATGTTCCGTTTCATATAATATAAAAAATAGTATAAACTTAACACTTTGTAAAAAAATGGTCATTTGTTATTGAATAAACTCAGATATAATAATAATCCAATATAATACTCCAAATATCCATAATAATTTGTTAACTCCTATGTAGGTGCGTCAATAGCTGAGTGAGGCTTTCACCTAGTTAATCGCGAAAACATAAATTCTACTATATCGCTAGAAGTTGACGTTACAAAATCGATTACGTTAAAAATCCACACTAGATATAAGAAGCAAATCCGTCTACCATTCGTTTCCATTGGGCGCCGTATAATATAGAGGATATAATAATGTGTAACACTTATGACAGTTGGCGGCTCGCCTAACAACAGTTATAAAAAAAAAATGAATTATAAAAAACAGTTTTTAATGTATTTTGACCACCATTATCTCAATTTTCCTTCTTGACGTGTATTCTTTTATATTTTTCTTCAATTGTGATGTTTTAATAAAAGTTAATGTTTAAATACTTGTGATACATGAAACTACGCACATCCCGTTTTTTTCTTTATTCACTAAGAGCTTTTGTCTCATGACATGCCAGCTCTTATATTTTTATGTTTATATAACAAAATTTATATGTTTTTGTCGCTTATTGGCAGTATACTAATAAGATACACAAGCACAAAGCTGCCTCAGATTCAAGAACACTCAGTTTTAGCAAAACATGTTGATAGTATAAATATTTTTTTTAATTTATCCAATCCCTTGTTTTGGTAGACACTATGCCTGCGTATGTTTGCCCATACAGAGTTCTAAATCCAAAACCGCATCATAAGCATTATGGCGGCAAATACTTTCATTTACATGGTGTTTCTCAAACTGCAGCCTTACCGTACGACGCCCCTGGTGCTCCCCGGAGCGAAGGTGCGCCGTGAGCCTGGACCCACAGAGAGCTACTTGCGCCACCACCCCAACCCAGCGATGAGGGCGCCACCTCACCATGACTACCGTGACACACTCATGAAGCAGAAGGTAAGTCTTTTGCACTCTATAATAAAGCCTTCTTTGTTACACTGCAGTTAATTTTGCACTGACTTTGGTTAGTTAGTGTGTACTACGAGATTACTCTTAGTCACGCATTGTAAGTGTAGTTTGCCTCTCTCCGTAGACGTTGATAATAAGATTCTTCTTCAATGCACACAAAATATAACACATACCTATATAATTTTAAATTATCTTCTCACCTGTTAAGCTGACTTTAAGTGCAAGTTTATATATTTTATCTTGAAAGTTCTAAATCAAGTGAAACCGCATCTGGAAACCACTTCTTGATTTAGTCGAATGTATGAAAATGGAAATATCCAAAACGTTTAGGACAAAAGACAAAAATTCTGTGTTTTTACTGGACAAACTTGTGGCGGTTGTGTTTTTCAGCTGCCCCTTTGTCTCTCAAGAAACAAAATATAGAAAATATTAAATATGTTTAATAATTTTAACACCTACAAGCATACAATAATCGTATCTATATAATTTTATCTTAAAATCCGGCTGGAAGGACCAAATGATGAACTTGCAATTCGTCCATTCAAGAGCCTTTATGACGTAAGATTATAGGTTCTTCTTAATAAAAAAGGTTACAAACCATATGGTAAGTTCTTACCCTATTTTTATTAGTTCATACTTACAATGCACGCCAAAACTTTACACTATTACATGCTTAAAAATTTTTGTGCGTTTTACACAATTAACTATCTACACATTATGTATATTTTGAAATGTGTATCTTAATCTCCGGAAGTATTACTTCATATTAAAAACAGTTATGTATAAACTATTGACTAACTAAGCTCGGCTTAGTTTGAGACTAAATAACTGTATATTAGTATTATGTTAAAAATACATGTTAATATTGAAAATTATAAAATGTTAATCTCGGAATTAAACTATTTTAAGCGATTTGACTACATTAACTTAGTGATGCACTGGCGCACGTTTGCACTATATAATAGATTTTTAATAATAACTCAGGTGGCAGAGTCGGTGTTGCAGCGAGTGGTCGGAGATGAGGGAAATAAGGTGGTTTTTAAAACGATAGTGTGACAGCTTCTAGCATGCTCTCATGCAGACAAACTTCTGATATCGAAGCTGAATTAGCTCGTGATCCACTGCAAACCCACCAAGAAATTCTTTGCATTTTCTAAAAAGCGTGTCACACATTCCTATCGAATATTTGAAAAAAAAATTAGCTGACCAATATTATGAGGTGTTATGCACCAGTATTATGTGTAGACGTGTGTGATGCCCTTAATCTAATTATGATAAATTATTATTTGTTTATGTCAATGTTCTTACAATTTCTCTTAATTAGAACTAATAATTATGTTTGTTGTGATGGATCGTGAGCGCATTTTTATCTTCATCTGTCTATATGCCATTTGTTTGAGCTTCTCGCATCGATGTGTACTCTGTTACCTATATATTTCATTATTCATTTATAGCAACTTCCAAAAGTTATTTATTTAATTCAGTAATTTGGATAAATAATTATTTAAACTACAAATAAAGGAATCTTCTTAACATTTCATTCAATGTTGCATCATCGTGTTACGTTTATTTGCATTTAACATTTTCTTATTCGCTTCAGATGGTGCACAAGCAGTTCAACTCTCCCATCAATCTATATTCAGACCAAAACATCGCCAATTCGATTAGGCAACAAACTTCGCCCTTGCCGTAAGTATTATAAAGTAATATAAAAAGTGTTACTTCTAAATATTTTGCAATTTCTCAATATTCGAGATAGGTAAATTTTATGAACCATAATGTAGAATGGATGTTTATTAAGTAAGGTTTAAGAAAATGGAAAGTTTGGGTGCTTTTAGCGATGAATGTTTTGGCACTAAAATACAATAACGTGGCTCGCTGCCAAACAGAGAATGTTACGTAAGAAAATGGCCGACACAATTTTCGCCTGAACAAATAGCCATGTTAGTTAATAAGTGTATGACTATTGTATGTAAATATAAATATTCAAGTAAAATTCAATGTACAGTCGGCACCAAATATTTGGACATGGTCATATCGTCCAAATTATAACAACAAAAAGAATTTAAAATATAGGAGCAGCTAAGTAAGGCCGAGAGTTGATAATAAAAACAGTTAATCAGGATATTATAAAAACAATTATTCATTTCACATCGCGGCCCATTAAAATACATATACACCCTTACCATTGACTGGCCGAAAATCTCGCATAAGTCCGCCGTTTGCTGTACTTGATGCGATGAATATGATGAAATAAATAAAATTAATAAAAAATATTATGAAATTTATATTTATAAAAAATAATAAAGAAAAGTTAAAACTTTTTTTTCAGTTTGTGTGCGCTTAACTGCGAGAATTATACCACATACATAACTCAGTGCGCGCGGCGATAAGCTATGCCATCATACATATTGCAATTATAAAGCGTCAGTCGCTATTCTGACACCCTTTCAATGCTGAATTTACACATTTGCCGCTCCAAAGCTATATTTTTGCCGCCCCTACTGACCTCTAAAATTAGATTCACTGTTCACAATAATTTAGGGAATAATCTAGTTTCAAGATTATTTTTCAAACTTTTTGGGTATATTTTTAAGCTAAGAAAAGCAAAGCTTTGTTTTTACTGCACTATTACTTACTTTTTTCTGTACCAATTTTCTGGGCCAATTTTGCCGCCCTAAGCTTCAGCTTTTTCAGCTTCTATGGTAAATCCAGCACTGGACCCTTTCATAATATTTATCAACTTTCGGTGAACATGCTTTAGAGTTCCTTAATTGTTGATATATGTAATTTTTCGAGAATTGCACATAGGTACTAAACGAAATGTTGTCATGAGAGTTTCAAAATTTTTGGATGATTCTAACTAAAGTAATATAAACAAACGACTAATGAATTACGTAAAGACATTTATAAGTTAGCCAAATCCAGTTATATAGCATAGATAATAATAATACGAAACTAACAAGCAATTAGGTACTTACTATTAGACGACTTTAACTCGATAAAAAGCGCTTTATGTTACAAAGAACGCAGCTGCTGTAATGTAAACATTTGGTCCGCCATTTTAAAATAAACGTACGCATACAGTAAATAAATAAATCCATAATTTTGTCCGAATTTATATTATATCGTTATATAAAAGTTATTCCCAGAAATAATATTTTTATGGCATATTTATGCGCCATAATTTTGCTTATTATAAAACGTTTAGTTTAAAAGTGATACTGGAACTTATTTATTAAAAATAAGATAGAGCGAGCATAGTTTTAAAACCAGACATATAACTTTAATTCACATTGACCTGGTGCATTTTTGAACGACTTTCAAGCTTGAACCCGTCAGTCAAGGGCGGATCCAGGGGGAGGGTCATGGGGGTCATGACCCCCCCCTGGGCTAGGTCCAGGACCTAGGTAGACCACTAATTAAAATTGTTAAACAATGTTTTTATATATTTTTTGTGACAAGTTAGGTAGGTCTTGCTATAAGTAAGTCAAAACCTCAGACTAAGTCTACCAATGGACTCGCAATGTATTAACTATGGCACATAAATTTGTGTCCAGTCTGCCATTACAAAGCACCGTGTGATCGCGCTAAAATATTAGTCAGTGAGCATTATTTGTGAATACATTTTACAGTTCTATGTTTTCATTGAATTTTTTAATGAATTGTAAAAAAAAAACATAGTAAGTGTGGAATCTTGGATGCGGTGTCCCTAGTTTTTGCCGCTATCTTAGAGCACCAACACAAAGGCCATAGCAGGATAAGAACAGGTAAAGTGCCCCCGCGTGAATTATCTCCGTATCTTTTTTTTTCTATAATTGCTACCCACTTCAGGAGTAATTCCTCAAATTTTCAGCCCTAAAAATCAACCCTTTCCAGAAGAGAATTTAAAAAAATGAAAAAAAAAAATTTAACTCTCGACTAGGTGAACCGATTTGATTGAAATTTAATCACGTTTCAGATTTCATCTAGACACTTCACTAGAAAAATTTTTGTAATGGAAAACTAAACATAACCCTTAAAAAAATGGTTCTTTGTTTAAAATTTTTTTTCAACAAATTTCGATACCCTCGAATCTGTTTCACCGATCGTGTGCATACAACGCATATTTCGGTTGGCAAATCTGAGTCCGCCATTTAAAAAAAAATATGAAACTATAAAACGTTAATAATTATATTAAAATAAAATTTTACATTTTAATTGTTTTTCATGAGAGAGGCCATGGTTGAGCGAATAAACCAGAGGCTAAACTGCGTTTCCCAGTGGGGCGATAGTAACCTCGTTAATTTCAACGCCTCCAAAACACAAGCGTGTCTTTTCACGGCAAAAAGGAGTTCTTTCCACCTCACTCCTACTTTCCGAGGTACATCTGTACCTGTGACCGACAGCCTTGAGCTTCTTGGCATGGAGTTGTCTTCAGACCTTAACTTCGGCGCCAACATCGAATCCAAAGCTCAAATTGCAGCCAGATTGCTGGGCGTCCTAAATAAGGTCAAGCGATATTTCACGCTTTTAACACTCTATAAAGCTCAAGTCCGATCTTGCATGGAATATTGCTGCCACCTTTGGGATGGCTCAGCAAAATACCAACTTGCTGCACTAGACACGATTCAGCGCAGAGCTGAGAGGCTCATCGGGGACAACAAATTGGTGAAGAGCAATCTTCACACAGCTCATCGCCGCAAAGTTGCCTGTCTGGCGGTCTTCTACAGACTGTACTTTGGAGAGTGTGCTCAAGAGCTGCATCTGCTCATACCGCCATCTCTTTTTTTCCATCGGACATCCAGACGCACTGCAGGTTACCACCCTTTCTTGGTTGATATTCCTACCTGTCGCACCAAGCGCCTTTCAACATCCTTCGTAACGCGCACAGCAAAGGAGTGGAACTCCCTCCCTGCGTCTGTATTTCCGAGAACTTATAACCCGTCTATTTTCAAAGCCAGGGTGAATAGGCACCTTCTGGGTTAGCTCGTTCCATCGTGGATTCTGTCTTGGCCCCCGGGCTTGATTGGGATCAAGAGCAAACCCATCCTAAATAAAAAAAAAACATATGACGTCGGTGAACAAAAAATTTGGCGAAAATATGTTTTGTTCTTAACCATGCCAGAAAGTCACAAAAAAATTTGGGCAACTGTGCAACGCACATAACTTATTTTAAAAAACTAAAAATCTACTTTTATTTTTTTACACATGACGTCGGTGAACAAAAAATCTGGCGAAAATATATTTTGTTCTTAGCCATGTCAGAAAGTCACAAAAAATTTGGGCAACTGTGCGACGCACATACCTTATTTAAAAAAATAAAAATCTACTTTTTATTTTTTTTACATATGTCGTCGGAGAAATTTTTTTTTTTTTAATTATTTATATTGATGAGAAAAAGTTATGGAACATCTTTCTGTAACTGTGCCTCGATTCAAAGTTGTTGAAAAAAAATATTAAACAAAGAACAATTTTTTTTTAGAGTTTATGTTTAGTTTTTCATTTCAACAATTTTTTTAGTGAAGTGTCTAGATGAAATCTGAAACGTGATTAAATTTCAATCAAATCGGTTCACCCATTCGAGAGTTATAAATTTTTTTCATTTTTTTTTAATTCCCTTCTGGAAAGGGTTGATTTTAGGGGCTGAAAATTTGAGGAATTACTCCTGAAGTGGGTAGCAATTATAGAAAAAAAAATACGGAGATAATTCGCGCGGGGGCACTTTACCTGTTCTTATCCTGCTATGGCCTTTGTGTTGGTGCTCTAAGATAGCGGCAAAAACTAGGGACACCGCATCCAAGATTCCACACTAACTATGTTTTTTTATACAATTCATTAAAAAATTAAATGAAAAACATAGAACTGTAAAATGTATTCACAAATAATGCTCACTGACTAATATTTTAGCGCGATCGCACGGTGCTTTGTAATGGCAGACTGGACACAAATTTATTTGTGCCATAGTTAATACATTGCGAGTCCATTGGTATACTTAGTTTGAGGTTTTGACTTACTTATAGCAAGACCTACCTAACCTAAAACGGAACGACTAAACTTTCTTCAATCAACTATTAAAGTTAATAAAGTACTTATTTAAAAGCTTTCAAAATCACCTGTGTGAACTTGGCATCCAACTTTGGAAAATTTGTTTTTTTTATTTTTTTCGAAAGATTTTTATTAGTAGTGGATAGTATAGAGAAGTTATTTTCGTTAGTAGTAATGCCAAAAAAATAAAAAAATAGTAAAAAAATGTCATCCCCCGAAATCAGAAAAATCTATTTTTTCCGGTTGTTTGTCATAGATAAACGTTAGAAGTGGATTGTAGTGCAATTTTATTCGTAAGTAGTAAAATAGAAAAAATAAAAAAATATGTTTCGGAGTTTTTTAAAAAACGATTTTATGCAGTTGATACTGTTTCAAGGCTTATACAATTACTACTAACGGTAAACATGACAGGGGGAGGTTCGTAGACGTTAGTAGTGAAAGATTTGTTGATAGTAGTAAAAAAAAAAATTACTACGAGCACTTTAGTTGAATCAAACTTGTTTTAGAGCAATATTTACTGGATAAAGTCTGTTTGAAGATGAATACGATTACTACAAACGTTAGGATTAGCTAAGAGGAGTTCATAGAGGTTAGTAGTGAAAGAATTTTTGATAGTAGTAAGGAAAAAAAATAAAACGAGCACTTTAGTTGAATCAAACTTATTTTGGAGCGATATTTTCTGGATAAAGTCTGTTTGAAGATGAATACGATTACCACAAACGTTAGAATTGAGTAAGGGGGGTTCGTAGAGGTTAGTAGTAAAAGAATTTTTGATAGTATTAAAGAAAAAAATTACTAGGAGCACTTTAGTTGAATCGAACTTGTTTGGAGCGATATTTACTGGATAAAGTCTGTTTGAAGATGAATACGATTACTACAAACGTTAGAATTGACTAAGGCGGGTTCGTAAAGGTTAGTAGTGAAAGAATTTTTGATAGTAGTAAAGAAAAAAATTACTAGGAGCACTTTAGTTGAATCGAACTTGTTTTGGACCGATATTTACTGGATAAAATCTGTTTGAAGATGAATACGATTACTACAAACATTAGAATTGACTAAGAGGGGTTCGTGGAGGTTAGTAGTGGAAGAATTTGACTCAACTAAAGTGGTCCTAGTATTTTTTTAATCTTCAATCAGACTTTATCCATTAAATTTTGCTCCCAAACAATTTTTACTCAACTAAATTATTTTTAGTAATTTTTTTCTTTACTACTATCAAAAAATCTTTCACTACTAACGTCTACGAACTAATCGTATAAGTCCTGTTTACTCTGAGTATAAGCCTTGAAACAGTATTAACGTCATAAAATCGTTTTTAAATATACTCCGAACATTTTTTTTTTCTATTTTACTACTAACGAATAAAATTGCACTAAAATCCACTACTAACGTTTATCTATGAGAAACAACCTGAAAAAAGAGAGTTTTCTAATTTCGGGGATGATATTTTTTTACTATTTTTTTATTTTTTTGGCATTACTACTAACAAAAATAACTTCACTACCACTACTAATCAAAATTTTTCGAAAAAAAAAAAACAAATATTCCAAATTCGGGTGCCAAGTTCACACAGGTTTAAAATTCTAATATAAGGAATAGTGTTCTAAAAATTTAGGTAGGTAGGTACAGTACTTACATACATTAATAAAATACCTACTTTTTACTTGTATCAATTATTATCAAAATTTAATTATTACTTCTTGTGACTTGACCACGACTATTTGACCCCCCCCTGGCGCCAAAGCTGGATCCGCCCTTGCCGTCAGTAGACACATTTAACACAAATCCTGCAACTATAAGGCAGTTGATGGCCAACCATATTTTAACAAATAATATTGGTATAGTGTTACTATTAGGTATGTTCTCCTATAATTTTATTTTTTTCTTCTAAATTTCTTTTATTTTTTTATTTTAACTGTGAAAATTGGTAAATGGGTTTTAGTTTGTATAAAATATGCTTAGATTACTTTAGTATGTTTTTAGGTGTATGTTTTCCAATTATAAATAACCAAATAAATAAATTTATTACAAGGGTTATGTTTAGACACTTAAAATATGGCTTCTAGTGTCGAAACGTTATATGAGCGTCTTGACCGTCGCCCAATTTTTGATGCTGACTGTACTGCGAATAAAATTACTATTTAACAAAGACCGTTGGGTTAAAGGGAGAATATGAGGCAAGTTTTGCTATCTGGACTCGAATTCACGACCTTTATCCTGAAATAACGAAACTGCCTTTTGGATTTTTCTAATACTTGTTCATTTGACGTTTTATTATCTTAGTTCTATCAGCCACCGGGTATTGCTCTTTATAGCAATCGAATGGCTATCTTTAATAAACATATTGGGTAGTAGTTTTCTTATCATTACGAAGAAAAATTTGGTAATAAGTAGTTTTTTTTTATTTTGTCTTAGTTTAGTAGCGAGTATCTATGCCTATGTATGATAGAATGTTTCCCTTGTTGACCTTGTGTGGACCTTTTATGAGAATTGTAAATATTTATTACCTTGTTACTATGAATATTTGAGTGAACACTCCGTGGATTTCCTATAGTTATAGTGTAATAATGACTTATTTGTCTGCTCACATAGCGCTAACGGCCATTACGGACGGCCGCACGTTGTCAAGAGGCAAGTGTTTTACTAGAAACGCCGCCAATACGACAGTCGACGCCCATCTCATGTCGCATTAATGCTTATTTATTTTTTTTATTTCGCTATCTCTCGTATCACGATCTCTTTACCTAAAGCATGACGACGACGTCGACCCGTCGGCGATACGAAAAACTCACGCGCAACTTCACGCGCCCCATGTCTACGGTCACAAGCTCTAAGCACTGTCACTTTCGTATTAATTTAATGTTAAGATTTAGAACTTATTCTACACGACTAATGTCAGTATCTTTATCGACCTGTCCTTCCTGAAAAATAAACACTAAACTCTCGCGTCCCACTAACCCGCCCCGCGCCCCCCCGCTAACGTTTCCGGCCGCTAACCGACTAATGGCGACTAATCCCGACGGACGGCGAGCAGCCACAAGCCAACGGTGCTGTACGACCCGGCCAAGTCGGAGACGTTCCGCGCGCTGCAAGAGGACGGCCTGGACACCGCGCCCACCACGCAGCTGCAGGAGCACTCCGCGCCCGTCACGCCCAAGGTCTTCACCGTGCCGACCAACAAGGTCAGTGCCCATCGTGCCCACGCCACGACAATACAAAACGGCTTCCCAATTGGAATCTTGGCATCGATAATCTTAATAATAATAAAAAATATAACGATATCCCCAACCAAAAAGTCCGTAAACAGCTATTATAAACTTTTTACTGTATTAATTAATTCGGAATTTGCAGACTTTTGTAATGATATTTATGAAGTTATAAAAATATATGCATTTATGCAGGGAAATAAATTTACAAAATTATGTCAGCCAAATTATTGTAACGCAATCTTACAAAACAAAAATGTTTAAAATTGTCTGTAAAAATTCTATTACCGACTTTTTGCATAGGGGCAAGATATTGTCCACTTCTTCCATTGTTCTGAATAGCTGAAGCTTGTGGAAATTAGCAAACGGAAACCTAAACAACAGACTCGAGCCAATATTTTTTCCTATGTCGTTTTATATGGCCGGCCAGGACCAAACTCAGGACCTCGGTGTAGACAGACTCGCCACTCGAATAAGGAAGTCGTCCAAACTGTTTCTGTAATTTTGTAACGTCGTAAAATTGCTTTGGTTTGAAAGCGTGCTCTTAGAGACGAAATTATATAGCTCCCTAGTATTGGCGATGTGTATGTTCATTGTATTGGTTTTTTAAAATTTTGCGCATTTAAAATAGATTGCGCATACAATACCTCACTAATTTGACAACGAAATTGAGTACATTTATTTACTACGATTACCCATAAACTGTGTAATCACAAAATCATTTAAAAACGAACAAAAGACTACTGACGCGCTTGAGACTGACATGGTAATCTATTAAGAACAGGTTTTTAAGTGTGTTATGATACCATAGAAATATCGTTTAACAATTAAATTACAGAGGCCAACCCCGATGCCAACGAAGCAACCTGATGCGAAACCGAAGGGAAAACAAACTACCTTCGTGAGTATTTGATAAAATTACTTTTAATATGTACAACATCGTTCTGAATTGCAATAAACTGACAAACGTGGCTTTTAATTAAAAAATGGTAAATTTAAAATAAATAAGTTTGTTTGCTGTCCTAATATAATAGCAACGCAGGATTTAAGACGAATTTTGAGAACATCTACGATTGTGGGTCAAAAAGCTTGCGGAATCGAAGGTAAAAAGTAAGAAATAAAACACAAAATTATTTTTCCTTCTCAATGTATTCCCCCTATTTATTAGACCTATCAATTAATTTATTAACACCTTCGAAAAAAACATTATTTCTCTTTGTGATCAAAATAGGCCGAAATTGCGCTCTTCACTTCTTAATCGCTGGAAAATTTTCTTTGGAGCTTCCCTCGAAGCTCTTTTTTCATTTTTGGGACTATTTTGACTTCAGACTATTTTGGAAGACATCTCTTCCAAAAAAGTCTGGGGAGGTTTTCCTTGTTTGGTAAGAAACTTGATGACTGCGCGAAACTCAATTTTCCTTCAAATTTTCTTCCGGATTGACGTGTTGATTGATGTGTAGCTCAGGTAATTATGACCTATTTTTTTGCAACTTAGTATTTATACTCTTAATGAGTGTCACAACTAGTGCAGGTAGTAAAAAGTCACCTTTCTCCCCTCCATGCCCCTCATTCCGCGAATTTTTTGACCCGCCCTCGTACCATTATATTCACATTTTTTTTCTTCATTAATCAAAGCGAACTTGCCCTTACACTTAAACGTGAGATTGTGATTTTATTGACTTGTTCTGATGTTTTAAATATTAAGCAGGTGAATTCCCTAAACGAAGAGCACATCCAGCAATCAAACTCCTTCAAGCGCCTCATGTACAACGTGCTCGGCGACACGGAGTTTTAGTGCGTGGCAGCTCCCGCCAGCCATCATCGATGTTCCTACCTTTATGGCAAACCTCTGATACTCTTCAACCGTAATTCCCACGCCGAATATCAGACAACGTCTCTCTACGCATGCCATGCGTTTATGTAGACGAGCACTATCTGCCATTTATAACTTATATTGACTGATTTTTGCTACGGTTTTAAGGCTATTAGTCGATGGCGTCGAAATAAAAAATGCCACTCTCTTGACATGTTGGATTAGCAACGAAATAAGACTAACAAAATAATTTAAGAATGCTATTATTGTAACGCTCCCGGCAGTGTGTTATATTTTTCGGTCAATTTAATTTATCTAATACTCGAGTATTAGCAGTATAATTTATATTTACATTAAGTAGAAATGTAACGTTTATTATTACTAAGTGTTGATTTTCTGTTTGTACAGAAATATATTGTTTACGTATACATTATGAAAAATGTTGAGTGTACAGTCTAGTCAACTTGACCCGAGCTCTGGTCGCAATAGCGAAATACGATCAATTTTAAATAAAATATTTATTTTTAACTATTTAGTTTTGTTTGATTTGGGTTCCCTTAGAATATAAAATAATAAATAAAACGAAATCGTTCTCAAAATAACTATATTTATAACCTGAAGTTTACTAACAATGTTACACAACAAAATAAAATACAGTCTTACAAATTTCATGAATTATAAGTACAGATCAAGAGATAAAATAATTTTGAGCAAAATAAAAAACACTTAATAACTTATATCACAATATACTAGGGGTTTCGTCTCGGGCGCAGAAAACTTCCTGTCTACAGTTGTGTAGGGTAGGATCTCAAAATGGCCACACACAAAATATGTTTGATTTTTGTACTTCAAAGATTTTTAATGGGTAAGTAATTAAAACCTGGGTTTCTAAATAAGGCACTACATCATCCAATATTCCACAAACAATAGCAGTTAACTGAAATTTTCTTGGCGCACGAGACTGATGGAGAAATATCGACATAACATGCATTCGAATACATCAATTAATCGGAAGCATTATTTACAAATTATTTTATTACATTTAAAATTTGACATATGTGATATGTAAATAAAGTAAGTACGTAAAATAAAGTATGTCAAATGCGTGTGTCATTAATCGAATTATCTCCAAGCACCCACATAACATAGCCCACTTATCCTAACTTCAAATATACAAAGAGTGACTGACATTAGTATACCCATGTATAATACAATGTAATTTACAACATTCGTTGATGAAAACAATGATACAAGCTCTTGAAAACAAAATCACTTTTAAAGTCCGAAACTATGTCAATATTCATTTATCACTGCATGGACGACTAGTTATTATTACTACTAGGGTAGTTCCCATCCAAAAATAGCAGAGAGAAGATAAATGAAGAGTATTTATAGCTTAATAATAATAACATAGACATTGAAAAAAAAGTTGGTCACTTTTCGCAGGTGAAAGCAAGTAGTGCGAGAGTGTCAAGACAGGTTTGAAGACTATCCTCAGTCATTAATTTATAACATATTTTACCAATATTACTTTACATTATAAATTTATAATTATTTCTTTCACACTTAAAAATGGGCGGTGCTGAAAACTTTAGTTATAATCAATATTTAACAATCAGACGTTACAACTATAAGTAATGAATGAGATACCTATTAGAGTATATGGACGTTACTAAGTCTAAATAAATGTTGATAAACTAAATAACTACATTACCATCGTAACACTTACATAAGTGCAATAAAATATACTCAAAATGTCTTACTACTCCCATATCGAGTAACTAGTAACACGCCAAAATAAACTATTTGTCGAATATGTGACCATTCTGTTACTGACCTGCCAGTTATTTAGACTATGTAAGTTGTCACATCATTTAACTCTTTATACGTTACACTTGTTGATGTAACTTATAAATTATGATTAAACTGTAAGTACAACTGTTTTTCGACACAGTAGTACCTAAGTTGCAACATTCTACTTTTTCTTAGAGTCGAAAACATTTTCATATATCAAACCTGTTCAGATTTAAGCATTACGTCAATAAGTTTGCTCAACAATAAGCAGAATTATTTAAAAAATTACAGGTGCGAGATAGGTATCGATCAATACAATACAAACCACTCAAATGTAATGCTCAAATTTTCACTATGAATAGATGTTTTAACGTGAACTTTGCTTGCTTCAATCGCTAAACTAAATTATTAAAAATATAGTAAATTATATAACCAGAAATCGTAGAAGTGAATGATGTCAATTCTTATAATACTATAAAATATAAACTTAATAACGCCAATTTAATAAGATATCCCATTTCAATACAATAATATTCGTGTTTTATGAATTACTAACAAGCATGTACAGTAATTCAGTTTTATTGCAAATACCAATAAAGAATGCGATACAAAGGTAGATAGATGGTAGGATAATAAACTCGTACAAATGAAAGATACAGAATAAATATGCTTGTCATGTATTTGCTAAAAAACTGGTGGACAATACAAAGAAGCAGAAAATTAAATGATCTACATACAGCAGTAAAAACTATTAACATGTTGATTCAACCAAAACAAAATACCTCACAACACACCTAATTTTGGACTGATATTCATCAATTTGTTAGCACCAAATTCCATTCTATAATAATAAGTAACTAGCTACAAATTTAACATAATTTCTGCTACTTGTGATTTGAAAACGTAACACATAATTTTTTATTTTCGTTTAGTTATTATTTACAAATTTTTGCATATATGGAAATGTGCAGCCTTAAATAAGATAATCTTTTTGCTTTCAAATAGATTAATAGAACTAAAGGGGTTAATTACGATACAATGTAGAGAACAACAGAAATTATGTGATTTATCTGTGATGGAACCATCAAAATTTATCCCTTGCGACAGGACACAAGTAAGTTTTTCAAGAAAACGAACAATTTGCGCTTGTTTTATGAATTTACGGAAACGTGTCAAAAATGTCACTTTATGCCGTTACAAATTATGAATAATGAATAAACTCTATGATTCTTGACAATGACTCAAGGTTTTTTATGTCAATAGTCAAAATTCTTTGAGTTCTGTCGTAATCAATTTTTGACTAAGCGATTATTGTTGACATTAAGTCGATATTACGATTACATTTAGCCGCAAGATTGAGCGGGTTTGTTCATCCAACTACGCTACGAGATACAGTTGATTGATGTTATGGATTATCATTGACTTCAAAGCCAGTCAAGAAGAATGTACACATCAAAGGCCGATCTAAAATAATGAAAAATATTTTAAAACTTAAACCATTTAAATTTGAAAATTGCATATTTTGTACATTGTTTATTAAACCCTGGACACGGCGCACTGCTAACAGGCCACGGTAAAATTGTGTTGTTTCTTAATTGACTGCTAAAGTAAACGTACATACGTCCAATTTCCAATAAACATTATAAGTTAAAATGCCAAATAAATGCATCTCATTGGTTTGATTTGGTTGAGCATACTTCATCAAATTATTTATATAAAGTTTTAAATGTAAAAGTGTATAAACAATATCGTACCAATTTTGCATTGAATCAATAGGGGATAAAATATATTTACAACGTTCGATTGACCCCGTAATGCTCAACGTATAATTGAGTTTACACCAATACAAATGAAGAGAGCCTATAGAAGAGGAGCAGAGAAGAAGAGGAGTATTAAAAGAGATTCATTAAAAGCATACTAACAGTTACAGTTCTACATATTAATAAAATAATTAATTCACATTATGGGTGGTGGATTTAGTGATGAGGTAGGATTAAACTGAGATAAAGTGGATAGGGAAACTTACTGATAAGCGAAAAATTTGTCCACTTTTCGAGGTGAAGAAAAGAGCACAAGAAAAACTTTATTTGTTAGAAAAAATAAATATTTGTATTGACATTTATAGCCTAGGAGAATAACCAAAGGGAAAATAATTGTTAGCCATTATTGAAAATTGATGACAACTGGAATTGACGAATATTCACTACTTAATGTACCACCATAAATTAATGTTAACTCATCCTCAAATGTGCTATCGAAGCCTCTGGCGCCTTATCAGTCCTAAGTCGAAAGTCGCTTGCCCACTGCACGATGCCTATCGCTTCGGGCCACGTCCCGCTCCATTCATTCAACAATGACGCGCGTGCGCAAACAAGCAGAAAAATCAGATTGACAGTTGACAGTACTGACATCAATTGCGATTTTAAAACAAGTTGTTTATGATTGGCCGTAGTATAAATCGTAGTAAAATACGAAGCCAATTAGGGATAGGTATGGGTCGTGTGGGCGTGTCCAATGCGATCAGTCCAAACGAATATTTCTACAAAGTGGTAAGGCACGAGAGACCTCGATATTACATGGCATGAGACGCTTTTTTTCAGTCAAGCCTGAATGACTGAATGTATTACTAAAATTTTCTGGCTTCGCTTATTCTCCTGGACCACAATTAATATCAATACACGTATTTTATTCGCTTTCTAGCACGTATTTTTTTTGTCTTCTGGTCTTAAATGAACTTTAGTCCAGTTCAGGTTAGCGTAACCAACAGTTTTTTTTTATAATAAATGATAAATAATAATCTTACTACAAACAAATTGTCACGCGGCTAACTGGATATTAGGATGTTAATGCGCTGAGATTTGCATCACCTTGGTTAATTAGCAAAATCTTTTTGTAAACATATGCATTTTTTTTTATTTGATATGTCTGAATGCGGCATTTAAAAACGTGTTCAGGTGTTTTGAATGACGCTTTAATACGTTATTAGCTGTTGACCATATCTATAATCTTACATAAATATTGAAATACGTCAGGTGCAATTTTATTTTAGAAATGATATCGAAAGATATTAAGAAATTATAACAGCTTGATATTATTTTTCTAATAATCATTTTAAAATACATGCTTTAATAGTTAGTTTGCCTATTGATGTCTATAATTACGGGTATTATGCCTCTCGTCTACAATTGGACAATGGAGTAAGTTCAGAGAATAATATAATGTACACTTCCAATTCCAGAGACATGTAATTTTCACAAGAACCAAGTTAAAAATTCGCAGTATTAATACTTAGTAGACAGTTGACGACCGACGACCGCCAGTCGTAAATTTCCCATTGAATGGACATAACTTAGCTATTTTTAAATAATTGATGAGATTTAAATTATGACTTGACCAATGAAAATACATATAGAAACTAGTTAAGGTCATACCATAAAATTGTTCGTGAGAAAATCAAAACCAGAATTAATTAATCACGCATAATTTAAAAAACAACAAGGCAGTTGCCAATTAAAAATGGAAAAATTCGTTATAATCTCATTATTGATATTGAGTATATCATTTCTTTATTTTAATATAAATACACAAAGTCTTATGTTGTGCTACATTTATTCGTATTATTTATCAGGCTGGAGAAGGTGTGAAAGACCCTTAACGATATCAAAGGCTACGAATCCATCTCAAAATTGCAATGTCTTTTTTTTTTCGAGAATTCAAGTTCATAATTTCATTACCGGACATTCCAATAAATAAACTCAAATGCAGCACGCGCAGGCTTCTATTACATGCCTTCCAATACATAAAATTCGCCATATTGTCTTTTGTTATTATATAAAAATAAAGGACTTTCCCAGTAAATTTTTTTTATCAATGTTAATTAGTAACATGTACGGACCTACATCAACCCATAACAAACAGTTAAATTCTCTTAATTGATATTGAACTCTGTGAGTTGGACTTTAAACTAAAAATCGAACAAAGAAATTTGACAGTTTTCTAAAGGTTGATGTGTACACTATTCATTCAAGTCGCGGCTTGATCAAATTGGTGAAGGGTCTTTTTACACCCAGTAGAAAAGCAGAAGCAATAGTTGAGAGAGAAAAGAGTAATATTTACACTAGGGACGTTGACATAGCTTCGATTCTGAAGCACCAACACTAAACTAAAACACAGATTGTCAAGAAAGTTTTCTTATTTATACTTGTATATAATTAAGTTGTTTACATATCCATGCTGTAATATTGGTCTTACAGAATCGAGTCTACTACTAAGATAAAACATTTTAATTATATGTACATACTACTATATACATTTTTAAAGCACAGCTCATGTATAGCATCAATCTTTATATTTTTGTTGATTATGAGCTAAATAGATTGATAGGCTAATGTGAATTGATTGCATTTCTTATTATCAGAAAATATACAAATAGTATAGTAATAACTGAACTAAGTTACCAACGAAAATATGGTTACTTTCACATTGTAAATCAGCTCACGATGCATTCAATTAATATGAATATTTACAATCAATTAAAACAAATATGCGCATAAATTTCGCAGTTTAAATGTATTTCGTCTGCGTACGCCACTAAAGCGTTTAATTCGTAATTGATGTTATATTAAACGAGCAATCCACTCTGTTTCCAAATTATGAAAATCTATGTCAATCCGAAAACGTTTCTAATTATTATTCACAACGATTTAATGCACATAATTAAGCAAATATAAAACTGACGTCATAATTGTTTGAAAACAATCGCTCGCTGATACAGCTAAACGACACCCTATTTTTGAAACTAAACGCAAAACACCAATTAAGCTACCGATTCACTTTGACTATACTTGATTGTGAATTCATTAGGTAAATCTCCGTGGTAAAGTGGCGAGTACGGCGATTATCGGTACCATGAGTCGCTATCTTCGATTAATATAACAATTGTTTTAGTTTGTGATCAGAGTAATGCACATGCTGTAGTCTCACATCTAGTATTTATTCATACATACACTAGCGGTTTTCTTTAAAAAAAATGAAATCTAATTGTTAAAAACAATTTACATACTTTTACTAGTAGGTTTTTCGAACATTGTATATATAACGAGCACGCTTGGGATCTTTTTTTTCTCAATTTTTACAAAATAGTCGGTGTGCCTTTTTTCATCATGGTGATAACATTAGTGTGAATCATCAATGTGTCATCAATTCCTGTTTGGTTCACATAAATATAAATCAAGAGAAGACTTCTGTACTCATGATGTTAGAATATAAACGCATTATAGTTATATTGTAAAACCTTTCCCTTGAGTGGAATCTTCATTCGCTCTATATGAAATAACAATTTGCGAACGTCAGTTTTTATTATCAAATTTAAATAAAAAAATAATAAATGTATTTTAATTAAGGACAGTATCCAAAGATAACATTACTATTATTTGAATTGGCAACATTACTTCGAAGAACAACATGAACAGCTGTCATATTACTCTAGTGAATCAGTGATTGTATGATTTTATTAGAGTAGCATGCTGATGAATGATTTGGACATAGCCAACGGTATTCAGACCGTTATTGCAATTTAGTTTGAAGGCAATAAATTTGCAGCATATGTCAGAAAACTATTTTTAATTAAATTAACCAAAGCAGTTTTATCACAATGGTAGTTTATTTGTAAATGGTTTCATAGTCCAGTGGGTCTAGTACAAGTTTGTTCTCTCTATATAAATCTCGATATAGAAAATTATCATTCCATCACTTTCATTCGCATCATGACCAGTATTTCCTATAGCGAATATAGTTTTTACAAACTCATAATAGATCGTCTAGTGCAAGGAAGACAGGTAAATTAATATTCGCAGAGTTATCAAAGTTTAGAGCAGTTACTACTTTGATATTAAGTAGTTATTACTATGTATAATCGGGGTCTCTCTAGTATAAGGTTGGCATCGTTGCTGATCTATAATATTTCTTGTGACGACTGTCGGTGGTATAGGAAAATATAAGACTGATACTCGTCAATCAGTCCAGACATCTTTCTTACTAGATTCACATCGCCTTAACATAAAGTCTACAAAATGAGAGCGTCAAGTCGATGTCATTGTGTAGTGTTGGTACATAAACTTACTCAGCTCAATTCACCAGTTCAATGACTACTAGGAAGACATTGAATCGTCGTACCGCCATATTAGACATAAATATACGAGTCGGTTATGGGGATCGGATCGTTGCTGCTTCAATATAGTATCCATAGATTCTTATCTCGAAAATTTTAAACGTCACAAAGCGACACGATTCATCGGAGAGCGAGAATGCTAATCAAAAACTCACCAGAACATCTGGCACTAGACATCCAGTTCAATAACGAATCACTTCGCGTCCGGTCATTCCACTACGATTCTCGCGTGTTGCCCGCTGCGCGATCTGCCGGCGACTGCTCAGTAGACGGTGTCGTCGCGGTAGAGCAGAAATGGCGGGGGTGGGGGCGGGCCTCAGGAGGGGAGCGTGGGAGCGGGGGCGGGGGCGGGGGCAGCGGGTGGCAGCAGGCTCTCTCTACTGGCTCGCAGATTGGGGAGAGATCGCGCCGCACGCGCCGCCCTCTTAGCTTCCAGCGCCAGTAGGGAGCGGATGTCGGCCTCCAGCGGATCCACACTGATGTGGTACACTCCTCCCTGTTCAAATTAACGCAGTCTTTTTAAAGTTAAACCATTTATACCCATTGCATGTTAACTAACGACTCTACTGAGTTACTTAATTAACCCTAACAATGGACTGCTAGGACCTAAATATTTATTTTTATTTAGGATGGGTTAACTCTTGATCCCAATCAAGTCCGGGGGCCGAGACAGAATCCACGATGGAACGAGCTAACCTAGAAGGTGCCTACTCACCCTGGCTTTGAAAATGGACGGGTTTTAAGTTCTCGGAAATACAGACGCAGGAAGGGAGTTCCACTTCTTTGTTGTGCGCATTATGAAGGATGTTGAAAAGCGCTTGGTGCGACAGGTAGGAATAGCAACCAAGAAAGGGAGGTAGCCTGCAGTGCGTCTGGATGTCCGATGGAAAAAAGGAGATGGCGGTATGAGCAAATGCAGCTCTTGAGCACGCTCTTCAAAGAACACTCTGTAGAAGACCGACAGACAGGCAACTTTGCGGCGATGAGCTAAGGTGTGAAGCTTGCTTTTCACCAATTTGCTGTCACCGATGAGCCTCTCCGCTCTGCGCTGAGTTGTGTCCAGTGCAGCAACTTGGTAGTTTGTTAAGCCATCCCAAAGGTGGCTGCAATATTGCTTTCAACATCGGCCTTAAGCTTTGTAGAGTGTTAAAAGCTGTCCCTGCGTGAAATATTGCTCGACCTTATTTACGACGCCCATCTTTTTAGCTGCAATTTGAGCTTTGATTTCGATGTTGGCGCCGAAGTTGGGGTCTGAAGACAATTCCATGCCAAGAAGCTCGAGGCATAAAATATAATGGCAATAAATTGATGGGTAATAAATAGATATGGTCCTGACAGTCCAGTCAGTGAATTAATTTACTTCAATAGAATATAAACTCTTAAACACCAACTATGCTAACAGTATATAAATGAATATATAGACGACCATGTCTCCGGATCGAATGTTTGTTGCTCATCACACAAAAATATGCCCCTACCAAGAGGTAGGATTGCTACCGTTGCACCAAGCGGCCGTCATTACATCTTACAAATATGCAGGAGGTTAAGTTGTATGTAAACCCTTTACTTGTCTGCTAATTTCTTTTTTGGAGCGGAGCGAAGCGAAGCTCCCATGGATCAGCTTCAATGGCGCAATGTCTGTTACGCCATAACTACCCGAGTTCTTAACCGATTTTAATATTTTTTGTGTGAAATCGAATCGACAGGTTTAGGACCAGATTGTGACGGAGCCCGAATTTTGAAATTTGCAAAAATTCCCACCCAAACAAAAAAAAAATTTTTTAGGTATTACGCTCCGCTCCAAAATATGGTGCCAGCGTAGCTTTATGCTTAGCGCCTGCATCGCCTAGTACTTTGAACACTTAAAAAAGAAAACTTAAATATTAATAAATAAAAAGTTCTTAATTCAACATTCAAACAAATAATATTGTTTTTTTTTGCATAGGTGAAGTTTATTCTGAATTTAAAAAAATTGACAATTACGAGACATTTAGCGATGATTTTTTCAATCATATCGACCATATAACTACAGTACAAACTTAAATATAAATATATGAACAAGATGTGATCTAGTAGTGATAGTGATGATATAATAATGTCACCGCCAGAATTGGAAGATGCTGCTCAAGCAGTAATTCAGAACTAATTATAGTTCGATAAAGTAATTATAGTAATAATATGCAGCAAAAATACGTGTTCATTTTCATATAAATTTTAAGGAATTATTTATTTTATTTTCTCGTAGCTATAGTATAAAGTACAGTTGTTAGATTCACTTTCACGCCTTAACTTCTAAACCGAGCATCTTGAAATTTTGCATATACTTTTTAGGGAAACAGAAAAGGACATAGGGTACTTTTCATCCAGAAAAAAGTATTGTTCTCCAAAGAAAGAAATATAACTTTAAATCGGTAGTCTACATTAACGCGAGCAAAGCCGCGGGTAAAAGCGAAAGACCTATAAATGCGTTAATTGTAAGTTAAAAATGTAGAAAGACATTACCTCAACGGTGCATGTAGGCGGCTCGTCGGGCGGCACAGGCTGTACAAGCCGCGTGTCCGAATATCGTCGCGTTTCTTCGTGCTCAACACGAAGCTGCCCGTCTAGGTAATATAATGAGTTATATAAACATTCGTCCATACACTATTGAAATTCAATTGGAACAGTATTCGGCTGAAAAACAATGGAATGAGGTTTCGAGTCCCATTTTCTAGTAAAAATTTATTTAAATTCATATATAAATTTAACAAATTGTATGCTTAAATACCAAAAATATAAAATCCAAATGTAAATAAAAAAATATATATTTATTGACAACTGTTTTTGACTTGACTCATTGACTCATATAAAAATAAATTAAAAATCCAGTTTTCTGCGTTTTCGTTTAATTTAAGCTTTAAAGAATCATTTTATTTACTTTAACATATACAAAGATACTTAGGAGAGGCCATTTTTGTTTTGACAAAGGTTGGGGCGGTAGGCGTCGAAACCGATGGTCTCATCTAAGACGAGTCTAAGACACCGCTCTCATCCTAGTCGCTGCAGGGGTACCTAGCAACTGTGGGAGGGCGGTATCTATAGCGAGCGCGAAGAGGCGGCTATGCGGGTTGGAGCGATTGCGGTCAAAGCTGCCGCTGTCATCCTACTCGCTGGAGGGTATAGCTAGCAACAGTGAGGGGGTGGTACCTATGGCGAGCGCGGAGAGGCGGCGGTGCGGGTTGTCCGCCTAACTAACGAGTCTAAGACACCGCTCTCATCCTAGTCGCTGCAGGGTACCTAGCAACTGTGGGAGGGCGGTATCTATAGCGAGCGCGAAGAGGCGGCTATGCGGGTTGGAGCGATTGCGGTCAAAGCTGCCGCTGTCATCCTACTCGCTGGAGGGTATAGCTAGCAACAGTGAGGGGGTGGTACCTATGGCGAGCGCGGAGAGGCGGCGGTGCGGGTTGTCCGCCTAACTAACGAGTCTAAGACACCGCTCTCATCCTAGTCGCTGCAGGGTACCTAGCAACTGTGGGAGGGCGGTATCTATAGCGAGCGCGAAGAGGCGGCTATGCGGGTTGGAGCGATTGCGGTCAAAGCTGCCGCTGTCATCCTACTCGCTGGAGGGTATAGCTAGCAACAGTGAGGGGGTGGTACCTATGGCGAGCGCGGAGAGGCGGCGGTGCGGGTTGGGGCGGTAGGTGTCGAAACCGCCGCTCTCATCCTCTTCATGGAAGGCGGCAGGCGGCGGCGCGGGTTCCACGCTCGCCACCACCTGCCCGCGGGTGCTACGCTCCCGTCTCCGTCGCGTAGGTGGCGAGCCCATCGGCACTTTCTCAGGCGCGTTTTGAATCAACAATATTCTAAAAAATAAATTTATTTCTGTAAATACCTCTTATAATAAATGATTATTTTCCTATATACCTATAATAAATGAAAAAGTTAGAGGACTCAATGGTGGGAGCATGAAGCGACACTTTTGGTTTTCCTTTACATTTGGAGGATATTTATATGCAATAATGATGGGAGTTTTAACCATTAAATGTTTGTGACAATTCAAATGAATCCAAATAGCAAAGTGTGGCTATTTGTGTTAGCACAAGAGAAATCTGCGGATGTTACAGTAAATCCCATCCACAATGTTACTGAAATCTATTACATTTTTGATTTTTCATTCACAATTTATTGATTTATCCATCATTCAGAAATCATCTATCATCATGATCAGATGAAAAAAAATAACACAAGATGTGGCTGTATGGGATTTGGGTACCCTATCAAAATCATATAAATATAAGTCTTCTATCTTGTTCGTCAGAATTATTATTCTAGAATAGAATGCTCAAAGCTCGTAACGGGTACCTGTTATGTGCCCGCCAGCGGTTGCAGAGATGCATATATTGCCGGCATTGTATGTACATGAACACCGCACCACCGGTGAAACCAACCGCCACCACCACCAGCTTCGTCCAGAAAGGCCATGCTGGTGAAAAAGCACTTGTTAATATAATAATATTTGTACATTAACAACATTCTTCTCATCACAAGCTGAATAGTCCATTTACATAGAAAATAGTGTTCATAATAGATCAATATATAGCTAAGTAACTTCAATATGGTATTATTCGGATGAAAGCTTATGGGATTATATCACACCGTGTTCGTTTCACAACATTTCTGCCTTCCCCGATAGCTAGCGGCCATGGCATGACATTATAGATACAAAAGCATAAAAATAGTGTGCTTCCATTTCCCCTTTCAAATGAAGGAATACCTAGCCGGAAAATCTTTTCATTGGCTTTCTTTTTGTGGTAACGTCGATAGGTTAACTACAGTCGGAGCTGCGGCATGGGCGTTAAGGGATAAGGAAAAATTATAAGTCAAACTAACATGGTAGTGTTGATATAAACAAAAGTTCGAACAAGTCTCTAAAGTAGTGAAACTGCATTGATTAAATCCATTATACTGGATATTTAAAACTGACTTTTGGCATCTCATCCATTTAAGAATTACTTGCATTGTTTTAAAACAACATCAGCATTAAGGCGGCTCTTATAACTATTAACCAAAGATTTGGAAAACTAATACAGTAAAAGGACATTGTCCAAAACGGGACAATGTCCCTTCTCCAGAAGATGCTCCGAAAATATAAACCACAAAGTCAAATAATGATATTAAGAATAGTAACATTATTTGTTACATCGATACCAATTAGCCGAGCAAAAAGTAAGCACTGAAGGTATTGTCGTATGGATTCGAGGATAATAGTTAGATAAATAAGTCATATATTTAAGCGATTGCCGCCTAAAAAGCCGTGGCACTGGTGGGCTAAGATCCCTTCTCTTTCTTTGAGTTTTTTTCTATGTATGTACATGTTTTATTAACACATATGTACATTCTAAAACACAATGCTTACTAACACACGTTGTGAAGGTGGCCGCTGACCCCAATACAATACATTGTAAAAATCTTCTTTGATCTTTCATTAACCATCGCTCACAACCGAAACTGGGTCACTGCACAATAAATTATAGTATACGATGGTTAATTCGAAATATATATATGGAATTAAAATAAAAAAAAGTGCAAGTCGGACTCGCGCACGAAGGGTTCCTTATCATTGACTTAATATTATTTATTAATAAAGTACAAATACAACTAAGTATTTTGTGAATATTTCAAGTGCCTACCTGTTGCCATTATTGATATCGAGCAAAAAGGGGCAAACAAATCGTGTTTGTTGTATGGGAGCCCCCGTTTTCAGTATTTTTTGTTACAGCGACAACAGAAATATATGTGAAAATTTCAACAGTCTAGCTATCACGGACGGACAGGCAGCGAAGTCTTAGTAGTAGGGTCCCGTTTTACACTTTGGGTGTGATGTGCACGAACCGCTACACTACCCATGGTACTTTTAATAATTCTTGAAAATATGCCGCCAATACATACAAGATTCTTTTTGACGAAATTGCTTTTTAATGTAGTGAGTTTGGGTCCCCATAAGATTATTTTTCTAGCTCTTTTCTTGTATTTATAAAGAAAAGAAAAAAATATTTATATTTATCTAAAGGTAAATAATAATTTCTTATCTATTTAGCGCATTTTTTTATTTTCAAATAAAAGTTATATTTTTAACATTTAAATAAAACAACTTTTTTAACGGTTTTGCTAATAATTTATATTTAATCCTGACGTTTCGCTCCTTTACAGGAGTCGTGATCACAGGATGACTAAGGCAATGGTCGTCATATATTTTCTACTACCTTCACAATATTTTAATCGGGTCCGTTCCTAACTGTTAAAATTTATAGAAGTCAAATTGCTAATTTATTTTTATTGCATTTTATTTACTAATACAGTAGATTAAATATAAATTATATCGAAAAACCGAAAAATATGTTTTATTTAAATGTGTAATCTGCGCATAGTGTAAGAACTAAAATATCTTATGTTTACCTTTTCAACAAAACTACTGTTACAAATTTAGTTTCCAGTTTACATTTTAGACAATCAAGCTTTAAAGCGAATTGTTATCATTTACAGTTACGACTATAATTAAAACTGCAACTTAGTTATTTTATAGTTAGTTATTTTCTTTATTAACTTTGTTATTTTCCATACAAAAGACTATCCACAACTTAAGCATGAATAGGAAAATAAAATAACACAATAATAATTTTACTACTGCTCGAGCATAAAGTACCTAGTTATTTCATAAAATGGAACTCCTTGTAACCACTGGAAAATTGCAAACCATAAAGAAATCCGTTACTTGCAAATTGCATTGTTAAGAAACAATTGTTGCGTAAGCGCTCCGTGTATTCATCATTATTGTAAACACACCTCCGTGACTTTAACGATAAAATCACACGTCCCAATCTTGTAACGATAAGGCGAACATGTTGATAAAATATTAGATATTTTAACAAGTTTTTATTTTTAACTTCCTTTTATTATTCGAAAGTTTTTTTTTTTATAAAACTAACAGAAATGAATGATTTTTATTTTTTTATCTTATGTAATAAATTTCAATAGAATAAGGCAGGACTCGTATCCGAAAGCTTTGTAGCTCCGGTCCACTTCTCTCCCAATTGAGTTACTGAGCCTTATGAGCACTTTTTACTTAATTTTTGTACCTATAGCGTAAAAAATCAACAGGGTTCGAGTCCCGTTTGAGGATAACTTGAGAGCCCAGTGGATTTATCCTATACTAGCGGCCCGTCCCGGCTTCGCACGGGTGGACAAAATTCTTTAAATTTTTTCTAGCATTAAATATAGCCTATGTTACTCAGCGTGAATGTAGCTTTCCAATGGCGAAAGAATTTTTGAAATCGGCTTAGTAGTTTTTGAGTTTATTCATTGCAAACATACAAAAATACAAATCTATATAATATTAGTGTAGATTAAAATTTAACAGATATTTGTAAGTAAAGTTAGAATTGATATGAATTAGCGCTCCTAGCTTGATCTCTAACTAGTTTACCGAACACCGTTAGCCAAAACTCGTTTTGTCTTAATATTTTTCTCATATTTCAATATCAGTAATGGCTATATCTTATTTCTAACCCAATTATATTTCATCAAACCAAACTAATGTTATTTGTAAACGAGTAAAATTAATTCAAACTTATTGCTATAACCGCTGACCACATTCTTCTCGAGTCATCTATATGGTCTAAAACACGAGTACCATAAAATATGGGTTGATTATTCACCTATCATCCCACGGTTAACCTCTTCGACGGCGCGTTCGATTAAGACGAACAGCGACCACATAACGCACAGCGCTGCCACACAGTGAAACAGCACAGCGCAGCAAAGCCGTCGACGCTCTACTCCCGACATCTCTAGCAGTCGCCACTGGAACAGATAGCAACGTGAAATGTTTATAGTTTGTTATATTATTAAATATCAGACTAAAAAGCAACCTATCATCAGTCATCATAAATATGAGTATTACATAGGTGTATTATATTAAAACTAATAAGTTCAGCTATGATTTTATAATATGTTAATACAAAGATTCCATTTCTATTTTACTCCTTTAATAGTAGAATTTTCTAAAACGTTAATGCCCATGTATTTTATTTTTTTACCAGGAACATCTGTGGTGAATTTTATGCATATTACTTTTAAAATTACATAATTTCCATACAACAGATTATCCCCAAATCACCCATGTAAATTATATTTTATCCAACATTATAAATGTCATTATAAATTATTTTTACTAGGTCGTCATCAGCCCTTCGCTAGAAACACAAACCTTCTCTATAAAGGAAAACACCGTTGGGACAATGGATCATAACTTCTACGCGAGCCAAGTGCTGATTGGTGGGTGACAACTACTGTAGATACAGCCGGGACCAATAGCTAAACATGTCTTCCGAAGCATGGAGGAGCTTAAAGTATTGATTTTTGGTCACCCAACCGATTATAGGTCCTTGTGAAAGTTGCTTAATATCTACAATCATATGCGAAACGCGCTAAGAACCAACAGCCTGATAAATTAAGAAAGTAAACATATGTATTTAGTAAAATAAAGAGATTTATTTATTTAGTTTTCGGCGAATCATCAGCTTACAAAGTTGGATAATTACAAGCTATATAACTTAAAGAGCTAATAAAATATACACACAGGTAAAATTGGTCTAGCTATTTCTAAAGTGAGTTGAATTAATATAATTTCAATGAATTTAAAACAATGGTACAATATAAAAAAAGAAAATCGGAATTACTCATTATTGGAGAAGCGATTCTACTACATGGCGTTTTGTCTACTGTCAAACGACTGTTCTATATATTAAGAATACAGGAAATTAAAATTGAATATCATCATTTATATTTAGAAATTAAAATTTAATAAACTATGTACCGTTCAAAAATAATTTATCTATTAAACTAGTGGGGTTGTTTTGAAAAGTTCGTTTTTATACTGAAGGGCGCTTTCAATTTAGACATTTCGTGTCGGTAACGTATCGGTGTGTTTGTCGTATTGCGCACGGACGGTCGTTAAATTCACATTAAATGTTAGTATTCTAATTTGATCTTTCAATATCCACTTTATATTTAAGTCGCTTCATTTAAATTAACCTTCATCAACTTCCTTTTAAATTTGAATTCAGTCTTCGATTCTAGGAATTTATTTTCTCAGGAATAACACCAGAATAAAGTGACACTATCAACCAATGTGTCATTATAATGTATGAAAATAGGTTTATACAAAAATGATAAATATTTTAAGATAAATTCAGTTTGACAACACCAAATCAATGAATCTGGAAACTTCTCTCGTCTCTGACATCACCTCCCGTTTTATTTATGAGACTTCAGCGTTTGAAATTGATTACGTAATTCAGCTAAAGAATGTTAGGAAAAAAAATGTGATATGTTGGCCGAAACGGTTGTATGTGCCAAAACATAAAATCACTTAAGATTCCATTACTAAGATAAACTGATAGAAAGATTTCTTTCTTTAATCTTTTCCGTTCGGTAAGTCCCCAAATTGATTCCATTTGAGCAAAAACGAAAAGGACTTACAATATTTTGCGATGGCGATATTTGAGGCCGTATTGACCTTTTTTGAGGGATTTGTGACAGTGGATGAAGCCTGGGTTCATTCCTGTATATCTAAGCAATGAAGAAAAGGGTGACCCGACACTAAAGAAAAAGAAAACTATTTTGTGGGCTCAGAAAGTGATGGCGTCAAGATTTTTTGAGATGCTAGGGTGCCATCATAGTAGACTACCTTGCAAAAGGCAAAACATCAAATTGTTATTACACCCATTTACATCGTTTTTATAAAGAAATCAAAGAGACACGCCCCGGATTACTATTAGCTAAAAGTGTTTTTTTTCTACTATAATGCTTGCGTTCACATGTCTGATTCGTGATTGTGGTATCTCTTCACCATCTAGCTTATTCTTCTGATTTAGCACCTTCGGATTTTCGTTTCTTTCCAAACTAAAAATAATACCTTGGTAGTCAAAAATTTTAATCAAATCTGCGAGAAATACCTTTTCTGAAGACCTGCATAGAGCTAGACGGAGAATATGTCAAAAATAAAATTATTTTTATTCATATCTAATTTTGACTTCTTGACTAGACCGCGAACTGTCCAAACAATCTACCTTCACAATATAGAATCAATTATTAAGATGCTAACGGCCAGGAAAAATTACCATCTGTTTTGATAAGTTATCAAGTGTTGGCGTTTATGACACGAAAAATTGTAACCGTCATAGCCCGATGACATGTTCAGAATTTGTCTTCAGTCGTTTTTGACTGTCCATTAATACTGATCACATAAAATATGTTATAGCATTTAAATTTAGCCGGATTCGATTTGTGACAATTAACACATTTGTGTGTTATTAAATTTGTTACCTACACTAGCTACATTAAAATTAGGTCATGGTTCCCTTCTGGTTTTGATATCATCATGATCAAGTGGATACTATAATCTATTCCACTTGAAAATTACGATCTGATTTCTGAGTCCATAATAACCCAAGAAAGATCTAGCTTCAGTCTCTAAAACACTATTGTTTCTTTTCCTGGAGGCTAGGGATGCATTCCGCAATTAATAAAGTATTGTGCTCTTTCGAGCAAACATACTTTACACATTATGAAAACAACAATACATACTTCATTAGGGAATATTTTATTTTACTTTCTTGGCTTTCCTAGTAATCCAAAATTAGTTTGATATTTTGTAAATTAATGATCAGTTCATCGACAAAATATATTTGTAGTGAATATAATTAAAGTTCTAAATATGTATTAGAAATCAGCTGACAAGACGAACATTGTTCAGTCTAAATTGAGTTATTTATTATAACCTCATACTAACATCCCTAACATCCTACAGAATAAAGGACTATAAGTTTTACCTGCTATTTCGATTTTTCTTTTCCTTATAACAAAGAATAATGTCAACATAAATCAACAGAGTGTTCATCGAGAGCTTCGCACTTTGCGTTGTTACGTTACGCATGTTGAAGCAAATGACAACTTTCAATTATTAACGAATTATTTTTTGCCGCCATTTTATCAGTCAGCAATGACTCTATAAACATCATTTAATTGAAATATATTCTTATTGTACAGTAGAAAATGACAGACAAAATATCAACCTATAGACAATGAAAACTTTATACAATAATAGCAGTAAAATAAGTCAAATTACCTAACTTATCAGTACTGAAAATGCATGCTATCATTGATGAATATTAATGTTATGATATAAGCTCCAAAAGCAAATGTAAAATATTTTATAATACAATAAAAAGCAGCACCCACAAAGGCCTTTGAGATAAATACAACAAAATCTTTGATTGTGAGTGATTGTGTTGTGTAATAGGGGATGCCCCCTAATGGATTCAGATAAAATTATATGGAATAGTGTAATTAATAATGATAACCAAGTTAGCATGTTAGATAATTATCAACTGCACCACAGTTGTATGTTTTCATACAAAACATTGTGTCAACAAATGGATTGAAATTTAATGATTGAATTGATTTCAATTGAAAAATTAAATTGACTCGACAAACCAAATAGTCTAAAGGCTTCAGATAAGACCAGTAATAAGACCAGTGTCAAAATTGTGAATATACCCCGTCATTTAGCAATGAAGCTTATCATTGTATGAAAATACATTTTTTCTTTGTTAGATTCTTGGAAAGGTATTAATGATCGAGATAAACTATATTTTTTTATTTAATTACTATACCAAGAAATATACTTTTCTCATAGAGCACTAAAAAGTACTTGCTAGAATAGCACCAAAAAGTAGCTACTACTACTACCCACTGCCTTGTTGGAATAACCGCACCATATTATAATTATTACATTAAATGCAAGTCTATTACGCAGTCTAATTAGGTAACTTAATGACAAAGTCTAGAGAACTTCCCTATAGATTGTGCAAATATTCATGAAAATTTAATTTATCAAATAATTAAATATGAAAAAATTTGACTTTAAAAATTCATACCTCATTAAATGGTTTAATTTTAGTGTGCATGATGAAGTTGAATTTGCAAAGTTCACAAGATCTTGTTTCTGATGCTGTCAACCATTGCTGCAAACAACTTTGATGTACATACTTGAGGCTTCCTGCAAAAGAAAATAAAAGTAACCAGTGTTGAAAATCATTCATTTGTTTAGAAAAAAATACAATAATGCTAAAAATTAAAGAAGAGTTTATATATTCAGAGGACATAAATCAGGTTTTATAGAATAATTTTGAGGAAATATGAATTTATATTACTACATTATGTTATCATATTCAGGAAATATAATTACTGATATGAAGTTCAACTTAACCTATGTACCCACTGATATCATTATGATATAAATATTGCCTGACATTTTTCATGAATAATGCAATTCCAAATCACATGAATAATATCAACATCAGTTTCCTTATTAAACTTCACAGTAATTAGTTAATTCCAAGTACAAGTCTTTTTATTACTTGCTATATAAATCCAAATTCTTAAAATTAATATTTGTGTACATGCTTAGCTAATAACAACATAAGTTTCAAACCAATAATGAACAATGTGTCATTAATAAACAAACAAGTAAATTTGTTGGTATACTTTATTCTCAAAAATTACAATGAAACTGTTATTTGGAAGGAATAACATATACAGTCGAACCTCTATAAGTCGAACCTCGATAAGTCAAAAACCTCCAAATCTCGAAAAAATGTTTTGTTCCCTTCACACCAAAACCTCCATTACTTGAAATCTTGACCCTTTGTTAGTCGAAATAATCACCGAGTCCCTCCAAGCCATTTTGGTACATATTTTCACTCTATAACTCGAAAAATTAAATTTGACCTCTGTATCTCGAACATAGCAACGTTTTATTTTACAACCTTTACAACTTGATCATTTGGAATTTATTACCTCTATTGTTCGAACAAAAATAAGTTACCGACTTTAAGAACTTGCCGACAATGTGAGTGTACACTATTGTGTACACTTGAAAACATTTTAGGAGTATACGATAATAAATTTATGACTCACGCACACGTGTTTGCTTGCTTGGTGTCAGGTGTTCAATTTTGATTATCTCAATAAACTATTCTTAAAACAAAACAAAATCAAAACGCTCAGCAAACAAATATTACAATTTTGTCGCGAACCGTTTGTTTACATTATTCATTTAGTAGGTATGTACTTTTGCCAATGAAAGAAAGCAGTGTCAAAATGGCGTTAACAAATATGTATACCAAAATGTCTATTAATGCCTTGTCTTAAAGCTCAATTCCTTAATGCTTTCAATCTAAGTACGAGAAAGTCCGAGTAAAATAATAAATAAAAATATGTATGTTTGTCACCTCTGCAAGTTGAATTTTTATTTATTTTACCTCTCTAACTCAAAATTTATAAGAATAAACCTCAAACTCTTTATGTCGAATCAAAATCCGCTTAAGTCGAAATCCTCCATAAGTTGAAAACTCTATAACTCGAAATTTTTGGCGTCTCCCTTGATGTTCGACTTATAGAGGTTCGACTGTAATTACATATTTAAAAAATTCATGGTCATAATGAGAACTTTTTTGATATGAGAGTAATCCCTGAGCTATTTTCAGATTATTTGATACTGAAGATAGAAAAACGCACATGCACATAGAGTGATTACGAGAACTATTATAACAAGAACTTCCATGATAAGAATTATTATAGATACCTGAACAATAGCAAGGCGCAAGTAATGGGTTATGTGATTCGCTCTCGCAGTGACAAATGCGGCAGATATCTCCACTCGAATTGCTGCATGAGGTTCGGCTGCTCCCAGACCCTGCGCGCACCGCCTCTCTGCCACATCCACCACCCCATTCCCAACTCTCAATATCAGATGAATTCTTTACATTTATCTGCTGAACAGGCATCGTGACCCCTACTCGTTTGAATGCTCAAAAGAGCCCACGTAATGAGCATTTATTAAAGGCTTTCGCACAGCATTTCGACAGATCGAACGCTGGAATATAACATATTGCGTCTCTTAATGTACACCTGAATGTCTCTGTAAATATTTTAGTTCCAAAATAAAAAAAACTCTCTTCAGTTGTCAATAAATATGAAAAACGCAAAAATTCCACCCAACCCAAACAACACGAAAAGAAAAATATCAATAGTTTCATTCGAATGCAATCTTGATGTCAAATTCGAACCACAGACACAACACGTCTTTAACAGATTAATAACGTTTTTAATATGTTTTATTTATTTTATTGTAAATAGATAACCGCTCGAGCGCTATCTCGCCTAATAGTAAGCAATGATGCGATCTAGGATGTGACGTGTTTGCCTATTCACTCGTGATTTGAGGAACACTAAATTGTATGTGTCAAGAAACATTTACTTAGATTAGGAGTTCCTCTCTTTAGTGGTACTTATCACAAAATAGGAACTAAAACGCTTAGTGCGACTCTTTGAACCATATAAAAGTGACGCCTATTTGTGAGTCTAGTATTCAGTATTTGTAAACTAAAACCAAATATTTCAATTGTTTGAATTACAGTTTATAGTAAATTGACGTGCTGTTATCCGTACCACTTATAACAGGAATGTGTATACAAAATACATTTTAATATATCGCCAGAACATGAATTTAAAACTTACAGGAACAAGGTCAATTGTCCCTTTCTGTCAGTATCAATACTTATTGTATTTCTTTAAGTAGTTAAATCTATTATTAAAACCAATGATAAAAAGTGACCACGTGAGTTGATCGACGGTTTGCAATGTCGCATTTCAAGTAACTTTTTTCCAGTGATTCGATGCATCGGACTACAAGAACCTAATTTTAGTCATGATGTTATAGTTAAAGGTGGAAACAACACTTCTGATACCTATTTGATCCGAAAACATACATAAAGTTGTCCTGCTCTCTGGAGACCCGTTGTCTTTTTCTGATACTACCTAACAAGGGTGACCATATTGTTTTTCTAAAGAGGATAGCTAGCGATGAATTTATACGGATAGATAAAAAATATGCATGAAAATTACAATAAATAACTGCATTAAGCGGTTTATCTAGGTAATTTTACCATAGTCAACGAGTTTTTAGGGGCCAAATAAATCTCTTTGAAATAAGTCTCGCTAAACTTTCCCTAGTCAACCCCTAGGGCAAACAAATTTCATGAATGTAGCGTAATTGATCCTGGAAATTAAAAAAAAATCTAATAAAAATTAAAAACAGTTATGTTTTAAATAGGACTGAAAATAACAGTTTTGTGTAGTTTTTGTCTTTAATCACAAAAATATCTCAACAATTTTTACGCTCGACTAGTAAATTGGGATCCCAACCGCATTATAAAAAAAAAACGAATAAACAATTTCTGCATTAACAGTTTAAAATATTGTTATATGGTTTTAATCTACTGATTATTAATATTACTAGCTGTAGGATGACCAATAGACGCGACTCCCTTTATCACTTTATCGGTTTATTTCACAAATGTATTAGCAGAGGTGGTTAGAAAATCTAGCTGGTCTCGCTTGTTGTGATGTGAGTACAGTAGAACCCCTCTAGTCCGCCCTCGGCTCGTTCGTCACTCCGGTTAGTCCGACCATACTAGAAGTGTGAGCCTGTGCCAACTTGTCGGCACAGGTCTCTTCCTGTCATGAACCATTGTTTTATATGTATTGTTTGCTCGCTTTTGTCAGTGTGGTGTGACTGTTTACCTCATTTGGTTGTGCGTGTATGTACTCTTCTCTACAGTTATAGTGTTGTACTTTGTGGGTGTTATAACAGTGTTCTTCTTCTTGCATTTTTCTTTGTTGTGTTTTCTTTTTAACATGTCAGGGGCGAAACGTAAACACATAACTCTATCGCTGAACGAAAAATTAGCTGTGCTACAAAGACTGGACAGAGGGGAATCGCTTCAAAAAATTGCAAAGGAACTTAATGTAGGCGTTACAACAATAAAAGACTGGAGAAAAAATCGGAAAGATATTGAATCTTATACAGTTACCATCGATGGTGAACACGCTCTTAAGAATCGCAAAACATTGAAAAAGCCTAAACTTGAACTGCTTGATAACGCATTGTGGATTTGGTTCTGCCAAGAAAGAAGGAAAGGGACCCCGATTTCTGGGCCCATTATTAAAGAAAAGGCAATACTTTTGCACAAAAAATTGGAAATCGGAAGTGAGTTTGCAGCAAGTGAGGGCTGGATTGATCGCTGGAAAACCCGTCATGGTGTCCGCTTTGTTTCAATTTCTGGTGAAAAACTATCTGCTGATGCTGAAGCTGCTAAGGAGTTTTCTTTGAAGTTTCAAAAAATGGTTGAAAAAAATGAACTGTTACCGTGCCAAGTTTATAACACTGACGAGACTGGCCTAAATTTCAAAATGTTGCCGAACAAAACACTCGCTGCTTCCAATGAAACTGTGGTCGGAACAAAAATTATAAAAGATAGGCTCACAGTTACTCCTTGTAGCAACGCAGATGGATCACACAAGCTTCCCCTATTCGTTATTGGCAAATCCAAGAAGCCTAGGGCATTCAAAAACATTAACCCATCTTCCATGCCAGTATACTACCGTAATCAAAAATCTGCTTGGATGGATTGCAACCTTTTCAAATCTTGGTTTTTCGACGAGTTTGTTCCGTCTGTTGAAAAAGAATTGAAACAAAAAAAACTACCGCTTCGTGCTCTACTGCTGTTGGATAACGCACCATCACATCCATCTGAGGAGGACTTAGTGAAAGATGAAATTAAGGCTGTTTTTCTCCCCCCAAACGTCACTTCACTTATCCAACCAATGGATCAGGGAGTGATAGAGTGGCTAAAGAGGCGGTATCGCAGAAAGTACATCAGCTCCATTTTAGAGAAATCCGAAGAAGGTTGTGACATATTTGAAGCTATGAAATCCCTCAACATCAAAGATGCTATCTACACGATTGCTGCGTCGTGGGATGAACTGAAACCTGACACACTTCGGAAATCTTGGCGGAAGCTTTGGCCAGATGTTATGATTGAAAATGACCAAATCGACGACGAGCAAAACAACGATACGGAAGAGATTGTTAAAGATCTACAAACTCTCAAACCAGATGTTGCTGCCAGTGAAATTGAGGAATGGGTAACTAAATGTGATAAAGATTGTGAAACAAACGATGAGCTCGATGACGACCAGATTGTTGCCACTGTTTTAGAAAACGACGCTGAAACAACTGTGAACGAGGACTTTGACGGCGATGATGACTCTACCAGGATTTCTCACACCGACGCCAAGAAGGCTTTCGATATTGCCCTCCAGTACATAGAGCAGAACTCAACCTCAACTCCAATGGACATTTTGTGGATTAACAAATGGAGAAACATTGCAGCTAAGTCTAGACTTGCCTTTGCTAAACAAAAATCCATTACAGACTTTTTTCCCAAGCAATAGGCTACATTTTTGTACATACATTATATGTTAAATAACGTAAGAGTTGTATATTTTGATATGATTTGAATAAAATAATGTATGCATACACATTATGTAATAAGCTTTTTTTTTTTGGATAATCCGACCTTTTTTGCGTTCCGACCATACCCCCAGTCCCGAAGGTGACGGATTAGAGGGGTTCTACTGTAATTGAAATCAATTTAGGTTTTTATTTAGGTATATAAATAAAGTAGGGCATTTTTTTAAATACACTTGAACTAAGGTAACTTTATGCCATAAAGACTTATTTTCCCACGTTTTTCTCAGGTCGCTTTCTTGTTGGTCTGTCTGTCTGTCTGTGCAGTTGGATTCTTGCAACTCAATTTTGAGGCACTTCCCGACCACCTAGCGAGTTGAAACTTTCAGGGTAGCACAGAACCCGATGACAATGCACGCTTAAACAATTTTCAACTTTCTAGGTGCACTTTCAGGTCAACTTTCGGCAACTTTCACTTTTGTATGGGGCTTATCCGATTGTTGCGTAACACATGGTTACTACATCGTTGAGTTAATAATTAAAAAGAATAAAATAATAATTCTAGATTTAAAAATCTAAAAAGCCCACGTTTTTCAGTGACCATAAAGAATAAAATAACCCGGCGGGGCCAAGCGAGGGGCCACTCAAAACGTGGGGGCGCATGTTACTCATGGAGATGTAATGAGATGTATGATATGCATAGATGATGAGAGTATTTGTAAAGATGCGCCCCCACGTTTTGAGTGGCCCCTCGCTTGGCCCCGCCGGGTTATTTTATCCTTTTTGGTCACTGAAAAACGTGTGATTTTTAGATTTTTAAATCTAGAATTATTATTTCTTCTATAAAAGTTTTTCTCGTTCTGTCAGTTCAGTTCAACTTGTACGCACATATCGGTACATAGTTTTTCACGAAATACTTTAAATATATTGTAATAAGGTTTTCAGCAACATTCAATTACTTCTTTACATAGTTACGGATAATTAACACACTAAATCAAGAATGACGTCTATTATTAATGTTATTTATTTTAATACAATAATAAAATTCCCTTTGTCCCTTCTGGTTTGATTTTTTAGCTCAAAAATAATATAACCTTTCAAAACTCTGTACTCTAAATAGCTCCGCAATTTTTTTTTTTTATGTATTAAGTCATATATGATTATTCTGCTCCTTGGGGGGGTGGGAGGGTGGAGGGGGGCTGGAGATGGTTCTGTTTGAAGTGGTATCGATTTGTTAGTCCATATAGTAGATAATTTTTTTTTTTTGTAATTTTTAGGTCAAAAATGAAAGGGGCCGAAAACCCGCCTTATTGACCCTCATCCTTTCCTTACAAATTTTATAATAAAGTAAAAAAAAAAACAAAAAAATATGTATAGGACGATATCTACTTGGTCTATAAGCTTGAAATAAAGAGTTTAGTGTGAATTAGTCATTAAAAAACATGTCGCTGGCATAACATCTTATTTGTAAAACATGTCATTATGCCCATTGTATCATTAAATATTGAAACAAAAGACAAAAAATCATTGAGTAAAGGTACTGGAACGAAGAATTAATTAAATCAATAGTTTCAATTACAATTGAAATAAAAAATATTAAGAGGTAAAAAGGGTGAAAAAGGCGACTCTAAAACTGATATTTAATAGATTAGAAATTGAAATTCAAAATTATATTTAAAGGTGGAGATATAAATTAAATTAGCCAATTATTATTTCGAGGTCTGCGCCAGCTGGCATTTTTGGAATAAACGTTGTTACTTAGTACTTGGTAGTCATGGTATACAACAAATAAAAATGATTGATTAATTTAATTTATATCTCTCTTCAAACAATGAATTGCAAGAAAACAATAAAGATATATAGGATATTCAGGAGAATTCAAGAATTGTTCCGAAATAAAAGCTATTTTCAATTTTTTTGTGTTTAAGCATAAACAGAGCGCTGGTACCACTAAATATAGCCACATGATCAGTATTTTTTTGGTGATAGTACAACAACTGCATAATATTATATTATGTTGTAGGCATTAATGAAGATTACTTTAAAATGTTCCATGTTATACTAAAAGCAATAGTATGTGGAGAACGTATACATTGTTTTAAATCTTTTCAGTTTTGCCGAGAAATAGCAACGGTGTTTGAAAAACTATACTTGTGGTGTAATGTGCCGACTGTCGTCCAGAAGATGTACGATATATATATTTGACCATTTTGGCACATTGGAAAACTATTTGAAGGAGTTTTATAAACAAGTCAATAATACTCTTAGCATGAGTATCTGAAACAAAACAAAGGAAGGTGTATTGTCCTCTCTTAAGCAGTCTCCGGACTACAACGTTACAATTGTTATCAAAGTGAGCTTTACTGATCATGTTAGAGCTTGTAATTTGATATCATTAATAATTTGATTGAAAATGCGCTATTCGTTATTTCTATATAACTTGTTGAATGGGTCTATGGATAGTATGCTTTTAACTGGTTATAGGCCGAGTGGCGTCAGTGAAACATCATTTTCCCCCTTCCCCTCGTTTTCCTTGTTTCAACGCCTGAGTAGCTTCGACTTTTGTTGCATCCACGCCGTAGAAAGGGATAGTTGCGTTGTATAGTCCTAAATCGGTGAGGTACATCGATGCAAAGTGCGGCAACGGTCTCTCAGACCCTATGTCACCACTTATGTAACTTTCCTAAGCAATTTGGCTATATTGATATTTCTATTTTTTATAGTTATAACTTGCAATGAATAATTCCTCACCTCGAAAATAGCAGAGTGCGAAGTCGGGAGTTGAGCATGTATTGCCAAATACTAGTAAAAGATTTAAAAACTATCAAATTGAAGAATATCTGACACAGGAAGACTCAAGTGGGTCGGAATTGACTTTTGATGTATCAATTGCCTTAGAAATATAAGCACAAAACTCCTCCTCGTCCTCCTAAGTAAAATCGCAAATCTAGTTACCAATGTACAGTAGACGCTCCTTATTCGCGCTTCCTTCATTCGCGTTTTCACTATTCGCGGATTAAATAAATGCGACCCAATTCCTATATTCGCGGCGAAAGATTTCTTTATTCGCGGATCTGATCAGTACATACATGATAATAAAAAGGATTCCAATAGGTATTCAACCCAATATCCTTTGTAAACGCCGTCAAATGGACTAATAAAAAAGTAAAATAGCCCTTATTACAACCTAAAATTTGTTTTTTATTAAATGATAGTCCCTGTATTGGTTCGGACTTTGACATACTTAAGCCTTCGCGGCGACCGGTGTTTTTGAGAATGTAAACAAACAAAATGAAAGCAACCTTATTACTCAATGAATAAAGTATATTTTTAAATGCTGTCGCATATTAAACGTTCCGACCTTTGATAAGAGCCGCTTTGTGTGTTTTATTGTTTCGTCTTTCCATTTGTTACAAAAAATGTGATCGAGTAACACGTCTCTACGAACTCTACACGAATGCTGGAAGAAATTTGACATAGCAAAATGCATTGTAAACATAAAAGAATCATTGGAAGAACACACATTGAAATCATGCTGGAAAATACTGTGGCCTGCTCTGACTGCGGAAAATGAGGAAGAATCTGTGCAAATACAAACTTTGACTGCAAACATAGCCGAAATTGCGAATGGAATAGGACTAGATCAATATAGTCAAAAACTTCAATTAAAATCGTTTTTTTATATATTTGTTTTTTTCCTTTGTCACCTAGGAACGTATCCCCTATAATCCCATATAAATTACCGTTCCGTATTCACGGTTTCTCTATTCGCGGCATTTTTATGGAACGTATATCCCGCGAATAAAGAGCTTTTACTGTAATTTATGTTATAAACATGTGTGCTTGCAGTGTGCCAAACAACTATGCTCTGACTGCCAATATAAATTACCAAAGTTTGATCATTGTCAGTTTTGTAAAATGATACTGTAATTAGAGCATTATTATTTTTTTATTGATTAATATCATAACTTTAAGGAAAAAAAGTATTTTTGTTATAATTTGTTGATATATTATTTTTATCTGTGATTTTTGATGCGATCTCTAGTTTTTTATTTTTGTTTCTACCTCAGAACAATAGCTTTAGTTATTGTTCTGAGGTTTCTACACAGATTGTTTTGGCAAGTTCTTCATTAAAAATGACATTTAGAGTTTATTTGTTATTTTTATTTTATCCTTTCATATGTAAACAAACTGTTTCCAAAGACTACGGTATGTTAGAGGCCATTCATTTATTACGTAAGACGATTTAAGGGGGGAGGGGGGTCGACCATGTCTTATTTTTACTTACAAAGGGGTGGGAGGGAGTCTCAATAGTTCTTACGTAAGATCACAAAAATGCACAAAGTTAAAATTATACTTTGAAAAAGTGCGGGCAACCGCACGAGTGCGGAGGCTCGGTCGGATGCGTATAGATAAAAACTTCAGGATCTCTTTCGTTAACATAATGTATTTATTCCTAAAATAGTTTGGCATAACGAGATTGGCATAATTTTTTTTGCATAATATTACGTTGTCATAACTGATTTTTAGCAGCATATAGGTAATATATTTATGCATAATTATAATTTGCACAATGTTTTTAGACATTGTGTATAGTAGTCGTATAATAGTATTTTAGAATAAACTTTAATTTTATTAATGGTTGTTTGAATGTGAAAAATAAAAAGATACCTTAACCAGTATTTCCTAAATTATATTGTGTCAAAGTAGGTTTAGGTAAGGTTAGGTTGCCCCCCAGCAGGAGCGCAATTAATGGTGGTCGGATTGGAGATCCCAGTACGGCCTCATTTCAAATATCTGGGGCTAGTCCTTGATGCGTGGTGGAACTTCCGCCAACATTTCAAGGAGCTAGCCCCAAGGCTGGAGAGCACTGCGTAGGGGTCGCAATACCGACCCATTTCAGCAAAACCGGTATTTTCGGTAAATCCGGGATTAAGCTAAAGTTAGCATTTTTATTATTATTCAAAATGGGTTTACTCTTGATCCCAATCAAGCCCGGGGGCAGAGACAGAATCCACGATGGAACGAGCCAACCCAGAAGGTGCCTATTTACCCTGGTTTTAAAAACAGACGGGTTATAAGTGCTCGGAAATATAGACGCAGGGAGGGAGTTCCACTCCTTTGCTTTGCGCATTATAAAAGAAGTCGAGAAGCGCTTGGTGTAACAGGCAGAATTAGCGACCAAGAAAGGGTGGTAGCCCGCAGTGCGTCTGGATGTCCGATGGAAGAAAGGTGATGGCGGTATGAGCATATGTAGCTCCTGAGCACACTCTCCAAAATACAATCTGTAGAAGACCGACAGACAGGCAACTTTTCGGCGGTGAGCTCAGGTGTGAAGCTTGCTCTACGCCAATTTGCTGTCACTAATGAGCCTGCGCTGAATCGTGTCTAGTGCAGCAAGTTGGTATTTTGCTGAGCCATCCCAGAGGTGGCTGCAATATTCCATGCAAGATCGGACTTGAGCTTTATAGATAGTTGAAAGCTGTCCCGGCGTGAAATATCGCTTGACCTTATTTAGGACGCCCAGCTTTTTAGCTGCAGTCTGAGCCCTGCCCTCGATGTTGGCGCCGAAGTTGAGATCTGACGACAACTCCATGCCAAGAAGCTCCAGGCTTTCGGTCACAGGAACAGATGTACCTCGGAAAGTAGGAGTGAGGTTGAAGGAACTTTTTTTTCAGTGAAAATACACGCTTGCGTTTTGGAGGCCTTGAAATGGACGAGGTTACTGTCACCCCACTGGGTAATGTGGCTCAACCTCTGATTCGTTCGCTCAACCATGGCCTCTCTCATCATTATCACGTCATCACCGTTGGCTTTTGAATTAGACAGGTATCTTTCTACGACAGTAATGTCATCTGCATACCCAACGATTCCTGGTATCAACAGGTCATTGATGTGCAGCAGGAAAAGTGTCGCAGAGAGAACAGACCCTTGAGGAACTCCGGCATCGAAAGCCACTGAGTCAGAGGAGCAGCCATCGATAACTACTCTGATCGACCGTTCTGTCAGGAAATCAGCTATACAATTACGTCAAAAAGTCAGCGGGGTGCCATACGCAGGAAGCTTGCGCAGCAGACTAGCGTGCCAAACCCGGTCAAAATCCTTCGAGATGTCAAGTGATACGGCAAGTGTTTCGCCGTGCATATCGAGGGCCTCGCCCCAGCAGTGCGTCACATAAACTAGAAGATCTCCAGTTGAACATCCACGGCGAAAGCCATATTGACCGTCACTGAGGAGATCATTGTCTTCTAGGTACGAGAACAACTTACTGTTCAGTACTTTTTCCATAACTTTACACAGTATGGAAGTGATGGCGATCGGTCGGTAATTGCATGGGTCGGTACGACAACCCTTTTTGGGTACTGGCTGCACATTGGCAAGCTTCCAGGATTTTGGTACGGGTTTTGTTTTGAGAGAGAGGCGATACAGGCGTGTTAGCACAGGAGACAACTCGGGTGCACAACACCTCAGTACTCTTGCTGGTATACCATCAGGACTACTAGCCTTATTCACGTCCAGTCTAAGTGAGACTCTACGGACCAGCTTATTGTGAATTGTGATCTCGGACATTAAAAAGTTACAGCGAGGTATGTTTGGTGGTTGTTGAGAGCCGGTGTCTAGACGAGAACTGCTTGCAAACATAGAGGCAAATAAACTTGCTTCTTCAGTTGCAGAATGAGCCAGTGACCCGTCAGGTTTCAGTAAAGGTGGTAACATAGGACGGCAGAAATTCGCTTCGACTGACTTCGAAAGGGACCAGAACTGTTTACTTTCATTTGGGTACGATGACAGTTTCGTCCCTATTCGGCTGATGTGGCCGAATCTCGCCTTGAGAATGACCCTTTTGCGGTGGAATAGTAAGTAGGTACCTAACCTAAATGAATGAATTAATTAGTAAACATCATGTGATATAATACTAGATTTAAAAATCTAAAAATCCCACGTTTTTCAGTAACCAAAAAAGAATAAAATAACCCGACGGGGCCAAGCGAGGGGCGCATCAAAAGTGGGGGCGCATATTACTTATGGAGATGTACGTTATGCATAAATGTTGAGAGTATTTGTAAAGATGCGCCCCCACGTTTTGAGTGGCCCCTCGCTTGGCCCCGCCGGTTTATTTTCTTCTTTTTTGGTTACTGAAAAACGTGGGGTTTTTAGATTTTTAAATCTAGTATTATTATTTTATTCCTTTTAATTATTAACTCAACGAAGTAACCATGTGTTACGCAACAATCGGATAAGCCCCATACAAAAGTGAAAGTTGCCGAAAGTTGACCTGAAAGTGCACCTAGAAAGTTGAAAATTGTTTAAGCGTGCATTGTCATCGGGTTCTGAGCTACCCTGAAAGTTTCAACTCGCTAGGTGGTCGGGAAGTGCCTCAAAATTGAGTTGCAAGAATCCAACAGCACAGACAGACAAACAAGAAAGCGACCTGAGAAAAACGTGGGAAAAAGTCAATTATCAGACAAAAGTTGCAATTTTGTTGTGCATTCTGCAGTGTAATCATTGCGCGGGACAGAGAGAGGGAAGTTTGGCTACTCGGTTGTCGCCGGATTTATAGGTCTTGTCGTAAGGCGAACGAACTCGCGCGCGCGTAATTTGAATTAAATGACGCGTACCTTTTTCTATTTGTATTTGTTTTTTTTTTATTTTACTAAAACCGAAAATACCGAATATCCCGGTATTGTGAAATGAATACCGGTATTAATTAGAGCTAAATTTGGTCCGGTATTCCGGTATTTTCGAAATTCGGTATCCTGGTTTGCGACCCCTAGCACTGCGGGCGCATTAAGCAAACTTCTGCCGAACATCGGCGGCCCAGAGTTGAACTGTCGGAGATTGATGGCAGGAGTGTTGCGTAGTATGGCGCTATACGGAGCGCCTATCTGGGCGGGGTTTCTTGGAAGCCAAAATCGGCTTAAACTGCGGAGGAAACTACAGCGAGTCATCGCGACGGTACCGCACAATTTCGGGGGTGGGCGCATGCGTTTTGGCAGGTACGCCTCCATGGGAGCTTGAAACTCGGGTCCTCAGGGAGGTGTACCTGCAAAAGAAGGCAGCGGAGGACAGAGAGGAAAGATTGGCGCCGGAGGAACTGCGTCGACTCAGAGCGAGGGCTGAAGAGGCGTTGTCGGAGTGGGAACAGTTGCTCCAAAACGAAGAGTACGGGAGGAGAACGCTCGATGCGGTTGGTCCGGTGCTGCGGGAGTGGTGCCGGCGAAAGCATGGGTCGGCGACGTACAGGCTGACGCAGGTACTTTCCGGGCATGGCTTCTCTGGGAAGTACCTGCAAAGGTTTGGAAGGGAGCCAGCTCCGCAATGCCATGGATACGGCGCTGCGGAGGTCACCGCTCAGCACGCCCTAGAGGTGTGCCCGGCGTGGGCTTCGCAGCGGGGTACCCTGGTGGCAGTGGTTGGGCGGGACCTCTCGTTGCCCGGTTTAGTCAAAGCCATGTTGGATAGCGACAGGTCATGGAAGGCGGCGGCCGCCATCTGCGAGAACGTAATTTCGCAGAAGGAGGCCGCCAACGCCAACAAGATGCCAACGCGGCGGTCATCAGAAGGAGCCGCCCGGGCAAAAGCTGGCGTTGGTTTGCGGCGCGCATCACAGTTTGAGGGAGAACCCCTCTCGAACGAGCCTACGGTGGACGGGAAGCAGGAGCACGCCGTCTCCACCCCTCCTCTGCTGAGGAAGGTGCTGGGAGATGGCAGACCGGTAGGGGTCATAGTCCTTAACGAAGGGTGTACCCTAATGGACAAGATGGAAGGCGCTGCGGCTTAGGTGGGTAGGCCCGCTGTTCAGCGCCATTCGGAGGGTGTCGGATGATGCCTAACTTGTGCTTAGGCATCGTTTGACAGTGAAGGGACCCGTAGCGGGCCGGCTGTCCAGCCAAAGTGGTGCTTCCGACAAAGGGCCGAGTTTTAAGGGGTGTAACTTCGATCACCCACTGGGCTTCGTCGTTGTCGTTGTCGTGTGAGTGATCTTAGGAGAGCCCCACATTATTCCGCTGTCTACCCAAGCAGCGGAGTACGCTTAAGAGGCATTCTCGTCGAAAAAAAAAAAGTTTGGTTAGAGCAATGTTTATGTAAAAAGTTATTGATGTGTGTTTATAATCTTACGAGTTACTTATTCTGCGTAAGACGATTATGATTATATTCATTATCGTTTGATACCATTATGCCTTTAAAAAGTAATGGTTGTGAATTTTATGCTTAAATATGATTATGCTGATTGTATTTATGATTAAAACAATTATGCTAATTTTATTATGAGTAACAATATTATGCATAAATATCATTTGTATGAATTCCCATATGCCAACAGATTTTATGGTTTAAATTTTATGCAAATGGATAGTGAACCAAAAATTTCATAGCCGTAATTTAAATATTGAAAAAGAAAAAGCTTTAGCCATATATTCAAGGTGAGGCAAAAAAATTTTGTGCCGCATCGGAGCTGATGTGAAATGGGTGAACGTTGATGCCATCTCAATCCTAAATAACCAACTAGAAGCAACACCTATTATTAGAGATGTTCCAGTGTCAGGTCCACTTTCCGAGTGGGTTTTGAGCCCCTGGACTGAAAATCTTATGTAGGTAAAGATGAATGATTAAAATCAAAGTTTATTCTACCAAAAAAATAAAAATTATTAGTACCTTTGTAAGTACAAATAAACATTGCTAAAAATTGTTACTTTGATAAATAAACATTAAAACAAACCAAACGTGTATTCATTTTTGCCTTAAGATTCTTACGTAATAAACATAAAACAGGGGGGAGGGGGTCAGCCTATTCTTATTTTTTCTTACAATAGGGGGGGAGGGGGTCAAAAACTAGCGAAAATAGTCTTACTTAATAAATGAATGGCCCCTTACCGTACCTAGTTTCTTTGCTATAGACCAGATATGGCAGCGCCCTCTCAGACAGTTCGTCACCAGTTATGTTACACAAAAACCATGTCACCAGTCAAGGGTTAAAGTCGTATTTAGGGTTACTTCACAGTTGCTGCGCCATATCGTATTATTAGATGGGGAATTCATGAAAATGGATGTAACGATAGGTCTGCATCATTACAGCTCAACAACTTTCAAAACCTCGATGTTTATTTTAAAGTATATGAACTCTTTTGACAGCCCAAATAAAAAAGTCCACGACGAGGTTTCAGCAAAACCTCGTCCACTGGTCATCTATCCTTCAAAATCAACTTTCATCATCTTTTATCATGATTTAACTAAGAAAAGAAATAACCAAAGAGTAGGCTGTATGGGCTTTGTAGTCTTTGCCTTCTAACTTAACAAAAAAATAATTATAGATGTCATTGGATTTTCGTGTGGTTTTGGTTTGGTTTCTTTCGCTCGCATGGTACCCGGTAGTAGTAACGTCTTCGTCTAATAAACTTACAATTCCCATGGTTAATGATGGAGATTTCTGCCGAAATTCAAGCGGAAGCTGTTGAAATAGTATACCAGTATATTAAAGGCTTCGATAAATCACTGGCGCAAAGCTTTTTGCAGAAAACTAAGGCGGTATGTATTTAAGCAACGCAGACCACGTGTGGGATAATTCACACGTGTACTTTTATATTAGTTCCATGTTTATTATGTTTGATTAATTGAGCTGATATTTTTCTCTGTGATCAGAATTTAAATGTACCTATTGAAAATTATTTTTTAGAAAGGGTTTAAAATACCGCCATCGCGTCTGACTGAAATTCTACTACAAAACAAGAAATACGGAAACACATCGCATAATGCTATTTCTAGGTAAGCTTCTTTGCTTAAATAGTTTTCTAAAAATTGGTACTCTGAAAAATTTTTCACCACTAAAAAACTAAGGTTATAAAAATTTACGATTAAAATCCTTTTTACTTTATTGAACTTAAGTTTCGGTAGTACTTTATTAATTCTTTTTATTGTGACCTGGGCATTATATTGATTTCCATTTTCTACATGTTGTATTTTGTACAGGTATGGTTCTTAATTATTAAAAAATATTTTAATCCAAGTAACTTCATTCTAATACTACTCAAGATATTTTAACAATAAATAAATTGCATCTATTTATAGCATACAAAATGTTTAAACTTGATACAAAAGATAATTTGTACTATGGTGCTCAGTTTCACTACTTTTAACAATGTATGGTAGAAATTAGACATAAACTAGTATTTTTAACATACTTTATAACAAAAATGACATACTTTAAAGCAAGCTTAAATACAGCTTGATATTTTGTAGAATATTTTTAAAGAAAAAATATATACTCCAGTCATTTTTGAGGTAAAAACAACACATCAATTTTATATGTGAAAAGAGTAATCCAAAACTAACCTATTTTTTTAAATAAGTTAGTTACACAATACTCTTTGCTTGCCGGCAGATAGAAAGCCCTGTAAAACTAGTCCCATAAATTGTGTTATTGTAAAATAATATAATATATTTTTTAAAAGGCAATAATCTTGAAATAATTTATAGAAGCAATGGAATATTATATAATTAACTTTATTGTTCAATGATTTCTATTCATGTATAGTCAATCAATAATGATTGAATATAAAGTCTGTCACTATAATTAAACAAATATTGCGATGTTGAGATACATTTTGTTACATTTTATTTACATTGAAAATAAAAATCTACAAAAAAATCTATGAGTTGAAGTAAAAAAGATTCAAATTTAAAATAAAAATTATGCAATTACTTAGATGACCATACTTGTTAATAAAGAAAACCATAAGTCGCCATTCTTCTTTGACACCTACTATTTAGTTCCAAACTAAGCGAAGAGCATTCTATTAAATGTTTTGTCATAATTTTCATAAGTATAGAACTGGACTATGAAGTACAATGCAAATTGTTTGAAAGTTTAAAAATAAGTATTTTTCTGCTTTGTTGGTATTTCTGCTTTTTTCTTTTGTAATGTTAATCTCAAAATAAATAAACTTATGATAGTTATTTGTGCATGATCATGACAGACACAATATGATTGTGATAGATAACAGGTAAATATAAATCGTTTCGGCTCTTATGGCCTTTAGTGCGATATTAGTTGAATGGAGACCATCGCCCCAACTGAAAAAATTCTCTCAACTTCTTTTTTCTCAGAATGACTGATTGCCATAAGTGTGTTTAATAACTACAGGGCAGAAGAACACAAATAAATATAAATAAAAATCAATAGTTTTAATGCAAGTGCACATAATCTGTAAAAAGTATAAAGTATTTTTTGCAAATGTTAATTAATGTTAAAATTGTGAATAAATCAAATGTAGTATTTCTCTCTATATTGTTAAACTATGATTGCACCTTTAGCTACAATTTTATAGAATATTTAATTTTCAGATCAAATGACTCAAGTAAAGTCAATGGAAAAGTACCAGTAGCAAAGAAAAAACAAGAATCATCAGATTCTGATAGTTCTGTGGATGAGAAACCAGCACAAGTAAGACCCCTGAATTTATTATGAATTCTGCTAATCCATGAGCATGATATTATTTTATATTGTTATGATGTTAAATTTGGTTTGATAAACTGTGATGCTAACTATACATATTCGTCACTACCTCTGAACAGTATTGAATCTGATTAGTTCTAAAATACATATAAATAGATATGTTTTGTTTATATTCAATTTTATTTTTAGGTTAAACAAAAACCTATACAAAACCAAGCTGCTAAAAAAGCTGAGTCATCTGATGACAGTGATAGCAGTGATGATAATGCTACATCAAAACCAACAAAACAACCAGTTAAACCACTACAGAATAATCTGCCAAAAATAAATAACAAGAAGAGTTCTTCTGATGATAGTAGTGAAGACGAAGCACCAAAACCTGTACAAAAATCAGCAGCTAAACCTCAATTAATTCCAACAAAAAACCAAGTTAAAACCCCTGTCAAAAAACAGGAATCATCTGATAGTGACAGCAGTGATGATGATGATACACCACAAGTAAAAACCCCAGCCAAGACTATAGTGAAGACTATCCCAGGGAAAAAGCAAGAATCCTCAGAGGAGAGTGACAGCAGTGAAGATGAGAAACCCAAACAAAAAGTAGCTACAAAACAAACACCTGCTAAACCTGCAACTAAAGTTACAATTACTAAAAAACCAGATTCATCCGATGATAGTGATGACAGCAGTGAAGATGAGAAAGCCAAACCTCAAACAAAAACTCCAGTTAAACCACAGCAAAATACTCCTAAAATTCCAGCAAAAAAACAAGAATCCTCCTCAGACAGTGATGATAGTGATAATGAAAAACCCAAACCTCCTGCTAAAATATCAAATATAGTTTCAACACCTGCTGTTCAAAAGAAAAAACAAGATTCATCTGATGATAGTGACAGCAGTGAAGATGAAAAACCTAAGGCAACTCAAAAACCAGCTGCCAAATCCCAACCTTTAGCAGCTAAGACAAAAGCTAACAAACCAGCTTCATCTGATAGTGACAGTAGTGAAGATGAGTCACCACCAGTACCACAACAAAAGGCCATTACAAAGTCAGCTGTAAAAGCAACACCTGCCAAAAAACAAGAATCTTCAGATGACAGCAGTGATGATGAGCAGCCACCCCAGAAGCAAGCTGCCAAGCCCACTTCAGTGAAACCGCCTGTTAAAACTTCTTTATCCAAAAAGCAAGACTCATCAGATGACAGTGAAGATAGCAGTGATGATGAAAAACCTGCAAAAAAACAGGCGGCTAAGCCCACTCCTGTTAAAACACCGATCAAAGCTACTCCAGCTAAAAAACAAGACTCATCAGATGACAGTGATGATAGCAGTGAAGACGAAAAACCTAAGAAAGCCCTACAGAAACCACAACCAACACCAGTAAAACCAGCTAATAAAGCTTCTGTCAAAGCAGATTCATCAGAGGACAGCGATGATAGTAGTGAAGATGAGAAACCTGCCCCTAAGACTCCTGCGAAGCCCCAACTAACTGCAAAAGCAGCTGCTAAGAAAGCTGATACATCAGACAGTGAAGATGATAGCAGTGAAGATGAGAAACCTAAATCTATTCCAAAAGCAAAACTTACTCCAGCTAAAAAAGCAGATTCATCAGAGGAAGACAGCAGTGATGAAGAGGCTCCAAAACAGAAAGCTGCAGTTACAAAAGGCCAACCTGATGAAGATACTGATGACAGTGATGCTTCACCCGCTAAAAATATGCAAAACAAGGTCTGTCAAGCATTATTCATTCAAATCTCATTATTTAATTAACCATTATAGTAGTTATGGATGATAATGAACTGATTAACTTTTCAGGGCAAAGACTTCCAAGCTGGAAAGAAGAGGAAGGCTTCTGCAGGAGACTCAGAGTCTGGACCTGCTAAAAAACCATACAATAATTTTGTAAAGGTTTGTAGTTGATATAAAATATGCACATGCAATTATTGTCGTTTATATAATTATGTATACAATGTTATACCTCGGTGCCACCTTTGGCTCAGTACTCATTGCAGTTTCTAGTATTTGATTTTGCTAAGGTTGTAGCACACTGTGTACTTATAAAATTGATTTGACTTATTTATTAAATCCGGGCATAGCTTAATTGGCGTATAAAAATTAAAATTTACCAGTTAATACTTAGAGGAAGTAGTTAATACTTAGTAGGAAAACATTAAAGTTAACAACAATTACATTTTTGAAAAATTTCAATGAAGTTTCAAGTACCTACTAAAATCCAGCACTTGTTTTGCTAATACAGACTTCTTACAAGGTAACTTTCGTATACTTGTAGAAGGAAGATGCTCGCTTCTTTCGTCATCGTTTTCACGTAGTCCTCTGTAAGAGCTCCAAAGTATGCGAACTTCGATCTTGTTCAACCAGTCACCGTATTCGGCAATCAGCTTAGCTTTTGACCTCCCCAGATTCTTCCTATATACCGCAAACCGCTTACACAAATTATAAATTAAATCTCTTAAGTAATTCCATCTGGATATTTTCAGTACCCGGCAAAGCTTCTGCTAACATTTCGAAAACTTCATGAGATCTATTTGTCTCATTTTTTTTATTCATCTCATAACCAGGTGGTTAGAACATGCATTCGAGTTATCTTTTCCTCATGCTCTTGCGCTTGGTGGTCTCGTCTCGGTAGCTCAGCGGTCAGTTTTCTCGCCCGGATAGCGAAAGGTCGTGGGTTCGAATCCTACCTGAGTAGTCGGAGGCGTAGTTGTTTTTTACAAGTGTATTTTATATCTTATAGAAATATTGCATTGTGAATACACAAAATCTATTAAAATACATTATATACACATAACTGATACTTTATTTTACTTTAGGGAACAAACGTGGTCTCTACTCCGAATGAGAAAGATAATGGACTAACAAATAATAAGCCTTCTCCATTTCGACGAGTTGTAACGGAAAAAGTTGCAGTGGACCCTAGGCTTAAGGATAATTCTTTTGAAGCTAAGGTAAATGCCCTAAAATTTAATAAAAGCCAAGGCAACTCTATGTAAATATAGCAGTAATTAATATCTTAATGGCTTTGTAATTTCGGGCATTTACTTTCGTATTTCCATGAGATCATTGTTACATAGGGTTGTCTTGGTTTTCATACTGTCTCTCCCCAATAGGAGGGAGAAGCTGAAGAAAATGGCGAAGAGGAGTCCGAGGGCAATTCAAGTGGACACTGGCAAAACCGAGGTCGTGGAGGATTTAACGGCGGGCGAGGTTTCAACGATAGGGGTAGAGGAGGATTTAGGGGAAGAGGTGGATTCAACGATAGAGGTGGACGTGGGGGCAGAGGAGGACGTGGGGGTTTCGATAGAGGAGGTCGCGGGGGATTCGATAGAGGTGGTCGCGGGGGATTCGATAGAGGTGGTCGCGGGGGATTTGACAGGGGCGGGCGCGGGGGCGACAGAGGTGGCCGTGGTGGCGATAGGGGTGGCCGGGGCGGTTTCCGAGGCGGCCGCGGGGACAGGCACTCGTGGGGCGGCGACAGAGGGGGATTCAATAAAGGAGGATTTAATGACCGCAAGAGCTTTGACAGTGGCGAAAACCAAAACAAGAAAATAGTATTCGATTAAAAAGGTAAGGTATTAATTAAAAATTGTAATTTTCCAACAATTGTTTTAATTTACTCGAATGGTGTTATTGAACGTAACATTTTTTTAACACGATTAAGTTTTGTTGGCATAATAATTTTAAAAGAAAAAAATTAAGCGTGAATAAAAAAAAAGTGGAATATTTCTCAACTCTAGCATTTACTAGCTTCTCTCTATTTTTGTATACCCAATAATGAAATCCATTACTATATTCTAATTTTAATACTAAGAAATAAAACTTAATACCTACAAGGTCGTAGTTAGTTAGTTCATTATTCACAAGCGTAAAGGACCCCTCGCTAGCAGACACAGAAACATGTCTGCTTGGAGATGTCTACGTTCCCGCACACAACCGTTATAAGACTTCTATCACCGATTTTGTGACTCAATCAAAGCACACGTCCGATAGTCCATCATCCACTGTAGATTCATGTCGTAAAGGCTTCCCCTTTAGAGAGCTAATTAACAAACTTTTGACGTGTGTCCCCAGTCGGTGACAAATTTGGTGGTAAAAGTCTTGTCCGATGTATCAGCCTTGTTCGGAAACTCTTATATTACTAGGCGATGCATTCGCTAAGCATAAAGCTACGCTAGCACCGTATATTGGAGCGGAGCGTAATATCAAAAAAAATATTATTATTTTTGTTTCGAATTTTTGCGAATTTCAAAATTCGGTCACAATCTGGTCCTAAACCTGCTAATTCGATTCCACACAAAAAACATTAAAATCGGTTAAGAACTCGGGAAGTTATGGCGTAACAGACATTGCGCCATTGAAGTCAGCGGAGCGAGCGAAGCTTCTATGGATCAGTCCATGGGAGCTTCGCTCGCTCCGCTCCAACAACGTCCGCCGCAACAACGTCCGCCGCTGGACGGAAGCCTCACACAAATATGAGGGTTTTATCACGATCATCGCGCAATCATATCTTGGCAATCCTCAGCAAAGTCATTAACGCTTTGACCACTTCTGTCGGATTAATCCGACAAATACTTTTCTTTCTAGACTTCTCATTAATCTGCTTTATTTCTTTAATTACGCTGTATTTTATAAAATAAATGTTTATTTTCGTTAATAGTTAATTAAGTTACCATCTACAATTCTTTAGTCTCTTAATCTTGGCAATCACTGCTGCCCTTTTTTGCTATTTATGGTTTTGTATGGTTAATATTGCCTCAAGGAAGAGTTCAAGCTTTCCTGATCCTTTTCTTAAATCCGCATCATAAACCATCATAACATTTTTTAAATGGAAACAAAAAAGAAAACTGCCATTTTACTGTTCGTATATATTTCCCTTATTTTTAAACTCGTATTTAAAAGTTGCAAAATATTTATGTTATATTGATGACCTTTTTCAGAGTGGTGCTCGCGGTTCATGGGGTGAACGTGCGAACATAGATTTAAAACATACTCGTGGAAAGTCTTTTAAACATGAAAAGACCAAGAAGAAGCGTGGCTCTTATCGCGGGGGCGCCATCGACACAGGCGTCCATTCCATTAAATTTGAAGATTAAAAGAACATTAAGTATCTCAAATTTTATAAACTAGTGACTTGCAAACTTGATAATTTCATAATGTTGATATAAGTATTGACATGTTTTTTTCATAGATAGTATTGTATCCTTTTTCTACTGCATTTATTTTCTGTGACTTAAATTTACTAAGATACATCTGTCTGACAAGATAGCCGATTTATTGATTATTGTCTTATGTTTAAGAAT